>OW818031.2:92240162-95136412 GCA_942486065.2 Calliphora vomitoria
TTCATCTCATTTCTTATTCTGAATAAAGTCTAAATTTTGCCAATGAATTTAATAAAGTATTACCAGTTGTATTTGTTAAATATATGAAGAAATACTAGTGCTTTTTAATATAGTTTTACCAAAAATAAATTAATTTCACAATGAAAACCAGAGTCTATTCAAACAATGTAATTTATAGACATATAAATTCATTATATCATGCACCTTAATTGTCTTCAAAGTTTACATTTACACTCTGATTTAAAGTCATGTTTTTTTTTTTTGTTTCTCTTTTAAAACCCCTACAAAAATGTCCTTGCATTTATATCGTATCAACAACCAATCAGAAAAGAGCTCAAAGCAGAATATCAAAAAAAGTCATGAAAAACAGAAAACTTGCCTTTTGTTTAGACGTCACAATTTTCTAGTAAAAAAAAAGGCCCATGATTTTAAGTCATGACTTAAAGTCATAATGTAAATGCCCCCTAAAAGTTAATATGAATGAAAAAAATATGAATGAAAAAATATAATATATTTTCGTACATATGGGTGATAAAATAACCAAATATATTCTCACGAATTAAGTTTTTGAGAACAGTATTAGTTTTTGGACTCTTAGTTACCTATCTACTTTAATAAATTTGCATGCCTTTGGCGATGAGCATATAAAACTAAGATATTGGCATCCACATTCAAAAAAACGTTTTTACTTTTGCATAGTAAATGAATAACTGTGCGCAATATTGAACGCCATTAAAATATTATTGTTTGCATATAAATATTAAATTGTAAATACAAAAAAATATATATTATCCTTATTATAATAAAATCTAAACAGTTTGTCAAAAACTATTCCAGTTAAATATAATTGTGTTAGAAAAACGCAATAACACAAACCAATTGGTTTCGGTTTTATCACAAAAGTTTTAAGAATGTATGAAATACCGTATGGGTATACAGGAGTATAATTGTTATAATTATCTTATATTAATCATACGCATACGTGGTCAATGTGATAAATTAATTCATTAATTACCGGAAATTTAAACGTTGGAACTTTTTTATGAAAATTTCAGAAACGTCTTATGATATCATTTTAAATTTTTTAGAGAAAAAAAATGTTTCTTTTACGCGTAGTTTTTCGGAAAATTGCCGTGTGTTTGACCACACGTTGGTACTAATAAGTGTTCTGAAATCTGTTGGTCGATACAATTTTTTTTAGTTATTTATGTTGCTTATGGTATGTATTTTGGAAAGTATATTAGCAATTAATGTTTCAAAGTAGTTAGAGGTAAACCAACGCCTCTTATTACGATTGTGTCGTAGTTAGAGGCGTTAGTAACACGATTGGGTCGAACACTGCCGGTTGCGCAAAATCCCCTTATTTTTAGCAAGCACAACAAATAATGGGAGGTAAAAAAAAATTCAAAGTGGATGCTCACAATGTGATAAAAGTTCCATTATTACGGATGCACCGAGTTCCGAACTCTTATTGTAAATGCTGGATGCACCCGAGTATGGGATAAACTTAAAAATATAGCCATTGTTCGAGCAAAGCACCTACAGTTTATATCCGAAACGGATTGGTTTTCCACGTATCAACATTTTCCTTTATAATGGACTCATTTACCGGGTTCTCTTGGTTTTTTTTTTTCTAAACCGGTTTGAAATCAGTTACCGGACGATATTTATGTTTTGGTAGTTTATTTGACGTTGATGGTTGCGGTTCTTCCTGTTGAACTTCGACTTCCGGGCCACCATAGTCGTCAATAGTGGCTGTATCTATAAACACACACATAACTAGCATCACAAAACAAAAGGAACACAATGAAAAATAATACCTGCCACTTCGGCAAATGGACACTCATCGTAAATAATATTCGTTGATATTTTGTTATAGTCTATTGTTTCACTATCGGAATCACTGGCAGTATTGTCGGGGAGCAAACAAATAACCGTTGCAATCGAGGACTCTCTATCACCTAGATGGTAATGTTCATCATCGGTCCAGTTATTGATGATGATTTGTAATTCTGCGTTTGTAAGGTACTCTCAACGTGACTTTTCAGATAAACCCACTCTCACTCACTCACAAATTATACAAATTTTAATAAGAAAATATGGAACAATTGAAAAAATATAAAATAAAATGTTATAACACAACGAAAACTGCAGTTCGATAAAAAATAATCGGCTACTGGTACAACAAATATTTAATGACCAATGTAACTATCAGTACCAACGTGTGGTGAAACACACGCCAGTATTTACTGCCACCTAGCTGCATGTATATTTACCAGTACGCAGGGTAAATGGCATTAGGTTCCTTTTTGGAGATTTGGCAACACACGGCAATACATATATAATAATTCTGATTTTTTTATATATATTATATAATTAATTTAAAATGAGTCCATTTTTGGACCCTTTTTCTATCCCCTCTTATGAAATGGGGGGAGGCATGAAAAAATTTTTCAAAAATATTTTTTTGTTTGTAAGAGACCAAACTTTAATATAAACGACTCATACGTTTAATTATTTACATTTATCTGCATTCTATATTTATTCAAAGTTGAGAAATGATAAACGTGTGTTCAAACATACGGCGGTAAGAAGTGGGTTAATAAAGTTTCCAAAAACGATCGGTTTCGGTTATCTTCTATTTTCTAGAAACATCCGAAATGCCCAATTGTCCATGACTCTGGCGCATAAATCAGGCTGAATTGGACCAATGAAATGGGTTAAATTGGCTTTGAGGACTGCTGTGGTTTGTGGCTTATTCACATAGATATGCGACATAAGAAAACCCCACAAGTAAACTTCTAACAGAAATATTATTATTTTTGAAAACTGGTGTATAAATAAAAAAAATTACTGGAAGTAATAAAAAAATGTGGTGAACATATACGTATGTTTACTTTAGGTCTGATTGAAATTGAAATTAGGCCCATACAATTTTAGAAAATTACCTCTTTAAAAGTTCATTTCATTAATAAATTTGAAAAAATACAAATAGTTTAAATACAACTGAATAATTAAAATTTTTACTGAATTGTATTTTTTACCGAAAAATTCAATCCATCAAATTAGAAAGAAAAATATTACCAAATGTTATAGCATTGTCATCTACTGATGTATTTAAAAGCCCAATAGCCCAATAGTAAATAACACGAGTATTGGCAGCGACATTAAAATAACGATAATTTCTCCAATTTGATATAAAGTAAGGTATACATATATGCACCCACGGTCTGCTATACTCATAGCTATGTATATCTCATTGATATCAGGAAACCAGGAATAGAACACGAATATTATAGTTAAATTATATATTAATACAAACATCAATTTTTATTTGAAGTATGCGGAACTTAGCGGTGTTTATCATTTTACTTAGTAAGTTTTTGTTTTGAAAATATTCTCGAATACGGTTATTTTACTATACTGTTGTATTAATTATCGTTTCGTGTTAGGTTTTAATCGAAACCTAGATCAATACTCTGTTTTCATGTCTCGAATCCGAAAACAGCTAATTATTCTTCGGTTTTTCACTTTTTAAACTATTTTATTAGCAGAAAAATTCAAAATTTAGAACTATAAAACTGGTTGTTATACTGTAAGTAGGGGTGTACGATTGACCTAACATCCTGATTAATAAAATTTTAAAATGTTGACTATCAACAGATTTTAAGTTTCTCAGCTGATTTAGAATGATAAAACAAAGACCTTTCGAATGAAATATACGACATTTAAGTAACCATGAAAAATCTGTGTATATTACTCCAGCAAACATAGTTTTTTATTTCTTCACAAAAAAAAAACATAACTCCTTAACTCCGTTTGGCAAATTTCAAAAGCAGATTCTTGATAAATTCGATACACGCAGAAAAAAAATATAGTTGTGCATGTTTACTGTAACCATTTCAACATTTTTAACAATATTATAGTCACAGTAACTATTTATATGATTGTGGTAACAATAATATGGTTAATTTACAGTAAACAAGTATATGTTTGTGACAACCATTTTTATGATGAATGATTTTATCATGATATATTGTTCTTATATTAGCCGAGAGCAATATAATATGGTAAGTCCTTCATCATATAAATGGTTGTCACAAACATATACTTGTTTACTGTAACCAAATATATGGTTGACACAATCATGTGAATCGTAAATTAACCATATTACTGTTACCACAATCATATAAATAGTTACTGTGACTATAATATTGTTAAAAAACTTATAAAAATGTTGAAATGGTTACAGTAAACATGCACAACTATATTTTTTTCTGCGTGTAATACCTAGCAGAAAATTAGTATCACTTCTCAGGAATTTTTTTTGTCTCACAGTATAATTAATTGAACAATTTTGATATTTATTGTTCAAAGCAAAGAATACTTGATTACACAGATTATACAGGTATGCAACTAATGATAGGTGTCAAATAAGTAATATCGAACCGTATGTTTATTTTGATGTTTACAACAATTTTATTACAGGCGTGGTTTACAGAGCGAGAAAAAAATTGCATTTTGTATATAAGTAATGAGTGTGAGAGACCTTCTACACAGAAAAAAGAAATTCATAATTGGAATGAATTTTGTAATAGATATTATTAATCGAACATGACTTTTTTTTCCCAAACTTTTTTCATTCAGAATAAGAACATGTTCATACACTTTCATAATATTTAATAATACATGATGGAATTTTTTGCTTTTTTTGCATAAATTTCTAGATATTTTATAATAAATAGCATTACAATTGCATTACCTAATGGCTTAGTTCAAATATATTTGTAAAATAGCCCTATATTACCAATTATTCAAGATGAATCAAAAAAGTCTGAAATGTAAAAAAATATCATTAAACATCATTTAGCTTCCATTAATATTAAAGCATTTCATCTGCTTCATAAAATCCAATCAATATCACGCATATTTGCTCATTTTGTAGCTGAAAATCATAAAAATTTTCCAAGGAAAATTTCAAACATTTTCAAACAACATAAAAATATAAATGAAAATTGAAATATTTTTTTCAAGCCTCCTAGATTTTATTTAAAAACAAAAAATATGAACAAAATCATACTATTTAAGAAATTATTTATACATTTTATGAATTGAAATCAATGAAATCAAATCATACTGTTTATGTTGAAACATTTTTCTGTGTATATATAAACATTGAAATTTAAATATTAAAATAATTTGTGTAAATAAAATAATAACAACACTTGAAATGTGTTGAATGTGGCACGTAAAGCGGGAACATCGGGCTAATGAAGTTGCCCGGAAGCCTTGTTGTGATAAATGTGGCAAGTCATTTAAAGATGCTTACAGTTTACTTATTCACAAATTAACACATTCGTCGGAAGAGGTAAAAAGTTTTCCTGCTAGAAATGTGGCAAATTGTAAGTGTTAATAATTTAAAACTTGTATTCGTTAAAATCTGTAGCATTTGCGGTAAATCCATCTGCTCTAGAGCCGACTTCAATATACACTGGAACTTGTTGGCGAAATTAGTTTGAAGTTGCTATTGCCGGAAGTTCTTTCCTGAGGAAATTATTATTTTTTTACTTTTGCTGCTGTTATTGTAAAAATAATGATATTATCCGATATTGTCTGTTTTTTAAGCATAATTACTAAAATATTTTGCATTTTAAGGGCCATTATTACAATTTGCCTTTATGTTTCCAATAGTAAAAGTTAACTTTAAAGCAACCTTTTTCTATTACTTAAAGTTACCTTTTACTATTACGAACTTAAAGGCAAGTTGTAATAATGGCCCTAAATGAGTTAAATGTTTCTGATATTAATCTAAATTTTAAAGTTTGTAACGATTGGTCTATAATTGTTCCGGAACATACAAGCGTACTGCTAAAAATATCTTACAAATCTGAGTCTCAAGATATATTTTCTTTAATCCATTAATAAAATTGATGCAAGAGAATAACTACACTTTGCGAACGGTAACACTTTAATGTTAGAAATAAAAGTAGAAGAAAAATGTTTGTTCCATATTTAAATAGAATTAAATAAAATTGTTTTTATTTATTTACGAATCCAGCTAGATTGAATAATAAAAAAAAATCGTTCGTTTGATTTTATTTAATAAGACAAAAACAGATTGAATGAAATTTTACAAGCACCTGTACATATGTATGAATGTATCTCGATGAAAGATTTTATGTGCATAAATGTGGCATTTTGTGAATTCTACGCGATAGACTCATTTATTTAATACACTGCTGCACTGAGATAAGTTTTAAACATCGAGTTGTGTAATCAGCAAGAGAACGTGCAGCAAGAATAAATAGGAAGGAAAAGTGAACAGACAGACAGACAGATAGACGGACAAAGAAAACAAGAAAGGAATGCACTACATATAGATGGATACAGTAAAAATTTCAACTATTAAACTTTGTTGATTATATGTTTGTAGAGGTATACTTATTTGCTTACCTTAGATTTTTGGCCAAACTCGATGAGACGACTGTCGTTAGATGTGTACGTGTGCATTAATTTGGCGCCATCTTCCCACGGTGGCTTATTGTAAATACCATCGACATCCGACATTAAAATGAGCAAATCCGCTTGCACTTCAGCAGCCAACATGGCAGACAAACTATCGTTATCTTTTATGGCAATTCCCTAAATAAAAAAAAGAAAGTACACGTAAAAGAAATTGAATTTAAACACATACTAAAGTGTATATACATATTACTACAACACATACAAAGCCTGCAAGAATACATATGGATGTGTATGTAATTACATCTATATACCAATATACAGTATGTGAAAAAACTCATTTAACAAAAAAACAAAATTTATATGTTTCTGTATTGTTTTTTTTTTTTTGTTTTTTTGCTAAAACTAAATTAAATTTACAGTTTGAAAATAAAAGTTGTAAAAAAAATTAAAAAGAATCATTTCATTATATACCAACAGCGACAAACATTTAAAATTTTATGAAATCTTTCATTAAATATTTATAAATTGGAATTCAATTGGTTTGCTTGACATACTGTATATAAATATGCACATAATATAGTTGCATACAGATATTAGCAATTAATGCACACCAACCCACTTAACCAAGATTTGTAAAGAAGTTGTAACATTAACTTAAATGTCTACGTGGTAGACAGAGTAAACTTCATATATATACCTTTTTAGAACCCGTGGGAAGATCATCATCCACAATGAACATTGGTGGCGAGACTGCATCGTTTGTATTTATAATTGGTACAATGTTAAGGCTAATTAATTCAGATAGAGTACAAAACAAATTGCTACGTGTCTCTTCGTTATAAAAATCTGGTTTCGTAACAAGAACCTGCAAAGAACAGCAAAAGATGACAAATAAATAAATAAAGTAGCAGCATCAGTAGCAGGACATGAAAGACAAAAGAAAGGTGCTAAAAATATTGTACTTATAATCAAATGGTGTTGTTATTTAACATTGGATTTGACATCAATGTTTTTATAGCCCTTCATTTTATTTCATTACCTGTGCTATTTTAACGCCATACTGTGCAAACATGGCATCATACAACGACATCAGACCAGACTGTCCTACAGCCGCTGCTGCTCTTGGATCCAATAGAAATCCGTCTTCCTGTGAATATTAAAATTGATTTATTTACCCTTAAAAGAATATTCATTAGGGCTATAACTTCTTGCTACTTGTGCAAGAAATATGACATTATTTTCTTGCAATCGCAAAAATTTCACGCGATTAAAAGCAATGAAGTTTTGTATAAATATTATTTTTTTAATTAATAATTTGCTTCAGACTATGTCTGTACTACATGGTAATTATATTTTAACATCTTTAATCTTACTATTTTTCGAAAATTTGTATTGAAAATTTTAGATGAAAGATACTTTAATTCAATTTTTTTACTTGTTTGCCATATTTTGCTCCAATTTAATCAATTTATCGTTTACAGCTACAATAATTCCACACCCAAATTTGGATGAAATGGGATTTTATTGTATAATTTCAGTTATTGACAGCCTCTTATATTTTTGGTAATTCTCTTGCCAATGTTTTAGCTGAAATCTATTATTTATTGAAACATTTTATAATCGAAATATATTTTTAAAAGTTATTTAAAAATTTATATACATTTGGTCAATTCACAAGGTCTCTTCTCATGTCATATTATCATAATGTCTTAATATTTCACAATGGTTTAAAAATGTTGTTATTACCTTTCTAGCAAAAAGTGTCCTAAAATAATACTACTTACTCTGTATGCTATGTTTATTGTGTTATCGTAACCAACCGGCAGAGATTGCAATTGTTAATATACATTTGGTCAATTCACAAGGTCTTTTATCAGTCATATTGTCATAATGTCCTAATATATCGCGATTCGGCAGCTCGGCTTAACCGACTCTTAGGCATTCGGCGTTGGTCTCTGCTGGTTTGTTACGATAACACAATAAACATAGCATAGAAAGTAGTATTATTTTACATTTTTTGCTTGAAAAGCAATAACAACCATTGTGAAATATTAGGACATTATGACAATATGAGATGATAAAATTGACCAATTATGTGAAATAGGAAACCACAAAAAAATTATTATGTTGTATCACAATGTGTATTTGACTTTTTTAAATTCCAGCTATATTTTTGAGTTTTTGATATTTTTTTTGCAAATCTATCATAGAATTTGTTTATGTTTCTGTTAAAGAGGATAAGTTGATGTATTTTCCAATAGATATTAGTAATAAATTCTTATTGGGCGTTGTTTTGAAGATCATTGTGAAAGAAAAAATATATTACAATACAATTTTACAACAACGATCGTTTAAATACATTTTATTTTTTACATGATCATGACCCGAAACACAGCTTTAGATGTCAAAATGAGATGTTTTACAAAACCAAATACTTAACAAAACCTCCTCAAAGCCCGGACCCGAATCCAATGGAAATTTTGATACACACAGAGAAAAAATATAGTTGTGCATGTTTACAGTAACCATTTCCACATTTTTTAAAAGTTGTTTAACAATATTATAGTCACAGTAACTATTAACATGATTGTGGTAATCATAATATGGTTAACTT
Source organism: Calliphora vomitoria (assembly GCA_942486065.2). Classification (NCBI taxonomy): domain Eukaryota; kingdom Metazoa; phylum Arthropoda; class Insecta; order Diptera; family Calliphoridae; genus Calliphora; species Calliphora vomitoria. The sequence continues at coordinate 92,249,242 of OW818031.2, forward strand.
ACGATTCAGATGATTGTATATGTTTGTGACAACCATTGTTATGATAAATCATTATATAACAATATGTTGTTATCAGAGTATGATATCAATTAGCCGAGAGCAATATAATATGGTAAAACCTTAATCATAAAAATGGTTGTCACAAACATATACATGTTTATTGTAACCATATATATGATTGATACAATCATGTGAATCGTAAGTTAACCATATTATGGTTACCACAATCATGTAAATAGAAATGTGGAAATGGTTACTGTAAACATGCACAACTATATTTTTTCTCTGCTTGTAGGTATACAATATCTTTTCTCTCGGAGATATTTTATTATTTTCCTTTCGGTATTTTTAACACAAAGAGCTTCACTACCGCTCATTGTAGGGAGTAAATTATTACTACTCACAATTGGAAAATACATAACTCGTATCCTTTTAACAAAAAATAATAAATTATAAGAAATACTTAAAAAAAATATCATAAAACTGAAATTACCTAATCGTAAAGCAAAATAATAAAATGCAACAAAATATAAACAAGAATTTCCCAATTCACAATCGGTGTCGTAGCGTTGTAAGTTGTATGTTATAAATATTTTTCAAACAAAATTTTTGGAAACAAAAACAAAATATTGTTACGAATTTGCAAAAACGATTTGAATTTAACGGTCTGTAACTACTGTCTGCAAACATTCATCATGTTTATAAACACGTCCATCAGTAGAAGCTTCTACTTATCAACAATGTTGATAGCATGCTGTTGATTAGCATTGTTTGTAAGTATGGCAGCACTGTATGTTTAAGCTGCTAACATTAACATCGAAAGCTCTAGAATTCGGACGTGAGTTGAGTTGATCATTGTCGCTGTTAAAGTTAACATCAACTGTCTTGTACGTTGTAAAGTGTGTGTGCATTTCTGCGAGTTGATAGACGTGTATAAAAACACTGAAGGACTTTTTAATTCTGTTGTTGTTGTACATTCTAAATAAATAAAGAGTTGTTACAAATTTTAAACTACTAAAACTGCTTTTATTTGCAATCAAAAGTATCAGGTTTATTTAAAGGAAATAAACCCCCGTTTATAAAAGGTAAAAACGTAACAATATTAATACAAAAATTGCGAGATACAACGCTACGACACCGATAGTGAATTGGCAAATGAATATTTTTTAAAAAAATAAATTATTTTTAACCGCTTTTTATAAATTTATGCATGGATGAAAAACAATTAGCACCTAACATTATGTAGGCAAAATAGTTTAATGATACACTGTATGTACGTAAAAATTATTTAAAATGTTTGAATTAAAAAATTAATTAAAGCATTTCAGAATTCGCTTTCGGAGCGTAAAGTTTTTTCACCAAATTGATTTAAAAATAGGTCTTAATTGTTTTTGTAGCCCAAAGATATAACCCTAATATATATGTATATGTAACGATGACGCCATTAGCACATATGTGTTAGACCAGCTTAAACCCCATACAAAATAATGACCCCCCACAAAATTAAGTTTGATCCATTTAGAATATTATTTATTAGATTTTGTATTTTTTTATTTCTTTCCCATTCTTCCAGATGTACGAAGTATATGACATTTTGGTATTATAAGAAAAGTCCCTAAGATACGTAAGTATATAATATCCATTATTTTTCTTTTAATTACAGAATTAATGGAATTACAGTTAAAATTTATACGATTTTCCCAGAATGAAGAATTAACAAATAAAAAATACTTTTCTATTCCAAACGAGTGCTTTGAGTGGAAATTTTACATGTATTTTGTTTTTATTACAATAACAAAACACATGTTTAATTTCCACTCAAAGTACTCGTTCGCTATACAAAAACAGCACATTAGATTAAATCGAAAAACCATTAATTTGTATACAATTGGATTCAGAATTTCAAGTAAATCTGTAAGAAATTAAAAAAAATATATATTTTAACTAATTCCAAGACCTGTTCGAATCCATATCATATGTGGTTCGATGTGCTATCTGCAGACCTTTCATATACATTAGCGTGGCATTGTGGTTTTGCAGTTTTTCGATTTTCTATGCTTATAAGGTTTAAAACTCATCTTTGTCATCTAAATACCAAGTGCTGAACATTTTAAATCATTAGAACTTGATAAAAAAATTGTAAAATTTCATGCATATCTCAATTTCCGAATATTATATTTTGAAAATTTTGTTAAAAGAAATTTTTAAAAACTTTAAATCTAAAGGATTAAAATACAAAATACCTGTTATGGAGAACGAATTCAACGTTTTATAAATTATTTCTTAAAATTACGTATTTAATTTCCGATTGTTTCTTGAAGTTTCTTGATAGGTACAACCGTGGGGTAACATAGAGACGAGATGGAGTGTCTAGTCCCTATGTATGATTCTCTATGGGCACAACCGTTAAAATTTGCATTTTTAAACATTTATTAGAATCGAGAAAATTTTGTTGGTATTTTTTTTAAATTTCATTTAAAAAAATTTTTAAAAATATGAAATTTGGAAAATATGATTTCGTGTTATCAAGTTCTATTGGTTTATAGATGTCTGCCGATTTTTATATTAAAACATTTATGGATAAAGGAAATATAAAAACTGTTTTCAATTGCATTTTTTTAACATTTGATTTTTTTTTTTTTCTTCGAAAATATCGCTTGTTAGTGTTTAGTGACGGAGAATAATTTTGGATCCTGGAAGCATAGAAAATCCCAAAGGTTCAAAATAAGGCCATCCTAGTATACATAGTTCCTCTAGAGCAAGTTAAACCAATTGAAAAAGAGGCCCAAAGTGGTATCTTATAATAATCCAAACTTAATTTTCAGGGGGTAACTAGGGTAAGTTTAATTCGTGAGCCGGTATAATAAACATAAATGTATGTGAGTCTGCATGTGCTTTTATGCACGTGTTGGACGTTTAACTATATGTGAAACATGAGAATGCTTTTGTATTTTCTAACTATTACCGCTTTCGAATGATCCTTGGGCGAGAGTGTCTCCCTCATCGACAATGACATTAGCAATTCCTGTGCCAGCTTTTGCTTACCAAATGCCACTGCACCACTGGTAACCATCATCACTTCACGACCTTCTAAATGACATTCTGCCACCTGCAAAAAAATATTTATTTATGTATTGATTAAATATGTTTAAGTTAGTTTGTAAGTAGTTATTCACATTTTCTAAGGTGGTTATTAAAAGTAATTAATATGAACACTGTAATTATACGTTAAATAATAAAGTTCACCTTAAACTATAATATGTATACTATGTATTGAAGTATTTAAGAACATATATTAATAGCATAAATTATTATTTTTACTTAAATTTTCGTAATTAAATTTCAACAAAATTAACTACTTTTAACATCTAAATGGGTAATTTAACAGATTTTTTATGAATTGCGTCCCACATCCTATAATATTATTTAGAATATAAATTTTTTGGTTCCATGAACATTTGTTCCCACAGGGAAATATTTTAATACCTAGTCCTTGCTCACGTATAAATTTGGTACCCTAGATCATCACTACAAAAACTTATGTTTTTAATAGAAGATATATTTATTTAAATTTAATATATTGTAACAAATTTTTCACAAAAATAAAAACACCAAAAAAGAGTGCATGAATTCTAATTAGTAATATGTCATTTACACCAACGCACAAGATGTAGTGCTAAAATACTTTTTTTTGGGCCAAAACTTCAAAACTGTTTTTTATGTACTTCTTGTATTTTTTTTATAAAAATCTGATTTTAAAGTTTAAAATTTAAACCCATAATGTGACCAATAACACTATGCTCAAATTTAATACATTCTTCTGTCAAGCAGGACATCCAGCGGGTTAACCTAATTCGAGTACGCTGAATCTAGTGGTGCTAACCGTTTTTTAGGTCAGCTCTTGTTTTCGAGATATACCGTTATTTCGAAAATGGAGGAGGTTACACAACATATATTCGCGTAACTCAAAAACTAAACCGTATTTTATTGAGTAAACTAAAAAATCAAATTCCGCAATAACAATACCTTTAAGTAAGACTGAAACTTTTATATTATTTTGAGTAACATTTTTGTTTGACTTTTTTTCAAGTTTCCGGTCTTGTTGTTTCTCTATGGCTTAGAGAATCAATGTAAATGATTAGAGAATGCTTAAGATGCTTCTTGAGGGTTTTTATGAATGTTTTCTGATGTACGTATGTATATTTTCTTAATTAATTTTCATGGTTCACTTGAATTTTAGTTTCAGGAGTGTTGCCTCTTTTGAATGGAACTACAAGAAAAAAGTTTTACTCTCTCAGATAAATTAGAGGGGGCTTGAAATATTGGCTTCGACTGCCTCATTTCCTAAAATAGCAAAATGTTTTTCTGGGAATAGAATATTGGATTCTCTATCTTTCGATACTTTTGATGTTTTTGTACTTCGCATTTATGACCGTTAAAGTTCTATTTCAAAGGAGATGTGAATGGATGCTAGGTGAAATAATGAACAATAGGCTCCGTCCTGATACGCATATACCAAATTTTATCGAAATATCTTCAAAGTTACGACATATACTTTGGACTCTGAAAGTGATTCTAAGTCGATCGGTATCCTTTAAGGTGGGTGTTAGGCTAATGTCATTGGACGTTACAAACTTCAATATAAAAACAATATTCCGCAAAACATAACAAATTTTAGTAATAAAACTAGCTTGACCCGGTATGCTTCGTTACCCCTGTTGTAGTAAAAATTGGTTCGGCCGTTCAGTATTTATTGTTTAAGAACTAAAGGTACCAATTTTACCAGTTTTTCCTCCTTTTTATCCCTTTCTGGTCTAAGTATTGAAAAAATTTATAGCCTATTGACGCTTCCAAGTAAGGATCTATCTACGTTCCAAATTTCAATAAAATCGGTTCAGCCGTTTAGGCGTGATGCTCAAACAAACAAACAAACAAACAAACTTACAAAGACATTTATATATTTATATAGATATAGATATGGATATGGACTGTCAAGTGCCCATGCATTTAAAACTTTTTGCGTTTTAAGTATAAACAAAAAACTAGAGATTTTATATTTGTTTTTATATTTTTTCCACTTACAAATTATTTTGGAAAATATTTCCTGATGAACTGGCGTATGCGACCAACAAAATGCGTATAGTAACTAGCTTATCTCCCCAACAATTCATTACAATAAAGTTATTTAAAATAAACTCGAATTCCAGCACGTTACAATTATAAACAAAACAATTTTTGTAATCCCGTAAACCGTACAACACTAATAATAATATTTGTGAAAAATATACATTTTATGTAAATTTAATTAAAAATATTGTTATTAAATAAATGTATTCAAAAATAAAAAAAGTGAAAAATATTATCCATCAAATACAAATGTATGTCGTTACCTTAATATAGAAAGGCCCTAACTCGTGTTTTTTTTTTTGGTATGCTCAGATTTTTGTTTATTTCGATAAATGGTCCGCTCATATATCATATTTAGCCAAAAAATCTCGACTTAAAAAAACACGAGTTAGGGCCTTTCTATATTAACGCAACGATATGCAAGCATAACCAGAAAATGTGAGTGTAAAAAATTTGGTTTTTCCAAAATTAATTAGTTTTTGTTTTGGTGTAAATGCCATATAAAAATATTAAAAATCACCCAAAACAATCGAACAGTACATTAAGTTTTTTTATATACAGTAAAACCTTGATAATCCTTACGGCGTTAAAACGGACATCAGTTTTCATTATATTGTGTACTCTATAATCCGGATTGATTGCATGTTTATACATTTTTAATCTAGATTTCATAAAAACTATAGAAAAACGTTTTAACGGTTATCAACAAACAAAATTTAATTACTATTTTACCAAGCAAAATAAATAATAGCTTTAATATTTTTATTGTTATTTTCATGACTTGTAGAATTGAAATATGTTAATATATTTTTTTTATAAAATACATACATACTATAAATGTTCTTTTTAAATATAATCACTTATTTAAATGATACATAAATATAATACATCATTAAATATGTGTTTTAAAAGCATTTTTAATACAAGAACAATGTCTAAAATAGTTATTCGGTAGTCCGGATAATTTGATACGTCGGATTAGGTTCTACAATCAATTATCCGAATTATCAAGGTTTTACTGTACATACATATAATAAAGACGTAAAAATTTAGCCATGAATTGTTTTCATTTTTCAGTGACCAAAATAAATTACATTAATAATTGTGTTAAATTACCGACAAAGCAAAAAATAAGAATGAGCATAAAAATAAAACACTTAATAAATTCTTAAATACTTCATAAATTAATCGCTGCGATTACTCCCAACGCATTGGGACTAATATTGCGTGTGTTTTGTAGCGTAATAATGATAACGTTCACTAACCTGCTCAACAATGGAAGCTAGACGACCAAGGGCAAGACCATGGTTGTCTTCTCGTGTGATAACAGCACTACCCAACTTCACAACCAAACGTCGAGCATATTTCAGCTGACTCCTCTCAGAGAATGTGGCTTGTTTGCGTTCAAGACTGAGACGTTTTTCAGGTGGCGTAATCTACAAAAAAGATAAACAAATTATGAAAAAGAACAAACAAATAAACGTTTATAGCTAAATTTAATGGAATAATCATAAGTATGTACATGATGGTAGATGTAGAATGAAGTATTTTCAATCTATTTTTTATTATTTTTTTGCTTTAATAGTCTGCGTTGCTTGTGCTTGTAAAATGGCAATGACCATTCTATGAAAACATATTTTCATCTGTGGCAAAGAAGAGCCATGCCAAAGTATATAAATATCCACAATATTTACATAGTAAAATGGTTTTTAATGCTGTATTTCACTTCATTTTAATGACTGTGTGGTTAAGTTGAGTGGAAACAACGACCAACATTCACTCACTCACTCCAACACCTGGACTCACGAACAGGCACAATACTCTTCAAGAACCACAAAAATAAATCCATACTGGTGCAAATATTTTAAAGGTATATTAAATAAAATGAAAAAAGCAATAATGACAATGGTTTAACGCTTATTTATTACCTTGAATAATGAAAAGTTTCTAAGTAATAGCAAAACAGAGGATTAAAAGATTTTGCGGAACAACAGCAATCATGTACTTTTGCAAAGAATATTAAAAGTAAATTCTTCATGGATTTAATAAATACTTAAACACAGAAAACAGATTGCGTAGAAAACGGTTTCAATTATCAGCTTTAATTAAAAACAACTAATACTAAATTTAGTGCAACAGATTTTCTATACATATTTATAATAACTACTAGCAGTTAAATCATAACTAAGTTGGTATTATGGTTTCAACAAGAGATTTATTGTCTGTATATATGAATTTTGTCCTAAATTTTGGTGATTTTAACAATTTATAAAATTTGAATAGGAGTAACATAAAACTAAATTTGAGATCTTAATAAATAAGGACTGAGATCGAAAAATTCTTAACTCACGTTTTTCATTAAAACTTTTAACCCAAGTATTATTTGATTTTTTTTTTATCAAGTTACCTTTGTAAAGCATGTCAGTTTTTATGTTTAATGTAAAAAAAGTGCGTACTAAAATTATTAAATACTAGCTTGATCCGGTGCGCTTCGCTACCCCTGTCGTAGTAAAAATGGGTTCAGCCGTTTAGTAATAATTGATTAAGAACTAAAGGTACCAATTTTACCAGTTTTTCCCCTGTTTATCCCTTTCTGGTAAAAGTATTGAAAAAAGTTATAGCCTATTGACGCTTCCAAGTAAGGATCTATATACGTTCCAAATTTCAATAAAATCGATTTAGCCGTTTAGGCGTGATGCTCAAACAAACCAACAAATAAACAAAAGAACTTACAAAGACATTTATATATTTATAGAGATTTTCAGCAAACGCCAACTTGGTTCTACAAAAAGTTGGCCAAACAATCAAAGGTCTACCGTCAAAATGTTACCAATATTATTCAACAGTCCGTTGATAGAAAACCTGGTTCGGGTAGAAGGAATGGTTCACATGATGTTTATTAAGCCAAGAAAAAGAAAGCATTTTCAAAAGAGCTCCCAACACATCCGGTAGGAAAGCAGCCCGGTTAGCTCAGTGCTCGGACTATGTGGTACGAAAAGTTAAAGCCAATGCAGGTTCAAAAACCTACAAGGTTCAAAAAGTTCCTAACAGGAACGGCGGTAAAAATTTAGAGGCCAAAAAGAGAGTACGGAAATTGAAATCAAATTTTATAAAAAAAAATATTCTTACTGCATAACGGATGATGAAACGTATGTTCTGGCAGATTTTTCGCAGTTTCCGGGTTCACTTCCTAACTTACCACTGAGATTTATTTTGTTTATTATTACATTTTTCGCGAACACATGGAATGCTTCATAGATTGTTAAGATACTTAAACCTGCAAAAAAAGGTTCGTCAAGTGACTTCATATCGAGATATCTTCCAATCACTTTGTTTTCAAAATTTTCAAAATTGATTGAAAATTTGCTCCTTGAATGTCTTATACCAAATCTCAAATGCTAATAACATTATTCCCGATAATCAATTTGGTTTGAAAGTAGACTCAGTACTGTTGAACAGGTACATCAAATAACAACCCTTATTAGGAAAGCTTTCGAGAGCAAATAGTACTGCTCTACATTATTTATAGATATTTCTCAACTATTCTATGAAGTCTGACACGATGGACTTATATACAAAAACGTTTAAGGTATCTTTTTATCCATCTCGACCGCCGTATAATATGGACCCACCATATTGAATTAAAATTGGCACATAAAAACTATTCAAATTCACTGGCTCCTCAATCCTCAGTCAGCCCTAGACATGGACTAAGTACAAGCTTCACTTGTATAAGGCTGGTCGTAAGGCATCCAGCTATGGGGAACAGCCGTTCTTCTAATATCGAACAGATACAAAGAATAAAGTCAAGAATTTTAAGATTAATAAGAGGTGCCCCTTGGTGCGTTAGAAATTGTAACATCCATATAGATCTCAATGTTTCCACAATATGCGAGGAGATCAAATACTCTACTCCGAACTTCAAGGAAAAACTACAAGATCATACAAATCCCCTTGCAAGGGAATTGCTATTCTTTGAGGGTCACGGAAAACTCGGTCCTAACAAGATAGTTTAATTAATGATTGCTTTTTGTTGGATATTGCAGTGGCAATAACAACTTTATTTATAATTTAGGTTAAGATTGATTCGATAAAAAACAAGATAATGAAACAAAGCTTAACACTTTTAGATGACAGCGAATAATTCTAAACCATAGAAGCAACGAAAATCGAAAAATTGCAATATAAAGGCCACCAGGCTAAATAAAAATAAAAATGGCTACAAAATGGCTAATGACTAAATTAATTGGCTAAATTATTTATTAAGTTTTATTATTTTAATAATAACTTTTTTAAAAGTTGAACAAAACACTAAAACTAAAAACTTCAACAAATAATACGAAATTAAGGTATTATTAAGGGGATATTATAGTCACTATTTATACAAACTGCCATCTTCATCCGAGTAGCATAGATTGTTCTTAACGGTCAAAACTCGTATGTTCGAATTCTAGAGCTTTCGATGTTAATGTTAGCAGCTTAAACATTAAGTGTCAACATACTTACAACCAATGCTAATAACCGCATGCTATCAACATTGTTGATAAGTTGAAGCTTCTACTGATGAACGTGTTTATAAACATGATGACTGTTGGAAGCAGGCGTTACAGACCGTTTAATTCAATTCGCTATTGCAGATTTGTAACAATATATATGGGGTCAATTATGGAGCGATACTCTCAAAAGTTGGTAGAACGATCATATGAAACTTGTTTATGTCCAATTTCATCTCGATATTAGTTATTATAAGACAATTATGAATGTTCAAGTCATTTTCTAAAGGGGACTAGGGACAAATGGGGACTGGGGACAAATGTTACAATACTTTACAGTATAATTTTCGAGTAGAACTAGTTTGTGAAAAATTTTATCAGAATTGCCGTATAATCAACACATTTATGACATGGTGAAATCATGGACCGATATTGCCCATTTTCAATACAAAACCTAGAATATACATATACTAGCGTGAATCTGCGACAAATGTTTTGAAGTATTACTAACGGAATGCCAAAATCAATATACCTTTTTGGAGGTTAACTTTAGCCATAAAATGGCGCAATTGGTAAAACTGGTTGTTGGTAAAAGCAGAATATAGATTCACAGATGATCGCTGAAATAGAAATTACATTCAAAGTTTGACAAATACCAAAACGCTTTGTGGGAGATCTCTCAATAAATACATTCCCAACTAATGACCCTTTATTTAAATATAACAACCAATAGTTGCAAATAATTAAAACACAAGGTGAATTCACCCATGTGTTTCTGAAACATTTTTTGTTCGGAACATTTTTTCATATGTAGTCTGAAGTCTCTATTTTTGAGAGGGCATCAAACTACGTATAAAACAAATGTACCGAACAAAAAATCTAACAGAAACACAGGTGAATTCACCTTTAATAACTTAAAGACATTTTGAGTTGATTAGTTTTTTAATAAAATATTATATTATAAAAGTTTTTACTTTTTTTAAAGTTAACAAAAATAAATTTTTATCCATTTATCATTGCAATATTTTATTGTACATATTTATAAATGAATTTGTTACACAAACAAATATGTGTGCAACACCAACCTATTAACTTACAATTTATTGTAATTAAAATGTAAATAAATTTAATTTTTTATTGTCAAAACACAGACTGTGTTTATTTATGGTCATTAAAGTTGAATAGAAACTCATTCATGATACAATTTATGTCTGCTGCAGACAGACATGAACACAGTTTAATAAATGTCTGTAGGTTATTTAAAAAAAGATCGTAATGCCACACTCAAGTGCTTCGCAAAAGAAAAGCTAATTAACAGTGTTAATTTAGTATAAACATTAGGGTGGCCCCGTTTGTATGGAGTCGAAAAAGTATAATTCCGTTTTTCCTCATACATTTTTATAATCATTTCGCAATCCTCAATTTACATAACAGCATTTTTTTCTATTTTTCGGAATTCGTATTATTTCGATACTTAACTAGCTGTTTCTACGTGAAAATTATTCTCAATCAAATGCTTATTACATGTTCAAAATCTAAGCAATATTATTATTAAAATATAAAGATTTTCAAAACCTTTCAAACGATGTATAATACTTTATGGTTTCATTACAAAAAGGTAAATCTAGTAGTATTAACTAAAATGAGTATTTTTAAAAAGTAAATATTAATGCTTTATATAGATACAACGATTTATCATAAGAATTAATGACGTTTGTTGTCAAGAGAAAGTTGTCTGAGCAAAAGCACTAACAATTTTGTCATAACGAAGCAATAATATTAATAAATAGGGAGTATACCTGATTATTTTTTATCTTGACAACCATTTTGACGTTTATCATGATAAAAATGTATCAGGTATAGACAGGGGTTAAGAGATTAAGATTTTGAAAATGTTGGTTCAAATTTAAACTAAACAACAATTTGTTTGAAGCACAGCATATTGGGACATTATGACAATATGACTTAATAGCAGACCATTTGTATTTTCTAAACACCCTAATGTGCATACATACAATACAAAAGAAGTTAGATAATATTTTACATAATTAAAACACCATTAAATTATCATTCATTTAGTATTCAGTACTTATCAAATTTATGGTACTTATTTATGCTTTTAAAATTGTTAATAATGTTTACAAATACGAGTTTAATAAAACCATTTAAATTATGACAGGTTATCATACGATAAATATTAAACTTTTTAAATTAAAAGTCTAAACTAAGAACCATGGATAAATATAAATAGAAGCCCTGCTACCATTTAAAACTGTAATTCATGGAATAACAAAACATATGATATGTGACAGCTACTATAAAACTTCATATTTCAATATTAATCGGGTGTGAGATGCAAATACAAATTTCTTACTCGTTTAATCAAATATAGATACTCAAATATATTTGATCATCCTTTTAATAATAGAATTGAAATTGATATTAAAAGGAAGCTTTAAAAGTACTTTTTATAAACCATATATGAAAGTATTTAGTTTCAAATACATAAGTAACATTATTGTTAACTGGCCATATAAAAATGCAGAACATTTCAAAATCACATATGTATTATATCCTACATATATTCCATTGAAAAATAAGTGAAATTGATTTGTTATGACGACAAAATAATGAAAAAATTACTCAAAAGTCAATGGGTTGTAATAGAACCCATTGATACGTCAAACATTAATACCTCTTATACATTTTGCTTGTGTAGTCTATTTGTATTTATTTATAGTATATCAATGAATACTTATGAATACTTACTTATGTTGGTCCTTTTATTAAATCGTAAGTATTAGTAAAAATAGATTTTTAAAAAAGTCAACAGTTCTAATTTTGTATCTTCAGCTAAAATGTAAAAGGGACTATCATCACTTTTTAAAATTTTACAGGAGAGGCAAAATACTGAATAAAATTAAAAGTGTTGTGGTTACAAATATAATTTTCTTTCTTTTTGAAGACGTGTGGCTTGATGCGCTGTACCAATATCCATTAAAGACTCAATTTTGATTTTTTTGAATGTTACGCCCTTTTGCATTTCAGGTAACGAATACTTGAACATTAGCACAGTGTCAGGTTTGCATAATTTTGAGGGATAAATGTATTTATTCAAACACTTTGTGGAGGTTACTTTACAAATTTTGGAAGACATATTTAACGATTTTATTATTCAGTAACATTTTTGAACAATAATCGTTACCGTGAATTAATCTTTTGTCGGTTATCGACAAAATCAAACGGCAACTATTTTTGTTTTCTTTACAAAAACGACAATTGTCAGCTGTTCAGCTGGGATGTGTCTTCTTCGACAACAATATTTTTTATCATTATGTAGCATTTATGTATTAATAATAATGTTCCAGTCACTTACACATTTTATTTAATTTTTTGTCATTACAACATAAATTGTTGACTAATGTTGCGACTGTCGCATCGTTAAAACTTTGTGAATCACATGTTTATTCAAACAAATATGAATACATAGTTGTAATTATTTGGAATATACATTTTAGAAACTTTAAACTGGGATAGTCTCAGCAGTGTGCTGCGGTGACCAGGGACTTGCCTAAGGACTAACTGCGATCTTTTTCTGGGCTAGAGTGATATTTTACTTCCATATGTACCAATGGTTTCCCACTAATCTTTTAAAATGGCCAAATCGATTTATTAATTGTAATCTCAGCCCAATGTTATGCTTATCGCTTGGTCACCTGCTGGCAGAGTAACTAAAATTTCGAAGAGTCTCACCCAAGTCGAATTCATTATAAGGTGAGATCTATTCTACAACAAGTAAAACATTTACAAAATCCACATGCAATTTTTTTTTGTTTAAGTTGGCTTGAACTGCAGACTGTTTGTTCTTTTTGTTGCTTTTACGCCTAGTGAATTTGACAGCTCGAGCCTCTAAACAAGTGAAGAAAACAAGTAACAGAGCTAAATTCGGCTGTGCGGAATCTTATATACCCTTCACCTAAGTATACATATTTACGTACATTGCCTTTACCCATGCAAAACTCTTCATATAGCAACAACAACAAGAACAAATCATAATATTATATCAGATGCAATTGCAAAACATCCGATATTCATATTCACACGTTGAGTGCTCACTGATAACTAACCAAATAAACACAACAATTATTTTGCACAATTGTATGTTGAAAAAATAATAACAAACAACAACAAAAATAAAAAAAATAAACGAAATTATGCATGCGTGTGTTTGATTTATAAAGGCTGGGTTAGCCGACCGTTGATGTAATGTAACCGTAATGTTGACTTAACGTAACACTTTAGTGCGATTATAGAACATTAAAAACGTGTCATATGTTTTTGACATAAACAAACAAAACAAAATATTGCCGGAACTATATTTGTTGTATAAACTTTCATTGGCCTGTACCAATAAAATCAATTGTTCGTCGTTCATTTTAATAAAGACAAATTTAATACGTTTTGTTTAATTTTAAGTTTTTCTTTAATATTTCGCGCTTGTCGCTGATTGAAATTGTAAAAATTAAATAGCTGTTTGAAAGTGTTATCAACACAATTGTTTTAAATACTATTCAAGCGGTTTTATAATTTTTTTCTGCGATTTAAAACATAATTTATTACATAGTACTTACATATAAACCGTATTTATTTACACATAATGTATTCATCATCATTGTCCATTAGGAGACAATTATTAATATTATTTATTACCTTGTCATACAGACTTTATTTATTAAATGTCCGATAACTTAAAAATTAATTAATTAATTAATATTGTATTGTACTTTATACTAAGGGCCATTATTATAACTTACCTTTATGTTCGTAATAGTAAAAGATGACTTTAAGGGTACCTTTTTATATTGCTTAAAGTTAACTTTTACTATTTCGAACATAAAGGCAAGTTGTAATAATGGCCCTTAGTATAGTTAATTTGTGTACACAAAATATTAATTTAATATTTTGAAACTTAAATACTATCGCCGATTATTAGTATACATTTTATAAATGCTTGTATGAATTAATTTGTATAATAATTAAATATTACCATAACATTAAAAGGTTTTGTTTTTTATTTATGTATTTAGAACACTGCAAATATTTTTAAGCGTTCTGAGCAAAATAAGTACTCTTTATACAATACTTAAAATCAACAAGTTGACAACACCGTTAGTAAATGTCACGTAAAAACGTAAAGAAATTCTGTTTTTAACAGGTTCAGACGTTACAGTTACGTTACATTTTGTCACTATAACTGCTTTAACTACTTTACACACAATAGAAACGATCAGCTGTTCCGTTCCGTTAAGGTTACATTACATTACGGTCGGCTAATCCACCCTTAATTCTTATTCATTTCATCTCATTCCACATTGTACAACAGAGGTGCGCAAAAGTAAATTATCTCACCAACACATTCAATTCTTTATTTTGTTCAGTGCACCTACAAACAAACAAATACAACAACTGAAAAAATAAAGACAAAGTCATACACCCGTACTCATGCGCTTTTGTAGTTGCCTCTCAGTGTTACCATTTGTCCAGTTTTCCCTTTTTTTGCAAGTTTTTTCAGATGCAAAAAGTTTTATTTTTTAAAAAAAAAGTTTTTTTGGAAAATTGTAAACCTATGTTATCAATAAGTTGAACCGTTTATTTCAAAATGATTGTCTCCAAATTCGATTACTAAATGGGGAGATTGATTTGCATATATTTAAAGTGCTAAACTCACATAAATTATCTCAGTTTGATTTATGTACGAATTGGGTTTTGTAATTTTAGTATGTATGTACTTAAAAAAAGTTTTTTTGTTGAAAAAAAAGTTTTTTTTTTAGAAATAAAAAGTTTTCTTCAAAAAATTTATGGCAACACTGTTGCCTCTACTAAATTGTAAGAGCATAAGAATATGTGTGATTTGATTTTGCACAATTGTGCTATGGGCTGCGCACCATTGTTGTAGAATGTTGTTGTTGGGTGTGTGTGGTGTTTACGTATTAGAGGTCTGCATCGAATAACTTTTTTACTGCACGTGTAATACTCGACTTCGAGTAAAGCAAATACATGTATTCTCTTTTAGAGCGCAAATAGTGAAGAGAAATGTATAGTCGTTTGTCGAATAACAACAAATATGTAGACACAATAAACGAGTTCCGATAAAAGTAAATACACGAAAAATAAGTACAATAAATAAAATGTAGTACAATTACTATGTGCACTTCATGTGGTACCACGAGTATTTGTGATGATTTCCAATATTATTCATATTGAAAAACATACATATTTAAAATAAATGCTTAACTCTTTAAATGTGATTTGTTTATTAATATTATTTTTTTTGTAAATAAAAGAAAAATATATTTTAAAGTGAGGTAAATTTTTTTTTTTGCTATTTTAAAAAATACTTTATTATTTTAACATATTTTTTTATTATAAAGAAATATTTCAGAAACTATGTAAAACATAACATTATTTTATTAATTAGTTAAAAATATTAGATTTCATTTTTACTTATTATTATTTAATATTAGAGAATACCGTGAATTATAAAAATAACTTGTATTTGGCATCCCTAATAAAAAGAATTGAAATTCAGCATAACCGTTATTTTTGCTTTGTGAGACTGAACGTTGTACATGTGAGTACTTCGTTCAGTTTAGTTGTCGCAACGTACTCTACATGAAAGACCTCTGTACTTTCAAATAAGAAAGAAAGTGGTACATGCATTTGCAAGCACCGAACATAGTCGAATAACAACAAATAGTTTCTCGATGATTTTGTTGTACTCAAAAAAAGAGTACTCTTTTTTAGCGATACTTCGAATAAGAGTATTTGTTTCGCAAGTGCGCGTGTACTACGCACATACAAATAGTGTTGTGCAGACCTCTATTACGTATAATAGAGATGCTCATATGAAAACTCATTATAAACAACTCTCTCTTTATACCCTACAAGAACAGTGACGGTCATTTTACCGGACATATGACTGGCATTGTTGATAGAAATATCCGTCATCGCGTAGAACAAAGTTTCTATCATTTTCTTAAGGCCAATATGAAAAAAGTGATGGAAACTTTTGTGTACGTGTGATTTTCCATCCTTCTCTAATTTAAGCATTTTGTCGTCCACTGAACATATATCTGAACTGCTTACTCTAATGTTGTTTACTAGTCAACGATGATATAAATATTAGTCACAGTTGACCAGTAAAAGTTGATGGATATACCGATCACAGTTGACTAATCGAACTTGATGGATATAGTCGTCACTGTTGACGGACATATAGTTGAAATAAAACACGATTTATTTCAATTAATTTCTTTATATTAAATAAAACTAATAATATTAAATAAAAAAAAATACTTATTAAAACTGCTTTCGAAAAGAAAGATTTCATGGGCTTTTCTGTTAAAAGTTTATTTTATTGGCTTCTGAGGGCGTACATCGACTTGAAATAGTTCTTGATCGGCTTTATCATCAAATGTGCTGTAATTAATAAAAAAATAAAGTTATATGTATGTGTCTATTGTTGTAAACTATTTTGTCCACTTACCCAATCCCTCTTCTTCGAAAATATTTATTTTTTTCACTTTTTTTTGTATTTACAATAACTTATCTTTAACTTTCACACAAATATGTACAAATAAATGAAAACTTATCGGGGATTTACTTTTTAACGCCAAAAATGTAAAAAATGCAACTCTGCAACATACATTGGTCAACGATGATGGATATTTCCATCAACAATGACAGTCATATGTTCGGTCATATATAAAATGTGTGCAAATGTGTTAGTAAACATCTTTTGTGTGTATTAGTTTCGGTCATCTATTTCTTGTAGGGTATATACCCTTGCCTCTCATGGTGAAGGGTATAAAAACAAAATACGAAAAGAAATAACCAACATACATCCACACAAACGCTTTGTTGTTTTTTTGTCAAAGCATGCAATAAATAGACTTTTTTTGATGAAATTTTAAGAGGTTGTCTCGGATTTTTGATCATATCTCCGTTATTTATGGACGGATTTTGCTGATTTTAAATAGAAAAATTCTAGAAAGCATGTCTGACAGAATTATTGAAGATTTGTATCCCGAAGATAACTGGGGTCTTCAGAAAATTGATTTCAACAGACAGACAGACAGACGGACATGGCTTAATCGACTCCGCTATCTATAAGGATCCAGAATATATATACTTTATAGGGTCGGAAAATTATATTATGGAAATTACAAACGGAATGACAAATTTATATATACCCTTCTCACGAAGGTGAAGGGTATAATTAAACAAGTAAGTTAGCTATATTAGGCTGTGCCGAATCTTATATACCCTTCACCAAATTATACTTTAAAATACAATTTAAAAAAAAATTTACACTTTTTTTCTTTTATCAGTCATATTGTCATAATGTCCTAATTTATCACGACTCGGCGGCTCGGCTTAACAGACTCTTAGGCATCCGGCGTTTGTCTCTGCTAGTTCGTATAATTATATATATATGTATATAGTATAATTTTAGGAAATTTTTTACTTGAAAAGCAATAAAAACCATTGTGAAATATTAGGACATTATGACATGATAAGAGACCTTGTGAATTGACAAAATATTTAACAAAAAATTTTTTTTTTTTTTCGAAATTGTTTTTATTTTTTTTTTTTAAGTTTTTTTTTAATTTTTTTTTTTTAAATTTTTCTTTTATTTTAATTTTTTTAATTTAACCAGCGCACATCCAAATATACGTTTTGTTGCTTTTTTTGTCAAAGCATGCAATAAATTGTTTTATTTTGATGGAATTTTCAGAGGTGGTCTCTGATTTTAGCTCATATCTCTGTTATTTATGGTCGGATTTTGCTGATTTTAAATAGGAAACTTGTCGAAAGCATGTCTGACAGAATTATTTAAGATCTGGATCCCGAAGATTTCTGGGGTCTTCAGAAAATTGACTGTAACAGTCAGCATATTTATGGAAATTATAATTACAATTTTAATAATAGAAAAAAGTAAATGAACACTTTACCAATAAAGAATTGTAAGAATATAAATACGTTATTTTTATAACGTTTACATTTTTATAAATTTTGGTCATAAATTTAATCATTATATTCAATTATTAACTTTTATTTAAAAATATACAGCAGAAAACTGGCAGATAATAACATAAACACAAAACAGATGTCAGTCACATATCTTACTGGATAATTGTTATAGGTAGAAAGCAGTTCTAGTAACAATATGTAAAAATGTTTTCTCTCTCAAATTTTTACGCTCTTGTTTTAATTTTTCTTTCAAGCTTTTCCAGTAACAACTTGTAACAATTTTAGTTATTGAACGACTTAATATAAATAATAACCGTTGCCAACCAAAAATTCTTTAACTTCATTCAAAGGCTTTTACTTAAATAGAATTCATTTCGAATAAATTGAATGAAAATATTACATTAAATTGAATATGATATTGAAAATTGTATTACTTATTTAGTGCGAACCTTTGTTTTTTACGAATTCTCTTTAATATTTATTTCTTTTAACTTCCTCTAAAAAGTTTAAAACGTTTACTGTGCAACGTGTCGAATGATAGTCAATGTTACAGGTAAATTTTGTACTACATATCGTATACGTGTTACGATATGTAGTACAAAATTTACCAAGAAGTGTATAAAGTACTCCAGCTGATTGAAAATTTTGAAAATCGTCGTTTACAGAAAATAAGAAAAATAATACACACAATATGGAACAAATGTGGGAATAAATATACATAGTGGCGATTCAATTGGTTCCTAAGTTATTAATAAAAAGCTAGAGTACTGTATTCAGCATGGATGAATCTTTTATAACCTTCATCTGAGAATATATGAATGTCTAATGTGGTAAATTGATTAACCCTATTGTCGCGTAAAAAAATTACCTATTACTAAAAGTAATAGGTTAACAAAAATGAGTGAGGGTGTTTTTCTAAGATGTTGTACGTTTGCAGGTTCGATTATAACTATACTTAAAATTAACAAAATAATATTTTGGTCCACTAAAGAATTTACAAAAATATAAATAACAAGTGGTTCGTTATATATAACAACAAAAACATTACATGCATTAGCATACTTATATTTAAATAAATAACAATGCATGTACGGACACGACATAAAGAGTAATAAGAAAATTTACACTAACAACCATATATTAATATGCACTTACTATGAGATGCAATATTAACAACAACAACACTAATGGTGTAGGTACCAACGAGCAAACAAAGAGACTGAGGACATAACTCATTAACAGTGATGAGTCAGTGACAAAAAGTGATCTCCTCCAACACCTATTTACTATAAAGTGTAGAAAATTGTAGCGCCTTGTTTTTGAGCAGCAAAAAATATCATTAAAAATATTTAAATATTTACACCATTATTTTGACTAATTTTGTACATTAGTCAAAATAACATACACAGACAAAAATTTCTACATAACTTGAATGAACTGCCTTTCATTGGTGTAAACTTTTAATAAGTATAATAAATACATACATTTGAGCTTTCGAGCAATGCAAGAAATCCTTACTGAGCGAAGCCGGTTTTATTACAAAAGTCAACGCGAAAAGAAGTTTTTAAAAAACTTGTGTTTTGAAAAGGTCAAAAAAGTATTCTTCAGGGATTTTTTTATCGGGCTTATATTTTGCAGTTTTATTATTTAATTTGGTAGAAAATAAACCAAAATTTAATGTTTGTAGGGTTTTTGGAGACTTCTGCCACAATATCGCTAATAACTTTTTAGATAAACTGAAGTTTTCTTTTATGACTATGCAACCATAATAACTATATGCAATATTAACACACCACCGATTTCAATGGACAAAACTATTAAATCTCGCAAAAAAAAAAAAAATTGTTAGATTCATAATATCTAGAGTGTTATCAATAAATTGAGTGCAATAAAGCTTTGATTTTTTTTACCTATAGGGGAAATCATTGTGCGCCAATTCGAATAGACAAATTGAAATTAAAATATTTGGCTACTTAATTCGTAAAGCCGATTCGAATAGATTGAAATTTAAATTATATTTCTGGACAGAGTCGAAATATTCCGTAAATCTACCAGTACGATTTCTACATATTTCTATCAGTGTTATAATGAAAAATTTAAAAAAAAATATATGAATGTATTTTTTTGAAATTTTTTACAAAATTTTATTAAATCAATTACTTATATAGGTTAAACCTTTTTGCCATTGCTGGGAAAATTTTTTTAATATTTCCCTCTCTTTCTTATTGGAAATTAATAATATTCTGTGTAAAACTTCTACTTTAAATATAATTTGTATGAGTATTAATATATTCATTAGAACATAAAAAGTTAAATGAAGGAAAAAACAAAAAACTCAAAAGCAAATCTATATAAAATGGCATCTATGCAAAATGTTCAAAATGTTCAAAACCACACATCGATTTTTGATTGATAGAGAATCCGTGTAAATGTCTATTTATTAACAAACACATTGAAAATCAAACCTTCAAATAAACACGTGTGCATATAAATGCAGTACGTGTATAGAAATATGTGAAAGAACCTAAATATAACTGCAGTTCTGGGTGACTATCCCGAACTAGGAAATATTTGTCAAATATTGCCACTTCTGGTTACAGAAGTTAGGCGAATGTTATTTGGTCCTACAGAGATTACAAAGAAACTATCTAAGAGCTGGTCCATAGTTATCACAAATTTTGATACAGGTTTAACTGTTTACTTGAACTAAAGGTACTCTAGTACTCTATCAAATAAAATTTACCGACTCTATATTAATTATCGAAATAACTACAGTCGAACTTCCCTATAATGAATCTTGACGGGACCAGAAAATCACTTCATTATATAGAAACTTCATTATACAGAAATTATATTTTTCCCCCACTTTTTATTTAAAATAATTAGGCATATTAGTTTGGGTTACACTTTTCCATTTTTCTTCGACATCAAAACCTTGTAATACCAAATAACAAAACCATTATATAAAAATTATATTTTTTTCCATTTTTATTTAAAATAATCAGGTATTTTAGTTTGGATTACACTCTTCTATTTCTCTTGCTCAACAAAACCTTCTAATACATTAAGAGATTTAAATACATTAGTCGGCACGTTACTCCTCATCTCCACAAAAGTACTTTTTGCTACAATACCATGCCGTTTTTTGAATTTGTCTAACCATCCTGTGCTAGCTTAAAAATTTTCGTGTCCCAATGCATCAGCGAACTCTTTGGCTTTTTGCTTCATTAATTACCCAGATATAGGAAGATTCCTACCACGTGCGGCAGTTACCCATTTGAGCATTGCTTCATCAATATCCTCAAAAAAGCAGATTCGAATCCTTTTGCGTTTAGTGCTCAATTGCTCGTCTTCTACATTTTTTAGAATCACAGCCTTGTTTTTTAAAATATTTGATAATGTGCTGGGAAGAATTCCAAACTGCCTAGCCACATCTTTTTTTTAATCCTTCTTCAACTTTATCAATATTTTTTTTCAAGAGAAATGCTACTTCGCTGCTTCATTTCCGATCACTGAACACCGGCAACTGATGTCAAAATTGTTATTAATCCTTTTTTGGGAATCCCCTCATTATATGTGGCATCTTTCTCGGTACACAGAGTTGTTACTATGCGTAACAGAAAATTGTTTGAAAAATTCATTATATGGAGACAAAAACGCATGTGAGTCAAATATTACACCTGCAAAATTGCTTCATTGTATAGAAATCTTCATTGTATGGAAATTCATTATAAGGAGATCAAAAACAATGAAATTGGAACGGAAAAAGTTGAGTATTTCAAATCAATTCATAATAGGGAGAGCTTCATTGTATAGAAGTTCACTATGGAGAAGTTCGACTGTATTATATAAAATTGACTTGGCCAGATAATACTAGTGGCGAGTATTTTAGCTAGTCCTTAAATATAATTAAACTTTTGAAATGACTATAAGTATAGTAAATCGATAATATGTACAGTAGGGTGCGGCCTATTTTTAAAACATCAAAATTGTACCTCAACTCCCCTAGAGATGTTCTCCCTAGGCAAAAAAATACGTTGTGGAAAATTTAAGGCAGATTACATCAGGGGAAGGCGTCCCGCATCCGCCCTCAAGCTTCCCAAATAGACCTGAATAATACATTTACATACATATAAAAATATATTTTTTATAATTTTTTTGAAATTTAATTAAAATCATTTAATTAATTTATTGTAATAAAACTGATTTGTTTGCATTAGGATATTGTTTCCTATAATCAGCTACAATTTGCAGGATAATTTTTGGAATAGAATACTGTTTGAAAAAATTTTAAGTTTTCTGCGATATAAAATCTTCAATATTTTGATTAATGTACTGAGACATGTGATGAGGAAGAATTGTAATATTTTTGTTGTCATCTTCATCAGATCTAAAGCTGCAACCATAAGTCTTTTTAACTTGTTCGAAATTTGAGTATCATAAAAAGGAACCATAAATGGTTGCAGAATTTTCGAATTAACTCCCGACTTAAATTTTCATAAATTAAATTGTAAAGATGTAAACTTTCAACAATGTCAAGTCTTGGTTGGGAGCTTCTGCGTCACAGTCAGCCAAAATGAACTGTTTCCGAAATAAATATATTTTTAAGCTATATATTGCTTTGGACCTCATAGGAAAATTAGGGCCGATTGAAGAAGATCTTTGTAATTTTCTCGCGGTTGAATTTCTTTTAAACGAATTAACGCAAACCCATGTATCTCCGTTGTATCCCCAATAAACATTTTCAAAATTATTTAAAAGCACACACGCTCATTGTTCATCCTAAGTATGATGCTGTGATACGCAGCACAGACCTTCCACTTTTTCATCGAGATCCGACTCTTTAAGTAAGTCAATGACGGCCGTTATTCGATGCCTTCCCTTACTTGAACTTATCGCTAGGGTCCCGAGTAACTGCTACTTTCCATCAATGTTTACTTTTATTATGTCCACACTAAGGCCGATTAACAATTAAAACTTAACTTAAAGTTAGCACTATAACTATATATATTAATACTGAAAC
This sequence comes from Calliphora vomitoria, assembly GCA_942486065.2. NCBI lineage: Eukaryota > Metazoa > Arthropoda > Insecta > Diptera > Calliphoridae > Calliphora > Calliphora vomitoria. Next base: position 92,272,918 of record OW818031.2, read on the forward strand.
TGAAATATGAAACATTATCAAATTTATTTTTGTCCATACTAAGGCCCGTTAACAATTAAAACTTAACTTAAAGTTAGCACTATAACTATATATATTAATATGGAAACTGAAATATGAAACATTATCAAATTTATTTTGATTGAATTTTTAATTAATAATTTTTAAAACTACGACCTATAGTTAGTGATAACTTTAAGTTAAGTTTTTGGGGTATGTCTAAAATATAGCTGAGATAAAAATAAGAATGTAATTAAAAAATATTCGTTTAAAAATTAATTTATTTTAATTTCTAAATACCTAATAAACCAAACGATATTAAAATCAGAGTTTAAAATTACTACTATATTAGTTAAAAAATTGCAAAATATTTCATAATTTTACATGAAAACTGCAACAAATATTTAACAAAATAATATTTCCTCACATACATACTAAAAATATAAATACTATTTACGAATTCCATATATGCACAAGCTTCACAGTAGAAATATTTGTCGCAGTTTTTCCAAAAATATTTTGCCTTACAAAATATTTTACGTTGCAGCTAGAAGACAAAATGAAAATTTTTCATTTCTAAAACATTTGCTGCCCAAATATATTTATATTTTTGGTTAGCAAAAACAAATATATTGCTTGTGTATAATATACAAAAAATTTACTACAAAAACATCAAACATGCAAACATATTGCAGCGTGAAAACCATAAACTGCAAACGATATGCGCAGTAAAAAATTCAAACAATGGAAATATGGAAGATGCTAAATGTAGACTGCCAAACCATACGAAGTTGAAAAATGTAAAATACGAAATTGTGCGAAGTTAAAAATGTTTAAAACGAAAATGTGCATTTATAAAATATTTCAGCCACATATATGGACATATTTAGCCGCATATAGTCACTGAGTAAAAAATGTGAAAAAAACTATGAACAACAAGTGTGCGTTGATTTGGGTGAACAAAATAAAAATTTATATTGAATCGTGTGTTTAAGAATTTAAGTGCAATAAAATAGAAGCTTTATTTTTTGAGGTATGTAATTGTATTATGAAAGATAGGAATACAGTAAAAATATATTAAATAAGATTCTGGGCAAAGGATAGCGGACGATATTATTTTATTGAATTTTTTGATTAAATGATTTTTGTAATACGAATTCAAATGTATTCCTGCTGCTTGTAATAGGAGTCCAGAAAAATTAGTAACATAAAATTTTGTATGTAAAGTGGCTTAAAAAGGATAGATAATGCAACAACAAAATGTAACAACAGACAAGCAAAACAGCCAATGAATACAATCTAATAAAAAATAACAGGATCTACAAAAAAAATAGTATGTTGCATAAAAATGCAATGTAGATAGATAGATTACTTTTTGTTTGTACACTCAAATGTATCCTTGATGAGTGTAGCAGGAGAAAAAAAGGATAAAGAGGAATGATAGAAATTGAAGTAAGGTCCAGAATATATAATTATGCAATGAAGAAAATTTTACTATATGTACATACATAATTATGTATGACTTGTATTCTGAAAGATCGACTTTGTGTTTTTAAATGCACATTCATATGTATCCATTCGTAATATTTGTAACAGGAGAACAAAAAAACAAATAAGTAACAGAGAACAAATTATGCAACGAAGGCACAGTTTAAATTTGCAGCAAGTAATTGCTGTCACATCAGACAATGGAGGGTTAGTCCGATGTTATTAAACTAAACTTAGAAAAGTTGAGATTTACATAATCTTTTACAACTATTCCTTATTACAACTATTCGCGAAAAAAATAACGGACACAATAACAAGTGTACCAAAAAAAAAAAATAATACCGTTTATTTTAATAAAAATCAAATACGCACAAAAATCCTTTACAAAAAACAACAATTCAGTGCACATGACAAAAATTCCTCGAGCTAAAAATAAACCAAAATGCGTAATAAAAAATGATCTGTAACGGTACTCAAAAAGATCAGTTCTACACAAACAATACAATAACAACATCCGCTATCCTTTGCCCATAATCCTCTTTAATGTAATATCACTGCATTCCTATCGTTCACAACACAAGTACATACCACAGGTTCTTCATTGTATAATTATATTTTTTTTCAGCGTTCTATACGTTTTTTTTACTCCTGTTACAAACGCTCAGCCAATCATACTCATTTGCATTTCAGATTGCACAAGTTGTTGTTGACTTTTGAATTTTATACATTATACAACAGTAAAGAAACAACAACATGCAACGGTTCCTACTCTACTCCTCAATATGTCTAGAAATTCCTTTACTTTGTATTTGTTTCTGTTTTTTGCATGAGTTGTTGTTGTTTTTTGCACCTAGAGGACACACATACAACAGTTGTATTTTACAATTACTTGAGGGTATGGTGCCCATTTCATAGCACAATTGTGCAAGCTAACCACACACATATTCTTATTCTCTTTAGTTTAGTAGTCACTGAAACAGCGACGAATGAACATGCTAAGCGGGTATATTACTATTATTTAATTTTTCACTGAAAGAAATATTTGGATTGCTTAATATATTCAGAACTTAAAATATTACTGAAGTGTTGTCTGGTTTTTCACCTCAATTTACTTCTGTAAACAATTTTTTTCAGATTTGAAATGATTTTAATCAAAACAACTAATAAAATAATAATAAAAAAAATATTTTACACATTTTAAATATTTTCAAATTTGTCGAAAATTATTAATATCGAACTCTCAATTAATGAGCTATGATAATATGTCGCCAGACAATTTGATTAATATTGTTGACTTGATTATTGTTAACAAATAAAGCGTTTAAAATATTGACATCTTTTATTTAGTTCACTAAAATTTTCTTTCAGTGGAGCTCTCTTTCGCTCACCAACACAAATACAGTTTTAGCTTTGGGCATCTCTGGTATAAACAGTTGTTGTTGTATTTCCTTTTCTCCTGCTACACTCGTGCCTATGTAAAAAAATTTGATGTGCCTTCATTGCGTAATTTGTTCTCTGTTGCTTATCTGTTTTTTGTTCTCCTGTAAGAAATATTACGAATGGATATATATGAATGTGGATTTAAAAACATAAACAAAGTCGATCATGATTGCTAAGGATCATCATTGAACCTACTTATGTATTTGTTTGTGTTTTTTGCAAAAATTGTTGTTTCATTATGCAGCTACAGAATACATGTGTGTAAATGTGGTTGTTTTTGCAGTTAATTTCCTTTTGCTCCTGTTGTACTCATGCCTGTGCCTTTTTTGCACTTATACATTACACATCATATTTTTCATGCACAATTATTTTCTTTGCTGCTTATTAATTTGTTTGCTCTCCTGTTACAAATTATACGAAAGGATACATTTAAATGTACAAACACTTAATTTGATAGAAAAAGTAATCTATCTACATAACATTTTTATGCAACATACTATTTTTTTTGTAGATCCTGTTATTTTTTATTAGATTGTATTCATTGGCTGTTTTGCTTGTCTGTTGTTACATTTTGTTGTTGCATTATCTATCCTTTTTAAGCCACTTTACATACAAAATTTTATGTTACTAATTTTTCTGGACTCCTATTACAAGCAGCAGGAATACATTTGAATTCGTATTACAAAAATCATTTAATCAAAAAATTCAATAAAATAATATCGTCCGCTATCCTTTGCCCAGAATCTTATTTAATATATTTTTACTGTATTCCTATCTTTCATAATACAATTACATACCTCAAAAAATAAAGCTTCTATTTTATTGCACTTAAATTCTTAAACACACGATTCAATATAAATTTTTATTTTGTTCACCCAAATCAACGCACACTTGTTGTTCATAGTTTTTTTCACATTTTTTACTCAGTGACTATATGCGGCTAAATATGTCCATATATGTGGCTGAAATATTTTATAAATGCACATTTTCGTTTTAAACATTTTTAACTTCGCACAATTTCGTATTTTACATTTTTCAACTTCGTATGGTTTGGCAGTCTACATTTAGCATCTTCCATATTTCCATTGTTTGAATTTTTTACTGCGCATATCGTTTGCAGTTTATGGTTTTCACGCTGCAATATGTTTGCATGTTTGATGTTTTTGTAGTAAATTTTTTGTATATTATACACAAGCAATATATTTGTTTTTGCTAACCAAAAATATAAATATATTTGGGCAGCAAATGTTTTAGAAATGAAAAATTTTCATTTTGTCTTCTAGCTGCAACGTAAAATATTTTGTAAGGCAAAATATTTTTGGAAAAACTGCGACAAATATTTGTACTGTGAAGCTTGTGCATATATGGCATTGGTTTATAGCAGAGGTGCCCAAAAGTTCCTTATGGAAGAGCAAACACCAATACATTTAAAGAAAAACAAATTTTTATGCAATTTTTTTTGTTGTAAAAACCAAAACATACAAAGAATAAAGAAAAAAAATACACACTTTTTTAAACAATACCATACGCTAAACAAAAACAAAATCTACATTGATGATCGCTGTCGTCAATGTTTACCAGCAAAGCATACGAAAGTGTTGTTGTTTTCCACTTGCGTGTGTACATTGAAGAACGACAAAAAAACCAACAAGGCAAAGTTGTTTGTGTATTTCATATTGCTAGTGCCTGAGTGTTCTATTGAGTATAGAAACACACAGCCTATACCTAAGAGCATTTACAAAAACAAATGAGCACCAAGAGTATAGGGCTTGGGCATCATTGGTTTATAGTTTGTATATTTTCAGTATATGTGGACATTAATATGAAAACGATTCATATTTATTGCGTAGTCGTTAGTCAAATTTAAAAAACGATTAACTAAATATTAAACCCTGATTAAAATTATATCGAAACGTTATCATCTAGACCAGAGGTGCCCAAAAGTTGCTTATGGAAGAGCAAACACCAATACATTTAAAGAAAAACAAATTTTTATGCAATTTTTTTGTTGTAAAAACCAATACATACAAAGAATAAAGAAAAAAATACACACTTTTTTAAACAATACCATACGATAAACAAAAACAAAATCTACATTGATGATCGCTGTCGTCAATGTTTACCAGCAAAGCATACGAAAGTGTTGTTGTTTTCCACTTGCGTGTGTACATTGAAGAACGACAAAAAAACCAACAAGGCAAAGTTGTTTGTGTATTTCATATTGCTAGTGCCTGAGTGTTCTATTGAGTATAGAAACACACAGCCTATACCTAAGAGCATTTACAAAAACAAATGAGCACCAAGAGTATAGGGCTTGGGCATCATTGATCTAGACGATATAAACTATCATATATGATATCGCTCACGTGTCATTAACGATAGTTTTTACGGACTAAATTGTACCGTTCCTTATAATACGTTTTTTTAGGCAATTATTATATCGTTTTCGCTATCATAATTTCCAATAAATACGATAGTAAAATCGACATGCTGATGTTATTCTGAGTGCTATTTAATACTAGAAATTTTATATACTTTAATCTCTTATACTAGATATTTCGCTGAAATAAGTAATACAAAAGAAAAAATAACATCATACATATTTTCATCACATTCATATCGCATGAACGTTTCAAATCACCATAAAATTTAAAAAAATTATCGCGTTTTTATTACCTGCCCACTGTTTAAATCAAATAATAACGTTTTAAATGATTTAGTATTTATTTTATTTTCGTTTTTATATGTTGCAAGGCGTATTAACATATGAAAAATATATAAAACAAACAAATAAAAAATATATGAATTTCTGGTATTCTTTTTTATGAAAAATATAAAAAATAAACCAATATAATTATTGGTAGTTTGCTCTAACACAGATTTTTTTGGATGATTCAATATTAAAAACGTCGAAAGGGAATAAAAAGCTTGGTGATTCCAGTGGAATTATCATGCTATCCACTCGCACGTCCAAAATAAACAACCAAATTCTTCTAAGGAGTTTGGTATTCTTCTAAGGAGTTTGGTATTGAAAATCAGCAGGAAAACAAATTTCAAGGACTAAAATGAGAGTCAATCTCTAAAAAATTTTATGCATTTTCACCAAAAAATTTACAAAAATGTCCAATTGTTGTTGTTTGCTGTAAAGCCTTGAAAATTTTTTCTTAACAATTTTCAGTTTTTTATTATTTTCAATTCAAATATTGTGAATGTCAACAACAAACAGTAAACAACTTTTTGACACTTCAGCTGGGCTCGTAACTTCACTTTATTTCATACAAGTTGGTATGTGGTTTGAAAATTTGTATACCCTACACCACCATAGTGGGGAGGGTATTTTGAATTTGTGCAGATGTTTGTAACGCCCAAAGTACACCGATCGACTCAGAATCACTTTCTGAGTCGATTAAACGATGTCCGTCCGTCCGTCTGACTGGCTGGATGGCTGACTGGATGTGCATGTAAACCTTGTGCGCAGAGTACAGGTCGCAATTTTGAAGATATTTCGATAAAATTTGGTACATATAATTTGTTCGGCCCAAGAACTAAGCCTATTGAAACTGGCTGAAATCTGTTTATTATTTCACCTAGCCCCCATACAAATGTCCTCCCGAAATTGGACTTTATCGGTCATAAATGTTTAATTTATATATGTATCTACACAAATTTTTTTTCAAATAAGTTTTACATACACAGAATTCATGTCACCAAATTTTGTTATGATCGGTCCATAATTAGTCATTGCTCCCATATAAGGCCTGCTTCCGATAATCACTTTAACGAGCATAAATCTCCTAAAATTGTTGGTATACACATAAAATGCAACATAAATAACTTTAATATAGACATTAATTAAACCACCTAATTTCATGGTGATCGGTCAATAATTGGTCATAGCTCCCATATAAGGCCCACTTCCGAAAATCGCTCACGAAAATAAATTATTAAAATCTTGAAAGAAAAATGTTTTTGCTCATTTACTTAGTGTAGGGTATTATATGGTCGGACTTGACCGACCATACTTTCTTACTTGTTAATATACGTAAATTATTTTTCAGTTTAAAGTTTTTTCAAAAACTTTACCCCTGTCGTAATAAAAATCGGTTCAGCCGTTTAGTAATTATAGTTTAAGAACTAAATGTACCAATTTTACCAGTTTTTCCCCCTGTTTATCCCTTTCTGGTAAAAGTATTGAAAAAAGTTATAGCCTATTAACGCTTCCAAGTAAGGATCTATAAACGTTCCAAATTTCAATAAAATCGATTTAGCCGTTTAGGCATGATGCTCAAACAAACCAACAAACAAACTTACAAATACATTTATATATTTATATGGATATGGATTTTATTGGAAGGAAAATTTTTGAAAACTATATTATGATAATATCGATTTTGCTATCACATCGTTTTATGGTTTATTGGGTAGAGACCAATACTAATACGTACATATACATACTTTTTAAATATTTAAGCTATTTTAAAATATTTCTCGAAAATTAAAGTAGTTTTTAAGATTTCAAAATATATTTACGAGAGGTTTATAAAAAATAAAATATAAAATTTGTTTTATTAACCTTAAATAATTTAAAAAAATTATTATGAAAAAGGTCTCTACCAATTTTAATACAAAATATTAGGCGCTAAATTGTCTAATCACTGTAGCACTGCAAAAAAAAATACTATAAATAAAATCCAATTAGATTCGTATAAATCAGTTTCATTGAATGTTAAAATTTTCCGTGATTACCCCATATGTTTTTATATTGTCTGCCATTGACAAGAGATAGTATTAATATAAACATGCCCTGCTTAATCATGGTTGACTGCACTAACAAATTTTGTTGTTTATTGTTGTTGTTGTTTTTTTAACTTTTTCTACAATATCATAACATTTGACTTGTTTTTCAAAAAGCACAACACAACCTTTTGTGTCACTTCATCCGTGTATGGTCAGAAAAAGTTATGTTTGTTTTGACGCGAAAAAATACACATACATACATAGTACGTATTTATGTACAAACATATTTGCTGACGTATCTACAGTAGGGTGCCCCATTTGTATGGAGCTTAAAGATTACTTTGTTTATGATACCAGTTCTAAAAATATTTGGTTATTCGATTTAAAGGGCAAATAAACAGAATGTATTAAATGTTCTATATGAATTTAGTACATATGTAATTCCATTTATACAAGTATACAAATTTCAAATGTGTAGAGTTTTGCAAGAAACAAATAATATTTGGTGTATTTTCGTACAGAAGCTTTCAAATTTAAAACAAGAAATTTTTAATTAATTAGAATTTCATGGCTACATACGCTTCAGAAAATTGTATATAAAACAACAAAACCTCATAACTAAATATTTCCATTGTTATCAGTAAATTGCATTAGATTTTTTAGTATTGTCTGGGTAGTTATAAAAAAAATATATAAATTCATATATATTGTTATGAACAGGGCTGTGCAATATTTGCTTTAACAGGGGCGATAATAATAAAATCAAAATTGTTCAAAATTTTAGTAATCTCTCATTAAAAAAATGCGGTTAGAAAACTATTTCAGAATTAAACATTATAAATATATCACGGATATAAAATAAAATTTTTTTTGATATAGGACAATACAATTTTGCTTTGTATAATAACAAATCCTATTATTCCTACCAGTTAAAATTTCTATAAGATACAAAAAAAACCTTTTTTTTAATAAAAAAAATCTTAAAAGATTATTTTTCATATCAAAATGTATAAATTTTTATTAAAAATGTATTTATTAAGAGCAAGTCTGATCTTTGTAATCTCTAGTACCAAATGTTGGCCTCAAATATATGCTGTATATATTTTTTTATATTGTTGTTTTCTATCTATTGTTTTGTCATGCAGATTGTTTTTTTTTTTATTATGTTCATTAGGGTGGCAATTGAAATATATTTTATTTAATACCTAATTTTCTAAATCCGGCATGGAATAATTTATATGGAAAACAAGGCCTGATTTTGTGACATAAATGAGTATTATGAAATACGTGCAGAGAATTAGACTACTAAAGAATTTCAAAGTCAAGATTTGTGTAATATTTGTCTATGACTTTTGCTTATATACCTTTTATATGCAATTTTTGGCTTGCATTGATGTTATCATGTTTTTATTCAAATGTGTAATTTCTATATCATCATTAATTCATTAATCTTAAACATTAATTTAGTGTATATTTATGTAATTTACACGATGACTTTTGTTTGTGTTTTTAAGTCATGATTTTATGAGTTTGCAAGAGTAAAAGGTGCAGTCATCGTGTGAATCTCTTATAAGTTTAATTTTGTTTATTTACTCCAAAGTCCAATAGTTATAAGAAGTCGAACAATGTTTATTTATTTACTTATAGTAAAATTTAAGTAAGCAATTTTATACACTAAGGTCGTCATGTAAACGCTTAAATGCCTCGCAAACTGTGCAATCTGTGCATTTTTACACTAATGCAAATGAACTGTCACAAATTGTATGGAAACTCGTTTGGACAACTCCGATAAGTTTACGCGACAATTTAGACTCGCAAACTTGAACTTATTGTGCATTTGATGATCAGCTGCTTTTGTTTACTTTTATGTATAAGAAATAAAAATCAAATAAAATACAAATATTTTGTACATGTGAACATTGTGTGACTGTGTATGGAAATATTAACCAACAAAATCTTCCAAACTATGATTACCATTGTTTGTAACATTAGAAATTTTTAGAATTAAAATTTATACAATATTTAAAGCTTTTTTTAAGCATTTGTTGAATTTATTTTTGTTTGACATTTTTATCAAATAGATATTTTCTGTATAAAATTGGACAAAATTTAAAAGGTGGGTACATGAAACACATCGCGCAAATTTGCACATTTGCACAAATGGGAAACTTAAGCGTTTAAATGAGTACCCTTACTATAAAACAAACTAAAACAGCGCTTAGTCCCGGTCCACACTGTGAAACATTTGCTGCAAAACATTTTAAATTTCTCTTTTGAAACTGTATTCGTGTCCACACAGTGAAGTTTTTGCTTTTCAGTTTTTGACATTTCTATACAGAACGTATATGAACGAATAAATGTGGATAACATACTCAACAAAAACTTCATGTACATGAAACATAGTGCCCTTTTCCATTCCTCTTTCCCCTTTCATCGACAAACCCAAATGTTTTGCAGCAAATGTTTCACAGTATGGATGGGGACTTAACAAGTTTGTATATTTTAGTCATTTAAATTTTCAGAAATATGAAATTTGTTGAAACATTTTGATTTTGTACTTTGCAATACAAATATATTTTTATTAGATTTATGAATTTATGTTTTTTAATCAATATAGTTTGGTTTCATACTTTAATATTAAAATTATTATTTATCACTTATTGAAAATTAGTTGTTACTTTTGTAAAAAATCTAGTAAATAGATTGTGGTTGTGTATTTATTTGGCTTTTAAAGGATTTTAATTGAGTTTTGTTAGATAACTTATGAAAAAAATAGAAAAATAGATTTTCCAGGGTCCCACTCAAGAAAAACCAAAAATACGCCATTCCTTTATTAACTATGTTGTATCAGGCGTTGAGCTTAACAACTTTGCTGAACATCACTTTGCGATATTCGAGTATGTAGAATGTCAAAATGCATGAAAAAGGCACACAAAAATTACAATTTCCCCCTATATATTTATGAAAAACGGGATTTAGAAAACCCCGAAAATCCCGGGATTTAATATTAAAAAATCCCGGGCTTCGGGATTTCCCGTTTGGCATCTCTAGTTAAAAATGAAGTTAATGGTCGCCCACGTTTTTTTAATTTTTCAGGAGATGGTTTGTAAATTAAAATTTTTAGTATATCGTTAGCTAAAATGCAAAAAGGCGTAAGTAACAAAAATATAATTTTACAGGAGAAACAAAAAACTTTGTAGAATGAAAACTATTAACATTTTTAACAAAGTTTTTTCTAATTTCACTTTACACACACCGACAAATTTATTTTTAAACAAAAAAAAAATGTTTTTTTAATCATTTGAAACTTATGTTAGATACGAATTAATAATTGATTATAAGAAATTCAGTTTATTAATTATGAATACCTTAAAACATTTTTATGGTAAATTCTCTGCGAGATGTTAAGTTTTCTCTAACTAATTTCCCATGTAATTATGTGTTTTACGTAGACATATCATATATATTAATGGATAGGGGATTTTTTCTATTTTTCAAAAATGTTTATAACTTTTGACAATTAAAAAATTCATGGAATACTTTTTTGAAAAATATGACAAAATATGCTTTTTGTTGAGTTCTTAAGAAGATACAAATTTTTCATATTAAATGTTTATTTATGAATATTTTTTTAAGAAAATTTTACAGTTGTATAGATTTTTCTATTGAAAATGCAAAAATAAAAATACATTTTGAAATTTGTTAGCAGAAATCCCGTAATTCCCTAAAAAGTTTTGAAAAATCACAAAAATCCGATTTTTTAGTTTTTTGGCTATAATATCCATACCAGGAACGGTGTTATCGGATACAAAACAATTAAGAAGATATTGAGCAATATAAAATGGGTTACTATATTTTGATATCGACTTTGCGATTTTAGAACTTTTGCCCTAAATTTGAATTTGAAAACATAAAATATAGGCTTTTTTGGATGGAACTGGTCCCCACGGTATCAAAAAATTTAATTTTTTTTCTATATAAATTATTTAACGTAAAGTTAGCTTTTCAAAAAGTATAAATTCCTTATACATCTTTTTAGATAATTAAAAGAAAAAAGTACTAGTTTCCCATAAAACTATCGAAAAAAAAACTTTTTAATTTTTTTTTAAATACAAATGCATATAACTTTGGACTCAGTCATTATTTTTAATCAATTCTTTCTTTATTTTGCACATACATTTATTGTTAGGCCTATAAAGGGAATAGGGTGGTTAAAAATGTTGAAAATTTAACTTTCAAATCTGAATATTTCCTAAAGCTACGTACACACGGTTGTCAGATTTTAAGCAAAAGGTAAATTGTCAGTTTAGACGATTGTAAGAAAACCTAACGATTTCATTGTCAGACAATTGTCAAACAATAAATTTATCTGCCAAAGAAAATTGTCAGTTCACACGGTTGCTTAAATTTTGTTTATTTTAAATACAAATACACAGTGTTGCCAATAGAAATAAAAAAGTTTCTAACAATGATCTTACAATGACCTGGCAATGGCAACGTAAGGTGTTTACACGATTGTCAGATGTCTGACAATAGTATTGTCCTATAATGTACTTACAAATACTTTTTCTGACAACGTTTGAAGACAAAAAATGTAAGTTCACACGGTTGTTAGACATTTTCTGAATATTTTTCTGACAATATTGTACAATCTGACAACCGTGTGTACGTAGCTTAAGCTATAATAGATAATTGATAGCTACGACGAGATTTCGTGCAGTGCTCGACGAGGATATTTTATATATGTAATTCTTTTGAACTCGCATCATAAACGAAGAAATAGAATCATTTTAAAAATTTAACATACCCGATGTGTCCTACTTTGGGTACCCCTGGCCGCGCCCCTGGTGTGCCATGAGGTCCCTTTGTGCATGTAATATAACATTCAAACCGGACTAACCGTTTAGAGGTTACAGATTTATTTCCCCTTTTTTTAAATACCTTGGGGCAAGTTTTCTTGACACGGACATAATATTCTATTAACCAACGTCAGAAAAACATGAATTTATAAATCGTCCATGCAATTCTTCAAACATTTTTTTAAAAAAAAAAACATTTCTTTATATTTTGTTTGAAAAAAAATGTAATTACGTCGTATTGCATTTATCATATAATCACACTTGTAGTTACGTCCCTTTGTTTTTTGTTAATAAAAGTGTAATTTTTGTTCGCAAAAGTGTAAAATTTTGTCAAGACATGTAATTTAATGGCATTCATAATAATCAATCCAAAATCGACTTTGAATTTTTTGTTAGTTATGCCTTTTTGCATTTTAGCTAACGATATATATGTATTGCCTCCTTATCACTTCTCAATTTTCTTAATAAGAGACATTTTTTTGAGAAACTTGAAGAACTAACATTAGTAAATAGCTACCGATCGATTTCAAAAAAAGTCAAATACATTTGATATTTATTAATAAAATTAAAAATATCTGGGTCATGAACGTTATTTTTATCTTTTATCGCAGCAAAATTTTATATATAATGTACCTAATAGATGGTGCTGCCAAAGGAAATTTTAAATTTTTTAAATGCTTAAAATTCGAAACCCCTGAGATAAATGGAAATTTACAAAATATAAATTAAATAATACATTTTCACTTTCGAAAAATGTGTTACCCACACTTGAAGTTTAACTAGAAGTATCCAATCATTGCACGGAATTTTGAGCTTTAAAATACTTCTAAATTTATAATTTTCAAATGCCTAAATTCAAACCTGATTTCCTAGTACTTATATCAATGAACTAAAAATCTTTGTGTGTATTAGTACAGTATGTAAGGTTTTCATCAATACCAAATTTACATAAAAATTGCAAAGGTTTTTAAAATCATTTTTGATACTGATCTAAATATATTTACCCATAATCATAGTCAAACAATAAAGTCGGTTCTTTTTAAAAACTACTTTAAAATAAAAACCCGCTTTTTAGTATTTAAATTGAACCGTTTTGTTTTAAATTGTTTTAAATTGAACCGACTTTATGTAGAAAATCTTATCATACAATATACAAAAAAATAAAGTGGCATCGCTGAACAGCTGACTTAGAAATTAAAAAAAAAAAAAAAAAACAAAAAGTGACAAACAATAAAAGTAACCGGGAAACTAAAGAAAAAACAGTTTGTGGTGGAAAAATAGAAAAGGAAAGATTAATATCAAATTTGTTCTATTTTGGTACTAATTTTATTGATTCAATATTCAATAATTGCAAAATCTCTGCCAATATCTTGTAACTTAAACATTTTAGACTTTTTGTCGAACCTTTTTACATGGCGAAGAACAGCTGATGCTGTTGTTAAATGAGTTAAAAACAACTTCAGCTAGTTTTATATTTACAGTCGACTTTAACGTCAGAAGTATACTTTAACTTGTCTATGGTAGACCTAAAGTCCACTCTTAAGTAAAGACGACTTTATTTCTCTTAAAATATACTTTATTTTCGACTATGATTATGGGCCATTATTTCTAATGTACCCAGGAGTTTGGAAAAATATGTAGTGTATATGTCTTTTATTTTAAAAATATCAGCATAAATGAAATCACGAAAAAGATTTTTCATTGCCACCCTAATATGGCATATTGTATTTTTTTTTTAGTTTATTTTCAACAGTCCACAGCAATTATCAATGTTATTGTCTTGTAAGATAAGCACGAAATTAAAAGCAACTAAATGTAAACAAATGTTTTTGTAGCACATATATGTACTACAGACTATAGAGTGCTCTCTCTATATGTTTATTTGTTTTGTACACATTGACTGAGTGCGAGTATTCATAACATTCATTTTTAGATAAAGAAGTGTGAAGTTTTATACCACAGAGGAATATACATAGAACGGAAACTTTAAAAATAAACAAAATAAAAAACAGTTTTTTACACATATCAGTGTTTTTTTGATTTCACACAGTTTTTTTAGTAATATATTATAACCATTTATTCTCTATCATATTTATGTTTTGTGGTATAATCTTGTTAAATTTGTTGTATATTTGGTCAATTCACAAGGTCTCTTATCAGTCATATTGTCATAATGTCCTAATATATTACGACTCGGCGGCTCGGCTTAACCGACTCTTAGGCATTCGGCGGTGATTTCTGCTGGTTCTTTACGATAGCACTATAAACATAGCATAGAAAGTAGTATTATTTTAAGACAATTTTTGCAATAAAAACCATTGTGAAGTATTAGGACATTATGACAATATGATAAAAGACCTTGTGAATTGACCAATTGTATAAGAAATATATATTCTGGGTCTTTATAAAATTCAAAGACGATCTAGCTAATTCCGTCTGTCTGTCCCTCTACTTAAGTCACGATAGGGCTTAGAGGGAAGTACTTAGGGGCATCAAATTTTATATATATATATATTTAGCGGGATAAAATTTTATATATTTTTTATTGATCGAAAATGTTTGGTATTGACAATTGGCAAAACCAGTCTAGTATCTTTCAGAAGTGTTATGATAATTTCTTTAAATATTCCAAAGAATACCATGTAGTTTTGCACATAATATTCATATGATAAAAGAAAAAGCTCTTTTGAAAATGGTAAAAATCGGTTCATGATGTCTCCTAACCCCCATACAAATTTCTTCACGGAATATGTCCCTATGGTACATAAATGCCTATTGAATAGCATTATTCATACATAACTCAGGAAAAATATGTTCCATTTAAAAAACAAGTAAGAAAGTATGGTCGGTCAAGCCCGACCTTATAATACCCTACACTAAGTAAATGAGCAAAATCATTATTCTTTAAACATTTCAATAATTTATATTCGTGAGTGATTTTCCGAAGTGGGCCTTATATGGGAGCTATGACCAATTATGGACCGATCACCATGAAATTTGATCATGTAATTAATGTCTATATGAAATATATTTATGTTGAATTTTATGTGTATACCAACATTGTAAGGAGATTTATGCTCGTTAAAGTGATTATCGGAAGCAAATCTTATATGGGAGCTATGACTAATTATGAACCGATCATAACAAAATTAGGTGACATAAATTCGGTATATATAAAACTTATTTGGAGAAAAATTTGTGTAGATACCTATATAAATTAAACATTTATGACCGATAAAGTCCAATTTCGGGAGGACATTTGTATGGGGGCTATGTGAAATAATGGACCGATTTGAGCCAATTTCAATAGGCTTGGTTTGTGCAGAAAAAATCATATGTACAAAATTTTATCGAAATATCTTCAAAATTGCGACCTGTACTCTGCGCACAAGGTTTACATGGACAATCGCCAACCAGCCAGACGGACAAATCCATTATACCCTCCCCACTATGGTGGTGTAGGGTATAAAAATTACACACAAATAATCCTAATATATATATCATTCATTTCACCATACATCGTAAACAAATTGACCTTGAGTCTTCCAATTTTAAATATTTGCACATTTTCAAAAGAAATCTCTTAATTTTGAAAAACTCTTGATTTTATTCGCATTTTAAATTTTTTTTAAATTAAAAAAAAATTTAGGTATTGTGATCATTAACTATTGGTATCATCTGAGGCTGATGTCAGATTTTATTGATTTAAGATGTATTTGAAAGATAATTATGTCCTGTTTGTACTACATACAAAATGCATTCAGAAGCTAATTTAAAAGCTTTTAAAATTAATCTTAAAAATTGTTAAGGATCAGTCCATAATTGACCCTATCCCTCATATAACCCATATATCAGAAACATATTTTATTGTCACACATATTGGTGGCTAACATTTCTTTATATTCAACACCAATATTTTGTTTGTTTTTTCTTCAAAGCTATTTTAGGTTTATTTATTAAAAAGAGAAAGTATGTGTCATAAGAAATATTGTATTGAATATACATAATCCTCACTATAAAATTTATTTTCCTTTAGCTTATTGGTCACTTTTAGCTGAAAGTAAACTTATAATAATCAAACCCTGAATTCAAAATGGTTGTCACAAACATATATTTGTTTACTGTAACCATATATATGGATGATACAATCATGTGAATCGTAAATTAATCATGTTATTGTTACTATAATCATATAAATTGTTACAGTGACTATAATATTGTTAAAAATTTTGAAATGGTTACACTAAACAAGCAGAGCGATTTGGCTGATTTTTTTTTATTCGATTCGAAATTTTCGGAAGATGTTTTGTAAAGAAAAAAAATTTAAAATTCGGAAATTTAAATTTTTAATATATTGTCTCCTTTTCACTTCTCATTTATCTTAATACGTGAAATTTTTTGGAGAAACTTGAAGAACTAACATTAGTAAATAGCTACCGAGCGAAGCCGGGGCGGTCAGCTAGAATATAATAAATTTCGAACCAAAATTATATAGAGATTAAGTAATATTTATGCAAAAATCATACCGCTGCCTTTTGTGAATATCGGTCCATATTTGATCACATCACCCATATTTGGGCCACTTATGAAAATCAATTAAATGCGCATAAATCTATAATAAATATCGTAATCAGTTATTCAGCTTCTAAACAGATATTTAGAATGAGATGTGAGATCAAAAATTTGACTAACAGTTCAAAAGTTATTAACAGTTCTACCGCTACAGATGCATTAAAAAATGCATTGATGAGGAATTCTATGTTTAATAATTTAGGAAATGTTTTCCTTTTCCTAATTTTTTTGGGGTAGCGAATAATATTTGACTAAAGATTCATATCAAAACCCAAAATATGTATATCATAGTGTTCATGTCACTATGACACATTTTGTCATAGAACGAAATTATTTAATAGTAATATCTATTGGAATTATTTTGAAAATGCCTTATCGTTACCTGTTGTTTTTTAAAGAAGACTCTCAAATATTAATGTCTTTTTAGTGATATGATAGACTTTTCAGTTGCATTTGTGTTGCAAACGAAACTTTATAATATGTTCATAAAAAAACTCAAAAATATGATAGCTAAGTATATTTCCTATGCATTTTTAAGTAGCGTTAGTGATATGAATTTAAAACTAAAATATTTTGTAACTAAACATAACTAAATTCAAATTTCAAAGACGAAGTTTTTAACACTTTTGAATAAAACGAAATAAATATCTAGCAGATGGAAAGACAAAGCAAAACTTCAATATATTTTTTACCAACTAATACAAACTAAAACTTCCTTAAGGTTATAAGGTTCCTTAAGGTTATAAAAAGACAAAGCATTTCATGCAAGTACATTTAAATAAACTTTTTTTTTTTAAAAATATTAAAAAAGAACAAAGAAATACCGTACTGATGAAAGTTTACAATCAAAGAAATTGCAATATAAAATGAAAAGAAACCTTCTAAAAAAATCAGCAAAAACTTTTAGGAAATTGATTTGCTTATCACTTGAATAAAAGAAACAAATAAGAAAATATAAAAAATGTTATGGTAACATCTAAAAAAAATGTTGCAAACCTCACAAGAAAATATGGTATGCAAGTAAAAAGTGTTTATTTATTTAAACATCACTGGGTTCATAGAAAAAAGACCTACAAGTTTATTATTGCCAAATCAAACAAAAACAAAATATGTACATTAAATTAAATCTGTAAGTACCTATATATTATTTCAAAAGTCGGTCATAAATAACATATGATTGGATTACTTTGTAATTCAGTAGTACTTTTGGTTTTTAATGTATGTGTAGTCATTTGAGAGACACTTTTTTGAACTAGTGGCAGGATTATTGCAGTATATTTTAGAACAAAATCTTTTGTTTGTTATTGAGATATTAATACCTGATTCAGCTGATTCAGAAACACAACTGGAAAACAATTTTAAAACTTTTGGCTGAAAAGATCTCAAAAATTATTTTAAATCTGAGCGATTTTCATACAAAAATGTTAGAACTGTTTTCCGGTCGTGTTTTTTGAATCAGGCCCTTAGACTCACGCTATGTTTTTGTTAGCATTTATGAATACATTGCTTCCGAATTGGAAATTATTTCAGTATAGTTGGGATTTATTTCAAGATCCATCAAACAAATTTAGGATTTTATATCGCCAAAGGAATTCTTTATCACTTACGTCGGTAATATTTCATTTCAAGATTTGATTTTTTCGTGTCTCAAGTATAAACGCAGTATTTGTATAACTTATATTTAAATTGAATAAAATAAATTTCCAATACAACTCAATATGTAGATGTAAGTAGATCAAAAATACTTTAAATTAAAATAAGTATTAGATTTATTCTACAGGTTTCTATTTGCTTTATGGAAAATTACAATAACTAGTGTTTCAAAGCTATAAACTCATTAAAGAATAACAAATAAAACGTTATAAATTTATATTGGATACAGACTTCCTTATTCTTAAGAAACTTAAAATTCCTTTCTGGCATAATTTATTTATAATTTTCTTTGCATTTCTTCATTTGTTTGTCTCCAACACTGGAATCAACTGGAAGTATTTTTTGAATCAACATGAGCTTTTTAGAATTACCATGAGCCTTTCGGAATCTTTAAATGTTTTATATTTTGGTAATATCCATACTTTAATGCGAAAATCAGTAATTATCTGGAAACTTCTAGGAATATGCGAATCAAGTGCCAATAATATAACAACCCGTTTGCTTGTCATAAACAATAGTTTTTGCGGACTAAATTGTACCGTTCCGTTTTCGCTATCATAATTTCCAATAAAAACGATAGTAAAATCGTCATGCTAAATATTTCATTCTGAATTTAATACTAAAACTTATATTTTTTATCTGTTATACCACATATTTAGCTAAAAATCCTGAAAGAAAAGGAAACATAGCATACACAAATCTTACATACACATGTACATATTTTGTTGCAAATGTTTGCGTTTTTTAAATATTGCAGCTTTTGTATGTTGTTTGAAAAATTTTAAAATTAAATTATTTTTCTGTTTGAAGTTTTTTTCAAATGTTTGTGTTTTATTTATTTATTTTATTGGAAGAAAAATTTTTGAAAACTATATTATAATAATATCTGATATCATAATCGCCCCAATGAGGTAACCCCCTGTCTATACTTGACAAATATTTATCATAATAATTAATGACGTTTGTTGTCAAGACAAAGTTGTCTAAGCAAATGCACTAACAATTTTGTCATAACGAAGCAATAATACCAAGGTTGGCAACCGATACCGTTATTAATACCGATACCGATTAAATACCGTTTAAAATTGAGTACCGGTATTGATACCGATACCGAAATAATTATTTCGGTAAAATACCGGTATTCAAATACCGTTTCCCTTAATACCGGTATCATACCGGTACAATACCGTTATCATAACGGTATCAATACCTTTATTATACCGGTATCAATTGCAAATCAATACCGGTATCATACAAGTTTCAATACTGATATCATACCGGCATTATTATTAAATTTTGCAAAATTGTTAAAATGACATAATTTAACAACTTTGCTGCTAGTAGAAAATAGTATTTGAGCCTTGTCCATCCCTGCTTGATGTTCAACTAATGCAACTCTGTCTTAGTTGTTTACTTACATACCAAGGCGAATTTATAGCAGGTGACCTCAGAAGAACAGCTGATTATTTTGTTCACTTGTATAGATAATTGGATTGTCAATTCAAGCAAAAACAACAACAGGCAACTTTGACAATTCAATTATCTTTTAACAAAAACAAAGTACCTGTTGTTTTGACATATTGTATTATACCCTCCACCACCACAAGTGGTGAAAGAGGGTATATATACGTTTGTCATTCCGTGTGTAACATTGAGAAATATTCATCTGAGACCCAACAAAGTATATATATTATTGATCCTTATGAAATTCTAAGTCGATTGAGCAATGTCCGTCTGTCTGTCCGTCTGTCCGTCTGTCCGTCTGTCTGTCTGTGTAAAACACTCTCACGCCCAAAATACATAAGCAAAATTAATGAAATATATACCAAAATGTTTATAGTTTTTCTAAGCAGTTTGGTATTGAAAATCAGCAAAATCGAGTTGGTAGAACCAGAGTTATGGATTAAAATGTAAGACAACCTCCAAAAATTTAGATCATTTTCACGTGTTTTTTTCTGATTTTTGGTAAATCCATTCCAGAGAATACCATGAAATTTTGCGCACATTATTTATATGATAAAAGGACAAATTCTGTTGAAAATGGAAAGAATCGGTCCATAATTTCTCGTAGCCCCCATACAAATTTCTTCCCGAAATATAGTGCTATGGTATATAAATGCCCATAGAATTGCAGTATTCATACAAAATTAACCACAACTAAGTTTCGTGAAAACAGAAATTGCGACACCAATTTTTTTTGGATCGGGCACTATTTGACCATAGCCCCCATATAAAGTTTACTTCCGAAAATCATTTAAATACACTTAAATATCTTAGATATATCGGTATCAGGTTGAAATTCAACTTGAATAATTCCTATGCACATGCAAATCGCTGTAGGGAATTTCATGAAGATCGGCCCATAATTGGTTATAGCTCCCATATAAGGACCACTTCTAAAAACCACATTAATTTTCATAAATATCTGAAAAATATCGTTATCGAATTAAAATTTTACACAGATCGGTAGTATTAATCCACAAATGATACTACTAGATTGTGTGAATATCGGTTCATATTTGACCATAGCTCCCATATAAGGTCCATTTCCGAAAATTACTTAAATACTAATAACTCTTTTATAAAAGCTTCTATCTAGTTTAAATTTCAAACAAATATTTCCATCGATGTGTTGAATTTTGTGAAGATCGGCCGATAATTGGTCATAGCTCCCATATAAGGACCACTTCCGAAAAACACATTAACCTCTGTAAATATTTTAAATATATGGATATCGAACTAAAATTGTATACCGATCAATATATTGTATCCAAAAATTACATTACTGAGTTTTGTGAATATCGGTCCATACTTGACCATAGCACCCATATTAGCTCGATGTCTGATAATCACAATAATACCCATAAAATTCTTATAAATAATGTTATGGACAAAACTATCAAGCAAAATAGGCCTCAAATACATAGAAATCGCTTTAAAATATTTAATTATATCTTCCAAATAAGTCGCAGATCTGAAAAATACATTAACGCATATATACACTCATATCGGTAAAAAATATAACAGATATAAGTTTCAAGTTGATTTGGTGACTATGGGTTCTTGATTATATATAGAAGGCTCACATCCGGAAAATTCATTAGAACAGAACAAAAATATATTTTTGAAGTTTTACTAAATATATTTGTTTACCCTTTTTTATACTCTTTTAATTCACTTGTGGTGAATAATAAAAATGTTGAGCCAATCGGTAATGTTAACCAATTATTAAGTATATAAATTGTTAAATAGTACATTTTATTCCTATTATAAAATTATATACTCTGTTGGAAATGGTAGGAATATGTAGTTATTTGAATTATAAATTGCTGAATTAGATAACATTTTTATACATTTGAAATAAAATATCTTCTGCGTAAACTAGTTTTTCTTACAATATATAAAATACTACTATACTACTATATTTTAAATAAACTTTTATTTTGTTGAAAAAAAAAGTGTTTTATTGAAGAAAGTATATAACTTGTATATAGTCGAAAATGTGTATTATATCAGAATTTATCTATAATCCATAAAGTGGCTTAAAAATTAATTCGGTTATAGACCTAATTCGCTTATAGTCCACAAAAATTGTGCAACTGTATTTGTAGACTATAAGCGAAAACGTCTGTATTACATTAACATTATACCAATCTTCATAATCTGAGCTAAATCCTAATAACGAACACTGAATATGGATATTAGAGTGTTTATACCAATCTAATTTCTATAATTTTCATCTAATTTAAGTGGAGGGTATTTAAGATTCGGCATAGCCGAATATAGCACTCTAACTTGTTTTTTGTAGCTCTTTCATATATTTGGATTTTTTATAAGTTTTTGTTAGGTTTGATGTACTTAATTTTTATACCGGTATAAATACCGATATATTAGTTTTATACCGGTATACCGATACCGATATAATTTAAATACCGTTACCGATACCGATACCGAAATAAAAATAAAATTAATACCGATACCGTTACCGATACCGTTATTCGTTTCGGTTGCCAACCTTGAATAATACTAATAAATGGAGACTATACCTGATAATTTTTTATCATGACAACCATTTTGACGTTTATCATGATAAAAATGTATCAGGTATAGACAGGGGGTAATATCGATTTTGCTATCATATCGTTTTCTGGTTTATTGGGAAATGTTTTTTAAAATCCAGGTATTTTGAAAACAAACTAATGATTCGAAAATTTCTCATATTTCTTTACATCAAAGCAAAATGTTTGTTATTAAAGAAATTGTATTGGGTGTTTGTTTGATAAAAAAGATGTTTGGTATTAAAAATTATTTAGGGTTTTAATTTTTTAGAGCATATTTTTCAGTTTTTACAGCATATTCCCTGGCCATGATATAATTCAGGATGGATGTCAAAAGAAAAAAATGTATCAAGTACATACATATATACACAGGGCTTTGATTAGAATTTAATGAAAACTTAATTAAAGTGGTTAATTAACTAACAAATAAAATCAGTTTTAGAATCTTTATTTTGATATAATCCTTTCCAAAAATCCTTAGAATACATTTATTTATAAAAAAAATTATTTATTTTCTCTTTATAGAATTGTAGATAGGTCTTTTTAAATGTTTTCAATATTTATTCAAACAATTCTCTAGTACTTAAGTAAACATTTCGCTCATTTGCGAAAGATAGTCATAACTCAAAATTTAAGACATTTATATTTTAACTGAATTTTGGATTTGGGATTATGATTTAAAGTTTTTACGCATATGAATTTTATTGAAGGAAATAAGTTTAATATAAATTTGAAATCATATAATCTGTGTCAGATTTTATTTTATCCCAAACTCTGCTCGAATAAAAGCAGAACTTCTAATTAATTAACTCAATTTTAGCATAATTCTCTAAAATCAAAAAAAATTAAGCAATTCTTTACTTAAAACAAATTATTTAGCTTCATACAACGGCTTTTATTTGAAAAAAATTCATTCATTGTTGAATTATGCACACAATTCATAATAAAATTCATTCTAACTATATTTGGTCAATTCAAAAGGTCTCTTATCAGTCATATTGTCATAATGCCCTAATATATCACGACTCGGCGGCTCGACTTAACCGACTCTTTGGCATTCGGCGTTGGTCTCTGCTGGTCCGTTAAGATAACATAATAAACATAGCATAGAAAGTAGTATTATTTTACGACATTTTTTGCTTGAAAAGCAATTAAAACCATTGTGAAATATTAAGACATTATGACAATATGACATGATAAGAGACCTTGTGAATTGACCAATTGTCTAAAGGCATTTTGTAATAGATTTAAATTGAAGACAAATTCAATCATTCAATACATTTTTAGAGCCATTTGTAATTGATTTGTAATGAATTAAAGAAAACTTGAATGATGCAATAAGGAATTACACTAATACCACGGTTTGCGTCTTTTTAAAATGTCTGTAATTTCGAAATTGCGTCGTTTTTATTTCAGTTTGCGTCGTATGTCTTCGAAGTTGCTTCGTTAGTGCTTCGATTTGCTTAGTTAATATGGTATTTGTTATTGGAAAATATATTTTTCAGCTAAAATTACGAATATCGGTGCCAATTAAATGTAAATCAATAGAAATGTATTGAAAATTGGGCTTCGGTTTGCGTCGCGTTTCTCCGGTCCCAATAAGCGACGCAAACCATGGTGTTGGTGTAATTCTATAAATAATGAATTCTCAAAGGCATGAATTTAATACGTTTGAAATGCTAAGCATAATTATTAGGAATTAATTCGTAATGAATTATTTAATGGAATGGTTAAGTGAAACAAATTAATTTGACTTTGAAAATTTAATTCTTTCGTACGTTTAAATAAAATTTATTATCAAAATAACTTAAAACATTCACTGTCATTTTACTCTAAACGATGTTTTTTGAGTTATGACTGTCTTGTCGCAATCGGGCGATTTGTGTAAGAATTTGTTCGCATTTTTATTTGCCTGTTCTTGCGCACACCATTTGTATGATACAAATGCATTCAGCTTCAGTAAAATACTTTTTTAACACGACATTTCTTAAATTTTGCACTCAAAGAAATAACGAAAGAAGAAACCATTTAACGTTCAAGAGGCGTGAAGAGTTTAATAGTATTTTCAGTTTTCTATCATGCGACCAATTTATCGTAATGGGATTTAAAAGAAAAATAAAAACAGGTTAGCATTTTTTAAGCGAAATATTTAGACAGTTTAAATTAAATTTGCAAATAAATCACGCTCATATTTATACCCTCCACCACCACAAGTGGTGAAAGAGGGTATATATACGTTTGTCATTCCGTGTGTAACATTGAGAAATATTCATCTGAGACCCAACAAAGTATATATATTATTGATCCTTATGAAATTCTAAGTCGATTGAGCAATGTCCGTCTGTCTGTCCGTCTGTCCGTCTGTCCGTCTGTCTGTCTGTCTGTCTGTGTAAAACACTCTCACGCCCAAAATACATAAGCAAAATTAATGAAATATATACCAAAATGTTTATAGTTTTTCTAAGCAGTTTGGTATTGAAAATCAGCAAAATCGAGTTGGTAGAACCAGAGTTATGGATTAAAATGTAAGACAACCTCCAAAAATTTAGATCATTTTCACGTGTTTTTTTCTGATTTTTGGTAAATCCATTCCAGAGAATACCATGAAATTTTGCGCACATTATTTATATGATAAAAGGACAAATTCTGTTGAAAATGGAAAGAATCGGTCCATAATTTCTCGTAGCCCCCATACAAATTTCTTCCCGAAATATAGTGCTATGGTATATAAATGCCCATAGAATTGCAGTATTCATACAAAATTAACCACAACTAAGTTTCGTGAAAACAGAAATTGCGACACCAATTTTTTTTGGATCGGGCACTATTTGACCATAGCCCCCATATAAAGTTTACTTCCGAAAATCATTTAAATACACTTAAATATCTTAGATATATCGGTATCAGGTTGAAATTCAACTTGAATAATTCCTATGCACATGCAAATCGCTGTAGGGAATTTCATGAAGATCGGCCCATAATTGGTTATAGCTCCCATATAAGGACCACTTCTAAAAACCACATTAATTTTCATAAATATCTGAAAAATATCGTTATCGAATTAAAATTTTACACAGATCGGTAGTATTAATCCACAAATGATACTACTAGATTGTGTGAATATCGGTTCATATTTGACCATAGCTCCCATATAAGGTCCATTTCCGAAAATTACTTAAATACTAATAACTCTTTTATAAAAGCTTCTATCTAGTTTAAATTTCAAACAAATATTTCCATCGATGTGTTGAATTTTGTGAAGATCGGCCGATAATTGGTCATAGCTCCCATATAAGGACCACTTCCGAAAAACACATTAACCTCTGTAAATATTTTAAATATATGGATATCGAACTAAAATTGTATACCGATCAATATATTGTATCCAAAAATTACATTACTGAGTTTTGTGAATATCGGTCCATACTTGACCATAGCACCCATATTAGCTCGATGTCTGATAATCACAATAATACCCATAAAATTCTTATAAATAATGTTATGGACAAAACTATCAAGCAAAATAGGCCTCAAATACATAGAAATCGCTTTAAAATATTTAATTATATCTTCCAAATAAGTCGCAGATCTGAAAAATACATTAACGCATATATACACTCATATCGGTAAAAAATATAACAGATATAAGTTTCAAGTTGATTTGGTGACTATGGGTTCTTGATTATATATAGAAGGCTCACATCCGGAAAATTCATTAGAACAGAACAAAAATATATTTTTGAAGTTTTACTAAATATATTTGTTTACCCTTTTTTATACTCTTTTAATTCACTTGTGGTGAATAATAAAAATGTTGAGCCAATCGGTAATGTTAACCAATTATTAAGTATATAAATTGTTAAATAGTACATTTTATTCCTATTATAAAATTATATACTCTGTTGGAAATGGTAGGAATATGTAGTTATTTGAATTATAAATTGCTGAATTAGATAACATTTTTATACATTTGAAATAAAATATCTTCTGCGTAAACTAGTTTTTCTTACAATATATAAAATACTACTATACTACTATATTTTAAATAAACTTTTATTTTGTTGAAAAAAAAAGTGTTTTATTGAAGAAAGTATATAACTTGTATATAGTCGAAAATGTGTATTATATCAGAATTTATCTATAATCCATAAAGTGGCTTAAAAATTAATTCGGTTATAGACCTAATTCGCTTATAGTCCACAAAAATTGTGCAACTGTATTTGTAGACTATAAGCGAAAACGTCTGTATTACATTAACATTATACCAATCTTCATAATCTGAGCTAAATCCTAATAACGAACACTGAATATGGATATTAGAGTGTTTATACCAATCTAATTTCTATAATTTTCATCTAATTTAAGTGGAGGGTATTTAAGATTCGGCATAGCCGAATATAGCACTCTAACTTGTTTTCATACACTTGGTCAGACAAAAGCATCAAGTTGCAAAAACTTCAAAATGTCAGTACTATTCACAGGAGGAGCTGATTTTGTAAGGTTTTATGTTCATTCTTATGTTCACATAGATTTTTCTATATGAAACTTGATTGGGTTGAATTGATACCAAAATGTTTAAGAGATTTATGCTCGTTAGAGTGTTTTTCGGATGTGGGCCTTAAAATTCTTCAAAATTGGTGCACTTTACGTACAAGGTTTACAAAGACAGCCAAATGGACGGACATCGTTAAATCGACTCAGTATAACTTTCGGTATAATTTAAGATGGGTGTTGGACTAATATTTTTGGGCGTTAAAAACATTAGCACCATAGAGAATTTTACATAGAGACGAGACACTCCGATTTGTCAAACAAAAATACAACAAATCATATGTCTGATACAAAAACAACATACATTCACTAGCATGTATTTTGTTGTTGCAAGAGTTAGGTTTTTGACAACAGACTTAGGTTTTGACAATTACGTCTCGTCTCTATGTTACCCTATGATTAGCACCATTATGACGGTGTAGGGTATACAAATTATTTATTTATATTACCTTTAAGGGTTAAGTTTTTCCTCTCGATAATATTTCATTATCAAATTTATTCCATGATATATTTTGTGCTTCGAAAAAACGTCACCAATTTGTCATATTAAATTTATATTCCATTTCTTCTTTTAGATTTTAAAAACAATTGATGTTTAAAATAAAATGTTCGCCAAAAAAGCAACAGCCACTCAAATGTGCTTACGTGGAAAGCCTTTTCTTACTGGAATAAAGACGAAATCAGATATTCTACTACGAAAACGACTTCTAACAACAAAATCCTGCGGCACAAGCACAGAAGGCGTTAAAAAGAAAGATTTATGGAAAGACTATACAATGGTCGACTACAGCTTTGATGCGATTGTTGTTGGTGCCGGAGGGGCTGGTTTACGCGCGGCTTTGGGCTTGGCAAAGAACGGTTTTAAGACAGCTGTGGTAACAAAACTCTTTCCCACACGTTCCCATACTGTGGCAGCCCAAGGAGGTATTAATGCTGCTTTAGGCAATATGGAAGATGATGACTGGCGTTATCATTTTTACGATACGGTTAAGGGATCAGATTGGCTGGGCGATCAAGATGCTATTCATTACATGTGCAGATCTGCACCTCAAGCTGTTATGGAGTTAGAAAATTGGGGAATGCCTTTCTCACGCACAACGGATGGTAAAATTTATCAACGTGCTTTTGGCGGTCAAACTCTTGAATATGGCAAAGGCGGTATGGCACACAGAGCATGTGCTGTTAGTGATCGAACTGGCCATGCCCTAATTCATACACTGTATGGCCAATCGCTGTCGTTTGATTGTCAATATTTTGTAGAATGTTTCGCTTTGGATTTGCTTTTCGAAAATTGCAAGTGTTGTGGCATTATTGCTTGGAATCTTGAAAATGGCCTGATATATCGGTTTCGTGCCCCGAGCACCGTTATTGCTACAGGCGGCAGTGGTCGCACATACTTTTCAACAACAGATGGTCACACCTGCACTGGAGATGGTACGGCAATGATAGCACGAAAAGGTTTGCCACTACAGGACATGGAGTTTGTACAGTTTCATCCCACTGGTATATACGGTGCCGGTTGTCTTATAACAGAAGGCGTTCGAGGAGAAGGTGGATTTTTTCTGAATTCTAAAGGAGAGCGTTTCATGGAACGTTATGCTCCTAAGGCGAAAGATCTGGCTTCGCGCGATGTAGTAGCACGTGCTATGACTCTCGAGGTATTGAACGGTAATGGTTGCGGCCCAGAAAAAGATCATGTTCACTTGCAACTACATCATTTGCCGCAAGATATTATTCTTAAACGACTGCCTGGTATAGTAGTTACTGCGAAAATATTTGCTAATGTCGATGTTCTTAAAGAACCAGTTCCGGTATTACCTACAGTACATTACAATATGGGTGGCATTCCCACCAACTTTAAAGGTCAAGTAATCAGTATTGATGACAACGGTAATGACATAATTATACCCGGCCTGTATGCATGTGGAGAATGCTCTTGTGCATCTGTGCATGGAGCCAATCGGCTTGGTGCTAATTCACTTTTGGATTTGCTGGTCTTTGGCAAAGCTTGTGCAGACACTATCGCTGAGAATAATACACCCGGTGAACCACTGCCTCCACTAAAACAAACAACTGGCGAAGATTCAATAGCCAAGCTAGATAACTTGCGCCACAGTAAAGGTACTATACCACCAGCCATAATACGCTCCAAAATGCAAAAGATCATGACCAAGCATGCAGCTGTTTTTCGCGAAGCTAAACTATTGGTAGAAGGTTGTAATCTAATACAAGAAACCTACAAGGAATTCCGTTATGTTAAAGTTGTAGATAGGAGTATGATTTGGAATACGGATCTAATGGAAATACTTGAGCTTCAAAACCTTCTAACTAATGCCATAGCCACTGTCACTTCAATGGAACATCGCAAAGAATCCAGAGGTGCTCATTCCCGCGAAGATTTCAAAGTTCGCATTGATGAATACGATTATAGCAAAGATATTGAGAGTCAAGAGAAAAAACCATTGGATCAACACTGGCGTAAACATTTACTTATTTGGTGTGATGGAGCTGGAAAGACCACCATCAAATATAGACCTGTTATCGATAATGTGCTCGATGAGTCGGTCGATGCTTTACCTCCAGCACCAAGAACCTATTAATAATATCGTTTGTGATTTTCATAGCAGTTACTTATATTTATTGATATTTGTTTGTTGTTATTTATTTTTTCTTTAACTGTATAACTTAAATTTTGGGAACAATTTCAAGAAAATTACATACACATTTTGTCCATTTATTTAATATTAGGATAAATTTTTTCACTTATTTCCCTAAACAAAGTTTCGCTAAATGGAATGTGATTCCGTTTTTTCATAGCACGATTTTTGGAATCCCGCTTTTTGACACTTGGTCACGTTATGCATAACCAATTACTAGTAAAATTGCTAGTGAATGCTTGTCGTGCTGTGGCATAATCCAAAAAAGAGAAAAACCGTTTTACTTCTTATATCTTTTGTAATTTGTTTGCGTCAAATTCGTAATTGCACCTTTTGTTTATGCTTAGGAATTTGCCGTGCGGAAGTATACTTTGACTTTTCTATTTTTCTATTCTATAAATCTGCGATATATAATTAGAGAGTCCAATTTTAATAAATTATGGGCATAGAAAAGGATCGTGTATATCAAAGGACGCGTCACTAGATCTCAAATTAGGAAATATGAAATAAAAAATTCAAACTAAGTATGCTTATTCTTCCATTTTTGTATAGATTTCAAATATTTGGGCATGTTCTAACATGCTCTGACATTCGCATCTCACATAACATTTGCGATTGTAACTTGAACTAAGTAGCTAAAAATATTAGAAATTGTGAGTTTACTAGTGTCAGAACCTGATTGTACTTAATAACCATTCTGACATAGTTCACGAGATAATGGAATTGAAATTTAAAATTTTGTGGAGCGAATTATCCGTTTGAGCTGATTGTTGTACAAATCCTTAAATTTTGTTTTGATTATCAACAAAAAATTAAAACCAATTTTGTATACACCAAGTATAACCAAAAGTCTTGAAAATACTTTACAAGAGTGTCAAACAGAATTTAAATTTTATGGGTTGGTGTTGACCATTTTGTCCACTATAAGAAAGTTAATACTAATATATGTATATTAATAAATTGATAAATAATTGCATGTATATATTTATTGTACTATTGACTAAATGTTAAAAAATATACCAAAATTATTATAAAATAGGCACAAAATAAAGTTAAAAGAATTATTTATG
This sequence comes from Calliphora vomitoria, assembly GCA_942486065.2. Taxonomy (NCBI): domain Eukaryota; kingdom Metazoa; phylum Arthropoda; class Insecta; order Diptera; family Calliphoridae; genus Calliphora; species Calliphora vomitoria. The sequence goes on from OW818031.2 coordinate 92,304,000, forward strand.
CCTTTTTAATATTGACTGATAGATATAATTAATCGGTTTTCTATTAGAAAAATATGAACCGAACATTCAAGATGTAATGAGGAAAATTTTGGTATAAAGTTTTTGATGATTGTAGGAATTTTATAGGAATTATAGGAATCCGATATTATCGTATGAAATATAAAGATCTCATAAACATATACACTCTGTCAAATAACTATAACAATTTTTATTTAAGATAAATCCTTACTTTTAATTTAAACAACAATTATAGCCAATTAATTTCCGACTTGTTGTCCGACAATACAACAAATATCAATTAATTTAATTTACTCTCATCGATGTACCGCTGTAAAAACTGTTGAAGTACAACTTTTGCGTTTGTTATACCCTTCACCTTCGTGAGAAAGGTATATATAAGTTTCTCATTCCGTTTGTAATTTCCACAATATAATTTTCAGACCCTATATATATTCTGGCTCCTTATAGATAGTGTAGTCGATTAAGCCATGTCCGTCTGTCTGTCCGTCTGTCTGTTGAAATCAATTTTCTGAAGACCCCAGATATCTTCGGGATCCTAATTTTCAATAATTCTGTCAGACATGCATTCGAGAAGTTTCCTTTTTTAAAATCAGCAAAATCCGTCCATAAATAATGGAGACATGAGCAAAAATCAGAGACAACCTCTATAATTGTTGCCCATTTTTGATCTATATCTCGATTACTAAGTCATAAATATAGACAATATGGATATCTAATGATAGATATTTCAAAGTCCATTGCAACGATGTATATGTATAAGGCTATAGTAAGTTTGACCTACAATGGGTCAAAATCGGGAAAAATATTTTTTAACCCGAATTTTTTTCACAAAAAACTCTTTTTTCACTAATAAATTAAAAAAAAAAAAAAATTAATTAAAAAAAAATTTTTTAAAAAAAATTTAAAAAAACTTTTAAGAAAAATTTCGAAAAAAAATTTGTTAAAAAAATTTTAATTTTTTAAATTTTATTTTAAAGTATAATTTGGTGAAGGATATATAAGATTCGGCACAGCCGAATATAGATCTCTTACTTGTTCTTTTTTCCATTGTTTGTTTTTAGCAATAATATATTTTTGAAGATAAAAACAAATTTTTAGAAAAAAAATTTATATCTGATTCTAGTAAATTGATATTAAGCTAAAATGTATTAATATACAAACGTTTTTTATATATGGGGCATTTCATGTCAAGTGAACCAACTTTTGAAATCGATGTCTTCCAATTTGCACTATGGTTAGTTCTATTGAATAATAATTCAGGCACAATTTTTCAACAAAATCAAACACGTTTTTGACTCTTTTTTGAAAATGGGCCCTTTTTTCTGTCTCAAAAAAAAGATATTTTTTTTGAAGACCTATTTGGTCGCTTAGTGGGATGCGAGTGCGATATCTATCAAAATAAACGTTTTTTAACTCAAAGCATACAATTTTTAACTTTTTTTGCAAAATTAAAAACTTTGTTGACTTTTTTTAAAAAATTTTTTTTTTTTCAAAATTTTTTAATTTTTTTTTTACTCAAAATGAAAGCTAGGTCCATTCCTTTAACAGATTTTTGGTCGCTTAGTGGGATGCGTGTGGGATATCTATCAAAATAAATAGTTTGTAACTCAAAACACACATATTTTATTTCGATTATTATTAAAAGTATTCGAATGACGAATAAAACAAACATCACTGTTTTATAATTTGTTTTATTAATTTACTTTTATTGTCATTTTGTTAATTTTACACAAAATTTAATGAAATTCTATAAGGAAACACATAATTTTATTTCCGAAGTGGGTATATTAGATTGTGTCCACAATGTTTACACATTTTATTACTACATGGCGTTTCAGGTTAAAAGAAAATTACAAAAATGACAATGAAACTCACTTGCGAACCTCGTGTAGCTCATTACCGGAGGAGTATGAAACAAAATTATAATTATAGTGGAACATATTCCCCAGCGGAGTTAAAATTACGTTTATCAATAATATTCTATTATTGAAAATTTATAAACAATTATCTTTAAAATTCCCTTTTTTCCAGATAAAATGTAAAAAGAATACCTTAAAGTAGGTTTAAAGTAGTTTTGAAGCTACAATAAATATTTAAAATTTATTGAAGGTTTATAACAGAGTTTTAACACTATTAAAAGTTTATGAATACAGTTTTTTGATTTTTTTCTTTTTAACGACTTATAAAGCAGTTTTAAGATATTATGAATTAGACCGTTAAACTTTCACTTTGAAATTGATTTAAGGCCGGGTTAGCCGACCGTTGATGGAATGTAACCGTAATGTTGACTTAACGTAACACTTTAGTGTGATTATAGAACGTTAAAAATATGTAACACGAATTTGACATAAAAATCCAAACAAATAATTTTTTAGCGGTTTGTCATTTTATATAAAATAATAAAATATAAAATCAATATTGTGTGCTATTTTTTAAAAAATATGTCGGCTAACCCAGCCTTTACACTGTAGCCCATATAATTGCAGCATACTACTCGTACACTACAAATACTGTATATTTTTCTTAAATTCAAAAATGTTCATTTTATAATTAATTGGTATCCTGATATAAATGAACATTTTCGAAATAGAATCTTTAAACTTTTGTTAGAAACTGCATTTTTAATACAAAAAGTTCAAAAAGTTTATAGAATACTAGCTTGACCCGGTGCGCTTCGCTACCCCTGTCGATGTAAAAATCGGTTCAGCCGTTTAGTAATTATTGTTTAAAAACTAAAGGTACCAATTTTACCCGTTTTTTCCCCTTTTTATCCCTTTCTGGTCCAAGTATAGAAAAAATTTATAGCCTATTGACGCTTCCAAGTAAGGATCTATCTACGTTCCAAATTTCAATAAAATCGGTTCAGCCGTTTAGGCGTGATGCTCAAACAAACAAACAAACAAACAAACAAATAAACAAACAAACAAACTTACAAAGACATTTATATATTTATATAGATATAGATAATTAAAACATATCTACTAGTATTAAGAACACAATTAAGCATTAATGTTAGTAATTTTGAATGATATGGTGTAGGGTATTATAAGTTACAGTTGAACAAACCGCTTTAGTGCAGTATGTGTTTTCATGTTATTTTTTCACATTTTCTTTGTTCATTTTCTATTCTTATCGCTATATAACATTTCTTACAGGTTGTCGTGGTGACTGAATACTGGCTGCTCTCCAAATATTTGTTGTATAAGATGTTTTTATAGCATTCGATATTTGTAAACTTTTCCTCACTATTACATTCATTTTGTCAAAAATTACTTTAAATCTTTGGTATTGTTATGACAAGGCAACAAAGTTGTTTAACGTTTAAGAAATTGAACGAAAAAATCAATTTAAAATGAATAAAAAAATATATACTAAGCCAACGCACGAAAAAGTTTACAATAGCACTGCACTTTATTTTTGTTAAGGATTTTCTTTTTTTATGCTGGTGTTTCAACGATTTATTCCGCACATCACTCTTAAACTGAATCAAGCAAAACTGAACAGTTTAACAAATCGTTTAAAACTAAAGCGCCTCTGTCCAGCACTAAGGCCATTGCTGTATAGGGAGCTAGCTCATCATTTTACTGATAATGAAAATTTCAAAGTACAAGTACATACATGCATATCATCGTCATATTATAAATATGTAAATGTTTAAATGAGTTTAAGTGTGTTTTCTTCAGATTTTTGTTGTTGTTCGTAATTAAATTATAAAGATACAACAAGAAATAAGTACATTAATCTATATAAGTTTGTTTGTACTATATAAAAATATATTTCTCTATGTACATGTGAAATGCAAGTGATTATTTTGTTTTTATTAAATTAGACAGCTCGTTATCAATTACAAACATTAAACAAATAGTTTTTATGAAAAAAAAAAATAGTAAAGTTTTTGTTTTTCTGCGTACTCTAAATGTTTTATACGTAGTACTCAAATAAAAATATATACATAGTTAGATATCTATACCGCTATTCTATATTGTAACATTCGAAATCTAAAAATTGAGTTTTGAAATACATACAAGCATTTAAAGTTTTTTGAAGTCTTCTTGTGTTTTCCTTAGAATTCTATTAGAATTTGTTTCTTATAATAAATTTTGAAAATCTGTAGTGATTATTCATTGAGCTCATTCACACATTGATTAAACATTCATCTTACGTATATAAACTAGAGTGGGTCAGGCCCCATACAAATAAGTGAAGCCAATCACCCCCTTTTTATACCCTCCACCATCCTTAAGTGTTGAATGAGGGTATATAGAAGTTTGTCATTCCGTGTGTAACATTGAGAAATAATCATCTAAGACCCAATAAAGTATATACATATATTATAAATCCTAATGAAATTCTAAGTCGAATGAGCTATGTCCATCTGTGTAAAACACGCTCACGTCCAAAATACACAAACAAACTTACTAGACTTTCAAAAGAAATATTTATTATTGTCCTAAGCAGTTTGGTATTGCAAATCAGCAAAATCGGTACAGTAGGACCAAAGTTATAAACCAAAATGTGAGACAACCAAAAAAAGATAATTCCATAAAATTTTACATTCGTTAAGGGCAATTTCTAAAAATTGGAGCGAAAATCACAAAAATGGTATTTTTTACAATTTTGCCCATAGGGAAAATACTTTGGAAATAAATAGGGATCACATCAAGGTTTCTAAAGCTGCTTTCCGTTTTCTGATCCCAGCTTTGGGATTTTAGAACATGTGGCCCAAAGTTGAAATTTTGATAAAAAAAATAGGTCAAATTCCGAAGGGCGTAGGGCCGACATATTCAAAAAATTGGATATGTTTTTTATACCAGAATGTTTTACGTGAAGATACCTTACAGAAAAATATAAAATTGTTATATGTTCTTAAATAATTTTTTTTTTTAATAAAAAAAGAGTTAAGTCATTTTTTCGTCCAAAAAACTGCAGAAATTTACTATTTTTTGAATTTTTAAATTGAAAATCGTTTATTTTTGGATCCATAATTGATATTGCCCTGAAATCTTTTGTATGTTATTGGTAATTTAGTTGTCTAACTACAAAAGAAATTCGCCCTATATTTTTAAAAAAGGGGACCAAGGTATGGCAAAATTTTTAAATTTCAATTTTGAAATGCATATATCTCGGAAATAATATGAGATAAACGCACATGCCACATGTACAAATCTGTGAAATCGGATGGGATACAAAAAAATTACACGTGTTTAAAAATTTTACATGTCGAAGGTACTATAATTTGAGCCTCCATAGCGCCGCCCCTGGAGCTTTTGTAGGTTCCATTTTAATAACTTAAACTCTAATGCTCCTTGGCTACGCCCATGTCAAATTTTATGCCGATTGATTCTGCCCCACTGTGCAGTATTAGTTTCTGTAAATATGAATATTATTAGAACTTCTAATTTAAAGTTTCAATTTGGATTAAGTCAACCTACAAGAAATGTTAATTTTCCTGTTTTAACTATGTCACAACAAATTTTTTTACCTCTAAATTTGTCTATGTTGGTTTTAAATTTTTTATGTATTTTTATTAAATTGAATGTTTTTCGCGAGATATCCGCATTTTGTTATAAATTCTACATATGATTTAAATTTAGAACAAACATCACATTAAAAAGATAATTATGTATTGAAAATTTGGTAAAAATAGTAACTAAAGTAAAACATTTTCAAGCAGGTAAGAAGCGAAAAATTCGCTCTTAGTTAAAAGATATGTCAAAAAAGCCATTCTCCAAAGAATTTACTTAAATATGAGCCATTGCACAATTAAAACCATGTATAAAATTCAGAATGGGACCACGGTGGTTTCAATATATTTGACAAAATCTTATATATAAATAGGCCAGACGTTTTTTTGTGGTACAGTTTTAAGTGTACCATAATATTGATGAAGCATACTTATATGGTACAAAAGGTTCTCGTCTCTAGATGTGCACAATATAAAAAATTGTTTCAAAATTCTTTCCATAAAAGTGGTAAACAGCGTTTTAAAAGTGGTACCACCGGGCGGCACTATTGTTTTTAAATTTCTGTGAATATTTTTATAACTAATTAATCAATTTGTACAAACTTGGTCTTATATAAATCCTTAAAAGTTTTTTTATTATAATGCATCACTTAAAAAAATGTTTATCAGAAAGAGGATTAAGTAGTTTATACTGGGAATGGCATTCTAAGGACTGAGATCGTAAAATTCTTAACACACGTTTTTCAATAAAACTTTTAACCCAAGTATTATTTGTTCTTTTTCTATCAATTTACCTTTGTAAAGCATGTCAGTTATTATATTTAATGTCAATTATGTTCATTTGTTGTTAATCTGATTAAAATGAGTGAGCAGAAATAAGTGCGTACTAAAATTATTAAATATTTTCAACAAAACCCAACTTGGTCGTACAAAAAGTTGATCAAACAATCAAAGGTCTGCTACTAAACTTTTTCCAATGTTATTAGACAGCACCGGGAGAACTTTTCCGTTGATATAAAACCTGGTTCAGGTAGAAGGAATGGTCCACATGATGTTTCTAAAGCCAAAAAAATATAAAACATTTTTAAAAGGAAAGCAGCCCGGTTAGGTCAGTACTCGGACTATTTGGTACGAAAAGTTAAAGCCAATGCAGGTTTAAAAGCATACAAGGCTCAAAAAGTTCCTAACAGGAACTCTGCTAAAAATTTAGAGGCCAAAGACAGAGCTCGGAAATTGAAGTCAAATTTTATACAAAAAATTACGAAATGGATGACGAAATGTACCTATGGAAAAATTTTTCGCAGCTTCTGGGTCATTTTTTTATGTTGCAGATGCTCGAGGGAATGTTGAAGAAATGTTTAGGAACCAAAAGCAGATTAATTTGCCCAAAAATATCTTGGTATGGCAAGAAATATGCAGTTGCGGCAAAAAAGCCAAACATTTGTTACAAAGGGCTCTACAAATACCGAAATTTACATCAAGGAATGTTTCCAAAAAAGGATATTTCCATTCATAAGACTTCTTAATCTGTCCACTTATATTTGGCCTGATTTGGCACCTGTCACCTGTCCAAACTGCCTGAAGCTCTCGGTAAAAGAGAATTGAAGAGCATAAAAAAGGTGTCCAAAAGTGTGGTAGATTTTAAACGGAGATCGACAACCTGTTCGAACAAAGTGACATAAAGCACTATAAAAACCATAATGGAAGGGTTTTCGAAAAAGGTTCAAAATTTCATCATTAGTGATTAGAATTATAAAAATAATTTTTTTTTGTAAATTGTAACAATAATTTCAATCAAAACTGTAAGTTGAGGTTTCATTTTTATTAACATATATGTATATTAAAAATTTTTCGATCTCAGTCCTTATATGATGTCATAAGATAAAGATTATTTTTGCTAACTATATAGGATATTTTGTAATAAATTTTTATTTAAGAATGATATTTTTATTCAATATATAAAATGTGTTCAATATTTTCATTTAGTAGAATATAATAAAGATACATATTATTATTATCGGTATCATTCATTATCATTTTATATCACTTTTTCTAAATTATATATATAATATTGTATCACCCAATAAGAAAAAACATGACAATATTCATTTGTAAAATGTTCAATATCTATCTTCCTCCGATACCAGCCTGTCATGGACAATCACTTTGCGGGGAGCACTTCAATCGGACAACCCCGTCGATTATAATTGACTAGGATATAGTACAATGGTCCATACGGAGCAAGTCTCCGTGTCCGGATGGCACAATAGCTGTTGATATACAGAAAAATATAGATCTGGTCACTCCTTGGCTGATAGTTATTTACCATTCCATGCTTCTTTCTTAATACAAGTTATTGTAAAAACAAGTATCATTAGATATCCACATTGTCTATATTTATGACTTACTAATCGAGATATAGATCAAAAATAGGCCAAAAATAGAGGTTTTCTCGGATTTTTTGCTCATATCTCCGTTATTTATGGACGGATTTTGCTGATTTTAAATAGGAAACTTCTCGAAAGCATGTCTGACAGAATTATTGAAGATTTGGATCCCGAAGATATCTGGGGTCTTCAGAAAATTGATTTAAACAGACAGACAGACGGACATGGCAAAATCGACTCCGCTATCTATAAGGATCCAGAATATACATACTTTATAGGGTCGGAAAATTATATTGTGGAAATTACAAACGAAATGACAAACTTATATATACCCTTCTCACGGAGGTGAAGGGTATAATCAGATAAATTAATATTTGTGCTCAATAATCCAACTATGAATTATTTCCGTACTTGTGCATACCTGTATGTTTTCATGATTTAATTTGACCAAACATTTACAATAGTTTTCGTAACAAGACAACATTATTTTCATGGCCAAAAATTTCAAAAGATTTTTACTTTATCATATCTTTACTTTACCTTTTCTATACAGCTTATACCACTGCCACTGTCCGTGTCTGCTGTAATACATCAGCCAATAATTTATGTAAACATTTTCGAGGAACCCAGTTTTCACAAACTGTATATTTTCATAATAAATACTGTTTATACCAAGCCGCTCTCCAGGCCGCCTGTAATAAAACAACAATATTTTGTGGACAATAATTGGGTATTTTTTAATTCCTCGTTTCTTTTTTTAATTAAAAAAACAGTGTTATCTTGACTCATATACAATAATAACATCCTACTCAAATTATCTATTCCTTTGTAATTTAGACTCTAACTAAATCAAATAATAAACTTCAATCAAATAATTGTCTGTAGCCATATATTGGAATAAAATCACAATATCAACATTTATAATTGGAATGAATTTTGAAATATGTATATATTATTAATCGAACATGACTTTTTTTGACTTGTACATAACGGAAATTTTTGCTATTTTTATGCAAATTTAACAATATTTTATAATAAATTGCATTATAATTGTATTATTTAAAAAATGTTTGCATAATAGCCATATATTGGCCAATATATTAATATGAATTAACAATATCTGAAACTTAAAAATTATCATTAATCATAATAAAACATTAAAGCATTTCATCCTCTTAACAAAATTGAGTCAATTTCACGCATATTTTCTCTTTATGTGGCTGAAAATCATAAAAAATTTTCCAAAGAAAATTTCAAACATTTTTGAACAACATAAAAATATAAATGAAATTGTAATAATATTTTCCAAGCATTCTAGATTTTATTTTAAAACATAAAATATAAAAAAAATCATACTACTTAAGAAATTATTTATAAATGTTATGTTGATACTTTTTTCTGTTTAAGACTATTTTCTATTTATAATCTTACTAAATTTGTTCTTATCAAACAGGTCATAAGAACTGTATTAAGACTTTTGTCTCACATTGTCTTCAGTGCACAATGGGTGCTATGCAAAATAAATGATAATAAATATGAAACTTCTAAACTACTGGTTAGATTTAAAACTTGGAACGTCAATAGAGAGATGTTGTACTCTCTGAATATAAGTTTTAATTGAATAAAGGGCCATTCATCGTGATGTTTGATTTTCAACATGCTTTTTTTTACAGATCACGCGTGACTCATATTAAATAGCTTTGTCGTTTTAGTTCAGTATCGTTTGGCAAGTCATAATGAAAATACTCACACCACAACAGCGTCTCCAAATTGTTCAGCTGTATTACGAAAACCAGCGTTCTGTGAGAATTTTTTTCGAGGAACTTACGGTGCGCATAATCGACCTACTAAAACCACTATTGCCAACCCCATTCGCAAATTTGAGTCCCAGTTTACATTAGTGGATGAGACTCGACCGGTTAGACCACATCCAGCTTAATGTTATGTGCTTCTTGAAATTCAAGCGCATGGTCTCGGTGAGCTCTGGGTTTTACAGCGTGTGAAACAATGACCTTGTTGAGAAATCATTTTGGTGAGCAATTAATTTTACGTTTTGCTAAGGTAAATTGGCCTCTTAGATCGAGCCATATCACACCTTTGAACTCTTTTCTCTGGGGATATGTAAAGTATGAGAGTTTCAGGATTAATTGACGCTTTGGAAGCCAACATTACTTGTGTTATTCGCGAGATATCAGTCGCTATGCTCGAATGATTCGCCCAAAATTGCACCTTCTGAATGGACAACCTTTACATGACATAACTTTCAAACAGTAAATTACATAAATTGTTCATTTAACCGATAATAAATATTGTAAGTTTACTTACAAATGTATGTGTTTTATTTTACATTATAAGTCAAACCTCACGATGAATCACCCGTTAGTAAAGGTTTTTACAAAATTCACGCAAGAATTAAATTAAAAAAATAAAAGCCTCCATGGCTTTTATTAGGGTATTAAAATCGGTATTCTGGATATCTTGTTATGAACAAGCTTTGGAACAAGCTTAAAATTTGGATTCAATGAAAAAAAAAATATTTTGTTTTTTTAAAATCGTTACTGTTTAAAGTAATTTATTTGATATATAAAATCAATAATAAGTTTTTGTTATTTAACAATATGCTTTCTTAACAGTTGGAAATATTATTTGGTTAAATTTACTTAAATTTTTTGTTGGCGCACTGTTGCCAGATAATTTTGATATAAAATCGTAAAAATTGGTGAAATTTGTCGGTATTTTATAAAAAACTAACCATCCAATAAAGAATTCACATATTTAAAGAATTAATATTGTAAAATAGGTGTTATATCGAGCCCTTAGCGCCAAATTATCGTAAGCGACATTTTCAAAATTTTTTTTATTGCAGAAATTAACATTTTATGGACCAACTGATGTTTTAGAGTTCTTAGAATATCAAAATTGTTAATAATTTTAAATATATAGAGAGTAAGATTTTATCGTAAGTCAATGTTTACATATTACAGTAAAGGAATTTTATCGTAAGCGACACACAGTGGTATAGAAAAAAAAACAGGGAAATGAATCTGTAACTTCTTAACGGTTAATACGGTTTGAATGAAATTTCACTTGGACAAAGAGGAAGTGTTGTTGAGTTTATGTTTAAAATTTGGATATAATGGGCTCACCAATGGCGGGGCCAAAGGTCTCCAAAGTAGGACACCTCAGGTATGTTAACTTTTTAAAACGATCCTATTTCTTCGTTTATTTTGCGATTTGAAAAAAAAAAATAAATTAAAATCTCCTTATCGAGCACTACTAAAAACCTCGTCGTAGCTATCAATTATTTCTCATAGCATAGGAGATATTCACATTTGAAAATTAAATTTTCAACATTTTTAACCACCCTACTCCAGTTTTTTGATAACAGCGGATCCAAATATTTCCAGTTTGTACTAACGACAAATGTATATGTCAAATAAAAAAAGAATTGTTTAAAAATACTGGCCGAGTTCAAAGTTATATGCATGTGAATTTAAAAAAGGCGATTTTTCGCTAGTTTTTTGGGGAAAAAGTACTTTTATTCTTTTGAAGTTGTCTAAGAAGATGTATAATAGGAATTTGCACTTTTTGAAAAGCAACATCAAATATTTTAAAAACATAAATATTTAGATTTATTTTTATATTAATAAAAATTTTAAAATTTTTTTGCTAGGAAAAATTATTAAATACATTTTGATTTTTTTACACTTGGTTGTAGTTTGTTAAAAATGCTTTTTGGGAAATTATTTTCTTATTTTTGTTGTAACAAAAATTTTTCCAACCATAAAAATGATGAACAATTTGGGCACCTTCTGAGTGGCCTTCACTCATTTCAAATTCGCGAACATCTCCAAAAGACTGAGTGCATTGTATTGAAACATATTGATTTTATGAATTTATTCGCATTTATACCTACTAATATTAAAATAAAATTTAATGTCTGAGATCTGTCGGTTTCGGTATGGATACAGCGATAATAGTAGAGTAGAAAAATTTAATATAAACCAAATTATGCGTTCGGCAAAGAATTCAGTTATCGTTGAGAATGAACTAGAACTTCTTTATCCAAAACAACTAAACATTTCAGTGCAAATATTTAGAGACTTAAGAAATTTGTGTGAAAAGGAAATAATCCCTCAAAGATATGACCAGGAGTATATCAGTATGAAATGTGATGATAAAGCTAAGAACATCCTGGCAGAAAGCGATGAAGATGCTAATAGATACTAAATTTCATAAATTTATAAATCTAAGCATACATTTAACTACTTATTTCAAACACTAATTTAATTTGTTTTATATTTTCTGAATTCAATTTTCTTCAATTCAAATGGAATACATAAATATGTATTGATTTCAACTTTTTTATCCCTTTAAATTGAAATAAACAAGAAATACAATTTTATTTTATTAAATTTTCATAATTTTAAAGAATACTGAAAAAGTTATATTTAGACACACGGCAGAATGGAATGCATTTTCGGGGTTAGCCATTACCCCCTCATCAGCATTCTTTTGTGTCGATGTAAGTGTCACTTGTAAACATCATCTATTTAACTCGCCAGTTTTACAGAAATAGAATAAAGGACTTATTATGAAAGCTTTCTTTAATCTTATTTCTGTTTTTACTTTGATTGAGTTAGACGAAGTTTACGAGCTTTTTTCAGCGTTGTATTCTTTTAGCATTATTACTTGTTTTGTTTTGCCTTACTGGCATACCTAAATTGGAGCGTAAGGCGTTTTTTACTTGTCAAAAATTCTCATGCCCATACAATTTGTATGGAGCATACCGAAATAACGCGACGGCAACGCTTTGCAATTGGAAAATCCGATTTTGACAGCGCGTTTAATAGTGAAGTTAGTTGCAAAACACAACAAATGTAAACAAATAAATAAAGAAGGAGAAACAAATAAAAACAAGAAAAGAGTATATTTTTTATTAGAAAATGGAGGTAAGTATGCAAATATTTAAAATATATAGAGTATATTATTTTGTTTAATATTTCTTTCTTTATTTAGAATTTAAACGAACAATTAATTGAGCTTGTTCATCTGAATCCATGCCTGTACGACAAAAGGGATGGCAAGTATAAAGATGTGAAACACAAAGAAAAGATTTGGGAGGATATTGGAAAACAGATAAATTTGTCAGGTTGTAGTGAAAGTCAACATTTCTTACATTAAAAAATTATTTGTTCTATCTTAAATTTATTTAGCCAAAGATTGCAAAGTGAAGTGGAAGAGCTTACGCGATAGATACAGAAAGCAAAAAATGTCCGACGATCTGCCTTCTGGTTCTTCACTAAAACTTGGAACTCCATGGAAGCACATGCATAGTCTAAGTTTTTTGGCAGAATCTGTAGAGCCTGCAAGGTAAAGAATTTATATAATATTTTTAAAAGTAAAAATAGTACTAAAATGTCGTTCCGTTAATTTCAGTACAATCGGTAATATTTCCGAAGAATTAGACACTAGTGTGGAGTGGCTACTCGACGATAGCAGCAACCAAACAACGGGTTCTAATACACAAACAACCCGAAAAAGAAAAAGTGATGATCTTTTTATGGATGTGCTAATGGCCATGAAAAAAAAATACGAGGAGCCACCAAAACAATCAAATACTGGAAAATACAGCAGCTTTTTTGAAATGTTGAAAGAAAAGTTTGATAAATTGGATGAAAGTGAAGTTGATAATGTTCAACTTGAAATTTTACAATTAGTAAACCAAAAAATCGTTTATAAAAAGTAAAAGAAGGCTGTTATTATATTATATACAAATATCAGTATTATTAAACATATTTACCCCCAATTCATAAAAAAAAATTTACCCCCTTATTCATAATCAATTTTTAAATTTATAAAAGGTTTATAAAACATAATTTCCATATAAAATCTGTTTTATAAATCTTTGATAAATTTAAAAATTGATTATGAATAAGGCCTTTAATATTAAACTTAAGTTTACACAACAAATGTTCTATTTTTTATTATTTTTAATTTTATTTAATAAATTTGTTTTTTTTGTAAAGAATTTAAATAGTGGCAAAGTTCATTTCTTAAGTTAAGGGCTGTTTGGCTTGATGTGTTTGCAGTATTCAAATCTTGTCTATTCACACTATTCAAATTTGAGCTGCCGCTTTCCTCTGTAACAGTTGAATTTATTATGCCAAATCTTAGGAAATTGTGAAGCACTACTGTTGCTAATACGATCTAATAAAATAAAAAAAGTATTTTTGTATATAATTTTTAGTGAACATATCTATGTTAATACCTTTTTTGCGTTTTCCGGTGAAAACGATATGCTCGTCATCAAAACTCTCCAACGAGAAGTAAGTATTCCTTAAAAAAATTAAATGTAAAAATATATTTTTATATGCATTCGTATAGTAGAAGTTTTTCTTACCAAAAGCAATCTCAATGCGTATTCTAGAACTACTTATTCTTTTGTTGAATACCTCTTTAGTTACATCAGTAATTTTTGAATAGGGCTTCATAATATTTTCTTTTAAAGGAAACGCTGCATCAGCTACAAAATAGTATGGGAATAGAACATTAGACCCAGGCAAGTTTGCTGCTGCAGGTACATTTAAAGTTTTATTTAATATCATTTTCCCAAATTGAGAATTTTTAAAAACTCCACCATCGCTCTGGCTACCATATGCACCTACGTCTACCAGTGTAAATGTGTAATTACTGTCACACACCGCAAGTAAAACCTTCAAAAACAAACATTTTAAATGATTTTGCAATTTATGAATCTAAAATAATTACTTACGATGCTGTTAAATTTCTTATAATTAAAAAATTGTGAACCAGAATTCGGTGGACATGTTATTCTTACATGTTTTCCATCTAATGCCCCTAAGCAATGAGGTAATTGAGTGGCTCGATAAAAATCATCAGCAATTTTGACCCACTCTTCAGTATTAGGTGGACTAACGTAATTACTTCCCAAAACATGCCACAAAACCTCGCACGTTTGTATAATTACGCTTCTAGCTGTCTCCAGGCCTATTCGGAACTTCATGGAAATAACATGGAGAGCGCTTCCATGAGCTAAAAAACTGTTTTACATAAACATTAGAATCCAAATTAACTAATAATTAAGTTGATTGTACATACTGTAAGGTTATGTACAGCCTTTGCTCTGGTTCAATGGGTTTCCTGCGGGAGTATTTCCTAAGCCAAGGTTCAACTAAATTTAACAAAACATTAAACTGCTCATGAGTTAACCTGGTGGATTTGAAAAATAGGTCTGGGTTTTTTTCAATTAAAATATTAACTCCCGTAGAATAAAATCCGTATGATGCACGACTTTTAAAAACTTCTCGATTTCCTTGACGCCTATTTGCCAACATCCTTAAAACTAATAAGTTTTCTAAATCCTCCAAATCGTCCATATAACTCATTTTGTATACTTTAATATTGTATTTTGTTTTTTTTATAAAATTTTAATTTAGAAATCACAAAACAAAGAATTACTCACAAAACAAAAATCAGAAATATTGTTATTGTTTAAGTAATCAGGGTTGTTATATTTATTTTTTTGATAACCCTGTTTTTATTGTTTGACGTAGCGTTAGCGCTTTTATTTAGGTATGACACTTCAGCGTTAAAGCTAAGCGTAAAGAAACGTTCCGTCTTACGCTTTTATTTAGGTAGGCCAGTTAGTCAGCTGTCAGCTAACAATGAATCAATTGTTGTTTTTTTATTATGTTTATTTGTTGTTTCTTCTATGTTGATTCTGTTTCTCAGTCACAACTCGACAGAAGATCATGAAACATGTAACACCGTGCCCAGTGTTTTTTTAAATTAATATTAGTGGTTATTTTGTCGAACTTTCTTGATTATCATATTATTAATTATTCAGGCTCAAGTTCATTAAATTGATTTCCTTAGAAATACAATTTTATTTTATTAAATTTTCATAATTTTAAAGAATACTGAAAAAGTTATATTTAGACACACGGCAGAATGGAATGCATTTTCGGGGTTAGCCATTACCCCCTCATCAGCATTCTTTTGTGTCGATGTAAGTGTCACTTGTAAACATCATCTATTTATTCTATTTCTGTAAAACTGGCGAGTTAAATAGATGATGTTTACAAGGACACTTACATCGACACAAAAGAATGCCGATGAGGGGGTAATGGCTAACTCTCAATGCCACGTCGCTGTACTGCAGTTATAAAAAATAAAGGATTTGCGACAAAGTACTAGGCTATGGACACAGCTGTAACGTTTAAATCCAATTTTTTTTTAAATTTTATTAGCCACTGCTATTTTAATGTTAAGTATGAATTACATCTTTTGTTGATAACTTTATTTTTTATGAACATAAATTGAATTTACATACCTTTATTTTTTATTTGT
This sequence comes from Calliphora vomitoria, assembly GCA_942486065.2. Classification (NCBI taxonomy): domain Eukaryota; kingdom Metazoa; phylum Arthropoda; class Insecta; order Diptera; family Calliphoridae; genus Calliphora; species Calliphora vomitoria. The sequence continues at coordinate 92,320,245 of OW818031.2, forward strand.
AGTATTAAGTCTTAAAATAAATATAAAAATTTTTAATCTCATCTTTAATTTGTAAAATATTTAAACATTTAGTGGTACTGCTATTTTCATGTTCGCAACTGTAATTATAATATATCGTATCAAAACATAATTCTATGTATAAATTTCAAAATAATCAAAAAAAACCTTCTCCTATAAAATTTGTGATTTGTCGCTTAATTTGGCGCAAGGGCTCGATATTTAATATTTATATACAAAAACTAACTTTTATACCAACTTTTGAAATCGGTGTCTTCCGATTGGTATGAAACTTGCACCATAGTTAGTTCTATTGCATAGTAATTCAGACACAATTTTTCAACAAGATCGGTCGACAACTTTCTGAGTTAGAGGGAGTAAAAATTTTACATTTTGGCCAAGCAGGTGTTTTTTCTCATCCATGTAACTTATTACTTATTGTTCTTAGCAAAATGTGTCCCAAATAGTTAAGAATCTATTTCTTCAATCTTTCGGAAAAAAATTTAAAAAAATTAAAAAATTTTTTTTCCAAAATGTGTTCCAAATAGTTTAGATAGCTATTTTTTCCAAAATCAAAAACTTTTTTTTTTAATTTTTTTCTCTGAATGATTGAAGAAATAGCTATCTAAACTATTTGGGACACATTTTGCTAAGAACAATAGGTTACTATGCAATAAAACTTAATATGGTGCAAATTTCATTACAATCGCAAGACATCGATTTCAAAAGTTGGTTCAAAAGTTTATAATTCCGTTTTTATTTTTCATTTGCAACCCCTTAAAGTATTGTACATATGTATCCTTATAAATAGCGGAGTCGATATAACGATGTCCGTCTGTCTGTTGAAATACTTTTTGAACTTTCCGAAGGCCCTAAATAACTTACAAACATGAATGTTACAACAGTATATCAGGTGTGGTTTGGTTGCAATTGAAAATCTGGATGATCAGCCCACAGAACCCTCAAATATAAGCGAATACTAAGTCATATATGTACCTGCGATTTAAATTTTGCGATTTTCGGGAAAAACTAATATGTTGGCCATATTTTGGCGAATGATACCACAAAAAAAAATTAATTATAATTTATTTAATTACATATGTAGTTGCCCAGCAAAAATTATTCTTGATTTGGAAGCAATAAAAATGACTACTGCATTTTTAACAGCTTCCTTTATTGCTTCTTCAATTATTGCCTTACGATACTGATTTTTGGAAGGCATACATTCAGCAAATATTGTATGTGGTGCAGAAATTAGAAAAAGGCAGCACTATTTGTCAGGCAATTACTACTTTTATTGCTGGATTTTTTACAAAATCAGCCTAAAGTATGCACCTCGGAGACATGATATTATCAATTCTTCCATGTGCTCGTAAATGCACATTCCGGATTTCTTAAGCAGAGCTTCTACGCTAGGAATCCCATAAAAAAATCATGTAATCTTTCATAACAATTGGAAGCAGTAGCAACTGCTCTCTGCCTTACATTTCTGCTTCCGATTAAGCACCATTTTTTGCTGGGTGTCGTGTACATAAATCTATAACGAACTTGTAACGAATACTCACATCTTAATCCCCATATTCAAAAACGATTATTGTTGGAAATATTGGGCAACTTAACTTTGGTCCTAGTAGATTCAATTTCCTCTGCGATTCCAAATTTTGCAATTGTAATTTAAATTACAAGAGATTAAATTAGAGAATAAAGCTTAGCTACCTACTATTAGCTACCTACTATTGAGTGCTACTCGGCTAGTTTGAAATTCAAAATCAAAAACGAATGCAGTCTTTCATATAACTATGCATATAATAATTTATTACTTTTAATCTAATAAATAGTAATCTTTAAATATATGAAATTCAATAATTTCGTATAAAATAAAAATTCTGCTTAGACTTGCTCAGAAATTTACTGTATGACGTTAGATGTGTCTTTCAATGATAACTTGTATGTATTAAAGCAAAATGTTATATAGCTTCCTTGGAACAAATATGAGAAAACCTTAATTTGTATTACCTTTTTGTCCTTTGGTCCAGCTTATAAAGGAGCAAAATATTAAAACAAACAATTTCAGATAACTTCCTTTTTTAGCCATCCTAATGTAGAAATACAATTTCTACTCGCATCTGTTATCAGATGCCAGTTCGCATGAAAAATATCCGATTATTATTAAGGAATTTTCATCAAAGTAATAAATAAAAAAAATTGAATACAATATACAAGTGCAATGTGCAGACATGAATAGTGTATTGTTTATATATATGAGTTTGACTATATGTATATGTATTAATGTATGTCATTGTATATACATAGCGTATTGTATATTAGGATTCCTTTAAAAAAATTAATAGATATTCCTGATGAAAGTTTACTTTATTTAATAACCAATTTCAAAACATCTCAAGTGGACAAGCTAATCCGAAAACACTGAAATTGTAATTTTAAATAATTTATTTTATTCGGAGATTTTATTTCGGGTGAGTCCTAATGTAAAAATAATAAATATATTACACATGAAAATGTATAGAATTCAGGGTTTTTGATTTTCCAGAACATAGGGCTTTATAAAAAAATTCCTGAGATTTACCATTCGAACCTAAATTAATCAATATTTTATTGTACTTTACTACACTATGTGAAATTCAGTTAGGTTAGGTATCCAGGCAGCAGCGAAGTGAAGAAAGAAGAGCAGCTCACGTGGGTCCAGGCAGGGGACAGTCAAAATGTGATTAAAGAGTGAAAAGGAAGAGGTACGAAAGAGTAAAATACAGAGGAGAGGAGATTATTAATTTGTGACTCTGTGGAGATCCCCATTTCTGGTCTGGTTAGGCAACTCAAGCCTCAAATTCGAGAGATCAGAAAGACTAATTAGGGAACGATGTTCCAGGAACCTTAAGCGTAGATCTCCTAATGCCAGACAGTGACAAAGAAGATGAAAAATTGTCTCATCCTCCTCCTCATTTTGACAACTTCTGCAGAAGTCGCTGTAGGGCAAGTCAAGTCTACTCGCGTGGTTGCCAAAAGTGCAGTCTCCGGTAATGACCGCCAGTGCACCACTCAATTGTGAGCGTGTCAAGCCACGGAGATATGTTGTTCGTCAGCGATTCAATTGGGGTCATATCGTTCTGGTTATATATCATCAACACAATTGCCCGTAGTATCTCCGTATCCACGTACCCTCGCCATCCTGTTTAAGGATGCCCGGCATTCCTGGACCAAATTAGATATTGTATTTACACCTGTTAGATATTTTATTGCGGCCTGACTGTCAGTATACATACATACGAATATCCCTGCCTGATATCTTGTTATAACGGAGCCATTTAGCCGCCCTTTTTATGGATGATATTTCAATAATGCTAAATTCATTTGGAAGTCTAAAAGATAACCTAGTTTCGAATTAGACACCTACGCCAACTAGATCTCTCTTCCTAGAACCATCAGTATAGACTGAGAGACCCGTTGTGTCATGTAAAGGTCCGTCCATTCCATGAAGGGCCTAGAAATGTTGTAATCGATATTATCCGGAAGATTCCGAATGCTACCTATTATACTGGCGTGACCGTATGGAGCATGTTTCCAAGCCCCAATCGCGTTTAGCCTAAAGGCCGAAGATCCAATTTAATATAGTAAAAACCCTTCTTAAAACCCTCTCGAATATCATACAAATTGAGCCTTTTTCCAGTGCCTTCCACCGGACAGAGACTCCATAGAATAGTGTCGGGTTAAAAACTGTGGTTTAATATCCCATTGCGTACCTATGGCCTTCTTACAGACATACTTAGACGTTAAGACTTTTAATGTCCTCGAAAGGGTATTGGGTTTCCAGGATAGCTTACTATCCAGAATAACTCCCAAGTATTTTGCATTGTCATATAGTGTTAGTTCAACGTCATTTAATCGGGGAAGCGAGAAATGAGGAATCTTGTACTTTCTTGTGAACAGTACAAGCTCGGTTTTGCTAGGGTTGACACTCAATCCACTGTCTGTACTCTACGTCATCCGCGTAGCCGACAGTTTTATAACCCATGAGATCCAATTTCCTGAGCAGACAATTTATGGCCAGATTCCACAGAAGTGGAGATAAGAAGCCTCCTTGAGACATACCCATAGTGGCCATTGTAGTGATCACCGCCGTTCCCTTTTTCGAACGAATGATCCTGCATTGTAGAAGGTTCTTGATGAACCTTATGGTTGACTGGTCCAGACCAAGATCATGTAGAGCTGAAACTATAGTCGCAGATTCTACATTATTGAAGGCTCATTCTATATCCAGAAAGGTCACTAATGAGAAATTACCGAATTCAAGGGCTTTCTCAATATATCCCACTAAGGAGTGTGCTGTCTCAACAGATTCATGTATGTAGGTGTGTTGAGAAGGAGATAATGATACTTGTTTTTAAAGATGCCGGTATGTGGATGTCGATGATTCTGTCAAGGGTTCTCAGCAAGAATGATGATAGACTTATTGGTCTGAAATCTTTTGCTATGGTGTGTCATGCTTTCCCTCCATTCGGTTCACTGTTTTGGTATGTACGACCATACAAGACAGGCATGATAAATAGCTATCAGCCAAGGAGAGACCAGATCTATATTATTTTGTAGGTCAGCAGGTATTATGCCATCCGGGCACGGAGACTTATAAGAGTCAAAACTCCGAATGGCCCATTTTATCATGCTCGTCAATTATAATTCACGGAGTTGTCCGATTATTCGGTTGGGATCCACTATCCATATCTAGTTCCCCGAAAAATGAGTGTCCATTAGTACTCCTAGTATCTCACGTCCATCAGTGGTCCACCTACCATCCTGTTTTTGAATATAACCTTGAACAGCTGGTGTTTTCGACAGGATCTTGCGCATACGATTAGTCTTAGAAGAGCTTTCGACGCCGCTGCAGAAATTCCTCCAGGACATACGTTTCGCGCTTCTAACCTGATTCTTAAATTTGTTCAACATAGACTTATACGGTGATCAGTTACCTGATATTTTCGCGTCGTTGAATAGTTTACGACAACTATGCCTAGTATTCGCTATATCTAAAGACCACCACGGAGGACTTACCTTTCCTCTGCGTGCAGAGGGAGTGCACGTACGTCTAGTGGCCTCACTAAGATAAAGTGTGAGCTTTTCAACTGTGCTTTCAATATCCCTAGTGTTACCTTAGAGGGGGTGGGGGAAGTAAACCATGAAGGTTTTCCTCCTGTTTACAAAAGGTGTTCCCTTTTCAACTTCTAATTCTATTAGGAATGTCAGATACCGAGAGAGAGCTGTCATCCGAAACCTTCCAATTCCTAATGAGTTGTAAATGACTTGCACTAACAAGCGTAATGTCCGGAACTTCCTGCATATTTGCCACCACGAAAGCAGGTTCAGAATCTCAACAGCACGTATCATACGTGGTCGTGCGCTATATAACTTGAGAGCAGCTACTGTATCTTCATCGCTATAGTCAGGAAGAGTAAAGATATTAATATGGTTTTTAGCCAAAATACAAGATCTTATTTTACCTGTGCGTCTTATGTACAAAAGTTTGTACTCTTTGGCGTTGAGTCCACGTATTTCGTCAATGTAAATCCACGGCTCCTGGACCAACGCTATCTCCTCCCCATATTTAGCAATGTGGAGGAGGAGTGTAGCAGAAGCTGCTTTAGAGTGGTGAAGGTTCACTTGTATCACCTTCACCACGATCTGGATCATATATGACCGTAACGTCGACGTATTCTGGGTCTGATTCCATCCTCCGCTTCACTCAAAGTACAAAATAGGTCCCCAACTAAACATTGAAAACTTTAAACGCATTTTCTGTAAAATATTTTTTTTGTAACAGTATTGATATAAATTAATAAAATATCTTATTTAACTGGCATAAACTTTAGGGTGGGTAAATTTGTTTAACAAAAGATTGTAGGGGGAATTGATACTATTATGAAATATATAAACCATATAAAACACTTATTTGGATATATATCCCACTCGCATCTCACTAACAGGCCTACCTAAATAAAAGCGGAAGGCGGAACGTTATTTGAGAAAATGAGTTTCTTGCTTATTTGTTTCTCCTTTTGTAACTAACTTCAGTATTAAACGCGCTGTCAAAATCGTATTTTCCAATTGCAAAGCGTTGCCGCCGCCTTATTTCGGTATGCTGAATACAAAAATACAAAAGGAAAAGACCTAAGCTTTCTTTTGAGAAAAGGACCCATTTTGAAAAAAAAGTCAAAAAAGTTTTTCATTTTGAAAAAACTCAACATTTTTTTTTTTTCGAAAGAAGAAATGCTATATAAACAATTTGGGACAAATTTTGATAAGAACAATAGGTAATAAGTTACATGGATGAGATAATACATCTGCTTTGACAAAATGTCAAATTTTTACTCTCTCTAACTCAGACAACGATCTTGTTGAAAAATTCTGTCTAAACTACTATTCAATAGGACTAACCTTGGGGCAAATTTCATTCCGATCGGAAGACATCGGTATCAAAAGTTGTGTCACTTGAGAGAAACAAACAAACAATTAATTTAGTGTAAATATCAATTTTTATTTTCCGAAAGAGTTGATTTTAAAAATTGATTTAAAACAATTAAATAGAGCTATAAGGATCAAATGTGAGAATGATGTACTCCATTATGATATTTTTACTCTTATATTATTTAGAATAACAATAGAAATAGCAAAATCATCCTCTTGAATTTGATACCCATAACGGCATAGTAGGGCAAGTAAAAATAGTATAATGAAAGGTATATACCTGAAATTTTAGAGTTCTTTAAAAATGACAAACAACCAATATATGACAAACTAAGTATGCAGGCTCTATATAGGCCTATAATTTTTATGTATTAGAGTCGTGCAAGTGTTTAAAATACCGATTAAGTAATAATATGTGAGAGGAAGCAATATTTATATAATAAGTTTCTGACTTGAAAGAATTCCTGAAATAATAATTGCCGGTATTTCGGAATGAAAACGTTCTAGAATTCCATGAAAACCCCTAATCAATATCCATAATTTAAGTACAAGAAAAACTAAAATGTAAACAATTATTAAAAAGCATGCAAAATTCTTTCATTTTATTGAAATGTAAATGGCATTGTATAAAAAATGCAATAATTTATTTTATGTTATGTATCCTTTTAAAAATTCGTGTGTAATTGAAATAAATAAAATATTTAAAGATGATGTAGGATAATTAGAAATATATATTATTTGACCAATTTTAGGGATGATCATAATACTGCACAGCATTATAAATTTAATTTAAAATGCTGAAATAGTGCTATATTTTTCAAATATTTTCCTCATAATCCACTCCCGTACAATGTTTAAAACCAGTTTTCAGTAATACAAAAAAATAAAATATAACAGGCATATCGAACCATATAATACCCTTCTCCAGCTGGAAGTATGTTTGGCCATACTAAGCAACAAATTACAACTGAAAAATGAGGGAATTGAAAATTAAATTTTGGATTTTTAAACATATCCGAGAAGATGATATGATACCACATGATCTAACATTCACTGTTCAACATTTTAACTATAATTAACAAACAAATAATCTGAAACAAATATCTATGTACTTGTTTTCAGTATCTGAGAAAGCATACCTAAGAACCCTTCATTACTAAATAACTCATTTTGATTAATTAACATATATGCCCCTAAAATATGATTAAAAAAAATCAAAATATGACCTAAACATTTTACGACTTCCAATTGAGGAGTTCCATAACTAATCGCAATAATTCCACTTTTGAAATTTTTAAATTATATGTAACCATTGCTAAAAATTCAATACCAAACATCATGGTTCAGACCAAAATTAAACAATTCCACATATATGCAATAAACACCTCCGATATATTAATGAAAAGTCAATGGTAAAAATTTTTATTTTATTGTTATAATCAGTTTTTGGGTGTGCTGAACAAAATTCTACTATTTTTATTAAAGATGGATATCAGGAAGTTTATTTAACTTCCTGATAACCTTCTGTATCCTTAACGATGTAAAAATTTTGGCAGAATATTACCGCATATAAATGATATACAAAGTAAAAAAATAATTTATTTTGAATTCTCAACAAATCAGCTAATGTATTGTTTAGTCAAAATTAACAAGCTATCTTAAAAGAGGCTAAATAATCTCCCGTTTATTTAATGGAATTCCTATTGATGTTGTAATTAATTTAAAAAATAAGGCTGTTGATGAACTATTGGAAAAACATTATGGCCAACATTAGTCAAATATATCGGAGTTAACTAGTTGATATTATTAAACCAGCAAGAATATAGTGCCAATGAAAAATATGATGTAACCTCATTTTCCTACAAAACATATGCAATTTAATCAAAAAGATGTAATGACAATTTACTTCAAAACAAAACAAGTAAGAAAGTAGTCCGACCCACAGTGCGTCTAAAGGCGTCTTTGTGCGGCCAAAAGTCAAAAAAATTAGAAATTTATCCACAAATTGGTATATGGGGGTTTTTGGTGTCGCTGACATGTATAAAATATTTATGTATATTTTATTTGATTTTTATTTTTCATAAATAAAAGTAAACAAAAGCAGCTGATTAATCAAAGGCACAATGAATTCAAGTTTGCGAGTCTAAATTGTCGTGCAAACTTATCGGAGTTGTGCAAACGAATTTCCATACATTTTTTGACAGTTCATTTGCGAGAGTGTAAAAATGCACAGATTGCACAGTTTACGAGACATTTAACCGTTTACATGAAGACCCTTATTATTTATCCTTTTGAAAATATTTTTGAATATCTGAAAATTAAATAAAAAAATGTCAGAATTTTTTTTAGAAAATTATATACAAAAGTTATTTGTAAAGCTTTTTTACTTATTTTGTTTATTAGTCCCGGTCCACACAGTGAAACATTTGCTGCAAAACATTTTAAAATTCTCTTTTGAAACTGCATTCGTGTCCACACAGTGATGTTTTTGCTTTTCAGTTTTTGACATTTCTGTACAGAACAAATATGAACGAATAAATGTGGATAACATACTCAACAAAAACATCATGTACATAAAACAACAAACCCAAATGTTTTGCATCAAATGTTTCACAGTATGGATGGGGACTTAGAATTTGCTAAAACTTTTCGCGAATGATGCGCAAATTGGAAGAGAATAAGTTCTTTTAGAAAAATGGATTTTAACACGACTTTTTAATTAATTATTATGATTAATTATTATTATTATTTATGACTAAAATTTTTGACAATTTCTAAATTTCTGAAAGTACGATTACACACCTTGTGTGTAAAACTTATATTTACTCGCATTATATGTTATTTTAAAGTTAAAATGCCTATTATATTATAAACATGTTTAAAAGCATTCACAGTACTATATTTTATACGTATTTTTGCAGATAAAAATATGTAAACAATTTTGATAAATGTATTCTGCTTAAATTTACGCATTTTTTGTAATTTTACATGAAAACTTACTTAACTTATAGTGGTCATTTTTTTTTTTTTTTTTAAACGTTTTTTTTTATTATATATTGAATCTGCCTTATTTCTTTAGGCCTAACAATATGTATTCAAATCTTATGACTAAAATTAAATCTAATTACTCTCTAACAGAGCATAAATTCATAATTGGCTAATAAGCTCTACGAAGCCTCGACTGCGTTTGGCTCTGTGCTAGAAGTCTAGCAAGCGGGTTCGGGTGGCTTTGTAACTTTTTGATGTATCTCTCACGGACTCTTCTGAATTCATCCTTTACTAATGGTACTTCTAGATCTCTGTGGATGTTCTCATTTCTTATGTACCATGGTGCGCCCGTCATGGTCCTAAGAATTTTTGATTGGGCCCTCTGTATAAGTTCAATACTGGTATTACTAGCAGTTCCCCACAATTGGATTCCATATGTCCAAATTGGTTTTAAAATGGTTTTATACAGGGTGACTTTATAGTCCAGGCTTAGCTTTGATTGGTCACTGATTAACCAGTGAAGGCTAGATGCTTTTAACTTCATGTGAAGTCTCTTGGTTTCTATATGACGGCGCCAAGTAAGTCTTCTATCTAAGTGAATACCAAGGTATGTAACATAATCGGACTGAGGTATATCTACATTGTTAAGTGTGACAGGTGGACAGCATCCCCTCCTCAGTGTGAACGTAACATGTCTGCTTTTTAACTCGTATTCTCCATTTGTTCAACCATGTTTCCACACATCTTAGGTAGCTATCTAGTATACTAGATGCTTTATATGGGTTTTCATGCGAGCTAATAATTGCGGTGTCGTCAGCAAATGTAGAAATAGTTAATGTATCGTTCGTAGGCAAATCTGAGGTGTAAATCAAATAGAGGGTAGGTCCAAGAACACTTCCTTGTGGTACTCCTGCTCCAATCCTATATTCTCTTGTCACGTAATCGTTGTACTTAACTGTAAATAAACGGTCCGATAGATAAGATTCCAATAGTTTATGGGTACATGGTGGCAGCAAACATTTTATTTTATATACCAGGCCTTTGTGCCATACTTTATCGAAGGCTTGAGCGACATCCAAAAATATAGCTGAACAATATTTCTTTAATTCAAAGGATTTTCTTATCTCTCCGGTTATACGATTAACTTGTTCGATTGTTCCGTGGTGTTCCCGGAAACCAAATTGATGAACTGGGATTATATTTTTCTCATTTAAAAATGGTATGATTTTCTTTTGTAACACTTTCTCGAATAGTTTCGATAAGCACGGAAGTAAGCTTATTGGTCTATAGGAGGATGGTACGGTCAAGTCTTTACCTGGCTTAGGTATCATTATTATCTGAGAAGTTTTCCAATTTGTCGGAAAAACTCCATATTTAAAGATCGCATTAAATATTATAGACAACACAATTGTTGCCACACTCGGTAGGTTTTTAATCATAGTAGGTGTAACTGAATCATTTCCAGGCGATTTTTTTAATATTATATTATCTTTGATTACTTCGTTAATGTCTTCTGGGCCTATAGCCAATATGTCATCATTTGATAATGTTGACGCAGGTGGCTCTTCAAGTTCAAAAACAGTTGTTGGCGAGTTTGGTTGAAAGACTGTACTTAAGTGATCGGCAAATATTTTGGCCTTTTCTTCTGTGCTGCGAGCCCAGGTACCGTCAGCTTTCCTTAAAGGGCTTTTCCCCTCTACCGGTGGCTTGATATTTTTCGTTGCCTTCCAAAGGGAAAAATTTGTGTGTTTGGTATTTGTCAGACTTTGAATGTAATTTCTATTTCTGCGATCCTCTTCTAATTGAAGGGCTTTTTTCAGATTTTTACTAGCAGCAGACAGCCTCTGTTTTGCAGCAGGTGATCTATTTTGTTGCCATTCTCTTCTGAGCCTTCTCTTTTCGAAAAGAAGTCGTTCAATATCTGAATTGGAAATTTGCATATTAGTCTTAGGAAATATTTTACTCTTAGAATGATTAAGAGCCGATACAATTAACGACGTGAAGTCATTGACACATTTATCTACATCTTCCTCACATTGAATACAAAGATCTGTGTGGATATGACTGCTGATATATTTTTTATATTTTAGCCAATTTGTTCTAAAATAATATGTTTCAGTATGAAATTTTGAACTATTAGTCCTCCCGTAATAAGACACAATAATTGGGGAATGATCAGAAGATAAATCATATGATATTTCTGTAGATATTGAATCTCGATTAATATTTCTTGTTATGGCAAAGTCTATGACATCAGGAATTTTTTTAGGATATGAATGCTAGTATGTTGGTTGTCCAGGGGACACAAAATCCAAGCCATTTTTACGATCAATTAGGGCCTTATAAAGCTGTCTACCTCTGGGATTCATTAGTCGAGAGCCCCAGTAAGTGTGTTTGGCATTATAGTCGCCACAAGCCAGAAAGCGACCTCCTAGCGTACTAAAGAATTCTTCGAACTTCTCCTTGGTCATTGAAAATCGTGGTGGGCAATATATTGCGCTTATATTTAAAGCTCCAGCAAAGCTTTCCAGATGAATGGATGTTGCCTGCATATAGTCTTTTGAGAATTCAGCTAGAGGATAATGTTTTAAACGATTTCTAATTAAAATACCAGTACCACCATGTGCCTTACCATCTGGATGATTTGTACCGTAGAATGTATAACCTGGAATATAAAAGTTATACCTATTGGTAAGATGAGTTTCCGAAACCAATAACACGTCGATGTTTTTATTCTGCATGAAATGGGATACCTCTGATTTGTGTTGGTTTAAACCGTTTGCATTCCAGAAACATAGCCTCAAATAACTCATTTTTTTGTTAAGAGGATTTGTATCATTTGGTTCTGTGCTCTTAAAAACTCTTGTATTGTGTTTTGCATGGATGACATAAAGTTTGTCATATTCTGATTAAGAGAGGTAATATTCTGGGTAAGTGCCTGCAGAAGTGCTTCCAACCCTCCCGTATTTTGGGGAACACTTGGTTGCTGGTAACCCGTTCTCAAAACATTGGCATAAGAACTTGCTCCATTCTTAGTTTGATCAATTTGAGTGGATTGTAAATTTAATTGAGTTGAGGCTGAATTTTTGTTCATTAACGGAACTTCAGAGTTGACTGGTGTATAGGTGTTTTCAAATTTGTAGGCTGGTACTTCAGACGCTTTCCCTCTTATTAGCTTTTGCCTCTCTCTTAATCTGTTCAGTAGCTCCTTATAAACTGGGCACCCGCGGTAGTTGGCTGAATGATCGCCACCACAGTTACCACATTTTCTTCTGAGACCATTCTTTAGGATATCACATTGTGATGAAGAATGAAGGTCTCCGCATGCCACACACACTGTTCGCAAGGTACAATAATTCTTAGTATGTCCAAACTCTTGACAATTGCCACATTGAACAGGACGATTTCTTTTAAGAGGCTCCTCAATGGTTATTCTACGATTTAACAGGTATCGTGTTGAGTAAATTGGGTGAGTTTCATTTCCCCTCAATTTATTTTTCTCTGGCTCCAACTCGACTCTAAACATTGGCTGAGGAATTTTATCTCTATTGAATATGTTAACTACAGCTCTTATTTCGTAGCCCAATTCTTGCAGGGCCTCCTTGATATCATCAGTCTCAACACTGGACTCTATGCCTTTAATGACAACTGTCAACCCTTTACTACTTTTCAGTTGATAGGTATAAAAATTCTTTTTATTATCATTTAGGTATTGAGAGATTTTTCTATAACAATCCTCAGTGTATATGACTATTTTCGTCTCTTGCACACCGCCTTTTCTTATTGGAACAATATGGAAATTATTTTTTCCAACGAGTTTTGACCAAGTTATTCGAGCTGGACTCACGCAGATATATTGGTGGTGGCTTTAATGATTTTTTTTCGTAATCACCATCTTTTCCACTCTTATTAATATTATCCTCGCTCAAGAGTGCGAAACGATTGCCTATCAAGGGATTATCAACTGTCTTCTGTTTCTTGACAGACGTTCCATTATTTTGGGGACTTAAATTTCTTTTATTAATACTTACATATCTAAGCATACCTGGTAGTACTGGTGATTTCAATGTACTTATCTTTTTTTTTTGGTATAGCGCCCATCAGTGTGCCATCATTATTTATTGTGGTTTGTTTAGTGTTAAAAACGTTCAAACTCTCACTATTATTTGTTAGTGGATCACAAGCTTGTTTACTAACAGTGTTTGTCTGTGTTTTTAAAACTGGTATAGTTGTTGTTGTATTAAAATTTTTCATATTTTCTTTTATGCTTTGTTCTAAACATAAATTGGTTGGTGATATTGTTTGTGTAATATTTTGATCGTGTAATTGTATCACGGGGGAAGTTTGTTTTGATCACTCTCCCCGTTTAGGAATATGTAGGCATTTCTGCCGTTCACACTGAGCCTCCTCTCATCATGAGAATTCATGTGCTCTTTTTAAAACAAACAAAAGGAAATTAACACTTTTTATTTTTTTCTTTTTTTAAACAAAATTATGACAATTTTTTTTTTTTAGTTATCACTTGACAATTATAATTTTAAAGCGTCCAATCGCTAATTTTTTAAAATTCTTATTTGCACTAAAAAACAATCAAAATTTAATAAAATCGCGGAGCGAATAAAATACACGTCTGTTTGTAGAGAAAAACAAACATAAACGTGGTAATTTTAAATGCAGTTTTTAGATTTTACTTTTTTGGGTATAAGATGAACGCACGGAATGACAAACATATAGTATATACCCTCATTCATCATTTGTGGTGTTGGAGGGTATAATGATAATGAATGATACCGCTAATAATAATATGTATCTGTATTATATTGTACTAAATGAAAATAGTGTAATGCATTATATATATTGCATAAAAATAAGTAAAAGTTTATTAGATAATATCCTATATAGTTAGCAAAAATAATCTTTATCTTATAACATCATGTAGAAAGCCATTCCAATTCTTAGCATATTTTTACCAACAGTATAAACTAATCCACTTTCTGATAAAAATGTTTTATTGCAAAAATACAAATATTTCAAATTGAAATTAAATTTTACACTTATACAGATTTTTCTATTGAAAATGGAAAAATAAAAACAAGTTTTGAAATTTGTAATCAGGAATCCCGCAATTCCCAAAAAAAGTGTTGAAAAATAGCAAAAATTAGCCTTTTAGTTTTTGGCTATAATATCCACACCAGGGTCGGGGTTATCAGAACCCTTTTCAGACTAATTAAGAACATATTGGACCAACTAAAATGGGTTACTATATTTTGATATCGACTATGCGATTTGAGAATTATTGCCCAAAATTTGAATTTTACATAAAAAATAAGAGTTTTTAGGATGGAGCTGTTCCCCTCGGTATCAAACATTTTATAAGTTTTTTTCATTTAAAATATTTGATGTAAAGTTGGCTTTTCAAAAATTATAAATTCCTTATACATCTTCTTAGAAATTTGTTGAGATAACTTAATATCTCATAAGCTAAGATAAGATAAGAGATAATGAGGTCCAAATTCAAAACTTAAACTCGACAACATTTCCTCTTTGTGCGTGTGAAATTTCATTCAAACTGGAGTAACTGTTTAAAAGTTACAGATTTAGTTCCCTCTATTTTTTTCCCAATACCACTGTGCGTCAGCACAAACGCAAAATACCCTTTACATTTATGATGGTGTAGATGTAACTAAATGATTTTTAACGGATGTATATTTTATCTCTTGCTACTTAAAACCTGTAAATAAGGTTTGTGTTAAAGAAGTTGCATTAAAAAACCCCCATTACTAAACTCTCAAACATGTTTGTTTTTCTATGAATTGTCAATGTTTATTAAAGTTATTTATCTATATAATTTTTACTTTTAAAAAGATAAAATGAATGCAAACAATATTTTAGTATATACTTATGTACATTGTACATACATACATCAATATATTTTTATTTCTTTATACTATAGGCCTTATGTATGATTTGTATGCAATTATAAATAATTGCGTTCACAATTAGAGTCTTTATCTTACAGTCAATTAAGAGATAAATAATATGCTGCCGATAACATCTGAATGTCTTCGATCATTATCAATTATTTTCAGTTTTTTATTATCTTTCAAACGGAACACTTCTTTAACAGAGGAGACTCAATAAACAGCCATACATTTTAACAATTGAAAAATAATTAATTAAATTAAAATCATACAAAATATGAATTCCGAAGGGGATGGAGATGATGATCATTTTAATAAAAATCGGTAAAGTGTAGTTTAGTCTTGTATGACCTGAATTAAAAATAACTCTAATCATTTAACAGAAAGAATAAAGAGAAACCACCACTATGGGATTCATTTCAAGATCCTCCCTCAAAAAGAGCAACCGGTTCTGCTGCTAATTGGACAAAGTTGGGCGTCTTTTTAAAGCTATTCAAGGTGTTTACGTATTTGCTTGTGTTCATAATTATGTTGACATCTGCAGTTTTATCGAAAATGACATACATTTTCATGGTGGCCCACATAAAATCTAACACTTCTGTTAAATATTGCAACATTATTGGTTTGTTTTAAAATCTTCTCATGCTGCTACTTAGTATATTTAAATTTGACGAATATTATTTTCAATTTGATATAGATATGAAAGGAGACTATTATGTGAATCTTCCAGTTAAAGAACAACTTGTTTGGATATGGGCTTTGATATTTTCCTTTTCGGCTCCTGAAGTTTTTACGTTTTTCCGTTCTTTACGAATTTGTATTTTCAAGGATGTTAAATCGCCTACCTGGCCAGAAGTATTGATGGTATGTTTTTATTATATATACTTGTATAATTGGTAACATTTTTCTGAAAATGTAATTTTACATTGTACCACAAGTAATATGTATGATCTGTTAAAACTGTGTGTAGAAGAGTAAGAATGGACTAATCTAAGTAAACGTAATTTGGAATGAAACCATTAATAGAAAATACGGCTATAAGTCAGAGAGTCTATAACTCCCCCTTAATTTTTGATAATTATTCAAAAACAATCATATATTAAATCTGCTATGCATTTGTATGTTAACAAAGCAAAAGACACCGACAGCTGTTATCATTATATTTACTTCATACTGATCGTGTAAAAGCAAAACGAAGCAGACGGCATTCATCACATTTTTTTGACATATTGATGAATTTTCATTTTATTTCCTCTTATCATTTAAAGCAGTGCTTCCCAATGTGGGAAGTATTCGACCCTGGTAATGGGGGGCTATTTCATAGTTTTTCATGTCTATTATATTTACTTTCGCACATTTCTATAAAAAATCAATTTTTAAAGCGTTACTCTTCTTTATTAGGTATTAGAGTTATCAAATATTCGACATATACAAAAAAATGTTTCCGAATAATTCGAAAAACCGTTATTTTAAAATCCGGTTTCGTTTTTTTCGAATAAACGGTTTTGTCAATTTTAGAATTGAGGTATAAATTAAGTTTTATTAAAACTTATAAACAATTCTCTAAATCTTTTAAAAATTAATTCAACATATAATTGAAAAAATTGTAATATTATTTGCATCATTCATTATCATTTTATATACATTTTTCTAAACTATATATAAAATATCACCCAATTAAAAGTTAAAGATGAATTATACTGTCTCCATAAAAATTCTCTCATTAAAAATTCGCTAGAGTGAAATGACAGTTAAGCCGAAGGATATTAGATATTTTTAAGAAACATTTTTTTATTGTATCAAATTATATTTTTGACATATTTACATTACGGTGTATTAAAAAAATGTATTTTTAGAATTTATCACCAAACGGGTTTTTGGTGATATACAGAAAATTGATCTCTACGATTTATATGAGACTAAGTTTATTAAAATCTGACAACTAATTAGAAAGATATGCGTAAAAATATATTTGAAGTTTGTTGATGATTCTTCGAAATATTAAGAAATTTTTACTAAATGTTGAATTTTGTATGTGTTGTAACACACCAAACGGCTTGTAATTGAGGATAATCTTTAGTAAATGGAAAATATCTTTTTTAGATATTCTTTGTTTAAAGAATTTTTAGTTCAAAAGAAAAGGTATTTTATGCATAAGAGATATATAAAATAGAAATTAAGCGATTTTTCACCACGTAATATATAAAAACCTCGTGTCACAATGTTTGTGTTTGAACTCCTCCGAAACGACTAAACCGATTTTTATGAAATTTTGTATGTCTATTTGAGAGAATAGGTCGTAAAGTATATTTCATATGGCATTCAAAATTACCTATAATCCCATATTTTCGTCAACCGACCCTCACTCACCCATTTTTCACCCGAGATTTTAGTATTTTGTATGAGCAATATCCAAATATCAATACATATTTACAATTTTTTATGAATTTTTTATACCCTTCACAACCACAAGTGGCGAAAGAGGGTATATATAAGGTTGTCATTCCGTGTGTAACATTGAGAAATATTCATCTGAGACCCAACAAAGTATATATATTATTGATCCTTATGAAATTCTAAGTCGATCGAGCCATGTCTGTCTGTCTGTCTGTCTGTCTGTCTGTCTGTCTGTCTGTCTGTCTGTCTGTCTGTCTGTCTGTCTGTCTGTCTGTCAGTCTGTCTGTCTGTCTGTCTGTCTGTCTGTCTGTGTAAAACACTCTCACGTCCAAACTACATAAGTAAAATTTATGAAATGTATACCAAAATGGTTATAATTTTTCTAAGCAGTTTGGTATTAAAAATCAGCAAAATCGAATTGGTAGAATCAGAGTTAAGGATCAAAATGATTGGATCGGGTACTATTTGACCACTTTTATCACTTAAATACACTTAAATATTTTATATATATCGCTATCAGGTTGCATAATCCTCATGCACATGAAAATCGCTGTAGGGAATTTCATGAAGATCGGCCCATAATAGGTTATAGCTCCCATATAAGGACCACTTCCAAAAAACACATTAATTTTCATAAATATCTGAAAAATATCGTTATCGAATTAAAATTTTACAGAGATCGGTAGTATTGATTCACAAATGATACTACTAGATTGTGTGAATATCGGTTGAACATAGCTCCCATATAAGGTCCATTTCCGAAAATTACTTAAATACTAATAAATATCTTATAAAAGCTTCTATCTGGTTAAAATTTCAAATAAATATTTCCTATATATAAGAAAATCGATGTGTTGAATTGTATGAAGATCGGCCGATAATTGGTCATAGCTCCCATATGAGGACCACTTCCGAAAAACACATTAACCTCTATAAATATATGGATATCGAACTAAAATTGTATACAGATCAATATATTGTATCCAAACATTATACTACTGGGTTTTGTGAATGTCGGTCCATATTTGACCATAGCACCCATATTAGCTCCATTTCTGATAATCACAATAATACCCATAAAACTCTTGTAAATAATGTTATGGAGAAAAATATCAAGCAAAATAGAAATCATAGAAATCACGTTAAAATATTTAATTGTATAATTTTATCATATTATGTTGTTCTCAGATTATGATATCATATAAATGGTTGTCACAAACATATACATGTTTACTGTATCCATATATATGGTTGATACAATCATGTGAATCGTAAATTAACCATATTATTGTTGCCACAATCATATATATAGTTACTGTGACTATAATATTGTTAAAAATGTTGAAATGGTTACAGTAAACATGCACAAATGTTGAAATGGTTACAGTAACAATGCACAACTATATTTTTTTCTGCGTGTACACTAATATCGGTAAAAAATGTAACAGATATAAGTTTCAAGTAGATTTGGTGACTATGGGTTCATAGTTATATATATAAGGCTCACATCCGGAAAATTCATTAGAACAGAACAAAAATATACCTTTGAAGTTTGACTAAATATATTTTGTTACACTTTTTATACTATTTTACTTCACTTGTAGTGAATAAGGAAAATGTTGAGCCAATCGGTAATGTTAACCAATTATTAAGTATATAAATTGTTAAATAGTACATTTTATTCCTATTATAAAATTATAGACTCTGCTGGAAATGGTAGGAATATGTAGTTATTTCAATTATAAATTGCTGAATTAGATAACATTTTTATACATTTTAAATAAATATCTTCTGCGTAAACTAGTTTTTCTAACAATATATAAAATACTACTATACTACTATATTTATACCCTACACCACCATAGTGGGGAGGGTATAATGGATTTGTGCAGATGTTTGTAACGCCCAAAAATATTAGTCTAACACCCACCTTAAAGTATACCGATCGACTTAGAATCACTTTCTTGGTACATATCATTTTTTGGGCCCAAGGACGAAGCCTATTGAAACTGGCTGAAACCGGTCCATTATTTCACCTAGCCCCCATACAAACGTCCTCCCGAAATTGGACTTTATAGGTCATAAATGTTTAATTTATATAGGTATCTCCACAAATTTTTCTCCAAATAAGTTTTATATACACTGAATTCATGTCACCAAATTTTATTATGGTCGGCCCATAATTAGTCATAGCTCTCATATAAGGCCTACTTCCGATAATCACTATAACGATCATAAATCTCCTAAAAATGTCGGTATACACATAAAATGCAACATAAATAACTTTCATATAGACATTAATCACATGACCAAATTTCATAGTGATCGGTCCATAATTTGTCATAGCTCCCATATAAGGCCCACTTCCAATAATCACTCACGAATATAAATTACTAGCTAATACCCGGTGCGCTTCGCTACCCCCTCGAAGTAAAATGCATATTAAGTAAAGGTTTAAAAAAAATATTTATTTAGTAATTCAAATATACATTGTTTCTTTAATATTATTTTTTATTCTATTTTTTTGATGTACAATATATTCAGTCTATATATACAATTTAAGAATAATAAATTAATGAACTATTTATTTCTTACTTGTTAAACTTATCGTAATAAAATGGTAACATTAAAATTTTTTCTTATTAAATAATTCTTATTCTAATGCCTTGGGATTAGCATCACACAGACAATATTGATAGTAAAGTTATTCTTTCAAAATGTTAGTACTTCAGTTATTACAGTTTTCAAGATATAGGAATTTAAATATTTATATTGATAGTATAGTTATGTATTAAATTATTTCCAATATTAGGTGAAGTTCGATTATTTTCGATCTGTCAAATTCCAAAATATTCATATTGATACTTAATATGAGGACTATATCTGTTATAGTTTTCCAGATATGCAGTTTTTTGTCAAAAATATTTCTATTGAAACTAAAATTACTTGTACAAAATTTGGAAACTCTAACTGATATAGTTTCCTTGATACGCAGATTTTAGTGTATACTACATATGGGAAGTGTCACGCCCACGTTTGCTGGTCCGCCTATTTTTAGTCATAATATTCATATTGAAGCTAAAGTTACTTGTACAAAATTTGGAAACTGTAACATGTATACTTTCCCTGATATGCAGATTTTAGTATTTACTGCATATAAGAGGTGACATTCCCACAATTGCTGGTCCGCTCATTTTCGTCCAAAATATTTCTACTGAAACTTAAATTACTTGTACAAAATTTGTAAACTCTATCTGTTATAGTTTCCTTCATACGCAGATTTTAGTATTTACTACATATGGGAGGTGCCACTCCCACTTTTGCTGGTCCACCTATTTTTGGCCAAAATATTCATATTGAAACTAAAGTAACTTGTACATAATTTGGAAACTCTAACATGTATAGTTTCCCTGATATGGAAATTTTAGTATTTAATTCATATAGGAGGCACCACTCCCTCTTTTGCTGGTCCGCCCATTTTAGTCCAAAATATTTCAAGTGAAACTAAAATTTCTTGTAAAAAAATTGGAAACTCTAGCTGTTTCCTTGGTACGCAGATTTTAGTATTTACTACATATGGGAGGTGACCCGCCCACTTTTGCTGGTCCACCCATTTTTGGCCAAAATATTCATGTTGAAACTAATGTAACTTGTGGAAAATTTGGAAACTCTAGCTTTTATAGTTTCCATGATATGCAAATTTTGGTATTTAATTCATATGGAAGGCACCACGCCCACTTTTGCAGGTCCACCCATTTTTGTCCAAAATATTTATATTAAATCTAAAGTTACTTGTTCTAAATTTGGGTATTGTAGCTGTTATAGTTTCCCAGATATTAGGATATTAGTATTTACTTCATATGGGTGGTGTCACGCCCACTATTGCTGAACCGCCCGTTTTTATCCAAAATATTCATATTGAAACTAAAGTTACTTGTACAAAATTTAGGAACTCTAGCTCTTATAGTTTACATCACATTTAGTATTTACTTCATATGGGAGGTACCACGCCCACTTTAGTTGGTCCGCCCATTTTTGTTAAAAACATTTGTATTGAAGTTAAAGTTACTTGTATTTAATTTGGTAATTTTAGCTGTTATAGTTTCTTAGAATTTCAGATTTTAGTATTTACTACGTATGGGGGGTGCCACACCCACTTTCGGTGGTCCACCCAATTTCGTTCAAAACATTCATATTGATACTAAAGTTACTTGTACAAAATTTGGGAACTCTAGCTCATATAGTTTACTCCACATTCAGATTTTAGTATTTACTTCATATAGAAGGTCCCACGCCCACTTTTGCTGTTCCGCCCATTTTTTGTTCATAACATTCATATTGAAACTAAAGTTACTTGTACAAAATTTGGGAACTCTTGGTGTTATAGTTTTCCTGACATTCAGATTTTAGTATTTACTTCATATGGGAGGTACCACGCCCACTTCAGTTGGTCCGCCCACTTTTTGTCCAAAACATTTATATTGAAACTAAAGTTACTTGTACAAAAATTAGGAACTCTAGGTGTTATAGTTTTCCTGACATTCAGATTTTAGTATTTACTTATTATGGGAGGTGCCACGCCCACTATTGCTGGTCTGCCCATTTTTGTCCAAAATATTTATATTGAAACTAAAGTTCCTTGAACAAAATTTGGGAACTCTAGCTGATATACTTTTTGAAATATACGCATTTTGTTTTTGACTTGAAATAGGAGGTAATGTTGTATAAATGGGCGTGGCACATCGCCCACGTAAAATTTCAAAATAAAAAGTAGCCTATAGTTCCTTCCAGAGATACGGGAAGACATTGTGAAGATTTCATGAAAATCGGTTCAGCCGTTTAGCCGTCTATAAAGTCCAAACAAACAAACAAACAAATATACATACAAACACACATTGACTTTTATATATATAGATAGATTGAAATTTTGAAAGAAAAATGTTTTTGTTCATTTACTTAGTGTAGGGTATTATATGGTCGGGTTTGACCGACCATACTTTCTTACTTGTTTAAATAAACCTTTATTTTGTTTAAAAAAGTGGTTTTATTGAAGAAAGTACATAACTTGTATATAGTCCAAAATGTGTATTATATCAGGATTCATCTATAATCCATAAAGTGGCTTAAAAAGAAATTCAGTTATAGTCCTAATTTGCTTATAGTCCACAAATATTGTGCAACTTTATTTGTATACTATAAGCGAAAAATTCTTCCAATCTTCATAATCGGAGCTAAGTCCCAATAACAAACACTGAATATGGATATTAGAGTGTTAATACCAATGTAATTTTCATATAATTTAGGTGGAGGGTATTTAAGATTCGGCATAGCCGAATAAAGCACTCTATCTTGTTTTTATATATTTTTGGTAGGTACTAGAATAGGTCGTAAAGTACATTTCATACCGCTAGGTCATTAGGATGTCCCTATCCACCCATATTTTTTTTATATTTTTTGCCAAAAAATTTTGTTTGCATTTCTCTTCATTTGGCATCAAAAATACCTAAAATGCCAAATTCACTTAGAATACATTCGTTATTTTTTATTTAACAACCAAAATATTCACTAGAAATAATTTGTATGGCAGGACAACATTTGCCGGTTCAGCTAGTTCTTATATAAAATTTGAATTTTGAACCTCGATGAATGACAAATTTTGTATAATCATAAAGATTATAGTTTTTTAAAATGTTTGTTTTCTCCCTATTACTTTTACACCCACCACCAAAAACATCGAAATATTTATCGCAGACCTACAAACTTAAAGTATATATATTCTGGATCCTTATAAAATTCTAAGACGATCCAACCTCACATATTCTTTGCTGATTAAAAATGAGCATAATCAGTCAAGTACAACCAGAGTTATGGACCAAAATGCGTGAGAACTTCAAAAAAAGTTGATATTTTTCAAACTGTTTTTGCAATTTTCTTTAAATGTATCGTAAATAATACTCGTACATTGAAATTTTGCTCACGTTATTCTTATTATATTAAAAATAGACAAAATATTATATTGGTGATGGGTATATAAGTTTTGGCACAGCCGAATATAACACTCTTACTTGTTTCCCAGCAGTCAAGCAAGTAGTCAATGTTTCCCTTATATACAGTAATTGTCATTGATCACTTGGCTAACTCCAATTGATATATTTTTGGTCAATTGTTACGTATGTGCTCTTTGTAGTGAACAGCTTTATACATCCCATGTAATATAGCGTGAAGGCAATTGACACTTAAGTGTCACTAAGTAATGTAGAGTGTAGTCACTTTAAACGTTTATTTTATACTGCACTTTTTTGTGAGTTATTCGTATTAACTGGTTTTATTCAAATTGTGTTGATAAATTTTTCATTTGTACTGCACTTTAGAAAGTAGTTATTTTACCCACCAGAAGTAATCTATTGTAGAGTTTTCGGAGGAAGGTTGGTTTACAAGCAATCGGTAATTGGACTGTCTATGAGAAAATAATGAAATTGCAACAAAACAGTAAACGCTATATTTCTATTTGAGTTTCATGGTCATATTTTTCTCGATTTTTATTTTTAAAAATCTACAAAAACTCTTCTATTTAAAAAGGTCCAAAAACTCTCAAATTATTTTTAATTTAAAAAAATTGGGACTTTTTTCGCTTTAGAAAGTCTGGAATTTGAAGGGTGTTGGAAAACATCATAATCATCTTGGCGTGACAGTTGGGAACAGAAAGAAGAACTTTCTTTTTAAAAAAATAATCACTGATGTTTCATTTTATGAAACGATTAATTTTGTGTACACATTTCATAATATATTAATTACAATTGATGGTCAAATCAAATTCCAAAAAAAGTCAAAATTTACATCTGATTGCTTAGGATCCATATATATTTTTTTAAAAAAAGATTTTTTTCAACATTGCACATCTTATCAAAAATAGGTTTATTTATTTCCAAAAAAAGTCCACTTCTCTGCCACTTGATGTAAACTGTTCCCGATAAAAATAGATCAAATAGGTATAGAAAAAGTTACAAATGTATTTTCAAGGTTCTCTTTTTGTTAACATTTTTAAATAACTTAAAGCTAGTTTTTTAAATGCGCTTTTAAAGTAAAAACACTAATAGCTCATGTACTTTTTCTTTGGCCAGTGTCAAATTTTTGGTACAATTTCATTCCGCATACAAACAAATAAACTAAACTGTAAACGTTTTTGTAACGTCGCTACAATTACTCGCAGCAATGATTTTATTATATGGCTGTCTTCCTAAAAAAAATACCGAAATGATCGCATAGTTAACTTTATTTCTTACTCAAATGCTGTTATACAATATTTCACGATTAAGGCTCAACCCGTTTGAGATGCTGTGGGCATATGAGCCTACTTTATCTTACATATTACAATGTTATAATTTTTGTCATTCTAAATTCTCAAATCGATCACTGTGCGGCTCTCCGCGGCGGTAGGCTGGCGGTCAAGAAAACTTGTTTATGCAATTTTTATTTTCTTAATTTCAGTTATTTTTTCCCAATATTAATTTAATATTTTGAATTTCAATTTGTATTTTCTCCATATTAATTTGAATTTCTTAATTCCAATTTGTTTTTTCTCAATATTAACATGTTTTTCTGAGTTACATCTGTTAGTTTTCAATATTTATTTTATTTTCTTAATATCAGTTTGTATTTTCTCAATTTCAACTAGAAATGATGTAGTCAAAAAACATTCTTAATTTTTAAATTTTTTTTAAATAATTATATATTAGATAGTGGACAATAGAAACTGCATTTTTGTGTCTGTAAAAATATGAAAAAACATGTACCGTACTTTCAAAGAAATAGGTTAGGGAGAAGTGAAACAAAAGCTTGTAAGTTATTTTTTTTAATTTTATTTTCTCTTCATCTTATGACGATAACTTTAATATATGTTTATATTGTGATTTATTATTGTATTTAATTTTTTAGGTGGTGTCATTTGAATTGCTTCATGTTATCGGATTGGGAATATTGACATTTTTTGTTTTTGCCCATTTGGATTCAACAAAGGCTTTGCTTTTATGCAATAGCGTTTGCTTTGTGCCCGCAGTATTAAGTAAGTATGATTTTTGTAATTTAAAATTAATTCTAAAATCATTATTTTATAACTAACAAACTCTAAACTAATACGTGAACAATTTCTTTTCCAAAATCTCAATACACCTAGTCGTGAAAAATAACTTAATTCAAAATTTTTAAATCATTATGGAAAAAACATACATTTTGAACATTAAGAACCATGGCAGAACTAACAAGGTACAATTATTAGAAAGTATATTCTCAATTATGCGTTCCCTACAACCTCAAACAAAAGAAAATTAAAAAAAATATCAAAAGGAAATGTCTACAAAAAATAATTGATTTTTAATTTTTATTAGAAAAAATTCAATTTCAATTCATAAATTCATTAATAATTGAAGAAATATTATATTTTACTAATTTCTATTAAAACGTAAAAATTTATAAAATATCGCGGCAACAAATTATAAAAAGTTAAGTGATTAAATATATAGGGGTGAACATTTGGAAACTCTCTCTACCCGGTAATTGATTGTAACAATTACACTGTCCAAAAAATTCTGAAAGGGCATTTTGAGTAGATCATTTTTGGAGGTCAACGTTTTAATTTTTTTTTTCGAATGAAACATACTAAATAAAAAAAATTTTGTAAGTTAATGTCTGAGAGAATTCTTATTGTCAGAGTTATTGTGAAATTTTATGGGGATAATTTTTGTGGAAGATTTTAACCCTCTAGCTCCTCTCTTTAGGGGTCAATTTATAAATTTTTTCGAGAAAATCAAAAAAAGTCCTTTCATAAAGGACATTTCAAAATTAAAATATTCTACGCTAATTGTTGACGATAAATTTTAGTGGGTATCACCAAATACACCAAAGTTGTAGTAAATAAAGCTCTTTACGCTTAATTAGCAAAAAATGTCACCTCCAGTCTTTCAAATTACTTCACAAATTATGATAAATATTTTTATTGGAATACATAGCCATTTAATTATTACCCTTTCGCTGAAAAACGTGGTGTGGAGTAGATTTTGTAAAATTAGTCAAATTTTCAGTAGTATTTCAATCAATTGCATAAAATTTATATTAAAATGTATTTTACTATTCATTAAACACAAAAAAATCGCACGTTTTTGAAATCACTCGATTTTAAGAACCCAATTCTGTAAATAGAATTCGAGTAACGATTTTATTTTTATACGAATTCACATAGTATGTTGGTGTTCAGTAAATCGACATCACATGATTTACTCGTTTTACTTTCGAGTAAACAAACCTGTTTCAATCTACAAAATCGTTTTTGAAATCACTCGATTTCGATTTACTTAAAAGTGGACTTTAGGTCTACCATAGACAAGTTAAAGTATACTTTTGACGTTAAAGTCGATTGTAAATATAAAACTAGCTGAAGCTGTTTCTAACTCATTTAACAACAGCATCCGCTGTTCTTCGCCATGTAAAAAACTTCAACAAAAAGTAAAAAAATGTTTATGTTACAAGATATTGGCAGAGATTTTGCAATTATTGAATATTCAGTCAATAAAATTAATTCCAAAATTGCATAAATTTGATATTAATCTTTCTTTTTCTATTTTTCCTCCACAATCTGTTTTTTTTAGTTTCTCGGTTACTTTTATTGTTTGTCACTTTTTGTTTTTTTTTAATATTCTAAGTCAGCTGTTCAGCGATGCCAGTTGTCTATATCTTATTGTATATTGTATGAACACATTTTCGCCACCCAGTTAAAGTCGGTTCATTTTAAAACATACTTTAATTTGAATATAGTTGGAAAATAATAAAAACCGGGTTTTTATTTTAAAGTTATTTTTAAAAAGAATCGACTTTATTGTTTGACTATGATTATG
Organism: Calliphora vomitoria; assembly: GCA_942486065.2. Lineage (NCBI taxonomy): Eukaryota > Metazoa > Arthropoda > Insecta > Diptera > Calliphoridae > Calliphora > Calliphora vomitoria. The sequence goes on from OW818031.2 coordinate 92,347,909, forward strand.
GCCAATATGTTATATTTAACCTTTCAACACTCTTCAGCTATTCGCACGACACACAAATAAATAAAAAATAAATTAAAACTTTTCGGGGATTTAAGAACTTTTTTTACTCTGCTACATACATTGGTCGACGATGATGGATATTTTCATCAACAATGACAGTCATATTTTCGGTCAAATATCAAATGTGTGCAAATGTGTTTGTAAACATCTTTTGTGTGTATTAGTTTCAGTCATCTATTTCTTGTAGGGTAGTCAGTACTAGTCTAATAAGCACCACATCTGAAAACCCTTATTGAATTTTAATGTAATTTATCTTGAAATACAGATTTTATTCCTTATAGTGTATAGATAAACATATTTATATTAAACCATCTTTTATTTTTTTATATTTAAATCTACATATTACTGGCAAATGAATACAATTACAACACACTTACATGTACAATTCAATTTAATTCAATTATAAAATTTTAATTGCAGATATTTTAATGGGAACCCATAACCATTGGAAATCTATAGCTGTCTATTCCATTAGCATTTTGGCGTTGATAGCACAAGCAACAGCATTTGTTTTGTGGCCAGCCATCAACGATTCACTAGAAGTGCAAATATTGGCAATACCATTAATATTAATATCATTCCGTTGGTGGGAGAATTATATCAATTCATATTCGAGCATAGGTTTGTATACACTATACTAATACTTCATGCACCACAAATGTTTGGTTATCATACTCTACACTGAACTGCAAAACAGTTTGAAAGGAATTATTACTTAAATACGTAATATTCAGGATATAAAAGCACAGTTTACTAGAATTTCATCTCATACCAAGACTAACGACTTTAGGCCAATCAGTATCTCATCTTTACTACTTAAAGTATTGTAAAGAATAATTTATGTTTATATTAGATCGTCTTTCGTATCAGGTACTCTAACTAAGGATCAACATGTCTACACGAAGGGAAGATCTAAAGAAACTGCGCTGCATTCATTGTTGTTGGTGTTACCAAATCTCTCACTTGGTAACACCAACAACAATGTTAGCGTTGGAGAAGAAGCATCACCAAAGCAAATTCGAAAGTGTTATGAGAATGGTGGCGATTAGGTCTACTCCATCTTTTTTCTATCCTTAACTGGTTACCGTTTCGATTCACAATTTTATAACGAATACACCGATGATATCTGACCCCGACAATGGCCTCCATCTTTGGTATCATTTCGGACCGATTGAATTTGAGCTACCAGAATGCTACCTTATTCAAACCTTGATATCCACATATTTACTGATAGTAAAGCGACCATTAGGTCCCTTGCAAATTTGTGTATTACATCGAAAATTGTCCAAGCAGACTTCCATTGGTTAACTGGACAAGGGGAAATTGAAGGATAGCGCTGAACTGATGCACTGATGCGAATGCTGGCACTATCTTTAATTTCCAATATTGGCATTCCTCTCTTGAGCGGTAAACAACTAATTTCACACAAACTTTATCTCAATGCCAAAGCAAGATGCAAGAGAGATCCCATATGCGAAGAGACCGGACAAATCTGGCATAATATGGATAAGCAGAGGACACGACTTGCTACGAATCTACCTAGATTCCACGTAAGAAACCTTATAGCGATCATTACTGGCCTCTAGCAGCAAACGCTCATAGTTGCGACTTAATTAAAATGATTTTTGTAGAATCTAAAACTATGAGGAAGACGTTCTTAAATTGTAGGTCGAATGGTGCGACAGCCAAAATGTATCATAACGGGACCTATTTAATAGGGCAACATTGCTGTCTATATTACACATTCAACATTCCTTTCACTTAGTTTGGTTATTTTAATCTCATGTTTTATTTGTTTAATTCTCTTTTCGTTTTTGGTTAATTTTAACAATTTTTTTCTCCTTTTTATTTTTAGCAAACTTGATAAAAATGGTACGACGAACCAAGTCTCGATATCATACATATTTGTATTTATCGCCAATAAAAATTGTTGTATTTGCTTTAATTGCATTCAGCTTTCATGGTCAACCCATAGAGGAATATTTTTCAATGTTTACCGAAGCATGGAATCCACATGAAATTCTAGTCAAAAGGGTAAAGTACACACAAATACATACATTCATTGAGAATACATACATGTACACTAGACATACCCATAAAAAAAAGATTTCCTATGGATGGTTCATATATTGTACTCAAAACTAACTAACTATTGCAAAATTTAAGTGCAATCGGATAACTAGAACCCGTGCAGGAAATCGATTGAAATTTTAAATAATGATACTTTTTTGATTTATTAAAAAATGTTGCTATTTAAAATCTTATCTTCTATAAAGAATTGTCATGAGTATCAAGTGAAGAATAAGTTATTAACATTTTTCCATGTCATATATTCAACGAAAACGGCCTTTTTGGTATTATTTACCAACTACTTTGCATACAAAACTTGAGTAAATTTGTTTAAGAAATCAGAAAAAGTACAATTATTAACCCAATTTTACAAGTTTCAATCGATTCTATTATTTCAATTGTACATAAATTCTGCAATAGTTTGAACAAAATAAGACCCATAGCAAATCAATTTTAAGGGCATGTCTAATGTACACATTTATCCTTAACTTTATAAATGCTCGTAGAGTGCATAGATCGATGGTAGAAGTTGCATAGAAACCATAACAGAAGGATAAATGACAAAAAGAGAATCGATTTTATCAAATTGAAAAAAGAAAGAAATAAAGTAACTGTGGTTTCAATTTGTACGGGAAACATATTGGCCAGGGATGGAAAATTAAATTTGTGTTTGGTATCAAAATATGTCATAATGTTCAATATCATAACGTACATAGACACTCGCAGTAATACAAATTTAAATATATTTGTTATACAATATCTTTTCTGTAGAAAATACTGTTCTATGTAAAATACATTAGTATTTTTGCTATCCAATACTGTTATACACAAAAATTAACGACATACTAGCAGGACTGCCAAATGAATTTAGTAAGAAGTAATCAAATTCTTCCTAAAGAGAGTTTCCGATCTATGTGTATTTATCATTTTTAATATAAATAATTTTTTAGTTTGAAGTTTTTTACAAATGTTTAATTTATTTATTTTATTGGAAGGAACATTTCTGAAAACTATATTCATAATAACATAATCGCCCCCATAAGTTAATATCGATTATTTAAATACCATTAATTAATTATTTGTGGTAGAATTTATATTATAAGTAGTCCGACTCTCAATTTTTTTAAAATTACTCATATACGGGTGCCGTGCGTGTGAGTTCAGAGAAATGTAAACCAATGCAACGTCTTGAAATTTTAACTTTTAATTTTTGATAAAAAAAACGTTTTTCACACATTATTACTTGAACACATATTATTCTTTATTTTACCTTTTTTACTAACACATGCATAGAGTTAGATACTGTTGTCAAAGAGTCGGACTACTTGTTATACTTTGGTACAGAGCATAGAGTACAACTAGACTCTAGTTACTAGAGGCGCAACTGAGAGTAACAATAATTGCTCTCTTCACACGTACTTGTGATATGTGAATTCAACATACATCCCACGTATGTGTTCTTTGTAGTGGAGAGAGAAGACAATTGGTTACTTTATTCATCCCAGGTAGATTAGCGTGAAGACAATTGTCACTTAAGTGTCTTTTAGTAATCTGGAGTGTAGTCACTTTAAACGTTTTGTGAGTAATTCTTTCAAACTAGTTTTATACAAATTGTGTTGATATAATTCTCATACAGTTAATTTTTATTTTTGCTTAAGTATACTGATATCCCATGTAACATTGTATGAAGTCAATAGTCACTTTAGTGCAGAGCTAGGCATTTCCTATGCACGCGTGCTTTCTTAAATTTACAACAACGTACTCACACGTATTAAAAACTCATTCAGTCTCGTTTGAGCGTTCATTGAAGAAGGTTGTGTTGTCGCATGTTTCTTGCTTTTGTACATGATGATTACTAATGCAGGGATGGAAAACTTAATATTTTTTAACATCAACGTATGGTGTACGTTTTTAGAATTATAAACTTCCCAAAAGAAACGAATTTTAATCAAAAATGCTTTCTTAAATCGATATAAGTAAAGAAGTCTAACAGAAATTTTAAATTTAGTAATATTATTTTTAATTAAAATACCACCATTTCAAAATTAAAATTTCCATGCCTGCGTTGTAGAGAATATGAGTGTATAAATTTTTCTCTTTTTTTATTTTTCGCTCTTACAACAACTGACCAATCGCATGCGTTGCCGGGCTCTGCTTTAGTGTCTCTTAGCCAGCGTTACCGTTGGAAAATTTTGAAAAGTCGCATAAAAAGGGGATTCTTGAAGCAAAAGTCGCACAAAAAGGGGATTTTGGCAATAAAAAGGGGCAACACTTTTAAAGGAAAACAAAAGTAAACAAAATTAGATAAAAACTTTTTATTGAATTTTTTAATGATGTTAATGTACATATAGACAAATTCATTTTATTTTTTTTTAATTTTTCCAAATTTGTATTATAACGATTTGGCAAAAAAGACTATGTAATAAATAACAAAAACTTAAAGAAAATTTTTAATTTTGTTACAAATTATTTGTTGGAATTTGTAGCTTTTTTACAAATTTATTAATGTTGGTCACAATTTACAAAAAGCAACCCAATAAACCAAACGATATTAAAACGATATCGAAACGATATCATATAGATGATATAAACTGTCATATATGATATCGTTTGCGTGTCATAAACGATCGTTTTTCCGGACTTAATTGTACCGTTCCTTATAATATCGTTTTTCCAGGCAATTTTCATACCGTTTTCGCTATCATAATTTCCATCAAAAACAATAGTAAAATCGTCAAGCTACAGATTGCATTCTGAATGCTATTTAATACTAAAAATTATATTTTTTATCTGTTATACCACATATTTAGCTAAAAACCCTGAAAGAAAAGCAAACATAACATACATTAATCTTATTCAGATCACATGTACATATTTTGTTGCAAATGTTTGCATTTTTCAAATATAGCAGCTTTTGTATGTTTTCAGCTTTTGTATGTTGTTTGAAAATTTTTAAATTAAATAATTTTTCTGTTTGAAGTTTTTTTCAAATGTTTGTAGTTTACTTAATTATTTTATTGGAAGGAACATTTTTGAAAACTATATTATAATAATATCGTTTTCAATAATAATATATGATATCATAAACGCCCCCATAAGGTAATATCGATTTTGCTATCATATCGTTTTCTGGTTTATTGAGAAATGATAAAAAATTTGTGAACAAAATATATTTAAAAATAAAATTAAATATTACACAGAAAAAAGAAATTCATAATTGGAATGAATTTTGTAATAAATATTATTAATCGAACATGACTTTTTTTTCCCAAACTTTTTTCATTCAGAATAGGAACATGTTCATAAATATTATAAAATTGTACATGACGGAATTTTTTGCTTTTTTTGCATAAATTTGTTGATATGTTATAATAAATTTCCTTTACAATTGCATTACATTAAGGCTTAGTTCAAATAAGTTTGTAAAATAACCTTATATTGACCAATTTTTCAAGATAAGACAACCAAATCTGAAACGTAAGAAATATCATTAAACATAATTGAGCATCCATTATCATTAAAGCATTTCATCTGCTGCAAAAATGGAGTCAATTTCGCGCATATTTTCTCAATATGTAGCTGAAAATCATAAAAAAATAAAAATTTTCAATGGAAAATTTCAAACATTTTTAAACAACATAAAAATATAAATGAAAATTGAAACATTTTTTTTCAAGCCTTCTAGATTTTATTTGAAAACAAAAAAATATGAACAAGATCGTACTATTTAAGAAATTATATATAAATGTTATGAATTAAAATCAATGAAATCAAATCATACTATTTATGTTGAAACTTTTTTCTGTGTATTTAAATCACTTTTGGTATTTTCTTTTTTCCGTAACTTTGAAAATTAATAGCAAAAAAAAGGAACACAACAATTATTATTTCTTTATGAGTTCATCACTCGGAATCCAATCTTCTAGGTCCATATCTAATACATTTTGTGCCGAAAGCATGGACTCGCATGAGTCCACTTTTAATCTGTTGGATATTTTATTATTCATTAACGTAAGCTTTTCAGTAAGTTTTGAAAATACTCGTTCCGCCGATGCACTACTATGTGGCAGAGTAAATACATATGTTACAAATTCATATAAATTATAATATAAATAATCATTAAACTACCAATTTGATGGCAAAATTCTTCTGGGTTTGTAATTTTAAACATATTATCATATGTTTGTCATACATTTTTGATTCTAACATTTTTAATTCTTGTATAAATATATCTGCTTGAGTAATTACATCTTTGTATTCTGAAACTATATCATAGTAATTAATCTCCTTATTTGAGCTTAGAAAGAATGGATCTATATATTCTAAAACTGAAAGTTTTTTATTATTTATAGCAATTCTTGTTACTATTTCATTACAAAGCTTTTGGTAAAAATTTAAGATATTTGTTTTTATTTCAATGGTACAACTTTTTGATATTTTTTCGATACATAAATCTGTCTCAGCCTCATGTCCTATATATATTAGTTATTTCTTTAATATGTAAAACATTCACAAAATCTACCTCATCGATTTTAAAGTAAATAATAAATTCCTTTTTTAAAAAATTTGTAAAAATGTCTAATAAAATATTTTTTGTGCTTGATATACGATAAATTATTTGCGAAGATTCGCTTTAAAAATTTTTATTAAATTTATTCATTCTGTTAAGAATATATACTAAAAATTTTAAATATATTTTGGTAGTAGGGGACAAACCTTGTTGATATTCTAAAATTTTTTTCAAATTGGAAGAATTTTTCTCTTCGAATTGAGCTTGAATAAAAAAGTGTTGTAAAACTTCCCACTGCTCCAAAATCCTTGCTACCACATAAAAAAGCAAGAAGCTTTTATATATACATATATGAAATATTTTTATATACTTAAGTTGATTGTTCCAAAAACGTCATATTAAAGCAAAAAGTTCTTTTTTTTGAAAAAGGGGAAAAAAGGGTCAAAAATATTAAAAAGTGTCAGATTTAGTTCATTTTAGTAAAGGGGCACAAAAAGTGTCAGCGGTGCTGAAAAAGGGTCAAATTGCGACTTTAGTCGCTCAACGGTAACACTGCTCTTAGCAACCTATAGTGAAGTCACTTTAAACGTTTATTTTGTACAGCACTTTAGAAGAAGCAATCCATTGGATAGTTGTCGAAGAAAGGTTTGTTTACAAGCTATCGTTTATTGGACTGCCTATGCTACGTCTTTTTAGATGACTATTCAAGTTCAATTAGCACCCGTACATGTTAAAATAACTAGTTATGACGATATTTAACCAGTATGTGAATCCAATGAGTTGACTACTTTAGACCAGCTATTAGACAGTCTCATTGTAGTCAAAAAGGGTCAATTGACCCCCTGCTTAGGACATGCATGGAATTAACTAGTCCTCACCCTAAATGATGGGTAAAACTACTAGTGCGGGACTGTCTCCTAGAACTGCTGGGTTGTGAGAGAATTAAACACATCAAAATACTCGAAATTTTTACTTTGATTTTCCGACTAAATATTATCTTCTACACAATTTAAAAAATATTATGTGTTTGTGAAAGTGAGTGGTAGAATTGCAATTTTCAATAAAAAGTTTTGAAGACAACTCTCTCTCTCAAGTGTGTTGAATTCACATACTACTTGTATGTGAGAAGAGAGAGAAGTTGTTGTTGTAGAAAAATTGAGAGGCTTCCCTTCTTGTTATTCTTTGATATTAATTTTTGACACTTAATTTTATCTGTGGTAGAATTTTATTTATAGAACAGAATTTAAATTTTTGGTATTGAAAATAGAAGAAAAATTAAATAAATTAAAATTTAAACATTTTTATAGAACTCTGTGTGTCTGGTGAAAATTAAAAAGGCACCAATACAATATCAAAACTATGTACTAATACATTCTCACGACTTAGGGTTTTGACAACAGACTTAGGTTTTTTATCTCAGTAACGATTCTATGGTACAGAGCAAAGTATACCAAGTAGTCCGACTCTCTATTTTTTAAATTACTCTCTCACATATACGGGTTCCGTGTGAATTCAACACCCTTGTGAGAGAATTAAAAACATCAAAAGTCTCGAAATTTTAACCAGAAATTGTATATTAATTATGGTTCAATCATTAACACACATTATTTCCTAATTTTTTTCAGCACATTTAGCACTTTTTCATTCCCGAAACACGTCCATTTTGCACAAACTGAAAATATTTTTTTTTATTAATTTTTGACATTTTATTTTGTTTGTGGTGTAATTTAAACTATAGAACAGAGTTTCAATTTTTGGTATTGAATATAGAAGAAAATTTAAATAAATTAAAATTTAAACATTTTTATAGAACTCTGTGTGTCTGGTGAAAATTAAAAAGGCACCAACACATATACATTTTAGTTACTAACACATACTTAGACTTAGGTACTTTTTCACTAACACATGTTTAGAGTTAGGTACTCTTGTCAAAGAGTCGGACTACTTGTTATACTTTGGTACAGAGTATAATATAAATTCTACCACAAATAATATTGTTGTGAAAAATAAATAAATAAAATGAATTATACTTTGCTTAAACTACAGAATTCCTTTATCTTTCGTTTGTTCATGGTCCGAAAAAATACTCATGTATCAATTTGTTTGCACAAAAGATGTAAACCTTTTGCGAACGGTGGCTGTTAGATTAATGTTTTTGGCCAGTTTTATGTACTGGAATGAGCCGAAAATATTCTGCCAAAGGCTGTCAACCCAGCATCAACAATAAAGCAAATTTTAATTTCGGAGCTGCACTTTCCGGCATTTTACTAGACCGCAATGGATTGAAGAAAATGCCGGACCATGATTTTGTAAGGTTATCCAGAACCAACTGCTATATATGTCAATACAATTGAGGTGCAACTCTTATTTGAGCTCTGGTCACCACAGAAATTTTTCCGAACTTAGTCATGAAAGGGAATGGTCGGAAAGCTACATTTCCCTATGATGCCAGCGACGTAATTCATCGGTATCATCGTCTTAAGCCACAACTTCATCCACCCCACCACAATCACAACAGCAGCAAGTACAATATTTGCAACAGCACATCGATTGTAGTCCAAAGGCTTGGGGTGATATCCATACTACAGTTTAACAATGGCCTCCAAGCAAAGATTTCTGCAATAACCCTATTTATAAGCCAACACATCACAAAAAGCAAGGTGCAGGTACCGCATTTGTCATACACAACACCGTGCAGTATAGAGTCCTTGATTTGAATTCAATATCCTAATATCGTAAGGTTTAAGGTACTGCGGTCAAATCGGAGGATACGGAATTGTAGCTCTAAAATTTATACATTCCGCCAGTAGCCATCTGTCCCACAGGCTACCGTTGGAGAATCTGTTTGGTCCTTGGGAACTCTATAGATCATTATCAGCTCTGGCACACAAGTCTTAGGAAGAACCAGAGAGGATCGTTGCTGGCGAAACAGATAATAGGTACATAATTGCGCTAGTTCGCCAGATTTCACCATAGCGAGTCCTGGCCTGATTGACTGTACAAATTGGCTTCAAGTTATTTTTGGGATCATTTACATTTGCCTGAATAGACCAAACAACTTCGGCACTGTCACATACAACAATACGAAGAGATAGTAAATTACACCGGTCGACACGACTTTTTATAGAGGGAACAATTTTTTTTTTTTTAAGTTTGTTTTTGTGGAAACAAGTCATACTTTTCGATTTTTAAGAATAATAACTAATTTTCTCAAAATTTTATTATACATTGCAAAATTTGTTGCTGAACTTCATAGTATTTTTAATTCAAGAATTATTATAAAGTCTTTTATAGACGGCAATACTAAGTATTAATACTTTTCAGAGATGTGCATGAATACCATTCAAATGACATCTATTTTATTTTGCAAAAATGAATACTGAGTTATCACTATACATAAACTAAATGAAAACTGTCATTGCATGATTCACCACATCAAGTGTTTTGTTACAAAATGCATGTAATTGTTTGTATATTCTGTAAACTCTTACCATTCACAAAAGTAGCGAATCAATATGAGTGTTATGAATATAAGAAGAGCTTTTTAAGTTAATATACACATTCCTATATGAGTATATTGGAATTAATTTAAGACTGTATTTAGAAGTATTTTTCTTGCATATTTCTATTTTTAATAATACGGAAAACACCATTTTCATTATTTTTTATTATTCCGGAGTTTATTGTATCAAAATAAGACGAAATTTAGTTCTTGAACCACGCGCGAAAAGTTATTTAAAACAAATGCACTGATTTTGTACTATGCATTCAACTTATCGTCGAGCTTTCGCTTCGGATAATTTAGGAAAGAATCCTTTTAAATTGTAATGCAGTTTATTTTTCCAGCTGAGGTATGACTCAGTCTGTCCAGGTTCGATTCAGAGGTCTGCTTCCTTTGAAATAAAACACGAATATTTTTTTTTGGTGGTATATAAAAATATTCAAAACAAAGCTTTTATTAACGAAACCTTAATCTACTTATTAACTACTTAAATCTACGAAGTTATTCAGCAATTCAAATGCGTTGAAATTATGAAACGTAGCAGCGGCGGGACGGTAGAAACTTGTACGATGTTGAAACGGCGGAGTCGGAACACAAGGTGAGTGGTGAAGCGATGATGGAGAACGGTTGATCCTCGGCTTAGTGAAAAGAGAAAACAAACGGGAGTTTGTAGTGAAATATACAAATAGTTCGGGTTGTTTAGCAGTCTAGTATCTACAGTCGACTAAACCACAACGAAGTCAAGAAGAATTCGGAGGTTCTTGAATTCGGCTACGGATGCAAAAATATGATTGTAAGAAGAATTCGGGAGTTCTTACGATCGGCTAAACTACAACGAAGTCAAGAAGAATTCGGAGGTTCTTGAATTCGGCTACGGATGCAAAAATACGATTGTAAGAAGAATTCGGAAGTTCTTACGATCGGCTAACTACAACGAAGTCAAGAAGAATTCGGAGGTTCTTGAATTCGGCTACGCATGCAAAAATACGATTGTAAGAAGAATTCGGAAGTTCTTACGATCGGCTAAACTACAACGAAGTCAAGAAGAATTCGGAGGTTCTTGAATTCGGCTACGCATGCAAAAATACGATTGTAAGAAGAATTCGGGAGTTCTTACGATCGGCTAAACTACAACGAAGTCAAGAAGAATTCGGAGGTTCTTGAATTCGGCTACGCATGCAAAAATACGATTGTAAGAAGAATTCGGGAGTTCTTACGATCGGCTAAACTACAACGAAGTCAAGAAGAATTCAAAGGTTCTTGAATTCGGCTACGGATGCAAAAATACGATTGTAAGAAGAATTCGGGAGTTCTTACGATCGGCTAAACTACAACGAAGTCAAGAAGAATTCGGAGGTTCTTGAATTTGATTTCTACTACTAGAATACGAATGTAAGAAAAATTCGGGAGTTCTTACAATCGGCTACGATAATTCTACAATACGGTTAGTACGAATGTAAGAAAAATTCGGGAGTTCTTACAATCGGCAAACTGCAAGAGCAGGTATTGGGTTAGATTCGGGTTGTACTTCGGAAATACAGCACGAAGGCAATAACAGCTCTGCCTACATCATAAAACTCTAACTACTTATCCAAAAATAAAAATAAACCATTTGGGAATTATATCAACACACATAAACTGTAACTACTTAAGTAAAAAGAAAATAAACTGTCTAAGAATTATAAAGCACAATCTATATAAACCCAGTTTGTACGTATTACTCTCAGCTTGTGAGTTTGTGTGTGTGCGTGTGTGTGTTTTATTATTACTTACAGCACAAACCGGTTCGTATTACTAGTGTTTTTGTTGTTACATATTACATTTTATTATTACATATATATTATTGTAACGACACGTTACAAAATATTCGAAAGCTTTAGAATTGTGCTCCAATGGTTTCACAAATAGTTTCATTAGGCCTAATTTGATATTGTTACGTTTTTACCTTTTAAAAACGTGGTTTATTTCCTTTAAATAAACCGGATACTTTTGATTGCAAATAAAAGCAGTTTTAGTAGTATAAAATTGTAACAACTCTTTATTTATTTAGAATGTACAACAACAACAGAATTAAATAGGCACTCAGTGTCTTTATACACGTATATCAATTCGCAGAAATACACACACACACTTTATAATGTACAAGTATACACGTACAAGACAGTTGATGTTAACTCTAACAGCGCCTATGATAAACTCAACTCACGACTACCAGCTCTGCCACTATTTATACACGCGCCATCTATCGGGAATCTTCTACAATGATCTTAATGGACATACTATTACATACGAATTCTAGAGCTTTCGATGTTAATGTTAGCAGCTTAAACATGCAGTGTTGCCATACTTATAAACAATGCTAATAACCGCATGCTATCAACATTGTTAATAAGTTGAAGCTTCTACTGATGGACGTGTTTATAAACATGATGAATGTAGCAGACAGTCGTTGCGGACCGTTAATTCAAATCGCTATTGCACATTCGTAACAATATGTGATGACGGTATTAAGATACTTTTGTATCTACAACTGGTTCCCATTTAACATTATGTTTTCCTATATGAAACTCGACTCGATCAGGGCATGCACGCTGCTGATAGTGTACTGAATCCGCTCGACTATCCCATAAGCATAGGTGACAAGGGTATCCCCTTGCATACCATCAACCATTTTGAAGTATCCTATTAATGGACAGTTGTATTCTTGATATTCTAATTTTTCTAGTATAATTTTTACACTGTCGTAATTTTCCTAAGCATTACAAAATGTGTCACGTGGAGACTTATTTCCATTGTGAAGAAGGACGGCTTTCAAGCTTTTTGAAGAGCTATCGATAAGAAGCCGCCAATCTAATGGTATACATGGTATTCCGATTTCTTCGAATAAACTTGTAACGTTATTACTTTTCGACGTAAAACAGACAAAAACAAACTTGAAAAGCTAGGAATTGGTATTTAGGTGTTTTTCGATGTCTATCAATAGAATTTATGCATTATAACAGAAACCCTGTGTGCCTGTCAGTAGTTCATGGAATTTACTTTTCACTTTTGATACCTCCTCAGCACATGCTACTGCAACCACGCACAAATTGCGAAATAGAAACAAGGCAGCACTGGAGGTATGAATAAATAAACCATGGTGATATCCAGTGGATAAATACTCAAAGCCACCAAAATGCAGCTTAAAAATTCGTCGGAGGCTGTCATACAATGTCACTTGAAGGTCGCCCACCGCCGACAGCAGACTTCGAGAAGATTCTGTTGCATAAAACAAGAGTCGTTCTGGCACAACTAAGATCATGGAGCTTCTGGTACTGCATAGACGTGTCGCCCCCACCTTATCTCCAGCATATCGTCCTCACAATACTCTCCACATATTTAACTGTCCAGCCAGCCCTACTTCGCTACGTTCAGATGATTTATTTACTCATCCAGTCGAACTAACACAATTCCCTAGATTAGATATTGTAAAGTTGTTTATACATTTACAACAACTATAATGGTGTAGGCTATAATTATGAAATATTACTTTTCAAATGCGTGTGTATAACTGCTAACTAAAGAAATACATTAGCTTAAAGAATAAATTAAAATAATCAAAATCGGCAGAAACACAAAAACTTTTCATTTCATTAAAACATGTTACATATCTGAGGTGCCCTACTTTTAGACCATTCGTGAAGTCTTAAACTTGAATATTGCTCTGCTACATCTTTTCCTACTCACATTTCATCTCAAGTGGAACAACCAGTTGGAAATAGCCACTTTATTTCTAACATATTTTGATTCTGTCCCACTTTGTGAAAAACTTTTATGTGAATGAACAGTACATAAATACAATTTAATCAATACTTTGGTCTTATTGTTATTTATATTACTACCACATACATACTGATGGAATTTCCATTTAGATATTTAATGAATTTGAAATTAAGTAAGCGTGAACTCTGCTAAGTTAAAGATTTATCAAAGAAAATTTTGTTTCATACTTACTCGTGTAAATCGTGTTGTATTTTGTATAATGAAGTTTATTTAATGGGTTTGTTGTAATCGATACTTTAAGAAACCCAACAATATTGGCAACAACATCAACTAAAACAAAACAATCCTCACAACACTTAAAGTCTTTGAAACCGATATTTAAATTAAAGTTTAAATTAATCTAGACATTTTTTTATTTTTTTTTTTTTTTTTGTTTCCCTTTCAAATCTGTTCGATACGCACAATTTAACAAAATCATCAATTTTACAGGCATTTCCATCTGATTTACTCCCAACACCACCAACATCATCAGCGACATCGACACCATTAACAACAAAAACAACGGAAAACTTTATCATTCAATCAAACACAAACGCGCCTCTTTACATCCTGCTTATACAAGTGGCATCATCATATTTATGTTATATTTTTGGAAAATTTGCATGTAAAATAAAAATCCAGGAATTCAGTTACGCTCTGCCACTCAGCCTAGCTACACCACTAGCTGTGGTCGCCACAGTAGCTTTAACGTGGCTGCGCGAAACAGATGTGTGCTCACTTGATGAATACATTCCAAATTATCTGTCCTTCAAAGTTGCAATGTCACCGGGATTTGGCAGCGATGCATGGAGTTTTTTAAATGTGGTCGCTAAAGATTACCTTTGGATTTGGCTGCTGTGGTGGCTATCACAATTGTGGATAACAAATCATATATGGCGTCCAAAAAATGATAAAAATTTACCCACCGAAAAACTGTTCATTTGTCCGTGGTATTGTGGTTTTTTGGTCGAGCAATGTATAACACTGAATAGACGTATTATAGATTGGAATGAAGAGTACCTGTCAATTAAGGTGAGCTTGTTGCATTTGTACATGTACATTTTGTGATAATTTCCTAACTGAAACTAAATATCATTTATTGAAATGGGTAGATTGGAAAAAAGGTGACCTCATTAAAGAAAATGTTGACATTTTTATGAGGATTTCCAAAATATTGTATGCAATGGCCATTTTAAAAATTATAAACTTTTTAGATTAATCCAAATCACACCATACAGACATTATATTTAAATAACACCATACTACACCAAAAATAGCAATTCTGGTTTAGTGAAGTCCATAGAATTCTAAAATACTTATACTTTTTTAAAAAAAAATTAATATTACTTCACGCTCTAAGTTGATCGCGAGCCAGTAAAATATTTATTTTATTATTTTAGTGACAAATCATATTAATGTAGATTTCCTAAACACATAAGTAAATAAAAAACAGACAACAGGTAAATTTTCAAAACTCTAAAAATTATATAATTTATTTACCCAATTCACAATCAGTGTCGTAGCGTTGTAAGTTGTATGTCATAAATATTTTTCAAACAAAAGTTTTCGAAACAAAAACAAAACATTAATAAAAAAATTACGACATACAACGATACAACGATACAACGCTACGACACCGATTGTGAATTGGACAATCATTTTATACTGTTTTGTAAAAGAATATGTTTAGTTTTATTAAAACAGAGCAATTTTAATAAAACAAACAAATAATTTTCTCACAGAATAAATTTTGCGTATTATTTAATAAAGTGATTAGTAATAAAAGTTTCAGCACATACCAGTTAATACCACAGTATTAATGGAAATGTGTTCTGATTTCAAAAAGTTGCATATGGATACTAACAACACAAGTCAAATATTTAACATTTTGAATGTCTCTTAGAGAAAGTCTATTTTAACAAACATTTCCACATCTTTACAGAAAGACAACAATGTTGCGGCGAATGAAAAAGCTGACAATACAGATATTCTGGAAACAGATAAAATCCCACAGCTTATTATTTGTGCAACAATGTGGCATGAAACACAAGAAGAAATGATGGAATTTTTAAAATCCATTGTACGTCTCGATGAGGATCAATGTGCAAGACGTATGGCGAAAATACACATTAATGGAGGAAAGCCGGATGATGAATACTACGAATTGGAAAGTAAGTTTCCTTAAAATTTTTCATATTGTCCTTATTGTCATACGCCTACTTACACTGATAGCCAAAAGTCTATCTACGTCATAATGTCCATGGACGTAAAGACAATCTCAAATTTTATACTGAGAAAACAATGGGCATGAGTATTAATTGTAATATATTGGATGTAATACTTGTTTAACGCCATAAAGAGTCTCCATCTTGATCGTTCTTAATTTTATTCTCGTAATAAGTGAATGCGAAGAGCGGTACATGTGTATGTGAAGTTGCAAAATAATTGGAAAAGGAAATCTCTTATAAATGGAAATTACAATGAAATCAAATATGAATGTTTTTGATACATTTAATGTATTTTTGATACTTTAAAAAATAATTCTAAACTTCTTCGAAATTATAATTTTCTATTGTTGATAAGAAATAAAGAGAGTTACTCGATGCACAGTGGTTTAGAAACGATTTTTTTTGGAAATAATTCGATATCTCGGGAAACTATTGGAGATATTCTTACGAAATTGAATATGGTTGGAGCTAAGTTATTTTCGAGTTGATTTGGTTAGTTGAATAACGTGGTAGTTCACTGCATCCGAACAATCAAGTAGAGTCGAAGGGACCCCGTTTTGATAAGACCACACCACTCGTTAGATGTTATGTCGTTACATCATAATGTATGTAAAAAGTCGAGTTTGCTAGACCCAACCTGTAGCTGTGAGATATCTCAGTAGGTCATTGAGTTTAGACCCGGCTACCTCACCAAGGTTGGTCAATATATAGTTGCCCATGAATTAATGTCTCAATACAGTTATGGCCGGGCATTCGCAGAGAAGGTGGAAAATCGTTTCCTGTTTTCCCTATCCTTACAGCTACGACAATGGTCGTTAAAAGAGAGTCCCAGCAACCTTGATATATCCCTTCTATTCCGGGTTATCAGTTGCATTGTACGTTTTTCGTTAAAAGATAGCCACATCAACTTGGTTAACCTACATGTATCTAAGTTACGCCATCAGAAGATAATGGCTTTAATAGTTCCCAGTGGATTGCTACTGAGACTGCATTGGAGGTATCTAAGGCAGATCCCATTCTGGCTAGTTCGTCTGCCTGTTCATTACCGTAGTGGTATCTGTGCGCGCACGCAGAAAAAAAATATAGTTGTACATTGTTACTGTAACCATTTCAAATTTGTGCATCGTAAATTAACCATATTATTGTTACCACAATCATATATATAGTTACTGTGACTATAATATTGTTAAAAATTTTGAAATTGTTACAGTAACCATGCACAAATTTGAAATGGTTACAGTAACAATGTACAACTATATTTTTTTCTGCGTGCAGGGACGAAAACCAAAGTAATATCAGATAGACGACCTAGCCTTGACCTAGAATTCTTACATTGCCTGACTAGTGAAAATTAAGTTGTGTAGGCCTTCAGCGAAAGAAGTGCCGCCCGCCTGACTGACAAAAATTCCTATATTGCCGCGAGTATTGTGATCATGAAGTGTATTACAAGCTACCATGATTGCAAAAATGTCCGCCTGGAAAACACTACACTCATTCGGAAGTCGATATGAGATGCCTACCCCAAGTTCGTCACAGAAGACGACAGAACCAACACCACAGATTGAAGCTTGGAATCTTGGTCTTTGTCGTGAAAAATACAAGTTCCGTTTTGCTTTGATTCGCCCCAATACCACTTACGGTGGCCCAGTTGTCGAGCAACCCTAAAACAGTGGACATAATATCACTGATGACGTCCGGAGACAATCCTGATGCGAGTATCACCACATTGTTCGCATAAGCGACAACTTTTATCCCTTTTCTGTCTAGATCAATGAAAATCGAATTAATAACGATAAGCCATAGTAGTGGGGAGATTACCCCGCCCTGAGGTGTTCCTCTTCCAACTTGCTTGGACTTAACGCTATTACCAAGATTTGCTGTAACTATTATTGATTTCAAAATTGTTACGAACCAGTCATTTATATATTCTTCAACGTCTAGGTTAGTAAGAACTAGCTGATTTGCTAAAGTAGTTACATTATTGAAAGCACCCTCTATATCCATAATTCGAGAGATCTCTCTATAATCTCTTACGACCTCATGCAGAGTGACCTTTAAGGTAGGGGTGCTGACTATTAGAAAGCCGTGTTGTACCCTCAATTCAATGCCTTATATTACCGTGAACGAGTATTTCAAACGTTTTAAGCTGAAAAGATGAAAGACTAATCGGACGAAAGTCCTTCGCCTTCTCATGACTTCTTTTGCCAATTTTGGAAATAAAAACGACTTTGACCTTCCTCCAGTTAACCTTAACATGGTTGAGAGAGACAGAGCGTAAATATTCTATGAAGCCAGGGGATAATATGGTTTTTTGCACTGTGCAGCATCTTTGGCAATATACCATCCCTCCCAGGTGACTTGAATGGTGAGAAACTGCCAATCGCCCATTATATCCTGTCATAAGAGACGATGTTACTGTCAATATTGGATAGAGTCCTACCTTCAATTTCAGTATCCGCAGCAACAGCCTTGCAGCCTGGGAAGTGGGTATCTAGTAGGATGTCAAGTGACTCTGCTGAGGATTCGGACCAGGAGTCATCTTTCCTTTTAATATAAGTAGGATTGGCTAGAATTCTGCAAAGTCTTGCAGAGTTCTTTGTATTATCTATAGATTCACAGAAGCTGCTCCATGAGTTTCTTTTTTGCCACTACTATAGCTTTCTTGTAGGCTTTTAATTGATCACGATATGGTTGCCATGATTTACTATTATAGCTAATGTTAAAGGCCCTACGAGTTTCTCTACGTAGTTTAGATAGCTTCGAATTTCACTATAGAATTTGACAACAGTATTACTAAAGATGTCCTCTATTTCTTCAAGACCAGTGATCGAATCTTCAACAACTTCTTCAACTATTCTTAAGATTATGTCTTAGGATCCCATTAAATTTTAACAAATCAGTCCTTCTTGGGTTCCTAAATATTATTTTCTCTGTCAATTTCTGAATTCTAATTTCGAAAAGAATCCAATTATGGTCAGGGAATGTCCTTTTATTGAATATCCTCCATATATCTACTGATACCTTAGACCTACCATTTATGAATGTAATAATACATTTATGAATGTAATAATACTTCCTCCCATTCATTATAGTTATCCGAACTTGAAAAAATAAATGTTGGCGTGTTACCAGAATTACATATACTTAGGTTATTGGAATTAATGAAATTAATTTTCATTAATTTCACTTCTGCCCCAGATTGAATGCCTGGCATTGGCATCACAGAACTGGATAATGTTGTCAGATACCCCAACAGAGCACAGTAGAGCACTCACTTCGACTGTAGGAGCTCATGTGTCATGTAGCTAGAGGCAATCGTGGATTTTCTGCTACTGTAAGGTCCTCTGAACTAAGCTGCGTACAAAGAAAAATGTTAATCTTCTGTAGCATATTTTGAGTGCTGCAGACTTATCTGCACTATTTTGAGCGCCATTATTAGTTTTGGAGGGGGTGGCTTTCGGAGAACTTCATCTCTGTGAGCAGAGAGTTTGCAGCTTCAACCTGCTTCACCGCTACCCGTACCTGTGGGCCGGAACACTTTTGCCCAAGCGTCCCTCACTCCGAATAACAGCCAGATTCGGTTATGGCGAGAATTAGGCATGTGTGGCCATCGCCTTGCTCAGTGCGGATGATAGACCAGTCATCCATGTGGATGTTGGGGTTCTGCAGCTTCAAACACTCCAACATCTTATGCGCATCAGTTGCCATCTTTGGTAACCAAATACGTGCACGTGGTCTCATAGGAATTTCTTGAGCAGGGATCAGATTAAGGCTTAAACCTTCCCATGCACCACTGATATTTGCGATGTATTTGCTAAGAAAGTCCTTTGAGAATTCGTCCAGGCATTTGATCACCCTGTAGCGCCGGTGAATTTCACCAGAGTCAAAACTAGGTGCCGTAATAGTCCTATTAGCGAACAAGTAATCCATCTGTTACAACAGGATTGATGGTACCGTCTTTCTCAGTCGTCAGAGCCATTAGTAGATGGTCTTTAACCACCTCATTGAAGGGCTGTCTGGCGGATGTAGTCGGGTTTGATATGGGCAGCATTCTCGTCAATCTTGTCAAGAATGAATAGAGCCTTGGCGTATCGAGATTTGGGGGAGACTTTCTGACTCTTCCTCATTTTTCTTTTATGCTTTGGCATCTGATTGAAGAGGAGCATTTGGAATTTTTGAAGGGCTGTAGAGTGCTGTGTCGGTCACCAACTTTGTCTGACAGTACGACCAAAGTCCCTCGACTTTGGTTGATTTACATTTGTTAACCTTCCTAGCGCTAATGGGGAACAGTGCGTGGCCCCTCATAGTTGGTGATCTAATGAATGGTCTGAATGGGCTGAAATAGTCCTTGAGAAGGTCTACAAAAAATACGCTTGCATGTATAAGTTATCACCATTAGTTGAATAGATATTTAGGTTTATTTATTAATTTTTTTTTTAATTTTGCTAGATTTTTTGGTATCCAAATAACATTGGCGATGGAAGATATATTTGAACGACATATTTGTATTACTTTATCAGTCAGTGTATGGTCTCGCAATAGCTAATGAAGGTACGTTATGTTAGAACTGATGAAGTAACATCCAAATTTAGTGGTTTAGAAAATTTTATTTTGCAAATAATTCGGTATCTCGTGAACGATTGGAGATTTCTTATTAAAATTTAACGAGTCCAGAAATGCGTTCGCAGTTGAAAAGTTGTTCGCCTTACTCCTCCATATTTTTAAAAAAGTCACCAAAAATTCATATATTATCTGAACGTAGTTTTTTGATATTTCGAATAATAAGAAATTATATGAATATTGAAAATATCTCTTTTAGATCAAGAGATATTCAAGTTTAAAAATTATTTTTTACATTTTCGTTTTATTTCTGATCAAATACAGAGAAGTTTCATATAGTTAGCTGATCATTTTGAAAACCATTGATAAAATATAAATTTTATTATGATTAAGAGCTGTAAAGTTTACCACAAACCTTTTGATATTCGAATTTTATGACTTAAGAATTTGACTGTAAATACATATGTATCATTATTGTATGTACAATATATGCTTAAAAGGAATTAATGAATTTTATTTTTGTATCTTTGGGCTTTGATTAAAATAAAGACGCATGAACTTTAACATTATCTACCATACGATACGATATTATTTAATGGTCAATTATTCTTTATAAAATAATATGCTCCCCCACTATGGTGGTGCAGGGTATAATAAATTTAATTATACAATCATGCATATTATGGTCATGCCGGCTGTTACAAATCCTACACCACAACAATTAAATTGGTTTCAATTGAGATGAGTTCTATTTTGAACATGCGTTCTATAATTAACATTTAATCAGTGACTCATTAAGAGCCCATACATAGGTCCTTCCGGTATGTATGGGCACTTATAAATATGTTTAATATCATTTGAAAATCGGATGACAGTTGGTTCTACCAAAAATCATTTAAACGCTGATAAATCTTTTATAAGTGTTGTTATCGAGATAAAATTTAACACATGAGTGTAATTTAAATTATCGCAAAACTAAAGAAAAATTTAATATAATATCCTTAATAATAAAAGAAATGTGTAGCATATTATGTCTATATATGCAAGCATAATAATCATAAGTAACCTGAAATGCAGAAGGGCATAGTAGTAACAATTTGTTACAGGAGATGAAATATATCGTTACTACATCAATATTTTTATACCCTTCACCATCAAACAGTGGCTTAGAATTTTTTTATGTTGGAAACGATTTTTGATAATGAAATATAATTAACAGTCAGAGCTGAGGTTTGAGTTGAATTGTATTTACATGGGTTCGGAGTTGGTATTATTGAAAACCTTAGGACTAGAGCATTAACATTTTAAGCCATAATTTCTACACAAAAATTAACTTTTAAATCCTAAAAACAAATCTTTTAGAAATACTTTCTAAACTGAATTAAAAGAATCGGCTTCAAAATAGCCGAGATACATACAAGCGAACATAATTTTTGAAAACAAAAACATTTTTGGAGTTCAACAGAAATTCGCTTTTTTACCTCTAATAAAGTCAGTAATTGTGAGTACAGATTTCAGATTTTTTTTCCAAAGAAGTTTGGTTATATCTCTTTTGTATTTCTGCCGACGATATATTCATTAGCAGTTACATTTCATCAGGTATTATCCTTCACATGGTTACAGATATTTTTGTCAATGTAAATAATCGAAAGTTTTGTGTTTTCGGTACTGTATGTGTATGAGATGTGTATGTATTGTCATTGTTTTCTCGTTTTCGTCCTTAAAAAGGATGGAATGTTATTATACCATGGTACTGATACTTTACAATAATTCGTTTTTATTTTAAAGAATTTTCTTCATTCAGTTACTTTGTTTTATTTTTCATGTACATACTTTCTCATATGTACCAGTATATGGGACAAAAGAATGGTGTTATATGAATTAAGAAGTAAATGTATGTGAAATGTCTAATGTGACCACTCTAGGGTGTGTATTTTTTTGGTTTACGGGAACAAATTTTGTGATTTCGAGGAACATTTTAGTCAAATCGGATAGTGTTAACCTGTTCCGCATGGGCGCTAATCATGGAAGGGAAAATCCAAAAGAAAGATTTTAACTCATTTTGACAAATTGTATAACACAATTCTTTAATTTTTGAAATTTCTCGGGAGTGACTTTGATAACTATATATATGACAAAATAACATATACTTATAAACTTTGAAATCTCGCTTTTTTAATTTTAAGATCACCCATTTTGATAAGAAGCATCTGGTCACGTTAGGAATGACGTATAATGGTGGCACTCATTTGTAGAGTATTTTCGTTTTTTTCTACTTTTCGTAATAAATTTGAAGTCGTAAATCCAAACGTAATATAAATAGTGCAAACCGTTGTATTTTTTTTTTTTTTTTTTTTTTGTCATTCCAATGGTGGAACTTTGTGTAGAGTTACCATGAAAATACAAATTTACCCACTGAATCACATACTGAATCAATTTGTAATGGATTCTTTAAAATTAATTTCAATTAAAAGCCGGCAACAAAAAATACTATTTTATTACTTTGTCGTAATATCCTGACTAACTAATACATCCTATAAATACAATTTAGAGTGGTATATTCAGATGTGATGAATTAATTAGAAATTAATAGAACCATTTGGTTGATATATATATTGTTACGAATGTGCAATGACGATTTGAATTCAACGGTCTGTAACGACTGCCTGCAGCATTCATCATGTTTGATGACACGTCCATCATTGACATTGTTGTAAGTATGGCAACACTACATGTTTGCGCTGCTGGCAATGACATCGAAAAGCTCTAGAAATCGAATGTACTAGTATGTCCGTTAAGAACATTGTAGATGATTCCCGATAGATGGCGCGTGTATAAATAGTGGCAGAGCTGGCAGTCGTGAGTAGAGTTTATCATTGGCGCTGTTAGAGTTAACATCAACTGTCTTGTGCATAAAGTTTGTGTGCATTTCTGCGAATTGATATACGTGTATAAAGACAGTGAGTGACTATTTAATTCTGTTGTTGTTGTACATTCTAAATAAATAAAGAGTTGTTACAATTTTAAACTACTAAAACTGCTTTTATTTGCAATCAAAAGTATCCGGTTTATTTAAAGGAAATAAACCCACGTTTTTAAAAGGTAAAAACGTAACAATATTAAAACAGACAAACAATTTCATTAGATCTGAGCTGGGATTTCTAAATATTTAATTTTTGTGAAAACAAATCGCAAGCAATTTGTGAACCGATTTTGTTAATTTTTAATAGCAACCGCTCAGAAGACTGCTCATCCGAGAATTTGTTCACACCAATGAAACTGACTTAGATATAAGTAAATTATATAAGTAAATTATATAATTAGTAAATTTTTATAAATTACGTTTGAATTATTTTTCGACCTAGAGTATTCAAACTGAAAATGGTAGGCAATTGTATATGAAAATCGTTTTTATACCTTACACCACCATAGCACAGTGGTTTAGAAACTTTTTTTGGAAATAATCTGGAATCTCCGGAAATATGGGAGATATTGCTACAACATTTCACACGGTTAGAGCTGAGATGATTCTGAGTTGATATGTATATGCCAGTGTGTGGCCCTTCAAAGATGGTCACCTCGGGTCTCAAAATTTAAAAAAAAAATCGCCAAAAATCCATTTATGATCGAAATGAGCTGAAATTTAAAATATAAATAGTGCTTAAGAAGAACTACACAAAATACACTTACATATGTAGGCTATCTCTATTAGTTGAAGAGATATTTAGGTTTTTTTAAATTTTGCTCGATGTTTTTATGGTTTTTTTAGAGAGGACGGGCCAACGGATTGTCGAAATTTATTTTTAAAATATCACCTATATTGGTGATAAAATTCTAAATAAAATAGAAATAACTTGCTAACAGTTATCTTGTCCATACAAAAAGTTTCATGTATCCAAAGTTGGAACATATAAAAAGGGCCGTATTTTTTACGTTTTTTTTTAAAAAGGCCCATATATATTTTCTTTTGTGGAAAAAATGTTTCTTCGGGACTATACACAAGTTTTATATGATCCGGAAAGAGAACTTAATACTAAAGCGTGTAAAGTAAAATTTGGCTAACTAAAGCGAACACAACACCCCCCAGGCCTATCCAAACTTGGCCAATTTTAAAAAATAATTTTACGTTTGAGTAAAAAATTATAAAAAAGCAAAGCAGCGATCCTCGAAGATGTTCTACATTTGTATAACCCTATATGTTACTTAAATACTTACAAAGTTTTGTTTACTATCACACGGTAAATAACGCCACAGTAGGCACTTTTCTAAAAAAAACTCAGTTTTTGGAACATATTTTTCCCGGTTTAGGAATTTCGGTATTTTAAAATAAAAGATGTCAAACATTATCATACCGTAGATTTAAGGACATTTGAATCTATATTAGTTCCAAAGTTTGTTATATTATCTTTAACCGTTAAAATTTTACATTAATTGAATTAATTGAATATTATAATTTTTTAAGTTTTTAAAGAAAATGACGTCCCAAAAATTTATAAAATTATTTAATTTTACTACAATATCAATTCTCAAGTCCTAAGGTTTTCACCAATTTTGCATGAAATGTATGAAAAAACGTAAAAATTTTTCAAAGGGGGCAAGGTTTGTGGAACTTCTGAGGAGTAAATAAAGCTTTTTATATAAGTATTTGATATTGGTGAAAACCTTAGGACTTGAAGATTGATATTTTAGTAAAATTAAATAAGCTGAACAAATTTAAGTAAACTCAAAAGCATCTCAGCACCATCCATGTGAAATATCGTAACAATATCTCCAATAGTTCCGGAGATACCAGTAATTTCCAAAAAAAAACGTTTCTAAACCACTGTGCATAGTGGGGAGGGTATATTGGGTTAGTGTGATGTTTGTAACAATATAAGAAATATTGTCTCAACAACCACCTTAAAGTATAACAATCTGATCAGGATCGCTTTCTGAGTAGATTAAGCAATCTTTCCGTCCATGTAAACATTGTAATCAAACTTTAGATAGCCATTTCAATGATAGTTCGACAAACTTTTATATTTCCCCTACAACTAAGCTCATTTGGTGTGAATCGCTCCATTATTTCTCTTAGGCCACATACTACTGCTCTATCTGAAAATAGTTAAGCTCTCATAAATGTTATAATTATATACATATCTAAACCAAATTCAACACACATAAGTTTTATATAGGCTGAACTCGAACTACCAAATTTCATATATACAGAAAAAAGGCCACCTAGTATATAGCTATCGGTCCATAATTAGTCATAGCTCCCATATATATATTAAATAAATACTGTATACTCGGTATAGGTATATGGACCGACTATACTTTCTTACCTGTTTTTTATACATTTCTATATTGAAAGTAGTCGAAATAAACATTTTAAAATTTGTTTAAATACACCACCATAATATTTACGTGCTTCCGTGAATATCTTTCACGCGAACGAACTTGATATGGTTGAGAATAAATCTTTACGTCTATGAAAGGACCACAGGGGTTTTACCACATATGTATTAGGGTTATTACTTAAAAATGCGCGATTTTTTCAAATTTTTACTTTTATTTTGAAGATTTGTACAACATAAATTTACTCAAAGTATTGGCCATTATTAGAATTTTGAATTTTTCCCATCTTTCTGGCAACATATGGATTCCGAACCAAAAGAACCGCTCAATTTTTGCGGCCAACGAATCAAGTCTATATCGGATACTCTGTTCCAAAGTGAATCTTATCCCAGAGAGAGCCTTCTGCATCGATCGAAACAAATAGTAGTCGGACAGGGTACGGTCTGGACTATATAGCGAGGGAAGCACAACTTCCCAACCACTTCATTCTAAATACTTTTTAACAGTTATTGCAACATGTGGCCGATCGTTGTCATGATGGAATATTACGGTTTCAAGTCTGGGCGCATATTCTAGGCGTTTTACGGCCAATGCTCGCTTTAAACAAATCCCCTTTGATGGTCTGGTCACCCATTTGATAGTCTGTTCTCCCACCAAATATTTGGCTTTGGTTTTGTTGATACGGCTGGTTGGCCGGGCTTCACATACGATCTCTTACGCTGCGGGTTATCTTAAAACTGAGCTCATAAAATACGCCATCTTCTTTATGCACGAGGTGGAATTTTAACACAATACCATTATCAATAATTATATAAATGTGCTCGGTAACTCTCGATGACGGGAAGGAAAAAACATAATGTATTATTTAAGAACACTTTGAAGCTGATTTACAAATATTTGTAAGATTATATATGTATAGGTATATGTAATTTAAACACACATACATATGTATACGTAAAATATATTTACATACAGCAACTAAAGACTTGATAGTTTGGTCATGATCAGGGAAACCAGAAATAGTGTTGAAAATTTGCTCTTAAAAATAAATTTATATAATTTATAAAAAATCAATAGAATTTTATTAAAACATATAAATTGATCAAGAAAAGATGTCGATTCTTTTTAAATACTTATTACATTTGGTATTTACTTTCAATTGGCGCTCACAGTAGTTGCTTTAAGTAGATTCCAAATATTCAAATATTGATTGCTCTTTCGTTAAAGTATTGAAATAGTTTAATAGTCTATAAAACGGATAAATAAATACCTTATATACAGCTTCATAGGAAGTACAGGGAAAAATATGCTGTTGCATGTTTCCGATTTCCCTGGTCATGATGGGTATGTAGTTACTACATACTAGGCTGCCAATAGAATATGTGAAAAAAATCAGTAAAAATATTTGTCGGTGCGGTTAATCCGATGCGCTTCGCTACCCCAATCGAAGTAAAATCAAAAAAACCATATGAATGTAATTAATACTCGAAATTTGTTGTAGTTTTTAGTGGTTTAAAATGGTATCTTGTAATTTTCAAATATCTTGATTTTATAAAGGGTGTTTCTGGCAAATCATCATGAATAGATAGATGCTTGAACAACACTACCAAATAATCAAAATTTACTTTGAAAATCAGTCATCGATTCGAGCAACTTATAGACGACTTCGTGTTTTTATGACGTACATAATCGTCCATCGAAGCAAGCCATCCGTCGAACTGAAGAGAATATCGCCGCTGTAAATGAAAGTGTACAAAAATATCAAAATTTATAGATTCGTAGTCGGTCGCTGGAATTGGGGCTCTGTCCGTATAGCACGTGAAAACTTTTGTTCAAAGATCTTGGCGTACATATAATATATATAAGATTGGATCATACAGCTGCAGGAATTAAAGCCACGATACCATCATATGCGTCGTTCATTCGCCGATTGGGCTCTAAAGCAGTTGGAAACTGATCCAATGTTTTATCGCAAAATTGTGTTCAGCGATTAGGCACATTTTGGAGTGAAACTAGGTCACAACAGAATGGAGTCTGTAGGTCCATTACGTCCAGAAAAATGCATCTTATGTTGCGTGTATGACTTAAAAATGCGGTATTTTTTCAATTTTTTTAGCTTTTATGAAACATTTGTACAATACAAATTTATTCAAAGTATTGGCCCTTGTTAGCTATGCATTTTTCCCATCTTTCTGGCAACATATGGATTCCGAGCCAAAATAACTGTTCATCTTTTGAGTTCATGAACGATTCAACCCAATTTCGGACACTCTGTTCTGAACTGAAGCGTATCCCAGAGAGAACGTTCAGCATCGATCGATAAAAATAGTAGTCGAAAGGGGCAAGGGGTGGACTATTAACTTTTTAACATTCTGGGCGTTTTCAGCCAATGCTCTCTTCATCCGAATCAGTTACGTTCGGTACGGGTTCCCTTTGATGGTCTGGTGATAGATAGGAACCTTTTGGTCCCACCAAAAACAGAGCATTACCTTAGCGCCATGGATATTTGGCCTAGGTGTCGATTCGGCCGATTGTCAGGGCTTCACATACGATTTCTTAAGCTTCGGGTTATAATTATTATAATCGCAAGTAATGCAAAAAATTATTTTCTTTTATAGCGTTCAAGCTGCATTTCAAACATACAAAATCGTATATCGGTTTCAATTGGTACCCAATTTTCCTGCATTTGGAAGAATCCTGCTGTTTGCTGCACTTTTTTTGCAAATTAAGAAAGAAAAGCAAAACTTCCCGCATATGATGCATTGTTGACACAAAATTCGACATTTTCGAAGCATATAAAAAAGTTGGTGTACTTTAATGTTCAGTAACTAAGTCAGAATTAATCATATATCCTTCAATAGATCCTTCAATGGATGCCAACGTTTTTCGTATTATTCGTGACATACGGACAGCAATGCTCGAAAAAGTGGCCAAAAATTGGACTTCCAAATGTCCGAAATCATTTTTAAATGTTAATGCCACCTATTGATCTTTCGATTTAAAAATTGTTAACATTTTTGTGTTATTTTTTATAATTTAAAGTTCTATCGGACTTAAAAAAATACCCTTAGATACTACTTTTCGATTTTTAGAGTTTTATCATACAAATGATTGAGTGTGCTTTTCTTTAAAAAAAACATAGCTGACAAGGACTTGCTTTATTTGGGGAGCATCCTGAATTTAAACTACCGTAACTCAGCCATTTTCTAACAGATTTTTACAAATATTTTTCTGTCTAAATGGTAAAACTCATATCATTCAAACAAAAAAAAAAAAAAACAATAATAAAAGTAGTTACAAAAGACATTTTTATGATGGTTTCAAGTTCTAACTTTAAGAATACAGTTACTTCACTAAAACGATGTGATCGAGAAAAACTATAAGTAAAGGGTATTTTTTATAGAGGCGGAGAACTTTAAAATAATAAATTAGAGAAAAGAGTTGTAATTAAGTAGTTATTTCTTAGATTATTTTATGGAATTAATGTTTAAATATGATTTCGGGCATGTGGTCGCCGCCACATTTAATTTAATATTTATTGTTTTGGCATCCTACTTCAATTTTGTGGAAGCTTATACTCGCAAATGTTACATTTTTTGAATATTTAGAATATTTGAATAAGGCTCTAACGTTATGCAATTAATTTATATATTTTACGAAACCGGTTAGTTTTCTTTGAAAATTCCTGTTGACCGGTTTTCGATTTCGGTTTTTAATACTCTGTTTTAATTCCATAAAGTGGATGGACACAAGATTAATTGTTGAGCATGATGACGAATTGACATATCATCATCAACATTATGCTGCACATTAGCAATCGCTTATTCTGTGCACACTGTACGGCGCACAGTGCTTTGTCCCCATATAACGAATGGACAAAAGTAGAAGGAGCTTTCGTAGAGATGTAGAATTTGGTACACAAGTACCGTTTGGCATTGTTAAAGAAAATACAAATTTTCATCAAAATCGGATGAAGGACTTCCCTACCTGCCATATATCCTGAATATTAAAAATAACATTTTAGCTAAAATATTGATTAAAATGTCTGACCCATTTTCAGTTATCTCTAGAATTAAGGGTTTATTGTGTGCCAAATTTAATTTTAAGGACAAGGACTGCTCTTGCTTCCATATAAGTCTAATTTATGTAAAATTCGTTTGACGATTTTATACAAATATAAATACCATTTTAATATTCTTTCGAAAATTCACTTCATTTATCCAATTTTCTATTGGAGAATAAATGTTCGTAAGTATAAAACTTCTTATTTATTGGAAATATATATTTTTTAAATAATTACATTAAATAATGTACGTGAGTAACCGTTTTAGTCTCAAACTTGCTAAAATTTAAAATGGTAAATTAAAAATTCACATTCTTTTTATTTCTTAATTTATAATTAAATGTTTTAAAACAAGTATGAAAGTATGGTCGGTCAAGACCGACCATATAATACCCAATATTAAATAAATGAGCAAAAACATTTTTCTTTTAAAATTTCAATAATTTATATTCGTGAGTGATTTACGGAAGTGGGCCTTATATGGGAGCTATGACTAATTATGGACCGATCAGCATGAAATTAGGTCGTGTGATTTATGTCTATATGAAATTTATTTATGTTGAATTTTATGTGTATACCAACATTTTTAGGAGATTTAGGCACGTTAAAGTGATTTTCGGAAGCGGTTCTTATATGGGAGCTATGACTAATTATGGACCGATAATAATTAAATTTAGTGACATAAATTCCGTATATATAAAACTTATTTGAAGCAAAACTTGTGTAGATACCTATATAAATAAAACATATATGACCGATAAAGTCCAATTTCGGGAGGATATTTGTATGGGGCTAGGTGAAATAATGGACCGATTTCAGCCAGTTTTAATAGGCTTCGTCCTTGGGCCGAAAAAAATATAAGTACCAAATTTTTTTGAAATATCTTAAAAATTGCGACCTGTGCTTTGCGCACAATTATTTACATGGACTGCCAGACGGACGGACATCGTTTAATCGATGAACCAATTATTGAAAATAACAAAAAAAAAACGCAATTTTTTATGAAAATTTATTCAGAATTCGAAATACATAAATTGTACAATTGGTATTATAATTTAAATGATTTAATATTATTTTCAATGTGGGAAATTATTAACATTTTATACTAAAATGAACAATAATAATCATTTTTTAAAAATAATTTTTTTCAAAATTGCGGCAAAAATTCCGTTAATTTTATTTTTATTTTAAATAAATAAAAGTATTAGCTATAAAAAACAATAAAGAAAAAATACTACATTTTATACACTTTGTTTATATTTTCCACCAAAGTGTGATATTTTTAAATTTTTAATATGCTCTTTTTAAAGCTATGTAAAAACATTCTAAGAGTGAAATTTCACAACAAGAATTTGTTTTTTTCTTGACTGTATACATAGTTATTTAAAATATTAAACCAAACAACTTTTTTCCAAAAACCTAAATTTTTATAATATTTTTTGTAAATCTATCTTCAAAAGCACTTTCGTTTTCCTGAAAAATTTTCTGAATTTAGAGCCTTCTCTCAATAGCAAATATAGTCATATCAATATAAAGTTTGGATATGTATATTAGATGTCTTCTTAGCTTTCAAATTATATATCTTTTATTAAAATTTGGAAGAAAAATTTATATTCGACTTTTGTCTATGAAACAGAGTACTGTGCGGCGTCTTCCGGGATGAGTATAATCCTTAAGAGTAAACGTATTGTGAAAACGATCTATAGTTTCTCGAATTAATCGCTCTTGTGGAAGATCACGAACAACATAAAATGTAGGTAATGCATGATGAGTTTGTTGCATTGAACCATGATTTTCAAAACAAAATAATTTAAACAATATGCAACGTTACTCTGGCGTGAGTCTATTCATGAAAAATTGCCAAACTAAACTAACCTCAAAACAACCGAGAACTGTGAAATCAGCTGTCATAGAAAACAGTGCTACCAATTCTAGTTATCTGTCTCTAAAAAATGCCCTTTATTTGCGTATTCTATACACTCCAAGGACAAATAATGAGATTATTATTAAATATTAAATTTAGTTTTCAATCTTTTATTATTTTTAACATTTGTAATTTTTTTTCTTAAGCTTAGTACTCTGTTCAAAATTTCGTGCGAAATGCTGTCAAACTACATATAAAATATTTGGAATGAAATATATGCGAAATAATTTCGCAAACGCAGTACTACGTTCTTATTGTGGAAAACATGTGAAATACATCTGGAAACCTTATTTTTCCATACGATGTAACATAAGCAGCACTTCTTTCGCACGAAATTAAAACCAACAGCTGATAATTTTTCGCATGAAAAACCCATAATTTTTCGCAAATATGAACAGAGTACTAGGCTTTATTTTATAAGATAAATAAAATACATATTATTTTATGTAAACATTCAAAAAACTAAAAATTCAAATATTTTTGGTCTTATATTTCATTGTTTTCTTACAAAAATTATAAAAACCTTAAAAAATTACGTTTTAATCATTTGATCCACCAAATGCTTGCACCAGAACACACATTTTGTGAAACATTATTTTAGAATGAATTAAACTTTTATTTTATTCGGCGACCATAATATACATACATATTGTAAGGAGACATATGCATATTATAAAAACATCTAAAGAGATGCGAATAAATATGGAGATGAAAAGCAAACGGTTGCATTATTTACGAATTCCCATTTAAAATAGTTGTGGGAATGGTAAAAAACGTTAAAAAAAAGATTAACTTTTTTACATTTTTCTAGACTATTTAACATATTTGTTTAAGGTAATGGAAACATTTTTGTATAATTAAATTTATAAAAAAACTATTGTAAGTTGAAATGTAGATTCCCATGGAAATAGAACATTTTCTAAATAAATTCTTACGTATTTTTAATACTCATGGTATTATTACCTATATATATACACTACCGCTCACTGGATTAGCTTCATACATTTTTCCATTTCCATTTTAATTTCTCTTAATAAATACATTTATTTAAACTAAAATTAAGAGATATTTTTTATGCAAATAGTTTTTGTTATTTGTGGCTCGAAAATTTTATCTCACCTGATTATGTTCATTAAAAATAAAATCAGTTTTTTTTGACAGCGTATAAAATCTATTACAATTTTCGTGTTTGTGAATATAAGCAATATTTTCTTAACATTTTTTTTTTTTTAATGAGGCTTGGTAAGCCATTAATTGAAGAAATAAATGGCAAAATTAAAGCGTTTATGGAAAATGATCTAAGTCATTGGTGATAGTAAGAATAGGAAACAGTCTGATTACGGAACAAATATAAAAGGACGAAGTCATAGAGTCACAACAAAAGCGTTCAGAAGCGCAATACACATTCTTCGCAAGGGCTCATCAATTCGTCGTCGATACTAGTGGACAGTTATGTATGTGGAATAAGCTTCTTTCCTGTCACTTTCAATATTGGAAAATCAAATGTCCACAAACACTACTCCCTCTATCCTGCAAAGAACACTGAAAAACACAAATTGTTTATCTATTGCCTTTCGATTTTGACCGCATTCGTTAAAAACATTTGGAGTACTTTGGACATTTTTAATTTGTTTATTTATTGTATGACATTATATATATGTATCTTCTTTATTATATTGTTACGAATGTTCAAAAGCGATTTGAATTTAACGATCTGTAACGACTGCTTGCAACATTCATCTTGTTTATAAACACGTCCATTAGTAGAAGCTTCTACTCATCAGCAATGTTGATAGCATGCGGTTACTATCATTGTTTATAAGTGTGGCAACACTAAATGTTTAAGCTGCTAACATTAACATCGAAAGCTCTAGAAGAAATCATTGACCGATTATTACCATTTTCAACAGAGTTAAGTAGTCATTTTATCATAAAAATAACGTGTGTCAAATTCGTCACAAATATTTCATTCAAGTACATTTTTTATTTATAAAAATATTATTTATTTAAAAGGAAACAAAAAATTCAGTAGGCTTTAATCAATAACACTAAACAAATCGAATTCAATAAAGTAAATTAAATTAACAGTATTTTGTTTCTTATTTTTTTCATAAAATTCACAAAATCGGAAGAAATATTTCTTAAATAGTCTTTTGAAAATAAAATTTCTTGAAGGGTTTTTGTCTCAAAGAATGTCTTGTCTTAGTTATATTTATATTTATTTGGCTAAAAATTCGTTCAATGTTAGCTGATGAATTTAGTAAAACTATTAAGTCATTTAAATAATTCGGAAATGCTGGTTTGTTATTTGATAAATAATAGATTTGAACCTTTAAAAAAAATATTAAAATCTAAAGAACTAGTTGAAAATAATATAAATTTACTACATGAATCAAACATACATTTTATTTCTACAAATTAGTTTTCATTTTTAAAAATGTATTATTACTAAAAGGTTAGGTTAGGTTACGTGGGTTGCTCGCAAGTTAGCGTGTTCACTCGGAGGCCTTGTGGCCCATTGTGATACCCTTAGAATTACCATTCCCTTATATACATAAAGGGAGAATGGTACCCCACCCTAATTTCGTTGACTATGTACTTCTTGTGATCCCCATGAGAACCAGCCGGTATTTCTAATAAATCTGATCATATTTACTAGTGGCACATCTCTGAGACAGTCCAGATCATGGAAAAGAGCTCTACCAAGATGTAGTAGTCTATGCTCTTGTAAGGCTGGGCAGTCACATTTAAGGTGTTGTACCGATTCTTCCTCCTCCTCATCCAAACAACTTCTACAATAGCTATAACGTGGGTAACCCATACGTTCCGACATGCGTCCAATCATACAGTGCCCAGTGATTATACCCGTAAGAAGCCTGATCGAATTTCTACTAAGAGACAAAAGAGTCTTAGTCCTATTCTCTGTTAGAGTGGGCCACACCAATCTGGATATTCTACAAGTGACCTGAGTTCCGTCTCACTCAAAACCCATTCATTTATCAATTTTGATACGTTCATCAAGGGAGTGTGAATATCCCTTTGCGCAAGAGATACGTCCAGATTTTGTAAGTAAATCTGCACTGTCGTTTTGTTATTCAACTTATTTCTTATGTACACAACAAGCTCGTTTTCTATATCTCGTTTTGTATATCACCTAATATAGTCCAAAAAAAAAAAATTCTTAGATTTAAACTTTAGCAATCATATTTCTATATTGTCTACTGCCGATGAACCCTTCGTCTACGTGTGTGATTGATATTTTACTACACACCTATCAATCATCATTTAAAAAAATGCGTTTGAGAATAAAAAAAATTATTATTTTCTATTTTTCAGTAACTAAAACGTCAAATTTAAAAATTAAATTTCATAAAAATTAAAAAAATGTATACTATTGTTCATTTGAGCAACTAACAGCAGCTCTGTTCAATAACTAAAAGTTGTTACTAGTTAGTAACAATTGTTACTGAAAAAGCGTTCATTAACTCAAAAAACTAGCAAGTAGAGAAAAAATCAAGAGCGTATACATTTTAGAGAGTGTTCTCTCGTTGCAAACTATTACAAGTTCTATTTTGAACTCGTAATAGTTAGCAGCTTATATTTCATATGTTTTGTGTTATTGTTTATTTATTTACAATTTTATTTTTCTGGTGAAAAAAATAAAATTGAAGAAAATGTGAATATTTATACATTTTAAAAGGAAAAAATATGAAAATTGTGTGTATAAATTTTTTGTTACTGGAAAAGCGTTCATTTACTTTTTACTATTTTTCAGAATTTAAGAGAGTAATTTTGTATATTTTGATTTTATTCTCTCGTTGCAAGTATTTACTGGGAAAGTAAATGAACAGACCTAGCAGTACGAGTTCATTTCAAAATCAAAACTATTTTGATTTTTCATACTGCATTGCCTGTGTGTCGCATACATAAACAAAAATTTAAAATTTACCAACACATGCTTATTGCATGAGCATGAGCAGTATGTGTCTATGGGCCGCTTTAAAGTTTATTGTTTGTGATTGAAAGTCAATATTTTGTTTAAAATTTCTTGTGAGTGATCAAAAAATCATTATTGTTTTGTTTAATGATTAAAAATGTCTTCAGCAAGTGATTTCTCAAATCACGATGAGTCGATGGATTCTACATATTCTGTTCCACAAATAACGCGAAAACGAAATCTCCCGCGTTGCTCTTGCAGATCTGACGGATAGCAGCACATTATTGGAATCAACATTGTCAGAATCTACTAAGTGCTCGCCTAGGAGTTTGCTTTTTGAACATTATCATTTTGGTAGGAGAAATTTCAATTTTTCATTCCCCCTAGAGATCTGCTCTTGAATTTGATTGATTACAACTCATTTTTGATTTCATTCATTTGAATTGCAGTTGTTCTAATTCATTTGAATTAATTAAAAATCAATTCAATTCAAATGAATTGGAAATGAATTGCAATTCACTTTGACAAATTCATTTGAATTAGAAACGTATTCTACAAATTCATTTAAATTGGAAACGAATTGCAACTCATTTTACAGATTTACTTGAATTGAAAACGAATTGCAACTCATTTTTACAAATTCATTTGAATTAGAAATTAAATGAAAATCATTTCTGCCTAATTCGTTTGAATTGATTCAAATTTCATTCAATTATTTTTTGTTGTGAAATGAATTAATTATAAATTAAGTATATAATGAATCATTAAGTATTTGGACAAATATAATGCGAATGTTAGAAATAATGTAGCAATATCGTGTAACGTTTCCTTAGAACCAGTTCTGGAGGTGACAATTTCAAACAAAAATCATTCAGTACTGGCTTCATGCATGTGTTCTAGAACTTGTTGTGGAGCTAAAACGTTTTTTCCTGGATTATTGGTAATTAAAATAAATAAAAAAAAACATAAACAATATTTAAAATAAACCTATAATTTTTGCAAAAATTTTTTTCATAGTAAATTTTGTATAGGTGTTTGTTTCTCCTTTAAACTTATGAAAAGTGATGTTACGTTATTTTGCATTTTAGATGACGTCCATCCCAATTTGACATAATTTACAAACATTGCAACTAAAAAGTTTTAAATCTTTTTTGTATTCCAGCAAACATTTTCTTTGATGATGCATTCATATTGGACGAAAAATATGTGGAGAATCCTAAAAATCCTCCTCTCAATGAATATATTAAATTATTGATTACCAGCATTGAAAAGGCTGCATTTGAGGTGTATGGTGTCAATATAAAAATCAAGCCACCCGTAAAAATTGAAACACCTTATGGCGGTCGTTTAGTGTGGACACTGCCTGGTCGTTCAAAGATGATTGCCCATCTAAAAAACAAGGATAAAATACGACATAAGAAACGCTGGTCACAGGTTATGTACATGTACTATTTGTTGGGCTTTCGCATAATGGAATTGGAATCAGTATCAGCCAAGCGTAAGGCAGTCGTAGCAGAAAATACATTTTTGCTGGCTCTTGATGGTGACATTGACTTTCAGCCACAGGCTGTGCAACTGCTAATAGACCGTATGAAGGCCATAGATGAGTTGGGTGCCGCCTGTGGTCGTATCCATCCCGTTGGTAGAGGCCCCATGGTTTGGTATCAAATCTTTGAATACGCCATTGGTCATTGGTTGCAAAAGGCAACAGAGCATGTTATTGGCTGTGTATTATGTAGTCCTGGCTGCTTTAGTTTGTTTCGTGGCAGCGCCCTAATGGAAAACAGCGTAATGAAAAAATATACGACAGTGTCACAGGAACCCATGCACTATGTTCAATACGATCAGGGAGAGGATCGTTGGCTTTGTACGCTCATCCTTAAACAGGGGTTGCGTGTTGAATACTCAGCTGCATCGGATGCTTACACTCATGCACCTGAAATGTTTAACGAATTCTACAACCAACGACGTCGTTGGGTTCCCTCCACCATAGCCAATATATTTGATTTACTGTCTGATGCGGATATGGTGGTGAAAAATAATAGTTCAATATCAATGCCTTACATTATCTATCAGGCGATGTTGATGGTTGGTACCATTTTGGGTCCTGGCACTATTTTTCTCATGATGGTTGGTGCGTTGGTTACGGTTTTTAGTACCGGTATATGGACGGCGTTTTTGTGGAATTTTATACCGTTGTTGGCATTTATATTATCTTGTGTATATTTGAAGCAAAAATTTCAGGTAAAATAAAAATGTTTAAATTATGTATTGAACATTTAAAAGATTGGAAAATAAATTATAATGAATATAAAACTTTAAAATTACTGATCCGATCAGTACCATAGAGAATAGAACTCAGTTGTCAGAAAGTGGTGAGAATGTATTAGTAGAAAAAACTAAGTGAAAACAAAAACAACAATCGTATGTGTGATTATTTTGAGTACATTTTTGTTTGAGTTTTTTCTAGTTTCCGCTCTATGTTTCTCTATGATCAGTACAGTATAATTAGATTCTTTGCACGATAATTTTAAGTACTTTGTGTTGTGCCCCAAAATTTATATCGTTTACTCGTTTCTATGTTTCCTAGTTTCAATTGATATTCTAAATTATGTACTGATCGGACTAGTGAATTGGAGGATTTATATTTATTATTTTAATGTTATCTAGCTGTGTTATCAGCAGAGTTGTACAACTGGCACACATATACGGGTCATTATTTTTCAATTGTTCAATACATTACTATTTGTACACTACATGTAATTAAATAACTGCTTTTTTATTTTATAATTTTAGTTATTATTGGCTTTTATTATCAGTTCCATGTATTGTTTAGTTATGATGGCTGTTCTGATTGGTATTATCATTCAAATGATTGACGATGGTCCCTTGGCACCAGCTTCCTTATTCTTTCTCTTGGTATTCTTGCAAATCTTTATAGCAGGTAAATAAGTAATGAGAACAATTCATCGCAAAACGGACAGAAAATTGCTTTTCGGGATTTGTCATTTACAATTTCAATGGAATTTATCAATTACCGATCAAGAAATATGACGTCTAGAATATTAAAAAAAGCGCCTAAAATATGCTTAAAAAAATTTGGATAGCTCAATGCCCTAATGTTACACAACAGAGTTCCCAGCAGATAGGACTCCTTAAATAATACTAACAATTAAATAGTTTATGTTTTAAAATTATAATTGTTCTTCTAAGAAAATTATGGATATATTAATTCTAATACCTTGGGATTAATACTTGTTTAACTCCATAATCTGTAGAGCCTAAATCATGCGACTTCTCTCTAAAAATCATCTAAATGTTGATCGTGCTGTAAAGAATCCAACCTAATTTTTCATTTCGTAATATATGAAAGTGAAGAGCGGAAACTGTGTTTGAGAAGCTACAAAATATTTCGGTAACTTAATCTCTTATAAATCGAAATTACTAATGAATTTTTGATACTTCAGAAAAATCTCTAAGCTTTTTTGAAGCAAAAAATGAATAATAGTTACTGCCAGTTTCACGATGTCTAAAAAATTTAGTCGACAACATTTGATGTTATTTCTATAAAAAAAATCTACAAAGAAATTGTCCATTGATGACAAAAAATAATATTATTATTAAAAATTGGGATAATATGCATTTTGAAGTAAAATATAACAAAATATGCATTATGCAATGATGTCATTTTACAGTAAATTGTGTGATTAGGATAGATATTTTATATTCATGTTTTTTGGACGTTCTAGAAATTTATATTCAAATATAAATCCGCACCTACTTATAAACTATTCAATGTAATTTTGTTCTAATTTTTAATTTAAAAATATGTATCTGAAAGTAATTGAATTCTTGTCTATGTAACGTTTATTTATCGAATCTGCCTTACTTAGACCTAACAACAAGTATTAAAATCTTATAACTAAAATTAAAACTAAATGCTCTCTGACAGAAGCGTTGGTGGGTCACATCTTAACGGGGTGGTAGATCGGCTCTACGAAGACTTGATCGTGTTTGGGTCTGTGCTAGAAGTCTTTAAAGCGGGTACGGATGATTCCGTTATTTCATGATGTATTTCTCACGGCCATTCTTGAACTCATCTTTAACCAACGGTACATGGTCCTAAGAATTTTCGATTGGGCCCTATGTATAAGATCAATACTGGAATTACTTTCCATTCCCCACAATTGGATTTCATATGTCTAGATTGGTTTTAAAACACATTTATATAGGATGACTTTATAGTCGAGGTTTACTTATGATTGGTTATTGATTAACTAGTGATGGCTAGATGCTCTTAACTTCATGTGAAGTCACTTGGCTTCTATATGACGACGCCAAGTATGTCGTCTATCCAAGTGAATACCAAGGTATGTAACAGTATCTGTCTGTGGAATGTTTATGTTATTTAGTGTGATAGGTGGACAGTCACCCCTTCTGAGAGTAAATGTGATGTGTTTACTTTTCAGTTCATTTACTCGTATTCTCCAGTAATTCAACCATATCTCCACGAGTCTGAGATAATTGGCCAATTCCGTAGAAGCTACCTGCGGATCTGCATGGGAGCTAAGTATTGCCGTATCATCAGCGAATGTCGATATGGTAAGTCTATCACACACAGGCAAATCAGAAGTATATATCAAATAAAGTGTTGGTCCGAGAACACTTCCCTGTGGAACACCAATTTAATTTCATAATTTCCTGTTACATAATCGCAATATTTCACTCTAAAAACTCTGTCGCTTTTTTGAGTAAATATTTGCCATGGTATAGTCACAACCTTTAACATATAGCTCTTAATTAGACAAAAAGGATAATAGCAAAAAACAAAGGCAATCGCACTGGATAAAAAACAAGTAAGAGAGGTATATTCGGCTGTTCCGAATCTTATATACCTTTCACCAAATTATACTTTAAAATAAAAATTTTAAATATTTTTAGGTAAACACAATTAAAATTTTTTTTCAAAATTTAAAAAAAAAAAAATTTTGTAATTGTTTTACAAAATTTAAAAAAAAAAATTTTTCAAAATTGTTTTAAATTTTTTTTTTAATTGTTTCAATTTTTTTAAATTTTTAATGAAAAAAAGTTAATGAAAAAAAAATTTTTTTTACTATAGCCTTATATACATCGTTGCAATAGACTTTGAAATATCTATCATTAGATATCCATATTGTCTATATTAATGACTTAGTAATCCTGATATAGATCAAAAATAGACCAAAAATCGAGGTTGTCCCGGTTTTTTCCTTATATCTCAGCCATTTGTGGGCCGATTTTCTTGATTTTAAATAGCGACCGAGCAGGAAGAATTCCCGACATATTGATGTATAAATTATGTTTGTAAGTTATTTGTGGGCTACGGAAAGTTGATTTCAACATACAGACGGACAGACGGACATGACTATATCGACTTCACTACCTATAACGATCCAAAATATATATACTTTATAGGGTCGCAAATGAAAAATGTAGAAATTACAAACGGAATGACAAACTTATATATACCCTTGCACTCATGGTGAAGGGTATAAAAATGTGTTTTTAGGCAATATTTTAATGTAACTAATTTTAGAATGTTGTGCTCTGGTTTCTCTTAAAAATGGTTTTAATTTTACCCAAACATGATTTATCCTCTTCAGGCATACATATGTATGTGTACCTTGCTTTATTTCATGTTGTAGTGTTACTTACTATAGGCTATTGGGCTTTTAAAGAAGACATTATTATTCATTCTTTCCAATATTATGGATTGAATTAATTATTCGATAAAAAATATTAATTGTTCAGATATATTAAAACTATTTGTAATTGTACCCTACACCACCATAGTGGGGAGGGTATAATGCGTTTGTGCTGATGTTTGTAACGCCCAACAATATTAGTCTAATACCCACCTGAGTCGATTAAACGATGTCCGTCTGGCTGTCCATGTAAACCTTGTGCTTAAAGTACAGGTCGCAATTTTGAAGACCAATTTGGTACATACATTTGTTTCGGCCCAAGGACAAAGCATATTGAAACTGACTGAAATCGGTCGATTATTTCACCTAGCTCCCATACAAATGTCTATGACTTTATCGGTCATAAATGTTTAATTTATATAGGTATCTAAGTAAATTTTCCCCAACAAATTTAATATATACAGAAGTAACCTAATTTTATTATGATCGGTATATACTTAGTCATAGCTCCTATATAAAAAATAAGTTTCATACAGACATAAATCACACGGCCTAATTTCATATAAAGCCAACTTCCGAAAATCATTCACGAAAATAATTTATTGGAATTTAAAAAAAAAATGTGTTTGCTCAGTTTATGATCTAGCTTGACCGTTTTTGATTTACGCGAATATATCGAGCCCTAACCGCGAAAATAACGTAAGCGCCAAAAATCAAATTTTAACGGAGAGAGTTTTTTTCGTTTTTTTTTTAAGTTGTACGAAGGATTTTTTTGAAAGTTAAAATGTAGTCTATTACTGGTCTCATATATGAGATAAATGCATTTTTAAGTTAATTTTGTGAGCAACAAATTTGTTTTGGCGCTTACGTTATTTTTACCGCCACTATTACAGTCAGCTGAGACTAAAAAGTGGCGCATACGATAAATGCTTTATAAAGAAAAGTTTCGAAAAAATTTATTTTTTTAGGAAATTAAGGCATATCTTCTTCATCTGTTTCGTTTAAGGCGTCTATAATATTTTGGGAATGTTTTAGGCCAATTCGTTATGAAAACTTTGAGGAATACTATTTTTATTGCAAGGACATTTTAAATGAGGAAATTTTTAATTCTGTGTTGTATAGCGGAGGAGGTCCACGGACCGTAGCAGTATTTACATCAATGTCTTGTCCTCGCTATTAAGAAGTGAGATCGTAAAATTCCTAACACACGTTTTTCATTAAAACATTTAACCCAAGTATTATTTGATTTCAATTATATTCATTTGTTGTTAATCTGATTAAAAACCTCGTTCAGGTAGAAGGAATGGTCCACAATATGTTTCTAAAACCAAAAAAATGGAAAGCATTTTCAAAAGAGCTGGCAACACATCCGGAAGGAAAACAGCCCGCTTAACTCAGTGCTCGGACTATTTGGTACGAAAAATTAAAGCTAATGCAGGTTTAAAAACATACAAGGCTCAAAAAGTTTCTGCAAAAAAGGATGCAAAAAATTTAGAGGCCAAAAACAGAGTATGGAAATTGGAATTAAGAATTTTTCGATCTCACTCCTTATCACAATAGCCGTATTTAATTGTAATCATAGTTGTATACAAATTTGAAGACCGCATCGTGCTTAATTTTATTTTCTTTGGAACAAGCTAATCAGAAAATATTTTCCAGTTTGAAAATCAGAAAGAGTCCTCATGTAAACGCTTAAATGCCTCGTAAACTGTGCAATCTGTGCATTTTTACCTCTCGCAAATGAACTGTCAAAAATTGTATGTAAATTCGTTTGCACAACTCCGATAAGTTTGCGCGACAATTTAGTCTCGTGGGTTCATGAAATACGTTGCGCAAATTTTCGCATTTGCACAAATGGGAAACTTAAGCGTTTAAATGTGTACCCTTAGAGTGCTTTAACGATATAAATTCATAACCATAAAGGGTTTTTCTTGCACTTCGAATAACTGTAGGCCACTCACTAGTAGCCCATACAGTTCGGTTTCGAGTAAATGATTCTATTGTACTGTGAATAGAATCAACAGGCATCATTTTATGACCAGGTAGTAAGCAAATTTGAATAGCTTAGAAAAAAA
Source organism: Calliphora vomitoria (assembly GCA_942486065.2). Lineage (NCBI taxonomy): Eukaryota > Metazoa > Arthropoda > Insecta > Diptera > Calliphoridae > Calliphora > Calliphora vomitoria. The sequence goes on from OW818031.2 coordinate 92,391,660, forward strand.
TGCTTGATTTGATATTTGTCCAATAAATGGGATTTCAATTTATATATTTTCCCGTTAATTGTATTTCAATTTCTTTTGATTTTCTCTCTAGTACTTCGGCTACTCTTACTTTAATTTATTGCCCCTTTTGGCTTTTATGTCGCTTACGTTATTTTTGCGGTAAAGCAAAAAGGTGAGTGTCGCTTACGATATAATTGAATTTGCGTTATCTCTGTAAATATAAAAACTTTATTTTCATTATTTTGGGTGTTGATGCGCACGACACTTTTCTATCGATTTTCGTTAAAAAGTCAAATTCGGAAAAATGTCGCTTACGTTATTTTTGCGGTTAGGGCTCGATATGTTGTTCAACCTCCTCCATTTTTGAAATAACGGTATATCTTGAAAACAAAAGCTAATCTAAAAAACGATTAGCACCACTGGGTTAACCCGCCGTATGCCCCGCTTGACAGTTTTTTCAACTTGCACAGTGTTATTAATAACGTATATTAATGAACTGAATAATCCATATTTTGGCGTGGTAAAATTATCATATGCATTTTATGATAATAAAATGCAAAAACTATTATCAATTGGATTTTTTAAATTGTATGGAAAATATTGCTACTTTTCCCAAAAACTCGAAATAAAATTATCAACTTCTAAATGTTATCCGATTTTGCTCGAATTGTAAACATTTGGTTTTTAGATAACGTAGAACAATTACCTTGAGAGCATCGAAAATTCGAATAAAAGGACCACCCTCGTGTACACTTTTGTGAAATATTTATTTTCAAGAAGTCATATTTTTGGATCGGAAAGGATCTGGAGACAAAATGTATATGATCTGATAAATACATGCAAATATAAATGCTATCCATTTTGAGATGGATTCTTTAAATACAAAAATGTTTGGATTGAATTAAATTTTTTTGTTGATTAATGTTCACAAAAATAATTTTGATATTTGTGGATTTTCAGTAGAATAAAAAAATTAGTTCCCACTATACTTACACCTTAAACTGTATTTTTACAATACATTCGTATATAAATTACAGGAATTGTACATCCCCAAGAAGTTGGAGCTCTGATATGTGGATTTATTTATTACATTACCATTCCCTCAATGTATATGCTGTTGTTGATCTACTCTGTTTTCAATATGAATGATGTATCCTGGGGAACCCGTGAGGTTGCGCCAAAAAAGGTAATTGAAATATATATTAAGCTTTCCTACAAGTGCACACACACGCTAACTTGAATTATGATTTAATCAATTCTATTATCTGTTCAATGCCACAGACTTTATTGTACAATTTCTTTTACATATTCACATTCATAATACGTACCTACCTATAGGTACGAGGAAGCTTAAAAACACTTTCTTACACAATTGTACATATTTTCAGGATGACGATGATGCGCCTGATGGAGATGATGAAAATAAAGAGAGACATTACATACCGGGGTGGATTAATGATCCCCTACTTGTTGACTCTGAACTGGGTGAGATATCATTGCGTGAAAAACGTTTCTGGAAGGATTTAATTAAATTGTATTTGAAGCCAATGTTTCACACAAAAGAGAAGAAGGCTGAAATTGCCGACAGCCTACGGGAACTGCGCAACATGTTTGCATTCGCTTTTGTCATGATAAATTCAATTTTCGTTCTCATTGTGTTTTTGCTTCAACTAAAGAAAGATTACTTACACTTGGAGTGGCCCATTGACCCGGTCGACTTCATAACATACGATGATACAAACTCACAAATCTATATTTATCGTCGTTACAAGGAGCTTGACCCCATCGGTCTATGTTTTGTCCTCTTCTTTGGTCTCATTCTCATAATACAGTTTATTGCAATGTTCTTTCATCGTTTCGCAACCATTTCACAGTTGTTGGCTACAACTAAATTGGATTGGTTTAGAGCATCAAGTACGGTAAGAAAAACCATCTACTCAAAAGACTATTTACTTTTTCTTCTTTCATTCACATAAAGTTAAATTAGAGCAATAAACAGGTGCAACCAAACTAAGGTTCGTTATGTTGATTAGTACATACATAGAGCAACGATTTAAAGGAAATTTGATAAAACTCTAGGTTTTTTTAAATTAATTCTTTATAATTAAAATAATCTGTCGAATTTAGCACAATTTTGAATTAAAAAATCAAACTTAATGCTTTCATCATCTTGAAATTGATAAATAGAACACATTTTAATACACAACTATAACGAAATAACCATATATTTCGACGCTTTAACAAAATTTGTTTTGGTTTTTTGGAACTCTTAAAAAATAATATGAGAGGGACTCTTCAATTAAGAAAAAATATACACAGTAAATGTTAATAGTTAAAAGGTACGCTCACACTGTTGAAACATTTAACGAAAAAAAACGTAACCACTAACAACATTTTCCACAAGTACTCTCTGTTGATAAGGTTTGGTATTGAAAATGGGAAATATCGGTCCATGATTTTAAATTTCCTCCTGGAATACTGTTTGAGCAGTCATAAATATGTTAATTAAGTGACAATCCTTATAAAATTTTGCACAAATTTGTTATAAACACTCTGAAATTATACTGTAAATTATGGCGAAAATCGAACAACAATTGTCCCTAGTCCCCATACAAGGCCTCCCTCAGAAAATGTAAAAAATTGCACATAAACAAGTTTTATATGAAGCTAAATCTTTCAACCAACTTTTGTGAGAATTAGTACATAATTGACCCTACCCCCCATATAACCCCTATATCAGAAAAATATTTTATGTTCACATATTGATGGTGGGTACAAACGATTCGGCACAACAGAATATAACACTCTTGTACCAGAGAGTGTCCAAATGATATTTCAATAAACTTACGTGTTTAAGTATAGTCAAATGCCCTTGGAGTTAGAGATTTCACAAAACTGATGCTTAAGAAAAAGCACTTTTGCAGATTTAATAGACAAAAATAAAAATTGTTGTAATAAAGCATATCTCTTAAAACTTATTTAGCTAAATTAAAAAACATTCTTCTGAAATGCATGTATATAGCGATTAAAATTTTTGGAATACATGAAGACTAGATATTTTGATTTTAATTCTTAAATATATATTTTTCACGCTGATACTATTAATAAATCACATAAATTATCCTATAATATTAAATTAAAAAAATATTTTTTTTTTAAACCGACAACAACTTCATGTAGAACTGTTTTGTCCCTTTTATATAGACATGTTATTAAAATTGCATTACACTGCACAGTGGGGCAAAGAGCGTCGTTTGGGGTCCATTGTAAAAAAATTAACTTGAATACTCCTCTGCTACACCTATGTGAAATTTCATGTCAAACGGATCAGCCAGTTAAAAATGGATAATTTATTTTCCAAATATTTTGATTCTGCACACTGCGCTAATTTTTTGCGTAGCTCGATTTTTCTGATTTTTGTATGAAGGATCTCAGACTATTGGCGAATTCGAATGAATAAAGTTTTCCAATTAAAGCCTAGTACTCTGTTCATATTTGCGAAAAATGTTAGTTTTTTCATGCGAAAAAATTTATATGCAAAAAATGATCAGCTGTTGGTTTTCATTTCGTGCGAAATAAGTGCTGCTTATGTTATTTCGTGTGGAAAAATAAGGTTGCCAGATGTATTTCACATGTTTTCCACAATAAGAACAGAGTACTGCTTTTGCGAAATTATTTCGCATGTATTTCATTCCAAATATTTTATATGTAGTTTGACAGCAGTTCGCACGAAATTTTGAACAGAGTACTTAGCTTTAGAATAAAAATTCTTCCATCAATAATTGCCGAATACACAAATTAACAAGTTAGAGTGCTATATTCGGCTATGCCGAATCTTAAATACCCTCCACCTAAATTAGATGAAAACAATTATAGAAATTACATTGGCATAAACACTCTAATATCCATATTCAGTGTTTGTTATTAGGACTTAGCTCCGATTATGAAGAATGGTAGAATGTTAATGTAATACAGTAGTTTTCGCTTATAGTCTACAAATACAGTTGCACAATTTTTGTGAGCTATAAGCGAATAAGGACTATAACCGAATTTCTTTTTAAGCCACTTTATGGATTATAGATGAATACTGATATAATACTCATTTTGGACTATATACAAATTATGTACTTTCTTCAATAAAAACACTTTTTTTTAAACAAAATAAAAGTTTATTTAAAACATAGTTGTATAGTAGTATTTTATATGTTGTTAGAAAAACTAGTTTACGCAGAAGATATTTAATTTAAATTGTATAAAAATGTTATCTAATTCAGCAATTTATAATTGAAATAACTACATATTCCTACCACTTCCAACAGAGTCTATAATTTTATAATATGAATAAAATGTACTATTTAACAATTTATATACGTAATAAATGGTTAACATTACCGATTGGCTCAACTTTTTCCTTACTCACCACAAGTGAAAAAAAAGAGTATAAACAAGTTAGAGTGCTATATTCGGCTAAGCCGAATCTTAAATACCCTCCACCTAAATTAGATGAAAATTATAGAAATTACATTGGTATAAACACTCTAATATCCATATTCAGTGTTTGTTATTGGGACTTAGCTCCGATTATGAAGATTGGTAGAATGTTAATGTAATACAGTAGTTTCCGCTTATAGTCTACAAATACAGTTGCACAACCGAATTTCTTTTTAAGGCACTTTATGGATTATAGATGAATCCTGATATCATACACATTTTGTACTATATACAAATTATGTACTTTCTTCAATAAAACCACTTTTTGTAAACAAAATAAAAGTTTATTTAAAATATAGTAGTATTTTATATATTTTTGGAAAAATTAGTTTACGCAGAAGATATTTTATTTAAAATGTATAAAAATGTTATCTAATTCAGCAATTTATAATTGAAATAACTACATATTCCTACCATTTCCAACAGAGTCTATAATTTTATAATAGGAATAAAATGTACTATTTAACAATTTGTATACTTAATAATTGGTTAACATGAAGTAAAAGAGTATAAAAAAGGGTAAACAAAAATATTTAGTCAAACTTCAAAAGTATATTTATGTTCTATTTTAATGAATTTTCCGGATGTGCGCCTTATATATATAATTATGATCCCATAGTCAACAAGTCCAGTTGAAACTTTTGTATGTATTTTTTGGATGTGCGACTTATTTGGAAGATATAATTAAATATTTTAAAGTGATTTCTATGTATTTGAGGCATATTTTGCTTGATATTTTTCTCCATAACATTATTTACAAGAGTTTGATGGGTATTATTGTGATTATCGGAAATGGAGCTAATATGGGTGCTATGGTCAAATGTGGACCGATATTCACAAAACCCAGTAGTATAATTTTTGGATACAATATATTGATCTGTATACAATTTTAGTTCGATATCCATATATTTAAAATATTTATAGAGGTTAATGTGTTTTTCGGAAGTGGTCCTTATATGGGAGCTATGGTCAAATAAGAACCGATATTCACATAATCTAGTAGTATCACTTGTGAATTAATACTACCGATCTCTGTAAAATTTTAATTCGATAACGCTATTTTTCAGATATTTATGAAAATTAGTTTTTTTGGAAGTGGTCCTTATATGGGAGCTATAACAAATTATGGGCCGATCTTCATGAAATTCCCTACAGCGATTTTCATGTGCATTGGGATTATGCACATAAAAATTTTAAACTGATAATATAAACTGAAATATATAAGATATTTAAGTGTATTTAAATGATTTTCGAAAGTAAACTTTATATGGGGGCTATGGTCAAATAGTGCCCGATCCAAAAAAAATTGGTCTCGCGATTTCTGTTTGCACGAAACTTAGTTGCGCTGAATTTTGTATGGATACTGCAATTCTATGGACATTTATATACCATAGCACCATATTTCGGGAAGAAATTTGTATGGGGGCTACGAGAAATTATGGACCGATTCTTTCCATTTTCTATACAATTTGTCCTTTTATCATATTAATAATGAGTGCAAAATTTCATGGTATTCTCTGCAGTGAATTTACCCAAAGTCACAAAAAATCATGTGAAAATTATCAAAATTTTTGGAGGTTGTCTTACATTTTAATCCATAACCCTGGTTCTACCAATTCGATCTTGCTGATTTTCAATACCAAACTGCTTAGAAAAATTATAAACGTTTTGGAATACATTTCATTAATTTTGCATATGTATTTTGGACGTGAGAGTGTTTTACACAGACAGACAGACGGACAGACAGACGGACATTGCTCAATCGACTTAGAATTTCATAAGGATCAATAATATATATACTTTGTTGGGTCTCAGATGAATATTTCTCAATGTTACACACGGAATGACAAACTTATATATACCATCTTTCACCACTTGTGGTGGTGGAGGGTATAAAAAGGGTAAACAAATATATTTAGTCAAACTTCAAAAGTATATTTTTGTTCTGTTCTAATGAATTTTCCGGATGTAAGCCTTTCGGAAGTGGTCCTTATATGGGAGCTATGACCAATTATCGGCCGATCTTCATAAAATTCAACACATCGATTTTCGTATATAATGGAAAATTTGTTTGAAATTTTAACCGGATAGAAACTTTTATAAAAGATTTATTAGTATTTAAGTAATTTTCGAAAATGGACCATATATGGGAGCTATGGTCGATATTCACACAATCTAGTAGTATCATTTGTGAATTAATACTACCGATCAGTGTAAAATTTTAATTCGATAACGATATTTTTCAGATATTTATGAAAATTAATGTGGTTTTTAGAAGTGGTCCTTATATGGGAGCTATAACCAATTATGGACCGATCTTCATGAAATTCCCTACAGCGATTTTCATGTGCATGGGTACTATGCAAGTTGAATTTCAACCTGATACCTATATATATAAGATATTTAAGCGTATTTAAATGATTTTCGGAAGTAAACTTTATATGGGGGCTATGGTCAAATAGTGCCCGATCCAAAAAAAAATTGGTCTCGCGATTTCTGTTTGCACGAAACTTAGTTGCGCTGAATTTTGTATGGATACTGCAATTCTATGGACATTTATATACCATAGCACCATATTTCGGGAAGAAATTTGTATGGGGGCTACGAGAAATTATGGACCGATTCTTTCCATTTTCTATACAATTTGTCCTTTTATCATATTAATAATGAGTGCAAAATTTCATGGTATTCTCTGCAATGAATTTACCCAAAGTCACAAAAATCATGTGAAAATGATCAAAATTTTTGGAGGTTGTCTTACATTTTAATCCATAACCCTGGTTCTACCAATTCGATCTTGCTGATTTTCAATACCAAACTGCTTAGAAAAATTATAAACATTTTGGTATACATTTCATTAATTTTGCTTATGTATTTTGGATGTGAGAGTGTTTTACACAGACAGACAATCGACTTAGAATTTCATAAGGATCAATAATATATATACTTTGTTGGGTCTCAGATGAATATTTCTCAATGTTACACACGGAATGGCAAACTTATATATACCCTCTTTCACCACTTATGATGGTACAATCGAAAATCATATTGTTCAGACATGTTAGTGGTTCTAGACGATGTTCATGAATATAAATTCGAACTTTCAAAATCCATAATTCCCTTTTATTATTTTAAAGTTTTAAAGATCAATTAATTGGAAAAACTACTCAAATTCAAGCAGGTCAAGGAATCCTATCTAGTTATACAGTCGCCGAAATAATGATAGGTTCACCAAATTTTACTTATTTTTTTCTAAGTGTTACCGAGTTTTATCACAGTTTTTGTGTCAGTGTATTTATACGTCAAATTTTTACATATCCCCATGGCAGAACCAACAAGGTACAATTACTAGAAAGTATGTTCTCAATTATACATTTCCTATAACGTCAAACAAAAGAAAATTCCAAAGAAAACAAAACGAAATGTCTAAGACAAAAAAATTAATTTGTGGTTTTATTAGAAAATATATATGTATTTGCTTTTTTTCGTGAAATATTTAATAGAAATTAAAATTTTTACAAATAAATATGTGTTGGTTTTAATATAACGTGCAAAACATTGAGAAAACAAAATAAAAAGTGACGAGAGTAAATGCGTTATTTGACGTTGTAGGGGTAAATATTGATAACTCTCCGTAATAATTGTACCTGGTTGGTTCTACCATGCATATCCCGTTAAAATTTTTCGTTTGTTTTTTTTGCTACAATAAAGAAACAAAAATTTTACCGTTTTCAAAGCAAAATTGGAGCGAAATAAATATGAGTTCACAGATTATTCTAGAGTTTTCTTTGTTGGAGTACGGATAAAAGAACGTTCAAATCGCCAAATTGCAAAAAAGATTGGAAGATCGTTAATGTTGTAAACAATTTTTTAAAATTAAAGGACAGTTATGACACAAAGAAAAGTCCTGGCCCAAAACCTAAGCTGACTCAACCACAAAAATCGATGATATTACGAATGGTAACAAGGGAAAACTTGTTTGCTCCAGAAATAAAAGCCCGTCTGAATCTTTCAGTGTCTACCAGAATGGGTCAAGATCGGGAAAAATATTTTTTAACCCGAATTTTTTTTTTTTAACAAAAAATTTTTTTCGTCATAAATTTTTTTTTCATTAATAAATTTAAAAATTAGGAAAAAATTAAAAAAAAAATTGTAAACAATTTTGAAAAAAAAAATTAAAATTTTGAAAAAAAAAAATTATTTTGTTTACCTAAAAATATTAAAAAAAATTTATTTTAAAGTATAAGGTATATAATTGAAAACAATTTTGAAAAAAAAAAAATTAAAATTTTGAAAAAAAAAATTATTTTGTTTACCTAAAAATATTAAAAAAAAATTATTTTAAAGTATAATTTGGTGAAGGGTATATAAGATTCGGCACAGCCGAATATAGCTCTCTTGTTTTTATTCAATATTTGGCCCGCTTCCGGCAAAGGTATTGTTTCATACAGAAACTTTAAGTGTCTTGCTTGCCACACACAAAAACAACATTTCATATTGTGTTCATGTCGAAAGTATTTGGGCAACATTTTAAATTGAATTAAAGTTTTTTGTTTCATCTACTTGTATAAAGTTTATTTTCATCATCACCTGGTGTAACATAAAAATGCACTTTTCCAAGGTTCATTTTCTAGAACTCTACATGGTACATGGATGCATAAAAAAAAATGAATAGAAAACTTCAAATTAACTCTACTAAGTATATTTATTATTGTTGCTCTGTTGCACTCTGCTTAATTTTCATTTAAGATAACGGAGGAGGATGCAGCTCAAGAAATACGTGGCAATGCTGTGCATATTGCGCGCCAACTACAAAGACCAAAACGTCTTGATGACTATGATGAAGATGACACCGTAAACGATGCCAGCCCAAACGAACTGAATGATGAGGTTGAACAACACATGGTACGGCGTCAAACAATATTTAAATTGCATGAAAATCGTAATAGGAGTCATTACGACTACAGTGATCTGCCGCGCAATTTCGAACGAAGATTTCTGGGTGATGGTACGTAAACTTTGTGAACAATTTTATAGATTAACATTTCATTTGGAATTTTCTTACCTCCTTCAACAGATGATATCAATATGAAACACATTTCCATGAGTCGAAAATCCCTAATGATGTTGAATGAGACGCGATTTGTTGCAAAGCGTCGTCTAACTAAACAAACATCACGCAATACAGACTTCAATAGAAATCCAATGCAAGGTCACAATAATTTGGCATTTGACAATACGAATGTGTGAATGTCTCAATTATTTTATTAAGATACATACATATTTGCATAATATAAAACTTTATTACATTTATAATGATATGATTCGCAGACAAATGTATAAAATGTCATAATTGTCATAAAAAATAATCGGCCTGTATACATACATACTCACATCTACTTAACCCTAAATACAAATAAAAATATCCATAAAATCTTATGAAATATCCAACAAAAACTTGGTAATAACTTGCAATTACTTTTCAATGACTCTACATACCGATTGGACTACATAAAAGTTGTCGTATAATGACTTATTTATTACACAGGGCAACAAAGTCGAAACAATTTTTGAGGCTTTTTAAACCAATTTTGATGTATTGTGGTTGCAGTAGTATAAATATGGTCCAAAACATCATAAATTTGTTCTTTTGAAACTAATTTAAAAATAGTTTCTTTCGTTTGACAGATGTGAGATTTTCCTTTTAAAAGTTGGGTTGGATAATGGCTGAGTAGTAGTAGTTTAATGTCGGTGTTATATTCGGCTGCGCCGAATCTTATATACCCACCACCAATATAATTCGGACACCGACTGGTGTTCTTTTATAAAAACGTTTATCTGGTTCACCCGATTTGGTTAATTTTGTATTTTCTATCTTCACCTTGGAAGATTTATGCATTTAAACTTTATCGGGATCAAAATATGTATAGTGGTAAGTCCAAACAAAATGTATAATTTTTGTTTAATGTATTGTGATCCAAAACTGTTTACGGACATAGCATACTGTTAGGCACACAGCTATTAGCAGTAACTATTTGTGACAAATTTCGGTATTCTAGGTCTCCTCCTATTTTAATTATTTTGCCCGTTTTCCACATCAAATATTTCTGGTCAACAAATAATCAACAGACAGGCGGATATTGCTAGATCGTCTTAGAATTTTGTAGGGGCCCAGAATATATATACTGTAGTGTGTCTTCGAAAACTAATTATATGTGTTTCAAACGGAATGACAAAATCAATATACCCATCATATTTTTGAAGGAGGATAAAGTATTTTGCGGCCTTATATGGGTGCTGTAATCTATTAACCCATTTTCGACTAGTGATCGAATTTTCGACCAGCAACTATGTTAATGAATAAGAAGCTGACCGTATACAGAAAGGAAGTTTTATATTATTTTTACATATTTGATAAATTTATTTTTCTTTTCTTTAAGTAAAATCTCTCAACACCTAAATGACAGTAAGAAAAATTTTTATACATATCAACTCAAAAGTAGCAAAGGCTTGATAGTAGTCATAAAGGGTATAGAGTCCAGTGTAGATACAAACGAAATCAAGGAGGCCCTGGAAGAATTTGGCTATCAGACAAAGAATATAGTCAATATATTTAATAGAGACAAGGTTCCTCAGCCAATGTTTAGGGTTGAGTTAGAGCCTGATGATGGGAAATTAAAGAGAAATGAAACTCACCCTATATACTCTCTAAGATATTTGTTGAATCGTAGAGTAAATATAGAGGAACCTCTTAAGCGTAATCGTCCAGTTCAGTGTAGTCATTGTCAGGAATTTGGACATACACGAAATTATTGTACCCTACGCACTGTATGTGTTGCATGCGGAGACCTGCACTCTTCGTCACAATGTGATATAGTTAAGAATGGTCTCAGTAGAAAATGTGGTAACTGCGGTGGAAATCATTCCGCTAATTACCGCGGATGCCCGGTCTACAAGGAGTTATTAAAAAGATTAAGAGAGAGGCAAAAGCTATTGAGAGGTGAAATAGTTGAACCAACACCTACAAATTCGGAATCTACATCTAGACCACTAAGCTCTGGAGTAGTTTTTTCAAATAAAAATATAAATGCGGCTCATCCAATATTACAGCAAAATGACCAAGGAGCTACAATTAATGCTGGAGCCAGCTCATATGCCAGTATTTTAAGATCGGGTTATCAAAAGCCCAGTGTCCCCCAAAATGTGGGAGGGTTATAAAACCTTATGCAAGCACTTACTGAGAATATTTCCTCTATTAATCAAAATATGACTAACTTCATGTCATCCATGCAAACCACAATACAAGAGCTTCTGAGAGCACAGAACCAAATGATTCAAATTCTATTAACAAGAAAATGAATTTTTTAAAAATATGTTTCTGGAATGCAAATGGTTTAAACCAGCACAAATCGGAAATTTCCCATTTTATGTTAAATAAAAGCATCGATGTGATGTTAATTTCGGAAACACATCTTACAAATAGATATAACTTTAATATATCAGGTTACTCATTCTATTACACAAACCATCCGGATGGTAAGGCACATGGCGGCACCGGTATCATAATTAGAAACCGATTGAGACACTATGCCCTAGATGCGTTTTTAAAGGATTATATGCAAGCAACATCTATTCGCCTAGAATACCCAGCTGGAGAATTAACTCTGAGCTCTATATATTGCCCACCACGTTTTTCGATGACCAAGGAAAAATTTGAAGAATTCTTTCAACTAGAGCTGTATAAAGCTCTAGTTGATCACAAAAATTGCTTAGATTTTGTGTCCCCTGGACACCCAACTTATTGGCCAACTGATCCTAGAAAAATTCCTGATCTAATAGACTTCGCCATATGTAGAAATATTAGTCGAAATTCAGTATCCACAGAAATATCCTATGATCTATCTTCTGACCATTCTCCTGTAATTATTACTTATTGCGAGAGACCCAACAACCCAAGATTTCCTAAGGACTCTTTGTGTTTTAAGACAAATTGGCTAAAATATAGGAAATATATCAGCAGTCATATCCACACAAATCCTAATTTACAGTGTGAGGAAGACATAAATAAAACCGTCAATGACTTCACGTCATTGATGATTTCAGCTCTGGAACACTCTAGGTGCCAAATCCCTCCAAAAACTAATACGCCTATTTCAAATTCGGATATTGAAAGACTTCTTCTCGAAAAGAGAAGACTCAGAAGAGAATGGCAACATAATAGATCACCTGCTGCAAAGCAGAGGCTGTCCACAGCAGTGCGAAAACTGAAAGGAGCCCTTCATTTAGAAGAGGATCGCATAAACGAAAATTATATTAAAAGTTTGACGAGCACAAAATACACAAATTTCTCTCTTTGGAAGGCAACGAGGAACATTAAGCCACCGGTAGAGGCACAAAGCGCTTTAAGAAAAGCTGATGGAACCTGTGCTATAGAAAAAGCAACAGTATTTGCTGAACATTTAAGTGAAGTATTTCAACCTAATTCCACGGCAAATGAGTTCGAGCTCGAAGAATTTCCGGTTTCAACAATGGTTAATGTAGCCCAATTCGATATTGGCCCTGAGGATGTTAATAGAGTAATTAAAAATAAATTAAACTTGAAAAAATCACCGGGATATGATTTAATAACTCCATCATTGATTAAGAACCTACCAAATGTGGCAATAATTGTGCTTTCTATATTGTTTAATTCGATCTTGAAACTTGGAATTTATCCAAAAAATTGGAAAATTTCTCAAATAATAATGATACCGAAACCGGGTAAAGATTTAACCCTGCTATCGTCTTATAGACCTATTAGCCTACTCCCTTGTTTGTCGAAGCTGTTCGAGAAAATATTCCAGGAAAAGATCATACCATCTTTGAATGATGGAAATATTATCCCAGTACACCAATTTGGTTTCCGTGAACATCATGGCACCATTGTACAAGTCAATCGTTTAACTGGAGAGATTAGAAAATCTTTTGAATTAAAGAAATATTGTTCTGCCGTCTTTTTAGATGTTGCCCAAGCTTTTGACAAGGTATGGCATAAAGGTATAGTACATAAAATCAAATGTTTACTACCACTATGTACTCATAAATTGCTGGAGTCTTATCTATCGAATAGACTTTTCAGAGTTAAGTTCAATGATTATGTGACGAGAGAATACAAGATTAGAGCTGGCGTTCCACAGGGAAGTGTACTAGGACCTACGTTATATTTGATTTACACCTCTGACTTGCCTACGTGCGATAAATTAACAATCTCTACTTTTGCGGATGATACCGCCATTATTAGTTCACACGAACTAATAATGGCGAAATAAAGGTGAATGAGCTGAAAAGTAAACATGTTACGTTCGCTCTAAGGAAAGGAAATTGCCCACCTGTCACACTCAACAACGTTAATATACCGCAGTCTAATTATGTCACCTACCTTAGTATTCATCTTGATAGACTTATTTGGCGCCGTCACATAGAAACCAAGAGACTTCACATGAAGCTAAAAGCCTCTAGCTTTCATTGGTTAATCAGTGATCAATCAAAATTAAGCCTTGAATATAAAGTCATCCTGTATAAGACCGTTTTAAAACCAATTTGGAAATATGGAATTCAATTATGGGGAATGGCTAGCAACACCAGTATTGATCTTATACAGAGGGCCCAATCTAAAATTCTTAGGACCATGACGGGAGCACCATGGTATATAAGAAATGAAAACATCCACAGGGACTTAGATGTGACATTGGTAAAGGAAGAGTTCAAGAAAGTCCGTGAGAAATATATTGTTAAGCTGCAAAACCATCCCAATACGCTTGCAAGACAGCTTGTGCAGATCCAAACCCGATCCAGGCTCCGTAGAGCTGATCTACCACCCCACTAAGATGAGTGCCAGTTAACCATGAAGGCTCTCTTGTTGGAGAGCAACTATTTTTAATTTTAGATATAAGATTTAAATACTTATTGTTAGGCCTATAAAAGGCAGATTCAATAAACTAATAAAAGCGTAAAAAAAAAAAAAGTAAAACCAGAATTTTGCTTCAAGGAATAAAAATGCAATTTTTAGTCACTTTTCTAAAATGTTATAAAAATTAAAAAGTAATATATTTTTATTACTTTCCGTGAAGACAAAATACCAAGTTATAAGAGAAGATGACCGAAAACCGTCAAATAGCGTCTGCAAAATTTTTTAATTATTTTCTTTTCTTATTATATTTAAATGCTTCAAAATCTCAACATATGTTTTATTTTTACCTTTGGGTAATTTTTTTGTGATGTATATCGTGTATATCGTTTTGTTTTGTGGAACCTAGATCTCATTTTGATATTTTTGCACTATGTTCGAATTATTCCAATATTTCGGAAATTGTTGATTTTACAAATGTCAATGCGCATTAAAATAATGTTACTGCTAACCTTGCTCCAACAGAATTGCATGGATTTATTGGAATTTTATACTTGTCTGGGTATCATACACTATCACATATCGATGGGATCATCAATGTCGGAACAAGTTATAAAACCTCAATCGATTTAAAACCATTAAAAGGTATTTACATCTTGTCGATAATACTAATTTTGATATAACAGTTATATTGCTAAAGTTCAACCGTTTGTTGCTGCTCTTAATAAAAAATATATTCAGTTTGGAGTTTTCAGTGATGTTCTCTCTACAGAAAGAAGCCATTTTTTGACTGGCACTTAATGACTGAGATCGAAAAATTCTTAACATACATACTATATGTTAATAAAAATGAAACCACCAAACTTACAGTTTTGATTATTTTTGTATTTGATTGAAATTATTGTTACAATTTACAAAAAATATTATTTTTATAGTTCTAATCAATAGTAATGAATTTATGATCCTTTTCCGGAAACCCATCCATTATGGTTTTTATAGCGATTTCTGTCACTTCAGGTTGTCCATTTCCGTTTAAAATCTACCACACTTTTGGACACCTTTTGTTCCAATTCTCTTTTAACAAGAGCCCAATATCTCTCCACTGGCCTTAGCATCAGGCAGTTTGGAGAATTTGCTTCTCTTGGTACAAATACCACATTATTGTTCTTTTACCACTCAAGACCTTTATTACCATAGTGACAGGGGGCCAAATCAGACCAAAATTAAGTGGACACACTAAGAAGTCTTATGAATGGAAGCTAACTTTTTTGTAAACATTCCTTGATGTAAATTTCGGTATTTATAGAGCCCTTTGTAACAAATGTTTGGCTTTTTTGCCGCAACTTCATATTGCTTGCCATGCCAAGAACTTTTTGGCAAATTTTGTCTGCTTTTGGGTCCTAAACTTTCCTTCAACATTCCCTCGAGCATCAGCAACATCAAAATTTTGACCCGGAAGTTGCGAAAAATCTGCCAGAACATACGTTTCGTCATCCATTATGCAGCAGGAATATTTTTTTTATACAATTTGACTTCAATTTCCGTGCTCTATTTTTGGCCTCTAAATTTTTAGTAGCGTTCCTGTTAGGAACTTTTTGAGCCTTGTATGTTTTTAAACCTGCATTGGCTTTAACTTTTCGTACCAAATAGTTCGAGCACTGAGCTAACCGGGTTGCTTTCCTACCGGATGTGTTAGGAGCTCTTTTGAAAATGCTTTCTATTTATTTGGCTTAATAAACGTCATGTGAACCATTCCTTCTACCTGAACCAGGTTTTCTATCAACGGACAAGTTCTCCCGGTACTGTTGAATAACATTGAAAACATTTTGACGACCGACCTTTGATTGTTTGGCCAACTTTTTGTAGGACCAAATGTCTTTGTAAGTTTGTTTGAGCATCACGGCTAAATCGATTTTATTGAAATTTGGAACGTATATAGATCCTTACTTGGAAGCGTCAATAGGCTATAACTTTTTTCAATACTTTTATCAGAAAGGGATAAACGGGGGGAAAAACCTTTAGTTCTTAAACAATAATTACTAAACGGCTGAACCGATTTTTACTACGACAGGGGTAGCAAAGCGCACCGGGTCAAGCTAGTATTTAATAATTTTAGTACGCACTTTTTTCTGGTCACTCATTTTAATTAGATTAACAACAAATGAACATAATTGACATTAAACATAATAACTGACATGGTTTACAAAGGCAACTTGATAAAAAAAAAATCAAATAATACTTGGGTTAAAAGTTGTAATGAAAAACGTGTGTTAAGATTTTTTCGATCTCAGTCCTTATGTAAGATGTTTATATAAGAAAAGTCAATTCGATTCGGCTTTAAGTCATGGTGCTTATGTTCAGAAAATGGCTACTGCTTATGGTTCGATCATATGTCCTGGTGCCAAAAAGTTTTAGATTTGCTTGCTAACGTACCTGATCCTGAATTTCACACAGTTTTCTTTGACAATTTTTCGTTCATCTTATCATCTATGTGTCTTTAGAAGAGCGAACATTTTATACAACTGGAACTATACAGATTGGAAAATGTTCCGTTGCAAAATTTAAAGAAAGGTAAGAAAGCAGGAGAATTTGATCACTTAATTGACAGTCAACAAGAAATACTGCTGTCAATGTTATAACAAATAACTTCACAGTAGAACAACAAGTCAAAGATATTGTCGCAAGCAGAGAAAACCATAAGATTTCCACAGCCGAAAGTGTTAAAATAATATAACCAAGGCATGGGTCGTGTTGATCTTCGTGATAATGCCGCGTCTAACTACCTCATATGTATGAAAGGGAAAATATAAAATATATGCACGTCGCAAATTGATTTTCGTTCTGTAGTCAGAAGACATAGACATACGACAAGGATAATGACTTTGAAAATGAGAACTTGGAATATCTCACGAACCTCCCTCGATTCAATGCGAAAGTACATGCCGTATCAAAAAGCACATAGAATAAACATAGTCGGTGTAAGCTATGCAATAAGCACACTATATTTACATGTAAGAAGTGCAATATTTATCTACTCACCAAATTTTTTGAAGAATACCATAAAGTTTTTTAAATGTAACTTATGAATACGTTTTATTATGTAATATTTATTTTAAATAAACCCGCATTACTTTAATATTTTCCTTAAAACAAAATATGTTCTCTTTTTAATTGCAAATATTTATATTTCTTAAATTATATCGTTTTTGGCCAATGGTCTAATTTTCGACCAAGCCATTCTAGGAAAAGGCAAAAATTGTAATGGGAGCTTTTAAACCATGCCTTTAAAAGGAATTTAATGAACTTCGTCGGATTCTAGTAGTGGCCGATAATGAGCTAAGGCGCCATTGTCCAAAAAAAATTGTGCGTCACTATCTGTGTAAAATTCTTGTTCGCTGTCGATATTTATAACGGGAGTGGTCCATATATAAGACAAATGACAAGTTATGGGCCAGTATTCATAACATTGGGTGCGTCGATTCATTTATTGTAATGTTTACATAGTAGTGCTCGGAATTTGTATAGTCACTGTGGTAAACGTCAAAATTTGTATTCCTTAATCGGACTCATAAATCTGCACATTAAGTTTATGAGTTTCTGCGTCTATTATTAGCTTAGCGTTACCCATACAATGCACTTTCAGGTCAAGTACCGTTACCGATAAGCAACCGTTACCGAAATAACTACAATTACAGTTACCGCTAAAATACCGTCACCAATATAATCGTAAATACCGTTACCGTTATTCTATAAATAATTTCAATTAAAACAAGTATGAAAGTATGATCGGTCAAGCCCGACCAGATAATACCCTACACTAAGTAAATGAGCAAAAACATTTTTCTTTCAAAATTTCAATAATTTATATTCGTGAGTGATTTTCGGAAGTGGGCCTTATATGGGTGCTATGAAAAATTATGGACCGATCACCATGAAATTTGGTTATGTGATTAATGTCTATATGAAAGTTATTTATGTTGCATTTTATGTATATACCAACATTTTAAGGAGATTTATGCTCGTTAAAGTGATTATTGGAAGCAGGCCTTATATATGGGAGCTATGACTAATTATGGACCGATCATAATAAAATTTGGTGACATTAATTTGGTATATATAAAACTTGCTTGGAGAAAAACTTGTGTAGATACCTATATAAATTAAACATTGAAATAATGGACCGATTTCAGCCAGTTTCAATAGGCTTTGTCCTTGGGCAGAAGAAATGATATGTACTAAATTTTATCGAAATATCTTCAAAATTGCGACCTGTACTCTGCACACATTGTTTACATGGACAACCAGCCAGACAGACGGACGGACATCGTTTAATCGACTCAGAAAGTGATTCTTTAAGGTGGGTGTTAGACTAATATTTTTAATATACCCTCCCCACTATGGTGGTGTAGGGTATAAAAATACAATCAATATCAGTTTGTGTTAATTAAAATCTACAAAACTTAAAATATAATAAATACTACCATTTATTTATAATTTAAATCAGGATGGAATTACAGTTACCGAAATAATAGCAGATACCATTACTAAAATTACAAAAAAAAACCAAACAACATCGGGTACTATGATATATTTTAATAGAATATGCATATGTTAGTATTTATAAATTATTTATGTATATATTTTACATCACAAAATGGCTCTAGAAATTGTCATCAGTTTCTGGCTTTTCATTTTGCCTATTTTTTAAGTTACAAGCATCGTCCATTGTTGTAGGCAGCGATTTATTGGCAGTTTCTGGAAATAGTAATGTCAGACAACCGCTGACCAAGGCAAAACCAGCAAATAGTATTTGTGGGGCATATTCGTAGTAATTGGCCTAAGAAGAAGTAAAATTATAAATTGAATTTAAAAAACCATGTATAATTTATTTATTTCTTCAAAGTTTACCAGCAATGGAGTTTGTGGTGCCAACATAGAACCAATACGACCAATCATAGAGCACAAGGATAGAAGACTATTGCGCACGTTTGTGGGAAATATTTCGGAGGTAAAAAAGTATAAAACTTGAAAACTACAAGTTATAGCAAATTTACCAATCAAAAATAATATCAGTTCAATGGAGTTACTATCTGAAAATAAAACAACTAGTTAAATAAATACATCTAAACAAAATATTATTAATATGCCTGTAATTGTTACCTTTTCCAAATAGTATTGTTGCAATCATACACAAAGCACATATCAACATGGAACCACATAAAGAACAAGTTAGAGTGCTATATTCGGCTATGCCGAATCTTAAATACCCTCCACCTAAATTATATGAAAATTATAGGAATTACATTGGTATAAACACTCTAATATCCATATTCCGTGTTTGTTATTGGGACTTAGCTCCGATTATGAAGATTTGTAGAATGTTAATGTAATACAGTAGTTTTCGCTTATAGCACAATTTTTGTGGACTATAAGCGAATTAGGACTATAACCGTATACAAATAATGTATTTTCTTCAATAAAAACACTTTTTTAAACAAAATAAAAGTTTATTTAAAATATAGTAGTATACTAGTATTTTATATATTGTTAGAAAAACTAGTTTACGCAGAAGATATTTTATTTCAAATGTATAAAAATGTTATCTAATTCAGCAATTTATAATTGAAATAACTACATATTCCTACCATTTCCAACAGAGTCTATAACTTTATAATAGGAATAAAATGTACTATTTAACAATTTATATACTTAATAATTGATTAACATTACCGATTGGCTCAACATTTTCCTTATTCACCACAAGTGAAGTAAAAGAGAATAGAAAAGGGTAAACAAATATATTTAGTCAAACCTCAAAAGTATATTTTTGTTCTGTTCTAATGAATTTTCCAGATGTGAGCCTTATATATATAATTATGAACCCATAGTCACCAAGTCTAGTTGAAACTTTTACATTTTTTACCGATATGAGTGTATATATCGTTAATGTATTTTTCGGATGTGCGACTTATTTGGAAGATATAATTAAATATTTTAAAGTGATTTCTATGTATTTGAGGCATATTTTGCTTGAAATTATTCTCCATAACATTATTTACAAGAGTTTTATGGGAATTATTGTGATTATCGGAAATGGAGCTAATATGGGTGCTATGGTCAAATATGGACCGATATTCACAAAACCCAGTAGTATAATGTTTCAATACAATCTATTGATTTGTATACAATTTTTGTTCGATATCCACATATTTAAAATATTTATAGAGGTTGATGTGGTTTTCGGAAGTGGTCCTTATATGGGAGCTATGACCAATCATCGGCCGATCATCACAAAATTCAACACATTGATTTTCGTATATAATGTAAATATTTATTTGAAATTTTAACCAGATAGAAGCTTTTATAAGAGATTTATTAGTATTTAAGTATTTTTCGGAAATGGACCTTATGGGAGCTATGGTCAAATATGAACCGATATTCACACAATCTAGTAGTATCATTTGTGAATTAATACTACCGATCTGTGTAAAATTTTAATTCGATAACGATATTTTTCAGATATTTAGTAAAATTAATGTGGTTTTTAGAAGTGGGTCCTTATATGGGAGCTATAACCAATTATGGGCCGATCTTCATGAAATTCCCTACAGCGATTTTCATGTCCATGGGGATTATTCAAGTTGAATTTCAACCTGATACCGATATATATAAGATATTTAAGTGTATTTAAATGATATTCGGAAGTAAACTTTATATGGGGGCTAGGGTCAAATAGTGCCCGATCCAAAAAAAAAATTTGTCACGCGATTTCTGTTTGCACGAAACATAGATGTGCTGAATTTGGTATGGATACTGCAATTCTATGGGCATTTATATACCATAGCACCATATTTCGGGAAGAAATTTGTATGGGGGCTACGAGAAATTATGGACCGATTTTTTCCACTTTCAACAGAATTTGTCCTTTTATCAAATCAATAATGAGTGCAAAATTTCATGGTATTCGCTGCAATGAATGTACCCAAAGTCACAAAAAATCATGTGAAAATTTTAAAAATTTTTGGAGGTTGTCTTACATTTTGATCCATAACCCTGGTTCTACCAATTCGATTTTGCTGATTTTCAATACCAAACTGCTTAGAAAAATTATAAACATTTTGGTATACATTTCATTAATTTTGCTTATGTAGTTTGGACGTGAGAGTGTTTTACACAGACAGACAGACAGACGGACAGACGGACAGACAGACGGACATTGCTCAATCGACTTAGAATTTCATAAGGATCAATAATATATATACTTTGTTGGGTCTCAGATGAATATTTCTCAATGTTACACACGGAATGACAAACGTATATATACCCTCTTTCACCACTTGTGGTGGTGGAGGGTATAAAAACGTCGTCCTATTGTGTTCATTATGAAGAGTGGAAGTATTAAACCCGGCACTTGGACTAGGCCATTTAGCATAAAGTTATTGTATTTATTGCCACCTAAATTTACCGAATTTAAACTCAAACCCAATGCCACCAGCGTGTGTGTAAACCAACACAATGAACAATTCGCAATTCTCCAGAAAAACGTTTTAATTGCTAACCAAATGGGGTAACTGCTCTCATTCGCCATTTCTAATTTGATTTTATTAGAGTTGACCAAATTTGTTAAGCTACTCTCTGGCAGAACTTTACGATTAATGCGAGCCGCCTTTTTAAGTATTGCAACAGCTTGCTCTTCTCTACCTTGACTCAAAAGCCAACGCACACTTTCGGGCAATAGGATTAGAAAGAATATGTGTAATGCCGCAGGTATGTACAGTACTCGAAGAAGAGTTCTCCAATTTTGAAACTGTTCGGCTAAAACACCCAACAATGCTTCGCCCAAGGAATAGAATATCGTGATTATTGTGGCGGCCGCCACACGCCGTTTCGGACCAACCAATTCAATGGCCAATAAAAATGCCGTAGGAAATAATGTACTTCCAACAATCATATCAAACAGTTCAAACGATAGAAACATATAGTAATTTGTCGAAAACGATCGTATTATGCCCATAATGGAACTAAGAAATCCAGCAATTGCCAACATAGTGCGACGGCCGAATCTAAATAAAAACATGTAAAAAATATAATAAAAATCTTAGATTTCCTTCACCAAAGTATACTTTAAGATAAAGATTTAAAATATTTTTGGTGAACAAAATTTTTTTTCTGAAAAAAATATGGTGTGCATAGAAGTGCGATTAATAAAATCCAGATCTGGGTTGGCTACCGTTAGCCCTAAAATACCTTTTCAACTCAACATTAGTCGCCGAAATAAATGCAATTATCGTTACCTCAAAATAGCTTTACCAATATTCTACAAATAATTTGAAATTGTAAAAAAATATTTTTTTTAAATTTTAATAATTTAGTTTATTGAAATCTACAGAATTTAAAATATAATAGAATATTAACTTTCTTTTAATTTGTGTAATAATTTAATTCAGGAAGAAATTGCCGTTATCATTAAAATACCTTCTCCGATATAACTGGAACTGCCGTTACCACCAAAATACCGAAACCCTTAAGTCACCGTTAACGTTAACCTTTTTACAGTTTTAAATCGGTAGCCAACATTACTTTATAATTTAAATGGTAATTAAACAAATTCAGGGAAAATAACCAAATGTATGTTATATACGAAAAATATCGACATTTTTCGCATCTTCCCTTCTATGTATTTATTCTATGGTGAAGAGTATAAACCACCTTATTCATTAAATGAACAAAGAAATGTTTTATTTCTAGATATGCCATCGTATTTACCTATCTGCAAGTAGACCACCTAGCGGTATGCCAATGAATTGCCCGACATTATTGATAGTACCAGCCATGTTAAGCTTCCATTCGTCAGAGCAAAAGAATCCAAACTAATCCAGAATTTAATAATTAAATTCATGAGTTAGAAATTTAATTTTATAATATCATTATTATAATTACCTCATTCGCCGTTGTATATTCTGTATCACGAAATTTAAATCCATTATAACACTTTTCGACCATGGATTTGTTGAAATTATGTTCAACACAGTTGGATGTAGATGGCGATGAATAGTAATCGTCCAAATTCTTATCATATACATATCGATTGCATTTGTCATACTGTGTATCCTTTTGTGGAATTGTAAAATTAAGCCAAGGCTCCCAATACTGACTAGTTGGTCCATCGCACTGAGTAATATTACATCTAAAAAAACATATTGATAGGTATTAAATATGATTATTTCCACAATAAAAAATAAACATTTTAATTTTGAGAACTCTTTAATGAATACTTCGGAGGAGTCGCTTAAAGTACTTTTTCAAACACATTTTCCTGGATATATTTTTGAGCAAGAAGGGGATTAAACTATCGACTATATAAGTTTAAATACGGGTGTACGTTTGAATATATGAGGAATTGTTACACCAAATATACTGAAATGGTTAATACCTTTGAGTCTTTCAAAGAATTATAAGTATGGACGGAATTTATGCTAAAATTATACAGAAAGTAATTGATATACTTATAATAGGTAACAAACTCATAAATATACATATATACCTTCTGTTTTGTAAATTTTGGGAAAAGTTAAGACTTTTACTGCACTATACTCATGTCAGAAGCTTATTGGAGCGAAAGACATACTTTAACCCAGACTACTTTATTGGTTATACAATACGTTAGTAAGGCCTATTGCAACATATGATGGCCCATTCTTAAACATAAGATAAATGCAAATGCACTTGACGAAAGCAACAGGGAAGATTTGTTAAACTTAATATGGGCAATAGACATACATATCAAACAGATCGTAAGAATAACGATTACCAGATTAAAGCAAACTGGATCACCGAAAAGTGCAGCATTCTGAAGTAATATTAGACATTGGAAAAAATTCAGTAACGGACTATGAAACTCCTCATTATGTGATGGGAGATACAATTGATAGTATATTTCCAATACTGGAGGACTGGTTGCATGGTAAAGTTCGCTATTCGAACACAAATATCTTCACAGATGCACAGTGGGGCAGAATCAAAATTTTTTGGAAATAAATCGGGGATTTCTAAACAGCTGGTCCGATCGGGATAAAATTTGTAGTGGGCGTAGCCAAGGAGTATTCAAGTTTAATTTATTAAAATGGATGCTACATATGCTCCAGGCGCGGCTCTATGGGGTCTCAAAGTAGGGTACCTTCGACATGTAAAATTTTTAAACACGTGCCAATTTTTTGTTTCCCATCCGATTTCAAAGATTTGTATATTTTTGGATAGCGCTTGGCTAGGTCTTGAAAAAACTTGCTTGCGTGTGTTATTTATCTTTTGTATGTTATTGGTAATTTAGTTGTCTATCTAACAAAAGAAATTTGAGTCCATTCGGTCCAAAACTAAGCCCTATATTTAAAAAAAAAGCGGACCAAGGTATGGCCAAATTTTAAAAGTTCAATTTTTATGTCGAAGGTACCCTACTTTGAGACCCCATATAGCCGCGCCTGGAGCATATGTAGCATCCATAATAACACATGCTTGCGTGTGTTATTTATCTCTTATAATTTCCGAGTTATAGGTATTTCAAAATTGAAGTTTTAAAATTTGACTATACCTTGGTCCACTTTTTTTTAAATATAGTGCTTAGTTTTAGACCGAATGGACTCAAATTTCTTTTGTTAGATAGACAACTAAATTACCAATAACATACAAAAGATATCAGGGAAATATCAACTATGTATCCAAAAATAAACGATTTTTAATTTAAAACTTCAAAAAATAGTAAATTTTTGCAGTTTTTTGGACGAAAAGGTGACTTAAATTTTTTTTATTAAAAAAAACTTTATGTAAGAACATAAAACAATTTTATGTGTTTCCGTAATTTAAAACTTCAAAAAATAGTAAATTTTTGCAGTTTTTTGGACGAAAAGGTGACTTAAATCTTTTTTTATTAAAAAAAACTTTATGTAAGAACATAAAAAAATTTTATGTGTTTCCGTAAGGTATCTTTACGGAAAACATTTTGGTATAAAAGAAATGTCTTTTTTTTCGAATATATCGGCCCTACGCCCTTCAGAATTTGACCTATTTTTTATCAAAATTTCAAATTTGGGCCACATGTTCTAAAATCCCAAAGCTGGGATCAGAACGTAAAGCAGCCTTGGAAACCTTGATGTGATTTCTATTTATTCCCAAAGTATTTTCCCAGCCCCGATGGAAGTGTGGACCCTATGGGCCAAATTGTAAAAACTACCATTTTTGAGATTTTCGCTCCAATTTTTAGGAATTGCGGGATGCCCTTTGACCTTTTGACAAGTTTTTTTACACTTTTTTATTTAGAATGACAAGTTTAAAAAATATTTAAATTTCATTGTGTTTTGTCAATAAATAAAGATTTTATAGCATATTACATATTTACTGAGTTTCTACAACTAAAAATTGTATAAAAATTTTAATAGGATTGCAAATATTATGAACAATTTGATCCACATTTATTCCGAACTATTTTTTTTTTTTTTTTTGTTTAGACAAGTTAATTTTTAATCTTACCAAAAAAATTTCAAGTCAATATCTCAATTAGATTCAAAAATATCTCACTTTAAAACTCCGTTCTTCAATAATATTTCACATTTTCATATTTTAGTATAGAATGTGATTAAGTCAGAACCATTGAATTGTTGCTCAATAAAATAGTATTAGGAAAATTTGTACAAATTTTTAGCATGAAAATGTGATATACAAATCTTTGAAATCGGATGAGAAACAAAAAAATGCATGTCGAAGGTACCCTAATTTGAGCCCCCATATCGCCGCCCCTGGAGCATTTGTAAGATCCATTTTAATAACTTAAACTCGAATACTTCTTGGCTACGCCTATGTCAAATTTTATTCCGATCGGACCAACCGTTTAGAAATGCCAGATTTTTTTTCCAAATAATTTTGATTCTGCCCCACTCTGCGATGGTTCTAAAATACTTGAAGGAATCCTGTGATTTATTCTGCAGTATATTACAGATGGTTTTAATATCCATCTTGTGTATATACAGGTGTTCCTGCCCCTGGAAGCTATAGAATCGGACACATTTTCCTCCCTTATCCGAAATCTTCCAGCTTATATGACAAACATCAAGAAGTGAGTGAATTATTAAAGAGGATAGCTTATAGAACTTATAAATATTTAATATTCTTTGAAACGTATCTTAACCAGTATAGCTTTAAAATAGAAAACCACATACGAAAATACGCTTACAGGAGTTCTCCAATGCCCCTCCGAATTTAACATATTTTTTTATCGAAATTTTGAATTTAAGAGCAATAAATTTAATGTATAATGCTATGACAAAATACAAAATATAGCAATATCTACCTTTCTGTAATATTTGTATTTACTTCGCTTACAAACTTCTTCATATTTTTTATTTTCAGTAACATATTTTTTTAATGTTGCTTGTTTTTCGGTTTTGATGAAATGTGGTAAGAGCTCTAAAAGACTTGTCCTTCATATTATAAGACTTGAAATTGATTCATTTGTTTTCTGTTGTAATATGAATTTAATTTTTGTATTTATATTGTATTTTTTCCTTTAATATTTATAGTTAAAATTATTGGCATATGATCAGACCATATCTTACTTTCTACCGAAAAACGTTCAATACGCTCCAAGTTATCATGTGCTGAGGCCCATATATCGTTGACTGATTGCCCTACACTGCTAGTTGAATGCCATTTTTATCGCCTTTTGCACATCCATTTAAAATGTGTAAACCAAAATCTGGCATACTTCAATGAAAGATTTTCCTTTTTTATTTTCCGTTACATCTATAGACTTTCTTGTGTCCAAACCGGCTTTATATGACGACTTAAAATAATAATATAATGGTTGCTGCATGTTTCCTATTCGGATGTTTAGGTTAGGTTTGAATGGTTGTTGATTAACCAAAGCAAACTGGACGACAAGACGACAAGATGAATTCCAAGTATCAGCTTATGGAATGTTTATATCATTCAATGATATAGGTGGACAATCGCCCCTAATGAGTGTAAAAGTTTGTTTTGAGATCACTTCATCCACACGTCTAATATAGTTTCCCAGTTCCATGGAAGCTACGTGTGGCTTTTCGTGCAATCTAAGTTGTATTATCAGCAAATGTTGATATTGTTAGCCTATCACATACAGGAAATCCAGAGATACAATTAAATAAAATCTTGGACAGAGGGCAACGAGGACCACCAACATGAGTCCCGAAATTTTCCGTTACATAATCGCTGTGAAGAACTCTAATAGTTTATGGATACATGGGGGCAAGAGACATTTAGTCTCGTGTATAAGTCCATCATGCCATACTTTGTCGAATGCTTGTGCGATATCCAAAAAAAAATAGCTGAGCAGTATTACTTTTTTTCAAAAGACTATCTTATCTCTCCAGTTAATATGCCAATTGTCCCATGGTGTTCATGGAGGCCAAATTGGTGGATTAGGATAATATTTCGATCATTTAGATATTATACAATTTTGCCCTGAAGAATTTTTTCAAATAAATTCGACAGACAATGCAGCAGGTCTGTATGTACTGACATAATAACCTGAACAATTTCGCAGTTGGTTGGTACAAAGTCTAGTTTCAAGATCGCATTAAACATTATATTTAGATAACACAACGATGGCAGTATACGTTAGATTTTTAATCATGGTTGGCCTTATTTTGTCGAAACCGCGAGGCTTTTTTAAATTCATGTTCTCTTGAATGATATTTTCAATGTCCTCTGGACCAATTCTGATATACATAGTCAAAGTTTGTTGTCCGACACGATGGAGTTTCGTTAAGCACGAAATCATTTATTGGGGGATTCGGTTCAAATACATCACTTATATGTCTGGCAAAAATCAATACACTTCGTGCCCAATTGCCATCAGATTTTCTCAATTGACTTTATAATTCGTAAAACTTTCAATGTAACTATTATTTCTGCGATCCTCTTCCAAGTGAAGTTTTTAATTCAGTTTCCTGGTAGCTATGGACATCCTCTGCATAGCAGGTGATCTATTTTGTTGCCGCTCTCTTCTAAGTTGTATTTTTTCGAGAAATATTCGTTCAATATCTGAATTAGAAATATGCATTTTTTGTTCCAGGCGAGCTTGTGTTATGGAATGAGAAACCTGGAATATTAAATATATATATATTTGCAAGATGAGTTTCACATATTAGCATCACATAGATATTCTTATTTGGCATACATTTTTTAACCTCAGATTAATGTTGGTTCAAACCGTTTGCTAGATAATAGAATTTGTAGCATTTGATTCTGGACTCTCAAAAGCTCTTGTATAGTATTTTGCATGGATGATCTCTCTTAATCAGAATATGACTAACTTATATTCTGATTAATAGAGTTTATTTTTTGTATAAATCCCTGTATTAAGTTTTCAATTCCTTCTATATTCTGATGTATATTAGTATTTTGGCTGGACGAATTTAAAATACTAGCAAAAGACTTGGTGCCAGAGGTAACGGGTTATAAATTCGGGAAGTTCGAATTTGTTGGCAAAGATCTATTAAGTATTTTCGTTCGAATAGTTTACTGATATTGTAATCTCATTCAAATTGACGGTTGTTGGCACGACAACTTCACATCTTTTCAGCTGGTGCCTCACTCTTAATTCTTATAGAATGGACAACCGCAAGATTTTTGTCTCGCGAAGACCAATATTTTGATCTAAGGTTGCGAGCTTTAATTTTCTGAGGTTACGGTGGTACGTAAGGGTGGTAGGAAAAGATATCTAGTGGATAAATTCTGGAATGGTATACTTAAGGTCAATGGCCCTTAGTGCAAAACATTGGTCTTGTCGAGACAAAAACATTGATATATCATACTTTAAGATCCGACTGTAGAAATACATTGTATTAGGGCGTGTACGGTGCACTTTTTTTATTTTTTTTTTTTTTTTTGCTTGAGATTTCAGAAACAACAAATGCACTCTAAAATAAAAATGCATTCTCAGTATAATAGTAACGAAATTAATTTTCAGTATTTCTAATTATTTTATATGTATTATTAAAAAAATTTAGCAAAAAGTTAAAAAATGTAAATAATCATACGACAAAACATATTGGATTATATAACTGCATCACAACTTTTAAGCATAGAACTAATAAGTTTCTCATTTATTGCTTGATACAATTTGTTTGGATCTCAATGTGCAAATTCCCGATTTACCTTTCTATTTACTATTTCAGGTCGGGTGATTCTGTTGGCCACTGCATGACATTAACACCAGCCTGTTCTAAAAATCCGTTCACCAATCTGGATGTGTGTTTAGGGTAATTGTCATGTTGAGATATTCATTGGTCGACCATTATATCATGGGCATGAGGGAGCATCATCTCCTGCAATATATTTTTATACACTTGTTTGTCCATAATAACGTAAATTTTTTGTAAAGGTCATAAGCTTTCACCAGCATGTCCGCCTCCAGGCTTAAATATTCCACAACAACAATAAATATAGATTCATCGGAAAATAATACGGTTTCCATTGTGTAAAATACAAGTTTAAGTGTTCTCGAGCTTTACGATTTTTCTGCAATATATATCGTTTCTTCGCAGCTCTATAGATTTTGAGTCCAGCTGAAACTGCTCTTATTTGTACAGTCCGCACACTTATCTCTTGTTTGAGAGAATATATTACTGACATGTAGAATTTTGCATACAAATTGGCTCATTCCTTCTTGATACTCTTTTATTATATTAGTTTTAATACTTGTGCAATATTTTGTTCCAGCCATTTTAATTATAGCGGTCTAAAACAAATTTATTTTAGTATAAAATCGTAAATAATTTAATAAAATAATCTACATCCATATTTTTTAAAATATTTAAAGATAATCACTGCCATAGAGAATTATACATAGAGACGAGACATTCCGTATAGTCAAACAATAATACAACAAATCCTATGTACATTGACTAACATGTATTTTGTTGTTGCAAGAGATAGGTTTTTGACAACAGACTTACACGCATACCTAAATTAGAGCGGAAGGCGTTTTTTACTTGTCAAAAATTCTCATGCCCATACAATTTGTATGCAGCATACCCAAATAACGCGGCGGCAACGCTTTGCAATTGGAAAATCCGATTTTGACTGCGCGTTTAATAGTGAAGTTAGTTGCAAAACCCAATAAATGTAAACACATACATACAAAAGGAGAAACAAATATGCAAGAAACTCATATTTTAAACTTTAATATTTAGTTTTTTTTGATAAAATTTTAGTTTACAAATCACACAACAAAAATCAGAAACACCAATACTGCAATGTACTTTATTGTTTTAATAATCCGGGTTGCTATATATTTTTATTTTTGATAATCTTGTTTTTATTGTTTGACTTAGCGTTGCCGCTCTTATTTAGGTATGACATTTCAGCGTTAAAACTAAGCGGAAAAAAACGTTCCGCCTTACGCTTTTATTTAGGTAGGCCTGTTAGGTTTTTAATTCCGTCTCGTCTCTATGTTATCCTATGATCACTGCATTGTTCTTTAATAAAAATTGTAATTTAAAATTTGATTTTCGTAATTTAATTTACATTTTAGTTTTTTCTGTGATATATAAATAACTAATAAACAAACCAAAATTTTATTCAGATCAGTAATTTATATCCAAAAAACAAACTACTGGATATTGTGAATATCGAATCATATTTTACTGCAAATTCCGAAAATTCTTATGTGAGAGAGTAATATTGAAAAACAAGTTAGAGTGCTATATTCGGCTATGCCGAATCTTAAATACCCTCCACCTAAATTAGATGAAAATTATAGAAATTACATTGGTATAAACACTGTAATATCCATATTCAGTGTTTGTTATTGGGACTTAGATCCGATTATGAAGATTGGTAGAATGGTAATGTAATACAGTAGTTTTCGCTTATAGTCTACAAATACAGTTGCACAATTTTTGTGGACTATAAGCGAATTAGGACTATAACCGAATTTCTTTTTAAGCCACTTTATGGATTATAGATGAATCCTGATATCATACACATTTTGTAC
Source organism: Calliphora vomitoria (assembly GCA_942486065.2). Taxonomy (NCBI): domain Eukaryota; kingdom Metazoa; phylum Arthropoda; class Insecta; order Diptera; family Calliphoridae; genus Calliphora; species Calliphora vomitoria. The sequence goes on from OW818031.2 coordinate 92,423,063, forward strand.
TATATACAAATTATGTACTTTCTTTAATAAAACCACTTTTTTAAACAAAATAAAAGTTTATTTAAAATATAGTAGTATAGTAGCATTTTATATATTGTTAGAAAAACTAGTTTACGCAGAAGATATTTTATTTAAAATGTATAAAAATGTTATCTAATTCAGCAATTTATAATTGAAACAACAACATATTCCTACCATTTCCAACAGAGTCTATAATTTTATAATAGGAATAAAATGTACTATTTAACAATTTGTATACTTAATAATTGGTTAACATTACCGATTGGCTCAACATTTTCTTTATTCACCACAAGTGAAGTAAAAGAGTATAAAAAAGGGTAAACAAATATTTTTAGTCAAACTTCAAAAGTATATTTTTGTTCTATTCTAATGAATTTTCCGGATGTGAGCCTTATATATATAATTATGAACCCATAGTCACCAAATCTATTTGAAACTTATTTCCGTTACATTTTTTACCGATATGAGTGTATATATGCGTTAATGTATTTTTTGGATGTGCGATTTTTTTGGGAGATATAATTAAATATTTTAACGTGATTGTTGTGTATTAGAGGCCTATTTTGCTTGATATTTTTCTCCATAACATTATTTACAAGAGTTTTATGGGTATTATTGTGATTATCGGAAATTATGCTAATATGGGTGCTATGGTCAATTATGGACCGATATTCACAAAATCCAGTAGTATAATGTTTGGATACAATATATTGATCTGTATACAATCTTAGTTCGATATCCATATATTTAAAATATTTATAGAGGTTTAAGTGGTTTTCGGAAGTGGTTCTTATATGGGAGCTATGACCAATTATCGGCTGATCTTCATAAAATTCAACACATCGATTTTCGTATATAATGGAAATATTTGTTTGAAATTTAAACTAGATAGAAGCTTTTATAAGAGATTTATTAGTATTTAAGTAATTTTCGGAAATAGACCTTATATGGGAGCTATGGTCAAATATGAACCGATATTCACACAATCTAGTAGTATCATTTGCTATTTAATACTACCGATCTCTGCAAAATTTTAATTCGATAACGATATTTTTGAGGTATTTATGAAAATTAATGTGTTTTTTGGAAGTGGTCCTTATATGGGAGCTATAACCAATTATGGGCCGATCTTCATGAAATTGCCTACAGCGATTTTCATATGCACGGGGATTATTCAAGCTGAATTTCAACCTGATGCCAATATATATAAGATATTTATGTGTATTTAAATGATTTTCGGAAGTAAACTTTATATGGGGGCTACGGTCAAAAAATGTCCGATCCAAAAAAAATTGGTCTCGCGATTTCTGTTTGCACGAATCTTAGTTGTGCTGAATTTTGTATGGATACTGCAATTCTATGGGCATTTACATACCATAGCACCATATTTCGGGAAGAAATTTGTATGGGGGCTACGAGAAATTATGGACCGATTCTTTCCATTTTTAACAGAATTTGTCCTTTTATCATATAAATAATGTGTGCAAAATTTCATGGTATTCTCTGGAATGGATTTACCAAAAATCAGAAAAAAACATGTGAAAATGATCAAAATTTTTGGAGGTTGTCTTACATTTTGATCCATAACCCTGGTTCTACCAATTCGATTTTGCTGATTTTCAATACCAAACTGCTTAGAAAAATTATAAACATTTTGGTATGCATATCATTAATTTTGCTAATGTATTTTGGACGTGAGAGTGTTTTACACAGACAGACAGACAGACGGACAGACAGAGCAATGTCCAATCGACTTAGAATTTCATAAGGATCAATAATATATATACTTTGTTGGGTCTCAGATGAATATTTCTCAATGTTACACACGGAATGACAAACGTATATATACCCTCTTTCACCACTTGTGGTGGTGGAGGGTATAATAGAGACTACTTGTTATACTTTTGCTTCAACCATAGAGAAATATACATAGAGGGTAAACTATCCTGTCAAAGACCTAACTCAGTTCTCCAAAGTGGTGAATGTATGATCCTAAGTGGTGAATGTATGATTAAAAAATTGGCTATATGCAAACAAAAACAACAATCGTAGGTCTGATCAACTAAAGTTTTTGATTTCAAATGATTCAGAATCAAATTTTACACACGAGTTACATTTCAATTAATTCTTCTTGGAATATATCAGGTTTTTCATCAACAGAAATAGGATTTCGAAGTAAATTTATTTTTCCATATATCTAGAATATGATGGCCTGTATAGTCCCGCTTTCTTGCCATACAACTTCCCAATTGTTATTAGTTGTGCTTTTTATTATTTTATTTAAAAAAATTTCTTTAAATACAAATAAAACAGAAACTTATTGCAATCACCAGCTGAATTAAATTTAAATAAGATTGATTTTTTAAAAAAAGAGAACAAAAACAATAACTCACCTATATACAACAGGACTGGCAGTAAAGACATAGGATATGGATTGAAACGCATTAAAAATCATTGGTATACAAAGTAAAACATAGTTAAACATTTGATAACGTCCAAATTCTCCAATACGAACTAATATCACATCCAATGAGTTGTCATCACTTCCATCATAATGCTCCTCAAAAGTTTCCGTAGCATTAACGTGCTGTTGTTCAGTTTCTCGATCATTGACAGTCATAATTGTATTGATACTTAATACTTAATTCATTAAATTTGTTCACTTTATAACTTGATTTACTGTTCGATTAGAAATGCTTGGAAATTGAGAGAGTTCTCAATTAAGAGAGACACACATTTCAGTTCTCTGATATTTAGTTTGTTTTGTTTTTTATCATCTTATTTTACAATTCGTAAACAAACTAATCGATGGTTAAGTGCCGAGTGTTTATTTTTATCAAGGTTGGCAACCGAAACGAATAACGGTATCGGTAACGGTATCGGTATTAATTTTATTTTTATTTCGGTATCGGTATCGGTAACGGTATTTAAATTATATCGGTATCGGTATACCGGTATTAAACTAATATATCGGTATTTATACCGGTATAAAAATTAAGTACATCAAACCTAACAAAAACTTATAAAAAATCGAAATATATGAAAGAGCTACAAAAAAATACAATATGTCAAAACAACAGGTACTTTGTTTTTGTTAAAAGATAATTGAATTGTCAAAGTTGCCTGTTGTTGTTTTTGCTTGAATTGACAATCCAATTATCTATACAAGTGAACAAAATATTCAGCTGTTTTTCTGAGGTCACCTGCTATAAATTCGCCTTGGTATGTAAGTAAACAACTAAGACAGAGTTGCATTAGTTGAACATCAAGCAGGGATGGACAAGGCTCAAATACTATTTTCTACTAGCAGCAAAGTTGTTAAATTATGTAATTTTAACAATTTTGCAAAATTTAATTATAATGCCGGTATGATATCAGTATTGAAACTTGTATGATACCGGTATTGATTTGCAATTGATACCGGTATAATAAAGGTATTGATACCGTTATGATAACGGTATTGTACCGGTATGATACCGGTATTAAGGGAAACGGTATTTGAATACCGGTATTTTACCGAAATAATTATTTCGGTATCGGTATCAATACCGGTACTCAATTTTAAACGGTATTTAATCGGTATCGGTATTAATAACGGTATCGGTTGCCAACCTTGATTTTTATATTTATGTATTAAGTACCTACCAGGGATGGAAAAGATGATATGATCTTACTTTTTTTTGATAATATTTCATACTCAAAAGTACCGTAGTACTCCCGCAACTTATTTGATACTTTGAAATAATGTTCAGTATTTTATGTATGTAATATGATAAATTTACACAATTCTCTAGACTCAGTAAGATTTTCTGCTATAGATGAAATAGGTATTTTGTTTATAAAATCTTGTGTAAATCAGAGTTTTCGGAAGAAATCATCAGTATAGCAGTATTTTCCTATAGACAGTATAACAGTGTTTTCTGTACAAATCTTCACTACAACATTATTTTCTATAGAATATCTGGGCCAAATCTTGTATACTCACCTTCAATATGTGGGTATACATACATAATTTTATGATATAGGGATTTATGGGGGTAGGGCCAATTATATACAAATGTGGGTCTGCGACAAATATTTCATCAACTTATTTTTATGTGTTACAAAAGGAATGACAAAATAAACATACCCTGCATCTTTGTTGATGCATTTTCCATCCCTGATGCATACATTTATATGAACATGACGTTACTTAAAACGGGAAAAGCCCTACAAATATTTAATTAATTTAATACGGGAAACAAAAACTGTGTTATGGTACGGTCACATGTGGCTAATATGAGTATAAATTTGAAACTGTTTACTTATTGAAATGTTTAGTCGAAGCAGATAGTATCAAATAAAACTAAAAAGGTAGGTCCACATCGATCTGGCTATGTTCGTATGTCTATTGAAGGCACGATAGGTCCTAGAGACACATAGAAAATTTGGAAAAAATAGTTATACATAGTTGAACTGGTAAAAAGTTTTGGATCAAAATATATTAAAAACTTAGTTTGGACTTACCACTATAAAATTTAGACGCATGAATCTAGCATAGTGAAATTTATCATTGATATTTTCTAGTAATAGAAAATATAAAACAAACCAAATCGAGTGAACCAGTTAAATGTTTTTATTAAAAAATGCAAAAAAATCGGTGTCCGTATTATATTGGTGGTGGGAATATAAGATTCGACACTCATATTATTTATTTATACGTACATCATTTTTCATTTTAGGTAACGATATACAAGTACATGTATTACCATTTACAATTGTATATGTAAATTTATTCACAGCAGTGTTGCCAGAACCGAAATAAATTGTACACGTTTTGAAAATCATGTAAATTCAAAGTTTCCAATAATTGAGTTTAATAAAATCTACAGAAAATTCACCTTTATCAACTTTTAATTCAGAAAAAATACATTTTAATGACGTTTCGGAAATGAGTTACCGCTATAATCCAAATTACCGTTACCTTTAACCATTTCGACTTAATGTATATGGATGTATATCAAGGTAAATTTATAGAAAGTGGTCACAGCTAATAGACCGAAAATACTATACCATAATTGATTTTAATAAAATCTACAGAAAATTCACCTTTATCAACTTTTAATTTTATAATAATTTAAGCCAGGCCGGAAATCAGAAAAAATACATTTTAATTACGTTTCGGAAATTAGCTAAAATACCGTTACCGCTATAATCCAAATTACCGTTACCTTTAACCGTTTCGACTTAATGTATATGGATGTATATCAAGATAAATTTATAGAAAGTGGTCACAGCTAATAGGCCGAAAATACGACATCATAATTAATTTTAATAAAATCCACAGAAAATCCACCTTTATCAACTTTTAATTTTTTAATAATTTAAGCCAGGCCGAAATTCAGAAAAAATTAATTTTAAAGACGTTTCGGATATGAGCTAAAATACCGTTACCGCGAATTTATAGAAAGTGGTCTCAGCTAATAGGCCAAAAATACGATACCATCATGCAGGCGCACTGACGTGATGGTGCCAGCCGATTAAACGTATATGTGCTTGTGGTGTGATTATACCTGTTGCTGAAGCAGTATCAAAATTAGTTTGATATGCTTGTTGGTGTCGTGATTGTTGAAATTTGCTAACTTTTCAAAACTTTTGTAATGTGTAAACATCAAACGTCAATGAACTCAAAAAAAAAATTGGGGAGAATTCCCAGATTTATATCAGTATTTCTTCATAATAAACACAGTTAAATCACATAGATAAAATAATTTTTTCTATGAAATTATATTACTTAAAAATACACAACACAATTCATGAAATATATTTCCACAAAAATCGGCAACACTGGTTCACAGATTTGTTGTTGTTGTGTTAATACAACATGTGGATTAGTGGATTTTTAGGTTAACACATATGATTAATATTTATTGATTTAAATACTATTAGTGCATAATGCTTATTTTGAAATTAACCTTTGTAATTAAATGATCATTTATGCGCTTAATATGTATTTGAAATTCTTTAAAAAAGACCGAATATTCACAATTTCGATAACACAACCGACAGTTATTCCCACTTCTTTCTCGTACCAACGGAGACTAAAACGTAAAACGATTGAATTGTATATTTTAAATTGCACTTATGTATGTACTATGTAAGTGGTATCTTATCCGAGTTATTAAACTCTCAAATATCCATAAAATATTGAGTGTTTGAATTAATTTGAATGAGTTAAATGACATTTTTATACAGCGAATAAGACAAATAGAAGATCACAACGATGACGGTCGAAACCGGGTTTTAAGACTGAAATTAAATGAAACTCTTTAATATACATACACACAGAGAAAAGAGATTCGTTATTGCAATCATGATTTGATTGCCATTACTGTATATATGGGACATGCAACAGTTTTTAAATATTAATTCGACTAAAAGAACAGTAACTATTAGTGGGAGCAACTTATTATAGACGTATTTGTGACGTATTTTTACTTTAATTTAATACAATTTTGATAGGTCAAAAAACACTGAAAATACAATAAGATTAGAATGAAAGACAAATCTTTTCATCATTCTAATCCTTCTTTATCGACTTCTTAATTCTATGATGAACAAACATCAAAGCGTGGAAACAATAGTCACTTTTCCGTAAATCGATCGTAACGTGGAACTGTGACCACACCATTAGGAGTAAATTTTTACGATGCTCCGAGTGAACTCCTGTTTTGTAAACTTGCGTATGTTGACAGATGTACCAGATTTTACATCTAAAATATTACAAATGAATTAAATCAATTTACTAGTCACAAAATACAAAGATATGTATTTACACCATTTTAAAATTCCATTTATAGTATATACTATACTGGCCCTTAATAAGAGAAAGTTGGATTTTTGCCAGTCTCACCCCCCAGTTTGGTGAACATTTTCATCCTGAAATAATTTTAGGTTGGGGTTAAGACGTGCAGCAAGCCCTCTGAAGTTTTGAGATGCATTTACAAGGAGAAAAAATGCATATTTTTCAGTTTTTGTAAAAATTTTGCCATTAAAAAATTGCTTTTGCAATTTAATTTAAAAGAATAGAAATGTGTACGTAATTTCCGTTCTAATGAGATATAAAAGATAAAAATTGGTTAAAAAATTTTAAAGTTATTAAAATTTCCCCAGGCCATTAACGTGTCTCAGGCCACTTTAACAAGAAATGTAGGGACAAAATTGACATATTTTGATAAAAGCTCACTTTAATTAAAATATATTCATATTTCCTTATTATGAGTTTTTGTCTTCGTAAGATACCGTTAACCTATTAGCAGGTATGACCAAAAAAATAAAAATTTTTTAACGGAAGTTTCAAAACACCATTATCAAATTTTTAAAAATTTTGTTAAACAAATTTCAGAATTTTTTGATCATCTCATTGGGAATTATTGAGAATATAATAGGGAATAAAAATATGAAAAACAAGTAAGAAAGTGTGGTCGGTCAAGCCCGACCTTATAATACCCTACACTAAGTAAATGAGCAAAATCATTATTCTTTCAAAATTTCAATAATTTACATTCGTGAGTGATTTTTGGAAGTGGGCCTTATATGGGAGCTATGAAAAATTATGGACCGATCACCATGAAATTTGGTCATGTGATTTATGTCTATATGAAAGTTATTTATATTGCATTTTATGTGTATACCAACATTTTAAGGAGATTTATGCTCGTTAAAGTGATTATCGGAAGCAGGTCTTATATGGGAGCTATGACTAATTATGGACCGATCATAACAAAATTTGGTGACATAAATTCGGAATATATAAGATTTATTTGGAGAAAAACTTGTGTAGATACCTATATATGGGGGCTAGGTGAAATAATGGACCGATTTCAGCCAGTTTCAATAGGCTTGGTCCTTGGGCCGAACAAATTATATGTACCAAATTTTATCGAAATATCTTCAAAATTGCGACCTGTACTCTGCGCACAAGGACAGACATCGTTTAATCGACTCAGAAAGTGATTCTATGTCGATCGGTGCTAGACTAATATTTTTTTTATTCCTGAGGTTAACATATTATGGGTATTACAGTATCGAGGCTATGAAATTTTATTTAGGTATGTTACATACCATCGGAGAGGCTAATGTGTCTAGTTTCTCTGTGTAAATTGAATGTTTAAGGTTTACACACAAATATGAAAAAAATCAAAATAGTGCATATGCTAAAAATTTAAAAACCTGTGTCTTGAGTTACAAAACATTTATTTTGATAGATATCCCACTCGCATCCCACTAAGCAACCAAAAAGGTTTTAAAGGAAAAGACCTAATCTTTCTTTTGAAAAAGGTGTTAAAGGAAACCACATAAGCTTTCTTCTGAGCAAAAAAAAAATTAAAAAATGGGTCCATTTTTTTAAAAAAAGTCAACAAAGTTTTTGAATTTGCAAAAAAAGTCAAACATTTTATATCTTGAGTTAAAAAAAATTTTTTTTGATAGATATCCCACTCGCATCCCACTAAGCGACCATATAGGTCACTTAGGAAAAGACCTAAGCTTTCTTAAAAAAAATAAAAAAAAGGGCCCATTTTGAAAAAAAAGTCAAAAATGTTTTTGATTTTTTTTAAAAAAGTCAAAAATATTTTATTTATTTTTTTTCATTTTTTTTTCGAAAGATTGCGTAAATAGCTATCTAAACTATTTGGGACACATTTTGCTAAGAACAATAGGTAATAAGTTATATGGATAAGAAAAAACACCTGTTTGGCCAAAATGTCAAATTTTGACCTCCTATAACTCAGAAAGTTCTTGACCGATCTTGTTGAAAAATTGTGTCCAAATTACTATCCAATAGAACTAACATTGGTGCAAATTTCATCCCGATCGGAAGACATCGATTTCAAAAGTTGGTTCACTTGACGTGAAATGCCCCATATACATAGTTTTCTAAAGAGAAATTATTTTATTTCGTTGAGATCACTTATTCACGAATCATATTTCGTTTGAATTTGGGAAATGATGTAAACATAGATTTTATAAGTATCAATTACTGACGCACAATTTATTTAGAAGCTCTTTCATAATAGCAAAATTATTGAATCAAAATAGTTATAATGGGAAGTGCAAAAATGAGAACACTGAACTCCAGTTCTGTGCTTTTTGCTTGATTGAAATCAAAGGCCCCTCTGAGCTCTGCAGGAAAAAAGAAAACGACTATATCGTTAGAATAAATATAAAACCACGAAACTACAATTTTCAAAGTTTTACAGAAGAAGCAAACAAATTTTTTAAATCATATAGCACAAACAGTTTCACAGCAATCTAAAAAAAATACTTTGTATTGGAAATATACCGAAATTTGCATGAAGTAGTAAATTTCCTTGAAATTTCTACAAAAAACACTATGAAACAAATTTCGGGTCATCGCCGCCAGCCTCGAGAAATCCAATGGGAAATGAAAGTTCACCAATAACTTAACAAAAATGTCAATGGGTTTGGAAAAGTTAGCTCGAATTTCATTTCAATGGCCTCTTGAAGTTGGGCCATTTGTACAAAACTTTGAGTGACTATTGAAACTGTTGTTGTTGTACATTTTAAATAAATAAAGAATTGTTACAATTCTAAACTACTAAACGGCTTTTATTTGCAATCAAAAGTATCCGGTTTATTTAAAGGAAATAAACCAACGTTTTTAAAAAGTAACAATATACGTAACAATATATATATTGCAATAAAACTTTTTAAACGCATTTTTTTAATAAAACCAAAAAAATCTTAAAAATCGTTTTTCAATAGAATTTCAGATTCATTAGATCTAGAATAGTTTTAAATTTTTCTGAAAAAGACAATGAATGTCTTGTAGTACATTTTAATCCAAAATTGATAATTTATTTTTATTTGACCACGCCTATACCGCCCACTATTTGTTGAAATAAAGAAAAAAATATTTTTCCACATGTCAAACTCACGATTTTCTTTACTTTTGAGGAAACAGTTTAAAAGAAATATCTCCAAGCTTTATTTAGTTTTTGCAATGAATTGGCTCATTAAGGTGCCCTACATTAAAATTTTTCGTAATATTTCCACAAATTTTGTAAATAACGCTTTATAACTTTTAAGATTTTTATGAAAATGAAAAAATTAACAATGCAGTTTGAAAGATCAATTAATTCTTAATAATATAGGAATAACAATTTTTAAATTTGCTTTTACCATTCCTGAGTTATATCGGTTTTCAGCTCTGTTGTTTAGGATATTATTTACAGCTCATACCATGATTGAAATATACAAGGTTGCTCCACTTCTCTCTCACAAAAATATTTTTGAAGTTTATTGGAGTTATTTGAAATAAGTTTTTTGTAAACAATAAAAAAGTCTTTGCCACATATGAAAAAAGGGAAATAACGCTTAAGAAATATTTAATTTTAATGTGTAATTTATATTAAAAATTTGTTATACTTTGGTTGTGACATTGATGTAAGTATTAGCCAAAGCTACACCTCGTTCTGCAAAATCATTTACCACTTGTAAATTTGTTTTGCTTTGTTATCAGCTGACTGATAAATCAAACGAAACAAGTAATAAAGTATAGTCGGTCAAGCCCAACCATATGATACCCTTCACCGATTATATAATTATAAACAGCTTTCTTTTGATATGAAACTTAATTGTATTGAATCTTATTTGAATACCAACATTTATAAAATATTTATGCTCGATAAATTGATTTCGAAAGTGGACCTTATATGGGAGCTATGACTAATTATGGACCCATCGTCACAAAATTCGGTGGGATAATATTATATATGAAACATATTTGTGTTGAATTATATTCGGATACTAACATATTTCAGAGATTTATGCACATTAATGAAATTTCCGAGAATGGTGCTTATATGGGAGCTATGGAAAATAGTAGACCGATCGGTACTAAATTTGGTAGTACGAATTCAGCTTTAATGAAACTTATTTGTACTGAATTTGGTATGGATATGTTTATAATTAAGATATTTATGAGAACTTAGCTATTTTTAGATAGGGCGGTTGTATGGGGGCTAGGAGAAATAATGAATCAATTTTAACCAAATTATAGGCTTAGTCATTGGGGGAATATAAAAGTTTGTGCTAAATTTTGTCGAATTATCTTTAAAATTGCGACTTGTAGTTTGATTACATGGACGGACGGACATCGCTTAATCGACTCAGAAAGTGATCCTGTGCAGATTGGTGGATGCTAGGACAATATTTTTACACGTTATAAACATCAGCACTAATCCAATATATATAAAAATATTTTTGTGTACATAAAAGTTTTCGTTTGCTTTAAATACTGAGAATTCAACAAATCGGGAATTTATTTTCAAATATCCTGTAAAACTGTTATTTTATTGCATCGGCAAGTCTTCCTTATTATGGAATAGCCAACAAAGCCATACAGAACGTTCGATTTTTATTTGTTTTTTTTTTTTTTTTTTGGGTTTGAGTTGTAAACTAGCAAACAGCTTATAAAAATATTGTTACGGAATTGTACATGAATTTAAATATAACTGTTTAAACGGCTGATTTAAAGTTGCATAATGCCCCTCAAACAGCAGTGCTTCTCAAACTTTAACAAATCTGTGGGTATTTTTAACATTGCTGTAGAACATACAACATTGTATAAAAGCTTTGAGTTGAGCATTGTTTGTAAGTATGACAACACTAAATAATTAATGACTATCATCGAAAGCTCTAGAATTAGAATATTCTAGTTTTAAGATCATTGTAGAAATAGAGCTTCCTAGATGTTAATGCAGTGCATATAAACAGGCCGTGAGAGTAGTAAAGGCAGTGAGAGTAAGTAAAGACAAATGAACTGCCTTAAAGTGTGCTGTATTACCAGTGAATTCTTGTTCATTACCAGTGTTTTTATAAAATGTTATATAAACGTGTATGTGTATTTGAACTGTTGTTGTTGTACATTTTAAATAAATAAAGAGTTGTTACAATTTTAAACTACTAAAACTGCTTTTATTTGCAACCAAAAGTATCCGGTTTATTTAAAGGAAATTATTCAACGTTTTTAAAAAGGTAAAAACGTAACAACATCATAAACTACAAATTATTAAGAATTAATTGATCTTTCAAACTCCATTGTTAGTGTTTTGTTTCATTTTCATACAAATTTTAAAAGTTATAAGTTATTTATAAAATTTATTGAAAAATTACGAACAATTTTAATGTAGGACACCTTAATGAGCCAATTTTTTTGATTCATTATTTATAAAATTGCTGCTGCATTACAACATTCTCTAAAATATTCACTCAAACAATAAAAAATCACAACAAAAAATAAAAAAATAGTACCAATTAAATAATAGTAAGTATACATGAAATTACGTTAGTGTATTTCCCCGACAATGGAAAATGTTTATTTAAACAGAATCGTATTTTGAATAATATTTAAATAAATGTTCTCATGTCATAATGAAATATACGAGGGTGGATCAATAAGTCCGCGACTTTTTGAATTTCCCGGGTCTTAATTAAAAGGCAACACTCCTCCTGTCAACAGGCATCAACAGTCAACAGTTGACTCCTGTCAAAATTTGAACAAGCTGCGTCATTTAGTTTGTGCTTGACAGCCATTGATAGCAGACTACTTCTTAACTTGAGAAAAGCATTCGTTTTTGCGGAAAAAAACCATCACTCAAATAAAGGCTAAGCTTGATGAATACTAAAACTCTTCACCATAAATCTCAAAAAAAATATTATTACATTTTAACCATTTAAAACGTTTTGATTGCAAATAAAAGTAGTTTAAAATTTGTAACAACTCTTTATTTATTCAAATGTACAACAACAGTCTAAATAGTTACTCAGCGTCTATTTACACGTTTATTAATTCGCAGAAACTTTATAATGTACAAACTTAAATATACAAGACAGTTGACGTTAACTCTAACAGCGCCGATGATAAACTCACTCACGACTGCAACCTCTGCTACTATTTATACACACCCCATCTTTCGGAAATCTTCTACAATGCTCTTAACGGACAACTAGTATGTTCGAATTCCAGAGCTTTCGATGTCAATGTTAGCAGCTCAAACATTTAGTGTTTCTATACTTATAAACAATGCCAACAACCGCATGCTATCAACATTGTTGATAAGTAGAAGCTTCTTCTGATGGACGTGTTTATAAACATGATGAATGCTACAGGCAGACGTTACAGACCGTTAAATTCAAATCGTTATTGCAAATTCGTAACAATATCTGTTTTAATGACATCGACAAATCTTATTTTTTGGAAAGAATAAAAAAATTGGTGAAACGTTGGACAAAGTGCATTAAAACTTAGTGCTAATTAATGAAATTAATTAATAACAGAATTCATTCAACCCGTGAATGGTTAAATTTTTTGTTAATTTAAATCTGCTAAAATTTAATTAAAATGTTTTTTTCTTCATTCATTTTTGTTTGTTTTAAAATTTATTTTGATTTCGAAAATGAAATTAATAATTAATTCTTTCGATCCTTTGTTATGTATGTTATATGTATATTAGGGTGGCCCTTAACAAAAAAAGTTTGATTTTTTCCAGTCTCACCCACAGTTTTGACAATTCTTACTCACATGACCATATATGGGGGATTCATGTCAAGTGAACCAACTTTCGAAATCGATGTCTTCCGATCAGTATAAAATTTGCACCAAGATTAGTTCTATTGGATAGTAATTCAGACACAATTTTTCAACAAGATCGGTCGAGAACACTCTGAGTTACAGGGGGTCAAAATTTGACCAGGCAGGTGTTTTTTCTCATCCATGTAACTTATTACCTATTGTTCTTTCGGAAAATTTTTTTTTTCGAGTTTTTAGTCGCTTAGTGGAATATCATCAATATTATTTTGTAAATCAAGACATACAATTTTTTACTTTTTTCCAAAATGGGCCCTTTTTTTTGCTCAAAAGAAAACTTAAGTCCATTTCTTTGAGAGGTTTTTATTCGGTTAGTGGGATGCGAGTTGGATATATATCAAAATAAAAATATTTTGTAACTCAAAATATACAATTTTTGATTTTTTGGTATGTTTTGAGTTACAAAACAATTCTTTTAATAGATATGGTTACGAATGTGCAATAGCGATTTGAATTTAACGGTCTGTAACGACTGCCTGCAACATTCATCATGTTTATGAACACGTCCATTAGTGGAGTAGGGTTCTATAGTTGAAACAAAAAGTCGACTTTTCGAACTTTCGACTTTTTTCGATTTTTAAAAAGTCGACTTTTCGAACTTTCGACTTTTGGTAATTTATGAAAAGTCGACTTTTCGAACTTTCGACTTTTTAGTTAAATCGACTTTTTTCGACTTTTCGACTTTTTTCGACTATTTTCGACTTTCCGACTATTTTCGACTTTTTTCCACTTTTTACCATTTTTTGTAAAAAATACATGGTTTCTGCATTTATTGATGCGCCTTGTGTTAATTTTAGCAATAAAAATTAAATGTATTAAGGCGATAATATATAATATGTAGAAAGAGCATTTTTGTATGAACATTTACTTATTATTTATTTTAGCATACACTAGAAAAAATGTAAGTGTACCAAATTACAATAACATAAAATTATTATGTTATTCTGTGCATATTTTGTTTTAGTATAATGTTGCAATTAAAAATTTTTTTAACAATCTTAAAAGTCGACTTTTTTCGACTTTTATCGACTATTCGACTTTTTTCGACTTTTATCGACTATTCGACTTTTATCGACTTTTTTGATAACTAATCGAATGTTCGACTTTTATGTGACCAAAAAGTCGACTTAGACTTTTCGACTTTTTTCAGAAAAAAGTCGATTGTTCGAACAATCGAACAATCGACTTATAGAACCCTATAGTGGAGGCTTCTACTTATCAACAGTGTTGATGGCATGCGGTTACTAGCATTGTTTGTAAGTATGGCAACACTAAATGTATAAGCAGCTAACGTTGACATCGAAAGCTCTAGAAATCGAACATTCTAGTTGACCGTTAAGAACAATCTCGACTACTCGGATGAAGATGGCAGTGCGTATAAATAGTGACTGCGGTTGCAGGAGTTGAGTTGATCATTGGCGCTGTAGAGTTAACATCAACTGTCGTGTACATTTGAGCTTGTACGTTGTAAAGTGTGTGTGTGCATTTCTGCGAATTGATTGACGTGTATAAAGACACTGAGTGACTATTTAAATCTGTTGTTTTTGTACATTTTAAATAAGTAAAGAGTTGTTAGAATTTTAAACTACTAAAACTTCTTTTATTTGCAATCAAAAGTATCCGGTTTATTTAAAGGAGATAAACAACCCCCGTTTTTAAAAGGTAAAAACAATATCCTATTCGCATCCCACTAAGCGACCAGACCTATTTGGTCGAAAATATCTAAGCTTTCTTTTCAGGATAAATAAAGTACCGCTTTGAATTCTCACTCATTTATGACCATATATGCTTAATTTCCTGTTTCTAGGTCAATTATTAATAAAAATATCGGATCCATATATCCATATAAGCTTTATTTCATGTTTCTAGTTTCATTAGTGTACAAAATACATAAAGCACTATTCTAATAAAGAAAAAGTCCGATAATGTCTCTCCATTGAATTTTCACTCACTCAGTATACACAGAAAAAAGTTTCAACATAAATAGTATGATTTGATTTCATTGATTTCAATTCATAACATTTATAAATAATTTCTTAAATAGTATGATTTTGTTCATATTTTTTGTTTTTAAATAAAATCTAGGAGCCTTGAAAAAATATTTGAATTTTCATTTATATTTTTATGTTGTTTGAAAATGTTTGAAATTTTCCTTGGAAAATTTTTATGTTTTTTATGATTTTCAGCTACAAAATGAGCAAATATGCGTGATATTGACTGCATTTTATGAAGCAGATGAAATGCTTTAATATTAATGGAAGATAAATGATGTTTAATGATATTTTTTTACATTTCAGACTTTTTTGATTCATCTTGAATAATTGGTAATATAGGGCTATTTTACAAACATATTTGAACTAAGCCATTGGGTAATGCAATTGTAATGCAATTTATTATAAAATATCTAGAAATTTATGCAAAAAAAGCAAAAAATTCCATCATGTACACTTTCATAATATTTATGAACATGTTCTTATTCTGAATGAAAAAAGTTTGGGAAAAAAAAGTCATGTTCGATTAATAATATTTATTACAAAATTCATTCCAATTATGAATTTCTTTTTTCTGTGTACTTAATTTCATATTTCTTGGTCTATTATTAAAGAAAATTCAAAAAGTATATATACCATCTGAGGATTCTAACTCATTCAGGATCATATGCTCCAAATTTCATAATTCCAGGTTAATTATAAAAATGCATTCAAAAAGCACTATTATAACAAAAAAGCACCATAAAGAAAATTAAAAAATTACCATAAGAGAAACGAAAAAGTATCTTTAGTTCAGTTCTCACATTTTGGTACCTAATTATTATCCCCTATTCTAACTTCACTCAGATAAATATCAACTAACTTATGTCGATAAGTTGAAAAATATATAATATTAAAAACAGAACCTACTATGAACCTATTTGGAGAAAAGTACCAATTTCCCTTTTACTTCTTGAACACCAATCAAGTCTGAAATTTAAAAAATACTCCATTTTGTCAAAAATGTTTGTGCTATAGACATGTCTCAAATCATTAAAATCTGTGTTAATGTGTTAAATATGTTTTAGAAAAGTACCAAACTGTTAACCCGGATTTAGCCCAATATACACATTGGCACTCGAGTTCCAAATAACACTCTGTTAGTTAATTTTTGTACACAGAAAAAAAAAATTCATAATTGGAATGAATTTTGTAATAAATATTATTAATCGAACATGACTTTTTTTTCCTAAACTTTATTCATTCAGAATAACAACATGTTCATAAATATTATAAAATTGTACATAACGGAAATTTGTTGCTTTTTTGCGTAAATTTATGCTATTTTATAATAAATTCCATTATAATTGTATTATCTAATAAAATATATCAAAAATGTTTGCATAATAGCCATATATTGGCCAATATTTTAAAATGTATTACCAATATCTGAAACTTAAAAATTATCATTATTCATGATAAAACATAAATAAACATTAAAGCATTTCATCCTCTTAACAAAATTCAGTCAATTTCGCGCATATTTTCTCTTTTTGTAGCTGAAAATCAAGAAAAAATAAAAAAAATTCCAAGGAAAATTTCAAACATTTTTGAACAACATAAAAATATAAATGAAATTGTAATAATATTTTCCAAGCATTCTAGATTTTATTTGAAAACATAAAATATGAAAAAAATCATACTATTTAAGAACATTTTTATAAATGTTATGAATTGAAATCAATGAAATCAAATGATACTATTTATGTTGAAACTTTTTTCTGTGTATGAATTCAGGAACCAATGTTAAAAAAAATATCAAAAATCTATATAAATGTCTTTGTAAGTTTGTTTGTTTGAGCATCACGCCTAAACGGCTGAACCGATTTTATTGAAATTTGGAACGTAGATAGATCCTTTCTTGAAAGCGTCAATAGGCTATAACTTTTTTCAATACTTGGAAAGGGATAAACAGGGGGAAAACCGAATTTTTTTATAAAATCGTTACATATTTTTTTTACTTCGACAGGGGTAGCGAAGCGCACCGGGTCAAGCTAGTAGTTTTATAATTTCAAATAAAATGTATATTCCGTTTTTACCTTTTTTCCCCATTGCGGTGGTAAATAAATTTTTGTACCATGGTGGGAGCTGATAAAATAGAATATTCGTATGTCTATGTCAATTTATGGATAAACATATTTTATGAAAAAAGTACCAACAATTAATACTATTTTAATCCCTTAAGGGTGCGAATTTCCAAAAAGTACCAAATTCATATATTTGTTATTTTTTGATAAAGATACAGTTTTTACCCGTTTTCTCCTTCAAAAGGTTCCAATATCGAAAAAAACACCTGTCAGCTTTTTTTAAGTGGAGTAACATGCAATTTTTTGTATCTTTATTTTGGTTACCGAATTTTACATTTTGAAGATATAAGGTTACCAAATTTACACTAAACGTTCGAATTTTCAAAAATCCCATCTTAGTGGATCGTTTTGCGGAGGGAGGAATACACAGTTAAAATTGCATGCTACTACCTTCAGTAGTTTGGGCTGTGCGACGATGAATCAGTCAGTAACGTTCTAGATATAAAAAAACGAGACATTGCTTGTTAAAATGGGTTTATATTTGCAAATGTTATTAAACTTTTTCGAAAAAATTTACCTTGTAAATTAAAAACTGTACAACAATTTTTTTGTTTGTATAGTTAACTGTTTTTTACGTGTTAATGAAATGTTGAATAACATCTACAATTTTCTTCCGATTTCAAAAATTAAAACCACGTTTTGTTAAGAACTAAATTTTCTTTATACATTGCAATACATTTTTATAAGCTTTTATATCAAAATAAGCAATGAAAAGCTACTAAAATCAAAAAGGTTGATAAATTTTAGATATTCTTAACAAAAACAGTACTTATAACTTACAAATGTATCAAAAAGTACACGTAGTTTTAAAGCGTAATCAGTTTCTTTCCAAAACCCGTTAAAAAAATGTACAGTAGTACAGCTCGATAAGTTGACGGACATCATTGAAAACGGTTATTTTAGAATAACTTCTGAAATTTTTTGACACAATTTATAATGTACTCTGCAAGACCTATAACCCACCTCGCCGTGTTATTTTTGCTGCCAAACTTTACTTTACAAAACATGCGTCCTATCCTATTGACACTTCCAAATTTCGGTATCGATATATATTTTTTAACACTTGTCAGAGACAACAGAGAGTAAATTTTAATATTAAGGCACAATATATGGTAAGCAAGATATTACCACAGCAGAGCACTTTTGTATTATACTTAGTAATATCAGACACGAAAGCATTACTTAAAACACCAAATCCTTTAATATTTAATAGAAATATCACTTTATTTAAATAAAAATTTATAAATATAGGGGGTAAGTATGTATAAAGTAATTTAAAATATGTATGTTTTCAAAAATAAAATAATCACAAATTAAATACAATTTTAAAATTATAGTAGTACGTATGAGTATCAATAAATATTCGATTTGCGAATAAAAACTATAATTAAATATTTTAAGAATACTAAAAATCATATTTAGGTCAGTTTGTATAAAATAGATTAAAAACAAATCCAAAATTAAAGTATGGAATGATTTAATCTTGACTTTTTCTTTTAAATAGTGTTGACTTAAATATGAATTTATTGTAAAAATTTGTGCAGTAATGACCATAAAAAAATACTACATTTGCAAATTTGTAAATTTTGAAAATATCAAACGGTTACATATAAATCATGTAATCTGGATTTATAATAATAATTTATAAATTTTGATAATTTATCATAAGATCAATAACAATTATACGCTGTATATTAATTATTCTACAATTTAATAGATGGTTATAGACTTTTTTAATAAACGTTTAATATGAATAAAATTAAGGAAACGTATTAATTTTCGTTAATTGGTATATATTATATGTATATTATATATTGTTTCATCTTTCTTATTATTCTTTTATAAACCAACTACGGAAATGTCTGCTAACTAACTCAAATGTTTCTATTTATGTTTAATTCATTCTCTTAAAGATTGTACATAGGATTACTTGTTGCATCGAACAGTTGTTTGCCAGTTGATTCGATCATAGAACGTAAAGCAATGCTACGTTGTTTGGAGACCGCTTTGCGCAAAGTGAGTTCGAAAACATTATTCTCATCTATATTGTCCATAGGCAAGTGATCACGAGCCATGGTTTGTGTAAATGGCACTGTATTTTCAATATTTTCATGTTCGAATATTAAACCTCCAATGTTCGAATCAATAGCTGTTATACATTCCGTATTAAATTCTTTAGTCCATAGTTCAATATTACGATTGTGTATAACCTCACTAGGAAAGCATTGCAAAAGTTCTTCGAAATTCAAATCAGCTACCAAATTATTAAGGATTTCTAAAAAAAATAGTGTATTTTGGAAGAAAAACGTAAATTATTGCAATTAGGAGCATTGTTATAACAAAAGCCTTACCAGTAATATAAGTTTTCCAATTTGGCAAAAGTTCTTTTTTACCCAGAATTTTCTTAAATAAGGATTCCCATTGTTTTGGTGTAAAATTGTTAGACTAAGGCAATAAGAAAAGTTAGTTTTTAAAATATCAGATTTTATTTGATTTATAGCACTTACCTTGCCATATTGCCAAAGATAGTCAGGGCAAAAGTTTAGCATATAATTAATGGCTAAATGTTTGGGCAACACGATTACCAGAAAACTATCGATGCCCAAGAGATTTGGTGTCTTTTGTACAAATGCAATGAATTCTTCAATAATATCCTGTTCAATTTTTGGTGATGCCAACAATGACTGTCATAAAGAGGATGTTATATGTTTGTTTAATTTAAGAAAATGTATTTATTTTACCTGGATTTTTAATGTTAATGTTAGCAGTTCATTATGCCAACCAACAAAATGTACCTCAGTTTCCCCTTCTTCTTTGTTGGGATAACTGAAATCACCACGTTTAAATGGCGACAAACGGTTTAAATATTGGGGACGATCCGAAAGACATGGTATAGGTCTAACATACGATTTAATATGCTGATCAAATGCCTCACCACTTAACTTATAATCGGGTATAAATGGTACATACACCGACTTTTGATCATTAATTCGGCATCCATTGCCTGGCAACGATTGACCATAGTACAGCATGTGATAATTTTGATTTGCACCCAAATGATTATGATGCTGCTGTTGCATACGTAACTCTTGCAAGTGGCGCATCATGAATGATATGCATTCCATGCGTAAACTTAAGAACTCTTCATTTAATGACTGCTGCTCAAGATCTGCCGATTGGAGATCAGTTATCAAATCACTTAAGGCCTTCAAACGTCCCATATACATACGAAATAGTATTTTCAAGCCTTTATTATTGATTTCATTCTCATCAGTGTTGTGCTGTTGTTGTTGTTGGTCATCAATATTCAGCAGCGAAGTTTTTGAATTACGTTTAAATGGTGACTGTTGCTCTTGCAGTTGATCATAAACAATGCGATTGCAATGGCCAGATATGCGTCTATCATCAATTGACGAACTAGCTGCAGAATTTGTATCACCTATAGAATTGGCAATCGATTCGCTGTCCCGCTCACTATTACCCTTGGAGAAACCTTCATCGTAGTCTTCGTCAATCTGAGGCGGTGTGTTATTTGTCGGCATATCTTGATTTGTATTTAAAGGATTTACATCAAACAGATCATAATAATAGGCCTTCAAAAAAAGAGAAATACATGCATGTAAGTAAGGACTGAGATCGAAAAAACAAACGTTTTTTATTAAAACTTTTAACCCAAGTATTATTTAATGTTTTTTTTTTATCAAGTTATCTTTGTAAATTATGTCAGTTATTATGTTGAATATCAATTATGTTCATTTATTGTTAATCTGATTAAAATGAGTGACGAGAAAAAAGTGCGTACTAAAATTATTAAGTATTTTCAACAAAACCCAACTTGGTCCTACAAAAAGTTGGCCAAACAATCAAAGTTCTGCCGTCAAACTGATTCCAATGTTATTAAACAGTATCGGGAGAACTTGTCCATTATATGGGGGATAGGGTCAATTAACGATACAAAAGTTGGTAGAAAGATTTAGGTTCATATAAAACCAATTTCATCACGATATTAATGATAATAAGACAATTATGAATATTAAAATCATTTTCTGATTGGGGCCTTGTATGGGGACAAATGTTGCACTATTTCTCCATACTTTACAGTATAATTTCAGGATTGCCGCATAATCAACATATTTATGACTGCTCAAACATTATTCTGGTGGGAAATTTGTATGGGGGCTTGGTGAAATCATGGACCGACATTTCAATACCAAACAAACCTTATTAACAGAGAGTACTTGTAAAATTTCTGCCAGCTAGCTCCTTTCGTCTTAGAATTGCATAAGCACCCAGAATATATATACTTTTGTGGGTCCGTGATGAATATTTCAATGTGTTACAACTGGAATGACAAAATCATTATAGAAGAAATTCAAATTTCACTTCCTTCATTTGCGTAGTTTTAAACGTATATGGACTTTATCATGTGTTAAATTTTTTTTCGAAATATGTTGTACGGTTCTCAGTTGTTTAGAAACGTTTTTTTGTGAATATAATTCAGTATCTCGGGAACTATTAGAGATATTGTTACAAATTTCATATGGGTGGAGCTAATGTGTTTTCGAGTTGATTTACGTTTGTTAAGCTTCCTAGAGTCAATGGGGGCCAGTACGTATCCCCCAAAATTGGGCCACCTCACGTCTAAAATTTTTTAAAAAATCGCTAAAAATACATTTACTATTCGAATGAGCTGAAATTTTAAATATAAATAGTCCTTGAGAAGATCTGTAAAAACAATAACAATATCTCTAATAGTTCCCGAGATACTGAATTATTTAAAAAAAACTTTTCTTAACCACTGTGCGGTTAACACTGCTTTAAACGATTTTGATACTCTCTTAACTGTTAGCTGGAATGAATAGGTAATGAATCATAGATTAAATGTTCCAAACGTATGTGGCATCCATCACGTCTAGTTTTCGTTACAGTTACTGTTTTCGATGTATTGTACTTTTTTATTACTATGTTTTGTTTAGTAATCGTCCCTATTCAATAATGTCGACATCTTTGTACTGCTTAAATGCACCATAAGTATGGCCAGAAATGTCAGAGTTTGTTTGCGGAAAATCTAATGTAAAACATATACCATTGATAGATCCTAAATAGTATGTCATTTTACCACCACTGCACATAAAAATTGGTTTAATGAACATTTTTGTCAAGGCTATGAATAAAGAGGAAGATGGCTTTTTATTTTTAATGATAATATTTTCCAAGTTAATTGATGACAAACTCAAAGAAGGACTATTTGTAGGACCACAAATACGCACATTGATGAAAAGCTTACTAACAAGGAACTGGTTATCACTGAAAGCTGTTATAAAAGGGTTTTAAGGGAACAACAGAGCCGAAATGTGGAACAGCTAGTTAACGACATGTTTAAAGCTTACGAAAAGTTGTGTTGCAGAATGTCATTGAAAATTCCCTTTCTTCATTCCCATTTATCTTTTTTTCCATCTAATCTGGCTGCTGTGAGTGATGAGCAGGGTAAGATGTTCCAGCAGGATGTAAAGAAGCTTGAAAAACGATTTCAAGGCCATTGTGACACAACTATGCTAAGTGATTTCTGTTGGCGTTTAAAACGAGAAGATCATTCAAAGCACAAATGAAAAAGTTAAAGTTTCACGATATTTTGTGTTCAAATTTTATAAAATGTTTTTTTTTTTCAGTTTTTTTTTTATACCTACATGATAAAATTAAACATTATTATTTTTATTAGATTTCTTTAAAAAATATGTTGGCCTTTTAATTTTTAATATAATTTGGCATATTCTTACGGAAGAAAAATGAGACGTGATGAAAAGGAAATTTGTATGTATGTTTAATAAACGATAGGTATAAATAAGAAAACATGACATTTCAAAGCGGGTACTCAATTTTGTTTTTTTGTAACACAGTGTAATTCAACAAGTAAGAGAGCTATATTCGGCTGTGCCGAATCTTATATACTCTTCACCAAATTATACTTTAAAATAAAATTTAGAAAAAAAAAATTTTTTTATTTTTTTTTTTTTAGTTTTTTTAAATTTTTATAATTTTTTTTTTAATTTATTAGCGAAACAAATTTATGACAAAAGAATGTTTTTTTGTGAAAAAAAAGTTCGGGTTAAAAAATATTGTAGGTCCTTATATACACCGTTGCAATGTACTTTGAAATATCTATTATTAGATATCCATATTTTCTATATTTACGACTTAGTAATCGAGATATAGATCAAACAAGTAAAAGAGATATATTCGGCTGGGCCGAATCTTATATACCCTTCACCAAACTATACTTCAAAATAAAAATTTTAAATATTTTTAGGTAAACAAAATTTTTTTTTTTTTTGTCCAGTTGTTTTTTTCATTTTTTGGAAAAAACATTTTTTCGAATTTTTTTTTTTAAATTTTTTATGTAAAATTTTTTTTATTTTTTTAAAATTTAAAATTTTTTTTTATTTTTTGATTTAAAAAACTTTTTTTTTATAATATTTAGCGAAAAAAACTTTTGGTGAAAAACAAAATCTGGTTAAAATTTTTTTCCCGATTTTGACCCATTGTAGGTCCAACTTACTATGGTCTTATATACATCGTTGCAAAGGTCTTTGAAATATCTATCATTAGATATCCATATTGTCTATATTAATGACAAAAAATAGGTAAAAAATCGAGGTTGTCCTGGTTTTTTCCTTATATCTCAGCCATTTGTCGACCGATTTTGCTGATTTTAAATAGCAAACTTATCGAAAGCATGTCTGACAGAATTATTGAAGAGTTGGATCCCGAAGATATCTGAGGTCTTCAGAAAATTGATTTCAACAGACAGACAGACAGACGGACATGGCTTAATCGACTCCGCTATCTATAAGGATCCAGAATATATATACTTTATAGGGTCGGAAAATTATATTGTGGAAATTACAAACGGAATGACAAATTTATATATACCCTTTTCACGAAGGTGAAGGGTATAAAAATAGGCAAAAATAAAGGTTTACTCGGATTTTTGCTCATATCTCCGTTATTTATGGACGGATTTTGCTGATTTTAAATAGGAAACTTCTCGAATGCATGTCTGACAGAATTATTGAGGATTTGGATCTCGAAGATATCTGGGGTCTTCAGAAAATTGATTTCAACAGACAGACGGACATGCCTAATCGACTCCGCTATCTATAAGGATTCAGAATATATATACTTTATAGGGTCGGAAATTTATATTGTGGAAATTACAAACGGAATGACAGACTTAAATATACTTCTCACGAAGGTGAGTAAATGAAAATAACAGCACCACAATTTATTTAGCATATTCTGTACAAATATGTATTATTAAAGTCATAAAAAAATAAAACATCTCAAATTTTCCCGGGAATCGGAAAATTTTTTGGTACATTCCCGAAATATATAATTATAATATAATATAAATAAAAAAAATATATATATATTCCTATTTAGTGTTATAATAATTTTGTATGTACATTAGAGCGCTCCAAAAAAAACTAAATTGCGAATTTTGTAGAAAACAATTCTCCAGTATTGTTGTATGTATTGTAGAAATACGTTCTTTAAAATAAGGGGTAAAATGCATTTTTCAGTATTTGCAAATATTTTGCTATTAAATAGTTATTTTTGCTCTTTAATGCCAAATTTTTGCAAAAACTGAAAAAATTAATTTTTCCCTTGTAAATTCATCCGAAAATTTCAGTTATAAGTAATATTATAGAATCCATAGAACAATTCTAGAGGAGGGACTTCCTGTATATGACATTTTTCGGCCATACAATATTATCTATTTATCAAATTATAAAAGTTTAAGTAGCCCACAGACACGAACTGCTTCTGGCAAAGAATAACGCTTTTGTCTATTAACACATTATGTATGTGTCTGGTTGACACTTTATCAAGTATATCTCGGTTTTTCAAAAATGTAATGACGGAAAAATAAAGGATGAACATTACTAAATTGATTTGATTGATGGCTGTTCATTCACAAGACGATTTTTAATTTTCATAATACAAAACACACTAACTTATTGGATAAGCGGCAGCAGTCCGTGTCATCGGCCAATTTAGGGTAAAGAAATTATCAAAAAGATTTTCAAAAATCATGAAAATACCTTTGTCCCAGTTTTTTGAGATTTTTGTAAAAACAAATTGTGATAAATACCTCAAATGTTTTTGAATTGCTTAGATTTGTATATTTGAACTAAAAAATGTATTAAGTAAAAAGCGCTGAGAAATTTGTTTGGCCTTGTAATGTCATTTATTGGCAAATTTTCCTGTATTATTATCAAAATATGACTAAAGTGTTTAATGGAATAAAAATTTCTGAAATATGAAAATTTCTGAAATACAATTGGAAAATTCTGGAATACAATTGGAAAATTCTGAATTATAAATGGAAGTTTATGAAATACAATTAGAAATTTCTGAAATATAAATGGAAAATATTGAAATATATTTGGAATATTCTGAAATTCTATTAGAAAATTCTTAAATATAATTGAAAATTTCTGTAATTCAATTGGAATATAGTTTGTCAAACTCTATAGTCCAAACTATCCTTATGAACTACAAAAGTTTTGAAAGATATGAAAGTTTGCCACGAACAGGACGTTCATTAAAGTTTGATGAAATATTAAGAGTAGCGTAGAATTAAAAAAAGATATAAAATAATGTTATGGAATTGATGTCGATGCAGATCAGTGCAGCTAATTAAGCCCTTTCAATCTTGCTTAACAACTAAAAAATTAATTTAGCCTTAAGAAATTTGTTTGACTTTTTTATTTATAAAAGTGATAATTTGTACAAATTATTAAAAATTATCAAGTACGCAACTAATAATAAAATTATGATCAAAATGTTATATCAATTTCCATACAAAAGCTGTCAAATTTTCAGTTTTGTTATCAAACATGTTTATATTAAATCTGGTGTGTACATGTTATAATTAATTTGATATTTATTAATTCAGTTTTACTTGATATTTGTTAAGGTTTATAAATATAAATAACCACAATTTAGAAGAAGTGCGTTGGATTAGGATTTAGAACTTTATATTACTTATTTTGTGTTTTTTAGTATACTTAGTACATTTTCTTGTTAAAATTGTTTCTTAATTTTATGTTTTTAATTCTGTTATTTGATTTGAGCGTCTATTGCCACTAAAGATGCTATCAAAAGGCAATGGAGCAACGCATTTGATAATAATTTAGAAAATTATCAATTATTTTCGTAAAAAATATATGAATTATTGAGATTTATTTGACTGAGATAATTTTGCAACTTTGACAAAATATGGACTAATATCGATTTTAATAAAAATATGTAGATTAGGGCTATAACCGATGGCAAATGTTGTGTTATATATAAAAACCTCACCCACAAAAACGATTTTTTAAAGTCAAAATTTTCTCAAATTTGTATTACTTTTTTTATAGTAAAACAGCGGATTCTCTCCCGTTACCGAAAATTTTAAATATAGATTCGCTCCAGGTTGATGTATTTATAAAAAAAAACTATTTGCGTTTTTTGGATAAAAAAAATTATCTCCAAACTTTGCCGCGTTTGAACTTTTTTGACAACCTCGAAAAAGTAACAGCTTTTTTTAAATAACTTTCATAATCCTGGGATCCCGGGATTTACATTGAAAAATCTAGTCCCGTTTAGCATCCCTAGTGGATACCTATATAAATCAGATAATTATGACCGATATGGTTGTGTAAGTTATAAAAATCAAAAATACTGTAGAAAAAGAAAGAATTGTACGACAAATTAATAGTAGATACGACACTTTTCATGTAAGCGATGATATGAGAAGCGTTTTAGACTCTCTTACTAAGATGAGAACACAGACAGGGTAAATGTAACTTTACAAATTATTTTTTAAACATTTAAACTCACCTGCAAAATATTAACAAACACTTTCTGTGAAGTTTGATAACCCTTCTGCCCAATGTGCGATGCAATGTAGTTGAGAAATAATTGCAAAATGATTTCCAGTGTTATACTGTGTTCCACACACAAGGCATGTATGAAGACGTCACTTATAGCCTCGATTAGCTCAGTTTTCTCTGTAGCTAATAGAATGGTCTCAGCGAAATCCGAAAAGGAAACCACTTCCTGGCCAGCGTTTGTTAAACTTCCTATTAAAGCACTTTGATTGATTTGTGTTGATTTGCGTTTGCCTTGCTTACTGTGTGGATGTTGAGTGTCTTTTGATAAAATAGTTGGATAATCATCAGTTTTATTACGTTTTTGTTTTTGGAATAACACCGTTGTATCGTCGAATAGAACATTTTTATATTTGATTAAGGCCACAGCCAAATCGTGACGATTAGTACGCGAGACAACTTCTTGTGATAAAATATAATTTGACATACGACAAGCCGTTACAGCGAGCAAGATATTATCATCGGGATTTCTGAAGTCATTTAAAGGAAATTGTTCATAGTATAAAATAATCTTAAAAAAAAAACATGATTATACTACTTACAAATTGTCTAAAAATTTTAAATAATTTATAATTTCTCCACTTATAGAATCAGCAACGACGGGAGAGCCTAACATGACTGGCGGTACGTCTTCGGGAGAGTATTTTATAAACAAATTTAAAAATTCCAATGACAGGGATACTTGAGTAAATCCCTGCTTTACAACACGACTAGGTGTAAAAAAAGGTTTGACCAATTGGTTAAGGAATGAGGCTTTTAAACGATCCGTGCCTAAATTCATTAAAAATAGTTTGACTGTATATATTAGACCATAAAGTTGTTCAGGTTCTATTGTGGAATCATCTCCGGGCGTTGGAAGTTTTTGCAAATCCTGACATTTATCTTCATCAATATAGAGTAAGTTGTTAATATAATTTTCATAAATTTCTGACAATTGCAAATTGCACATTTTATAAAATCCTGATGCCTGCATATGGATTTCCTTCTTTTTCGATCTTATGGAGAAATCAGCCAACTTACGACAATTGGCCATAAATTTACGACGCAATTGCGATTCTCTTTCTTCGCTTAACTTATTAAATTGCAAGGAAGTACTCATTCTCAACATAACATGAGCCTCCTCCATGAGGTCATAAAAATTGGAACTACTAGCGGATCTATAAGTTTCGGCTATGGATTCTAAATCATCAACCACCTGTTCTACAGGCGGTACTTCCAGGTTATATAGAGTCCATTCATTTGTGACTGATTGTTGATTGGAATAACTGTTTCGCAACAAATTGTGTTTAGCTTTGGCTTCAGCGATTAAACGCGCTGCTATATTGCGCTTGCCCTCGCCTGTACTTCGTCTCTTTAACGCTGTGCTACTGCTGTCGCCTGCATTAGAGGCTGAGTTCAAAGCTCCATTGCTTATTAACACCAAATTATTACGGTTCACACATACATACTGAACATGTATAAATGAACACAGTCCCACTACAGCAATGGGAGCGTTTACATCAGGACTTGACTCTTCCGGAAATAACTCAGCTATAGAGGGGTACTCAAAGCGATTATTAAACAATTTGTGACCAATTCTAGAAGTATGCGTTTCAACCGATTCAGTAGTTACGGCATATATGACATAATCATTAATATGAACTTGTAAAACTGGAGCAGTAAATGAGTAAATTGCTATAGGCTTTTCGTTTTCATTGTACCACTTGCCTAAAGAAATGCAGATAAACTGATAAATTTAAATCATATCTTACATTGAAAAATAATTACCTTGGGCACAAAACTGGTAGAGATAACCATCAACACTGCTGGCAACTAATAAAGCAAAACCAATACAGCTCTGATGTTTATTAGACTTTAAAGTACGCCGATTAACATGTTTTGATGTTGTTATTGCACCAGGTATTTGTTGATTTCCCATGTCGTATTCAGGATCGTCGATATCCTCGCAATCGTTGTCATTGCGCTGATAAATGGCTTTCAGGTCCATGCAACGCAATATATCTACAACTCGGGCACCTCCCGGTTCAGAAGTCTTCATACAAATTTGTAGCAATTTACGTATGTCATATTGCACCATATTTTCCTCGTTATAGGCTGATACAATTTTACCGTTTGCTGAAATACGCTTTAACAAAAATAAACAACAATTTATTAAAAACCTAAATGTAGTTTAAACTTTATGTACCTGTACATTCATAGCCTTTGCTTCATTGACAAGCTTAATTTTTATCTCATTTGCTTTTGTCGGCATTATAATTATTTCTTGAGTGTCACAAGTGATATTACATTTACCACTGACTGTGCCATTGCCAATATCATTTTCATTTTGCTCCCATTGTGATTTCAAATCCACTTCAAACTCACGGCCACAAGCTGAATTCACCATACGTGCCACATTAAAGTCAATGGGTGTTCTGCCCGGAAAGCCATTTAAAGGGCGTCCACTAGCTGTAGTTTCCAACGAATCTGTTTCAAAGCTATTATGACTATGGCTGGAGGGCCCCACACTAGTTTTACTTGCCATACTCGATTCTGAATTCGATATGACATCCTCAACTTCTATATCGGCATTCTCATCCATATCATAAGCATATTGCATGGTATGTTGTACGCCACCATCACCAGCCGTGCACACATTGCTGGCCAAAACATCTACCACACGAAACGCTACGCAATAACGATTATTCATACATGCAATCACATTTTCAGCAAGATTTAATTTCAATGGTACAAAATTTAGATTTACAAAAAATTTGAATGGTAGAAAATCAATATATTTAAATCTTGGTTGTGTGCTCTCGTGAACGCACTGGGTATATTCGTATAGATAGATGCGCTCTTTGCTGCTAACAATAATGTTGCCGGAGGTCTAAAAACATAAATATTAAACAAATAATTAAATAATACTTGGGTTAAAAGTTTTAATGAAAAACGTGTGTTAAGAATTTTTCGATCTCAGTCCTTAGTTCGAAATAAATGTGACTCAGATTCATTTTTTGCTTGAATAAGTCACGTATGATATTAAATTTTATTTATTATAAAATCATCCAAAGATTGCATTTATTTAAATATGACGGATTGTAAAGGAAAAATATTTGGTTTAAAACATTTTCAATTTTACATTTATATTTTTTAAAAATCTAATAAAACCGTCTCCTGAAAAATTTGTGTTTTGTCGCTTACGATAATTTGGCATTAAGGGCTCGACCATGATGAAATAAGTGCATCCTGGGCTCGATGTACATACATATACGAAATTATATTATTAATATTTTCATATTTTTTTTTCATTTGATGACATTTTAAAGTAAAAGTGATATACAGTTATAAGGAATGATACAAATAATATTATGCAAAGGCTATATTTTCAAATTTTACAGGAGAGACAAAAAACAATCAAACTTTTTATTGCGTAAAAATTTATGAATTCTGTAAACGCAATTTCTTTTGTTTTTTTCTTTGTTTTCTATGTGCGTAAAAGCAAAATGAAAAAGTAAGTATTTGCCGAGATAAATGATTTTTTGGACTTAGAGCTTTTTCTATTGCTTAGTTTGTATTTTTTCATGGACTTAGGTATTTTTCTTAGAACTTGTTTTTCTATTATATTTCTTATTTTATTGTTTTTATTCAAAAATCTAATAACACTGTCCAACAGCATTTTTTTTAACAGAATAGCGACCTATAATTCTGAAAGGGCATGTTGAGTAGATCATTTTTATAGAATAAACTTATAGACCAGCTGGTCTGATTTTTTTTTACAGTGGGTCAAAGTTTTAATTTTTTGGTTGAAGCGAGCATTATACTAACTGAAGAAAAGGTGTAAGTTAATGTGTGAGAGATTTCTTATTGTCAGAGTTACATTGTGGACTTTTATGGGGATAATTTTTGTGGAAGATCTTAATACTCTACCTTCTCTCTTTAGGGGTCAATTTGACCTTTTTGTCGAGAAAATCAAAAAATCCTTTCAAAAAGGACATTTAAAGATTAAAATATTCTAAGAAAATTTATGCCGAAAAATTTTATTGGGGTTTACCAAAGACACCAAAGTTGTATATAAATATATTTACGCTTAATTAGCAAATTGTCTTCGTACTTTCTGGTTGTTATTTTTCTTCTTTTTTTTACGATGTTCGTGTAACTCCGACCACTCCAATGTTACTACATTTCTATAAATTTGTTGGTCTGATTTTTCCACTCATCAGGAAATCTAAGCTTAAAATTAAGTTCACCATCTGGTGTGTATTTGACAGAAATGGTTCAACTGCATTTTTTATAGGGACTTAGAGCTTTTTCTTATGATAAATTGGACTAAGCGCATTTGCTCATCACTACAAACCAACAACAAAAAACAAGAAAATATTTTGATATTTTGATTTTTATTTATACATTTGGTAACAAATGATTGACCATAAATAGCCCGTAAGATTGGAATCTTAGAAACTAAAAAAAAAAAAAAATATTTAATTTGTTTATATAATTGGTCAATTCACAAGGTCTCTTATCATGTCATATTGTCATAATGTCCTAATATTTCACAATGGTTTTTATAGCTTTTCAAGCAAAAAATGTCTTAAATTAATACTACTTTCTATGCTACGTTTATTGTGTTATAGTAACGAACCAGTAGAGACCAACGCCGAATGCCTAAGAGCCGCCGAGTCGTGATATATTAGGACATTATGACAATATGACTGATAAGAGACCTTGTGAATTGACCAAATATAATTTTATAATTTTTATGAATACAAAATACATTAATTTCGAGACATCATTCTGTAAAGGACCCTAATCATACTAATTATCATCTTTCTGATAAAAATTCTAATATAAGAAGAAGTTTGTTAAAATTTGCACAATTAATGATTAACATATAACTAAAAACGTAAGTAAATATTTTCAAATATATCCCTAAATTAAAATTATTTCATAAAATTCCCCCATGGTTACACATTCTGAATTTTATTTATGTTTTTAATCGAGCAATGACACATATTAAGGACCATCGTTGAAAAATGGATGATATCTTATTTGAGATATCCTTTGTTCAAGGACGATTTTCTGTGCTACATCCTGTTTTGATAAGGAACGGATTTTTAAATAAAAAACTTTAAAATCTATGATTCGTAACCTTTAATATGAGATCAACAATTATAAAATCGGACTTACTTTTGGTATTTATGTATATAATCTATAAACTCTGAACCTATATAAAAAGTTAAGCGAATTTCATATTTCAATTTCATCTAAATATTAACATATGTTCAAAATTTCTTATTTTCCAAATAGTGAATTTAGCAGTTGCTTAAATATTAAATATTATTTACCTGACAGCACTGTATTAGATCTGGAGGACTACGCAATGGCAGCTCAATTACGTCAATACTTTTAATTAGCTGTGCCTTTGGTGTTGTCATCGATGCAATTCGTATGGTAATAGGTAAATCAGCTAACTTTGATTCTGGAAATTTTAAAAAGTTTGCATATATACGCACAAACATTTTTGTATCATCTTCGGAATAAACCGTGGTATTGTTACTGCTGCTGGTGCAACTAATGCTCGATGAATTTGTGTGCACAGGACTTCCAACATTCTCCTTTTCTAATGTAACCAAATATTTACCTAAAATTTCCAATAAGTGATTGTTTAGTTTGAAATGAAGAGTAAATCGTATCTAATTAACCAACCTGCTTCACAATAAATTAAATTGACGACTTCACCCACAGTAGCCAGGGTGTATTTTGTGGGTAGCTTTTCATCATTAGTTGCAGTTGAACTTGTGTTATTATCATTTATAGCAGCACTTTCACTGGCTGCAACGCCGACAGCATCTTTCTCGTCTGCTAAGCGTTGTCTATCGACAATATCATAAATTTCTATGAATTGCTCTGCACTACTAATGGCAATGCGATTAGAGTCAATTAATGTTGCTGCCAATATTTCGCCATTCAAAGCAAATGTATTTTGCTTGGCAAAATTATAAGCCTGTAGTATTTTCACCATTTTTGTATGTGTAAAACTGTCAATAAAACATTAAAAACTATTTTAATTATCTATATTTACTAGTAAATATATAGTAAAAACTACAAAATTATGGAACTCAAACAACGCCCTTTTAATTAGAGTTAACGTCATTCTATTCTACATACTTTCCTTCCCATTCAAATATCTCACTAAATTAAAGCTTTATTTATTTTTGTTTGTTTGTTCTATCTACGTTGACCATCATATCCAGACTAAAATTCAAAACAAATTTTGTTCCTATATGCTACTGTTTCGTGCCAAATTCTTATTATGAATGTTAGACGTTCCATATTTTGAAGTCAACACAGAAGAGAGCATTAGAGTTTAAGTAAAATGTTGTTTATTGTTTAAAATATTCTCAACGCCCTTTTTACAATTAATTATTTTGTGTTTTGTTTTTTGTTGTTGTTGTTGATTTTATGTTTGCACAACCTTTTTAATCGTTATAATGTCTCGTCATCATATTCTATTTTGGCTTAACTAAATTCAGTAGTGTTTGGCTAATTATGGAAAAGTAATTGAGTTAAACAGTGGTTTGATTATCGTTAATGAGTGTTTTAAATTTATGACACTTTAATGTTCGCCACAATTTCAAATTTGTTAATATTAAAGCGAAGTTTGGATTAAATATTTAAAGATTTCCCAAGTTAACAAGATGGCATTGACAAATCTTTTACTTGAAGCTGTATTTAAATTAGGGATGTAGAGAACGTTGTCATTCGCATATGGGGTTATTTTTCCCATTTGCTTTGGCATTTGCTACATTACATATTATTATTAAAGTACGTTCATATTGCTGAAATATTTGTCGAAAAAAGCTGGTTACGCTTTCTCTTTAATTAAAACCAATATTTATTTAAATAAACACTCTTAAGTTTAGAAAATACCACAATATTAATTCATTAATATAATAATGAAGTTTGACATTATTATTAAAGTTATCTAAGATCAAATAAACATTTGTTCAAAATAGTGGTTACGTTTTTTCGTCAAATATTTGACAAATGTGAACATACCTTTAGTCTAACACCCGATCAAAGTATACCAATCGACTCATAATCACTTTCAGAGTCGATTTAGTGTAATCTAGGCGCGAATTAATTGGTATATATATGTAACTGTACCACAACGTAGGTTGTGCATTGAAAAATTATAAAATTTTTGCCAATATAACAATGTCAGACCCGACGCCATACTATCTTCGATGGACGAACTTGGGATTGGTCTTTGTGTACGCCGGTTAGACGGAAAGATACTCGGCTATAGAGTCATATGTGCTACGCTAGATGGCATAAGTGTTTCAAAAGAGGCCAGTCGTTGAACCCCATAGGGTGGTGTACTATCTCCACTTCTGTGAAATCTGGCTATGAATACCCTTTTGGTCAGGATGGACAACAGAAGGATTAAAACAGTCGCGTATGCTGACGATGTTGCAGTATTTATATCTGGTAAATGTCTGGATACAATATCTAATTGTATGGAATCGGCATTAAGTACACTGAGTGAGTGGAGTACATCGAGTGAACTTAGTGCGAATCCCCTAAAAACGGAATTGGTTCTCTTCACTAAGAGGTATAAGATCGATGACTTTAGACAACCTAGACTGAATGGAATCAGTCTTGAGATCAGGGATAATGAAAAACGTCTTGAAATTATTCTAGATAAGAGATTGTACTGGAATATGAACATTCAGAACAGAATTAATAAGGCCTATGTGGCCATCTACTCCTGCAAAAAGGCAATTGGTACTAACTGGGGTATTATGCCGAAAGGTATCAATTGGATCTTCAAAGCAGTTGTTAAACCCATCTTGTTCTATTGAGTATTGTTGTGGTGGCAGGCCTTGGATAATGCTACTCACCGGAAGGTTGTTGAACGAGTTCTAAGGACATGAAATACATGGCGTCATATCATGTACCCAAATTGAATATTGGATCAAATGTATTCAAAATCAAAAAAATGTTTTGTTGTTTCTTTTTAATTAAATATGCTGCGATGGCAGCTGCCAATCAATTTTAACACAAGACATTTTTATACTGTCAATCGTAAAAAAGCATACTTTACTGCAAGCTGTATTAACATTGTGGGAACACGTCTGCAATTTCTTGCCGCAAGTTCATCGTAATAACTTCTACAAACAACTTCTGGAATCCGACTTCTTTCTGCATGTTTCGGTTAAAGTGGAAACACTTCAGGAAATATTTGCAGAAGTTCTTCCACAAGTGACTTGCTAGTGGACATACGGCTAAAGGAAACTCTTGGACTACTTTTATAGAGCTCAAATGTAAATTATATTTAATTCTTAATTTCATTATCCATTAACAATATGTATATGTAACATATTGTTAAAACTTTGGCCATATAAAAACCTTTAATTTTAATTTGTAAGCTATATTTATATAGAGTAAAAGCCTTTAATATAGACATTTTCTATTTCTAATAGGTATTTACTAATATTACTTGCATACCTATATATTATCCTAATAATACATGTATTTTGTTATCCAATAAGGCTACTTTGTATTGATATTAAATAAATAAAACAAAGTATAAATATATTTATTAAATATAATAAAAAAATAAAAATTCCATAGGATTTCTTTGGATATATATTAAAAAAATTGTGCCATTGTATTGTTATCTATGAACATACTGCAGATAATTAATACATAAGAAAACAAGCAACATCTATTAAATAGTATTTTTGTAAATTTAAACGTAATTTATTCTTACGGGAATAGATTTTACACTTAAATATTTGTTCTATTTTTGTCTCTGCAGTTTATTTGTGGTGCGGCAGGTCTTTAATAAGAAACAAAGGAAAGTTTGTCAAATCGATGTAGCAATATACAAATGCGTGTCGAAATTTGAACAAACATACATACTACTGTTGTAAGATTTCCTTCATACATACATGGGTGATGACCTAGGTGTATTTAAATAAATAATTGCCGTTTAACATGCTCACGCAAAACGTTTAATATATAAAAATGTATGTATGTACAAACATATGAATATATCTACAATATATATAGGTATATAAACATTATAAAACCACACAAATATTGAAATAAATAACCGGTAAATAAAGTTATTTTCCAATTTACACCTGACATATATTTTCATATACATGTATAAATGGCTGTGCGTGAAAAACAGACAACTAAAAAGATTTTGTGTGTGTTTCTATTAAAAGAAAAAACCGGAAACGGAAAAAATACAACTTAACAAATCATTCAGTTTAACAACTGTTTTATTAGTCAATGATGCAATATGGGTGCGTCTTCCAACTGTGAATATATGTATGTATATACCTACATTAAAACATACAAATATGTATTTTTAGAAGAACATGAAAGACTATAACACTAAATCTGTAAAATTAATTTTTTATGATTTAAAATTTGCACAATTTCACACTTTAAAACTTGTAAAAAATCGTTGTTTTGTAAATATATAGAACATAATTTCTTTTTATACATTGTTTAATGTTAAAGTTTAGATTTTGTCATTTATTAATTGGCAAAATACACCAACCAACTCTTAGAAAAATCAATAATGATACAAGACATGTTCACATTTAAAATTGGCAAGATTTAAAAATGCATAATACACAAAAACTTAGATTAATTATTTTATTATTATTGAAAAACTGTCACAACTGCTTTAGTAATACCTTTTTAATGAAGAGAAAATTATTAATTATAACTTATTTCAATTTGGTATTCACTTTGCAAAGATTTATTTTTACATTCCCCTACATATGGAAATATCTAAAAGTTGTTATTACTTTTAAGTTATCCACGAAAAATTGGTGTGGAAATACATTTTAATAATAATATAATAAATATTTGGTTTGATATACTATTTTTATTTAATTTAATCGTTTTTATTTTTAATTCACTACTGTAATTTAGCACTGTACGGCTCCAGCGAAGAACTTTGTTTTGACTTATTCTTTTTGTTTATGTGTTCTTTGTTGACAATTGAAATATGTTTACAGTTTTGTTTTGAGTAGACGTTCTTAAAAATGCCATCGCTAATTATTGTGAATTGTACAGTGTAGCCAATTTTGTATGAAAAAAACATTA
Organism: Calliphora vomitoria; assembly: GCA_942486065.2. Classification (NCBI taxonomy): domain Eukaryota; kingdom Metazoa; phylum Arthropoda; class Insecta; order Diptera; family Calliphoridae; genus Calliphora; species Calliphora vomitoria. The sequence goes on from OW818031.2 coordinate 92,460,903, forward strand.
AAATTTCATTTTGAAATTTTATATTCAAAACATATAATCTCAGGGCATAACTCAGCGTTTACACATGCATATAACAGTTCGAAAAACATGCATGTGTGAGAAATTATCAGGGAGTTCTAATCACTAGATTACAGAGCTGTTATCTTTTCTACTATATATTTGATATTAAGAATTCCATGTGGGTCTACTCTCAATTTTTGCATTTTCTGCATCATCAGTGAGAAAATAACTAACGGCTACGTTCAGCATTACATGAGGTCATCGTAGCCACAATTTGGTGCACTTGCATTTTTTCTAGAGTATGCAAAAATATATGCATATGAAACTTTATTATAGATAAATTTTAATAAAATAATGCTATTTCTACACAAAATTCATTCAAAATTTTTCTATAAAAATTAAAAACTAAAAAAGTGGTTGATAATAAACATGTCAAATTAGTAATGTAAATTTGTTTACTATTTTATAAATTGAAATCTATATATTAGAAACAAAATTGATATTATTTTATACATTATCGCCATGATACATTTAATTTTTATTGCATCAATAAATGTATAAACCATGTATTTCTTATAAATACCTTTAGATATTGGTTTCATAACTCTAAAAAAAATTTTAATTATTCATTGATAAATGATGTGCTTTCTTCATCCGTCATAGAATAAGGCGAATTTCTATAATACGCATTGGCCACAGAAGTTATTTCGATGTTTTATTGTGAATTAAATACAAATATAACCTTTGTTTCATGGCGAATTTATCCAAGGTGATGTCAGTTCTACAAAAACAACAAATGGAAATTAAAGAAATGTATATTAAAACTTAACATAGTGTGAATTGACAGTTCAACGGACTAAAAAAATAATCAGCTGTTCTTCTGAGGTCACCTTCTATAAATTCGGCGCCATTAATTTGACAATGAGCCAACTACGTAAATAAGTAAAAAAAAATTTTTGAAAATAAGCAAAGGAGTAAAAATATATATTATTTTGTCAATCATTTGCCATGTCTGAACCTACCTTTAGACAAAACCAAATATTTTAGCACATACTAAAAATTATATGTACAAAAATATGTTGACAGCTGAATAAAATATATTAGCTTTATATTATGCCGACGGCTAGCTAACTATTTCAGCGGCGGTGCACGCTTATACGTCTTGGAGATATGGCATCAAAGGCGCAAAACAAAGCAAATTCTTATGAAGTCTAGTCAGTGTTGTCAGATTTGGGGATTTTTTCTTGAAGTTGAGGATGAATATTTGGCTTTGGGAATATGGGGATTTAATGGGGATGTGAACTACATTTCGGGGATTTTTAGGAGAATTTAAAAAATGAAATTTGTTCGTTTATTTGTTATTTTATTTTATAAATTAAAGCAACTAATAAAGAATATAGAAATGAATTTTTGCTTCATAAGTAAAGCAGCGAATGTTTTTACTATATTATAAAATGTGAAGAAAATACTGATCTCAAAAATGTGTATTATTCAGATAAAGTCCCATATTTGCTCAAGGTATGTTTACAGTATAGCACAAGTAATTAGATTTGTCAAATAACTTTCTTTATTTTATGATATATTTGAATTCTCATTATCCGGGCAAGTTTAAAAATGCTAGCGATAATGCTAAAAAACTGGAAAATATGCATACAAAATCATAGATATGCATATTAGAATCGAAATTAAAGTTTACGATTTATTTTATTGTAATAACAAATTTGGTTACAATGTATAATAAAATTAACTTATTTAAAAAATAATATTTTGTAAACTAACAGCCTGGCCCACGATGTCGAAAGAAAACTTAAACGAACGAAAGTCAGTCACTCACTTTCATTCGAAACAGTGGCCCACTATCTTACGACTTATCATTCGCTTTGCTTTACGTTTCAAACGTAATCCAAATATAATTGAGAAATAATCGACAATATATTGAAAACCATTATTTGACAAAAAATAAAATAATTAAGCAGTGGTGTAGTGGGTACAGCCCTTGACTAGCAACCGGAAGGTTGTGGGATCAACTCGTGGCTGCGACTTATTTTTTTCTTTATTTTTTTATATTTTTTATTATTGTAAATACATAATTCTATAAATAACTCTCCTAAGGAATATATAAGATTACTTTTGGGACATCTCGAAATAAAATAAGTAGACTTTTCGTCAAATTCTACTTATTTTTCTACCACAATTATGTTATATTAAGCACAAATCAAGGCGAATTCATACAAGGTGGTGGCAGTTCTACAAAAACAACAATTGGTCTTAACAAATGTCAAAAAACAAAAATTAAAAATTAAACAAATATGTATTAAAACTTAATATAGTGGAGATAATTGAATAGTGAGGGCTTTACTTATTTATGTAAAAGATAAATATTTTGTTAATAAGCTTAGAATATGTAGATATTTAAATATAAACAAAAGCTTTGACAACTGTTAGAACCAAAAAGCGAAAAAAAAAAGTTATCAGCTGATTGACTGACTCCACCTTGTATAAATTCGCCTTGGCACAAATTAGGGTTCTATAGTTGAAACAAAAAGTCGACTTTTCGAACTTTCGACTTTTTTCGATTTTTAAAAAGTCGACTTTTCGAACTTTCGACTTTTGGTAATTTATGAAAAGTCGACTTTTCGAACTTTCGACTTTTTAGTTAAATCGACTTTCCGACTATTTTCGACTTTTTTCCACTGTTTACCATGTTTTGTTAAAAATACATGGTTTCTGCATTTATTGATGCGCCTTGTGTAATGTTTAGCAATAAAAATTAAATATATTAAGGCGATAATATATAATATGTAGAAAGAGCATTTTTTTATGAACATTTACTTATTATTTATTTTTGCATACACTAGAAAAAATGTAAGTGTACCAAATTGCAATAACATAAAATTATTATGTTATTCTGTGCATATTTTGTTTTAGTATAATGTTGCAATTAAAAATTTTTTTAACAATCTTAAAAGTCGACTTTTATCGACTATTCGACTTTTTTCGACTTTTATCGACTTTTTTCGACTTTTATCGACTATTCGACTTTTATCGACTTTTGTGATAACTAATCGAATGTTCGACTTTTTTGAGACCAAAAAGTCGACTTAGACTTTTCGACTTTTTTCAGCAAAAAGTCGATTGTTCGAACAATCGAACAATCGACTTATAGAACCCTAGCACAAATGTATAATAATAAATAAGTACGCATCCGTTTTGTACTAAATTCTTACACAGACGACAATAAATAAAAAGTGTATGAATTTGACATTTCAGTTCGTACAAATATTAGAAAATGTAAATAGTGAGCCTCAAATTTTGTATTGAGTTGCTTACGTTATCGTTCGTATTTGTTTTCTTTCGACTAAGAATATTATTGAGCCGCAAAACAGCTGTTTGTCGTTTGAAACGACAACGTTCGACATAGTGGTCCAGGCTGTAAATTAAAAATTGTATAAACAAAATTTGATGACAACATTTTTTTGTTTTGATCAGGCAGACAAACGAACGGAAGTAGCTACATCGTATTTAAGTTTTATAAGAACCTAAAGTGTATCTATATTATTGGGTCTAAAACCAATATTCGATTGGTAAATAACTCTGAGAACCCTGAGGGAACTTGTCCCAACAACAAATACAAAAATACAAAAAAAAATAACATACATTTTGTGTTTTCTTTTTACCCAATCTGTCAAAAAACACAAGTACGGCGAATTCAATATTAAACTGGAATTTAACAACAAACCAGTGTAAGTTTCATATTTATTGCTTCATTTCATGTGGAGGATGTTAAAATGTTCGATGAAGAGTTCAAACGCGTGGAGAATCAGAAGAAATTAAATATGAAACCACAGGAACAAAGTGGACGCATCAAAAACACACACATATATATGGCGCGCACCAACTTAAACACAAATTTTGACAGTTTGAGTAAAACAGCTGATGATCAACTGGTCTACCGAGTATACCAAGGCGAATTTATATGAATTCGCCTTGGAGTATACCTTATTTGAATTCGCCTTGGCGCAAAATGTTTGTTTTGATTCGCTTGGTTTGGATAAAATCTTGTCTTCCTAGGAATAAATAAATGAGAAATTGTGTTCATAATGTCCAACAGTACTTCAGCCAGGAATTTCGTTCCAATGACAAGCAAATATGACAGAGTTATACTTCTTGTGGATATGGATTGTTTTTATTGCCAAGTTGAAGGTAACCTTTATAACAAATCTATTATTTTCAAGTTGCACATAATTACTAATATTTTTCAGAAAAATTGGATCCTTCCTTAAAGAATAAACCGTTAGCAGTAGTGCAATATAATGCCTGGAGGGGGGGAGGGTAAAATTGAATAATAATAATATGTTATTGTGAAATCAATTACGATCTTATAATTGCAGTATAATTGCAGTAAATTATGCTGCCCGTGCCAAAGGTGTTACTCGCCATATGCGAGGAGATGAAGCTAAAGAACAGTGTCCAGATATCCAATTAGTTAAAGTGCCGAATGTTCGTGAAAAAGCCGATTTAACGAAATATCGAGATGCTGGCAAAGAAGTTGCAAATGTGTTGCAGCGTTTTACACCACTTTTAGAACGAGCATCAGTGGATGAAGCCTATCTTGATATTACAGATGCTGTTAACAAGCGTCTCCAAGAAATGAATAATGTTGGTTGATTTGGAATATGTTGTAAAATTTAAATCACAGCTTTCATATATTTCTATAGGGCACGTTCATATTACAACCTCAGGAGTTGGTAAATACATATGCAGTAGGGTTTCCAACAATTGGAGAATACGTGACAACTATCACATCGAGTTTTATAACCAATCCTTTAGCTGATGATGATAACTTCTATCGCAATTTCAATGAAAATGATATTCCGGCGGTACGACAGAGTAATATTCGTTTATTGATAGGGTCCTCCATTGCAAGCGAAATCCGAAGTGCAGTAAAAGCAGAAACAACTTACGAGTGTTCAGCCGGCATTGCGCATAACAAGATTTTAGCAAAATTAGCTTGTGGCATTAACAAACCCAATAAGCAAACGATTTTACCTTTGGCGCAAATCCCTGGACTGTTTGAAACACTGCCAGTTGGAAAAATAAAAGGACTTGGGGCTAAGTTTGGGGAAGAAGTGTGCGAACGTTTAAGCATTCGTTACTTAGGTCAGTTGTTAAAATTTACTGAGGCGGAATTACAAAGGAAATTCGATGAGAAAAATGGGTAAGTTTTTAAATAGAAACATATTTAATTACACGTAAGCTTAAGGTGTCCCTCTTTGGAGCCATCAATAGTTATAAAAGGTCCAAATTCATGATACACACAAATATCTATACATACATAAGGGGGATTTCATCTCAAGTGTAATTCAGACACAATTTTTCAACAAGATCGTTCAAGAACCCTCTGAGTAAGAGGGGGTAAAAATTTGACAATTTGCCAAACGGTTTTTTCACATCCGTGTAACTTATTACCTATTGTCTTTAGCAAAATATGTCCCAAATAGTTTCGATAGCTGTTTCATCAATCTTTCTATAAAGAAATTTTAATTTTTTTTCCAAAATCTAAAACTTTTGCATTGTTTTCTAAAAAGAAATGCACTTTTGGTCGCTTAGTGGGATGCGAATTGGATATCTATCTATCTATTACTGAATCAAAAATTATTCAGTATCTTGAAAGTATATTTTAAATAATTGTTTACATGTATGTATATTGCTTTAATTTCAGCACTTGGCTTTATAACATATGTCGCGGCATTGATCTTGAAGCAGTTACTCCACGTTTTTACTCCAAAAGCATTGGATGCTGTAAAAAGTTTCCTGGCCGAAATAATATTACCGGCTTAAAAACACTACAACATTGGCTAAACGAATTGGCAAAAGAAATAAACGAAAGATTGGATAAAGATATATGCGAAAATAATCGGCGAGCAAAACAAATGGTTGTGAATTTTATACAAGAATTTGATGGAGAAGAAGTATCAAGCTCTCGTTCAGCCCCTATACAGTGTTATGATACTGAAGTGTTGGCCAAAACATGTTTAGAAATTATAAAAGCCAATACAAAACAAGTCTTTCGCTCTGGCAGCGAAAGTGTCCTAAATAATCCAATCAAGTTTTTAGGTATAAGTGTTGGTAAATTTGAAACAATTTCAAAATCACAAAATAACATACAGGATATGTTTGCCCAACAGGCAGCTAAGAAGCAGAAACTTAAAATTGATGGTGAAGATGAAAATCAAAAATTGCCATTAACTTCAATATCAACTCCAAAGCTAAACAAAGAATCTAAAAATAATACTACATCCACAGAAATGACGAAAGAGAAAAAGGATAAAAATATGAAAAGTTTCTTTTTAAATGCATTAAAAAAGGATCCAAATAAAGAACCTACAAAATTAGAAGTAAATGATAATAATACGAACGTAGTAAGTAAGACAGAAATAAGTTTAGAACAATACCCAACTAATAACATTGATATACTAACTAAACCTCAAGATGAATTATCAATATCAAGTGATGATAGTGTTAAAGAAATACCAAAAACAAGTTTCTTTGCTCGGATCTTAAAAAAGAATGAGGATCCAACGAAAATAATAGAAATAACTAGCGAAACGTCCAAAACATTGGACAACACTAATCATTTAAACGCAAATTTAAATTCAGAAGAAAACAATAGCAGTAATAATGAATTAAATGATTTAATTAATGATATAAATACCATTCAAAATGAAGAAAGTGAATATAATTTAGATATAAAAAATATGACAAACTCATTGAATAATAATACAAATAATGCCGAGATAAAACCCGTTCATAACTCAAAAGTTCCAATTCCAGCTATGGTATCAAATTCTGATAGTGTCTTAATAAATATGAAAAGAAAATATGATACGATTTTAGATAATGAGGTGCAAATTTCAACCGATTATCGATCCCAATATGCAGAATTTGCCATACCGGAATTTAGACCAGAATTTTTACAATTTACCAATTGCTCTCAATGTAATGCCAAAATTCTTAATGATCCAACATCTATACAGACTCATCAAGATCATCATTTTGCTCAAGAGCTCAGCCAGCAACAGCGTAATGAATTTAGAGATGAAATTCGTACAAAAATTAATTCATCAAAATCACCACCTAGTAATGAGAGCAATAAGAAGTTGAAAAAGGTGCAACCTCTAAACAGTTCAATTAAAAAACCATTAGCAGCTGACATAACAAAATTTCTAAAACCTTCATCGTCTTCTACGTTGGCCTCCACATTAACTAATGATCAAACTCAGGTTCCAGTAAACAATAATACAACTAATGTAGAAATTTGTAATATTTGTAAATTACCTATTAGCATTGAGGAGATTTTGGAACACAAAGATTTCCATATGGCTAAAGATTTGCAAAGGAAACTTAATCAATTAGAAGTTCATACAGTAGAAGTGGTGAAGAAACCAGTATCCGATATATCACGAAAAAATATGAACTCTTCGATAATTGCGCCATCGCGTCAGACTAAGAGTAATCCTAAACCTATTACACAGTTTTTTACTCAATCTAATATGTAATAAATTCTAAATTTATTTGTTATAACCGAAATGTTTTCTGTAAGTACAAAGTATTTTAAGACTAATATACAATAAAGTGATTGTCTTTTTTTATTTACATTTTATGCAGTTTATTTCTATTTATTGAATTGTGGCATTTAACTTATGAATTTGTTCTATATCACTTTTTTCTTTTTTTCTTCAATTTCATTTCTTCTCTTCACTTTAAGTTCACACCGACTTATATTTCTTAATGGTATCACAATGGATCCTATAGGTCTCCAAGTGGAAGTGTACTTCTATAGTATAAACCTCTTCTAATCTAATCTATCAACCATGGATGGGATAGTGCACAAATACTTAGTGATAGTGCAAAATTATTGCAATCATTTTGTTGATGAGTTAAAAATTAGCAGCCTCATTAAACATTAGTGATAGTGGGTTAAAAAATGTTGTACTCAAAATTAAATTATTTCATTTAAAAAAAAAACAATCTTCAATTTATTGCAATTTTTTTCTGCACTAATTTGAATGCAACTAAAAATTTTGCACTAAATTTTAAGTTAAAAATGATTTAAGTTTATTTTTGTGCACTAGTTCAAAAAAAAGTTTTATTATTTGAATTTGGCTTCAATAATTTCATGACCACTAATTGTTGAAAATTTAGTGAGACTATGTTTAATGGAGATTTTTGTTGATTGCAAGTTAAAATATTGCACTAATTGAGTGTAGTGCAGTTTTTTGGTCTAAATCTGAGTTTGTTTAGTGATAGTGCTCATCCCATCTTGTCCTCCTTCTATTCAAAAAGGGTTCAACCCTATCCGTTTTCTTTTCGATCGAGAAAGCTAAATAAGGATGATCTGAGGAGGAACAGTCATTTGGAACCTTCCAGTTATTGATCATGTTGGAATGGCTTGCACTGACAAGCGTTACATCAAGAACCTCTTGTCTGTTTGCGACTACAGAAGTAGGTGCTTTATTGGTTATCACTAGATTAGAGTCTAATATAAAGTCTAATTAAAACACAACTCGAGCGTTCGTGTCTGAGCTTCCCAGATAGTATGATGAGCATTGGCATCAGCCCCTATTACCACGGGAGTCCGAGAGCTATTTGCAGCACGCATCATGTTCCTCACCATGCTGTTGGGTAGTGGGTCGGCCTGGTCGTATGCCATGTAGCATGAGAGAAGCCATATATTAAGTGACCTTGTCCCCCATGCAGCGGTTACAGTATCTCCATCGCTATAATCAGTTAGGATGAAGATATTAAAATGGTTTTTAGCCAGTATGCAAGATCTAATTTTACCTGTGCCTTTATTGTACAAGAGTTTGTACCCTACTACGTTGAGTCCACAGATTTCGCCGTTACAAATCCAAGGCTCCTGGACCAACGCGATATCCTACCCATTCTCAACAATGTGGAGGAGTAGTGCAGCAGATGCTGCTTTAGAATGATGAAGGTTCACCTGGATTACCTCCACCATGAACGGGGTCATAGACGACGGTTACGTCCACGTCTTCTGGATCAGAGTCCAGGAATAGATCTCCAACCATACCGGAGTTTGATTGGGTCTCCATTTCGTCTTCCGGGTTAGTGGGGTCATCAACCTCGGTTTTTGCGCAGTCCATATCCTGCGGAGCATCTGATTTAACCTCAGAAGTTTCGGGGTCGATCTTGTCGTCACCACGATAGACGCGCAGCCTAATACTATCAAAACCGTAGTATATTCGGCTTTGCCTCAATGATTCCTTATTTAGAACCACAACCACCTTCCTGTCAGGATTCCCGCTGTGTATGTACGCAGGAATCTCCTCAGGTTCATGTGGTTATGCCGGTATGACTGCGAGTGAGCTCGGTCTGCGAGGTATCTCACTTACCGGGATCACGTCCAGTTTAGCGCCGGGCCACAATTCCCCTAGGGACGCGATTGCTAATTTTAGCAATAGAGCTGAGCGGTCATTTGTACACGCTAGTACACGATGTAAATATATTTTCAAAAGGAATTTGCTTACTATGATGTATTCAGATTTTCAAATTTTCTTAAAATGTAACCACGAACAGTTTTTTTGTCTCTCCTTAAAAGTTTTTGAGTTAATACAGTATTGTTGAGCGAGTGCAATAAATCTGTTTATTTGTTTGTACCTTATGGGAGGCTTAAACACTGGAGCAATCCTTTTGACATTTTTACTATATGTTCCTCAATATTTGGAAGGAAGAATGGGCTACTTATTATTTTGAAATTTCAAGTGGGCGTGGTACCTCCCATTGTTATGGAATATCCGGTGAACTATAATTGAAAAATATGAATAGTTATTTTCGAATATCTGCAGAACTATAATCATGGCAGTCATCAAACTTTATGCGAATCAATTTCATATCACTGCATGAATTTTAACCAAAAATGGGACGTACAAAGTAAATAGTTATTTATAAATATCATGAGAACTATAATTGTGGAAGTCTTAAAATTTCCCCGAATATCGTCCTTTTTATTTTACATAGTTTGGGAAGGATTGGCACATTCCATACAAAGTAAATAGTTAATCTTTTCAAATTTCAATTACTTATCAGTGCATATTTATAAATATCTTGAGAATTATAATGCTAGATTTTGAAAATTTTGTCTGAATAGTTATCATATCATTTTAGATAGTTTTCTGAAAATGGTCGGGATTGGATTAGTGGGCGTGACACATTCCATAGAAAGTAATTAGTTAATTTCAAATATCTGGAGAACAACTTTAATTGTAAAGTATTTTAACTTTTTATACCCTTAACCATGAGTGGCAAGGATATATATATGTTTGTCATTCCGTTTGTAATTTCTACATTTTTCATTTGCGACCCCATAAAATATATATATTCCGGATCGTTATAGATAGCGGAGTCGATATAGCCATGTCCGTCCATCCGTCTGTCGTTTGAAATCAACTTTCCAAATCCCCTACATAACTTACAAACATGATTGATACATTAATATATCGAGACTTCTTCCAATTCGGTTGATATTTAAAATCGGCCCAAAAATGACTGAGATATAAGGAAAAAACCGGGAATACCTCGATTTTTTTTCCTATTTTTTATCTATATCTGGATTACTAATGATTGATATTTCAAAGTCTATTGCAACAATGTATATAAGGCTATAGTAATTTAGAACTATAATGGGTCAAAATCGGGAAAAATATTTTTTAACCCGAATTTTTTTTTACCAACAAAATTTTTGTATTAATTTTTTTTTCACAAAAAAAAAAATTTTTTTTTAAAACTAAAAAAAAATTGGAAAAAAAATGACAAAAAAAAATTTGAAAAAAATTAAAAAAAAAGAATTTCGACGCTGAATTCAGTGGTGCTAATCGTTTTTTTAGGTTAGCTCGTATTTTTGAGATATACCGTTATTTCGAAATTGGAGGAGGTTGCACAACATATATTCGCGTAACTCAAAAACGGTTTAGTTTATTGAATAAACTGAAAAAACCGAAATTCCGCAATAAATAAAACCTTTAAGTAAGGCTAAACATGTTTTTAATCTTCGCAGTCGTTTTAGAAATATAATTTTTTAATTAATTAGCGTAATTAGCTACATCGTGCAGTGCACAGTGAGGCAGAATCAAAATTTTTTAAAATAAATCTAGCATTTCTAAACGGCTGGTCCGATCGGGATAAAATTTGACGTGAGCGTAACCAAGGATTATTCGAGTTTAAGTTATTAAAAGTTATTTTTGTTTCCCATCCCATTTCATAGATTTGTATATTTTTGGAAAGCGCTCGACTAGGTCTTGTGTGTGCTACTATCTATAATAACTTCCGAGTTATAGGCATTTCAAAATTGAAATTTTAAAATTTTGCTATACTTTGGTCCGTTTTTTTTTTACATATAGGGCGTACTTTTGGACTGAATGGACACGAATTTTTTTTGATAGTTAGACTATATTACAAAAGATTTCAGAGCAATATCGATTATGGATCCAAAAATAAACGATTTTCAATTTAAAAATTCAAAAATAGTATATTTTTGCTATTCCAATTTTTAATGCCGTTTCGAAATTTTTCTAAAAAATTATTGATTTTGGCAAAAAATAAATAAAATTACTTAAAGGTATTTCGGTTTTTTCAGTTTATTCAATAAACTAAACCGTTTTTGAGTTACGCGAATATATCTTGTGTTACCTCCTCCATTTTCGAAATAACGGTATATATTGAAAATACGAGCTAACGTAAAAAAAACGCTTAGCACCACTGAATTCTGCGTATCCGAATTAGTTTATGCCGCCGGGTGCTCCTCTTGACAGAAAAAAATTTTCCATTTCGCGCACAGTGTAAAAATTTAACATATTACTACATAATTCATAAAATTCTGAAAATAGAAAGCAAACTGTAAAGTATTCATTGTAATGTATTTAAAAAAAATGTGTGGCCCTTTTAGCCCTCAGTATTTTATTGGATAGCCCTTGTTTTTATTACTACCTCACACAGCTATGATGTATTGAACCAATCAGTAATTTTTTTGAAAACTGAAAATACGAAATATAGTTTTCCAAAAAAAGTTCCCATTGTATTGCTACTCTCTGTATGTATAAACTACTTTTTGTTCTCTAATTTGCAATTATTATTGTAGCAATTAGGGTAAAACTATTGTAAGTGCAAGAATGAGCCAAATCAAAACAAGAAAGAACGTAAAGTCGGCCTTCACGACACACAGTGGTATAGAAAAAAAAAAAATAGAGGGAATTAAATCTGTAACTTCAAAACCGTTAGTCCGGTTTAAATGCGCAAAGAGGAAGTGTTATCAAGTTTAAGTTTTGAATTTGGACCTCATGGACACACCAGGGTCGCGGCCACGGGTATGTGACATTTTTAAAACGATACTATTTCATCGTTTGTGTTCCGATTTCAAAAAAATTACACATAAAGAAATTTCATTCAAACCGGATTAACTGTTTAGAAGTTACAGATTTATTTCCCTCTATTTTATTTTCTATACCACTGTATTTTGGCATATATTTCTAAAATGACTGCGAAGATTAAAAACATGTTAAGCCAATTCGATTTTAGCAAATCCACGGTATGCCAAATTGCATCACGATTTCGTCTGAGAAACAAGTCAGGAAGTCCATGAAAAGACCAAGACCATCAGATGACAAAAGTGGACAAAATTTATCCACGAAAGACGGCAGTAGATGTTGCTAGTTACGCAAATGAACTCCTAAGAGTCCTTATTAGCTTCAAAATTTCTAGACGCCGATTAACTGAATTAAATTAGTTCGCCAGAAAAGAAACGCTTGTACTTTGCGAGACGATATATTGATTGGTCAAAGGAGCAGTGGCCAAAGTGTTGTGGAGCGACGAAAGCATATTAATTTATTTGGCTCAGATATTTTCTTCGATATAAAATACCAACATTTAAACATGGCGGTGCGCGGCGGATCAATAATGGTATGGGGTAAGAAATAATATTCATATAAGATTGAACACAGCTCACTTACATTTTAATTATGAGTTTTCTCCCGTGATGGTGTTTGTCCTATAACAAAAATTGAAGAAAATATGAATGCTATTAAATACTGTGAGATACTGGAGCAACACATGCTATCCCACTTTCATGGAAAAATGGCCCTTGGTAACATATTTCAACATGACAATGACCCTAAGCACACAATTCGCTTAGCAAGCAAAAAACATTTATTTTATACAAAATTTTGTATTGAACCTACTATTCTATAAACTTTTACCATTTTTACATACATTGCTCTTTTATAAAAGGGAATAACGTATAACTCTGATTCTACATCACCGATTATATCCATTATCAATACCAAACATTTCTTAATTATTTAATAATAATAATAAATCATCATTTTGGTGTGAGTATAATTAGAAAAATGTTTACAAAAAGCTGTAAAAATATTGTAATAAATGCAAAAATAGAATAAACTCCTTATGCACAGCTTCATAGGACGTACAGGAAAGAAATGCATTTGCATGATTCCGGTTTCCCTGCTGATATCTCAGCCAAATAATTATACCTTGTTGTAATTGGTACCAAGTTGTACCATAATTAAAAATAAAAAAATCATGAATTTTGATTGCTTTGGTAATAGGTTGCTTTATATAATAAAAAAACAGATATAAATATTCCTACATAGAGTTAATATATTTTCATTAATTCATATGAAATCAGTTTTAATGTTTAAAGTATTTAGTGTAATAATCCTTGAAGAAAGTATAGTCAAAGGAACCATAGTTCTTATAGTCGTGTTCCAAGTATGTTTCGAAGGTATCGTGGTGGAAGATCTTGACGTCCTTGAAGTACATGTTGGGAACGAAGAATTCATATTCATCGATGACACGGTCGAATGGATAGTAGAAAGGCATGTTGTCAACGTAACGGGTACCAGAGCCAATACCGCAAGAGTAAGCGTAGTCAAAGGTGGAGAATTGTTCGTGATCAGCCACGTATGGGGTGACCATAAAGAACATTTGCATGGGCATACCTTTTTCCCAACCACGGGGTAAGATGAGACGATCGGGGAATCCACAGTGAGGTTCGCTGATGTCCAGTGGGAATTCGTATTTACCGTCGTAAGCCAACATTACATAGTGGTACAATTCAGTGTAAGTGGTACGATCCTTGATGGTCCAGTAGAAGTCGTTGGAGCTACGCTTGAAGAAGTTCTTACCAGCGGTCAACTCATAAACGAAGTTGTCGAGTTCAAAGAAGTTTTCACGGTTTTCAGTCAAAGTTAAGACACGTCCGAATTCATCGTATTTTGGACCAATGAAGGACCGAATTACAGCCTTTTGAGCCTTGTCGGATTCAATGGTGAATTCAAATTCGAATGGTTTGTGGTTCAAACGCATTTGACGAGCCATAAGAGCCTTGTCCCAAACAAATTTGCCATCAACAAAGTGCATATTGTCATTCATCAAGTTAGTAACATCAAAGTCTACCAAATCGAAGTAGGTGACCAAGTCGGTAACATGGACATCCTTAATGTAGACGCCGGGGAACATGAGTTCTTCCTTGGTGTAAGGCTCGAGATAGTATTTGAAGTGGAAGAAGGCGTCGGCGATTTTGCCGTGGAACATGTAGAACATGGGATCACGCAACATGGTTTCAAAGTTAAGGAAAACGTTTGGGTAGACTTCGGAGTCAAGGTAATCAACTTCACTGAAGTACATGTGAGAGAGCATGTACCAGTAACTGAAGAAGTATTTGTCGAACATATCAATATTGCCTTGTAACATGTTTCCAAGATATTCAATAGATTCGGGTTTACGCAAGTCAACAATAGTACCATCAACCATCTTATAATAACCTAAATCAATGACTTCATAGATGCGCTTGAACATACCGTAAACTTTGTTGAACATATCAAAGTTAGTGTAGGTTTGAACTTCCCAGTAGTTCTTACGGTAGCTGAAACCAACGCCGTTGTAGTTAATCAATTGGGGGTCATAACCGTATTCGATTTCGTGGAACCAGAAGAATTCAGGTACTTCACCGAAACCATGAGACAAACGTTCCATATAGTAGCGAGAAATCAATTGTTGGACATTGTACATCCAGTATTCACCACGACGGTCCTTGTTCAGACCCAATGTCTTGCCGTCCAAGAAGAAAGCGTAGTCCATGTTCAAATAGTACCAGTAGGCGTTCCAGCCTAAATCTTCAGTGAAGTAAGAAAGGCTAGAAAGTTCGTTGTATAATTCAATATCACGAGTATAGTCAACGGGCATATACCACATCTTGACGCCTTCCAACATTGAGTTCCACTTAGGGTCTTGGTTGAATTCGTAGATATTTTCACGGAGCATATAGTTTTCTTCGGCGTACCAGTGTTGGCCAAGACCCATCAATTTCCACCATTGCCACATCTTCCAATCCTTCATGTATACATAATCACCGTGGCTGAAGTATTTGTGGTTCTTGTAATAAACATCGTACAATTCCTTTTCATACATAATGTACTTGCTCCATACATCGAAGTCAAACTTCTCGGCTTCGAATATGAATTTGCTGTTGAAGAAGTATTGTGGGAAGATTTCGTAGATGGATGGCAACATCAAACCGTTAAAATCATCGCGATGAATGACAGCCAAAGTGAGAGCATAAACAAACATGCCTTCGTTGACGTGCATACGGGCCCAGCATACATTGTGGCGGAAAGTTTCCCAATCCTTGGCGTAGTAGAAGAAGTTGAAGAGACCTAAAGCTTGCTTGTGATGAGTCTTGACAAGAGCACCAAAGAATTCACCTTTAGGCAAGAGAGCTGCCATCTTGTAGGATTCCCAGAATTTTTCCATATGGAAGTCATAGTGCTAAAACAGATATTAAATTTGTATTTTCTACATCATTATTTTGGATGATTAGGACAAACTTACAGTATAGTAGGACTTGTCAACAATAAATTTATCACCGAGTTTAATGTATTCTTCAAACATCAATGGATCCTCAACGCGGTAAACAATTTCGAACAAGAATTTCTGTTTTTCCAAGAAATTCTTGTCGGCGACTTTGACTTTATGAGTAGTGTGGAGGCCTGCATCAGCCACTAAGCCTAAACAGGCCAATAAAGCGATAGCTAATTTCATTTTGAAAACTGCTCCGGACTAGATACGTTGTTCCAATACCTAAAGACTGTTAATAGTGCCATCTCACACACCTGTTTAAATACAATTTTATTATCTGCAAGTGATGATGGATTTGAATATTTTGGTAAACTTTATGACCCATTAAGAGTAATAAAAATCATCTAAATATACATAAAAACATGATAAGCTTGATCAAAGAAATTGTGTTTTTCTTTAAGAACCTATTATTTACGTACAATAAGAGTGTTGACAATTATTTTTATATTAATTATGTTGTTTGCAATAATGTTTAAGCAGCCTTAAATTATGTTGTTTTGCGACCTATGATCCATATGTTATACAGATACATACTTTAAAATTAATTAAAATTTGTATTAGATTAATAACTACAAATAAATTTTAGGCACAGAAAATTTAGAGGTGTAACAAGTATTATAGAGATTTTTTGCGTATTAATTTAATTAAATATATGTGGAAATAAAAACAACTTAAAGTTTTTCAAAAAATATACAGCGCATTGAAAGCGCTTTTTAATACCTTTTACATGATACCAATACTTCATATGTTTTCTTTGAGAGAAATGAGAGAAATATTACAAGTTTACCTTATTATCATTTGATCCATCTAACCAAATACTGAACCCAGAACAATCATTTTGAGAAACGGTATCAAAGAATAAATTAAACTTTTATATTTGTTCATGTGACTCGTCTGATATTTTATATTTCTCACACAGAAATTTCTTATCACACATTTTTAATCCCAAGAATATTAATATGTATTTATGTATGTATGAATTAAATATTTATGCAAAATTTAATGATAGGCTTATCAAGTCTTAAAGGTATTCTCACAAGTGCATGAAAACATCATTAATATATTATTTCTAATGGGTCAAACATTTGACCAAAATATTCAAATGTATCAGCACTTGCAGATAATACAATTGTATTTAAACAGGTGTGTGAGATGGCACTATTAACAGTCTTTTGGTATTGGAACAACGTTCTAGTCCAGAGCAGTTTTCAAAATGAAATTAGCTATCGCTTTATTGAGGATCCGCGTTGAGGATCCATTGATATTTAAAGAATAAATTAAACTCGGTGATAAATTTATTGCTGACAAGTTCTAGTATACTGTAAGTTTGTCCTAATCATCTAAAATATTGATGTAGAAAATACAAATTTAATATCAGTTTTAGCACTATGACTTTCATATGGAAAAATTCTGGGAATCATACAAGATGGCAGCTCTCTTGCCTAAAGGTGAATTCTTTGGTGCTCTTGTCAAGACTTATCACAAGCAAGCTTTAGGTTTCTTCAACTTCTTCTACTACGCCAACGATTGGGAAACTATCCTCCACAATGTATGCTGGGCCCGTATGCACGTCAACGAAGGCATGTTTGTTTATGCTCTCACTTTGGCTGTCATTCATCGCGATGACTTCAACGGTTTGATGTTGCCAACCATCTACGAAATCTTTCCACCATCTACGAAATCTTCCCACAATACTTCTTCAACAGCTTCTTCATCTAAGTCCGGATGTTCTACTTTGCATTGAATAATAGAGATGAGCGGATCTGACGTTGCCAGTAATATATTAAACGGATCTTCATTTGTAGAATTTCGTGATCTTTTTCTGGTATTCAGCTCTCTATGAATATAGATTTGAGAATTTTTCAATCACACGCAATCTGAGCTGACTATGTTGCTGTTTTGTTAACTTCAAATCCAAAAATAATGCTAATGCCTCTTTATTTGAGAACTGATTTTCTCAAAAAAAAAAAAAAAACTTTCGACTTATGTGAGTTGTTTCTGTGATCGAAATTGATATAACAAAGTTTCTTTTTACATCCGATTTCTTCATTGATATCCTTAAGTTATCGCCTTTTAGATCTATCGCTTCAGTTGTCGAGTGATTTTGTTCTTTCTAAACATACCAGGACAGTAAGTTCGCTTTTTTAACCAATTTTCAAAGCTGGTATAAAATATTTGTTTGTTCCATCCACCTTTTTTGTAGCACTTTGTAAAGATTTTGACGAAATCAGTTATTTTATTTTCGGTGCTGATTATATATTTCAGCTTTTTGTTTATAAAATACTCTTCGGATAATTCTTTATAGCTGAAGCTCTCCATGATTTTAAAATTTGATTATTATTGGTTAGATATATTATAGCAACTGAGATTATATTTGAATACCACTGGCTTTTATCCTTTTCTTACATTACGTTATACTATGTTCCTAGGTATCATAAATAAGTAAAATAAAAAAGTGCTAAAAAACTAAAAAGGCTAAAAAATAGGTAATATTCGCCAACAAAATATTGTAATAAAATAATAACATACTTAATATACCTATCGCAACTTATAGGGTCATATGAACAAGTAAAATTATAATAGAAATAATGTTGGGAGTACTTTCATTCAAATGGAAACAAGTAAGAAAGTATAGTCGGTCAAGCCCGACCATATAATACCCTACACTAAGTAAATGAACAAAAACATTTTTCTTTCAAAATTTCAATAATTTTTATTCGTGAGTGATTATCGGAAGTGGGCCTTATATGGGAGCTATGACAAATTATGGACCGATCACCATGAAATTTGGTCATGTGATTAATGTCTATATGAAAGTTATTTATGTTGCATTTTATGTGTATACCAACATTTTTAGGAGATTTATGCTTGTTAAAGTGATTATCGAAAGTAGGCCTTATATGGGAGCTATGACTAATTATGGACCGATCATAATAAAATTTGGTGACATGAATTCAGTATATATAAAACTTATTTGGAGAAAAATTTGTGTAGATACCTATATAAATTAAACATTTATGACCGATAAAGTCCAATTTCGGGAGGTAATTTGTATGGGGGCTAGGTTAAATAATGGACCGATTTCAGACAGTTTCAATAGGCTTGGTCCTTGGGCAGAAAAAATGATATGTACCAAATTTTATCGAATCGATCGGTATACTTTAAGGTGGGTGTTAGACTAATATTTTTGGGCGTTACAAACATCTGCACAAATCCAATATACCCTCCCCACTATGGTGGCGTAGGGTATAAAAAGTGTTCTACAGACGAGGCCTTATACCCTTCGCCTTTGTTCTGGATGCATTATTATTTATTATGTAGCCTCAGAAATACCCTTCTTTTAGTATATATGTATTTTGTCCACTTTCAGCGTATAAAATCCTAAATATATCAAGAAAACTTTTAAAAATTTTACATTTAATTGCTGTTCGTTTATATTGTAGAAGTTACAAACGAAATGACAATCTAATATATACCCTTCTCACGAAGGTGAAGGGTATAAAAACAACAACGCCAAACGAAACAAACACCAAAAAACAAAATACGCAAAGCAATGAAACCAACACACATCCAAACATACGTTTTGTTGTTTTTTTGTCAAAGCATGTAGTAATTGTCTTTTTTTTATAAAATTTTCAGAGGTTGTCTCGGATTTTTGCTATTATCTCCGTTATTTATGGACGGATTATGCTGATTTTAAATAGGAAACTTCTCGAAAGCATGCCTGGCAGACAGACAGACATGACTGCGCTATCTATAAGGATCCAGAATATATCTACTTTATAGGGTCGGAAAATTATATTGTGAAAATTACAAATGGAGTGACAAACTTATATATACCCTTCTCACGAAGGTGAAGGGTATAAATATAGTACCTGAGATAACATTTAAAAACACGGTACATATCATACCAATTCTTAAAGACTATTTTCCTATCAACATAATCAACAAAGGGCAACACTGACCCATCAACAGGCATCAGTCAGTTGACTCCTGTCGAAATTTGAACAAGCTGCATCATTTAGTTTGTATATGACAGCCTGATAGCAGACTACCTCGTGACGTGTGGAGAAATTGGAAAAAAATGAATTTCGTCTGCTTATTAAGCATTATTTTTTGCGGAAAATAACCAAAATAACGGAAGATGTCGAACGTTCTGGACGCCGACACAATTGAAAATATCACGTTTGGTGTTGGCCGAAAGTTCGAAGGATTATGGAATCCAGGCATGTGTTAATCGCGAAAAAAAAAAATTAACAGTTTTTGCTCATATACTCGGTGTAGGGTATTATATGGTCGGGATTGACAAATATATGTACCAAAGTTGTTCGAAATATCTTCAAAATCTTCAGAAAGTGATTCTGAGTCGATCGGTATACTTTAAGGTGGAAGTTAGACTAATATTTTTAAGCGTTACAAACACCAGCATTTTTTGTAGGGTATAATCATGTAGCCAACCTTGTAGGAATATTTGAAAACAGTTAGATAAGTATAAGGATTTCACTTTTGGTTGGAGCAACGAAGAATTATTTCGAAATAAATAAAAGCTTATTAAATTAATGTATTTTTATGATAAAATCGTAACGACGACTGTTTTTAAAAATATTTTTTGTATTTTGGACGAGTAGTGCATTCTCTTTAAAACAGACCACAAATTATAATCTAAAGGATTCAGCAAATTGCTTCTTTTTTTTAACCAGGTTTGTGTTGTTTGAGATCATATTCCACTCCCCACAATATCACTACAGAAGCACTTCTGATACTTGCTGATATTGAAAAACTCTTCCACAGTGAACATTTTCTCATTTGTAAACGGATTTCTCCTTTGATTTTTGCTTGAATTTTTCCTTCAGTGCCGCCGGAAATAGATGCCCGAATATATTAATTTATCGCGATCTTTCCGGAGTGGATCTTTTGAGTTGACAGTCGTTTATAGCTTAACCGAATTTTACTTGAAAAAATAACTATTTAGCATTTTCAAAACAAATAGCAGTAATTTATTTCCATTTGCATAACATACTTGCAGGGGTGCAAGTACAATATTTTGTATTAGCATAAGTATAGTAGTATAAATAAATGTGGTATAAAAACTAAATTTATAATTACAAAATTTCAATATGTACTATAAGGGGATACTGGTGACATTATTAGAGGATTTTTTTTCCTTTGAGGCGCCAATATTATCCGCCTCCTTCATTGTTGTTGGTAGAATTAAATTGGTTGTTTCTGGGAACAACAATGATAAGAATGCACTGACGATGGCAGTTGCAGCAAATAGAATTGCAGGTGCATTTTCATAATATTTAGCCTGTAAAAAAATCATATAAATTTAACGATTCAAGAATCCTGAGTTTGTAATATCAAATATTAAAAATTTATAGGACTTACAAGAAGTGGAGTTTGTGGTGCCACCATTGAACCAAATCGACCCATCATCGAGCAGAATGATAGTAAGCTATTGCGTAAATTTGTAGGGAATATTTCTGAGGTAAAAAAGTATAAAACTTGAAAGCTGGCCGTAATTGTTAATTTCCCGATCAAAAATAGAGATAATTGTAGATAGTGAGAATCTGTAAATAAATTTCAAAGCATTTATACAAAATTTAATTTAACTGTACATATTAAACAAAACTATTTAAAAATCAAACTTACCAGGTGGCATAAAAATCGTTGTTAAACAACACAATCCACTAATGAACATGCAGCCGAAAAGGGAATATCTTCTGCCAAAACGATCCATAATCAGTAGTGGTAGCAAAAAACCTGGAATTTCGACCATGGCTATAAAAATGAAATTATTATACTTGTTTCCATCCAGTAGAACAGCATTTAAGCTCAGTCCATAGTAAACTAAAACATTTACAATCCAACAAAATGAACAGTTGGTAATACGCCAAAATAATTTCGAGAAGGCTTCTTTTATTGGAAATTTCCCCTCCGATAAATTTTGAAGTTTTTCACGATTCGCCAACACCAACTTATCCAATGAGTGATCAGACAGTTTGCGCTTATTTACTTTAGCTGCTCGCTTTAAAATATTTTTAGCTTCATCTTCTCTACTTTGACTTAAGAGCCATCTGACACTCTCCGGTAATATCCAAAAGTACACGACTAACGATAACGCTGGTATATACATTATGCGCAACAATACTCTCCAGTTTGGATAGTATTTGGCAAAGATGGCCAATAACATTTCTCCAATAGCATAGAAAATGGTAATTAAACTACACGCAATAACGCGTCTCTTCGGACCAACAAGCTCTATGCCCACGATAAAGCATATGGAATATAGAGGGCTGGAGGCCATGCTGTCCAAAAATTCGAATATAACAAAAAAAGTGTATGATGTTGCAAATGAACGGATTATACCTAAAAATGCTGCAACGAATCCGCCCAAGGCGAGTGCAGTAACACGCCCATATCTGAAAATAATTTTTTATTATTATAAAGGTCTAATAGATTTAAAATTAATTTTTTTTATAAAATAAATTTCATAATGAAACATTTCTTTCATCATCCAAGACATAAAACTGATTTTAAGTACTTATATTCGATTCCCTGATTCTATCGGTATAACTACTTATACTTTTATCCAAGATTTTTGAAGCTAATTAAAATGTCTATAACTAATTCCTCGTAATTTTCAGCCTTCTGATTTTCTAAAAAATTGTTTACAACGGCGACAAAGGATTTCCAAGCCGCTGCTTTTAAATCTATCATTTAATGTATGACAGGATATTGAAACCAAAATTCAGAGTGGGACTATGAGGGGATATCGAGATAATAAACATTTAGTAAAAATTTCCTAATATTTCGAAGAATAATAAAGAAACTTCAAATATATTTTAGGCATATTTTCTGTGTATGTCACCAAAAAAATTTTCTGAAGGAACAAGGTTAATAAAATTAAACAATATCCTTTAAGGATATATTGAAATACATATCCCTAAATTTTGTACATTATTAAATAATAATATTTATCTGTACGTTATTATATTAATCTAAAAATAAATATGTCAAAAATATAAATTGATACCATAAAATGTTCTTTAAAAATATCATATTATTTTGAATGATTATAAGTATGTCAGACATCACATACAAATTGACCTTCGGTCTACCGATTTTTATCATATATTTTGATCACATATACTTTAGAGTCATTTGGACATTTCCATTTAAATTTTTTGAAAAACTGGCTCAAATTTTTGGAAAAATTAAAAAAATGAGATGTTGTGTACCGAATTTGTTAGAATTAAACGAATAATAGAATAATAGTTATGACTTAACTAGAACATTTTATTTGTCGTTAACCTACCGACAAATTTCGTTATCTACCGACTATTTTTAACGAAAATAATCGGTAAAATTTAATTCGGAATACCTCTTAACGATAAATATTGTTAACTAACGAATTTTGATTACTTAACGGCAAAATTTTGTCGTTAAAAAGTTACAGAATCATCTAAAGCCGTCTTTAATAACATCCCTTATATATATTTTAAGATCATGTTATTCGAATATTTCAACGTAATCATCATCAATGTTATCTTCAATATCACTATTGTTAACATTTTCAACATCACATTCATCATCGCTTCTTTTTAGCTAACATTTTGATTAGTAATATTGTTTGATTCCGAAAATAATTTGCGCCATATTTCTCACTTGACATGAAATGCCCCATATATATTTCTAATCCAGCATGTTTTGGGAAAATCTTTATAAAAATTGATGATACCTTTTTTGATATATATTTTGTTTAATGACGATTATCCATGAGGTTTTCTTTTATTTTCTATTTTCCTTTATTTGATGAGAAACGGATTTATAGAAAAAACTTTAAAATGTACAGAGACACAAAATTATAAGATCTGAATAACAGTTTTATAGTTGTAAAAAGTTTTATATTAGGTACGCTTATATTAATAAGTATTTATGAACGTTGAACCTATATAAACTAAATTAATGTTTATTCCGAAATTCTGGAAAACTTAAAATTTTGTAAGGCCATGGAAGAATGTTATTAAATATTATCGAATTCAGAATAGTTAAGTTCAAAAATTAATTTTATTGATGAAAAATTTTCGTTTCGTCAATATATTTACAAATTTTTTTATATTATTGTCATAGGGTAACATAGAGACGAGACAATTGTTAAAAACCTAAGTCTGTTGTCAAAAACCTAACTCGTGCAACAACAACATAAATGCTAGTCAATATCCTTTGTTGTTGTATCAGACAAATAATTTGTTGTATTTTTGTTTGACAAATCGGAGTGTCTCGTCTCTATGTATAATTCTCTATGATTATTGTCATTCAGAATTTTGTAAATGTATTTCAGAAACATCCAATATTTTTTCAGAAATTTCCATTTGTATTTCTTTATTTCTCAAATACAATTAGAAAATAGCAATTCTGTTTTGTTGAGTCCATAGAGTTCGGAAATACTTGTAGTTTTTCTCGACCACTTCGTTTAGTACTCTTTGAATTAGCAAATGTTGTGGAATAACGATATTCTTAAAGTTACAACTTCAAAAAACCATTAGTATGTTGTTTTGAAATTGATATTAAAATTGTTTCCTTTATTTAAAAAATATATGATTTACCTTTTTGAAAATCGGTTAGAAAATGGTCGTATTTAAACAAATTTCCATTTTTTTCGCGTTCTATATTGATCGTGAGTCAGTAAAATATTTGTTTCTCATTTTAGTGAAGAAACTGATGCTTTCCATAACATATATTCAATAAATTTAATAGAAATCAAATAAAAAATAATTGATTTATATTAATTTTTGTGATAACATGATAACATGATTTGGGATATTTTCTTTTTTTTCATACAAATGCATGTGTGTTCTTTTTTTTGGAAAACATAGCTGACATAGACTTTTCTGTTTAAAAGGTAAAACTCATATCTGTCAAGAAGGGTGTGTACTATCAAATACACTTCCACTCGGAGACCCATATGATTCATTCATATCTGTCAAACAAAAGAAACAATTTTAAAATTAGAACATATTTAAGTATGATATTTTGAAGTTGTAACTTTAAGAATATCAATATTTCACTAAAACAAAGTGACATTTCCGTACTATATGAAATCCAAAAAAAACAGAATTGCTACATGAGAACTTATTTCGTTCACTTTGTATTTCTGAAATGAATTTAGAACAATCTGAAATATAATTATTAATGTCTGAAATACAATTGGAAATAGTGTAGATACTCGATTTTCATAAAGTTTTAATTTAGGGCACATGGCAAATATTTGACGAAAATCCACTATCCACTAAATAATTACAATTTTAAACTACTAAAACTGCTTTTATTTGCAATCAAAAGTATCCGCTTTATTTAAAGAAAATAAACCCACGTTTTTAAAAGGTAAAAACGTAACAATATATTAATTATTTTATTTATTTCAAAAACTCCTTTTACTTAGGGCAATTTAAAACAAATATTTAGTTTTACTTTATTAGTCGATGTTTGATCTCACAAAACACTTGTAAGGGTAACAAACAAATATGTGATAAAAAAGTGGTTACGATTTTTTGGAAAATATATGCCATGTGTGACCCTACCTTTAGAGTCATAAAACAAAGCGATGAGCATTCCTTCTATATTATGGTAAAATTGATCATTAATATTATATTGATTATTACTTACCTGTCTGAAATAAAGCCTCCAATAGGAATGCCAACAAATTGTCCAATGTTGTTAAGCGTACCGACCAGCGAGAGTTTCCATTCATCCGAACAAAAAATGTTAAACTTCAGAGGAAATAACAAATATTTAATATTAGTAAAAAATGTATTTCTTTTACTTTAAACTAGCATTTAACACACTACTTTGTTAATGTAATTGAAATAAATTAAATCAATTGAATGTAATTGTCAATATTTAAGTTATTTTTGCTAATGAGCGATTTTGACAATAATTGCAACAAGTTGTGCGATAATGTTTCTCTTTGTGGGATAAATGACAACTATTTATTAACAACTTATTTACATATTTTTTCCAAAATATCCATTTTAAAAAATAAATTAGGGAGTGTATTCAAAAATTAAGTGGCAACACAAGAAACAATGCGTGTTTTTCGGTTAATTAATTTAGACAATTCAAAAGGTACCCTTTGTATTAATAAAAATTACCAATTTCTCACTTCATTTAAGATCATATGTCTCAAAATTCATCTTCTTAGAATCACTATTTTAAAAATATGAAAAATTACCATTGGTTGTAACTGAAAGCCCCCCATTTCTGGTATTGTTATCATTTCAATCTGCATTACATTCGTTTATTTTCATGTTTCCATTTTCATTAAATTGAAAAATTTTAAAACTACGATTTTAACCAAGAAATCGCCCTATATGACTGATTTTGTGGATTCATAGAAAAATGAAAAATTTAAATAAAGTCTCCCATATGGACTCTAACTTATTTAGGATCATATACGTCTATTTTAATGTTTCTATTTAGGTTCATTATTATAAAATATTGAAAGAGTATAATTAGATTAAATATACAGTACCACTGTGCCCCTTTATACGTTCTTATTTCATTGGGGATCATATCTAACATAAGGTTTCTAGGTCCATTATTATTATAAATTATTTTAAAAGTTCCATTAGAAGAAATAGAAAGTAAGATCATACGTTTTTTAGATTCGTTATTATAAAAAAATTACTCTGACTCTTTCGTCCGAGTTCCAAATAATAACTTATTAGTAAAGTTTCAAATAATAACTTATTAGTAAATTTATGTATGACTTTGATAAAATTTAAAACCAATGTTTCAAATTTTATCAAAAGTAGTAACATCAATTTTATTCCATATTGCAGTGAAAGCTTATAAAAAATACAAATATGTTAATGAATAGAAAACAAATTGTAAAATGAACTAATGAATTGTTAACATTTTTGCTCATTTAGACCTGTTCTGGGAAATGTTATATTTTCCTATGTCATGGAATTTATTAAAACTTTAACTGGAAAGAGTGCTTGTGGTTATTTTAAGTTGTATTTCAAAACTATGTGCGAATGTTCGCCTGTTACCAGTCTACAGGGGTTTAAAAACTTTTTATTTTCTCAGCTCCGGCCTACAAAATTTAACAAAAAATCATCAAAAATATGCTTACATGTGTGTGTTATCTCTTTCAGTTCAAGTGATGTTGAAACAGTTATCTGGTATCTATAAAAAGTTACATGTTTACAAATTCGGAACATCTAAAATAAAGCATATTTTTTAAGAATTTCGGTATTTAAGTGCATATAATGGCAAAAATTATCAATCCATTGAGCCGTATTCTAACTTCATACGAGATCATATCTTAACTTAATGTTTCTAGGTTCACATCAACAAAACACAAAAGAAGTTGGCGAAAAATTAAAAAAATCAACTCAAATATCTTTTGAACAAAATAAGATAAGATAAGATTTTTTTAAATTCCAACTACGAGCCCATGTAAATACAAATCAACTCAAAAACACCTCAGCACTGAGTCAAAAACTCCTCAGTACTGACTATATGAAATTTGATTAAGATTTCTCCAAAATAAAAAGTTCCAAAACCATATCTTCTGATTTTTTCTGAAGTTTATTTAGAAGTTAAATGGGATTTATTTACATTGAAATTAAGTATTTAAGACGGGTTTCCCTTTCCGTTTCTGTTACACTGTTATTTTAGGGCCGGTCACTCAAAATTAACCTTTTAGCTACAATATTTCAACTACCTTTACCATTAACCTTTTAAAAAATGTAAAATGTTACTTTTGTGTTAATATTTAATTAAATCCATGATACAAAAATAGAAGGTAGTCTCACTTTCTCTTTTTGTCGCCATATTAACGTTCTGACGTTTATTGGAATTATGAAAAATCGTGCTACCGTATTCATTCTTAAAATCCCATTTTTGGTTTATTTAAAAGTAAAAAAAAATAAAACAGCAAACAAAAAATTTAATAAAAAAAAAGTTAACTAAAGAAATTCGTTTTTGAAATAATTATAAACTATCCCTTATACAGACTCCAGAAAGAAAAAACACAAAAAGGAAGAAGCCGAAACAAACCTTTAATTTGAATTACACATTAAAATTAAATATTTCTTAAGCGTTATTTCCCTTTTTTCATATGTGGCAAAGACTTTTTTATTGTTTACAAAAAACTAATTTCAAATAATTCCAATAAACTTCAAAAATATTTTTGTGAGAGAGAAGTGGAGCAACCTTGTATATTTCAATCATGATTAAATCCAAGTATGTATGTCACGTATACATACTTTCAATAATATAATTACTCATACGTACCCAATAAACCAGAGAACGATATGATAGCGAAAACAATATTACCATATAAGCGTTACTGAGAGGGAAAAAACCTAAGTCTGTTGTCAAAAACCTAAGTCGTGAGAATGTATTAGTACATAGTTTTGAGGTTGTATTGGTGCTTTTTTAATTTTCACCAGACACACAGAGTTCTATAAAAATTTTTAAATTTTAATTTATTAAAATTGTCTTCTATTTTCAATACCAAAAATTTAAACTCTGTTCTGTAAAAAAAATTCTACCACAGATAAAATTAGTGTCAAAAATTAATAAAAAATATTTTTTTCATTTGAGCCAAATTAACGTGTTTTAGATACAAAAATGAGCTGCAAAGTGTTCAAAAAAATCATCAAATATTGCGTGAAAGTATAATAAAGTGGTTCGGTCTGTATTAAGTCGGAAAATAGAAGTTAAAATTTCAATGATTTTGATGTGTTTAATTCTCTCACAAGTAATTGTTGTTACCAAAGTATAACAAGTAGTCCGACTATTTGACAGCAGTACCTAACTCTAAACATGTGTTAGTGAAAAAGTACCTAAGTCTAAATACGTGTTAGTAACAAAAATGTATATGTGTTGGTGCCTTTTTAATTTTCACCAGACCTACAGAGTTTTATAAAATTGTGTAAAATTTCAATTTGTTTGATTTTCAGTACCAAAAATTGAAACTCTGTTCTATAATTGAAATTCTACCACAAATAAAATTAGGTGTCAAAAATTAAAAAAAAAATAATTTTTTAATTTCTTCAAATATAAAGCATTTTGGAAATAAAAGTGTGCTGGAAAGTGTTCAAAAAATTCGTGAAATATTGTATATAAGTGTAATAACGTGGATCGACCTATATTTAGTGGAAAAATCTAAGTCAAAATGTGAAGTATTTTGATGTGTTTAATTCTCTCACAAGGGTGTTGAATTCACACCGTGTCCGTATATGTGAGAGAGTAATTTTAAAAAATAGAGAGTCGGACTACTTGTTATACTTTGGTTGTTACTCTCAGCTTACTCTCAGTTGCGCCTCTAGTTGTACCCTATGGATTATGATATTATATTAGGTCTGTTCATTTACTTTCCCAGTAAATACTTGCAACGAGAGAATAAAATCAAAATTTACAAAATGACTCTCTTAAATTCTCAAAAATAGTAAAAAGTAAATGATCGCTTTTCCAGTAACAATTGGATCCAACTTGATCCCAATATCTTACAAATCTTGGTGGCCTGCACTGGATCCTAAATTTATGCACACAATTTTCTTATTTTATTCCTTTTAAAATGTATAAATACTCACATTTTCTTCAATTTTATTGAAAATTCTTTTTTTTAAATCTTTTCACCACAAAAATTAAATTGTAAATAAATAAACAATAACACAAAACATATGACATATCAGCTGCTAACTATTACGAGTTCAAAATAGAACTTGTAATAGTTAGCAACGAGAGAACACTCTCTAAAATTTATACGCTCTAGATTTTTCTCTGCTTGCAAGTTTTTTGCGTTAATGAACGCTTTTCTAGTAACAATTGTTACAAACTAGTAACAACTTTTAGTTATTGAACATAGCTATTATTGAAAATAATAAATAACCCACACACGTTTGGAAAAAACTTCAAACAGAAAATAATTTAAATAGAACGGAAGGAGAGACCAATAAAAATATGGACAAAATTACTCTATTTTCACACATACGGGTGATACAATAACAAAATACATTCTCATGAATTAGGTTTTTGACAATAGACGTAAACCTAACATTTTATTTTTTAATATTAAAACGCAGCTTATTTAAAAGTAGTACAGGAAAACAATGTATGGAAGGTTTATTGAGTAAATTGTCCTCTATTTTAACACAGGAATTATGTTAGAAGATAAGAAGTTATGGGCGGTTTAATAAAATATTTCATTTAAACACATAAAAGCCAAACTCATACAGCGAACTTTATTTAAGAAAACAATATCTTTGCTTTGTGCCTTTGGATGTAAAATAATCCAAAATTATAAACCATCAAATATTTTCATTTAATTATAAAGTTTTGTTTAAAAAATATCCAATTGGAAGACAAAACGGTCAAACAACCGAAGAAAATCGAAAGCTTGCTGTAAAGCTTTCGGGGGATAGAAAATCCCCAAAATTCTGGGAAGGAGTCATTCTACTATTCAATACATTCTAAAACGATACAGGACTTCAAAACAAATAAAAATAAAAAATAAAAACGAAATATGAAAACAAATCGAATTATAAATCATGTGGGTAACAAATCAGTTTCATGGTGAATTGGCTTGTATGCAATATTTAAGACCATATTTGCACAAAATATGCACATGTGATATGAATGATATGATTTGTTATGTTTCCATTTCAGGTTTCTGAGATAGATATTTTATTTTGTATAATTTTAGGAATAAAATCGGTTGCATGACTGTCGTTTTTATTGGAAATTATTAGAGTTTCCAAAAAACCGAAGAATTTCAAAACCGCGGTTTCGGTTTTAAAAAATTGAAAACCGATCGGTTTCGGTTTGGTTCGGTTTTGTGATCATTTATTAACTATTAAATCAGTTGATAATATAGGAAATGCTATACAAATTTGAAGTTCAAACTTGACGAGTGTTCAAGAGGATAAAGGAAAATTGGTACTTTTTCTTATAATAATGAACCTATAAGCAGGAAATTAAACACACATGATCCTGACTGAGTTAGAATTTAATTTTATGGTACTGTTTCTATTCCACATTACAATGAATCAATAAACATGAAACTAGAGACATGTTTTCCTGAATTAGTATAAATTTACAAAGGGAGACTTAATAGTACTATTTCTTTCTTCCAATTGGGGTGGTGAAGCGCACCGGGTCAACAAGTACTCCATAAATTTGATCGGATATTTGAAAATAACTAAGACTTTGTTACAAAAATTTTGCATTATTTTTTTTTTTTAAATTAAATAAATAAACAGTCATTTGAATACACGTATATCAATATGTTGTGTCATTCTTTATAAACAGGTTTTCTGGCCTAGCCCGCGAAAGGTAGCCTGCTACATCATCTGAAACAATTATTGTAATACAATTAAAAAAATTTAAACAAATTTTAAGATATTTTCACCGATCTGTTTTTAGAGATATAGGGTGCATTTGCATGAAAAAAATTGTTTCTCATATCTAAATTTTGAATTTTTCTACTGAAAATAGATTAAAAGTAAAAACCGAAGAATAATTGTCGGTTTCGGTTTTAGGCCTTGAAAAACCGCAGTTTCGATTTCGGTTAAAACCGAATTGGAAACTCTTGAAATTATGATAGCGAAAACGATATCATAATTGCCTGAAAAAACGATATTATAATGAATGGTACAATTTAGTCCGAAAATACTATCGTTTGTGATATGCAAACGATATCATATACATATATATTATAGTTTATATTATCTAGATGATATCGTTTCGATATCGTTTGGTTTATTGGGTAATGTGAGAAACCAACACTCAGACAGTGCTCATTATAAAGGCAAATATAAATTGATGAAAGAAGTTTAACAATATTCAATTACACTCATTTAGCGATTCTGTTTTATTAGAGCCCATAGAGTTCGGATATATCACAATACATTTAATAAAGAATTTATTTGGGAGTTTTAGCACATTAGAAACTAAATTTATTCAAAAGCAAATATATTTCTTCGTTTTATTTGATTATTCTTCATAAAATTTGTAACTATTCATTATTCGAAAATTATAATTTTTAAATTCTTCAAATAATTATTAATAAAAAATTTTTCGATTAATTGAACGATTATTATTCGAATGTTAACCCTAGTATATACTTAAATACAACTAAAAGAAAATAAACAAACAGCAAAAGAAAAAAAAATTGATCAGCTGCAGTATCGAGTTGTCTTATTTATTTTATGTTGAAGTCAAATTCTAACACTTGGCATTGCAAAATTAATCCGAAACTTTATCAAACAATTATCGGAATTATCTAACATACTTTAAATGTTTCTGAAAACCAAAATGGTATAATAACGCTATTAAAGGTAACGGTTTGTTAATACCGGTGTTTATCAGAGACAAGAGTTTCGGTAACGGTTGGCAGTTTTAAACAATTTTGCAATTAACAAACAAAGAGTAATTAATGTCTGTATGTTCTCTTCAAACAATAATTACAATATCATGCATTTACAGCTTTTGCTGATAATAAATAATTTCTATTTTCACAGTTTAATTTTACCGGTCATAATTTATTGGTTTACTTATTTGTACGAGTATAATCACATTTTAACAAATTAAACAAATCAAATGGCACTAATTAACACAAGCAAACGATCGGAAATATATATTTTATCACCTATTGTACACATTTCGTTATTGTTTTTGTAGTCGTCAAATTAATTTTATAATTTTAATGGCACTTGTATAAATAAATTCATTGAATGAAACGAAACTAAAGATGTTTATCACCAAAAATAAAAATCAACATAAATTTGACAGACATACTGTAGACTTTGGCTGATTATTGGCTCGTACGATGAAAATACTCACGTCATTTGAAATTGTGACTTCATTATCGCGAAATATTAAATTATCGCTGCTACATATTTCGATTTGATTTTGATCGAAATTATCAGCTTTGCAAGTATCACCATAAACAGCACTGTCATTATCATAAACGGCAACGCGGTCAGTAATGCCGTAGAGTTTTGGAACTGTTGTTGTAGTATTCTCTTGTAGTCTGTTCATGTAGCGTTTACATTGATCCAAATTATTACTTCTATTGGGTATTGAAAATAGAGTCCACGGTTCATCGTAGTGGCTGTTAGCTGTATCGCATTCTGTAATGTTACATCTAATAAGAAGTTTTTCTGTTCAGGCGACTCGACTTTACAATGTGGGACAATTTAGAGAAAATATTTTTACCTATAAGTCACTGTGCTGGCTGTGAAAACATAAGTTACTGAGAATATGGCATTAAACATCATGGGTATGCAAATGAGCACAAAAATGAGCAATTGAAATTTTCCAAATTGTCCAATACGTATGAGGATAGAGTCCAAAGTAAATTCATCTTTATCAATGCTATGGACGTCAGGTGATTTATTGTTTGGTGCACTGAAATCGACAGTAGCTGAAATGCTGTTTACACTGGATTCCATATTCATGTAAAATATTTATATTACAATATGTATGTATTTTATTTAACCGGTTCTTAATAGATTTTATATTTTAACTTATAATTTATGTATATCTAGATTCTAGAATAAAATTCGCATGTTGTGACATGTATCGT
Organism: Calliphora vomitoria; assembly: GCA_942486065.2. NCBI lineage: Eukaryota > Metazoa > Arthropoda > Insecta > Diptera > Calliphoridae > Calliphora > Calliphora vomitoria. The sequence continues at coordinate 92,494,459 of OW818031.2, forward strand.
AAAAATATGTATTTTGAGTTTATTTTTAATTGGTGTCTGATTAATATTTATTTAAACTGAGAGTTCATTACCCGTCGACCGCTCTATAACAACTGATCGATTTTACTGAAAAAAAAAACCTTGTTGATTACTTAGTCTGATCGACTAACTGATACTGTACAAATGTGAGTACGATGTTAATATAAAAATATATTTAATTTCAGTATGTGTATTTATTTGATTAACGGTATATTACTTAATACAGCTCTCGCTTTTACAGCGCGGCATTTAAAAATATTGTCATTTTATTTATGACTGACATTTAACTACAACTTCTGCTACATTGTTTGCAGAATTGTTAAAATTAAACAAAATAAAGTAATTAAATGTAGTTGTAGTTGTCAATATTTAAGTTCTTTTATACGAAGCACGTTTTTAAATAATTTTCATGTTCAAAAATATCATAAATTTTACCTTTTGACGGTTTTCACTGTAAAAATATCGATTACGAGATGTCTGTGATCATCTTGTAATCTCAAAAATGTTCGTGATATAATGACAGCTTAACTAAATTAAAAAGGTACATAGTTTGTTTCTCAAAAGTTAACTAAACAATTTAAAATGTGTTGCTCTTTTTTAGATTAATATAAATTTGTTTACATGTACATTGGACTGTACATCATAAAAATCCCCGTACACCCTCTAATATTAAGTATTTTTGCAAGGCAGTTTCGAAATTTAATCATAAATTCAAACAGGTACATTAACGAAATCTATCAAAAGATACATTACGCTACAACTTGGAAGAAATAATTATTCAAAAGCATAGAGGATTTTCATTCGGAAATATAAATTTTTAAGGAATTACAAAAATGTCAATAAAATTGGAAAAAATAAGTATTTTTCTTTAAAATTTATACCATAAATTTCATATTCATTGAAATCTAAGATAGAGGATATAATTTGGAATTGGAAGACAAGGCGAAAACGCCATTCCCATTTTAACCTTGGAGTAATTGCAGGATTTGCTTTTCCTAAATATTTTATTTATTTCTACATTTACATTAGGTATCTAGTTTGGCGAATCCAGAACTAAAAAACTGAACAAACACATATTCTTAGAAATTCTTCGAGAACTAGTTCTTTCACCAGAGCACAGTGTCAGATTTGTGTAATCTAGAGAGACTAAAGTCTGAATTTTCAAAACGGGTAAAGATAATTCAATGATTTTCGAAACACAGTTTTCCTATGGTCGTGACAATATATCGCCTACCTCCCATACAAATATTAAAATCAAAATTTTAATATTTATCCCTACACCACCATAGTGAAATAAAAATATTGTTCCAACACCCACCTTAAAGTATACCAATCTGCTCAGGATCACTTTCTGAGTTGATTAAGCGATGTCCGTCCGTCCGTCTGTCCGTCCTTGTAAACTTTGTAATCAAACTACAGGTCGCAATTTCAAAGATAATTCGACAAAATTAGGTACAAGCTTTTCCATTGCCCCAATGTCGATGTATATTGAATTTGGTTAGAATCGGTTCATTATTTCTCCTAGCCCCCATACGAACAAAATGGTTTAACATGGAAAAGTCTACAATTTTGTCGCTTCCAGTATTAATATTTCTACGTATAAAATCAAAAACACGTGCATGTCTTTCATTTTGCTTTGTTGAAAGCCAAATTTCGAAAATTTCACTACGAAACATTTGTTTGGACATTATGCTTTTATAGGTCAAAAATTCCCGGGGATCAATTGGGGTGGATTTTCTTAGAAAAAATCTTACCTAAAATGGATGTCTTGAATATCACTCATAAACAAATTTAGCAGGCCTTATTTTGAAATGTAATGAAACTCTTATTTAGTTTAAATATTGTATTTTACTATTCAAAAAGAATTTAAAAAAAAATATCAAAAAACAAAAAAATTCAACGCATCCAAACATTGATTACTTTTAGCAAGAACTATTAAAAAATTTGAATGTCAATTAAACATCTCACTCTTTGATATCGTTATATTTTTGTTGTTTATATATTTTGTTTTAAAACTAGTTTTTGTAAATACCAGGGTTTTTGTATATTGTATTCAATAATTTTTTTTTTTTAAAAAAAGGGTTTTTTTTTTTAAATTAAATTCCGCTAAAACAATGAAATCTGACACTGTGCAGTGATTCGATTTGAAATTGTCAACCTTGGAACTAGTTCTAAGAAGCTGTTGGGAAATTTGTATTGTTTGTTCGGTTCAATTATAGGAATAAAATATATTTTCAGAATATGCAATATGTCCAATTTTCCATGACTCTGGCGCATAAATCAGGCTGAATTTGACAGTTGGCTTGGATTATATTGGCTTTGAGGGCCGCTGCGATTTATGTCTTAATACCATAGAACTGCGACTTAAGAAAATCCCACAACGGGGTCAATATCACGATCTCGGTGGCCAGTTAACATCGGCTCCCCGTGAGATAACCATGCCCTCAAATCGCTCGTGCAGAATGACCAATGTGGCATGAGATGTGTGGTACGTGCTTTGTCCCCATATAAAAAATGGACAAAAGTAAAAGGAATTATACTAGAGAATTAAAATTTAGCCCAAACAATGTTCAGCAAAATCGATGCAAGGGCATATACATTCTGTATTATTTAATTTTATATACAATTATGACTGGAATGCCTCAAAAATTGGTAGATATTCCTAGAATTAAGTTCGTAAACAGTGAGCTGATTTTCATGTATCCTTTTTCGTTAAAACGTTTTAAAATTACTGATAATAGTCCAATTTATATGTATATGATATGACTAGGGCCTTGTCATAGTAAGGTTAATATTTGTTTTGAATTGCATTAGATATAAATGTTCCCAAAATTAAATTGTAATTAATATCGAACTTCTAAACTATGAAAAACATGGAATATTAAAAGAAAAAGCTGACAGTGTGTCAAATTGACCATATAAAATGTGAAATTTGATTGGTGTCAAATAATATACATAATTAGCTAGTATTTTTAATTTCATAGATATTTGACGTAAAGTAATGAAATGTCAATTTTGGGCCTCAACTTTATTCTAATGAAGTCGTTGTTAGAGTCATCATTGAGAGTAAATTATAAAAAGAAAAATATAATTTTATAAAGATTATAATTTAAGATTTAAAATGTAAAACCAAAAATAGTTAAAGAATTCGTATGCACATAAACCTCAAGTTGTAATAACGAGCCTTATTTTGAGCAAAATATGGCAACTTCTTGAAAAATAAATATATTTATATTTTACTAGCTTGACCCGGTGCGCTTCGCTACCCCTGTCGTAGTAAAAATCGGTTCAGCCGTTTAGTAATTATTGTTTAAGAACTTAAGGTACCAATTTTACCAGTTGTTCCCCGCTTTTTATTCCTTTCTGGTAAAAGTATTGAAAAAAGTTATAGCCTATTGCCGCTTCCAAGTAAGTATCGATTTAGCCGTTTAGGCGTGATGCTCAAACAAACTTAAAAAGACATTTATATATTTATATGGATTTTGCCAAAAAATAAATAAAAATATAAAGCAGACGTTTGTTTTATATCAACAACCTAGAGAATGTTGTTTGCTGTGAGTAAACAAATAAAAGTATATCTTTGCCATGGAAACTGAACATGTGTGTAGCTTTTTGTGCATCCGATTGTAAGCAAACGCTGTCAAAATTCCACAATTTTTCGCACTTTCAATCTCAGATCGGTCAACACCATATCGTGATTTTTTTCAATTGGGCATCTAGAACCACTTTTTTAGCACTGAAATTGATGGTGCAGAGTTCCCATAGTATTTATCAAGCTTAACCATTATTTGAGTGATTTTTTTTCCGCAAAAATAAGGGATAGTGAGCAGACGAAATTCACTTTTTATAGCGCTCACCCTGACCTGGCCAAAGTCGTACTCAAAATAATATGTCCAAAATCGACAACCTTTTCGGGATGCATTGGACGCTCTTGGATCTCATGCGGATTGGTATCGTCCCAAATTCAACAATTATGTTGGTTGACGTACGCATTCGTCCACAAATTGGCCACACCATAAATCGGACGAAGCGTTTGGAACGTATTCCGAACAGAACACCCATTTTGATAAAAAAATGTTATCATTTGCACGTGTTTTTGAACGCTATATCCATCCGTGGTGATTTGGCAAACCATTCTGAATAAATGGCAGCCAATTTGACAGATGTTGCTTGAAAAATATGGCTGTTATCAACTCTCAAAGTTCGGAAGTTCATTTTGGAACAGCTTTATAACAAGTCCCAAGAAACTGGTTCCTATAAAGTACTTTTTAATGACAATTGTGTTCTACAGTACGTGTTTTAGAAGTTATTGCGACGTCATTAAATAATCTGAAATGATTCTGATTACATTCATTCTAAAACTAGTTATGCTATTTTCCAATATTTTAACTTTGAAAATTTCCAAAGCTAGTAAAAACTAGAATTTTTTTTTTTAAATAATGTATAAAAATGTTATGAAAATACATTCTTACATTACTAAAAAACTGCATAATTTTGCAAAAAAATCTAAAAATACAAAAAGCTAAAATATGCTACAATAATGCCAAAACAAATTCGAAAAGTGCTAAAAAAGATACTAGGTTAAAAGTTGCTAGATCTACCACCAAAAGTGCTAAATTGGCAACACTGCACTAATTATAATTGGAAAGGCCTCTACCAGCCACATACAATGCTATTTTTCAAGGATTTTTTATGAAAAATTTTATTATTTTAAGTAAATTGAAATATTTAAATTTGATTTAAAAAATAGTTTATAATTTTATTTTGAATACTCATACTAGTTCGCATGTTATCGGTTATTCAATCTGGTAAACATCATGTTTCAAACATTGTAATAAAAATCCTTGTAAAATTTTATAAATTAGGACAAAGCTTGGACATGACAAATATAGCGTTGTATGTGGCTTTCAAATGCTACCCCATATTATATATGTTTTTTTTTAACAAATGGTTATCACTATGTAGACCCAAAATATTTTGGGAGAGATCCTTAAAGAAAATAAGGTTTATTTTAAGGGGTGTAACAAAATCACTTTTTTCTGTGATTCGGTCTTTATTTAATTTCAAAATTTATTTCAAGTTCATTATTATAGAAAATAGGAAAATTACCGGTTGAAGCACCATTTTTAATTTGTTGTTTCAAGGTGTATTATTATTAAATATTTAATAGAAGAAAAATGTAGCAATTTTTCTTTTGAGGTAGAATTTTAAAATACCTCATACTTTCTTAGCAATTTTTTTATGACACTTATTAATAAAAAATATAATTTAATAAAGTTCCAAACCATAGGGTAACATAGAGATGAGACGTAATTGTCAAAAACCTAAGTCTGTTGTCAAAAGCATAACTCTTGCAACAACAAAATACATGCTAGTCAATATATGTTGTTGTTGTTCAGACATATGATTTGTTATATTTTTGTTTGACAAATCGTATAATTCTCTATGTACCAAACAGTTTGGTAAGTCTGCTTTTACACAGGGCAAGTTTACTTGTAGCAAGTCTCTTCGATTCTCTTTTAAACTTGCTCGTCTGTTTACACACAGCAAGTCTGTGTTCAATTTTGTATGTCAAAACCTAATAGACGCCATACTGAAAATGAGAAAACAAAAGAGAATTGAAGATACTTGCCAGTACAAGCAAGTGTGTACCCCTTTTCTTTCTTCTTGCCTCTCTCTCCTATAAACTCAGACTTGCGGCAAGAAAACTTGCCCTGTGTAAAAGCAGACTAAACAATGTTTAAAATTGTATCAAAATCGACTGATGGAACAAAACTTTCAATCAATACTATGTTTAAAACAAATATTTTTAACTTTTATTGGCAATTTTTTTTAGAACAAGTAACAGAGCTAAATTCGGCAGTGCCGAATCTTATATACCCTTCGCCAAATTATACTTTAAAAGAAAGTTAAATATTTTTTTAGGTAAAAATTTAAAAAAAATAAAAAAATTAAATTCATTTGTGAAAAAAAATTTAAAACAAAAAAATTTTTGTTGGTGAAAAAAAATTCGGGAAAAAAATATTTTTCCCGATTTTGACCAATTGTAGGTCCGACTTACTTTGGCCTTATATATGCCGTAGCAAAGGTCTTTGAAATGCCTATTATTGGATATCCATATTGTCTATATTAATAACTTAGTAATTCAGATATAGATAAAAAATCGAGGTCCTGGTTTTTTCCATATATCTCAGCCATTTGTGGCTGATTTTATTGATTTCAAATAGCAACCGAATTGGAAGAATTCCCGATATATTGATGTATCAATCATGTTTGTAAGTTTTTTATGTGATTTGGAAAGTTGATTTCAACTGACAGAAGGACATGGTTATATCGACTCCGTTATCTATAACGATCCCGAATATACTTTATGGGTCGCAAATGAAAAATGTAGAAATTACAAACGGAATGACAAACTTATATATATCCTTGCCACTCATAGTGAAGGGTATAAAAACGAAAAACAATAAAAATACGAAAAAACTATTTTTTATCAGTTGTAATTTAAAAAAGTACCAAAACCCGTGATGATGTTATAAAATGTTTCTCTATTTATCCTTATTATATTGTTCTAATGATTAAATATTTTATGTTATATAAGTAGTTTTCTATATAGTTTTCCACGAATCATATTTCGTTTGAATTTTGGGAAATGATCTAAAATTAGATTTTATAAATATCAATTAATGACGCACAATTTATTCTTTCATAATAGCAAAATTATTTAATGAATTTTTTTGGATGTACGTTTTGAGTTATTTAAAAAAAACATTTCGTATTGGAGAGATACCTAAATTTGCATGAAGTAGTAAATAGTACATTTCCATAAAATTTCCACAAAAAATAAGTGCCATTTAATGAATTTCATTCAATATACAATATATGTATGTATGTATTTGAAATTCATTTATATTTATTTCATTATTTATTGAATTGCTGCTGCATTAAAACCCTAGATAAATACTCATATATCAAAAACTCGCCTGTCAAAGACCTAACACAGTTTTCAAAACCCTAAGTGGTGAGAATTTTTTAGTAAAAAAATTATGCGAAAACAAAAACAACACTCATATGTGTAACTTTTTTGGGTCATTTATTTGTTTAAATTTTTTTCTAGTTTTCGCTGTATATATATTTTCTCTATGATTACAATATTCTCTAAAATATTCACTCAATCAAGTTATAATTTATGTGACTTATTTTACAAACACTATAAAAAAAAAATACAGAAAAAAATAAAAATAGTAGTAATTAAATAATAGTAAGTAAACATGAACTTACGTCAGTGTATTTCCCCTAAAAAATCCCCTACAATGCAAAATAAATTTAAATAAATGTTCACATGTCATAATGAAAGATACGAGGGTGGGTCAATAATTCAAAAAGGTTGGACCAACATTCTACAACCAAATAAAGTTATTTTGTAATTATTTTGAAAGGCTGGTAAAATACTATTTATTGAAAAGATTTTGAGAACTATTATTGTGAGATTCTTCCGAACTTTGTTCGAATATCTTATAATTTTACATAGTTTAGCTAAAAATGGTCAGGATCGGAACAGTGGATGTTGCACCTCCCATACAAAGTACATAGTCTATTTTGAATATCTATATAACTAAAATAGCAAGATTCCTCAAACATTGTCTAGAACATTTTTTTATAATTTTACGTAATTTGGGCGTGTTATTATTAGTGAACACTTCATAAAAGCAGACTTTATAAACGCAGTTTGCATTGCAACACTACAATGCATAGTGTTCATAAACTCAATAGATTTTGTGTTGGCAATGTTGCAAATTCATTATTCCATGACAATACCCAACATCTGCCAACTTTGTGCATTGTTTTTGTATATGATTCTTTAATTGATTTATTTTGTTTAATTTTGCTCGATCTTTTCATGTTTTTTTTAGATATGGCGGGCTTACGGAGAGTCAAAATTTATTTTGACTTTTCTAAAAAAACTCAGCTTTTGAAACACATTTTCCCCGTTTTAGGAATTTCGGTATTTGAAAATAAGAAATGTTAAAAATTGTAATGTTATTGAATTAAGGACATTTGAGTCTACATTAGTTCCAAATTTTGTTATGATATCTATAACCGTTAAAATTTTACATTAATTAAAATTTTATATTTTTCTTCGTGGAAAATCACCATATTATAACTTTTTTAGTTTTTAAGGTAAATGACGTACCAACAATTTTTAAAATTATTTAATTTTACTTAAATATCAATATTCAAGTTTTAAGGTTTTCGCCGATATCAAATACTTATAAAAAAGCCTTTATTTACTCCTCAGAACTTCCACAAACCTTGCCCCTTTTGAAAAATTTGTACGTTTTTTCATATACTTCTTTCATGCAAATTAGCTGATATTTTAAAAATAAATTTCGACCCTCCATAAGCCCGCCATATCGAAAAAAAACGTAAAAAATCGAGAAAAATTAAAATAAATAAATTTATATACCTGAATATCTCTTTAACTCATAGAGATAACCTACATATGTAATCGTATTTTTTGTAGATCTTCTCAAGGACTATTTATATTTAAAATTTCAGCTCATAAATGTATTTTTGGCGATTTTTATACCCTTCACCTTCGTGAGAAGGGTATATATAAGTTTGTCATTCCGTTTGTAATTTCCACAATACAATTTTCCGACCCTATAAAGTATATATATTTTGGATCCTTATAGATAACGGAGTTGATTTAGCCATGTCCGTCTGTCTGTCCGTCTGTCTGTTGAAATCAATTTTCTGAGGACCCCAGATATCTTCGGGATCCAAATCTTCAATAATTCTGTCAGACAAGCTTTCGAGAAGTTTCCTATTTAAAATCAGCAAAATCCGTCCATAAATAACGGAGATATGAGCAAAAATCCGAGACAACCTCTATATTTAGCCTTTTTTATCTATATCTCGATTATTAAGTTATAAATATATACAATATGGATATCTAATGATGTATATTTCAAAGTTCATTGCAACGATGTATATTAGGCTATAGTAAGTTGGACCTACAATGGGTCAAAATCGGGAAAAATGTGTTTTAACCCGAATTTTTTTTTCACAAAAAACATTTTTTTGTCATAAATTTTTTTCACTAATAAAAAAAAAATTTTAAATTAAAAATATTTTTTTAAAAAAATTGGAAAAAACTTAAAAAACAATTTAAAAAAAAAAATTTTATTTTCAATTTTTTTTAAAAGTATAATTTGGTGAAGGGTATATAAGATTCGGCACAGCCGAATATAGCTCTCTTACTTGTTTTAAACAAATTTTAGACCCGAGGTGACCAACTTTGAGAGGCTACGTACTGTACCCCATAGGCGATAGGAAGTTGAACAAACGCAAATCAACTCGAAACCATCAGCTCCAACCATGTGAAATTTTGTAACAATATCTCGAATTATTACCACAAAAAAACGTTTCTAAACCACTGTGCAGTGTCAAAACAAAATCTATTGTGTTTATGAACACTATGCATTGCAAACTGCGTTTATGAAGTCAGTCAGTACCTCACACACAAAATAAATAGATATTATCTGGTGAACTGTATTAGAGAAAGATAAACTTTGAAGAATTTATTTTGTTACCATTGTACGTAGTTGGCTGAAAATGTATACAACATATACAGTTATATATAACATATACAGTTTCGCTAAAATAGCCGAGATCGGAATAGTTCGAGAGTCTTTGAGATATTTTTCTGAAATTGAGAGGGATCGGCTTAGTGGGAATGACACCTCCTATATTAAATAAATATATATTATAGAATATCTGAAGAATTATAGTAGTAAAGAAAATATTTAGGGGATCGGAGAGAGGGAAGTGCCTCTCCCATGCGAAGTATAAATATATATTATATAGAATATCTGGAGAACTATAATAGTGCAATTGATATATGGAGATAAGTAACAGTTTGACTCTCAATACTTTGCATATATATATCCAAATAAGCAATGGCTTATTTGGATATATTGGTAATTGATTTTAGTGGTAACCGTAATTACAGTTATTTAGTTAACGATAATGTTAGTCGAGCTGAAATGGTACTTAGCGGTAACGGCCGCCTTCAATTAATTTGGAAATGGTTGGATTCACTCAATACCACATTGCTTTACTGTGATTTTAAATATGAATATGGTATAAACTTCAAATATAACCATCGAAAATCATAAGTGACTTTTCAATTAATAATGTAAGATTTAGACCCCTATCTTACTTAATGGGATGTCTTAAGATTCGTTGTGGTGGGAAAACATAATGTACCGAACGAAGGATTATATCATTACAATATCAAACGCTATATTCTTAAAAATTACAAAAAATTTCCGTTATAAAACAATTTTTAATTACGATTGGGGTGTCGAAGGGGATTGGGGCAACTAGTTTGACGTAATGAAACTATCAAAATTTATTCGCGGTCTGATATATTCAAATTCAGTAAATTCAAGAATTTGCCTAAATATAACTAATGATTCATTAAAAACTTACCGATTATTAAACCAAAAGAATTGAATTTGATATACATATAAATCATTATCTGATTTATGAAAGCTTATTTCCGTTTTCCGTTGAATGCTTGTATGGAGGCCTGTCGCGTAATTCCTAAATTAGAGCTTCTAATGTATACATAGGAGCATCTATTAAAAAATCTGGAAATTAAAACGTAATTGAAGGCATACTGGAGCAAGTTATGAGAGCAAATGTTATGAGAGACTTAATTTTTCAGAAGATTTTGTAATTCTTCTGATTTTATGAAACGGTTTATAATAGAGTAAAATAAATTTTTAGTATAGAGTGACAACATATAGGTTTAATTGCAAAACCAAGCATGTTTAAATTCTAAGTAATTGTTTGTTAGATCTGATTTTACAATGGAATTGTGAATGTGTATAAAGGTTTTTAGAAGGAGAAGCAACGCCCTTCTAGAACATCTTCTGATAGAAGATAGAGTGGAATGAGTATCGGATTTTATAGTATGATATTTAGAAGGCCTTCAAAGTGAAGCCCTAGAGCAGAAAGCTCAATGATATGAATTATTTATCTGTAGGTGTTTTGTTTTTGTATTTCATCGTTGTTTTTTACATACCTTTGAATATTCAGCATACGCAAAAATCTATATATCATTAATTAAGCCTAGTATTCTGTTCATATTTGCGAAAAATTATAGTTTTTTCATGCGAAAAATTTTATATGCAACAAATGATCAGCTGTTGGTTTTAATTTCGTGCGAAAGAAGTGCTGTTTATGTTATTTCATGTTGGAAAATAAGGTTGCCAGATGTATTTCACATACTTTCCACAATAAGAACAGATTACTGCTTTTGCGAAATTATTTCGCTTATATTTCGTTCCAAATATTTTATATGTAATTTGACAGCATTTCGCACGAAATTTTGAACAGAGTACTAAACTTAAGACTTTAACTACGAAGGTGAATATTTTGACAAACTCATTGGTGCACAGTGGGGAAAATGAAAAAAGAGTGGATATAAATATGTAACTTCTAAACCGATAGTCCGATTTTAATAAAATTTCCCATATTTTTGAAAAAAGTCTTCCAAAAATTTTTTAATTCTTAAAAATGTTATAAATTTTCACTTTTTTCATATCCCTCACTGTGTGAGGTGAGGTAAATTGAATTAAATATTTTTACTAACTAAAAACATTTTTTTTTATAATTAGTTGTTTCATTTTTAATACGAAACAACTATTTTAATCTAATACAGTACATTTTCGATAGTTCGGACATAAACCAAGCGATATTATAACGATATCATCTAGATAATATAACTATATAAACTGTATTTGCGTATCACAAACTATAGTACTTATTTGCGAACTAAATTGTAAAGTTAGTTATAATATCGTTTTTCCTGGCAATTATGATATCGTTTCCGCTATCATAATTTCCAATAAAAACGATAGTTTTTATTTTTATGCTACAGATTTTATTCTGAATCCTATTTAATACTAAAAATTATATTTTTCTTATCTGTTATACTAAATACATATTTCACTGAAACCTGGAAAGGAAAAATAACATATCATACATATTTTCATCATATTCATATCACATGTGCATATTTTTGCAAATATTTGAAAGTTTTAAATATTGCATACAAATGATTTAATATTTATTTGTTTTCATCTATTTTTTTTTAGATATTTTCAAGCACTATTTAAATATAAAATTTCATGACATTTGAGTTTGAGGTTAGCAATTTTGGGGGCCGCCTACTAGCACCCATTCCAACTATGTAAATATAAAACACCTCAAAAACATATCAGCACTGACTATGTGTTCGAAATTTGTAAGTATGTACTTCAAAATTAAAAACTATTGACTTAGACCAATCATTAAGTTCGTGGCGTTTTAAAAAATACAAACTAATATGGATCTTATGCAAAGTAATATATAATATCATGATTTTTTAAAAATACACTGTTAAAAACAACAATAAATTTCCAGTATTATTTAATGTAATTCATTTAATTTTTTTATAAAATCATTTTAGTTAAGCAAATTATCACCGAGTTAAGCTAATTATCTATAAAATTACAACCAATAATTTAATAGATATTGTGTGGAACCATTATATTTACCCTTCCAACATATAGTGCTGCTGGGTATAAAGGAGGGCAACCTGTAGTGCATTAAACCTTAAAACTGGGGTATTTTTTAAATATCTCCAGAACTAACTTTATCTATAAAACGTTAAGTATTTAAGTATTGTAAATTGTAGTCTACAAGTATGAGATTAATCGCAATGAGTATTTTAAAGTGTTAATTAATAAGAAAAATTTGTAGCAAAATAAGTAGCAATTGATGAGCCAATTATCATCTACAGATTATTGACTTGTCACATAAATAAAATTTCGAATTAACAAAATAACAACAAAAGTAAACATTAATAATAATTTTGAAATTATATAAAATTTCTAATCAGCAAGAAATAGTGTGAAATGTATAAAGTACACAATGCTTATTTATACTAAGTAAGTATGTACGAGTTTCATAGATGATAACGTGGGAAACGTGGTGTTCCCTTATTTGCCTTAAATCTTATCGTGAAAATAATTTAAAAAGAAATTATTTAATAGAGAAATCAAATTCATAAAACAAATAAATAGAAAGTGGTGTGAATATTGAAATACATACAATGTACATAGGTATATTATACATACTTATTTGTGACATAAGTAATTCTTTGTTTTGACATAGTAACATGTGATTCGCAATTTTTAGGGTAAAATTAAAGATAGGTTGATAGAAAATTGCAATGTTATTGATGGAAAATATTCAGTATTAGCTAATAAGGTTCACTTAGCCACCCCAATCCCAAAATTGTTTAATAAAATCATTTATTTGATTTTTCTGTCGATATTGTAATGATAATATCCTACGTTCGGTACGCTTTAATACCGTATGTTTTCACCTACATAACCTACATATGTAAGTGTATTTTTTGTAGATCTTTTTAAGGACTATTTATATTTTAAATTTCAGCTCACTTGGATCATAAATGGATTATTGGCGATTTTTTTTTAAAATTTTGAGACCCGAGGTGACCAACTTTGAGGGGCCACACACAGGCCCCCATTAGCGCTAGGAAGCTGAACAAATGCAAATAAACTCAAAAACACCTCAACTCCAACAATATCTCCAATAGTTCCCGGGATACCAAATTATTTCCAAAAAAAAACGTTTTTAAACCACTGTGCGTTGTAAGAACTGACAACCGTTGAAACCAACCGATTCTGAAAACTTTTAGCAGATTCGTCTTTGAGAAAGTCCAGATCACGGAAGTGGGATATATTAAAATATCTAACCCCCATTAACACGATGTCTGGTAATATGTTAACTTATAGTTATACGGTCGGTTAAAATAATTTTAGTATGAAAATTGTCAGTATAACTTTAGGTTAAAACATAACTATATATTGTGATAATGGGGGTTAGTCTGTGATCCTGTAAAGCAGGGAAGTTACAAAGAAGACATTGCAACTTTCTTCGATACCTGAACCAAAGGGATATGTATGTTACTTTGTGCCATAGTTTCATACCGCATGGCCCCCTGTCTTGGAACACATACTGAGTAATACAATAAGGTGTTATCTATTAAATAAATATTGTTGAAAATACATTTCAATCTTATTGAGTTAGAGTTGCGAGCCTAGATTGATGCAAAGCTGTATCGAGATTAAATTTTTGAATTCTTCTCGCAGTTGTATTGATGGCATGCGGGTACCGGAAATCTGAGAAAATCCAAGAGGACTTTTCAGAGCCAGTGCCATATCATGCGGTCATGCTTTAATTTGCCTGTCTCTTTGAGTCTAAGAGCTGACTTAGTCGAACAATTAAAAAGTGGACTAACTGAAAAAGTTGATTAAAGTAGAAAAATAATAAATCTCTCAATCTTATATTGGTTTACATTAAAATAGGATAAAAAGTCGAATTTTTATAAATTAGCAAAAATTCAAAAAAACCTACAGATAAAAGTACGATAGATAAGAATGAGACTTTTGACTGCTGCACAGTGGGTCAATCGCAAAATCAGTAGTTTATCTGGTCCGCTTTAGGCTTTAAGAAACTGAAATTTGTGACCACCCTGTTAGAATTAATGGTGAACTACAGGCTGTAAAAGTTGACCACCTCGGGTTAGTAAAATTTTGTATAGCTTGTAACTTGTGCAAATATGGACAGATTTCAATGAATGAGACTTTGTAATAGAGCAAGTGAGAAGGTAAAGAATTTTTTGAATTTTTTTATAAACAACACAGGGCAACAAAATCGACCACTACACAATTTTGGTGTATTGTGGTTTCAGTAGTACAAATATGGACGAAATTTTAAATTCTATGGAGAGGTTTTTTTTAAATGTTTCAGTAAAATTGTGAGTATTGTTAGACGTTTCTCCACATAACTAATGATATCTCAAAAAGATGTTGAGATTTACATAACCTTTAATCCGTTCATATATTGCATTTCAATCGGCTCAGTAGTTTCGGACAAAAAAATTTTTTTTGTGAAAAAAATTCGGTTTAAAAAATATTTTGACCCATTGTAGGTCCAACTTATATACATCGTTGCAATGGACTTTGAAATATCTATCATTAAATATGTATATTGTCTATATTTATGACTTAGTAATCGACATATAGATCAAAAATAGGCCAAAAAATAGAGGTTGTCTCGGATTTTTGCTCATATCTCCGTTATTTATGAACGGATTATGCTGATTTTAAATAGGAAACTTCTCGAAAGCATCTCTGACAGAATTATTGAAGATTTGGATCCCGAAGATATCTGGGGTCTTCAGAAAATTGATTTCAACAGACAGACAGACGGACATGACTGAATCGTCTCCGCTATCTATAAGGATCCAGAATATATATACTTTATAGGGTCCGAAAATTATATTATGGAAATTACAAACGGAATGACAAACTTATATATACCTTTCTCTCGAAGGTGAAGGGTATACAAATATATACTTTTTTACAATTTAAAGTAAACGTATTTATTAGAATTAATTTGCCTTTTTAAACCTATTCGCCCGCTCAAAAACGTGTTAGGGGACTATGCAATAAATATGAAATTATTTAATTTCATCATAATTAACTACTATAAATTTTCATACGTATTACTATTAAAATTGCAACACTTGTTTGCAAGTTTTAGTAGCAGACACAATCCATGGCACATCCATCAAAATATATGTTCGTGCTTTAGTAGCACACACACTTTTTTCCGAACTAATATTGCACGCCATTCATTTTATTTTGATGTGCTGGGAGTTTTTTCTAGCAAATGAGCACGAGCTTATATTTTCGTTGTTGTACTACAAATACGAGTTGACAACTGGTTTTATCTGCTAATAGAAATTATTTTTTATAGTTATATATAAATAGTAGCAGCACTTTATATTAGCAGATTTATACAAAATTAAAATAGTATCTGTATATTTTTTATGTAGTTAGATAAAATCTGATATTTACTGCAATTGACGGCTAATATAGTAGCAGTTGTAATGTCAAATGAAAGACTCCGTAAATAATAATTTCCAAAAAATTTGTTGGCGGCAAGTATTTTAGTTAAACTGAGATGTATCTTTTATAACCCAATAAAATTATTAAGTTTTATATACCAATGAAAAGCTTATGAAATTATGCTTGTTACATACACCCTTATATATATAGCTCTGTTGTAATTGACTGGAATCGGTCCCATTCTCCATACAAATTTCTTCCGTGAATGGTACTTAAATGCCTATATAAAAGCAGTATCCAAAATTTATCAAACATAAGATTTATGTAAAAAGAAATAAGTCCACTTCCTAAAATCACTTAAATATGTATAAATCTATTATAAATAACATAATCTGTTTTTAAACCTCATGTAAACAAGAATTGTCGCACCCACCCAATAATTGGTCATAGGTAACATATAATAACCACTTCCGAAAAACACATTATCCTAATTAAAAATCCTATAAATATCGATATCTAACCTACATTCTTTGATATTTTTGGGGACGATCGCTCCATGAATTGTCATAGCTTCCATATAACATACATAGATAACAGCACACAATATTTTATGTCTATCGCCCCTTCATAGATTATAGCTCCCATATAAGGTCCATATCCGAAAAATACATTATAGCCTAATTATTGATATTGATAAAAAATTTAACAAACATTTGTTTCAAGGATTCATATACTTATCTTACTACTGGGTTTTGTAACTATCGATCCATAATTATACATAGCTCCTATATAAGGACCACATCCAGAAAATACATTATCCTCTGAAATTTACTACAGATATTTTTAGAAAACATAAAACTAACCAAATCGGGTGAACCAGATAAATGTTTTTATACAAAACGCAAAACAATAGGTGTTCGTACTATATTGGTGGTGAGTATAAGATTCAGCACAGCCGAATATAACAATCTTACTAGTTCCTTAATACAAACGAGGCCACCTTAAGGATAAATATTTGACGAAAAACGCGTAACCACTATTTATTTCAATAAACATGCTTCAGTTTAGATAGTATAGAATATAAGATCATTACTATATTTTTGGTCCTTATTTGCTCTTATAAAAGTCATCTAATATCAAATAAGAAATAATTGAAAATAGTGGACTTTTACTACTTGCTTTGAGTGTTTATACCCTTCACCTTCGTGAGAAGGGTATATATAAATTTGTCATTCCGTTTGTAATTTCCACAATATAATTTTCCGACCCTATAGAGTATATATATTCTGGATCCTTATAGATAGCGGAGTCGATTTAGCCATGTCCGTCTGTCTGTCTGTTGAAGACTCCAGATATCTTCGGGATCCAAATCTTCAATAATTATGTCAGACATGCTTTCGAGAAGTTTCCTATTTAAAATCAGCAAAATCCGTCCATAAATAACGGTGATATGAGCAAAAACCTCTACATTTGGTCATAAATATAGACAATATGGATATCTAATGATAAATATTTCAAAGTCCATTGCAACGATGTATATAAGGCTACACAAAGTTGGACCTACAATGGGTCAAAATCGGGAAAAATATTTTTTAACCCGAATTTTTTTTCACAAAAAACTTTCTTTTGTCATTAATTTTTTTCACTAGAAAGTTAAAAAAAAATTTTTTTTAAAAAGTTGGAAAAAACTTTTAAAAAACTATTTTGAATAAAAAAAATTTAAACAAAAATTTTTTAAATTTTATTTTAAGGTTTAATTGGGTATATAAGATTCGGCACAGCCGAATATAGCTCTCTTACTTGTTCATTATTCTCACAGACTTGTTAAAACAAAAGAAGAATAAAATTTTAAATGAATAAAACTCAGTTGTTATTTTTTATGTTATAATAAAACCACAAATTTTCTTTTTATTTTTGAATCCAACAAATTGAACGTTACATAAAATTCCTATAATTAATAATTATATAATTTTTGTTTTATTTACTTGTTTCTGTTTTTTTGGTTTGTTGTTTTTGTTTTTAAATTTTTTATTTTCATTTTGCATAATTGAGTACCATTTATGTATTTTATGTAAATTGTTTGTTTGTTTGTATGTATGTATGATGTATATGAAAGAATTGTTAATTGTATATGTTGTAATTTGTATTTGTTTGTTAATTTGATATTATTTTATAATAAATATGTATGTATGTATGTTTGTTTATATATGTATATGTATGTATGTACCATCACCATCATATACTATACACACATATCATATTGTTTGAATTGAATAATATTTTTGCTTAATTTTTCTTCATTTCGATCAATATTTATGAATGAATATGATTCGGGAAAACAAATGCATAAAAACGTAAGGTAATTTAAATAATTGAAATTCTTTATAAATAAAAAATAAAAATTATATAAAATTATACTGTTATTATTATATTGTCATACTACATATAATAATTATTTGCTTTTTTTTTCTTAATGATTTTACTACATTTTTATTTTATTATTTTTGGTTTGTTTTTCTGTTAATTATTTTATTATTTTTTGCTACTAAAGTGTGTATGTGTGTTTGTTGGTTTTTTTTTCTGAGTGTGGTGGTGAATCTTTTCTAAGATTTTCAAACTATTTTGTTTTTATTTTGGGATATATGTATTAATTAATTATAATATAATATAATTCATTTGTTAATAATAAACATTATTTATTTGTAATACTTTGCTGGAAAATATATGAAAACAAAAAAAAATTAACTATATAATAAGCAAATAAAATTTTTGAGAAAAAAAAAATAAACTCAGTCTCAAATTGTTTAACAGAATTTAGTAAATTTTCTTAATCTTTTTTGAATTGTAAAATTATTAACAAAATTATGTTTTTTATTAATTGTAGTCTACTTAAAATTAATGTTTTAACAAAATAAAATGTATAATTATGTAAGTATGCATGTACTCGTATCTTGTAAAATTTCTCCAAAAATTGTTAAAATACAAATATTGCTTTTAGTTATTTATTTATTTTTTATTTATTTATTTATTAGTAATAAATTCTTATATTGTATATTTGTTCTTTTTTGTTTGTTTTGTTGTTGTTTTAATTAAACCATGGTTTTTGGCACAATAAATTAATAATTTAATTAATTAATTAGTGTTAATGTATTTTTTTTAACACAATTAAATAAATAAATAAATGAATTAATTACATTCTTAAGTATCATGTGATCATTTGTGTAAGAGTAATACATATGTATGTGTTTATTTAATTTTCTATTAAATAAATCTACCCAGCAGTTCTAGAAGGAGACTGTCCAGAACTAGTGATTTTACATATCGTTTATGGTGGTAACTATTTACTTAAACACGCACATGTCTTTCATACCGGATTCACATACCGGTTACATAGAGTCAGTTATCATACTAGCTACATAACAGCTTACTTGATCAGCAACATTACTAGTTATTTTAACATGTATGAATGCTAATTGACCTCAAATAGTCATTTAAAAAGCCATCTCATAGATAGTCCAATAACCGATTGCTTGTAGACAAACCTTCCTCTGACAACACTCCAATAGATAACTTATGGTGGATAAAATATCTACTCTTAAAGTGCTGTACAATATAAAATATACACTCTAAGTTACTAGAGACACTGATGTGGCAATCCATTTCGCGCTAGGTTACATTGCATATCAGTATACTTAATCAAAATAAAAATAAACTGTATGAGAATTATATCAACACAATTTGTATAAAACCAGTTTGTACAAGATAAATGTTTAAAGTGACTACACTCTAGACTACTTTGAAACACTTAAGTGGGAATTGACTTCACGCTAGATTAACTGGGATGTACTAAACAAGAGCACATATACGTGTCAAATGACCCAAAATGTATTAATTAGTGTTAGCCAAATGATCAGACATTAGTTAAAATGACTGTCTATAAGGGATACATTGACTACTTGCTTAACTGCTGGGTATGTTTTCTATTTTAAAATGATGTATATGTGTGTTACGTTTATGCACGTGTATGTGTGTGTATGTCCTATAAGCTGTCTGTGTATGTATGTATGTATGTGAAACTCTAAATAATAAATATTATTGTAAAATACATGATAAACCAGTCTCTTAAAAAAATAACACAATCATTTACTTCTCTTTTTCTATTTATTAATTTTTTTGTTTGTTTTTATTATAATATTGTTATTACTTTAGTTTTTATTGTTAATAATTAATTGTTATAATAAATATATAATTTATAAATATGTGTAAGTGTTTATAATGTTTATTTTATTTTAAGCTCATTGCAGATACACTTTTTATTTTAAATTCTACCCTTAAATATAAATTAACTATAAAATAAAAATGTAAGTTTTTTTTTATTTACTTAGAAATTGTTTGTAGAAATTGTTATAAATTCTTTTTTATTGTTTAATATTATTATGTAGCAATTGTTTAGATTTGAATTAATTAATTTAATCTCTAATACATTTGTAACGAAAAAAAACAAATAGAACAAATTCGAATTTCCAATGTGTTGATCCCATTAAAATTGTTTTATGTGCTAATTTTCTAAGGTCAATTTAACAAGGGTTTGATAAACTTCAGAAATGACTTCATAGCTGATATGTATCAAACTATATTTAATTATAATTTACTCATGTCCATATTTCATATGTTCATTTTTTTCTGAAGTTAAGTGGTATATAAAAATAAAAGTCAACATGCTGATCAGGTTGTGATTTTTCTTTTTCTTACTCTAAGATTAATATTAATTCAAAATCTTCCCTTTCGTTCATTT
Source organism: Calliphora vomitoria (assembly GCA_942486065.2). Lineage (NCBI taxonomy): Eukaryota > Metazoa > Arthropoda > Insecta > Diptera > Calliphoridae > Calliphora > Calliphora vomitoria. Next base: position 92,515,270 of record OW818031.2, read on the forward strand.
GAAATATTAAACATAACAAAATTAGATGTAGATCCAATGTATAGTGGTTCCTCGCTTTGTGCAACTAATAAAACCCAAGGCAGTTGCATTATAATTCTTCTTCATATTTTGTGGAATATCGAAATATTTTTTATAAATTAAATTTTCATTGAAATCTGTCCATATTTGTACAAATTTAACAAATCAGAGATGATCGACTTTGACAAGAATAAGCTCATTTTTTGTAGCTATAACAGTTCCACATTTATAATACCATCAATAACATTTGAAATACTTCGAGAAGAAAGATTATGTAAAATTATGGTTTCGAAATAACCCGATCAACTTTTTTTATTTTTGTTTTCAATCACAGCACAGAGGGATTGATCGTGTTGCAAAACTTTGCAGAGCTCGTAAATTTATTTGAATTATAATTTTAAAGCTTATGTCTGTTTCGGATTAATTTTTTAACGAAAATTAAAAAATTTAAGCATAAATATATTTTAAACTATAAAGGGGCCCATAGAAACATACTGCTGACACATACTGCCGATGAACCCTTCGTATACGTGTGTGATTGATATTTTACTACACACCTATCAACAATCATCATTTAAAAAAATGCGTTTGAGAACAAAACAAATTATTATTTTCTATTTTTCAGTAACTAAAACGTCAAATTTAAAAATTATATTTCATAAAAATGAAAAAATGTATACTATTGTTAATTTGAACAACTGTCAGCAGTACGAGTTCATTTCAAAATCAAAACTATTTTGATTTTTCATACTGCATTGTCTGTGTGTCGCATACATAAACAAAAATTTAAAATTTACCAACACATGCTTATTGCATGAGCATGAGCAGTATGTGTCTATGGGCCCCTTAAGAGATAACATAGGATTTTCTTTATTTTCCTACTTGCTTTGTAACAAGTTAAATTCATTGAAATCTGTCCATACTTGAAAGCTTTTGTTCTCTTCTATGATTCGTTCGTACATAATTTTGCATTTGAACCAGTAGTTTAGAAGATACCGATTAATTACCACGTTATTTTTGATCAACCGTGCTATACACAGTTGTGAGTTATTAAAGTCCGACCAAAGCAGATTTTAAAGGCCTAGACCAAATCGAACTAAACAGTCGGCCTATGAGTCTTTCATTATGGCGCAGTATTTGTATTTTCATCTTGAACAGAACTTATCCGTGTTCTGGATGGGTTTTAAATATCTAGAGCTAGTTTTTAACTTGTTAGTTAAACGTAGCTTAACACGCTGTTAAGTTAAACATTAAACAAATTAAGCCAAGCTTTAACCAATGATTATGTTTTTCACTAATGGATTACGAACTGTCAATTTTGATAGCATTGTTATGCTTTTCAATCAAATCAGATATGCATTCCTCAAAAATATTCATATAAATATGACAAACTTTAAATTTTATAAAAATGCAAACAGCAACCATAACTTTTGTTGTAAATTTTAACTTTGTGAAAAGAATATGTGAAAGTAAAGAAAATAAAATGGATATTTTAAAACTATAATCTAAACTTAATTTGTGTACTGAATTGTTTATTTAATTGTGTCAGCTGTTTGTGTGACAAACTGTGAAAAACTACAATTTTAGTTTAATCTAGGTTTAAACAAATAATGTATTTATCTATAACCCAAAAACTAGCTCTTTTTTTTCTCCGATTTGAGTCCCTTTCTTAATTTTGGTTATTTCGATATGCGTAGTTGTGACTTTTACTTGCTTCCTTATAATTTCGGATTGAGCATTATGATTTTGATTTGCATTTGCATTTCTACATACAACTTCTGTAAGTCAAATTAAAATGTTAAAAATTTGTTGTTTGAATATTTACCATTTTATACTGTTAATTTTATTTACCTCTTTATAAAAATAAAGACTTTTTTGTTAAAAAATACAAACTTGTTCATCCAATATTTATATTCTGGAACCAACTAATAAGAAAACAGAGCAAATATTTGAAGAAAAGTGATATGTACGATTTGAGTTGCATTTCGAAGATAGGGTTTTTAAATTTTGGAATACCACTTTAAAGAGAATTGTTAAAATTTAATTGAAATAAGTTTATCATCATTTATCAAACCCTGTTAACAAGATATATTTAATGTTAATTAAATAAATATTTTGTTGTTGCTGTTTCTTATGTGAATTTTTCTAATACATTACATTACATATTTTTAAAATCAAATGCTGTTTTTAGTGAGTGGAGTGCAGAAATAAAATACATAATTTGAAAAATAACTACGATAATCTACTTTACATTTAGAATCTATTTGTAAAACATTAAATTGTGAAATGTAAAACATTTTAATTAAATAATTAATCATAAAAAGTGTAAATTTGCCATCAAAATGGATGAATTTTGAAGTGTTTGTGAATGTGAAACAAAAAAACTTTTATTTCTGTATATTTTTATTTTGTTTTGGCACAGTAAAATACATAATTGTGATTCTCATATATAAATACAATAAAATTTGACAATTTCTTGGAATTGATTTATTAATAATATTTATTATTATTTTGTTTTTTTTTGTTTATACTTACATAAGTGATTTTTAAATTAATTATTTTAATATATATATATTTATAATACAAGTTGATCCCGATTGTTCAGTTTTTTTCTTTTTCATTTTTTTAAATTAATAAATATTTTTTTTTCTGTTTTTTTGTAGTAAATGTGTTCTATTTTAATAATTTAAATATTTTTTATAAGTGTCTTGAAATCCTTGCAATTTAATACATTTTATTAAAACTTTATTTAATTTATTTTTTATTTTGTATCATTTTAAATGTGGATTGTTTTTTATTTGTAAGAGTTTGTTGTTCCTCACATTTATTTTGTTGCTAAATACATCTAAAAGATGTTTTTTTGTTTGTATTACTTATTACATTTTGTTATTTTTATTTTTAAATATGCATTTGTTTTAAGTACTTAATTAGTTTTATTACCAATTTTAAACAATATTGTCTTCTTAACCACGTTTTTAAATGTATTTTATATTTTTTTTCTTGTAAATAAATATTTATTATTATTATTTAATCATTTTTAAATATTAATTTCATATAGTATATGTATATTGTTTATTAATTGTTTGCTTTATTTAATTAGATTAGAAACCGTGTCATTAAAAAATTTCATATAATTTATTTTGTTTTGTGAAGTTTTTTTCTTTTCTTTAATTTTTATTTGTTGTCAACAAAGTTTAATAATAAAACAGTTCTATTAACTCTGAAATTCGTGGTTTCCGTTCGATTTTTTAACTTTCTAAAAAAAAAACTTAGACAATTTACATGCGAATATGGCTAACTTAAAATAGGGAAAGTAAATTTTGGAAAACTAAAAAAAAAATATTGTATATCGATATATGTTTTCGAAATACATATAAACAAAACTTCATATACATATCTTCAATCAGATGTGGAATTTCATTGATTTAAGTTATAAATATTCCGTCAAATAATAATTGCTGCTAGAAAAACAGTAATTGGTATGAGTTTTTTCATACAATAGCTCAAAATTAGATTCAAATGAATTTCCTCATAACTAATGGAAGATTTTGCTCCAATTACAGCAAAATATAATGTGTCAATATTTTTTATAAATGTACAATTCATTCAAGTACAAATTTGTTATTTAAAATTAATAAATAATAAAATAGTAAAACTAAAAAATTACACTCAAGTTATGTACCCAATTTGATCGCATGTAAATTGCAATAATTTTATTATATTTTATGAACATCACATCATTCAGTTCTAAAAAAAACGTTCTATATTAACCATCTTCTTTTATACTAATCTTGTATATTATTTTTCCTATTTATTTTATGTATATTTTCTTTAAATGTTTTTAATTTTATGGATTTTAAAAATAAGAATATCTAAAATACCTTATTTATGTATATGTATGTATGTAGTTATACTGCTCTAATTTGTGTTTTTATTTTTTTTAATGTTAAGTCTTGAAATGTGTTTATTATAAAAAATTAAATTTAACGTAAAAAAAAAACAGTACAACCCATTTTAGAAAATAAAATAAAACTGACTAAATGTTGATTATTTTTCTGTAGAAATTATATTTATATTCACCTCTTTACACTCATTGAAACTATATAGCATACTTTAGGGGGTATCAAATATTTTAATGTTATGTTTTTATTCACTTCTAATTTAATCTGTGAAATTGTAAAGCATGCTTTAAGGGTCTCAAATAATGTTGAAAATATGAATTATTAAATAGTACAGCAGGAATTCACGTAAGCATGAGTAAAAATACAAGCAGTCGAAAACTCAAAACGCACAGTACCCAAATCACACATACGAGAGAAAAACTACAAATTACATATATGAGTTTTGCACTAACTCGCCAGCAGTTTTCCAGTAGCAAATGTATCCCTTATATACAGTAATTTCCGCTAAAATCTGATCATTTGGCTGAATCCTTTTGTGCAAAGGGAAGTTAATTGATTACTTTATACATCCCAGGTTATCTATCGTGAAGTTAGTTGTCAGTTTTGAGTCCCTATGTAATCTACTTTAATATCTTTTTGTGTCTTATTAAATTTATATGTTATCATAAAGACAGGTTATTGTACCAAATACGTGAGTTCTCAGATAATGAGTCAACTAAAAAACACAGACTATTAGACTGGCTCTTTGTAGCTGGTACATATGTATATTGACGGGTTGAGTACTAGTAGATATCTGTTAGACTGACTAATATAAAAATAACTGGCTATGTGGCTAGTCAAGTAACCAGTTAGGTATGTATTATGATATGTGAATCCAATGCGTTGATTACTTTGGGCCAGCTATCAAACGGTCTCTTTAAAATGAATGTAGGGTAAAATGAAACCCTGCTTAGGGCACGCACATGTTAAAATAACTACTCATGTAACTAATTATGTAGCTAAATGCCAGTCACCCGGAATCGCTGAGACGTTCTCAAGACTTAGAATTTTGAGAACTCAAGTACATACTTATGTATGTCTTTATAAATATTAAAAACCTAAAATAATTTTAAAATAAATAAATTTAACCAAATTTCTACAAGAAGAAACTTTTTTTTATCAGGATTGTACTGTTGATAATAAATAAAAACTAATAAAATAATTTGGTTTAATTAATGTTAAACAAACCCGCTGGAATCACGTCGATTATAAAGGTTGGGGCATTTCACGTTTTTCTTTAAATGCAACAAAATAAACATGTATCATCTTATTGTTTTAGGCATTGTTGATTAATCAAACAAAATGCTCTTAATAAGGATATGTTCGGATGTTCAAAAATAAACATATAGCCATACTTGTACATAATATTATTAAGGAAATGTGTTTGCCATTCTGTCGAAAGGTTAAATAGAGCAAATTAAGTTTATATCAGAAATTCTAACCATGACTTTTGCGGCAGCAACTTAAATTCAATTCATACTATTAAAATTCAAATTCAAATAAAAAGAGTTGCCATATAAATAATCCATACACAAGCAACTCTATACAAATTACATATGAGTAAATAGAATTCATAAATTCAATTTAACGTTTGTATAACAATACAAATTTAGTTCGTAACAATGCCTTTAAAAATTTTTGAAGTAATGTTACGTTATTTTGCAGTTTAGGTGGCAATATATATAATATCACAAAAATGTTGAAAAGATAAAATCAGTGTTTATTGCTTAAGCTTTCATATTTTTACAAATAAAGCTTGAGTGTCTGTAATTCTCATTCACTCTATAGTTTTATTTGTATAATATCTTTAGCTTTTCTAAAGCCTTTTGGAAAACGTTTCCTGATGATCTGGCCTAAGCAACCAGTGAAATGCGCGTAAGAACTAGCTTATCCCCCAACAATAAATTTCAGAGAATTTATCAATTATTAAATTGGGAATTTAGCATATGAAAACTATATCTTACAAAAAGATTTGTAAATATTTTTTAAGGGGCCCATAGACACATACTGCTGACACATACTGCCGATGAACCCTTCGTATACGTGTGTGATTGATATTTTACTACACACCTATCAATCATCATTTAAAAAAATGCGTTTGAGAACAAAAAAATTATTATTTTCTATTTTTCAGTAACTAAAACGTCAAATTTAAAAATTATATTTCATAAAAATTAAAAAATGTATACTATTGTTAATTTGAACAACTGTCAGCAGTACGAGTTCATTTCAAAATCAAAACTATTTTGATTTTTCATACTGCATTGTCTGTGTGTCGCATACATAAACAAAAATTTAAAATTTACCAACACATGCTTATTGCATGAGCATAAGCAGTATGTGTCTATGGGCCCCTTTAAGCATCAAACATTATTTCATCTCAGTGCCAACAAAAAGTGCTATGTATAATTTTTCAGTTTTGTGTTTTATTTAAATATTGCAGGTGTCCAGTTGACATACAAGTTTGAATGAAAATTGCCATGTTAAGAAACAATTTTCTGATTTTTAAAAATCTACAAAGCAAAATATTAAAATGAATACACATTTAAATTCGGAATTGAATTTTAAATAATTTATGTAAATGATTTAATATTTTTAAACTATTTTATAAAAAAGAAGCAATCGTTAGCTTAACGTGCACTTGTTAAGAAAAGTAACATATAGAGTTATTTAATTTTATCTTTCTGTTTTATATTGCTGACATGCAAAAGTTATATGTCCATTTATGAAAATTTTTGTTTAACTTATTGATATCGAAATTTTTCTTTGAAAATAATGTCTTTGAAGCTTGTAAAGTTATATGCAGCTATTTGCCATAAAAACTCAATTTCTGTTTTATGCCATAGTATAGTTTTAGGGATCTCAAGTAAAATTTTCAGATGCGATGAAATCGAGCTATTTGCCATATAAACTTAATTTGACTGACACTCCTTTCTGTTTATGCCATAGTATAGTTTTAGGAGTCTTAAAGTAAAAGTAAAATTTTCAGATGCGATGTGTAGATTCAATATTCAATGGTGTTTTGAATTCCGAGTGAATTTTCAACTATATTCCCACTGAGACACAGTGCAATTGCGTTTAAAGAATTTATTCAGTTGCATTTTAAATGTCCTTCTGTATTATTGCTTTCGAATTTAAATATTTTATAACATTCAGCATACCACGTGAATTCACTCAACGTATTATTAAAATCACAATGAAAAATCAAATAAATTATGTTAAAAACTAATAAAAAATATAGTAAATATAATTAAAAATTCTACATTGTTGTATGTCATATGTGTATTTGTTTCTACTTTTATGTTTTAGGTGCAACTACTTTTATTTTCTTTTTTTTATTTCTTCACATTTTAATGTTATTTGACTGATATATAAAAAAAAAATAATTTAAATGAGTTGAACCGTCTTAGGTTTCATGCTTTAATTTATTTACTTTTAGGTTGTTGATTTTTTGTTTGTTTGTTTTTTTTATATTTTCTTGGGATAAATTGTGGCTATTGCGGAATACTTTCTTTGCAAATTAAATTAAAATCGCTACAAAAATGTCCAACATTTGTAGTGTTAAAAAGGGATAATTGGAAATTGGAAAAATGTTGTGTGATTTTCGGCCGAAAGAAAGAAAGAAATTGTGACACGAACAAGGTTTTCCGAATGAAAACTTGGATATTGTAAAAGTTAGAAAATGGTTGTGAATTTGGAAACAGCTCAAGAGACAAAGAGTTAGATTAAGACTTAGAGCCAGATTGTGTTGATGGATTTTTAAGGCTGGAATTGAAATGAAGTCTAAAGGAAAGTGTTTCTTTTTGTTTGTTCATTTGGAAAATTCAACAAATTGTTATGTTAAGATGTTGGAATTTGTTTGGAAAGTAACTCCGTAATTAAGGCACCATTTACAATTGCTTTTTTACACGTATTTTTCCATTTGCAATGTACAAGTTTATTATTTTCTTTTTTAATTAATTTATTCTTTTTTTTTATTTTTTTGTTAAAGAATTTGTTTAGTTTTCATCTTTATCTTAATCTTTTTCTGTTGTTGATGTTGTTTATTTATCTTGTTTTCACTTCTAAGTAAATATGTGTTATGGAAACTTAATTCTAAAGATATTTTAGATTTGTTTTGTTTGTTGGTTTTTCCTCCTTTTTTTAAATATATTTTAAATACAATGCACATGTTTTGTTTTAAATTTGATTTTACATAAATACAATAGTAATAAATATTAATTAATATGTAATTATAATAAATTTTATTTAAAAAATTACATTATCCCTTTTTTGCTACAATTGTTTTTTTTTAGTTTATTTTTCTCTTTTTTGTTTGTAATGGCCCAGTAAATGGTTTTCAGTTTCTATTTAGCAGTAGTATTCCTTTTTTTATTAAAAAAAACACAAGAAAAAAATTTGGCCTTTAGAAAATAATTTTGTTTTAAAAATTATTTTTTTTTTCTTCTTTTTTTATATGTTAATTGTGTTTTTTTTTTTTTTGTATTTATTATTTTTTGTTGAAATTCTTTAGTTTATGGGTTTCTTATACTTATATTTGTATCTTTTCACATTTTATGCAATAAATATTTGTTTCTTAAACTAGAAAAAATGAAAATTTAGCTAAATATTTTAAATACATAACATGTCATTTATAATTAAATATTTTCTTAATTTACTTTACTAAATTTTAGTTTTGTTTTTCAAAATGATTGTTTTGAATTTTCTATCAAAAGCGAAATATTTGCTTTAAAAAACCATCACTAAATACTTTCGCCTTTGATTTATTTTGTCTTCTTTTTTTTATCAGATAGATTTAACTATAACTAATAAATATTTTTTTGTATTTATCATTAAAGTTGTTTAATATAATGTTTGTGTTTTTTTTATTTATTTTTTATATATTTGATCCTTCACATTACTAGATTTATTAACTAAAAGAAATACTCATACCACAAACACAGCATTTAATATGTATGTATGTATGTGCGGTGCATGTAATATAATAGATAAATTATTAAATAAACAAATTTTAATAAATATATTTATGTATGTAAATATTTGTTTAATACTACTTAGTACGTGTGTGTGTGTGTGTACTAATGTATTTATCAATACATTTATGTTTTGTATTATATTAATGTATTACATGCACGAGTATAATGCTTGCCAGTGTATAGAATTTGTTAATCTTATTGTTGTTACACTTTATGATTCTTTTTTTTTTTAAATATTTTGTTTGTAATTTATTATTTTTTAATACCTGTATTCTTTTTTTTTTTTTTTTTGTTACATTTTTATTTTCATAAGTTTTGCTTTTTTATTTAATGTTAAAGATTTTTTATTTATCAACTTTTTAAACATCTTTTCTTTGTATTAATATGTCACAGATATAATAGCTGCATTACATTACTAATTGGATTCACTGGTTTTACTTAGAGCATTAGTAAAAAAAATCGACGATAATTTATTCAACCGATAAACACCTGCAAATCCAACTAGTACCGGAATACAGCTAAGTTTTGTATTATTTGTATCTTAAAACGTGAAATTTCAAACTTGAATTAACTTAAAATATGTGCTAATAATTTTATAGAGTGTGAAAACTTTTATATCGTAAAAATAAATATTCGTTGATGTCCATTTTCAAATTCGAAACTGACAAATGGGCATTTTTCAAATTTATTTTTATTAAAAAAATATTAAATTATGTAAATGTAAGTTCAAAGAGTATACATTTTAACACACACTTGTTGGAGATCATAAGTTTACATTTAAATTATAACTAGAATTATTAAACATTAAAAACATTTTAAGTTTTATTTTTACGGCATTTTATCGAAAAGTACATTTTCTTGGTAACTTTTATATGGACCTACAATCAGGAACCATCAGGAAAGGCAAAGTGAAATATTTTTAACCATTTGATGAAAAATTATATGATTAATATTTGTTTTTTTTTATATTTTATTCATGTTCGAATTAAATGTGTTTAAGTTAAACTTAATTATAAAGCTAACCAAACTATCTCAAACGTAGCAATGGTTGAAGCAAACACAGTCGAAATTTCTTATCGTATTTGCCCGAAAACATCTATATGCATTTGGTACAGATTTGCTTCATATCCATAATACTGAGTTACAAAACATATAACATAATAAATATTAGAATCTTTAGAAATACAGGGTTTTCTCATATATTACAGAAACTAAAAATGTGGACCATGCAGCCTTTGCATCTATAACCTTCATTTATTTATGAGCATTTTTGCCATATAACTAAATTTTATGGGTTACGCCTAATTGTATGTATAGTGGTGTTAAATAGTTTGAAGATACTATTGAAGTGGTTGACTGTCCTACATGTGACCGACGAAACAAGCTCCCAGAGCTATTAAAGCTGTGGAGATCCGATTTCGGAGAGTTTACTCCAAAAGCAGAAAATAATATTCCGGGAAAGAAATATATATTAAATGTATTACATTATGGGCTATGGGTTTACAAGAGACATACATGACATCTATTTGCGGTTATATTGAAGCTGAAACCCAAGCAAAAATCAAAAGCACTGCTTCGTCAGTATGCAAGTAACGGTCATAGGATAATTTCGTTACAAATGAGAACATTTTCACAGTGGAAGCATCTTTCTGCAAACAAAATTACATAGTCTATTCTATGTCATCTCGACACCAGCAATTGTGTACTAAACCGACCATTAATGTTTTAAAATTAACCATGGACAACACAAACATGGTTAACAAATTGCCAAATTTTATTTCTACCGATTATTGGCCCTCTGGTAGTATAGATCTGAATCCTTTACATTATAAATTATTTGTATTGTTTTACAGATCATTATCTGCACTTTACGTAACATAAATTTTGAATTCCTAAAGCGTGACCCTATCCGGGCACTGGAAAATTTTCATATGGACTTGGTGTGATTTATGAACGTATAAAACTTATTAGCGCAGAATTGTATATCCCAATTCCAAAATGAATTGGGGAAAGTGATGATCCAAATAAATAAAAAATAACGTGCAAAATATTACTACAGCATAAAATGGAGACACACCCCCTGACTTAAAGTCACTTTGAGTCGATTAGTATTTTGAAATGAGTATTTAACCATTTTATTATAAATATCGGCTCAAATACATAATACGAAAGATATTAACAGCCGTATTCAAAATGTATGCCAACTAATGGGTGGCTAACGTTCCTTTAAGGATGTTTACACACAAAAAAGCTGGCAAGTTGTTAATTAGCATATGTTTGGTCTACACAATGAAAATAGTATTTATTTCTCTGTTTTGTGGGATTTATGTTCTTGAGATAATGTAATTTTCCTATTTCTGACGATACCAATGCAGTACATATAACAAAACTGCAATCTGTACATATGTGGACTTTTAACAAAACAACTTAAGTGGAATTTTAAAATTTTTCAGGAGAGCGCAAAAACTGTTGATTGATCAATAATAATTTTATTATTTGTGAAGATGGTTTATCTTGAAATTTTGTATGTAAGCACCTCTCCCGATGTGTAGATTCACTAAGGGGGTAAAATCGATATCTCTACCCGAGTTTTATTACTTTTTTTGTATCCCATATCCCAAAAATTAAATTTAAATGGAATTGCAGTCCTTCTTAAAAAATTTCAAATGGATTTTGGCACATTTTTGAAATTTGAACGTACATATGTACTTTTTTTTACAAAAATATTTGTTATGTAAACTAATATGGTAAAAAAATGTTTTGTTATTAAACCCTTCCATTAAGAAAGAGTTCTTAGCTAGTATGGAATAATAAAAGATTATTTTGAAAAATAAAGTATTGTTTAGATTGGTGTCACTCCCATGTGTTATTTGTATTAGCTGCACATATCGTTGTTATTATGTTATGTAAAAGAAAGCATACTTTAAGGAGCGTTTTTTGAAGAGAAACAGTCGGTGTTGCCGTTTAGGTTGGCAGACTATAAAAATTAAGTTAAATCATCGAGGTTGGTTCAAAAGGGTTATTTTGAACCAACGCTCTGCTAATTTAGCCAGACAATAATCTAACCTAAGATTCCTGATCAGAAACAAATTCCTTGGAATTTCTTTGTTATTATTTTTAAAGTTGCAGTATTATATATGACAATAATAGAAACATTATTACATAAAATAGGAAAATTTACTAAAATTTAACGCAAATTAAAATTTTTATTTTATATTATCATTAAAGACTTATTTAGACTCAATCTTTTAAGACAGATGTTTACCAAAAAAGTTTGTCTTTCGATCAAATAAAACTCGATGATTCTTCAGTCATTAAAAAAAGTACCGCCAGATAGGAAAGAATTAATTACTCAAAAAGCGATTTCAGAACTTCAATTGCAACACAATGTATCATCTTCTTATAGATAGTTGGTAGGTTTAAAACGAATTTAGTAGATTTGTAAAAAAATATACAATTTTCAGTTATTTTTTGGAAACTATTTTCCATCAGATAAGACTAACTACATAAGAAGTTATTAAGTTTTCAGAAGGCACAGATAAAAGTTTTCCTAAAATACAAAATCTGGATGATTGCGCAATGAAGTGGATGAATATTACGATGTCTCCACCAAATACTGAAATTTTTGAAAGAAGATAAATAAACTATTCATTTGACAGTATCGTTTATGTTTTTTCATTGTGAATCACTTATTGTTATATGCATTGTGGAAGATATTTTAAAAGATTTTCGTTTCGAAAAAAATTCAAATGCACAATAACTTTTAATATTAAAATTAGGCAATAGTTTATTTAATTTGATATTTATTTACATTGAAGTGAATTTTTTAAATTCCCAAGTCATATTTAAAAAACATTTTTGAATGATATTTTTAAGTGCTTCAGTAAAAAGTCGTGAAAATTACATTCATTTTGAACTACTTCCATTTTTTTGCTGGGATAGGATGAATAGTTGAGAAGTCGATTTTCATAAATATATAAATTCGAAGTCGACTATTTAAAAAGTCGAATAGTCGAGTTTTTGTTTCAACAATAGAACCCTTTATTCCAATGAATTTTTATACCCTACACCACCATAGTGGGGGAGGGTATATTAGTCTAACACCCACCTATACTATACCGATCGACTCAGACTCACTTTCTGAGTCGATTTAACTTTTGAAGATATTTCGATAAAATTTGCTACATATAATTTTTTCGGCCTAGGGACCAAGCCTATTGAAACTGGCTGAAATCGGACCATTATATCATCCAGCCCCCATACAAATGTCCTCCCGAAATTGGACTTTATCGGTCATAAATGTTTAATTTATATAGGTATCTACACAATTTTTTCTCTAAATAAGTTTTATATATACGAAATTCATGTCACCAAATTCTATTATGATCGGTCCATAATTAGCCATAGCTCCCATATAAGGCCTGCTTCCGATAATCACTTTAACGAGAATAAATCTCCTAAAAATGTTGGTATACCCATAAAATTCAACATAAATAACTTCCATATACAGTGGTGTTCAAAACATTTGCAACTGAAATCACATTTTGCCTAATTCTTTATTTTTTTTAACAAAGACTTTCAGCATAAGTTTTTTTATATTCTTTTTATAAAATTCAGTTATTGCATATTATTTTACAAAAACAAAAAAAAATATTCATAAATTTACAACAATAAAAAAATAAAGTTTAACAAAATTAGTCTAAATATAAGTGTTCAAAACATTTGCAACTCTTAAAGAAAATATTATACAAATCCAAAAATCGATTTCATTATTCAGTATTTTGTAGTATAGCCGTTATTTATTATTACTTCGGAACATCTTTTAGGCATTAAGGCTATTAGCTTTTTAATATAATCTTCGGGAATTTAATTCCACTGCTTTTCCAACTCTGCAAAAAGTTCATCACCATTTCGGAATACTTTATTACCAATATTCCGTTTTGCAATCATCCACATGTTCTCAATCGGGTTGAGATTGGGAGATTGTGGCGTCCACGACATGACACTAATATTATTTTCCTCCAACCATACTTTTACAACACCTGCCGTATGTTTAGGGTCGTTATCGTGCTGGAATGTCCATGAAAGTGGCATTTCCCATTCTCCATACGGAAGCATAACTGAGCTTAGAAGGTCTCTATATATTGTGGCCGTCATTTTATTAGTAATCCGGAGAATTGGGCCAATCCGATTTCCCTAAAAACACCCCCACACCATAATGTTTCCACCTCCGTATTTCACTGTGGCGGTTGTGTATCTGGGATTAAACTTTTCGCCTCCTGGTCGTCGAATGTAGGCTCTTCCATCTGAACCCCGGAGGTTGAATTTGGACTCATCGGACCATAGTATGTTTTTCCATTGCAGTTGAGTCCAATTTAAATGGTTGCGGGCAAATTCAAGCCGAGCTTTTCTATTTTTTCCGACACAACGGGTTTTTAGTGCATCTAAAACTTTTAAGACCATATTCTCGGGCTCTTTTTTTAATTGTGGAAAGACTGGCATCTATGGAAAGTTCGGTGTTAACTTCTCTAGGAACTGCTTTAGGATATTTCGTGAAAAAATTCATAATTTTTCTGTCTTCTCTTACAGTAGTAATACGGGGTCTTCCTCCTTTGTGAGTTGTATGGATGTTACCACTATTAACAATGCGACAAATTGTTGATTTTGGAACGGAATATTTTAAGGAAATGTCTTTTTGCGAAAGTCCACTTTTAAAGTCATTTAAAAATTTCACCTTGAAATCGGAATTGTATTTGTTTCCTGCCATTTTTCACAAAAGTAATTCTTACGAGGTTAATGCTTCCAATATCTTATTAAAACTCTTATAGTAAAATAATTATGATGAGTTTTTTAATAAAATGCAAAGATCGAAATCACGAATTAATAAAACAAATGCGATTACCGTTATTTCCTAGCATTTGTTAGTGTTAATAGCATAGTTATGAGTAAGAGTAATAAGAGTTGCAAATGTTTTGAACAGCTGTATTTTGAATACATCTTTTAAAATTAATTTTTTGTTGTTTTACTTTAACGGAATTTGTTTTTTTTTTATATTTTTAACAAAAACAATGTATGATGACATGAAAAAAATAAATGTTTGTATCGAAATGTGATTTGGAGAAAATTGGTCAATGAAAAGTTAAAATGCGATCTCAGTTGCAAATGTTTTGACCACTACTGTAGACGTTAATCACATGACCAAATTTCATGGTCCATAATCTGTCATAGCTCCCATATAAGGCAAACATCCGAAAATCACTCTCGAATATAAATTATTGAAATTTTGAAAGAAAAACGTTTTTGCTCATTTACTTGTAGGGTATTATATGGTCGGGCTTGACCGACCATACTTTCTTACTTCTTTTTGATTGAAAAACTACTAAAATTTCTTTATTGTAACAATAGAATTTAAATGTTTGCAATTTTGTCATAACGAAGCAATAACACCAAACAGGTGTTCTGACAAACGAAAACGCTAGTGTATACTGAAACGAACAGCAAATCGCGTGGTTTTCAGAAAATGCTGAAATGCGTTTTTCAAACCGTTACCGATTTGAAAACGCTACGTTTTCCAGAACATGGACGTATACCAGATAATTTTTTATATTGACAAACATTTTGACTAAAAAGTATCAAGTACAGACATAAGGTAAGGCAATTCACTTATTAGTTTCAATGTTATTACGATTTACGTAAGCACAATTTTTTCGTGAGCACTCCTTAATGTGAATTTCTATAAATTGTAAATACTATTTCAATAAAATCGAATATGTATTATGTTGTGTCAATAATCTAAAAATTTTCTAAAAATTCATAACAATTCGGATATGATTGGACTAACTGGGAAATTGTGTTCATGTGCATTTCAAATATCTTTCATATGATACTAATATTTGTTTTATAAGAAAATATGAAAAAGGACATCTTTGCAGGGTTTAAAATTACTACTATATTCGTCAAAAAATTGCTAAATATTTCATAATTTTAAATGATACACACTAAAAAAATTAATACTATTTTCGAACGCCATATATGCGCAAGATTCACAATAAAAATATTTGTTAAATATTTTGCCTTACAAAATATTTTATGTTGAAGCTACAACACAAAATGAAAACATTTCATTTGTGATATATTTTGTGCCGGAATATATTCATATCTTTAGTCAACAAAAATAGTTGATATTGCTTGTGTATAATATAAACAAATTTTACTACAAAAACATGCAAACAAATTGCAGCGTGAAAACCATAAACTACCAACAATATAGAATATATTTGTACACAAAATAGAGTACAAATACAAACAATGAACATATGGAATTTGTTAAATTTAAACAGATCCAAAGCGGAATTATACCAGGTGGAGGCACTGTCGAATTCGAGCGAATTCATTACTTTTTTATATGTGGAGTTTGACATTCAAAACAACTGTTGAGAATGTCAAACTCCAAAAATTTATGAATTCGTTCGTATTTGCCAGAATTCGTAACTGAAAACGATTTATAATTATTTCGCAATCAGTTGTAAAACACGTTTATCTAAATTTTAAACCCTGAGTTTTTGTCTTTTGACCCAACGACTAGTACTAGGATACTGATTAAGAAATTTTATTTTAAAATAATAAGTTTGAAACATCGCCTTCATAAAAACAATACGATATAAGTTTCCAAAATTTTAGGTAATCAGGATGTGATAGAAATCGAGTTTTAAAACGAATCGCTTTGAACACGAAAAATGAGGTAAATGAAATACATATTTAGATTCTATAAACAAAACATTCCAAACTTATTTTTATTTAAAGTTTAATGTGGAATACCTATGTGCAGATATAAAAACTTAAATATTCTTTTTTATATAGACAATGCAAAGAAATGCCCTTTGTTGAGTATTACTTTTCGTAAACAATGCACCAATTAAAAACGAGAGATTTTCAAAACCGAATTGTTGAAAATGTTTTGTTCTGTAAATCGCACGATTTTGTACATTGAAACAGTTTTTTTTTTTACTCGAAACTAAAACGAGTTAATCATGTGGATTCGATTTATTGAACACCAAAATGTATAAAATCGTTCAAAAACGAAATTGTTGCTCGAATTCGATTAACATTACAAGGGGTGTAATCTTAAAGTAAGAAATTTTTCGATATCGAATGCCGTAATCACAAAAAGAAAAATTACAATTAATGTTTCTGGATCAGGAATGTGGCAATTCTTAGCCTGGTCTGCTCAGTATTTAAGTACATAATAACACAAAATAGAGTACATATTTAAGAAAATTTCACATTTAAAAAAAACTGTTTGTTCATTTGTTATGTTTTAGACGAAAAATCTAATAAAGCACTTATGACTATTATTTTTGGTTTTTATTTTTTGTAATTTAACATATTTCATTTACATACTTTTTAAATTTTTTTTTTTAAACATTTAGCAAAATTGGTTTTGTGTTTTATTAATTAATTTTTAAATATTATTAATTTAATATGAATCAATTCCTTTTCGTAATTTGTTTTATGTAATTATTTGTTTGGTTTTTCGTTTTTTTTTTTTTTGTTTTTCGCCAATATGTATAGTACATATGAATATTGTTTGTTCTTGTTGTGTTGTTGGTAACATTATAAATATTTTGAATAAATTGTGAAAAAAGGAATAAACTAAAATAAATTCATTACGTGTGTTCATGTGTGTGAATTTCACATTGTGAAATTTCGAAATCTAGAGCAAAAAAGTGCAGCTAAAAAATAAAACAAAAAACGTGTTGATTGTTGTTTTACATTGAATGTAGAACAATTTATTATTATTTTTTTTTTTGTTTTTAGTTTTTTGCAAAATTGTTTATTGGTTTAACATACAAGTAAATTCTTTTTCTGTCCTTTTAGTTTTAGTTTCCATTAATTTTTGGTAAATATATAATTTGTATTAGATTTTTTTTTATTTGTTGTAGATATGTGTTTATTTATTTTGTTGGTTTAATAAAATCCATTCATTTGTTGGTTTTTTTTTTCAATCAATATGTTTAAGGATATGTGGTTGTTTTAAAATCGTTTAAATATATTTATTTATACATATGTATATGTTTTGTTTTATTTCATTATACTCAGATTTGTTGGATTGTAAATAATTGTTATAAATATTTCATTAACATGTTTGCTGTCTGTTGTTGGAAAAAGAAAAACATAACTTTATATGCATAAAAATTTTAAGAAAATTAAAGATTGAAGAGAAATGAAAATAAACGAAAATTTGATTTGTTTTCTTGTTGAATAATTAAACGCCTTTTTATTTTAAACATTTCTTTAAATTTGTTTTAATATATAAATATAAATAAAAGTTTGAATAATTAATTATAATATAAAATATTTTTTTTAATAATAATAATAATAATAATAATAAATATAAAAACTAAACAAATAAAACTAATCAGAAAAAAAATTCTAAATAAAAAATAAAATCATTTTTAACATTGTTAAAATTAAATTTAATAATGTGATGCTTTGATTGGGGATATTTAAAAATAAATTGAAAATACAGACATTTTTAGCTGAAATGTTTTAAATCTGTGTATGAATAAAGTTTTTGAAATCATTGAACGATTTAATGTTAGATTTTTTATTTGACTTTTTGATGAAAAATTAGCTCTATACCAATCCAGGGGGGTTACCGCGTAACTCAATCCGAAAACGGAAATGTTCGAAAATGTGTGTTAAATACATTGCAATTCGAAACAATTTCCTTTCGAATCGAATAGGGAGTAACCCCCCAGTAAAAAATGTTGGAAGTAAGTAGATCAAAGTGAATGCAATTTTCAGGACTTCTTAAGCAATAGTACAATATAATTGGTTCCAAATACCACTTAAGAATAAAACTAAAAACTGTTTTTAAATATGGTCTAGAAATTTACATGAACTACTGACGCTTTAAAGCGAGATTAATATTCTAGCATGTCGAATTCCAACTTTCTTGGTCTTCTGGGAGCTTCAGCAAACATGCACTAAAGAGGTTAGGAAAAGTCTGTCACAGAATTTTTACGATTCGTAACGATTTGGTTTTGTTTCTTCAGCTTTAAGCCTAGTACTCTGTTCATATTTGCGAAAAATTATGGTTTTTTCATGCGAAAAATTTTATATGCAACAATTGATCAGCTGTTGGTTTTAATTTCGTACGAAAGAAGGGCTTCTTATGTTATTTCGTGTGGAAAATCAAGGATGTCAGATGTATTTCAAATGTTTTCCACAATAAGAACAGAGTACTGCCTTTGCGAAATTATTTCGCATATATTTCATTCCAAATATTTTATATGTAGTTTAACGTTTAAACGTTTTGTTACTAAAACTTCACATAACTTAAGGCGCAACATACATTTTCTTAAAACGCAAAGCTTATGAAAGTAAAAAAAATATATGCATGAAAACCAAGTAAACTAAATCGAATAACTACCTACTAGAAGCAGTAATCAGAGTCTATTGGCTAGGAATCTCGAACAAAAATCAAAATATAATATTTTAGTACAATTGTGTATCCCAAAAATTAGTTATTAGATATTTTTGTTCGGTATTCTTCATCAAGACTTAGACTTAAAAATTATATCTCCAACGACAATATTCTGAAAGTCATGCTCCTTCTCTATGGACCGATATTCCAATCGAATTGAACAGGACCCATGATTACGAAGAAGTAGACATAATTTATCTCCAATAAAACATGTATATTTTATAGAATAACTAAAATGTTTGGCTGACTTGCTTACAACAGATTTTTTGGAGAACCATATTTTTTTTATAATTTTTGATAATTACTATTTGAGAACAATAAATCATACTGAATTCATTCTGTAAAACAATTCTACTTTGTATATGTCTATAATTTTTAAATGTTTTCAATATTATTATTTTTAAATATCCCATAATAAATGTTTGTTTGCTTGCTTGCGTATAAGTGGATGAGTTTGATGTGTGTATGTAATTTTAT
Organism: Calliphora vomitoria; assembly: GCA_942486065.2. Classification (NCBI taxonomy): domain Eukaryota; kingdom Metazoa; phylum Arthropoda; class Insecta; order Diptera; family Calliphoridae; genus Calliphora; species Calliphora vomitoria. The sequence continues at coordinate 92,535,171 of OW818031.2, forward strand.
TTGATTTGTAGTATGATTTATTTGTTTGTTTGTTTTAAATAATAATTATTAATAACATTAGATTGTAGATATTTATTTATTTAATTATGTATTGTATGCATGTAATGTAGATTTTATTTATTTTGATGTATTTTTTCATTATTATTATGTATTTGTTTTTGTTATTTATGTATATGTATAGTAATAAGAAAGTCTTTTATCTTCGCATAAGCTCTTTGGGCTTTTCTTTTTATTTTATAAATATATATATATATATATATATATATATATATTTTAATTTTTAAATATATTTTGTTATTTTTTTTTTGTGTGTTTTGTTTTATTTATTTCTGTTAATAAATTTTTCTTTAAATATTTAATATGTATGTAATGATGCATGTGTGTTTTGTGTATGTTTGTGGGTGTATATAGTATGGATATATGTATGTATGTATGAATATTGTTTATTTGTCTATGAATATATTTGCTGAATTAAAATAAGAGAAAAAAAAAATTAAATATTAAATTAAAAATAAACAAAAATTCGTTTGTTTAAGTTGATCAATTTGAAAAGTGTATGAAACAAGTGTAAGATGACATTTAAAATAGATTAGATTAAATTAAAGTAAAAACAGAGTGTTTCCATAACAATTTTTTTTTTTTTGTTTAATTATATAAAAATTTTGTTTTAAATCAGACTTTGGTTTAACAATTTAGTTTGTTTTTTGTTTTGATTACATATAAACAATTTAACTATAAGAAAACTTAATTTATTTAAAGATTTTGTTTCTAATATTTGCCTATAAAATTGCCAACAATTAAAATTAAATAAAAGAAAATAAAAATAAAAAAAATTTTGTTAACACAGACTTATACTAGAAAACACTCTTGACAATTAAAAAATAATGTTAATATATAAATATAAATTAAAATTATATTTCAATTATATAAAATAAAAATAAATTATTTTATTTATTTATATATTTATCTTTTATCATATTTTTTTTTATACAATTTGCAGTTAAACACAAATAAAACAATGAATTTTTAATTATTGCAATAAAAAAAGAATATTATGAGTTTTGCACAAGGTTAACAAATACGTATGTACATTAGGGTGGCCCCGTTTGTATGGAGAAAAAATAAGGTATCGATGTTTCCGCCTAAAATGAAAATTTGATTCATTCTAAGACTACCTTTTGAAATTTTTTCGTCCTTGAGTCAATATTTGGCGAGCTGGATCAAAGGATAAAAAGGTCCTTTTTTGAGGTTTTTTACATTTTCTCCATATTTCTTCCAAAGGAAGTATATGTAAGTTTGATATCATATAAAAGGTCTTTAAAAGACGCATTCAATAGGTTATTAGAATCTTAAAAAAAAAAAAATAAAATTCAAAAACTTTAAAAACTTTAAAAATTTTCGACAAAATTTTAGTTTTTTTTTAATTTTTTCATAGAATTTATTCAAATAAATATATGAAATTCTTGATCATAAACATAATGTAATTTCACCGAAATGGTGAAAGCTTATAAAATTTGAGTTATTTTGATGCCCATTACATATACTAAGAATTGAGTATACAGAGATTGTCAGATAGGTATGAAATTAGGTTTAAACAAATTTGAATAAACATTGAACTGGACTGAATTTTAAAAAACGAGAAAAACCGTTTCGGTGAAATTACATTATGTTTATGATCAAGAAATTTCATCTATATATTTGAATAAATTCTATGAACAAATTAAAAAAAACTAAAATTTTGTCGAAAATTTTTAAAATTTTTAAATAAAATTTTTTTTTTTTTAAATTTTTAATAACCAATTGAATGCGTCTCTCAAAGACCTTTCACATGATACCAAATTTACATATACTTCCTTTGGAAGAAATATGGAGAAAATGTAAAAAACCTCAAAAAAGGACCTTTTTATCCTTTGATCCAGCTCGCCAAATATTGATCTCAGGACGAAAAAATTTCAAAACGTAGTCTTAAAATGAATCAAATTTTAATTTTAGTCGGGAACATCCGCAACTTTAATTTTGGGGCCACCCTAATGTACATATATCAGACATTTTTTTTGGAAATTCTTTATAATAAAACTATTTAGTTTTTTGAAAAATAATTGTACGCAATTTTTAAAATGAAAAATAAAAAACCAAAGATTCCAATTCTCTTTAACTTTCTGCCTCCCTTAACTGTATTTAGATAAATAATTAATTTATATTAAGGCGTTTTGTTTTTTTGTTTAAAACTTTTCAAATACATAAAAAATAAATTAGTTTTTTATATGTATGTTTGAAGTATGTGTGTATATTTCATTTAAGTTAATAATGTTTTATGGGTTTTTATTCAATTTGAGTTTTTAACAAAACGTTTTTTTAATGCACACATTCCATTCAGATGTATTTTATATATAATTTGTTTTTAATTTGTTTGATTCTTTATTGTATTTTTCTTTTATTTTAAGGTGTGGGTGATATTATTTTTTGTTTTATTTATTAATTATTTTAATAATAATTATTATTTTTATTTATGTTGTTTTTACTTTTTTTTTTATTTTGTTAAAATTCTAAAACATTTATTGCATTTGTTAAATTTAAGCTGATATATTTTTTGTTTTTGTTTTGTTTTGTTTTTGCTTTGACTACACTTACAAATTAATTGCTGTTTTCTCTTACGGTTTTGGCCGAGTTGATTTTTGCATTCATAATGGCAAAAATGTTCTCAGTGCCATGAAAAACGGTTTTTTGTTTTGTAACTAAAGTTTTATCATAAATTAAATTAAAATATTAATAATATGTATGTATGTATTTAAGAAAAAGCATTAAAAATAAATTAAAAATGAAAGAAACATAACTATGTATGTATTTATGTATGTGTGTTTGTATTTATGTAGTAGTTACCCCTATAAATGATGCATTTAAATGTTTATGTTCTTTTTTTTGTTTGTGTCTGTTCTCTTGATTTTTTTTTTTTTCATTATATTTTTGTTTTATTATTTTGTTAATTTTTTGTTTGTTTGTTATGTTAGCTTTTTATATTAAACTTTAACTTGTCTGTCTTATGCCGTTAAAATTTAAAAATTATTTTAATATTGCTTTTACTGTTCCATTTAATTTATTTCTGGTTTTTTTATATTTTTTATTTTATTAATTTTTCTTTACGTGTGTGTGTATGTGTTTTTGACTGCATTCAATTAAAAGTTTGTTTTCATTTCGCAAATTAAATTTTGTGTATGTGTGTGTGTTCTCGCTTGTATGTTTGTATGTGTGTGTGGAGTTTTTAATGTATGGGTGTCTTAACAATCGTATTTGGGGCAATGTAATGATAACCGGGTATTGGCAGTCCAGCTGTTTCCATGGATATTCTGAAAAGGAAATAAAAAATAATACTGTTATTTTTTTTTACATAACTAATTGAAATAAACTTTGAAAATGTTCTTAATCAATTGATTTCTATTTCAATTTTACAAAAACTTTCTAACATCACAAACTTATTTAACAATTAAAGTAAAATCTACGAAAGTTAATGGGAGGAAATAAAATATTTTCGACATGACAATACCGTGTTCCAAATTTATTGAAACTAGGATCGCCCGGTGGTCGAAATTCGTCCTCTATAAAAACGCTTTTTATCACTTTAATGAAAAGAATGTTGAAACAATTTTTTATATTGTGCATATCTAGAGATAAGAACCTTTTAAACCATATACATATGTTTCATCAATATTGGATATATGCAAAATTTTACTATTTATATGAAATAAATTTGTAAAACTCCTTAACATGCTGCATTATTTTACAAAAATATCTAGATTTAGTGCACTCGCGGTAACGTGAACACCGCCTAACGTGAATAAGCTTTTGTTTACATTAAGTACTCTGTAACGTGAACAAACTCAGAAAGCTATATAACGTGAACAATTTTGTTCACTGCATTTGTTTTCTAAGCATGTAGACAACATTGAAATACATACATTAAATTCGATTTTTAAAGTTTAGGGAAACTCCTTATATTAAAAATCTGTTTGTATCCTCTAAATTAATATTTTTTGTATGACAACGAATGAGTAATTTTATTTGCTATGTAATTTTATTTCAATGTATTTTTTCTCGTGATCTCGTTTTGTTTTGTAATGCATTTTAATCAATAATTTTTGTTTTATATTTCAATAATGAAAATAATAATAAAAGAATTTCACGTTCACGCGTGTAAAACACAGTTTCATATTATAAAATTTTATATTTCATGGAATATTCGACAATCGCTAACGTGAACAATTTCACTTACATGAACTCCCTTGGTTTTAATTAGTTCACGTTACCGCGAGTGCACTGTATGTTAATTTGTTCCCTAAATTTCTTGTTCAAGTGGCTTGAGACACGTTACTTGTCTGGGGAATTTTTAAAAACTTTAACATTTTTTTGTCATTTATATCTCATTACAACGACAATAACTTAACATTTCGATTAGTAGCAAAATTTTTACAAAATACAGTCCAATGTTATCAAACTGTTTCCAATGTTATGAAACAGTACCGGAAAATTTTTCGCAGCTTTTGGTTAAATTTTTTTATGTTGCAGATGCTCGAGGGAATGTTGAAGAAAAGTCCCAAAAAGTTCTTGGTATGGCAAGCAATATGCAGTTGCTGCAAAAAAGCCAAACATTTGTTACAAAGAGGATGTTTCCATTCATAAGACTTCTTAATGTGTCCACTTATTTTTAGCCTGATTTAGCATCTGTCACTATGGTAAGAAAGGTCTTGAGTGGTACAAGAACAATAATGTGGTATTTGTACCAAGAGAGGCAAATCCTCGAAACTGCCTGGAGCTAAGGCCAGATATTGGGCTCTTGTTAAAATTGGGCTCTTGTTGAAGGGCACAAAAAAGGTGTCCAAAAGTGTGGTAGATTTTAAACGGAGATGGACAACATGTTCGAACAAAGTGACATAAAGCACTATAAAAACCATAATGGAAGGGTTTTCGAAAAAGGTTCAAAATTTCATCATTAGTGATTAGAACTATAAAAATATATTTTTTTTGTAAATTGTAACAATAATTTCAATCAAATAAAAAAAATTCAAAACTGTAAGTTAAGTGGTTTCATTTTTATTAACATATATGTATGTTAAAAATGTTTCCTTATATCCTTAAATTTCAATTATCTCGAGAACCGTACAATGGCACATATTTAAGTAAAATTTGTGGAAATACGAAGAATGCTATTTTGAGATATTCTTTGACTAAGTTCGATTTTTTAAGCTATATCGTGTTTTGATGAGAAACGTATTTCTTCAAAAAAAAAAAAAAAAAACTTTTCATTAGCTTTAATATGAAATCAAAAATCAATTTGAAGTGTTAGTCAGAACACTTCAAAATTTATTAGCAGTTTTTTCTTTAGGTATTTTGCATTCATCTATTGAAAAATATGAACTTTGAACATATATAAAAACCAAACTAAAGCGAATTTCGAAATTTTGAGAACTTTAAATTTTGTATGACCTGGAATACATGTATACCAAATATAATCGAAATCAGGAGTGTATAGATGGTTCAAAAATAAATTTTTTATCTAAATTTTTCGTTTCGTCCCTAATATTATATTAATTTATAATACATATTATTTTGCTTTGAAACGAAATTTTCGAGAATTTAAATCGGAGAATTTAAAAACTTTTATTTTGAGTTAACGTTAGATAAACCGTTAATAACGTTTTTTCTTATTACATGAACGCCAAAATGTAGTTGTATTCGTCAATACTTAAGCCGGTTAAATCTATGTATTTGCGAGCAATATTATATTATATTGGTTTAAAGTATAAAATTTTAAAAATTTCTTGAAAATACAGATTTTGCATAATTGAAATTAAAATGATACCAGTTCATAGAACTCTCTAGGAACTATCAGCGTGTCTTAAAATATTTATTACATATTTAATTAAATGAATAAATGTTTAATTTAATTTTTTCCACGAATTCGTCATATTATGTTTTTCAAAAATAATGTTTCGTCGATTTAAAAATGAGTATTTGGGTTAAATGTTATTTGGTATGCTATTTTAAATTCGAATTATAATGTGAAATATTTTAGAATATTTTTTGAGGTTATAAAAGTATATTTTTAAAACTTTATAGATTTTTGTGGTAATTATTTGATTTTTTTTTGTATAATTTGAAATTAAATTTTTAATTAGGTTCAAGTTCATTTATTATAAAAAATCTGTAATAATTCAAAAGATTCAGTGATATGAAAATTATTTTTTTGACAATTGGCAAATTGGGGCTTTCTTATATCAATATGAATTGATGCGAAAAAATTGACATGTATGACAAAAAAGTCCTATTTCGGGAGGACAGTTGTATGGGTGCTAGGTGAAATAATGGACCTATGTCAGCCAGTTTCAATAGTCTTCCTCCTTGGGTCGAAAAAAAATGTATGAGCCAAATTTGATTGAAATAGCTTACATGGAAAACCAGGCAGCCAGACGGACGGACATCGTTTAATCAAATCAGAAAGTGATTCTGAGGCGATCAGTGTACTTGGACTAATATTTTTGGGCGTTACAAACATTAGCACAAACTATTATGCCACTATGGCATTGTTTGTTATAAAATTGCATAACCTGTTTTATATTCTAGTGTTCATTAGGGCTATAACCAAATTTTGGCCCTATCACCACGTGATAGCGACTGTTGTCTTATTTGGGAAATCTCCCAAAAAAGTACATTAATTTTAAATATATTATGAATAAAGTAAAATAGTAAAGTGAAAAATGTAATTTAATTATTAAAAGACATAGACTTCAAATTTAACGTGCGCGTAGATTTGCATAATGGATAAATGTCCTGTAATACTTTAATACCCCGTTCTGCGCTGTTACATTGGTATTATTGAAGCATATTTAACCCAGTGTCTTTTAAAACATGCATTCACTTTCTTTAATCGTGTTAAGAATTGTTCTAAATCTGCGAAATTGTCTTTATTAACACAATGATTGGGAATTAAAATTTTTTCCCGGGAATAACGGGAAATTCTAAAGTTAATAAACGATATGACAGCAGACTTATGTCATTGATAAATTACCTAAAAAGTTCACTTCATAATGAGCTAAATTATAATATAACAAAGTCAATGTTCAAAATTTATAGACAGCAAATGTAGGAACGCCTATTTGATCACAATGTTCCCTCATATGTTCAAAGCGATGACGATGATGTTTCCGAAATACAAATGGAGCAACATTTTAAGAACGAATTAGAATATTCAATCAATATTAAAAGAGAAAATCCTAAACATTTAAAATCATATGCTGAAAGTCCTTTTAAGCGGAAATTGGCTTAATTTGAAGAAAGTAGCAATCGGACAAACAATTTTGTTTGCCTTTATAATGCTTTACTGACGATAAAATCAATCTGTGGAAAGCTAAAGACTTTTTTCGCTGGTTGAAAACTTTGCCACTAAATAAGAAACCGTATGTCAATCGTATCGTATGAATGCATAAGTTACTTTAAAAATTCATTTAAAAAAAAGAAAATAGTTCTATGACGAACATATAACATTATTTTTATGAAATAATACTTAATTAAAGTGTGATGCAGTTTTTCTCTACATTCGGGGTATGCTTAGTCTGTCCAGGTTCTTCAAAGGTATTCTTTCTTTGAAATCTTCTTTACCACAGAGCTGTCTTGTATCTTTGGAATATGCCGGCTAACGACTAGTTATTGGTAAATATAGCTTACTAGCTTGACCCGGTGCGCTTCGTTACCCCTGTCGATGTAAAAATCGGTTCAGCCGTTTAGTAATTATTGTTTAAAAACTAAAGGTGCCAATTTTACCCGTTTTTCCCCCTTTTTATCCCTTTCTGGTCCAAGTATTGAAAAAAATTATAGCCTATTGACGCTTCCAAGTAAGGATCTATCTACGTTCCAAATTTCAATAAAATCGGTTCAGCCGTTTAGGCGTGATGCTCAAACAAACAAACAAATAAACAAACAAACTTACAAAGACATTTATATATTTATATAGATGAATGCAATCCGACAAGATAAATTCTTCACCTCTCATCGGCTAACTATAACTTATTGGCTATGACTAGCTAATGAGTACGATCCGACGAGATAAATGCTTCGGCTCTCGGTCGGCTAACTATGGATAAGAATTTAGGCCTTTGCTTTGTTACCCGGGAGCAAAGTATAAGTAGATCGAGAAATAATTTTATCCGGGAAGCCCAAAATCCTACATGTTCCACATATGAATTCACTAATTTTCTCAAATTTTTAATACTTTTTTTTATAGAAAAACAGTGAATTTTTTATAGAAAAACAGCGAATTTATGGTATTACAGATGGCAAATGGCTGCTATGTGTTGCCAAATTGGCAACCAGAAATTTGTGGTTGCCTTCTGGCAACGCAACTGAAGTTCGGTTGCCATCCACAATCGCTCCATTACTTAATCACCCCTATCGTAAAAAACATGTGAAATTTATGTTGCTATGAAATATCCATTTCCCTTGAAGGGAAAATTGCGTATAGAACTGCAAGCATGGCGGCTCAGTCAATTGATCATATCATCTTATGAACCACATTCATGAAATGAATGAACCGAACATTTGACGAATGCATACTGTTTCTTAATTGCGGGCGGATAAATTCTCAGCATAGCCATCTGAACGTAATAGAGGATCTTGGTCTGTTACGATTGATAACCAAACATTCTCTGGGTGGAAAAAGTACGGGTTTTTTTCTTTCAGCAATTGACGAATACAAGATATGTATTGGAAAACGTAACGACTTCCGTGAATTGCCAGTGGTTGGCTTTTCACAAGAAACCAGAATGTCGCAAACACTTTCACAACAAACTGTGCTAGTTTTTTCAATATGATCGAGGGCTGAGTGCACGTTAAATAATAGCGGAGTATTAGAGAGGCTGTAGGCAAAAATACACGATTTCGTTACATCATATTTTATAGATCCGACTATATATGTCGACTGTTATTGAAATACTTCCTTAGCTAAACTGTAATGATTTCTTTCGAGCTTTATTTTCTGACATAAGAATTGTACATTAAGGTGGTAGAAACAGAGATCTGGTGGACAAATACTAGAACGAGATTCTTAAGGTCAATGGCCCTTAGTGCAAAACATTGGTATTGTCGAGACAAAAACATTTATATTTCATACTTTACGATCCGACTGTAAATACCAAAGATATAACGAAAAATCTAAAAAAATTACACATACGTTCGGTAAACAATTTTTTTCGAAACTGAATTCCAAAAACACTTTAGACGGTGTACGGGGATTTTTTTTAATGTACATAAGATATCGACATTTCATTTAATTTGAAAATAATTTTATATTTAATGTTTAATCTTAGAAAATTTACATTTCCAAATATTTATCAGGGGGGTTACCGCGTAACTCAATCCGAAAACGGAAATGTTCGAAAATGTATGCTAAATACATTGCTATTCGAAACAATTTCCTTTCGAATCGAATTACGGAGTAACCCCCCAGGGTATACTTTACATTAGAGTTTCCAAAAAACCGAAGAGTTTCAGTTTTAAAAAATTGAAAACCGATCGGTTTCGGTTCGGTTTTGTGATAATTTATTAACTATTAAGTGTTATAGAAACAAAATCAGTTGATAATATAGGAAATGCTATACAAATTTAAAGTTCAAACTTGACGAGTGTTCAAGAGGATATAGGAAAATTGGTACTTTTTATTTTAATGGTAAATTTTTAATATATTAAATTAGTTAGCTTATATACATTAAAGTTGGCTAATATGCTTCTCAGTAAAGAAATAATCTAGAATAGGGTGCTCAATTGTATTATGATACCAAAAATGGAGAACTAAAAAAACTAAGGAGTATTTTTTTGTTCTTCAAATAGTACTTTTTGAATTTTCTATAATATTGCACCTAGAATCGGGAAATTATTTTGAAATTTCAAACATTAATGGTACTTCAAATGGTACTTTTTATATATACATAATAGTTGGCTGATATGCTTCTGAGTAAAGGAAGAATCAAGGATAATGATATTGAGGTAACAAAAACTATTATTGAAATTTCTATAATAATAAACCTATAAACAGGAAATTAAACACACATGATCCTGAATATAAAAAAGGGAATTACAGGTACTTTTTCCAACTACTAGTACTTTTTGAATATTTTATAACGCTGGACATTGAAACACGAAATTAAGCATTCATGGTTACTATTTCTTTATTGTAAAGGTACTTTTTGAATATTTTATAATAATAAACCTTAAAATTGAACATTAGGCACAAATGATTCTGAATAAGTTAGAATCCACAAAAGGTGATTTTAGTGGTACCTTCCTTTTGTATTTTCTATAATAATGGACACAGAGTAGGAATACAAAATGTGGGTCTTTATGGTACTGTTTTTATTCTAATACTATGTTTCGAATGAGCTAGAATCCACATTACAATGAATCAATAAACATGAAACTAGGGACATGTTTTCCTGAATTAGTGTTAATTCATAAAGGGAGACTTAATAGTACTATTTCTATCTTCCAATTGGGGTGGCGAAGCGCACCGCGTGAGCTCGTACTCCATACTTTTATCGGATATTTAAAAATAACTAAAATTTAAACAAATCTTAAGATATTTTTACCGATCTGTTTTTAGAAATATTGGATGAAATTTTGAATTTTTCTACTGAAAATATATTAAAAGTAAAAACCGAAGAATAATTGTCGGTTTCGGTTTTAGGCCTTGAAAAACCGCGGTTTCGGTTAAAACCGAACTGGAAACTCTACTTTACATCACTGCTTTAATATCGCTTTCACTGCCATATCGTTCTCTGGTCAAATCTCAATGATAGTCTACTTGAATTTTACAAAAATATTCAACCGAATATTCGGTTTCAGATTATGCCAAAAATCGGCCAAATAACAAACTTTTATAAAGGATAAACAAAGATTATGGAATTTTAAAGTAGAAACATGTTTTGAATATAATTAATAGAACATAAAAACGTAATTTTTATTCTAAAATGTCTAAGCATAGTGTCAAAAAGGATTCCCTCAAAAAACTTACTGCGTTCGTTAATGTAGTAATTTTGTGCATTACTAATGCAGCAACTTGCAAAATTTTGCAACCAAAAACTCAATGATGCTTTGGTTAAACAAAGTTTGATGTCAATCAATGATGGCAAATGTGCTTTTTCGAACGCAAAACTTTTAATTTGCTGCATTGATGCAATATTACTGGATTTACGAAAGCACTCATTATCAGTTGAAGATTAAAAAACAAGATTAATGGAGTACCTAATAGCGTAGACAGACAACAGCGTTAATATGCATTAGCAGTCTTAATTCAAATTAACTTGTGTATTATCCCCATCCTAATGCGCATTAACTTTAATGTAAATGCTCAAAATCAAACTGAATTTATACTGAATTTAGCTATTTCAATATGGCAATACCGTTGACAAGCAATCAACTCAAGGCGAATTCATACAAGGTTGTGGCAGTTCTACAAAAACAACAATTGGTCTTAACAAATGTCAAAAAACAAAAATTAAAAATTAAACAAATATGTATTAAAACTTAATATAGTTTAGATAATTGAATAGTGAGGGCTTTACTTATGTAAAAAATATTTTGTTAATAAGCTTAGAATATGTAGATATTTAAATATAAACAAAAGCTTTGACAACTGTTAGAACCAAAAAGCGATAAAAAGTTATCAGCTGATTGACTGACTTCACCTTGTATAAATTCGCCTTGAATCAACTTTTGGCAAATTGTTTATTATTGTGGTATAGAAAAAAAAGAGGGAAATTAGTCTGTAACTTCTAAACGGTCAGCCCGCTTTGAATGAAATTTCACATGCACAATGAGGAAGTGTTGTCGAATTTAAGTTTTCTATTTGGACCACATGGGCACACCTCCGGTATGTTAAATTTTTAAAATGGTAGCATTTCTTCTTTTGTGTCCCGATTTCAAACAACTTACTTATATGGAACCTCCTCAACGAGCACTACAAAAAAAACCTTGTCGTAGCTATCAATTATCTCTTTTATTCGTATTGGAAAATTAAATTTTCAAACTTTTTACACACCCTACTACTCCAGTTTTTTTTATAACAGCGGGTCCAAATTTTTCCCGATTTTCTCCTTTATTAGACTGAAATCAAATGTATGTATCAAATAAAAATAATAATTGTTGAAAAATTATGACTGACTCAAAGTTATTGCATTTGAATTTTAAAAAATTTGAAAAAAGCAATTTTTCGCTAATTTTTGGGGAATAAAGTACTTTTTTTATTTTTAAGTTATCTAAAAAAGCTAACTTTACACAAAATATTTTAAATGAAAACCGATTTTAAAATTGTTGATACCGAACGTACCAGTTCCATCTAAAAATAGCATATTTTTATGTAAAATTTAACTTTAGGGCAAAAATTCTCAAATCGCATAGTCGATATCAAAATATAGTAACTTATTTTAGATGACCCAATATGTTCTTAATTATTTTGTAAAAGGTTCCGATAAAACCGCCCCTGTTATGGATATTATAGCCAAGAAACCAAAAAATCTCATTTTTGGGATTTTTCGAAACTTTTTTGGGAATTGCGGGATTCCTGATGCCAAATTTCAAAACTTGTTTTAAATTTTCATTTTTAATAGAAAAATCTATATAACTGTGAAATTTCATTAAAAAATATTTATAAATAAAAATTTGATTTCAATTCGCAAAATTAGTATCTTCGCAAAAACTCAATAAAAAGATATTTTCGTCATATTTATCAAAAAAGAATTCCATGAATTTTTTAATTGTCAAATGTTATACATATTTTTGAGAAAAAGACAAAATTCCCTATCCATTGATATATCACATTTCTACCTTATGTTTTATACGTGGCAATTAATTAGAGAAAACTTAACATCTAGCAGAGAATTTACCGATTTGCAACAAATTTTTTCACAATTAAACAGTTGTTTACAAACCAACAGCTGTTTACTAAATGCAAAAACTGTCGTTTGTCAGGGTTAAATTTTAATTCACATTAGTGTGCTGTTAATGCAAATTAACTCTGTCGTTTGTCTATATAATGTAAGGTTAAAATTACCTGAAACATATAAATCTAAAATAACAATTTTTTTTGGGAAATTAATATTATATTTGAAATGTTTCGGTTCGTTTCAAATTATGCCAAATAATGATTGTTTTGGCCAAATATTATGTTTGTTTCCGTTTCGGCCTTAAAAAAATGCGGTTAGGTCGAACTCAAAAAAAATATGCTTAAAATATTGTTGGAAAAGTTCCAACTGACCGATGAGAGTTGTAAACTTTCAAATCTGTTACAAAATATGTGCAATATTCATAACGCAAGTATTTGCGGCTGGTATTAAAAATAATTCGGTTTACGAAAGCAAGGACGAATATTTTATATTTAAATACTATTGCTTGTATGCATTTTATTTAATATTTTAATTCCAAGAAAAGTAATGTTATAAAAATTCTTACCAAATTCTGATGAATCTTTGGAGGAAGCATATGGTGATTAAAATATTGTGGTTTGGATGTTGACACTCTGGCAAAAACAAAGGTTTATGTAGTTAAGGATAAACAAGGACATATTTGGGTTTGGTTTATTATTGAGTTCATTGTTTTTTTTTTTTTTTTTTTTTTTTTTTTAAATTGCTCTATTAGAGAAAGAAATTTAAATAATGATATATACATAACTAAATTAAATAAATATGCTATGTACGCATACATGTAGTTCTGTACATACATATGTATGTATTGTATGTACATATTAGATATAGAAATTGTTGATTTTTTTAAATAATAAACACCATTATATATTTTGCTGTTGTTGTTGTTTTTCTTTTTATTATTTATTTTTAAACTACATATATTCTAAAATACATAATTTTTTTTTGTTGTTGATTATTGTTTCTGTTAATTTAATTTATGTTTTATTTTAAACGTTTATGAAATGTGATTACAATGATCTTTTCTATTATTGTGTAATACAAATTTCTAAGGCTGTCTAGCATAATATTAATAATAATAATAATTATTTGTTTGTTTTTGTTTTTTTTTTTTTTTGTAAATGTATTGTATGTATACCTAATAATATTATTAATAATGATAGAAAAACATTCATATTCATTTTTTTGTGGTATTTTTAATTGTTTATCTTGTTACTGGTCAAATACTTTTTGTTTATTACAAAATCCAAAATATATATATAAAATTTGTCTGATTTTAAACTAGACAATATGTTAAGACTTGAATGAAATGAAAATAATACATTACTTTTAAGTTTATTTTGTATACCAATTTTGTATACCAAATTATAAAAAAAAACTTTAACAAAAAATAATAATAATAATAAAAAATAGTTACAATATAAATAAATACAAAAGATTTTTTGTAAAACAAGAAAGGTTAAAAGACTTAAAGTCCTTGTTGTCTTAAATAAATTTAGATGCCGAAAATGTTAAATTTTAAAATAAATATTTAAATATCTTTTAAATTTTGCAATACAAAAACTTTGTAAAAGTTTTCAATTAGTTGGCAAAAAGTTTTATTTTTCATTTTTTTTCTTATAAAAATCCAAGTATATTCGACAAATATGTTGTCAGCTTACAAAAAGTCCGTTTAAATATCAAATCTATAAATTGTCAAGTATTTTTAATTAGTTTATATTTAAATTTAATTATAATTGTTATTAATTAATTATTAATTTTTTAATTATGAGCGAATTGGTCCTTATTAAATTTTTAAATAACTGGAATTTGAACTTCTTTAAGAAGTTTGATTTGTATTAAACAATTTTGTTTTAATCTTAATTATTAGTCTACAAAATTTTATTTTTTTTTTAATTAAGTGAACATTGTTGTATATATGTTGTTATGTTAGATTATGTTATATATGTATGTATGTATGTATTTCGAATAATGATGCCTTAAGTTTGTTTTGTGTTTTTATCTAATCAATACAATAAAATTTCACAAGTGCACTATAATATTTATGATTTAATGTATTAATGATGAAAATATGCATGAATAGTATGTATGTATGTATGTATGTATGTAAGCATGTATGTATGAATGTATGTTTATGTGTGTATATTATGCATGTTAAATGGGGGCTATGTAAAGTAAATACATAGATTTATGGTAATGTTTTAATATGAATTTAATTTAAATCCTTTATTGTAATTTCGTCTCCGAATTATGTTTTAATTTTTGTTTTATATTTTTTAACTTTATTAAAAAAAAAAAAAATCTAGTCTTATACTTTGTATAAGTTTTCTATATGTAGTTAATTAAAATATTTTATATTGTACGTTTGTATGTACTTCTTATATGTTGGGTATATAAAATACTAGTCATGGTCTTCTACATACAAAATGTTCGTCCATTAATTTGCTTTTCTCTATTCTTTTTTTTTCCTTCATAATTTTTGGCATATTTATTAAAAATTTAAAGTTTTATCTAAACATACATTGATTGCTTTTTCTTATAACACATAAATAAAGTAATAACAAAGCTGCAAAAAGTTTTAAACAATTTTAAAAAAAATTAAAAACTTTTTAACAAAGTTTTTCAGAAAATTATTATTTCAACAATAGAATAGTTTTATTTTTTTAATCAAATTAAATTTATTTTAATTGACTCAATTTAAATAGCAAATACACTAAATGTTTCACATTTTAAGTCTCTTAACTTAAACTTCTTCACTACACGAAAAGATTAATTGTTCATGGTCCTATTTTGGCATCCATTAAGATAATGTGAATACTTTTTTTTGTCAGAGTAGCAAGTATGCTTCAAAGTTTTTATTTTATATTTTCACAGAGTTGTATGCTTTAACAATATGCATAGTTTGAGTGAATGTTATGAAATAATGAAAAAAGTGAGATATGCGTTCAATATTAAATAAATAGTGTACCGACATATCGAACGCTTAGCGCCAAATAGTCATATGTAAACATTTTTTTGAAATATTATGATAAATATTTCTTGCATTAATCTAATTATTAGGACAACAGAAGCCGGTACAATAAAACACAAAATGATTTTAAAATATCGCCTACGATAATTTGGCGCTATGGGCTCGATGTCTCATGTCAAAAAATATTTTCGACTTTTCAAAATTTCCTCTGTTCACAATCATTGAAGTCAATACAAACATTATAAAGGAAAAATCATTATGGCCGCGAAATTTGCAAAAAAAATTTTACAATTTAACGAAAATAATCAGGCGTTTACGCCATCGACAGTTTCGTATAAGAAAAACAAAAGGCAACGCCTTACACGATTATGCTGAATATGTAGCTCATTTGCAACAAGAGAAAGGATCTTAACTAGAGTATCCAAAACCCGAAACTGAAAAACCTGTCAACCGGTTTCGGTTTTCTTAAACATTTTTCAAAATATTCATTTATTTTTTAGAAAATTTAAATGTAAAATTTGGAAGAATTTAGCACACAATTCTTAACATATATCTTATCAGCGTCCACAGAACTGAAATAGGATGCCAACATAATAACGATTTAATTTAAATAATGTAAATTAGATATCAAATTAATGGTTCTTAAAATAGGAAAGAAATTAAAAATGAAATTAAAGCCAAAGAGTTTCTTTATTGCTATTATTTGTTTCAATGTTTTTTAAAAGTAATATAAAAAAGGTAAAACTATGTTTTAAAATCTATTTATAGTTCAATTAAAGATGTAATACTTTTTTCCTTAAAAATAAATTTAAATATACCTTTTTCAAATTGAATACAAATTGAATATAAAAAAGGAAACAGGTTTTTTGGACACTCTAATCTTAACTTATTACAGGCTTTATAAACAAAGTGATACAAAATATGTCTAGGGTTAAAATCTCTCAGATCTTGTTTGTAAAAATCCTTATATTTTTGGAGTTAGAACGATTTGAAAAATAATTTAAAGGAAAAAAAAATTTAGTTTAAAGTCAATTGAAAAACAACTACTTGGACCAAAGTAATTTAAAAAATAATAATATAGCTTTAAACATTCAAGACATTTTACTCGAAACCGAAAGTCAATTTTATATTTTTAAGGCCACCGTTGTTTTTAATTGAATACTAAAAAACAAATTTCAAACGGAATTTAAATTATTGTTTTATTATTTTTTAACGATTTAATTTTAAATATTACTAATGGTGCGGAAAATACAAAAATTCAATTTTAAAATAAAGTCGAAAAATTAACTTTAAAATTTCTTTTGTTGTTAGGCTGTATCTTTTTTTAATTATTAACGTCTTGTCGCCAATGAGCCGTAACATAAAAAGTTGGAAAATTATAGAAATTTAAAATGAATGTTGCAAACTCGAAAATAGCGTTTTTAAACACTTTAAAATGAGAATTATGTTTATTTCAATAAACTGACAAGTCTGTTTAATGTTTGTAGAGTAATATTTTATTTCGAAAATAACACACTGACAATGCGTATTTTTTTATCAACATTGAAATAGCAGTGCTGGATTATTGAATTTTTTTTTTCAAATCATTTTTTAAGAGTAATGTGAATTTTAATTCAATATTGTGAATTATTATTGTATTAGGTATTATTTAATATTAAACTTAACGAAAATTAATTTTAAAGTTCAGAAAAGAGGGAACGTCTTATCCAGATATTCAAATGTATATCAAACGCTATTGAAAATAAATAGAGACTGTAACCGGAAAACTGCTCATCAGTACGATCGAAATGTTGTTGAAATCGCC
The DNA here is from genome assembly GCA_942486065.2 of Calliphora vomitoria. Taxonomy (NCBI): domain Eukaryota; kingdom Metazoa; phylum Arthropoda; class Insecta; order Diptera; family Calliphoridae; genus Calliphora; species Calliphora vomitoria. Next base: position 92,552,905 of record OW818031.2, read on the forward strand.
AAATGTAAAACCGAATTACAGCAATCGATATCGAGTTAAATTTATCTAATTTTCTTATTTGAGATTATTACATTCGATATAGTTGAGCAAATTTAGTACATTTTATTATAATTTCAAAATGGAGATCATTTTTTCAATTACGATACGATAATTCGGCCGCAGAATTAAATTTAGAACTTAGCGATATGACTATGAGGAGTAGATTTTAAGATGCAAACTTGGCAGCTCGAAATCCAAGGAAAATGTCAATACGTACAAAATACATATTGGTACTCGTGTGTAGAGCGCCAGATGCCGACTGGGCTGTAAAAAAAATGGTCAAACACAGTACACTGCGAAATCAGTTAAAAATGTAATGGTACTGCCATTATAAACATTTTAGTTCGAAACATTTTTCAGACGTATTCGTATTTCTAATTCTTGTTGTTTGTTACGACTAAATATTGTAAAGAGAATTCGGGTTTGAAAGGACCTTCTATTATTTTAAACACAACTGGCTGTATGTATGTGTAGATTATGTGTAGCAATAGAGCCCACAAATATTTTCTCAAACAATATCACTGTTAGCTAATATTAGAGTAGTGGTGCCGTGCGTTTATTTTTATTTAAACCAATAGACTGAATAATCATTAGTCTTCAGCTTTTATATATCGTGAAAATATTGTAAATTCGTGTGTGATGAGTGTTGCTAATTAGATTTGTCACTTGAATTAACAAAATGAATACGTAGTAGAGGTTGTTAATAACAACAATTTATTTATGAAACATAACCTTTTGTAATATAATCATAACAAAATCTTTAAAGATTTAAATAGAAATAAATGTATTTAGGTCTATGTATGTATGTATGTATGTATCTATAAATATTTTAAATATCATAAATATGTATTATGTATTTGTGTGTATATATGGTATGGGTATTTTGTTTAAAGTATGTAATTGATATCAATATGTTGTCGTATGGTATAGTATGCATTCATGCAAGTTTATAAGAGCAGTGATATTTAGATATTTTTATATGTATGTCATTAATATAATTTAATCTGTTGATTAAGAGATTTAAAGCTTATTTAAATGTATGTGTAGTTAAAGTCAAACATTTTAAATATATAAATAATTCGCTAATAATTCTATCGTGAGAGCAAATTATATTGAACTTGCAATTTTGTAAAACTTTACTTATTCCATATGCAGACATCTAGCCAAAAGTAATAATGCTGCCTTGAATGCAATGAATCCGATTGAGGTTGCTGCTTTATAGCTGCGTTGCGTACGACTTTTCTCAAACTACAACTCTATAAATACAAAATTAGGCTCTCCCGGAAATTATGTAGCACCACAACAGAAATACAACTCCAAATTGAAAATACCAACACGAGAAAAGCTAAATTATGTAGCACTAGAGTTTCTGAAATTTAGCTTTTACAATTTTCTTTTTATCATTTATCTTTTGCCACAAATTTTGTTTTATAAAATTGATTTAATAAAACTTAAATTTTAAAAAATTTTCAAAAATTTATGACAAAAATTAATTTTTTTTTTTTTAAATTTTTTAAAATTTAATATTTTAAAACTATTAAATATGTAAATCAAATATTGAAAATTTCTATTTACGGTATTGTAGCTACATTGTAAACAAGAGTAGGCAGATGTGATGTTGGTCAAAATCGCAACGACGATTGTACTTTCCTGTCTGGGTACCTTTATTATTTATTATTATCATTTTTATGGTTACATTTGACTTTAGATATACATATTTGATATTTACAAACCATTTAAAATGTTTGTCTTTAACTAATCATTTTTGTTTGTCATATTATTAAAAATAAATCTTAATTTCGAATGTTAAAATTTGGTTTAATTTAGACTTAGAGTATATTTTAGAAAAACAAAAAATAACAAAATATAATATGTATATATTATGCATTATATATATATATATATAAGAGAGAGAGAGAGAGAGAGAGAGGGAGGGAGAGAGAGAGAGAGAGAAATCGGGAATTCTATGTAACATACAAATGGAAAGAGATTGTTAGGGGGATGAGGAAGTATCTTTTTGTCATTGTTGATAAAATAAGTAGAGTGTGTAAATACAATTCTACACTAAAAAATAGAAGTAAAATTTAAGTCAGCAAGACTTATTACTAAAAGATCGTTCTAAAAACTACATATACGACGAATCAAATATATTATTATTTTTTTTTGTAAAAATCTAAAGCTTCTAAAAATTTTGGTTGCATTTTGCATATTTTTGTTGTTTTTTTTTTTCTTTTAATATAAATAAGAAACCCCAATTAAATTTATTGTAATACTCAGCACACATCATAGTCTTCTTGATTGTTGTTTCAATAGGGATTGAATTTGTTTCGAGCTTTTTCGGGTTCGGCGCTCCCATCCGAATTATGATTTCGAAAACGTGATGAAGCAAAAGTTTTGGTGCGATGCACACCAGTGGTTTGAACTGGTGGACCACCCAGTGTGGCTAGACCTCCCAATAAATCGGACAGACTACCCAGGGCGGTAAGACTTGTAAGAGCATTTAGTGCTCCTGGTTTGGCCAGTAATTGTGCCAGTGGCAAGGCTGAAGCTAATGAGCTGGCAGCGGCTGCTAAAGGATTTGTTAGTGGTGTTGGTGTGGTGTTTGATGTTGATGATGATGTTGTGGATGATGTGTTGTTGTTTGAGTTTAAAACACTTGTTGTGTTTATTGGGGATGATGTTGTTGTGTCAGTGTTATTGCTATTTGAAATATTGTTACTTAATGTGGATGTTGTTGTGTTTATATTATTTGTGTTTGTTGGATTAGTGTTGCTGTTGCTACTATTGATTTGCCCTCCGTTTGTTGCGGCAGTGGTACCATTAACAGTTGTTGCACTATTTGCCTCTTGGAGATTTGCCTTCTGCAATTCGACGCTGTAAAAAGGGATAAATAGAGAGAGAGAAAGAGAAAAGGAAAATAGGATATTGTTTTTTTTTTTTTTTTGTTTTTATGGTGATGATAAGGTTTAATTTGTAGTGATGGTTAATTTTAATTTTTTTTTTATTATATATCACTGACAATGATTTTGTGGAATTGAGTTGAGGTTTTCATTTCATACATTTTGAATTACATTTGTATATCAAATTAATTTGATATTAATGTTTATTTTTAATTATTAATTTTACGTTTCTCTCAAAAGGTTAAGGAGGGATTTTTGGTGGATATTTAGGGATTTTGTATAGATATTATTTGAAATTATTGCAAAAGCGTTCTTTTTGCAATAGAAAATAATGTTTGTTGTAAGTAAAACTTATTTGAATGCAAATAAAATAAAATTATGAAGTTGACTAATGCGGGTCTTCATTGATTTAATATAATTTTAGTAAATAAAAATGTGTATGTCATTCCCCACCCAATGCCTGAAAGCCATCATAATAATCTTGATCGATATAATTTTCGAAACAGTTATAAAATTTGAAAATGTTTATGTAGGTGCATACATGATTTGAACAATTCTCTATTTAATAGAACTTTGGAATATATAAAATTAGATGTGTGTACGTTCTTTACAAATATACATATATTTTTAACATGTCTTAATCAGATAACTAAAATGTATTTATAATAAATAAAACTAAGAAATTCTCTGCCAAAACAGTGAATAATTCAAATAATATTTTTCATAATATTAAATCATTATCATTATTTCTTATTTCTTATTTTTTATTTCTGATTTACAGGTTTTTAGTGAACTTCTTCAATAACTAATAAACTTGTTGGTCCCGCAAGTTTTTTAAAACGGAATTCCATTGCAAATACTATCTATATGTACAAAAAAAACTATTTGTGGTTCAATGCCATTATTTTTACATTTATTAAAACATTACATTTTTATGGTTTCCGAGATATTTATGTAGATCATTGACCTTAAGTCTGAAAGTTCAGGTGGCTGCAGGAAAGCAATGCAAAAGATTTAATTGGACAAAAACAAATGCATATCATTTAAGGTACAATATTTTCAGATTTGAAATAAATGGTGTCCATCAAATAAGAATATAGAATAATTTTTTTAATAAATTTAAAATTTAGATTTAAAATTTAGTAGTAGTAAAATTCTGTCAAAATAAAAACATAAGACACTTTTCGTTTCAATGAAATTGAGAAAATTCTAAATGAATTTGAGAATTACAAATTGAAATTGAAAAAATTTTCAATGAAATTGAGAATTTTAAATTAGAAAAATTCCAATTGAAATTAAGAAAATTCTAAATGAAATTAGTAATTTAAATTTTAAATTGAGAAAATTTTCAAAAAAAAAAATTGAAAATTACACTCCAATTTTATACATAGTTTGTTAAAAATACAACTTATTGTGGAATATTTTTTCTTGTGTTTGTTTTATAAAAGAAAATTTATATCCTCACTATAACCAAGTGTAATTTTTCATTTTTTTTAATGAATACCCTTAATATGAAATTGGGAAAAATCCAATTGAAATTGAGAAAACTCGAAATGAAATAGTCGATATTTACAGTTTGATTTAAAGTCATGTCATTTTTTTGTTTCTCTTTTAAAACCCCTACGAAAATCTTCTTGCATTTTTACGATGCCTTTTTTCAACTATGTTTGCCTTTTTTAGCATATAATTTTTTCAACTATGTTTGCCTTGTATCAACAATCAATCAGAAAATAGCTCAAATCAGAATATCAAAAAAAGCCATGAAAAAGAGAAAACTTGCCCTTTGTTTAGACGTCACAATTTGCTAGTACAAGAAATATCCATGATTTTAAGTCATGACTTAAAGTCATAACGTAAATGCCCCCATAGAGAAATAAACATTAAAAATTACTTTAAATGGACTCTTGAGTTGGAAAATCATTTATCCGAACTCATTCTGATATGTGAATTAAACAGTCGTTTCCAAATCTCTCTGGATCTCTCAGGATGTGATTATTTGTCAGTAGGACTGTGTTTTATGTTTCAAATTTCTGCAATGTGTAATATTTATATATGCAAAATAAAATAAAAATTATTTAAATTAATCATTTCCAATTTCATTTAAAATTTTAATTATTTCAATTGTAACATCCCCAATTTTTTATACACACTATCAAAAAAGATGGGGGGAGGGGGTATATTGATTTTGTCATTCCGTTTGTAACTGATTCAAGTCCCCATTAAAGGCCAAAACTACATATTGATGGTGGGTATAGAAGATTCGGTACAGCAGAATATAACACTCTTACTTGTTAAATTTTAAGTATAAATTATTAATTACATTAAGATTTTTTTCAATTTTACATTCTAATTCTCAATTTAAGTTGGAATTTCCATTTCAAATTTTCTAACTTTAACTTCAACCATCAACAATTTAATTTGTAAAACTCATAAAATAAATACATAGAACGGAAGGCGATGGATGTGTGTGTGATACGATAACAAAATACATGGCCATAATACATTCTCATTAATTAGGTTTTTGACAATAGACATAGATTTTCGGCTCTCAGTTACCTATCTAGTTGTCATATATGTTCTCAATTTTCTCAATACTAAGTATAATGTACTCAATTTCAATTATAAATGCTGTGGTAGTTCAATTTAAAGGCATTCATTCGCTTTATATTAACATACAAAATAAACCTATTAAATACATAAAAAATTTCTTGATAAAAATTAAAAATTTAAACTTTAATGACATAAAAAGTTAATATTTAAAATAAAAACGAAATCACAAATTCAATTAAATATGATTAGAGAGAAAAGCTTGTTGTATAAATTTTACATCTATTTGCATTCAAATAACTTAACAAAAAAGGATTTTTCTCTTCTAAATGGATTAAATATAGTTATGTATTTATAAAAAATAGGAATTACTAAGGATTAAAACGTCGTTTTATCTCCAATTACCATTCATTAGAAGTTTGGTGATGGTGGTTGGTGGTGTTGGCTGATTGGTTGGTGGGTTTTTTTTTTTTTTGCAATAATAGTCGTGACATAAAAAACAAACAATCCCCTCTCACAGTTTGTCATTTGTTTTGTAACTGATAACGATTAAAAGTAAATAGATTTACAATAAGACTTAAAACTAACCAATATAGAAGAAGTTTTAACATTTCATATCATTAATTTTTTTTATTGATAGAAGATAAATACAAACAATTGCAATTATTATGTATGTACGGTATTTAATTTATATGTATGTATGTATATTATATGTATATATCAATTATTCAATCAATTTAATCAATTAAACAGAGTCAACGTTTATAAACATTTTTAATTTATTTTTCTTTACTTAGTTGAAGTTTTTGGTTAAAAATACACAATTTGTATTTAAAGTTACTTTTTATTTCTTTATAATTGGTTGTATAAAAAAACAATGAAGGCGGACATGTGGGGGGTTAGATGGGAAAATAACTTGGAAATGGAAATTCATATACCACTAGGAGTATATAAACACAAAATAAGGGGTTATATTATTTTGCTGTTGTTGTTGAATAAACGATGAGATTTTCAAATGTGAATATCATAAAAATATATAATTTTTGCTTTTATATATCAAAAAAGAAAATGCATTTTGTATATAAAATAAGAGAGAGAAAAAAATGAACGCTTACATATACAAAAAGTTATATAAAGATTTAACTATGTATTAAAGAAAACAAAGATCCTCCTCTCCTTTTATGATGAAAATACTTTTAATTGTTTCGCTTTTAAAAAAAAAGTTTCATTAATTCAAAACAAATTTGTCCATTTGTTTCAGTTCAAATCAATTCGACAAAATTGCACAACTACAATTACATTATTATTATTAGAATTAGTTACAAAAAAAAAAGTAAACAAATACACACTCACATAAAAAAGAAGACACAGAAATAGTTGTTATACATTTTTATTATTAAGACCAACAATATGGACACATAAACTTTAAGTGATGAACGAACTAGTAAGTAGTAACAAAGAAAGACATTAACTGGAACTTACCTCATATTGATTAAGTATTGTGCCAAGGCTACAGAATCTGGATTGCCACTGATGGTGATGGTGCGATCTGTGTTGCCACCTTCACGTTCTTCACAATTTGAAATGCGTATCATTGCACCAGAAATCTGACGTATTTCGGCAATTTTAGTACCACCTTTGCCAATAATGCAACCGATCAAATCGTTTGAAACAGTCATTTCATGCTGTTGCTGTTGAGCACGATTTGTATTTGCGGTACGCAACTGTGAACCAGCTAGAGCAGCCAAAGCTGCTTTTTGAATAAAAAACACAATTATCGAGTAATTAAACCAATGAAATATGATCTGAACGGTTAAGTAGATAAATTCTTAGTTACCAACCTGTGGGATTAAGACCGCCAGTGTTAGCAGGAGCCATGCCGGCCAAACCTAATGCTGCCAAACTAGCCAAAGGATTTTTAGCCACCTGTATAGATAATAATAATAAATAGTTAAATTATTAACAAACAAAGTCATCACAAAACTATTCATTCACATTTTCAATAAAGTAAAACCAAAAACAAATCAAACAAAAATTATAAATTAAAAAATAGAACACAGAAATTACAACAATAAAAACACATAATAAATAAAATGCAATTTCAATTTACAGCATGTACATTTCGTTTTTACACAAAGTGGTTAAATTTAAATACAAGCTAGGAATTAAAAAAAAAAGAAATATTTTATTAGAAATAACCACCTTGTGTTTACAACCAACTGAACGAACCAATTGTTAAAGAAAATTATTAAAAATAATTAATAAGAAATTGATTAAAAAAAAGAAAAAACAACAAAACAAAATAATGTTGTTTTAAAGACGTACTAATTTTAATTGTGTGAGATTGTATTATTTGTGTGTATTTTATGAAAAAAGTGTAGAGAGTTGAGTTTGGCATAAGTATAAATGAGTTGTTGATTATTAAGGCTAAGGGAACTGGATTAATAGGAATTTTCGAACTGCGATAATGAAGGGCGGGGGGTGTCTTTTACAAGCTGGAACCTGCATAGTAGATCACATTTATATACTAGTAGGTGTAGAGAGGAAATCAATACGTCAGCTAGAGATGGAACAAAAGTGGATAGAATGGAAGTGGAAACACAGAATTTCGAGGGCCATTTGAAAGGACTTTCATTTGTACACCAATTACCTACAGCATTTTTTTTTGTTTCTTTTTTTATGTTTCTTTAAGTGTTTTCATTTTTTTTCTAGAAAATTGTGTATTTATTATATTTCTATAATCATTATTAATAAACATGCAAAATAATTGAACAAAAAAGTAGCAGGCAATTCAAAATTGACAATCACTTGTAGATTAAAACAAATCGTATTTAATATTTCGGTACTTAAAAAAAGGAAACAAATTAAAATAGAAACAAATTAACATGGAAAGACCAAGAAAATCGCTTTTGCCAATAACACTATATCGTATCTAAAATCCAATAGAATCTTAAATTATTTCTTTATAAGAAAATATGAAAACTTGCATAAACACGGACATATGGCACAGTGCAAGTAATATTAAATCGTTTACTCTAAATGCGTTCTATTTGAATATTATCTAAATAACCATTTTAAAAAATACATGACGAATTTTTATATTTTTTTCGATTTGAAAACTTTTCGTAAGTTATACAAACGAGGTACTGATAGGCTTTTAATTTCATAACTTCGAACTAAAAAAAGTTTGTTTATATTAAATTCTTTAGTGTTTATTTATTGTTTTTGTTTAACCTTCTTCAGGTTCCGTTTGATGGTGTTAATTCTCAAAAGACTAGGTTTTGTTTTTGGTAAAGAAATTGAATACAAATTTAAGAAAAACAAATAATTACAAACACATATCAATTCCACTTAGAAATCTAAAAGTGTTTTCGTACCTTTATGCACTTATAAGTCAGTAATTTAGTTGAATTTTAAGATTTATTTTTGTTTAGTAATAGAACGTATCCGTTTTCAATAAATTAATGTATAGAGGAATTTATTTTGAAATGAGGACACTGTTGAAAAATTTCACATTCTTGCCATTTTTAAGATCCCCCGTTTTGGATATCAACTCTGGAAGTTTATTATATCGTAAGTTTATTCTTTAATATTATATAACTTCACTATACCGAAAGTATGCAAAGTTTATTATTTAATTCATATTTATAACGTTTTTCTCTTAGTCTTTACCAGTATTAATAAAGTAATAAATAAAACAAATTTCAATTTGTGACATGGCTACCATTGTACTATTGTGTTACAATTAAAGTTGCAACATTTTAAACGCAGGACCTTGAGTTATTTTGCTGGGGGTAGTAGTAGTAGGAAAGGGGGTACACAATACTAAAACCAAACTACTTTTTACACACAATGGGAAGACTCTTTATTTATTTATTTTTTTTTTACATTATTCGATAAATGTGGGAAGGAAACACAAAAATAAAATTGCATTTCATAAATTAATAAATATGTATTCTCTTTTTATGAGGTATTCATAAAAATAAATCAAGCATTTGAAATTACCGAACAATAAAGAAAGGGTTGGTGAGAGGGGCTAAAGGCGGGGTACTTTTTATTACAGGGGTATAAAAACAAAAATAAATGCAATGCTTTCAAAACAATTTCGTTCAACCAAAACTCACATCGGGCAGTTGCTGTAGGTGATGGTGTGCTGGTACTGCTCCTGATAAATGTGCGCCCTTTAATAAAGGATCCGTTAAACCCGATATACCAGCATGTAGACCACCGGTAGCCAAAGCAAGTGGAAATACTGGACAGGTCTAAAGAGGTGTATAGTTGTATATAGATTGATTTTTTTTTTTTTAAATTGCAAGTGTTATAAATAGAAGTGTCGTTATCGATAAACAAATTGAACAAAAAAAAAAAAAAAAAAGTAATAATAAATAAAGAAGTATAGTAGAGTTCAGTAGAATAGATTTTTATTTAAAGTTGTAAAGTTAAGATGTGTTAAATTTTTGATTTGTTTTGTTGTTGTTGTTGATGTAGAATTGATTTTTTTTTTTAATTTGTGTTTAAACACAGTTTAGGTGAGTTTGTTAAAAAAAAAAAGAAAAATCAAATAAATTAAAAAAAATTAGATTTAGATAAATATTTACAAAAAAAAAAAAAAACAAATATTATACTACTATTAATGTTTTATGTATTTCAACATAAATAATATTAGGTAATTTAAACCACAATAAGAATAAACGTTAAATAACAAATGTTATATGATCAATTATTTATAATGGTTTTAATTTGGAGGCCATTTTGTTTAAGCTTTCAAAATTTAAAATTGATTCATGTGCATTTCTCGGGGAAGGTGATTTAAAAAAAAAAAAAAAAATTACGATACGAATATCTGCTGCAATTAATGACAAATGGTAAGTAAATATTAATTAAAATTTCAATCTTTGGCTTAAAGTCATGAAATTTATGACTTTAAGTAATCAATAAGCCTTAACCATTTGCTGTCTCACGAACTTCTGTTCTGAATTCCATTGAAATCCAAACAAATAAAACATGACAATATTTTATGTTCTTTTTTTTATTTAGAAATTAATTGGTTCGGTTTTATTTTAAAGAATGGTTCATGGAATAAATAATAAATAACTTTCAACGAATTTATTTTTTTTTTGAAAATGTTTAGCAGCAGCATTTTAATAATATGATAAATAGCACATAAATCAATTATTAATTTCAAAGAAACATAAACTACAAGACTCAAAGTTTTGTAATTTCTTGGTTTATCAATTCAAACAAAAATAAATGTTAAATGCAACACATTTTGGTCTCAGAAAATACATGTCAATAGTTTTAAATGGTAAGATGGGCTGGCTGGTTGGGCTGGTAAAATAAATGAAAATCAGTCTAACTAATACAATGGAAGAATCAAATTATTATACTAAAAACATTGTTATGGGAATTTCAATGTCAATTGAATTTTTTTGAAACAATAAAACAAAATGGAAAATGGACGGACAGTAGTGATACGATGGTATTGGCCAAGAAACCCAAGGCTTTGATAAGATATTTAATTTGTTTTAAATCAGAGCTTTGTATAACCTCCACCATTTTAGCGTGTCAATTATTCAATTATAAGTAAATTTTTTTCTATAAATTTTTATTTGGGAGATTTATTGAGAATTTTTATTTAATTAACAATTGTTTGACCATAACATTAATCAGTAATTGAAATGTAATTTTTTTGCTTTACTACAAGAAAATTAAAAAAAATATAAATTTCAACTAAGAAGCATTTCCCTTAATTTGTTTCAGTAGATACCTTTTTAAAGCTCGAAAAAAATATTGCAAGTAAAAAGAAATTTCGTACAGTAAAATGTATTACTAAAAATAGTTTTGGAATTTCATTTGGTCATATTCATACGACTCCGATTGTGAATTGGACAATAGTGTAATTTATATGTTATAGAAATTGCTTTGAACAGTATTTTCGACTACGTGCTAATATATATGGATTAAAGATGTCTAAGTAAACAAGTATATTGTTTTTATAATCTACAACAACTTATATTAACAAATAAATTTCATCTACAGTAAGACCTCGATTATCCGTAATGGTCGGGACTGGGAGCTTTCTGGATAATCAATTTTCCCGGTTAATTGAGTACCAATTTTTAGTAGTTTTTTAATGACAGTTTATCTATAATGAAATTTAAAGCTCCATGGTGAAAAAAATTTCACAATAACGTCAGCATTGAAGTCCAATAGCAGAATGATTTTACTGTAATCTTTTAGACCGATTTTCTAAAAATTCTCTCTCACTTCTGGCACTAAATTATTGTTAAACCATTCTCATGGAGATTTTTTAAAGCTCTTTCCAATAACTAATGCTTTGCACTTGTGTTGTCCAGCAGCATTAATGCAAACTAATGAGGTTAGTCTCTCCTTTGAGACCTTGTGTCATTCTATGAAATTTTCATTATGCCAAGCCAAGCTTCTCTCAAGTAAATATTTTCCATTCTCCATTATCACATTGGAGAGTTTTTTCATTGATTTGAATTCATTTAATCAGCTAATCAGCTGAATATTTTTATTCTGCAGCATTAATTGGAGTTCCTTTAAATCGTTCCTTTCGGAACCATTTATAATCTGCAAAATCTACTTTTGGTTCTTCAGCAGTGTTTAAAGTTTTTCGGTTTCCAAAGCCAATAACAGAATAACTTTGTTTTTTATAAAGTCTAACATTCCTTATGCCAAAAGCTATCGAAAAATCGATGGCACAATATCAAAAAATGTTGGCCTTACAAATCGATTTAGGGAATTCCCCTTTTTCGTTTTATTCACATTGTGTTAGATTGTTCAAAAATAATCGAAAAAAATTATAATCCCGGATAATAGAGGTAATGACGGTTAATCGATGCAAACAAATTAAAATCGATCCAAAACATTTTCTTTTTCTTTCCCGGATAATTGATGTTGACGGTTAATCGAATCACGGATAATGAGGCCTCACTGTATTTTATATTTTTAATAATTTTTAGTGTACAGGTCAATCATTGATGTATTGGATAGTTTTGACCCGAGATATAAAAGTTTTACAAATTACGATAACGTAAATTAGCAAACCAAAGTAATAACAATCTGTCATTATATATAATAGGCTACTAAATGTAGTTTTCAGAAATAATTTTAACAAATATTTGACCAAAAACTAAATTTCCTCGAAGTTCTACAATTTCTTAATGCTTAAGAAAGTTTTCTTTAACGAAAATTCCGCAATCTTAAGAAAATTCATCAATTCTTGTATTGTTCATTGTCTGCAGATAGTATTATGTATTGATTTTTGCCAAAAATGTAAAATAAACAAATTTTGGGTTAACACAGTATTGTTGAACCAGTGCGATATGCAAAATAACATTTTTAACACACAATTATGTTTTATTCGGCTGTGTCAATTCATACATATTCACCACGAAAACATACGATTTTTCTATAACTTTTTTTTTAAATAAAAATATTTTTTTATTATAAGAAAATATTCAGACCATATTTCGTATTCTTAGAGCTAGTTTCTGGGATAAAGATAATCTAAATTCTTCGTTTAAACCTAGATTAAACTAAAAATTGTGTTTCTCACTTATTGTTTATTTAGTATATAATCTAGGTTTAACTGAGTTGCTTTTTCTTATAAAATTTAAAGTATTACCATATTTATATGAAAAATATTGACGAATGTACATGTGATTTGACTGAAAAGTATGGCAATGCTAACAAAATTGACAGACGGTAATCTAGTAGTGAGAAACACAATCATTGGTTAAATCCCGGCTAAATATATTTCAGGTTTAATATAACAGCGTGTTAAGCTGAGTTTAACTGACAAGTAAGAAACTAGCTCTTAGTCCCACTTGTTTCGGTCATATCATGTTATTAACAGTGATTGTACGCTGAGTCGGGTCAACGAGTTTTCACGTATTTTTATCCATATCCGTTGAAACGATTTCTCCCAAAATGTTTTTGCAACAAAAATTATGAATGCAAAATTTCATACCCCTTGTACCTTCGTTAAGGCAAATATTTGTTCCTTAATAACTGGCAGCTACAGTAAATTTTATTATATAAACCCGAATGTATTTTTATTTTTTTAATGACATGTGTATTTAAACTTTATTAGTTCAATGTATATGCTTCTATGAATATAGTTCGCTTGAATTATCGAACAGAATATAAAAATTATAATTTTCTTGCCGCTATGCATTTTAGAAGACTTCCATGTGGTCGGAATATACTGGAGAGAAATCGGTTCTACAGAAAATAAGTTAATAATTAACGCTTCAATATGGTTTGGTGGTGTCTATAGTATATACAAAATAATTCCAGAATAGGGTTAACGTATCAATTGCCATTTTTGTTAATGAGGGCTGACTTAGTGTTTGCATATTAACAAATACATTTTAATAACGACATGGCCATTTCAAAGTACAACCATCTATGTATATTACATGAATTATTGATTCGATAGACATTATTTCTCATATGAAAGGTGGAGGATATACAAACATTTACAGATAAGTACTTAAAACTTAAAACTTTTCTTACAAATGTAAATTAGGTTTTAATGATAGTTGAGTACGTAAGGTTTTATTGGTATTTACTTTGCGAGATGATAAAACGATATGAGTTTTGGAGTTAAGTAAATATTAATTTAATATTATTATACTTTATTTTGCTTTTTGGGGGAACAAAAGAAACAAAATAGAAAGAGATAGATAGAAAGAGAGAGAGAGAGAGAGAGAGCAAGAGATATGTGAGGGCTCGGGCAGGGAATTTTGAGTTGAGTTGATTTATAATTAATAATGTAAATTCACATTGAATTAAGTTTGTAATCCTTATTGGATGGTGGTGTGGAAAGTATGCGGTCTGGTATTGTTTGTTATGCTAAGTAAACGATCTAATTAGAAACCACAAATTAAATTAAAACAATTAAAAACAAAATAAAAACTATTATTAATCTTGTAGTAGATACAGTACAGTATTATTATTATTGGCTATTACACAAAAGTGACCATTAATTTTTATTTGGGGACATTAAATTGTGTGTGAGTGTGTTTGATTTTATTTTAATATTTTTGATTGATTTATTATGACATTGAAACAAAACTTTTTTTTTTAAAACCATATTCTATAAGAAATGTTAAATAGGGGGAGTTGGTTGTTGTTTTTTTTATTGGAGGATTTTATCTTTTTGAAATCATTAAAGGACTTATAGAATCGAGAGAAATATATAGAGAGGATAATATATGTATTTGTATGTTTCCATATATATATTTGTGATATGTAACAACAATACTGAATGGTTGGTTGGTTGGTTCGGTTCGGTTTGGTAGTGGCATTTTGGTGGTATTGGTGAATACAGATTAATTTTATTTGTTTTATATGTTAAACTAAGTAATTTGTAATTACAAGAAAATTTGCAAGTGTAAAATGATGATAGACCTACTTTTATCAACTGCTCACGAGCCCTCTCATCCTAGCGTAAAAATGTTGCCCATTTTTTTGACTTATTTCCTACGAGTATTTTAAGCTCACACTATATGAAGCTGTCAGTGGAAGTAGCAGTAGTAGTAGAGTAGTAGTTGAGTGGTAGTAGTAGTAGAGTAGTTAAAGCCTTAAGATTGTGTGTTCTTTTTATTTTTTTTTCAATACATATTTTCATTTAATCAATAAACCTTTTGTTTATGCTCTCAGCCGATCAAAAGGAACTCATTACAGTGTAGAGTTTACAACACATAGATAGTAGAGTAGGAGACCATCGTATGTCTTCAAATATTTTGTTACACGTTAATATTAAAAATGTTTTAGTTTATTTTATTTAAAATTTCGTTCAATATTTTTATTTATTTTTTTTCGTTTTTCAAAACTTAACCTAGAGAAAGAGTGCAAAATATTAAAAAAATATAAGAATTTAACTAAACCAAAAAAATAATTGTAATCAGTACATCAACAATAACAAAAACAACAAAACTGTTATGTTGAGAAGGAAGAAGAGAACGGTGGTTTGAGGAGTTTAAAAACTATAAATACTATATTGAAGTATTTTTTAACTACAACCAAACTAGAAAGTTTAAGTGAATGCTTTTCTTTGTGGATATTGGAGGAGATTGGTTGGTTGGTTGGTTGATTGATAGACGAGGCGGTGGGTCATATCGGTGGGTATCCCTAAGATTATAAAAGTATATATAGCATACCCATATGTATGCCAAATTGACCAAATAACACAAAACTTTTGAACTACATTGTTTTTTATTTTTATATAGAGATTATGAAAAACATTTTAATTCTTGTAACCTGACTTTAACTACCATCCAGGTAATTATTTTATTTATTTAATTTGCATTATCTCTTAATGAAATATTAATTTGTTCGCTTAAAAACTTTGTGTTAGTTGGCAAAACTTAGTATGTGTAGCATAAAAAATATTGTAATACATGTTTAGTTACAAATTTAAAATACGACAAAAATAAATTTATATAGTATAATGCGACAAGGATAATGATGTGGAAGTAGGAGGTAGGAGTGGGCAGTGTTTTAAATATATAGTGATATGAAAAAGCATTCATAAATAATAAATAGGAAAAGAGAGAGAGAAAAAAAAACAAAATAAAATGTGGTTTATATACGCAACACAAACATTAATCGAGAGATGTATGTAGAGAGAAGTATAGTAGAATAAATGTATACGGCGCATCTTGTACAAAAATAAGCCAAAGTTGTAGTACAGTAGAGTAAGTAGTTTAAAGAAGTACGTAAGTAAGTAAGTAAGTAGTAAACAAATTGACTTTACTGACTGACTGACTGGAAAAGAGGTTATGAAAAACTAAAAACGGTTCATGCTAAATTACCTCTTGTGCGGGTACAGCATAATTGCCCTGTATGGTGAATGCTTGTCCATTAGCCAAGATGACAGGTCCTGACACTTGTGGTTTTGGCCTATAAGGGATGGTAGCACCCCTAGGAGGCGACTGTAATCAAATACACAAAATAAAATTGCATTTTAATGTTGTTTAAAAAGTGATTAAACGTAAATAATAATAATAATAAACTCCAAAATGAAAGAAAAATAGCACAACGCAAGAGCTGCATTACATACCTCCAACATAACGAGACAAATTTGATAGATGCATTGAGTTATTTGTTCAGCAGTGCCACTTAAGGTAACTGCACGTTCAGTTGAATTTGGTAACATTTCACTAGCCACTTGAATGGAGCAGCCTGTTGTCTGACGTATTTCCTTAATTTTTGAACCACTTTTACCTTGAGTAAAATTTTAATGAAAAACGACATTTGTGTCTGCATTTAATAACTGTCTTCCCATATCAATATAATTTAAAATAGTATAGCACATAGTTGTAAAAAAAGCTTACCAATTAACGATCCACATTGACTGGCAGGCACAATCAAGCGTATGGGTATTTGTGTTTTACCACCTTTACCAACATCATTATTAAATTGAGAGCACCACTTGAGAGGAAAAGTAAAGTAAAATAAAATACACTAATTAATATCATCTAAATTAACGAAGAAGACGAAAGACTACAAACCTCTTCAAATTTCTTGGTGATTAAGGTAAATGCCGAATAGATTGCAGTGGTTGTACCAGACACCGTTACAATACGCTCCGGACAAGAACCATCAGATATATTGATTTTTGCCCCCGACTAAAAAAATAAAAACAAATTAATTAATAAAACAGCGTTAAAAAAACATACGAACAAATAAAACACATACCTCTTCACGAAACCTATTCACAATTTCTCCTTTTTTGCCGATAATACTGCCAACTTCCTGAAATTTTACAATAAGAAAATAATTACATTATATATTTATAATTAATGAGCAATCTTCTTTAGAAAATAAATTGTAATAGTAAATCATATCATAGAGAAATACACATAGAGAGGAAACAAAAACACAGTTTTTTTTACTAATATATTCTCACCACTTTTTTTACAACTGTGTTAGGGACTTTGACAGAAGAGTTTCCGATCTATGTATATTTATCTATGGTAAATATCATGGCATAAATATAGAATAATTTTACAATAAAGGAGATTTCATGTTTACGCTCAAAATAAAGCTACCATATTAATTAAAATTAACCCCACTTTTGTTTATATATTGAATGTATAGATACTTCAAAATTAAACAAAATAACAAATATTAGGTCTGTTCATTTACTTTCCCAGTAAATACTTGCAACGAGAGAATAAAATCAAAATATACAAAATTACTCTCTTAAATTCTCAAAAATAGTAAAAAGTAAATGAACGCTTTTCCACTAACAAAAAATTTATACACACAATTTTCATATTTTTTCCTTTTAAAATGTATAAATATTCACATTTTCTATAAACAATAACACAAAACATATGAAATATAAGCTGCTAACTATTACGAGTTCAAAATAGAACTTGTAATAGTTTGCAACGAGAGAACTCTCTAAAATTTATACGCTCTTGATTTTTTCTCTACTTGCTAGTTTTTTGAGTTAATGAACGCTTTTCCAGTAACAATTGTAGTTATTGAACAACTTTTAGTTATTGAACAGAGCTAATACATATCTTCTTTACATTAATATTTTGACAGCACATATGAATTTACTTTAGATATCTGGCAAAATAATTTACTTCAAAATCCTTTTATTATGTCTGTTGATGAATTACTGATATATTCCAAGAATAAATAATTGAACTGAAATGATATATTTGATCATACAGAATTATACATAAGGAGTGAGATCGTAAAATTCTTAACATACGTTTTTCATTAAAACTTTTAACCAAAGTATTATTTGATTTTTTTTTTTGATCAAGTTACGTTTGTAAAACATGTCAGTTATTATGTTTAATGTCAATTATGTTCATTTGTTGTTAATCTGATTAAAATGAGTCACCCGAAAAAAGTGCGTACTAAAATTATTAAATATTTTCAACAAAACCCAACTTGGCCCTACAAAAAAATGGCAAAGCATTCAAAGGTCTGCCGACAAAAGAGCTCCCAACACATCCGGTAGGAAAGCAGCCCGGTTAGCTCAGCGCTCGGACTACTTGGTACGAAAAGTTAAAGCTGATGCAGGTTTAAAAACATACAAGGCTCAAAAAGTTCCTGACAGGAAGGCTGCTAAAAATTGAGAGGCTAAAAACAGAGCACAGAAATTGAAGTTAAGAATTTTTCGATCTCACTCCTTAGAGACGAGACACTCCGCTTTGTCAAACAAACATACAACAAATCATTTGTCTGGTATAACAACAAAATACATTGACTAACGTATGGTGAAAGAAATACGAACAAGTATAAAATTAACGAAAACAGTTGAAATAAAATTTATTAAAATTCAAATTGTAATTAATATTTAAGCTCACATACTAAAGTACATATACAAAAAAAAATTAGCTCCTTCGCGATTTGCTTTTCTTATTTTTTTGGGAAGATTACTCATTGAAGCCTGAATTCCTTCTGTATTTATACTTTTCAGCTCCTTTTTTATTTTCAGAATTAGGGAATCAACATTTTTGGCTCTGTATCCTCTTTCATAAACTTTTCGTTTCAAATTAGCCCAAAAAGTTTCAATAGGTCGCAATTGTGGAACATTTGGAGGGTTCATTTCCTTTGGAACAAATTCAATTTTTTGATTTTTCAAGTTTTCTATTGTGGATTTCGCATAGTGAGAGGACGCCAAATCTGGCCAAAAAATAATTTTTTGTTTTTGATGATATTTTTCGATAAAATTTGTAAGTACTGGCACACATTTTTCATTGTAAACTTGGGCATTCACAGCTAATCCACCTTTAAAAAAAACAGGTTCACTGATACCACTTTCACTTATGGCTAACCATAACAAAACTTTTCCTGGGAACTTTGTCTTACGAATAAGTTTAACTTTTTCGGTGGCGGCGTGACTAGAAGACTCAAAATAATGTTTTGGTTGCCATTCATTTCCTTCAAAGGTAAAATATGTCTCGTCGTCCATTACACATTTGTACTCTGATGAGCAAGAAAAGTAATTTCTGGAAAGCTCCCGTAGTCTATGTTTAATTACCTTTTGTTGAGCTTCGGTGGTAAATGGTGCTGTTCTTTTCTTCCTCTTCTGTACTCCCATGGATTTTAAATATTTATTAATTGAGTTTTAGTCACAATTATATTTTCTACCCAATTGACGATACGATTTTGCACTGGCACCTAATACTTCATTTTTTAATTTGAAGCGTAGTTTGGAGTCTTGTAAACTGCATTTTCGACCAGATCCACTTTTTCTTTCAATTGGCATATTGTTCTCATATAAGTTTACTGTCTTGTAGATAAAGGTTTTTTTGAATCCCATGTCCTTAAAATGCAAAAAAATTTCATTTTTGGTTTTATTTGGGTTTTCTTCACAAAATTTAACAAATAATTTTCGACGGTTCAGTTCGTTTAGTGCCATTTTCGAAACAAATATTATATTGATCCGAACAATTTTATGTTTGATTAATAAAAAGACAGTACTCTTGAATTTACCGTATGTAATTTTTTTTGTTAATGTCATGTGTCATTTTTAAATAGAGTGTTTTACTTGTTCGTATTTTATTCACCATACGTTAGCATGTATTTTGTTGTTACAAGAGTTAGGTTTAGGCTTAGGATATTGAAAATCTCGTCTCGTCTCTATGTTACCCTATGAATTTGATTTTGAATTAGTTGAAATCAAAAACTTTGACCGTTATATTACAAAGTTTTACCCATAGAAAGGACTCTTGCAGCTGTCGTATATCCTTATTATTAAAAACGCCTTAAAACGTTTACAACTTAATATATTTTAAAATAATTGGTGTAGAGTATTTGTCCTAAGTATCAAATATATTAATAGGCCACACGTTTTTTTGTGGAACACTTTTAAGTATGTTATTGTCCACTCAATATTGATGAAACACATATGGTTTATAAGGTTCTTTTCTCTAGATATGAACAATATAAAAAATTGTTTCATCAAGTGGTCGAATTTCGACCACCGGTTGATCCTAGTATAAATAATCACGCCAAATTTGGTTGAATTTAATGTTTTAACACAGAATTTTTAGCAGTCTTACCAAGAACGTGAAATTTAACTGAAATTATGGATTTAAAAACTATGGAATTTAAGCTCTTAATTAAGTACCATTTGTTATTTTAATGTTTAAGGTGGTTTGCAGGATTATGCAAGGAATTGATTGAAAAACAGCTTTTACAAAGATTCTGGAAAATGTAGACAAAAAGAGGTTAACGTTTCCAATTAATAAATAAATAAATAAATAAAAATCAAAATATTCCATACATTTTTTAATGAAAATTATTGTTAAATACCATAGATGACAACTAGATAGGTAACTGAGAGCCAAAAACCTAATTCCTGAGAATGTATTGCATGTATTTTGTTATTGTATCACCCGTACACAGTTAAAATTTGTATTGGTTATGATTTTGTTTTTAATCATATATTTAATTCTATTATTTGTTTTAATTAAATAGGATTCTGTCAGTTAAAAAATAAAAATGAAATCTATATAAATATATAAATGGCTTTGTAAGTTTGTTTGTTTATTTGTTTGTTTGTTTGAGCATCACGCCTAAACGGCTGAACCGATTTTATTGAAATTTAGAACGTAGATAGATCCTTACTTGGAAGCGTCAATAGGCTATAAACGGACCAGAAAGGGATAAAAATGGGGAAAAACGGGTAAAATTGGTACCTTTAGTTTTTAAACAATAATTACTAAACGGCTGAACCGATTTTTACATCGACAGGGGTAGCGAAGCGCACCGGGTCAAGCTAGTAATAAAAAATTTTTTGTCAACATATTTTGTTCATAAATTTTTATTAAGAATATGAACTTTTCATCTGGTGTAGATACATTCGTATGTATTATGAGAGGCAAGCGTCATTCTTTGAGATAAGTAATGTTTGATGTAGAAATTGAATACCCCAAAACAGATTTACAAATTGTAGCCACGTACAAGTCTTTCTTTCAACATGTTCGACCCATTTTATAAAAGGATAATGCCAAAACACCAGATCCATGAAGCCCATCCAAATTTACAGATCAAGTCAAGAGTGAGAAAGCTGAAGAACCCAGATCATCGAGAAAGGAAAAGGTAATTGGAAATGGCAATTTAAGCAAACAATCGACTATAATAACACGGTGTTACGATGGAAAAAAAATTGGAAAACGACCCAGCATATAGGTCTTGCTGAGTACATTAGAAATTGTGTCTAAAAATTTCAGAAACACCCTCCTCAAATTCAGAAGTTATTATAAAAAACAGTTTTCAGTTTTGTTCGTAAAGTTATCAACATGTAACTCAGTCAGTTTTTGTCCGACTTTAAATTTTGTAACGGGTTTGGAAAGAAAACTGATTACGATTTAAAATGACGTGCATATTTTGATACATTTGTAAATTCTGATACATTTTTGTTAAGAATATCTAAAAAAACAACAAAATTTATCAACTTTTTTAATTTTAGTCGCTTTTCATTGCTTATTTTATTTGAAAGCTTAAAAATGTATACCAATGTATAAAGGAACTTTAGTTCTTAACAAAACATGGTTTAAATTATTCAAATCGGATGAAAATTGTTCAAGTTATTAAACTTTTCATTAACACCTTTTTTTTAGTATATTCGCCCCCAGCGCATATGAAAGAACAAAAGCTATATAAAAAAACATTTACAAGGTTAATTTAGTCGAACTTTTTTCGAAAAAGTTTAATAACATTTGCAAATATTAACTGATTTTAACAAGTAAAAAAGGTTTTCATAGAAAAATATTAAAGTAACTACTGCTGAATTTGAAAAATTATGAAAAAAAAGTTAATTTGGGCACCGTAGCATTACGTTTGGTTCATCCCACAGCGCCAGTTCTGCTTACCAAAAGTGGCCCACTGGGCACATTAAGCGAAACTTTTTATAAAAATTTACACAATTTTGTAGAATATACATTTTATGTATACATTTTATGAAAGCTATCCATAATTGTTTAAAATTTTGAAATCGGTTTAAAAATATGTGAGTTAAAAGTACTAACCTACACAAAACAGTTTTTTCAAAATAACTCAACATATTCTGAAAAAAAAAAAAATTATTTTATAGCAGAGTGTAATTTATAAAAATCTGCTAAAGTTAATTTTTGGTATTTAAAGCCATATTTCGATGGCATACTCAATTTTTATGCCATCTAGTGACATCAAAATGTGTTTCCAAAAATATGAAACATGCATTTCTAAACAGGAAATTTTCTAAGCTTTGAGAAAAATATAAAAATTTTAAATTTTATTGCCTTCATATTTTCGCCTACGAAACGGATCAGAAAAAGTAAGTCATTAAAATTGCAACCTGAAAATTTATATATTTTGTTTGTATGCATGTAAATAATTAAAATTCTCATTCTCAGCATTCATCCATTACCAGCAATCACTTGCAGAATTTTCATCTTTTCGGCTGCTAGTTCATTCTTAACTTCGTGGGAACAATAATCACTGTTTGGAGTGAGTGTTATAAAACTGTAACCTTTTAATAAGTTTCACGACGAAGAACGAAACATTTTGCTTGCATCTGACAATGACACATTGTGATACATTTATTTGAGATGTGCATACAGTATTTTTTTATTTTCAGTTGTTTTTTTTTTTTTTTCATCATCATCATCTTTTGCATTTGTTTGTGTTCGAGAAGTAGACAAAACAACGACACATGTGTTGTTAATCTGTTGTTGCAACAATTGCATTGCGAATAAATCATTTAATATTTTTCTTTCTCTAGTACGAATTGCATGTCATGATGCATTCGTTTGTATCAGTCGTATCTGTATCTGTCTGTTAGTCCATTATTTGCGATGTTCTTGTAAAAGTGCAACAAAACAAAAAATACAAAAAAAAAAACAAGATGAAGAAGCGACAAAAAGAATTAATGTAATTTAACTGAAAAAAAAAATATCATGAGCGCATACAAACAAACCAAAAAAATAATAACAAATAAGAATATTGCACGACAATGTAAATTGAATTTCAACTGATTAACAACAAGTGCAGCTCAAAAGCAGCAGCAGCAGTATATGGGCAAATACGCATACAAATACACATAGATACCAACCCAGCAGAGTTAAGCAAGTAGACAATGTATCCCTTATAGACAGTAATTAATTTTCTGACCACTTTGGGCCATTTGATACGTATGTGCTCTTTATAGTGCAGCGAGATATCAATGGGCTACTTTATACATCCCAGGTAATATACCGCTAATAAACGTTTATTTTTGACTGCATAGAAACTGGTTTTATACAAATTGTGTTGATATAATTCTCATACAGTTTATTTTCTTTTTGCTTAAGTATTTTGACATCCCATGTAACGTACCAAGTGACACTTTAGTGTCTCTAAGTAACGTTGAGTGCTGTCACTTGATACGTTTATTTTGTACTGTACTATAAAAGGTAGTTATTTTACCCACCAGAAGTAATCTATTGAAGAGTTGCCGGAGGAAGGTTTGCTTACAAGCAATCGGGTACTGGACGGCCGATGAGATGTATTATTAACTGACTATTTGAGATCAATTAGCACCCGTGCATGTTAAAGTAACTAGTTATGTAACAGATTAAGTGACCAGTTAGGTATCTAGTAAGATAACTGACTCTATGTAAATGGGTCAGTTGATCCCCAGCTTAGGACATACACGTTCTAGTCATGTAGCTAGTTATGTAACTAGTTGTCACCCTAAATGATAGGTATAATCACTAGTTCGGGGCAGTATTCTACAACTGCTGGGAAATTGCACAAACAAACATACACACAAACAAAGAGAAAGTACCCATCACTTTAGTAGAGACAGTAATTTTTACTAATGTCAGATCACTTGGCTGACACCAATTTATATATTTTGTGTAGCGCTGGGAGAGTTGGATACATTCACCCCTATCGCGAATCAATATTTCACATGAAATATGTTCCCTTTTCCCATTTTTCGTTCATCAACTTTGTTCACGGGAAAAAATTCTCCATGTTGTGAAATTTTTAGATGGAATTTTGTAAACAATAAACAGCTGTTACGAACAAAAGCAACTATTGTGAATGAAAAGTTCATGGGAATATCACGATAGCAATTTTCCCTTCGAGGGAAATGGATATTTCATGGAAACATAAATTTCACATGTTTTTCACGATAGGGGTGATTATATATCCCAGGTAACCTAGCGAGAAGTCAATTGCACCCGTACATGTTAAAATAACTAGTTATGTAGCTAATAAAGTAACCAGTTAGGTAGCTAGTAAGGTAACTGTATCTATGTAACCGGTATGCGAAGCCAATGCGTTGACTAAACAGACTATTTGTATTATATACATGTTAAAATAATTAGTAACGTAGGTATTTATGTAACTAGTGGTCGTTATAAATGATAGGTAAAATCACTAGTTCGGTACGGTTACCAAGAACTGCTGGGTATGTATTCGACCCAAGCGGAGCGGATTGGAGACTCGTAAGCACTCAATCTAGGTAGACAATGAAGGGTGCGAAAGAGGTTGTTATTTCATAAAGCAAAAAGTCATCAGTTTGTTTAATGCCCTCTGGCATACAAAAATTGGCAAATATGTTTGTATGTTTTTATATACGATATACAAACATATATGTTTGTAGTTTCATCA
This sequence comes from Calliphora vomitoria, assembly GCA_942486065.2. Classification (NCBI taxonomy): domain Eukaryota; kingdom Metazoa; phylum Arthropoda; class Insecta; order Diptera; family Calliphoridae; genus Calliphora; species Calliphora vomitoria. The sequence goes on from OW818031.2 coordinate 92,578,041, forward strand.
GCCTTAATACAATTATGAATTTCTATTTGCATTTGTTTCTGTACTTTTTTTCTCATTCTTTACATTTTTTATTTTTCTTTGCCTCGCAAAAATCTCAGTAGTATATTAAGCCTTGAATATTGTGTGAAAATTGTGAAACATTTACATGCTACATTTAAGCAAAAAAATAAAGAAAAAAAGTACGTATTTAGTATGTAGATTTATCCCAGCTAACAGATGTTAAACGTCTGAGAACAGGGATGCCAATTGGGTTCGACTTTCACTCTCTGACGTTAAGTTTGACCGCCCATTTTTTTGACATGTAGGAACCCTCTATTTTAAATAATATATAAAATATAATAATTTTAGCATTGAAATTTAATTCTATTGTATTATTTATTATTTTAAATCACTTATAGAACATTAAAAAATGTTTTATATGTATTATGAATTTCACCATTTTTTAATCTTGGGTCTTCCGATTTTGATCACATATCGTTAAAGTCCTTTGAACAGTTTATCATTAATTCTTTTAAACTTCGAAAAAATTGAGACAGGGTGCCAAATCAGACCAAAAATAAGTGAACACATTAAGAAGTCTTATGAATGGAAACATCCTTTTTGTAAACATTCCTTGATGTAAATTTCGTTATTTATAGAGCCCTTTGTAACAAATGTTTGGCTTTTTTGCCGCAACTGCATATTGCTTGTCATACCAAGAACTTTTTTGGAAATTGTGTCTGCTATTGGGTCCTAAACTTTTCTTCAACATTCCCTCGAGCATCTGCAACATAAAAAAATTGAACCAGAAGCTGCGAAAAATTTTCCATTATGCAGCAGGTAAAATTTGACTTCAATTTCCGAGCTCTGTCTTTGGTCTCTAAATTTATAGCAGAGTTCCTTTCAGGAACTTTTTTTAGCCTTGTAGGCTTTAAAACCTGCATTGGCTTTAACTTTTCGTACCAAATAGTCCGAGTACTGACTTAAACGGGCAGCTTTCCTACCGGAGGTGTTGGGAGCTCTTTTGAAAATGCTTTCTATTTTTTGGCTTTAGAAACATCATGTGGACAATTCCTTCTACCTGAACCAGGTTTTATATCAACGGACAAGTTCTCCCAGTACTGTTTAATAACATTGGAAACAGTTTGATAGCAGATCTTTGATTGTTTGGCCAACTTTTTGTGGGACCAAGTTGGGTTTTGTTGAAAATATTTAATAATTTTAGTACGCACTTTTTTCTGATCACTCATTTTAATCAGATTAACAACAAATGAACATAATTGACATTAAACATAATAACTGACATGCTTTTCAAAGTTAACTTGATAAAAACAAAAAAAAAAATCAAATAATACTTGGGTTAAAAGTTTTAATGAAAAACGTGTGTTGAGAATTTTACAATCTCAGTCCTTATTACAGAACCTCTGTGGTTTTCAAGGAATGCAATTACTTATGCCTTTAGCAATGTAAGAATTTTTTTCCGATCTCACAAATTTCTTCTCCCTTAAAATTGGTATAAAATAGGGATGCCAATCCCGAAAGTCCATGGATTTTTCGGGATTAGCAAATCCCGTGAAATTATTAAATTTTTGATATTTTAGAAGATTTTTGAAGCTACACTTCTGCATACTTAAAAAACATTTGATTAAACTATTATAATATATTAGGACATTATGACCTAATAGCAGATGTTTGAATACCCCAAATGTGTAAATACAACAATACTCGTATTTGACAATAACTTCAAATAAGATACATTGCCAATCTTGTTTTGTTACTGCTACACTTAGTGTGTATTTCAATAATTGTGGAAATGTCAATCCAGTATACAAGCTTTGGGAGATCATTTTGTATGTTTATGTAAAAGCTGGATGTGCAACTGAAACTACATCCTTAGTATGAAACTACATCTACATATAACACATGCAACAGATGTATATGTTTTATGTGATACGAAACAACATGTACAGTAACTCACAGTGAAAATGGCCCACCTAAAATTCTGTCTGCAAAAACTGCCTATGTATTTTTGAACTGCTTTTCAGGAGAGCCATAAAACAGTTTATTTTTTATATGATGTGATACCTTTGAAATCAGTAGAAATAAGTTGGACTATATAAGGCTCTTAAATGGTTAATGTTTTTGTAAAATTTTACAAAAGTCCTTCATGGTAAAAATTAGCCATTTTTATTTAATTTTTATTCTATATCGAATAACAAATTATTTTAATCTTTTAGTGACTGAGCTAAATTAGTGTTTTGAACCAAATTAAATTTACTTCTAAATTATAAAATAAAAAGTTCGAATAATTACCAGAAATGTCTAGATTGATTGTAATTTTTAAATTGTTATACATGCATATATTGAAATTTATTCATAATTCCATTAACTATAGAATAAAATAAAAAAAGTATGTAACAACAAAATGCAATTAATTCAATGTATTTTGTTGTTGTCTCAGCCATAAAATTTGGGAAAGAGTACTTATTTTTTACACTCAGCTTACTCTCAGTTGTGGCTCTAATTCTATCCTATGCCATTAACATTGTTGAGATTTAAAAAAATAAAATGTCAAAACCTCAAACGATTCCAAGGTGGACCATTTTAACTGCGAGTAACTGTATGTACTCCTGTGCATATTATTGTACACGATGTTTTAAAACATCGGAATACAATTAACCTTTATATTTCGTAATTAAATTAATTCCCTTAATATGTGAAATATTTCTCACAATTTCAAATCAACAGCATACAAGTCTTAGGATTAACAAAAAAAAAAAAAAAAAAAAATAAACAGACCTTCAAATGATACAAAATTTAAATTTTCCAAACCGTAAAACTATTTATTTCATCTTCGCTTAACACAGACAGGAATAATATGTATAATCGGATGGATGCAATACAATTTACATTAAATGTTTCGTCATCATCCTCTTCTCCATCAACTACTTCACAACATTTACATCTAGTGGTGCAGTGATCCAATTTAATGCTGTTTTCTTTGCATCTTCTCTCATCTTTACACTCTTGTTAATTATATGAAAATTGAATTATTCGCATAGTTTTGTTAATTAGCTTCAGTCGGGTACAAGTTTTTACGAAAATTGTAAGACAAAATAAATGAAAATTGCACTTCAATTGAAGATGTAATTGTTTTTCTTCTCGTTGAACTTTTGACTTTACTTTAGTATCATTTGATGATGCCTTCTTATTCTGCCAGTAAAATTCACACAAAGGTGTTGTTATTGTCGACATTAGTTTAATTAAATTTTCATGACACGAGGAGTAGTAGGTAGTAGTGGTAGATTTGTGTAATTTGTTTAATTTTTAAAATTTGTCTAAATTTCGTTTAAATTTTTGCTAAGGTCCAAGTGGATTGTTGTAGATGATAAAAGTTTCTTTATTAATTCTATATTTGGCGTTTTTAGTTATTAACCTAACAAAATTTGGTTATTTCTGTTTATATGAGTTATTTCTATACACAGAAAACAGTTTGGTTGGAAATTGGTTACAATTATTAATATTTAATTAAATGTACTAAAAGTTTATTATTATTATAACTATCGAAAATGTATTAATTCAACAAATTTTCCATATTCACAGCTAAAAATATACATTTGTAACTGTATTATGATTCCAGCAATTGTTAAATTGGTTTTTGTAATCAATTTGTTTGAGACTAAAATAAATTGAAGTGATTCGGGAACTTCAACCGATGTGAATTCAGGTTTTAGTAGTAAATATGGTGGTTACAATCAAATTCTCGGTTGTATTAAAATATTTTCTCCTAAAAGTATGCTTCTAATTAACGTAACCAATACTTCTTCAAACTAATTTACAAAATTCGGTGTTCACAACCGAAAATATTTTATTAAAACAAACCATAAAATAAGAAATGCAAAAAATATTAAAATCAAAAACATAGCCAAAAATATTAAATAGGCTGCAGTTATGGTTATAAATCTGTAAAATGGTAAGTTCATATGAAATTTTTTAAGAAACATTAATTTGAAGAGATTTCCTTGCTACTTTTAGATGTACTCTGGTTTAATAAGTATAAGGATGAGGTTTTATTTTTTGGCGAAATATTTTCAATCTCCTTGCTTTTCCTTTCGATGCCGTATTGAATTGATACGTGTTTGGTGCTGCTGTTTTGTCTGCTGCAGAGAAAATATTAACAATTGAAAATAGAAGACTTTAACTCTAATGCAGATGTAACAAATAAACGTTAAAAATCAATGTTCTACCATTTCTGGACCCACCGCCAATTTTAAAAATCAATCATTGTATTTTATGTTAACTGTTTTTTGAAAATAAAATAAACAAAAATCATTCTGTCATCATTTTTATGGTAAACATATATTCGGTACTTGCAATCGTTTTATGGATTGGTATGGTAACCGATTGCATGTAAAAAATTCGGCTGTCATTACAAATTTATTTTCTCTGTATACCAACAAACTGGCATTATGATATCAAAAATTCGGTTATTGCAACTGATTTGTTTGATAGTAGACATAACCGACTAAATTCGATTGGCGACAAATTCGGTTGCCATAACGAATCTGTTTTCTCTGTGTATTGAATTTGAAGTAGATACCAAGATCTGTACACAATTTATATCATTTGAAGTGATTTTCGGGAGTGGGTTTCATATGGAAGCTACGGTAAAGTGGTGTTTGTTTTTGATGTCACTGTAAGCATCTGTACAAGATCTATACCCTTTAAATTAGTGTTAGACACTCATAGCCCTCAGGTTCAGAACTTGATCGGTTATTTGCATGTAAACAACACGAATGTCACAATTTCATATTACAACAGAGAAAGAAAATGTATTTTTTTTTTATTTTAATCCATGTTCCATATTTAAAATGACCTAGAGTGGACCTTATAATGGACTTAGTTTCAAATATGGACGGTTTCTAATAAAATTTACTATAGTAATTTTCGAATATTCAAAGCTTATTTCTGCTAAATTGTATCTCGATACAGATATCCATTAGATATTTATGCACGGAGAATCAATTTTTGTGAGTGAGCCTCAATTATGGACAGATCTTTGCAAAATAGGTTGTTTAAAGTAAAGTAAAATTTATTTTACATTTTCCCCCTTTTTTGTATTAAAACTTTCCGGTTTGGGGGGAAGGGGAAACTTCCCTGGTCTAGGAGAAAACATGGAACAAATCAAACCAATTTCAAAATGATTGACACATGGACGTTCAGATGGAAGGCCATCGCTGTATCAATTCAGCTACACTTTAAGGTAGATGTGAGACTATTATTTTAGTGCGTTACAAACATCTGTACAAAAGCATAATACCCTGCCTACCAGTGGAAATAAGTCTGCACCTTTTAAACGGATAACTCGATTTTAAAAAATATTTCCATTAGCTATAGAGGAGGTGTTGATAAGTTTAAACACCAAGGGGTGCATCTAAGGTATATCAAAAATTAAAAATGATGGCAAATTTTTGTTCTCGATTTGATTTGAAGGAGTTACATATGGTCAATTCGACGAGAATGACTACCACGACCGAAAAACAAAAACCCTTGAAACTTTTTTTCAAGATGATTTGAATAGAAGAAAACACTAAAATGTTACTATGTGAAAGTATTTAGAGCTTATTACAATATTTTAAGTGCAGAAATAATAGTTTAAACTGACTTTATTTAATTTTTTGATTTAATTGGTATGTTTTAGACTAAAATTGCGGTTAAAACTAAGCTCCCAATTAGCATGTAGTATGAAATGAATTTGACTTTAATTGTTTTTTTGCTATTATAAAATTGTTTATTGAAACCGAATGTATATTTTTTATTCATTTTTTTAGTTTTTGTATACATATATTTACAGAATATACATTGTTTTACTATAAGAGAAAAATCTGTCACGTACGATATTGAATTTTATTTATTATAAAATCATACAAAGATTGTTTTTATTTAAATATGACGGATTGTAAAGGAAAAAATATTTGGTTTAGTGTAAGAAATTAAAAGAAAACCTAACGCCTCTCACGATTCGCAAATTTTCGCATATTTCTACATGTACCTCAAAATGACTTCCGTTTTATGTCACGTACGATATACCCGTATTTCGCTCGATATTTTGGACAACAATGTTTGGAAAGAACTTATTATTTTTTAAAAATATAGTACCCTCTGAATGTAACATAAAGGCCAAATTATTTTTCAGATACTCTTATTTTTGCAAAATCTATTCCACTCTATAGGCGTACAAATGTAACGTACGATGACATGGAATTGCCCATATATATATATGGAATGTACTAGAAGAGATCTACAAAAAACACTTATAGTTTACGAGTTATTCGCATTTCAAAAATTTATAAAATTTTTTAAGAATTAAAACGTTGATGGAAGAGATTTTTTTTTTTTGAAAATTTTAATTTTAATATGCAATAAAACTGAATCGTTTTTAATGAAATTTATATAGAAACCTTTGATCAAAATCCAAATGTTAAAAAGAAATTTGTGAATTGTTAATGACAATGCCACAATTCCCAAAAAAAAAAAAAACTTTACAAAAATCCCAAAAATTTAATTTTTTTAGATTGTTGACGGTACTGAGAATCGGGCTATAAATTCCCTTTGCAAAATATTTAAGAACATATTGGGGCATAGAAAAGAGGTTTTCATTTTTTGAAAGCAGATATGCGATTAGAGAAAATGTTGTCTAAGGTTGAAACTTACATAAAAAATAGGTCTACTTCGGAATGCTCTGGCAAAGCAGTAATACAAATTTTGATATTATTTTGCTTTTATAATATTTTTCGAAATTTAATCTTTCAGAAAAATATAAATACATTATTTACATTTTTCTTTTTTTTAATGTAAAATAAACTTTTTTTTAAAAAAAAATATATATACAGTATTGGCCATAACTAAAGCACCCCCTCAATGGATTTTTTCATATCTTAATTTTTTTGGTAAAAAAGGTTTTTTTGGGATGTATTTTGTATATATTTTATTAACTTATATTGTTAATGTTCATGTTGTGTTTATTTAGGAAAGGATAATTTTATGAACAACTAATTTAAAATGATAAAAGATACAAAAACACAAAACCCGATGGACAAAACTAAAGCACCCCCTTATAAGATGTTTAAAAAGTTGACTATTTGTCTGCATATTTGCAATGTCAGTTAACGGGATTCACAACGGATGCATTTAAAAATTCCAGAAGATAAAAATAAAGGTAGGCGTAGTCTGTATAATTTAAGTTCTATACTGTTTATTGTGAAAAAACAATGGATGGCAAGGAACAAGTATTCCAGTGAATTTAAAATTAAATTTATTGAAGACTCGCAGCCGGGCTTATCACGGCATGAATTGAGTAAACAATATTCAATTAACAGATCAGTTATTTCCCGGCTGATTCCAAAGTTTTTGCAGACTGGTCGTATATCACCGGGGCATTCTGGAGGACGTCCGCGTAAAATCACACGATATGATGATTCCTTGATCAAAGAAACAATGCAAAAAGATCCTACAGCATCTGCTAGTCAAGTAAGAACAAGTTTAAGATTATGCGTTAGCGAAAGAACAATCCGTAGAAGAGCAGTAGAAGCACGATTATTCAGCCGATGAACAGCAAAAGAACCGTTTATATCAGCTAAGAACAAGAAAGCTAGACTGGAGTTTGCCAAAGCCCACATCAACTGGAGTGTCCAGAAATGGAAGACGAATCCAAATACAAATTAAAAAGTTCCTATGGAATAAGGCGTGTACGCAGACGAAAAGTAGAAAGACTGAATCCTAAGTATTGCAAAGGAACAATTAAACATGGAGGGGGGGGGGGGTAATGTAAAAGTCTGGGGTTGCTTTTCTGGTCAAGGAATTGGGCCAATTCATAAAGTTAATGGGATTATGGATCAGTTCATGTACCGTGATATATGGAAAGATGTAATGTTGCCTTATGCCAGTGAAGAGATTCCACTTATAGGGAGGTTCCAACAGGATAACGATCCTAAGCACACCTCCAAAGTTTGTAAGACTTGGATACAGAGCAATAAGATTCAAGTTCTTCATTGGCCTGCTCAATCTTCAGTTTTCATTCCTATTGCGAACTTGTGGGAATTCGTAAATATGAAAATAAATCGTGAAATATGCCGAAATAATGATCAGCAATTTTCACGATTTATATCAAGCCGTTATTATAGCCTGGGAAAGAATATCGCAAGACACCATAAAAAACTTAATATATTCTATGCCTAAGAGATGCGCTTGTGTCATCCAAAACAAAGGATTTACAACAAAATATAAATTTAAAACAATTTTATATTATATCCATAAAGGGGTGCTTTAGTTTTGTCCGTTTTATTTTCCAGCTTAAAATATCTTTTGATTTAATGTTACCTCTTATAGAAAGATTAACTTTAAAAGTATTTGTTTATCAATAGTAAATATATTAACAATTGTAAATAATACATAGTAAAAATTTAAAACTTAGTTTTTATACAAAAAAATATAATATGAAAAAAATTCACTAAGGGGGTGCTTTAGTTATGGCCAATACTGTATATATATATATTTTTTTTATTTAATTTGAATGCACATAAATAATATTGACTCAGTAGAGGTTTTTAAACAATTCTTTCTAAAGAATATTAAAAATATTATTTATTAAAAAAAAGACATTTCAAGAAAATCGGGAAAGATTTGGATCCGTTATTAGCAAAAATATGAATAACTAGTAAACTCTAACAGATAATATATAGCTATAGCAATGTTTTTTTGTAGATCTCTTCTAGAACATTCCATATATATAAATTCTTCCAATCTTAAACTAATCAACACCTCCCCTAGCCCCTATTAAAATCGGGCTATCCATTTAGAAGTTACAGATTTATTTCCACTTTTTCTTCAGATCCCCCACTGTGGTAAAAATAGTAAATATTTCCAACTAATTTAATCGCGATTCAATATTTCAGATGAAATATGTTCCCTTTTCTCATTTCTCGTTCATCAACTTTGTTCACGTGAAAAAATTCCCCATGTTGTGAAATTTTTAGATGGAATTTTGTAAACAATAAACAGCTGTTACGAACAAAATTAACTATTGTGAATGAAAAGTTCATGGGAATATCATGATAGCAATTTTACCTTCGAGGGGAATGGATATTTCATGGGAACAAAATTTCACATGTTATTGCCGATAGGGGTGATTATCTTATGGTCCTTTGGCATGATTGTTATGTTTGGCCTGGGTTAGCCATATTTACCGAAATAACTGCAATAACCTCTAAAATATCATTACCGAAATAATAGAAAATACCGTTTTCTATAATTGAAATATAGTTTATTATCACATTTGTTAGGATGAAATTACCGTTAGCATTAAAATTTCGTTACCGAAATAACACGACCAACTATCTCTTAAATAACATTACCGAAATAATCAAAATTATCGTCGTTACCTTAGAACCATTTTGAATCGGTAGCCAGTTTTGCTTTTTTGATAATACATTACTTGAAAATTAATAATACAACGATTTATTTATTTATGCGCATTAAAAACTATAATCGTATTGAAATATTGTGTTAAATATTAAAATATTTTCATGTTACAACAAAAAAAGAAAAAGATTAAATCTAAATATTAATTAAATTTAAATATTTGTACTAATTTGTAATAACAAGATGACAACTGATTTTTGGGCCCACAAACATACACATTGAAACAAAGTAAACACATACACAGGCAGCGATATTTGTATGCATGTATATTAGGATGGCTCGTATGTATGGTGCCAAAAAGGATGTTAATTTTTCAAAAAAAAAAAATAAGTAAAAAAAATGTTTATCAAAAAGTTATTTTGCGAGATATGATAAATTTAGTTAATCGTGATTTGATTTTTTGCTCATTACTTAGACATTTTTGAACTGATTTGGATAACCAAAATTCTCGAACGTATATCTGATATATTGAACATATATGTATGTCGCAAATGAATACTGTAGAAATAAAAAATGGTATGATAAGCATATATGTATATGTATTTATCAATTACTCATAGTAAAAATTGTGCCAGAAATATCGGTAGTTCTAGAAAAATTCTCAGATATAATTTAAAATATCATGAAAGACCCAAAACTTGCGAACCAGTTCAGAGAATTAAGAATTCAATGAAATATTGAGAAAAAGCCAAAATTATTTCATACGATAACTAAAGATACAAAAAACCTATATGTAAAACATGATCTTAAGAGAATAAGTAACAAAATGGTACAGGAAAAGCCACTGGCCATTTCCATAACAAATTAGAACCATTTAAAACGAAATTTATTTTTTTTAGGGCAGGTCTAGTGTGGATGTTGTTCTGGTTGGTTGCTTGCTTGTAATATGGTAAAATTTATTAGTCTCCTCATCAAAATTTAATTAAAGTCAAAAATTTTTTGTTAAAATAATGTTGTGTTTCTTGTATTATGAGTACGAATGTACATAGTTGTAGCTGTTCTTTTTTTATTCATGCTATGTTGTTGTTCTTGTTGCAATATTTATCTTAATGTACATCGACAGGTGGATTTGCGGCAATAACTCAACAAAAACAAATGCCTTTTTTCTAAATTAAAATCCCCACTGAATTCTGCTAATAAAGGTGAGCGAGCGAGCGAGCAAATGCGTTAGTAAAATGGTGAATAGTAGATACAAAAAAGGATGATGCTGTTACGAGCGGGGTGGCAAGTTGTGACGTACGCCAATGTTTTGTTGCAAAAAGATTTTGTCATTGTAGTTCTTCTCTGTTGCATTGCAATATTGTCGCGAGGTGAGATAATGCCGTTGCCCTGCACTACGCTACACTGCATCATTATCTGCACTAGCAGCACTAGTACACCACCAATTGCAATCCACTATGAACAAAAATGCAACCATATTATTACATGAAGCGTAAAAATTGGCAAAATAACGTAAAATACTTTTACAACAACGTTCAAAATAACGATGCCACCACAAAACTTATTTCTTGAATTCTAAGCAACTAAATACATATAAATACATAGGAACGGACGCACAAACAGTCTGAACTGAATAGCTAAAATTTACGTAGGTTGCTGTTTAGGTTTCTGAAGTTATTAGCCAATGTGTTTTCTTTATTTTAATGATCCAGAAACAAGAGAGTACTTTGTTTAATTTGTAAACTAGATGATCGCGGTTGCTCATCCTATGTAATTATTTTGTCTTGACGCTCTACTCTTCTTAGTACATACAAATTTATTATTAAAGGGTCAAAATTTATTGAGTTTTTCTGCCAGTTTCAATTTTTTTTATACGAAATTTCTTTGAAACAAGTAGGAGTGCTATATTCGGCTATGGCGAATCTTATATACCCTTCACCTTTGTTGTGGATGCATTAATTGCCCATTTTCAGCGTATAGCATCCTAAATATATAAAAAAAAAACTTTTAAAAATTTTATATTTAATTGCTGACGAACAGATTATATTGTAGAAGTTACAAACGAAACGAAACACCAAAAAAAAAACAAAACCAAAATTCGCAAAGCAATGAAGCCAACACACATCCAAACATATGTACGTTTTGTTGCTTTTTTGTCAAAGCATGCAATAAATTGTCTTTTTTAGATGAAATTTTCAGAGATGTCTCGGATTTTTGCTCATACCTCCGTTATTTATGGACGGATTTTGCTGATTTTAAATAGGAAACTTCTCGAAAGCAAGTCTGACAGAATTATTGAAGATTTGGATCTCGAAGATATCTGGGGTCTTCAGAAAATTGATTTCAACAGACAGACGGACATGGCTTAATCGACTCCGCTATCTATAAGGATCCAGAATATATATTATTTATAGGGTCGGAAAAAAACAAACGGAATGACAAATTTATATATACCCTTCTCACAAAGGAGAAGGGTATAAAAATGCCGTGTGAACTTACAATTTCTGTCTTACAACGTTGTCAAAAGGTGGAATTGTCAGACATCTAACAATCGTGTGAACACATATTTACGAAGTTTATGCATCTGACAATGGCATCATTGTCAGACAATATAAAAACAAACAGAATATTAAAAAACAAAAGTGCAACAAAATTGGAAGGCAAATTGATTACAGCTATGAGCCAATTGACTTGACTTTTTTTTATACAGTCGACAACAGACTTTAAAGGCGGTAAAAAATCAAGGCCCAAACAAAACTCTTTTTTTTTAAATGATTTGACAGTTCTGGTAGTGTCTAACAACGGATCTGGAAATTTGTGTCATACAACAATCTGACAACCGTGTGAACTGAAAATTTTTATTGACAGATAAATTTATTGTCTGACAATTGACTGGTAATGAAATTGTAATGTTTTATTACAATCGTCTAAACTGGCGATTTACCTTTTGCTTACAATTTTTCATTGTCAGTACATTGCCATATCTGACAACACTATAAGATCTGACAACCGTCTATACATAGTTATAGTTGTTAAAAATATTTAGGGGATTCACACGGTCTGATATTTTTTGTTGTGTTTCAAAAAAAAAAAAAAAAAAAAAATTCTAAACTAATAAGAATTTTTGGACTATGTTTATTGTTTTGTCATAAAATAACACTTTTTTTTGTTTGAAATATAACAACAATTTGTTTAAACTATCATGACCATAGTAGACCGTGTGAATCCCCCAATTGTGTTTTAGTGCTCTGTTCTGTATTACTAAGTAGTAGAAGTACAAAAATCTATTATATTTAATAGTAAATTTATTATATTAATTTTCAGAATCACTTTCTGAGTTGATTAAACGATGTCCGTCCGTCCGTCTGGCTGGCTGTCCATGTAAACCTTGTGCGCAATATACAGGTCGTTATTTTCAAGCTATTTCTATAAAATTTCACATAGCCCCCATACAAATGTCCTCCCGACTTTATCGGTTGTAAATGTTTAATTTATATGGGTATCTACACAAATTTCGCTCCAAATAAGCTTTATATATAGGGAATTTATGTCACCTAATTGTCTGATGATCGGTCCATAATTGGTCATAGCTCCCATATAAGGCTCCCATTCAAGAAAATAAATTATTGAAATTTTAAAAGAAAAAGCTTTTTCTCATTCTTACTTGTTTTTTTTTAAATGTTTTAGTTTTTTATTGAAACAATTGGTCAATTCACAAGGTCTCTTATCAGTCATATTGTCATAATGTCCTAATACATCACGACTCGGCAGCTCGGCTTAACCGACTCTTAGGCATTCGGCGTTGGTCTCTGCTGGTTCGTTATGATAACACAATAAACATAGCATAGAAAGTAGTATTATTTTAGGACATTTTTTGCTTGAAAAGCAATAAAAACCATTGTGAAATATTATGACAATATGACATGATAAGAGACCTTGTGAATTGACCAATAAGTATTCAAACCTTATAACTCATGAGGGATGGAAAATAAATGAATTTTTGTTCGGTATCACAATAGTATTGCACACTTGGAGTACTAAGAGATCAACTTTTAATTATTGACATATTAGTCTAGTGTAAATCTTGTATAGATAATAACAAATCTATAGATACAACTGTTACACACAAATTTTTCTATAAAAGAAAGGGTCTAATTTTCATAGAAGAAACTGTTAGACTGCCAATTTTCCACAGAAAAAACTGTTATACACAAAATTTTCTATAAAAAAATATACAGGCAAATAGTTATACAGACAATTTTCTATAAAAGAATATTTTCATAGAAAAAAACTGTTATACAGAAAATTCTTTATATTTATTTAAATGGGTTCAGCATTATTTCAACATGGCGTAATTAAACGAAAACGAAAGAAAAGACATGAACAGACATGCGAATATCGAAAAGCAATGTGTAAATTTGTATTTTTAAATTGTTTGATATTATAAAACGAGTCGCTGAAGTATTGCGGTACTTTTGAAAATGCAATGGTATCAAAAAAGAATGATTGTATAAAATCGTTCATCCCTGTGCCACATCTTATCTGGGTAACAGATTGTCTCAACGAAGCCATGACGTCTTGTGACAAAAAACTGTTTTTTTAAACTGAAATTAGTTTTGTAATGAAGTTATTATTACTTTCGTATTCAACAGTCAAAATTTGTAGACTTGTGTATTAATATCTTCTGAACCATATCCTTTTGCATGTAAAACGTACGTTTCCTCGTCCATAACACACCATTCATTATTATTTTGTTGCTTCCATTTTGTGTTTTCCGCCTCCTTTAAGCTTTTCTTAAATAAATAATACTGTTTTTCAGAAAAGTCCGACTTACGGTTTAAAAATACACTTCTGCCTAAGTCGCCATTTTTTATAAATTTCGTCAGTAGTAATCCGGGACAAGCCTACATTTTGTATATTACATGTCTGATATTCTTTCAAATAATAATGACTAGATTTATTTAATATTTACAATAAATAAACTTCGTCTACATAAAACTTTACATTTATCGAACAAACCCCGTTTGTATGTTGACGAGATTTTCGATTAGAAATTAAATAGAAATTCTGTACTTTTTGGCATTAACTCAAAAAATCTTTGGGTAAAAATATCATTAATATATAAATGAAAATATAATTTAAAAAGTACAGTTGATGGTGAAGGTGCGGCAGGTGGTGAAGTAGGAGAATGGGTAGGTGGTATTCTTCAAAAGAGTACCCACTTTGTTGTCTTTAAGTACCATACTGAACATACATATGTATGTATTCTTTATTTGCTTGTATTTTGATTTGCATTTACAACTATTTATGTAAATTTTAGTTTAGTTCGATTAGTGTGACTAATGCACCAAGTCTCCAACAGTTTTGTATGAGTCTTGTCTCGTTTTTTTTTGTACGTACAGAGTTGGAAAAGATAATAGGGACAATCAATTCGTTCTTAGAGAAATGTTGTAACCTTTTCCATAAACATTTCATTATATTTCACAATTCTATTTTTTAAAATAACATTTAATTTACATAAAGATTAAAATCTGGTGATATCGCTTTGAAAAAATAAAACCAATATTCGATAAGTCGTGATGGATAAATAACACAAAAGTAATATTTTCTTTAAACAAATAATAGTCGAAGTGCGAAATATGCGTATTTAGGCAAGATTAAAAACAAATTCTTTTTTTCCTCTAAAAACTTGTGAAATATGGAAAAGATTACTTTTCAAGCTAAAACTTTGAAAGACTTGCCCTGTTTATAATATTCATTGTACTAAACATGAAAAAAATTATTTTTAAATTAAAAGTAATGTTTAAAAAACATTCCATAAAATATCGAAAAATAAGGAAAAAACAAGTAAGAGTGCTATATTCGGCTATGCCGAATCTTATATAGCCTTCACCTTTGTTGTGGATGCATTAATTGTCCACTTTCAGAGTATAGCATCCTAAATATATCAAGAAAACTTTTAAAAATTTTATATTTAATTGCTGACGAACAGATAATATTGTAGAAGTTACAAACCAAATGACAATCTTATATGTATATACCCTTCTCACGAACAACAACGCCAAACGAAACGAAACACCAAAAAACAAAATACGCAAAGCAATGAAATCAACACACATCCAAACATACGTTTTGTTGCTTTTTTGTCAAAGCATCCAATAAATTGTCATTTTTTAATGAAATTTTCAGAGGTTGTCTCGGATTTTTGCTCATATCTCCATTATTTATGGAAGGATTTTGCTGATTTTAAATAGGAAACTTCTCGAAAGGATGTCTGAGAGAATTATTGGATCCCGAAGATATCTGGGGTCTTCAGAAAATTGATTTCAACAGACAGACGGACATGGCTTAATCGACTCCGCTATCTATAAGGATCCAGAATATATATACTTTATAGGGTCGGAACATTATATTGTGGAAATTACAAACGAAATGACAAACTTATACATATATACCCTTCTCACGAAGGTGAAGGGTATATATATAAAACATCAGCACGATTCGATGAAATGTCTTTACCTTTTAAAATATACTGTGTTCATCAACAACTAGTCCAATAATAAGAAATCAGATAAATACACTAAGCTGAACTAAACTTGTTTGTATCTCGCCATAACAAGTAGACCAAAAAAGATCATCAAAATATTCGTATCACTCCTAATATACATATTTTCTTTCATTAAGCACTTCCTTCCTATCTTTAAATTTAAATAAAATCAATTGTGTGTGAAATTTTGCATTCGTTTGAAAGGCCTATCGACGCATAAAACAGGCAGAATTTAACCGAAGGCATGGGTTATGTTGGCTTTGAGAGCCTCTGGATTATTCGCATAGACCTGCGACTTAAAAAAAAGTCTAACGGGGTCAAATCGCATGATTTCGGTGACCAGTTCACATCGCTCGTACAGAATGTCCAACGTGGCATGAGCTGTGTGGCTCGTAGCGCCTTCCTGTTGAAATTTCGTGTCGTTGGTGCCCATATAATCCAATTCAGGTCAAAAAAAGTTGGTAATAATCGACCTATAGCGGTCGCCGTTGACGGTGATGGCTTGGCAACCTCGTTCTTAAAGAAATATAGACCGATGACCTATTGCATTTAAACATTAACTTTGTTCCTTAAATATTAAAATATTAATTTCAACTTATTTACACGAAATGAGAATATGTGAAAAATGTGAAATAGTTGAAAGAATAATTAAATTTTTCAGCACAAAATCCACACCAAACGATAATTATTTGTTTGTTGACATATCCATTCATTCAGAAATGGGCCTCACCGTAAAATTTGGGGAAGCGCGCGGAACTTTGTTCGAACACTCATTTTAATAAAACAATTTTATCATTTGCACGTGTTTTTGAACGCTATATACGTCCATGGCCATTTGGCAAAACAAACTGAATAGATGACAAACAATTCGATAGATGTAGCTTCAACAATATGACCGCTATCACAACTGTCATAGTTAGCAAGACCCTTTATTTTTATTTTTTATATAAATTAATACATCAAAGCTCTTTAAGTTGAATTATTTTCTTAATTGTAATTCTATATGAAAGGATTAATAAAAATTTAAGAAAATATTGAAATTTTTGGCAGCCTCTATTATTTTTTCCAACACTGTATGTACGATTTATACATTGTGTGCAGTGTTGCCTAGAGTTATAAAAAAGAGTCTAAATTTAACATAAACAGTGGCCCCTAAAATGCGATAGTTGTAAAAATGATTACATTTTCTTTTCGGAAAATTGGAAACAATCCTGTAAATGACGTAATGAAATACTTGAAGTTTAGCCTGGTTTAAAAAAAAGACAAATAAGAATTATAAAATTAAGCCGAAAAAAGCTAAACTGGCAATACTGTTGTCAACTGGTTGACCGTTTTTAAGATACAATAAAAGTAAAATTTATTTTTAATTCTAAAATAGTTGTTTAAAGTATTGTAATACAACTTTACTAAATAGTTAAATATGTATTTAATTGTATTTTACTTTCATGCTAATTTTCTTTGAACTTTTCAAAGTTATTTTTAGGAGATTTTGTTTCATTCAACAACAAAATGTAAATTAATGTAAATTGTACAGAATCATGCTATTTAATAACTTTATCATAACATAGAATATTTTATGTTAAATATAGTTTTCTTTTTAGGTGAACAAATAAATTTAAACTGAAAATTCACAAATGGTTAATTAAATATAAAAAAAAAAAATACTTGCCATAAGTAAACTGACATTATTCAGACATAAATGCTGTAATAAATGTTAAATCTCCAACATTCATTCCATTACAAAATTGACGTTCGTTTTATTTTGTATAGTTTTCGAATTAACGTTCATTAAAAACGTCCTTTCTACTTGAAGAATTTTATTAAATAGTAAAATTGAAAAGAATGAAAGAAAGCTTAAGAAAATTTAAATGTTGTTAAGATGTAGTTTTAAAGTGTTTTTTTTTAAGTCACTTTAAGAGTTCTTTTGAATTATGGTTGATGCCAGATTCGATTGGTCAATGATTTTGATTTAAACAAACTAACTCGACTGAGAAAATATTAAATTGTCTTGAATTTTATACACATAAAATTAAATAAATTATTTGGAGTTTTTTATACACATGAACAAATTTATACAACTATTTAAAAATCACTACTAAATCAAAAGTTATGTACAATACATTTAAAGTAAAAATTACTTATGGTCTCATAGTATATTAGTTTAAATCTATTTTTATTTTACATTTTCCTAAAAATCCTTTTCTTTTGAACCAAAAAATTGTCTCAAAAAAGCCATTTTAAATTTATTTAAAGATTTTCCTCAATTATAAATCATTGGATGGTTAACAACATAAAAAACATTCAGAGTGGGACCATGAGCGCATCTCTTGATAATAAACATTTAGTTAACATTTCGTAATATTTCGAAGAATAATCAAACAACTTCAAATAAATTTTAAGGCATATCTATGTAAATAGTTTTCCGATTTTTAGAAACTTAAGGCCTTATTCGTAATCAGTTTTTTAATTTTTCAAAGGTTTATAAAACGAACTTTGTATGAAATTTTTTTATATAAATCATAGGGTCTTAAATTTTTGAAGTATTTATTGCATAAAAATATTCTTTTTAAGTAAAAATTTATTAGAAATTATGCTATGAAGTTTGCAAAAGTAACCATTATCTTATGACATCCTTAGAATGTCATTTCCAATTTTTGCCACGTTTTTCATGGCAGTATAAACTAATTTTTATGAAAACAAAATATAAAAATTAAGGAGATGAATTTCGAGATATCCCATTTCAAAACACACTAATTATCCTCTGAGGATTAGGGACAAATGTAGAGTTTCCAATTCGGTTTTAACCGAAACCGAAACCGCGGTTTTTCAAGGCCTAAAACCGAAACCGAAACCGATAGTTATTCATCGGTTTTGACTTTTAATCTATTTTCAGTAGAAAATTCAAAATTTAGAAATGAGAAACAAACTTTTTCATCCAATATCTCTAAAAACAGATCGGTAAAAATATCTTAAGATTTGTTAAAATTTTTTAAATTGTATTACAATAATTGCTTCAGATGATGTAGCAGGCTACCTTTCGCAGGCTCCATTTCGTAGGCTACTTAGGCAAGGAAACCTGTTCATAAAGAAACATATCAGCCAATGTATACATATAAGTAAAATAATTTAATATAATAAAAAGTACCATTAGAAGAAAAACCGAACCGAAACCGATCGGTTTTCAATTTTTTAAAACCGAAACCGCGATTTTGAAATTCTTCGGTTTTTTGGAAACTCTAGACAAATGTATAATTTCAGAGTACATACTTAAAAAATAATTTGTGCAAAATTTGATCAGTAATTACATATTTATGACTGCTCAAGCTGTATGCCTTTTATATGGGTGTTAGGTGAAAACATGAACCGATATTGCCCATTTTCATTATCAACAGAGAGTGTGTGTGCATTTCTGCGAATTGATAAACGTGTATGAAGACACTGAGTTACTATTTGAATTGCTGTTGTTATACATTTTAAATAAATCAAGAGTTGTTACAAATTTTAAACTACTAAAAGGCTTTTATTTGCAATCAAAAGTATCCGGTTTATTTAAAGGAAAGAAACCAACGTTTTTAAAAGGTTAAAACGTAACAATATTAAAATCATTTTAAATTTTTCATAAACTTTATCCCCCCTTAGTCTTTAAAGTCAAAATTCAAAACATAAACTCCAATAAACCTTTTATACAGCCATGGTAAATTTGATTTGATTTTGTTTTAATTCCCTCACTGCGCGGTTCTCACCTATTTTGTCAATGTCCGCCTCTTCCATTATGTACACTATGGAGAGTACATTTGGCTCCAACTTTTTTTTAATGTTTGGAAGAGCTCTCAACGATGAATCTCAAATACATCTACTCATTAATCATACAGTATTGGCCATAACTAAAGCACCCCCTCAATGGATTTTTTTCATATGGGATGTATTTTGTATATATTTTATTAACTAATATTGTTAATGTTCATATTGTGTTCATTTAGGAAAGGATAATTGTATGAACAACTACGGACAAAACAAAAGCACCCCCTTATAAGATGTTTAAAAATTTGACTATGCTACTGCATATTAGCAATGTCAGTTAACGGCACTCACAACTGATGCATTTAAAAATTCCAGAAGATAAAAATAAAGGAAGGCGTAGCCTGTATAATTTAAGTTCTATACAGTTTATTGTGAAAAAAACAATGGATGGCAAGGAACAAGTATTCCAGTGAATTTAAAATTAAATTTATTGAAGACTGGAAGCCGGGCTTATCACGGCATGAATTGAGTAAACAATATTCAATTAACAGATCAGTTATTTCCTGGCTGATTAGAAAGTTTTTGCAGACTGGTCGTACATCACCGGGCATTCTGGAGGACTTCCGCGTAAAACCACACGATATGATGATTCCTTGATCAAAGGAGCAATGCAAAACGATCCTTCAGCATCAGCTAGTCAAGTAAGAACAAGTTTAAGATTATACGTTAGCGAAAGAACAATCCATAGAATAGCAGTAGAAGCACGATTATTCAGCCGATGACGAGCAAAAAAACCGTTTATATCAGCTAAGAACAAGAAAGCTAGACTGGAGTTTGCAAAAGCCCACATCGACTGGAGTGTCCAAAAATGGAAAACAGTACTGTTCTCTGACGAATCCAAATACAAATTAAAAAGTTCCTATGGAATAAGGCGTGTACGCAGACGAAAAGTTGAAAGACTGAATCCTAAGTATTTCAAAGGAACAATAAAACATGGAAGGGGCAATGTAATGGTCTGGGGTTGCTTTTCTGGTCAAGGAATTGGGCCAATTCATAAAGTTAATGGGATTATGTATCGGTTCATGTACCGTGATATATTGAAAGATATAATTGTGGCTTATGCCAGTAAAGAAATGCCACTTATAGGGAGGTTGTTGCAACAGGATAACGATCCTAAGCACACCTCCAAATTTTGTAAGACTTTGCTACTGAGCAATAAAATTGCAGAAATAAGGATCGGCAATTTTCACGATTAATTTCAAGGTGTTATTATAGCCTGGGAAGCAATATCGCAAGACACCATAAAAAAACTTAATATCTTCTATGCCTAAGAGATGTGCTTGTGTCATCCAGAACAAAGGATTTGCAACAAAATATAAATTAAAAAATATCCGTTTTCCTTTTCAGCTTTAAATATCCTTTGATTTAATGTTACCTCTTATAGAAAGATTAACTTTAAAAGCATTTGTTTATCAATAGTAAATATATTAACAATTGAAAATAATACATAATAAAAATTTAAAAATTATATTTTATACAAAAAAATATAATATGAAAAAAATTCACTGATTAATGTATAATCTGATTAATTCGTTTACAATGGGATCAGTTTTGGGAGCTCCATAAAGAGTGGCAGACTAAAGAACCTAAACTAAAGATGACATTTTAAACAAATACAAACTGTAACCAGAGCCTCGGGCGGGAATCGATACCACAACCCTCAGATTGATAGTCCAGCACTTTATCGTCTAGTCTATAGGAGCACCTAACTTGCTCTGCCTTATTCTTAAGTTTCTAACAAAAACCCTCATTATAAAATAAAAACACTCTTCTGTGCAAGATGAAGATTGGAGGTGTAGTTGTACAATAGTCCGTCATTGTGTGCTGTAGAACACCTTAAAACTTGAACATGGTCTAAAATTTAGAGCATTAAATTATAAACAATTTTCAGTTTGTCCGAAAGTCTAAAACCGCGTTCTTTTGAAAATTAAAAAAAAAAATTAACGTAAAGTTTGCTTGACATCGATAGAAGATCGTGGACTAAACGAGTTTCATATTGAAAATTCGATTTAATCGATTAATGATTCATTTTAAAATGTGTACTACAATTTCTTTTAAATACCTTACATTTAAAAAATCCCTGAATATGAAAGATTTGTTTAAGGATAACAGCATATTACATTTAAGACAGACATTTTAAATAGCGTCTCATTTTTGTTTTTTCGGTGCTTTTATAATTTTAATTTTAAGATAAATTCCAAAATGTAATAATTCATTTCCAAAGATGCATACATTTGTATTTTAGCAATGTTTTTTTGGTTTAATGATGTAAATTAGATACCTATAATATATATATATTTACATATTTATAGAGTGCGTCTTACCTTTCCTTGCATAATCAGCCTTATTGTTAATGTAACCGATGGATCATCATGTTTAGTTTGCGTACTTGTGTTATTGTCCTCCATTTTAACTGTGTATGTGTGTGTTTGTTTGGGGGGCTGGGTTGGTTGGTTGGTTGTTGTTTTTCTTTTTTTTAATTTAAATTTGAATTTATAAATAAATAACTTTGTTATTTAAAATGTTTGAATTTTTGTTTGTTAATTTGTTTGTATATATGTATATATATATTTTCTATATAAATATACTACTTTTATTTATTTATTTAATTTATTTTTAACAATATACTTGTTGTATGTTGCTGTTATTTTATGCTCCTGGCTGTTTGCTCCTCTGGATTTGTTTTGTATTTTGTGTCCAATAAGAAACAAATAAATTTGGTAACAATTATAAATTAATTGGTGGTGTCTTTTATCGTTTCATTTAAGCTCCTCTTGGTTTTATATATTCTTTATTGAAATTTGTTGAAATGTATGCTCTGTTTTGCTTGTTTCCTTTTAAATTTGGTTGATTGTGTTGTTAATTTGTTTTGTTTATTTTTATTTTATTATATTTGTAAAATACAAAAAATAATATGAGAGAGTTAATTATCTTTTGGATTTAAAACCAAGTGAAAAAATACATTTACACAAAAACAATATGCTTGGATGTGTCTGTCTATGTATGTCTGTTAGATGGTGATAGATGGATGATAGTTTTCAAATATCGTGGTTCCTTGGTAAATTCTTTAGCCTTTTGACAAGTTTTTTTTTTTTTTTTTTTTTGTAATTTGTTAGCGCAACAATAAGATGTTCTTGAGACTGGCAATTTTTGGGCAAAAATAAAATTATTTTTTTATATTTATTATTATTATTATGCTTTAGATTAGAAAATTCTTTTGCATTTTTGCAGCTTTTTTTCTTTCTTTCTTTTTGGCGTTAAACAACAATTAGTAGCTGTAGTGACTGAATAATAAATAAAGCAGCAGCCTTGGCGATGTCTTCTGTTTTAAATGTTTTAGTTTTTCCTTGCAAACGGGGTACAAATTATGTAGACATTAATTGCTGTAAAGAGATGAAAATACAAATAAAATAATTATAATTAATTACAATTAATTATGGCGTCGTAGACGTACTTTTTGTCTTTGTCATTAGAGGCTAAAACGTTAAACACAAACTCGTGCATAATCATACGTAAAATATTTATTATTTTAAATTCTCGTACATATCTACCTATACAGTACAGTATAACATTTGATAAATTATTAAAATTTTGATTCTTTTTTTTTCTGTTTTGTTAAATTAATTTTGTTGTTTGTTTGCATAAAAAATTAGCATGTATTTTGCTAGATGTAATTGTGGTGCATTTGCCTGAATTTAACTAATGGATTGTGTTTATTTTGAGTCTTTTTCGTTAAGATATATTTTTGTCAATCGATTAAAGTCGAAGTGCAATTCAACTAATGGCGGCATGTAGCTAATAGAAGCAACACAACAAAGCTTCCGGCAGTCAACATTTGTTTTCTATGCTTGCTTTTTTGTGTCCTCTCTTGTGATTTCTTCTTTCGTTTTTTTTTTTTTTTTTTTTTTTTTTTTTGGTAATTTTGTATTTTGTCTAATTTAAATTTGTTTCGAATTTATCTTTTTTTTATTTAACGAAAAGTTGTTTATGTAAAATTTACAAAACTTTGAACGTGCGCCAAGTTTTTGGGAATTAAATAATGTGTGTGTGTGTGTTTAAGAATACATTTTGTATTTACTAGGGTATTCAATCGGTTTAATTTTGGTCGATTAACTGTTCGAACAATTTTAAATTGTCGATTTTCAAATAACAAATAAACCGATTAACTTGTGTCGATTAACCGAAGTTTTTATTTTTTGTACTTTATACAGAAATACAGTTTTAAACACACAAATTTTATATCTTAACTCATTAACATTCCCATCTAGCAATAGTTTTTTGAAGTATACCTCAAAAACTGAAACTAAGGAATTTGGAAATTACCATTTTCCTGGAATGCTACATGATGAACTTTAGACATTACTGTAACGAGTCTTTTATCAGAACTTAACGAAACTATTAGAAGTATTCAAAAGGAGGATTTTATGAAAAAACAAGTAAGAGAGCTATATTCGGCTGTGCCGAATCTTATATACCCTTCACCAAATTATACTTTAAAATAAAATTAAAAAAAAAAAAAATTTTTAAATTCTTTTAATTGTTTTTTTTATTTTTTAATTTTTTCCAAAATTGTTTTTTAAAAGTTTTTTCCAATTTTTTTGAAAAATTTTTTTTTAATATAATTTTTTTTTTTTTAATTTATTAGTCAACAAAATTTATGACAAAAAAAGTTTTTTGTGAAAAAACTCGGGTTAAAATATATTTTTCCCGATTTTGACCCATTGAAGGTACAACTTACTATGATCTATATATACATCGTTGCAATGGGCTATAAAATATATATCATTAAATATCTATATAAGAACTAAGAAATTGGATAGTCTTCCTCATGCCTTGCTTTCGATTTCTCCAACATCTACCATTAGTGAGAGAGTGAGAGGAAACCTTTTAAATTACATTATTTTCTTAAAAGATGTTTTATTTGATGTTTTATTTATTTAATTTTTATTTATAATATTTACATTTTCATTTCAATTAAATTACATATTTAAGTGTTCAAGATTTTTCTTTTTTAGCTTAATAATAGATCTCTATTTAAACAAAATTTCTATATACATATATACAAAATTATTTTGGAGGAGAAATTATGGCAAAAAACCTATTTGATTTTTATTTAAAACTACTTATACTATTAAACTACAGACTAGATAAAACCTAGTATGATACTAGCTCATTAATATGTACGGAATCAGAAGTTAAGCATCTGGTATTAAAATTGTTTGTAAGTCTATTGATCTTATCTTGAACTAAATTCAAGCCCCCAATATCGTCAATCTTAAAAGATTATTTCAGAAGATCTCACTAAAATCTTAAAAAAACTAATTTTTTTTGCTATTATGTATTTTTTGTTGAAATGCTTAAATAAGTACAGAAAATTCGTAATTTAAAATGAAAATAAAAATTACTCGGTTAATCGAATAATTTAAAATTATCCGATTATTAACCGATTAAATCTAAACCCCGATTAATTATTCGCTCGAATAACCGATTAAATCAGAAAGCCGATTAATTGAATACCCTAGTATTTACACACATATTTTTCTAATAGAAGCGTAATGAATGTATTTTTTTTTTTAATAAAATGAGAATAAACTTAAGTATTACAATGTTGGTAAAAAAAGGATTGATTTTTATCGTATACACATAACAATATTTATTTTTAATTTTCTTTTCTAGTTATTATAAATACAATACTCTTGTGATTCAACGAAATGGAAAATTATTGAAGATCTAAGCCAAGGACTCGAGCAGGAGAGTATTTGAACAAATTGGTAAATTTTTAGAGTCAAAAAGATTAGTAAAGTCCAACATAAGGAGTGAGATCCAAAAATTCTCAACTTCAATTTCCGTTCTCTGTTTTTGGTCTCTAAATTTTTAGCAGCGTTCTTGTCAGGAACTTTTTGAGCCTTGTATGTTTTTAAACCTGCATTGGCTTTAACTTTTCGTACCAAATATACCGAGCACTGAGCTAACCGGGCTGCTTTCTTACCGGATGTGTTGGGAGCTTCTTTGAAAATGCTTTCAATTTTGTTGGCTTTAGAAACATCATGTGGACCATTCCTTCTACCTGAACCAGGTTTTCTATCAACGGAAAAGTTCTCCCGGTACTGCTTTATAACATTGGAAACAGTTTGACGGCAGACCTTTGAATGCTTGGCCAACTTTTTGTAGGACCAAGTTGGGTTTTGTTGAAAATATTTAATAATTTTAGTATGCACTTTTTTCTGGTCACTCATTTTAATCAGATTAACAACAAATGAACATAATTGACATTAAATATAATAAGTGACATGTTTTACAAAGGTAACTTGATCACAAAAAAAAAAAAAAATAATCTAGTTTTAATGAAAAACGTGTGTTAAGTATTTTACGATCTCACTCCATAATTTGATCAGAATTTTATACATTAGTGCTTTTTCACAAAAATTAATGTCTAAAATTGTTTTCTTTCATACAAATATTGAAAATTTGAGCAAAATCGGACAACCTTTAGAAGTTGCACATTTTATTTTCAATTTTGAGTTTTCAGTTAAAGTAGCAATATTTTTAAACAAAAAACAAAAAAAGAAATTCCTTTAAAATTTCATAGCTTTTATATTTTATTTAACCATAGATGTTTACATATAAAATTAAAAAATTTCTGAAGTCATTGAAAAATTTTTTTTGTTAAAAAAATTCGGGTTAAATATTTTTCCCGATTTCGACCTATTGTCGGTTCGAATTTCTATGTTTACGTCTTCGGATAGGTCTTTGAAATGCCTTTCATTTGATATCCATATTGTGTATGTAGTACATGCCTTAGTAATAGCACATTTGTGGAGCGATTTTAAACAGCAAATAATAATATCTTTAGTTTTTCTAAAGCCTTTTGGGAAAAGGTTTCCTGATGATCTGGCCTAAGCAACCAGTGAAATGCGCATAGGAACTAGCTTATCCCCCAACAATAAATTTCAGTGAATTTATCAATAAAAATAGGGAATTTAGCATAAGAAGCTCTTACTAAAATATTAATTTTGTATTCCCGAATAACCTTTTAATGATAAATTTGCAGGTGCCCGTGCATCAAGACTAAACTGGCAGCTCGCTTTATATTGATTTTCTTGCGAAAACAATAAAGCAAGTTGTTGTTTTATTTTTTCTTTACTCACTTACACACTACAGTTTGTGTCGGCAAGAAACCAACCAATTGTAGTAGAGAATGTAAGAAAAGATAAAATCACTGTTTATTGTTGGTGTTTTGTTTAAGCTTTGATATTTTTACAAATAAAGCTTGAGTGTCTGTAATTCTCATTCACTCTATAGTTTTATTTGTATAATATCTTTAGTTTTTCTAAAGCCTTTTGGGAAAAGGTTTCCTGATGATCTGGCCTAAGCAACCAGTGAAATGCGCATAGGAACTAGCTTATCCCCCAACAATAAATTTCAGTGAATTTATCAATAAAAATAGGGAATTTAGCATAAGAAGCTCTTACTAAAAAAATGTGAATCATGTTTTTAAGTTATTTGGGGTCTTCGGAAAGTTGATTTCAACAGACTAACATGAATATATCGACTCCGCTATCTATAACGATCCAGAGCATATCGATGGCTTAATATAGAAAGGTCGTATCTCAACTATTAGTTACTTTACAGGAAAAGGAAAAAACTGAATAAAATCTGAAAGTGGAAATGAAAAATAAACAACTAAAAAATTGTAATATATCGAATTTGTAATATTTAGAAAAGTTGTTTGTTTTAATAAAAACCAAAAAATATGTATTCAACATTAAATGAGTTAGGGCTTTTTAGGGTAAGTTAGGGTTTTTTTAATTACTGTAAATCTGTTATTCTGAATTTTTTAGGAGAGGTGTATTTGAGTTTTGTCTACCAGAATATGTGAAAAACCCGATTTTGAAAAAATACGAGTTACGACCTTTCTATATTAAGCCATCGATATATACCTCATGGGTAGGCAAATGAAAAATAAAATGTTCATGTATCCATTTAA
This sequence comes from Calliphora vomitoria, assembly GCA_942486065.2. Taxonomy (NCBI): domain Eukaryota; kingdom Metazoa; phylum Arthropoda; class Insecta; order Diptera; family Calliphoridae; genus Calliphora; species Calliphora vomitoria. The sequence continues at coordinate 92,605,775 of OW818031.2, forward strand.
CACAAATTTTTAAACGAAATTTTATAAAATCGAAATTTTTTTTTTCTGAATTCTATTAAATGCTAAAGGAGGATTAAAAATGCAATTTCTAACGGTAGTAATGTTATGGGTGATCACGGAGACCGATCTGAAATTGTCGAATTTTGAGAAAATTTAGTTTTTTTGTCATAAATTTGTTAAAATTATTTATTTTAAAGGCATTTCGTTGCATATTTTCTAATATTTAATTTCAGATTGTTATTTTGGTTGTTAATTTACGATTTTGTAAATTGCATTGCAAATATGCACTAAACATTATTTAAAATATAAAATAGATGAAATTGATTTATTAAAATGTTCGTACTCTACTGAGACGTAATTATGACTGGGACGCTAATAAGCGTTCGAAATTTATTTTGATAACGAGTACGAGAAATTGCCTCCAGAAGTCAAAAATACTGTTCAACGAAATTAAGAATATATAAAAATTGTACTATTAATATTGTAAAATTATGTGAGTATGACCAAATAAAATTTCAAAAAAATTAAAAACATTAAATTTTAACATTTAAATCGAGCTTTATAAAAATAAACCTTGGATATGCATAAGATATTATGATTTTGTTTACTATAAAGTTATAATATGTCAGACAACTTTTATATTTTTTTATTTACACATCTAAGTGTTCTTAATTGGAGTATTTTTCATCATTTGTTTTATTGTTTTTTGGTATTAGATCATAACTTCAAATAAAACATTATCCCAGTATGCCAAAATTCCCAGCATTTGCTTTGAGATGAGGCAGCAAAATTTTACACTATGATAACATAAAAAATTAAAAAAAGGCTAATTAATATAAGGGTCACCCTAATGGATATGCAATGTTCTTCTTTGTTTAAAATAAGGATTACTTGAGAATTTTCAGTACATTCAGTTTAAATTCATGTTTATAAATGTTTTTTTCTATTCAAGCAAATCAAAGGAATTAAAATCACTCAATGTAAGTGTTTATGTGTGGTGCTCGCTCTATATTTACGTTTATTTTGCACATTTTGCATATCTGTCCATAATTTAATGTAATTGTTACAACGAACAACTGTAATTTCCCAGAGTTTTTATCTATTTTTAAATAGAACACTTAGATACTTGTACATAAAAAAAATAAGACACAGACAAAAACATACATACTATATGTATACATATATAAATACATAGAAACATTAAAATCCGTTGACGATTTATTCACCATAAAATGTGGATCTGTGTGTGTCTCCTGTAAGATTTATGCGTAAAAGGCAAGGAATCTAGACGAATTTTAAAATTTAAGTATTTATTTACGTTTTATTTTATTTTACTTTGCTTTACTTTACTTTATTTTACTTTAATTTAATTTGCCCAGATTTGTGCACGGCTAAATGTATGTCTATCTATGTGGTAGTATTTTAGCTATTGATGAGGATAAATTTAGAATAATCCCATTTTTGTGTGTAACAAGTTTTATTTTTAAAATATGTAAATTTTCTTTTAAATAAATAAAATAAAAAAAAATTAAGTCGACAAAATGTATTATTCTGGCAACTGAAATTCCTTGTTAAATTTCTTTAGAGTTTTTTTTTTCGTTTATAAATAACTCTTTTGCAAACTAAAGCAAACGAATATTTTATGCGCTTGATATTCTTTAATATATAACACAAATTAGGTAGATCGGTTCTATATCGGGATAATCGCAAGTAAATTGTGTTTTATTTACTTACTAGATATTTGCATGTGTATGTATATTTGCACACAACATATTCATGTAGCAATTATTTTTTATTGGAGTTCATAGTAACATAAGGACTGAGATCGTAAAAGTCTTAACACACGTTTTTTATTAAAACTTTTAACCCAAGTATTATTTGATTTTTGATCAAGTTATCTTTGTAAAGCATGTCAGTTATTATGTTTAATGTCAATTATGTTCATTTATTGTTAATCTGATTAAAATGAGTGACCAGAAAATAGTGCATACTAAGATTATTAAATATTTTCAACCAAATCCAACTTGGTCCTACAAAAAGTTGGCCAAACAATCAAAGGTCAGCTATCAAACTTTTTCTAATATTATTAAACAGTACCGGGAGAACTTGTCTGTTGATAGAAAACCTGGTTCATGTAGAAGGAATGGTCTACATGTTGCTTCTAAAGCCAATAAATAGAAAGCATTTTAAAAGAGCTCCCAAAACATCAGGTAGGAAAGCAGTCCGGTTAGCTCAGTACTCGGACTATTTGGTACGAAAAGTTAAAGCCAATGCAGGTTCAAAAACATACAAGGCTCAAAAAGTTCCTGATACGAACTCTGCTAAAAATTTGGAGGCTAAAAACAGAGCACGGAAATTGAAGACAAATTTTATACAAAAAATATACCTGCTACATAATGGATGACGAAACGTATATTCTAGCAGATTTTTCGCAGCTTCCGGGTCAAAATTTTGATGTTGCTGATGCTCGAGGGTATGTTGAAGAAAAGTTTAGGATCCAAAAGCAGACAAAAGTTCTTGGTATGGCAAAAGTTCTTGGTATGCAGTTGCGGCAAAAAAGCCAAACATTTGTTACAAAGGGCTCTATAAACACCGAAATTTACATCAAGGACAAAAAAGGATGCTTCCATTCATAAAACTTCTTAATGTGTCCACTTATTTTTGGCCTGATTTGGCATCCTGTCACTATGGTAAACAAGCCCTTGAGTGGTACAAGAACAATAATGTGGTATTTGTACCAAGATAGTCAAATCCTCCAAACTGCTAAGGCCAGTGGAGAGATATTGGGTGTTAAAAGAGAATTGAAGAGCAGAATAAAGGTGTCCAAAAGTGTGGTAGACAGAAATCACTCTAAAAACCATAAGTCCTGGTCCACACTGTGAAACATTTGCTGCAAAACATTTTTAAATTCTCTTTTGAAACTGCATTCGTGTCCACACAGTGAAATTTTTGCTTTTCAGTTTTACATTTCTGTACAGAACGAATATGAACGAATAAATGTGGATGGCATACTCAACAAAAACTTCATGTACATGAAACATATTTCCCTTTTCCACTCCTCCTTCCCCTTTCATCAACAAACTCAAATGTTTTGCAGCAAATGTTTCACAGTATGGATGGGGACTAAGGGAAGGGTTTCCGAAAAACGTTTAAAATTTCATCACTAGTGATTAGAACTATAAAAATATTTTCTTTTTGTAAATTGTAATAATAATATCAATCAAATAAAAAAAGATTCAAAACTGTAAGTTTAGTGGTTTCGTTTTTATTAACATAAATGTATGTTAAGAATTTTTCGATCTCACTCCTTAAGTATTTCCGAACTCTATGGACTTCAATACAACATAATTGATATATGATATATAATGGTTGGATGACACACACAATTTGTCTAATATAAATTTAAGACAGCACTCCAGTCATAAGCATTGGATTATTAGACGGAGGTATCAAGGTCTAAAATTGTTCTCCGTTATCTAAAAACCGAATGCTGAACATTTTAGCAAATCGGATAACGTTTGGAGGTAGATCAATTCAACAGTTTTTGCGCACTGCTGTTTTGTTTTGTCAAAAGTTCACAGAATAATATTTTAAATTTTAAAAAGTATTAATACGCAGTATTGTCGTCTGTAAATACATTTAATGTTATTTATAGAATGAAGATAAGGTTTTTAAAGGATTTTGAGCGGTAACTGCAGTTATTTCGGTAATGGTATTTTAGAGGTATCGGTAGTCGAGCTTAAAAGGTATCTTAGGTCTAACGTCTTAGAGGTAATGGTAGCAAACCTTAATTTTTTTACTTGGAATCAATTCCAAGCCCCATGTCCAATGTTCAAGTCAAACATATTATTTTTATCTATATAAATATATAAATGTCTTTGTAAGTTTGTTTGTTTGTTTGTTTGAGCATCACGCCTAAACGGCTGAACCGATTTTATTGAAATTTGGAACGTAGATAGATCCTTACTTGGAAGCGTCAATAGGCTATAAATTTTTTCAACACTTGGACCAGAAAGGGATAAAAAGGGGGAAAAAACGGGTAAAATTGGTACCTTTAGTTTTTAAACAATAATTAATAAACGGCTGAACCGATTTTTACATCGACAGGGGTAGCGAAGCGCACCGGGTCAATCTAGTAAAGATTATAAAGAAAGAACAAAGAAAGATTAAGAATTTTATTAAAAAAAAATAAACCAAACATTTCGTTCTATATTCTATACTAAATTAATAGCTAGAATATGGAGTTTATGTGTAATCCTACGATATTTGGTTGAAAGGCTAACCATCATAAACTTGCAATTACTGAACAACTTACTTTTTAATGACTACATCATATCACAAGCATTATACGTTTAAAGTTCAAAAACTACGACAACTTAAGTGATTCTCAGTGTATTTGTTGAACTCTATAATGTGTCTATGTTTAAATAATTGATTTAAAGCACAACCTAAATAATAATGCTTAACATTTGTCTGTGTAAAATATCATCAATAAATATGACTATAAATCAACTAAATAACAATTACTATGGATAATGGCGGGATTTTTCTTAGTTCATTCATTTCTCTTTGACAAGTCCTGAATTACATTGACAATAGTTATATATATATATAACTATACCGCTTTCTTTTCACAGCCAATAGATGAAATGACATTTAATTAAAAACATGCATCTACTTACAAACCTATACGTACGTATGTATGTACTACAATGTCGTTTGCTTTTTCCTTAATAAGACAGCTCTTTTTTGCATATGTGTTTGAATTTATAACTAAAATAACAATGAAAACTCTGATGTGGGATGAAATATAATACTATTGGTGCAACAAAATAATAAAAAAAAAGAAAATCATAGAAGAAAGGTTTGCAAAAAATGATACACCATATAGAATTGAGTAAAAGGAATTGAAAAAAAAAAGAAGAAAACAAGACGAAAGACAAACGAAAACTTTAGATAGACGGGGTCTACAAAAGCCCTCAAATACATGCAAATACTTACTAACTACAGCTACAATTCTATAGTTAAATGAATGAATGAATGTTTGACACATAGAAAGACACATTTTGTAAATATAAATGTACAACAAATAGCAATAATAACAACAACATTATCAGTTTCATTGTTGTCGGTTTCAATGAATGTTATAAATATGGACAGATATTGACTATATATTCATATATGAGGAGCATATTTCTACATATTGTGCATGTAGTGCACAAACTAATACATATACACAATGTATTGAAACTATATTCTATTGTAAATGTTCAAAAGAAATCATTTTATTTAAAATTATTTGATTGAATTTATTAAAGTGTTTTTTTTTTTTTTTAATTTAGAATTACCATTTTACAAAAAGTTGCAGTAGTTATTATTAACTCAATAGAAATGCGCCGATCAACTCGTTTCTACTTTTGGCGATAATTTTATTAACCTATATAAGACATAATTTAATGATTTCTTGCTTTTGTGTGCAAGAGAAGTCTACAAAAGTTTTGGAGCCACCAAACTAAAACTGATTATTATTATACCCTTCACCTTCGTGAGAAGGGTATATATAAATTTGTCATTCCGTTTGTAATTTCGACAATATAATTTTCCGACCCTATAAAGTATATATATTCTGGATCCTTATAGATAGCGGAGTCGATTTAGCCATGTCCGTCTGTCTGTTGAAATCAATTTTCTGAAGGCTCCAGATATCTTCGGGATCCAAATCTTCTTCCAATAATTCTGTCAGACATCCTTTTGAGAAGTTTCCTATTTAAAATCAGCAAAATCCGTCCATAAATAACGGAGATATGAGCAAAAATCCGAGACAACCTCTATTTTTGTTGCCTATTTTTGATCTATATCTCGATTACTAAGTCATAAATATAGACTGATAGATATTTCAAAGTCCATTGCAACGATGTATATAAGGCTATAGTAAGTTGGACCTACAATGGGTCAAAATCGGGAAAAATATTTTTTAACCCGAATTTTTTTCACAAAAAACTCTTTTTTCACTAATAAATTTTTAAGTTAAAAAAATTTTTTTAAAAAAAATTTTTAAAAAAATTTTTAAACAAATTTTTAAACAAATTTGAAAAAATATTTAAAAAAAAAAAATAAGAATTTTTTAAAATTTATTTTAAAGTATAATTTGGTGAAGGGTATATAAGATTCGGCACAGCCGAATATAGCTCTCTTACTTGTTTTTCAATGCTACGAGAAATTGCAGGGGTAAAATAACGAAAATAAATTTCATATGTTAATACCATCGAACTTGCCATCTATCTTCGATTACTTTTCAATCTTGATGGTAGAGTATTCCTTGTTCTTCACTATACGACCCAAGATTTTCAGGAAACTTGTATAAATGACAGATAGTGCATATACTCGTAGTGTACTTCCATGCTCTTATTACATCCCAGATTTTTAAGGCTAAAAATGTTCAACCTTCTGATTTCCTAAGAAAATTTTCACAATGGCAACAAAAGATTTTCAAGCTTTCAATGAAATCGATGTCTTTCATTAAAGTCTTATTTGTGGGCCATAAAAAATACAAACCTGGCAAATTTCTTGAAAAAAATGCAAAACATGGACCAGTTTTATCTAAAGCTTGTATAGACGGTTGTCAGATCTGGCAATGTACTGACAATGAAAAATAGTTAGCAAAAGGTAAATTGGCCAGTTTTGACGATTGTAAGAAAACCTTACAATTTCATTGCCAGACAATAAATTCATCTGTCAACAAAAATTGTCAGTTCACACGGTTGTCAGATTGCTGTATGGCAAAAATTTACTGATCCGTTGTTAGACAATGCCAGAACTGTTAAGTCATTTGAAACAAACAATTTGAAATTATTTATCAAGCTACGTACACACGGTTGTCAGATTGTACAATGTTGTGAGATCTGGTAATGTGCTCGCAATGTACTGCCAATGGAACATTATTAGCAAAAGTTAAATTGTCAGTTTAGACGATTGTAAGAAAACCTTATAATTTCATTGTCAGACAATTGTCAAACAATAAATTTATCTGCCAACAAAATTGTCAGTTCACACGGTTGATTTACTTTTGTTTATTTTAAATACATATGCACACTGTTGCCAATATAAATTATTTATCTGACAATGATGCCATTGTCAGATGCATAAACTTCGCACATATGACAATAAAAAGTTTCTGATAATAATCTTACAATGATCAGGCAATGGCAACATAAGGTGTTTACACGATTGTCAGATGTCTGACAATAGTATTGTCTTACAATGTACTGACAATACTTTTTCTGACATCGTTATAAGACAAAAATTGTAAGTTCACACGGTTGTTAGACATTTTCTGAACACTTTTCTGACAATATTGTACAATCTGACAACCGTGTGTACGTAGCTTTAGTGCCTTGGCCAAACTTTTGCCTTCTAAATTTTTACAAATTGGAATTGAAAGAGGTACACAGAAAAAAAAGACAATAGTTATAAAGTAATTAAAAAAAATTGTTGAAACTAAATCAAAATTTGTAACAATTTTGTTTGTTAACATGTTTTTAAATTGTCATATTTACAATTTTTCTTAGTTGGTTTTTAACTATTTCAGTAGTTGAAAATTGATTGGAAATTAAAAATATGTGTCAAAAAAAATTGAAAATTCAATTTAAATAAAATTTTTTTATAAATATGCAATGTTTTCAACACAAAAATAATTAAATATTACTAAATGTGCAAGACATGGTAAGTACATATAATATATAGTGTAAAATTAGGACTTTGATCTACATAACTTCTTTCCAACAGGTCATCTATTTCGGAATGGATTCAAGAATCGATTTTGCAAACGTTTTGTTTAGTATACATATGTAAATGTCTTGAAGTAGATATAAAGACTCGCGCAACAGTTACAATCATAATCAAACAAAAATCGCAGCGGAAAAACTAATTGTAAATCCGTTTTAGATGTATCAATTCTCAAAAACTAGAACTGATAAAAAATGAAAAAAAAAAAAAACATTATCCGCAATTCACAACTATTCGTGCGTTCTATATTAAGTGTATATACATATATCGTTCTACAATGAATTGTTTTGCTAGATTTAATTTGTATAATTCTAAATAAAACTTAAAGAAAGCTATATAAACCAAATTTGTATTGCATATATATATATATGTAGTCCTGACATCAGAAAAATTTATTAACTAATAACAATATAATTGTTCAATATGAGGAACTCATTGTTAAGATATAATTATTTGGTTGATAACACATTTGTTATTCAATATTACAAACTAATTGTTAAAAAAAAATTGTTGGGTGTTAAACAATTTGAGTAACAAATATTTTTTTTGTATTTACAAAAATAATTGTTGGTGCCTTTTTAATTAAAAAAATAATTGTATTGACGAATTTGGTAATTAATATAACAATTGATTTGTCGTAATTTTTCTCTGTGTACGGAGATTTGCCCATTTTGTATGTTTCTTCTTATAAAGATGTATTTTTCAATTTATTCAAATATTGTACAAATTCATTAAGTATTGAAATATTGTGCATATGACTAGGTATTTATAAATGTATCCACTTTTTCAGGAAATCCTCCCCTTAAAGATTTTATAGTTGTTGTTCGTTACCTTTTTGGACGAGGTGTTCCATTTACGCTTAAAATAGGACATGTGCTGGGATACCTTCCCTGTGTTCTTTAATTCTTTTTTTACGAGAGCCCAATACATTTCCACAGCCCGAAGTTCTGGACAGTTGGGTGGATTTGCCTCCCGTGGTACAAAATTGACATTATTGTTTGAATACCTCTGAAGGGCCTTTTTTTCCATAGTGACATGATGTCAAATCGGGCCAGAAATATGAAGACACTCTGTGCTTTTTTAAGAAAGATAAAAAAGTTTTTGTAGACACTCCGTAATATATATTTCTAAGTTTATCGTGCCTGATGTCACAAATGATTGGCTTGTTTTGCTACAACTGCAAATGGTTGGCCACACAAGAAACTTCTTGGGGAATTACTTAGAGCATTTAACTTTACGAGCTGCTTTTATGAAAGAAGTGTTCTGTGGTATTCGATATATCAATATCTGTTAGACCTTTTTTTCTTACTGATCCATGTTTCCTTTTAATGTGCAAGTCTTCCTTATACTATTTAATGGTTTCTAAAACAGTGTGACGATGAACCTTAATTAAATTTTCTCCGATTAGAAATGGTAGTTTACACTTATTTCCTCAAATACATAACCAATACTCTATGGAAAATTTGGAGAAATTCTCCAGCATTTGTCGCCAGAATACCATCGCCCTTAAACCACTTAGGAGAAATTCTCCGATTTATGTATGTAGTTAGGTTTAAATAATGAAATTTCAATAATGAAATTTCCTCAATAACTTTAACAATACTTTTCATCATATTTCTATGAAAAATTTGGAGAAATTCTCCAGCATTTGTCGCCAGAATACATACCATCGTCCTTAAACCACTTTGGAGAAATTCTCCGATTTATATAGTATGTTGTTAAGTTTAAATAATGAAATAACACTACCTTAGCAAAATATTTCATGTTCCATGTAATGAAATGAATCTATAAATATTATTTTGTTAAAACATAAAACAAATTGCTGCTCTTCCGAGAAGGATGTCGAAATATGTGGAGAAAGTAGATGGATGGATACATTGTTGCAAGAAATACAAAATAACTATTGTTAAATAAGTTTCTTTTTTTTTTTTTTTTTCCTAGATTGTATGTACGACGACGACGTTTACTTTGTATTCTCGAAAGTTAACATTGTTGTGAGATGTTTTTAATTCTTTTTATATACATTTTTCTTTATTTCATTTAATTTTTTCTCAATAAAATTTCCATGAAAGCATAAAAATAAATAGAGGGAAAACATTTCACCTAAAATAATGAGAATGAGTACAACAAACAAGCAGAAGAACGAACAACTACCGAGTAAGAGCAGATATATCCAAGAAAATGCATCTAGACAAGTTTTATTTTCTTTGTTCATGTTTGGTTTTTTTCTTTTTTTTTTTAAAGGAAAATAGCAGCAGAAGAGGAGAAGCAATAATAAAAAAAATAAAAGAAAATGTTTTCTTACTGTGAACTAAATTTTCTTTTCTTGCAGTGAAAACTCTACGTAGCATTTGTGTATTTTCTTAGTTTATTATATTTAAGTTTTTGCGTTTTGCTGCAACTTCATAATTTTAGTAGTTTTTCTATGGTCTGTTTCTGTGCTAATTCATTATAAATTTACTCATAATGATATAGATAATGATCATTGTGGGAAGCAGTTGATGATAAACTTTGAAAAACTAACCAAGTTTAATATTGTAGACAATAGCATGAAAATCCAAACAAACACAAACTTCCAGATACATACCATCATACTAGTAGTAGATACAATGAAAATTTATATGTTTCATGATGATGCTATTGGCTGTTTGAATGTTGTTCGAGTTTCTGTGTGTTGATTTTTATTCTTATTTGTTTGTTTGTTTTTGTGGAAAAGCCGTTGTCGCATTTTATTGAATTGCGTTTTTTGTTTCCAACATTTTCTTCTTTTCATTTTTTATGGCAAAATATCGCGTGAAATCGTTAAATACGGATTTCAAAACAAAAGATGATGAACTCTGTATTTTATTGTGTGTATTTGCTTTTTCCTTCCATTCTCGCTGTTGACGTCGTTCGTCATCATCATCACAATCATCTATTTGCTTTATTATACAGTTCTGACTGTTCCCAGCAGTTAAGCAAGTTGTCAATGTATCTCTTATATGAAGTAATTGTCTGATCATTTGACTAACAGCAATTGATATATTTTGGGTCATTAGACACGTATGTGCTTTTTGAAGTGCAGATAGATAGATAGATGTCAGTTGGTTACTTTATACATCCCCTGTAAATTAGTGTGAAGACAATTGTCACTTAACTGTCTCTAAGTAATCTAGAGTGTAGTCATTTTGAACGTTTATTTTGTACTGCACTTTTTTGTGAGTTCTAATTTGTTTAAACTGGTTTTATATAAATTTACAGTTTACTTTATGTTTGCTTAAGTATACTGATATCCCATGTAACATTGCATGAAGACAATAGTCACTTTAGTGTCTCTTAGTAACCTATAGTGAAGTCACTTAAAACATTTATTTTGTACTGCACTTTAGAAAGTAGTTATTTTAACCACCAGAAGCAATCTATTGGAGAGTTGTCAAAGGAAGGTATGTTTACAAGCAATCGATTATTGGACTGTTTATGATATGTCTTTTTTGCTGTATATTTGAGGTCAGTACATGTTAAAATAACTAGTTATGTAGCTTATCAAGTAACCAGTTAGGTAGCTACTAAGGTTACTGACCCATGTAGCCAATGCGTTGACAACATTGGACCAACTATCAGACAGGCTCATTGTATTCAAAAAGGGACATTCACGTGTTAAAATATCTACTCACTTAGCTAGTTGTCATCCTAAATGATAGGTCAAATCACTAGTTCGGGACAGTCTGCTAGAACTGCTGGGTTAGTACACTAACACAGCTAAACTACTTTTTGTTTTCATTACAATTTCAAATATAAATGTGTATTTGTATTAGTCTATGTTGCATGAATGTGCATGTTTGTAGTATATATATATTCATAGTTGCTATGGAAAACTTTCATAATTTTTGCACTTAGACATTTTAAAGTAATGCTTAAGAAATAAATGTATTTTTTGCATCAACAAAAACATTATTTTATGTGGGTACGTTTAATTATATTTTGCGTAGTACATAAATAAAAAAATATTTTAAATTATTACTTTTTCGTTGAGGCAGGTGTAAAACAATTAAGTTATTCCAATATGTCATAGCTAGAATTGTAGTACAATTGTTTCATAGATTTGAATACATATAGAAAATATAATTTATCATCTTAACTTTGGATGCAGATTAAAGATTGTGAACAAGAAATGGCATTCATGATCGACTAGACGGTAAGAAAAGTTACCAAAAATAATTTGTCACCTATATTGTACCCATCGTAGAAAAAGACGTAGATCCTGATTTAATGAATGCCTGATATGCCAGAGTATTTATAGAGGATATCAGATCCCAAAAACTTATTCTCATCGCAAAAATGCCTACATAAGTCATTGCAGTCAACTTCCAGTAGCACATAACAGTTATTACTGACACCGAAACAGATGATTTAGTTGTATTAAATCGTCCCCCAGTTTGTGTATTCGGAAGATCTGGATGATTCCGTAAGACTGCACCAAATATTTTGAGAGACTTCAATATTGAGAGATTCAGTCAGTCTGTCCAAGTATTGTAATGTTTTACATTTATTATGTCAATGAGATCTGTTAGAAAGTTGTGGGCAAGAAAATATTGAGTGCCCCTGTAGATGAGATGATAGATAAACAAATCATATATTACTATCAACAAGTAAGAGAGCTATATTCGGCTGTGTCGAATCTTATATACCCTTCACCAAATTATACCTTAAGATAAAATTTAAAAAAAAATTTTTTTTTTCAAAATTGTTTTTTAAAAGTTTTTTCCAATTTTTTTAATTTATTAGTGAAAAAAATTTTTGACAAAAGAATGTTTTTTGTGAAAAAAAATTCGGGTTAAAAAATATTTTTCCCGATTTTGACCCATTGTAGGTCCAACTTTGTATAGCCTTATATATATCGTTGCAATGGACTTTGAAATATCTATCATTGGATATCTATATTGTCTATATTTATGACTTAGTAATCGAGATATAGATAAAAAAAATAGGCCAAAAATAGAGGTTGTCTCGAATTTTTGCTAATATCTCCGTTATTTGTGGACGGATTTTGCTGATTTTAAATAGGAAACTTTTCGAAAGCATGTCTGACAGAATTATTGAGGATTTGGATCCCGAAGATATCCGGGGTCTTCAGAAAATTGATTTCAACAGACAGACAGACGGACAGACAGACAGACGGCCATGGCTAAATCGACTCCGCTATCTACAAGAATTCAGAATATATATACTTTATAGGGTCGGAAAATTATATTGTGGAAATTACAAATGGAATGACAAAATTATATATAGCTTTCTCATTGCACGAGGTTTACAAGAGCAGTCTGGCTGGCTGCTCTTGTATGGATTTCATTACTTTCCAGACTTGGACGCACCACAACTATACACGCCAACTGAAGTTGCAGAGTGCATAAACACAGCCAAACCATTGAAATCATTTGGCCTGACGTTATATCCATATTGATGTTGAAACACCTTGCTGGGCGGGATGTTGCGTACCTATAAACGGTTTTTAACCTGTTATTGAGAAGGCTGGTTATACCCAATGCCAGAAAAATGGGTAGATTCAACTCAATATTTTAATCTGATCCGATATCACTTGTGTCACCAGTCGCGAAGACTCTTGAGGCTCCTTCCTTCAAAAGGCGCTAGTCTTTTCGAAGTTCTGCATCTATCTCTAACTAATTCATCGGCAATACTGCTCACTACCTAGACGAAGGAGATAAAGCTTAATCTAGACTTTGTAGTCTATGGGATACAAATTGGAAAATCCTCTCTTTTAAGAATGTCAAACCCTAAATAATTAATAAATTCGACACTGATTTCACCTTGTTATAATTCGACATACTTAAGTGCATCACAACTATGTGGGTTAGAATATATAGTTCTGAAATATAATTAAAGGCATAATAGAGTGTAGAAGTTAAGCGAAGCATTTTATCCCAAATTTGGAATGTTTTGTACAGGACAAAGAAATGTATGACCAGTAGATTTTTGCCAGTTTTTACGAAAATCTTAGTCATATAATAAATAGTATACTTAAGAATTTCGAGGTAAAAATACATACTCGTATCTTTCTAACAAATTTGTAATTTAAAAATTCCTTTTTTCCATGCATATTTCTGTTTATTATTTTGTGTTTCATGTTTGGCATTGCCAACAAATAAAAAACATTTTATATGAAATCAAATGTAAAAAAAAATATATAACTAAATTTCTTTTTTTTTAATACAAAAAACATCATATAATTCTTTTCTCTTAGTATGTATGTTTTAAATGCCAATATTTTATGATGTTTGTTATGAAAATAAACCAAGCGAGGGACATCATTCAGATGGCAAGAAAAGGTAGGCAGGCTACTTACCTCTACTTATGTGTATGTGTATGACAATATTGGATATTAAAATGAAAATTTAAGTTAACGATTCTTTATGTCTCTGGTTTTTGTTTGGCTTTAATACATATGGAATGAATAAAAACCACTAAATGTAAGAGTGACACTGAACGGAAAAAATGTTTAAAATTTACTAAAATATATTCATAGTTACTTGCTTGTTTATGGCATGTTTGAAATATTCTCAGCTTTAACCACACACTCAAGAGTATTTAGCAGTGTAGTTCACTGCGTCAAATAATATTTCTTGCAGTGTAGGTAAGACTGAATACATGTAACATTCTTTTTTTATCAACAATATTGCAGGCATTTTTATTGTTCATTTTGAAATTCATTCATGTACTTTAGGTAACATAACGAAAGGTACGGAAGGATATGATTCACTTACACACTCACAAATGCATTCATATAAACTAAGTATATGTATATGTGTGTGTGTATATGTGTGTATATCTATGTATTTCGAACACACTCATCGCAAAGTAATGCAAAACAATACAACACAATACAATACAAAACAAGACAATACTCGTACAATTTTAAACAAAACAAGCTAGTTGATATTCTTCATACGCTACATCAAACTTTAGTTCATTCGATGATTCCAGCCATTTCATTTCAAGGACATTTCAAGATACAACAAATAACCAATTATATCTATAAATAAATGTTCTATTTTTAAACAGAAAAGCTTTTCTCTTTAGAGAAATCCTAGTTTAAATATGCACAAACAAATTAAAAATTAAAAACTTGTGAAATATGTAAAGCTAACTTTTCAAGGAAAATGCTTGAAAAACTTCCTCTGCTAATATATATATTTCACTGCTTAAATCATCTAGCAAATCGTTGGCTATTTATAAACACAAATAAAAAGTAATGGGTCTTTAATTAGATAATATTTAATTAAACGACTTGTATAATTTATCTCAGCCAATTAAGTACAGATACCGTAAAGTATAAAATAGTCGAATAGACTTAACAAAAGTTCTATGTTCTAACATGTTTTATTTCTCATATGTTTGCAATTTTAACATTTCTGTCTGAAATGTCACAGTGACAGTTTGTTAACAAACTTTAGTTGCATAAGCGTAAGTATTTATTTATACATAGATACATATTAGGGTGGTTCCGATTATGTATTTTTTGGGGATTTTTCAATGCTTCTTAGGTCTAAAATTGTTCCCCCTAATCTAAAAACCAAATGCTAAATCGAACAACGTTTAGAGGTTGCACATTTTATTTGAATATTCGATAAAAAGTAGAAATATTTAAAAAAAAAAAAAATTAAATGTTGGAAAACTATCAATAAAAAATAGTCTTTGTATTTAATTTATCCATAGATGTTTAAATATAAAAATGTTCTGATATCGATAGACAGTTATAATTGATACAAAAAGAAAAAATAAAAAAATTAAAAATTTTTTAATATTTAAAATTTTATATTTTTCAAATTTTCTTTTAAAGAGATAATTTTTTTTTTCAATTCAAATAAACACTAAATTAATTTTATTTTAACAAATTTGTGATTAAAAATTTCAAATCAGTCCCCACGCTAACCCATAATAGGTATACCCGTTAGATTTGTATTTTTAATCGACAACAATTGAAAATCGAAAAAGTGCATACGAAGGACCCCCTAATGTACACACATGTGAATAAGATAGATGTACTAACGGTAACAATGTATTTCATTATTATGGTCGTATGTATGAGTGCTGTTTATTATTTGTATAAAGTTGTTGACTAGAAATGTACATGAATGAATAAGAATAAAGTTTAAACAGCTCTATTGTAAAATAGCAGTGATTTATAAATATGAGATACACACACACATTCTTATGTATTGGATAACCTATATATGTCTATATATTTATTTCATTTTATTATTATAAGTATGTATTTTATTTTTAAGCAAACTTACCATAGTCCTTACCAAGTCAAAATTTTTAAAGTTCTCAACGTTAAATAGGCTACTAAAACTTTGCTTTCAGACAACGTTTACTTGTAATTAGAGATGCTAAACGGGGAATCCCTTAAATTCCGAAGTCCGGGATTTTTTAATTTTAAATCCCGGGATATTTTCAAAAATCAGTTCCGATTAGCATCTCTACTTGTAATACATTATCTGCCGCAAAGGTGTGGAGAAATATCTCGAAAACTAACCATACGATTTCTGATTTGTGTATTGCTATAACTATGCCTCCGTTTTATCTGTTTTTATTTATTTAATATTTTAATACTTGGCTAAGGGTTGTCAGCCCCAGTAAAATTTTTTTTGAAGCACTTAAGAACAAAATTTCATTCGTGGGAACTTACGATACAAAAATTATGTCTTCTATCATGGGGAGGGTAAGAGCTGTGGAAGCTCTTAAATAGCATTCGAAAGGTGTCTTCTTTCTGAATCCGCTAAGAAACTTAAAATCTTATAGTTACTGGTCTATAAGTGCATAAAAAAACACGAAAACACGAAAACACATTTTTTACCCATAGCTCAATATTCTTGTTCAAAGTTTTAATTTTTTCATAGAAGGGAGCATTAAACTAAATGAAAAAAATGTAGTAAGGACTGAGATTGAAAAATTTTTAACATACATATATGTTAATAAAAATGGAACCACTAAACTTACAGTTTTGAATCGTTTTTTATTTGATTGAAATTATTGTAACAATTTACAAAAAATATTATTTTTATTGTTCTAATCACTAGTGATGAAATTTTGAACCATTTTCGAAAACCCTTCCATTGTGGTTTTTATAGTGCTTTATGTCACTTTGTTCGAAGAGGTTGTCCATCTCCGTTTAAAATCTACCACACTTTTGGACATCTTTCTTCAATTCTCTTTTAACAAGAGCCCAATATCTCTCCACTGCACTCAGCTCCAGCCGAAAATAAGTGCACACACTAAGAAGTCTTATGAATTGAAGCATTCTCTTTTGTAAACATTCCTTGACGTAAATTTCGGTATTTATAGAGCCCTTTGTAACAAATGTTTGGCTTTTTTGGCGCAACTGCATATTGCTTGCCATACCAAGAACTTTTTGGGAACATTTCTGCTTTTGGGTCCTAAACTTTTCTTCAACATTCCCTCGAGCATCTGCAAAATAAAAAAATTGAACCAAAAGCTGCGAAAAATTTTCCATAAATACATTTCGTCATTCATTATGCAGCAGGTATATTTTTTGTATAAAATTTGACTTCAATTTCCGAGCTCTGTCTTTGGCCTCTAAATTTTTAGCAGAGTTCCTTTCAGGAACTTTTTTAGCCTTGTAGGCTTTTAAACCTGCATTGGCTTTAACTTTTCGTACCAAATAGTCCGAGTACTGACCTAACCGGGCTGCTTTCCTAACGGATGTGTTGGGAGCTCTTTTGAAAATGCTTTCTATTTGTTTGGCTTTAGAAACATCATGTGGACAATTCCTTCTACCTGAACCAGGTTTTATTTCAACGGAAAAGTTCTCCCGGTACTGTTTAATAACATTGTAAACAGTTTGATAGCAGACCTTTGATTGTTTGGCCAACTTTTTGTAGGACCAAGTTGGGTTTCATTGAAAATATTTAATAATTTTAGTATGCACTTTTTCTGGTCACTCATTTTAATCAGATTAACAACAAATGAACATAATTGACATTAAACATTATAACTGACATACTTTACAAAGGTAACTTGATCAAAAAAAAAAAAAAAAAAAAAAAAATCAAATAATACTTCGGTTAAAAGTTTTAATGAAAAACGTGTTTTAAGAATTTTACAATCTCATTCCTTAACTTCATGTAGTTTTAATTTTTTGATAAAAGGGAGCATTATACCAAATGAAAAAAAATTTTAATTTAATGTCTGAGAGAGCTCTTAATGCCAGAGTTATATTGTGGAATTTTATGGGGATCATTTTTGTGGAAGATTTTAACCTTCTAGCTCCTCTCGTAGGGGTCAATTTTACCCCTTTTTCGAGAAAAAAAATCCTTTCAAAAAGTCCTAAAGAGAGAAGCTTGAGGGTTAAGATCTTCCACATAAATGATTACCATAAAATTCCACAATATAACTCTGACAATAAGAACTCTCTCAGACATTAAATTACAATTTTTTTCATTTGGTATAATGAAAAGGGAGCTATGCTCCCTTTTCAGGGTGCATTAGCTCCCTTCTATCAAGAAATTAAAACTTTGACCCACTGTAAAAAAAAAAAAAAAAACTAAGAGCAGCTGGACTATAAGTTTATTCTACAAAAAATTATCTACTTAGCATGTCTTTTCAGAATTTTAGGGTCGCTATTCTGTTCCAATCAAAAATTCTCAATTTGTTGGACAATGTAATTATGAATTTTTTTTTTTATACATTTGGTGCTCAGATTCCGTTAGTGGTTTTGTATTAGTTATACATTGGTAACACCAATAATGGTTATTACTTTTTTTTCCTACGTGTAGTTTTGGATTTACCTTCAACATTGGCTGTCATCGAAATCTTAGAAAACTTATAACACATTGTGAGAAATACCTATTTCAATTACTTTAAGATGAAGATTAATTTAAGCCCTGAATAAGCCGTGTGTTCCAAACATTATGTGAAAAGTGTATAGTGAACATTTACGACAGTGGGAAGGCGGTAAACGTAGTCATTTGAAGTTTGGTGTACCTATGATTTGGACTGAACCGAAAAACCACACTGTTGACTGCTATTTTTGTGTTTTTAAATTACCATAGGTTTAAGAAAGACTGGCCTTGGAGAGAAAACATGACGGTTGGAAAACAAAATTTGAGATAAGATAATTTTGCCTCCATTACAAATCAAATTGGACATTAGATAAAACTGATTTTGCATTTTTTTCAAGAATGTTTCCAGGTTTTAGTACAGAAAAACTAAAAGCTCTTACTCGTATTTTTGATGGTCCACAACGATTTCATGTATTCAATAAAAGATTAAGAAGCAGTGGCTTGGAAATCTTTTCTTGCTGTTGTGAACATTTTCTTGGGAAATCAGAAGGCTGAAACTGACGAGGAATTAGTTATAGACCTTTTAGTTAGCTGCAAAAATCGTGTATGTAATATGAGCATTAAAGCACACTATCTGCTCTATTTGTCATTTATACAAGTTTCCTGAATAGCGTATAAATTTTCAACTTTTATGGCCTGAATATATTGATAATAAAATAATCTTGATCCTTGATAAATATACACGCAAATGACATAAAATCAAATACATACATATAATCAAATACAACAAGACTAGGCGACACACAGTGGTTAGCCAACATATTATTTTGGTAGCTCGTGAACGATTGAAGATATTTTGATGAAATTTTACACAGTCAGAGCAGAGTTGGAATGGGTGACTGGAGGACAGTCCGGTAGTACTTGAAAATGTCTATAAAAAATGTCTTTACATGTATGGGTTATCTCTTTTAGTTAGAGATATATTTAGGTTGAAAAATATATATATTTTTTTTTGATTACTCTACTATGAAAAATAAATTTTTTGAAAAGCGCTCCTCGTGCAAAATATATCTTTTATGTAACTGCTACCCTGAACATAAATATGTCCAAAATTATTAAACTCTCAAGATATTTTGATATTTTTTAGCAGTTTTAGCTCAAAAACGTATAATTTAACAGAGTGTTTTAAAAACCGTTGATGGATTTAAAATCTCTTGAGTACAATTTGTTACTTTAACATTTAAGAATGTTTGCCGGATTGTACAATTGTACTGTAAATACATGCAATGGTGTATTTCTGTATATTTTGTTAGTGTAAACAAAAAGTGCACTGCATATAAAATGATGCAAGACCATTTGCACAAGATTGTGAATTGGGCTAATATATTTATGTTTTTTGTGTACTGCATAAATTAGACAATTTAGCGATTACTATTTTATATTAAAGTTGGTAAAACATTAAATATTTCTTAAATTATTTTATATTTGGTTATTTAATTTTATTTGACCTTTTTGTTTCACTTTAATATGATAATTATTCAAGCTTGAGGTCTTTTTTATAAAAATATTTCAATTTTTATTTCAATATTTTTTAAAAAAAATACCTCAAGCTTGAATAATTATCATATTAAAGTTAAATTATTTTAAAAATAACAAAATTTTTTACAAAATCTGAAATGGAAAAATGCATTTTTTACTTGTGGTCTTTAAATTTTCATAACTTTTTTCTCACATACTTTATGGAGCCAGTTCCACAAAATTATAAAAATTCGCGATTTTATTATTGTTTATGAAATGTTCAACTTTTTGGCTATCCATAATAAGCGAGTGATTGTAAGAGAGTGCGAAATCATGTGAAAGCTGCTTCGAAGGCGTATTGGAAAATATAAAACTAATGTTCATATATGTATGCTATAATTTAAAATGCAGCGCAAAAAAAAATATGAAATTGAACAAATGTGCAGCCAGTAGATGTGACAAACGTAAAATGCCGCCCTTTACTTTGTAAGGGATGTTTAAGGATGCTGCAACATTATTATTGTTGTTAGTTGAAAAATATGGTTCAGTAGTTAATTTAATAATATTTAATTAATAATAAATGTGGTGGACATAACGATGACAATATGTATGTGTGGGTTTGTATGAGTGTTTGTTTGTATGTATTATTTATGTCTATTGTATATAGATGTATATACATACATTTATATGTATATTTATGAATTGTTTCGGTTAGAGAGGAGAATATATTTTATTGTTCATTGTGGTCACTTTTTCGTACTATTATTATTATTATGTACATGAAGTTAGTTGTGTACAAATCTATACATTTTATGTTTGTATGTATGTATGTATTTATGTCTATGTTAGTAGTATTTATTTGTTAGCCAAGTTTATTAATAATACATAAACTGTTTTACTTTACTGTTTATTTATTGTTAAAAATACAAAAATAAATAAATAACACTAACAATAACAAAAAGTAGTCGCAATATTAAATATAATAATACACAATGTTATTAAAGTAATTGTAAACTTGTTCAATGTTTATTCTTATGGCTTAAATATTTATGAATAAACCAATACAACAGAAACTAACATAAATACTCACACCTATGCCCACATAAATTTATATACAAACATACCAAGTTATGTTTGTACATTAGGTTGACCCTTATTTTGCACTTTTCCGATTTTCAATGTTCCCAAGGTCTAAAATTTTTCTCTGTCATCTAAAAACTAAATGCTGAAAATTTTAGCAAACTCGAATAAGGTTTAGAGATTGCAAAGTTTATTTGAAGTTTCTAGTTTTGGGTCAAAGTAGTAATATTTTCAAAACAAAATAATGTTGAAGAAATAATCTAATTCAAAATTGTTTTTATAAACTTGAGATTTAGTGTTTATTGGAATTGAAAACAATTTTGAAATTTCGTTTATTATGTTAGAGAACTTGTATATTTGAACATCTTTGGGAATTTATTTCAACATTAAATTATTTAAATTATTTACTTTGACCCAAAACAAATGAAATTTGCAATATCTACTAAACGTTATCCGATTTTGCTAAAATGTTCAGAATTTGGCAGCATCGACAATCGAACAAGTGCGAAAGAAGGGCCACCCTAATGTACATAGACATGTTTTAATAACACATAAATATAATATGTATGTAGTATTATAGTAGGGCCTCCAGTGTACAATTTATATGTTTGTTTAAATAAAAATATATGTATTAAAAAAAAATTTTGGTGAACTTGTGCGTATGTGTGTGTGTGAAAAGGATCTCTTTGGGTGTAGGTGAGTTTTAGTGTGTGTGTGTATATCTACATGATAGTAATAAAAGTGAAGATTATAATATTTTTAATTGAATTTTTAAATGTACTTATCTTTGAATGTGTATGTGTTTGATTGTGTGTATTCATCTGTACTGAGTGAGTGAGTTTATTAAATTGTATTACAAGAGATGTAAATGTAAATTTCCATATGATATTTGTTGATGATGTACTATAAGTTACGTGTATATATTAAACACTATTTAACATTTGAATAAGGTTAAACAATAGTTACACAATATTAAACAAAAAGTGAAACAAATCAACTTTAAAATTAGAATTTCTTTAATTGAACTAACTCCTAAAATGTATCTATGTGTCAATTAGGTTAAATTTGTTAGTATCGACTTTGGGTCTTTTAATTTTAATCCAAAAAGACAACAATTTCCGATATAATTTAATTATCATAGAGCATGTTTCAGTTCATGTTTTAGGCCTCCTGTATCACATTATTATTTATTACTTATTATTAGTGACTCTACATGAACTGCGACCCATATGATATTTTGTGCAGCCCTAAACTTCAACAAACTGGTTCAGGCTACGTATACAGCCAATTACCCTGTTTGATGAGAGAACAAAAACCGAGTCATTTCGCTGTGCACGACGTCAACATTGTACAGTCACATAAATCGTGCTCAGAAGTCTCTTAGTGCAACTCTGAACTGTTTTGTTTCAACATTACCTAAACTAAAACCAGAATATCCGGCAGTTCCAGAAAGTAGTTTCAAATCGCCTTTTCCGAGTGATAGCTACTTTTGGAATCTTCGTTCGGATAGAGTAATGAAGTGAGGGACTGCCTGAGACCAGATAAGTTACCCCAATTTCGGCCAACCAATTAAACCCAAGAATAAATTCTTTCCGCAGTGTATTCCCGTGCAGGAGCAGGTTCTATGAGAATTAGTCAAACAATCGGTCCCAACCAGGTACCCAGTAATACAATCACCCCTATCGCGAATCAATATTTCACATGAAATATGTTCCCTTTTCCCATTTCTCGTTCATCTACTTTGTTCATGTGAAAATATTCCCCATGTTGTGAAATTTTTAGATGGAATTTTGTAAACAATAAATAGATGTTACGAACAAAATCAACTATTGTGAATGAAAAGTTCATGGGAATATCACGATAGCAATTTTCCCTTCGAGGGGAATGGATATTTCATGGGAACAAAATTTAATAGTGCGCGTCGAGTTCATTCAAAAATGCAACCCAGAGTCCATGACCACACCAGACCTCACCTTATATTTTCCTAAGTGCCGCCGGCTATCCGACTCAGTAGAACATATCAGGATGGTAAAAGTTTCCGCCTGAAGTATTGATTGAATACCCATTTGAACTGTTGGATTTTTCACAATTCCATGTTGTATTTTCGTCTTGAACAGAAAATTGTTTTTAAGGAAACAGTTTTTGTCGATGATTTTTAAATATCTGTTAGTTTTCTTTGACATTTCGCAATAACGTATTAGTCCTCGAGTTTAACTTTGATCGAATTAAAGTTCTTTATTTTTTATTGTTCGAGTGATCGATTAATTTTTAAAATTTTTTTACCCGATTATTCCAACGAATAACTGCAGACACCTTTCCAGGGTCTTTAAGGTTCAATATAAAGAGTGCTACACGCAGAAAAAAAATATAGTTGTACATTGTTACTGTAACCATTTAAAATTTGTGCATGGTTACTGTAACAATTTCAAAATTTTTAACAATATTATAGTCACAGTAACTATATATATGATTGTGGTAACAATAATATGGCTAATTTACGATTCACGTGAATATTTCAACCATATATATGGTTACAGTAACCATGTATATGTTTGTGACAACCATTTATATGATGAAATACTTACCATATTATGATGCTCTCATATCATAATCTGAGAACAACATATTATGATAAAATTATTCATCATATAAATGGTTGTCACAAACACATACATGGTTACTGTAACCATATATATGGTTGAAATATTCACGTGAATCGTAAATTAGCCATATTATTGTTACCACAATCATATATATAGTTACTGTGACTATAATATTGTTAAAAATTTTGAAATTGTTACAGTAACCATGCACAAATTTTAAATGGTTACAGTAATAATGTACAACTATATTTTTTTTCTGCGTGTATATTCGGCTATGCCGAATCTTATATACCCTTCACCTATGTTGTGGATGCATTAATTGCCCATTTTTAGCGTATAGCATCCTAAATATATCAAGAAAACTTTTAAAAATTTTACATTTAATTGCTGACGAACAGATTATATTGTAGAAGTATATAATCTGTTCGTCTGAAGAGTATAAAAACAACAACGCCAAACGAAACACCATAAAAAATAAAAAAATACGCAAAGCAATGAAGCCAACACACATCCAAACATATGTACGTTTTGTTGCTTTTTTGTCAAAGCATGCAATAAATTGTCTTTCTTAGATGAAATTTTCAGAGAAATTTTTTGCTCATATCCCCTTTATTTATGGACGGATTTTGCTGATTTTAAATAGGAAACTTCTCGAAAGCATGTCTGACAGAATTATTGAAGATTTGGATCCCGAAGATATCTGGGGTCTTCAGAAAATTGATTTCAACAGACAGACAGACGGACATGGCTTAATCGACTCCGATATCTATAAGGATCCAGAATATATATACTTTATAGGGTCGGAAAATTATATTGTGGAAATTACAAACGGAATGACAAACTTATATACACCCTTCTCACTAAGGTGAAGGGTATAAAAATTGGTTCATAATAAAATTTCCAGAATTATGAATTAACGATTTGGTTACCTTTAGATTTTTTTCTTCAATAGTTTTATGAATTTTAAATATTTTTAAAAATTTTTAGTGAATTTTTTATTAAAAATTCCAAAATTTTATTCATTCGAATAAAAAAATTATTTTTTCCTCGATTATTCTAATTAGTTTTATTCAAATAATAATATTATAAATTGATTCTTCTTTGAAATTCAATAATCTATGTTTTTCCTTCTTAAAACTTGCGGTATTTGCCCACATTATATTCGAAAACGGAATACTTTCCGAAAACGAATATCCCATAGAACTTTAATGATTTTCATTAAATTCAGTTTATTTAGAGAAAAAAGGAGAAAACAACAATTTAATATTATTTTAAAAAGTCAAAATAGTCATAATAGAGTATGTATTTAATTTCCTAACTTATTTGACCCTTTAAAAGTATCTAATTCAAATGTCTAAGATATAATAAAAGTCACAAAGATCATGTATCCTTAAAGAAATTATTATTATTAATAAAGTTGTTTTTTGGATGACAATCCATTTTATAAATCTTGTGTGTAATGATAATAAACATATGCATGTTTATTATCATTACACACAATCTATACATTTGAAAGCACCATTGTTCGAATCAGCAACGATGTAGACGTAAAGTTTAATTAGTTTTTATTATTAATGGGACTCCTTAAAGCAAGGATTTCATCAAACCACAAACAACCTCATCAGCATAAATACAACTTGTACCAAAATAATTAAAAATATGAACAACGAAAAAAAAAAACTATTAAAATTACGATTATTATTATTAATAATATGCAGACATGTACATCATACAACAAACAATACCCAGCAAACATGAAATTGAGAATGATTTGAAATCTAAATTTTTCTCAAATGACAAACATTTGATAATGATTAATAAAAAGTGGACTTGAGACGTATGCTTACTAAACTAAGGATATAAAAATATATTTTTTTATATTTTTTTTTTTTTTTTTTGTATTTTCAAACTGATATATCTTTAGTGCATTTCTTCGCCTTACTTTACTGCATTTTCCATCATTTTTATAAGCTAAACATTGTGAGAAGTTGTAGCGAAGCAAAAATAAATATATATTTTTAGCTGGGATATGTAAATTACATATGAGATATGTGTGAATATAATCCATTAATGTATAATGTATGTGTATTCAAGTGATGTCCATAAAACATATTGTAAATATGTAAGCAGAAAATGATATAAGTTCGCACATCAATCACAACATTGCAATATCTAACATTTACAATCGTATATGTACAATATGTGTTTAAAACCTTTATGTTGTTATAAATAATTAATTAAAAATTTAAATATGTACTTTGCAGTTTTCGTACGAGTCTCCTCTATTTGTTTATTAAACCTGCCCTTGGGATTTATGATTGTAGTCCAAACATATTACCATCATTATCAGTATCATATTACATCATAATATTTTTGTATTAATCATAATGTGATCATCTAACATCATATTATAACGCAATATGATATGAAGTAATCATATTATGATTCAAAGCAATCATAATATGATACAAAGTAATCATATTTTTTAAAGTGATTTAGTTTTAAAATGCTAAATTCCAAACTTAAATATTATTGATAAATTCACTGAAATGTATCGTAAGGGTACTCATTTAAACGTTTGAGTTTCCCATTTGTGCAAATGTGCAAAATTGCGCGACGTGTTTCATGAACCCACCTTTTAAATTTTTTGCAATTTTATACAGAAAATGTCTATTTGATAAAAATAACAAACAAAAATAAATTCAATAAATGCTTAAAAAAAGTTTTAAAAATTGTATAAATTTAAATTCTAAAAATTTCTAATGAAAGTGAAATCTTCGGAACAAACTATGGTAAACATAGTTTGGAAGATTTTGCTTATGTTCTAGCTGTTGGTTAATATTTCAATACACAATGCCATTCATTCTGTTCCAAAGTCACACAAAAAAATAAAAAAATGTACAAAATATTTGTATTTTATTTGATTTTTATTTCTTATAAAAAAAGTAAATAAAAACTGATTCATCAAATGCACAATAAATTCATGTTTGCGAGTCTAAATTGTCGCATAAACTTATCGGAGTTGTGCAAACGAATTTCCATACAATGTTTGACAGTTCATTTGCGAGAGTGTACAGTTTACGAGGCATTTAGAAGTTTACATGAGTACCCTTACTGTGTAGTTTTCGTAACTATGCCGATCTATGTTTTTTCTCTGCGTGTGGGAAGTTTTCAAAGTGTATATTTTTTTCTTGATCCACAATTCCTAGTTTAGAATCTAAAACAAATTGAGGCAAATTAAAGTATTACTACTTAAACATTTAATTTTCAGCTGTCAAATCGAGCTAACCATAAATATTATTTTGCTAAAACTTCAAATATTATGTAGTATGTATTTGAAATGAAATAAAACACATCTTTCCAGTTGAGCAGCTTTAAAG
Source organism: Calliphora vomitoria (assembly GCA_942486065.2). NCBI lineage: Eukaryota > Metazoa > Arthropoda > Insecta > Diptera > Calliphoridae > Calliphora > Calliphora vomitoria. The sequence goes on from OW818031.2 coordinate 92,632,940, forward strand.
TAAGTAACATGAAATTGTGTTGTAATAAAAATTTTGTCAATATTTGTACGGGAATCTTTGTATTTGAAGTGATAAATATTTATTTAATACCTGTTTTCATGTGATTTGTTTATTTTTTGTGTACGTATTATTTAATTTTGATTCTTATTTCCTGGTTAAGGTTAAATAATTTACAGAAAAAGCAAAAAGAATTGTAAACAATATGTTTTCCAACGAAATTAAATTGTTTTCTGTTATTGTTTTCAGTTTTGTTAAAACTGAAAAGGTCTCCATTGTTTTCTCTATTTATTTAATACCTTTAGAAAGGATTAAGCAAATAAGTAAATAAAAATTTAAATAAGTTTTCAAATGAAATCATCACACATAATGGAAGGGAATGGGGATGGTTTTGTTATTCATTTTATTTAATTTTAAATCAAACTAAAAAATCATGAAACCACTAATTGCCGTTTAAGTAACATCAAATAATAAATTGCGTTCTAGGTTCAAAAGTTGAAAATCGAAATTTAAAGAAAATAATAATAGTTGGCCAAGTTGGCTAAAGTTATCCCTAATATACATTTTCAGCGCGTTTAACGTTACCGCAATTATAGAAATATTTTCTTAAATTATGAAAATACTAATTTTTGATTTTAGTAATAGAGCTTATTTATTGAAACCTATAGAAGTTAGTTTATTTTTAATTTTTGTAAACTTTATTATAAATTCAAGTCAGACTGAAATTACGATTACCAATAAAAAACCATTAATCATTATCAAAATAAGCCAAAATACCGTTACTGAAAGAATTTAAATTAGCGTTACCGAATCGGATGCTAACCTTGCTAGTTTGTTAATAAATTCTAACATGCGTAAAAATCTTTCATTTTATACCCACCATCAAAAAGAGATGGTTGTATATTGATTTTGTCATTCAGTTTGTAACATATGGAAGTATTGGTCATAGAACCAAGAAGCATATATATATCCTGGGTCCACATAAAGTTCTAAACGATCTAGCTATGTCCGTCCGACTGTCTGCCTGTTGAAAACGAAATATTCTCTGTTGATAAGGTTTTGTTTGGTATTGAAAATGGGCAATATCGGTCCCAGGTATCACCTAGCCTCATATAGATGTCTCTCGGAATACTGTTTGAGCAATAAAATCGTGATAAAATTTTGAACAAATTCGTTCTGAAATTATGTATACTGTAAAGTAAGGCGAAATCCTCATAGAAGGCCAAAACTACGGGGTTGTCACAGATTCCAATCGTTGTCGAAATCGGTTTCGAAAACGACAGAAAAAGTACATTGGTTTAGAATTAAATTCATTATCGATTAAACAAAAAATTATATTGGATTTCATAAGTCAAATGTACCTTTTTTGTCGTTTTCAAAAAGGATTCCGACAATGATTGAATTCTATGACAACCCTGATTGATGGTGGTACGGCTGAATATAACACTCTTACTTGTTATTTATGTTTTCTTTTGGTTTTAGGTTGTAATTTTATGAGAAGAAGATAAATTTTGCCACAAAAGAATATTTTCCAATCAATTTTTAAAAATATTATTTAACCATAGATCTCGTTATAATTAAATTATAATGAGAGTGCATTATTCAAAAATTTTGAAAGAGAAGCAAAATTTATTAAGAAGTCAAGCCAGTAAGTTCTGGAGTTGCCGTTCAGTACGAAATTACAATTCCTAGAGAATCTAAATCAAAAGTACAAAAAATTAATCAGAAAGTTCCAGTTTTAAAATATATAAAAAATTAATTGTAGATGTACAGGACTTAGTATTCATCATACAAAAATACTTCCAGAAAAATTCTCATGAATATATCTGATATATTGATACCAATATAAGTTCAGCAGGATACCTGTGAACTTAGGACAGACCAAGAGACAAACTTCACTAAATCGTCTTCGCTATCAATAAGGATCCAGAATATACACTTTTTATAGAGTCCCAAATAAATATTGTAGAAATTACAAATGGAATGACAAACAAACACTCATGATGAAGGGTATAAAAATGAAAAGTAATTTATAGTCACACCATATTTTGAGTGCAGAGTACAATTTTTATTGTGTATATCTATTTACATTAGGGTGGCAATGAGATGTGAGAAACATTTTTTTCCAACTTCAACGATATTTTACCACTTAGCCTAATTGTACCACTTAGCCTAAATCTTACATGCTGAAAATTTAAGCAACAGCGGTAAACTCTAATCTTGAACTTTAATTAATCTATACATATAAAAGAGTAACGTTACTGACTGACTAACTGATTCATCATCGCACAGCCCAAACGACTGAAGCTAGAATCATGAAATTTTAACTGTGGGTTCCTCCCTCCCCAAAACGATCCGTTAAGAAGGGATTTTTGGAAATTCGAACGTTTTGGGGGTAAAAAAAGGGTAAAAACGGGTAGATTCGGTAACCTTATATCTTCAAAACAAATAAAGATACAACAAAAACTTAAAATTGAATGTTACTCCATTTAAAAAATAAGCTGACAGGTGTTTCGTACTTTTTCGAAATTCGAACCTTTTAGGAAGAAAACGGGTAAAAACTCTATTTTGGTACTTTTTTGGCTCCCTATGTATCTTTAAAACTAATAAACATAGAAACAAATTTTAGATTGTATTCTTTACTTATCAAAAAATAAAAAATATAAGTTTGGTACTTTTTGGAAATTCGAATCTTTAAGGGATAAAATTTGTGTTTTTTTTGGTACTTTTTCATAAAATATGTTTTTTTTTTTTATAATTTGACATAGAGATACGAATATTTTATTATGAGCTCCCACCACGATACAGAAATTTATTTGTATATAATTTTACCACCGTAATGGGGATAAAAAAGCTACCAAAAAGGGGATAAAATCGGGAAAATACATTTTATTTGAAATTATTAAGCCAATTCTGATCATTTTTTTAACATTGGTTTCCGGATTCATGCAAAAATTAACTAACAGAGTGCTATTTGGAACTCGACTGCCAAGCTGTATATTTGTCCAAATCCGGGTAAACAGTTTGGTACTTTTTTTAAAACTTATTTTTCTTGAGCACATTAACACAGATTGTAATCGTTTGAAGAAGGTCTTTAGCATAAACAATTTTGCAAAATGGCGTTCAAGGAGGAAAAGGGAAATTGGTACTTTTCTTCTAATGGTACCTTTTTAATCTTTTAAATTATTTCACTTATCGACATTAAAGTTAGCTGATATGTATCTGAGTAAAGCTAGTATTAGGAATAGGGGATAATATTTAGGTACCAAAATGTGAGAACTGTGCTATATGTACTTTTTTATTGTTCTAATGATACTCTTTGAATTTTCTATAACAATGGACTTAGAAACATGAAATTAAGCATATATGGTCCTAAGTGAGTGAGAATTCTAGGAGGAGACTTTTTGGTACCTTTTCTTTATTCGAATGGTACTTTTTGGAATTTCTCCAAAAATGAACCTAGAAACATGAAATAAAGGTTTTATGGACCCGAGTGAGTGGGAAATCACAAGTGTTGGCTTTTTGGTACTTTTTCTATATTCTAATGGTACGTTTTGAAATTTTTATTACAATGGACTTAGGAACATGAAATTAAGCATATATGGTCCTAAGTGAGTGAGAATTCTAGGGGGAGACTTTTTGGTACTTTTTCTTTTTTCGAATGGTACTTTTTGTAATTTATTCACCAATAAACTTAGAAACATGAAATAAAGCTTTTACATGGGCCGAGTTGGTGGGAATCCACAAGTGGCTGCTTTTTGGTACTTTTTCTATATTCTAATGGTACTTTTTGAAATTTCTATAATAATGGACTTAGAAACATGAAATTAAGCATATATGGTCCTAAGTGAGTGAGAATTCTAGGGGGGAGACTTTTTGGTACTTTTTCTTTTTTCGAATGGTACTTTTTGTAATGTATTAATAAACATGAAACTAGAGACATGTTATCCTAAATTATTATTAATTCACAAAGGGAGACTTAATAGTACTATTTATTTCATTCAATTGGGGTGGCGAAGCGCACCGGGTCAGCTAGTAAAAATATATATTTTTTGCATGTAATGAGCAAAAAATCAATGTTTTAAATTTCTTACATATCATTCTGACATATTTTCAGAATTTTTTTATTTAACATACAATTCGAATCGATGTTGAAGCCGGTATCAGATTATTCAATTTAAAGCTAATTTTAGGTAAATATACAAAATTTTCCAAAATTTTAACTTTGACCTCATTGGGGCAAATTTTCATTGGGCTTAAAGTTAATTGATTTTATACAAATTTTCAGCATGTGATCAACTGCCAAATAATCTGTCCAAATATGTTGAAAAAACAAAGTTGATTTTTCATTGTCACCCTAATCTACATACATATTTAAATGTATGCTAATACATACATATACTATTCAAATGAACTCATATACTGTCTATTGTTCCTGATATTTACACACTACAAACATACTAAAAATGCAAACATTTCAAACATCTCGTGTGATTCTAATGTGCCTACATATTATGGGCATTATACATTCCTGAATGTACATGTACATAGTATGTACGTACGAGAACATTTATTTTACAAATGAACACTACTAACAGACAGACTAAGTAGCAAATACATTTTATCCTAATCAAATACTGACAGTGTACTGGAAAAAAAAGAAATACAAATAGATAGAAATATTGCACCAAAATTTAATCTTAAATCAAATATAAAACAAATTCTAAGCAACATTTTATATCCGATATAATATAGCAAAGAGTTTCATGCTGAATTTCTAAAACAAATTGATTTTTTCAATGTAATTCTATACATTTTTAAACAAGCTTTGTTGGCAATGTCTTAAGCAAAATTGCTAATATAATTAAAGATTTCTTCATCATTGAAAAACAACTTTCTAGGGGAAGGCAAACACTATAAAAAACCACTATCAACTAATTATTTAAACTGCCAAAAAAAAAAAAAAAATACTTGTTACAATGATATCAAGTTTTGCAAAGACAGCATCAATCACTATTTTACAGATGACTTTTTTTTTTTCTGTACATTTTCAAACAATGTATCAATTTAATTTTAAAAAACGTAGATTTCATGCTACTTTAAACAGTATTGCACCTTTTATTTTGCAGACATTTCAAAATTATTTTACAAGCCAAGTAAAGCGAAAATGGCAATAACGCACATAATCTGAAAATCATAAAATAAAATACTATTGCTTCTACAATATTTGAACAAGTTGAACTCCAAATATACATCACAGTTTTTCCGAATAAAAGTAACGAGCCAACAGCCAACAAAGTTGCAATAAACAATAAAAAATTGTGCAAAAATTGCAGATTTTTTCATCTATTCTCAAATATTTTACCAGTAATTCCAGTGCAACAAAAATAAATTACATTTTTTTTTTTTTTTTTTGTAAAGCAAACAAACAAACACAGAGATATTTTAACATAAATACAACAATTGTTGCAAAAAATCAATAAAAAACTTGTAAAATGGTTGGAAGAACAAAAAAAAAAAAAAAAAAACCGAAAAAATATGTTACAAGACTTTGAACTTTTAAGATGAATAGAACAAATTTGAAAGAAAAAACTTGGAAACAGAAACCAAAATCTTAAAAAGTACATACATACATAACAACATGCTCAAACAATAAGAAATATGTTCATGTTCATAGAGATGTATAGTACGTGTGTCCATGTAAGTAGGTTTCTACATTAGGGTGGTCCCCATTATCAACAATATACACATTAAGAAATGTTTTTTCTTTGGTGTTTTACAGATGCCAGATCCCCTTCCCCGAAACATCCGGATGGACTTTCGACGCTTTCCCAGCTACATCGAAAACGTCATACCTTCGGAAGTTGACCGATTGCCAATGGCAAGTGCTCGGAATATGTTGCATCAAACCGCGGTTTCTATTAAAGGCTACAAACGCAACAGAGTCTTAAATGACTTAAATGCAATATCGGATAGTGAGACCCAATTACCCAAGCAAGAACCGGTTGGTGCAGTTTCCTCAACTGCACCAGTGTTGTCAGATTAGGGGATTTTTCCCCAAATTGGGGATTTTATTTTGTAAATGGGGATAAATAATTGGGTTTGGGGATATGGGGAACAGTTGGGGCAATATTGTATGCTTTGGGGATTTTTTGAATATTTTTGGGGATTTTTTATTTTACTTTTTATTTTTTTTGTTTTAGTTTTCGTATTTATGGAATTGTTCTAATTATTTAATTTATGTAAGAGTTTGTTTTAAATCGAAAGAAAGCATTGGAATACAAATTTAAGTCTGGTTAGTCTTCAAATTGCAACAAATTGCAATAATAACAAGGATTGCCAATATAAAATGTCAAATAATTTTATATTGTTATTATGTATTACCAATAGATATTTTATTATCCTAAAAAAGTGATTTGATAAGGAGTTTTAATTTTCAAAAATTACCCCCATTAACACCACCTGGTTAGGCGTTAACTAATAGTTATACTGTCGGTTAAAATTATTTTTGTATGAAAACTGTCAGCATAAATATTAGTTAACAGACTTCGTGTTACTGGGGGTTAAAGTATTTTCTCTTTTTAAAAGTTAAAAAACTAACAAACCCTAGAATTAAAAAAACAATATCTGAATGGCTTAGTAAATATAAAATTGTATTTCTTATGGAATAAAATTAGAAATTTTAATTTATGAGTTTTATTTTTTAAATTATTTTACATACGTACATAAATAAAATTAATTGTAGTGCAAATAATGTATGTATGAATTAAAATTAGACTATTATTTTTACTGGGGATTTTTGGGGATAGCACAAACTGTTTTTTGGGGAATTTCGGGGATGAAAAATTTAAATTTGGGGAAAAGTCTCGAAAAAAATCTGGGAACCCTGAACTGCACCAACCCACCTCTCATCAATGTCCTCACGACACTTTGCTCTTATTCAATTATCCTACCAGGTCTACAAATCTGCACCCCACAGACCTATGGTTAAGACCAACTGAGGTGGCTCAGTTTCTCCAGCTCCCACTAACACCTACAAACACCCACACAAATAATTAATAACGTCATTCTTATAACTTCAGGAAAACTATTACATCCACAACTTCCAAAAAAAAAAAAATTCAGATGTGTAGTACCCTATTGTATCGACATACACATACAGATATGTATAAGTTATGTATATGCGTATCCGTTTTTTTCTTATACAAATCCATTTAAGTATAAAAAGAAATAAAACAAAGATCAATACTTGTATTGGTTGAATGACTGAAGGAGACTTGATGGACTGACTGACTAACTGACTGAATGTTTCTGACACGAATTTGGACTGTTGAGTAGCACAGGGGTAGAGGTAGTAAACAATTTTATAGTTAGAAAAGTCTTATAATGTTCACACACTCAACGTCATAGTTAAACAAACAAGTACGAGCATGTGTGTTAAAATCAAAGAATACAGGTTGAACTATGAGTGGACTTTAACGAGAACCGGTAGAAAAATTATTCTTGATTTAACTGCAGTGATAGACAAATTAAAGAAATCTGCTGTTATTTAATATTTGTACTAGAAAAAAAAACCTGGTACACTCTGTTAGTCGTGTAATTTTACTTTAAATCTTCTTTTCACATTTCATCAAAGGCAAACGAAGTGCCAAATATTATTAAAAAACTATTCGTTTATTAAACATTTTATTAAATTAGAAATTTTTTAAATTAGAAGTTTGTCATTCCTTTTGTAATTTCCACAATATAATTTTCCGACCCTATAAAGTATATATATTCTGGATTCATATAGATAGCGGAGTCGATTAAGCCATGTCCGTCTGTCTGTTGAAATCAATTTGCTGAAGAGCCCAGATATCTTCGGGATCCAAATCTTCAATAATTCTGTCAGACATGCTTTCGAGAAGTTTCCTATTTGAAATCAGCAAAATCCGTCCATAAATAACGGAGATATGAGCAAAAATCCGAAACAACCTCTATTTTTGATCTTCATTTCGATTACTAAGTCATAAATATAAACAATATGGATATCTAATGATAGATATTTCAGTCTACTACAACGATATATATAAGGCTATATATAGTAAGTTGGACCACATCAAAATCGGGAAAAATATTTTTGAACCCGAATTTTTTTTTACAAAAACATTTTTTTGTCATAAATTTTATTCACTAATAAATTAAAAAAAAATTAAATTAAAAAAAAAATTTCGAAAAAAAAATTATTTTAAAGTATAATTTGGTGAATGGTTTATAAGACTCGGCACAGCCGAATATAGCTCTCTTACTTGTTTATTAATATTTTTATTCCAAATGAATGTTATTCTCAAACTGACATTAATTGTTTGCAAGTTATATCTTCTTCTAATACGAAGAAATTAAGTTTAATTTGTATTTGGTTCTCTCAACAAATTTTGTAATATAATTTTGTTTAAAAATGACTTGTGTTGAATTTAGTCACGATAGCAGCATGTCTAACAGATTTACGAGCGTTCAAGCTGATTTTCGGAAGTACATTTGTATGAGGGATAAAAGAAATCATGAAGCGATTTCATTCATTTTCAAATTTTCATCGATTTATCTTTAAAATTTTGGCCTGTAGTTTGATTATGAAGTTAAGGTGGACTAAATAATTCGGAAAGGCTTTTATGACGCCAAATTTTAAATAATTGTTTTAAACACCTTCAGTAAAGTTTATTTTTTATTTAACATAAATATTCATCACTCAAAACTCAGCAGTTTTGCAAATAGTCAATGTATCCCTCATAGACAGTGATTTTCACTACTGTCTGATTACTTGGGTGGCTTCAATTTATATATTTTCGGTCATTTGACAAGTTTGTGTTCTTTGTAATGCATAAAGTAATCAATAGGCTACTTTATACATAGCAGCTAATGTAGCGTGACGTTAATAGACACTTTAGAGTGTCTGAGTAATCTAGATCGTAGTCACTTTAAATTGTTTGTTGGACTGCACTTTAGAAAATAATTAATAGAAATGTCCTTTTGTAATTTCAAGTGTAGTCTGTTTAACACATATTTTACTGAAGTATTTGAGTTGTCATTAGAGTAAAAAACTGCCCTGTTGTGGCTGTAACCAGTAACCAGTCTTCTGGTCCTATTAGACTGCCTCTTTGTAGCTGGTATCTGGTTGGGCTGAGTACTTGTCTTTCAAACTGGTTTGTGGTCAATAAGATTTCGACTAGAACACGTCCATGTTAAAATAACTAGTTGTTTAGCTAGTCTGGTAATCAGTTATATAGCTAGTAAGGTAACTGAATCTATGTAATCGGTATGCGTTGACTAACAGACAGGCTCTTTGTAATATATTTAGGCTCACACATACATAGGGCATGCAAATGTTGTGAACTATGATATTGTTACGAATGTGCAATGACGATTTGAATTTAACGGTCTGTAACGATTGCCTGCAGCATTCATCATGTTTGGCATTGTTTGTAAGTATGGCAACACTAAATGTTTGGGCTGCTGGCAATAACATCGAAGGCTCTGGAATTCGAACATTCGAGTTTTTTCGGTTAAGAGCATTGTAGAAGATTCCCGAGAGATGGCGTGTGTATAAATGGTGGCAGAGGCTGCAGTCGTGAGTTGAGTTGATCATTGTCGCTGTTAGAGTTAACATCAACTGTCTTGTACGTGTATACTTGTACATTATAGAGTGTGTGTGTGTATTTCTGCGAATTGATAGACGTGTATAAAGACACTGAGTGAATATTTGAACTGTTGTTGTTGTACATCTACATCTATATAAATATATAAATGACTTTGTAAGTTTGTTTGCTTATTTGTATGTTTGTTTGAGCATCACGCCTAAACGGCTGATTCGATTTTATTGAAATTTGTAACGTAGATAGATCCTTACTTGGAAGCGTCAATAGGCTATAACTTTTTTCAATACTTGGACCAGAAAGGGGTAAACAGGGGGAAAACCGGTAAAATTGGTACCTTTAGTTCTTAAACAATAATTACTAAACGGCTGAACCGATTTTTACTACGACAGGGGTAGCGAAGCGCACCGGGTCAAGCTAGTTTTAAATAAATAGTTGTTACAAAATTTAAACTACTAAAACTGCTTTTATTTTTGCAATCAAAAGTATCCGGATTATTTAAAGGAAATAAACCCCGTTTTTAAAAGGTAAAAACGTAACAATATGATTCCTAAGAAAATCATTAGTTCGGGATAGTCACCTAAAACTGCTGGGAAGTATATCTTTGAAATATTTTCAAGTATTTATTTGTATGTGTGTTTGTGTACATTTGAATTAGACTGTAACGGTCGGTCAGTTATAATTCATGTTTTATTTTTTTGCAGCTCTTTATGATGATGTCGTTGTCGTTGTTGGAATCAAATTGCACATAATCGTCCATTTCTTGTCGCATCATGTTTTGCCAGTATTAGTTAGTATTATTATGTTTCTTCTTTCTTTCACGACTTACAAACATTCATCCATCCATCCAACCAAGCATTCATTCATTTACAATATAAACTATAATGTATTTGTTAGATGTATGAATGAATGTTAGAATGTAGTACAGACATACAACATACAAATATTATATTGTTTATCATTGACTTGAAAGTAGGTATGACATTTAATTCCATCCGATTTCTTCTAATGCATTTACAGATTACTTTTTTCACACATGCTTGAGTTCACATCAGATGCGTCGTTCTTTATAGTTAAGGGGGGAGGGGGAGAAATTTTTATTATTTTAAACAAACCCCTTTTCACTCTTTCCATGCTACGTTATTTTTATTTTTTCAAATGCAATTGTAGCCATTTCTAATTTAGCTGCAACACGTATTTAACTTTTTGTACGTTTTCATTTCTTGCAACTTTCGTTAAGAGTGGAGAAAGAAAAATTCAAAAAAAAAAAGAGTAGAAGTTACTAGACAAATGTGTCAAACAGTCAGTCAGTCATTGTTTTTATTTCTAAGTATTTTCTTTGTTCGATTCAATTTTTGTTACAACAAGCAGCAGCAGCAACATTTTCTACAAATTGCATTTAGGTCTACTTAAAATATTAATTTCTCTTCTTTGTTTTCTAGTTGGATGGGATTTTTATGTAATTTTTTTGAAATTACAAAAATTTGTTGGTCTTTTTTTTTGTTCAGTATTTAATCTCCTTTGTCTGTCTACATAAAGTGGGTCATAGATGGTATTAGGGACTGTCCATTCGTCCGCCCGTCTGCTTATTTTCAGTTTTTTTTTTGTTTACACTGTAGCATCGATATGAATTCACCTGTTTTAAAAGCTTTTTATTGTAATCTTATTACGTTAAGAAATTGTAAAACAAAAATCACTCACATACTGCTGGAAAAGTTAACAATTACAGAGGACATTTTGTTAATTGAAATATGGTTTTAAATATTATTCTTGTACATGGTTTGTATGGCATACATGTATAAGCCATTTATGTATTTAGTTATTTTTTTTTATCATTTGTTAGCTACCACATGTAATTACAATAAATGTATGTCTGAAAGAAAAATTTATACATTTGTGTATTGTAACAGGATTAAAAGTAATTTTAACTTTTTACCTTTAAATGTTAAATAGTACTCTGAAACAGATTCAAGAGAAGTGAGTGTTGTTTCTATATATTTAGATTTTTCTACTTTAACCTTATTTATGCAATCATTTCCGATTCCAGATTTGTCTGCGCAATAAAAATATAAACTTTTTGAATAGAAGATTCCAACGGACCATTGTGTTTCAATTCGAAAAAAATAAAACCAAATCGATGATAAGTATGGAAAGCGAAAGATAATTAAAATGAGAATGTTAGAAAATACAAGTTCACTATCCTGTAATTAAGCGTCCTGATACCACTTATAACACAGAAGAGAAATGTGTTATAGTCTGCAACCAGTAATGTCTTCTAGTCCATAGTAGAACTCCCTGCCTAGCTATCCAATCCTATTGAATTGTAGCCTTGGGCAATGACATGTGACATGTTCTATGGTATCAATCTTATCGCACATTACATACAAATCTGGAGTGTTATTGTCTCATTCACTAATCCCAGCCCTAACCCGTTGCCACTCCTACAAAGGTTCTCAGACTGCACCTATCCATGTCCAGTTTGGGTCATATGGCCCTTGACATTAAGCAGTCCGTTCTGCTTTCGTAGGATCGGCTGGTATCATTCATGTACAGACAGATTGGTGGTTTTATCCCTAACTAAGCTCACCTATAGGTCCAGTCCAAAATCTTGTCTCGCAAATTCTTTTTTTTTTATCTCGGTACCCTGCTAATGACCAAAATGTGAACATTTTGGAGACGTACTTTGTCTTTACTTTTACCTCAGGTAAAAAGTTCGCGCATGATTTCACTGATAGAAGCTTTCCTTTTACCAATATCAGGCAGTAGCCAGATTAGAGCTGATAAAACCGCTCCTTAGGTGTTCCTTTTTCATCTGGTCTTCTTTCACAATAGAATCTTCCACCTTGGACTCGAATTGACAATTGTGTGAACCATGCAATGTATGCAATACAATGGAAATTAAGTACCTATAAGGTATCCAAGAGTCAGGAGTATTTACTATGTCAAGCCATGTTGCATATAACCAACCAGCTCGAGACACACCTTAAGATTTACACATAAGGTACAAGGTGGCGCAAAAGTAATCCTCCTATCAGAAAATGCTATAAATTTTTCGATTGGCCCCTAATGTCAGTTCTGTTTTGACATTTGTGTAGTAAACACATGCGAAATACACGTTAATAAACAATGTTACGCTACACTGCTCCAGAACGCGGAATATTGCTGACTATTTATTTGACCAATAATCGGTCGGTGACTTTGGCACAACGTCAATTTCGTCGCAGATTTCCTGGCCGTCCAACGCCTACTGGTGAAACACTGCGACGTTTAGCCGCTCGCCTCGAAGAGACTGGCACAACACGAGATGCTGCTGGCGTGGCAGATCCCAGAGTAGCCGTTCTGCAGAGAATATTGCTGCTGTAGCCGAGGATGTCATGGAAGCGCCGTCGACATCGACCAGACGACGTGCCACGCAAATGGGTATCACTCGACGGTCTTTACAGCGAATTTTGGTACAAGATTTGAAGATGTTTCCATACAAAGTCCAGACGGTGCATCAGCTGTTAGCTGCTGACCCCCAATCACCACCAAGAGGAAGATGATTTTTCATCAAAAATAATCATGACTGATGAGGCCCATTTCCATCTTAGCGGGTACGTAAATAAGCAAAATTTACGCTTCTGGGGCACTGAAAATCCGCGTGTAACCCACGAAGAGCCATTACACCCGCTCAAAGTCACTGCATGGTGTGCTGTTTTCGCTGGAGGAGTCATCGGACCTTTTCTCTTCGAAGACGTCGCGGGCCAAACGGTTAATGGTGAGCGCTACAGAGCAATGATCAACTAGTTCTTTTTGCCGCAACTTGATGAATTGGGATTGGAAAACATGTGGTTCCAACAGGACGGTGCAACGGCACACACTGCACGTGCCACAACCGATCTGCTGAAGGATGCATTTCCCGGACGCCTAATCTCCCGTTTTGGCGATTTGCACTGGCCAGCAAGATCGCCTGATTTGACCGCTCCAGACTTCTTTTTGTGGGGCTATTTGAAGTCGCGGGTTTATGTCAACAAGCCTCAGACTCTTGCAGCTCTTAAAGACAATATCCGTCAAGAATGTGAGGACCTAACGCCGGAAGTTTTGGCCAAAGTGATGGAAAATGCCATAAAAAGGGCTCAAAGGACAATCAACTGTCATATTCTCGACTTGATGTAAAAAAAATTAAAAGACCAAATAAAAATAATCCACAAGAAGAATCAAAGTTTTTAATTTTTTTTTTTTTTAATTACAGCCAAAAAACATCGGAAGTTTACTTTTGCGCCACCTTGTATATAAAGTGTATATTCAAAAATCGAGAGTGGCAATCAGTATCTGGTTTTTATCACTATTTAAATTTAATATTCCAAAATTTTAACCAGAATTATCAGCACAGCAAGTTTACTTGAAGCAAGTCTCTTCGATTCCCTTTTAAACTTGCTCGTCTGTTTACACACAGCAAGTCTGTGTTCAATTTTGTATGTCAAAAGCTAATAGACGCCATAGTGAAAATGAGAAAACAAAAGAGAATTGAAGAGACTTGCCAGTACAAGCAAGTGTGTACCCCTCTTCTTTTTTTCTTGCCACTCTCTCCTATAACTCATACTTGCGGCAAGAAAACTTGCCTTGTGTAAAAGCAGACATATAAATAGTTTTTTCAGTTGATGGGGAATAGTTGAGGAATATAAAAATTTATTTTCAATAAATTCTATTTCAGAGTTTATTATTTCCCCTACAAACTATTGTAAATAGCCTTTATCAAATTTATACAAATTAAGTGGAACTGTCTCCACATATCCAGTATTAAATTCCAAACTTGTATAAATTAAAGAAATGCGTTTCGAAACAAATATCCGTAGTTCAGTTCCAGCATAAGTAATCAATTTGCTAAAACAAATGAGATGCTAACAATTCTTGTAATTTTATAACAAAATGTAATTCTTTGCAAGTCAATTTAAGATCGTAAAATGTTTATGGCTTTTTTCTAAAGACTTATTAAATATCTAGTTTATTATCTGTTTAATATTTATTATAAATTAGTAATTTTAGTATGTGGTTTCAGATTTTAAAATGTTTAATTACTGTTTTGTTGCTGAGAACATTAACTACAACCAGGAAGTCAAATTGACTATACTTACATACAAGGGTTCATAATTTCCCGGACTTTTTTCATTCCAGGGCATTGTTGAATACTAAATTAAGCAAAAAACCTGTAAAATTTTTCATATAATCCGCCAAAATACAATAATAATTAAACGATTAATTTAAATCTGGAAAAAAATTAAAGATAACATTTTTAAAATCTAAACCAGTATTACTTTCATATAAAGAAATTTTCCCACAAACATTTCTCAGAGATTTCTAAAAAAATATTCCCTGGAATTCCCGGAAAATTCTCATGATAGGGAACATATATACATAAATTGGAATATTGAAAACTAGCTCTAGTTACAGCTAATGTATCGTTATTCCTAAAATACCATTTCAGCTCGACAACCGTTATCCCTTAAAGTATCCTTATACCAAAAACAGAGATTGAATCGAATTAAAAATCTTATCAATGTTGAAATCAACAACAGAAAATTACAAGTTTTAGAACTTTGCAAAAATCATAATATAATAAATTGTAAAAAATGTTTTAATTTTTTTTAAATTCTTAAAAGAAAATAAGAATTTATCTTTCTATTCATTTTCAAATGGTACTGTCATTGTCAAATGTATATTATATTTTCGTGAAACTTACCTTAACCCGTTTTATTTTGTCTGGAAAGATATAAAACAACAAATGATATTAATTTTATATTACACAACTGACGACAAAAATTGCAACTTTTAGATATTATTATAAGATTTAATTTGAAACACAAAGTAAGTATTATTTACCATATATAGTATGTATGTATTTATAATATGTTTACAGTCTTACTTGTTTGATATGGTTTAATAAATATAAAGATCCAACAATATCCCAAGGTAGGTTAGTAAAATGGATATATGTATGTACATATATTGTAGTAGAAAAAAGCATGCTTCAATTATGACAAGGTATTTAATAATAAGTACTCGATACATTTACATTGTCAGTTACATACAATTACAAACATTTTACACACATACTAAACGTTATAGTAAAATTTCCCAATATTTTCACAATGACTATTAGAAATATATACAGTGTAACACAAATTAATTCTAACAATTTTATATACTTAGTTCAAAAGAAAATGTGCAACGTTATGTAACCGTCATCCCATTTTGCTTAAATTTTAAAAAAATTGGTTTTTCGAAATCGGAGAACAATTTTTAACCTTGGGAGTATCGACAATACAAAAACTCCATAATAATGGCCACGCTAATCTACATTAAAGCGGACCCCTAATAAATTAAAATTTTCAAAAATTTATATTTTTAAGGTTTACCATGGATCTTGACTTTTATTCGAAGAAACCATGTACAGCTGTGTTCAAAATAATAGGAGCAATAGTTGCCCACAATTTAATAAGGTTATTTTGTTAGTCTGTCAACATTAAAACCATGTAAAAATGCTAACGGTTATTACAATGGAATGTAAAAAACCAAAATAAAAAACAAGTAAGAGAGCTATATTCGACAGTGCCGAATCTTATATACCCTTCACCAAATTATACTTTAAAATACAATAAAAAAAAATTTTTAAATTTTTTTTTTTTCAAAATAGTTTTTTCAAAGTTTTTTTCCATTTTTAAAAAAATTTTTTTTTTTAATTTATTAGTGAAAAAAATTATGACAAAAGAATGTTCAATGGACTTTGAAATATCTATCATTAGATATCCATATTGTCTATATTTATGATTTAGTAATCGAGATATAGATAAAAAATAGGCCAAAAATAAAGATTGTCTCGGAATTTTGCTCATATCTTCGTTATTTATGGACGGATTTTGCTGATTTTAAATAGGACTTTTCGAAAGCATGTCTGACAGAATTATTGAGGATTTGGATCCCGAAGATATCTGGGGTCTTCAGAAAATTGATTTCAACAGACAGACAGACATACGGACATGGCTAAATCGACTCCGCTATCTATAAGGATTCAGAATATATATACTTTATAGGGACGGAAAATTATATTGTGGAAATTACAAACGGAATGACAAATTTATATATACCCTTCTCACGAAGGTGAAGGGTATAATTATTGTGATTTTATTTCTGTGATTTTTTCTAGTGATTTCTTTGTTTGTCCATGAAGTGCATGAATCAAAAAAATAGGTGCAATTGTGATTTACAATAAATTAAAGTGATTAAGTGTATAAATCGTGTGTGAAATAATAAGTAAATATGAAAACCATATGCGAAAATGTTGTAACATTATGATTTTATATAAAATACTAGCTTGACCCGGTGCGCTTCGCTACCCCTGTCGATGTAAAAATCGGTTCAGCCGTTTAGGCGTGATGCTCAAACAAAAAAACAAACAAACAAACAAACAAACAAACAAACAAACAAACAAACAAACAAACAAACAAACAAATAAACTTACAAAGACATTTATATATTTATATAGATATAGATTGTTTTATTTTGAAACACTAGGACGTGGAAAGTACTGTCACGAAAAAAGCTTGAAATTATTAGAATTCTTCGAAATTAGGGAACAAACACATTGAAATTATAGAAATACTACCATGCTCTGATCAGATGATTGCAAATGCCTTGTCATACGAAAAAAAGCCGAGACTCACGGTCGGAAGATAAAAACATCGAGTCAAGATGACCAATTTAGTAAAAGCGAGCCTTCCGCGTCAACAAATAAAATTCAAAATTAACTTAAACTTCCTTTAAGTGTTGTTACCATTCGTAGGCGATAGCTGGAGAACAAACTATTCGGTATGAAGTTCGCGAAAAGTGCCCTTATTAACTAAGAAGAAAGCAGCGGCAAGATTTAAAAACCCCCACAAACACATCAATTGGCCAAAGGAAAAATGGAGAACTATTTTGTGGACCGACGAAAGCAAAATTGTATTATTTGGTAAAACTTGATACAGGCAGTACGTTCGACGTCCCCCGAACACAAAAAATTAAGTCCAGTACACAAGAAAGGCAGTTAAATACGGTGGCGCGAAAGCATTGATGCTTTTCATACAACGTTGTTGGTACAATACACGAAATAAAAGGCACTATGGACGTTGAAATATAGGATAGAGTTATGCTGCCATATGCACAGAATATGCCACTTAAGGAATGAGATCGAAAAATTCTTAACATACATATATGTTAATAAAAACGAAACCACTAAACTTACAGTTTTAATATTTTTTTATTTGATTGAAATTATTATTACAATTTACAAAAAAAAAAAAAAATATTTTTATATTTAATTACTAGTGATGAAATTTTGAACCTATTTTGGAAACTCTTCCATTATGGTTTTTAGAGTGATTTCTGTCACTTTGTTCGAACTGGTTGTCCATCTCCGTTTAAAATCTATCACACTTTTGGACAACTTTTTTGTGCTCTTCAATTCTATTTTAACAAGATCCCAATATCTTTCCATTGGACTCAGCTCCAGGCAGTTTGAAGGATTTGCCTCACTTGGTTCAAATACCACATTATTGTTCTTGTACCACTCAAGTGCTTGTTTACCATAGTGATAGGGTGCCAAATCAAGCCAAACATAAGTGGACGCACTAAGAAGTCTTATGAATGGAAGCAGCATTTTTGTAAACATTCCTTGATGTAAATTTCGGTATTTATAGAGCCATTTGTAGCAAATGTTTGGCTTTTTTTGCCGCAACTGCATATTGCTTGCCATTGGGAAATTTTCAGCTTATGAGTCCTAAACTTTTCCTCGAGCATCAGCATCATAAAAATATTGACCCGGAAGCTGCGAAAAATTTTCCAGAACAGTTTTGTCATCCATTATGCAGCAGGTATATTTTTTGTATAAAATTTGACTTCAATTTCCGTGCTCTGTCTTTGGCCTCTAAATTTTTAGCAGAGTGCCTGTCAGGAACTTTTTGAGCCTTGTATGTTTTTGAAGCTGCATTGGCTTTAACTTTTCGTACCAAATAGTCCGAGTAATGAGCTAACCGGACTGCTTTCCTACCAGATGTGGTGGAAGCTCTTTTGATAATGCTTTCTAATTTGTTGGCTTAATAAACATCATGTGGACCATTCCTTCTATCTGAACCAGGTTTTCTATCAACGGACAAGTTCTCCCGATACTGTTTAATAATATTGGAATTAGTTTGACGGCAGACCTTTGACTGTTTGGGCAACTTTTTGTAGGACCAGTTGGGTTTAGTTGAAAATATTTAATTATTTTTGTTCGCACTTTTTTCTCGTTACTCGATTTAATCAGATTAACATTAAATGAACATAAAAAAAAAATCAAATAATACATGGTTTAAAAGTTTTAAGAAAAAACGTGTGTTAAGTTTTTTCCGATCTCACTCCTTATATCGGGAATAGTCTCTTAAACTGTCTAGAGTTTATTTTCAGGGGGACAATACATTTTTTTTTTATCTGAATCGGCTTCACTTTATGCTGATACATATATAAAATGTTTAACAGTTTAAGACTTCCGTCAACATAAGAAACGGAACTTTATACCCACCCTTAATAGAATAAAATTTTCCACCAGATGTTACTTTTGCATGATTATTATTGGTTCACACTGTACACAAGAAATTATAGATTGTATAATATTTTACGTATAATTTATAAAAGTTACTTAGATAGATATCAATCAATTTAGATGTAAGTTAACATCATAAACATTTGTGTATTTAACTTGTATGCAACATAATCGAAAATAAATACTTTAAGCTTTTAAATATGAATTCTTTATCCATTCATTCAGTTATTCAGCCATCCAGCCTGTGTGTCAGTCAGTCTGTCTGTCTGCCTGCCTGCCAGCCAGCCTTCCTTCCACAGAGTTTGGTAACACCCAAAGAGATAGTCAGTGAATTAAATAAATAAATGAGTAAGTGAATGAATGAATGAATAAATAAATGGATGTAAAAAGATGCTAAAGAGAAACCAGAGTAATTTCGTTTGTACAGTGGCGGCTATTTAGAGGCACCACTTTTTGCTATATTTTAATGAAAATATTATATGTAAGTTTAACAACTACTTAAAGAAATAATATTCATTTATTCAGCTGTGTCGAATTTTGTACAACTTCCACCAAAATATCAGTATTTTTCTACAACTTCACGATCATCAATGATTTGTATGCTTCAATCAATTTAATTTATTAATGTCATAACAACCATTTTCCATTTTTAATAGCAAATATTTCCGACCATCAAAAAACCGTTTAGGCGCTATTGAAGTTCTTAGGCAGATGATAACCGAAATTAACATATTTGTCCTTAAATATCTGGCCGCCTCTGTAGGTAAATCATCGTATAATTTCATACAGCCACCCTTTAAAGGTTGCTCCCTTTTAGCCTATACCCTGTATAAGAGTTTGCACTTAAACGAGAAATATTTAAGATAATTTCAAAGAAGACAGGAAGTGAGGCATATCATATTTTTGTAACTCACACACCCCCACGACCAACAGACGAACATACCGGCTGATAGACTGAGTTTGTTCTGTATTTTGTAAACTGAACGAACAAAGTTGTATGCAAACAAGAAACATGAAAGAAAAAAAGAAAATAAAACAACAACAAATCATGCCGATTATGAAAAGTAAAGAATAACAACAAACCCAAACTCAGAACTTTAAAAGTACAAGTTCTTTGAGAAAATTTACCTTGTGTGTCCCAGGCAAAATACAAAATTTATATTTCAAAAATTATAATTAAATACAAATTTAATCGTTAGCTACTGTACAGATGTGCTATGTCCACTTTTTGATATTTTTATACAAGGCGTTTGAATAAGTAAGAATACACTGTACGTAAACAAAGTTTACAATTATTTAGTTTTTTTTTTCCTTGTTTTCATGTTTTTTTGTTAAACCTGCAGATTATTAGTCAAATGGAATTGTGTATAACTTCGTTGTTAAATGTGTAATATATCTAAAGTTGTTTTAATTGATTGATAAATTAATTTATACAAAAAAAGCGTAAGGAATTATTGGATCATATTGAAATGTATTATCATCTCGAATTTCGATATCAAAAACCTTGCTCAATATCATTTAAGAGCAATTTTATTTAAAATAAAGACTTTAATAAAAAAAGAGAGCTATATTCGGCTGTGCCGAATCTTATATACCCTTCTCCAAATTATACTTTAAAATAAAATTAAAATTTTTTTCGAGACAGTTTTTTAAATTTTTTCAAATTTTTTTTAAAAAAAATTTTTTTAATTTAAAAATTTGTTTTTAAAATTCATTAGTGAAAAAAATGTATGACAAAAAAATTTTTTTTGTGAAAAAAATTCGGATTAAAAAATATTTTTCCCGATTTTGACCCATTGTAGGTCCAACTTACTATAGCCTTATATACATCGTTGCAATGGACATTGAAATATCTATCATTAGATATCCATATTGTGTATATTTATTACTTAGTAATCGAGATATAGATAAAAATAGGCCAAAAATAGAGGTCTCGGATTTTTACTCATATCTCCGTTATTTATGGATGGATTTTGGTGATTTTAAATAGGAAACTCTTCGAAAGCATGTCTGACAGAATTATTGAGGATTTGGATCCCGATGATATCTGGGGTCTTCAGAAAATTGATTTCAACAGACAGACAGACGGACATGGCTTAATCGAATCCGCTATCTATAAGGATCCAGAATATATATACTTTATAGGGACGAAAAATTATATTGTGGAAATTACAAACGGAATGACAAACTTATATATACCCTTCTCACGAAGGTGAAGGGTATAAAAAATATGAAATAGAAATTGTACCAACGAACTTTTTCGAAACTGTAATTATTTGTTATATTTATAATTCATACCAAATAAGTAATAAACAGTATTAAACGAAATTCAAAAATATTTAAAACAAAGGATTTTAGAAGGTTTTAGAAGCTAACGATCAATGAACACAAATTTAATACAAAAATTCGAAATTGAACCGAACAAACGATACAAATTTCCAAACTGCTTATGGAAATATTTAAAAGCGTGACAATTTCAAATTAAAATCACTGGTAAAAGAACTACTTCTCGAATGATTCCTAAGTAGGCCAACACCAACGTCTGTAGGGTCTGCTGTGGATTGGTCTCACTCCATATGAGGCAATTTTATTTATTAACAAACCCGTTAATCCAAAAATGAGCATCATCGCAATTTTGGGATAAAGCAGTAGATTATAAGTTGCACGAATCAATTACTATTCATGATGATTTGTCAAAGTATACTGATTAGAAATGACAAAAAGTGAGAGCAATATGACAGTTAACCCTTTCGTAAGTTTTATCGGTTGGGTTGGGTCAAACGCAACCTTATAATACCCCACACAATTGAGCATAAACATTTTTCTTTTAAAATTTCCATAATATATTTTCGTGAGTGATTTTCGGATGAGGGCCTTATAAGGGTGCTATGGCCAATTATGTACCGATCGCCATGAAATCAGCGATCAAAATAAAAAAAAAAAATTTTAAAAAATCAAATGTTTTTCAAAATTTTAAAAAAATGTTTGGTTTTTTCAAAATTTTTTTCAAAATTTTTTTTTCGAAATTGTTTTTTGTTTATTTTTTCTCAAAATTTTTTTTTAATTTTGTTTTCACTAATAAAGTGAAAAGAAATTTATGACAAAAAACAAATGTTTTTCAAAATTTAAAAAAAAAATTTTGGTTTTTTCAAAATTATTTTCGAAATTGTTTTTTTTTTGTTTTTTTTTTTTATTTTTTTTTCAAAATTTTTTTAATTTTGTTTTTAAATTTATTAGTGAAAAAAAAAAATTTATGACAAACATTTTTTTGGTAAAAAAAACTTCGGGTTAAAAAATATTTTTCCTGATTTTGACTCATTGTAGGTCCAAATTACTATAGTCTTATATACATCGGTGCAATGGACTTTGAAATATATTTTATTAGATATCCATATTGTCTATATTAATGACTTAGTAATCCAGATACAGATCAAAAATAGGACAAAAAACGAGGTTGTCCCGGTTTTTTTCCTTATATCTCAGCCATTTGTCGATTTTAAATAGCGACCGAGCCGGAAGACTTCCCGATATATTGATTTTGTGGCGAGATGTATTTGTGCAAAATGTACTGGAAAACTGAAAAACTTAATTTCGAAAAAATGCGAGTTAGGGCCTTTTTAAATGAAACCAACGATATAGACTTAAGGAAAAGATTGAAAACAATGTTTTGGTGAACACAATTTTTTGGTTCTTCTGATTTATTGTCGGTTTGAATTTCAAAATCGTTGGAAAGGTCTTTGAAATACCTATTATTAGGTATCCATATCGTCGATGTTAATGACTTAGTAATCCAAATATAAATAATAAAAAAAATAGGCCAAAAATCGAGGTACAAACGGAATGACAAACTTACCACTCATAATGAAGGGTATACAAATTCTTCGGGCTCATATACATTTTGCATATTCAGGAGTCTAACAAACTTTGCCTTCTCTTCAATGACGATCAATAAAATGAAAAAAAAAAAAATATGAAATCTATGAAAGTGTCATTGAAGTAAAAAAAAACTGTGGAAACCCCACCTGTTATGGCTAATATTTTAATGAATTGCAAATCAAAGAATGATGAAGGCATCAAATTAATGGAAAATAAACTAAAAATGGCTTTAAAACGAAATTATTCTTTGAAATCAAGTTGTTTGTACATGTTTGTACTTGTTTGTATGCTTTCATTGGTGTTGTATGGAATTATAACAGGAATTTTTGTTTCTCCTTTTCTTATTTGGCAGGTCGCCTAAATGTCTGGTCTGGTTTACTAAAATGTTTATTTCATAATGATGTGTTGTTCAGCAGCAACGACACCAAAGTAACATGAGTAGTGTTGAGTGTATATGCGAGTCTTTACCCAGCAGTTCTGGGTGACTGTCCGGAACTAGTGATTTTACCTAATTACATAAACATTACATTTAAGTACCGGTTACATAGTCAGTTACCTTCCTAGCTATATAACTGGTTTCTTGACTAGCTACATAACCAATTATTATTTAACATGTATGTATCCTAAACGTAAGCTAATTGACCTCAAATAGTCAGTTAATAAACATCTCGTAGACAGTCCAATAACCGATTGCTTCTGGTGGGTAAAAAAAAACTACTTTCTAAAGTGCAGTACACAATAAATGTTTAAAGTGACTACATAATAGATAACTTAGAGATACTAATGTGACAATTGGCTACATGTTAGATTACCTGGGATGTATAAAGTAACAACTGACTTCTCTCTGCACTACAAAGAACACATAAGTGTCAAATAACCCAAAATGTATAAATTTTAGTCAGGCAAGTGATCTGGCATTAGTAGCAATTACTTTCTATAAGGGATACATTGACTATTTCCAAAACTGCTGGGTAATGGCCTATTCTACACACTCACACATTATTTAAGTTATTTAAATAAACATGTAATACAATTAAAGGCAATCAATCATTTAATCAAAATATTTTATAAACACAAAAACTCACACACGTTTCTCCTCTGCAAAAATCCAAATGTAGGGTGGAAAAGGAAATATAAAAAGATCAGGCAAACATGTGTCGGTGTAGTGAGAGTGAATGTTTGAATTTGTTTAAACAATCGACAAAATGTTCTTTTTTTTTATTCGTCAGCATTTTTAGTAAAAGTTGTCTATAAAAAACATTATATTCCATTCATTTAATTTATTGTAGAGGCAGTTCTTCCTCCGGGATTGTTTGAGTAAATAATATACTACACATACATAGATATTGATGTTGTTGCTGTGATTTTTTGTTCGTTTAAAGTTTTTCTTAATATCATTATAAATTAAAAGCTTTTTACTTAATGACGACATTGCAGTCAAAACTGTGTAAGAGTAATTGAAAATTCAAAATCAATTATCGATACTTTGTTATTTAGTATGCACAGATACACAAAGACTATGTTATGTATCTACGTGTAATAGAATAAATATAATGAGTTTGTATGTATGTAAGTATTTTAGTGTCTAGGACAGCAAAGTAACACCAACTCAAATTTTCTCTAATTATATTCCTTTTTTGACTTTTGTGAATAATGAACACTTAACTTTTCAGAAGTTAAGTGTAAAATTAAGGTTGATAGACAAATTACAATGTTCGAAAAGTCTTCTATTTTTACACTCTATAGAAGCAAACAATGTCGTCTGTGCTTTCAAATCAATAGAAAATCATAATGTTTAGGATAACTGGTTTTTATTTCTCAACTTACGATTTATTTCTTCAAAGTTATAAGGCACTTAGAAAATGTATTTTTAAATTGTGGCCATTTCTTAAGTTTTAGAAGGAGTCAATATTCACAGGCTTATAGATCGGAATAATGTGGAGAATGAGAAAAAAAATCGTAGACGAATTGATAATTTAATCACTTCTTATTTAATATTTAATATTACTTTTGGTCAAATAAAATACAATTTTTTTTAAGTTCCTTTAAAATAAGGACTGAGATCGAAAAATGTTTAACATACATACTATATGTTAATAAAAATGAAACCACTAAACTTACAGTTTTGAGTCTTTTTTTATTTGATTGCAATTATTGTTACAATTTACAACAAAAAACATTTTTATAGTTCTAATCACTAATTATGAAATTTTGAACCTTTTTCGAAAACCCTTCCATTATGGTTTTTATAGTGATTTCTGCCACTTTGTTCGAACAGGTTGTCCGTCTCCGTTTAAAATCTACCACACTTTTGGACACCTTTTTTGTGCTCTTCAATTCTCTTTTAACAAGAGCCCAATATCTCTCCACTGGACTCAGCTCCAGGCAGTTTGGAGGAATTACCTCTCTTGGTACAAATACCACATTATTGTTCTTGTACCACTCAAGACCTTTCTTACCATAGTGACAGGATGCCAAATCAGGCCAAAAATAAGTGGACACATTAAGAAGTCTTATGAATGGAAACATTCTTTTTTGTTAAGGTTCCTTGATGTAAATTTCGGTATTTATAGAGCCATTTGTAACAAATGTTTGGCTTTTTTGGCGCAACTGCATATTGCTTGCCATACCAAGAACTTTTTGGGAAATTTTTGTCTGCTATTGGGTCCTAAACTTTTCTTCAACATTCCGTCGAGCATCTGCAATATAGAAAAATTCACCCAGAAGCTCCGAAAAATTCCATACGTACATTTCGTCATCCATTATACAGCAGGTATATTTTTTGTACAAAATTTGACTTCAATTTCCGTGCTCTGTCTTTAGCCTCTAAATTTTTAGCAGAGTTCCTATCAAGAACTTTTTGAGCATTGTATGCTTTTAACCCTTCATTGGCTTTAACTTTTCGTACCAAATAGTCCGAGTAATGAGCTAACCGGACTGCTTTCCTACCAGATGTGGTGGAAGCTCTTTTGATAATGCTTTCTAATTTGTTGGCTTAATAAACATCATGTGGACCATTCCTTCTATCTGAACCAGGTTTTCTATCAACGGACAAGTTCTCCCGGTACTGTTTAATAACATTAGAAACAGTTTGACGGCAGACCTTTGAATGCTTGGCCAACTTTTTGTAGGACCAAGTTGGGTTTTGTTGAACATATTTTATAATTTTAATACGCACTTTTTTCTTGTCACTCATTTTAATCAGATTAACAACAAATGAACATAACTGACATTAAACATAATAACTGACATGTTTTCCAATGTAACTTGATCAAAAAAATAATGAAATAATACTTGTTTAAAAGTTTTAATGAAAAACGTGTGTTAAGAATTTTACGATCTCAGTCCTCATTGTTTTCCATGCCAAGAAATTTTTGGGAAAACTTCCTGCTTTTGGGTCCTAAACTTTTCTACAACATTCCCTTGAAATGCTTTCATTTATTGGCTTTAGAAACACCATGTGAACCAGGTTTTCTAACAACGGACAAGTTCTCCCGATGCTGTTTAATAACATTGTAATCAGTATGACGGCAGATATTTGTTTGGCCAACTTTTTGTTGAAAATATTTAATATTTTTAGTACGCACATTTTTCTCGTCATTCATTCTAATCAGATTAACAACAAATGAAGAAAATTTAGATTAATCACTATAACTGACATGCTTTACAAAGGTAACTTGATAAAAAAAAAACCTATAATACTTGGGTTAAAAGTTTTAATGAAAACGTGTGTTAAGGTTTTTTCGATCTCAGTCCTTATAGTGTCCAGTCAGAGTTTACAGCCTTCTTCTTCTCTAGTCTTTTCTTGTCGATATTCTCATCATAAAAGTTGTGTCAACATTCGGTGAGGGACGACATAATCCTATTTCTGGACCATGATTTGTTGAATGGTTTCATGTCATGAACGATCATGCTAAGTGATGCTACGTTATTCTAATGAAAATATCAAGGAGAAGAAGGTCTAGCATCGTCTTTAGAATAGATTTGAATAGTGGAGGTCATCTGCATCTTGTAATGTTGTACATTCAATGTACAACATACTGTTTGGAAAGGCTTTCATTTTCTTCTACAAGAACAAAATGCTTGCCAAATCAGGATTTTCTGCCAATTCATGTACTTTTTGGGCCATATGCTGTGTAAAGGTCTTGTTCTTAAAGACGTCAATTTCATGTTTAGCTGTTAAATTTTGTTTTGCATTCCTATATGGACATAACTTATAGCATTATAAACAAATACAAATTATCGCATTTAGTTATAATGGAACCCTAATGTACGCAATGTTTTTATTTTAATAAATGCTATAGAAAATTCCGAAACCCCGACCCAATGTATCAAAAACTGTAAGAGAGTTAAAATTATCCGTAAGATATTTGGTCAATTCACAAGGTCTCTTATCATTCATATTGTCATAATGTCCTAATATATCACGACTCGGCTTAACCGACTCTTAGGCATTCGGCGTTGGTCTCTGCTGGTTCGTTACGATAACAGAATAAACATAGCATAGAAAATAGTATTATTTTAGGACATTTTTTGCTTACCATTGTGAAATATTAGGACATTATGACAATATGACATGATAAGAGACCTTGTGAATTGACAAATTGTATATTTTCAGCAATGTCCACGAAAGACGAACTAAAATAAAAAATACACAAACATACACATATCTGTGGCTGAATAATTGAACATCGATTTCCAGATTATTCAGCACATCAACTAAAAACCCAACTAAAAACCCTGTTGTGTTGTTATATTAAAAAAAAAAAAAAAACTTAAAATCGCTTTTATCAAACTTTATATTCACTTCTATAGAATTAAATTCTAATGAGTTTCCAAAACTTTATACTCTCGTTTAAACTCTTTAAATTTTTAAGTTCATTTCGTTAAGTTCATTCGTTTTATTAAAAAGTAATTTATTTCTGCAAAATATCAAGGTACTTAAATTTGCACAGCAGCAAAAAAATCTTGTAATAAAAAAATCTTTTAGGCAATTTTTCAAGGGGATACTTTTTTTTAAACTTTATTTATACAAATAATTAAACCATCATCAATGCAATTCTATGCAAAAGTAAAAAAAAAGAAATAAATAAAATGAAAATAATGAAGAAAGAAAACATCAGCATCAGACAAACCACATACACAAATACATCAACACACACACATACATACATATAAATGTACATACATGCAAGTCACACAACTACCAACATTTAAACCAAAGAGAAACACAGTGAAAAACTATAGATTTCAAGGAAAAAAAAAAAAAAAACACGAAAAAATCCCATTAAGTAAATATTTAGTATGAAAATGGTACAGAAAATACATCAACCATGATGGAAAAATTCCAAATGAAGAAAAAAGCAAAAGAAAAACTTTATAACATTTTCTTTTTTTTTTCCCAACTTAGTTGTTGTTATTCGGTGTGTTTTCCAAACAGAAGGAAAAACTTAAAAATTCTGGCCATTCAATTCAGTCAGTCAGTCATCATCATCATGTTGAGTTGTGAACATATACTAACACAAACACACATGCCTCACTCACACTGGTACATATGTACATATAATCACACATTTTAAAGAAATGAGAAATGAAAATATCACAATAACTACAACATTGTATGTGAAAAAGCAAACATTTTCTCTACTTTTCTCTGGGAGTAAAATTGAATTGCATATAAGAAGAAACAGAAAAACTTTTACCAAAAAGGAAATTGTGTAAATACACACAAAATAGAAGTAGTAAAAATAAATACCTACACACATACATACATATGGGCAATTCCATGAATATATCAATCACGACTGAAAAAATAAAAACTCTTGAAACTTTTTTCAAGATGAGTTGAATAAGAAAAAAATAAATAAATTTTGTATGTGAAGGTATTTAGAGATTATTAATATTTTTAAAGAGAAAAATTACTTAATATCTTTAAATTTTATAATTTAACTATATGTGGTTATATTATAAACCTTAGACTATAGTCTAAAGTGGCGATGAAAACTAAGCGCCCAATTAGTTTGTAGCAAGAAATGAATTTGACTCTGATTGTTTTTTTGCTATTACCTTGTTTTCAGATACCGAAATATATGTTCTATTTGTTTTTTTAGTTTTTGTATACATATATTTACAGACTATACATTTCATTACCATATTTTTTTTAAATATAGTACCCTCTTATTTTTGCAAAATCCTTTCCACTCTATAGACGTACAAATGTCACGTAAGATGACATGGAAATGCCCATATGTATATTTCCAAAAAAATAGGACAATCTGAGAAGTCCTTTTAAAATTAATTGATTGCTTCTGTCAACTTGGAACCCATGAAATTTTGGGTTGATCTATCCCAAAGCGGGTAGCAGTCGGATTTGCCATCTCCGGATTTAACAAAATTTACCACAGTTACTATGTATTGCAAGTGTTTATCACATCATAGACTTTTTGACTCAAGACCTTTTCCAGTCCAAAAATATGACGTCTTAAAAATGTTAAAACAAATTTATAATTTCACAAAAGTGTGCATACATAACTGCACATAACTTTTAAACCATACAATGTACAACATTAAACCTTTTTAACCATGAAAATAGAACATGCTCTACCCAGCAGTTCTAGGAGACAGTCCCGAACTAGTGATTTTACCCATCATTTAGGGTGGGAACTAGTTACTTCAATAGCTATGTGGCTAGTTATTTTAACACGTGCTTGTCCTAAGAAGGGGGCCAATTGACTCTTCTTGACTACAATGAGACTGTCTAATAGCTGGTCCAAAGTAATCAACGCATTTGATTAACATACTGGTTAAAAACGTCAGTTACCTTACTAGCTACCTAAGTGTTAACTTGATCAGCTACATAACTAGATATTTTAACATGTACGAGTGCTAATTGACCTCAAATAGTCAGCTAAAAGACATATCATAGGCAGTCCAATAAACGATTGCTTGTAAACAAACCTTTCTTCGACAACTCTCCATTGGATTGGTTCTGGTGGGTAAATAACTAATTTCTAAAGTGCAGTACAAAATAAACGTTTAAAGTGACTTCACTATAGGTTACTAAGAGACACTAAAGTGACTATTGACTTCATGCTTGTTACATGGCATATCAGTATACTTAAGCAAAAATAAAAATTAACTGTATGAGTATTATATCAACACAATTTGTATAAAACCAGTTTTAACGAATTATCACACAACACGTTTAAAATGACTACACTACAGAAAATGTCTATTTGATAAAAATGTCAAACAAAAATAAATTCAACAAATGCTTAAAAAAAAGTTTTAAAAATTACATAAATTTAAAATCTAAAAATTTGTAATGAAAGTGAAATCTTTGGAACAAAAAATGATTAACATAGTTTGGAAGATTTTGCTTATGTTCTAGCTGTTGGTTAATATTTCCATACACAATGCCATTCAATTCAACCATTCTGTTCCAAAGTCACATAATTTTCACATGTACATATGCTGCCAGGCGTAGCAGACCCCGGAGTAGCCGTTCTGCAGAGAATATTGCTGCTGTAGCCGAGGATGTCATGGAAGCGCCGTCGACATCGACCAGACGACGTGCCACGCAAACGGTCTTTACAGCGAATTTTGGTACAAGATTTGAAGATGATTCCGTACAAAGTCCAGACGGTGCATCAGCTGTTAGCTGCTAACCGCCAATCGCGTCTAACATACGCTCAAGCCATCCTTAATCACCACCAAGAGGAAGATGATTTTTTCATCAAAAATAATCATGAGTGATGAGGCCCATTTCCATCTTAGCGGATACGTAAATAAGCAAAATTTACGCTTCTGGGGCACTGAAAATCCGCGTGTAACCCACGAAGAGCCATTATACCCCCTCAAAGTCACTGTATGGTGTGCTGTTTTCGCTGGAAGAGTCATCGGACCTTTTTTCTTCGAAGACGTCGCGGGCCAAACGGTTACTGTGAATGGTGAGCGCTACAGAGCAATGATCAACGAGTTCTTTTTGCCGCAACTTGATGAATTGGGATTGGAAAACATGTGGTTCCAACAGGACGGTGCAACGGCACACACTGCACGTGCCACAACCGATATGCTGAAGGATGCATTTCCCGGGCGCCTAATCTCCCGTTTTGGCGATTTGCACTGGCCAGCAAGATCGCCTGACTTCTTTTTGTGGGGCTTTTTGAAGTCGCGGTTTTATGTCAACAAGCTGCAGACTCTTGCAGCTCTTAAAGACAATATCCGTCAAGAATGTGAAGACCTATCGCCGGAAGTTTTGTCCAAAGTGATGGAAAATGCCATAAAAAGGGCTCAAATGACAATCAACTGTGGCGGCGGCCATTTACATGACATCATATTCTCGACTTGATGTAAAACAAATTAAAAGACCAAATAAAAATAATCCACAAGAAGAATCAAAGTTTTTCATTTTTTTTTTTTTTTTTTAATTATAGCCAAAAAACATCGGAAGTTTACTTTTGCACCACCTTGTATATAATACAGATTCGTCAATACTGACGTTTTCAAAAGTGGTTTATCAGCTGTGCTTCATTTAACCACACCGAAGAAAAAGGATAGCCATACATATTACAAACAAATTAGTTATTCGTTACTTAAATGTGTGATGCCACTTTGATACATTTTAACACTGCAACTGACCGCTTGGTGGCCATGTCGTATATGCACATCAGCTGTGCCAATGGGATAATGCTGGCGAAATGGTTTATTACTATGTCCAGAGGTAAATCACAGATTACTTTTAGGACATTGTGCCATCAATTTGCTTCGAGCAATGTTGAATCAAAACAATGCAGTTTTTGCGAGATACACGACTTCGGCATGTTAATTGTGATTGCTAAGTATTAGTGTAGTGCAGTGCGAAGAATCTCGTTAGGGCTTTAATGAGCCATGTGTGTGATTTTGATCTCTCAAAAGGCAGCACAAAAGTTACAAAGAGTCGTGTTGCATCGAACCTCTCTAATAATTGCGAATATTTCGAAATTTATAATTTTCAAAACTAAAATTAATATTGAAAAAAAAAATAATTTTTTAATATATTTCAAGTCTACCCTCATGCTTTCTTTCCTACCTTTGGTCACATTGTTCTCACATTATACAATATTATTTTCATTCCCCGTCATAAATACCAGCCAGTACAACTAAATCCTATTCTTACTTACTGTTTGTTGGTTGCTACTTTTTTTTTTCCTATTCGTTTTTCTCATTTTCTTTACATACAACAACATATATATTTCTATATATTTTTTTGCTATTTCTGCTTATACTTATTTTCTTTTGGTTTAATATTATAAAATTCTAACTTCAAGCGTAAACACTGACAGCCATGGCAGGAGACCAGCTAGACCAGACCGTTATGAAAATAAGAATTAGAAAAGAAAAAAGAAAATATTTAAAAAAAAAAAAAACATTAAAAAGCCGTATAAATGAAAAACTACAAATGCAACCACACAATTGCTGAAAGAAGTTTTATTTCTATGTAGTTTTTTATGTTTGTCTCAAAAGAAAACCAAGCTCGACTAATCGCAGCAGCAATGATAGTAGAAGGCAGCATTAGACGGTATTAAAAGCAAATAGTTTACTTACAGTGTTTGGCCAAATGGCAGTGGACATGAACGGAAAATAAAGAAATCAGATGACAATTGGTTTTGTACTTTGAAAAAGATATAAAAATGTTTTTCTTCTGGTATATTAATATTCTTAAAATAAATACAAAATATGAATAGAAATGAGGCCTTTGATTACTTAAGTTGCGAGTATTGTTCTTGAATGAAGTTATATTCCTATTTCTTGACTGTTTCGTTTGGACTCTTATAATTGTAATTGTCCAGTTTCGTTTGACCGAGGACTTTACGTAATGTAACGACACATCGTAACTCATCGCATCGTCATTGTCATCGCCATCATTATCACCATCATCATCTCGAGAACCACAAAACATGAAAACGGAATAAAAAAAACATACTGATAATGATACCCGTAACTTGTATTTGTACTTAAAAAGGAAATTTTCAAGTAGCAACATTTCTTTCTTTCTTTTTTATTATTTATTTTTCATAGAATCGTATATGAGTGAGTGTGCGAGTGTTTTTTTACTATTTGTCTGCTTGTTAAAATACGAGTTATCTAGGTATTAGATGTCTTTAAATGGAAAATTTTATAAAGAAAATTTTTATTTTTCAGTATTGGTCTCAATTTAATTTTTACTGTCATTTTTAAAGAAGATAAGAAATGAAATTGTAAATTCATGGCGAAATTAAAAAGTTGTTGATTCATTGGATTTTTAAATTTCATTGCAAATGGTAGAGATTTATAACATAATTAAAAAATAAATAATAATAAAGTCGTTAATTTTGGGGAAAATTATTTATTTTAATATTCCGTTTGTAACTTTACGAAATATTGGTCGAAAACTTATAAAAGTATATATAACAGATTATTACAGATATGAAGCAAGTGACAGTTCTCAAAAAAGTAATATCAAACCGTATGGTTGTTTTGACGATCTACAACCACTTTTCAATGGTTGTGGTTTGCAGAGCGAGAGAAAAATTAAATTTTCAATAGGCTATAGTTGTGATATATATTTGTCCCTCTTTTCATATCACAAACATTTTGACATATTCTTTTGTTTGTTTTCAATTGCCTTATTACTGGAACCAGCTGATTCATATCTGTGTATGTTAGACCTAAAGTCCACTCTTAAGTAAAGATGACTTTATTTCTCTTAAAATATACTTTTTATTGACTATGATTATGGGCCATTAAATTCCTAGAAATTTAAAATTACAAACACGTAAATTACCAACCCAAAGATCCTTTTAGCATTTATTAAATTCGAATTCTATTTTATTAATTTATAGAAATTTTGTTTAAAAAACAATTTGGGAATCCTTGAAATTTTCAGATTTTTTTATTTTGTTATCAGTTATAATGGGTTATCGATGTCAGAAAATGTTTAAACATCTAAGGACTGAGATTGAACAATTTTTAACATACATATATGTTAATAAAAATGAAACCACTAAACTTACAGTTTTGAGTCTTTTTTTATTTGATTGAAATTATTGTTTCAATTTACAAAAAAAAAATATTTTTATAGTTCTAGTCACTAATGATGAAATTTTGAACCTATTTCGAAAACCCTTTCATTATGGTTTTTACAGTGATTTTTGCCACGTTGTTCGAACAGGTTGTCCATCTCCGTTTAAAATCTACCACACTTTTGGACACCTTTTTTGTGCTCTTCAATACTCTTTTAACAAGAGACCAATATCTCTCCACTGGACTCAGCTCCAGGCAGTTTGGAGGATTTGCCTCTCTTGGTACAAATACCACATTATTGGTATTGTAACGCTCATGACCTTTCTTACCATAGTGACAGATGCCAATTCTGGCCAAAAATAAGTGGACACATTAAGAAGTCTTATGAATGTAAACATTCCTTGATGTAAATTTCGGTATTTATAGTGCCCTTTGTACCAAATGATTGGCTTCTTTTGCCGCAACTGCTAATTGCTTGTCATACCAAAAACTTTTTGGGAAATTTTGTCTGCTTTTGGGTCCTAAACTTTTCTTCAACATTCCCTCGATCATCAGCAACATAAAATTTTTACTGCCAGAACATACGTTTCGTCATTCATTATGGAGCAAGAATATTTTTTATAAAACTTGACTTCAATTTCCGTACTCTGTTTTTGGCCTCACAATTTTTTGCGGCGTTCCTGATAGGAACTTTTTGAGCCACTTTTAAACATGCATTAGCTTTAACTTTTCGTACCAAATAGTCCGAGCACTGAGCTAACCAGGCTGCTTTCCTACCGGATGTGTTGGGAGCTCTTTTGAAAATGCTTTCCATTTTTTGTCTTTAGAAACATCATGTGGACCATTCCTTCTACCTAAACCATGTTTTCCATCAACGGACAAGTTCTCCCGGTACTGTTTAATAACATTGGAAACAGTTTGACGGCAGACTTTTGAATGCTTGACAAACTTTTTGTAGGATAATTCTTGGATTGAAAGTTTTAATGGAAAACGTGTGTTAAGAATTTTACGATCTCACTCTTTAGGTTATTTTAATTTGAGACCTTGGTAGAATCTTAAATCAAAAAGTGCAAAATAAGGGCTTCCTTAGTGCACATTAATTAGATAATTGGTTTATATGCCATGATAAGTCAGATACGACAGGCGCTGATTTTCATTACTTTATACCATTCACAAAGTCATATTTTAAGATAAATATTGAAAAAATTTTTGTTTAAATTTTTTTTTTTGCAACTGAACCAAGACCAGGGATGTTAAAGTTGGTACAATTGTACTTTTTTTTTTGTACATTATGATCTTCTAAAGTACCGTGGTACTACCGTGACTCATTTGGTACAATTTTAAAATGTTTTTTCCCCTCTTTGAATTTTTAGTATAGCAAACAAATTATTGTGTCCAATTCATTCCATTTATGATGTACAATAAATCGTTAAATGTGAAAAGAGTTTTTTTATTTTCAAAATATAATAAAAACTAAGGAAAGAAACAGACTACATGTCTCATACAGACAAAATATTGTTTATGATCCACAAATGCATGCTTCTATGATGCAAAAATTTCAAATAGTTTATTAACTAAACAAATAAGTGCCTAATTTTGATGTCATATATGGGGCTTTTCATGTCAAGTGAACCA
Source organism: Calliphora vomitoria (assembly GCA_942486065.2). Taxonomy (NCBI): domain Eukaryota; kingdom Metazoa; phylum Arthropoda; class Insecta; order Diptera; family Calliphoridae; genus Calliphora; species Calliphora vomitoria. The sequence continues at coordinate 92,668,715 of OW818031.2, forward strand.
ACTATTGAAATCGATGTCTTCCGATTGAGATGAATTTGCGCCATGGTTTTATTGGATAGTAATTCAGACACAATTTTTCAACAAGATAGGTCGACAACTTTCAAGTTTTGGGTCAAAATTTGACATTTTGGCCAAGCAGGTGTTTTTTCTCATCCATGTAACTTATTACCTATCGTTCTTAGCAAAATGTGTCCCAAATAGTTTAGATTTTGAAAAAAAAAAGTTTTTGATTTTGGAAAAAATAATTACATATTCATAAGACTTTTTTTAATTACCTTATTTTATGTGTACAATTAAATTTTTATGTACTTTTTTGATGTTTTAATAAATTTAAAAAAAATGGTACCGCGAAGCTCCAAAAAGTACAATTTTTTTTTGAAGGATGGTACAAAATTAAAAATCCTTTTTAACATCCCTGATCAAGACTATACGCGATATGTTGATAAATCAATAATGTTTGTAAATTATTGGGAGGCTTCGGAAAGTTGATTTCAACACACAGGCGGACGGACTCCACTATCTATAACGATCCAGAATTTATATACTTTATAATCCGCAAATGAAATACATACATATGTGGAAACTACCACTCATGATAAAAATAATGTTATTTTATTGTAAACGTCGCTGAAAATTGAATACACTCACTCACTCACGTTAACGATATAAATCTCTTATAATTTTAATTAACATCATAAAAGAAAATTATATTACATATACAAACAATAAGTAAGTAGTCATTTTCAATTGTAATCTTAACTTTAATACTTCAATATAAATTCCATTTATTAAGTTTATTTGAATTTGTCATTGTGTTTGTGTAGTTATTGTGACAGTATTTCTATAACCAATTCCAAACAAAAATTCCAGTTAAAACACAAACACACACACACACACAAGCACAACCACATTTACTTCAATTTCCCATAATAAGATAAATAATTATGAACTTGATTTTCTTTCATTTTGACTGCGTGCCTTGCCTGCCTTTCCATCTGTCTGTCTTTATTTATTTTCTTTTTTTGCCATTTCTACAAATGAACTTAGTAGACAAACTTGAAGTAAAAAAAGATGGTAAAAAAAGAAGGAGGATGAGGAGGATTTACGTACATATGTTTGTTTGTACTTATAAACATATGTATGTAAATGATAAATGTCATCTTAAAAGACCACAAAACTGACAAGAAAACAAAATTGTGTAACTCTTGTAACACAATCATTCCTCCAACCCTGTACCCCACACTGCCATTATATTTATGCGTATGTGTGTATGTGTGTGTGTTTGTGTATATGCGTGCATAATTTTCTGATAAACTTTAATGGAATCAAATCAAATAAAGGAACTGAGGAACATAACAGAACAGAAGTGTAAGACAATATCCAAACAAACATACGTTTCTACATACATACGAGTACATATTTGTAAGTCTTTCTATAAGTACATATTATTCTCCATAGGAAAATTTACATTATTCTCTGTACGATAATAATTTTACTCATTTATTTATATGGTTCACATGCACACTCATATTTATACATACATATGTGTGAATATGTATTATTTTTAAATTGCACAAAAAAAAAAATGTGTGTATATGTATGAATTTAATATACAAAAAAAAAATAAATAAATAAATAAAAACAAAACGAGGTTGGCTTATTCCCGCAACTCCTGTCTATTATCATTTTAAAATATGCCTCCAGCTATTGAGTTTAATGAACGCACCAGCAAAGCGAAAAGCAAAAACACTCGTTCGTCTAGCAAAAGAAAAGTTAAAAAATTAAAAAAAAAAAATTTCTTAAATTGCTTTTCTCGACAACAACACAACAAAAAAAAAAAGCTAGAATCGCTTTAAAACCCAATAAACATTTTTCTTAAATAAATAAAAACCTATATGTATAATAAAATTTTGTTGTACAAAATATACATATCGCTCATTTGCTGCAACAACGTCATAATTCAATAAAAGTCGTTTCGAGAAAAACGGTTTTGAATGCTTTATGACATTTTACTATTTCTTAAATAAATTTTTCAACAAATCATGCGATTTCAGAAATAAAACCTGATTTAAATAGTGGACGTTAATATCTTTCTAATCTGTATTTAACCCAAATTTCTACTTGTCAAATATACGAAAAAACATGAATTTTAATTTTGATGTTTACAACAAAAAAACACTCCCACACAAAAAATAATTGACTTTTTTGAAAACTGATAAAACTATATTAAAGAATATATAACGGTGTATATTTTGTATTACTCAGTTCAGAAAACACGAATTTTGAGTTATGACGTTGTTGCAACAAATGAGCGATATATCACTAGCATAATGAGCAAACATGCTATGTCCATTTTTTTATGAAAATTTAGATATTAACATAAAACGTTAGAATAAGTAAAAAAAAACTGCTTAAAATCGTTTTATCACGTTTTATAGTATAACAACGTAAAGCAAACGTGCAAAGACCTTTTTTAGAAATTTCAAAATTATTATTACAATCAAATGCTGTTGAGTATAACTACGCCACGAACAGCCTCAACAGTGAGTAAACACCAGTGAATTATATTATTATTTAAAATAATGAAAAACACTAGAATCCGACCTAAACGTTTTTTCAGAACCGAACCTAATATTTTGTCTAATATACAGCAAATTGAACTTTAAAAGTTTAATCGATAGACAGACCGTATGAAGGCATAATGAACTAAGTCCCAAAACCGAAAATGAAGTGTTACTTAAATCATTATGAATAAAACCCCAAATGTTCTAAACGAAATACATCACGAAGCGAACTTCCCTAATTTTTCAAAAAAAATAAATAAAATAACAATCTAGCTTAAACATAGTCAATTTTCAATACCAAACATTTCTGATCACCGGACAATATTTGGGAAACATTTCATAGGCAACTTATGGGTCTGCGGATGTCAAATCCAGGAAAGGATTTGACATTGACATCATCCTACAGACTTATTAGCTTATTGGCTTGTTTGTCTAAACTATTTGATAGAATAATCCAAGGAAAAATTCTGACGTTCTTAAATTGCCAAAACATTATCCCAATTCATCAATTCGGATTCCGCAAGCAACACGGAATAATTGAGCAAGTTAACCGCCTAACTGGAGAGATACGAAAATCTTTCGAACTAAAAAAGTACTGTTCGGCAATATTTCTAGATGTTGCCCAGGCTTTTGACAAGGTTTGGCATAAAGGTCTAATACACAAGATTAAACGCCTACTGCCTTTTAGTACACACAAAATATTAGAGTCTTACCTATCGGATCGCTTGTTTAGGATAAAATGCGGCGATTATGTGACAAGCGACTGTGCGATCAATGCTGGTGTACACCAGGGAAGTGTTCTAAGACCAACTCTGTACCTATTATACACCTCTGATTTGCCCGAGTCCAAAGAATTAACCATTTCCACCTTTACAGACGACACTGCAATTCTTAGTTCTCATGTGGACTTAAATGTAGCATCTAGACACCTTGATAATTTTCTCAGGCACGTAGAGACGTGGTTAAGAAATTGGAGAATACAAGTAAATGAAATCAAAAGCAAGCACATAACGTTTTCACTTAGGAGAGGAAGTTGTCCACCACCAGTGACCCTGAATAGTGTGAACATCCCACAGTCTGATCACGTTACATACCTTGGCATTCATTTAGATAGACGTCTTACTTGGCGTCGGCACATAGAAGCCAAGCGGCTCCACATGAAACTAAAAGCTTCTAATTTACACCGGCTAATCCACCATCAATCGATTAAGCCTAAACTGCAAAGTCATCCTATATAAGACAGTCTTAAAACCAATCTGGACATACGGAATCCAACTATGGGGAACAGCAAGAAATACCAGTATAGATCTTATACAGAGGGCACAATCTAATATTCTTAGAACCATGACGGGAGCTCCATGGTACATAAGAAATGAGAACATCCACAGAGACTTAGATGTGCCATTGGTCACGGACGAATTTAGAAAAACTCGTGAAGCTTATTTGTTAAAATTACATCATCATCCGAACCTGCTCGCAAGACTACTTACAGTAACTCAAGACAGATCAAGGCTGCGTAGAGCTGATTTACCACTTATCTAATATACAAAATATGATTCTCCACAGAGAGAACAGTAATTGTTTAGTTATAAGATTTAATTACTTATTGCAAGGCCTAGATATTAAAGGCAATATTATGTTATAATAAACGTTTAAAAAAAAAAAAATCTGTTACAATTAGAGTTATTAAATACCGAAATCCCGGGAAATAGTGCGAGAATTTCCGGTAATTATTTAGTTGTATGTGATGATTTTAAACTTGACTTTCTCTAAAAGATGCTTACAGTTTCAAAACAAATGCAGGAGATTCATACAACAAAAAAGATTTAAACCAATTAGTCCAATAACAATTTCATTATTCGAATAATACCAAAAACTGGTGAATGTTCAGTGCTGTCACAGAATTCTATTCCTATCGAAAGTGGAATTACTTTAGTAATTTGCTTTTTCACAAAGAGTACTACGAACATATTTGGAATATTTTAACAGGTTGTCCATCTCCGCTTAAAATCTACTACACTTTTGGACAACTTTTTGGTGCTCTTCAATTCTCTATTAACAAGAGCCCAATATCTATCCACTGGACTCAGCTCCAGGCAGTTTGGTCTTGTACCACTCAACCCCTTTCTTACCATAGTGACAGATGCCAAATCCGGCCAAAAATAACTGGACACATTATGAAGTCTTATGAATGGAAACATCCTTTTTTGTAAACATTCCTTGATGTAAATTTCGGTATTTATAGAGCCCTTTGTAACAAATGCATATTGCTTGCAATACCAAGAACTTTTTGGGAAATTTTGTCTGCTTTTGGGTCCTAAACTTTTCACAACATTCCCTATAGCATCTGCAACATAAAAAAATTGAACCAGAAGCTGCGAAAAATTTCCCATACGTACATTTCGTCATCCATTATGCAGCAGATATACTTTTTGTATACAATTTAACTTCAATTTCCGTGCTCTGTATTTGGCCTCTAAATTTTTAGCAGAGTTCCTGTTAGGAACTTTTTGAGCCTTGTATGCTTTTAAACCTGCATTGGCTTTAACTTTTCGTACCAAATAGTCCGAGTACTGACCTAACCGGGCTGTTTTCTACCGGATGTGTTGGGAACTCTTTTGAAAATGCTTTCTATTTTTTGGCTTTAGAAAAATCATGTGGACCATTCCTTCTACCTGAACCAATATCATTGGAAACAGTTTGATAGCAGACCTTTGATTGTTTGGCCAAATTGTTTTAGAACCAGGTTGGGTTTCGTTATTTATTTAATAATTTTAGTACGCACTTTTATCTAGTCACTCATTTTAATCAAATTCAAAACAAATTAACATAATTGACATTAAACATAATAACTGACATGCTTTACAAATGTAACTTGATCAAAAAAAGAATCAAATAATACTTGGGTTAAAAGTTTTAATGAAAAACGTGTGTTAAGAATTTTACGATCTCAGTCCTTAGAACAAAATCTAATCGAAATTGAAGCAATTCCGATTAAAATGTCAAATGGTGACAGGTTTGTATATAACAAAAATTAGAAATCGAGTCAGTTTATCTCTTTATATTAAATTTTTATTGAATTTTTTTATTGGTATCCAATTACAAAGGCATTTTTTAGCTTTTTAGCGTGGTCTACATTCTTAAAATTTTAAATTTGTTTTAGGCCGGAATTCCCGGTATCCCGGGAAATTTCAAAATTAATCCCGACTTTCCGGGATGTGCGGGAAAAGATAAATCACCGTTACCGGTGATTTATATGCTAAAAAAGCATATAAATGTTAGTTGGGTAAAAATAAGTGATAGATGAACGAGTGTCGCCAAAAAGGTAGACAAGTAAAGTATAGTAGATTGTACCTGTATATTTTACACATAGATCGATGGTTAAAAGTTGTTTTGTCAAGAGACTAAAATATTATAACACCAATACTGTATAAAAATCGGCAGCACAGATATATTCACTGTCGCAGATTTTCAAATGTTAGCAACATTAATATTTTTTAGCAAACGCATTGCCACACATTAAACATAATAAATTACTAAACTACATGCAGAAAATTATTGATTTTAATAATTACTTTAAATTTCTCCAATGTGTGATCCATCATAAAAAGCAACAATTTAAAATTGTTGAATAAAAACAAACAAAAATTCAAAAAAACATTGACAAATACATACCAAACATAAATTAATGCAATTTTCTGCGTTAAGAGACAAAATTTTGACAATATTTACCTGAAAATATATAAAAAAAAAAGAGAGAAAAGAATGAATAATATAGTCACATAACTTAACTAAAAATTTGTTAAGTGTAAAAATGGTGGCAAGCAATGCATACAACAGCCAAGCCAACAACATCACAGCACAGAAGATTATTACCGCAAATAAATTTTCTACAATTGCCTTCGGGGATGTTGACGCACAAAAAATAAAAAAAATGCTTCCAACTCAACGCCACACAGTCAGTCAATTATACGAGCCAACCAGACAAACAACTAGTTAGTTTGTCAGTCAGTTAGCCAGTTAAACTTTCATATGAAAGATACATACATAGATACTAGTAGCAACTGTGTCACTGTATCTATGTGTGTCTGTCTGTACGAGTATTTTTCTGTATGTGATGGTATTTTTATGTATAGCTGGGTACTTAGTTGTACTTAATTTTAGAAAAAATACAAAAAAACTACGAAATACTATGCAATACATAAAGAAAAATTGCAAAGTAATTTTAAATAATAAAAACTTACAATGAATACACAAATTTCTTACTTAAATATGATGCCACGCCTACTTTAAGTGGGCAAGTTAAAGCAATATGCTGCCGTTCGAGCAATATTAAGCAAAACTAAGAATCCTAGTTCCAAATTTATTTTAAATTCATTTTGGAATAATTAATTTTTTTAAATTTGGCAAATATAAATATGATTCTTGTCAAACTAAGTAATTATTCGACTGAGTCCATGTTAAACAAGTTTGATGACATCCAATTATTTCTCTCAACAGTTGGTGAATTTGAACTGCTGACAAAATCAACAATTTAATGATATTTTCATTAGCTCCAATGAAAATGTCAAATGAGATTAAATCTCATAAACACGAATCAAAGAATACTGCAGTTTTAAAATGAAATATGTGATTTCCCAAAAATTTGGTGCATTGCAACAACAATTTAAATTTTCAATTCTATGTACTCGTATGTATGAATGCTGCTGAAATGAATAAATAATTAGCCTGGAATATATATATGTACTAGCTTGACCCGGTGATCTTCGCTACCCCAGTCGTAGTAAAAAAATATATAAGGATTTTATAAAAAAATCGTTTTCCCCCTGTTTATCCCTTTCTGGTCCAAGTATTGAAAAAATGTATAGCCTATTGACGCTTCCAAGTAAGGATCTATCTACGTTCCAAATTTCAGTAAAATCGGTTCAGCCGTTTAGGCGTGATGCTCAAACAAACAAACAAACTTACAAAGACATTTATATATTTATATAGATTACCAAAAACAACAACAACAACTACAGCAATAAGAGTAATAATTAAAATAATGACAGCAACAAATACTCCTTTCAATGTCTCTCTCCCCTAGTTTATAATATCTTTCTTCATATACAAGGTGGCGCAAAAGGAATCCTCCTATCAGAAAATGCTATAAATTTTGCGATTGGCCCCTAATGTCAGTTCTGTTTTGACATTTGTGTAGTAAACACCTGCGAAATACACGTTTATAAACAATGTTACGCTACACTGCTCCAGAACGTGGAATATTGCTGACTATTTATTTGACCAATAATCGGTCGGTGACTTTGGCACAACGTGGCCGTCCAACGCCTACTGGTGAAACACTGCGACGTTTAGCCGCTCGCCTCGAAGAGACTGGCACAACACGAGATGCTGCCAGGCGTGGCAGACCCCGGAGTACCCGTTCTGCAGAGAATATTGCTGCTGTAGCCGAGGATGTCATGGAAGCGCCGTCGACATCGACCAGACGACGTGCCACGCAAATGGGTATCAGTCAACGGTCTTTACAGCGAATTTTAGTACAAGATTTGAAGATGTTTCCGTACAAAGTCCAGACGGTGCATAAGCTGTTAGCTGCTGACCGCCAATCGCGTCTAACATACGCTCAAGCCATCCTTAATCACCACCAAGAGGAAGATGATTTTTCATCAAAAATAATCATGAGTGATGAGGCCCATTTCCATAAGCAAAATTTATGCTTCTGGGGCACTGAAAATCCGCGTGTAACCCACGAAGAGCCATTACACCCGCACAAAGTCACTGTATGGTGTGCTGTCTTCGCTGGAGGAGTCATCGGACCTTTTTTCTTCGAAGACGTCGCGGGCCAAACGGTTACTGTGAATGGTGAGCGCTACAGAGCAATGATCAACGAGTTCTTTTTGCCGCAACTTGATGAATTGGGATTGGAAAACATGTGGTTCCAACAGGACGGTGCAACGGCACACACTGCACGTGTCACAACCGATATGCTGAAGGATGCATTTCCCGGGCGCCTAATCTCCCGTTTTGGCGATTTGCACTGGGCAGCAAGATGGCCTGATTTGATCGCACCAGACTTCTTTTTGTGGGGCTTTTTGAAGTCGCGGGTTTATGTCAACAAGCCTCAGACTCTTGCAGCTCTTAAAGACAATATCCGTCAAGAATGTGAGGACCTATCGCCGGAAGTTTTGGCCGAAGTGATGGAAAATGCCATAAAAAGGGCTCAAATGACAATCAACTGTGGCGGCGGCCATTTACATGACATCATATTCTCGACTTGATGTAAAAAAAATTAAAAGACCAAATAAAAATAATCCACAAGAAGAATCAAAGTTTTTCATTTTTTTTTTTTAAATTACAGCCAAAAAACATCGGAAGTTTACTTTTGCGCCACCTTGTACAAGTTGTGTATTTGTATCCATGCACATTAGGGTGGCCCCGTTTGTATGAAGGAAATATAAAACAAATCAAAACTGTAAGTTTAGTGGTTTCTTTTTTATTAACATTTATGTATGTTAAGATTTTTGCGATCTCACTCCTGATAAACGAAAGGTTTTCTATTCAATAATGGGATATTGATTTTCCTTAATTACCTGTGGACCAACAGCAGATCAGAACTTTATTCTATGTGAGCTTTGCCAGATATTAACCCTGGAGGGAAACAGTTTTTAATTCCTGTCTTTTTGATTTGTGAGATTTTTTTACCATTATGATATTCAATATTTCTCTGGAGTTGTTTAAGTTTTTTTTTTGTCACCTTTTTGCTAGTCATATAGGTCCAAATTCTTACCACCCATGGTGAAGGCTATAAAACAGTGGTCGGCACTCATACCTACTTACCAATGGCGAAACGGAGTTGGTAATCCAGCTGTATACAACACAAGTGTAAGCGAAACTCGTTAAAATTATCAAAAATGGAAACAAATTGAAAATTGTGCAGTAAAAACCAAGAACTTAGTCGTTAAGAATTCATTTAAACATAACTATTACAACAACATTTTTATTATTTTTTTTTATTTTCACCGAAACATCGGATTGCGTAGCCAATCAGGACCGGAGAAACGCTACGCAAAGCCAGATTTTCAATACATTGAAATGAGTGTAATGAAAGGTGTTACGAAGGAAATAAAACTAAAATTGCTGCGATTAATCCCCAATGTATAAAAATTATTGTTTTTGTAGAGAAGAATTAAAATGTAATAATTTCATAAACTAAATTAGCGTGTCTATTAAATTGATCATAAGTGTATTTCATATTTGTAAATGTCCTATTTTATTTGGCTGTTTATACATTTCGCATTAGGAGTGGTCTAATGCGGCATTAACGGAATGTTAACAAACGAAACAAATTGAATATGTAGGTATGTATTTATTTGAAATTTTTCACAAAATATTGCAGACAGAAAGGGAGTTTAGATTGAGTTCAAAATCTCGTTAGAAAACTATGTATGTACATTAGGGCGACAGCCGATTTTTTTTTTTAAGATTTCAAAGAGTGCCGGGTGAATATTGTGACACTAGGTCTAAAAGATAAGTACTGAAAATTTGAGCAAAATCGTACAACGATTTCGGGACGCACATCGAGGTCAAAGGTCAGATATATACAAAAATTTACTATTTATATGAAATAAATTTGTGAAAATCCTTAACTTTCTACATTATGTTACAGAAATATGTAGATTTATTTATATTTATGAAAATTACAGGCAAAAAATCTTTTTCAGATTAAACCTATATATCCTTTGGGTCAAATTGACCCACAAAAATGTAAATTTTTCAGTTTTTGTAAAAATTTTGCTACTAAATAATTATTTTTGAAATCTAATGCATAAGAATCGAAATGTGTACGTAATTATCGTTCTAATGAGATATAGAAGACAAAAATTGGTTAAAAACTTTTAAAGTTATTAAAAATTCCCAGACCATTAACGTGTCTCAGGCCACTTGAACAAGAAATGTAGGAACAAAATTAACATATTTTAAGAAATATTAAAATAAAAGCTTATTTTTACTTAAAATATATCCGTATTTACATTCGTATGAGTTTTTGTCTTTGTAGAATACCGTTAACCTATTCGCAGGGATGGCAAAAAAAAAAATTATTTTTTTTTTAACGGCAGTTTCAAATCTCCATTTTCAAATTTTTAAAAATTTTCTTAAACAAATTTCAAAATTTTTTGATCATCACATTGGGATTTATTGCGATCATAATGGAGAATAAAAATATAAAAAAATTATGTCAATACCTCTTACAGTTTTTCCGTACTTACGATTTAAATTTTGTGATTTTCGGGAAAAAAATTTTTTTTGGCCGTATTTTGGCGAATGAGAGCAATTTCCTTACTGTTACGAATTTTAAGTAAAACCTATACAGAATCTTATAGTTCAGATCATTTTAAATATACTCCGAAAGTTTTATTAAAAGCGGACAACTTTAACCCTTAAATGGTGAAGGTTAAATGTAAAATTTAGCAATATTTGGAATTTTACAAAATTTAAATCGTAAGTACGGAAAAACTGTAAGAGGTATTGACATAATTTTTTCATATTTTTATTCTCTATTATGATCTCAATAAATCCCAATGTGATGATCAAAAAATTCTGAAATTTGTTTAAGAAAATTTTTAAAAATTTGAAAATGGAGATTTGAAACTGCCGTTAAAAAAATTAATTTTTTTTGGCCATCCCTGCGAATAGGTTAATGGTATTCCACAAAAACAAAAACTCATACGAATATAAACACGGATATATTTTAAGTAAAAATTAGCTTTTATTTTAATATTTCTTAAAATATGTTAATTTTGTTTCTACATTTCTTGTTCAAGTGGCCAGAGACACGTTAATGGTCTGGGAATTTTTAATAACTTTAAATTTTTTTAACCAATTTTTATCTTTTATACCTCATTAGAACGACAATTACGTACACATTTCGATTCTTATGCATTTGATTGCAAAAATAATTATTTAGTAGCAAAATTTTTACAAAAACTGAAAAATTTGCATTTTTTCCGAATTTTAACGATAATACAGTTTGTGGGTCAATTTGACCCAAAGGAGATATAGGTTTAATCTGAAAAAGATTTTTTTTACTGTAATTTTCATTAATATAAATAAATCTACTTATTTCTGTAACATAATGCAGAAAGTTAAGGAGTTTTACAAATTTATTTCATATAAATAGTAAAATTTTACATATATCTGACCTTTGAACTCGATGAGCGTCCCGAAATCGTTGTCCGATTTGGCTCAAATTTTCAGTACTTATCTTTTAGAACTAGTGTCACAATATTCCACCCGGCACTCTTCAAAAATCGAACTCCATACAACTGATTGTATGAAATTTTTTTCCATACAACTGATTGTCACTCTAATGTACATATGCATATGGTTGATTACAATTTAATACAGTAGACACATAACGAAAGCTACATATTAGGGTTTTCTTCGAATATCAATTATTTGATTTTAATTAATTATTCAAGGAAAACACATACATATCGTTACCTTAATATAGAAAGGCCCTAACTCGTGTTTTTTTAAGTCGAGATTTTTTGGCTAAATATGAACATTTATCGAAATATGTAAACGAAAATCTGGGCTTGCAAAAAAATCACGAGTTAGGGCCTTTCTATATTAAGGTAACGATATATGCAATTTATTCAAATAAAACACATTGTTCAGTTTTTAATAAAAATTATTTCATCAATAATGGTCGATTAATCGAATAAATTTATTTTAAAAAATGTTACCTATGTACTAGAGTGTCCAAAAAACCGGGTTCCGGTTTAACCGAAAACAGTGTATTATAAAAAACCCGGTTTCGGTTTCCTCATTCTAAAAAAACCGGTTACGGTTTTATATTAATTTTTATTTAATATGAAATATGCCGAATTAAATTTATAGACAATTTTGGTAAGGCAAAAGGTGTTCTATGTATATTTCGTTAAAACCGGTTACCGTCTTAAAAAACCGGTTTGTCAAAAAACCGAATCCGGTCGCTTTTACATAGATGAAAAAACCGGTTGAACGGTTTTGGATACTCTACTATGTACCTACCTATATTAGAGTGTATAAAACAAATAAAGAGATTATCTTCATAATGAGGTCCAATTACTAGAATATGTATTATTAAATCATACCTATGTTATTTCATAGCTCTGTAAACGGCGAGCGCTACAGAGCTATGATTATGGACTTTTTATGGGCTGGAATGGAAGACATGAACTTGGATAATCTTTCGATTTAGCAGGATGTTAAGTCATCAAAGAATCGATATTTTGAGCACTAAGTCCTGTAATCGTGTTATCAGCCTTCTTGGCGATGTCAATTGGCTGCATTGGAGCTGCGATTCGGCCCTTTAGAGTTTTTCTAGTGGGGTACAGTTAAAGACCGATGCTATGCGAAAAAACAAGAAATTACTGAGAACCGTTACTCTAGACTATTTGGTACTAATTTAATATTTGTTTAGTGTATTTATATTTATTTTATGTATTTTGAAAAGGTATAGGACATTAAATTTTACTTAAATTTGTATTTTTGTTAAATTTTAATTAATTCTGCTTTCCCTTAGGCATAGGTATCTGTCAAAGTGTTATTATCACTTTGTAACACCTTCAACAAAATCTACCTATATTTTCATTTTAACACATAAAAACACAAAAGCGGATTCACACTCACTATTTTACAATTTCAAACAGACAATTTTCTTTAAAAAAAAAAGAAAAACAAAATCACTGATAACAACAAAGCGATTTGTTCGTTCCATCACTACGCGTATTAGTAGACCAGTGCAACAACAACAAAAACAAGTATAAACAGTGTAACAACAACTCACAAAAAAACCATATAAATCCAATAAAAACAACTTCAAGTGTGCTGTGTACAAACGATGCGGTCGGTGTTCAACAAATATTGTCGCTGGCTAGGTCGGGAATAGCAGCAATAGTTGCTGGCTTGTTTGTTTTTTTCTTTTTTTGTTTTATGTTGTTGGTGTAGTAGTGTTAGTTGATGTTGTTGCTAGATATATTATTGTTGTTGTATTCTTTAATAGGTTGCAATATTTCCAGTTGAGGTTAATACACGTTCAAGTCTACACATGGAAGAAACCAAACAAAAATGCACAACAACAAACTGAACAAAAAAGAACAAGTAAGAGTACTATATTCGGCCGGGCCGAATCTTAAATACCCTCCACCTAAATATGATAAGAGATGTAGAAGTTACATTGGCATAAACACTTTAATATCCATATTCAATGTTTGTTATTATGAGGATTAAGACAATGTTATCGAAATACTATTAAATAAATATATGAAATAATATAACAATTGTAAGAAAGACTAGTTTAAGCAGAAGATACTTTAACTGCAGATTCTTGCCATTTTGAATAGAGTTTGTCATTTATTCATATTATAACGTATGACATTTAACAATTTATATATGTACCTAATAATTGGTTATCATTATTCGATTGGATCAACATTATCCTTATTCACCACAAGTGAAGAAAAATAATATAAAAAAGGGTATGCAAATATATTTAGACAAAATTCAAAATTTTACATATGGAAATGAGTTATATCACAACATTTTAATATATATTCGCGATTAATGAATTTTCCGGATATGTGTCTTATATATAATTATGAACCCATAGTCAAAAATTCCAGCAGTATGATTTCTGTCTACTTGTAACTAATTTCTGTTGAATTTTTTATCGATATCAATGTTTATATGCGTTAATGTATTTTTGGGTTGTGGAATAATATGGAAACTATGACCTATTATGAGTCAATCGCCATAAAATAGTTTAACGTGATTTCTATGTATTTTAATTGGATTTCATATTTACAAGAGTTTTATGGGTATTACAGTTATTACCGAAAGTGGAACTTATATGAGGGCTGTTGCCAATTATGGACCGATATTCATAAAATTCAGTAGTATGATTTTTGGATTCAAATATTGGTTCAACATATTGGAGCTGACCTATTATGGGACTATCGCCATATAATACTGTAACGTGATTTCAAAGTATTTGAGGGCTATTTTTGTAAAATTTATAAATAAAAAAATTAATAAAACTTAATTTAAACAACGCTATTAACAAGTGTGGACCTTATATGACAACTATATCGAATTATGAACCGATATTTAAAAAATCTTGTAATATGATTCTTGAATACAAATTACTGATCGGTGTACAATTTTGGTTCAATACAAATATTTTTTTTGGATATTTGTGTAGGTTAATGTGTTTTCCCGAAGTGGTACTTATATGGAGGCTATGACCAATTATAGGCCGATCATCATAAAATTTCGTACAATGATTTTTACATATATTGCAATTTTTGGATTCGAATTTCAACTTGATGACTATATTTGTAAGAAATTTATGAGGGTTTTAGTGATTTTCGGGAGTGGACCTTATATAGAGCTATGGTCAAATATGGACCGATATTCACAAACTACAGTAGTATGATTACTAGATACAAATTACTCATCTATGTATAATTTTATTTTGATATCGATTTGTTTTAGATATTTATACAAATTAATGTTTATACAGATTAATTTTTCGGAAGTGGTCCTTATATGGGAGCTATGACCAATTATGGGCCAAACTTCTTAAAATTTGGTACAGTTGTTGCTATGTATATGAGTTTTATGTATGTCGAATTTTAACATTATTAAGATATTTATAAGAGATTTATAAATGGACCTTAAATTTGAGCTACGGTCAAATATGGACCGATATTCACAAAATCCTGCAGTATGACTTCCATATATAAATTACGGATCTGTGTAAAATTTTGGTTTGATATCGATATTTTTTAGATATTTATGCAGGTTAATGTGTTGTTCGGATGAGGTCCTTATATGAGAGCTATAAACAAATATGAACCGAGTTTCATAGAATTCGATGCAGCGACTTTTGTGTATATGGAGATTATTTGTGTCGAATTTCAACTCAATAGCGATATTTATAAGGTATTTATGCATGTTTAAGTGATTTTCGGAAGTGAACTTTATATGGGGGCTTTGATCAAATATGAGCCGATCCACGAAAAATTCAGTCTTGTGATTTCCCTTAGCACGAAACTTATTTTTGCTGAATTTTGTATGGATACTACAATTCTGTAGGCATTTATAGACTATATCACCATATTTCGGGAAGAAATTTGTATGGAGGCTACGAGAAATTATGGACCGATTCTTTCCATTTTCAACAGAATTTGTCCTTTTATCATATAAATAATGTGTGCAAAATTTCATGATATTCTCTGCAATGGATTTACCAAAAATCAGAAAAAAACATGTGAAAATGATCAAAATTTTTGGAGGTTGTCTTACATTTTAATCCATAACTCTTCAATACCAAACTGCTTAGAAAAATTATAAACATTTTGGTATACACTTCATTAATTTCACTTATGTATTTTGGACGTGAGAGTGTTTTACACAGACAGACAGACAGACGGACAGACAGACGGACATTGCTCAATCGACTTAGAATTTCATAAGGATCAATAATATATATACTTTGTTGGGTCTCAGATGAATATTTCTCAATGTTACACACGGAATGACAAACTTATATATACCCTCTTTCACCACTTGTGGTGGTGGAGGGTATAAAAAATTAATAAAACTTAATTTAAACAACGCTATTAACAAGTGTGGACCTTATATGACAACTATATCGAATTATAAACCGATATTTAAAAAATCTTGTAATATGATTCTTGAATACAAATTACTGATCGGTGTACAATTTTGGTTCAATACAAATATTTTTTTTGGATATTTGTGTAGGTTAATGTGTTTTCCCGAAGTGGTACTTATATGGAGGCTATGACCAATTATTGGCCGATCATCGTAAAATTTCGAACAATGATTTTTACATATATTGCAATTTTTGGATTCGAATTTCAACTTGATGACTATATATGTAAGAAATTTATGTGGGTTTTAGTGATTTTCGGGAGTGGACCTTATATAGAGCTATGGTCAAATATGGACCGATATTCACAAACTACATAGTAGATACAAATTACTCATCTATGTATAATTTTATTTTGATATCGATTTGTTTTAGATATTTATATAAATTAATGTTTATACAGGTCAATTTTTCGGAAGTGGTCCTTATATGGGAGCTATGACCAATTATGGGCCAAACTTCATAAAATTTGGTACAGTTGTTGCTATGTATATGAGTTTTATGTATGTCGAATTTTAGCATTATTAAGATATTTATAAGAGATTTATGAGTACTTAATTGATTTTCGAAAATGGACCTTAAATTTGAGCTACGGTCAAATATGGACCGATATTCACAAAATCCTGCAGTATGACTTCCATATATAAATTACGGATCTGTGTAAAATTTTGGTTTGATATTGATATTTTTTAGATATTTATGCAGGTTAATGTGTTGTTCGGATGAGGTCCTTATATGAGAGCTATAAACAAATATGAACCGATTTTCATAGAATTCGGTGCAGCGACTTTTGTGTATATGGAGATTATTTGTGTCGAATTTCAACTCAATAGCGATATTTATAAGGTATTTATGCATGTTTAAGTGATTTTCGGAAGTGAACTTTATATGGGGGCTTTGATCAAATATGGGCCGATCCACGAAAAATTCAGTCTTGTGATTTCCCTTAGCACGAAACTTATTTTTGTTGAATTTTGTATGGATACTACAATTCTGTAGGCATTTATAGACTATAGCACCATATTTCGGGAAGAAATTTGTATGGGGGCTACGAGAAATTATGAACCGATTCTTTCCATTTTCAACTGAATTTGTCCTTTTATCATATAAATAATGTGTGCAAAATTTCATGATATTCTCTGCAATGGATTTACCAAAAATCAGAAAAAAACATGTGAAAATTATCAACATTTTTGGAGGTTGTCTTACATTTTAATCCATAACCCTGGTTCTACCAATTCGATTTTGCTGATTTTCAATACCAAACTGCTTAGGAAAATTATAAACATTTTGGTATACATTTCATTAATTTCACTTATGTATTTTGGACGTGAGAGTGTTTTACACAGACAGACAGACAGACAGACGGACAGACGGACAGACGGACAGACAGACGGACATTGCTCAATCGACTTAGAATTTCATAAGGATCAATAATATATATACTTTGTTGGGTCTTAGATGAATATTTCTCAATGTTACACACGGAATGACAAACTTATATATACCCTCTTTCACCACTTGTGGTGGTGGAGGGTATAAAAAAAGCAGAAAACTACTACAACAACTACACTATACCACCAGCCAGCAGCAACAGCAAGAACAAAAACAAAAAGCTCCAGTACAAAATATAATAAAATAAAACTCACAAGCAAAACACAAACATAAAAAGAATGTGAGAACGTTTAAAAAAACAAGAGGTGAAAAAATAAAAACAGAATTCGAAAGAAGCAAAAATAAAATAAACATAAAAAAGCATACAAAAAGCCAACGAACGTAAATACAGAAACGCTCGCACACTTGCAAACAACAAACAAATTGGACGCAGCAAATAAAAGAATAACAACAACAACAAAAACACACATACTCATAAAATAGAAGTGTAAAAGAATCAATTTGTTAGGGAGTCAAGTATCCCAGCAGTTAAGCATGTAGTCAATGTATCCCTTATAGACAGTAATCGACGCAAATGTCTTTGTAGTGCGGAGATAAGACAATTGATTACTTTATACATCCCAGGTAATCTAGCGTGAAGACAATTGTCACTTAAGTGTCTCTAAGTAATCTGAAGTTTAGTCACTTTAAACGTGTTGTGTGATAATTCGTTCAAACTGGTTTTATACAAATTGTGTTGATATAATTCTCACACAGTTAATTTTTATGTTTGCTTAAATATACTGATATCCCATGTAACATAGCATGAAGTCAATAGTCACTTTAGTGTCTCTTAGTAACCTATAGTGAAGTCACTTTAAACGTTTATTTTGTACTACACTTTAGAAATTAGTTATTTAACCCACCAGAAGCAATCCATTGGAGAATTGTCGAAGAAAGGTTTGTTTAGAAGCTACGGTTTATTGGACTGCCTATGATATGTCTTTTAGCTGACTATTTGAGGTCAGTTAGCACTCGTACATGTTAAAATAACTAGCTATGTAGCTGATCAAGTTACCACTTAGGTAGTTAGTAAGGTAACTGACGTTTTTTACCCAGTATGTGAATCAAATGCGTTGATTACTTTGGACCAGCTATTAGACAGTCTCATTGTAGTCAATAAGGGTCTAGTCACGTAGCTACTGAAGTAACTAGTTCCCACCCTAAATGATGGGTAAAATCACTAGTTCGGGACTGTATCCTAGAACTGTTGGGATGTTCAACAAAACGTCGCTGTCCCAACAAAAATAACTATTTTGTTGTTTTAATTTTTTTTTTTATATATTGACCATATGAAAGAACTTTTAATATTTCATCTACTAACAAGACTACCAGAGTCGGACGGAAACTGGGGGTTTCATACTAAAGCCGAACCTAATATGCGGGATAAAAAAATCAATATTCTCTGTACAACAGACCCCAATACTGACCTAACTACGATTATTTACTTAATCGGAAACTGAATATACGATAGGTATTGAATGTTACTAAATATTGGGTAGACAACTGTTTCCCCAAAATGAATTGTTCTCCCAATTTTTCTTATCCCTAAAAATACTCAGTAAAAAATATAAAAAAAATTGTTTTATTATAATATAACGTTTCTTCAAATAAAATCGGAAGATCGGAAGATTAATATCTAGATTAATGTAGAAAATTTCAAATTTGTACAATGAAAATCGACCGTTCATAATTATAACGATCTATCCTCAACAAAGTTAAATCAGTTCGGGTGAAAGACATACCCAGAAGTAAATCCAAAATATGGCGGCTTACTTTGGTTTGAAAAAAAAAAAATAAAATTTTTTTAAAATGTTACAGAAATTAGTAACAAAAAGTGTACATTTAAAATGTCCTTTGGAAATTGTATTTTTTAAACCCCAAAAATCAGCGAAATTCCCAAAGCCAAATTTGCATCCCCAATTTCAAGAATAAATCCCCTAATCTGACAACACTGTTTATCGGTTCTTTCGTTGGGTTTGTTTATTTGCTTCGGTTCAATTCAGTTCAGTTCAGCTCAGTTGTGTTTTATTTTGTTGTGTTAATGTTTCCGATAATGAGAAGAAAACTGCGCGCGCGTTTATGAAATCGAAAGCACAAATACAAAGTATATTGTAACAATAAAGGGCGTTTAACTGAAGAGGACAAACAACGGATTGTAAAGTGTTTTACATTGAGAGTATGACAAATATTGCTTAATACAAAAGCAAGTAATGCCATTTCATTTTGGAATTTCAGTTTCTAAATACCCAGCTGAAAATGTTGTTCCTGAGACCAGATAAAATTTTGTTTAATAACCTGCTTACATCACTTCACTTATGTGGTTGAAACTATGGAAAATTCTTAATGCAAGACTGTAGATCATTACTGAATTTTACAAAAAATATTGGACCAAAATTGATACATTAAGGATTTCGGATAAAACACCAATAGTTTTCGAAAGACTCTAGTCTTTGATCAATTCGCTCTGATGTGTGTTTTTTTAGATATATATGGGCAATTCCACGAGAATGACTACCACGACTGAAAAAACAAAAACCCTTGAAACTTTTTTTCAAGATGATTTGAATAGAAGAAAACACTAAAATGTTACTATGTGAAAGTATTTAGAGCTTATTACAACATTTTAAGTGCAAAAATAATAGTTTAAGCTGACTATATTTAATTTTTTAATTTAATTGGTATGTTTTAGGCTAAAATTGTGGCTAAAACTAAGCTCCCAATTAGCATGTAGTATGAAATGAATTTGACTCTAATTGTTTTTTTGCTATTATGCAATTGTTTATTAGAACCGAATATATATTTTATATTTACTTTTTTAGTTTTTGTTTACATATATTTACAGAATATACATTGTTTTACTATAAGAGAAAAATCTGTCACGTACGGCATGTCACGTACGATATTAAATTTTATTTATTATAAAATCATCCAAAAGATGACGGATTGTAAAGGAAAAATATTTGGTTTGGTGTAAGAAATTAAAAGAAAACATAACGTGTCTCACGATTCGAAAATTTTCGCATATTTCTACATGTAGCTCAAAATTACTTACGTTTTATGTCATGTTCGATATGCCTTTATTTCGATCTATATTTTGGACAACAATGTTCCGAAAAAACTTATTATTATTTTAAAATTAGTACCCTCTGAATGGAACATAAAGACCTAATTATTTTTCAGATGCTCTTATTTTTGCAAAATCTATTCCACTCTATAGACGTACAAATGTCACGTACGATGATATGGAATTGCCCATATGTGAACATCAATTTTAGGAAAACGGGAGTAAGTCCAAGTTTGTGCAATTGCTACAGTTGAAGGTCATACATACATGATTCCCCTTTTCGAATGCCTTACTGTAATCTGTATAAATAGTACCAGTCGAAATAAAATATATATCACACGTTAACACTTTGTAGAACACAAACTGATTTTCCTACAACCGAATGTATTTAATTAAAAAATATATAAATAATGACTTCGCATAAAATTCCTTTCAACTATCAAAGTTGAAAAATAAAAATTAAAAACAAGTAAGAAAGTATGGTCGGTCAAGCCCGACCATACCCTACACTAAGTAAATGAGCAAAAACTTTCTTTCAAAATTTCAATAATTTATATTCGTGAGCGATTTTCGGAAGTGGGCCTTATATGGGAGCTATGACCAATTATGGACCGATCACCATGAAATTAGGTGGTGTGATTAATGTCTATATGAAAGTTATTTATGTTGCATTTTATGTGTATACCTACATTTTTAGGAGATTTATGATCGTAAAGTGATTATCGGAAGCAGGCCTTATATGGGAGCTATGACTAATTATGGACCGATCATCATAAAATTTGGTGGCATGAATTCTGTATATATAAAACTTATTTGGAGAGAAACTTGTGTAGATACATACATAAATTAAACATTTATGACCGATAAAGTCCAATTTTGGGAGGACATTTGTATGGGGGCTAGGTGAAATAATGGTCCGATTTCAGCCAGTTTCAATAGGCTTGGTCCTTGGGTAGAAAAAATGATATGTACCAAATTTTGTCGAAATATCTTCAAGATTGCGACATGTACTCTGCGCACAAGGTTTACATGGACAACCAGCCAGCCAGACGGACGGACGGACATCGTTTAATCGACTCAGAAAGTGATTCTGAGTCGATTGGTATACTTTAAGGTGTCAGACTAATGTTTAAAGTGTTAGACTAATATTTTTGGGCGTTACAAACATCTGCACAAATCCAATATACCCTCCCCACTATGGTGGTGTAGGGTATAAAAATAGATCTGAAGTATGCAATTTTAGCAAAGCAAATTATTTTTTTGTAATAATGTGATTAATGTGTGAAAGGTGTGTCTACTATGGACGATTAGATAGCTTATAAAATTGATATAATAAAAATTAATTTTAAATATGTAAGTATTTTGTATGAAAATATGCAATTAAAAATTGTTTAACCAAACAATAATAATTTGTAAGTTCATAGAAAAAAAAAAGAGATTGAAAAGAAATTGGAAACAAAACAGCTGAAAAACCCAGCTAATTATAAAATGTGTATGATGAAACTCCATATACTATATAAAATATTCGCCCGAATGCGGGTATGTCAAACTCCATGTATAAAAATGTATGAATTCGCCCTTGCTGTCACTTTTTTTAAATTCGCCTTGCATCTACGTAAGTTATTTTAGACATAGTTTTCATACAGTTAAGATAAATTAATATAAAAAAGTAATAAACTGACTACAGGCTTGATTACTTAGAGAAACTAAAGTGACAATTGACTTAACGCTTGATTACCAGGGATGTATAAAGTAAATAATTGATTCATATTTGCATTACAAAAATATGCGTCAAATGGCCCAGAAATATAATAATGGGAGATAGCCAAGGGATACTTTAGAACTGCTAGGTTATTTTTACTAATAAATTCTCAGCATTTATGTTTTAGACATCAAACTAAGCAGTATTTATTCTCTATGGTTTAAATTCTATCTCTAGGTTATTATAAAAGCTTAAATTTAAATAAAATTATACTAAACAAATTTAATTTTTTCAGTCTTTTTTTTTTAATATAAATTTTTAATATATATTCAGATATTTTATTTTTACATATTTATTTATATGACAATTGTTTTGTATTGGTAATTTTATTAATATATTTAAATCGTTTAAAAACAGATAAATTTGTAAACACCTAAATGTTCAATGAATATTAAAACACGTTATTTCATCTTTAACCTGCTATACGATGTAATATGATTTAAAAATCATATTTACTACAATAAATTAATGTTGATAATGTTGTTGTTTATGTTGCTGCCGTTGGCACTGATAACAGTCTTTCGAACATGAAATGAATGACTCCAATCCAATCCAATAAATGACTGACTAACTGACTGATAACGGAATATAAACATACAGCCCACTCATTCTTAACAGTTTAAGGCAAGACTTTAAACGATTAATAAAGAAACACAAATAAAAACCAACAACTTGCATCATTTTGTTTTATCGTCGTGTAATTTCGGAGTTGAAAATAATAATTGTTGATAGAGGAAATAAATGTATTTACCAACCCATACGTACTGTACTGTTGCGGTCAAAACAATAGTACCACTATCTGACATATTGTCTATCGGTCAATGAACGAATCAGAGATACAAAATTTTAGTTACTAAAATTCTAATGAATACATTGATAACACATGGGGACTTTCAATCAATACAAAGAGTTTGCTAGCTGTAAGTATCCAGATCCAAAATTGTTCAAAAACACTCCTCACATCCCATATAACTCATTTTACTTTTAAGGTTTCATGGTGCTATTACTTTGACCACCACTGTATACACTTGTACAAGTGAATCAGAAAATGTGTATTTTTTATGCGTTTCTATTTTGCACTTTTAAACGAAAAAAAAAAAACAAGACAATAAAAACGGCAGCGCAAAAATATATCAGCCACTCAATGCGAAAATGAAGAAATAAATGACAACAACTAAAAATTCTATTAATGTTTAAAAATAAACTTTATGCGAGTGAAAAGTAAAACAGCTAAATGACAACGTTTCACTCGCTCTCCCATTAATAAGATACTGGGAATGATCGGTCGGTCAATGAACGTTTTAAAAGAGTAAATTAAATAATAAAAAAGAGGTACAATTTAACATAAGTACACTCAACACTCTGTTAACGCTGACTAACTACATATGGGCAATTCCATGTCATCGTACGTGACATTTGTATGCCTATTGAGTGGAATAGATTTTGTAAAAATAATAGTATCTGAAAAATAATTTGGTTTTTATGTTCCATTCAGAGGGTACTATATTTTAAAAAAATAATAAGTTCTTTCGTAACATTGTTGTCCAAAATATCGAGCGAAATAAGGGTATATCGTACGTGACATTAAACGGAAGTAATTGTGAGGTACATGTAGAAATATGCGAAAATTTGCGAATCGTGAGAGGCGTTATGTTTTCTTTTAATTTCTTACACTAAGCGAAATATTTTTCCTTTACAGTCCGTCATATTTAAATAAAACCAATCTTTGGATGATTTTATAATAAATAAAATTTAATATCGTACGTGACATACCGTACGTGACAAATTTTTCTCTTATAGTAAAACAATATATTTTCTGTAAATATATGTATACAAAAACTAAGCAAATAAATAGAAAATATATTTTCGGTTTCAATAAACATGCTAATTGGGAGCTTAGTTTTCGCCGCAATCTTAGCCTAAAACAACCAATTAAATTAAAAAAATTAAATATAGCCAATTTAAACTATTATTGTTGCCCTTCAAATGTTGTAATAAGCTCTAAATACTTTCACATAGTAACATTTTAGGGTTTTCTCCTATTCAAATCGTCTTGAAAAAAAGTTTCATGGGTTTTTGTTTTTTCAGTCGTAGTTGTCATTCTCGTGGAATTGCCCATACAATACTAACTTTTAACTTTGTTTAATATTTAAGATCTATTCAGAATGTTTTATTTGATTGTGCCGAATCTTATTCACTTCCATCTTAATAGAAAAATCCGGTACTTGTTGTTTGTGACCAAGATTTTATGTGCATTTCACATAAAATCTTGGCAAGTCTGTGTTCTGTGAAAAATCGGCTAATATCTTTGGAATTTGAGAACATGAAGTATTTTTGGTCATAATGTTTCCATCATGATTTTTCAAAGTCAAATAAAAAATATTTATCTCTTAATTGGCCCATAGTACCGTGGAAATACCATTCATTTGAAATATTGTCAGGTAGAGAACTTAGTGTGCGAGATATATGTAAAAATATTAAAGCGGCGCCGATATACAAGTTTATTTTATATTTTTTGTTCCCACAACTCACTGTGGTTTAGAAACATATATATATTAGGGTGGGTCGATTTTTTTCACGAAAAATCGTATACCAGAAACGCATTCTACGGACAATTCTAAGAAATTTTCCCCAAGAAAGCATAGGTCTAAAATCAAAACATATCTTGATATTTCAGTATTATTTTTTTTTAATAGTTTTTTTTTTTTTTTAATAAAAGGCGAAATGCGCAAGATAAGATTTGATTTTAGACCTATGGTTTCTTGGGAAAAATTTCTTAAAATTTCCCGTAGATTACGTTTTTTTACTTTTTGATCGTCCATACAAATCGACCCGGCCTAGTATATATGTATAAGTTTGTCATTCCGTTTGTAATTTCCACAATATAATTTTCCGACCTTATAAAATATATATATTCTGGATCCTGTCTGTCTGTTGAAATCAATTTTCTGAAGACCCCAAATAACTTAAAAACTTGATTCATACATCGGGAATTCTTCCGGCTCAGTTGCTATAAGATATAAGGAAAAACCCGGGCCAACCTCGATTTTTGGCCTATTTTTGATCTATACCTGGATTACTAAGTCATAAATATAGACAATATGGATATCTAATGATAGATATTTCAAAGTCCATTGCAACGATCTATATAAGGCTATAGTAATTTGGACCTACAATAGGTCAAAATCGGGAAAAATATTTTTTAATCCGATTTTTTTTTTCTTCCAAAAAACTTTTTTTGTCATAAATTTTTTTTCACTAGTAAATTTAAAAAAAAAGATTTGGAAAAAAATTTAAAAAAAAAATATGTATTTCGAAAAAAATTATTTTTTAAATTTTGAAAAACAATTTTGAATATTTTTTTTTAAATTTGAAAAAAAAATTTGTTTACATAAAAATATTTAATATTTTTATTTTAAAGTATAATTTGGTGAAGGATATATAAGATTCGGCACAGCCGAATATAGCTCTCTAACTTGTTTTGAAAATAATTCGATAGTTCATGAACTATTAGAGACATCTTTGTATTTACATGAGTTCGTAGTTGGAATAGCGACTAATAGGCGGCCACCAAAGTAAATCACCTAAGGACAACAAAACTCAAAACAATCACTAAATAATGTCACAAACTTTTATATTTAGAAAGTACTTGCCAATATCTACAAAAAATACGACAACATATGTGACCCGGCCTATGAAAAGGTGGCTTATGTTCAAAAAAGAAATTGCGAAAAACAGCTGTTAAAGATAAACAATGCATTTCTTCAGTTTCTTAGTAGTTTTTCTTTTGCATTATGATCCTGTTTTTAAATTTTTGAATTTCATTTATTATCTTGATTCTGGATTTTCAATAAAATTCAGTTTTTCTTTCGTTTGAGCTCTTCTTTCTCTACATTTTTAGTACACTTCTAAGCAAGTTAGGACTTTCTAGTTTTCATCACGTGAAAGAGCGTCTCAAAAACTATCGAAACCAAAAAAAAGTGGACAAATTTTTTTTGAGTCATAAGCCACCTTTTCATAGGCCGGGTCACATATACATTTCAAATATATAAAAAGTTCCACGCACATAAATTCAGAATATGTAAAATATTGTTTATTTTTCTCGTATTTTTTCATATTATTTATTTTATAAATATCTTAAGACGTATACATTTGGTATATGCTTCTGAAAGAAGAATTTTGAAGAAAAAAATATGAATTTTTATAAAAATTTCTATTATAAAATATCATTATTGGATGGCCCTATATTTAGTTCAATTACACCATAAGTTAACAAGATCTCACACGGTAAATAACGTCAGAGCGGCATCTTTTATGAAAAAATTAAATATGTTTCTCGTTTTAAAAATTTCGGTATTTAAGAGAGAAATGGCAAAAATTATTAAGTTCCAAATTTAATATAATCCGTTCGAATTTTAAATTTTACATCATGAAAAATCATCATCATTCGGTAAGCTGATCGGAAGCAATTTTTCTCTTAAAAAACGTTAATCCTCAAGTTCTAAAGGATCCAATAATACCAAATAATTGTACATAATATTTATATCTACTCTTCAGGAGACTCGCATGTTTCGAATTTGGATGCGTACCTTGTCTTCTCTTAAAAATTTTAATAAAAAAATCGGGAAATTTATGTCAATGATTTTAAACATAGGCAGTCCCTTGACATGTCGCTTAACTTGTAAAATTGTGCAATAGCAAAAAGTTGAAATTTTTTTTTTTATGGTTTTGAAAGAAATTTTTTAAAAATATCAAAATATTTTTTAAGGTTTAATTAGACGTGCCATAACCGTAACCATATAAAACAGCTGTTCGAACCAAGCTTATGGGCAACAATGTATTTGATTATTGGTGACATGCCATAACGCCATAGCCATAACAATAAAATGCTCGTGATATGGATATGGCTACGGCTATGGCGATATGAACCGATATTGAACCTTTAATCATTATTATAATATTTGGGTTAGTTTCGTGAACTTTCATAGAGTGACTTAGAGGTGTCAAATTACTTCCACATAGACAACTACATGTTAAAGTGGAAGGACCAGTTCTGTATGAGTTCCGTTAGGATTACAAGAAGAATAAAAATAAAAAAAGTTAATGCTTTACCATATCTTCCAAATTACCAATGTTTTAAGCTAAAATGTTTAACATTATTCCAATATAGCGCTAGAAAAGAGGCTCAAGTGTGGACACATACGTCATATTTGAATGTTTTTATAATTTTGTACTCGCACAATAAAGAATAGACATAAAGAAAGCAGTAACCAATAGATATTAACGAAGAAATTAAAAAAAAAATTAAAAATATGTATTTGGTCATTTCATTATCGAATTATGCATACAAATTTGAATTTTTATACTCTAACTGTATTTAAATTCAATAATACGACTACCTATAACTTTTTATTTCAAAATTAAGAATTTATATCGATTATTTCATTTAAAGTCTTGTTTTTAAAATATTCTCTAAACTAGAAAAAAACGGTACAATATACTGCAATTCAACTGAATGGAGAACTCAGACTAGTCTCTATAAAAGATGACTAATTATAATAAAGATTATAAATAGAATTTGTTTTATTGATGTTTAATAGCCGAAAATTCAATTTATGCTTCACTTTATATGAGTTTAAATAATAATTTTGACAAAACATTTGTTTTTACTAATATGTACTTAAAACAAATATAAATTTTGATATTTATTAAGACTTGATCTGGTACATCAACCTTATAAGAACATCATAACGAACGAAAGTTGTTCTAAATTAGCATTTCTACCAGTTTAAATTTAATTTGTATTAAAGAATGGCATCATGTTAGAATTTAGAACTTTTGAATTATTAAATTAGTAAATAATGCTGTCTATGTTTATTTTATAACATGTTTATTAACGAGTATAAGAAAAAAAAAAGAATAAAATGCATTAAAAAGAAACAAAAAAAAAATAATTTAACTTTTTCAATACTAAATCACTATCCTTGTCATAATCTGATTTAGTTTATTATTAAATAGAATTTTATGCAAGGCAAACAAATTAATGTTTTACACAATTTTTAGTTTATTTTTAATATTAAATCTATATATTTTCTCATAATTCAACAAACAAATCAGTTTTTCTTGAATTTGGATTTTCTTTTTTTTTTTTCTTTTTCAATAAAGATTGACATAATTCGTTTAACATTTAGCCCTCAAAATATTGACAAGTAGAAGTCAAGTGAAAACACCAGAAAACTACAACGAAAACAACACAGTAATTGAGTTAATAATATTGCCAGAAGCTAAATATTTCATTTACCAAGTATGTATTTTGCAAATTTAAACCAAAAACCAGAAAGACAGACTAACAGACAGACTTCAAACAAGATACGACGAGTAAGTACATATGTACATATACGTACGTAAATGGTCACTATCATCATTATTAACATCATTGTCATCATTATTATCTATCTATCTATGACTATTCTACTCTTAAGATATACAAACAAACAGATGAACGAACGAACGAACAGATTGAATAAGTGTAGATACAAAATTGATAGATGAATTTAAATCAAATAACCTGAAAACATTTTGTTATTTATTTACTTTTTATTTTTATTTCTTTTAAAAACTTCAAATCAAACAATACCGTCCGTCATATCCATCTGTAGCTACATACATATGTATTTCAGTCTGTCAGTCAGTCAGTCACACACATCTGAAAGTTTTCTAACCTTCCAAACGTTGTGCAAATTACAAAAATTTTGTTGGTAAACTACCAAGTAATCAATCGAAGAAAGCAGAAGCTGTAGATGAAAAACGCGCGCAAAAAAAAAAGAAACGTTTGAATATGATTGTGTTTATTATTTATAATTTGTAGTTTAAATATTTAATAATTGTCATTAGTTTATGTTGTTCGACTGCTACTACTTTTTCTTTTCTTTATTATTTGTATTTTATCAATGATTCCACACCACATATGATAAATTCGTATTTAAAAGCAGCAATTGTAATGGCGTTGAGATAAATTAATGCTATTTTAATTAACTAACTGTTGGTTAATTAAAAAATGCAATTATTTCTTAAGATAGTTTAAATAATTCCAAGCTGGTTACATTTTCTCCTCTCTCTCTCTACCTCTCTCTCTCTCTCTCTGTACGAAAATAAAACCTACTGTCATTTATTGATTTTCCAACTATGAGCCCATGTAAGTACAAATCAACTCCGTGTAAGAATTCAGCAAATCAGCTCTGAGTGTATAAATTTCATTATCTACAATCGTTCACAAACTACCGAATTGATTTTATTATTCATCGCAGACCCCCAAAGGAATATATATTCTGGGACATTAAGAAATTCGAACACGATCTAGCTAGCTATGTCCGTCCATCTGTCTGTCTGTCGCAAACACGATAGAGCGCATACAAAAAATAGCTAGCTGGCTGAAATTAGTAGAAAGTACTCCGAAATTATACTGTAAAGTATGGCAAAAATCGGGCAACATTTGTCCCTAGTCTCCATACATAGTCACCCTGAGAAAATGACTTGAACATTCATAATTGTCTTATAATAATTAATGTCGTGATGAACCCATATCTTTCTAAGAACTTTTGTGGGGATCGGTCCATAATTGACCCTACTCCGCATATAACCCCTAGATAAGAAAACTATTTTATTGTCACACATATTGATGGTGGGTATACAAGATTCGGCACAGCCGAATATAACACTATTACCTTTACAAGATGGCGCAAAAGTAATCCTCCTATCAGAAAATGCTATAAATTTTGCGATTGGCCCCTAATGTCAATTCTGTTTTGACATTTGTGTAGTAAACACATGCGAAATACACGTTAATAAACAATGTTACGCTACACTGCTCCAGAACGCGGAATATTGCTGACTATTCGCAGATTTCCTGGCCGTCCAACGCCTACTGGTGAAACACTGCGACGTTTAGCCGCTCGCTTCGAAGAGACTGGCAGAAAACGAGATGCTGCCATGCGTGGCAGACCCCGGAGTAGCCGTTCTGCAGAGTATATTGCTGCTGTAGCCGACGATGTCATGGAAGCGCCGTCGACATCGACCAGACGACATGCCACGCAAATGGGTATCAGTCGACGGTCTTTACAGCGAATTTTGGTACAAGATTTGAAGATGTTTTCGTACAAAGTCCAGACGGTGCATCAGATGTTAGCTGCTGACCGCCAATCGCGTCTAACATACGCTCAAGCCATCCTTAATCACCACCAAGAGGAAGATGATTTTTCATCAAAAATAATCATGAGTGATGAGGCCCATTTCGATCTTAGCGGGTACGTAAATAAGCAAAATTTAAGCTTCTGGGGCACTGAAAATCCGCGTGTAACCCACGAAGAGCCATTACAAACGGTTACTGTGAATGGTGAGTGCTACAGAGTAATGATCAACGAGTTCTTTTTGCCGCAACTTGATGAATTGGGATTGGAAAACATGTGGTTCCAACAGGACGGTGCAACGGCACACACTGCACGTGCCACAACCGATATGCTGAAGGATGCATTTCCCGGGCGCCTAATCTACCGTTTTGGCGATTTGCACTGGCCAGCAAGATCGCCTGATTTGACCGCTCCAGACTTCTTTTTGTGGGGCTTTTTGAAGTCGCGGGTTTATGTCAACAAGCCTCAGACTCTTGCAGCTCTTAAAGACAATATCCGTCAAAAATGTGAGGACCTATCGCCGGAAGTTTTTTTATCAAGTTACCTTTGTAAGCCATGTCAGTTATTATGTTTAATGTCAATTATATTCATTTGTTGTTAAACTGATTAAAATGAGTGACCAGAAAAAAGTGCGTACTAAAATTATTAAATATTTTCAACAAAACCCAACTTGGTCCTACAAAAAGTTGGCCAAACAATCAAAGGTCTGCCGTCAAACTGTTTCCAATGTTATTAAACAGTACCGAGAGAACTTGTCCGTTGATAGAAAACCTGGTTCAGGTAGAAGAAATGGTCCACATGATGTTTATTAAGCCAAAAAATAGAAAGCATTTTCAAAAGAGCTCCCAACATATCCGGTAGGAAAGCGGCCTGGTTAGATCAGTGCTCGGACTATTTTGTAGGAAAAGTTAAAGCCAATGCAGGTTCAAGGCTCAAAATGTTTGACAGAAACGCTGCTAAAAATTTAGAGGCCACAACCAGAGCATGGAAATTGAAGTCAAATTTTATAAAAAAAAAAAAGAATATTCCTGCTGCATAATGGATGACGAAACGTATGTTCTGGCAGATTTTTCGCAGCTTCCGGGTCAAAATTTTGATGTTACAGATGCCCGAGGGAATTTTGAAGAAATGTTTAGGATCCAAAAGCAAACAAAATTTCCCAAAAAGATCTTGGTATGGCAAGCAATATGCAGTTGCGGCAAAAAAGCCAAACATTTGTTACAAAGGGCTCTATAAATACCGAAATTTACATCAAGGAAAAGGATGCTTCCATTCATAAGACTTCTTAGTGTGTCCACTTATTTTTGGCCTGATTTGGCACCCTGTCACTATGATAAACAAGCCCTTGAGTGGTAAAATAACAATAATGTGGCATTTGTACCAAGAGATGCAATTCCTTCAAACTGCCTGGAGCTGAGTCCAGTGGATAGATATTGGGCTCTTGTTAAAAGAGAATTGAAGAGCACAAAAAAGGTGTCCAAAAGTTTGGTAGATTTTAAACGGAGATGGACAACCTGTTCGAACAAAGTGACATAAAGCACTATAAAAACCATAATGAAAGGGTCAAAATTTCATGACTAGTGACTATAAAAATATTAAAAAAAAAATCAAAACTTTAAGTTTAGTGGTTTCATTTTTATTAACATATATGTATGTTAAGAATTTTTCGATCTCAGTCCTTGTGTTGTATATTCTGATTTGAAAAAGTTCTCTTGGTTTTTCACTTATTTTACTTTTAAAATATTCCCGGGAATGAACAGATTTTTATAATTTTTTCTGGGAATTACAAAAGTCCGGGAAATTAGGAACCCTAATTCAAAGCTGAAGATACAATTTCTTTAAAACAAACAATTATATAAATGTTTCATAGTCTTATTTTGAGTCAATGCCACATGAGTGCTTGTATTAAACCTAATTTTCTCAGAAATCGTTCAAGGAATATTCAGACTTATACCGATTTAGGTTTCTATACAGTTGTTTAAGCCCTTCCAAAAATAACATAACGAGTAATCTATCTGAACATTTTTCTCTTTCTTACCCTTCTTCTTTTAATTATTTTATAAACGAAACATCTAGTAGCTGTATATTTATTGATTGCAATCGGTTGGTTATTACATCAGTCATAAATACCTGCAAAGAGAGAAAAAAAATTAGAGAAATCATTAAAACAAATCGTTTAATTTAAAAATTTGCATTTCAATGACAATTGTTGTATATTATTGTTTAAGTGTTTAAAAAAAAAAGAAAACAAAACAAAGCAAAGCAAAGCAAATAAATAGTTTTTTAACATGCATAATTTTAAAATAAATGATGAAAATAATGAGGCAATAAAATTACCCCAAACGTTTAGAAAATAAATGGACTTGTGCAGTTATTTGAACAAAACCAAAACAAGCAAAGAGTTAACAACAGCAGTGATGGGTGTCGATACAAAAACAAAAATGGGGAACTTAATGTTTTATAAATAAATAAAAATAGATAATAGACTAATTTAAAATTAAATTTTTTAACTTTAGGAATTTATTTGTATTAAAACACTGTTTGTCTGGTAACTCTAACTAAGTAGCCGCAACAACAATTGAGGTTTGTGATGACGATGGACGTGATGACATTGACGTTTTATTTGATCTTTAAATATAACTTATTGAGTCCGTGTTTAAGACGTGGAATTTTTACACAAACATTTAAAAACTTAAATAAATAAATGGAAGGTAATTAATAAAAGTTGAGATATGTATATTGCTCTAATGAAAAAAACTTATTAAAGAAAAACGTCAAAAAATAGAGTATACTTCAAGACAATTAATTATCTAACACACGAATATGTGTGAAGAATTATGCGGTAACAGGAATTTCATATTTAGCAACATTATTTTGGACAAACAAATTTGCAAAAATGTTTAGAACTATATAGAATTAATTCCTTCTGGCACAGTGACCAAGCGATTCCTAAAAAAACCTTACGATTTCCTTGAAAATATGTACATAATTAACAAACCAGCAAACAACAAACAAATAGTGCCTCAAGGCATGCATTACAAAACACCAATTATCTCAAAAAGTAATTTTAATATTTTTTTTAAAAATTTAACGGTGACTTTAGTTACAGATTTGTTAACATTTCTCTCGAAGGTCGAAATGCAATCTGACTTTTAGTTTTTGTTCTGTCAGCTGTTTTGGTCATCATTTTATAACGTGAAATTTTGTGTGAATTTTTTGTTTAAATCAAAGGTAAGATATTCTTCTTTCAATCTATGCATTTGTAAATGTTAAACAATTAACTAAAAGTGTGTTGAGAACGTAAAAATTAAGGCGTGCCTCAGGGCACTGTTGCGGCTAAATTTATCGGTGTGTTATATTCCATAGTTTTTTACTTGTTAAATTATTTGTTATATAAAAAAATATTATAGGAATGGCAGGTATAGATCGCAGACGGATTAAATTATCCGCCTTGACTAAGGATCAGTTGGTACTCCACAAAAAGATCCACAGCCAGGAAGTTCAAAAGTTGGCGAAAGAGCAAAACATCCAGTCAATGTCGTCAATATCGACCACTTTCCAATCTAATTGGGCAAACAAGTTGCAAACTATGCAAAAAGTGTGTTTACTAAAAATGCAATCTTTATTTATGCTGCTCATAGAAAGTAAAACATATTTTCTTACTTTTTGTATATTTTTCATTAGTTTTATCCAAGGTTGGCAACCGATACCGTTATTAATACCGATACCGATTAAATACCGTTTAAAATTGAGTACCGGTATTGATACCGATACCGAAATAATTATTTCGGTAAAATACCGGTATTCAAATACCGTTTCCCTTAACACCGGTATCATACCGGTACAATACCGTTATCATAACGGTATCAATACCTTTATTATACCGGTATCAATTGCAAATCAATACCGGTATCATACAAGTTTCAATACTGATATCATACCGGCATTATAATTAAATTTTGCAAAATTGTTAAAATTACATAATTTAACAACTTTGCTGCTAGTAGAAAATAGTATTTGAGCCTTGTCCATCCCTGCTTGATGTTCAACTAATGCAACTCTGTCTTAGTTGTTTACTTACATACCAAGGCGAATTTATAGCAGGTGACCTCAGAAGAACAGCTGATTATTTTGTTCACTTGTATAGATGATTGGATTGTCAATTCAAGCAAAAACAACAACAGGCAACTTTGACAATTCAATTATCTTTTAACAAAAACAAAGTACCTGTTGTTTTGACATATTAGGTTTGATGTACTTAATTTTTATACCGGTATAAATACCGATATATTAGTATTATACCGGTATACCGATACCGATATAATTTAAATACCGTTACCGATACCGAAATAAAAATAAAATTAATACCGATACCGTTACCGATACCGTTATTCGTTTCGGTTGCCAACCTTGGTTTTTTCAATAAAATCGTATGTATAATTAAAGTTTACATCTTTCAAATGCCAAAAATTGTTTTTATGCGTATTATAGTAGAAAGTAAAACATATTTTCTTACTTTTTGTATATTTTTCATTAGTTTTTTCAAATAAAATCGTATTGAATTAAAGATTACATCTTATTGTTTTCTTTTTTCACCTAAACCGGCAACAGTGCCCTGAGGCACTCTTTACCTTTTTGCACCTGGTTCCTAAACTTAATTTGCAAATTAATTTCTGATGGCTGTACTGAATTTATTGGGTCATTTTTTAGCCTTTTAAAGTTTGTGGGTTAGAGGGTTAACATTTTATGAATTCTAATATTTAAAAAAGTGGTAACAAATTTTATAACGCTTAGCGGCAACAAAATATTATGAACAGCCAATAAATTATTTGATTCGATAGATTTAAAATTGTTAAATTGACAAAGTCAATTGAAAATATAATAACCACGGTTACTACCGATTCGCAAAAGTTAAAAGGTTGCAGTTATTTCTGTAACCGTATTGTAATGATAACGGTAATTTCATCCTGAATTAAATTATAAATAAAATTTACAAATATTAAAAATATTTTTTAATATTTTAAATTTCGATTTCAATAAACTCAATTAGTTTGTATTTTTATTATAAAAATTATTTATAAAATATCGGTAACAGTATTCACGATTATGCCGGTAACGGTAATTGCAGTTATTTCGTTAAGGATAGCTTATCGGTAACGGAACATGAGCTGAAAGGGTAGCTTAGAGGTAACGGTAGCAATCAATTCAGAATATTCTCACATTTACAATTTTACAGCTTAAAAACAAAACTACAAGGAAACAAAAACAACAGTTGAACACAATTTACCCTTTTATATTAATAACAATTTATTTTAATAATTAAAGCACATGTTACTCTCAAAACGAAACAAAAAAACAAACAAAAATAAAAAGTGTGAGATTACAAGGGAATTTGGCGAAATAAAAATTTAAATCCATAAAAGTTTTTGTTGTTAACACAAATCACAAATACTGATTCACTAGAATCATTTGTTTTTCGGAGAAAACAAAAAATATTTTCAAACAAAAACGGGGTAAAAACAAACATTCCAGTTGGTAAAGGAGAATTGTTTACATTAGCGCCAGATGTTTTAAACGTACCAAAAACAAATGTTAATAAAAATATCATTATTATGTTATTTTTTTTTTCTTAATTTAATTTTATTTTAAACTTAAATTGACTAAATAGAAAAATGTGAAATTGTATGCACAACAAAAATATGCTATAAACTGCCAATAAATAATTAGATTCGAAAGATTTCGAATTGGTCTAAAAATCGAAATTTAGCCAATAATCGTTATTCAGGTTAAGTTTGGCAAATATTTTAAAAGAAATTAAAAATAAATTATACAATTTAAAAAAAAACCCTAGGACTTGTTGTATGTACCCTTCACCTTCGTAAGAAGGGTATATATAAATTTGTCATTCCGTTTGTAGTTTCCACAATATAAGTATATATATTCTGAATCCTTATAGATAGCGGAGTCGATTTAGCCATGTCCGTCTGTCTGTCTGTCGGTCTGTCTGTTGAAATCAATTTTCTGAAGACCCCAGATATCTTCGGGATCCAAATCCTCAATAATTCTGTCAGACATGCTTTCGAAAAGTTTCCTATTTAAAATCAGCAAAATCCGTCCATAAATAACGGAGATATGAGCAAAAATCCGAGACAACCTCTATTTTCGGCCTATTTTTTATCTATATCTCGATTACTAAGTCATAAATATAGACAATATGGATATCTAATGATAGATATTTTAAAGTCCATTGCAACGATGTATATAAGGCTATGGACCTACAATGGGTCAAAATCGGGAAAAATATTTTTTAACCTGAATTTTTTTTCACAAAAAACATTCTTTTGTCATAAATTTTTTTCACTAATAAATTTAAAAAAAAAATTTTAAAAAATTGGAAAAAAACTTTTAAAAAACTATTTTGAAAAAAAAAAATTAAAATTTTTTTTTTTAATTTTATTTTAAAGTATATGTAATTTTGTGAAGGGTATATAAGATTCGGCACAGCTGAATATAGATCTCTTACTTGTTAAAGTTGAGTTTATAAACTAAAACAGTGATCATGTTGGTGTACTCCTTATGGACTAACATTTATCTTTCAGCATGATTTTTGTAGATGAAATTTGAAAAATAATCATTATTTGCCGTCCCTGATGTACATATATCAAATTTTATCTCAATACATCTGTAAGAGATTTATGCAGGTAGTATTCTCTATATGGGAGCTGTGGAAAATTTTTGACCGAATATAACCAAATCGTACAGTAGGATTTGTGTATATATAGAACTTATTAGATGAAAACATGGACCGATTGAAATCAATTTCAATATGCTAGGTTTAAAAACTTTTTCTGTTCGATTTTCCAAATGTCGAATTAACCCTCTATTCTTTCAAGATACAGATGGACGGACTTAACTTGATCGACGATCAATATTTCGCTGTATTACTAACGGAATGCCAAAATCAATACTCATATAGAGACATCGCACAAAAATGTTCAACATCCATAAAAATAATCATAATTTGTAAAGGTTAAAAAATTTATAATTACTCTTCTTTTGTTTAGAGCATTACTATATCTTGTGTTCCTATGTTTATTAAATAAAAAAAAATATATATTTAAAATATATGCTATGATGAGCAAAATATTACACGAAACAATGAATCATTTACTGATTTCTACGACCCCAACAGGCTGGCAAAGAACGCCACACACATTTTTTTATGTTAATTTTTGACAGTTCTATTTTTAAAACATCAAATACAAGAAATGAGCTATTTTCGTAAGAAAGTGCTTAAATTGACAGCAAAAAGATGTGTGAAAAAAAGTAATGAGAAAAATTTTAAAAAAATAATGGTATTTGAGTGTGGTAAAATTTCAGGATATAAAAAATGATAATATAAATTACCCGCTGATTGATACGTTCTCAAGAGTTTAAGAGAATGTAAAACTCTTTTAGTAGTGCGATATTAATCCATAAGTACTTCAAACTTGTTAAAGAAACAGAAAAACAGTTCAACCACATTAAGAATTGAGACAGAAAATCGAAAATAAACAATAGATAAAGAAAAAGTATAATATATCGTGATACTAACACAAAACTAAAGTGTTTAGAATTTCCCTCAAAGGTATAATTGAACTTCCTTAATGCAACTACGAGTGAGTAATCTATCGTGTTTTGACTCTGTTAATAATTCTATAAGTAAAACAAAAAAAAAATCTTTCCATTCAATTA
Source organism: Calliphora vomitoria (assembly GCA_942486065.2). Lineage (NCBI taxonomy): Eukaryota > Metazoa > Arthropoda > Insecta > Diptera > Calliphoridae > Calliphora > Calliphora vomitoria. The sequence goes on from OW818031.2 coordinate 92,707,182, forward strand.
TGTAAATTGTCAATATTTTTATTGTACTCGTTCGTACATGACGTTCTTATGAGTAAAAATAAAACAAAACAACCAAAAATAAATAAATAAAAAAATAATCACAACAAAAACACTTGTGCGAAGAAACATTTTCAAAATGATTTATTTACTTTTCGTATTGTATTGGATTTCATTGTTATTTTCTTTTCTCACACAGCACAGCAAACTACAAAAACCCAAGACAATCTAATGAAAAAAAAAAAAAAAAATTGTTCATATTAAATCTCGATTAGATGGAGAACAAGTGGATATTGAAATGAAATGTCTAAATTCTCAAACAAGCACAACACTTCTATATATTCATGTAGTGCTAATAGAATTCAAATAGAATAAAATTGTTATAAATAATTATGTCGGCTCAAATGCTAATAAGTAACAAGAGGTATGTTTAAAGACAAACAAACATTGAAATATTCTAACAATATGTATATTTAAATTGAGATTAAGATTAATTAACAACTGACGCCAACGCAACGCTCCGCAGCAGTACTGATTTCATATAATTTGTCTTGTGTTTAAGAAAAAGCGTTTGCCGCTTTTTTTTAGCATATATTCATTTTTTTATTTTTTTTTTCATGAAAATAAAACATATATGTTAATGAACTCTAAAAATAATATACAGATTTAAAACAGAACATGAAAATACAATTATTTAATTCCAAACAAGAAAAGCAAATTAAATGCATTCGCAAATACAAAATTAACTCATTCTATATAAAACATTTATTTGCGAGAGCAAGAACAACAAACAAAAAATAATAATATAACAATTTTATTGATTACAGAACAAAATATATATTTCTTTTTAATATTTTCGATTTGTATGGAACGAATTACAATGTTTGTTGTTATATTATTATCATTGTACAAAAAAAAAAAAAAAAGAAAGAACTGAAATTCAACAATAATTTAAATATAACAACAACAATACAATAGCAACAAATTTAAACTTTATAAAATACAATAAACAAAACAAGTGTACTTTTTTATGTTGTTGCTATTGTTGTTATTTATCAATTCAATTTTTATTATTGTTGCTGTAAAAATTCATTCTCATTTGGAGAATGTTAAAGTATCAACAGCAGAGATGAGATGATTTTGTACCACTAAATTTAAAAGTACCTATAATAATGTACTAAAGTAGATCAGACACTACACAACTGTAAACGCACATTATTTTTTCGCTTTATCTAAACTTTTCGTCAAACATATTATAGAATATTAATGTGTTATAATAGAGTTGTTTTAAAAAATATTGTTTAAAAGTCTACTTAGTGTTTCACAATTATAAACACACTTGAAGTTAAATGGATGTCTCGTGTTTAGTTTTGCTATTATTACAAAGAAATCGAAAAATCTAAAGTCTTCTTTACCTATTTAGTACAAGTTTTAAGATATAATTGGTCAATTCACAAGGTCTCTTATCAGTCATATTGTCATAATGTCCTAATATATCACGACTCGGCGGCTCGGCTTAACCGACTCTTAGGCATTCGGCGTTGGTCTCTGCTGGTTCGTTACGATAACACAATAAACATAGCATAGAAAGTAGTATTATTTTAGGATTTTTTTTGCTTGAAAAGCAATAAAAACCATTGTGAGATATTAGGACATTATGACAATATGACATGATAAGAGACCTTGTAAATTGACCAAATATATTTGTTCGAAAAGGTAACTAATTACCAGTGTTGCCAATTTACTATTTTTAGTGCTAAATCTAGCACTTTTTAAACTCATTAAGCACCAAAAGATGCATCTTTCTCTTTACTTCCTTCCAAGTACTAGAGGCCTCTCTGAGGGAAACTTTATTGTTTGTAGCTTCTACTCCCTCTTTAGGTTTCTTCAATCTAGTGGTGGCTTTTTTGCTTCTTTTCGCTATTTGAGTATTTGGCGATTCTTCCTCCTGGACTCTACCTCGTTTAGGGTTATTTTCGAGTGTCACTTTTGGGGATGTCTGTGAAGACTGCTCGTTCGTTTCTGCTATATGAGCCAGGTCGTTTTGCGACATTTCATCTTTGGCCTTGTTGTACATTGCTTTTATTGCCCTCACTTGTTCTTTTATGGCATGATGTACGTTATTTTTACCCTTCATGAATGTTAATAACTGCGTTATCATGTTTCCTAGCTCTAAGGAAGGCGTCTCGTTTGGTGTTGTCAGCAACGCGGGTGTCGGAGTGATTTGCGTTCTTGGTGGTGACCTCGCTAATCCAGAGTTTCTTCGAAATGGGTTTTCCACATTCCACGGTATCTTATCCTTGGTATTGCCTGTAGCTTTGGATTCTATTTCAGCCAGGTGCGCTACCGAAATAGAAGCATTACAGTAGTCTGATTTCGACGACAGAGAGCCCGTTTTCACACTCTCTAAAGCCGCCGGTACTGGGGTTATTAGTCCCTGCACCGTAACGTTGTTTTTATCTTGCTCCATATTTTTCATTAGGGGGGGGGGGTTTGTGTGCGTTCTTATCCTATCCGCCAGGTTTTAATTCAGCCGCTCCTAACCTGGAAACAGACGCTGACCTGGAAGCCGCCCAATCTGGATACCGTCGCGCCTGGATTTTTTTTTTTTGACTTGGGATCCACGAAGTCATCACTCTTCTAGTTGCTCCTATGTAGAGAATTCCCTAGTGGATTGATACCTAATTAAGGGCGGTACCCTCTCGCCCTGTCACAGGACTTCCTCGAGTTCTTGTACTTTTTAGGTACGCTCTCCATACCTGCCAAAACTAGGGTCCGCGGGATCGTTACTCCCGTTATCCTCTCCAGAGGATACCCTATCTATCTATCTATCTATATTTTTATAAATAACTTGCTGAACCCTGCCCACGTTGCTGGCCCTTAGAAAACATCTGTTTTATATTGCATCTCGATCTCGATTTGAATATACAGTATCGGACAAAGTCGGTGATCCAACCTTCAATGTTAATACATGTGGTGGCAGTCCGGCTGGTTCCAATGAATTCAAAAATTTACTAAGATAATCGATTGCTTGCTCTTCGTTCATTACTGTGTCAATCGATTTGTATTTTATTGTTACGCCAGACAGTTTCAATTGTATTTGCTTATTGAGCTTGTTAACATCATAATTTGTTGGTGCCAAAATTGCATGTTCTCACAGACAATCCAAATTTTTGTAGTTGACTTGAATATTCATTTGCATTTGGCAGAAGTTCGGGAACGAAATCTAATTTGTGGCGGGATCAATTGGTATTTTTCCATTTCCGATGTCCAACAATTGTTTTGAGAAGGTTTTGGCAGAAGGGTATTGAAGCAAATGAAGACACATGATCGTTCATAGCGTTCGGCTTCTGTAGCTTAATTTCCAGTGAAATAAATTTTAAGGAACTTCGCATCATCATTGGGAATCGGAAGCATTTGGCCTTGAACTTTAAAGGTGGTCAAGATTCCGACTTCATTTGAATTTCATTAGTGGTATATAGTATAAAAATTGATTTTGCCACGCCCATCCGCCCACAGACCGAAAATCAAAAATCTGACTTTACAGCGTTACCCGCTAGGCTATTCTGCAGACTCCCTGAAAATTTCATCAAAATCGGTCTAACCGTTTTTGAGTTCATTCGGAACATGCATACATACAAACATCTATTTTTATAAATGTAGATTTAAAAGTTGCATTTATAATTTAACTACGAAATATTATAAAATATAAATACGTAAACAAATTTTACATTTTTAAAATAAAATGACATATCATTCTAGAACGAGTTTTCACATTATTTATCTAATGACGACGGCAATTACATTTAGAACCCGTTCTGTAGAACACAACAGTTCTTACGCACTAGTGCTACATTGGCTGTTGACTAGTTCTGTAGATCACTTACTAGTTCTGAAACAACTGGAACTTTTTTTTTATTATTTTTAGCACTTTTTCCTAATTAAGTTTTGGCAACCATAACTTTTTTCAAAATTTTAAAATAATCAATGATGATTGTGACAGTATAAGTCTGGAAGCTACAAACACATATCATGTGGATCAAATAAACATATGTAGGACAATTAATGTTGCAAGCTATTTAATAGAGTATTCAATCGATTAACCGTTAATCGATTAACCAATTAATTTTGGTCGGTTAGCTGTTCGAATAATTTAAAATTGCCGATTTTCAAATAACAAATAAACCGATTAATTTCATTTTTCGTTTTTACACCAAATTTGTTAGTTGCATTTATATATATAGTTATAAAACACTATATATTACTAAATTCTTTAATATAAACAACTTATTGTGTTTTATTGGAGTTTTATAGTGCGTTTATAGTTTGACACGCAATGTATTCCCAACAGCCAGACTAATGCCCGTAATTTCAACAAATAGATATCTATCAGTGCTTAGACTTATTCAGTAAAAATATTAGGTAATTTTTACCCGTAGACATTGATTTGCAATTAATATCTACTTACCTTTTAAGTAAATTTATCTGCTGGGTATTTTATTGCGTAGATATCTATTAGTACTGAGATATAGAATTAAATGTTTGATTGAAAAATACTCAGAATTATTTATTATACTGATTGTAGTAAATAAATATATGTTTATGGCAATTATGTTCATGATGTATCATTATATCACAATATGTTGTTATCAGAGTATGTTAACCATAATCTGACAGTAGCGCACAATCATATATATGATTGCTACAATCATATGAATAGTAACTTAAACATATTATGGTTACCGCAATCATATACATAATTACAGTCTCTGCGTGTACCCATTCATGTTCACGGCACGTTAACCTTACAACTGCGGATAAGTGAGAAAAGTTTGTGAAGGCTTTTGAAAGTTGATGATGCATAGCAGAATCCGCTAATATTAACAGTCAACACTTAAGCCGCCACATTGGCAACATTGATTTCCAGGTGTCGGATAATAATCTTGCCGAGGTGAAAAATTATAGTTCATAAACTTTAAAATAGTTCCAACAACCGAATTAGAGTAACTGAAATTAGTCTTATATTATTACCAATACGAACGGTTTTAAAAAGTGTTGTAGTGTTACTTGTAATATGTCTTTCTTCTATTGCAAGTTCGAAATTTAAAAAAATATATTTCCTTATTTTAATCTTAAAAAAGTACTTAATTTTAGTAAAAAAAAATAATAAATAGAACCAGTTGTACTAACATTGCCATCACCGATTTCTAGTCGAGTTAAAAATAGAGCCTCTGTTGGCGGCGGCGATTGTGATGATGGCAGAAATGCTGATGCAGTTTGAGAACGCAAAACTGTTGTCACGTTAAGAAAATTAATTGATAAACAAAAAAGTTATGAAACTTATGCAAAAAAAAAAAAAAAAACTACAAAACAAGAAATTTATAAAATATAAATTATTATGAATATTAAGCAAAAATAAAATAAAATGAAACCAGTTCGTGACATTTTATATGGAGATCTCAGTTAGATTCATTTGGATGGATGTTTTATTGTTAAACTGTCTTGTGGTAGAACATTGCTGACTTAAAAAGCTCACACATATTTGAAGTAATCTGATGAATAAAAGTAATAACGATAAATACAAACAATAATATTTGCAGTTAAATATTTAATTACTTCCTAAATTCCAATATAAATAAACATCTTGCAAATCCGTCAATCCACTTTGACGTGACAGGGGTGTGTTTTTTGAGAGTAAAAATAGAACGGAGGGCGAAGAGTCAAAATGTTTGAAGTCGATTAAATAAATGTGTTCAGAGTGATGACAACACACAATTTAAAAAGCAGAACAATAAAAAAAAAACAAAAACAAATCAATACAAAACCATACAATAACAAAATTAGCTCAATCAGGTTTTATGCATTATGAATATTAAATGTTTATTTACTTATATTTTTTTTCCTCCTGTTTCTTATTTATTTGTTTACAAAATATTCCGTTAAAATTAGTATTAACATGTTCTAAATATTTGTTTTCGTAACAAAACCGTTTTAGTTCTCTATATAAAACGCTTAACAGTGACTACTGGAAACGACCCTTAAATTCTTTATGAGAATAAAAAAAAAACATAAAATATGAAACACAAATAAACAGCGTTCATGACGGATTTTTTTAGTAGATGCTAAATTACAAGAGGAAATGAACTTTTAGACCTGTTTAGAAATATTTTTAAGCATTAAAAATGTATTATCTTGTTCATCAATTCCAGCTTAATTCATCATTGTCTTATAGAGAAGCTTGGTGTGTCTTAGGAATGTTGCTGCAGTATATACATAAATCTGCAAATTTATATTTGTAATTTTTATACACAGATAAACCACTTCTACAACTACATAACTCCATATTTAAGTGTGTGGCAGTAAATATACAGAAATTTGATAAGTAATTTGTATTTATTTAAAAATCAAAGTAAGTATTTAGCATTTTAAGTTTCTTCAAGACACCTGCAACAGAAATATTTCTGGTGCCATACATACCTACATACATAGTTATATTTCATAATTTTTACACCTGAAACTTAGCATTAAAGCTGACTTATAAAAATCGAAATGTGTGCTGTGCTGTAAAGGTGGGTCAAATACATAGATTCCGGTTTTTTGCTTGTACATTACAAAATTCATAATTTTATTTATTTTTATAAGAATTTAAATCAACCAAATCAAAGTGCGTCAACAAAATTCTATAACTTTTTATATTTTTTCATGAAATAATTATAATCTTGTTATTTGCTAGGTTATTTTAATAAAAATATAACGATTTTTAAAATTATTAAAATGCTTTTGTGCTAATGTTTGTAACACCGAATAATATTGGTCCATTACACTCACCTAAAGTATACCAATCACATTAGAAACACGTTCTTACTCGAATTAACCAAACTACAGATTGCTAGATAATGATATTTATTCAACGGATTTTTGGTAAAAGACATTATATTGGAACAAGAATGAACCATATTGAAACTGGTTGAAAATATCACAAAGGTAAACATATTTTTTTGCAATTTTTTAAAAAAAAAAAAATTTTATTTTAAAATTTTTTTTTTAATTTTTTGTCGAAATGGCTTAAATTTTTAAAAAAAAAATTTTTTAATAAAAATTTTTTTTTAGTTTATTTATTAGTGAAAAAAATTTATGACAAAAAATTTTTTTGTGAAAAAAAATTCGGGTTAAAAAATATTTTCCCGATTTCGACCTATTGTAGGTCCAACTTACTATAGCCTTATATACATGATTGCAATGGACTTTGAAATATCTATCATTAGGTATCCCCATATTGTCTATATTTATGACTTAGTAATCGAGATATAGATCAAAAATAGAGGTTGTCTAGGATTTTTGCTCATATCTCCGTTATTTATGGACGGATTTTGCTGATTTTAAATAGGAAACTTCTCGAAAGCATGTCTGACAGAATTATTTAAGATTTGGATCCCGAAGATATCTGGGGTCTTCAGAAAATTGATTTCAACAGACGGACAGACAGACGGACATGGCTAAATCGACTCCGCTATCTATAAGGATTCAGAATATATATACTTTATAGGGTCGGAAAATTATATTGTGGAAATTACAAATGGAATGACAAACTGATATATACCCTTCTCAAGAAGGTGGAGGAGGAAATGTGTTTAAACATACAAATATGTTGCCAGATATTTAAGCAAGTTCTCTGTAAATAACACTTGTTTCCATAATGAAGATTAAAATATAAAACTTCAATCTTGTCTAAACAGATACATCAACAATTATTTGTTTAAGAACCAAGTGCATATCTGCCAATCAGCAACTAACCTGTTCTTCACGTAGACAATTATAGTAACGATATTTCATCGTACATCCCTGATCATGAGTGGCCTATGAAAGTCTACTTGATATGCAACTTCGCAACACTGACGTTAATGATACTAGTTTGGTACTAAATTTTAACAAAAAAAAAAAAACGTTTTTCAAGAAATGTATTAAATAATTTTTACATCTTTTATAACAAAAAGTTTTTGAGACATTTTTGAAAAATATTTAGATAAATTAGATTAAGTGGTGAGAATATCATTTGTTACTGAATTTGTTCAATATTTTTATAAATTATATATATTGTAGTTTTGACATATTTACAGCCGGAGTCTGAGTGTACCGTTTCGGCCAGTATTTGATATTCTAGCAAAATTTGGCAGAAAGAAAAACATATATAATAATTTTGAAGCAGAAACATGTGTAGCAAATCTTAATAAAATCCCGAGGACTTGGAAGTTACTGTAAAAAGTGTTAACCCTCTAATGCTTAAGCATGCCTCAAGGCACTCATTGCAAAATGCCAATAAATGCAATTATAACTGATACTTCATTTCATTACCAGCAACAGAAAATCAGTTGACACAGAAGAATTACGATTTAAATACCACTACTCATGCAAAACCACATTTTATATAATTTTGACACACAATCGTATGATCAGTTTTCGAGATATTTTCACTTTTATTGTTTTTTTTTTTTTTTTTGCAATTTTTAGCTCAAAAATGTAGAATTAAACAGAATGTTTGGAAAACTGCTTATGGATTAAAAATCTACGGAAGTTAGGCTCTTAGTTATACCATACCATATTTAATGATGTTTGCAGGCATAGATGACAGCTAGATATATAACTGAAGGCCAATAAGTAAGAGATATATATTCGGCTCTGCCGAATTTTATATACTCTTCGCCAAATTAAACTTTAAAATAAAATTTAAAAATTTTTTTTATTTTTTTTTTCGAAATTGTTTTTAAAAAGTTTTTTCAAAATTTTTTAAAAATTTTTTTAATTTAAAATTTTGTTTTAGTTTATTAGTGAAAAAAATGTATGACAAGAAAATGTTTTTTGTGAAAAAAAATTCGGGTTAAAAAATATTTTTCCCGATTTTGACCCATTGTAGGTCCAACATGATTGCAATTGACTTTGAAATATCTATCATTAGATATCCATATTGTGTATATAGATCAAAAATAGAGGTTGTCTCGGATTTTTGCTCAGATCTCCGTTATTTATGGACAGATTTTGCTGATTTTAAATAGGAAACTTATCGAAAGCATGTCTGAACTTATCGAAACAAACAGACGGACAGACGGACATGGCTTAATCGACTCCAAAACAAATTGAAAACCCGTCTTATTAATATTTACCCGATTGCGGAAACTTGCAATTCATTTCTGTGGCAACACGATTTCCGCATGTTTAAAATCTGAGCTCAGAGGGAAACATGATTTAAACAGCGAACAATAAATATGTATAAAAAAAAAAAATCACACAACTAACTCCACCACTCAGACATTTGTTAAACAAAAAGCGGAAGGCGGTTAAGTACCAAGGTACTGGGTACTGTAAAGTTTAAATAAAAATATGTAATATTGTACATATAAATTATTTTCAACTCTCTAAAGAGGAGCAGCAGAGAAAGAATTTCACTAAACTAACAGCTAAATGCAGAAAATAACGAAATAACAAAAAATTGCTCATGTACACGTACAGAAAAATGTGTTCAGAGAATTGCTGGGGCTTCACTTGCTAAATGCATGAAACAACAACTTTTAATGCAGGCCTTTTGTGCAACTTGTATATGAACAAAAAAAAAAAAAATTCTGAATATTCTATGCAAACTAATACATACATACAAACATACACTAACACATACACATTGCAAATGTGAATGAATTCTTTCAAGTGGTGTAGTAGAGTATTGGCCGCAGCCACAAAAACCCGCTGCTTGCAACACAGTTGAAGCAGCGAAAACTCAATTTCAAACAGCAGCAACACATTCGTTTATACCACGTACCATATATGCACAACAACATAATTCAAAGAAGTGGTACAAAAAAAAAATAAACTTCTTATTTTCTAATGGTGGGTCGGTCGGTCGTTCGCTGTTTCGATGGTTGGATGTTTGGTTGGCTGTTCAACTGATGAAAACTGCATGAATGCATGTATGGATGGATGGATGCATGTATGCATGCATGCATGAAACAAACCAAACATGAAAAAGAAGAAAAACCAGAAAACATTGTATAGAAAATCCAATAACAAAAAGAAATACAAAAGAAAACAACAACACAATAACAAGTGGTGTACAGGGTCAACATACATACAAACATGCAATTTCTAAAGCAATGAAGTTGCATTCAGCTGTGTTTCTTATTATTGTGTTGCTGATGTTGTCGTTGTTGTAGCTGTCGTTGTCTAAGCCAAGTAAAGTTAGACGAGGTGTTTGCCACCACAGACTTACAACAACACAAAACTCTAACTGAAAAAGTGTTTGGAGGGTGGCAGGTGGAGCGAGAGAGAGAAGAGATTATATTGACGGTGTTGTTCATGCCTTTCTTGCTGCTGCGGCAGCTGTTGTAGTCGTTGTTAATAGTGTTGATGCCAATGTGAATTGTGTGTGTTGTTGCAACACAAAGTCGTTGGCCTACAAAATCCTCTATGTATATACGAGAGTTTGTTTGTAAGTCTATGTGCCACAGAGTGTGCATGTATGCATGTTTACAGCTTAGACAGTTTTACTTTGGCAAAGAGGATAAAGTAGGCATGACACGCCAAAACCAACTAAAGTAATAGACGACGTCAACGCCAAAGACGAACGAACGACAATGAACGTAAACTGCAATAAAGATACTGTGTGTTGCAATAGAAGTTACCAATGAATATGTGCTTGTGTTTGTGTTTGTGTGCAAGACTCCAACATGAAGAAGAGAAGAAAATCATAGAGTGAATAACAAAGCTGTAAATCCACTTCACACCGACTAAGTCGCCAACCGACACCGACCGAGACGACTCTCTCTAAGCTCCTACTAATGCAGACATAACGTATAATATGCTGCCGCCAGTCATACTAAATGTCAGACCTACTGACTGTCTAAATGGCTGACAATCAGTCGTCAGTATTTTGTAGAAAAAATAAAAAAGAAAAATACAAATGAAGAGAGTGTGTGTTTGAGTGCAAAGTATTTATGCCACAAGAAGATGCAACCATGTAAGGCAAATCTGGCTGGGTTTCTCTGTATGGCTGGTTGCTTGGTTAGTTGGCAATAACATACTCAACAACTATATACATACAAACATTTCAACTACATATATGTACATGTACATATTTCCATGTACTCCACCTCCTGCTCCTACTCTTGCTCAAACATTCAAGTAGCATAATAGAAAATCCATTTTCCATCCACTAAAAACAAAACTACAATCCCAGTCTTCAAACAGCGTTAAATAAACTTAAATGAAATAAATGTTTGTATGTATGTTTGTTTGTATATGAGAAATGAAATCAGTAGCATAGATTTCGAGAGGGCGAGAACCTTACAACTCATAAATACAGCAACAATACAGAATACATGCAACCGTTAGTTAGTTGTGGCATCCACATAACGGTACAAGCAAAAAATAAATAATAATAAATTTGCACAAATATATTAAAGCCATAAAATGAGTGAAAGATGAATTTCATAAATAGTTTTTAAGCAAACCTTGGGAATTTTTGAAATTTGTGCAACAGAAGCTGTATTCATTATGGTAAGTGGTGAAAATTTATATACATACTGAGAAATGATTTTTTATCTAGAATATTTAATTCAGAAAAAATTAGCTGAATAGAAAACTCACTGTGAAAAACAATGGCTACTTTTGAAGTTTAAATAACTTTGGATTCAAAGGAGTATCGAGTTTAATTTAACCTTCGCCGTGTTTTTATGTTTTTATGTCTTTAATAAATTTTTTAATTTTGTTTCAATTTAAAAAACGTGATAAAATGTTGAATTTTTATAAGGTTTTTTTGAATTTATTTAAATTTTGGTCGTCGCATATAAAAATATGCAGTACTACCCGGGTGGGTATTGTGAAACCATGTATGTAAAAAACCTTTGGTAAAGCGAAGGTTAAACATGGGAGAAAAAACATGGATTGCGAAATATTAAGGCGAAGATTAGATTGAATATAGGGTCGCCAAAGCCATCTCATACCCAGGTTTGAAATGCCCTCAGCCATATTACTGTACGCTTTTAATAATACGACGTTTTGGTTACCGAACTGATCGTCTACTAAGAAATGAACCTAGTCTCATCTAAAGAAAGAAAGTACAAAATATGTTATTATAATCCATATTCCTAGTTCCCGTCCACTGATTTAATCCCAAAGTAATCTCCAAACTGTGTAGAAAACCGGAAAGAAATTGAAAATACTATTTACATTTTGACTTAAAAAAACTGCTGATTTAGAAGTTTTTTATAAGCGATTTATGTAGACACAAACAAAATCTGTTAGATTTGAACCTGTGTGTTTGTTACTTTAACATCTTACTCATTTCACCGTGCCCCAAATTGTGGATGTTTTCATTTCTTATATACCATGGTGCGCCCGTCATGGTCCTAAGAATCTTTGATTGGGCCCTCTGTATTAGATCAATACTGGTATTACTGGCAGTTCCCCACAATTGGATTCCATATGTCCAGATTGGTTTTAAATGGTTTTATACAGGATGTCTTTATAGTCAAGGCTTAGCTTTGATTGGTCACTGATTAACCAGTGAAGGCTAGATGCTTTTAACTTCATGTGAAGTCTCTTGGTTTCAATATGACGTCGCCAAGTAAGTCTTCTATCTAAGAGAAAACCAAGGTATTTAACATAATCGGACTGAGGTATTTTTACATTGTTAAGTGTGATAGGTGGACAACATCCCCTCCTCAGTGTGAACGTAACATGTTTCCTTTTTTAACTCATTTACTCGTATTCTCTATTTGTTTAACCATGTCTCCACACATCTTAGGTAGCTATCTAGTATACTATGTAGATGCTATATACGAATTTTCATTAGAGCTAATAATAGCCTAACCTAATATATCGTTCGTAGGCAAGTCAGAGGTGTAAATTAAATAGAGGGTAGGTCCAAGAACACTTCCTTGTGGTACTCCTGCTCTAATTTTATATTCTCTTGTCACGTAATCGTTGTATTTAACTGTAATTAAACGGTCCGATAGATAAGATTCCAATAGTTTATGGTTACATGGTGGCAGCAAACATTTTATTTTATAAACCAGGCCTTTGTGCCATACATTGTCAAAGGCTTGAGCGACATCCAAAAATATTGCTGAACAATATTTCTTTAATTCAGACGATTTTCTTATCTCTCCAGTTATACGATTTCCCTGTTCGATTGTTCCGTGGCGTTCTCGGAAACCAAATTGATGAACTGGGATAATATTTTGTTCATTTAAAAATGGTATGATTTTCCTTTGGAATACTTTTTCAAATAGCTTTGATAAGCAAGAAAGTAAGCTTATTGGTCTACAGGAGAATGGTATGATCAAGTCTTTACCTGACTTTGGTATCATTATTATCTGAGAAGTTTTCCAATTTGTCGGAAAAACTCCTTGTTTAAAGATCGCCACACTCGGTAGGTTTTTAATCATAGTAGTTATAACTGAATCATTTCCAAGTGATTTTTTCAGCATTATATTATCTTTGATAACTTTGTTAATGTCTTCTGGACTTACAGCTAATATGGCATCATTAGATAATGTAGGCACAGATGGTTCCTCAAGTTCAAAAACATTTGTTGGCGAGTTTGTTTGAAAGACTGTACTTAAGTGATCCGCAAATATTTTAGCCTTTTCCTCTGTGCTGCGAGCCCAGATACCGTCAGCTTTCCTTAAAGGGCTTTGTCCCTCTACCGGTGGCTTGATATTTTTCGTTGCCTTCCAAAGAGAAAAATTTGTGTGTTTGGTATTTGTCAAACTTTTAATGTAATTTCTATTTCTGTGATCCTCCTCCAATTGAAGAGCTTTTTTCAGATTTTTACTAGCAGCAGACAGCCTCTGCTTTGCAGCAGGTGACCTATTTTCTTCTGAGTTCTCTTCTGAGTTCTCTTCTGAGTTTTCTCTGAATTGGAGATGTGCATATTAGTTTTAGGAAATATTTGACTCTTAGAATGATTTAGAGCCGATACAATTACTGACGTGAAGTCATTGACACGTTTATCTACATCTTCCTCACACTGAATACAAAGATCTGTGTGGATATGACTGCTTATATATTTTTTTATATTTAAGCCAATTTGTTCTAAAGTAATATGTTTCAGTATGAAATTTCGAAATGTTAGTCCTCCCGTAATAAGATACTATAATTGGGGAATGATCAGAAGATAAATCATATGATATTTCTGTAGATATTGAATTTCGATTTATATTTTTTGTTATGGCAAAGTCTATGACATCAGGAGTTTTCTTAGGATCAGTAGGCCAGTATGTTGGTTGTCCAGGTGACACAAAATCCAGGCCATTTTAACGATCAACTAATACTTTATAAAGCTGTCTGGCTCTGGGATTAATTAGTCGAGAGCCCCAGTAAGTGTGTTTGGCATTATAGTCGACACATGCCAGAAAGCATGTTTTTTACGCGATTTATTTTTGAAAAATGTACTTAGATTAATGTTAAGTTTTACAGAAATTTTCTCTAGTCGTATAGCTGCTTCGTATGCCCCAAAATGTTCTTAAATATTTTGCTAAGGGAATTTATTGCCGGGACATCAACAGAGTCAAAAATCTCAAAAATACCACTATGGTTAGACATTTTATAATAACAAATACGTTTTTATGTTCTATTAATTATATTCAAAGCATGTTTCTACTTTAAAAATCCATAATCTCAGTTTTTATACCCTTCACCTTAGTCAGAAGGGTATATATAAATTTGTCAATCCGTTTGTAATTTCCACAATATAATTTTCCGACCCTATAAAGTGGATCCTTATAGATAGCGGAGTCGATTAAGCCATGTCCGTCTGTCTGTCTGTCCATCTGTTTGTCTGTTGAAATCAATTTTCTGAAGACCCCAGATATCTTCGGGATCCAAATCTTCAATAATTCTGTCAGACATGCTTTCGAGAAGTTTGCTATTTAAAATCAGCAAAATCGGTCCACAAATGGCTGAAATATAAGGAAAAAACCAGGACAACCTCGATTTTTTACCTATTTTTTGACCTATATCTGGATTACTAAGTCATTAATATAGACAATATGGATATCTAATGATAGATATTTCAAAGACCTTTGCAACGACGTATATAAGACCATAGTAAGTTGGACCTACAATGGGTCAAAATCGGGAAAAATTTTTAACCAGATTTTTTTTTCACCAAAAGTTTTTTTCGCTTAATATTTAAAAAAAAAAAATAATTTTAAATTTAAAAAAGAAAAAAAATTACATAAAACTTTAAAAAAAATATTTTTTTCAAAAAAAATTAAAAAAACAATTTTGTTTACCTAAAATTACCTAAAAATTTTATTTTGAAGTATAGTTTGGTGAAGGGTATATAAGATTCGGCCCAGCCGAATATATCTCTCTTACTTGTTCTTTTATAAAAGTGTCGGTATTCGGTCAAAATTTGGCAGAATATTAGGCCGATGGATGAATCCTGTGAAATTTAATTTACAAGCTTATCGCACTGTCTATTAAAATAGTCCCAATTTGTCAATTCTAAGCAGCAATAAACCTTTTATCTAATCCATATTTAGTACATTCTAGGATTATCCGAAAAATCTGAATGATGAAAACCAAGAACCCAAAATAGCTATTATCAAGGTTTTCAGTTGCCAATTTTTACCAAAAAAAAATATATTGCACAATTATTATTATAATTTAAACTTAAAAAAATTGTTCATAATTATTATTTGTTAAATTGCTCTGAAACAGCTTTAAAAATAACAAAACTAAAAATCTTAAACTTATAGAGATTACGTTCTTGATGAAAACTTTTGTACATAGACTACATTGAATATTAGAAATTTAAAATTGAACCTCCTTTAAATTCGAATATTAAAGCAATTCTATGCAGGATCCATAAAGACAGCATTTGCATGTAAAATATGTTTACGATTTTCCATTGGGACTTTAAAAAGAAACATTATCGCCCATTAACAAACACCTTTTGAAACGCATATGAACTTTAACAAGTAAGAACCAACGAATACACGTTACGGTTCTCCATGTCTAACGAGAAATATCTCAAAAACAATAAAAAAAAAATATCAAGTGTGTATTAGACGACGTCGAAGAAGAATATGAAAAGTCATGCGAGAAAACGTGAAAACATACCAAGTATTAGATATCACAGAGTGCTTCTATTGCAAATTATAAAGATGTATGCATATGAAGGCATACATACTTCAGCAGCACACAGATGCACACAACCAACTGAAACAGGTACAACAAGCAGCAGTGACACTGCTACAAATACAAACGCACATACATACATGCATAGATACAGACATGAATGCAAGCAATTGTATGAATGAATAGCAAAGGAGGTGGGGTGGTGGGGAGGCAGAGAATGTTTAGTGGTATGAATTGAAATTTCACCATAGAACAGAACCAGGCTGACAAATAGAACACCAGTTAACTAGTGAGCCATCCAGCCAGCCAGCCATTCAGTCAGTCAGTTAGTCAATATGTGCATATTATAAGTAGATATGCACCTACCTATACACACTGTACATATTGACATACTACATGCATATTAATCCCATACAAATGTATCTAAATGCAGCTACATACATACATACATGCATATGTGTCAGTGCAGTAGTGTAAGCGAAGTAAGTACGTAGGTACTAAATATTAAACCAAATGGCAACTCGTGCGCAGCGAGGCAATGAAATGTAATCACAATTCAATTCAAAGCTTTGCACTGAATACAATCTAAAGACAAGACGACGCAACTGCCAACAACAAAGAAAATGTTGTAGAAGAATATAGCAACAAGACCAACGACAACGAGAATATGTAACATCAAATATAGAAGTAGCAAAAATAGCAGTAAGTAGCAACTAAAGAGCAGGAGACGTCACGGATGCAAAATGTATAAAAAAATATATATATATTTCAAATAAACAAATACTGGCACACACACATACATACATCATGTTCATCACACAATACAGACAAAACTAAAAAAATAAAAATGGTGGAAGAAAGCACTTCAAGTGCAATTCCACCAGCCAACAACAAAAACAAAATGCATTCGTTCTTTGCTTTGTATGTGTCAATTTTCTTTTAAGCAAAAAAAAAAAAAATATGAATTTCTTTTCTTTTTTTTTTTGTCTTTCACACACAAACAAAGAAGATTATTTGCTAATATGTGTGTGTGCATGATTATATCTACCCAGTAAACATTAGTTGCAGAATTTTCTGATCTAATTCTGAAACTTTAGCAGAAAATTAACAGACTTGTCTAATTTTACTTCTTTCTGTAAGGTTTGTTTCAGACTTTTCGGTATATTTTCTGGAATATAAGTATGTAGTAAGAATCTGCACATTCTCTGAGGGGGTATTTTTTGTTTGTTTATTTTATTAGAAAGCAAGCAAGCAAAAACCGGATTTTCTTCCTAAATTCTCTGGCTAATACGTAGTTTTAATTTTATAAAAATCACATCAGAATATTCAAACCATTTTCTGGGGGGCTGGGGGTTTATTGTGTAATTCTATTCGAAAGAAAAACAAATCGAAAAACAATGTATAAAACATACAAATTCGAACAAAATTCTTTTCGAAACAAGTTACAAAAGTCCCCTTTTGATGTTTATTCAGATTTCTGTTAGAAATGTCGTAACAATATCGGAGGAACACATGTCTAAAATTCCTTGAGAATTTCCCTAGGAATTTACAACAGAACTAGATCAGATTTCTGTGTGACAATTCTGACAAACTGTCAAGATTTCTTGTCATACACTCATACAAATTTCGGTACAACGTCGTACCGATATCGGATACGAAATCGGCAACATCGGTACGAACTCTGACCGAATTAGAAAAAATATGTTTAGTGGGTATGCACTCGTATATTTATGTGTTAAGCTCAAATGAAGAAAAATACTTATCGCATAGATACAAAATACACACGGACATGCCTGAATGCATCGCCATATAAATACAGTGCTCCACATAACGCAGGACACAGAATGCCTGCCTTACATGTCTGGCATATTTCACCATGAGTGGCAAGGGATTGTCAGTTTGTCATTCCGTTTGTAATATCTACATTTTTCTTTTGCGATCCCACAAAGTACATATATATATTCTGGATCGTTATAGATAGCGAAGTCGAAATAGCCATGTCCGTCTGTCCATCTGTATGTTGAAATCAACTAACCGTAGACCCCAAATAACTTACAAACATGAATTCTTCCGGCTCGGTTGCTATTTGAAAAAATCGTCCCACAAGTGGCTGAGATATAAGGAAAAATCCGTGACAAACTCGATTTTTGGCCTATTCTATATAGACAATATGGGTATCTAATGATAGATATTTCAAAGTCCATTGCAACGATGTATATATAGTAATTTGGACCTACAATGGATAAAAATCAGGAAAATATTTTTTACCCAAATTTTTATAAAAAAAATAAATTTTGTCATAAATTGTTTTTTACCAATAACTTTAGGCATCATTGATCATACTTAAAGTCATGGTCGGGGTCAGTCAAGGAAAATTTTAACAAAAATGTGCATATGTAACAGCAAACCCGAGGAGCCCATTTGTTAGATGTACTTTATGATTAAAATAAAAATCAATAATCTAAAGAATAAGAACTGCGTTTTTAATACTTATAATAATTTGGTGCATCATCAGGATCAAAAATCCTGTTATCCACTGTTGAGTATGCCTTCTTTCGCATCCATATTGCTGAAATTAGTTCTAAAAAAAACTGAAAACTGAGAAATAAATGTTGATTTTTTATTACCGCAGTTTCAATTTAAGCCGAACAGGAAACTTTAGCTAAACATATTTTTACTATATCTTTGCAAAAGTAGAATACCACCGTCACCTGCTTTTATATTTATACCTATACCCTACACCACCATAGTGGGGAGGGTATAATGGATTTGTGCAGATGTTTGTAACGCCCAAAAATATTAGTCTAACACCCACCTTAAAGTATACCGATCGACTCAGAATCACTTTCTGAGTCGATTAAATGATGTCCGTCCGTCTGTCTGGCTGGCTGGTTGGCTGTCCATGTAAACCTTGTGCGCAGAGTACAGGTCGCAATTTTAAAGATATTTCGATAAAATTTTGTACATAACATTTTTTCTGCCAAATCGGTCCATTATTTCACATAGCCCCCATACAAATGTCCTCCTGAAATTGGACTTTATCGTTCATAAATGTTTAATTTATATAGGTATCTACACAAGTTTTTCTCCAAATAAATTTTATATATACCGAATTTATGTCACCAAATTTTGCTATGATCGGTCCATAATTAGTCATAGCTCCCATATAAGACCTGCTTCCGATAATCACTTTAACGAGCATAAATCTCCTAAAAAAAGTTGGTATACACATAAAATGCAACACAAATAACTTTCATATAGACATTAATCACACCGCCTAATTTCATGGTGATCGGTCCATAATTGGTCATAGCTCCCATATAAGGCCCACTTCCGAAAATCACTCACGAATATAAATTATTGAAATTTTGAAAGAATAATGATTTTGCTCATTTACTTATAAGGTCGGGCTTGACCGACCATATTTTCTTGCTTGTTTTTACATGTAACTAGTTATTTTCAAATGACAAGTAGTGCATTATTTAACTATCTATATGTAAGCTTTTGTGTAAGCAGTAAAAATATATTTTATTAGTATTTTAACCGATTACCCAAATCACCATGGACAGATATAGCTCATTTTACGGTCGTAATAATCGTCACACCAAGCGGAATTTCGCAGTGTGATGGATACAAATTTGAATACAAATACGACGAAACGCAATATCTGCCAATAACATATTTTCAGAGAGTGCAGGAGAATCCGAGGCAGTCGATTTCGGGTAGCTCACAAGTCTACAAAATTCCACTGAACAATCAAAATTGTCGAATTTGGGACGATAGCGCTCCACATGAGATCCAAGAGCATCCAATGTATCCCGAAAAAGTCACTGCTTGGTTGGATTTTGAGCTGGCGGTGTCATCGTTTCATATTTCTTTGAGAACGACGTTGGCCACGCCATCATAGTCATCGGTGAGCGCTATAGATCGATGATTACCAACTTACTTTGGCCTGAATTTGATAATATTGACCCCAAGGACGGCGCAACGTGCCGCACAGCTCATACCACACTGGACATGGTCACTTCACATGAAGGCGATGTTAACTACCCAACGATATCGTTCAATTTGACCCCGTTAGATTTTTTCTTGTGGGGTTTTCTTAAGTCGCAGGCCTATGCGAATAAGCCACAAACTACAGCGGCCCTCAAAACCAACATAACCCAATTAAAATTCAGCCTGATTTATTAGCTTGAGTCATTTGACATTTCGGATGCGAGCCTGCCACGAAGCAGCAGAGGACATTTTCACGGTACTATATTCCATACATAATAAAATCGATAGGCCTTTCGAACGAATAACAAGTTTCGTTGATATCTCACCTTGTTTATTTAAATTTCAAGATAGGAAAAGCTTAATGAAAGTCCCTTTATTTTTTAATTTTTTGACAATTCAACCATTGACTATCTGGTGAACGAGTTCATGTTACCAGATGTCAGTTAAATAGTCAGGATGTATTTCCTTTGATAATGATATTCTGAACAGAGAAACTGTATAAAATATTGGAATAATGACAATTTCTTAAAAAACTTAAATTTTTAATCGCAGATACATTTTATGTTAATTTTCGGTTATTTTCTCTATATCCCTAATAAAATTGTAAATACCTATACGTTACATATAAAAGTTGTAACGGTATCTTAGCGGCAACGTTAGCCTACCTTGAAATAAATTCTTAATTCAGTTTTCATAATCAAATTGGAAATTTTTACCATTGCATTGAAGTATTCATTGATTACGAATTAATTCATATGCTTAATTCCTTAGTACTTCTAACGTATTGAATTCATTCTTTTTATACCCTTCAACTTCGTGAGAAGGGTATATATAAATTTGTCATTCCGTTTGTAATTTCCACAATATAATTTTCCGACCCTATAAAGTATATATATTCTGGATCCTTATAGATAGCGGAGTCGATTAAGCCATGTCCGTCTGTTTGTCTGTTGAAATCAATTTTCTGAAGACCCCAGATATCTTCGGGATCCAAATCTTCAATAATTCTGTCAGACATGCTTTCGAGAAGTTTGCTATTTAAAATCAGCAAAATCGGTCCACAAATGGCTGAGATATAAGGAAAAAACCAGGACAACCTCGATTTTGTACCTATTTTTTGACCTATATCTGGATTACTAAGTCATTAATATAGACAATATGGATATCTAATGATAGATATTTCAAAGACCTTTGCAACGACGTATATAAGACCATAGTATGTTGGACCTACAATGGGTCAAAATCGGGAAAAATTTTTAACCAGATTTTTTTTTTCACCAATTAAATGTTAAAAAAAAAAAATTAAAATTTAAAAAAAATAAAAAAAATTCGAAAAATATTTTTTTCCAAAAAATTAAAAAAAAAAAATTTTGTTTACCTAAAAATTTTTATTTTGAAGTATAGTTTGGTGAAGGGTATATAAGATTCGGCCCAGCCGAATATATCTCTCTTACTTGTTTTAGAATCAAGCTAATTAATTAGTTTATTGGGAATGGACTTATAGCATGAATTGCTGCCATTTCTAATTCAGAATTAAGATTTTAGTGATTTAAGATCAAATTGAATTACACATTTTCCAACCGATTTTTGAATAATTTTTAGAACGTTAGATCTACATATAGATTTTGTTTCACATATAGCTTTATGATAAATTTAAGAATTAATAACAATTGTTTGCACTCCCATAAATTCGAAAAAGATAAAAAACACCCTAATGTACATTTTCATAAATTTGTACAATCAGTCCGATCTTTTATTGAATGCCACTGTATATATCTATCTATGCAACTGCAAAACCGAATAGTAATAGAAATTGTTTTTTAAATCCAAGCAAAAATAATTGTCACTCTTCATACTTATTAAAATAATAATAAAGAAATGAAAATAAATTAGGAGATCAAAAATAAATTTATACAATAATAAAATATCTGAAGAAATAAAAAAAACTTTCTACAAGATTACAAGATAAATAGTATATAAGAATTTTGCCTTTCTTTGACTTGTGCTTCTTCCCACAGCATCCAACCATTTGATTTCTATAAAATGATTTTCTTTAACGTATTTAAGGCAGCCCAAGGAAGAATCTAACTTTGTACAAATATCCCAGCAGTTTTTCAAGTAGTCAATGTATCTCTTATCTATGTGAATCCAAGACGTTGACTACTATTTGTAATCTGCTTAGAGCCAATTGACCATCTGCTTAGAATACGAACATGTTAAAATAACTAGTTATGTTGATATTTATGTAACTAGTGCCACTAGTTCAGGACAGTTAACCAGAACTACAGGGATCTACAACATTATCAAATAAAACTGCAAGTGTGTGAGCTAAGACAAAAGTGCATTAGTTTCGAATAAATATTTATCCGTCTCTATATATTTTTTACACCATAGAAGAGAAGAACAAAAATAGTTTAAATGAAAAGTAGAGAAAGCAAAGGCTGTTTGTTGTGCATCTCTAAGAATTTATGTTAATTAAGTCTTTGTCGATAGCCAGCCGAACAGACAGATTCCTAGACTTCTTTATTTATATATTAATGTTTTTTTTGTCGTTGTTGTTTTCTTTTAAAAATTGTCATTAGTTTTGCTAAAATTGCTTTAGTTTTTTTTTTTTTTTGTTGCATTATTATTACGACTATTTCATTTTCATTTGATTTTGTATTTGGTATTTCATTTTTACTTAGCATTTTGGTATGTATTTTGGTTTGCAAATAAGATTTGAATATGCATGTTAATGTAAATGTGCATACATACATATTTATAAATAGAAGCGGGGTCTAATGCTAATTTTGTTTATACATACTTAGTGAAAGAATTTTCAATAAAATTAGAACAACATGGCAAATTATAATTTTAAATCTGACAAAAACAGAATGAAAAACAAAAAAGTAAAGAAACCTTAACGAAACATTAACGTAAAATAAATATGTATTTCTTATGAGCAAGAACGAATTTTGTGTTTAAAAATATTACACAATTTTAAATAATCCTATTGAAATAATTTTTTATAAAAAAAAAAAATAAGATTTTTTTGATGCTGAAGGGTATTTTTTTCGTGGAGCATTTACATTTAAAAAAAGGCAAAAAGGTAAATTTCAAACCTTGTCCAAATTCTTATAATATAAGAATTTCTATTTTGCTTTTAAGTCTTGGTCAAAACCTCTCTTTTTAGCAATAATTTACTATTTTAAACTGCCGCTTAGACAAATTCATAATAGTATTACAAAATCCACAGCAGATATACATATATGTATTAAAGATTTAACTGTAATCGGAAAACATAAACCCTTTCACACCAACTGTTTTAAAAGTATAATTTTAAAATATTTGGTATTTTTCATAAAAAATAACGAATTATTTTGTATTTATTAGAATATTTTTTATGAAACTTCATTGGAAGGTTCCAGTAGATGTGATGATTACATTTTAATAAAAATTGAGTTCAATATAAGACCAATTTTTTTAAAAGGCATAAACAAAGTGGCCCATAATCATAGTCAAAAATAAAGTATGTATATTTTAAGAGAACTAAAGTCGACTTCACTTAAGAGTGGACTTAGATCTACCTAGACAAGTTAAAGACAAGTTAAGTTACAAGATATTTGCAGAGATTTTGGAATTATTGATTATTTGAATGAAGTTCCATAAAAAGAAGCCTAAATTATATAAAAGGAGGTTTAATCTTTTTCCCGGTTACTTTTATTGTTTGCCGCTTTTCTTTTTATTTTCAATGTCAGCTGTTCAGCGGTGCCACTTGTTTATATTTTGGATAAAAATATTTTCTACCCATTTAAAGTCGCTTTAATTTAAAATATACTTTAATTTTGACTATTATTGCAAAATTATTAAAAGCATATTTTTATTTTGACTATGATTATGGGCTATTATTACTAAGATATTTTAAAGATGAACTTTAGGCCATTTTTTATGGTTTAAAGAAAAATAATTAGCTTTTTTGACTGAGGAGGAATATTGTTATCCTATTTAGAAAGAAATTCATGTAATAGGTTTATGAATCTAAGGAATGTGAAAATATAAGTTCACTTAAATCTTAATTCAGAATTTAAATTTTTGGGAATTCATTTAATGACATTATTCATATGAAAATATTATTTTTATACCCTACACCATGAGTGACAAGGGTATATAAAAGTTTGTCATTCCGTTTGTAATTTCTACATTTTTCATTTGCTCAAAGAATATATATTCTGGATCATTATAGATAGCGAAGTCGATATAGCCATGTCCGTCAACTACCGTTACCCCTTAAATAACTTACAAATATATCGCGAATTCTTCCGGCTCAGTCGCTATTTAAAATCGACAAAATCGGCCCATAAATGGCTGAGATATAAGGAAAAAACCGGGACAACCTCGATTTTTGGCCTATTTTTTATCTATATCTGGATTACTAAGTCATTAATATAGACAATAGGTATGTACATATAATGATAGATATTTCAAAGGCCATTGCAACAATGTATTTAAGGCTATAGTAATTTGGATCAACAATGGGTCAAAATCGGGAAAAATATTTTTTAACCCGAATTTTTTTTAACAAAATAATCTTTTTTTCATACATTTTTTTTTCACTAATAATTTAAAAATTTTTTTTTTAAATTAAAAAAAAATTTTAAAAAAAAATTTTGGAAAAAAATTAAAAAAACAATTTCGCAAATAAAAAATTTGAAAAACAATTTTGACAAAAAAATTTTTTTTTTAAATTTTGAAAAACAATTTTGGAAAAAAAAAATTTAATTTTTTTTAGCTAAAAATATTTAAAATTTTTATTTTAAAGTATAATTTGGTGAAGGGTATATAAGATTCGGCACAGCCGCATATAGCTCTCATACTTGTTTTTCATTTCACTTGTTTTTGCTTAGTTTTTTTTTAATAATTTACAAAGTTTACAAAATTTAAAAACTTTTTCTAAATTATCTAAATTATCGATCTGCATTAAAAAATTAAAATTGAAAAGATGTATTGTTGGTTAAGATAATTTCATAGGTAGTTAGGGCTCTATATTTTGTAATGGATTTGAATGAATGAAAAATTTTAATGATTAAGTAAGGAAATATTTTTAAAGAAGAAATTCTCAAATAAATAAATTTAATAAGTATGTAGCACCAAATACTAATGGTATAAATTAATAAATAGTTATGAATTATTTAATTGAATGGTTAATAAGTACATACATACATACATACATACAATACATTCATACTATATAAAATAAAATTGATTTTGAAAATTGAATTTAAAAGTAATTCTTTTGAATTTTTGATTGCATTACAAAATTTCCAAAAAGAACTTAGAGTTTTCGTGCATTTTCCTTCACACGTGGTCTGAGACACATAATGGTCATGTGTGTTTTTAATATGTTTTGCAAAAACAAAATCGAAAAAGAAAAAGTGACAACCAATAGTATGTGGACAAAAAAAAAAAAGTTAGTTTTCAACTAAATTTTCAGAAATTTATTAATTTCAACCGATCAATAGTCAAGTTCCGACTCGAATTTGTAATTGAAATTTTTCCTATGGAAGAAAATGTAATAAATTTTAGCAT
Source organism: Calliphora vomitoria (assembly GCA_942486065.2). NCBI lineage: Eukaryota > Metazoa > Arthropoda > Insecta > Diptera > Calliphoridae > Calliphora > Calliphora vomitoria. Next base: position 92,732,874 of record OW818031.2, read on the forward strand.
TTTTTGGGAAACATTAATGAAAGAATTATATTTTTTTTAACGTTTATATCCTCTAATACCTATAATAAATTCATTTTATTTGAGAAGAAACCGCCTTTAAATCCATTGCCGCTCAAACACACAAAAAGTTTCAATTCTATAAAGCTTCTGCTCTGAATATTTTCACATTGTACCTTTGATATTTATTTATTTGTTTTAAATAAAAAGCATTTCTAAGATTCATGCGACAATTCTAGTTGAGCGATTTCTTGTTGTTGTTGGTTTATTTTCGTATTCATTTTTTGCATCTTATTAGTCGATAAATTTCATTCAATTACTGGAAAACTTGTATGAAAAACCAGGCAACTCAGAAAAAAAAAATGCCACAGTCCTCTGCTCTCTTTCACTCATCCAATCCAATAGCAATACAACAAAAAATTATAACAACAATAATCGACTACGACAGCCAACAACACCAACAAATACAACGTTATGTATGTATTGAAAACAAACAGAAAATCAAAATACAAGAATCAGATAAACGAAAAGAAACACACAAACACGAGTACACGAGTAGAGGCATGCAAAAGTAAATAATACAAAAAATGGAGAATGAACGAAAAATAACGCTTGCTGGAGGTTCAGTGTTGTCAACCAGTTGTTCTTAGAGAAAACTCTAAATGAAGAAAAACGCATATTTCGCGAGAAAAATATTACACGTCAAATATTTACTGAAAAATTGTGATAAAAATTCAAAATATTTGAAGAAATTCTGAATTCTATGTGTGAATTCATCAAAGCATGAGATACATGTACATTAGGGGGTACCAAAAAAAGAAGTTGATATTCCCATCTAAAAAAAATTTAATGCATTCTAAGATACCGTTTTCCAAAATGTTTGTCCTGGCGTCAATATTTGGCTAGCTGGATCGAGCTTGTTTTTTCTCGAACATCCAAATACCATGTAGATTAATTATCTATCTAATATGCTGTAACTTGGCATCGATTTGTTAGTGCATATTTTATTGATAATGCTCATTTTGTTATATTTTACTTTAAAATGCTTATTATTACAGTTTCTAATTAAAATATAATTTTTTGTAGCCAATGTCTTCACAAAAATACTTTTGTCAAATTTGTCATACATATAGCATCAACCCTTTTTATTCTTCTTTCGACATCCAGAAATTGGCAGTATGTCTTCTTCATTTATCTACCCGTATTAGAATTTGAAAATTATTATTTCAAAACACAAAAAAATATATATCTTAGGGGGCATTTAAATTATGACTTTAAGTCATGACTTGAAATCATGCAGTCTTTTGTACTAGCAAATTGTGACGTCTAAACAAAATCAATTTTTCTGTTTTTCATGACTTCGTTTGATATTCTGCTTTGAGCTCTTTTCTGATTGGTTGTTGATACGATTATATGCCAAAAAAAAAGGCAAACATGGTTGAAAAAAAGGCATCGTATATCGTAGATTTACGTAGGGTTTTTAAAAGAGTAACAAAAATAGACATTACTTTAAATCAATGTGTAAATGTCGCCTTAAACATTTTCAATGAATCGATTTATAAGAAATTAAAATCGGTTTTAATTACTTTGATAATTCAATCAATAATTCTTTTACTCAAAAACGAAACTGAAATTTTTGGTGTAAATGTTTACATCAAATTTTAATTTTATACTCAGTAAATCTTGTAAAATAAGACAACAATAAAATAAAAAAAATATTTAGAAATTAAAAATATAGAAATTATTTTAAATTTATGTTTTTCATTTATGAAATTTAACAATTTCATACAACATTAGTAAATGAATATAAAATTGTTTTCATTGGTTGAACTTTAATAAAAAAATGTAATTGAAAATGTGATTTTTGTAATCGAATTTACATTTTATTTTTTTCTGTGAAAAAATTTGCTTCAAAAAATTTTGGAAATTTGTTTAAAGTATTAAACATTCATTAAATTGCTTTAAAATGCATCAAAACTTTGATAAATTTAAAAAATGTATGTGGGTGTTAAAACATTAAAACAATAGAGAATTTATACATAGACGAGACACTCCGATTTGTTAAACAAAATATAACAAATATTTTTGTTAGGTTTTTGAGAACAGACTTAGATTTTTGACTATTACGTCTCGTCCTATTGACTATTACGTCTCGTCCTATGGTTAAGATTTAAAAAACATTAGCTGTATTCACAATGTAGAGTACTTGGCCTGGTAATGTAGTAAAAGAGCACAATATCAAAAAACTAAAAACAAAATACATTATAAATTGAAATGTTTGTCAATAGATAGCTTTTCTGGTTTTTTACTAGGCCAATTACTTTTCATTGAGAAATCGCTGTTGAAATTTTTTCCAATGTAATTTCAATTTATAAAAGATTTCGTTAGCTTCACGTACAAAATTACTGCTCTTCACAATATTTTATTTAAAGATGAACATTGAAGTTATCAGCAAGATCAATAATTTGAGGACTTTAAAAGGCAATTCGCATGATGGAGTCTCTTAAGATTATGGCATTAAACAAGTACTAATCCCAATTAAAATTTTAACAGTTGGGAACCCTGTTGGTAATTTTTGGACATTGATCAATTTATAAATAAATCATGTGCACAAAAATATAAGGTCATATTTTTTAAATGTTCAGGTCATATTTTGGGCGCATATTTTCCAATAGTGAATGCATGAAAATCCGCACCTAGTACTCATATAAGTACAAAAATATTAGAACTTTGTATTTTTTTTGTTTTTCAAAAATGTTTAGTTTTTTATTTTTTTTTTATATAGAATTATTTAAAGTAATTTTTTAAATTTATATATAGTGCATATCATATAATCTGACCGAAACTGGTTAATCCATTTCTATAAATTCAATTTAGTTCGAATTTTATTTGAATTTTTAGGAACCACCTTTTAGGTAAAATATATAAAAAAATGTAAACGCAGTATTAAAATAAAAAACTATACTAAATTTAAAAAAATATACAATCAGGACTTTATATATAATTAACAATTATTAGTACCTTCCTCATTAATCAATTAGTATTAAAAATCTTACCTACCAAATTAGACTAACGTAAACTGGATGTGTTTCAAAGTGTAAAACACATCCATGAATATAAGTTAAACTAAGTTTTTTGGAAAGGTTTTATTGTCCTTAACGATTATTGATTGCGGGGTCAGTGAAAAAAATTTTTAATTGCGGAATAATAATAATTTTATAGCCAAGTAACAATCGACTATTTAAAATGCACAACAATTAAATACTAGGATCGCCCGGTTGTCGAAATTCGACCACTTTTAAAAAACTTTTTACCTCTTTCATGGAAAGAATTTTGAAACAATTTTTTTATATTGTGGATATCTAGAGAAAATAACCTTTAAAACTATATATATGTTTGATCTACATTGGTGGTCAATAACATACTTAATAGCGGCCTATTTATATAAAAGATATGCGGAAAGAAAGCAATTCCCTCAAAATTGATTTAGAAAAAGTTTTAAGTGAATAAAAAAAGAGTCAATCTTTTTATATTAATTAAGATGCATTTTGTACACCATCTTCCTAATTTTTACGTAAGTCACATAAAATATTCTAAAATTCTTTGTTTTAAATATTTTTGAAATTTGTTAATGCAATTTTATTACTTATTTGGTATGATTTAAAATAATAATCACAGCTTAAAGGAAGGGTAATGGCAACTTAAAATTAATTTTTTGGACCTTGTCACATTTTCTATTACTTATTTTGTATTATTCAGTGTACTTAGAACAATTTCATATATTATTATTTTGTTAAATAATAGCTTTAACCATAGAGAATTATAAATAGATACGAGACACTCAGAATTGTCAAACAAAAATATAACATATCATATGTCTGATACAACTATATTGAATAGCATGTATTTCGTTGTTGCAAGACTTAGGTTTTTGACAATTACGTCTCGTCTCTATGTTACCTTATGGTTTTAACTCAGTTATTTGATTTAAGGTCTCTAAATGTATTCTTAAAAGTCTATTTATTGAGCAACGATTTTTATATCAGTAGTCGAGATGATAATAAACTTAAAAATAGTCCATATTTCCTTAGAAAAATTATGATTTTCGTTTTTTGATTAATGTTAAATAAACGAATAATTAGAACTAGTTTGGCGATTTGATAGAGAAAATAGTTGAGCATACCTCAGTACAACATTGATAAAAATCGAAATGTAAAATTTTTCAAGTAAATAGTGTATTAGATTTTGTACTAAAATCAAAATTTTCATAAAAAGTAGACTTAGAACGTTTGTTAAATAATACTAACGATATATTAAATTTCATAAAAAGCACTAGAACCACTATTTATGGCAATGATTTGTCAACACTGCTGGAGTGTACTGACTTGCGGAACTCAATATAAAGACGAAAATGGAAAAAGATGAATAAAAAGAACGAAAGAGTATAAAAACGTGACAGTAAAACAACAACGAGGCGAGAAGAAAACATATACACAATAGAAATTCAAGAATAAACGCAAAATACACAAAAAAGAAAAACAAGAACAAGAAAAACAAAAAAAAACATGTAAGAAAATCAATTCCAACGAGACGACAACTGCAGAAAAATTTACAAGACGACTCAAGAAAAGAAATCATAATTTATGTGCATTTGTGTGAGTGTGTGTATTTTTGCGTTTCGGTGGGGTTTAAAATTAAAGACAACACACCACTCTAACACTAGAAACATTGATTAAAAAGTAGTAAAATTCAAGAAAAACTAAATTGCGAAAAAACGGCCGCGAACAGCAGAAGAGAAAAAAAAAACATACGCTCGAAAAGTTGTGCAAAATTATTTTGTATTTTGCCGGTTGTTGTTGCTGCTGCATAAAACTGGAAAAATGTATTTGTCGTCACTACTCTGCAGCGCATTCCCCCACCAACTCAAGTTTTAATCAAAAACTATTACTTATTATGAAAAGAATACAATACAAAAAAGGTTCTTCCGCGTAGCCCCCCCTTCGATAAATCGTTCAATAACCATATATCAGCATGTGGTGTAAAATCAATTTGCAAATATTAAAACTATTTAAATTCAATTAATGAATTGAACACACTTTTTTCTTGGTCTCTTCCTTTCGTACTGACTGTGCAATTGTACTTTACTGTATTGTAGTATTTTTTTTTTTTTTGTACTGAATAGAATTGAATGAATAATGAAATAAACTAAATGAAAAGACGACAAAATTGACAAAACAAAAATTACCTTTTTTTATTTGATGTTGCTATTTAAATACTTTTTTTATTTAGTTTTTATTTCAGTTTTATTTACTTGGGCTGTTTGAATTTTAGAGAAGAGACGACGACGACATCAATAAAATAATAATAAAAGTCGATAGGTATCACTTGGTTTTTTCTATTTATTGTTGTTAATTGCTTTTCTTTTCAAAAATATTAAAAATTTGCATAAATCTTTTAATTTTCTTTTAAATGTGTTCGGGGATTTCAAAACTTTTCTGTTTAAAAAAATATCACTGTTTTGCACTTGTTTAATAAAATTTTGTCGAAATTCTTATTCTTACTTTTTTTTATTATTTGCGTTTCTGTTGGCAGATCAATTTTTTTTTTTTTTAATTCATGAAAATTTTCCTTTTTTATTTGTATCAATATTTTTTTTCTTCTAATGCTGCTAGTTTTAAACGTTTGTCTGGCTGATTGGTTTTTTTGTACACACTAACTTTGTTTAAAGCCACCGATATAATAAATTTAACAAACAGAAAAAGAATATTAAATATAAAATACACTTTATATTTTTTCTCTTCCTAATTGAAATTGTATTTTTGCTTTTTTTTTTTTTTTGTTGGGTGTAAAAACACTTTATTTATCTATCAATACAATATTAGAGATTTTGGCAAATATACAACACTTGGGTTTTTCGATTACTTTTTTTTTGTAGATTTTGTATAACAATTTTATGTAAACCTTCATAAATAAATAATTTACTTTGTATTCCTTTTTCTATATTTGTTGTGTTTGCTTCTTTTTTTAGTGTGTGTTTTTTTTTTTAAATAATTAATTTAAAATTATTTTCTTTTTTAACAACTTGCGCTACAAATTTCTAACGAAACGTACACCACCATTAACTTTTCTTGAGTGAATTTACAATGTTCGTTTTCATTGTTGTCTAGCCGACGTTCGATATAATTATTTCTTTGATTTTGTTTTGTGCTGTTAATTCTTCCAATTGCATTCTGTTTGGCACTCTTGTTGTCCCGTTTCCTCTTGCAGCATTTTAAAGCGGCTTGAGATTTAATGCAATTTTGCTTTTGCGTTCTAACTTTTAATTTAAAAAGCGGAAAAATACAATATTCTCTCTTTTGTTCTCACTCTCGCAGCGTACTAATTTTTTTCAGAAAAAAAAAATACGCCACCAAGAATGAGTGATTTTTTCTCACTCAAATTAATAGAGAGTTACCAGATTATTTTGAATTGGTTTAAGTAAATTTGTTATTTGTTGATTTTAGCAGGAATGGGGAAATAATGTAAATAAAGACGAGAAGTAATTGTTAAAAATCTAACTCTTGCAACAACAAAATACATGTCAGTCAATATATATTGTTGTTGTATCAGACATATGATTTGTTGTATTTTTGTTTGAAAAATCGGATTGCCTCGTCTCTATGTATAATTCTCTATGACTTATGGTATTTACATACAACAACACTATGTATTAATCAAGGTACCTACTACCTACCTACTCAAAACGTTAAAAATGTAACAGTTATGTTAATTTGGACTATTTCGGTAACGGTGATTTAACGGTAACAATATTTGGTGACAACAGTATTTTCTGTTATTTCGGTAACCCTTTTTTAAGGATAACGCTAATTGCATCCTGAATGAAATTGTACATATTTACCCTTAAATTCATAAAATATTTAAATTTAAACAATGTTTTAAAGCTAAATTTCCATACAAAAATTTGATTTTAAAACGTTGTTTAAATTTGTTAAAAAATCAAAAATAAGTTGACAATACCCCCAATAATTGATATGAAAAATTTTCAAATTGCATATTTATAGAAGTAACGGTATTTGGGATTATATCCGATACGGTATTCTAGTTATTTCGGTAACGGCAGCTTAACTTCACCATGAGTTTCAAGGGTACATATAAGTTTGTCATTCCGTTTGTAATTTCTACATTTTTCATTTGATCAACCTCGATTTTTGGCCTATTTTTGATCTATGTCTGGATTACTAAGTTATTAATATAGACAATATGGATATAATGATAGATATTTCAAAGTCCATTGCAACGATTTATATAGTTTGGACCTATAATGGGTCAAAATCAGGAAAATTATTTTTTTACCCGAATATTTTTTTTACCACGACAAATTTTTTTTATATAATTTTTTTCACTAATAAATATAAATTTTTTTTTAAAAAATTTGGAAAAAAAATTTAAAAAAATTGGAAAAAAAATTTAAAAAAATTGTAAACAATTTTGAAAAAAAAAAAATTATTTTGTTTACCTAAAAATATTAAAAAATTTTATTTTAAAGTATAATTTTGTGAAGGGTATATAAGATTCCGCACAAGATTCAACAAAAAATTGGTGTACTCTGAACCGAATGATTTGGTGTAAGCGAAGAATGGAATGCATTCCAGAACTATTAAAAAAATATATTTAGAATAAATCTCCGGATTCCACTTTTAATAAACAACAAGTAAGAAAGCTATATTCGGCTGTGCCGAATCTTATTACCCTTCACCAAATTATACTTTGAAATAAAAATATTAAATATTTTTAGGTAAACAAAATTAGAAATTATTATTTTTCAAATTGGTTTTTTTTTTTTCAAGATAGTTTTTCAAAAAAAAAAAAAAATTAAAATTATTTTTCGAAAGTGTTTTTTTTTTTAATTTTTTTCTCAAAATTTTCAAAAAAAAAATTTTTTAATTATAATGTAAAAATATAAAAAAAAAAATGGATTAAAAAATATTTTTTTCCGATTTTGACTCATTGTAGGTCCAAATTACTATAGCCTTTTATACATCGTTGCAATGGACTATGAAATATCTATCATTAGATATCCATATTGTCTTCACCTTTTGAAAACGTTGGTTTATTTCCTTTAAATAAACCGGATACTTTTGATTGCAAATAAAAGCCGTTTAGTAGTTTGAAATTTTTAACAACTCTTTATTTATTTAAAATGTACCACCACAACAACAGTTCAAATAGTCACTCAGTGTCTTTATACACGTTTATAAATTCGCAGAAATGCACACACGCTTCTCAAATGTACTCGACAGTTGATGTTAACTCTAACAGCACCTATGATAACACACGCCATCTTTTGTCAATCTTCTACAATTATCTTAACGGACAAACTAGTACATTCGAGTTCTAGACTTAGTAATCCAGATATAGATAAAAATAGGCCAAAAATCGAGGTTGTCCCGGTTTTTTCCTTATATCTCACCCGAGCCGGAAGAATTCCCGTTATATTGATGTATCAATTATGTTTGTAAGTTATTTGCGGGCTACGGATAGTTGATTTCAACATACAGACGGACATTGTTATATCGACTTCGCTATCTATAACGATCCAAAATATATATACTTTGTGGGGTCGCAAATGAAAAATGTAGAAATTACAAACGGAATGACAAACTTATATATACACTTGCCACTCATGGTGAAGGTTATAATAACGGTTTATTCAAAGAAAATTAGTTTTGATCCAGTTTTGTGTTGATCAGTTAAAAAGCTATAAGTTAAATCAAATTAGTACATAACAAGTATTTTGAAATTTTTTTCAAGAATAAAGTTGGTTTGCAAAATATTTTAAGTGAAAATTTACAAAAATGCCACCAAAAAACAGACATTGATATAAACACAACCAAATCACGGAAGATCAGGGAAAAAAGAGCAGCTGAAACAGCTCCGGAACGCGAATCACGTCTTCAGGAAAATCGGGAAAGGGCATCTACGTGTCTGGAGGAAAATCTCGAAAGGTTATCTACGTCTAGCTCCCGAATGGCTCAATCAAGATAAAGAATCGATTTAAAGTTGATGCCATTTCATTACAATTAGGATGATGGCTACAGGAATCACAAGGACGTACTGGTTGGGGCAATGAACAAACTTTGCTTACATTGCAGCTTTTTGAAGTTCCCTAAGGAATCTGTAGTACTTCGGGGCAACAAATGTCGTTAACAACGTCGGCTTCATGCCCACTTTTAAAGTTCAAGGCCAAATGTACCACAGATATGGATCATTGCTCCCACTTCCCAATGATGATGCGATGTTCCTTCAAATTTTAAGATGAATTCATAAATATAATACTACATTTGCCTTAAATACATACTTTGCTTTGTTTAAGGTCATAGCATGGCACTGTACTTATAGATATCTACTACAATTTTGTCATATTACCACCTCATCTGCAGTCATCTGGCTACAGATAATAAGCTTTAGTTTTGTCCGACACTGTATTTTAAAATCGAGATTCAATATAAAACAGATGTTTTCTACAGGCCAGCAACGCGGACCGGGTTCAGCTATAGTGTTATATAAAATTATAAATGGCCGTAAATGTCCCGATTTTTGTGGGACTGTCCCACTTTTATATTCCATTAAAATAAAAGATGTATTGACTTCCTGTACTTAACAAAAGTCTAGCAGTTATTTTTCAACTGATGTTAAGATTTTGTTTCACTCAAAAATAATGGGTCTTAAGGATCAATCGAATCAGAAAGTGATTAAAAATGTATGTCCATCTGCTGGCTGATTGTCCATGAAAACCTTGTTGTCAAACTATAGGTCGTAATTTTCTTTTCTGATATTATGACATTATTTTGAAACAATAAAATCAATTTAACGCCTATATATTAAGGTGGACCTTCAGTGGTGATCAAACGATTTGCAAACGAAAACGAGTTATTTTCCAATTGCCTATTTTTTTAAATAAAAATAATTTAGGTATTTTTTCCACTTTTTAAATGTGTTTAAACATTTTTTATTATTTAATGAAAACAAAATCAATCTTATGAAATAACCAAAATAAAAAAATCGATTTTTAATAAAAAATTATCACATTTCTAGTGTTTAAATCATTTGCAAATTTTTAAGACATTGAATGAAAATACAAAAAAAAAAAATACTTTAAGTGTTTAGCATTTCGTTGCATTGCCATTATTTTTTATAACTTCCGTGACAATCAGTTGTATGGAAAAAAAAAATTGAGTACGATTTTTGAAGTGGAATATTGTGACACTAGGTCTAAAAGTTAAATGTTGAAAATTTGAGAAAAATCGGACAACGAATTCGGGACGCGCATCGATGTCAAAGGTCAGATATATGCAAAATTTTACTATTTATATGAAATAAATTCATAAAACATCTTAACTTTCTGCATTATGTTACATAAATATGTAGATTTATTTATATTAATGAAAATTACAGTCAAAAAAATATTTTTCAGATTAAACCTATATCTCCTTTGAGTTAAACTGTATTATCGTTAAAATTCGGAAAAAATGCAAATTTTTCAGCTTTTGTAAAAATTTAGCTACTAAGTAATTATTTTTGGAATCAAATGCATAAGAATCGAAATGTGTACGTTATTGTCATTGTAATGAGATATAAATGACAAAAATTGGTTAAAAAATTTTAAAGTTATTAAAAATTCCCCAGACTATTAACGTGTCTCTGGCCACTTGAACAAGAAATGTAGGAACCAAGATGTATTAACCAGGTGGCAGCGTAACTACAACAATTACAACAATACAAGAACAACAGTGTGTAAAACCTTATAAACTGCCAAAAAATAAATTCACAAAAACGCACTTTTTAAAGCGAAATAGTTTGTTTTATCACTTTCAAATATTTTACGCACATAAAGCGGTAACTAAAACTCACTTTTATAAATATAAAATAATCTTTTTACTCTTATAACAAATTTAAAAATGTTTGTAAACACGTTTTTGACATTTCATAAGGCACAATATAAGTATAGCAAAAAATAGTCAGCTGGCGTTACGCTGCCACCTGGTTAAATATGCCTTGGTAGGAACAAATTTAACATATTTTAAGAAATATTAAAATAAAAGCTAATTTTTACTTAAAATATATCCGTATTTACATTCGTATGAGGTTTTGTCTTTGTAGAATACCGTTAACCTATTCGCAGGGATGGCCAAAAAAAATTATTTTTTTAACCCCCCAGTTTTCAAATTTTTAAAAATTTTGTTAAACAAATTTTAGAATTTTTTGATCATCACATTGGGATTTATTAAGATCATAATAGAGAATAAAAATATGAAAAAATTATGTCAATACCTCTTACAGTTTTTCCGTACCTACGATTTAAATTTTGTGATTGTCGGGAAAAAATATTTTTTTGGCCATATTTTGGCGAATGAGAGCATATTTACATATGTAGTTACTTGTCATTGCATTCCACTGATTCTGCTATTCTTAGAATTTTATCACCATTATGTTGCGTTTTGCAATTATCCACATGTTCTCAATCGGGTTGAGATCGGGAGATTGAGGTATTTGATTTTCATCCAACCAAGCTTTTACAGCCCTCGCCGTATGCATTTCCCATTCAGCATATGGAAGGAAGCATTAGCTCAGTAATGCTCTCCCTAGATTGTGGCCGTCTTTGTGTCAGTAATACGGTAAATTGGACATATTCCATGTCCCGATATTTCGTAAAAAAGTTCCTTATATTTGATCTTCTCGTATAGTTGTGACACGGGGTCTTCCTCCCTTATGAACAGTATAAATATTGCCACTATTAACTATACGACATATTGTTGTTGATTGCATACAAGGTGAGGTTGCTATGTGAAAGTATTTAGAGCTTATTACAACATTTTAAGAGCAAAAATAATAGTTTAAAAAAGTCCCTATATTTTTTCTTTTGTAGAAACAAATTTTCTTCGGAACTATACACAATTTTCATATGATCCTGAAATAGAACTTAATGCTAAACCGTGTAAATTAAAATTTGGGTCACTAAAGCTGACACAACACTATCCAAACTTGCCCAATTTTAAAAAATAATTTTAGGTTTGAGTAAAAAATTGAAAGTGAAAAGCACCGATCCTCGAAGATGTTCCATATTTGTATAACTCTATAGATTACTTAAACACTTACAAAGCTTTTTTTTACTATCACACTGTAAATAACGTCACAGTAGGCACTTTTCTCAATAAACTCAGTTTTTGGAACACATTTTTTCCGGTTTAGGAATTTTGGTATTTTAAAATAAATAAAAATGTCAAAGATTATGTATGAAACCCATGGGGCATTTTATGTCAAGTGAACCAACTTTTGAAATTGATGTCTTCGGATTAGGACGACATCATAGTTAGTTCTATTGAGTACTAATTCAGACACAATTTTTCATCAAGATCGGTCGAGAACTTTCAGGTGTTTTTTCTCATCCATGTAACTTATTACCTATTGTTCGTAGCAAAATGCTATATATTCAATAACTATTTCTTCAATCTTTCGAAAAAAAAATTTAAAAATAAAAAAATTTTTTAATTTTTTTTTCACAAAATTAAAAACTTTTTTTCCAAAATCGGTATTTTTTTCCTCAAAAGAAAGCTTAAATATTTCCTTGAAGACCTATTTGGTCCCTTAGTGGGATTCGAGTGGGATATCTATCAAAATAAATGTTTTGTAATTGAAAACATACAATTTTTGACTTTTTTTGCAAAATCAAAAACTTTGTTGATTTTTTTTTAAATGGGCCCTTTTTTATTTTTTGCTCAAAAGAAAGTTTAGATCCATTCCTTTAAGAGGGTTTTGGTAGCTTAGTGGGATGCGAGTGGGACAAAACATACAATTTTTGACTTTTTTTGCAAAATCTAATTTTTTTTCCAAAATGGGCCCCTTTTTTATAATTTTTTTTTTGCTCAAAAGAAACCTTAGGTCCATTGGTTTAAGAGGTTTTTGGTCGGTTAGTGGGATGCGAGTGGGAAAATTTTTTTGTGAAATTTTCAATTGGCCCGTCTCTCAATATTATTTGATTGAGAAAAATACTCAATTCACGTAATAACCAGTCTATTTTATATAGTCCTGTGGATGCGTTTCGTGAAAAATTTTATTTTTTAAAATTCATATCCATGAAGATTTTGAGGGCATATCAGTTGACACATATCATATGTGTTAAGCGAAGGATAATTATATCAGTTTGTACAGTTGGCCTTCAGTTAAAATTTGTTTGGGGGCCTCTATACACTGGTCAAAAAAACTAAAAAAAAATGTTAGTCACAAGAATGTTGGATTAAAAATATAGCAGCTTAAAACGTTCTACCGGATGGTGACTGTGTAATAACGCATATAACAATATTTAAATCCAAAGGTAAAAAATTTAAAGAGCAGAAGGATTGACACAAAATTATTTCCTATTTTGTCAAAATCATAATGAACAATTAAGGTAGGTTCATAGATTTTCTCATATATATTTATACAATTTTGTTTTTTATTATTTTCGAATAAATGTATAATATACAATTTTAACTGATCATTTTACATCTTTTCAGAACAGACATTATATACAAAACACACTAAGGGTACTCATTTAAACGCTTAAGTTTCCCATTTGTGTAAATGTGCAAATTTGCGCGACGTGTTTCATGAACCCACCTTTTCAATTTTGTGCAAGTTTACACAGAAAATTTATATTTGTTAAAAATGTCAAATAAAAATAAATTCAACAAAATCTGTAAAATTAAGTTTTTCAAATTATATCAATTTTAATTCTAAAAATGTTGAATGAAAGTTAAATCTTTGGAACAAACGATGATATACATAGTTTGGAAGATTTTGTTTATGTTCTAGCTGTAGGTTAATATTTCCATATATGTACATTGCCATTCAATCCAATCATTCTCTTCCAAAGTTACACAATTTTCACATGCACAAATTATTTATATTTTATTTGATTTTTATTTTTCATACATAAAAGTAAACAAAAGCAGCTGATTAATCAAATGCACAATAAGTTCAAGTTGTCGCGCAAACTTATCGGAGTTGTGCAAACGAATTTTAATACATTTTTTGACAGTTCATTTGCGAGAGTGTAAAAATGCACAGATTGCACAGTTTGCGAGACATTTAAGCGTTTACATGAGGACCCTTACTATTTTTTTATTAACTTACGCACATGTATTTATGTTTAAGTAAGTGTAAAAAGATAGCATACGTTAAGGATTTTGTTTATGTAGAAATGAATTTAAATCAAGTAGATATAAAAAATCCTTAAAATATGCTATACTTTTATTAAACATTCGAAATGTATTTAAAAATCAAGAAACACAAGTTTACAATAAAATATATTTTTTGTTCATTGAATGAAACATATACATATTATTTTGAGATAAACTAGGTAATAGTTTATTAAGTATATTTCATCTAAATTTCGTTTTGGTAATAATTTTTGAAATTTGAAAGGAATTTTTGTTATGAAAAAAATTCTGCTAAAAATTTGACTATTTTTACACGGTTTTGAGCTTAAGGGAAAGAGATAAATGGCAGATCTATTCCAATAAATGCATTTATTAACATTTTTTTTTTTAAATTAATGATAAAAAAATTACTATTTTAAACCATTGCCTGAAGTAAGGTGAATGTTTAAAAATCATTGCTGTTTACTAGACATAAAATAGTGTTTTTAGAAAATATTTTTGACAAATATTACGAATGATATTTGCCAAAAACAAAATAAAGTCAAGGTAAAAATCGAAAATTTTAAGATTTAAACTTAAATATCTTTTTAAGTATTAGAGATAACTTAGTGAAATAAACAGGATTTTTTTTTGTTATTCTATTTATACAATTTATGAGCTTTACACAGCTTTGCAATCTAAAGGTGGTCAACTTTGACACCCTGTATATGTATAAAATATTTATGAAAATAGAAATAACATTTCATTTTAATTTGTTGTTCCAATTTTAATGTTATTTTTAGTATTTTCGTTCTTAATAAATATGTCAAAAGTTAGAAATCCAGTTTTTTTTCAATATTTTTCCTGAATTTAGACGGCCTAAAATATCAAACCCATATATCGTTTCCTTAAAATACGGATGTCGTATGTAGCAAAAGTTAACTTTTCAGCAGATGGTTTTGAATGTTTTACATTAAATTTCTTCTAAATGGCCCTATGGATTCTCTCCAGTTTGGGATGGAATATAAATTGAATATTATATTTCCATAAGCCTAAGTTCAAATTAATGTAATTATAATTGCAAAGGATTAGCCTTTTTGTTTCAGAATACATTTTTCCACAACAATTTAATTTCGATAAAAAGCCCACTGGAAATATATAATTTGATGAGTAAAATTACGAAATTTCGTGATAAAACCTAAAGAAAAGTCTTAAAATCTAAATGAAAACCAATGAACAGCTGTTAAAAAAATGAAAATGGAAGCCCTTCCATTAGAATAAAATGTGTTAAATCAACCATGAAATATGAATATCATGAAAGTGGAACCGGTTCCATTAGAATAGCATGAAAGTTGAACCGGTTCCATAACAATAGCGTGAAAAAAAAGGAACCGATTTCTTAAGAATAGAATGAAAACGAACCGGTGCATATAGAATATCATGAGAACTATTTTTAGATTAACATGAAAATGAAACCAAATCCTTTATAGCATGAAAAAGGAACCCGTTCTTTTAGAATAGCATGAATAAATTGGAACAAAGGGCCGCAACAATGTTTTTCTATTGTTATCTATCCTGTGCTATCAGCTTCACTTCGGACCAGGACTTTTCAGTTGAATTTGTTTCAGTTTCGATTTGTCTCCTCTAGGTTTTAGCGGGTCTGCCTTTTCATCTACAGCCTTGGGGGTTCCATTCAATTGCCATCTTGGGTACGTTATGTTTGGTGCGTCTGAGAACATGGGTAATCCAACTTCATTTACAATTAATGATCTGGATACTTATTGATGTGGATACGTATTCGGCCAAAATATCTCGACCAGTGGTGGAGTTTGGTCTTCAGATGAATTTGGGGTGATTTCCATACTTTTTGCAGTGCCCAAATGCTTGGTTTGCCTTTTTTATGCGATTTGTAATATTTTCTAGCGAGCCGCCTGATGCTGATATGACTCTACCCAGATATACATATATACGATTGGATATATTGAATATCTACGCAGTATATTTGGAACTTTTGGGAGTTGGTGGCATTTAAACGCAAGAACTTGGACTTTGCTACGTTAAAATGTAAACCTGCATCACTTTAAAAATTCTAAAAAAACCCCCCTATTATAGATGAAACTTATCATCTACGGATGCCGGGAATATACATCAACATTTCATGCAAAATGTAAAACAATTTTAGTTTTAGCTGATTCAAAAGAAAAAAATTAAATAAAAATGTTCATAATTTTTTAGTAAGACTAAAAGCTCTTCAAATTGAATAAAAGCACTCACACACATTAACCCTTGAATAAATTGAAGCATATTTTATAAATATTAAATTTACTCCATAAATATTGTCAATCGATAAAGAAGTGGCAAAGAGAGAAAAAAGTGTGTCTATTATTAAACAGTTTCAGTTGATTGAAATTGATTTGTTGGGGTTAAAACTTCTCAGATGCAGATGAACCACATTAAATAAGTTTCATTTATTCAATGCATACAAAATATCACAGAAAATACAATCTAAAAGTATTAAGGATTACAAAAAAAAAAAAAAAAAAAAAAACACAATGAACAAACTTAAGTTAAAAATATAAATCTAATTGCAGTGGTTTTGGGTTGCGAGTAACAGTTCAAAAGTAGGTAATCAGGATAAAAAAAATTTAACTTTGCCTTGTGAAATAACTTTGCCTTGTGAATATAACCGATACAGACAATTTTCATTTAATGGCCCTAACCGAAATGGTCCTGGTCATTTATGCATATACTTACATATTAATCTGATTCAAAAAGTAGACAATTTGAATTCCAAAGTAATACAAAGTACATATATGTACTTTTATTTAAGGTGTAATACTTATATTATATCTCCATACGTAATATTATTTCTGTGTAGAGAAACTCACAACATTTTGTGATTCTCAAAAATTTCGTGATTAAACAATTGTTAGAACATTAGTTTTTGTTTTATAGACTTCTCATCATAACAACACTGTAATGTTTAGATTCATAATATTGTTACGTTTTTACCTTTTAAAAACGTGGCTTATTTCCTTTAAATAAACCGGATACTTTTGATTGCAAATAAAAGCAGTTTTAGTAGTTTAAAATTTGTAACAACTCTTTATTTATTTAAAATGTACAACAACAACAGTTTAAATATTTACTCAGTGTCTTTATACACGTTTATCAATTCGCAGAAATGCACACACACTTTATAATGTGCAAACTTAAATGTACAAGACAGTAGATGTTAACTCTAACAGCGACAATGATCAACTCACTCAACGACTGCAACCTCTGCCAACATTTATACACACGCCATCTCTCGGGAATCTTCTACAATGTTCTTAACGGACATACTAGTAGATTCGAATTCTAGAACTTTCGATGTTAATGTTAGAAGCTTAAACATTTAGTGTTGCCACACTTATAAACAATGCTAAGAACCGTATGCTATCAACATTGTTGATAAGTAGAAGCTTCTACTGATGGACGTGTTTATAAACTTGATGGATGTTTCAGGCAGTCGTTACAGACCGTTAAATTCAAATCGCTATTGCACATTCGTAACAATATGTAATTATCAAAAAATTCCTTACACTTCTCATTTTTGCGAAAAATTGGCAAAACAATTTTAGTTCTTTTTTTTGCACATATTTCTTATGGAAATCTGAACTTCAGTTTTATGTACATACCAGGCGGTATAAGTAACGTGACCAGTACCTCAATTCTGTAACTTTTATACTTTCCTACCGATGTCGTTAAGTAACGATAAAAATCGGTTGCTTTAACGAATTTAATATTCACTGTTTGAATTTAACGATTTCTCGTTATGGCTTAACTAGAACATTTTATTTGTCGTTAACCTACCGATAAATTTCGTTATCTACCGACTATTTTTAACGAAAATAATCGGTAAAATTTAATTCGGAATATCCCTTAACGATAAATATTGCTAACTAACGAATTTTGATTACTTAACGACAAAATTTTGTCATTAAAAAGTTACAGAATTTCGGTACAGATGTTTTTCAAATTTCAAAATATCGTACAAATTTCTGAAAATGTTTTTTTGATGAAGCTTGGAGTTTGATTGTTGGATGTATTAAAAAAGCTTTTCTTAGCATTTTTGATTTTAAAAATTGGTGCATCAAATATTCCACCAGGTTCAATCATAAGGAAGAAGTTGCAGTTTCAGTTTTGATTTAGTTTTCGTAAAAAGTATTTAAGAAGGCCTAATTTTATACCAGAAAGGGATCAGTTGTCAAACCAAAATTGATGGGATGAAAATGTCGATGGTTCCAAACTGGTGAAACTGATACTGTTACCGAATTTTATGAGCCCAATTTTTAAAGGGGTATTCCATACTGATATGCTCTGGTGTGAGTTTGAGAAAGAGATTTTAGGACTTAGGCATTATCTTTTATTAGTTGAGGTCTTTGTGGCCATGGTTGCATATTTGACATGATAAAACATTATGCCGAGTATATGGTCATGACGGGCACACTGGGAATGAACGTGCCTATTGTTTAGCTAATAGAGGTGGCCGCTATTTCATAGGACCTAACCAATCATTGGTATCCATCGGTCTTCTAACTTTACACGAATCAATTTCTTATCACTGCATGAAGTTTTACCAAACCATACCCTCCCATATCTGGAGAACTATAATGTGAAAGCCTTTGTATGATTTAATTTCTTATCAGTTTATGAGGTTCAAACAAAAATGGGCGAGATCGGAACGGTGAGTATAGAACTTCTATTACAAATAAACTTGTAATTTCGAATCATTTACATCTATTTTGACGATGTTTGGCTGAAATTGTTAGAAAATAGTTATAATTGAGAATTATAATAGTTAAATTAAAGACTGAAATGAGTAATTTTGTTTCCATTGTACATAAAATAAATAAAAATGTCTGGGATCAGAACAGTGGTGTGGTATCAACCATATCAAAATATACTTATTTTCGAATATCAAGTTAACTATAATTGTGAGAGTCTTTAGAGTTTGTTTAAATTATGTTGATGCCAGAAATTAAGGGGATCTGAGAAAGGAACGTGTTCCTTCTATACAAAGTAAATATATATTATCGAATATCTGGGATTCTCTAAACTTTGCGAAAGTTATTTTGAGAACAAAGTAAGCAGTTATTTTCGAATATCTAAGGAACTGTTATAACTAGATTCTTCTAACTGTTAATACATTTCTTTCCTATCATTTTAATTAATTTAACAAACTGCATCGAAACTTGCCCAATGTAAAAAAATACCAAATTATTGCGGACCGAACGTCTTAATAAATGTACTAAGATTTTTTAAAATCCCAGGATATTTTCTATATTTTCAATGGCAAAAGCATGGTATATAATTAAAACCTGATAGGAAATTTCGGTATGAGCTTAAGTCGTAGCTCTTTATGTGGCCTAATTTGAGCTTCAATCGTAAGTCTTTACATATTCTGTGCTGAGATTTAATCGAAGATCTTTATGTAACCTAAGGTGAGCCTTGTACGTGGGTCTTTATGTAACGTATTTATGTAAAATAATTTGAACCTCAATCGTAGGTCTTTATGTAGTCTGAGTTGGGCTTCAATCTCAGGATTGTACATAGTCTAATTAGAGCTTAAGTCGCTGTCTAATTTGAGCTTCAATCGTAGGTCTTTACATAGTCTAAGTTCAGCTTAAATCGCAGCTCTTTATGAACTCTATGTTAAGGTTCAATCGTAGGTCTTTAAGTAGTCTAAATTTGCGAAATGTTTGACTTTTCGAAGTTTTTGAGACCAAAGTGTCGATTTCGACTTATTACGTCAAAAAAGTTCTTCAAAAGTCGATTTATATAACCCTAATTTGGTCACGTTAGGTATGAATGAATACAAACGTGAAGACGGGTAAAAGGACAATTTAACAACTACATGACATACTAATAGTACGAGGTTGCAACGAATGTTTTTGTGGTGAAATATAATGAACAGATTCTGTTGATGCTAGCAGCGAGAATAAAAAATATCAGTTGCAAAAATGTAAACAGTTTCCGTTTTGCAACATTGTTTCAACTTTCAAAGACTTAAAATGAATGACCAATAATACAATCATACTCTCATACACATGTTGGTCAGCATTAAGGAAACTTTTTAATTAAATTAAATAATATACATACACACAAACACACACACACATCCATTCATACTCGTATGCATGTATGTAAGTAAGTATGTAAAATGAAAGAATTAAAGTCGCCTTCTAAAAGGCCTTTTTTTTAGCAGACGCAAAGCTTCATAATCCCATTGCAAACTCATTTCTATTTTACACGCGATGTCATAGCAGGCATCTAAAAGGCTTTTATTTATATGTACATAATATTGTTACGTTTTTACCTTTAAAACGGGGTTTATTTCCTTTAAATAAACCGGATACATTTGATTGCAAATAAAAGCAGTTTAAAATTGTAACAATTCTTTATTTGTTTAAAATGTACAATAACAACAGTCTAAATAGTCACTCAGTGTCTTTATACACTTTTATCAATTCGCAGAAATGCACTCACACTTTAAATGCACAAACTTAAATGTACAAGACAGTTGATGTTAACTCTAAAAGCGCCATATTTCGTTAATCATCTACAATGATCTTAACGGACAACTAGAACATTCGAGTTCTAGAGCTTTCGATGTTAATGTTAGCAGCTTAAACATTTAGTGTTGCCATACTTACAAACAATGCTAGTAACCGCATGCTATCAACATTTTTGATAAGTAGAAGCTTCTACCAATGGACGTGTTCATAAACATGATGAATGTTGCATTTGCAAAAACACAATTTTGTTGAAATTTGAGTAAATTTTTTTTTTTTTTAATTTTAACCTTTTGTATAAACAGCAATTACTTCAGAGTGTAAAAGCTTTTTTGTACTACAAATTTTGTTGATATCCAATAAATTTGCAAATTTCGTGTTTTTTAAGGGCCCTTAAAACTTAATATTGCATTCAGTTTTGCAAATTTTCACGAAGTATGTACACCAGCAAAATGTGTTCGGATAAATGTATATCGGTTCCCGCTTACAAACATTTATTTAAATAATTTTGTAAACTCTTTTTATACCCTCTACCACCACAAGTGGTGAAAGAGGGTATATATACGTTTGTCATTCCGTGTGTAACATTGAGAAATATTCATCTGAGACCCAACAAAGTATATATATTATTGATCCTTATGAAATTCTAAGTTGATTGAGCAATGTCCGTCTGTCCGTCTGTCTGTCCGTCTGTCTGTCTGTCTGTCTGTCTGTGTAAAACACTCTCACGTCCAAAATACATAAGTGAAATTAATGAAATGTATACCAAAATGTTTATAATTTTTCTAAGCAGTTTGGTATTTAAAATCAGCAAAATCGAATTGGTAGAACCAGGGTTATGGATCAAAATGTAAGACAACCTCCAAAAATTTTTATAATTTTCACATGATTTTTGTGACTTTTGGTAAATTCATTGCAGAGAACACCATGAAATTTTGCACTCATTATTTATATGATAAAAGGACGAATTCTGTTGAAAATGGAAAGAATCGGTCCATAATTTCTCGTAGCCCCCATACAAATTTCTTCCCGAAATATGGTGCTATAATCTATAAATGCCTACAGAATTGCAGTATCCATACAAAATTCAGCAAAAATAAGTTTCGTGCTAAGAGAAATTACAAGACTGAATTTTTTGTGGATCGGCCCATATTTGATCATAGCCCCCATATAAAGTTCACTTCCGAAAATCACTTAAACATGCATAAATTCCTTATAAATATCGCTATTGAGTTGAAATTCGACACAAATAATCTCCATATATACAAAAGTCGCTGCACCGAATTCTATGAAGATCGGTTCATATTTGTTTATAGCTCTCATATAAGGACCTCATCCGAACAACACATTAACCTGCATAAATATCTAAAAAATATCAATGTCAAACCAAAATTTTACACAGATCCGTAATTTATATATGGAAGTCATACTGCAGATTTTGTGAATATCGGTCCATATTTGACCGTAGCTCCAATTTAAGGTCCATTTCCGAAAATCAGTTAAGTACTCACAAATCTCTTATAAATATCTTAATAATGCTAAAATTCGACATACATAAAACTCATATACATAGCAACAAATGTACCAAATTTTATGAAGCTTGGCCCATAATTGGTCATAGCTCCCATATAAGGACCACTTCCGAAAAACACATTAACCTGTATAAATATCTAAAACATATCGATATCAAAATAAAATTATACACAGATGAGTAATTTGTATCTAGTAATCATACTACTGTAGTTTGAGAATATCGGTCCAAATTTGACGAAAGCTCCATATAAGGTCCACTCCCGAAAATCGCTAAAACCCTCATAAATTTCTTACAAATATAGTCATCAAGTTGAAATTCGAATTCAAAAATTACAATATATGTAAAAATCATTGTACTAAATTTTATGATGATCGACCAATAATTGGTCATAGTACCACTTCTGGAAAACACATTAACCTACACAAATATCCAAAAAAAAATATTTGTACTGAACCAAAATTGTACACCGATCAGTAATTTGTATTCAAGAATCATATTACAAGATTTTTTAAATATCGGTCCATAATTCAATATAGTTGTCATATAAGGTCCACACTTGTTAATAGCGTTGTTAAAATTAAGTTTTATTAATTTTTTTTATTTATAAATTTTACAAAAATAGCCCTCAAATACTTTGAAATCACGTTACAGTATTATATGGCGATAGTCCCATAATAGGTCAGCTCCAATATGTTGAACCAAAATTTGAATCCAAAAATCATACTACTGAATTTTTTGAATATAGGTCCATAATTGGCAACACCCTCATATAAGTTCCACTTTCGGTAATAACTATAATACCCATAAAACTCTTGTATAGATGAAATTCAATTAAAATACATAGAAATCACGTTAAACTATTTTATGATGATTGACTCATAATAGGTCATAGCTTCCAATTAGTTCCACAACCCAAAAATACATTAACGCATACAAACATTGATATCGATCAAAAATTCAACAGAAATTAGTTACAAGTAGACAGAAATCATACTGCTGGAATTTTTGACTATGGGTTCATAATTATATATAAGACACATATCCGGAAAATTCATTAATCGCGAATATATATTAAAATGTTGTGATATAACTCATTTCCATATGTAAAATTTTGAATTTTGTCTAAATATATTTGTATACTCTGGCAAGAATCTGCAGTTAAAATATCTTCTGCTTAAACTAGTCTTTCTTACAATTGTTATATTATTTCATATATTTATTTAATAGTATTTCGATAATATTGAATATGGATATTAAAGTGTTTATGCCAATGTAACTTCTACATCTCCCATCATATATACGTGGAGGGTATTTAAGATTCGGCACGGCCGAATATAGTACTCTTACTTGTTTTAATAAAAATTGGTGGAACAAAAGTTGAAAATTTTATGAAATTCTTAAGTGGTTTGTAAAGTGATTATACTCTGTTATATGTGTATTAAATGAAGCATAATTATATCAGTTTGTAAGAGTTGGCTTTTCGTCAATTTTGTTAAGGACCCCACATACACTGGTCAAAAACTAAAATTAAAATAACTAAAAATATGCTCTAAAAACTTTTTTATGCGCATAAAAATGCACTTAAAATGAAGAATATGCTCTTAAATTTGTAACGAGATCTAATTGTATTGTTGTTTTAAGTTAAAGTAAATGAATTGAGTAGCATTATTTTGCATACCAAACCTTTTTTCGTTTTATTTTATAAAAATTTTAATTTATTAGCGGTTTTTTTTTAATAACTTATATGTCATATTGAAGGTTATAAGTCTATCATTTATTTTCACTTATTTACATATTTAACATAATAGTGTAAACAACATTTTTTTGCTTCGAATAGTCATATGAGGGAAGTTTTGCTTTACTTGCTAGAGGTTGTGAGGTTCATAAGTGGTGATTTTGACACGAAAGACAAAGATCGCCCAGGCCAGCCAAAAAAGTTTGAATACCAAGAATTGGAGGCATTACTCCATGAAGATTGTTGTAAAACTAAACAAAAGCTCGTAAAATCATTGGGACCTACTCAAGCAGTAACTTTAAAAGATTTGCGAGCTGGATTCATCCAAAAGCAGGGAAATTGCATACCAAACGAATTGAAGCCAACAGGCCTTGAAAGACGATTTTGCATGTCCGAAATGATGCTTGAGCGCTATAAAAGAAAATAATTTTTTCACCAAATCATTACATGCGATGAAAAATGAATCCATCACAATAACCATATGCGTAAGAGATCTTATGTGGAGCCCGGCCAACCAGCCGAATCGACACCAAAGCCAAATATCCATGGCGCTAAAGTTATTCTCTGTATTCGGTGGGAGCAAAAGGGAATACGTAAAAGTGATCATTGGGACGCTCTCTCTCTTCACTTTGGAACAGAGTATCCGATATTGGCTAGATTCGTTCTTGACCTCAAAAGATGAGCATTTTTTTTGGTTCGGATTCCATATGTTGCCAGAAAGATGGGAAAGGTCAGAGCCGACAATGGACAATAATTTGAATAAATTTATATTGTACAAATGTTTAAAAATAAAAGAAAGCTTTTTAAGCAATTGATTTTCCATTTACAGACAGAGACAGACAGACAGAGACATACATACATACATACATACATACAGACAGACAGACAGACAGACATACAGACAGACAGACAGACAGACAGACAGACAGACAGACAGACAGACAGACAGACAGACAGACAGACAGACAGACAGACAGACAGACAGACAGACAGACAGACAGACAGACAGACAGACAGACAGACAGACAGACAGACAGACAGACAGACAGACAGACAGACAGACAGACAGACAGACAGACAGACAGACAGACAGACAGACAGACAGACAGACAGACAGACAGACAGACAGACAGACAGACAGACAGACAGACAGACAGACAGACAGACAGACAGACAGACAGACAGACAGACAGACAGACAGACAGACAGACAGACAGACAGACAGACAGACAGACAGACAGACAGACAGACAGACAGACAGACAGACAGACAGACAGACAGACAGACATTCTGTTGACTTTCAGAAAGGCCTGTCCAGCGATGGCCTTTATATTTTTGCCACTGGGTATGTGTGTATGGATATGTATGTGTACGTAAATAATTGAATTATTATCACTTGTAAATCTATATGTAGATGTAAATATGTGTTTGAATGAATTAAAATTGCTCCTTTAATAATCAACTGGCTCACAACTCAAGCCATGATATTGACATTTAAAAATATTTTTTAAGCTATTTTTTATTAACCATGAAACCCTTCTATCTAAATGTAAATAAATTATTATTTTAAAAAATCTTGAAAATTCAATATTGATTTAATTGCATATAATCCGATATTCGATTTCCAACATTTAAAATTAAGTTCTGCATCAATACATCTGAAGTAAACATCTTGCGACAGATAATTTCTATGAGTATACTCTTCGAAATCTTGTTACTTAAACAAAATTTTCAATTAAAATGCCTACAAATCATCGTTTGTTTTTTTGCTAAAGTTTATGACAAACATCTTGCAGACATTTACGCGTCCGCTATTAAAAATCATACAATTTTAATGACCATGAATAATGTATACAAAAGATTTATTAAAACAGGTGGACGAATAAATTGTTGTAGTTACAAAAAAGCTAAAATAAAGGTAAAAACACTTTACAATTTTATTACAGTTTTCATCTACAAACACACTTTCAACTTACATATGTATGTATGTCTGTATATGTAAACGAAAAAGTGTAAGCAAGCTAAAGCAAACATTAAATTAACCCCTTCAAAATTCGACTGATGAAGAAAAACCATAAATTATGCACAACTTAATTTAAATTTTAATAATAATAAAATAAACTTAAAACAACATGTTAACATTTCTGATAGTAATTTGTCCAACAGAGACTATTATTTTAAAATAGAATTTTAACCTTTTTTATTAGGAAAATTTTGTTTTTTTAAACTGTTGTGTTTCTAAAATATGCTAGAAATTTTAAATGCATGTACTTCATCTTTGGAACTATTTCTGATTTACACTAAACATATTTATGCAGTAACTTTTTAAAATATTCAATTAAGATATTAAAATCCAAAAAAAATTCTTAAGAAATTTGTATTTTTTAATATCTATTTTATTCGGCTGTGACGAATCTTGTATACCCACCATCAATATGTGACAATTAAGTATTTTAATTAAGCAATTTTAATAAAAGCTCGAATCAAACACTACTTAATGTGTGATCTTTGCGAAGATTATCTTCAAGCTACTAATCTGTATTGAAGATTTTCATCGAAACTTACTGATTTTATCGATATACTCATCCCCTAGATTTTAAATTGCAGAAAGTCAATATAACAGATGTTTTAAATAACTAGGGCCCCGTTTCCTAGCTGCTGAAGATTATAATGCACACATTCTGGGGATCACGACTGGTTACCCCTAAAGGTCGTGTTTTGTTTGATACAATTTCTAAAATGGGTTTGAATGTGATATCCAACTTATTGGCCTACTGAACCATGAAAAATACCGGATGTCATTGATTCTAGCGTGATGAAAAATATCCTTAGAAAAATTATTCAAATTGAATCCTCACTGGAAATATTTTCAGATCACTCACCCACTATTGTTACTTTATTGAGCCCCCTAGAAATTGTACCCCGACTGGTAATTTAGCGATGACAGGCACAAGAATTAATTGGCTCAAATATAAAAAATACCTTAGTACACATTGCTCGGAAAACATACCGCTAAGAATACCAGAAAAAATCGATCACTCTCTTATCAATTTCGAAAAAAAAATCTCAAACTGGCTGCTCAACATGATACCCAAACCCCCTGACAAATCAGATATAATAGAATTTATTCTGCAGATGTCGAATGGCTCTTAAATGAAAAAAAGAAGAGTTCAAAGAGAGTGGCAACTGGACAGTTCCCCCCAACTCAAATCGAAGCTTAAAGATTGTGTAAAAAGACTTAAAAAACTTTTGGAATTTCGAAAATTGGAATCATTGAATAAATATCTAGAAAGCCTGGACGCAACCCCCGCAATCGGATTACTCATTATGGCGAGCCACAAAAAGTCTTAAAAGACCTGTCATATGTAAGCCTCCCTTGAGAAATTTAAGTGGCGGTTGGGCAAGAAATGATACTGAAAAAAGGAATATGTTTATCAATCTTTTGAAGCAAGTATTTCAAATGAAACTATAGAGTTGCAACCTGTTGTACCTCATTTTGGAGCAGCCGTGCCTCTACGTTTTGAGATTCGAGAGATCGAAAAGGCTATTCTTGATTTGAACTCCAAGGAAGCACCTGGTATTGACAAAATCAGTAATAAGATGCTAATGGGTACAAGTTGTACCCGATGTTAATTGAAAACAATTGTATTCCGAATCATCAATTTGGATTTTGAAGAAAACACAGTACTATCGAACAAACCCATAGACTTGTAAATATTGTAAGAAAAGCGTTTGAGGAAAATAAATATTGTTCCGCTCTCTTTATCGACATTCCTCAAGCGTTTGATAAAGTCTGGCATGATGGTTTAATATAGAAACTGAGTCAAAAGTGACTCGAAAACACACATAAGTTATTGGAAAGCTATTTAACTGGTCGAACATTTAAGGTTAAAGAAGGATACTTTTTAAGTAATCCATGATAAGTCCAATCCATTGAAGCTGGAGTCCCCCAAGGCACTTTTTATATTTGATATATTCGTCTGATATGCCAACTAACAATCACACTCATACATCAACATTTGCTGATGATACTGCTATTCTAAGCATTCATGAAAACCCTCAAGAAGCGTCTCGTTACTTACAAAATCACATATTTGAAATAAAAAATTGTTAAAACAAAAAATTAAAGTTAACGAGCACATAAAACATTTACATTGCGTAGAGAATCATGTCCCCCTATTCATATCAATAACCAAACAATAATCCAACAATCGGAAGTTAAATACCTCGGAATACATCTCGATCGTCGTCTTACATGGAAAAGCCATATAGATGCAAAGTTGACTCAAATGAAATTGAAATCAATTCAAATTAATTGGCTCATTGGCAGAAACTCTACGCTTAGTCTAGATTGCAAACTTCTACTTTATAACATGATCATAAAACCGATATGGTGTTATGGAATACAGCTATGGGGCACGGCCTCAGCGTCAAATTTAGAAAAAATTCAAAGACGCCAAAACAAGTTCTTAAGAATGATCACAGTTGCCCTCTGGTATATCGAAAACGCCACACACCGTGGCCACACTCGATTAAGAAGGAGGGACACAGCAGACCTAATCCAAAGACTAGAAGCAACAATGAATTAACAATGCGTCCGGCACTGGCTGAACTAATTAAATTATAATTATTAGTTATAAGATTTGAAATACTTGTGGTTAGTTCATTAAGTAATGAAGATACAATAAATAAAAAAAAAGTATTTTTCAAACAAACCTTATCAACAGAGGTTTGCTAGCTTCATTCGTTTCGGCCCTATCGTGATTTCAAAAAATAGACGGAATTACATTACCTAGATCGTCTAAGAATTTCATAAGGACCCAGAATATATACTTTTGTGGTCCTTTTCACATGTTCCAACTTTGGATGCGTGTAACTTTTTATAGGAATGAGATAACTCTTAGCAAGTTTTTTTATTTTATTTAGAATGTTATCGCCAATATAGCTGATATTTTTTTAATTTAAATTTAAATTTTGAATGTTGAAGATCGAGCAAAATTAAAAAAAAAAAGTCAACAAACCAAAATATCTCTTCAAATAATGGAGATAACCTACACATGTAAGCGTAGTTTTTGTAGATCTTCTCAAGGACTATTTATATTTTAAATTTCGGATCATCTGTTATCAAAATCGCACTTATAATTTCCGTTTTTCGCATTTTTTAGGATTATGGTGCATAATCCAGATAAGACACACAGTTAGTTTGTATCAAAGCATAGAATAATATATCCATAGAAGCGTTACTGAGAGGGAGAAAACCTAAGTCTGTTGTCAAAAACCTAAGTCGTGAGAATGTATTAGTACATAGTTTTGAGGTTGTATTGGTGCTTTTTTAATTTTCACCAGACACACAGAGTTCTATAAAAATGTTTAAATTTTAATTTATTAAAATTTTCTTCTATTTTCAATACCAAAAATTGAAACTCTGTTCTGTAAAAAAAATTCCACCACAAATAAAATTAGTGTCTAAAATTAATAAAAAATATTTTTTTTTCATTTGAGCCAAATTAACGTGTTTTAGAAACAAAAATGAGCTGCGAAGTGTTCAAAAAAATCATCAAATATTGCGTTGAAGTATAATAAAGTGGTTCGGTCTGTATTAAGTCGGAAAATCGAAGTTAAAATTTCAATGATTTTGATGTGTTTAATTCTCTCACAGGTATGTTGAATTCACATATCACAAGTACGTGTGAAGAGAGTAATTATTGTTACTCTCAGCTTACTCTCAGTTGCGCCTCTAGTTGTACCCTATGTATCAAAGCATGATACAAAAATAGAAGGTAGTCTCACTTTCTCTTTTTGTCGCCATATTAACGTTCTGACGTTTATTGGAATTATGAAAAATCGTGCTACCGTATTCATTCTTAAAATCCCATTTTTTGTTTATTTAAATGTAAAAAAAAAATAAAACAGCAAACAAAAAATTTAATAAAAAAATGTTAACTAAAAAAATTCGTTTTTGAAATAATTATAAACTATCCCTTATACAGACTCCAAGAAAAAAAAAACACATAAAGCAAGAAGCCGAAACAAATTTTTAATATAAATTACACATTAAAATAAAATATTTCTTAAACGTGATTTCCCTTTTTTCATATGTGGCAAAGACTTTTTTATTGTTTACAAAAAACTAATTTCAAATAATTCCAATAAACTTCAAAAATATTTTTGTGAGAGAGAAGTGGAGCAACCTTGTATATTTGAATCATGTATCAAAGTATACCAAGTAGTCCGACTCTCAATTTTTTAAAATTACTCTCTCACATATACAGGTACCGTGTGAGTTAAGAGAGATGTAAACAAATGTAACGGCATGAAATTTTAATTTTCGATAAAATAACGATTTTTTAACACGATTTTTCACTATCACATATAATTCTATATATTTTTTAAATACTTTTAGCACACTTTCATCGTTAAAGCGTTTCTATTGTGCACAAATCAAGAAAAAATATTTTCGGAACTTCTGACATGTAATTTTTTGTTATTGTAGAATTTAAATTATAGGACAGAGTTCTAATTTTTGGTATTGAAAATTCATACAAATTAAAATTCAAAAAATTTTTATAGAACTCTGTTGCCTGGAGAAAATTTAAAAGGTACCAACACATGTGTAATTTTGTTACTCACACATGTTTAGAGTTAGGTACTTTTTTACTAACACATGCATAGAGTTACTTATTATACTTTGGTTTGTACTTTAAATATTATTTAATATCCATATTCATTCTATGGAAAAAATTCACTCAGTAAAATCACTATACTTTCAACAATAAAACATAAGAACTATTTCACAGCGAAGATGCATTGAATCAATTAAATATTCAATTGTCTCCTTTGAAATATTTTACCATTCCCTTATAACCGCATCTGATATAATTTTGAGGTTGCGATCTATAATTTTCCACAGGTTTTCTATGGTATTTCTATTGGCCGGCCATTTGAAAACACGTACCTTATTGGATTGTAGCTGACGTATATTTCAGGTCAATGTCGTGCTGGAATCTCCAAACTAGGGGCATATTTTCCTCAACATATAAATACAAAACATCGTTTAAAACTAATCTATATCCGATTCCACTCATTGTATTTTTTTGATGATATGGATTGGACCCATGCGTTATACCGAAAGACAGTTTCACACCATTATATTGCCACGTAAAAAACTTGACTCTCATATTTGTGTAGTTGGAGTGTTTTTTCCTTCGGCCGTCTTGCAAATAAATGTTCTACCATCACTACCTCTTAAATTGTATATGAATTCATCAGAAAAGAGAACAGTATTCCACTTCTGTCTCGACCAGTCAGTATTTTTAGGGGATTTTTCCCCAAATTGCGAAAGGGATAAACAATGAAAAACCGGTAAAATTGGTACCTTTAATTCTTAAACTATCAAGACTAAGCGGCTGAACCGATTTATTTGAAATTTGGAAAGTAGATAGATCCTTACTTGGTAGCATCAATGGGCTATATATTTTTTTATAACTTGGTCCGTAAAGGGATAAAAAGGGGGAAAAATTGGTACCTTTAGTTTTTAAACATTAAATTTTGGTTTTAAAAGGAAAATATTTTTAATTTAGCTCACTATAATCACAAAACTATGTATTTCAAAAAATTACCTTCAAGGGTTTTAAAAACGGGTAAAATTAAGAATTTTGTATTTATCCATATTTATGACTGTATATTTGTTTGTTTGTACCTTAGGAGGCTAATCCACTGGAGCGAACCTCTTGACATTTTAACTGTATTTTCCTTTGTATTTGGAAGGACCATCTCATACAAAGTAAATAGTTATTATGGAATATCTGCTGAATTATCATTGTGAGAGCCACAAAACTTTATTTTGGCACCATTGTGCCCTGCTTCCCTCAAAATAGGCGGAATTGTATACATGGGCGTGGCACCACCTATACAAAGTAAATTGTGTGATCTTCAAACATTTTACGAATCAATTTCTTATTTCTATATGGAACGGAACGGAACAGGGGGTTTGACACCTCCCATTCAAAGTAAATAGTTATTTTCGAATATCTGGAGAACTATAATTGTTTAAGTCTTCAAACTTTGTCAGATTAGCAACATTATCATTTAATATAGCTTGACTTAAATGGGCAGTATAGAATTAATGGGCGTGGCACCTATCATACAAAGTAAATAGTTATTTTCAAATATAATAGTGAAAGTCTTCAATCTTCTTATGAATAAATTTCTTACGACTCTATGAAGTTCAACCAAAAGTGGGAGGGATCGGAACTGGGGGTGAATCACCTCCCATACAAACTAAATAGTTATTTCTAAATATTTTGAGAACTATAATTCTACAAACTTTGTCCGAATAGCTATTTTACATAGTCTGGCTGAAAAAGTGCAGTAGTGAATTAGAGGATTTCAGCCCATGAAAATATCTAATATATGCAGAACTAGAATTATGACAGTCTTCAAACTTTATACGTAACAATTTATTATCAGTGCATGAAGTCTAATCGGAATTGGGGGTGAGCCACCTACCAAACAAAGTAAATAGTTATTTGTGCACATCTTGAGATTGCAAGATTATTCAAACGAATAGCTCTCTTATAATTTAACATAAATTGTCAGAAAATGGTCGGGATAGTGGCACCTCACTTTTTTAATTAATTAAAGGTTCAAGTTTTATTACATTGAAGGCACCTCCCGGGGAGTAATTTTTGGGAATTTCTCTCTTGCTGTTATATGTTATTGTCTTAGAGTTGTTTTACTATGCTGTTTTATAAATTTATAAATATTAAAATAATGGTATTGGTTGGTAATGCTTTTTCACCAGGACAATGCAAGGGTGCACACAGGTGCAGTTTCCATGAATTAGGCTACGAATTACTCCCTCATCCGCCCTATTCTCCGGATTTAGCACCGAATGAATATTTGTTGTTTCAAATCCAAAGAAATGGCTCGACCGGCTCTAACGATGAAATCATCTCCCAAACAAATTGCTATTTTGATGACCACGACAAATCTTATTTTTTTGGAAGGGATAAAACAATTGGAGAAATGTTGGACAAAGAAGACTGTTGAAAAGTAAAATGATTTTTGATCCGTAACATGCAAAGTGGGGTAGAATGAAAATAAAACCGATTGGCATGCCATTTTACATAGGCTTAGCAGAAGAGTTTTCGAGTTTATTGTTTATCATCGGAGGGTGGACGAATACATATACAAAACGGAAGATTTTCGTTTATTTCGATAAATGGACCGCTCATATATCATATTTAGCCAAAAAATATCGACTTAAAAAAACGCGAGTTAGGGCCTTTCTATATTAAGGTAACGATATGTTTTTGCTAAGTATTACTGTTATTTAATAAATATTAAAACAGGTACCGAGAAGGTCTAAAACAGTGGTGGGCAAATAGAGCGAAACATCAAGCAAGTGAATGAAATATTTATATTTTTACTCTCTATTACGCTCTATTGTTTACATTCGGGTCGTGTACGTGTATGTTGACGAAAATCTTCGTGACCTGAACAATATGAACGCTTACCACTGGTCTAAAAGTACATTTTATTTATATATGTAGTTGATGCAAAACATAAAAAGCTATTTTCCATTTAAGATTTGAACCCAGGTTGTCCAGTAACAATTCCGAAATTTTGTTCTTAGGGTAATTTTAAACTAGTTTAAAATAAGTTAGTGCTACTTCTTCTTATTATATAAATATAATGTTTATATCGATTTTTTTAAATTCCCTTTCAACATACTTTTACTGTACACGAACGACTTTTTTTTGTAAATGTAATGTAATTAATTTTATATTTGTATGAAAAGAATTAAAAATTATGTTTTCATAAAATGAGAAAAACTAAATTTGTATCTTATGGTTACTAATAACAACGACCACCAACCAAAGTCGACGATGAAGATGATGATAATGACGTTACAGACTCTTTTTCCTAAAGATGACGATGATGATAAACTACTCATTCATGAACAGTTAGTTTTTAACATTTAAGCAACAACTATTCTCTCATTCTCTCAATACTCCAGGATAATGGTTAGTAAAGTTTTTCCTACCAATACACAAAGAAAGTACACACATACTTAAACCAACACACCGATAAACACATACACAGCCACACATTTATGGTAACAAAAACTTTATACACTTTGTTCAATGCAATTTGTGAACTTCTCAGCAGCAGAATCAGAATCAACAACAGCAGAGATAAGACTTGTATCGATGTATGCGTTACTTTTGAAACTTATAAAATGTATGGTTTGTTGAAATGCAAAAGGAAAACTTAAAGTCATGAAAAGTAGAATTGGTTAATGTATTTGGGTGTTTGTCAGAGTCAATTCCAACACACTAAGAGCTAATCTAAGATCTATTTCAGCATTCGATAGGATAATAGGTACCCCATTTTCAATAACTTGTGAGAAGTTTTCAAATCAAAAACATTTTAGCATGATGAATTAGGAAATGTTCAAAATTAACACATTGAAAGTGCAGACACAGTAAACGATTTACTCTTACTCGCCATATATTTAACAAGAGGTTTATAAATATTTATTTCATATCACTTCCAGTAAGAAAGTATAGGCGGTCAGTAAAACTTGTAATAACTTTAAAAACATTTGTGCATGTTAAAGTGATTTCCGGAGGTGAGCCTTATATGGGAGCTATCTTAATTATGGAACGATCCTTATACGATGGCATACGAATGAAACTGATTTGTGTTCTAAAATTTTATGATTATGATAAATAAAATAAATAAAAAATTTAAGTTTAAAAATGTTCCAAACTGTTTCATTGACTCAGAAGATTTAAGACGTTAAACCAATTGGATAACCTAAAATATTGTATAATTTATTTTTTATTCGAAAAACTTGGTTTTTTGCTTAATTTAGTTGGTATTAAAAAAATGTCCATGAATGAACATATTTTTTATATTATTTCCCGGGAATGGAAAACTTCCGGGCAAGTTAGGAATCCTGAACTAAATGTAAAAAAATCATTCAGATGCCAAAACATTTTGAATTTATCGGAATGCAAGAGGACATTTTCAATAGCGGACATTAAAATATTAAATGTTTTGGTTCATCGGTAATTAATGTATATTTTTTAATGGATTTAAACAATTAATGTATTATTTTTGTTTCAGTAATAAATTATATTATTTTTAATACAAATATGATAAGATTAACTGCGATTAATCATAAATCCGGCCTGCTATGTCATCGTTTAATCGACTCAGAAAGTGATTCTAAGTCTAAATATACTTTAGGGGCGTCACAGAAATCAGCACAAATGCTGAATACCCTCCCCACTATGGTGGTGCAGGGTATAAATATTTTACATATAATATGGGGCCAATGACAGGTTTTTGAATTTCAAGTCAACCATTTAAAAAAAATAATACCGGATTTTTTTATTTAACACTTTGAAACACTCAAATGTTAAATAAATTAAAGTCAGGTGGCAACTCATGACGACATGCCGAGCTGTCAAAGTTGCCAAGTTTTGCTTTGCTACATTTTCTGACATTCAATCATAATGAAACAACAAAGGAATTTTAGTCGTCAAACAAAAACTTTTAAGATTATAAAAATTTTGTAAAATGGAAAACACAAAGGTATGTAAATTAAAATTTTACTAAAAATTTCAAAAAAAAGTTAGATGTGGTAAATAATTTTTTGTGTCAACATGTGTTGTCTTTGTTGTGAAATTTTTGCTGTCGTCCATATTGTTACGTTTTTACCTTTTAAAAACGGGGCTTATTTTCTTTAAATAAACCGGATACTTTTGATTGCAAATAAAAAGCAGTTTCAGTAGTTTAAAATTGTAACAACTCTTTATTTATTTAAAATGTACAACAACAACAGTTCAAATATTCACTCAGTGTCTTCATACACGTTTATCAATTCGCAGAAATGTATACACACTCTATAACGTACAACCATAAATGTACAAGACAGTTGATGTTAACTCTAAAAACGCCTATGATCAACTCAACTCACGACTGCCACCTCTGCCACTATTTATACACGCGTCATCTATCGGGAATCTTCTACAATGCTCTTAACGGACATACTAGTATATTCGAGCTTTCGATGTTAATGTTAGCAGCTTAAACATGCAGTTTTGCCATACTTACAAACAATGCTAATAACCGCATGCTATCAACATTGTTGATAAGTAGAAGCTTCTACTTATATACGTGTTTATAAACATGATGAATGTTGCAGGCAGTCGTTGCGGACCGTTAAATTCAAATCGCTATTGCACATTCGTAACAATATATTCTTTGGACTAGAACTTTGTTTATCCGAGCGCATCCGTAAAACAATTTATATATGGGGAAAGGTAATAATGTCTACTATAATTTTTTGGAAAAACCACCTGCCGTAATCTGCCGCTGTTTATAAAAATTTATTTCCAGATAGCGTCTAACTTCAAAGTAGTATATTTATACCCTAAACCTCCATAGTGGGGAGGGTATATTGGGTTAGTGATGATGTTTATAACGCGCAAAAATATTGTCCCAACACCCACCTTAAGGTATACCAATCGTCCGTCTGTCCTTCTGTCAATGTAAACCTTGTAATCAAACTACAGGTTGCTCTTGTCCCAGGGACAAAGTCCCCATACGATTGTCCCATCTGAAAATGGTTAAGCTCTCATAAAAATCTTATTTATATAGATATCCAAACCAAATTCAGCACAAATAAGTTTTATGTAAGTCGAAATCGCACCACCAAATTTAGTGACGATCGGTCTTTATTTAGACATAGCTCCCATATAAGGCCCAGTTCTGAAAATCACTTTAACCTGCATATATCTCTTAAAAATGTGGGTATTCCAGTATGCTGTGAACACTCACACAGCAAGAATTTTATTATTTGTTTAAGTAATTTTCTTAAATGTATTAATATGAATTACTTTGTTTATTTAAAGTCAGTTTCTAAATAAATGTATCTTGAACAGAATGATGCACTTATCGCTAAATTTCAAGAGCCGCCTATCGCCATGCATACATTTCCTGTCACTAGAGGTGGGTGTGGCAGTAGGCGGATTGCCTTGAAATGATTACTAAAGTCTAAGGTGAGCATTTATGTGACCTAATTGGAACTCAGAAACTTATTATTTCCCAGTGATCTTCAACCGCAGTAGTACTTTAATACACCTACTGGAAATGAGCCTGGCACTGCCGGGTTGACTTAATTTTTTTACTCAAGACTTTAAAGCTCCTTATTATCATCTGTATGAAATTTGAAAGGTCTAGCTCTTTCCTGTGATTTATTGCCACAAAAACTGGTCATTGGCCTCATCGTGCAATGCGAGACATTGGCAATGTTCAATACTGATGGTTGATGTTTACTTAATTATAACACACGATCGAGAAAATTTTAGCTTTCCATATAAAAGTTGGAGCCCCTCATTCTTCTAGCAATATTATAATACAACTGTACAGTAGGTATATAACTAATTTTGGCGAAATGTTGTATAAATTATGAAAATAATTTTTTTAGGTCATTTGGAATCAAAACATCACGCACCAACACTAATTTCTAAGATAAACCAATTTCTTTTTTCTCTGAAAAATTTATTATTAATTTCATATTTTTTTTTTGCAAGTGTGAGGGATACTTCCCGTATTTAAAAATTATCTTTTGAAGTATGTCCGCTGTTATTATTAAAAAAATATATATTGTATTGCAAAAAAAATTTAAAATATTTAATGAAAAACTTTATTGCGACTATGCTATGCCAATTTGCATATTTGCAAAAAATGTCAATAGTTATATCCCTACTGTACAGCACAGTGTCAAAGTCGTACACGATCGATCATACAGCCATGATGAACACAGTTCATCTCCCTTTTTCATATGCCTGCTGATGCGGAGATAACACAATTTAGTTTTCCTTGTTCTTCAATGTAAAATAAATTTTCGACAATCTTCCATTGCAATGCATTGCATATTCTCAACAGCCAAAGAGCTGTGGAATCCGATGCAATTTGTATTTTCGCGAGTAAAGGTCACAGAAGGACAACTGTCTTATTGAAAAGTGACTCGCTGCCGCCACTTCGGAAGACATTGGAAAAGGTATTCTATGATTTAGGACTGTCTTCCTTCGAGTGTACAGAGATGATGAGAAAAATAAATTCAAAGCATCGGTGAACTTGGAACAGATTAGTTGTGATGATAAAACTGATTAATCAGTCACTGGACTTGTGGGTGATTTCTTTGACAATATGGAAATAGTTGAGAATGGTTTACTGGAATCGACTGATCTCAGCTCGAACAGTCGGACTCAACTCCAAAAATGTGTTTTATATGCCTTTGATGTTCAACTACCCAGACAGAAAAAGAGATAACCCTTAATAATATTATCAGATACCAATACACATCTGTTGCAGCGCATTGAGCCACTATTCAACTTTATGGTAGAAATTAGACTTACAGTATTTAATAAGATTTATACTGACTGATAGAAGAGGAATTTTTGATGTTACACTCACTAGTGATAAATATTCGGATCTGACACAGAATTCAAATGCATCGACCGATTATTCCTTTTTTGGCCAATATAATTGATTTTGATCTGATATATCATGCAGATTTTAGGCAATACTTTTTGAACAGAAGAAAGACCAACTAGACAACATTCTACCTCCTTTGCCACACTAAATTGACAATAAATTCACTTTGGACTGCAAAGTCTTAACTGATGCTTTAGCGAATAGACCGATATATCCAGCAGGCTAACTATTAAGAAATATAGAAATACAAACACATGATGAAATTGTTCAACGAGGCAAAACGCAATGGTAATTGTTGGAAGTAGAATAAGTAGGATACGTAAACTGGAAACATAGTTATAAGGCCATATTGGTATATAAAGACGCTGGCTCTTATTATCTTCCTTACAACCTAACACAATTTTTGGAGAAATTTCTGTAGCGGCATTGAAAGCTGTCCAGAGACCAGTACGCCTCGCAAGATAGACCAATGGAAAATTTGTTATCAACTTATACTATGGCAATTTCTATTCAAGTCTCAACATGCTTCTTAAAGGGTAGATCGACTGAAACAGCTATAAAGAAAGTTCTTTGATCAACAGGGATGATAATTTTGCTTTCTTGTCATTTATAGGGAAACTCCTCACCTTCAGCAAATATTAGGAGAAATATTAATACATACTGGTGGCATTTATTTCAACTTAATTTGAGAATGTCCTTTATATTACTGGATCACTGTAGTACAATTGAGGCTGAATGAAATAGTAAGGCTGAAGAATAACTGTAAGCAAATCCGCATATTCAGTATGTAGGGACATAATGCAGGGAAATCGATGATCGATTGTCTATGAATGAGATATTCTCCGGTTTGCCTCATCTGAGCACCTGGACATCTGACATTAAAGATCTCATTGAGAACAGCTGTCACACAGTTGTCTGTTAATGACAATAAAAGAAGCGAGTAAGAACTTACTTGCCTACTAAACCAACAATTGTGGTTCTGTAAAAAAAAAAAAATGCGAAAATTGCTATTACTATGGCGAGACTATGTTGCTTTGGTATTCACGCCCATAGGCGTGAGGTCGGGGAGTTAAGGCTTCGATTTCCGCCAGAAACTTAGTTTCTGTACTCTGTTGGAATTAAGTTGGAATATAATTTGTAACTGTATCATAAATAAATAAGTTTGATTAAAATGACTGCAACATTCACTGATTTCAAATCTGGAATTTTGTGGACATTTTTTCGTAGGAAATATTTTTGTGTTATGATTCTATTTTAGCTACCGATATGTCGATTTTACCATGTATACGTATGAATGCGCGTATGCCTATAATATGTTTAGTTCATTCTTCGCAAAATTCACTTAATACACCAGAAGTTCTATGACACTGCAAGAAAGGTTTCCAAAAATTTAATTTCTAGGAAGTTTGGTTGAAAATTTGTATTTAAACTTTAAATACAGTGTCAGTCATTATATTGTACCATTTAATACGTCGCCAAGTCGGGATTGGCTCTTATATATTTAGTGGTATTTTTCTAGGGGTAAAAATAATATAATATGGAGCCATTTTTTTTGGTAAATGGGCAGAAAAAAACCTTGGAATTTTAACAAAAAACTTAATTTTTTTTAAGTTTTCTTTTAGTGTACACGGGTACGTGCAGTAAACACACATGTTCTGCTCTGTTCGGTGTTGTTTGTGTCTTAAATATTAAAAGGAATTGAAGCAACACAAAAACACATGCGTACATATTTGTGTCCTTGCCGCTACAAGTTGTAGTTGTAAAGTTTGTCAAAAAAATTTAATTTTGTCATAAAATCACTATCAACTTTATCCTCTACTGACCTTTTTGTCATCTAAAAACAAAAGTTTATATGAAACGACAGACACCGAACCAATAAATGCTTCTTGATACACAGCATTTTGAATGACGCAAATGCCCATGCAGACACAAACAGGGTCTGGCCAATGTGTTATAGATTTCTGTTCAATAAACGTATACAAGTTATTCTGTAAATTATATCGTAAAAGAGTGTGTGCTATTATTTTGATTTACTGGAGCAAAGTATCTCAAATAAACGTTTAAGTTTTTGTATTTAAGTATGTATAAACAAATTAATTTTACTCAAGTATTTTCCAAATGATAATGCTTTTTAGCCCATTTCTGTATGATTTCAGCAATGTTTGATTATAAATAGTTGGCATCAATATATGTATCAAACACAGGGTTTACATCAAACAGAATATCTCTCTAACTGACCAGCTATTTTTGAATATTTCTTCTCAATCACATTACAAAATCCGCTAGAATTGTACCCTTCTATAGAAGGATATTCACTAAAAATATCTTCGAATATATTTGACATTTCCATAACAATATAGTACCCAAAAATAATTCCTTAGGTAAATTCGTAGGCCATGCATGATTATACTATCTTATTTGTTTTTATTGCTAACTTATCTCTTGTACGGAAACGGAAACAAATTTATTTTAAATACATAATTGTATATGTATGTATTTACTTATTTTAAAATTGCCAATGGTTTATATAATATGTATATTATTTTGATGATAAATACATATGGGAAAAAACACAATTTTAATTAAATTTTAGTAAATTTGGTTCATGATTTTTTGTCTTCAGACATGCGTTCTAAATTGTTTCAATTAAGTTTAGTGTTCACACATACTCAATTTAGGTTACTCAATTTGCATTTGAACTGGCTACATGTTAAGCAGGCTGCTTCACTGGACTCAATCCACGCCAGTCTCTATATAATAGATTTTATTTAAGTATTTATTAATTATTAAAAGTGGCCAATCGTGGAACCCCACAGGGTGGTGTACTATCTCCATTTCTGTGGAATTTGGCTATGAATACCCTGTTGGTCAGGATGGACAACAGAAGGATTAAAACAGTCGCGTATGCTAACGATGTTGCAGTGTTTATATCTGGTAAATTTCTGGATACAATATCTAGTTGTATGGAATCGGTGGACTGAGTGAGTGGAGTATATCAAGTGGACTTAGTGTGAACCCCTAAAAAACGGAATTGGTTCTCTTCACTAGGAGGTATAAGATAGATGACTTTAGACCACCTAGACTGAATGGAATCAGTCTTGAGATTAGGGATAATGCAAAGTATCTTGGCATCATTCTAGATAAGAAATTGTCTTGGAATTTGAACATTCAACAAGGCCTATGTGACCATTTACTCCTGCAAAAAGGCAATTGGTACTAACTGGGGTATTATTTCGAAAGGTATCAATTGGATCTTCAAAGCAGTCGTTAAACCCATCTTGTTCTATGGAGTATTGGTGTGGTGGCAGGCTCTGGATAATGCTACTCACCGGAAGGCCGTTGAACGAGTTCTAAGGACTATCGCGATACTGATTACATGCACTATAAGGTCTACCTCCTCTAAGGCACTTTTTACTATTCTTAACTGGTTACCAGTTGATTTGATGGTGATACAATTGGCTCTCAACTCTGCCGTGAGACTAAATGCTGGTGGTTCGTGGTCTGGTAAGGACCTTGGACACTCTAGGATACTGAATTACTATGTGCACATACATGGTAATGTCGATTACTGCATCGCAAAACCTTTTTTCGATAGGCATTTCCATATTATGATCCCGAATAGGAATTTATGGCAACGCGGACTCTTCCCCCTGTTGATGTCGTACGGATATACACTGATGGCTCTAACAGGGGTAACAGGTTCGGTGGAGGTTTCTACATTAAAAACTTTGCGATAAAATCCTTCTTTAGGCTACCTAACTTCTGCACTGTTCTTCAGGCGGAAATTACTGCCATTAAACTTGCATCCAACTGGCTGAGGTATTATCGAATATCTGGTGATATATGTATATTTACTGACTGCAAGGCTGCCGTTAACGAAATAGCGGGTGTCTTTACGACATCTATGTTAACCGAGGAATGCCGGATATCCCTAAATGAGATAGTGAGACATTCTAGGATAACGCTAATATGGGTCCCTGGACACGATGGAAATCAGGGTAATTGTATAGCAGATGATTTGGCCAAAAGGGGAGCGATGATGAGTGAGGAGGCGATTGACCCCTTTTCTGGTATTTCCCTTGTTAAATGCAAGATGGCTGTTCAGCAGAAACTATATGAGACTGCACAAAACAGGTGGACTAATGAACCTTCCTGTGCTACAGCGATGTCGACTTGACCCGTATATGATGCCAGCAGGACGAATCTACTTATAGATTACCGTCGTGAGCAAATAAGGCTAATTGTCTCCTTTATTACAGGACACTGTTTAATCGGGACACATGCTAGAAGAATGGGACTACGGTACAATGATTACTGTAGAAGCTGCCATAATGAAGTAGAGGAAGAGACTGTGTATCACCTTTTCTGCCAATGTCCGGCCCTGATAAACCTGAGGGAACGTATCCTCGGATCTCCATTCCTATCATGTTTGGAGGAGCTATCAAGGATGAATCTGAGACGAATCTATTCTAGTGAGGTTCGATTTCTGAAACATCGTGGGCATCTAAATGTAACGTGTTCTGCCGTTTCATCTTCATCGATGCATTGTGGACATCTGGGACTACTGTTGTGCCCAAAGC
This sequence comes from Calliphora vomitoria, assembly GCA_942486065.2. Taxonomy (NCBI): domain Eukaryota; kingdom Metazoa; phylum Arthropoda; class Insecta; order Diptera; family Calliphoridae; genus Calliphora; species Calliphora vomitoria. Next base: position 92,775,971 of record OW818031.2, read on the forward strand.
GGTGCAGTTAGCTCCTATAGCCCCCATGTCCCGCAAGGAATTGGGTTAGGTTGTAGTTCAACTTGAAGTGTCGAAGATTTAGCCACGTACTTATAGAGGGGATTAGCTTAAAGGTCCATCGACCTTTATGGGAGTTCTCTCATCTCCTTTGCCAGCTTTGTCGAATTTGATTTCTTGAAGGGTCTGGATTTTCAATTATAGTTTCGATATTTCCTTTGCTGTTATATGGGGTCGATTCCCGCCACTACATTTGCTACATCCACTGATATTGTCCTAAAACTGCTACTGAACCTTAAAAAGCTTTTCCCAAATAATGATATCCTGTCCTTTTCGGATATTTTGTTGATCGCTTCCTCCCAGACTGGCACTCCATATAGGCATTCGAATTGGCTTCACGTGAGATTAGTAATCTGCGACTTTGTCGTGGTCATCTATCATGACGCCCAAGTACTTTATTGCCTCAAATGAACCTATTATAGTCGCGCCTACTTGTACTAAAAACAAGCTCTGTTTTGTGTTTGGCTAGATGCAGGTTTACTAATGTCAGCCATTTTCTTATGTTATTCCTTCGTTCGCGTACAGTTGGATCTTGTCAATGTGTCTTTCCTGAACCAGAATATCTTCGAAGCCTACAATACTTGCTTCATCATGTATTCCATTTTACATAATATTCCACAACATGGATCCTAAAACAGAACCTTGGGGGACACCTGACGTGACCTTATAGGTATTTGTGCCTCTGTCGTTCTCAACCCACAAGGATCTATTTGAAAAACACTCCTTGATAATCTTGATTAAATACTCTGGAGTATTAATATTTCTCAACGACGACACGATGTGCTTACATCCAGCAGAGTTAAAAGTATTTTTAATGTCAAGTGTTATGACAGCGCAGTACCTTCTTTCTTTGTTATCAGGAATGCCGCAATTTCCAAAAAAGTTTTTAAAAATTTCAAAAAATGGGATACTCGAGACAAAAACATTGATATATCATACCTTAAGATCCGACTGCAAATGCCAGAGATATAGAAAAATTTATACCCGCTGTTATCAAAAAACTGGAGTAGGGTGGGTAAAAATGTTGAAATTTAGTTTTCAAATGCGAATATCTCCTAAGCTATAGAAAATAATTGATAGCTATGACAAGGTTTTTTGTAGTGCATGGCAAGGAAATTATATATTGTTACGAATGTGCAATGACGATTTGAATTCAACGGTCTGTAACGACTGCCGCAGCATTCATCATGTTTGATGACACGTCCATCATTGACATTGTTTGTAAGTATGGCAACACTAAATGTTTGCGCTGCTGGCAATGACATCGAAAAGCTCTAGAAATCGAATGTACTAGTATGTCCGTTAAGAACATTGTAGATAATTCCCGATAGATGGCGCGTGTATAAATAGTGGCAGAGCTGGCAGTCGTGAGTTGAGTTGATCATTGGCGGTGTTAGAGTTAACATCAACTGTCTTGTACGTGTATACTTGTACGTAATAGAGTGTGTGTGCATTTCTGCGAATTGATATTCGTGTATAAAGACATTGAGTGACTATTTTATTCTGTTGTTGTTGTACATTCTAAATAAATAAAGAGTTGTTACAATTTTAAACTACTGAAACTGCTTTTTATTTGCAATCAAAAGTATCCGGTTTATTTAAAGGAAATAAACCCCGTTTTTTAAAGGTAAAAACGTAACAATATGTATTTTTTTTAAATACCCGAAGTGTCCTATGAGGTCCAAATTCAACAACACTTCCTCTTTGCGGATGTCAAATTTCATGCAAATCGGACTACATGTTTAGAAATTACAGATTTAATTCCCTCTTTTTTTTCTATACCATTGTGCGTCGTTTACACCAACCGCGTGTCTTTTAATTTATACAAACCCTGGTGGAGACCATAAAAGCTCATTGACATTAGTGGAGAACCATTTATAAATCTTGATTTTAAGAACAAGGTATGAGCGTTTCAGCTTCCTATTCGAAGATATATGTAGGTCGACTAGAGACTTACTTTAATCGATGGGGGATAACCTGGGAATTAGTGTTATAGTTAAATTAACAAACCAATGTAAACAAACTTTGCCAGAAGCTAGAAATATATCGAGAACAAAATAATCAGATGGCTTTTTAACGTAACCAGGGGCCGAATTACCGCATCGAATGAGCTATCGTATCGAAAAATGATTTCGATATCGAAATTATAATAAGAAATTTGCGATCAGTTTTACTCTATATCGAATGCGGTAATTCGAGCCCTGTAAATTCGCCTTGTTTGGACTTTTTGGAAATTTTAAACAGTCTGAACTAAATTAAAGTTTATCTGATTTAGAATACATGTATTGAAAGTGACCCGCAATATTTAGAAGCTCAGCTCAGTTTAACATTAAAAGATGTTCAAAATCGACATAAACGAACTAATATTTCGACTAGCGACTTAAAACTAGATTTTGATTATTTGGACAAATTTCCAAAAAATTCAAATAAATTGAATCTTTCATACAATGCAATTTTAACAGTTAATCCCAATTCAACATATGTTAACGTGCTTTTTCTTTTTCTCTTTAATAAAAAATAAATCTTTTTTAAAAACTATTATTTTTAAAAATACAACTAACTACTAATTAGTATTATATAAAAGTATGTATTACTATTCTATTAATACTCATTTCATTTGATTTTAAATTCTGTGTAATTTGAATGTTAAACATGTTGAATATGTAAATTTAAGTTATGTTAAATACATTTTTAAATGACATATCGATTTTTTAATTTGGTTTAATAAAAAAAAAAATATTATTTAAGCTTAATTTATACCTCAATTCTTAAATTGACAAAAAGGCTTAAAACCGGTTATTCGAACCGGTTTTTGATCCGAAAATCGGTTTTCAAAAATAACGCTTTTTTGAATTATTCGAAAACCGTGTTTTTGCATATGTCGTATTTTTTTTATCAATTATAATTACTGCAATTCTAATTGAAGTATTTCAAATACAATTACAAGTAATTGTAATTGAAAAATGCAATAATTGTAATTCTGATTTAAAATTAACAATTGCACCTAAAGTAATTTAATTAGAAATGTAATTGGCATCGCCCAATCCTGTGTGTCCCGTATGATGTGTGGATCACCGATCATCACAGGATCAACTAGACGAAAAAGTTCTATAATTATTTGCCAACACAAAGAGGGGAAAAATTGTTCTATAGTACAGTTATTACAGCAAATATTGTTCGGCATGATTACGACAACTATACCATGTTCTTTGTAACAATATATTGGTGTCGTACACATATAATTGTAATATTATTTCAACAATATTTTAGTTACTGTAAACATTTATATTTTCATAGCAATAATAAATATGAGTATGATTCAACGAAACATAATTATTTTTCGAACAACTAAATAATGATAAACAGGTAAACATAATATATTATGTACAATCATTAAATGTTAAGTTTCTACTCATGTAATTCTCAATTGCGCTATATTTTATTATTAAGATGTAAACAAAATATGTTTACTTTTAATAGTATTTTGTTCTGACCATTTGTAGAATGGTTTTACATTATTAGTGTTTATTAAATCTATGATATATTAACAAGTAAATTTTGAGTGTCTTTAATTCTCAATCGCTATAGTAATAATAAATTTCATTGAATTTATCAAAAACATTTTTTATTGGGAAACAACAAGAGCGTAAATTAGAAAAAAAAACTCAAACAAAATTTTACTAAAAATAATCACACATACGAGTATTGTTTTTGATTTTCCATAGTTCTATTTACTAATACATTTTCACCACTTGTGTAGGTTTTTGACAACTGAGTTAGGTCTTTGACAGGAGAGTTTCTGCTCTATGTATATGTCTCTATGACTAAAACCTTTCAAAATTAAATTTTGTATCCCCAAAAATAAGTTTTAATAATAACACTGGTCAACAACATTTTGTAACAAGAGATGTACATAGTAATTTTGAATAACCTACCTATAAGCATTCAAACACCATATTTAGTTTTACCACAACCACCTCAAAATTCGGATCGGTCCGCTACGCCAGAAGCAATTGAAAACGATTCATTAGATACTGACTTTCAAGAAACTTTCTCATCTAATAAGCCACATCTACTATATCAAAAATATGTCAATGATTTGGTACCCGACTTAAATTTGTCCAAACAACAGGCAGAACTTTTGACGTCTCGATTAAAGGGATGGAATTTATTACAAATCGAAACAAGAATATGCTATTATCGCAATCGAGATGAAGAGCTAAAAGGTTTTTTTTTTCACAAGATGGTCAGTTAGTATTTTGTAATAATGTTTATGGCGTAATGACTGCCTTGTGTATAGAATATACAGCAGAAGAGTGGCGATTGTTTATCGATGGTTCCAAAGTTAGTTTAAAGGCTGTTCTTTTACATATCGGCAATGAACTTCCCTCTATACCATTAGGTGAAGCTTCTAACATGAAAGTGCCTTATGAAAATATTAAATTTATCTTAAATGAGATTCAATACAACGAACACAACTGGAAAGTTTGTGGAGATTTGAAGGTTATTGCCCTAATTTTAGGGTTACAACTAGGATATATAAAATACTGTTGTTTTCTTTGTGAGTGGGACAGCAGATATCGGAAAAATCATTATGTTCAGAAAGACTGGCCTAAAAGGAAATCTCTTACTCCAGGACAAACAAATGTTAAAAATACTTCATTAGTGCTACCTGATAATATATTTTAACCACCTTTACACATAAAGCTTGGGCTCATGAAAAACTTCGTGAAAGCTATGGATAGGAGTGGTGAAGGCTTTTTATACTTGAAAGAAAAATTTCCTAAAATGAGTGATGCAAAAATTAAAGAAGGCATATTTGTTGGTCCTCAAATCAGGAAGTTGATGAATGATGAATTATTTTAAGAAAAATTTAGTGTTTTAGAAAAATCAGCCTGGGAATCAACAAAAGTGACTTTAAATTTTCTGGGAAATCAATGATCAAGCGACTATAAAAGAATTGTAGCGGAGCTGTTATCGACTTATAAGTATTTGGGATGTAATATGTCGTTGAAAATACATTTCTTACATTCACACTTAGACTTCTTTCCTAATAATTTGGGAGCCGTAAGCGATGAACACGGTTAAAGATTCCATCAGGACATTTCTACAATAGAAAACCGATATCAGGGCAAGTGGGGTCCACAAATGCTGGCGGACTACTCTTGGACATTACAAAGAGACATTCCTGAAGCAAAATACAGACGAAAATCATAAAGATACATTCACGTATTATACAAAATAACGTCATTTTGTTGATAAAACTGAGATTTTTATAAAATATAATAAAATCAAATTACGAAAAAACTATTCGTATTTAAAACATTCTAGTTTAATTTCTGTTATCCTTATCCTTGTTCTAAGCATAACTGGACAAAATTATTCTTGTTGTGTTTTTTTGTCGACCAGTGTAATATGAAGACTTTGGATCATAATATGATTTATTGTGTCATAATATGGATTACTTTGGATCATAATTTTAGTACTTTAGAACATATTTGATCATAATATTATATTTTATGATACTAATAATGATCATTATATGTTTGGACTACAATCATAAATCTTATCATAATATGTTGCTCTTAGATTATGTTTACCACAACCATGTTTTTTCTCTGCATGTATTTTTTAGTACAACTGAAAATATAAACATCTTATAACTTCTTACCGGAAGGTGATTGAGTAATAACTAGGACAACAGGAATCATGCAGATGCATGTTTTTTCCTATACGTCCTTTGGAGCTGTGCATAAGGTATTTAGCAATTTCCGAACATTTTTTAGAATTTTGATATCGACTTGTTAGAGCATATTTTATCATTAAGAACATATTTTTGCATTTATTAGTTTTTACAACATATATATGGTATATTTTGACTTCCTGTAGCATATTTTGCTGTTTCGTATATTTTTTTGAATTTTATAATTTCAAATTTATTAAAAAAAATATTTTTTTCAGAAAAAAAAAAATAAAATATTCTAAATCATTATCATAAAAGATACATTGGTGATGGTTATATGATTCGGTACAGCCGAATATAACTTTAATTTTTTATTGAATCCGTCTTAAAAAATCAATGAATTTCAAATCTTTATATCTTTGAAAAACAGGTCTTTAAAAATATTGGATGTAAATTTGTACAATAACTTTGTATTGCTTCGGATTATGTACTAGTAATCTCTTTCAGTACTTTAAGAAAAGAGCAATAAATATTTTAATATTTGGAGTCTACATCAAAGCAAATATTTTAAAAAATCGATTGTTTCAATATGAACATTTTGTTATTAAAGAAATTGTATTGATATTTTAATAATAAAAAATAATTTTTTTTTTTTTACATTTTCCATTTTTATTTTATTTATTTATTCATTCAGTTACAGAATCCTAGCCAATTGGCCATTATAGGTTCCAATTATACTACTCATAAATTATATTAATTTTGAGAGCAAATTTTTTAAATTTGAAAATCATATTTTTCGGTTTTTACAGGATATTTTATGCGCATTAAACTTTTTATAGAGCATATTTCCGGTTTCCCTGGTAATAACGCATATACAAATATTACTCCTCCATATAAAACTCCTAATCTGTGGTAAAATTTTTTTAGATATTTTTTATATATAACTAATTCTAAAGTTTTGCAGTTTATTTGATAGGACATTTTATTTTACTATTTTAAGAAATAATGAAACATTAAGTTCTGTTTCATAGATTTAAAAAAAGTGTTTTTACCCATATAAGTATGTTTGTATGTAAGTATTACTTAATGTATTTCGTTTCTTAATTGGTTTTTTCAAATTGCTTGCACTATTTTGCAACGTAGGTATTTTTAAATAAATATTGTATTGTATATCTTTACATATTAGTTTAATACATTTTTGATAAATATTATCCATAAGGAATGTTGACCTAATTATTGCTTAAATTCAAATATTTTTCATCTGTAGTAATGATTTACAAAATTTGAAAATTGTAGACTAATATTTACAAAAACTATAAGTAATGTGTATATATAAATAATAAGTTAAAATTGTTATAAATCTTAAAATTTTTGTATCATTTACAAGGGATGGTAAAATGTATTTGTGCTGAGGTGTATAGACAGTAAGGAAAATAATCCTCGGATTCCAAGATAATCCGATTAATCGTGGTGCAAGAGTTTATTTTTCGATCTATAAATTCATTCTTCTATAAATGTTTTCCCAGAATACAATGATTGCCCTTAAATTTTAAATAATAAACATTTGACTATAGCTTCCATATAAGGCCCAATTCTGAAAATAGCTTTAACTCTTCAACGATGTTTTGAAGAATTTGGGGATTTTTAAGTTTTTGGACATCGAACTTTATTGCTGTTTATAAATCGCTCCGAGTTTTGTTCGTATATCTAGAAGTTTCCTTCGCAATGATTTACTTATGGAGATATGATCTCATCAGGTTATCAGTAATTTTATCTAGTGAAATTTTATCTGTGTGGAAATATCGTGTCGCCAATCACGAGGTTTTATTTCTCCATTCTTCATTATTTTGTCATTCTGTCCGTCCCTTTATTCCCTTTTTTCATGAATTATCTTACCCATAAAGATCTCCCCTTAGTACTATAATATTACCATGTGGAATTAATTACAGTATTTTTTGCATGTATCTGTAAAAGTAATTATTTTGCTAAGGCTGTGAACTTTCCGTTGGTGCATAATACTAGATACAAGTCAATTTCCTACCTCAACTTGATAAGAACCAACCTGACGCACGGATGAGCGAATCAATCTTCCTGACATCCACAGTAGATAGATCCGCTAAGCCATGCAAAAGAGGACTGCCAATTGTAGCAGACCGAGCATCAGATAGAGCTGGGCAAAGACAGAGGAGATGTTCAACCGTTTCCTCCTCTTCTTCATGGTGGCAACTTTTACAGAAGTCATTGTATGGAGTGTTCAGTCTCCTGGCATGCACACCAATCAAGCAGTGCCCAGTAAGCACTGATATCAAAGCTCGTAGCCTAGGCCGTGATAGCCCCGTTAGAGACATTGACCTATGTTGGTCAAAAACGGGCCATGTGAGCCTCGATATCGAGCAATTTGTTAAATTAGTCCATCTGAGTTGAGCGGACTCAAAAAAGCTACGCTGTATGAGTGATTTATAGCAAGATAGCGGTAAACCGACCATGGGATCTATCTCATCAACTTGTAGTCGAGAACCTCTTTTGGCCAGTTTATCCGCGATAACATTGCCAGGTACATCAGAGTGACCCGGCACCCAGAATAACTCCAGGTTAGAATGTCTCGCCATCTCGTTAAGAGATACCCGGCATTCATGCACCAATCTAGATGTCGAGTAGACACCAGACAGGGATTTAATAGCAGGCTTACTGTCAGTACATATTCGGATATTCACACCAAATAGCCTATAGTACCTCATCCAGTGTACCGCTCTTTTGATCGCTGAAATTTCAGCTTGAATTACACTACACTGATCATGTAGTCTGAAACACACACCCTTTCGAAAATGGGGAATATAGAAGCCACCCCCACCCCAGCCGTAGACTTTGAGCCATCTGTATAGATGACAAACGTATCCTCAGAAGAAGATAACTCGTCCACCAACGATACAGAGAAGCGTCTGTCGATAAAGGGTAAGGGAGGTCAGTAGTCAATATTGACAGGAAGATAGTATACACCTCCCAAAATGGACGCATGGCCGGTACCAGACCTCCATGCTCCTACAGTGCTTAGCCTAACTGCCGAATTCATAGCCAATTGTTTGGCCATGAGATCAGCCGGTAGCCAGTGCATCATAACGAACAGAGCACGAGATGGAGTGCTCCGTTGCGCACCCGTAATCATTAGTGCAGAGATCCGCAGGATTTTCTCAATCATGCAACAGTAGGTGGATTTACTTAGAGCTTTCCACCATACGAGAACTCCATACATTAGTATGGGCTTTACCACCATATCAAAAAGCCATTTCGCATTCCTAGGGCTTATTCCCCAGGTATTCCCAATAGCCCTTCTACAGGCATAAATAGCGATAGCCGCCTTGGACGCTCTCGCATGGATATTCTGGCTCCAGGATAGCTTAGAGTCCAGAATAATTCCTAGATACTTCGCACTATCAGAGAGCTTAAGTTCCACTCCGTTAAGGCGTGGAAGTGGGAACAAGGGGATTTTGTACCTTCTTGAAAAAAGAACAAGCTCCGTTTTCCCAGGATTCACACCGAGTCCACTAGCAGTGCACCACTGGCTTAGTGTACTAAGTGAAGTTTGTAGGCATAGTGATAATGTTTCAAGATGTTTCCCAGAGACGGCTACAGCAACATCATCAGCATATGCAACAGTTTTGAACATCATGGAATCTAGTTTCATGAGTAGTATATTAATGGCAAGATTCCACAAGAGTGGCGAAAGAACCCTGCCATGTGGAGTGCCCCGATTCGCTAATCTGAAAATAGTAGCAGTCCCCATAGAAGAATTGATGACCCTATTGGTCAAAAGTCTACCTATGAAGCAGATAATAGATTGATCTATATCCAGGCCACCTAGAGCCGAAAGAATCGTCACATTGTTAAAGGCCCCTTCAATATCCAAGAAGGCCACCAATGCAAATTCCTTGTGCTCGAGTGATTTCTCTACAAAACCCACAAGCGAATGTAAATTTAAATTGTCTTGTCTTTAAATTGTCTTGCTTTAGCATAATCTAAAAGCACATTCCTAATAGATTTTAATTGTAGTTAATAAATTATTTGCATACTTGGGCTAGTTTGGAATTATCTAGTAGAAGGTGTATATTTCAAGTTGATATTCATGATATTTTTTCATATTGAAGGTCGTCATCATGGGGGTCGGGACGGGAGGTTTATTGGACCTCTCGTGGAACCTAGAGTTTGAAAAGAAAACAGTTGTTATTCTGCCGCTAATTATCTTTAGCGTCACCTAATAACCTTTAACGCATTAATTTCCGAATGCCATTTATGTAGGTTACCCAAAAATAATCGATATTTGTTTGGAATTTTATAAATAAATAACTATTTAAATTACTACAAATATTAATTTACATTATCCTAAATATTATTTTCATATACATACATATTATACTAAAATTACATATTACATACACATTTTATATAAAAGATTTGACATTAAATGCAAGGAAAGAATATAAAAAAAAACTTTACGTTTCCGGTTCAATCAAAATCCATTTTGGTTTAAGTTATGCCAATCAACTTCCGATTTGTCTAATGGCGAGTGTTTGCAAATATTCGATCCAACTTTTGTCATTTACGTTCTATGTAAATACACTATGTATACAATTTGATTTCTTATTACAAATATAAACAACCATCTCCCGGAAATAGACCTTATTAACAATTCTATATAAATTCACTGCCAATGGTTGCAATTCATGAATGTATGAATGAATAAATATTTATGTGTGTGCATGTGGGTTAAATATCTATATACAAATGTATATACGTGCATACGTTCTCATTCATATAATACAACCCAGCGGGAAAAAGATGCAGTAAAAAGGCCTTTCTAAATGCCTTATTTTTACACTGCGTGTCATTGGGATCCAAGACCTTGAATATTCGCATCTGTTAGAGCGCTTCCGTTGAAGGTCTGTAAGGAGACCTACCACGTAATACCTCATAGAATGTCTACATATAAACATTTATTAAAAGGCCTGAAAATTAAAGATCTGCTGAAGCAAACCTTTAAAGTGGGAAAATATTCTTAATGAATTCAAAATAAAATCCAAAGAATTGATATAGGAATAATTGCAAAACCAATCATGTTTGAATTTTAAACGAAGGTTGTTAGACCTTCTTTTGCAATGAAATTTTGAATGAGTATAAAGTTTTCTAGAAGGCGAAACAAAGTCCTTCTGAATGTGTAAACTGTTATTTTAGAAGGCCTACAAATTGAAGCCCTAGCAAGTTTTTTTGAACTGGCAATGTAATATACATACATATATGTACATAAGTATGTTTTTTATTTATCTACAGATTGAGTATCCCTTAAATTCACATCCACAATTCACATAGTAAATCGAAATTATAAGTATGTATGAATGTATGTATGTATACGTGTGCTTGTTGGTGTTGTAGTGTGTTGATGTGTTTCCCAAAAACTACGTGGAAAGAGAAAATAAATAAAAATTAACCCTTTAGTCCCTTCTATTGTTCTCGTAGCTAGCTAGCTAAAATTCTGACAGGTTACATATTTTCTGCTTGTATGACTTCAAGAAAAACCGACCAACAACAATTTTCGACCGGTGTCCATCCTTTACGTTACTAAACTTAACTATTTTTCCCTCGACATTTATTCATGGACAGAAGTGGCGTGAATGTGTGCGTGTGAGTGTGTCTATGTGTATAAGTTCGTTATTGTTCGTGTTTATGTAGAAAAATAAAATAAAAACGAAATTGGAAAAATAATCCATTCACATTGGATGGCAAACGGAAATAAAAACTAGTTTATCACAGCAAGCCTCAAAATGTTTGACAGCATGTTTGCAGTGACACCACTTTTACTAATCACGGTACACATTCCCACACAAAAACACGCAAACACTCGAACTAACGCAAAAGTTCAGATCCCAGCAAACACACAGATTTGATATCATGTTGATAATATTTAATTTTAAAAAGCGTGGCATAGTTGGGTATAGTTTTGAGTTTATGTTTTGAATTTGGACTCTAAACATTAAGGGGAGCCGTAGCCAAATTTTTTTTCTCGATTGATATAGCTTTTATTGTTTACGAGATATTCGCATTTGAAAATTAATATTTCAGTTTTTTACCTACCTGGATATTGCTAATATCGTTTGCAAATCTTTACCGGTTTGTTTTTAAATACTTTTTTAAAATTTATAACAAAAAATTTATAACGTAAACAAGTATATTCGGTATATTCGGCTATGCTGAATCTTATATACCCTACACCTTTGTTGTGGATGCATTAATTGACCATTTTCAGCGTATAGCATCCTAAATATATCAAGAAAACTTTAAAAAATTTTACATTAAATTGCTGACGAACATATTATATTGTAGAAGTTGAAGAGTATAAAAACAACAAAAAACGAAACGAAACACCAAAAAAAAAAAACAAAAACAAAATACGCAAAGCAATGGAGCCAACACACATCCAAACATATGTACGTTTTGTTGCTTTTTTGTAAAAGCATGCAATAAATTGTATTTTTTAGATGAAATTTTCAGAGGTTGTCTCGGATTTTTATTCATATCTCCGTTATTTATGGACGGATTTTGCTGATTTTAAATAGGAAACTTCTCGAAAGCATGTCTGACAGAGTTATTGAAGATTTGGATCCCGAAGATATCTGGGGTCTTTAGAAAATTGATTTCAACAGACAGACAGACAGACAGACAGACGGATATTGCTTAATCGACTCCCCTATCTATAAGGATCCAGAATATATATACCTTATAGGGTCGGAAAATTATATTCTGGAAATTACAAACGGAATGACAAATTTATATATACCGTTCTTACGAAGGTGAAGGGTATAATAATACTACATAGTCAAAAGTTATGTAAGAAAATGTGTCGCCCCGACTTTGGTACAGTCAATAGAGCCAAAAATCTAAAAAATCAGATTAATTTTCCATCACTGAGCGTGGTTTGTTTTCAAATTTGTTTAATAATTTGGAAATAATAACTTTCTGAATAAAACGTGGTGGGTTTTCTCAAATTTACTTATAGATTTAAGTAAAGGGTGGATACTAGGGTTGTCATTCAGAGTACAAACTGGCTCAATTACTACTAATTTATAGTAGGAGCTTTTTTTTTACTGCGAAAAATACATTAACCTACTTTTATTTTTAAGTTTGAATTTTATACATTTTTAATTTTATAAAAGGTTTATAAAACAGAATTTACATTCCAAATTTGTTTTATAAACCTGTAATAAATTTAAAAATTGATTATGAATTAGGCCTTTAATATGTAAATATGCACATTTTGCATGCAAACGTTAAAAATTTTGAAAGGATGAAATACGTATGGAACATCTCATGAGTAAATATAAGATTTTTATCCAAGTATTTAATATTGGTGAAAATTTTAGGACTTGAAGATTAATATTTTAGTGAAATTAAAATTTTATCGGGTAAAGATATCGAAAAAAATGTCGAAATATCGTTAAGTCGTTAAGTTAATTTGTAATTTCAAATACCGTTCACTATCGTAAACGATAGTTAAGAAATTTGTATGTATTTAAGTAATGTATAGGGCTATACAAATATGGAACTGGCTACTTATGGTCCCATTTATATAAAATTGGGTAAGTGATTTTTATTTATATAAGAATTATCTGATACATTTTTTTATATGAGATTTGTGAGTACACCTATCCCTCGATTTACACGATAGAAGCGTTCCTGAAAAAATCGTGTAAATCGAAATGAAAAATGTTTGTATGAGAAATCGTGTAAATCCAAAAAAGACCCAAATACGAATAAATTTAAAATTTTGTTTAGAAAATTCATTTATTTTAAAGTATTGAAGAGGAATGTATTAATTGGCAGCAATAACTTCAGTACATTTTTCGGGATATTCTTTAGACACATCAATATCAGCAGAAGCTTGTTTAAGTTTTAATTATAGATTATTTAAGGAATGTCTTTGCTTAAATATTTCAAACCAACCATGACTTGATGGTTGCCGATCTTTAAGTTTTTTTTTTTTTTTTGTAATTGCAATGGTATCAATTATGATTTGAGTTTCATTTTCTATCCAGATCATTAGTGGCTTTTCCATATTTTCAATTGTAATGTCCGAACGTATGAAGTTGTGTTAAGGCTCATTTTAGTTCCAGCCGCTACACTTTTCCCTATTATGTTTTCATTTTTTATAGATAACTATTTTTGAAAAAAAGTATCGTGTAAATCGAGGGGTAGGTGTATTGTTTTCGGAAATGTACCTTATATATGGGCTATGGACCGATATTCACAAAATCCAGTAGTATGATTTTCATATAAAAATTACACATAACTGCAATTTGAAATTACAGTTCTGTTTATTTTTTACTGCTAGTAAAAAATATTTTTTTAAAAAGAGAGGAATTAAAGTGCCAAAACCCATATGAAATTTTATTAGAAGGACTACAATGCCATTTAAATTTAATTTCTGGAATATGGTATACCAAAACTCGGGTTTCGCCCGTTTTATCCCCTCAAAAAATACTACACACCTGTCCACTTCTTTTTTGCATAAGCTTTATTAGTTCCGGTGATGTAGAGATATGTTTGTATGAGAAAATTATAATATCTGCTTTACGAATCGACCGAATGGACCTTATGCAGTGTTTTAGGTGTCTAAAACCATTTTCAAAAATTGCCTATTTAATGGAGCTCATCGGTTGGATCGATTCAGAGTCAATAACGGACTAGATGAGTGTTTCTGATGTGATTCATATATGGGAGCTATGACAAATTATGACCCGATATATATATGGGGATTGTTTATATCGAATTTGAAGAAGGATAACATTATTTATAAGCTATTTAGGTGTATTCATGTGATTTTTCTTGTGACTTGTTTTTCCACGAAATTTATTTTTGCTGAATTTTGTATAGATACTGCTATTCTATAGACATTATTATACCATAGCGTCATATTTCGAGATGAAATTTGTATGGGGGCTAGGAGAAATAACCGACCGATTCTTACCATTTTCTACAAAGTTTTTTTATTTATCATAAAAATAAAATAGGCCAAATTTCATGGAAGAAAAATAATTGTGAAAAATGTCAAGGGGGATGTCTCACAATTTGTTCCATACCTCTGGGCCGATTTTGCTGATTTCAAATATCAAACTGCTTAGGAAAATTGTAAACAATTTGGTGTAAATTTATTTAATTTTTGGTTGTATATTTTGGACATGAGAGAGTTTTACATAGATGAACAGACAGACGAACATTGCTCAATCGACTTGGAATTTCATAATTATCAGGAATTGTTGGGTCTTAGAATCAGCACTTTTTGTTGTAAAGGGTATAAAAATAAATTGTTAAACACAAATTTGTAGAAAAATATCTCAAAGAAACAAGACCAATAGTTTATAATGGTATTTCAAGTTTGTTACATTGGAAATTTCATGAGAAATGACTACGTTGATTTTCCAATCGATTAACACACCAAGATCAGAACATTATGAAAATTAACTATAAAACGAAAACCTTGTTATTACTAATGACCTAGGAATTATTAAAGTACAGTAAAACCTTGATAAACCGGATACCAGACAATAATACGGATTATCAAATTATCCGGACTACCGAATAAAAATTTAAAAACATTGTGCTTGTAATAAAAATGCTTTTAAAACACATATCTAATGATATATTGTATTTATGTATCGTTTAAAAAAATGATTACATTTAAAAAGAACAAATCTAACAGAGATAAAATTTTGCATGGAATTGCGTAGAAAATAGTTTGTTGTTGCAGCAAAAAAACTATGTTTTTGGAGTAAAAATTAATAGGGATTAACACGACATTTTGTATGCAATACAGATTATAAATTTATAAAGATGCAATAAATACGGATTATAGAGTATATAATGTAATGTAAACTGATGTCCGGATTACCGAATAATCCGGATTAACGACGGGTCTCGAAATAACACGACCTTCTCAAACTTTTAAAGAATTGTCCATATATTATTGATCCCTATGAATCGATTGAGCCATGTCCGTCTGTCTGTGTAAAACACGCTCACGTCCAACATACACAAATAAACTTAGTCAACTTTAAAAAAGAAAATTATTATTGTCCTAAGCAGTTTGGTATTGAAATGCATAAATATCAAACCTGCATATATATCAAAAAAATATCAATATCAAACCAAAATTTTACAAAGATACGTAATTTATATTTAAAAATCATACTATAGGATTTTGTAAAAATCGGTCCATATTTGACCATAGCTCCAATATAAGATCCCCTCCCGAAAATCACTAAAATCCTCATAAATTTCTTACAAATATAGTTAACATGTTGAAATTCGATACAAAAAATTTCAATATATATAAAAATTGCTGTACCAAATTGTATGATGATCTTCCCATAATTGGTCATATATATATTCCCGTCGTTGCTAAAAGGAGCATAGGGCCTTAACAAAGTCGATAGCGATGTTTTTTATTTCATTCCAGCTAGTATGCATATTTGCAACATCAATCTCAATTTGTCTACGCCACGTATGAGCTGGAAGTCCTCTTCTGCGGCTGCCTTGCGGGTTCCATTCAATGGCAGTTCTAGCAATATCTGAGCTTGGCTTTCGTATGGTGTGACTTATCCAGTTCCATTTTCGCCTTTGTATTTCAACGGATATAGGTAACAGGTTCGTTAGATGCCATAATCTGCTGTTTGAATGAGTCAACCTCCTCCAAAGTCTCATTATCAATTGCAAATATATTTGAATGCGACAGCTTGCATTAATGTACACACACTTAATGAGCTGGATAATTTTTTGTGGTACTCCTTTACACTCCAGGGCTTTCCAAATCATATTGTGATTGTGAGTATCGAATGCTTTCTCGAAGTCAATGAATATTAGATATAGAGGTGATCGCCATTCGACTGACTGTTCCCCTATGATCCTAAATGTATTGACGTGGTCAATTTATTCGGAGGAAAGCCAGCTTGTGGCATTCTGAGTTGTGCTGTTATAGTGTCAGAGAGCCTTGTTGTTATTATGTGGGTTATTATCTTGTTCACCATGCTGAGTAGCGCGTTACCTCGCCAGTTGTTACGACTAGTTAAATCTCCTTTTTCGGTAGTTTTACTATTATGCCTTATGCTGATATCTTCTACTAAGGGCAAAAGGATTTGTGCACTTGTATAAGGATCTATTTTGAGAAGTTCTGGAGATATGTTGATTGCGCATACAATATCAGATAACGAAGGAATGGTGGTGGATATATTTAATACGTTTTCGTGGGTAGTACAATTACATATTGGATCAGAGTTTGATCACGCTGTTCATCTTCCATCGTCATTTCTTATTGGTCTTCCGGATACGTTGGTTTGTTTATGATCATTTTGACGAGCTTGTATAGATCTCCGCTGCGATTTGTATCAGCTGTCATTTGAGCCTCTATCGCTATGTTGCTTATCCAAGTACGTTTATCATTGTGTGCGCTGCGTTTCACCATTCTATGCTGCGAACGAAAATTAGCTTTCACGTTTAGCGTTTTGGTATTTTCTCCTTGTTATCAATGACCATGTGTCGTCAGAAATCCACTGCTTACGCATATGATCTTTATATCCAATATGAGCTTTGGCAGCATCAGTAATAATGCGTTTAGTATTTTGCCAGTCTTTTCGATGGTTTAATGATGTTGATGATCGGGATTGTTGTAATGCATTATTATAATTTGAGGCTATTATCGGATTTCTAAGCTTAATCACGTCGAATTTTTTCTGGATTGTAGGGATATTATTATTTACTGCAGCTAATTTGATGTGCATACTTGCCACCACTAGATGGTGGTCGCTTACAATGTTAGCACCTCGTTTGCATCTTACGTCCAGAAGGAAACCACGCCATTTTCGGCTGATTGTTATATGATCAATCTGATTCTCAGTTACGTGATCTGGAGATGCCCATGTTACTTTATGGGTTTGTGCGGAAATAAGGATCCGCCAATAACGAGGTTGTTCGCTGCACACATATTTACAAAGAGTTCGCCATTTTTCGTCCGTCTTCTCAGTGCATGAGTACCCATTATGCTCGCTAGACTACTAATGTCAGGGCCAATTTGTGCATTGAAATTACCCATTACCACTAAAATATCCCCGATGTTCGAAGGCGATATTGCGCGATAGAGGAGACTGTCGAATTCCTCCTTGACAGAATATTCTGAAACATCTGTAGGTGCGTAACAGTGTATACATGTCATGTAACGTGCCCGGGTTCGCAGCCTTACTGAGATTATTCTATCTGAATATGGTTTCCAGCTTATAACAGCATTATGGGCTTCTCTTGACAGCAGCAGTCCAACACCAGATGATCTTGTGTCGCTTGCTGGTTTACCGGAATATAGTAGATGGAGCCCATCCGCGGTTGTTGTTTCACCAAAATCTGGTCAGCGAAGTTTACTTAGCCCCAAGAGTAGTAGGTTGTAGTTCCTAAATTCCTTGCAAACTTGAGCTAGTCGCGATGGTTCTAAAAGCGTTCTTACGTTCCAGGTTCCAAATCGTGACCGTTTTTTTTAATGCTAAATGTCGTCATCATTTCATCAGATCATTGTTATTGTTTTTAATTTGTTTCGGTTTCTGTAATCGTGTCAATTTAGAATGTAGTAGCTGATTAGTCTTCTCCACTCGATCCTGGTGCTGGGGCTACCAGAGTGTCTCCAGGCCAACGTTCGACAGAGCCTCGTTAGCGATAACAGCGGTCACCAGGTCCGTACTGTACAGTGGGTGAGGTTGTCATTATTTAAATTTTGTGATATAACTCATTACCATATGGGCAATTCCATGAGAATGACAACCACGACTGAAAAAACAAAAACCCTTGAAACTTTTTTTCAAGATGACTGGAATAGTAGAAAACAATAAAATTTTAATATTTCAAAGTATTTAGATTAGAAAAATAATAGTTTAAACTGACTATATTTAATTTTTTAATTTAATTGGTATGTTTTAGTCTAAAATTGCGGCGAAAACTAAGCTCCCAATTAGCATGTAGTATGAAATGAATTTGACTCTGATTTTTTATTTTTTTTTTGCTATTATCAAATTGTTTATTGAAACCGAAAATATATTTTCTATTTATTTTTTTAGTTTTTGTTTACATATATTTACAGAATATATATTTGGTCAATTTACAAGGTCTCTTATAATGTCATAATGTCCTAATATTTCACAATGGTTTTTATTGCTTTTGAAGCAAAAAATGTCCTAAAATAATACTACTTTCTATGCTATGTTTGTTGTGTTATCATAACGAACCAGCAGAGACCAACGCCGAATACCTAAGAGTCGGTTAAGCCGAGTCGTGATATATTAGGACATTATGACCATATGACTGATAAGAGACCTTGTGAATTGACCAATGGTTTTACTATAAGATAAAAACCTGTCACGTACGATATTCAATTTTATTTATTATAAAATCATCTAAAGACTGTTTTTATTTAAATATGACGGATTATAAAGGAATATTATTTGGTTTAGTGCAAGAAATGAAAAGAAAACATAAAGCCTCTGACGATTCACAAATTTTCGTATATTTCTAAATACATATACCTCAAAATTATTCCACTCTATAGGCGTACAACTGAACTTTGTCTAAATATATTTGTATACTCTTTTTATACCCTTCACCTTCGTGAGAATTATATCTATAAAATTGTCATTCCGTTTGTAATTTCCACAATATAATTTTCCGACCCTATAAAGTATATATATTCTGGATCCTTATAGATAGCGGAGTCGATTAAGGATGATATACGCTGAAAATGGGCAAGTAATGCATCCACAACAAAGGTGAAGGGTATATAAGATTCGGCATAGCCGAATATAGCACTCTTACTTGTTTATGCTCTGTTTCTTCACTTGAGGTTAATAAAGAACATTGTTGAGCCAAACGTGTAATGTTAACCAATTATTAAGTATATAAATTATTAAATTTCATACTTTATAATAGGAATAAATAATAAACTCTGTTGAAAATAGTAAGAATCTGTTTTTATTTCAATTATAAATTCCTGAATTAGATAAATCGTAAAAAAGTTAAAAAAACAAAAGTTTTTTGCACATTTTGAAAATTTTTTAAAATTTTTTCTTACTGTTTTAATAAAAGTAGTGATATGAAAACATTGTAAAATACCTGTAAAAATTTTTCGTGTTAGATAGAATTTATATCATGACAAACAATATTTTTTTCTTGTGGGCATTATCCTTACAATTTTATTAACCAAAATATATTTTTGTAGCCTTTAAATATACGTATCTTAAAATATTTCACACTTAATTTCGAATTTGAAAGTATTGAGTACAAATAACATTTAACCCAAATACAACTTTTAAAAACGTGACTATTTCTGGTTTCCAAACCTGAAGAAATTATTTGAGAAATTTGAGAAATGTTGGACAAAGTGTTTAGAGCTCCAAAAACCTGTGTTTCATTCGAAAAGTCACGGACTTATTGACCCGCCCTCAAAACTGAAGCCATTTTTAATTTGTCTAATTTAAAAAAACTCTCGATTTAATTCACAATTTCCGATTTTGGAAAAGTTACCAATTTCAACAATGTACGTAAGTTTAGGTATTCAAGTCTTGTATGATTCGGTTGATTGAGAAATCTTCTGAAAGTTTATTATGTCCTCTTCAAATTAAATAAGTACATAGAAATATTTTAATATAAAAGTGCATTCATAATTCAAATACATTTTTCTGATGCAGTTTTGAAAAATGTCTACCCTTTTACTAAATGAATAAAATTGCGAGTTTTTTAATATTTGATAAATTAAAAATGCAAATGCCTAGTGTATATGTGTTCCAAAAATTTACAAAATCTGAATGCTCAAGATAAATTTTAGGGTGATGTACCGTGGAATGAATAACATATAAAAAACCTAATTTTCAAATTTTAAAGCATAAGTAGGTATGTTTGCTGGGATTTGCCTGTCGTTTGAGCGTGTGTATACACGTTTACATGTGTGTGTGTGCGTGGAAGGATATGAATATGAACACAATTAAAGTGGGAATCCAGTGATTCAGTTTGTGTGTGAAGTGCTCAACATTAGGTTTATGTGACCACTGAAATGTAAATAAAATGAGTTGGAAAATAAGATTATTAAATTTAGTTTTTCTCCTCGTCTATAGATGTATGTTTATGGATTTGGAATTTTATTTTATTTTCACAGCACTTTCATTTTAACCGCTAGACAGACTGAGAGATAAATAAACATACAAACATGCAAACATATTGAGTGCGCTGCGTGTGTTATTGGAATTCAATGGGATTTTAGTCATCAAAGACTTGTTTAAGCTATAAAAATATTCACATACACATAAATACATATGTATATACAACAAGTAATAACGTTAAGTTGGGCAAGTTCTACTACTTATATCATGTTCAATTACAGTTTTGGAACACCCGAACATTATAAGGCCTAAACAGAAACAGAAATTTGGCAGAAATAGTTATTAGGGAAACAAAGTTTTAAATCAAAATACATATATGAAAAACTTTGTTCATTCTTACAACTATACATATTCTGTTCCCGATAACTTTTAAAAGCATGAATCTATGAAGGTGAAATTTATCACAGATATTTAACAGAAAAAATCGGATGAACCATCATATTTATTGGTGGATGAGATTTATCCAGATTTGTAAAAATAAAGCATTACACAAAAAACCCTAACAATTATTCTGCTGTTCTTATATATATACATTGCTAGATTAATAAAATAAATTGTTGGCACTTAATAATGACATTGTATTTAATAATCAAGTTTAGATACAGTACAAAACACTTACCACTAAACTAAAAAAGTTATTTTATTTTTCTGTCTATAACATTCAAGGTTAATTTTAAAACATCCTGTCAAAAGAGGTTTGTGTTTATTTTCTTCACTCACGGAGTATAAAAGCAGAAGTCTTTAATGACAGGTAGAGTCTATTACACTATGCTACACCAAAAATATGCAGGGGTACTCATATAACAATTCTGTTTTATTGGAGTTCATAGAGTTCGGAAATATTTATATTTTGTATTTCTGGATGTAGTCAAATATTGAAATTCTTAACTTTATAAATGGGATATTGTACTTTAAAACTTATTTATTACAGTTTTACTCAGTTTTTTTCTGTAGGCCATAGAAATTTCCACAATATCATTTGAGATAACTTCGGAATTATTAGAGATAATTTGAAAGGCTGTTAAATGGTCAAATAAAAAGTTTTCCTATAGATTTCACATCGTCAATGATATGAAAAATGTCATAATTTAAATATATAACAATAAAAGTAATAATAACATTTAATTACACTTACCAATATGTTAACAAATTCCAATTGTCAGCGTCACAGTATGCTGCAGGGTATATTAACAGTGAGAATACATGTTTATATGCAAATGTTTTGTACCTGTAATTGAAGACAAATAAAATACATGAAATCACCAGATTAAATTCCAAGTAATACTTAAAATGCTTTAAATGTCAGAATTGAAATGTCAAAATTTCTTAAAATATACACTTGTACGGAATAAATACTGGAAAATATTCAGCACGAATGCATGATTACATATTTATTCTTAGTGGGTGTGTTTGATTTGCCTTTTTATTTACATAAATACCAGTAATCTACGTAGGTTACTATTAAAGTTTTGAAAATAGTGTTAAAATTCTTAAAACGGAAACAATTAATGTGTTTAAATAAACATTGCGTTGCATAATACAGGGTTTTCCAACAAGAGGTGTTATTTTGGTATTTAAAGAAAAATGGCATTTTTTTAGATAAATGATCGGATGTTTATTTCATAATAAAGAGGAAGGTATGCCGTTAATAATGAAAAACAACATCTGCCAAATGGCCACCACGACCACGTTACAGGACCATATCCTTTTCACGAAATTTTCCATAACCAAATCGCATAGTGGCTGCCCTATCGATAGCCTCACGAATTCTATCTTTGAGGTCTTGAATCGACACTGCGCTGTTGGCGTAGACCTTATCTTTCACGTGGCCCCAAAGGAAGAAGTCGCAAGGTGTTAAATCACAAGATCTCGGTGGCCAATTGTGATCACCTCTTCGAGAGATAACACGATCCGGAAACTTTTCCCGTAAAAGAGCAATGGTTTCGTTGCTTGTGTGGCACGTAGCGCCATCTTGTTGTCCAGATCAATATCATCCAACTCCGACCATAAGATATGGTGTAATGATTTTTGTGGAATGCCCAATTCCAAAGAACGACGAGGAATGGATAAACCAGGGTTTTCTTCAACACTTTGGGCTACAGCAGCAATATTCTCAGTTGTTCTTGAGCGCCGTGCAATGCCCAATTCCAAAGAACGACGAGGAATGGATAAACCAGGGTTTTCTTCAACACTTTGGGCTACAGCAGCAATATTCTCAGTTGTTCTTGAGCGCCGTGCACGGATTTTATTCTTCACATCACTAACTTGTCCCAACAGCTCGAATTTGTCAACCAATTTCTGTATTGCGGACCGACAAGGTGCTTCACGACGACCCAAAAATGCTTTAGTTTTGGGAACTGTGACTGCAAGATTTTCACAATTTTTGTAGTGAATTTTAATAATTTCAATGCGTTTTAGTAATGGCGTAGTTTCTACTTGTCAAATGTCAAAGAATAAAAGTTTCAAAAGTAACAGCTACCGAAATACCGGGTGATTGAAAATAACACCTCTTGTTGGAAAACCCTTTACAATTAAAAGAGAAAATATTTTTCTTTTAAAATTTCAATAATAATTTCAAACAAAAATCACCAATGAAAGAATTAGTTCTAGAATTGTGCTTACTCCACAAAGCTAGTTCTAGAATAGTTCCGAGTGTGACATTGTCAAACAAAAACCATTGATTAAATAACTGGTTCCAGAACCCTTTCAAATAACGAGGGAAAAAATAAATTGGTGGTGTAACAAGGAAACCAAGTTGGTGAATGACCTAAAAATGTGGGATGTTTTCAAATTGTTTGCTTTTATTTTGAAACATTTGTACAATATAAATTTATTCAAAGTATGGGCCATTGTTAGCTATGACCTTTTCCATCTTCAGTTGTGTTCGGTACAGGTTGTCTGTGTTGGTCTGGCCAGATTTCAGGACCATTGAATATTTGGCTTTGATGTGGATTCGGCTGGTTGGTCGGGCTTCAAATACAATCTCTTACGCTTCAGGATTCGATGCAAAAATTATTTTCTTTATAGAGTTCAACCATCATTTTGGATATGCAAAATCGTCTTTCAAGGTCCTTTGGCATCTATTCGTATGGTACCCAATTTCCCTTCCCTTGAAATTGCAGCTTGACTAGCTCCCAATGACTTTGCAAACTCTTGTTGAGTTTTACAACAATCTTAATGGAGTAATGCCTCCAATTCTTGGTCTTCAAACTTGTTTGCTGGCCTGGGCTGGCACGTTGAAACCTATGAAACACATTCACCATAAGCTTTGGTGAGCAATCGGTGTGCTTCAGCGGCTTCAAAGAGACCCTATCTATTGTAAATCTCGCATTTTTAAGTCATACTCCCAATATATATATATTATCTATGTACATAACTCAGTACTCGAGATATATTCAAAAATAGAGGTAGTCTGTCATTTATGGATTTGATTTGGCTGATGGTTTCCAATACTAAAATTCATGAACGTATATCTGAATGGCGAGCAGCAATATTTGAATCCTTAGTATTTTTGGATCTTTGGAGAGTGGACACAACTAGAAGTTTACAGCGGTATAATTTCCTTATAATGGTAATCCATGAGAGGAAACTATACTGTCCTATTTCTGTGTTGATAGTATGTATAATGCAATTGAGAACTCTTCAAATACCAATTTGCGAATTCGATCCATCCTGATGGTATTTTTGTCTTCTAATGATGTTATTAACATATTAAATCTAAATTGTCGACGTTGACATACGAATGATACAAATACTACCGAATATTTAGTACTAATGATTTACTGACATACATATCTCTAGATTCGCGAATGTCTGCCTTATTGAAACATCAAGATTTTCCATCCAATATTGATTATTATCATAACAGTGTATGCTCATTAAAGTAACAGTTTCAAGGAACGTCGAATATTATAGCGGGATATTTAGAAGTTGATAGTATAACGACGTTATCGATCAAATCTACATCTCTTATGATATGACTATAGACCTTTGAAGTGTAGTGATGAGTTTGGCTGACTTTGGAATAAACACTATATTTAACTAGATTTTGGATCGATTTCTCGTCTGTACACGAATGTTGCCAATCAAAAGATCATGTTTTGGAAGAAGTTTCCCATATATATTCGTATTTTTAACTCCTGCCAATTATACTTTAGCTTAACAAGTTGTCCTTCATTCAGATCTTCATTATAATATTATGAAAACTTTAGTTTATATTGAATTTCAGCCAACTACATGAACGTGTTAATGATATGGGCGTTAATCTCGCTTAACTTTTATCACATACCACGTATCTTATGTGACTACATTGTGTGTGCTTTATATACTTAAGTAAGTGAAATAAAATGAAATTAAATAAAAGAGAAAATAAGAGATATCAACACAAATCACATTTGAGTCTCCGATAAGTGAAACAAAAAAAAAAAGTAAAAGAAAATGTTGCCTCGCAAGTGCGTTTATATTTGATTTGGTGTTAAGCGATGTCTTGACGACTACTGTTACAATATTTTCTCTTTAATAATCACAATTTACGTACGTGTGTGTATTTATTTCGTAAGAATACATACAGCCAAACAAAAACTATGCGAAATAAAATGTAACAAAATGAAACGAAAGACAAGCGCTTGACACAAGTACCGGAACATCCGTCAGTTACTTCCTTGAGTTGTAGTCAAAAGTGTCATGTACTCTTTGGGTGTAACGACAACGACTGTATATACATACATAGAAGTATTAACTATAGTTATGAGTATGAGTAACAAATTGTGTGTATATACCCAGCTAGCATTTGAGAGATTACATGACGATCGCGACCCTTTTTTTAATCGTCCAGGCGATTGTTGTAGTTATAATACATTTTACTCTTCCAAATGTTGCTTTTGCGAGTCATTTTGACTATTGTTGAACGAGTTAATCGTCGACAGCGCATTTTGTCGGCCATTGCACGATTGTTATTTCATCGTAATCGTATATCACTCTTGTAAATGCTGTTGTTGCGAGTCATTTTGATGATTGTTGGATGAGTGTTTTTATGTTATTTCGCAATCGGCGTTTAAGTATTCTGGCAATCGTCGTTTAAGTATTCTGAAAATAGTTCAATGATTTTTTTTACCGTGCAGTACACTTCGTTAACTACCATTACCGGTACAGACTCGTTTTTTTAGATTCCAATGTCGTCACAAATAAGATGTTTGCAACAATTTTAGCGACTGCACCAAATCATTTATCAGGAATGCCATAAAATAAATCTTGAGCGACGAGGTGGCTTCAAAGTTAAGCTGGCGGGAAACAAACAATTAGCCCAGCATTCAACAATTTAATCTATATAAATATATAAATGTCTTTGTAAGTTTGTTTGTTTATTTGTTTGTTTGTTTGTTTGTTTGTTTGTTTGAGCATCACGCCTAAACGGCTTAAGCGATTTTATTGAAATTTGGAAGCGTCAATAGGCTATAAATTTTTTCAGTACTTGGACCAGAAAGGGATAAAAAGGGGGAAAAACGGGTCAAATTGGTACCTTTAGTTTTTAAACAATAATTACTAAACGGCTGAACCGATTTTTACATCGACAGGGGTAGCGAAGCGCACCGGGTCAAGCTAGTATAAAATATATTATTACAAGTAAGTGGTTTTTATGACAGCATTCTAATTTTGTTTTTCTTTTCAAAGATGTATGCCATTCGAAATTCGCAAAAGCGTTGAATAAAGTATTGCATCAACAATTTGTGCATGAAGGTGACCGACTTAAAAAGGGTAACCGAACCAAAAAGGGTGACTGCAGAATAAATAATAATAAAAATAATTTATTTTTTTTATTTCTTTACCTATACATATGTACATTTTTTTATCTGAATATGGACTTTTTTATTAAAGAATATAAAACACAAAAAAACAATTTATTTATTTAGTACCCACTGTTAGGATCAATTAAAGGATATTTTGGCGATTTTTTCTAGACTCTTTGAAAGTAGGGCTTAAAGAGTCTTACACGATTATTTTTAGCGCAACGTAGAATTCCTTACAGCGATTTATTCAAGGCTCGTTTGATGTAGAAATAAAAGAGTCATATACGATGGCGGCATCGTAGACGACTCATATGGAAGAGTCACAGTCAGCAAACAGATTCTCTCGTTGTACTGAACTTGCGCCATCGGAGTACGATATCGCGGACGATTAATTTAATCGCCAGCTCCAATCGTGAAAGATTCTTCTACAATCGAAAATGCTAGCTGGGTATACACACAATTTGATACTCATACACACACAGTATATCATTCAAACATGTGTATTAGGGTGCGCTAAATTTAGATTCTCGATGCTTCCAAGGTCTAAAATTGTTCTCCGTCATCTGAAAACCAAATTCTGAAAATTTTAGCAAAGTAAAAAAAAATTTATAAAAGAAATATTTTATTTCATTTATTACAACTTGATACAAATAAATCATAAAATTTAATGCATATCTTAAATTTTACAATTTTTTTTGAACACAACTTACAAAAAAATAAATAAAATTTTTTTTGGTTCTTATAAATGCTAAATGAAGATTATAAATCCAAATATTAACCTTTTAACCTATTATTGGTTAGTGTAGGGACCGATTTGAATTTGGAAAATTTCGAGGAAATTTAATCTCTGGTCACAAATTTATTAAAATTATTTCTTTAAAAAACATTTCCTAGCCAATTTCTAATATTTAATTTCCTATTGCTTCTTTGATTTGATATATAACGTTTGTGTAAATTTAAACTTCTAGAACATTACTAACCGTTTTATATCTGTATAAAATTTGTCCAAAATAGCAAAGTTACACTAAAAATGATTAAATTCATCAAATTCTTCTACCTAAAAAACTCATAGATCAAATATTGTCAACAATATGTTAACATTTTCATGTTCTGCATGACGGACGTTTCTCTCATTTTGAAAGATCAAAATAATACAACACACTAAAAGTATTTGACCCAAAAAGCTGGCCAAAAAGGCAAACATGAATTTAAAGAAATTTAACTGGATATATAACAAAATTCTGCATCATATTGTGAATTTTTCATCGAAAAGACTGCTATTTTCAATATTATACAATTCGTCCAAAAATTAAAAAAAAATATTTTTATACACATTTATTAAACAGATCAAAAAGAAGAACGCTTTTAAAGATCAAGGTAGCTGATGTACAAATAATTTGATATACCACAAACAAATTTAAAATGTCTATTTATGGAAACAAGAAAAATCACTGACTAAAGAAAGGAAGATAATTATTCAAAAAAGGCTTAAGGACGAGATGGGGCTACTTGTAGATGTGTCAAAACCAGGATATATATTAGGCAGCACTAATGATGGCAACACGTCAAGAAGAATTTTTTCGGATCCAGAAACTATATCGAAAATCACTGGCATAAATGGAGAATTACTCAAACGTCTAAATATAATATTGGAAGCAATAACTAGCGGACACCGCATTATTGTTGAACATTTTGAGGAATATGCTCGCCATGAGTCAAACGATGCACAGTGGGGCAGAATCAAAAATTTTTGGAAATAAATCTGGCATTTCTAAACGGCTGGTCCGATTGGGAAAAAATTTGACGTGGGCATAGCCAAGGAGTATTCGAATTTATGTTATTAAAATTGATCCTACAAATGCTACAGGCGCGGCGCTATGGGGGCTCATAAATAGGATACCTTCGACATTTAAAATTTTTAAACACGTGCAATTTTTTCGTTTCACATGGAAATTTTTTTTATGCCG
Organism: Calliphora vomitoria; assembly: GCA_942486065.2. Lineage (NCBI taxonomy): Eukaryota > Metazoa > Arthropoda > Insecta > Diptera > Calliphoridae > Calliphora > Calliphora vomitoria. The sequence goes on from OW818031.2 coordinate 92,804,691, forward strand.
ATTGGACCAGCCATTTAGAAATGCCAGATTTATTTCTAAACAAGTAAGAAAGTATGGTCGGTCAAGCCCGACCAGATAATACCCTACACTAAGTAAATGAGCAAAAACATTTTTCTTTCAAAATTTCAATAATTTATGTTCGTGAGCGATTTTCGGAAGTGGGCCTTATATGGGAGCTATGACAAATTATGGACCGATCACCACGAAATTTGGTCACGTGATTAATGTTTATATGAAAGTTATTTATGTTGAATTTTATGTGTATACCAACATTTGTAGGAGATTTATGCTCGTTAAAGTGATTATCGGAAGCAGGCCTTATATGGGAGCTATGACTAATTATGGACCGATCATAATAAAATTTGGTGACATGAATTCCCTATATATAAAACTTATTTGGACAAAAACTTGTGTAGATACCTATATAAATTAAACATTTGTGACGGACAAAATCCACTTTCGGGAGGACATTTGTATGGGGGCTAGGTGAAATAATGAACCGATTTCAGCCAGTTTCAATAGGGATCGTCATTGGGCAGAAAAAATGATATGTACCAAATTTTATCGAAATATCTTTAAAATTGCGACCTGTACTCTGCGCACAAGCTTTACATGGACAGCCAGCCAACCAGCCAGCCAGACGGACGGACGGACGGACGGACGGACGGACATCGTTTAATCGACTCAGAAAATGATTCTGAGTCGATCGGTATACTTTAAGATGGGTGTTAGACTAATTTTTTTGGACGTTACAAACATCTGCACAAATCCATTATACCCTCCCCACTATGGTGGTGTAGGGTATAAAAATTTTGATTCTGCCCCACTGTGCAATGTGTGGCGGTACTGTAATAAAGCAAGCAATCTTACAAATTGGGCAATTGTCGGAAGAAGCTGCCGAGGACATAAAATAGCACTTCAGATTATATCGTACGAATTATGCGAGGATATTCAGCCGAAACGATAAAAATCGTGATGTCATGAATAGATTATTTTCATCAGATACTACTCCTTCCTGTTTTAAGTCAGTTATGAACGATAAGGTGATTTTCTGAAGGAGGCCTTATATGGGAACTAGGGCCATATATGGTCCGATTTTCAGCAAACATTACAGCGTGATTTCTGAATATATAAAACTGATACTAGCTAAATTGTATCATGATTGATACTTTATTAACATTTTTATGAGTATAAAAGTACAAATCCGAGGAACCATTTATATGGGGGCTAGGTGAAATCACGGACTAGGTGAAATCACGGACCGATTTCAACAAAATCAGGGTTCGTCTCCAAACTTTTAATTAAAAATACATTCTTAATAATTTTGGCCAGTTTTTCGGGTCAAATACTCCTCTGTTTAACTTAGGGAGGAGATATTTTTACTTTTATTAGGAATAAATTATAAATGTATTAAATAAAAAAAATTAATAGACGTGAACAAATTTGAAAAAAGAAACTGATTTATACTGATTGTATTGAATATTTAAATCAATAGTATGTTGCATATCATGAAGATGGACTCTTAAAATGTGTTCTTCTTCGTCAAGTTCCTACTGGGAGGAGGTAAAATCAATTTATGTCTTTAAATTGGACAAAAGGACAGAATTAGACTTTAATAAAATATCAGTTATTAAAAATTATACGTTCTTAGAAAAATTTAATTATTGCAATAATAATGAAAAATCTATGGAAAAGCTTTGGGTAGAAATTCTCGAACAGTTTTAAGAAAAATGTATTGCCTTGAAAATATTCTTAAAGTTGTGTAATTTGTCTATTTCTACCTGTGTCAAATGCCCCGGATTTAAACAGTATTTGGACAAGCGAAAAAACATGCAATTAATGGTTATGGCAATTTCAATTACAAAATTAAATTATGAACAATACTACACAAAATTTAAAGAATATTAGGTTTTGGTTTAATTTATAGGTTTTGGTCTAATATATAGGTTTCGATTTTGGTATATTTTATTAAATACTAGCGGATACCCGGCGTGTGCTACTACGCCTAAAAAAGAAATGCATTTCGTTTATTTTTTATTTTTTTTTTTACTTGGACCAGCACTCAGGGGATGACCTCTACTCATGCAATGCATTGTGTTGGAACTAGGAAAATAGGTTATGGGAAGGAGGATAGAGGGAGTAGTGTCTGTGGACATTTGATTTGAATTTTCCTACATTGTAAGGGACAGGAAATACTTCGACAGGAAGCTTATTCCACATACGGACGGTACGGCTAAAAAACGAATTTTCTCTGTAGTGTGTTGTGCGATCCACTGACCAATCGACCACGAATGGATGAGCCCCCGATGATGAACGCGTATTTCGTAAGAAACTACGGGTTTCGGGAACGAGTTCCCTAATTTCATCAGAACACATTCCATTATAGTATCGATAGAACAGTGAAAGACAACCCACATTGCGACGATGCTCCAGAGAATCAATAGAGCTGGATACCCTACTGTCACCGATAAGCACCTTCGCCCTCTCCTGTACGCGGTCGAGTAACTCCAAAATAGACTTTGAAGCACCGGCCCACACATGAGAGTTGTATTCCATTTTGGGTCGGATATAAGTGGTGTAAATAGTAAGGAGATCAGATGAAGTGAAGTATTTCTTACACCGTCTTAGAAAACCGAGGCACTTGAATGCTTCTTTCGACACTTGAAAAATGTGTTTTGTCCAGCGAACATCACACTGAATTTTCATGCCTAGAACATCGAGAGCTTCTGATTCCTTAATATTTACACCACCCATAGAAACAGATGAAGCAACATGATCTGTCGTGCGTTTATGTGTTAACATACAACATTGAGTCTTACGTGCATTAAAATCGACTCTGTTCGCATAACCCCATTCAGAGATTGTCACATGATCTTGGTTAAGTGTATCATTCATGTTTTGCCTCATTGCCCCAATCTCCGAAAGGCTTGGCCTATAGTTGAATGAATATGAATGGCAAATGTTGCTGTCATCTGCAAAAGAATAGATAGGGTTGGAAGTTTGACTTAGAAGGTCATTTAGAAAAATAAGGAATAGAGTAGGAGAAAGAACGGAGCCTTGCGGTACCCCTGAATTAATCTTGAACTCATTTGATGAGATCCCATCTACAACAACTCGTATAGTGCGATCTCTGAGAAAGCTCGATATAAATCGAGAGAAGTCATTACCGACACCAAAAGCAATAAGTTTCGATAAGAGCGCACCATGCCACACCCTATCGAACGCCTTAGAAATATCTAGAGCCACCACTTTACTTTCGCCAAAACGGTGGATGGAACGGCACCATTTTTCCGATAGGAAGGCAAGCAAGTCCCCCGTAGAGCGTCCTCTACGAAAGCCGTACTGCCGGTCGCTAAGTAAATTGTTCGACTCTAGATATTTCACAAGATGGTGGTTAACCATACTCTCCATAACTTTGGAAAGTGCAGAACAAATTGCTATTGGGCGATAATTTACAGGGTTGTTTGCCTCTCCCTTTTTTGGAATTGGCGTTACATTAGCAACCTTCCAACATATAGGAAATTCAACGGCACGGTATAATATGCTGAAAAGGTTTGCTAACGGACGGGCTAGCGTCGAAGAACACTGCTTCAAGACCAGTGCTGGTATACCATCCGGTCCAGGAGACTTGCTTGTATTGAGATCCGCTAAAACCCTTTTAACTGCGCGAGCTCGAAAGAATATATTCGGCATAGTTACTGATACTCTTTCAAGCTCGGGTAGTGGTTGATTGCTTTCCTGTAAATTTGAATTATTTGCAAATAATTCAGCCAAAAGGTTAGCTTTATCAACCGGGTCAGTGAATGATTGGCCATCCTTTTAAAGAGTAGGAATTGAGGAACTAGCATTATCCTTTATTCTTTTAACGAATGTCCAAAAGCTTTTGCTGCCCCGGGGAGCAGCAAGAACTTTAGCTCGGAGGCGTTGCTCGTGAAGAGATTTTTCACGTCTCAGCACTTTGGCACACGAAGATCTCGCCTTTTTGCGCAGCGATTCAGTTTCGGCATTTTTATTACCACGCCAGATTCTGAACGCTTCCTCTCTGGATCTGATTGCAGTTTTGCACTTCTGATTAAACCAGGACTTTTCCATAGATTTAATCGAAATTTGCTTTGTAGGAATGAAAGTTTTCATCCCCATCATAATTATATTTTCGACCATTTTCGCCATGGCATTGACATTATTGTCCATGAAACATAAGTTCCAATTGAAATGCCGAAAAAAGTCGTTGAGCTCAGCCCAACGAGCCTTTTCGTAAATAAAAGTAGAACGTTTCGTAGCTGGTTGTGAAACGTTACGAAGTTCGGAGAGCGAAAAGGAGGCGGAAATGGTGCAATGATCCGAATTTCCAAGAGGTGCAAAAACATCTACTTCATACTTGTCAGGGTGTGAAGTTAGAAAAAGGTCGAGGGTGTTGTGTTGGTGCCCATCAACACATGAGATATGTGTTGGTTCATTCACAAGTTGCGCAAGGTGATTGTGCGCCGCGAATAACTCAGCATATTGGCCTTCTGTGGTTGTATGATTCGAATGGCGAAGCCAAGAGGAGTTGTGAACATTGAAATCACCAGCAACAACAATTTCACTGTTAGGACAACTCTCAAGAATCTTCGATATGGAGTCGGAAAGGGCATCGAAGCTAGATATAGTAATATCCCTTCCCGCGTTTGGACTTCTATAGAGAAACCCGAAGTGCAAATAGTGTGCCCTGATTTTGAACTTAACCCATAGACAGTTAAATTCTGCATCATACGTACCCAATGGTTGCTGGTACTGGTACACAACTTCATTGCGAATGTACATGGCAATTCCCCGGTGGAAATTAAAAAGCGATTGGAAGTGATACCCTGGTATCTGAAAATCCTGTGGATCAGCATTCTCAGATACCTGCGTTTCACATAAGGCGAAAACATCCGGCCTATGAAAACAAACGTGAGCATACACAGAGAAAAAATTCGCCCTTAACCCGCGTATGTTGCAAAAGTCAAGTCGGAAGCAGCCTGTCATTACAATAAGAGGAAAATTCAAATAAATTGTCTATTTTATATAATATCGAAGACCAATGGGTTAATTGTTGTTAAGAAGACTGTTTAGTGACCAGTGTTATACCTTCGTCACCAAGCAGTCAAACAACAATTAACGCAATGATAACAATATCATAAAAAAATATATATATTAGGGAGGGGAAAAGTTGGGAAGAGGAAATGGTTTCACAATGACGCTAACAAAACGAGTCCATAAAAGCCCTGATCTGGTCATTGCGACAGAAAACGGCCCGTAGTGCCAACACTATTGATGTTGTGTTAGCACTGTTCTCTGAGAGAGGGTTTGTTGTTGTTTTTATGTTGTTTTGCTGTGGTTATTGTTTTTATGTTGTTTTGCTATTGTTATTGTTAGTGTATTTTTGCGGTTTATTTTGTCTTTTAATTGTTTTGATGTCTTGTTATTGTTGTATTTTGGTTTTAATTTTTGAGTTTTATTTATTTTTGGTTTTATTTAATTTATGGTATATGTAAGTATATATTATTTAATTTTAAATGCATTATTATTTTTCTTGATTTTAATTTTGGAATGACACACGACGCGGACACAAGAACACTACTACATATTTTGAGTAATACACGAATCACGACACTTAATTGCGGACAAAATAAAAAACGCGTGTGAACAGGACAGACGACAGAACACTACTCTTGATTTTTCGGTGTTCCAACTCTGGAGCCAGCAACATGTAATTGGCCGTGCGAAAATCAGGAATATTCTAAGTTCAAACCAGCAACACTTAGCGATTGGCCTTGAGCCTTGTTGATTGCTTTGGGGATCGCTTGAAATCGAAGGAAAAGTCGGTTGAAATCATTGGAATTCATGGTCAAGACATCTTCTCCTTTACATTTGCCGCTGATGATTGTGGGTTCAATTTAATTTTGCGATAGTTTTTTAAGAGCAAGTCTTGATCTTTTTCATAATTTCGGTGGATTTAAGTTGCGAATGAGCATCAATGGTGAGCCAACATTTAAAATTAAGATGTGTGGTGGCATTCCAGATGGTTCCAAAGAGTTCCAACCATAGAGAATTATACATAGAGACGAGACACTCCGTATTGTCAAACAAAAATACATAAAATCATATGTCTGATACAACAACAAAATACATTGACTATCATGTATTTTGTTGTTGCAAGAGATAGGTTTTTGACAACAGACTTAGGTTTTTGACAATTCCATCTCGTCTCTGTGTTACCCTATGGTTCCAACTATCTATTGAATAGATGACAGCTTGTTCCTCATCTATAATTTTGTCAATCTATTTGTACTTGACAGCTTCACCGGGTAGCTTCAATTGAATTTGATTGTTTGGCTCATTCGGAGCCAAAATTGCTGGGAAAACTTTTTGCACCACATTTTGAATTAATGACTACATTTGGCAAAAGTTCGGCGGAAAATTATTTCACGTGTAGTCGGATCAAACGGAAGTTTTCCATCGCCCATATCCAAAAGCTGTTTGGCGAATATTTGCGCAGCAGCATCTTGAAATAAATGCACCCGCATTTAGTTCATCGGCTGGTGTTGATCTTGCAATCACTGGCAAAGTTTGTCGAAAATCACCAGCAAGAAACAATAGAGCTCCACCCACGGTCAAGAGCCTCAGTGTGCCATAGTGCATTCATCCCATACAATAAGTGAGCTTGCCATGCTAGAATTTTTACCGATGTTACATGTTGGTGTTTCGGTATGGTTTACTTTTAATAAAAGCTTAAGAGCTGAGTACGCCCATCATCGAGTAAAGTTGATCCGATTCCAGACGATGCTACAGCTAGTGCAAAATTCGCTACGTGTTGCATAACTTTTTCTAAAACAATTTTTTGATCAGCAGTGAATAGTTGTTTCTGAACACGGAGAAAATGGCGTAATTCATCAGAATTAAATTGCCATTCACGTACCAAATCTCTGTCGAGAACACTGTTTCGATCACGTATCGGTACTGGTAGTCCAAGCTTTCTAATAATTTTGTTGTTGATCTAAATACATACATATATCCTCAAATAGTATGGGTGCCTAATTGAAAATGTCATCCGAAAACATTGGAAATCGTTCTACGTGCTTGCCTTAGTATATCGTCACTCATGCATTATTTGTGCTTTTCCCAAAGATTTTTCGGATCAGAAGGTGCGCAAGTCATTAAAATAATTGCAAACAGCGTGCGAGTTTGTGGCGGAAGACACGTGGGAGCTTCTTCTGCCAATGTCGTGTCCCAATGCTGATCGTTTTCAAGTAAGCCGAGTCGATAACATGCTTTCAAAGCTTGGAATGATGTTGAACCTTTGACTGTGTGAAGCAACATTCTCAAATAGTAGCATTCAGCGTTATTTGGATTAAAAATGAAAAAATATAGCGAATATCCGGCGTGTGCAACTACGCTAAAAATTATTTTTTTAATTGAGGGGTTTTTTAGCACTCAAAAATATTTTTGTAAAAAAGTACTAAAAAGGGTATGTTCAAATTTCAAAAATGTGCCAAAATCCATTTGAATTTTTTTTTTAAGGACCACAATTCCATTAAAAAAGTACTAAAACTTTAGTTTTGCCAGTTTTATCCCCTAGAAGTACAAAAATCAAAAAGTACCACACACCTGTTCACTTATTTTCTTGCATAAATTTCGATTAAGTTCGACTTTTAGTACTAACTTTATTAATTCGGGAGATATAGGACCTAATGTAGTATTTTAGTTGTCTAAAACCATCTTCAGAAAATTTCCTTTCCAATGAAACCGGTTTGGAGCTAATCTGTTGGATAGTTTCAGAGTGTATAACGGACATAGGTAGAAACATATTTTGTATTTTATATACTTATATAGATTCATTATGTGAAGAAACGTCTAACAAAATTTATAATTTCTTAAAATTTAAAAAAATGTATCCATAGAATTGAAAAATTTTATAATTTTTGTACTTAGGTAGCCAAATCTATATAGTGGTTAGTCAGGCCTTTTTTTGCAGTTGACCTGTGTTAAGATTTCCACGTTTCGAGTATCTTTTTAGATATGGCATATTTTGTTCGAAGGAATTGTATGAAAGTTAGTACATGCTTTCTTTGGAAAGTTTGCAACCATCGCACAGTTGAGCTGAAATTAATGATTTTGTTGTAAGTTATTGAACACATAGTTTTTTACAGCTTTAAACATACATGTATGTGATTTTTAAATAAATCACCAGATCTCAATCCAATAGAAAACCTATGCGAAATTGTAGATCGCAACATACAGTATAAAAAGCAATGATTTGTTAAATCAAATGCAATATTATACTAAAATAAAATTAATTTGTTGTTAGTAAATTTGTTTGTACAATAAAAATCACACTTGTGTTGACTCCACGTTGAACGTTCGTTTATGACCGCTGTGAACAAAATAAACATAAATTCTAAATTAATAAATGCTGTCACTGTTACTATACATTCCTTTGTACATAAAAACACAAATTTTATTAATAGTGTAAACAGTTTGTTAAACATACATATTTGACAAAATTGGATTTGCGTGTGAAAGTCTAATTAAAGTAAGTTCGCCGACCGTGGCAAATATTTTATTTGTTTTAATGCCTTTTTACGAGATTCCTTAGTTATGTATGTATTTTAATTAAGTATACATCAATACCCCTATCATGTTATAATTGTTTTCTAAGTGGAGTTTTCAGATTTAATTCAATATAAAATGGGTTGAAGGAGAGTTGAAGAGACGATGTTTACAAAAGATCTTGGACATAAATATTGTTGATGACGCTCGTGGCTGGGCAGAAAATGCGTTCCGGTCTTTTAACCTAATTAATTTGATGTCGAAATTTTTAATTTTTGTTTTCTAAGATTTCAAAGTACTTTGATGTATCTAAACCATATTAGTATTTCAAAAGCCTCCCATTATTAATATTTTTTGTTTCTTTTTTAGGAATTGCGATATTATGTGTTCCTAAATCTCATACCACACTATGAACCAGCAAAATAAAAAGATTCAATAAGGTTCAAAAGATACAAAGATACAAGGTATCAACCCGCAGAAAAAAATATAGTTGTGCATGTTTACTGTAACCATTTCAACATTTTTAAAAGTTTTTCAACAGTATTATAGTTACAGTAACTATTTATATGATTGTGGTAACTATAATATGATTAATTTACGACTCACATGATTGTATCAAGCATATATATGGTTACAGCTTACGGATATCACAATCTAAGAGAAACATATTATGATAAAATCATTAATCATTAAAATGGATGTTAAAAGGGTAATTTTTGATAGTTGTTGAGTATTTTTTTACTTTTTCCGTAGGGATAGTAAGCCATTTGAATGCTGCTAAAACAACATAAAACAGATTTCCATGGACGATTTTACAAATATTTGCTATAACGTGGTTACGATATTGGTTTCGAGAAGTTATTTTCAGTTAATATGGCAATAAAATTAGAGTTTTAAGTAAATATTGTAAAATATAATGAATTTTTTTTTTTAACTCACCCTTAAGAGAATTTTTATAATAGTGTATATGTATTTTCTATGATATATGTTTTCAATATTATCGTATTTTTTTGTAATAAATAATAACGAACGAATAATTTAATTGTTTTCGCAGGGCTTTTATTTGACCAGTTTATTATATTTAATGGAAAAAATAAAAAAAATAAAAAAAACACAAATTGATTGAATTATTTACTAACAAATGGATTTAATGAAATATATGTATATGTACGTCATATACACATAGTATGTATATAGGTTGTGTATAAAAGGTGAAACAGTGATACAGGAATTTATGTAAGGAGGATTATAAATAATTCAATTAAAAATAGTACAAAATTAATTTAGATCAAAGCTATTTAAAAAACAAACAGCAATATTTATACATTTAAAACTAAAAATTGTTTTTTTTTTGTTCTTGTTATCGAATTAATTTATTATATTGTACTAAATAATGTATATTGTAATGGCATTATACTGATCCAAATTGTTAAAAAAAGGTTAAAATCATTGGCTCCACAACTAGGGTTTTCAGATTCGATTAGTCAACTATCTCGAAATTTGGGAAAAATATCTTAATTAAAAATAAATATATTGACAAACTTAAAATTCAGATGCATTAGGAAAAACTTAATTTTACTTCATTTATAGATAGTAAAACCAAACAAAATAAAAACAACTTAGAAAACAATATTCGGCTGTGTCGTATCTGAAATACACTCCACCTAAATATAGTGAGGATTGCAGAGACTACATTAGTGTAAATAGTAAATAGAATATCCATATTCAGTGTATTTTATTCATGCAATTGTATGTTTATTCAATATTAGTATTTTATATAGTTTTTAGAACAGGCGCCAGGTCAACCATTTTGGGTAATGGGGGTGTCTCTGAAAGCAAAATTTGTTCTACATTTTTCTTTTTTCTTCATTTTTATATGAAAACTTTTCAATTTTTGGGGCGGAAAATTCCTATTTCACCCCTCCCGATCCGAGCCTGTGTTAGAAAGACAACTTAAAGCTGAAGACAATTTATTTCAAATGTACAAAAATATTATCTAAATCAGTAAGTTACAATTGATATAACCACCGATTGCAATATTTGCAGCAGAGTTTGATAAAATACCAAAAAAAAAAGACCCATGTCTCCCAGCTTTGCCCAAAGTCATGAACTTTTTTATGGCCCCCAAAGATTTGGGGCCTCGGTGTAATTTTTGCAAAAAAGTGATCTTTTTCTCAGGCTCATATCTTGTAAACAGTTCAGAATTTTGATTTACTCTCTGAGGCAAAGTTGTAAACCTTGTCATAAGGAACAAAAATTGTGAACATATAAAATCAAAAAACTTCATCCTCAAGATCAAAATCGCAAATGTTAACCTCATAAAGAAATTTATAAGAGATTTGTGAGTATTTAAGCGAAATTCGGAAATAGATCTTAGATCGGGGATATGGACAAATATGAACCGATATTTACAAAATCCAGTTGTATGATTTTTGGATACAAATTACTGATCTGTGTAAAATTTTGTTTCGATATCGATATTTTTTAGATATTTATATAGGTTAATGAGTTTTTCGGATGTTATCCCTATATAAGCTTAGTACTCTGTTCAAAATTTCGTGCGAAATGCTGTCAAACTACATATGAAATATTTGGAATGAAATATATGCGAACATTTTTTTATATATCATTGTTAAAAAATGTTATTTAAGGTTTTTAATTCTATTTAAGAACATATTAAAGAATTATGAAAAATTTGTATCAGACAAGTTATATATAATGTTATTTCAATAAAGCAAACAAATACTTAAGATGTAATTAAGATGTCTTTTGTAAAATATAACTTCCATTAATTTTTTTTTTATATATATGGGATTTTTTTTTTTTTTTTAATTTAAAGCAGATAATACTATTGTAAGATATTTGGATGTATTCAAGTAGAGTTTCCAAAAAACTGAAGAATTTCAAAACCGCGGTTTCGGTTTTAAAAAATTGAAAACCGATCGATTTCGGTTCGGTTTTGTGATAATATATTAACTACTAGCTTGACCCGGTGCGCTTCGCTACCCCTGTCGTAGTCTATGTTGGAAATTTCAATAAAATCGTTTCGGCCGTTTAGTATTTATTGTTTAAGAACTAAAGGTACCAATTTTACTGGTTTTCCCCCTGTTTACCCCTTTCTGGTCCAAGTATTGAAAAAAGTTATAGTTATATATAGTTATAGGTAATGCTTTACAAATTTAAAGTTCAAACTTAACGAGTGTCCTAGAGGATAATTGGTAATTTTTCTTTTAATGGTAACTTTTTAATATATTAAATTAGTTGGCTAATATGCTTCTCAGTAAAGAAATAATCAAGATTAGGGTGCTCAATTGTATTATGATACCAAAAATGGAGAATTAAAGTAAGATAAGGAGTATTTTTTCGTTCTTCAAATAGAATTTTCTATAATATTGAACCTAGAATCAGGAAATTACTTTGAAATTTCAAACTTGACAGTGGTTTAAGTGTGGAAAATTTTTACTTTTTTTTCTAATGTTACTTTTTATTATATTAAATAAAGAAAGAATCAAGGATAGAGGGCATAATGATATTGAGGTAACAAAAACTATTATTAAAATTTATATAATAATGAACCTATAAGTGGAGATTAAACACACATGATCCTGACTGAGTTAGAATATAAAAAAGGGACTTCCAGGTACTTTTTCCAACTAATAGTACTTATTGAATATTTTATAACGATGAATCTAGAAACACGAAATTAATTATTCATGGTTTAGTGAATGCGAATTCAAAAGGTATAATTAATGTTACTATTTCTTGTTTTGTAAAGGTACTTTTTGAATGTTTTATAATAATAAACCTAGAAATTAGGCACAAATGATTCTGAATGAGTTAGAATTCACAAAATATGGTATTAGTGGTACCTTTCTTTTCTATTTTCTATAATAATGGACACAGAAAAATGAAATTAGACATTCATGATGCTAAGTAGGAATACAAAATGTGGTTCTTAATGGTACTGTTTTAATTCTAATACTTAATACGTTTCGAATGAGATAGAATCCACATTACAATGACTCAATAAACATGAAACTAGAGACATGTTTCCCTGAATTAGTATTAATTCACAAAGGGAGACTTAATAGTACTATTTCTATCTTCCAATTGGGCCAGCAGGTTTTCTTGCCTAGCTACATCATCATATTGTATTTCAAAATAATTGAAAATATTGAATGAAAAACTTTATTGAGTTTGGTGGTGTCTTTAACAACCTCGGAAATATACCGTGATTTTTCATATTTGTTAATGCTCTATTCGACTATGCTATGCCAATTTGTATATTCCCAAAAAATGTCAATAGTTATATCCCTACTGTACACGTGTGTACCCGTGCATTATCCTGATGAAAAATAACTGTTTTCTTGGCAATATGGGGTCGTTTTCTCTTTAAATCCTCATTAAATCAGTCTAATAATTTGCTCAAAATTTTACAGTAGTCTATTAACAGGTGGTACTTCATGGGAACAGTGTTGCATTTCATATAACTAGGGAAGTTCCAAAAGTAACGAAAATATTGATGCGCCCTCGTATGTGTAAAAATGTTGATTTAGGTATTATCGTATGTTCCGTTATTGTGTTCCATATGCCCATTATATTTCTCATAGCTAAATAGGTAGGAATATTTGTAAATAAAGAAATTACTTCGAGTGACATAAGCACTTCGCTTTTATCCAATTTCATGTGATTTGATTGCTTTTTACTTAACTTGTGCAGAGTTATATACATTGTAATTTGTCGATGCGATTTGTCTCAAGATGTTGCCCACATATTTAGCTAATTGATAACAAGGCACCTGTATAGTTGATACTATTGGCCTTGATACTATTGGCCATCTTAGTGGATCTTGGGTAGATCATAGATTCTAGGCGCTGAAGCCGCTGAGCAAATTAATTTTCTTTTTTGAAGATTGTCGATATACACATTTTTTACATAAGTTCGTAATTATGTTATTAAGTATTATCCCTTTGCAATTTGATCTTTGGGTCCGATCTGATCAACTAGTACGTATTTTTATCCTCTAATAAGTGTTCAAGCTTTTCCATTTATATTTGTCTGTACATCATTACAGTTTTATTTCCCTTATCGGCCTGTGTAACTATAATAGTAATAAAGGGACATAAGGTCCCTTTAAAAATCTTCTAGTTTTCTCAAAAATCGTAAGTATGAGGTGGTATCTTTCCATGTTCCTCTTAAAAGAGGAACATGCATTGTTCAATATCAGCAATTACATGTATTTTTGATAGCTATTTATATATATGGTAAATAGCTAGCTACCGAGCGAAAAGGAGGCAATGTTGTTAGCTCTTCAAGTTTCTGCAAAAAATGTATATTATTAAGAAAAATGAGAACTGAAAAGGAGGCAGTAAAAATTTTCCTCATTGAGTTTTCCTAGAATTTTCTCATACTTAAAAAATGAGAACCAATGTATCCAATACCATTTATATACATTTTTTTGTAGCTGCATGTATGTTGGTATTTGAGAATTTGTCGGAAGATAAGTATCAACATTGTCATATGAAACTATTGTTTCCCTTGAGTATTCGTCAATTAAAATGAACTGAATCAAAATACACATTCATACATTATGTACCAATAACAAAATTGGTCTGGTTCAAAAATATATATTTTTTTTTTGTACAAATAGTTTTATTTCATTTTTTAAAACGAATTCTTCAAACACTGCCAATAATTAAAAATGTCCCGAACAATACAAACATTATGAATCAAACACTCAATTCAGTTGAAAAATTGGAATAAGAAAAAATATATATTGAAATGTCCAACACCTGAATATGACACATATTGCCAATAAATGAATGAGTTTAAGGGTAAGTGTTTTAGTACAGTGCGAATCACTTAAATAGGGAATCTGTTTTATATGAATACTTAAATGAAGTCAGACAGGTGGATTACAGAATACCTTTCCGACGATAATATTGATAAACTACTTATATATAGATAGCATATAATATTATATGTGCAAAATACTCATGTTATTCTCACTCAGAGTTTAAAATATTGACTCCTTATTTAAGTGATCCAGACTGTATTTGTACGTATTTAATTTCGTACATTCACAGAAATACAAATTCATATGTAAATTTGTGTGTGTAGTTCAGGGTTGCCAGAAAATTAATTTTAAAATTTGATAAAACGCGAAATACTATTTAACAAAAAATTTTTAATGTCTGAAAACAATTTATTGGAAATGTTACAAAAATATGTTTTTGTTTTATTCCGAAAAATATCAGTTTAAAGATAATATTAATATTAAAACATAATTATATATCGTTAGCGTATTGAGCAAACTACGTCAAACAATGTAATAATTTACGAGAATATTGAGATATTTGTATACCCTTCACCTTCGTGAGAAGAGTATATATAAGTTTGTCATTCCGTTTGTAATTTCCACAATATAATTTTCCGACCCTATAAAGTGTATATATTCTGGATCCTTATAGATAGTGGAGTCGATTAAGCCATGTCCGTCTGTCTGTCCGTTGAAATCAACTTTCTGAAGACCCCAGATTTCTTCGGGATCCAAATCTTCAATAATTCTGTCAGACATGCTTTCGAGAAGTTTCCTATTTAAAATCAGCAAAATCGGTCCATAAATAACGGAGATATGAGCAAAAATCCGAGACAACCTCTATTTTTGGCCTATTTTTGATCTATATCTCGATTACTAAATCATAAATATACACAATATGGATATCTAATGATAGATATTTCAAAGTCCATTACAACAATGTACATAGTTGTTACATATAGTAAGTTGGACCTACAATGGGTCAAAATCGGATAAAATATTTTTTAACCCGAATTTTTTTTTCACAAAAAAAATTTGTTTGCCATAAATTTTTTCACTAATAAATTAAAAAAAAATTTTAATTAAAAAAAATTGGAAAAAAAAAAATTTTAAAATTGATTTTTTTTTTAAATTTTATTTTAAAGTATAATTTGGTGAAGGGTATATAAGATTCGGCAGTCCCGAATATAGCTCTCTTACTTGTTTAAACTAAAGCTTGTTTATTTAAATAAATATTTGTTAAATGGAATGAGATTTCACTCGATTTTTTAGAGGTTTAGCTTTTTTTGTCAAATTTTTCAACAAAAAATTCGAAATAAATTTCTTTACTTACTTTTACATATCTCAATATTTAGAAAGATTTAATTAAAAGTTCATACAAAAAATACCAAAAGTAAGTAACAACTTAAGCTAAATTTTTAAAATTAAGTTATGTGCTGTGCTCTTAGGCTTTTTTTGGAAAAATTCGTCAAAATTTATAAAAAAAAAAGGTTAAATTTGTCACACAAATTTGAAAAAATCGTCACAACTTAAAATCATGTATACAGAATAAAAATAATTATATGGGGGATTTCATGTTGTTCTTAGCAAAATTTGTACCAAATAGTTTAGATAGCTATTTTTTCAACCTTTCGGAAAAAAATTAAAAATATTTGACATTTTTTTCCAAAATTTATAACTTGTTTGACTTTTTTTTTCAAAATGGTCCCTTTTTCTCAGGAGAAAGCTTAGGTCTTTCCTTGAATATCTTTTTGGTCGCGTATTGAGGGGTCACACGGTATGTATTGCATGTGTTTTGTGACATGTATTGGGACATTTTTCCACATGTAAACATGTACATACCGTGTGATCCATATGAAACTTTGTGAATGTAAAATACATGTGTATACCTTATGAAATTTTTTGTCATTACATCATGTTCTATTTTCGAGTGTTTAGCAAAATAAAAAACACAAAACAAAAATGAGTAGAGAAAAAAATCATAACAAAATAAGTTTTATTGCGTTAAATATATTTGTTGTGATTTAAAAATGTTTTAAATAAATATATTGTTAAAAACAACAAACATATAAACCAATAAAGGTTATGTCACATGCAATTACATATGTACGTGTGAACATAGAAATTATGTATCGAATACATGTCCTAATACATATGGAATACATGTCGGGTGACCCCTCTTTTAGTGGGATGTGAGTTGGATATCTATCATAATAAATGTTTCGTAACTCAAGACATACAATTTTTGACTTTTCAAAATGATTCAATATAAAATGATAAACAATTATCTACAAATATATGGTAAATTTCACTATTAAGTAATTGTATCATCTTATTTCTATATTTAATTAAATTTTTATAATAAAATTTAAGTGGTACCAGAAATGATATGAAAGTGCTAAAATGGCAATACTGGTGTAGTTATTGGCCAATTCATTGACTATAGCCAATGAATACAGACAGACATACACTCACTTACATAAACAGACATAGATTTTACGTACAGAAGAGCCCTTCAAGTGTTGACTATTATTGAGTTTTTGTTTTTAAATTCAATAGAATTTCAAAAGGATTTTAAATCATGAACAGAGAGAGTATGAATTCTGAAAGTGATGTTGGTGATGATGTTTGAAAATCTATGTAGGTATTATGTATTTCAATTTATTTATGTTGTGTTTATGAAATTGAAACATCCAATCGACTTAAAAAAACACGTATACAAAATTGTTTGTTTGTTTGTATTATTTTAGTGCAACTCTTGTAGGGCCAGACTACATTTCACTTGATGTGCGGTACAACTATTTTTAAAGGGAATACAATAAATGGCAATTTTTAATTTGAAATCATAATTTAGGTTAATGAAGTACATTGATCTAGCTACACCACAGCTTTTGTTAAAGCAAATTAAATATGCCAGGGCTTTGCGGCCAATTCGTGTGGCAGTTTATTAATTTTTTCAAATCATATTAAAAAATTTAAATACAAAAACTAGAAAATAAAAACTTAAAGAAACTTAAATAAAATATTTATTTCCATAAATTCCACCAATGAACACAGAAAGATTTTTACCATATGTATTTAGTAAATACTAGGATATTCAATCGATTAACCATTAATCGATTAACCGATAAATTTTGGTCGGTTAACTGTTCGAATAATTTAAAATTGCAGATTTTCAAATAACAATAAACCGATTAATTTGTGTCGATTAACCGAAATTTATTTTCTTTTTTTTTTTGCACTTTATATAGAAATATAGTTTTAAGCACACAATTTTTAATGTTTAACTCATGAAGATTAACTTCTAGCAATAGTTTTTTAAAACTGTAGCACAAAAATTGAAACTATGGAATTTGGAAATTAACTTTTTTCTAGAATGTACTATGATGAACTTTGTCCTATTGAGTCGGAGGACGACGTGATAATAGAGGAAACTCAAGACATAACTGAAACGAGTCTTTTATCAGAATCTATTTAAAGTATTCACAATCTAAAAAACTCCAAAAAGGACTCCAATGGTATAATTGAGGATTTTAAATGAGAAATTGGATATTCTTTATCATGCCTTACTTTTAAATTCTCCAATATCTACAATAAGTGATAGAAAATTTTCCTGAACATCTGACCTAACCAACCAGTAAAACTAGCCTATCACCCAACAATAAATTTCAGTAAATTTATGAATAATCACATCTTACTAAAAAATTAATTTTGTATTTCTAAAAATAACTTTTTGATTACTTGGTATTTTATTGACTGGGATTTCTCTTTATATCGCCTTACTTTGTTCTTTTCTTTCCAATTTCATTTCTTCTCTTTACATCTAGTTCACACTTAGTTCTATTCCTAAAGGGTATCGTAATGGATTATATGGATCTCTGAGTGGAAGTCTACTTCTTATAGTACACACACAAATCTATCTAATCTACTTGGACTTTAACTGTAAATATTCCTATATTATTAAGCTAATTTCAGATTTGATTGATTTAAGATGCATAGAGTAAATTCAACTCATGATGCAAATGCCATTTTCAGATGCACTTTCAAATAATGCAGATTCAAATAATCTTAAACAGTGTTAAATTGACTAAACACCAAATTACAATATTTTTGTGACGGGAGGTTCTGCTATCTATATATATTGTTACGTTTTAACCTTTTTAAAACGATGGTTTATTTTCTTTAAATAAACCGGATACTTTTAATTGCAAATAAAAGCAGTTTTAGTAGTTTAAAATTTAAACAACTCTTTATTTATTTAAAATGTACAACACAACAGTTTAAATAGTCGGACAGTGTCTTATACACGTTTATCAATTCGCAGAAATGCACACATACTTTATAATGTACAAACTTAAATGTACAAGGCAGTTGATGTTAACTCTAACAGCGTCTATGATTAACTCACTCACGACAGCAACCTCTGCTACTATTTATACACACGCCATCTTTCGGGAATCTTCTTCAATGCTTTTAACGGACAACTAGCAAGCTATCAACATTGTTGATAAGTAGAAGCTTCTACTGATGGTCGTCTTTATAAACATAATGAATGCTGCAGGCAGTCGTTACAGACCGTTAAATTCAAATCGATATTGCACATTCGTAACAATATATAAATGCATGTTTGTATGTATGTATGTGTGTATGTATGTTACGAATGAACTGAAAAACGTCTACCGATTTTAATGAAATTTTCAGGGAAATTCTTCAGAATAGTCTAGCGGGTAACACTGTAAAGTCAGATTTATGATTTTCGGTCTGTGGGCAGTGGCGTGGCAAAATCAAATTTTTATACCATACCGCTAATGAGATCGAAAAAAAAATTATTGTATAATTGCTGATCGACATTTTCTTCAATTCTTATAGATAGTTTATTTAGATTCCTATATACAGGCTACAGAAGCCTATCGCTCCCGAATGGCTCGATCAAGAGAAAGAATCGATTTAAAGTTGCAGGCATTTTATTATATTAATAAGTATGATGACTACAGCAATCACAAGGACTTACTAATTGGCGCAATGAACAAACATTGCTAACATTGCAGCGTTTTGAAGTTTCCTAAGGAATCCCCGGGAATGTGCTGTTATTTTGCCACCAAGCTGCTTCTAAGTTACATTTCCGGCGTCAATCCTATTTCCAAGCACTCCCTTCAAAATATCCAAAAGTGCAACTCATGCTTCTAAATGACGTCGCTTCATGTCCAAAAAAATTCAAGGCCAAATGTACCACATAATTGGAACATTACTCCCACTTCCCAATGATGATGCGAAGTTCCTTCAAATTTATTTCACTGCTACCAACGAACAATGCGTGTGCATGTTTGAATTCCGAAACAATCTCAAAACAATTGTTGGACATCGGAAATGAAAAAATTCCAATTAATATCGCCACAAATGAGATTTCGTTGCTGAACTTCTGCCAAATGCAAATGAATATCCAAGCGGTTGTCGACAAGGTATTCCCAAGTCTTACAAACAACTACAAAAATTCGGATTGGCTGTAGGAACATGCAATTTTGACACCAACAAGTTATGATGTTAACAAGCTCAATAAGCACATACAATTGAAACTGCCTGGCGAAACAATAAAATACAAATCGATTGACACAGTAATTAACGAATAACAAGCCTTCGATTATTCTACTGAATTTTTGAATTTATTGGAACCAACCGGACTGCCACCACATGTATTAACATTGAAGGTTGGATCATCGACTTTGTCCGACACTGTATATTTAAATCGAGATGCAATATAAAACAGATGTTTTCTAAGGGCCTGCAACGTGGACCGGGTTCAGCTAGTTGTTAATATTTTTTTATATTTAACACTTTCCCCCTGGAGAATTTTGAAAAATTTATTATATGTAATATTAAAATTTGTAATTTTTGTAAATTTATTCAATATACATTTTTGTGTCACAACATACATTATATAATGCTAATAAATAATTAACCAAAAAATGCTTAATGAGCAGACGAAATTCAATTTTATCCAATTTCTCCTCAAGTCACGAGTTAGTCTGATATCAATGAATGTCAAACACAAACTAAATGATGCAGCTTGTTCAAATTTTGACTGGAGATAACTGCCTGCCGACAGGAGCACTGTTGCCCTTTCAGTTAAGATCCGGGTAATTCAAAAAGACTTATTGACCCCCCCCTTGTATTTTAAAATCCTGTAGTCTAAAGAGGACATAATTATCTTTTAAATGCAAGGATAAGAATATTTAAAAATACACAGTACCCAAATTTTTTAATTTTTTAAATAATCGGTAAATATGAAACATTTTTAGTAAAAATTGTGCTAAATTCCCAATTATTGATAAATTCACGGAAATTTATTGTTGGGGGATAAGCTAGTTCATATGCGCATTTCACTGGTTGCTTAGGCCAGATCATCAGGAAACCTTTTCCCAAAAGGCTTTGGAAAAACTAT
This sequence comes from Calliphora vomitoria, assembly GCA_942486065.2. Classification (NCBI taxonomy): domain Eukaryota; kingdom Metazoa; phylum Arthropoda; class Insecta; order Diptera; family Calliphoridae; genus Calliphora; species Calliphora vomitoria. The sequence continues at coordinate 92,825,519 of OW818031.2, forward strand.
AGATATTATACAAATAAAAGTATAGAGTGAATGAGAATTACAGACACTCAAGCTTTATTTGTAAAAATATCAAAGTTTAAACAAAACACCAACAATAAACAGTGAGTTTATCTTTTCTTACATTCCCTAATTTTTATTTCTGATTATATTTTTACACGCCTTTTGGAATACTTCTTACAAATAAGTCATCTACAACAATATTTCGTGCAATTTTACCGATTTGCACAAAACTGCAATGAAACTTTTTAATTTTTGTTAATCTTTGAATCCAGTTAACGATCACTTTGTAGTCTTTTGACAAATGCTTTAGCAAGACTGCTTTGTTTTAGATTCGTTATGCGTTATATTTCTTCATTTCTTAGGTTCATCCAAATAAATTCCAGTTCGGTTTAATCTTCAAAAAAAATCTCCAAACTTATCAAATAGCACCATTAGCGTACATTTCGAAAACTTCGCGATGTTTCAAAGTAAAAAATGAATATAAAAAAAGTTCTAATGCTTTCAAGAAGATGGATTTGTATAGAATCCCAATATCAAATCCAAATTATTTTCCTTTGCGGTTTTTATACAGCACATATTGAATTTATTGTATTGGGCACATTTGACCCACACACAGGTATATCGGTAAGATATTTAAACTATTTGTACAGGATTTTCATTTAATGTGTAGGAAAATATTAGACATAAAAACTGATTGTACAATTTTGAGCCATGAATACAGTATAAGGGTTTAAGTGACTTTATGAAGTGGATTGGGATAGACTTGCCAGATGGACTTGTTTCGTTTGCATGGTGAAACTTTGTTTAGCTTTTTTGATGCTTGTCCAGCTTAAAGCTAACATAAAATTTATCCAGCTAAATATAAATGTTTCAACAAATATTCTCAATATTTATTTCGTTAAGATTCAATAACTATATATTTATTTGTTCAACGGCACGAAAAGAACTTTGTTGTGAGTTAACTTGTACGAATTGTTTACGATTTGTCGAAAAGCTTCTTATCAGGGACAACTGTCTGCCACAAATACCGTAGTACCTCAGCTTTATATTGTGATCTATGAGATAAAAAGCTTTCGTAAAATCATAGAAAATACCAGCAAATAAAGTTCACAACATTAACTGTTGCTTCTTCGGTTCCACATCCTTTTTGAAAACCATACTGAAACTCATTATGTAAGTTTTGACTTTGCATGTAATCAGAAATCTGAGTATGTTAAACTCTCACAAACACGTTATCAATAATTGATAATATAGCTATAGGTCTTAACTTATTCATAACAGTTACATTCCTTTCTATGGGGATTGGTACTACTTTGTGTACATGCTGTTAAAAATATCAACCAAAAATGGCGTTATTTCATTATTACAATTTAAAAATACCTTTTATTTATTTCCTTCGAAGTAACAAAATCAAACTGAAATCTGTCATTGTGCTGAATTAAAGTTTTTAATAAGTTATACGTATCATTGGGATAATGTTCTATTTGAGACCTTAAATTTTTACGGATTCTATAAAATTTTCATTTAACACTTTCGCTTTCTCAGAATCTTCCACAATAGCATCACCATTTCCATTCTAAAGTTTTATAGATTTATAGATGGAAGAACTCCAAGACTATCGTTAAGAAATTTACAACTTTTCTTAGGATTGTGCTGAATTTCAATTAAGTTATCTACATAATAATTATTCATTGATACCCTACACGCTACTTTTATTACTCTGCTGATTGCTCTAAGTCTCTTTTGTAAATTAAAGTCATTTGGGGGTTTTCTTCTCATCTTTAAAAGTTTTTTCTTATACAAAATCATATTCTCCAAATTCCCAGTTACCCACGGTGTAATTTAATTTTTAAGGTTTTTTTCATTTTTTACACATTGGAGTGCTCTATAGCTTTTCCAACACACAAGACAAAATAGAATGTATCGGTTGATGGATCACCAGTTAGATCTATTCTTGGTAAATGTTCTTGAACGTAGCTTTTAACACTGTCATAGTTACAATGCAGACGAAACTTATCTTTCTCAAGTTGGGTACGAGACTCAATATCAATTCTCATCGATACAAAGTTATGATCCGATAACTTACATTTTGTTTCAAATCTTTCTCCAAACAAACATATTACATGACCTATTAATATAGACCAAATACTGCCCAATTCCGGAAAAAATAATTGTTTATCCAATATTTTATTTAAAAATTGGGAAACGATTTACATGTATGTATGTATCTATGTAGATCCCACTATATATAAGACAAGATATTAAATTTTAAGCCGGTGAAGAAGGGAACTGTAGTTTTAAATTTTTTTAAATATGAATTTTGATAGAAATAATTATTTTTTTTTAATTGTTCACATCAACAGTCAAAAATTAGAATACAGTTGATGGATAATGTTCTATTTTATATTACAAAAATCCGAAAATAACTAAAAAGTTAATATTTTGTTGGTCCTCCAGTTAGTTATATCTTTAGTAATTGTTCCCCCTCTTCCGTTAAAGAGGCTGCGGAGTTCGTACTTATAAGAAATGCTTCGATTTCCAATATTCCGGTGTAAAATTTCCCACAGATGCTCTATTGGGTTAACGTCTGGAGATCGCGGAGGTGAATTTAACTGCTTAGGCACGTTATACAATTGCCATTCCTTAACAATTCTGGCGGTGTGCTTTAGATCATTGTCTTGCTGAAAGTCCCATGGAGTTACAAGACCTAAATTTTCAGCACTTACTTTCGGCTGTTCATTGTACTTGCAATGAATACAAGATTGCCAGGTCCTGCATCGGACATACAGTCCACACCATCACAGACCCACCGCCATGTTTTAAGTGGTGGTTGGTCTTTGATGATGTGGGCTGTAGTCAGATGCAGGACCTGACAATCATGTATTTATTAAAAAAGAGATCGATACTAAGTTTTGTAGTGTGAGCTGAGCTATATAAAACTTATATATGGTGAATTTTGTTATGGATATATAAATATGTATGACCACTATGGTGGTGTAGGGTGTTAAAATCTCTACTTTCTTCGAATGATTTACAACATCTTCCAGAAAATTATCAAATATCTGAAGAAATAGATAACGACAAACTATATAGCTACCTCGTGAAATTTAAAGAATGAATTCTGAAATTTACAAAAAAATTGTATGTTTCGAGTTTTCAATACCAATAAGCAAGCAACGCATACCGAGTGTTATTTGACCTAATATTAATACGAACAAATTTGTAAAGATTTTCAATTTTTTTTAATGCTAATTCTGATTATTTAGCTAACGGCAATTTCGGTTTGACATAAGTATATTGTTATTAAATTTAGAAAACTGCGAAATAATATTCTAAGATTTCAATAAACTAAATTATGAAAACAAGTTTATATTTTCATAATTTAAGTTTATTTATAAAATTTGCCATTATTTTAGAGATATTATGGGTAATGATATTTTAAGTGTAATTGCAGTTTAATTTTATGTTGTAGTGTATGACATAATATTTATAGAATACAACAATTTTATAATTTATATTATAAACGATAACCGAACGAATGTTTCAGTTATAGAGGAAGGGTATGCATTTTATCCCTGTCACCGGGGGAATATATCCGAGGTCAGGCAGGTGAAGTGCTTTATTAATCAGTTTCAGAGAAATTCCAAGAAGTTGTTATAAATGGAGCATCGCTCGTATATATCAGTAGGTGTGTTTGTTGATATATACTAAAATTATGAACTGTCCTTTTGTATTTTTTGCCCCATGTGAGTAAAAAGCTAAAAAAAAAGAGAAAATTAAATTAAAATTCACTTGAATACACAAAGAATCCAATTTAAACAGATAAAGCAAAATTTTAAAAGGTAAGTAAACGAAGTAAAATAAGGAAATTATTGGAAGACTAGAATCCACAGGAGGATGTAAATATTTTCATAGGTGTATATTAGGGTATCAATGGAACACAAATTATTTGTAAATCAGTACAAAATTAATTAATCGATTATTATACTCGATGCTCCCAAGGTCTTCTAAAAACCAAATGCTGTACAGTTGAGTACTTAAAATCAGATAACGTTTAGAGGTTAGATATTTTATTTGGAGTATCGAGTAAAATAATATAAATGTAGAAAAAATTCCAATTAAAAAGGTATCGATCGTATTTAATGTTTAAATATATAATTGGTCAATTCACAAGGTCTCTTATCATGTCATATTGTCATAATGTCCTAATATATCACGACTCGGAAGCTCGGCTTAACCGAGTCTGAGGCATTCGGCGTTGGTCTCTGCTGGTTCGTTATGATAACATAATAAACATAGCATAGAAAGTAGTATTATTTTAGGACATTTTTTGCCTGAAAATCAATAAAAACCATTGTGAAATATTAGGACATTGTGACATGATAAGAGACCTTGTGAATTGACCAAATATAAACATTTTCAGACATCGATAACCCATTAAGAGATTTATGATCGATAAAGTGATTTCCAGAACTGGGCCTTATATGAGAGTTATGACCAATTATGGAACGGTCACCAATTATGAACCGATCCTCGTGAAATTAAGACAAAGTGATTCTGAGTCGATCGGTATATTTGAAGGTGGGTGTAGAGTAATATTTATTGGTGTTACAAACATTAGCACAAACCCAACAATATTAATATTTAATCCCAATTTAGAATTTATAAAAATCGAAAAAAATTATTTTTTTCATTTTTTGAAATTTTTGTTTAAAAATATTGTGAAATTGTGGAAATGTAAAATTTGAGATTTGAAAATGCTTGAATTTAGTTTAAATGAAATACAAAATTAAGTAATTGGATTTTTTAACATTTCATTTGTTTGAAAAAATTGCTGCTAAAAATTACACATACGAGTGTTAGGTTTTTGACAACTGAGTTAGGTGTTTGACAGGAGAGTTTCCGCTCTATGTATATTTCTCTATGATTCAAAACTATAAACTTCAAATGAAATTTTCAAACTCTAAACGTTAACCGATTTTGCTAAAATGATCAGCATTTGTTTTTTTACACGACGGACCTTATGCAAAAGTGCATAATAAGGGCCGCCCTATCTTGAACATGTATGAATATATGCTAGACTCTAATACTAAAAATTATGTTATAAAATATAAAAGTGTACTTTTAGAAATATTTTACATACATAATTACTTGTTCTTGTCTTTCATATTCTGAGCCCTGTATGAATCAAATCATCATCCTTTCGAACAATGTTTGGACATCGTTATTTTGTACGTGTCCTCTTTGTATTTATTGTGTTTGTTGTCATCATTGTTGTTTTCTTTTTTTTTTTTTAATTTACCCACACAGTTGGTGACCTCCATTATAAAATAAATTAACATTGAGCCATTATACATTCATTCATCCATCCATCCAACCACCCAAACATACATTGATTCATTTATCTTATCCATCCATCTATGTCTATATGTGTGTATCTGTGTGCATATGAACCCAGCAGTTAAGCAAGTTGTCAATGTATCCCTTATAGACAGTAATTATCACAAATGTCTTATCACTTGGTAAACTCCAATTTATATATTTTGGTCATTTGACACGTATGTGCTCTTTGTAGTAAAGAGCGAAGGCAATTGGTTACTTTATACATCCCAGGTAATCTAGAGTGAAGACAATTGTACTTAAGTGTCTCTAAGTAATCTGGAGTGTAGTCACTTTAAACTTTTTGTGATTAATTCGTTCAAACTGGTTTTATACAAATTGTGTTGATATAATTTTCATACAGTTTATTTTAATTTTTGCGTAAGTATACTGAGACCCCATGTAACATACCGTGAAGACAATAATCACTTTTGTGTCTGTTAGTAACCTATAGTGAAGTCACTTAAACGTTTATTTTTTACTGCTTTTTACTAAGTAGTTATTTAACCTACCAGAAGCAATCTATTGTCAAATGAAGGTTTGTTTACAAGCAATCCTTTATTGGAATGTCTATGATATGTCTTTTTAACTGACTATTTGAGGTCAATTAGCACCCGTAATTGTTAAAATAACTAGATATGTAGCTGATCAAGTTACCAGTTAGGTAGATAGTAAGATAACTGGCACTATTTAACCAGTATGTGAATCCAATGCGTTGACTACTTTGGATCAGCTATTAGACAGTCTCATTGCAGCTTAGGACATGCACGTGCTAAAATAACTAGTCACGTAGCTAGTTATGTAGCTAGTTATGTCACCCTTAATTATGGGTAAAATCACTCGTTCGAGACTGTCTCCTAGAACTGCTGGGAATGTAATGAATACGTTTGTGTATGTAAGATAGTGAAGGTGTATGTGAGCTTGTACTTGCCAGCGGTATAAATAAACAAGCAAATGAATAAACGAGCAGTGAAAGTAAACACACGTACATGTTAGATGTACAAGCACACTCATTTATAAGTATTTATAGATATGTATATTCGTGTTTGAAAACAACCCTGTAGTTTTGAAAGTGCCTAGTTATGTTTGGCTCTAAAAGCGATACAAATTGGCTCATTAAAGGGTACAGAGCCCTATCCAAATTTAAAAAAAAAATTCAGAAAATTTCTAGAAATGTCTAAAATTTCACCCTATATGTAATTTAAATTAACCAAAAGGTAATTCGATATCACAAGGTAAATAGTGGCAGAGCTGCCTCTTTTATTATAAAACCTAATGTTTGGAACATATTTTCCCTGTTTTGGGAATTTTGATATTTAAATTAAGATAATACCAAAGGTTATCAACCCATTGATTGAAATATTTTTCGATCTCTATAATTTCCAATTTTAATTACAATACAATTTGTTTTTTAATAATAGGTGCATACATAGCCTTTTTAAACAGTTTTAGATAAATCAGATTTTTTTTTAAATTGGCCAAGTTTGGATAGGACTAGGTGTCTTATATCTCTTAACACATTCAGTTTTTTAAAGCAACATAAATAATATGAAGATCTTTTGGGAAATATCGAGAGAAAACATGCTATAAAGAAATATTGGATATAATTCGAAATTTAATTTCATTATTTCTCATGATATTCTTAAAAAATGTAACAAAAATTAAAAAAATATGAAAAATCTTACGACAAAACATGTTGGATTATTTAACACATTATAAGATTTTGTTGCATAACCGCAATTCTTCAAAACTGCCGGACATCTTTTTGGCAAGTAACTAATAAGAGTTTATAATGTTGCCATTGGAATAGAAGGCCATGACTTATTTATAGCATCAAAACTATCGAATATTTTGACAATTCCAACCAAAATAATTTTTTTAAACAAATGTGGATAGTTATGAACATAGAGAAAATATACATAGAGCGGAAACTAGAAAAAAACTCAAATAAAAAAATTACTCAAAAATGTTACACATACGAGTGTTGTTTTTGTTTTCACATAGTTTTTTTTACTAATACATTCTCACCACTTAGGTTTTTGACAACTGAGTTAGGTCTTTGACAGGAGAGTTTCCGATCTACTATGGTTATGAATTCCAATCGTATTACAAGATGTAAGTTACATATACACACATCATTAGTTTTAAATTATTTGTTCAAACTTGCAGCAAGTACACCAAACATAGGCCTATTCTATACATCTGCCACAGCTACAGGGGAATCAAGTTCAAAATAATCTTCCACGGTGGTTAGCAATCCCACCATTTTGACCATGCTAATAGTCAACGCCAATGATGCTAATAATTCATCCAGACCACAATATGGATGCCGGTGAGCCCCAAATCTCCACCCAGCGTTTACATAAAAGACTTATGACCGATATATGTGCTTTAATATCTGCCTTCCGTATAAACTTTCTAAGCAATCCCAACATTATAGCCCAAAATCAAATGCAAATACTAGATTCCGGTACGCCGTCGCGATGGCGTAAGCCAAGCCATGCATCGGTTAGTTTACAGTACCCACCTCAGCAACATTTACAAAACGGTGGTGCCCACCAGCAGCAACAACAACAGCAAACACCCACAAACCCAAATCACATTTCTGCGCTATTTTTGGCAAAGGTTTACCTGCCAAAAGCTGTCTCATTCAATACTACAGCAGTTCGAAATGACAACGCCATTTGTGGTCCGAATATGTTGATTTAAGTCCGGCCTTGTGTCCAAAAGCCAAAATTGCGCCAAAAATAATTTCCTAGGGAGCTAGCATCATAAAACTTTGTGTTGCTAAAATATGCATTTTAAAAAAAATTGGCAATAACCCCTTCCTCTAACGAAAGAAATTTTGTTTTAGTTTCTGGGCCCTCATAAGATTCTAAGACGATCTAGCTATGTCAGTCTGTTGAAAACATCCCAAACGAAAGGAGCTATCTGGCTGAAAATACTCACAAATACTCTCTGTTGATAAGGTTTTTTTTTGTATTAAAAATGGGCAATATCGGTCCATGATTTCACCTATCTTCCTTACAAATGTCCCTCCTGGAATACTCGGTAATCCTGATCAAATTTTGCACATATTAGTTTTATGTACTCTGAAATTATACTGTCAACATTTGTCCCTAGTCCCCATAAAAGTTAACCTTCAGAAACCTTCATAATTGTCTTATAACAATTAATATCATGATGAAAGTGGACATAAAAATGTCTTGTATGAACCTAAATCTTTCTATCAACTTTTGTGAGGATCGGTCCATAATTGACTCTACCTCCATATAACTCCTATATCAGAAATAAATTTCATTGTTAATTAATAATTTATATATTAAAGTTTTAAGAAATAAGGCTCTAATTCAGTAATAGCAAATCCATGGTGAGCCGAATTGATTGCGATTTCGTCTGAGAAGCAACGTCAGGAAGTGGTTCTCCACGTAAAACTACCGCCCGATGACCGTCATATGGCACAAATGGTAAACATTAATCCATGAAAGTCGGCGGTAGTTGTTGCCAGTTACGCAAATGCACACCGAGGAGTCACTATTGGCATTCAGGATTAACTGAAATAAATTTGACCTGCCAAGGAACATCTCATAAGTAAAGTCAATAAAAAAAAGCCTGATATTTGCGAGACGATATATTAATTGGTCAAATTTAAATTATTTGGCTCAGATTGAAAAAACTACGTACGCAGTTCACCTAACCAAATATATTCTCCTAGGTATCAATGGTATCAATTACCAACAGTCAAACATGGCGGCGGATCAATAATGGTGATATTTGTACAAATAAAGCTTAAGTGTCAGTAATTCTCATTCACTCTATAATTTTATTTGTATATCTTTAATTATCCTAAAGCCTTTTGGAAAAAGGTTTCCTGATGATCTGACCTTAGCAGCCAGTGAAATGCGCTAGTTCCTATGCGCATTTCACAGGTTGCTTATCCCCCCAACAATAAATTTCAGTGAATTTATCAATAATTAAATTGGGAATTTAGCATATGAAAACTAAATCTTACTATAATATGAATGCCATTAAATACAGTGAGATACTGCAACAACATATGCTATCATTGTGAAAAAATGGTCACAGGTAGTATATTTCAACACGAGAATGACACTAAGCACACAGGTGGCTTCGCAAGCTACAACAATGTGCAAGTTTTGGAGTGGCCGTCGCAATCTACCTATCTGAACTCGATAGAACTTTTCATTAATTTCCTTACTATAAGTTGAGTGCCATTACAAAGTCGTGGTATATTAAAGTAATTATTAGGGGTTAGGCTCCTATAAATTACAAATATGCCACCAATCATACACACACACAACACTTGTATATATTGTATGTATAGATTAAAGGTATATATATATAGAATCCCACAAACGAATTAACAAGTAAACGTATATTTTGGTAAATTTTTAAAGAAAATATCATTTACTATTTTTTAAGATATAAACGATGATAAATAAAACTAAGATACAAGTATGCTAATTATGAAAATGTAAATTACTAACATAATTTAAATTATAACACATATCCACAAATAAAGAACAAAATTTTGGTGACGAGATGCCGTTAGTGGTTTTGTATTAGGTGTGCATTGGAATTTCTCCAAAATCATTGTAGACCTGTGTAATTTTAGTATTCAGAATTTGCAAAATGTAGATATCGATTTAATTAAATTGTCCATCCTTGATTGAACATTACTGAGATGAATTGTCGATTAGTATCCCACAGTGACATATCTATATTAAATTCATTATTAAAATAAAAATATATTTTGGGTTAATTGCTATGTGGTGTTATTCATAGCGGATCACAAATCGTATTCGTGGAACTAGTTCAAAGAACTGCAGGGTACTGCAACAACAATGAATAAACTAACACATGCACATATACATACATACATATAGAATAAGTTTACAGCGGTAATGACAGCAAATCCTTTAATAAGTAATCACTCGTTTAAAAAAAGGAGTAGAATAAGCAAAAACAGCTTGTTCATGTTACCGGTTCATTGGCTGACTGACTGGCTGGTTGGTTGGTTTTGAGTGGGTGTATGAGCATGTTTGGCTAAATGTGTTTGATAAAATATAGTGTGTTAAACTGGTAGGTCTTCCTTTTTGTATTATCCTTTTCATATTTAGATTCAGATTCTGTTTGAGGTGGTCTGCTTTTAGTTTCTAATCGGTGAACACAATGTTTTATTTTAATTCTTCTTATGTTTTCTACTTTTCTTTACCTAAATGTGTTGAGTTCTATTCAAATTTAAAAGCATTAAATTGTTGCATTTATGTATGTATTTTAAAATAATTTCGTTGAAATTCAGTTATGTACATACTAATTTAAAATTATATTTATATTCAAAAATGTGTTACCTGGTTATAACGGTGCAATATATAATTGTTCTAAAATACGTCTTTGGACGTTTACCCTTTAAAATTTTTAATATTTTGAGTTTTATTTCTTTTAGAATCTTGAAGAATTAAGGGGGATAAAACACATTTTTTATAGAATTTTTTCGGTTTCTCTGCTCATTAACACAAAATTTTTTTTTAAAACTGTTAATAATGACCCTGAACTCTTCACAGATAGTTGTATTTAAATGAAAATTATACTGCTAGATTCTAGGAGGATCGATCTATAATTGGAAAAGCTCTAAACAAATTGATTAAAAATTGAGAACGTCCACTATCAAATGCCTAGACATATCATCGGCTTATGGTGGCCCAGATATATAAAAACGCACAGTGGTTTAGAAATGATTTTTTTTGGAAATAATTCGGTATCTCAGGAAATATTGGAGATATTATTACGAAATTTCACATGGTTGGAGCTGAGGTGTTTTCGAGTTGATTTACATTTGTTAAGCTTCCTAGCTCTAATGTGGCAACGCACTGCCCCTCAAAGTTGATCATCTCGGGTCTCAAATTTTTTTCCAAAAATTTATTTATGATCCGAATGAGCTGAAATTTAAAATATAAATAGTGCTTAAGAAGATCTATAAAAAATACAAGTGTAGGTTATCTCTATTAGTTGAAGAGATATTTAGGTTTATTTATTTTTTTTTAATTTTGCTCGATCTTTTTATGTTTTTTTAGATGTGGCCTACGGAAGGTCGAATTTTTTTTCTAAAATATAACCTATATTGGTGATAAAATTCTAAATTAAATAAAAAAACTTGCTAACAGTTATCTTTTCGCTATAAAAAGTTAAACGCATTCAAATTGGAACATATAAAAAGTGCCGTATTTTTTAAGTTTTTCCCAAAAAGTATATTTTTTTACTACAGTCGAACTTCTCTATAGTGAACTTCTATACAATGAAGCTCTCCCTATTATGAATTGATTTCAAACACACAACATTTTCCGTTCCAATTTCATTGTTTTTGATCTCCTTATAATGAATTTCCATACAATGAAGATTTCTATACAATGAAGCAATTTTGCAGGTGTAATATTTGACTCACATGCGTTTTTGTCTCCATATAATGAATTTTTCAAACAATTTTCTGTTACGCATACTAACAGCTCTGTGTACCGAGAAAGATGCCGCATATAATGAGGGGATTCCCAAAAAAGCAAAATAAGAACAAAAAAAGAAGAAAGCCACATTAATAACAATTTTGACATCAGTTGCCGGTGTTCAGTGACCGAAAATGACGCAGCGAAGTAGCATTTCTCTTGAAAATAATTATTAATTATTAATAAAGTTGAAGAAGGATTAAAAAAAAGATGTGGCTAGGCAGTTTGGAATTCTTCCCAGCACATTATCAAATATTTTAAAAAATAAGGCTGTGATTCTAAAAAATGTAGAAGACGAGCAATTGAGCACTAAACGCAAAAGGCTGCGAACCTGCTTTTTTGAGAATATTGATGAAGCAATGCTCAAATGAGTAACTGCCGCACGTGGTAGGAATCTTCTGTACTGTCCGAAGTTATAATTTGTGCTCATAAGATGCCGGTTCAAATATTCAACAAAATTCTTCAAGGTTGTCTTCTAACTTTGTATTTTATTTTTTCAATACAATGTTAATCGAAACCCTCCTGTATTCCATTTTGTTACCACATTAAGTATAATTGTTACTATTGAAATACATTTATTCTTGCATAAAATATAAATGAAGTTAATAGCGTTATCATTTATAATAGTTAGTTAAATTCGTTGTTTATAATATTATTTTATAAGAAAAGTAATAATTAAAAAGATGTGATTAGTTGGCATTAAATTATCTTCCAGTTGATATACTTCAAACCGTTAAAAAAGAGGTCAACGCATAGGATCGCATAGAAACGCATGTTAACGCAACATAACGCATGCTTGTTTCCACTCGATTATTCGGTAATCACTGTGTTTTCCAGGAATTTATCGAAGTTTTTTTTGTCTAAAATATCTTCTTTAACTTAAAGAATGCCGTTGAGAAATTCTTTTACATATTACATTGCACGAGGAAAGTAGTGGCTTCAATTGTTCGGAAACGCACACCAAATTTATAGCGTTCTTTAACAACAATTTATTGTGTATTTAAGAACAATTCTTAATAATAATTGTTCTTAAATCAATCATATTATCAGAAAGCGAAAATATAAACACAACTTGCAGGTAAACTTGTTAAAATATTATAATTTACCCAAATTTTGCCAATCAATACGTTTTTCGTCACAGCTATATTTTCCAACTTTGGCTTAAAATCATCCTTGCTGGACCTCATAAATATATTTTTAAAATCTACGTGTAATTTTGTTAGCTTCGAGTAATTTACAATAAATTGATTTTTTATGTTTTCCTAAATACACCATATTAACAAAAAATTTCAAGGTAAGCCAGCTTAATGACCAATAAGTTAAATATCTTTCGTTTTACGAGCCTTTATATATAATTTTTTTAACATAGGTTTTCATTCTGTCGACCAAACTTCAAAAATTTGCGTATAAAAGGGTGGACTTATTTAATGAGCCACCCCTGAACTTTTTCTCACGATATCATATTACAATCAGCAAACAAAATCTGTGATCTCGATTACTAAACTGGAAGAAAAAGAGGAGATAGAAGAACATAAAAAAATACATTACACATTGCACATTTTATTTATTTAACATTGCGAATAACACATAAAGCGGAAAGTTTCTGAGCTAAACATCTAAATTATATATAGAAAAGAAAAATTAACTAGAAGAGATTCTCAAATCTCAAAATAACACAAAAAAAAAAAAAAAAAAAATATTCCTATATCACATCTCATCGAAGTCCAGCGGCCATCACCTTCTCCGGCTGCTACTGTCCAAAATTCCTAAGGTGCCAAAAGTCGTGTTACATACGAGCCACAAACATAAGCTATTCTCCTATTTTATATATTCTGGGTAAACGAAATCAATTTTTTTAAAATACATACAGTGCAAATTTACTTCGTAATTTAAAATTTAATATAAAAAAGCGTACAAATTTTATTGGCGTCTGGAAAAATAATAATCAAATGTACATGAAAAAATTCGTTCAGACAATATTGAAGTGCCAATTTCAAATTTTCTTAAAATTGTAATTAAACTAATCTTAAACTATTAAACTATTCTAATTAAAATCTTACGAATGAATATCAAAGAAAAAATGTTTGTGTCTTAAAGCTAGTATTGCACTCAGTCTATATTGCACTGTCCAATGAAAAAATGTATTTTAAAACTATTGAAATTTAAACGAAATAGATTATATATTACTAAACAAATTCTAATAAATTTAAATTTTATATAGATTTATAAGCAAAAGTTAATTTATAAGGAAAAAGGCTATAATTGCAAAGCATATCTACATTTTTTTTTAACACCTTTTAATCAGCAACCTTCAGCAGTTTGAAAAGGCCTCTTCATCCAGCAGTTGCAGAAATGTTTATATAATTGGTGAGTTGAGTATTATCGTTTTATATATTTGCAATTATAACTAGTTTTGACATACATATCATTATTAAGTAATTCTAAAAAATTTTCATATAGTGGTTGAGAATTTATAACTTTAATGTAAAATTTATTTTTATTTTTTTATTACACAAAAATTGCATACCCTGCTTATTGAGGGACGTCTGTTTGTTAAATTGCTTTTTTTTTTCTTTTTTTTACCTTCTTGATCTTCTTTTTGTTAATTTTTTTTCTTGTATCTGAACAACGATACCCACAAAAAAATATACACTTGTTCTATTTTTAGAATTTACTATGCTCATTCATAAATTATTTCACTGAGAGAGCAAATTCATTGATCAACAAAGAAAGCTATTGTTGTTACAGTCTCTGTACTTTGTAAGTAGCTTTCTGTTAAAGTTATAAATTCGATACAACTCGCTACAAAAAAATAATACATGAGGAATTTAAACATTTTATATTTACGAATTGTTAATATTATTTATGTAAAGTTTGTTTAATGATTTTTCCCAAATCATGAATATAGGTTAGAATGTAATATTTAGTTATTTTTTACATGAATTTGTCATTGTTGCTTATTCTTTGAATAAATTTTGAAATCTTTATAATGGAACTCTAAAGTGTCCTCACTTCTTACATAACGTGATTGGTTTTGAATAAGTTGCTTTAGGGATCTTAGACTTTACATAAGGCGCCCTAAGGTCACAGGTAGGGTGGGTACAGAGGCGTCAAACCCCCAAACACAGCTAGGGGAATTTCTCAATACAATTTTATAATCATGAATTGACCTATTTTCCGTTGTTTTCGTTGGTTAAACAGGGGTATATTTCAACATCAATTCTTAAATCAACATCCTAGTCCACTTCATAATTCAATTTATTAAGGGAGTCTAAAATAATATTTGTGTTTTGACATTCCCATCGGTAAGAGAGATTGGCAAGATAAGAACCACCCCAACCGGCTGATTGCTAGCTAATTAATGGCTCCCATTCATCTTGACAACTTCTGAATGCAAAAATAAAATCGCCGATGCAATCTCTGCAGAGGTACATTAATTTATACCTCATTCTTTAGAGAAAATAGTCTGGTTCATTACACTTCCTATATCTGGGCAATTAATGAAGTAAAAAGCCAAAGAGTTCGCTGATGCATTGGGACACGAAGATTTTGAAGCTAGCACAGGATGGTTAGACAAATTCAAAAAACGGCATGGTATTGTAGCAAAAAGTACTTTTGTGGAGATGAGGAGTAACGTGCAGATTAATGTATTTAAATCTCTTAATGTATTAGAAGGTTTTGTTGAGGAAGAGAAATGGAAGAGTGTAATCCAAACTAAAATACCTGATTATTTTAAATAAAAATGGAAAAAAATTTAATTTTTATATAATGGTTTTGTTATTTGGTATTACAAGGTTTTGATGTGGAAGAAAAATGGAAAAGTGTAACCCAAACTAATATGCCTAATTATTTTAAATAAAAAGTGGGGGAAAAATATAATTTCTGTATAATGAAGTTTCTATATAATGAAGTGATTTTCTGGTCCCGTCAAGATTCATTATAGGGAAGTTCGACTGTATATATATATTTTTTTTTTTTGTAGAAAAAAGATTTCTTCGGGACTGTATACAATTTTTATATGATCCGGAAAGAGAATTTAATGCAAAAGCGTGCAAAGTAAATTTTGGCTTACTTAAGCGTACACAACACTCCCCAAACCTATCCAAACTTGGCCAATTAAAAAAAAAAATTTAGATTTGAGTAAAAAATTCTAAAAAGGCAAATCACCGATCCTCGAAAAAGTTTCATATTTGTATGTTTCTTAAATATCTACTAAGTTTTTTTTACTATCACATGGTAAATAACGTCATAGTAGGCACTTTTTGGAACACATTTTCCCCGGTTTTGGAATTTCGGTATTTGAAAAGAAAAAATATCAAAAATTATAATGTCGTAGATTTAAGGATAATTGAGTCTATATTAGTTCCAAATTTTGTTATGATATCTTTAACCGTTAAAATTTTACATCAATTCAAATTTCATATTTTTCTTCATGGAAAATCACCATATTCTAATTTTTTAAGTTTTTAAAGTAAATGACGTCCGAAAAATTTATAAAATTATTTGATTTTACTAAAATATCAATCCTCAATTCCAAAGGTTGAGAAATTATCGACTTTGAGAGGCGTCTTAGCCCCCATTAGCCCAAGAAAGCTGAACAACTGCAAATCAACTTGAAAACACCTTAGCTCCAACCACTTGAAATTTCGTAACAATATCTCAAATAGTTCCCGATATACCGAATTATTTCCAAAAACTACTTTTCTAAACCACTGTGGAACGTAGACCTGTGAACTCGAACTAATCAAAATAAATTAGAGAGCGGAAATGGCGTTGGATAGGTCATATACTTCGAAGACCTTGTCAAGATATAGCCCGACAAGCATTTAGATCGTTGGTAGGCAAATAGAGAAATTTAATTTGTGTGCATGAATGGGTAAACAATAAAATATCCGGGACAACATCAAACAACTGAATGTATTTTTATGCTCTATTATTTTTTTTTACGCTTTATTGTTAACAATCGGGTTGTGTACGTGTAAATTTACGAAAATATTCGTAACTTGAACAATATGATCGCGCACCACTGATTTAGATGGAATTCACATGGTAGTCGGAGAACCATTGACGGTGAATGCTTCAGTGGGAGAGAAGGATGAAAGAAGAAGAAAACCTATTTTTTAAGACAAATTTGTTAAAATTTTAATGCAAAATATTGATATTAATTGCATAATACTGCAAACATCCTTACATGTTAAAATAAGGAATGTTACTCAATTAAGAGCTCAACTTCCACAGATTTAAAAATCATAAACTGTTTTTAACATTTTCATATAGATCCTGAGATAAAAGTGTATAATAACACGAATTCTAGTGAAGACCATAAAATGGAAATATCTCGTAAACTGACCATACGATTTTAAAGTTTTTGCCATATTTGTATTCAGCGTGTCAAAATTATATACATATTATACAAAGAAGTTTTGCACGAGGAGCTTTTTTTGGCTGTTGAGTAGTGATATTGGTATGAGAAGAAATCCAAAAGTAGGTATTTCCGAACTCTATGGACTCGAATACAACAGAAGTGCTATATGAGAACCCCTGCATAGTTTTTGTATAGCATAGTGTTATTTTTCAATAAGACCAATAACCTCTTGAGATCTGAACATGAACCGATTGAGATAATAGACTTTTTATGTATTTGCTTACCTTATGTATACAAATAAAATATTCGTCTGTTTTTTTTATCACAATTTTTACTGGCAGTAATAAAAGAAAGGTGGTGAACATATGTGTACTTTAGGTTAAAATGAAATGGCCATAAATCCTTAGACAATTTCCTCCTTAAATGTTGACTTAATTAATAAATACAAATAGTTTAAATTTTTACAGAATCAATAAATCAAATTGGAAATAATGAAGAATAATTTCAAATGTGATGGCAGTGTCATCTGTTGGTGATTTTAAAAGCCCATAAGCAACACAATTATTGGCTCCGATATAAAGATAACGATACTTTCTATAACTTTAAATAAAGTAAGGTACACATACGTGTACCCATATTATATTGTTTCAAAATACTCAATTGAAAATGGTAAAATCATAGAGAAAATATACATAGAGCGGAAATTCTCCTGTCAAATACCTAACTCAGTTGTCAAAAAATTAAGTGGTGAGAATGCATTGGTAAAAAACCTATTTCTATACAACAAGATATGTGTATTTTTTTTTTTAGTAATTTTTTTGTGTGAGTTTTTTTCTAGTTTCCGCTCTATGTATATTTTCTCTATGGGTAAAATAACGTAGTTATATTAATATCTCTACGGACATTTTTCACCCAGAACCACATTTCTTTACAGAGAAAACAGATTCGTTGTGGTACCTAATAATTCAGTATTAATAATAAAATTTTACTGTTATGACAACATTTTAGATGTAGTTATGTTTATTAACTTACATTATGTTGCTACCAATTAAAAAAACAATGTATACAATTGTATTTTCCATAACAAATCTGTTTTTTGTATTTGCAATGCAGTTTAAATATATTTGAATAAATATTGTTTTAATTAACCCATTTTCTGTTAACATCATTAAAAAACTGTGCTGCAATCCAACAACAAAATACACAGAATTGCAATTGTCACATGATTAGCGGTATTCACAATCTTGTACATTTGTATTGCAAATTCATGCAATGGTGTATTTTGTTAGTGTAAAGTAAAAATCCAATGCATATTCAATGATGCAAGACCATTTGCACAATATTGTGAATTGAGCTATTGTATTTGCGAAATACTAAAACTGTATAGCTTTTTTTGCTACGTGTATTGCGTTTGCATCACTGATACTCGAACAGCTGACATTCGTAAACAATAATTACAAATCATCTAATAATATTCAAGTTATGGAGCCGACAACTTTAAATAAAAAATTAAAAAGAGAAAACCCCAACAAAAGTGGACGCCAGATGAAATAAAAACCGTTGTGGAATATTTCGTGAATTTTAAAATAATTTCACAAAATAATCAAACACCTTTTTGTAAGTTTTCACGACAATAATTATGTATATAAGCTGTAACCTAATTTGCATCTAGCATTGCTTAAAATACAGCTCACTGTCAATAGAAAAATTATTGCAATAACAAAAAGTTGCAACTTAAAACGCACCAAACACTGAATGCCGCTAATATATAATTTAGAAATAAGAAATGGATAAATAATAAAATTTGTTTACTTAAAATAATAGTGGTGCGAAAATGTTTACATTTTACCACTGTAGAAGTGTAATTGAAGTTTTTTAATATTTTAGTCAATTTTGATAATAATCAAGTTAGAAAACACTCCACCTAAATATAGTGAGCATTACACAAACCAAAGACTATAAATTGCACAAACTACATTGGCCAAAGTGTAGTGAATATCCATATTCAGTGTTTCTTATTCTTGGAATTACACGTAGTTATGTTAGTTTGTTTTATTCGATATTAGTATTTTATATATTGTTAGAAATACAACTTTAATTTTAAATGCTTAAAAATATTTGATCAATTCACAATGTCTTTTATCAGCCATATTGTCGACTCGGCGGCTCGGCTTAACCGACTCTTAGGCATTCGGCATTGGTCTCTGCTGGTTCGTTACGATAACACAATAAACATAGCATAGAAAGTAGTATTGTTTTAGGACATTTTTGCTTGAAAAGCAATAAAAATGTGAAATATTAGGACATTATGACATGATAAGAGATCTTGTGAATTGACCAATTGTCTAATTCAGTAATTTGCAATTAATTACAATTTACAATTAATAATTGGCTCAACAAAAATTATAAACAATTGAAGAATAAAACAAGTAAGAAAGTATGGTCGGCCCAGCCCGACCATATAATAACCTACAGTAAGTAAATTAGCAAAACATTTTTCTTTCAAAATTTCAATAATTTATATTCGTGAGCGATTTTCGGAAGTGGACCTTATATGGGAGCTTTGATAAATTATGGATCGATCACCATGAAATTTGGTCATGTGATTAATGTCTATATGAAAGTTGTTTATGTTGCATTTTATGTGTATACCAACATTTTTAGGAGATTTATGCTCGTTAAAGTGATTATCGGAAGTAGGCCTTATATGGGAGCTATGACTAATTATGGACCGATCATAATAAAATTTGGTGACATGAATTTCGTATATATGGAACTTATTTGGAGAAAAATTTGTGTAGATACCTATATAAATTAAACATATATGACCGATAAAGTCCAATTTCGGGAGGACATTTGTATGGGGGCTAGGTGAAATAATGAACCGATTTCACCCAGTTTCAATAGGCTTGGTCCTTGGACAGAAAAAATTATATGCACCAAATTTTATCTTCAAGATTGCGACCTATACTCTGCGCACAAGGTTTACATGGACAACCAGCCAACGAGCCAGCAAGACGGACGGACGGGCATCGTTTAATCGACTGATTCTGAGTCGATCGGTATACTTTAAGGTGGGTGTTAGACTAATATTTTTGGGCGTTACAAACATCTGCACAAATCGAATATACCCTCCCCACTATGGTGGTGTAGGGTATATATACAATAAGCAAACTTCAAAAGTAAGTTATCGTTCTGACTGAATTTCGCATATGAAAATTAATTACATCACATCCTTTCGTGCCTTAATATATATATTACAGAAATTCAAATATGGACAGATATTCACAAAATCAAGTACTTAGTATGATTTTTGGACACATATTATTAACATATCGCTCAAGTGCTGCAACAACGTCATAACTAAAAATCTGTGTTTTTTGAACTGAGTAATACGAAATATGCGCCGTTCTATAGTCTTTGATATACTTCAAATGTTGGAAACATCAAAATCAAAATTCATGTTTTCTCGTATATTTGACAAGAAAAAATGTGGGTTAAAGACAGATTAGAAGGATATTAACATCTACTATTTAAATCAGGTTTTATTTCTGAAACTTATGATTTGTTGAAAATTTGTTTAATAAATAGTAGAATGTCATAAAACATTCAAAGCTGTTTTTCTCGAAACGACTTTTTTTGAATTATGACGTTGTTGCAGCAAATGAGCGATATATACAATTTAATTCGATATCGATATATTTCAAATATTTATACAGGTTAATTTGTTGTCCGGAAGAGTTCCTTATATCGGAGCTATAACCAATTAAGGCCAAATCTTCGTAAAATTTGGTACAGTGATTTTGAATATACGGATATTAGTTGTGCCGAATTTCAACCTGATGCAGAACATGATTTATGGGTACTTAAGTGATTTTTTGAAGTGGACCTATTATAGGACATATGGTCAAATATGGACTGATATTAACAAAATTCAGTAGTATGAATTTTGAATACAAATTACTGATCTATGTAAAATGTTTGTGCAATAGCAATATTTATGGAGTTTAATGTATTTTTCGGATCTTTATATGAGACCTATGACCAATTATACCCCGATCTTAATAAATTTCAGCACGACGATTTTCATATGTATAAGAATTATTTATGTAAAATTTTTACACTGATAGCTGTATTTTTAAGAGATTTATGCGTATTTAAGTGTTCAAATATTGACCGATTAAAAAACAGATATTGTATTGCGATTCCTTTTTGTACGAAACTTATTTTTACTGAATTTTGTATGGATATGTCTATTCTATAGGCATTTATGTACCATAATGCCATATTCCCGGAAGATATTTGAATGGGGACAAGAAGAAATCGTGGACCAATTCTTACCATTTTCAGCAGAGTTTGTCCTTATTATAATAAATAATGGTATTCGCTGTAATGGATTTACCCAAAATAACTCTGCTTCTACTAATTCGATTTTGCATACTTTCAATACCAAACTGATTAGAAAACTTATAAACATTTTGGTAATATGTATACTTTGTTGGGTCTCAGATAAATACTTCTCAATGTTACGCACGAAAAAACAAACTTATATACACCCTCATTCACAAATTTTGGTGGTGGAGGGTATAAAACTACACAGAAAAAATTAAATAGTAAAAAACTGAACAAACGTTTAGTTTTTCGGAATATTTATTAGGTTTTTTGCACCCTGAATGCCTGTAGTAGAAAACCGAATAAAATGTTCAGCTTTACGTTGAACGTGCGTTCAGTTTTTTACTATATAGAGTTCAGCTTGTGCATAAGTATTCGGGCGTTCAGGTTTTAACGCAATACTAAACGAGAGTTTAGTTTTTCATCCGATGAGTGCAATTTCTTCACTACTGAACATAATCTTATTATTTTACCAGATGCGTTCAGAAAATTAAATAAAATATTTTAAAATGTTTTTAATATTAACAAAATTTATTTAATATATTCTACAAGCATTGTTCATATATAAATGTTTACATAAACAACTATTTCTATAAACTCACCGAATCCTGATCTTCCTGAGGAAATTTCTCGTATATATCATCGACAAATACCTTAAAATCAGATGGTGTTAACATTTTTCCGTTAATGATGGCATTTTCCAGGATTATATTTATTAATTTGTCTCTGTACTCAGATGACGAAAAAGTTATACTGCCTTCAGTAACACAATTTTTTAAATACACACTGTCTGGTTCCTCTTCTTAAAAGACTTCTTACGAAATTCATACACGATTCCTGCTTCTATATTAAACAATTATTAAATACTGACTACATAGGTATATGCACACATATACAACTTACCTTCTAACTCCGGCCATAGAAATTGAATTGCTCTAACAAAGTATGGAACTACTCACTTTAATAATCAACACACAAATGAAATTCGGTCAAACTTAACTCTTGTTGTTTTTGTAGAATCCCGTTACTTCTGTAGACGGCAATTGAAATAATATTAAAGTTTTAAAAAAATTTGCAAAAAATATTTGTACCACGTCTCGTTCAGATTTACTGAACGATGCGTTTATTTTTTTTTTTTACTATCCCACTATGCTTTACGGAATTTTGCATTCAGTTATGCTAAATGTGTGTTCAGCGAAGAATTATTTGGTTGATTCTAAAAATCTGAACAAAACGTTCAGGTCGCTAGTAGAAAGGATTGGGTTATAATATGTTGCGTTCAGAAAAACGTTTGCTTGGACTATTACGAGCTGAACGTCGCGTAGTAAACAACAAAATAAGCGTTCAGATCTTGGATATTTGAATGCAACTTTAAAGGGGCGTAGTAAATGCTCTTGTATCATTCAGTTTTATTATTTCTAAATATTGCGTTTTTTGTGTGGACCATTAATATGAAGTAGTCAGTAATTATTGAAGCCAGTTCTTATTGAATATGGAACAAGTAAGAGTGCTATATTCGGCTATGCCGAATCTTATATACCCTTCACCTTTGTTGTGGATGCATTCATTGCCCATTTTCAGCGTATAGCATCCTTAATATATCAAGAAAACTTTTAAAAATTTTACATTTAATTGCTGACGAACATATTGTATTGTAGAAGTTACAAACGAAATAACAATCTTATATATACCCTCCTCACGAAGGTGAAGAGTATAAAAACAACAACGCCAAACGAAACACAAAAAAACAAAAACAAAAAACGCAAAGCAATGAAGCCAACACACATCCAAACATATGTACGTTTTGCTGCTTTTTTGTCAAAGCATGCAATAAATTGTCTTTTTTAGATGAAATTTTCAGAGGTTGTCTCGGATTTTTGCTCATATCTCCGTTATTTATGGACGGATTTTGCTGATTTTAAATAGGAAACTTCTCGAAAGCATGTCTGACAGAATTATTGAAGATTTGGATCCCCAAGATATCTGGTGTCTTCAGAAAATTGATTTCAACAGACGGACAGGCAGACAGACATGGCTTAATCGACTCCTCTATCTATAAGGATCCAGAATATATATACTTTATAGGGTCGGAAAATTATATTGTGGAAATTACAAACGGAATGACAAATTTATATATACCCTTCTCAGGAAGGTGAAGGGTATAAAAATAGTACAAAATTTTTAAAAAGTCTTTGATAATTATTAGAAACATTTAAGATCCATTTTTGTCAGAACCTATTTAGATGAGAATCATCAATACTAATTTCAGGAATTTAATGTAAATGTAAATATGTTTTCAATTCTTAATAAATTTCTGGTGTTAATTAGTGGTTTATTTTAAATAAATATTTACTACATACGTACATAGATATTTAGTTTAAGTATACAAAGATATTCATTTTGAATTTCTTATGCTGCTGGTATTTAACGAGTGCAAACATTTTCCAATCATTTGATTTGATATAATTTTTATTTATATGTATTTAATAGGGTATCCAAATTATTAGAATATGTCTTTGTTCGAAAAACGAATAAGAGATTTCAACTTGTTCGAATAATAAAAAAAATAGAATTATTCTAATAATTTAAGTTTATTTAAATAAAGTAAAAGTCAAGTTGTATTTTCCTGATTATATATCATTGTCGAAAACATGTTCAGTATTTATTAGTATTATTTATTATACCCTTCACCTCCGTTAGGGGTCTGTCTGTATGTCTGTTGAAATCAATTTTCTGAACACCCCAAATAACTTACAAACTCAATTCAAACATCAGTATATCGGGAATTTTTTTTTTTACTCAAAAATTTTTTTGTCATATATTTTTTATCATTAAAAAATTAAAAAAAAATTTTTTAATATTAAAAAAAAAACTATTTTTTGAAAACAATTCTGAAAAAAATATTATTTTATAAATTTTGAAAAACAATTTTGAAAAAAAAATTATTATTTTTTAAATTTGAAAACAATTCTGAAAAAAATATTATTTTTTAAATTTTGAAAAAAAAATTATTATTTTTTAAATTTGAAAAAACAATTTTGAAAAAATATTTTTTTTTAATTTTGAAAAGCAATTTTGAAAAAAAAAAAATTAATTTTGTTTACCTAAAAATATTTAAAATTTTTATTTTAAAGTATAATTTGGTGAAGGTTATATACGATTTGGTACAGCGGAATATAGCTCTCTTACTTGTTTTAATTAAAAAAATCAATGGCGGCAATATTTATAGCGAGGTTCATATATATTTGCAATTCTGTCAATATTTCACAACTATGTTCTCGCATAAGGGCTGGCGTATCTGGACCCTACAATTCCTGCATCATTATTTTTACTGGAAATTGTATGAGAAACCATGAACGCAAACCATGATTTGGGTCAAATGCACTCGTTTTAAGTGGAGCGAGTTATTTGAAACTCCATAGAAGACATTACTTATTACTAATTAAATTTGAAATTACTTAAAACATATAACTATTTTTATTTGTTTTATTCGATTAATCTTCATAAAATTGTTCGAATTATTCGTTATTCGAAACGATTATGGCTACCCTAGTATTTATATATATGTAGGTTTTATTGCCCTGGTAATCACTTTTACACTCGGGTGTAAAAAGTTTATGTTCTCAGCAAGTTAACCGAAGTGAACGTGTTATCGTTTTGTGACTTCATGGTTTTGCTTGAGTGTGGGTTTGGGTGGTGAAATACTTTTACGTGGAAGTATACCTATGTGTTTGCATGTTGAAAGGATGTATTGTTAGATGTTTAACGAGCCTGTATGGAAAGTATGTAAGTGTGTGTGTGTATGTGTTTATACATATAGATTTTTTGTATTGTAGGTTAATTTTCCTTTGAAAACATGTTTTGTGACCATTCATCCATTCAATAGATTCATCCAACTGGCAGCAAGTAGTTGTTTCGCTTCAATGATTCCATTTGGAGTCCATCCATCTTGTAATAAGTATCTTTGTATCCTCTTCTCTTTTACAAACATTTACACACACACACACACACATTCACAATTATATACAGCACAAGCACACACCTCGTCCAATACTTATGCAAGGGTTTAATATTTATTTGTTGTTGGTTCGTACAATGTGTGAGCATATGTTTTGCATACTTGTGGGTTTTAATTGCCGGCCCAAGTATGTGTTTGTTGCTTTAGATATTATTTTTGTTGCTGCTGCTTCTCCTGCCACAATTACTGACTGATTTTGTTGCTGTTGCCACTACCATTGTTGTTCTTGTTATTGGTTTATGTTGCCGTGGATGCTGTGGGAATTTATGTTTTAATAAATGCTATTTTTAAGTCGATGAATTTTTCATCAGATACACAAACGTACAGAGCGCCACCACATATTTCAGTCGTAGTGTGTGTGTGTGTATCTAGTAGCCTGTGTTAATGTTGCACAGAATCAAATGAACTATGCAACTTGTTCTATTAAAAGTATATTAGTAGTAAATATCAGTGAGAGTAAAACCCTGCAGATATAATAGAGACGATTGCAAACTCAAGTACATACGTAATAAAAATATTTGTTTCCAAATGCTATTTTTTAACAGAAAATAGAAACATTTTCAAAGGATGGATCTGCATGCTACTACTAGCAGCCAGTATTTTCTCAATGCGGAACTTCGTATACATTAGGGAGGCCCTAATTTGGAACATTTGCGATTTTCGAAGCTCCTAATGTCTGGTCCAATATAAAAGAAATGGTATGAGGAATATTTCTTTTTATTGGACCAGAAATAAATAATCTATATTTTTAATAGTTTATATCACACAGTTCTAACTTTAATGTTTTTGACAATTTTCACTCCATATGCAAGGTGGCGCAAAAGTAAACTTCCGATGTTTTTTGGCTGTAATTAAAAAACAAAATGAAAAACTTTGATTCTTCTTGTGGATTACTTTTATTTAGTATTTTAATTTTCAGTGCTCCAGAAGCGTAAATTTTGTTATTTACGTACCCGCTAAGATGGAAATGGGCCTCATCACTCATGATTATTTTTGATGGAAAATCATCTTCCTCTTGGTGGTGATTAAGGATGGCTTGAGCGTATGTTAGACGCGATTGGCGATCAGCAGCTAACAGCTGATGCACCGTCTGGACTTTGTACGGAAACATCTTCAAATCTAGTACCAAAATTCGCTGTAAAGACCGTCGACTGATACCCATTTGCGTGGCACGTCGTCTGGTCGATGTCGACGGCGCTTCCATGACATCCTAGGCTACAGCAGCAATATTCTCTGCAGAACGGCTAGTCCGGGGTCTGCCACGCCTGGCAGCTTCTCATGTTGTGCCAGTCTCTTCGAGGCCAGCTGCTAAACGTCGCAGTGTTTCACCAGTAGGCGTTGGACGGCCAGGAAATCTGCGACGAAATTCACGGTGTGCCAAAGTCACAAAAATAGTCAAATAAATAGTCAGCAATATTCCGCGTTCTGGAGCAGTGTAGCGTAACATTGTTTATTAACGTGTATTTCGCATGTGTTTACTACACAAATGTCAAAACAGAACTGACATTAGGGGCCAATCGCAAAATTTATAGCATTTTCTAATAGGAGGATTACTTTTGCATAAAAGAGCTAACAATGTTCTAGAAATTTAAAATTACTAAACCGTAAATTAGCCATCCAACTAAGCAATCTAAAATTTAAATATTAGAAAATGTAATGTTTTTTAAGAAATAATTTTAAAGTTAATTATGTGGCAATCGTGATATAATTTTGCACAAATTAGTTCTAAGTACTCTGAAATTATATTGTAAGGTATGGCGAAATTGTCCTTAGTCCCCATGCAAGGTAACCCACAGAAAATGATTTGAACGTTCATAATTCTCTTATAATAATTACTTAATATCGTGATGAAATTGGACAGAAACAAGTTTTATATGAACCTAAATCTTTATACCAACTATTGTAAAGATAGGTCCATAATTGACCAGAAAAATATTTTACTGTCAATAAATAATTTACAATATATATCTGTGGACTTTTGACAAAACAACTTAAGTGTAATTTTAACATTTTTCAGGAGGGCGCAAAAACTGTTATAAAACAGATATAATGATATTAATATAAATTTCGACAATGTCATTTAAAGTTTTATGAAATAAATCACTCTATCAAATTCACGTCCCCATAGTCGGCACATCTTAATATAACACTTTTACTTGTTAATCATTATTTAGGGTCTTATTTTATAAAACGTTAAAATAAAATTCTATGGAAAATATTCAAGTTTCAAACCCTTTTCCCAGTATTCTTCATACAAATAGTGTTTGTTAGAATTAAAATATTTTTTTAAATATTGTGAGATAGCGTTAAATTTTGCTACTTTGATCCAAAACACGAAACTTCAAATAAACTGTGCAACCTCCAATCGTTATCCGGTTTTGCTCAAATTATCAACCGTTACCTTTTAGTTTCAGCTCGATTACCGTTAGCTCTAAAATATTGTTACCGAAATAATCAAAAATACCCTTACCTCAAAAATACCGCTATTCTAAATATAAATAAATATTCAAAATTACGATAATACAAATGATATAATATACAGTGCTGTGATTTTCATGCATATGCATGCTCTTATTCAGTAACCCAAAATCAATTTTGCCCAATTTATTTTCAGAATCAGATGATTTGCAAACAAAGTGGCATAAATTTTATATTGTTTATTCTTGCATATTTTAAGATTTTTATTTTTTTAAATTTGATAAAAACTTTTTTATTTTTATTTATAAAATTTAAACAAATATTTTTATTATTATATAAATACAAATTTAATTTGAATTTTGTTTTGTAATTTCCATAATTTGTACCAGGTACCCGAAATAACTGTTATTTTTTTAAGTAAGCAATTGGTTATAGAAAAAATAACTGCCCGTAATAACAATTTTTTTTTTTGGTCTTTGATAACCATTATGAAAGATTTTTATTTTTTCGGTCTACTATAGACAAATATTTTGTATTACTATTATTTTTCATTCGTCTTCCATAGCGATTATAACCCAGAAAAAAATTACATGGTTACAATTTAGGTAAATCATGCTTGATTTTAACTAGGCGTGGCATTGGAGATATAAATATTATTGATTCTTATGAAATTCTGAACCGATTTTACATTCTCCGTCTATTTAAAAATGCAAGAAAACCAGGCCCATGCGACCAAAAAACTTGTTGGTTACTTATAATGATTATGGAATATCTAAAAAAATAAAAATCTTTCATAATCAAAGACCAAAAAAAAACAAATCTTTCATAATTGTTATCAAAGACCACAACAATATTTGTTACTTATAACTGTTATGCAGAGACCATTTTTTTTTTTTTTAAATTCTTGATAAACAATTATTTCAGGATTTTTTCCAATATTGGTTATAACAGTTATATTCCTAATATGTACTTTATTATAAATTACAATAAGGGTACTCATTTAAACGCTTAAGTTTCCCATTTGTGCAAGTGTGCAAATTTACGCGACGTGTTTCATGAACCCACCTTTTAAATTTTGTGCAATTTTATACAGAAAATGTCTATTTGATAAAAATGTCAAACAAAAATAAATTCAACAAATGCTTAAAAAAAGTTTTGAAAATTGTATAAATTTAAATTCTAAAAATTTCTAATGAAAATGAAATATTTGGAACAAACAATTGTAAATATTGTTTGGAAGATTCTGCTGTTGTTTAATATTTCCATACACAAAGCCATTCAATCCAATCATTCTGTTCCAAAGTCAAACAATTTTCACATGCACAAAATATTTGTATTTTATTTGATTTTTATTTCTTATAAATAAAAGTAAACAAAAGTAGCTGATTCATCAAATGCATAATAAATTCAAGTTTGCGAGTCTAAATTGTAGCGCAAACTTATGGTAGTTGTGCATATAAAAATGCACAGATTGCACAGTTTGCGAGGCATTTAAGCGTTTACATGAGGACGCTTAATATGATTTTTTACGTTTTTATACATGTACCTGAATTTTATTTTTGTATTTTTTTTAACTACATGCTTATATAATAATAGTAAACAAATGGGAATTTTAAAATGATTTTTCTTTTTAGTATCATTGTATAATTCTCTATAAGTGAATATATTAGTGAATATCTGGATAATATTAGTCCATAATTGGCTAAGGTAAGAAGGGGATTTTATATGATAATCCAGCATAGAACTCGTTATTGGGATGAAATAGAATATTTTATGAAGTTCGGAAGCTATAATAGAACATACCTTCCAAATAAGGTGCACTTCTGAAAATCACTTCAATATGCATAAATGACTTATTAATATTGATGTCGATGTGAAAATAAACAAATTAGTTTATACAATATGAAAATCCTGAAAAGGGAGAAATGTAGATTAAATCAGATAATTTAAACTAATTAAGAATTAATTATGTCAAAAAAGAAAAACGCTCCTTAAAATGGTAAGAATCTGTAATAAAACATTTGAAATAAATTATGTTATGCGTAAAGTTTTCTTTTTAACAATATATTCTAGTGTTTGTACATAACCTAATAACAACATTTATGATTTTAGTCCAAACACATTATGATCATTATTAGTTTCATAAAATATCACATTATGAACATATATAGTGGTAATATCATTGTCAAACATGGTCATAATCATTACGATCCAACGTAATCATATTTATGATCAAATTAAATCATATTATGATCCAATGAAATCTTATTATTATCATATTATCATGTGAAGTTATTTTTGGGAATACAAAATTTAACTTCAATAGGTTAAAGTTTCAATGTGCTAAATTTCCAATTTAAATATTATTTAGGAATCTTATGATGTTGAAACTATAGAGCGAATGAGCTTTAAGGTGGGATCACACATGGCAAATATCTGACGAAAAAAACGTAACCACTAAATAAAATATATTTTAATTCTTTTATATATTTCAAATACTCATTTTACTTAGGATAATTCAAAACAAATATTTAGTTTTATTTTATGCTGTTTGATCTTATAAAACACTTGTAAGAGTAAACAACGTCAAACAAATTTGTGCTAAAAAAAGGGGTTACGCTTACGTTTCTCATGTTTTTTCTCTGGCTGTTAGGGTGCTATATTCTATCTTAAATATAATATAGCACCCTAACTTTGAGGTTAGAAAATAATTTTGAAATTGATCTCAGACATTTCGTAATTTTCAATTCCACACACATTTCTTTACAAACAGTTTTTATATAAAACGAAATCGCATTTAAAATTTTTTGCGGATCAATCCATAATGGGCAACACACTTTAACGAGCATCGATCTCTTAAAATTGTGGGTAGGTTCCATGGGCAGCCGCTCCTCAAGCAGATCACTTGGGTCCATTCAAATCTGATCTCATTGTGTGGGTAGCTAAATATAAAATTCAACTAAAAAAAAATTTCCTATGCAACCTGTTCATAACGTGACCTAATTTTATGGCGATAGATTCATTATTGGCCATAGCTCCCATTAAGGCCCACTTCAGAAAATCAATTTAACAATCATAAATAAATAAAATAATTAAAAAATATCGACTTCAACATAAAATTCAACAGAATTAAGTTTCATATAGAAAGATATCATGCGACTTAACTTCATGACGATCGGTCCATAATTGGTCATAGCTCCTATATCCGAAAATCATTTTAACGAGCATAAATCTCTTTAAAATTTCGGTATCTACATAAAATTCAACACAAATAAGTTTCATACAGAAATAATAAACACGAAAATAATGACGGTCAGTTCATAATAGGTTACTGCTACCATCATAGGGTAACATAGAGACGAGACGGAATTGTCAAAAACCTAAGTCTGTTGTCAAAAACCTATCTCTTGCAACAACAAAATACAAAAATAATTTGTTGTTTTTTTGTTTGACAATACGGAGTGTCTCGTCTCTATGTATAATTCTCTATGGCTACCATATTAGGCTCACTTCCGAAAATCACTTGATCGATCATAAATATCATGAAAATGTTGTATTCAAATAATATTTTACAAAAATAAGTTTCATGTAGAAGGAAATCATAAAATTTATCATAAATAATTATCATAAATCTATTAAAAGTGTTGTTATCTATATAAAATTCAACACAAGTAAGTCGCATATAGAAATAAATAATGCGACCTATAAATAACCTGTAAATCACTTTAACGAGCATAAATCTCTTAAAAATGTTGGTATCCAAATAGAATTTTACAAAAATAAGTTTGATACAGAAATAAAGCATGCAACCAAATTCATGACGATCGGTCTATAATTGGTCATAGCTCCCATACAAGGCCCATTTCCGAAAATCACTATAACGAACATAAATTTCTTAAAAATGTTGGTATCCAAATAAAATCAAAAAAAAAAAAAAATTGTTTCATATAGAAATATATCACGTGACCTTGATTATCATACGTGATAGAAAAAAGTGGTATTTCCTCCTATTTCTTATAAACTAATACGTACAAAATATATTTTTTTTTGCAATTTAAAATAATAAGATCAAGATTCAAATATTATTAATAATAAATTTATAAATCGATAAAAAGTTTACGCTATACAGGGTGGTACAAATACTACGATCTTTTCAAATCTATGTTATTTTGACACAGATTAGCGTTTTGTATTCCAAATATTGACTATCAGTCCGTATTTCCAAAGTTATTGCTGTGTTGACCAAACTGAGGGTTTGTTGAAATACATGTAGTTTGGCCGAAATGAAGCACCCATCGTGAGAGCTGTAAGCAAGTTTATGCAAAAAGTTCTTGAGACTGTCTTGTACAACACTCATGGTCCCCATCGTCGTGCGTACTGATGAGAATATGGATACTGTGGCTGAAACTTTGCCACTTAATCCTTTAAGCCAGTTTGGTCAACGGCGAGAGCTACAGATCCATGACTACGGACTTTTTATGGGCTGAATCAAAAAATTGATATATTGCGAACTAAGTTCGGTTATCGTTTTATCAGCCGTCTTGAACGAGAAACCGTTAATAAAGTCTTTGAAAATAGAGCCATAATATACCAATAAAAATAAGTTTAGTTAAATTTATTTAACTATTAAAAATAAACATGCAATTTGACCACCCTGTACATTTATATTTGACTGCTGAGCAAACAAATAATTTGATTATGATTTTAAGAGTCGTTCTATTTAAAATGGTTTGATGTGCACATACTCAGAACATTCAGCCATTTATAGCTCAAATAATAAAAAAAACAAGAACAACGCTATACCACTGCTCCAAAAACGGGAAAATATTTTTCAAAAACAAACATGAATATTTGAAATTATTATGATATCAAAGTATATAATTTAATTTAAAATTCTTTTTTCAAATAACACTTAGTAGATAGATAAATATACAGACATATTGTATATACATTTTAATATTGTATGCGATACAGTGGAGCAGAATACATAAGTATTTTTGTTAAAGAAAGCTTGCTACTAATATTTTGTTCAATGCGAATGTATCCAGTGAATAGTTAAAATTATTTATTTAATTTTAACTTCTTTTTAGATATCAAAAGCGGTTTCATTTTCCATTAAGGATTTGCAAGTAAATACCCTTCAAATTACCCAATAATTTCTAAATTTTTCATTTGTGACCCCATAATATACATATAGTCGGTATCGTTATAGATTGCGAAGTCGATATAGCCATGTCCGTCTGTATGTTGAAATAAACTTTCCGAAGCTACATAATTGTTACATCAATATATCCGCTGTAGTCCCTCTTAGGTTGCTATTTAAATCGGTCAACAAATGGTTGAGATGAAAGCAAAAAACCATGACCTCGATTTTTTAAATTTATTTTAGGTTTATAAAGTAACTTATGTATGGAAATTCAGTTTTATGAACCTTTTATAAAATTAAAAATTGATTGTGGATAAGGGGTAAGTCATTAACATAGACAATGATATACATTTCAAAAACCCTTCCAACGACGTATATAACTCACTCGTAATGGACTGTTTATAACGATATTTTCTGATGTTTTTAGCAATGTGTACTGAGATATTGCTAAATTACCAGTTGGGGATA
Source organism: Calliphora vomitoria (assembly GCA_942486065.2). Lineage (NCBI taxonomy): Eukaryota > Metazoa > Arthropoda > Insecta > Diptera > Calliphoridae > Calliphora > Calliphora vomitoria. Next base: position 92,859,223 of record OW818031.2, read on the forward strand.
CAATTTATGATTATAATTCTAGCAAATATTCAACTTGATAAATTTTCATTGGAATAGTTTTTTCTTCAACTTAATAATTATTTATTGTAAATAAATAAAGTTAGTTCAAAATCAACTGTTCATTAACAAACTGTTGTCAAATAAGTATTAGAATGGAAAAATCTAGAAAAAAGACGCGGGATTTAAAGCAGAGGTGCGCAAAATTAAATTCTCTCACCAATACACTTACTCTCACCAACACATTCAATTCTTTATTTTGTTCAGTGCACCTACAAACAAACAAATACAAAAACTGAAAAAATAAAGAAAAATTCATACACAGGTGCTCATGCGCATTCCTAGTTGTCTCGTTGAGTGGACAACGACTACTAAAATGTAAGGCCATAAGAATACGTGTGATTTGATTTTGCACAATTGTGCTATGGGCTGCGCACCATTTATTATTTGTTGGTTGCAAGATTTGGGTGTATTTAATGTTTAATTCAGTAAATACCTCATAAGCTTTGTGTAATATCTTTCAGACATCACTAATGGTAGTGTCCAACAGAAGTTTTTTTTGTAACAATCTATGTACGAAATCTAAATTCGTATAAGGTCACAGTATGTTCCGTTTTCATTTGGGCTTAGTTAATGCATAGAGTCTAATCATCTTATTGCCATTCCCTTTACATACTACTTAATGGGTAGTAAGTGTAGAATGTGTAGTGATGAATGAGGTCATCTTTGGTGTGGTTTTTATGACAATATTTGCATTATATTAATAATGGGGGGGGGGGAGGTTGAATCTTCCCCAGATCAGCATTACGATTTAATGTTGAGGCCAGTTACAATATCCATTGTATCAACGTATCTCATATAACCATATTACTATAGTTGTGAAGCTCTGAATTAAACTGGTCAGGTCAACTACCATTTTTTTCAGTTCTGAGCGGTACAACAAAATTACAGCATGTGCTGCTTTTGAATTATTGCGAGATCGATCAACAAAATGTAAGCTCGAAGCAGATGGGACTATGATTCTATGTTCTATCCCACTGTACATGCATACACTTGAGTTTAAACTTAATGCTGGTTTGACAGATTTGACAATAAAGCAAAAGGTAAATAGAAAAAATAGACGTCAGACGAAGAGTGGAAAAAAAATATAGACTGACTCAATGAATGAATGAATTTCTGTTGTTTTTAGTCATTTATATCCTTAAGCATTATTTTCTGTGTAAAAGTGTTTGTAAAATATCCCAACAAACTGTTTAGCAATCAAACTTCAATACAACTTGAGAATAAGCTTATATAAATAGTGGGTTTTAAGCTTTTCTAAATTTATTTTATGATAATGTTCGTAATATATGAATTCACATGCAGTTTTTAACAACACTTATTATAGTCGTATACAACTGTTTCTTAAGTTTGTTTATAAATGACATACAAGTATCATTATTATTTTTTAACAAATCTGTTAAACGTGTTTTGCATGGAAATTTCAAAGTGAGTGTATGTGCAATTGTATATTAAATTTAATAATAACACTATGCAGCAAATGAAGACTTTTGAAAAAACACATGATCATGAGATTATACTTTCGACTCATCTACCAAAGGGTAGTAAAACCCATACTCAGTTTGTCCATTTTGGTGATCAATTTTTTCCACTTTTCGTGCACTTTTTGAAAAAAATATAGAAAGAAATAATGTTGTGTCACTTTTGTTTTTATAATAATTTTCAGGGACTCCTAATTTTTCACTAACAATATTAGCTAAACAACTCTTGTGAACATACAGTATTGGCCATAACTAAAGCACCCCTTCAGTGAATTTTTTTCATATTATATTTTTTTGTATAAAAACTAGGTTTTAAATTTGTATTATATATTATTTTCAATTGTTAATATATTTACTATTGATAAACAAATACTTTTAAAGTTAATCTTTCTATAAGAGGTAACATTAAATCAAAACATATTTTAAGCTGGAAAATAAAACGGACAAAACTAAAGCACCCCCTCATGGATATAATATAAAACATTTTTTAATTTATATTTTGTTGCAAATCCTTTGTTTTAGATGACACAAGCACATCTCTTAGGCATAGAAGATATTAAGTTTTTGATAGTGTCTAGCATATTCCTTCCCAGGATATAATAACGCCTTGAAATTAATCGTGAAAACTGCCGATTCTTATTTCTGCAATTTTCACGAATTATTTTCATATTATCAATCTCCATGGAGTTCTCAATAGGATCGAGATCGGGAGATTGTGCAGGTCAATGAAGAACTTGAATATTATTGCTCTGTAGCCAAGTCTTACACACTTTGGAGGTTCTTAGGATCGTTATCCTGTTGGAACCTCCCTATAAGTGGAATCTCTTCTCTGGCATAAGGCAACATTACATCTTTCCATATATCACGATACATAAACTGATCCATAATCCCATTAACTTTATGAATTGGCCCAACTCCTTGACCAGAAAAGCAACCCCAGACCATTACTTTGCCTCCTCCATGTTTAATTGTTCCTTTGCAATACTTAGGATTCAGTCTTTCTCCTTTTCGTCTGCGTACACGCCTTATTCCATAAGAACTTTTTAATTTGTATTTGGATTCGTCAGAGAACAGTACTGTCTTCCATTTTTGGACACTCCAGTCGATGTGGGCTTTGGCAAACTCCAGTCTAGCTTTCTTGTTCTTAGCTGATATAAAGGGTTTTTTTGCTGGTCATCGGCTGAATAATCGTGCTTCTACTGCTCTTATACGGATTGTTCTTTCATTAACGCATAATCATAAACTTGTTCTTACTTGACTAGCAGATGATGTTGGATCTTTTTGCACTGCTCCTTTGATCAAGGAATCATCATATCGTGTGGTTTTATGAGGACGTCCTCCAGAATGCCCCGGTAATATCCACTCCAGTCTGCAAAAACTTTGGAATCAGCCGGGAAATAACTGATCTGTTAATTGAATACTTGTTTACTTTCCAGTCTTCAATAAATTTAATTTTAAATTCACTGGAGTATTTGTTCCTTGCCATCCATTGTTTTTTCACAATAAATTGTATAGAACTTAAATTATACAGACTACGCCTTCCTTTAATTTAATCTTATGGAATTTTTAAATGGATCCGTTGTGAGTTCCGTTAACTGACATTGCAAATATGCAGTAGCATAGTCAAATTTTTAAACATCTTATAAGGGGGTGCTTTTGTTTTGTCCGTCGCGTTTTGTGTTTTTGTATTTTAAATTAGTTGTTCATAAAATTATCCTTTTCTAAATGAACACAATATGAACATTAACAATATAAATTAATAAAATATATACAAAATACATCCCAAAAAAACCTTTTTTATTCAAAAAATTATGATATGAAAAAATCCATTGAGGGGGTGCTTTAGATATGGCCAATACTGTATCAATGCAATCTGAACATATCTACACGCAGAAAAAAAATATAGTTGTACATTGTTACTGTAACCATTTCAAATTTGTGCATGGTTACTGTAACAATATCAAAATTTTTAACAATATTATAGTCACAGTAACTATATATATGATTGTGGTAACAATAATATGGTTAATTTACGATTCACATGAATATTTCAACCATATATATGGTTACAGTAACCATGTATATGTTTGTGACAACCATTTATATGATGAATAATTTTATCATAATATGTTATTCTCAGATTATGATATGAGAGCATCATAATATGGTAAGTACTTCATCATATAAATGGTTACAGTAACCATGTATATGCTTGATACATGGTTACTGTAACCATATATATGGTTGAAATATTCATGTGAATCGTAAATTAACCATATTATTGTTACCACAATCATATATATAGTTACTGTGACTATAATATTGTTAAAAATTTTGATATTGTTACAGTAACCATGCACAAATTTGAAATGGTTACAGTAACAATGTACAACTATATTTTTTTTCTGCGTGTAGGCACTCTACATAGCTCACAGAAATCACTTTGTACTTTTAAGATTTTCGTTTTTTACTATTTTTTTACGCTAAAACAAAGATTTTTTGTTCAAAAGGTATGTTCGAGTGTATACTTCTCTATTTTGCTGCAATAATGAAGAATGGGCAAATCATTATCGGTATGATCCGGGCACATCACGCATACAAAGTTGAAATATATAAAAAGATGTTTCAACTTTGGATTCGTGCAACTTTTTATAGGGACGAGATAATTGTTATTTTTTTTTCTTTAAAATTTTATCGCAAATATACGTCATATTTCAAAATAAAATTTTGACCTTCCGTAGGCCCACATATAGAAAATACGAAAAAAAGATAGAGCAAAATTAAAAAAAAAAATAAACTTAAATATCTATTGAACTAAAAGATATAAGCATATTTTTTGTGGACCTTCTCAAGGACTATCTATATTTTAAATTTCAGCTCATTCGAATTTTTGGAATTTTTCTTCTAAATGTGAGACTTTGAGAGTCCACCCAATGATCCCCATTCCGCCTACGAAGCTGAACAACTGAAAACACCTCAGCCGAGTAAATAGTTCAGCATGGCATAGAAACGTGGACTTGATCATACTATTTTAACAAAACATCTTAGTTTTAGCGTCAAAAAATAGTGAAAACGAAAATTGTTAAGGTACAAAGTGATATTTGTGTACTATTTAGAGTGCCTAGACACGTTCAGAATGCATTGATATGTTCACAAGAACCGTTCAGTTTTACCGTTTGCTAAATATTGTTAGTCAAAAATTAGGAGACCCTAGAAGTTATTCTAAAAATAATCATTAAATCATTAATGACATTTCATATATCCACCTTTATCAGTGGGTATTACAGAGAACTAATATATTAAGAACGTTTTCCAGTTCGCGAAAAAAGTCCCATTAAATTGAGACGAATAAGCTTTTCTATACAAAAGTTAATACAATATTATTTTCGTAAGGTTATTCTACAATTGCAAGGATAATCCTATAGACATCATGCGCTTATATATTATTTTCACGATGGTTCCGTTTTGATTTTTCTACAATTGTGACGATAGCTTTTTTCAATACTTATATTCTTAAATATTTTTCAAGTTTTAGGTAATTTGGTTTGTTGGGATTCGCTTACATACATAAACACACGTACAAATTTTACAAATATACACATCCTTCAACACATACATACATACGTACCTTCCCTGCTGCTTGTTTTTGTCTGCCCCGTTAAATAATGTTAGTGTATGTGTTTGTGTAGGTGTGTGTGTGTTTTGCTTGATAAAAAATATACAATAGACATCTAGTGCTAGTATTTGTAACAAAAGGAATGAACATGTCTTTAAAAGGGAATTCCTGTTTTTCCCATTTTTTACTTGTTCTTCTCCAATTTCTTCTTTTTCTAAGGTTTCATCATGTTTCATTTCCTATTTAGGCATTGTAGCACATTATTTTTTCATGTTAAATTTACAATTTTAATTTTTTAGGTATTTTCTCTCTTTTTTACTTTAAGAATTCCATACTGCCCATTCATTCTTTAAGCTTATTATTTGGTTGTCTGCTGTGGGCTGTGGTTTGATGTGATTTGTTAGCCTAAAGCCTTTTGACGCGCTAACAAAGTTTTAACTATGCTCTTCTTAGCTCCTAAACGGATGTTGTATTATAATTTAGTCTGATAAAACAAACTGATGATGTGATAATCTTCTATGTAATTTTTGTGGTGAATTTGTATAATGATATTTCACAATGAATATTTTTCTAGTGTCCCTGCAGTTAAGCAAGTAGTCAATGTATCCTTTATAGACAGTAATCGTTACAAATGTTTTGTCACTTGGCTGACTCCAATTTATATATGTTGGTCATTTGACACATATGTGCTCTTTGTAGTGCAGAGAGAAGACAATTGGTTACTTTAAATTAGCACGTGCACATGTTAAAAAATTAGTTAGCTGATCAAGTTACCAGTTATGTAGCTAGTAAGGTAACTGACTCTATTTAAACAGTAAGTTAATCCAATACGATGACTATTTTGGACCAGCTACTAGACAGTCTCATTTTAGTCGAAAAGGGTAAAAAAAACTAGTCACGTAGCTATTGACGTAATGATAGGTAAAATCTCTAGTTCGGGACTGCCTCCTAAAACTGCTGGGATATGTTATGTTTATGATTTAACACATGCATAATGCCTTTTTCTGTCAGCATAGTTCTGTTTATCTCACATCAATTCTTAGGAAATTAAAACCAAATGACCAAATACTTTTTAATTAGATTGAATACCTTTGTAGACGATACCGCATTTGTTAATATTCTCAAAGATCCCTATATAGCGTCATATGACATTCAGCTATAAGAAACAGCCTCTTTATCTAACAGCGAAAAGATACAAACAATAACAGGTGATCCTTGTAAAAACAAATCAGTAGCACTAAAAATGTGCCACGGATAATTTACGGGTATTCTAAACTGAAGAGGATCTGGAAATTGGACTGGTGCAAGAATCCTTGGTCTCAAACTCAGAAGTAAATGGGCTCCTAGCCTCAGCATATAGCATTCTATATGCAAAAGGAAATGATAGGCAAGAAAATGTCTGTCGAGTTCGGATAACTATAATGGGTAGGAGTAAGTATTAGGCGTTACACACATTAATCTCATTCATCTCAGACCACAATTGGTTTAGAATTCAGAATCTGATAGAAAAAAAAACATTATAGGAAACCAAGAAGAACCGAGTGATTCAAGTTTAATGGGATACTAAGACAGAAACTTAGAAATATACCAGTTGTCGAAGACTGCTGGTCTAGAAACAATGCAGGAACACTTAAGTAAAGTCGTTGCCAAAGCTTTCGAAGTTTCCTGTTCAATTACAAATTCAAAGAAAACTTCTCTCCATGGTATAACTCGGAACTATGTAAGTTACGTAAGAAAACGCGTAGAACCATTAAAATATGCTATAACAGCAAATCATGCAGCCATACCGCTATAAATTAAAAGATATTGCGGATCCATTGACAACACAGATAACTATGCTAGACTCAACAGAATTCTAGCCAAAGGGCAATCGAATCCAACCTAGATTAAAAGGAAGGATTACTCCTTGTCTGAATCCTTAGCTAAGACACTTCATAACCTACACAAAAGACACTTGAAGTGCTCATGGACACTCATTTTCCGGGAAGTCTCTCAGTTAATGCGGCATATGAATCCCAACCGCATGATAGAATCTTATCTTCAATTAAGATTAACAATCTACTCTGGGCCATTCGGAGTTTTGATCCATACAAATCCCCCGGCCCTGATGGCATCATACCGGCTGACCTGCAAAACAATGCAGAATTAGTCACACCATGGCTGATTGCAATCTTTCAAGCCTGTCTCTCGTGGTCCTATATATCCAATAGTTGGACCGAATGCAATGTGACTTTCATCCCGAAGGGTGAAAATGCCTCACATACCAAGGCAAAGGACTTCAGGCCAATAAGTCTATCATCCTTCCTGCTAAAAACCCTGGAATGAATTATTGACACTCATATTAGAATTTCAGTAAATAAGGGATTATTATCTACCTCTCAACATGCCTACACCAAGGGGAAATCAGATGAGACGGCACTCCACTCACTAGTGGGGTATATCGAGAAATCCATCGAATTCCGCAATTACACACTCGTTGCCTTTCTTGATATAGAAGGAGCCTTCAACAATGTGAAATCTGCAACCATCATATCGGCCCTAGATTTACTAGGACTCGATCAATCTATAGTTAGGTTCATTAGGTACCTCCTAAGTTATAGGATCATTCGCTCTAAAATTGGAACGACTACGATCTCTAGATCTGCCAAAAGAGGCACTCCCCAAGGGGGTGTCCTTTCTCCACTTCTGTGGAATCTGGCTTTAAATTGTCTGCTTATGAAATTAGATTCCCAGAACTATAAGACCGTTGCCTACGCGGATGACGTTGCGGTTGCAGTTTCAGGGATTCATCTGGGCACGATATCGCAAAGACTGGAAATGGCACTAAAAACATTGAATCGATGGAGTATCGATAGTGGTTTAAGTGTAAATCCCAACAAAACTACTAGTTCAGTTTTGTTCACTCAACAAAACTGAACAAATAAAATTCCTAACTTCAAGTTACCCCGACTTAACGGAACCAAATTGTCACTATCGGACAGTGCAAGGTATCTGGGCATCATACTCGACAGGAAATTATCCTGGAAACTCAATACAGAGGCAAGAGCGGCTAAAGTCATGATGGCTATGTATGTCTGCAAAAAGGCCATAGGTACGAGATGGGGTATTAGACCCTGGAACATGAATTGGCTAGTTGATACGGTTACTAAAGCTATATTATTCTATGGGGTTTCTGTCTGGTGGAGGGCAATGGATAGGGCCTCAAATCGTATACTCTTTGAGAGGGTATTAAGAAACATGGCAATCCTGATAACAGGAGCATTGCGAACAACCGCGACGAAGTCACTATTCACTCTACTCAACTGGGTACCAGTAGATCTTATGGCCAGAAAACTGACATTGAATACGCCCTTCAGGCTTAACGCCTGCAATGCATGGAATTACAGATCCTATGGACATGCTTGCATAATAGGAAGTATACGCAATCTTCCTGAACATATTGATTACTGCACTCCCAAGCCCTTCCTCCTGAGGAACTTCGGTTTCTCAATCCCATCCAATATGGAGCTGTCGATGGTCTCCCTGCTGATGAGATGAGGCTATCCATCTATACGGATGGGTCTAAAAAGGGGGATAGAGTGGGCGGTGGTGTATATAACCTGAATTTGGAGTAAGAATGTCTTTTAGACTTACAGATGGATGCAGCATTCTTCAGGCCGAAGTATCGGCTATTAAAAGAGCGGCCAACTGGCTCAGATATTACATGGTGATCTACGGGCCAGACTTTTAGGTGAGAGATCCCTTGGTACCCTCTCCGGGCTATCAGTGAAGAAATTAAGGTGCATATATGCCTTTATTAGGGAAAGCAGGTGGTAAGCAGGAAATTGAAGGGATAAAACAAGGTTTCAAGCAGTATTAACGGGTTACTGGATCGACTCAGAATCCCTTTCTACGAACAGTGTCGTAGATGCAAGACATGAAAAGGAGAAAATAGGTTTTTTGTAACTTCTCTGTGAATGCCCTGCCCTAACTGCCATTCGGTACTGATTCGTGGGCAATCACATACTAACCAAGCATGACGATATATCCAAGTCCAGAATTAACTACCTACTGAGATATGTTATGATTACAGGTTGAATCTGATGGTAGGTTACATTTGCATAGGATGTAAATGATATTGCATCTGACGAGTACTATGGTCTTGTCAAAACCAGATTCTTGGACTCTAGTTGAATGCTTGCGCAGTGAACTACCAACATTCTATATACGAGGGTAGGTCAATAAGTCTGCAACTTTTTGAATTTTTCGGCTATCAACTGAAAGGGCAATACTGCTCATATCAGCCGGCATCTGTCAGTTGACTCCTGTCAAAATTTTAACAAACTGCGTCATTTAGTTTGTGTTTGACAGCCATTGATAGCAGACTACCTCGTGACTTAAAGAGAAATTAGAAAAAGTGAATTTCATCTCATTAAGTATTATTTTTTACGAAAAAAAACCATCACTCAAATACAGGATAAGCTTGATAAATACTGTGGGAACTTTGTTCCATAAATTTGTACATTAGACCGTCTCAGTTTTAATTTTTTTTCGAAATTCCTTCATGAACATCGATTTTCTTAATCTACTCTAAAAACCAAGAATTTTGATGTATAACACTTAAATATTGATGAACGGGAAGTGTTTTTTTTTTCGTTTTTTAGACAAAATGTTTTTTTTTTTCCGAAAAAATTCAAAAATCTTGCTTTAGTAATTTGCCTCGAACTCAAGCAGTTCTTAACGGATTTGAATCTAATGACATGCATTAGAAAGCTAATTAAATTTCCTAAACGTTTTTTAAAGCAACATTGATATTTTGTTCAGTGGTTTTTTATTCATAGCATAACAAATTCAGATTTTCAAATACGAACTTATAATTTGTTTTTAATTTTTTAGGAAATTTTAAAATAAAGATTTTGATATAAATAACAGTAGCATTTTGTTAAAAAAAAACTGTAGTAATTTTTGAAATGATGAAGTTGTTTATTTGTAAATTTTCTTCAATTTCATAAATACATTAATATAAAGTAAGAAGATATTGAAGTTGGTTTTATAATTTTATTCACATAAGTGGTGAATGAGGGTATATATAAGTTTGTCATTCCGTGTGTAACATTGAGAAATAATCATCATAATCAACATTGAGAAATAATCATCCCAACAAAGTATATATATTATTGATACACAAACAAACTTAGTAAACTCTCAAATAAAATGTTTATTATTGTCCTAAGCAGATTGGAATTGAAAATCAGAAAATTGAAAAGTTGTGAATCAAAATGTGATACTACCTACAAAAAAATTTATAATTTTCATATATTTTTTTGTTACTTCTGTAAATATATTGCAGATAACTCCATAAAATTTTACGCTCGTTATTTTTATAATAAAAGATCTAACTCTGTTGAAAATTAAAAGAATCGGTCCATGATTTCTCCTAACAAATTTCTTCCCAAAATATGATGCTATAAACTATAAATTCCTACAGAATTGCAGTATCCATACAAAATTCAGCAAAAATAAGTTTCGAGCTAACAGAAATCACAAGATTAAATTTTTCGTGGATCGGCCCATATTTGACCATAGCCCCCATATAAAGAACACTTCCAAAAATCACTTAAACACGCATAAATATCTTATAAATATCGCTATTGAGTTGAAATTCGACGTAAATAATCCCCATATATACAAAAGTTGTGCGCCCAATTCTATGAAGATCGATTCATATTTGTTTATAGCTCTCATGAATAAATATCTAAAAAATATCAATATTAAACCAAAATTTTACACAGTTCCGTAATTTATATTTCAAAATCATAATAAAGGATTTTGTGAATATCGGTCCATATTTGACCGTAGCACCCATTTCCGAAAATCAGTTAAGTACTCACAAATGTCTTATAAATAAATTTATAATGCTAAAATTCGTAGAAACAACAGTCTTTTATGAAGGTTAGCCCATAATTGCTATTATCTCCCATATAAGGACTACTAATTAAGTTTTATTAATTTCTTTGAAATCACGTTACAATATTATATGGCGATAGTCCCATAATAGGTCAGCATATATTGAACCAAAATAATACACAGATCAGTAATTTGAATCCAAAAATCATACTACTGAATTTTGTCCATAATTGGCAACAGCTTCCATATAAGTTCCACTTTCGATAATAACTATAATACCAATAAAACTCTTGTAAAGATGAAATTCAATTAAGATGCATAGAAATCACGTTAAACTGTTATATGATGATTGACGCATAATTGGTCATAGCTTCCATATTAGTTCCACAACCCAAAAATATATTAACGCATATAAACATTGAAAAAATAGCTACAAGTAGACTGATTTCTGTCTACTGCTGTATTTTTTGACTATGGGTTCATAATTTATAAGCCACATATCCAGAAAATTAATTAATCGCGAATATATATTAAAATTTTGTGATATAACACATTTCTATATGCAAAATTTTTAATTTTGTCAAAATATATTTCTATATTTCAAAATATATTTCTATACCCTTTAATAAGGATAATAAGGATAATTTTAATCCAATCGGGTAATGATAACCAATTATTAGGTACATATATAAATTTGTTAAATGTCATACGTTATAATAGGAATGTATGACAAACTCTTTTCAAAATGGTAAGAATCTGTAGTTAAAGTATCTTCTGCTTAAACTAGTCTTTCTAGCAATTGTTATATTATTTCATATATTTATTTAATAGTACTCCAATAACATTGTCCTCATAATAGGAGCGCACTTCTAATAACAAATATTGAATATGGATATTAAAGGGTTTATGCCAATGTAACTTCTACAATTCTCATCATATTTAGTTGGAGGGTATTTAAGATTCGGCACGGCCGAATATAGTACTCTTACTTGTTTAAATATATGTGTGCTCACTAAGCAGTTTCGACATGATGGGGGACGTGCAATGCGGCAGCTACACAAAATTGCAACAAAAACCAATAACGGAGAATAAAGTTATTCGAATTTCTCATAGACCGGGTTAAATAGGAATTTCTGTGATAATTATACTATATATTTTTTGGATATCTTCCGATGTCGGATTCTATAGTTTTGACTAGAGTCTAGGCATCGCCATCACTAAAATATAAATTGCTGCTATTTTGTAGTTGTTGAACAACTATTTCAATAGGTAGTACTGAGAGAATATAAATGTCTAATAGTTGTTGTCAATGTAGTACTAATCTTTATTATACTTCTTCTCTAGGGAAGACCTGACACGTATGTAAGAATTGTCGTTAGAATACTTATGTTCAACAACATATGTTCCTCCATGTAAATGTATCATATTTTTGTGATAATATTATTATTTAAACAATTGTTTTTTAAAGCATTAATTTTGATTTTTAAATGCAAGCAAAGTTTATTCGTATAGATTTCTGTATACCTACTGTTATAATAAGTAACCGAAATTTTCAATGTCAATTTATTTTGTTGAAACATTTATATTAAAACAAAAGACGATCAAAAGCATTTTTTGTGTTTCATTTTATAAAAAAAAGACAAAGAACTGTTACTATTAACAAATATCGATTTTACAAAAATACATACAATTTTATGACATACATATAAAATATATTTTGATGTATATTAGTATTTGTATAGTATATACAGCATACACTTAATCACTCACAAAAACATTTAGTACAATACAATAAATATACAACATAGAAGATGATAACCCAGAAAACAATGTTATTCAATGTATGCATCAGCCAAGGAAATGTTCACACAATTTTTGCAGGGAATGAATTCGTTTAAAGTTATTCAGCAATTTGTTTAATTTTATACTTAATATTTTAGAATGACAACTTATTTTTTTAAAAATCGTAACACTTTTTTTAATACCTGGGTTATGGGTGTTTACAACACATATACAAATCTATAAAAGTTATGACGTTACCTTAAAATATTTAAAATGTTCTTAATGTGAATCATCAGCTATTCAAATTTTAAAACAGAAGACTTTTGTAAAGAATAACCGTTGAGAATATAAACGTGCGAGTATGTACACTTGTACATAAAACACTTTTATCACCCTGCAATTTTGAAAGTAATGATTACCAACTTTTCACTACCAATATTGGTATTTATTTAATACACAAGTTTCTTTAAAATTAAATATATACTCGTACCTACTTAGATATGTCTCGAATCCAAAGTAATGCAAGAGATGTAATTTTGTTATATCTAAATAACTTTTCGCCCACAAAAGGAAGAACAATTGAAAAGTTACTCAATTCTATTTTTACAATCAATAACTATCTTAAAAATTAAGACAATGTTCATTATCTGTAATGATACAAATACAAAGGCTTATATCCCAAATATGTCTAGAATTTTAAATTAAGTACTAATGGGTTCATTAAAATCATAAAAACTGGTGGCCAACTAGTGCTAATTTTTATTGAATGCTAAACTAGTTGCATGAACTGCAGGGCAATGTATTGATGTGTATATATCAGTCACGAGCAAAACTGAAATTCTAATGCACGCGTGCATAGGCCAAGAAATTCTGCTGACGCTTTGTTGACACACCTACACTATAAGCTTGTGTGTATTAGTGTGTCTGTGTTTTACTAAAATGACCACTTGTTTGCAGCGTTACCGTTGAGCGACTAAAGTCGCAATTTGACCCTTTTTCAGCACCGCTGACACTTTTTGTGCCCCTTTACTAAAATGAACTAAATCTGACACTTTTTAATATTTTTGACCCTTTTTTCCCCTTTTTCAAAAAAAAGAACTTTTTGCTTTAATATGACGTTTTTGGAACAATCAATAAAATACTATTAAACAATTTTATTGGATTTGCAACAGATAACGCTTCATCAACGGTAAGGAAAAGAAATGGTGTAGCAACATTGCTAAAAAATAAAATTCCCAATCTTTTTTACATTGGCTGCGTTTGCCATTCCTTAACCTAATAAACAGCTCATCATTAACATGAATTCCTGATGAAGTAGAGCAATTACTTCGGAATATTTTCAAATATTTTAGAAGTTCAAAACGACAATTGGAATTTAAAGAACTCCAAAGTATTTTTGATGTACCCGAACATAAAATTTTAAGATTGAGTGAAACGAGATGGCTTTTTTTTGAGTCCGTGGCAGCAAGGATTTTAGAGGAGTTTTAGAACACTTCTTTATTCAAGCTCAATTCGAAGAGAAAAATGCTTTCAATTTGAAAAAAATTTAGAAATTCAATAATGTTTGTCCCCTAAATCAAGAAGTTGTACCATTGAAATAAAAACAAATATCTTAAATTTTTACCAAAAGCTTTGTAATGAAATAGTAACAAGAATTGATATAAATAATAAAAAACTTTCAGTTTTAGAATATATGGATCCATTCTTTCTAAGCTCAAGTAAGGAGATTAATTACTATGATATAGTATCAAAATACAAAGATGTAATTACTCAACCAGATATATTTATACAAGAATTACAAATTTTAGAATCAACAATTTATGACAAAACATATGATACTATGTTTTAAATTACAAACTCAGAAGAATTTTGGCATCAAATTGGTAGTTTAAAAAACAGGTTTAATGATTATTTAAATTATAATTTATATGAATTTGTAACATATGTATTTACTCTGCCACATAGTCGTGCATCGACGGATCGAGTATTTTCAAAACTCACGATAATGAAAAATAAATTATCCAACAGATTAAAAGAGGACTCATGCGAGTGCATACTTTCGGCACAAAATGTATTAGATATGGACCTAGAAGATTGGATTCCGAGTGATGAACTCATAAAGAAATATAGATGTAATTTATCAAAAAAATAATTTAATCAAATGTAACTAAAGTAATAGTAATATAGTAATTTTGTAAAATATGTATTTAAATTGTACTATTAATGTTGAAATATTACTATTTTTGAAAAAGTTACTACCACTTAAAAAAGTAATTAAAACAATTGAAACTAATTTAAAACAATTTAAATTTTATAAAAGTTGTGTTCCTTTTTTTTGCTATTAATTTTCAAAGTTACGGAAAAAAGAAAATACCAAAAGTGATTTAAATAATATTTAATTTTATTTTTAAATATATGTTGTTCACAAATTTTTTGTCGTTTGCTTTTTTTTAAATTGTGACCCACATTTATAAATTTGTATAAAATAACATGTAAAAAAGCAACAAATCACAATAAATAATTTGTAACAAAATTAAACATTTTCTTTAAGTTTTTGTTATTTATTACATAGTCTTTTTTACCAAATCGTTATTATAACAATTTGGAAAAATTAAAAAAAAAGAAAATGAATTTGTCATCACAAAAAAATTCAATAAAAAAGTTTTTATCTAATTTTGTTTACTTTTTTTTCCTTTAAAAGTGTTGCCCCTTTTTATTTCCAAAATCCCCTTTTTGTGCGACTTTTTCTTCAAGAATCCCCTTTTTGTGCGACTATTCAAAATTTTCCAACGGTAACGCTGCTTGTTTGTTGCTTTGTTACGATCTCAGAGATCAAAATCAAATCAGTTGCTGTTCAGCTTTTGTAGAAGCAAGATCACGTTGCGGATTTTTTTATGCTTACGATTTTTTCTCTTTTATTACACCTAGCAAAATGTCATCTCTCTGCTGCTTAACGCACACAAATATACACATGGTGGTATGTGTTTGCCCATGACTGGTATATATATATGTAGTACATCCATATCAAAGTCTACTAAAATAGAAAAGCCTAAAAGCGTTCTTCACATTTTTTTTTTGTCTTTTACGAAAAATAGATTTGTTCTACAACATGCTGCTTAGAGTATCCAAACCCGAAACCGGTCAACCGGTTTTTTTCTTGTTGTTAACATGACCGGTTTCTATTTTCTTAAACTTTTCAGGTTTTTGAAAAATTGTTTTTTTTAAGACCATTAACCGGTTTTAACGACACATATATATTTTCTAAATCTTATTGGAAAAACTTTGATAACATTTTTAACAAGAAAGAAAGTATGGTAGGTCAAGCCCCACCATATAATACCCTACACTAAGTAAATAAGCAAGAACTTTTTTCTTTTAAATATCAATCATTATATCCGTGAGTGACTTTTGGAAGAGGGCCTTATATGGGAATTATGACCAATTATTGACCGATCACCATGAAATTTGGTCGTGTGATTTATGTCTATATGAAAATTATTTATGTTAAATTTTTTAGGAGATTTATACACGTTAAAGTGTATATCATAATAAAATTTGGTGACATGTGTTCCGTATATAAAAAACGTATTTGGAACGAAATTTGTGTAGATACCTACAGTATTGGCCATAACTAAAGGGCTTATCACGACATAAATTGAGTAAACAATATTCAATTAACAGATCAGTTATTTCCCAGCTGATTCCAAAGTTTTTGCAGACTGGTCGTATATATGATGATTCCTTGATCAAAGGAGCAATGCAAAAAGATTCAACATCATCTGGTAGTCAAGTAAGAACAAGTTTATGATTATGCGTTAGCGAAAGAACAATCCGTAAATAGCAGTAGAAGCATGGTTATTCAGCCGACGATCAGCAAAAAAACCGTTTATATCAGCTAAGAACAAGAAAGCTAGACTGAAGTTTGCCAAAGCCCACATCGACTGGAGTGTCCAAAAATGGAGACAGTACTGTTCTCTGACGAATCCAAATACAAATTAAAAAGTTCCGATGGAATTAGACGTTTACGCAGGCGAAAAGGAGAAAGACTGAATCCTAAGTATTGCAATGGAACAACTAAACATGGAGGGGGCAATGTAATGGTCTGGGGTTGCTTTTCTGGTCAAGGAATTGGGCCAATTCATAAAGTTAATGGGATTATGGATCAGTTTATGTACCGTGATATATGGAAAGATGTAATGTTGCCTTATGCCAGTGAAGAGATTTCACTTATAGGGAGGTTCCAACAGGATAACAATCCTAAGCACGCCTCCAAAGTGTGTAAGACTTGGCTACAGAGCAATAATATTCAAGTTCTTCATTGGCCTGCACAATCTCCCGATCTAAATCCTATTGAGAACTCTTGGGAGATTGATAAAATGAAAATAATTCTTTAAAATTGCAGAAATAGGGATCGGCAGTTTAACGATTAATATCAAGCCGTTATTATAGCCTGGGAAGGAATATCGCAAGACACCATACAAAACTTAATATCTTCTATGCCTAAGAGATGTACTTGTGTCATCCAAAACAAAATATTATATCCATGAACGGGTGCTTTAGTTTTGTCCGTTTTATTTTCCAGCTTAAAATATCTTTTGATTTAATGGTACCTCTTATAGAATATCAATAGTAAATATATTAACAATTGAAAATAATAAATAATAAAAATATAAAACTTAGTTTTTATACAAAAAAATATAATATTAAAAAAATTCACTGAGGGGGTGCTTTAGTTATGGCCAATACCGTATATAAATTAAACATATATTACCGATATTGTTCAATTTCTGGAGGACATTTGTATGGGGGCTAGGTGTTATAATGGACCGATTACAGCCAGTTTCAATAGGATTGGTCGAAAAAACTATAAGTTCTAAATTTTATTAATATATCTTAAAAATTGCGACCTGTAATCTGCGCACAAGGTTTACATGGACAGCCAACCAGCCAGCCAGACGAACGGACGGACGGACATCGTTTAATCGACACAGAAAGGGTATACAAATTTTAGAATTTGACAATATTTTGTAAGATATATAACTCCTTAAGTATTCAGAAATGTAAAATTTGCGAGGATTTAGCATACAATTTTTAACATATATCTTATTATAGTCCAAAAGAATGAAATAGGATGGCAAAACAATAATGCTTAAATTATAAAATTATGTAAATTTGATAACAAGTTAATGGTTTTTATGATAGAAAAGGCGTTGCAAATGGAATTGAAGCCAAATTTATTAATTTTTCTTATGAAAAATGCATTTACAAATGCAATTGTTTTTTCTTTAACTAAAAT
The DNA here is from genome assembly GCA_942486065.2 of Calliphora vomitoria. Classification (NCBI taxonomy): domain Eukaryota; kingdom Metazoa; phylum Arthropoda; class Insecta; order Diptera; family Calliphoridae; genus Calliphora; species Calliphora vomitoria. The sequence goes on from OW818031.2 coordinate 92,877,341, forward strand.
ATCTATAAAAATAAACTTAATATGAAACTGGCTGACCGGTGTTTTTATGATGACAAAAACCAGAAACCGGGTTTTTAATTCTCCGGATTTTGGAATACTCTAATGCTGCTGCACATAAATAAAAAACCAGTATCGAGATTCAATAAGAAAATACACTCTAAAAAGTGTTCAGAAGCAAACCATAGTTCAAATATTATCAGATATATATATGACATTTTATTCGTCATAAAAATATTCTGAAAAATAAGTAGGGAAAAATGTATGCATGTATACTAGGGTTCGCATATGCTTTTAGAAAACTTTAGGGAAATTTTTGTCGGGTATTTTTTTATAAGTTTTCTTCTTAAAGTTACAATTTTCAGATTACTCGTGATGGCCAAATTTGTTGCTTATAATAATTCCATCATCATTCAAAAACAAATTTGGCAAAGAAGCATTACGGTTGAAATAACCGAATTTTTTACTTAACTGTAATTTTTCAGCCATAGCAGATAAATTTGTCATTAAGAAAATCAAATTGAAATTTTAAGTTTTTAAGAAATTATTAAGGTGCTTAACATTAAAACTTCAAAGGATATTCATATTTAGAGAAAGTAATAACAATCTGATTTGAAAAGCTTCCATTTTGAAACTAACTAAGGAGTGAGATCGAAAAATTTGTAACATACATATTATGTTAATAAAAACGACACCACTAAACTTACAGCTTTAATTTTTTTTATTTGATTGAAATTATTATTACAATTTACAAAAGCAAAATATTTTTATGGTTTTAATCTCGAGTGATGAAATTTTGAACCTTTTTCGGAAACCCTTCCATTAACGTTTTTATAGTGTTTTCTGTTACTTTGCTGGAACAGGTAGTCCATCTCCGTTTAAAATCTGCCACACTTTTGGACACCTTTTTATGCTCTTCAATTCTCTTTTAACAAGAGCCCAATCCCTTCACTGGCCTTAGCTCCGGGCAGTTTGGAGAATTTGCCTCTCTTTGTACAAATACCACATTATTGTTCTTGTACCACTCAAGGGCTTGTTTACCATAGTGACAGGATGACAAGTTAGGCCAAAAATAAGTGGACACATTATGAAGTCTTATGAATGGAAACATCCTTTTTTGTAAACATTCCTTGATGTAAATGTCGGTATTTATAGAGCCCTTTGTAACAAATATTTGGCTTCTTTTGCCGCAACTGCATATTGCTTGCCATATCAAGAACTTTTTGGAAAATTTTGTCTGCTTTTGGGTCCTAAACTTTTCTTCAACATTCCCTCGAGCATCAGCTAAACATAAAATGTATGACCAGGAAGTTGCAAAAAATCTGCCAGAACATTCGTTTCGTCATCCATTATGCAGAAAAAATATTTTTTTATAAAACTTGACATCAATTTCCGTGCTCTGTTTTTGGCCTCTAAATTTTTAGCAGCATTCCTGTCAGGAACTTTTTGAGCCTTGTATGTTTTTAAACCTGCATTGGCTTTAACTTTTCGTACCAAATATTCCAAGCACTGAGCTAACTGGGCTGCTTTCCTACCGGATGTGTTGGGAGCTCTTTTGAAAATTTTTCCTATTTTTTTGGCTTTAGAAACATCATGTGGACAATTCCTTCTACCTCAACCAGGTTTTCTATCAACGAACAAGTTTTTCCGGTTATGTTTAATAACATCGGAAACAGTTTAACAGTTTGGCCAACTTTTTGTAGGACCAAGTTGGGTTTTGTTGAAAATATTTAATAGTTTTTGTACGCACTTTTTTCTGGTCACTCATTTTAATCAGATTAACAACAAATTAATATAATTGACATTGACTATAAAAAAAAATCAAATAATACTTGGGTTAAAAGTTTTAATGAAAAACGTGTGTTAAGAATTTTACGATCTCACCCCTTTTGTTTTGCAAATTTAAGTTTTTTAATAGAACTATTGATTTTATACCGATTAAAACTATGTGTGTGACAATACCGAACTATTGACACAATTAAAATAGAAATCGTTAAACTGGTTGGACTAACAATGTACAGCAAATATAGTTATTTAATAGTTCATTCAAAACGCTGGTAAAAGTCTATAGTGGTTTTTGGTTTACTTTATAAATATTAGTATAACAATAAACTTCATAAAAAATTTGGCTCTTATTTACAGATATCATTTAGTCGAATTTTGGGAAGATGTGTCCTTAATTGATTATATCTCCCATATAGGCCTAATACGTTCGATCAGTTCATTATTAGTTATAGCATCATATAGGACATCACCTCCAGAAAACATTTCAACGTGCATAAATCGTATATAAGTATCGAGATCACTCTAACAAATCTAGAGTTGATCGGTCCATAAGTGATACTAGCTCCCACAAATTATCATATACAACTCGATATATGGTATTATATGGACGTGCAAATAAAATAAATTAATTTTGATTTATTATTTTTGAAAATTCCGAAAGTAATATTTTTTGGTAAGTTGATATGAATTAACTAACGCTTAAACCGAATCTTGTACGAATACAATCCCTTGGGATTGTTTTGTAATAAAAGAGTTAAATCGCTGAAAGCCCAACACATTTTCAGACAAATATGTTAACATTGGCCTGCTGCGGCAGTAAACAATATTTTTACGTTCTGTGATTTGACATGAGTACTTAAAATAGCTACAAATGCGTGTTAACAAACACTTCTGACAACTAAGTAAATATCAAATAACACTTCTGGCTCCACATCTCAACAGAGATGTCAATCACATATTTTTTAAGGTGTATTTGTGAGTTTTGGTTTGTGTGTGTATGTATTTTTTTTTAGTCCTTTGTGAATTTTAGGGTGGGTACAGAAAGCTTAATTTTATGTGTTGCACTGCCTTTAGTGTTTAAATTTAATTTCGAGCATTTACTGAACTGAGCAGAAAATCCAAATGTGTGCTGTGATGATTGTAACGGATGTGGGTGTGTAACCGAGTGATGGAGGGAGTTTCAATAAGGATGTAATTGAATTTTGATTTCAAGTTCTTTGAAATCAAAAACAAAACTCTAAAAATATTATTGAATTTACATCAAACTACTATGTATAGGTACATGAAAATATACTCTTAAATTTTACAAACATATTTAAATATGTACATATGTAATACTACATCAGTGTTGCCGTTTGGTTACATTATTCGCAACGTTTGATAGCAATTTTTGGAAGCATTTCATACGCGAATGAATCTAAATTTGACTATTTCTAAAATATATTGGTCTTAAATAAACAAAATGCTTTTACTTTAATTTTTTTTAATGAAATTAACAGTTATTTATTCAATGTACATGCAGAAAAGAAATATAGTAGTCATGGTTACTTTTTTTACATTTAATTTGCATGAAATATATGAAAATATGTACAAATTTTCCGAAGGAGGTAAGGTTTGTGGAACTGCTGAGTTGTAAATGAAGGCTTTTTATATAAGTATTTGATATTGATGAAATCGTTAGGACTTGAAGATTGATATTTTAGTAAAATTAAATAATTTTATAAATTTTTGGGACGTCATTTACTTTAAAAACTAAAAAAATTATAATATGGTGAATTTCCATGAAGAAAAATATAAAATTTGAATTAATGTAAAATTTTAACGGTCAAAGATAACATAACAAATTTTTAAATTAATGCAGATCCAAATGTCTTCAAATCAACGGTATTATAATTTTTGACATTTTTTATTTTAAAATACCGATATTCCTAAACCGGGAAAAATGTGCTCAAGAAACTGAGTTTATTTAGAAAAGTGCCTACTGTGACGTTATTTACCGTGTGATAATAAAAAAAAAACTTTGTAGGTGTTTAAGTAATATATAGGGTTGTACAAATATGGATCATGTTTGAGGATTGGTGCTTTGCCTTTTTAGATTTTTTTACTCAAACCTAAAACTATTTTTTAAAATTGGCCAAGTTTGGATAGGCCTGGGAGGTGTTGTGTCAGCTTTAGTCACCCAAATTTTATTTTACACGCTTTAGCATTAAGTTCTCTTTGTGGATCATATAAAAATTGTGTATTGTCCCGAAGAAAATTTTTTTCTACAAAAGATAAAATATAAGGAGTTTTTTAGGAAAAACCGTAAAAAATACGGCCTTTTTTATATGTTCCAACTTTGGATACATGTAACTTTTTATATCACCAATAAATTTTTTATCACCAATATAGCTGATATTTTAAAAATAAATTTCGACAATCCGTTGGCGCGTCATCTCTAAAAAACCATAAAAAGATCGAGCAAAATTGAAGAAAATAAATCAATAAACTTAAATAGAGATAGAGATAACCTACATATGTAAGAGTATTTATTGTAGATCTTCTTAAGGACTATTTAAGGGGCAAGTTTCTTAACCACTGCGAACTGGTATAAACTCTAGAATATTCATATTCGGAGTTTTTTATTCGGGCTTAGCGCTGATTATATTGATCGAACATATTTAAGTTAGTTTGCTTTACCAGATATTAGTATTTCAATCATGTTAGTAATTTATTTATTTCAAATGTTTTAAAATTGTATCTAATATTAACAAATTTGTAATTGATGCAATTACCGATTCTTGCTCTTATCAATTTAACAATTTTTAATTTATATAATAAATAATTGGAAAAGGAATTGAGTCCGGATAATGACTACTTATTCATACCGTCTGAATTACTTAGAAGTAGTGGTATAATGACTTATTTATTATCTGTTATATATCTACTTAAACAAGTATCTAGCAACTGTTATTTCAAAAATATTTCCCAAGAACAAATTATTATAGATGTGCTATTTATGGATCGGTAAGGTACCGTGATTTATTTCTTATAAAATTTTTTATGTTAAATTTTATTAGCATACTAACATTTTTAAGAGATTTATGCTCGTTAAATTGATTTTTGCAAATGGGCCTTGTATGGTAGCTCTGACCAATTATGAACCGATCGCCATGAAATTAGGTCGCGTGATGTATGAAACTTCTTTCTGCTACATTTATTTGGATACGAACAGTTTTATGAGATTATGATGCGATGAGCATTTGCTGACTAACTTATTTGGGTTGTAAGCTATTAATATTTCTAACTTTTATAAATGTAACATCCAAAAAAAAAAAATTATTTTAAACTCTGACAACACTGAAATACACTCATATTAATAAACCAGTAAAATTGTATATGTATGTGTTTTTGTGCTTCCCAGCAGTTCTAAGAGACTGTCCCGAATTAGTGATTTTACCTATCATTAAGGGTGGGAACTAGTTACATAATTAGCTACATGACTAGTTATTTTAACATGTGCATGTCTCAATTGACTCTTTTGGATTACAATGAGACTGTCCGATAACTGGTCCAAAGTAGTCAACGCATTGGATTGACATACCGGTTACATACAGTCAGTTACCTTACTAGCTACATACTTGGTTATTTGATCATTTATGGGTGGTAATTGACCTCAAATAGTTAGTTAAAAATACATTTCCTAGACAGTCCAATAACTGATTGCTTGTAAACAAACCTTCCTCCGACAAATCTCCAACAGATTACTCTGGTGGTAACGTAACAACTTTCTAAAGTGTACAAAATAAACGTTTAAAGTGACTACACTCTAGGTTACTTAGAGACACTAAAGTGATAATTGATTTCACGCTGTTACATGAGATGTCAGTATACTTAAAAATATAATAAACTGTATGATAATTACATCAACACAATATGAATAAAACCAGTTTGTACGAATTACACACAAAAAAATGCTGTTCAAAATAAACGTTTAAAGTGGCTACACTCTAGATTACTTAGATACACTTAAGTGGTAATTGTATTCACGCTAGATTATATGGGTTGTAAAAAGTAACCAATAGAACTTTATCTGCACTACAAAGAGCCCATACGTGTTAAATGATATATAAATTGGAGTCAGCCAACTTATAACACATTTGTGACGATTACTGTGTCTATAAGGGATTCATTGACTACTTGCTTAACTGCTGGGTTGTTTTACAATTACAAAACACTCTTTGCACCAATACTAACAAACGCCAAAAATAAAAAAACATAAAAGTCCGCATAGAAATAAAAGTTCAAAAATAATAAAAGTAAAATTAAACTCTGATGTCTGGTATACAAATTTTCGTTCGAGTTCGTGTACAGGGGAGTAGAGTAAGAAAACGTAGAAGAATAAAAAACAACTTTTAAACGAATATTTTAATTATGCAAAATAAATTTGGTTAAAATTTCACTTAATGAACAAAGAGCAATTATGAGTGGATCAGATTTATAAAATTTAAATCTAAAACGTTTTATATTCATCATACATCCACACACACACTTATGCATTTAAAAATGTATGAATTGTGAGTATTAAAATTAAATTAATGTATTTATAATTAAAAAATTTCAGTGTTTAATAAATATGTATGTAAAATATTTATTAACTTTAACATGGTGCCTCGTACATTGGCATTAACATTACAAACATTTCAGAATTTAATGCAAATTATTTTTTTTTTTTACATAAAACTTTATCTACTTTGTGAAAGGTTTTTAAATATCCCATACAATTTATTAGAACTTATTAAAAGAAAAATTAGTACAAGGATGTTTCCATAAGTAATTTCCCGACACATTTGTTAAATTCAAAACTTTAACATTTTAATATTCAGTTAATAAAATTTGTTGAAAATGGAACAATGTAAATTTAATGCACATTCAGGACAGGATATTTTGAAAAATTCGTTAATCAAATAAATTACATTGTCCAATAAATTTGGGATAATTAATTGTCTCTTAAGTGGGTCAACTATAGACTATCACTAGAGCAAAAAAGTTCTCAAAATATAGTTCGAATTTGGATTTTATAGTCCTCTGAAGTTTAAGAAAAAGGAAAATATTGTTTGAAAGTAATATTTCTAAAACAATCATCAAAATATTGCATATGTTTGCTGCATTTCCTTAAATTTGGTAGACTTCAATTAGAAAACAATTAAGAATGCATATTCATATGATACCATACACCGAGTATATAACAGTTTTCTTTTAATATGAAACTTATTTGTATTGAATCTTATGTAAATACCAAAATTTTTCAGATATTTACGCTCGATAAGGTGATTTTCGGAATTATATGGGGGCTATGACTAATTATGGACCGATCGTCACAAAATTTGGTCGAATGCTTTGCGTATATATGAAACATGTTTCAGAGATTTATGCACTTTAATAAAATTTTCGAGAATGGAGCTTATATGGGAGCTATGGAACATTGTGGTCCGATCTGTACTTAAGTTGGTAGTATGAGTTCAACTTATATTAAACTTATTATACCCTTTACCTTCGTGAGAAGGGTATATATAGTTTGTCATTCCGTTTGTAATTTTCACAATATAATTTTCCGATTCTATAAACTGTATTTATTCAGGATCCTCATGGATAGCGGAGTCGATGTTGAAATCAATTTTCTGAAGACCACAGATATCTTCGGGATCCAAATCTTCAATAATTCTGTCAGACATGCTTTCGAGAAGTTTCCTATTTAAAATCAGCAAAATCCGTCCATAAATAACGGAGATATGAGCCAAAATCTGAGAGAACCTCTATTTTTGACCTATATCTCGATTAATAAATCATAAATATAGACAATATGGATATCTAATGATAGATATTTCAAAGTGGATTGCAACGATGTATATAAGGCTATAGTAAGTTGGACCTACAATGGATCAAAATCGGGAAAAATATTTTTTAACCCGAATTTTTTTCACAAATGTTTTCGTGAAAAAAATTCGGTCATACATTTTTTTCACTAATAAATTAAAAAAAAATTTTAAAAAAACTTGGAAAAAACTTTTAAAAAACAATTTCGAAAAAAAAAATTTAAAAGAATTGTTTAAAAAAATAAAAAAAAAAAAATTATTTTAAAGTATAATTTGGTGAAGGATATATAAGATTCGGCACAGCCGAATATAGCTCTCTTACTTGTTTGTGCTTAATTTAGTTTGGATATATTTATAATATGATTGCTTAACTATTTTCAGATAGAACAGTTGTATGAGGGCTAGCAGAAATAATGGACCGAATTCAATAGGCCTAGTCCTTGAGGCAATATAAAAGCTTGTGCAAAATTTTGTCGAATTATCTTTAAAACTGCGATCTGTAGTTTTAATCGACTCAGAAAGTGATCCGGAGCAGATTGGTATACTTTAAGGTGTTAGGACAATACTTTTTCACCCACGATTTTTCCGTACCTACGATTTAAATTTTGTGATTTTCGGGAAAAAATATTTTTTTGGCCATATTTTGGCGAATGAGAGCAATTTCCTTGACCCAAAGGAGATATAGGTTTAATTTTTGACTGTAATTTTCATTAATATAAATAAATGTACATATTTCTGTTACATAATGTAGAAAGTTAAGGAGTTTTACAAATTTATTTCATATAAATAGTAAAAATTTACATATATCTGACCTTTGACATCGATGCGCGTCCCGAAATCGTTGTCCGATTTGGCTCAAATTTTCAGTACTTATCTTTTAGACCTGGTGTCACAATATTCAAACCGGCACTCTTCAAAAATCGAACTCAAATTTTTTTCCATACAACTGATTGTCACTCTAATAATTATACATAGCTCCTAACTGAGGCCTGTATCGAGAAAATACATTTAACGAAAATAAATCGCTGAATTTTCACTGTCAAAGGTCCAAATGCTGTGATATAACTAATTTCTAAATTCAAAATGGAGTTAGAACAAAACCATAAGTTTAAAGTTAGTCTAAATAGACTAAATATACCATTTATATACTCTGTTCCTTAAATTGTGGTGGATAAGGAGAAATGTTGAGCCAATCGGATAATGTAAACCAATTATCTTTATATATAAAAATTAATGTGTGCAAGTTTGTTGGTTTGTTTTGTAGATTTATTTGGTTACCATTGTACGTAATTAGGCTGAAAACGGACAGTGCGCGTAGCACTTCCCTACACAGTAAATAGATTTTTTCCAATATCTGGATAATTATAATTGTGAAAGTCTTTAAATTTTGTACAAATAAATTTCATATCAATGTACGAAGTTTGTTAAAAAATTATCAGGATCGGAAAAAGGTGGATAGAACCGCCCATACAAAATGAAAAGGTATTTTCGAATATTTATAGAACTGTACTTGAAAGTCATCAACATTTGTCGGAATCACATTCTTAATATTATTATTCGTAGTTTGATTTAAAATCTCCTATATACAGTAAATACTTATTATTGAATATCTGGATAACAGCTAAAGTCTATAAACTTGACATGAGTTACATTTTTATCATTATACATATATGAAATAAAAATGGGTGAACATTTGTAATTAGTTATTTTAGAATATCTAAAGAACTGTAATTCTGAAACTGAAAACTTTGTGTTAATTACTTTGATTCAAGGGATAAAAATGGTCGGAATCTTCAAAGTCTGAAGTTCAAACTTTGTACGCATTACTTTCCTATCATTGTTTCCAACAAGAGGTGTTATTTTGGTATTCAAAGAAAAATTAAATTTTTTGGGATAAATTATCGGATGTTTATTTCATAATAAAGAGGAAGGTATGCCGTTAATAAAGAAAAACAACAACAGTTAAGTTCTTCAGTTCTTCTTGAGCGACGTGGACGGGTTTTATTCTTCACATCACTAACTTGTCCCAACAGCTCGAATTTTTCCACCAATTTCTGTATTGCGGTCCGACAAGGTGCCTCACGACGACCCAAAAATGCTTTAGTTTTGCGAACTGTGACTGCAAGATTTTCACCATTTTTGTAGTGAATTTTAATAATTTCAATGCGTTGTTGAAGCGTGTATCGTTCCATAACTAAAAATGAAAAGAATAAAAGCTTCAAAAGTGACAGCTACCGAAATACCGGGTGATTCAATATAACACCTTTTGTTGGAAAACCCTTTATAGTCGAATAATATGACACTCATATGACGAACTTTAATATCTAATAACTTTTCTATATGAGGAAAATATATATATGAACTTATGTCATATCAACACCAGAAGACGAGAATCATCCCCATATCATGATGGATCCACCGCCGTGTTTTACGTTCTTCTTGGGCTGTGGTCAGACGAAACATAGATAATTTTTTTTTGTATCCGATGAATACTGTAAAACACGAAGACCGTAAAACACGGCGTTGGATCCATCATAATATGGGATGTTTTTCTTCTTCTGGGGTCGGTCCAATATATTGGATAATGAACAAAATATGAGCCCCGGACTACTTAAATATATTGCAAAGCATAATGCTTTCATGTGCTGAGGAAGGGATGTCCTTGAGATGGGAGTTTCAGCAGGACAATGATGCGAAGCACTCCTAAAAATTGGCAAAGAACTGGTTTACTGTCAATAAAGTACCTCTTATGGAATGGCCTTCGCAGTCGCCGGATCTAAACCCAATAGAACGCCTTTGTGGAGTGCTCAAGAGGATGTTGGAGGGTTTCAGTCTGAAAAATAAGGAAGAATTGTGGAAAAAAATACAGGAAGAGTGGGTTTCTTGAATCAAAAAGTCTATGATTTGATTACTAATATTAAGTTGTTTGTCAAAAATATAATGATTATATTCGTTTAGAAAGTAAATCTTAGTTATTAATGATGGACAAATACAATATTAGCCACCAAAAGAAATGTCCCATTTTACCATCCAATGATCATTAACCCGTAAAGACAAAGTGTCAGAGGACAGTTTAAGTACTAATTATATTTTTTAACCCAATAAAGTCCGAGTTGCAAGAAATTAATAATTTGCTTGAATTTTGAATTGTTTTATTTCTCTAGTTATCTGATTTTTCAATATGTATTTCTCTCTGCACACATTAATATGACAGCAACCTTTGTTTCAACCATGTACCATAATTAATATTGGATTATTTTAACGTCTACTTCTATTCAAGCTACGCATTTACCATTATGTGCTATTTAATCTCTCTTTACAGACATAATAATAACGAAAATAATCCAACCAATTGTAGCAAAGTTTTTCAATCGGGAATACATTGAATTTAGTAAAAGCCACCACCAGTTTGGTTTAGAAACGCATCTATTATATCGAAAATTAACTTAAACTTTAATTAAAAATTTACCCCCTATGATTGATGGATTGTTGCCAGGATGAACTGCGTAACTGATGAGTACGAACTTGAACTGGCTTGAATAGGGAAAGCATTAACTGTAACTCAATTGAAGGTACTTGTGCATTTGTTTATCCATCCAGCCACATGCTTTCTACTAATTATGTGTATTCTTTTGTTGAGATACGATGATCAATTAATAATTGTGCTGCGAAAATATTGTGTTTAAATTATATATAGTTTTGTTTTCAGTTTTTATTCTACAACCATATAAAACAAATCTAATTTATTATGTAAAAAATAAGGAAATATATTTTAGATTACTGATCAATTATCCTACGTAAATGTTCAACAAAATGATAACAGTGATGATGTATTGAACAGAATCGCAGTCGATAATAATGATTGTAACGAGTTGCAACTTGCCCCTGAGTTAAATAAATAAATCAATATAACCACGCATAATAGTTGTCAACGCAATTAACATAATTATTTAGTCCACTAACAATGGCTGTGTTGATATTCGACTAATTACAGTTGATGTTAACGATCAACCTTTATTATACCCTTCTCCATGAGTGGCAAGGGTATATATAAGTTTATTATTCCGTTTATAATTTCCACAATATAATTTTCCGACCCTACAAAGTATATATATTCTGGATCCTTATAGATAGCGGAGTCGATTACCATGTCCGTCGGTCTGTCTATTGAAATCAATTTTCTGAAGACCCCAAATAACTTACAAACACGATTCATACATCAATATATTGGGAATTCAGGCTTGGTTGCAATTTATAATCGAGAAAATTGGCCTAGATATAAGGATATGGCCCATTTTTTATCTATATCTTCATTACTAAGTCATTAATATAGACAATATGGATATCTAATGATAGATATTTAAAGTCCATTGCAACGATCTAAATAAGGCTATAGTTTGGACCTACAATGAGTCATAATCGGGAAAAATATTTTTAAACCAGATTTAAAAAAAAAAAAAAAAATGTTGAAAAAAATTAAAAAAAAAAATTTGAAAACAAATTTGAAAAAAATGATTATTTTTTAAGTTTTGAAAATTTTTTTTTTTTTCAAATTTTGAAAAAAAAAATTATTTTTTTTACTTAAAAATATTTAAAATTTTTATTTTTAAGTATAATTTGGTGAAGGGTATATAAGATTCGGCACAGCCGAATATAGCTCTCTTACTTGTTTTTAAATTACTTTCTCTAATACATAAGTATACACTTTATACACAGAGAAAACAGATTTGTAGTAGCAACCGAATTTGTTGCCAATCGAATGAGTAGGTTGCACACTTTTGTTACCACTTCAAAAAATTTTATAAAAATTATTTTAGAAATAAATAATATTCATCAGAAATATTATTTATTTCTAAAATCGTTGTAATAACGAATCAAGTCAATTTCGGATACTCTTTTTCAAAGTGAAGCGTAACCCAGAGAATGCGTTCTGCATCGATCGAAGTAAATATTAGTCAGAGGGGGCATGGTCTGTACTATAAGGCGGCTGAGGCAAAACATCCTAACCACTTCATTCTAACAGGTGGCCTCGCGTTGTAATGATGAAATATTACGGTTTCATGTCTGGCCGCATATTCTAGGTGTTCAAAGCTTCAAATGAATTAGTTGCGTTCGGTACAGGTTCCCTGTGATGGTCTGGCCAGATTTCAGCAGCTCACAATAGATATTAGATTTAGGTCCCACAAAATACATAGTATTATTTTAGCGCCATGGATATTTGGTTTTGGTGTCGATTCGGCTGGGCTTCACATATGATCTCTTACGCTTCGGGTTATCGTAATGGATCCATTTTTTGTCGCAAGTAATGATTTGGTGCAAAAATGATTTTCTTTTATAGTGTTCAAGCAGCATTTCAGGCATACAACATCGTCTTTCAAGTAATCTCAGATTCAATTCGTATGGTGCCCAATTTTCCAGTTTTTGGATGAATCTTTCTGCTTGCAATCATTTTGAAATTGAGTATCGCCCAATGATTTTGTAAGCTCTTGTTGAGTTTGGCAACAATCTTCAAGTAGCGCCTCCATATACATATTTACGTCCTTCGCGATATTTTAATTTATTTTTATAAATATATTTGGTAGTTCTTTTATCTAATTTTTTTTTAGGAAGTTTACCTTTTTATGGACATTTTGTATATCCGATTTAGCCTCTAATTACGATGCTCTTGGCAGCACTAATGCTGAAATTTAGGGAGGGGCATACTTAATGTAACTACATATAACGAATTTGAAAGTATCTTCTAAACAAAATTATACATTCATGCAAATATATGCAAATCTGTGTAGGTATGTCAAATCTTACAAAAGTGTATATGAGTCTGTAAGTATTCATATTTACACATGCACTTCAAGTACAATTGTGCTCATAATAAAGACACCAATTTTAATGACCAAATTTATCGTCAAAGAAACAATATATATATGAGGGAATTCCAAAATTTGAGAGTATTTGAATAAAATTATTAATAAAAATTAGTTTTTTTATGATCCGAACTTAATTTTTGCCTGAACTTCATGGTTATATACGCTGCACAGTGGATCAGAATAAAAATATTGTGGAAATAAATCTGTCATTTCTAAACGGTTATAGTACTTATTTGCTATGCCTGTGTTTGATCATATGTTTCGACTATGGATTCACAATAGGGCACCTTCGACGTGCGCCCTACAGGAGTAATTTAGACATTTAAATTTTTGACACATATTTTGAATTTCGAATGAACTTCATTATGAATGAATTTATTAAAGCAAATATTTTGTAATTATAAAGCTAAAGGGAAATAATAATCTTTCAAATGCATCTTAAATCAATAAAATCCGAATGCAGTTTCAAAATAGTAAGAGGGCTATATTCGGCTGTGCCGAATCTTATATACCCTTCACCAAATTATACTTAAAAATAAAATTTTTACATATTTTTAGGTAAAAAAAATTAAATTTTTTTTTTTTCCAAAAGTTATAAAAGTTTTTTAAAATTTTTTTTTCTAATTTTTAAAAAAAAAAAAATTTTTAATTTATAAATGAAAAAAGTTTATGCCAAAAAATGCCATTTCACATCAAAATACGTGATTCGGACAGATAATTAATATATATAGTGTTTGGAAATTCGAGAAAAAACATGAATTTGCATATAAATCCGCCCCCTATTAATGAATTAGTAATCCAGATATAGATCAAAAATAGGCCAAAATCGAGGTTGTCCCGGTATTTTCCATATATCCCAGCCATTTGTGGGCCGATTTTCTCGATTTAAATAGCAACCGAGCCGGAAGAATTCCCGATATATTGATGTATGAATCAAGTATGTAAGTTATTTGGGGGCTACGGCTTGATTTCAACAATCAGACGGACATGGATATATCGACTTCGCTATCTATAACGATCCAGAATATATATACATTGTAGGTTCGCAAATGAAAAGTGTAGAAATTACAAACGGAATGACAAACTTATATATGCCCTTGTCACTCAATTTTGCAAAAAAATAATTTTTTTTTAATTTTCAAAACAGTTTTGAAACAAAAAAATTGAATTTTGTTTACCTAAAAATATTTAAAATTTGTATTTTAAAGTATAATTTGGTGAAGGGTATATAAAATAAAGCTCTCTTACTTGTTGAAATGTAAAACAATACTACTGGAAATATCCAAAGTACATACTCCAATCGGTAAGTGACAACCGCATATGTATTAAAATAAAAAAACCCAAGGTATAAATAATTTTTTTTCTGTGTTCCTTGCTGGAATTCATAGATGTTTTATTTAATGTTTTCTATAGCCTATTTTATCACCCGCCACTGTGCAAGCTGCAAGCAAATGTAATACATTAACTTTGTGCCTGCGTACCAATTGTGTTGCCTTTAAATCTGTTTCCTTTTTTTTTATTATTCTTTTTTTTTTAATTTGAGTAAACATTGTTACTTACGAATTTGTACATGTTTCTACAATTTGAGATGTTTGTAAACAAGAGTAAAACTATTTATAACTACATACATACATCATTTACATTAGGTTTGCCCCGTTTGTATGGAATCAAAGGCTTAGGTGAGCTGGATCAAAGGACAAAAAAGGATGCTCGGTTATTTCTAATGTGTTCCACATTTGTACGAAAGAAAACGTTTTATCTCATAGGATGCTCATTTAAAAGACATTTCATATGACATCGTATGATATATAAGAAATTCGATCCAGCTTACGGAAGGTTAACCCTCAAAGAATAATTTTTCTTCCTAATATTCATATAGTAATCCAAGATTGCATGGGAGAAACCAGTTAAAGACGTAACAACCCCTAAAATTATTTCATGAGTTATAAAAATACATTTCGAATATAACGATGAACTTTAATACGATTTTTTTTAGAAGTAGTTCTAAGTGAATATAATTTTCACGATTTCTTTAGCAATAGTACAATTCATTAAAAATGCCTTCCTAAATTCTAATAAATTCTTAAGAAATGAAACACATAGCAATATCCATGGAACCTAACCTAAATATAAAAACATACAAATCTATAATAATTCCCAGATATTTAATATAGAAATAAATATGAAATTGTATACACTTTTGTTTAATTTTGTTATTAAAATTCATTTTGCATTTACTTTTCCTTTAAAATATATCCGCAATGCATATAACAATAAATGTGCTTTTCAAATGAAAAAACTAAACAATTCATGGAACTTGCATTGGTTATATGCTATTATTCAAATGAAGAGTCGTGTATTTAATTACTCGCATAAACACGTGATGTTTCACATAAATCGAACCACATCGTAAACAATTGATTTTTTCGAATTTCAGGAAAAACTAAATTTTTCACAAAAAGAACATTAATTTTGTTTTTGCTCAATTTTAATAAAATTATCTCAGAACTTTTTATTGGCCCACCGAACATACAGTAAGGGACAAAATTGTTCACAAAACAACCAATATTAAATATAAATAACTTGCTTTTTCTTCTTCATTGTTTTTATTGAAATTTTTTAAATTGATTTTAATCTTTACATTATGCTTTAATAAAAAAAAGATAAAACTAACAAAAAATATTAAATTCACTTTTTAAATTTAAAAAGGTTTCACATATTAGCCGTGAACAATTATGACCCTTGACGAAAATCCTTACGTTTTTGGTAATTAATATTTCTTGTGCCCCCCTCTAGCAGTTTTAACAGCTTTTATTCGTTTTGGAATACTATTTACAAGATTTATTAGCACCTGTGGGTTAATATTTACCCACGTCTCGATAGAACGCTCCCAAAGTTCATTGACGCTGGGTATTTTTTAGCCAATATTTCCCTTTTCAATATTGACCAAAGGTGTTCAATCGGATTTTAATCCGGAGACTGGAGTGGCCAATCTAAAAGTTTAATCCCATTTTCTTCTAACCACTTTTTAGTAATTCCGGCAGTGTACTTCGGATCGTTGTCTTGCATGAAGATGTCACCCTGACCCGGCTCTAAACCAAATATATCCAAACTTGGCATGTATGAGTCTTCAAGGATTGTAATTTAATTTTTGGCACACATTCTGCCAGTTATTCGGCGTAGTACACCCAACTGGTTTCCACGAAAACAGCCCCAAGCCATCAAAGATCCACCTCCAAATTTCATTGTGCTTGTAATATTTCGCTCTTGGACTACAATTCTTTTATCAACCCATGTTTATTGGCGCCCATCAGACCCAATTCGGTTGATTTTTGTCTCATCTGACCAAGTTACCTTCATCCAGTCGTCTGTCGTAAAATGCTCGTACTTTTTTGCAAAAACCAACCGCTTTTTACGATTTTGTTAGCTTAAATAAGGTTTTTTAAGTTTTGTTCTTGGCGCTAGACCGTTGAATTTTAAATATCTTCGAACGGTTTTGGAACTTATATTTAAACTATACACACAGAAAACAGATTGGTTAAAAGTTGGTTGCAATTATGAAAATGTAGTTATATAGACCGAACTTTAATTGATATTATTAATATTTAGTGAACTCCACAGATTTTATGTATTTAAAACTGTTAAAACATAATCATAATGGAATAAGTAGTACTATTATTGTAAAATCAGTTGTATTAACCAATTCATACATTCGTCGAAAACAATTAACAGACACGGCATAGACAACCGAATTTAATTATAAATAATAGTTTTCTAAACTAAATGTTGATGACTACAATCGAAATAAATATTATCATCATAATTTTTTTTAATAAAAATACATTTTCAGTTACAGTAATCACTTTATTATTATGATGATTTCTATAATTCGGTTGTGAAAAAAGAAAATTTATTTCGGTGATAGCAATCGAAAATATGGTAGATTAGTTTTGACATTTTAGAAAAAATTAATTTCACATTTAAATGAAAATTAGAAATAGAAATAAAATAAATTTGTTTATAAATTTCTAATAATTCTGAAACAAAATATTTTAAACAAATTTTAAATATAAAATAAGTTGCAGTAATATACAGAATTCACAGATCTACATCATTGTCATAAGAGGGTATGTTTTATATTATAAAAATTTGTGGACGCATGCTTGCGGGTTTATCAAATTGTTAATTAATATTTTTTCAAAATAATCAGCAAAGGAAAAATGTTCTGGCCGCAAAAACCCGAAAACTAAAAGAGTTACAGCAAGAGTTATAGCAACGTTAAACACGTTATCAAATAAAAAGTAATGCAACAGACATGTATGAACACAGAAGTTTGCCTATGATAATTTATGTAAGTTTTGTTGCGTTTCTGTGTACAAAATATATTAGAAACGTCTTTTATTTTCAGAACTTTTTGGACAGCAATTGTCTGCGATAACTTTCTCACTTATTTATGTAAGTTTGCTGTGCAGATTGTTAATGTAGCAATATATAAAAGAGGTAGAGACCCAATGACAATATCGATCCAACCATCAAGAAATAAAATAACTTCTCCCCAAAAATTCATTACAACAAGTTTCAGAATTATAAAAAAATCTTCAGTGGCAGTTATTTTCATTTAGAAAACAATTATGTTTTTATTTCACATTCGGATTCTAAAATTTTAAAATGCAGTAATGTTTTAACGTATTTTCGGAGATACCCTATATTTTAGAAATTTTGTTTATTATATTATAACTAAATACATTAAATAAATAATAAAATCTATGAAAATAATTGCATTTATTTTGATTGGTCCGCAATACTAATATTTACGGTCTTTATCACCGAATTATTTTTTTAATTGGTTACGTGTACCATATTTGTTCTAAAATTCAATGATTTTAATTGAAAATTCGTTCACAACTACAATTTTGTGTTCTAAAAATATGGTGCTGGTAATCGAAATATTCGGCAATTACAACCAATTTATTTGATAGTGCATGCAGCCGACCAAATTCGATTGGCGACAAATTCGGTTGTGACAATGAATCTCTTTTCTCTGTGTACTCTTGGTTGAGTATTTGTGTGACCTCAGCAGCTGTATTAGCCTCACCAGACAAAATCAATCGACGAGCTTCTCGAGCACCGGCAAGCGAAAGTTTTTTTGGACGACCATATTTATTTCCCGTGGAGTTTAAACTATGCTGATTCTTTATTTTATTCATTAACCCTATTGATATATTATATTTTTTAGCGATTTCGCAATATGGGACACATTCCATTATGTCTTTTGTCATATTTTGTCTTAGCTTTTCCCATTATAAAAGGCTTAATAAATTATTTAAAAGAGTGGTCTTTTATTTAAATAACTTTAAATAATGTCCTTTACTTACGTTATTAAAAAAATTTAATTTTTTGTTTTTATATTTTTTTAAAAATTGAGAAAAAGATCTGAGGGTCAAAAATGTTCACACACGTGGATATAGTTGTTTAATTTCTTTTTAGTAAAAAAGTAATGGTACTCCAAAAAAATGTTGCCATACAATAAACAACATTGTGCCAGACTACATAACACAAAATGGGTTGCCAGACCTAAGTTAGTAAAAAAAATTTTCTAGATATATCTTTAATCATACTTTTTGTGAACAATTTTGTCCCTTACTGTATATGAAATGAATTTCTTGTAGTCAAACAATGAAAACTTCGTACATTTTGTGTATATTTTTATGTATCCCCTCTGGCCACACAAGTTTGCAAGGTATACCGATTCGAACGGAGTAATATATGGTAATAATGAAGATCAAAACATCTTTTAGTAAATTCGTTGACCACTTTTCTAATTGTCTTAATTCAAATACAGAAATTTCATAAAAGAGCCCACTCTGATATCTTATTTTTTTTTTTTTTTTTTTGGAGTATGTAAATTACAAATGATAGTTATTTTATAATCAGTTAGGATAGGGCTGAGGGGGCTTTGTTCCCTTTTATTACTTTATACTCATTAATGTTAATTATTCTTTCAAAAACATATATACTTATAATGTGTACGAGCATAAAGATGTTTCTTCTATAAGAGATAATATGGGGAAAAAACCCTATTTTGCATGTCCCGAATTTATATGCATGTAAGTTTTTATAGGAACCATGTAACAGTATACAGAGAAAACTGATTCGTGATAGCAACCGAATTTGTTGCCAATCCAATGATTCGGCCTTAGTGACCGAATTTTACAGTTGTAGCTACGAAATTTTGGAAGGGGTAACAAATCTTTTGTTGCTTCAACCGAAATTCATCTGTATCAACTGACTATCTGTTGATAGAACTGAAAAATTCTATGTGTGCAACAGAATCATTCGATTGGCAACAAATTCGGTCGCTATATCGAATCTGTTATCACTGTGTATGAATAATTTGTTTTATCAAAAACATAACTAATATTTAGGTTAAATAAAAAAACAAAAAAAAAAAAAAAAAAAGATTGATAGTGACATCCTTAAAAAATTTACGATGAGGATATAATAGCAGATTCTGCAGAACAAAAGTCCTGAAAAAACCGTTATCGTAACCAATTCAAATCAGTAGCATTTTTTTTTGAAACTGTTAATTTAAAAATATAATCATGCCTTTATGTTCCCAATAGTACAAATTAACTTTAAAGCAAACTTTTTCTATTACTTAAAGTTGCAATTTACTTTTACGAATTTAAAGGCTAGT
The DNA here is from genome assembly GCA_942486065.2 of Calliphora vomitoria. NCBI lineage: Eukaryota > Metazoa > Arthropoda > Insecta > Diptera > Calliphoridae > Calliphora > Calliphora vomitoria. Next base: position 92,897,539 of record OW818031.2, read on the forward strand.
TGTACTAATGGTCCTTAGAATAAGAGATTCATAAAATTGTTTTCACATTTAGAATTTTTCAAAAATATGCCACATAAGAAAATTGTAAACAACAATCTATTTAAATATATAAATGTCTTTGTAAGTTTCTTTGTTTGTTTGTTTGTTTGTTTGAGCATCACGCCTAAACGGCTGAACCGATTTTATTGAAATTTGGAACGTAGATAGATCCTTACTTGAAAGCGTCAATAGGCTATACTTGGACTAGAAAGGGATAAACAGGGGGAAAACCGATTTTTTTTAATAAAATTCTTACATATTTTTTTTTTTACTACGGCACGGGTAGCGAAGCGCACCGGGTCAAGCTAGTTTTTAACTATAATTATCATTAAAACTTACACGTAATTACCTTCTTTATACCCACCATTATATATTGATTTTGTCATTCCGTTGGTAAAATATCGAATTTTAAGACGATCTAGCTATGTCCGCCCGTCTGTTGAAAACACAATAGAACCCAAATAAAAGGAGCTAGATAACAAATACTCTGTTGATAAGGTTTGTTTGGTATTGAAAATGGGAAATATCGGTTCATTATTTCACCTAAGTAATCCCCAACAAGATCCTCTTCAGGAAATGGCTAGAACATTCATAATTGTCTTATATTAATTAATATCGTGATGAAATTGAACTTAAACATGTTTTATATGAACCAAAATCTTTCAACTAACTTGTGATGATCCGTCCATGATTGGACCTACCGCCCATATAACCCCTATATCAGAAAAAATATCTTATTATCAATAAATATTATATATATTTACACAAAATTCAACATAAGTCATTTAAAGTTTTAAGAAATTAATCACTCTATAAAATTACGGCCCATAAATGATTCAAGTACCCATAGAAGGCCAAAACTACATATTGATGGTGGGTATACAAGATATAATACTCTTAGTATAACACTCCTTATTATGCTAATATGTATAGATGATGGTGTCAAAATAATTACATAATTCACTTTGCCTTGATTATTTGATTTATTATTTATTATATTGTTCTGTCACTTCTTTAAGGATGCATTAAATTAATTCTTGTTTGCAATGTTGGTAAATAATAATATACTTTGCTAATTTAAATCTAAAGTGTAGATTATAGTTATAAGTACTTGTATATGCACATTGTGGCAGTAAGATATTCGTGCCAAAGTTCAAACACTTGTAAACATGAGTTTGTAACAAATACGAAACGAATACTCGAATTTGTGAAGACATGTTTTGCATACGCATATACGAGTACAAATTCGTACTGTGTAATGAGAGTTGTATACAAATTTTTAGCTGAAATACTGTAAATCTGGAATCGTTACTGTGGTTTTGATGACGATATATTTGATTATATTTTACTGAATTAAATTGTCTACAATATTCATTGCCACCCTATAAAGAACATTCAGCATTCTTATGTATAAGGAATTTGATATGACGATGTCAATAAAAATATTTTTGTATCTTTTTACCAAAATCACGTGAAGAGTCGCTTAAACACTATGTCCGTTTGACCTTGTGATCAAAGTACAGCTCGTCATTTAAAGGTTATATAAATTATAGTTTTTATGAATGGATTTTTTTCTTATTAGGTGCATCTGAATTTTACTCAAAATTAGTTTTTAATATCCTCAACAAATTTAATTAATTGCCTCTTTTTCGACAACTTTTCAAATTACTTTAGATCACTGTAACTCAACAATATTGGTAATCCAACATGACTTTTTTCCAATATTTTTATAAATCAGAATAAGAACTTGTTCATAAATATTATGAAATTGTACATGAAGGAATTTTTTTTTTTCTTTTTACGTAAATTTTTTGATATTTTATTATAATTTGCATTATCTAATGATTTAGCTCAATAATTTTTGTATACTAGCCATATATTGAGCAATCTTTCAAGGTGATTCTACAAAATCTGAAATGTAAAAACATCATTAAACATTAATTAATATTAAAACATTTTGTCTTCTTTTTAAAATGCCGATTTTGCAAAAAAAAAAAACAAAGTCAAAAACATTTTGCTAAAAACAATAGATAATAAGTAACATTGATGAAAAAAAAAATACCTGCTGGGCCAAAATTTCAAATATTGACCCCCTCAAACTCAGAACCGATCTTGTTGAAAAATTGTGTCTGAATTACTATCCAATAGAACTAACTAACTTCATCCCAATCGGAAGACATCGATTTCAAAAGTTGGTTCACTTGATATGAAATGCCCCATATATGTATAATTAAGATAATGTACTTAATTTGTAGGTATGATTCACTTATTAACATTTTTTTTATCAAATTTCTTCATTATACAGATATCCAAACGAAATCCACACAAATAATTTGTATATAAGCTGAACTCACACTATCAAATTTAGTACCGATCGGTCTAAAATTTACCATAGCTCTCTTACTGGCCTACCTAAATAAAAGCGTAAGGCGGAACGTTTCTTTACGCTTAGCTTTAACGCTGAAATGTCATACCTAAATAAAAGCGCCAACGCTACGTCAAACAATAAAAACAAGGTTATCAAAAAAATTAATATAACAACCCGGATTATTTAAACAGTAAAGTACCTTGCAGTATTGGTGTTTCTGATTTTTGTTTCGTGATTTGTAAACTAAAATTTTATCAAAGAAACTAAATATTAAAGTTTAAAAATGTGTTTCTTGCATATTTGTTTCTCCTTTTGTATGTATGTGTTTACTATTAAACGCGCTGTCAAAATCGGATTTTCCAATTGCAAAGCGTTGCCGTCGCGTTATTTCGGTATGCTGCATACAAATTGTATGAGCATGAGATTTTTTGACAAGTAAAAATCGCCTTACGCTCCAATTTAGGTATGTGTGTTATAAGGACCACTCTCGAAACTTTCATTTTGGCTTAATATGATATATGGGCAAACCATTTAACGAAATAAACGAATATCTGGGCTAACAAAAGCCTTTCTGTATTAAGGTAACGTTATATAATTTTTATTTGAACTTATATAATTTTCTGATATCGTTAAGGGATTCAAAGAAAAAATAAATTCATAATTGGAATGAATTATTTAATAAATATTATTATTCGAACATGACTTTTATTTCCCAAACTTTTTTCATTCGAAATAAGAACATGTTCATAAATATTATAAAATTGTACATGACGGAGATTTTAGCTTCTTTTTCCATAAATGTATATATAATAAATTTATAGAAAACAAAAATGTGAGAAAAGTGCATGTGGGCAATTCCATATCATCGTACGTGACATTTGTACGCCTATAGAGTGGAACAGATTTTACAAAAATAAGAGTATCTGAAAAATAATTTGGTCTTTATGTTCCATTCAGTATGTACTATATTTTAAAAAAATAATAAGTTCTTTCGCAACATTGTTGTCCAAAACATAGAGCGAAATAAAGGCATATCGTACGTGACATAAAACGGAAGTAGTTTTTAGGTACATGTAGAAATATGTGAAAATTTGCGAATCGTGAGAGGAGTTATGTTTTCTTTTAATTTCTTGCACTAAACCCAATATTTTTCCTTTACAATCCGTCATATTTAAATAAAAATAATCTTTGGATGATTTTATAATAAATAAAATTTAATATCGTACGTGACAGATTTTTCTCCTATAGTAAAACAATATATATTCTTTAAATATATGTATACAAAATCTAAAAAAATAATAGCAAATATATATTCGGTTTCAATACAACAATTCGATAATAGCAAAAAAACAATCAGAATCAAACTAATTTCATACTACATGCTAATTGGAGCTTAGTTTTCACCACAATTTTGGCCTAAAACATACCATTTAAGTTAAAAATATAAATATAATCTGTTCAAACTATTATTTTTGCTCTTAAAATGTTATAATAAGCTCTAAATACTTTCACATAGTAATATTTTAGTGTTTTCTCCTATTCAAATCATCTTGAAAAAAAGTTTCAAGGGTTTTTTGTTTTGTCAGTCGTGGTAGTCATTCTCGTGGAATTGCCCATATACTATTTGAGAAATTAATTGTAAATGTTATGAAATGAAATCAAATATACTATTGATTTATGTTGAAACTTTTTTCAGTGTTAAAACATAATACCAAATATTTTCAAGCGAAATTTCAAAAACTGAAAAAGATTTGGAATGCTTTAATAAAATAATAAATTAGTGATTAAATAAAACGCAAAAAATAATCATTAAAATTATGGTTTTTAAATAAAAATTAAGCAATAAAAATCATTCATTATCATCTTCTGAGAATAACATTGATGTAATCAATTATTTTCTCTTATTGTTCCTTGTATTTGAATTTTAGTTTGAAATTTCGAGGGCAGAAAATTTAGACCTCCTCACTTAAAACTATTAAAAATATGAAATACTTGTACATGTAGTTCGTTTGTTAAGAACCACTTCAGTTTTCTATTGGACCACAACTATTAAAAAAATAATATATTTTTTTTACTTGTACTTCATTAAACTTAATGCCAAAATTATAGTTTTTAAAGCAATTTCGCACATCAATTAGAGTAGCAATGGAATAACTGACCAAGACAAATGATAAGACTAGGGATTCCTAAAAAATTTTAATCCGATTGGATACGATTGTTTTGGTTTCAATTACAAAAACAACAAACATTTGATAATATATTAAGATGTCATAACTCAATTTGAAGTTTAATTGTCAGGAAATATAATCAATATTTTTAAGTGAGTTTATAAAATTCAAGGTTTCCAACTATGGGTTAGAAGTATCCTTCCTCCCAGAGGAGTAATACAAAAAAGTAATCCATCCAATAAAATATTTAAATCGAACACTTCTGACCGATGCACACTGTGGTAAATCACAAATCTAGCTGGACAAAATAAAAAATGTCTGGCAAAATTCCTTCTGATCATTCAATCAGCTTCTCAATATAATAGGTAACAATAATTCATGTTTTGTTTTTTTCTTTTTAGCTCTGATAAGGAAAAAGTAAGCTTAAAAGTCAGTTGCTGTCAACACATATATTCAGATTTCAAATGTGTAGAAGCATATTTGTTGTGTGACTTTGGTTTATGATTATTATTAAGGATTATTTCAAGGAAATATATTACAATTTTCATTTAATTATTTCTACTGTATTAAAAAAAACAACTTTTTATGAGAAGTTCAGAAAGTGCAAAAAATAAAATATTTCCTTTTTTCAAGTAGAGTTAAAGCTATTTATTTCAGATAGTTCCGGTGTAAAACTATATTTGGGTTAATCTCTCAAGTGTTCACCTTAATGTAAATCAAAAACATTATGCGCATTTTTACGTTCTTTACCGAAAGAAAATTTTTTGAAGAATGGGTAAAAAACACCCAAAATACACCGCGAAAAAAATTGAGTTTTTATAATCTATATAAATATATAAATGTCTTTGTAAGTTTGTTTGTTTGTTTATTTGAGCATCACGCCTAAACGGCTGAACCGATTTTATTGAAAATACTTGGACCAGAAAGGGATAAACAGGGGGAAACCGAATTTTTTTATAAAATCCTTACATATTTTTTTTTACTACGACAGGGGTAGCGAAGCGCACCGGGTCAAGCTAGTCCTTTATATATTTGAACTCATTTTTTATTTAACTCATAAGTGAGAAGTGAACCCAATGCGATTTATTAATTTTGTCCAGTTAGATTTGTGATCTTTCACACTGTGCGATGTCAGACATTTTTGTATTTTTTATTTAAATATCTGTTATTTAAATAAATCCCAGTAAAGGTTTTAGCAGGAATTGAAGATGAAAAAAAGTGTAATTCAAGCCTTGAGACAAGTGTCAAGGAATTTAATTATAGTTGTTATAGTTTATTTCATGATACAAAAATAGAAGGTAGTCTCACTTTCTCTTTTTGTCGCCATATTAACGTTCTGACGCTTATTGGAATTATGAAAAATCATGCTACCGTATTCATTCTTAAAATCCCATTTTTAGTTTATTTAAAAGTAAAAAAAAATAAAACAGCAAACAAAAAATTTAATACAAAAAAATGTTAACTAAAGAAATTTGTTTTTGAAATAATTACAAACACAAAAAGCAAGAAGCCGAAACAAATTTTTAATATAAATTACACATTAAAATTAAATATTTCTTAAACGTTATTTCCCTTTTTTGATATGTGGCAAGGACTTTTTTATTGTTTACATAAAAATAATTCCAATAAACTTCAAAAATATTTTTGTGAAAGAGAAGTGGAGCAACCATAGAATAATATATCCATAGAAGCGTTACTGAGAGGGAAAAAACCTAAGTCTGTTGTCAAAAACCTAAGTCGTGAGAATGTATTAGTACATAGTTTTGTGGTTGTATTGGTGCCTTTTTAATTTTCACCAGACACACAGAGTTCTATAAAAATGTTTAAATTTTAATTTATTAAAATTTTCTTCTATTTTCAATACCAAAAATTGAAACTCTGTTCTGTAAAAAAAATTCCACCACAGATAAAATTAGTGTCAAAAATTAATAAAAAATATTTTTTTTCATTTGAGCCAAATTAACGTGTTTTAGAAACAAAAATGAGCTGCGAAGTGTTCAAAAAAATCATCAAATATTGCGTGGAAGTATAATAAAGTGGTGTTAGGTCTGTATTAAGTCGGAAAATCAAAGTTAAAATTTCAATGATTTTGATGTGTTTAATTATCTCACAGGTATGTTGAATTCACATATCACAAGTACGTGTGAAGAGAGTAATTATTGTTACTCTCAGCTTACTCTCAGTTGCGCCTCTAGTTGTACCCTATGGGAGCAACCTTGTATATTTCAATCATGGTTTATATCAATAGCATTCTCCAGTAAAAAGCAAAAATAAATTCAAGGCATATGTTTTTGTCTGAAAAATATTAAATTGTTTAAAATATTTTCCAAGTTTTCAGGGCAAGTTTAAATATGCACAAACAAATAAAAATAAGCAAGAAAAAATCTCCAAAATAGAAAAACTGCATAGATATGAATAGGAAAAAATCAATATTAGACGTTTAAATTAATTTTATTTTAATAAAAAATATGGTTACAATCTACAACCTATGTTTCCAGTTTTCAAAATGAAATAAATATAATTTACATAAAATGGGAAAAAAATGTTTTATAAAAAAAAAAATATGTTTGTGACAAAATTGTTTATGCTTTCAATAGACAGACAAACTGACAGACATAGTAAGAATGTCTTTAAGTTACATAACAGCCCAAAATATATATAAGTTATAGGATCTACAATAGGGCTATAACTTTTTTACATTTTTTGCAAATATCAAAATGGCCCTAGCATAGAATAGACCATTGAAAGTTATTTAAAAAAATGGTATTACTTTTTCGCGGATGTCAAAAACGTTCACCCACAAAACGCGGTAAAATTAGAATATAATTTTTTCATTTTTTATCCTGGCTCGAATATATATTTAAAATTTGCTACTTTAGTATAAAAAAATAAAAAATAAATAATAAAAATTTTGGAAAATTTTGACATCAAAAAATCGTTTTAAGGGTGAGGTTTTATTCCAACATGACCCGAAAAAATGCTATCGAAAATAACACAACATTTGCTATCGCGTGGTGCTAGGGCCAAAATTTGGTTATAGCCATAATCTACAAACAATAATCCATGTATAGTATTGGGTAAGTAACTCAAAAAAACTCTTTAACAAAAATATGACTCCATGGTTCAGGAAAAATGCATTGTTTCCTAAAAATTGGTAAAATATTCAAAAACTTACTTTCCAATGAAAAAGCTTGAAAAATAACTCTGAAAATTATATATGCACTCAAGTAAAATTTCAACAAAATGGTTTAAGGCCCTTAGTGCTTATTAATCAATTAACTATTTTTAATTGAATTTAATGTTTTATTTCTTTTTTAAATTGGACACAATCTAATTTTAGACCTGCGAGCTTAAGCCTGAAATAAGGGCCGCCCTAATATACATACGTTTTGTTTAAAGTGCTTGAAATAAGTTCGAATGACTACGAGTTGTTACCGTATTTACGCAAATAAATTTCACAATATAAGCACAAACATATAGAGGTATCTTAAGTAGTAGGTAGTTGACGTGTTGTTTATGTTTCTGTTGTATATTCATTCGTTCGTGCAAGTGATAGGTGGGTAGACCAATAAACAGTGTTTTTATTGAGTGCTAATTGATTTGGTCTTAAGATGCATCCACAAACCTAAACGCTTTGGTTGTGTTCGTTAGTATTTGATGGTATGCAAGTTTGTGTGTTTGACGCACGCACTATGCTGCTTTTCTAAATAAACAAATACAATCACAACTTTGTTTAAATTATATCAATAACAACAATAGGCAAGTACACGCACGCACGTTTAATACAGTAATGATGCGGTTATTTTACTGAATGTGTTTAATTAAATTCCATAAACTTTAAAGAAACCACAAGGGGGTTAAATGTTGCAATAAATTTAAGTTCGAGTTTAAGTATATGATTTGTTTTTTTTTATACGTTTTTCTTTTTTTGGAAACTGTTACGAGAATAACGAGAATTCCAGGAAAAGGACTATACTCCTCGAAATTGCACAATAAACTAATGTGCATTGAAAAAAATGTTTACAGCATGTCTTGAAACAAAATTCAGTACTTGTTTTGTTTCACTTTTTTTTTTTGGCAATGAGTATTTTTTTTTGTTATTTTTTTTTAGTTATGCTTTTAACAAACATTTCATCGTCATCACCATCACCATCGTCCGTCCTCCTTCTCAAATTTGTTGGTTACTCACGCAGTTTAGACTTTGATAGAAACAGCCAAAATATGTTTTATTTTGTTTTTGTTTTGTGTGTAGTCGGTGTTTTTGTTGTTGCTTGTTCTAAAACAGTGGTTGGGTTTGGTTTTGGGTTTGTCGGTTTTCCTGTTTAATAAAAATGCGCAATTTTCATTTTCATGGGAGGCTTAATAGATGAGAGAGAATATGTTTTTTTTTCTGTTTGTTTTGTTTCCATTTTTGCCTTCATTTGTTTAAATGTTTGTAGAAGGTACTGCACTCGAGTGCATTTTAATTGATTTTTTTGTTGTTGCTATTCATTGCATGTGTACATAAGAGACTGTGTATTTGTATGCATGAATGCATACATGTGTGTTAAGCATCATTATCAGCAGGAGCATCATGCCACTGCCACCATTATTATTATTGTTATCGTTGTTACTGCAAGAGTAAGAGTTTCTCATTGAAGTACATATATGTGTGTGCATGTGTAAATAATAAACATAATGAAAATGTCAGTCATAACAAGAGCATTATTTAAAATACTCTGCATATGCTTGGCATGTGTTTCAAAGTATCTGTATGAATGCATGTCTCGTGCATGCGAGCAGACTCGTTTGCATCAGGGCGTATGAGCAACAATTTGAGTTTTTTTTTTTTCATAAGTTCATACGCTGTGTGTTATTCTCAGTTTTGAGTGTAATCAGTGTTGCCAGATAAATTTTACCTCATGTCCCTAATCAGAAAATGAAAGTCTACAAAAAATCCCAATTTTTTTTTTTTATAGAATTTATAGAAATACATTTTTTGTTAATAAAAACATTAATTCTATTGTTTTTACTAATTTGTACTAAGTATGTTGAGTTTAACAAAACAGCTTTATTTAAATTTATTTCAAAACAGCTTATTCAATGTGTTTGGATTAGAACTGTTCGGATTTTTCAATGAATTCGCATTTAGACTAAACATTGATTCATAACTCTTAAAATTATCAAGTATCTATCCTGTAACTTTACACGAATATAGAAAATGATTCAGTTATCACCTTAAATTTTTTAAGACTTTTGTAAAAGAAAGGATTATAAAGTATATGGAAGAAATTGCATGAAAACAGAAAACGCTATCTTTATTTTATTTATTTAAAAATTTTTTTAAAAAAATTATAAAAAAAACTTAAAAAAAAAAATTTTTTTTTGAAAACAATTTTGAAAAAAAATATTATTTTTTAAATTTTGAAAAACAATTTTGAAAATTTTTTTTTTAAATTTAGAAAAACAATTTTGAAAAAAAAATTTATTTTGTTTACCTAAATATATTTAAAATGTTTATTTTAAAGTATAATTTGGTGAAGGGTATATAAGATTCGGCACAGCAGAATATAGCTCTCTTATATTAAAAAAAAAATCAAAAAACCTAAATTTTTATTTAAAAACAAAGCGATGCATTAGGGACATTTTTTCACTATAGAAATGTATTACATTTGAAGTGTGTTTAAATAATAATCATTGACGTTTGTTTAAATTACCGATGTTCGAAAACTTTTGGGTTCTTATTTGCGTTTGATGGTCTTATTTTCCCGTTTTTTTTTTAATAAAAAATTTAAAATTCCCAAAAAATTTAATAAAATGCCTGTAATACCTCCAAATTTGGTAAAATCCCCAAAACCTCCCCCACGAAATGTTGTCCCCAAATCAAACTTGAAATCTCCGATTTTGGGATAAATACCCTCATATACTTAGCAACACTGAGCTTAAGAGAATTCCACTCATTTCCTTGATGTAAATAAATTCAGTCTTGCTGTTTGGAGTGTTACATTTTTGCTATGTGTACTTTTCAGGTCATGTGTACGATGGTGTTAGTAATTATTTGTTGACTTTAAATTCATACAAACATACAATTTTATTTAGATTATTAAACTGTCTGGGGATTGAAATACTAAATTGTATTTATATGCAAATTAGAGTATTGTGTTTTCTTAAACTGTAGGAATATTTTTGCAAATCTAAATATGCAAATATACCTAAACTAACACAAAACACTTACATCTTTATTCATTCTCAAGTATCTCCGAAATTAGTCTACTAATGCCTAATGGGATACATATGTCTATGTTGGATTCAGTGTCTGTGAATCCCTACAGTTCTAAATTGTTAAATCCTGTTTATCTTTAATGTTTCAAATTGAATTTTGAGGCATCTGTCAGCACTTATTTTGTTCTTCAGTAGCTAAAACTAACTGATGGAAAAGTCGTCGGAAGTTCATTAAATCTGTAAAATTAAGGAACAAATTTTACTTTTATGATTTTTTTAACATTATAATTATTTTTCAGATGTTTTAAATAAATCCAGAGAAAATCATCTTTTAATTATTGTCTGTTGTTGGGCCTAAACGAAAGTAGCTAGCTGGCTGAAATTTTCGGCTGGCAATACACGGTATACTGTTTGAGCACTCATAAATTATTGATTATGCGGCAATCCTGATAAAATTTTGCACAAATAGTTCTAAGTACTCTGAAATTATATTGTAAATTATGAAGAAAATCGGGCAACATTTGTCCCATTTGTGAGCTCTATGCACTTTTTCCTACCTTTCTCAAATTTTTGTATCACTTCCAAAAAAAAAAAATTGTCTAGGTCATCAAAATAGGTACACTGGCTCAAAGCCAAACTCGTACACTCGGAAATTTTTTATATATCTCTTAATTTCGGCTTACCTGTTAGAGTTATATAAAAAGTGTGTTTGGGTGGCTTGTAGCCAAACACATTTAAAAAACACTGTAAATAAGAATTAACCAAAAAATCCTTTTAAAGCCAAACTCGTACATTTAACATGGATGCTAAAAAAGTAACAATACCATAAAAATCAATGGAATGGAATCCTATTTCTTGAATATGCATTTATAGTCTCTTAGGCATTTTTTCCATTAGTTTGCAGCAAACGGTGGGATCAATGTTTTCGCATTCATCAGTAAGAACTCTTTTCAATTCCTCTCTGGGCAGGTGTCTCCATTATATGAGAACAATTGTACAACAACCACGACCTGACATTGTAAGCTTTATGCATATGATCATTATCCTGGTAGAAGTAGTAATTGTTTGAAAGACTCCGTTTTTGCTTTGATAGTGGCAATTCCAGTTTTAAAATTTCAAAATACATGTTTTGGTCCAATGTCCCTTCGATGAAATGAAGAGAACCTGAACCAGCTGCCAAGAAAGACCCTTAAACCGTCACCGATCCATCACCATGCTCTACAGTCGATTTTACATGTTTTGGTAAGACCTCCTCATTAGCCTTTCGCCATAAATATGGTTTTCCATTATAGCCAAATATGTTAAATTTTCTCTAGTCTATGAACAACACATCTTTACAAAAAGAATAATACTTTGACTTGTGTAGTTTGGCGAAGTTTAAGCAGTCCTGTTTATTTCTTTTGCTAAGCAAAGGCATTCTTCTAGCCATTATACTATTCAAATTCGCTCTATGGAGTATATTGCGGTTGGTTTGGGCGCAAGCTTTCTTTCTCGTAGTGCCTTCCGCAATGGACGTTAGTTTGGAAGAGCATGCAAAGATATAATTTTTACACGCTCTGACAATATTTCGCTTTTCAGCTTCACAGAATATTTTACTGTGTGCTTTTTTGGTTTTATTTTCTTATTTGTTTTGAAGTTCTGTATCGTTTTAGAATGTATTGGATAGTAGAATGACTCCTTCTCAGAATTTTGGGAATATCACGAAGAGATTTTCTATCCCCCGAAAGCTTTACAGCAAGCTTTCGGGTTTCTTCGGTTGTTTGTCCGTTTTGTCTTCCAATTAGATATTTTTTGTATAAAACTTTATGATTTAATAAAAAAATATTTGATGGTTTTTAATTTTGCATCACTTTTCATCCATAGGCACAAAGCAAAGATATTCTTTTCTGAAATAAGGTTCGCTGTACTAGTTTGGCTTACCTTCTAACATACTTCCTTTGTTTAAATACCCATTGTTTTCGTGTATCATTTTTAAATAAGCTGCATTTTAATATTACAAAATATAAAGTTAGGTGTACGAGTTTGGCTTTGAACCACAGTATTTTTTGAGAGATGATGTAATCGTTGGAGTCTAATCACTTTCCGCAGAGACGTTTCTTCAGGTTTGGAAACAATTCGAGTCTATATCCGGCATAGATTCATAGATTTTTGCCATCGAAACAGCACATGTGTGTAGCCTTTCTAACAATCGGGTGTTAGAAAATCCCGCAGCCATCTTTCGGAAAGCTTTCTCATACCAAAATGATCATTCAAAATTGAAACCACTTTTTATCATTGAAAGCGGAGACTTGATTTGTTGATTTCAGTTAAGAGCCGGGAAGTTCAAAAATTCGAGGAATTATTGGCCCGCCCTCGTACTTACTGATGTACAGGGGTTTAGAAACAATTTTTTGGAAAAAATTCGGTATTTCGGGAACTATTGTTACGAAATTACACATGGTTGGAGCTGAGGTGTTTTCGAGTTGATTTGTTCAAAGCTGGTCATTTAGGGTCTCAACTTTTTAAAAAAAATCTACAAAAACCCATTTATGATCCGAATGAGCTGAAATTTAAAACATAAATAGTCTTTAAGAAGATCTACGATAAAAAACTTGCGTGTGCAGGTTATCTCTATTAGTTGAAGAGACTAAATTTATTGAATTATTTGTTTTTAATTTTGCTCGATCTTTTTACGTTTTTTTTAGATATGGCTGACCTACGGAGGGTGATTATTTGATTTTTTTTTTATCAAGTTACCTTTGTAAACCATGTCAGTTATTATGTTTAATGTCAATAATGTTCATTTGTTGTTAATCTGATTAAAATGAGTGACCAGAAAAAAGTGCGTACTAAAATTATTAAATATTTTCAACAAAACCCAACTTGGTCCTACAAAAAGTTGGTCAATCAATCAAAAGTCAGCTACCAAACTTTTTCCAATGTTATTGCAATACCGGGAAAACTTGTCCGTTGATATAAAACCTGGTTCAGGTACAAGGAATGGTACACATGATGTTTCTAAAGCCAAAAAAATAGAAAGCATTTTCAAAAGGGCTCCCAACATTTCCGGTAGGAAAGAAGCCCGGTTGAAAGTACTCGGTCTATTTGGTACGAAAAGTTAAAGCCGATGAAGATTTAAAAGCATACAAGGCTCAAAAAGTACCTGACACGAACTTTGCTAAAACTTTAAAGGCCAAAGACAGAGCACGGAAATTGAAGTCAAATTTTATACAAAAAATATATCTGCTGCATAATGGATGACGAAATGTACGTATGGAAAATTTTTCGCAGCTTCTGGGTAAATTTTTTTATGTTGCAGATGCTCGAGGGGATAAAGAAGAAAAATTTAGGACCCAAAAGCAGACAAAATTTCCCAAAAAGTTCTTGGTATGGCAAGCAATATGCAGTTGCGGCGAAAAAGCCAAATATTTATTACAAAGAGCTCTATAAACACAGAAATTTACAACAAGGAATGTTTACAAAAAAGGATGCTTCCATTCATAAAACTTCTTAGTGTGTCCACTTAATTTTGGCCTGATTTGGCACCCTGTCACTATGGTAAGAAAGGTCTTGAGTGGTAAAAGAACAATAATGTGGTATTTGTACCAAGAGAGGCAAATTCTCCAAACTGCCTGGAGCTAAGGCCAGTGGAGAGATATTGGACTCTTGTTAAAAGGGAATTGAAGAGCACAAAAAAGGTGTCCAAAAGTGTGGTAGATTTTTAAAGCACTATAAAAATTATAATGGAAGTTTTTTCGAAAATGGTTCAAAATTTCATCATTACTGATTAGAACTATAAAAACATTTTTTTTTTTTTTGTAAATTGTAACAATAATTTCAATCAAATAAAAAAATATTCAACACTGTAAGTTTATTGGTTTAATTTTTATTAACATATACATATGTATGTTAAAAATTTTTCAATCTCAGTCCATAATATGTATGTGGTACCCGGGCAGTGATGTTAACTTTTTTGATTCGATTTCCGTACATCCCTAAAAAAATTACCGTTTTTTGGGTAAAATTACCGTATACAAAGTCTTGTACAAAAATAATAATATTTTCTTACAATTTTGTGAAAATGAGCGAATTCACTTAATTGTGAACAAATTCGAAAAGAATCCATAGATTTTTATGATCGATATCTCATTTTTTTCCTATTACATGTGGCTTTGTGATGAAGCCATAAATCTGAACAATTTCTGTCGTTTTCGATTTTTCATGATTTAGTTTAAAACAAAAAAATTTTTATTTTCACGTAAAAAATTTTTATTTTCACGTAAAAAATATATTTTTTGTTTCAATTTGTTAGTATAACTCCGAAACTATTGAGCCGATTGAAACTCAATATATATGTGAAAATTTGTACATAGCATAGGGAAAATGTTTTCAAAATTCAATCAATCGAAAAAAGAACATTAACTACTCAATTGTATGTATATCAAACAAAAAACTAAAATTTTGTGAAAATGAGCGAATTCACTTAATTGTGAATAAATTCGAAAATAATCCATAGATTTTTATGATATATATATCATTTTATTCCTATTAAGTATGGCTTTGCGATAAAGCCATAAATCAGAACAATTTCTTTCGTTTTCGATTTTTTTAAAACAAAAAAAATTGCTATTTTCACTATTATAATTCCGAAACTACTTAGGTAGCCATGATGCATCAAATCAATACAGTGCATAGTCAAGCCTTTGATTGCAGTTGACCTGTGTTATGTGTAACTTGTTATATATAACTTTTGGAGTCGAATGCTTAAAAATTTAAACTTTTTCAAATTACCGTACAAATGTAAAAATTACCTGCCTACCGTTCGGATGTCTAAATTACCGTACGGTTAACAACACTGTACCCGGGTGACCTGTCACCCTGTTAAGGGTGTTAAATATAAAATGATTTACAACTCCCTCCCAAGTCGAGACACAAATGTGTCCATTATAAAAAATAAATATAACAAAAAGTTAGGAGTTCTCAGAAAGTTTCAAGCGCCTAGAAATTCTGCATACATAGAAAATTGCAATTAAATTACAAAAAGTTACCCGGGTACCCTGTCATACACATAAGGGTTAAGGAGATTTACAGAAAACATGCATACATAAGTAAGTACTTTTAGTGCAAGAATATTTAGGTTTATTTATTTTTTAAATTCTTCTCGATCTTTTTTTGTTTTTTTAGATATGGAGGGTGGACATTTTTTTTTTTAAATTATAAGCAGTATATTAAATTTCAGCTCATTCGGACACTTGGATTTTAGGCGATTTTTTAAAAAAATGTGAGCGTGTATTTTTTCTAATTAAGCGTAAAGAGCTTTATTAAAAACTTGTGTATCCCAGTGAAATTTTCTGTAAAAAATGTTCGTAGAATATTTTAGTCCTTAGATGTCCTATTTGAAAGAAATTTTTTTGATTTTCTCGACAAAAAGGTAGATGAGTAGATGAGATAGAATGTTAAGATTTTCCACAAAAATGATCCCCATCAAATTCGACAATATAACGCTGACAATAAGAATTCTCTCAGACATGGCTGAAAATCTAAAATGTATCAGATTTAATTAGACAAGTTGAATTTTCAGTAAAAATCACTAATTGTCACCATATACAGTCAGAGTAAAAATTTTGTATACAACAAGCATTTTCATCCATGATTCAAATATACAAGGTTACTCCACTTCTTTCTCACAAAAAATTGTTTGAAGTATATTGGAATTTTTTTGATATTTGCTTTTTGTAAACAATTAAGAAAGTTGTTGCCAGATATAGAAAAGGGGAAAATATTATATTTGGAAATTTTCATATGAAATGTGTAATTTATTAATAATATAAAATTATTATTAACAATTATTAGAATTAAAAGAACAATACTTATAAAACAATTTTATTAATTTATAAATTTGTTCATCTTTTTATTTACAGATTTAATTTTATATTGTTCTTTCAGAGTACAATTTAGGAAACGAATTCTAAAGAAAGTTCTTCCCAAAAAAAATCTTTTTAAATTTTTTTCGTCTAATAACGAATTTGAATTAAATAACATTTTTTTCATATAATTTAGACTAGTTGTTCTATTTTAGCCAAAAAATCTCCATTAGGTTTATATAAGCCACCCTCGGACACTTGGTTTACAAATGTATAATTGTTATCTTTTTGTTTTGATGTTCCGAAACCGCATTTTTTCAGTGCCATTTTTGATTTAGTTCCCCCAAAGTTTTTCAGATTCTTGTTGTTCTATAAGCTATAAAGAGAATATTAATTTTGTATAATATAAACAAGTATAAGAGTATTATTTGCCTCAGCTTGGTCTTCTTCATGAATTGTGCCATAAATAGTATGGCTTATAGTGCTGTCGACATCAATGGTTTCAAAATCTATTAAATTATCATTATCTGCTTTCACGTTGGTTTCAGTGCTTAAAATTTGTTCGTTGCGTCCTATATATAAACTTAATTTAAAGCAAACTAATATAAGTATATACTTATTTTAATTATATCTAAAATATAGATTCGTAACCTATATTTAAACTCAAGAGGTGACGGATGGTCATGCAATCCACTTTTTTGATGTCAAAACATAATCCATACCATAATGTTCCTTAACGTATTTAAAGAAAAGCGGCAGTGCATTATTATTCTGCAATATCGCACGTTGAAATGGTAGAAGGTTACCGCTTAGGCGGGTTGGAAAAAGTTTGACTACAATTTCACTCATTGATTTCAACACTTTATCTTGTTCTGGGAGCGCAAGCCCATAACCTTTGCTTAATGTACGTAAGTCTTTTTGTTTTGTTTTTGTGTTGAAGACATCAAACCAGTCATTAATAACTTGAAACAATTCTGAACATAAAATAAAGTTTTCTGCATCGCAATTAGGCATTGTGTACATCGTAAAAATGCGGATGCTGTGGTATGTGAAAACAATTTTACAGCGTACTTCACTTTTTGTCTTGCTGTTAAAAATATGTAATGTAAAAATCAAAATACACCTGTATCAATGTATTTACATGTTAACATACCAGCTCCTTTAACGTTTAACATCGCAACGGACAATTTATTCGTTATATTGAAGTCAGAATTACACAACGACAGAAGTTCTTCGACCGTATATTTTGTCAGCAATTTGTCCTTAAAAATGAACCCATTGTCTACAAAGTGGTTGCGCAATAACTTAAATGAATGGGGAACATCAGCAAAAACGTATATAAGTTTATGTTCATCAGGGTGCTTAAAGTAAGGCGTCTGTGCTATCACATTCATTGACTTCCACATTTGCTGGTTTTCTGGACCTAAGTTGCTGACGGCTGCAACAACGGTAAATCCAATTTTGTAGAGTTCCGATATTATATGCAATAACATATATTTAACCATTTTAAAATTTAAATTATAAAATATTGGCTGTTTCCAGCCACTTTTTTCGCTTGCTGAATAAATGGAAATTGCTTGGGAAATGTCTTCTAATTTATACCGAGGTTGCTTCAATATTAAGGCACTATCATTTTTTTTAAAAAACGCTAATTTGCAATCCTAAAGTTGAAATTTTCTCTTTAAGTTTTAAGATTTCATTATTAATTAAATCATTATTGACACGGTAATCAATACTATATAGTAGCGATTATAAAAGTACTTCTTACATCTTATTACATTATATTGAATTGACTTACTCAGTGTGAGTAAACATGCTTGTAAAATTTTTTCTTACAATTTTTCTTGAAATCCCCGATTGATTGTTATGGAAAGTACAGTTAAAATTTTAAGTTAGGAAGTAAACTTATTAATGTTGTGCGTAAATGCGATATAATGCTTTACATACCTACTACATACGTTCAAATATGCCACACTTTCCACTGTAGAATTATTGGGCTGAAGTATTTTATTTCGCAAAGAAATATTTGTTTCACTATGCACAGTAGAATTAGTGGACTCAAGGATTTGTTTTGGTAAACTGAAATTCAAAATGAATTTTTATAAAACACCTCTCACATCTAAACTCTTAATTACCTTATATTTTCTGGAAAGGCGCTTTTGTTTAATTTGTATTTATTGCCTACGACAATGTCATTTTTGGCAAAATGTACCGAACATGTAAACGGTGTTTTCGGTAATTGTGACTCCGTTAAGTTCCATGAAGAAAGTCACTTTTGCCGTATGTGCGGTACAGAAGGAAATTTAAAAAATTTTATTTCCGAGTCCTTACAAAAATGTTTTGTATTGCCACACCCAGGAAAAAGGCAGCTCATGTTAATTGCTTTCTAATTATTCTTTTTCACAAACAACAATATTGGAAATAAATTTATCTAAAATTTGTTCAAGCTTTTTATTTAATAATTTTTTATATTTGTTTCAGTTTAAAATATAACAAACAAATTGAAAACAAAAAAAATGGGATTGCTTTTATACAGGGACCGTAATAATTATGACATTTATAATAAAAATCACAACATAATTGTTATTTTTGATTTTTATTTTTTTGTCAGAAATATTTCTTAAACTTTGATTTTTATTTTTTTTTTTTTTTTGTCAGAAATAATTGTTATTTTTTTGTCAGACATATTTGTCAGACTATGATTTTTATTTTTTTGGCAGATATAAAAATTAATTATTGAATTTTATTTACATATATGTAAGAGTCTGACAAATATGTAAATAAAACTCAATAATTAATCATAGTCTGGCAAATATTCTTGACAAAAAAAAATAAAAATCAAAGTCTGAAATATTTCTGAAAAAAAAAATATAATAAATAAAAATCAAAAATAACAAATATTTTTTACAAAAAAAAAAAAAAAAAAAAAAGGAATTTAAAAAGCATGTTATTTTATGAAAATATAGTTAAAAACAATCAATCTTGTGATGGCTTTTTTCCTTTGAAATTTCAAGAATAATTATTATTTTCGGTCCCTGCTTTTATATGTATGGTAACACATTCTTTTATAATTCCAACAAACGTCAGACCGTTAATATGGCGACAAAATGAGAAAGTGAGACTACCTTCTATTTTTGTATCATGTTTTCAAATATGAAGCTAAACATTTTTATTAGAGAAAGAAATATCTAAGTTCAAATAAACTTAAAATTACATTTAGAGGTAAATCTTTAATTATTTTAAAAAATTTTGAAAATTAAAATTGATTTTGTGGAAAATTTATGGCAAAAGGCACAAGCACCTAAAACAACGCCCTATTTTATATTACGAAAATCCGAAAATAAATAGTTAATATTTTGTTGGTTCTCCATTCAGCTTAATTACAGCCTCTAGTCTCCTTTTCATAGAGTTTACAAGATATTCTGTTATATCTTTAATAATTCCTCCCCCTCTTCCGTTAAAGAAGGTTCATTAGATGAAATGCTTCGTTTTCCAATATTCCGGTCTAAAATATCCCAAATGTGCTATATTGGTCTAAGGTCTGGAGATTGCGGAGGTGAATTCAACTGAATTCTTAACTATACAGGTGGTGTTCTTTGGGTAATTGTCTTGCTGAAATACCCATGGAGTTACAAGTTGTCCTTTAAAATTTGTAAGTAGTCTCGGCTTGTTCATTGTACTTGCAATGAATACAAGATTGCCAGGTCCTGCAGCTGACATACAGCCCACACCATCAAAAAACCACCGCAGTGTTCTATATTACAAAATTGAGGAATATGTTTGGGTTTTCATCAACGGCCAGGAATTTAATTCATTACTATACTAGTAACAGGATTCAGTATGTTAATATTCTCAACACAAATTGTAAGTCCTTGGTGTTCCTCAAGGCTCAATCCTAGGCCCTCTTTTGTTTTCACTATATTTAAACGACTTACAAACAAAACTACAAGAATGTAAAATTCGAATGTATGAAACTTTGCAGCTTTATATTAGCTGCAAAGTTGCCTCAGTTAAAATATGCTTTAAAACATTGAACAAGGAATTAAATTATATTTATTTATGGGCAACAGCAAATGGACTGAGTATTAATCCAATTAATATAAATGCATCATTATCGGAAAGAACCTCAAAACCAACTATTTAACATCTAAAATTAATATAACTGTAAACAATCAATCAATTGAAACAGTAAACCATGATAAGAATCTTGCTATTATGTTCAACAACACTCTGTCTTGGACAGATCATATTAATTACGTTTATGGCCGCACTTTCTCCTTCTTTGGCACACTCAACACTGTACTCCGTTAAATATTCGTATTATGCTTGCTAAAACGTACCTAATGCCAATACTACTGAATGGTTGTGAGTTATTTGCTAGCAGCGACTCACGAAATATAAGAAAACTAAACATAACATTTAATAATATTGTTCGCTATGTGTAGGGATTAAAAAGATACGATCACATCTCAGAATTTTCGCATAAAATCTATGGAATTAGTTTTGATAACTTACTTAAAACATGAGTACTGATTTTCCTTCATAAAATAATATATACGCTACTTTTTCGAATGGTACTTTTTGTAATATCTTCACCAATGAACCTAGAAGCATGAAATAAATCTCATATGGACCCGAGTGAGTGGGAATCCACAAGCGGCTGCTTTTTGGTACTTTTTATGTATTCTATAGTACTTTTTTTAATCTTTTCTGTAATAATGGACATACAAATATGAAATTAAGCGTATGGTACTTTTTCTTTATTCTAATGGTACTTTTTTGACATTTCTATAACAATGGAGTTAGAAACATGAAATTAAGCATAAATGGTCCTAAGTGAGTGAGAATTCCAGGGTAGACTTTGTGGTACTTTTCCTTTATTCGAATGGTACTTTTTGTAATTTCTTCACCAATAAACCTAGAAACATGAAATAATGCTTATATGGACCCGAGTGAGTGGGAATCCATAAGTGGCTGTCTTTTGGTACTTTTTCTATATTCTAATGGTACTTTTTGAATTTTCTGTAATAATGGAAATAGAAATATGAAATTAAGCATATATGGTCCTAAGTGAGTAAGAATTCAAGGTACTTTATGGTATCTTTTCTTTATTCTAATGGTACTTTTTAAATTTTCTATAGCAATGGTCGTATTTGATTGAGAATTCAATGGGGAAACTTTTGCTAGCTTTTCTTTATTCGAATGGTACTTATTGTATTCTCGTCACCAATGAACATAAGAACATGAAATAAATTTTATATGGACCTGGGCGTATAGGAATTCACAAGTATGAGTTTATGGTACTTTTTCATTATTTTAGTGGTACTTTTTGAATTTTTTATAATAATGGACCTAGAAAAATTAAATTAAATAAGAATCACATGGAAAAGGAAAATTAAATATTTTGAAAATTATTTACAAACATAATTTGCTAATCAAATTATTTGGTAAGTTAAGATGTTTTATGCTCCATTTTTAAAATTTTTTAACTGTACAATGTACATATATTGTAAGTAAAAATACCTTTTACTTTAATATTTATCAAAATATGTTAATTTTCCCTAAATTTCTTGTTCAAGTAGCCTGAGACATGTTAATGGTCTGGCGAATTTTTAATAACTTTAAAATTTTTTAATAAATTTTTGTCATTTATATCTCATTACAACGGCAATTACGTACACATTTCTATTCTTTTGCATTCAATTTCAAAAGTAATTATTTAGTAGCAAAATTTTTACAAAAACTGAAAAATTTGCATTTTTTTCGAATTTTAGCTATAATACAGTTTGTGGGCCAATTTGACCCAAAGGAGATATAGGTTTAATCTCAAAAAAAATTGTTTACTGTCATTTTTATTAATATAAATAAATCTACATATTTCTGTAACATAATGCAAATTTATTTCATATAAATAGTAAAATTTTGAATGTATCTGACCTTTTTTTCGATACAACTGATTGTCACTCTAATATACAAGTTAGAAGAATCTATCTACATATAATAGTTCTTTAGATATTCTAAAATAATTATTTACTTTGTATGTTCTGATACCACCCATTTTCATTGTTGTCAACTACGTCCTTACTCAAAGTTGAGACAATTATAGTTCTCCATATATTCGAAAATAACTATTTACTTTGTATGGGTGGCGCCAATTGTGGCTTTCACAATTATATCTCACCAGATAATTTCGTAAGAACTATTTACTTTGTATGGGCTCACTTAAAATTTCAAAATAAAGCCAGTTATTTCTTCCTAATATAGGAGAACATACAATAAAAATTTCAACAGGACCCGTCTAGTGGTTTAGCCTCCTATAAGATTCAAACAAATAAACATACATTCATTTTTATATATTGTATATAAGTAAGTAGAAGGTAGATAGTGTGCGAACATGAAAAAGGTCGTTTATAATGTATGTAATTGACGAATATTTTATATATAACCATAGATAATTAGTGTTAGTTTGTTTTTGACCTTTATCAAAATAATTCCATCTTATGGTTACTGTATGATTTCACGAGCATTTAAATATAAATAATTGTGGTACGAGTATAGCGATGAATGTATAAATATGTGAATATTTAAATAACTAGTAAAAGTATTTTTGGCTATTTGAATCTGAATTTCCGCTTTGTGTCAATAAACGAGTGTCATTAAGTAACTTCACAATCATTGTCTGTGAACAGAAAAACATGATTATTTCCGTGGATTTGATTTCCATGAACTTGTACATTGAAAATGTCACATTCTGTATGAATGACTTTTTTTTTAAATAAATGATAACATACACAATGTGTAGAGTACACATGTTACGAGTACATTGTAACAATTTATACGATGATATCTTAATAATATCTCAATGGGTTCTTCGTTTGTCGAGCTGTTGTTTTCGAGCAAATGTTTAGATAAAAATATTAATTTATATCGTTTATCGTTTATCATTAACGATAACGTAATCTGTAAGAAAACGAAGGTCTAATAAAGAATTTTGATGAATGCATTGTAGAAACAATGTATAAAGTTCATTTTGGATCCATCCTCTGCTTTACATTTGAGAAATAATTTCTTCATAAGCCAACTCTAAAGGGTAATAACGGGGTAAAAAGGGGAATTTTGAATAAATCACATACAGACTTAAAGTTTAAAATAAGGATTTCTATCATGGAATATAAGCTCCCAAACAACATATATTAAGTTAATACAAAAGTAAAGGTGCAAAAATGCGAAACAATTATATTATTGACACTTTTTTGATACCTTTTGTATACTTTCTTCTAAATTGGTATGTTGTAGAGTCACTCAAATAAGTATTTGAAAAGTACTTTTTCCATAAGGAGATACATAGGTGGTAATTGCATGTAAAAGGGATATTTTTGAATCTAATTGAGATATTGACTTGTAATTTTTTTTTGTAAGACCGAAAATTAACTTGTCTAAACAAAAAAAATTAGTTCGGAATAAATGTGGATCAAATTGTTCCAAATATTTGTAATCCTATTAAAATTTTGATACAATTTTTAGTTTTAGAAACTCAGTAAATATGTAATATGCAATAAAATCTTTATTTATTGACAAAACTCAATGAAATTATCAACGTTTTTTAAACTTGTTATTCTAAATATTAAAGTGTAAAAAACTTGTCAAAAGGTCAAAGGCATCCCACAATTCCTAAAAATTGGAGCAAAAATCCCAAAAATGGTATTTTTTACAATTTTGTCCATAGGGTTCACATTTCTTTCGGGGCTGGGAAAATACTTTGGGAATAAGTAGGGATCACATCAAAGTTTCTAAAGCTGCTTTCCGTTTTCTGATACCAGCTTTGGGATTTTAGAACATGTGGCCCAAAGTTGAAATTTTGATAAAAAATAGGTCAAATTCCGAAGGGTGTCGGTCCGACATATTCGAATAACAAGATATGTCTTTTATACCAAACTGTTCTCCGTAAATATACCTTACGGAAAAACATACAATTTATATAT
This sequence comes from Calliphora vomitoria, assembly GCA_942486065.2. Taxonomy (NCBI): domain Eukaryota; kingdom Metazoa; phylum Arthropoda; class Insecta; order Diptera; family Calliphoridae; genus Calliphora; species Calliphora vomitoria. The sequence goes on from OW818031.2 coordinate 92,922,140, forward strand.
GTTCTTAAATAAAGTTTTTTTAAATAAAAATAAGTTATGTCTCCTTTTCGTCCAAAAAACTGCAAAAAATTTACTATTTTTTGAATTTTTAAATTGAAAATCGTTTATTTTTGGATCCATAATTGATATTGCCCTGAAATCTTTTGTATGTTATTGGTAATTTAGTTGTCTTACTAACAAAAGAAATTCGAGTCCAGTCGGTTCAAAAGGAAGCACTATATTTTTAAAAAAGCGTACCAAGGTATGGCAAAATTTTAAAAGTTCAATTTTCAAATGCTTATAACTTGGAAAATGTAAGAGATAAATAGCACACGCTAGCATGTTTTTTCAAGACCTAGCCAAGCGCTTTTACAAAAATATACAAATCTTTGAAATCTGATAGGAAGCAAAAAAATGGCAAGTGTTTAAAAATTTTACATGTCGAAGGTACCCTAATTTGAGCCCAATAGCGCCGCCCCTGTAGCATTTGTTGGGTCCATTTTAATAACTTAAACTCGAATGCTCCTTGGCTATGCCCATGTCAAATTTTATGCCGATCGGACCTGCCGTTTAGAAATGCCAGATTTATTTCCAAAAAATTTTGATTCTGCCCCACTGTGCGTTGGACCCCTAAAAAACTACTCGTAAAATCTGTAGTGCACTTTATAGGCTACTTAAGTTCACCACAAAACCAAATTTATTTTTTTGTTCACTAATGTTCCCATTCTAATTTTAAATAACAATTTTCCATGACATTCACCATCATATTATTCAAATAATAAAATCATTGACCGATTGATGATTAAACATTAATCAGTGATTAAAACAATGTCACCAACAACTGATTTTTTATTATTATTTTGGGTATAAAAATAATTAATCACAGTTGTTTTGAATTTAAAAGTAAAACAAAACTAATAAGGAACAAACGTAAATTAAAATTGTGTTTAAAGTGCGTATTTACTTAAATATTTTGGAAAGACAAACATGATGAACTATTCCAAATTGTTAATAATATTGAACTGTTATTTGCTGATATTTTTCCAACAAACTGTTGCACAATTTGGTGGTATGGGTTATAATCCGTATGGTGGTATGGGTGGTATGGCAGGTATGGGTGGTATGTTTGGATCAGCTGGTAGGTATCCAATGTATGGTTACTATCCGCAATATCCAATGTATGGTTCATATCCCTGCTACACAAGTATTTATTGTGGCGGAGGCTATTATGGTTACGGACAATATCCATATTATGGCAATAGTTTCAGTAAGTTCAGTTTTACATTGTTGAACATTATATAGCTTATATGTATTATTTGTAAAATCCAGTGTTTTGGACCTGTTTCTATTTTTAGGAAGCGGCTTTTCCAGCACTAGTAGCAGTGGTTTCTCCACATCTTATGCATCGAATGGAGGTTTCTTTGGTTAATGATATTAAGTCATATCATTAAAGTTGTTGTTATTATTTTAAATTGTTTTTACATATAATAAATAAACTATAAGTATTTTATAATAAAAATGTTTTGCCAATTTGCTCAATCGAATCTCAAATTTTTTTTGCATTAGTAAATACTTGTTGATTCAGCATCTTGTTCAGTAGAGTATGAACTATCAGTACTTTTGGCTAGATCTATCGCGATTCCGTGTTGTAATTATGTAATGGCCTCGTGTACTATTTCTATCAGTGGAAAGTAGGAATCACTGCTTTAGTGGCAATTAAAAATTGTTCTGACCAAACCAATATTGAAAGATCCATATTTCCATTCTGAAGTTTCTCTTTAGGGCAATACCATATTCTAAAAAACAGGTTCATTTAAAGCTACTCACCGATATTTTCTAACTTTCTTGCACAGAATTTCGAATTGTTTGAAAGTTAATTTTAATCTTTAAAAATAGTTAATAACAAATTAAAATAAATAATAAGACAGCCCAAGAGTGAGCGTATCCTGACAAAGGCCTCGGTGTACATGGTGTATGAGTAAACAGATCCACCAGTGATGCCAATGCTCATCACAGCCTGGCATAAATATGTAAATTTAAAATGTATTCCAAATTTTCTCTTATCGCTGAGCTGCTTTCAAAAAATTAAAAACCCTTTTGTATGCCCCAATATGTTCTTAAATATTTTGCAAAGGAAAATTGTAGCCCAGACCTCGGTACCGTCCGTGTTTTCAAGCATTTATTATTGGAAAATATGCGCCTAAAATATGCTTCAAAAAAATCAAATTATGGCCAACAAATTTTAAAAATATGCACTTATATTTTTGTGCAGAAACATAAATTAATGAACTATGGATTGCTCAATGTCCAAAAATTACAGAACAGAGTTCACATCATATATAATCTTTAAATAGTAACAAATATATAGGAAAAGTTTTAAAATTATAATTGTACTTCTGAGAAAATGATGGATATATTAATTCTAATATCTTGAGTTTAGTTGAACATGATGGATTTTTAAATATTTTGATGATATATCGTACTGAAAAAATATATATATTTGAAAAAATCGGGAAAGATTTGAATCCGCTATTATCGAAAATCCAGACTAAGGTAGGTAAAAAACTGAAAGTTTTATTTTCAAATGCGAATGAATATCTCCTAAATTATAAGAGATAAAATATTGCTAAAACAATGTTTTTTTTTTTTCAAATCGGATTGAGAACAAAAATATGGCATAATTTTTCATATACCCGACTTAGTGTTCAAATTCTAAACTTAAACTCAGCTGCACCTACTCCATAGTGGTGGAAAATTTTATTAATATCGGACTATCGGCTGAGAATTTACAGATTTATTTCCACTTATTTTATCACTGTGCACCTCGGGTGGCCCTAAACATACTACCAATTGAAAATTTTATGACATGTGTGGCGGCTAGGAACTTGCTTAGAATCTTTGTGTCTTCTATAGTAAAACCAAAGCGTATAGGCCACACTAAAATTTTAACGATTTTAAACTTCGGGGCTACATCCATAATTGTGTTTCCAAGTAGAGACGAGTGGATTGCTCTGGCAAAAAAAATTAATTGTGTTTCTTTCTATGGAAAGGGTTTAGATTGGAGAAGGAAAGATGGTAAAAGGAGGAGAAAAGCAGTTTTTCATTTGACAACTCTGTAATTGCTCGTTATGTTTGTTATTAGTATAGGTTGCCTCTGGTGGTGACATTAGTAGTAGACATTATTTACCACCGAAGGAGGTCGCTGAGATAAATATTTGTTATTAGTAAACTAATAATTATCATAAACTGATCTTGTTGATTGACAGCGGCTGGGAATCGAACACAAGCCGCAAATATAATGCTTAATAATCAAACGCGCTAACCAATTAAGCCACATCAAGCCAGAGTTTGACAATAATCATCATGGAGTAATTGCTCCAATTCTTGGTCTTCAAACTTGTTTGGCTGACCTGGGCGATATTTGTCTTCCGTGTCAAAATTACCACTTCTGAACCGCATAAACCATCTCACACGGTGAAACCAATGGAACACATTCTCTATATGCTGGAATGGAACACATTCTCCATATGCAAAATACATTGACTAGCATGTATTTTGTTGTTGCAAGAGTTAGGTTTTTGACAACAGACCTAGGTTTTTGACAATTACGTCTCGTCTCTATGTTACCCTATGGTCTCGTCTCTATGTATAATTCTCTATGCGTCTTACCATAATTGAAATATGCAAGGTTGCTCCACTTCTCTCTCACAAAAATGTTTTTGAAGTTAATTGGAATTATTTGAAATTATTTTTATGTAAACAATAAAAAATCTTTGCCACATATGAAAAAAGAAAAATAAGGTTTAAGAAATATTTAATTTTAATGTGTAATTTATATTAAAAATTTATTTCGGCTTCTTGCTTTTTGTGTTTTTTTTTTTCTTGGAGTCTGTATTATTTCAAAAAAGTTAACATTTTTTTATTAAATGTTTTGTTTGCTGTTTTATTTTTTTTTACTTTTAAATAAACCAAAAATGGGATTTTAAGAATGAATACGGTAGCACGATTTTTCATAATTCCAATAAACGTCAATATGGCGACAAAAAGAGAAAGTAAGACTACCTTCTATTTTTGTATCATGCTTCTTACCATTCAGCAATTCCAGGAGTGAAATCACTAGAGATGCCAAACGGGATCTCCCGACCCGGGGTTTCGGGAATTTCTAAATCCCGACATTTATAGAAAAAAATTATTTGCGTTTTTTTTTTTAATAAAAAAAAAAAAAAAAATAGAGATAATTTACCGCGTTTTGTAGTAATACCATTTTTTAAATAACTTTCAATGGTTTATTCGACTATGCTAGGCTCATTTTGATATTTGCATACTGGTAAAAAATCAGTACCTTAGTAAAAAATTAGTGTTTATTTTAAATGGCTTCTTAAAAATACTATTGCATTTATGGTCATTCTGGAACGAATTTTGTTTCCAATATAACTATGCTGCTGCCGAAAAACATCTTTCACACCGTTTCCATATACTTGTAACAAATTTGCAAATATTTTCCTCTTGTTCCTTCAGAAATAAAATAATATATTTCTTTGAGCAATCGAAATATTTTCATTTTGTTCGAGCTCCTGATCTGAGATAAAATCAATTTCGTTTAAAGAGGATTTTAATTAAGTTCTGTTAGATAACTTATGAAAAAAATTATGAAAAATTTATTTTCCAAAATTATGGCATTCCTTTATTAACTATGTTGTACCAGGCGTTGAGATTAACAACTTCGCTGAACATCACTTTGCGATATTCGGGAATGTAGACTGTCAAAATGCATGAAAAGACACAAACTGCAACAAGAGAAAGTCAGATCATCGTTTCTTCAAAAGTAAAATCCAACATTAGAGGAAATGCTAAAAATTTTTACCATTTTCGAAGCAAATGTAAATTTCATGTTTTGGTGAATTTTTTTATATTTTTATTTAATGTTATATACACTATATTAAACATTTGGTCTGATTTAACATTAAACTGCTGAAATTTTCAACCATTAGAATAATTCTAAACACTAAAGGACGATGAATTTGCTCTGAAATATTGAAATTCTGTATAATTCAAGAATTTCAAGGTGAATCTTATTGATACATGATTCAGACAAACTGATAACTTTACGAAACATTAAATTCCTTAAATTTGACTTAATAAAAATTAATATTTATATTTATTAAACATGTTTAATCATTCCTAACTATTAAAAACAATTAATATAGCTACGTACCTTAATATAGAAAGACCCTAACTCGTTTTTTTAACCCTGCTGTTAGGTTAAGCCCATTTGGTCCAATTTTTTAATTGTTTCCTTTATAAATTTTGAACGCTGATATATACTAACATAGTTTTTTAGCTCACGTGGTCTTTTTATAAACCAATGCTATAACAACATACAAGTTTCGGACTTAAAACAGTACTGAGAAAAATTAAAAATTACGAATCTTAGGTTGGTTTTCTTTGATATTAAGTATTATTAATTTGTTTTATTTTTTTTTCTGAAATATAATCAACTTCCGAATCTGAAATATCGTAGTCACTTTCTGCATTCTTGTATTTCATCTTCGTTCAAGTTTGGAATGTCATAAGTAAAACCCGTCTGTCATAGAGAATTATACATAGAGACGAGACACTCCGATTTTAATGGTTTTTAATATATGTAAGTACTGGTTTAATAACTTCAATATTGTAAAATTTTAATACATTTAATTATTTTACAGATTAGAATTTGTTCCAAAATAAAAGTCCCAAAACGCATTTTAAAATTGTATAAACTTTGGTGTTATTTTTGTAAAGAATACTTTATAAATATTATGTACAAACTATTTAAAAATGTATCATATAAGTGCTATAATAAAATTGATTTGCAAACAATAAATAAATTATTCAACTTAAAACACAATAATTTCACTTCGTACACAAATTTTCTATATAAAATACTATTTTAATTATACTCAAGAAGATTGACTACATTTCATTCGAAGATTTCCAGCCATACTTTTGTTTCTTCCCTTTGTAATATTTATCGCCTTCGTTATTATTTTTATAATAATTATTTTTATCTTCTCGTTGTGGTTTCGGTGGTGGGCAGTAACATGTCCTTTGCTGCGAGTCTAAATAGGATTTACAACCCAATGTTAGTGTGCCAGTAAAAAGCATTTTAGCAGCTGCCTTACAACCCTTCATCATAAGATCACTGGCAATGGATTTCTCATAACTGTCGCAGTACTTGTAAAGACATCGCTTAAAGTCAAGATCACAAAGTTCCTTGTCACTGTTGCATGTGTCGTAGCAAATATCGTGGTCATTACAGCATGTTTCCATTTCAACAGCTGGCAAATATTCTGTACTGATGCGTAAACCTAAAGAACCACAACCATCGGCAGTTGGAGTATAAAGTTTATTTTGAACCGGACGAATTTCTGAAAGTGAAACAGAGATTATTATAAAAATTTTACTGAACAAAGTTATAATTCTAGAAATAATTAATTTTTATTAAGTAAAAAATAGACAGAACGATTTTGGAATGGAAATATGTACCATAGTATTTTATATTTTATAACAGGACAAATTTATACATGTTTATAGACTCAGATTGATTTTTTTCTATATAATAATCATATGTATTACAGTATTTACCATAGAAAATCATCAGTATAACTGTATTTCCTGTTCAACCGTAATCGAGGTTGGCCCGGTTTTTTCCTTATATCTCAGCCATTTGTGGGCCGATTTTCTCGATTCTAAATAGCAACCGAGCCAGAAGAATTCCCGATATATTGATATATGAAGTTCCCGATATAGATCAAGTTTGTAAGTTGTTTGGGGTCTTCAGAAAATATATTTCAATAGACAGGACATGGCTTAATCGACTCCGCTATCTATAAGGATCCAGAATATATATTCTTTATAGGGTCGGAAAATTAAATTGTGGAAATTACAAACGGAATAACAAACTTATATATACCCTTCTCACGAAGGTGAAGGGTATACAAATTTATAATATTTTGACATACAGTTTTTCATATGGGCGCTCAGGGAAAGGCAATTTAATCTTCTCTTACGTACGTGTGTACACGAATTGTAGAGAAATAAACAACTTTAATCAGTCTAGCTCAGCGAAAGGCAGAGTCACACCACTACAGTTTTTAGATATTGTAGTTGTATGAGTTGAGTAAAAAGTTGAGAGAAAAACAAAAACAATAACTGAAATAAACAAGCATAAAAAGCGAAAAGCGTAAAACAACCTGCTTCTATCAATGCTCATGCGAGACTAACTGATTTTGATTGTTTTTATACAATGTGTGTGCTTGCGTACATGTGAGAACAAAAACAAGAGAGCTCATTTGAGAGCTCAATGCCTTTCGCTGGTCTAGCTTGATCATTCAAACAAGCAGGTTGTACATCGCATAATTAAAGAATCTGCGTTTCCAGAGAAAAAAATGTTTCCCAACTGTTTAAGATGTATGATGAACAATGTGAGATTTTACATTTCTAATTGGGGAAAAGAGTCGAAAATTTACTGGCAACACAGATTCGTGGTGAGAGCGGATAGAGAGTACAATCGTAGAATATAATAGTATAGGTTGCCTTTCCCTGCTCTAAATAGTGAACAACTTTTTTTTTATTTTTGGGAATTCCAAATTTATTAAAAGCATTTATGTTGGGAATCCCCAAATTGCTGAAATACCATAGTAGGCTTTTGTTTTATAGGTATTTATTGCTAGTCATTTTACGTCACTTGTTGGGATAGGTTCTTCTATTTCTTTTTAACATCAAAAATGTCTAGTTTTAAGTTTTTATACTTAAACAAAATGGGAAATTCTAGAATATTTAAAAAAAGCATTTAGTGTTACAGTGTTACGTAAAAAGTATAAAGTTGCAAGATCAACGATTTGTTCAATCCAAAATAAAAAAGAGACAATTTTAAAAATGTGTTAACAATACATTTTATGAACCCGGAAAACGCACAACATGGAAAAATCTCTCTATAAGTAGATTGTTTGTATGCGGAATAAAAACCTCCTTGTAAGTGGTTTAATATTAAAAGACAAAGCTAAACAACTTCACAACAATATAAGCGAAAATGGGAATGACTTTAACGCTAGCAATGGGTGGTTACACAAATTTAAAAAGAGATATGGAATACGACTCCTTCAGAAAAGCAGTGTAAAAGTTTCTCCATCTCAGTGGGTAAATCCTTTTAAACTAAGATTGAAAACAAATTTATAAGATTTGGCTTTATCCAATGCACAGTTGTATAATGCCGGTTTATATTGGAAACATCGGTTTATATTGGAAACATCTTCCTCAAAAGACATATATAAAACGTCATTGGAGAAAAGCGCTCCAAGGTGCGAAAATAGAAATACAAAGGATAACATTTATATTCTGTGCAAATACGTCGGGATATCATAAAATAAAACTTTTAGTAATAGGGAAATCTAAAAATCCTCGCAGTTTTAAAAATCATATATGCCGTAAACTACAGAAACTCAGTCTGCAAAGAAGCTGTCGAAATTTTTAACAAAGCTGTGCTGAATTTCAAATGATCGATCAAATTGACATTAAAGTATTGAATAAAATCAGGGAAGTAGCGGTAAATAAGCTGCTGGAACAATAGAAAAAACACAAAATAATAAACGACTATTTTCATATTTAATCATTGTTATATTGAAAATTTTATTTTTTTCATCTTTATATTTTATATGTTTTTTAATGTACTCTTTATAAAAGTGGATTTTTAAAAACTTTATATGTTCCTAATAATTTACAAAATTTTGTTTTCTTAAGGGGCCCATAGACATATACTGCTCATGCTCATGCAATAAGCATGTGTTGGTAAATTTTAAATTTTTGTTTATGTATGCGACACACAGACAATGCAGTATGAAAAATCAAAATAGTTTTGATTTTGAAATGAACTCGTACTGCTGACAGTTGTTCAAATGAACAATAGTATACATTTTTTTCATTTTTATGAAATATGATTTTTAAATTTGACGTTTTAGTTACTGAAAAATAGAAAATAATAATTTTTTTTGTTCTCAAACGCATTTTTTTAAATGATGATTGATAGGTGTGTAATAAAATATCAATCACACACGTATACGAAGGGTTCATCGGCAGTATGTGTCTATGGGCCCCTTTACGTTTTCATTCCTTGTAGAAATTCTTTTTAGAGAGATAACTTAGAATATATACAAAATATCACAATAGAAAATGTGAACAAATTCGAAAGTATGAAGTATTTAGTAATAAAAATATATATTTAAAACAGGAAATAAAAATTAAGCTCCCTTTTTGTTAAAATTTGTAAATGTTTTAAACTCAATTTAAATTATTCAATTTGATTATTTTTCACTACGTATGTATGATATGTTATTTTTCCTTTCCAGGTTTTTGTTTTATTTCAGCGAAATACATATCTAACATAAAATATTAAAATATATATAATTTTTAGTATTAACTAGCATTCAGAATGAAATCTGTAGCATGACGATTTTACTATCGTTTTTATTGGAAATTATGATAGCGAAAACGGTATCATAATTGCCTGGAAAAACGATATTATAAGGAACGGTACAATTTAGTACGGAAAAACTATCGTTTATGACACGCAAACGATATCATATATGATAGTTTATATCATCTAGATGATATCGTTTCGATATCGCTTTAATTTCGTTTGGTTTATTGGGACTAGACGAATTGAGATATTGCCAAAGAACTTTTTACGTGTTATTTCGGAATTTATTACAAGTAAGTGTTTTTTTGCGAAAAATAAAATAATGTCAAAACAAAAATGTCAGAATTTCTTTTCTTTTCAACTTGCTTTACAGCAAAGTTTTAATCATTAAAATCTGCTTATATTTGAACAAGTTACAATCCGTACAAAGTTTTCCTAACCCGAGGTGGTCAACTTTGACACACCACCTTGTATTTTCTTAGCAATCGGACTAGTAGTTTAGAAGATTCAGATTTATTACCACATTTTTTGCGATTGACCTCAGTGTTTACCGTTAGACAGTGTTGAATACTAAGTAGCCAAATAATTAATACTTTTTGCTTGTAGAAACATATTAATATAATATTATATTGATATATAAATATTAAAATTACTAAAGTAATATTATTTATACCTATAGATAATGTTAATGTTAGTTTAATTAAACTAACTAAATTAGTATTCAAATTTATAAAACTTCTCTATTAGAGTTTTTTTTTTTTTTTTTTTTTTTTTGAAAACGCTTTTTTTTATAAATTAAAGCATCATTGCATACTTATATGACGTTTAAAAACTTTTGTTCAGTACAAATTTAATTGTAACCACTGCGACATCTATTGTATTATAATTGCAACATGCTCATAAAAGCTTCTGCTCTTGTGTGCGATTGGAACACGTCAGGCAACAGTAAATTCAACACGTAATTATTAAATGGCAATACCGCACCACCGTGATGTTCTAAATATATTACTTCCAGTAGCGTGCGCACACATTATTGGAACAACACAAAATAATGCTGGAACTGGAACAGCTGATTTGAAGCATTTGTAAACATTTTACGAATAAACAACAAAAACAAATGACAGAAATTAGTTAACGCCGCAGTGGATGAACGAGACAAAAATAAACAAACACCAAATGTTCTTTGCCTTGGCATTGCTACTAAAGCAAATAAGTTATGGCTGACAGTTTATTAATTTAATAATCCCGCACTTCAGATTTACGTAATTTAATTATGAAATTTCTCACTAATGACACTACACTCACCTGGTCCACCTTCCAACGTTGGGCATTTAAATATACATTGTTCTTCTACCGCAGCATCGAAAACCTCTTGTACTGTATGGAATTTTTTGAGTACTGTTATAAGATTCTTAAAAACATCTCCAAATATGGCCTCTGCCGCTATGATGGCATCACGTAGATGTGCTATTGTGCTGGAGCCATAACCGGAATATGCGTAGGTCAAAAATGTTAGAGCATAAATAGCTATTTTCATATAAGAAATCTGCATTTCCGGTCACTTTAACACCTTTTTTTGTTTCACAAATGTTTTTGTTTTATACACTAAAATTGACTTTCGTTTTCGAGGAGTAGTATTGTTTGACTGACGGTATTTTTTTTTCTTTTGTGTGTTCTCTCAGCTGTTTGTCATTTTATCGAACACATTTTCACCACCAACCGAAAAGTGGTGGGTACCACCAAAAAAGCTTTTAAATTTTAAATGGTATATAAGAAAAGCCGTTAATTTCCATAAAAATTCAAATTAAAATAGTTCCTAAGTGTATTTGCATAATATTAATATAGATAATTTTGTAAACAAGTTCACATACATGTATAAAAAATTATATATCGTTAGCATAGAATGCAAGCTATTCATAAATTAGAATAATTTATTTTCGATTATTTTGAAATCAGTATTCCGATAAAAATATAAAAAACAATATGTTTTTTATACAGATTGAAAAATATTAAAAATATTTGTTTCTTTTTCTCATCATGACTTAAAAATTAAGGATTTACAATAGATGGCGTATCTTTTGAACGCTGTTTTTTGTTTCATAGACTCAACATAAAAGCTCAATAGAGTAAAAAATTTCGTTGTAATTTTTTAGTTTTGTTTTTAATAACATTTTGATCAAAAACTACTGAAATTAATTTTTGTTTTATAATGATCAGACAAAAGATCAGAAGGCAGATAAATAAAATATAGATATGTGTAAAATAGCGACGGCATTACCACTATCAGTCGATTCCTTATACATTGAATTAAATTTCCGTAGAATTTTTTCACTTTTATCCTATTCTAAACTCTAATAAGGGAAAAATTTCCCGGGGATGAAAGAAAAAGTTGAAAATAGGCTAACCATTCTTTGCAGTTTTTTCCTTAGCTATTTTTTAATAAATAAATGAATTCAAATATAATTAATTTAGTGGTTACGTTTTTTTGTCAAATATTTGCCATGTGTGACCCTACCTATACAGACATCAGTAGAAACTATGGTGGATATCGAAAGTTTTAATATCGCAGCATTTTCATTAAATACCAAGCAGCTGTAAGTTCTGAATTTTCTTTCTAAAACATCCATAATAGACAATTCAATTAATCGGGTTTCTGGATTAATCGGTTAATCGAGCAAATAATTAATCGGGGTTTAGATTTAATCGGTTAATTTTAAATTATTCGATTAACCGAATAATTTCTATTTTAATTGTAAATTGAAAATGGAACCACAAATTTTGTATACTTATTTAAGCATTTTATTAATAAAAACAACAAAATCATAAAAAAACAAAGAAATCATAACAATTCAACAAAAAAAAGTAATAGCAAAAAAAAATATGATATCTGGGATACTTTTTTATACACATGTGAGTTTCTTTAGGATTTTTGTGAGATCTTCTAAAATAAGCTCTTAAAAAAGAATATAATTGAAATGTTTTCCTTTTAAACGATGTTAAGACAAGTAAAAGAGGTGTTTTTGTGTACCTCTTCATTAGTTTTTATAGTATTAACAACTGATATTTGTTAACAGCCGTTAAGCTTAGTTTTTTTTTTTTTTTTTTTGAAAAATACAACCTTTTTAAGCCCCAATATTTACAAGGCCCAAAAGTTTCATTTTTTGAAAAATGCAATTAAAATAAAACTACATTGGTAGCAAATGTATGATACTTAAAAAAAATGCTTTCGAAGTTTAAAGTTTAAAACTGTTTTCAGAGATTTTGAAACACCCTCAACATTTTGAGTTAAAAAAAAAAACTGTTTTGGGGTAGGGCGTAGAACTTTAGACCGATTTAAAATTGTTAAACAATTATGGAGAGGCAAGGAATTAATCTTTCATAAAATGTATATTTAAAGAAATTATTTAAGGTTTTTAAAAATGTTTAGCATATAAAAAATATTATACATTTTAAATGAATAAATTTAACGAAAATAGAATCTGGACAAGATACTCTTTTCCAACAAGGTAAAATAATCCTAAAACAAAAATTTATAAATATTAAAACTACGCCCTTGTATATGGTATAATTTTAACTCCCCAAATCTTTAAAGTAGAAAGTAGTGTGTTCTGTCACCATTTTCGAATACTTCTGTTGACATAATAACAATAATTTCTGCAAATAATTATTGCTAGACATCTTAGCTTTACGATAGAATTTGTTTTATGTGTAATTTCAAACATTTTCAAAAATCAATTATGAGATGCATACACCTTATATTATCCAATGTGCTTTGGAGTCTTTTTGGAGTTTTTAGATTGGGAATACTTTTAATAGTTTCTGATAAAAGACTCGCTTCAGTTATGTCTTTAGTTTCATCTATTATCATGTCGTCCTCCGACTCATTAGGACAAAGTTAATCATAGTACATTCTAGAAAAAGGTTCATTTACAAATTCCTTACATTCAATTTTTGTGAAAACCACAAATTACACAGATTTTTTCTTTCACCTGAAAACCCACTTTTCAAAGGTTCGATGTTACTTTTTTGAGAACTGTCATTTGTTTTATATTATTACAGATATGATCTGTGTGGAAAACTATTGCTAGCAGTTAATGTTCATGAGCTAAGAAATAAAATGTGTGTGCATAAAATTATATATTTCTATATAAAGTGCCAAAAAAATACATTTCGGTTAATCGGTTAATCGACACAAATTAATCGGTTTATTTGTTATTTGAAAATCGGCAATTTTAAATTATTTGAACAGTTAACCCAGCAAAATTAATCGGTTAACCGATTAACGGTTAATCGATTGAATACCCTAATACCTAGTTGTTTGGACCCAAAGAATATTTTTCAAAGTTTTACTTAAATATATAGAAATCATAAAAATTATATTTGAAATAAAAAATTTGCAAAATCTCAACATAATTTCTAAATATTCAGAAATTGTTACAAACATTTAAATCGCTGATTCACTAATGAAAAGAGAACAGAAAGAAGATAAACTATAACAACATAATGCAGACTACATTTAAAACACATACAATTGAGCTATTTGGATCCCTCCCTCGTACGTGTTAAATTCGTTGATGTTTCACCAAAATTTTAAAAAAGTCGGGTTCAATAGTAATAGAGATTTTATTAGTGATTAGTGTTCTCTTTGTTTTGCTAGGATATTTTATGATATTTAAAGTAAATGTTATTTTTCCACACATTTCAGTAAAAATTATTTATGTAAAAACAAGTAAGAAAGTATGGTCGGTCTAGCCCGACCATATAATACCCTACACTAAGAAATGAGCAAAAACATTTTTCTTTCAAAATTTCAATAATTTATATTCGTGAGCGATTTTCGAAAGTGGGCCTTATATGGGAGCTATGACAAATTATGGACCGATCACCATGAAATTAGGTAGTGTGATTAATGTCTATATGAAAGTTATTTATGTTTCATTTTATGTGTATACCAACATTTTTAGGAGATTTATGTTAAAGTGATTATCGGAAGCAGGCCTTATATGGGAGCTATGATTAATTATGAACCGATCATCATAAAATTTGGTGACATGAATTCTGTGTATATAAAACTTATTTAGAGAAAAACTTGTGTAGATACATATATAAATTAAACATTTATGACAGATAAAGTCCAATTTTGGTAGGACATTTGTATGGGGGCTAGGTGAAATAATGAACCGATTTCAGCCAGTTTCAATAGGGATCGTCCTTGGGCAGAAAAAATGATATGGACCAAATTTTATCGAAATATCTTCAAAAATGCGACCTGTACTCTGCGCACAAGGTTTACATGGACAGCCAGCCAACCAGCCAGCCAGCCAGACGGACGGACGGACATCGTTTAATCGACTCAGAAAGTGATTCTGAGTCGATCTGTATACTTTAAGGTGGGTTTGGGCGTTACAAACATCTGCACAAATCCATTATACCCTCCCCACTATGGTGGTGTAGGGTATAATAAATTGAGGTTATGGTGAACTTTTCTGACAAATTTTATTTAAAATTTTTAACTTTCTGTCGGAAATCTGTTCGCGCTGCCCCTGTGTGCATTGCACAGTGGTATAGAAACGTTTTTCTTGGAAATAATTCGGTATCTCGGGAACTATTAGAGATATGGTTACAAAATTTTACATGGTTGGAGCTGAGGTACTTTTGAGTTGATATGCGTTTGTTCAGCTTCCTGTAAAGTAAAATTTGGTTCACTGAGGCGAACATAACATCCCCCAGAGCTATCCAAACTTGGCCAATTTAAAAAAAAATGTCAGTTTGAGTAAAAAGGCAAAGCACCGATCCACGAATGAGCTCCTTATTTGTATAACCATAAATAATATTTTAAAAATAAATTTCGACCCTTCGTAGGCCCGTCATATATAAAACAAGTAAGAAAGTATGGTCGGTCAAGCCCGACCAGATAATACCCTACACTAAGTAAATTAGCAAAAACATTTTTCTTTCAAAATTTCAATAATTTATGTTCGTGAGCGATTTTCGGAAGTGGGCCTTATATGGGAGCTATGACAAATTATGGACCGATCACCACGAAATTTGGTCACGTGATTAATGTTTACATGAAAGTTATTTATGTTGAATTTTATGTGTATACCAACATTTGTAGGAGATTTATGCTCGATAAAGTGATTATCAGAAGCAGGCCTTATATGGGAGCTATGACTAATTATGGACCGATCATAATAAAATTTGGTGACATGAAATCCCTATATATAAAACTTATTTGTACAAAAACTTGTGTAGATACCTATATAAATTAAACATTTGTGACGGATAAAATCCACTTTCGGGAGGACATTTGTATGGGGGCTAGGTCGTATAATGGACCGATTTCAGCCAGTTTCAATAGGGATCGTCCTTGAGCAGATAAAATTATATGTACCAAATTTTATCGAAATATATTTAAAATTACGACCTGTACTCTGCGCACAAGCAAGCCCTATGAAGTTTTGAGTGGAGAAAATGAAATTTTTTCAGTATGAAAAGACAAAAAATACTTTGCTTTATTCATTCAGGTATGATAAGATTTGTATTGTTTTTTGAGAAAATAAGAAAGACTTTTATCATACATTTGGACATTTTTGAGAAGTAACATTTTTCAAAATTTTTCACAAATGAAGAGCATCAAGTTTTATTTTGAAACAATTTTTTTTAGAAATAATTCGGTATCTCGCGAACTATTAGATACATTGTTACGAAATTTCACATTGTTGGAGCTGCGGGGTTTTCGAGTTGATTTTTTTAGCTTTCTAGGGATAATGGGGGTCAATGCGTTGCCCCTCCATTCGAATGAGCTGAACTTTAAAATGTAAATAGCCCTTCAGAATACGCTTACATATGTAGGTTATCACTTTTAGTTAAAGATATATTTGGGTTTACAGTGCACTCGCGGTAACGTGAACTAATTAAAACCAAGGGAGTTCATGTTAGTGAAATTGTTCACGTTAGCGATTGTCGAATTTCATGGAAAAAATATAAAATTTTATAATATAAACCTGTGTTTTACACGCTTGAACGTGAAATAAAACAAAATTATTGATTAAAATGCATTACAAAACAAAACGAGATCACGAGAAACTATAAATTGAAATAAAATGATATAGCAAATAAAATTACTCATTCGTTGCCACTAAAAAAAATAATTCAGAGGATACAAACACATTTTTTTTATAAGGGGATTCTCAAAACTTGAATTTAATGTATGTATTGAAGTGTTGTCTACATGATTAGAAAACAAATGCAGTGAAAAAAAAATTGTTCACGTTATAGAGCTTTCTGAGTTTGTTCACGTTACAGAGTAGTCAATGTAAGCAAAAGCTTGTTCACGTTAGGCGGTGTTCACGTTACCGCGAGTGCACTGTATTTATTTATTTTTTTAAATTTCGATCGAACTTTTTTTGCTTTTATACCCTACACCACCATAGTGGGGAGGGTATATTGCATTTGTGCAGATGTTTCTAACACCCACCTTAAAGTATACCGATCGACTCAGAATCACTTTCTGAGTCGATTAAACGATGTCCGTCCGTCCGTCTGGCTGGCTGGTTGTCCATGTAAAGCTTGTGCGCAGAGTACAGGTCGCAATCTTGAAGATATTTCGATAAAATTTGGTACATATAATTTTTTCTGCCCAAGGACCAAGCCTGTTGAAACTGGCTGAAATCGGTTCATTATTTCACCTAGCCCCCATACAAATGTCGTCCCGAAATTATCGATCATAAATGTTTAATTTATATAGGTACCTACACAAGTTTTTCTCCAAATAAGTTTTATATATACGAAATTCATGTCACCAACTTTTATTATGATCGGTCCATAATTAGTCATAGCATACAGCTATATTGGCGATAAAATGCTAAATAAAATAAAAACAATTTGCTAACAGTTATATCAACCCTATAAAAAGTTACACGCATCCAAAGTTTTTATATATATATATATTTAGAATTTCTAAATAAACTCCAAAAGTTTTACTAAAATTGGAAAACGTTAAACCAATTCAATATTTGGAATTTCTAATGGAAAGATAGTGATTTTTTTTTTTTTTTTGTGCCGATTTTTATGAAAATTAAGAAAAATATAATATGAAGTCAAGTATTTATAATAACAGCTCAAAAATGACCTCAAACTTTTAATATCAGAAGGATTGGAAATCAGGAGGATTTCAATTTTAAATTGTTTACAATTTCACTATACAACAAGAAATTGTAACTTGAATGAGGTCGACAAGAAATTAGAGTATAATATCAGAAGACAAAAACACCGAAGGGATTGTGCTTTTTTTGATACTATTTCATTCATATTCAAATGTACGAGTAACTTAGTATTCCCGCGACTCATTTGGTATTTTTAAACATTCAAAATAATATAAAAATATAAAAATCAAATTAGTGTTAATAAGGTTAATAGAAATATGGATACGAATTGATAAATGAAATATTTTAATTTTTTGGTTCACAATACTTACTTGTTAATGCAAATTTTACACAAACTTTGCAGTCAAGCACTACTTACAACATAGTTTATAAGTTCCGCAAGATGGAAATACATGATCCCCCTAATCATTTTCCTATAGAAAATCTTGTGTATCACAATTTGTTTTATAGAACATTTTGTGTATTTGTGTATATTTGACAATGTTATGTACATTAATTTATAGTTATGCATGCACATAAAACTACTTCTAATGTTGAATGTAAAGGGAATATGTTATTATAATGTTATTTTGTTTTCAATATAAAAAACATTTCTAAGTTCTTGGAAGTAAAGTTTAAGGTGTTGTTTTGAGAAAAATATTTGACTCATCTTGTAGACGTTTTGCAAACGACTAATTGGTTTTTGTGCTTGTCACACATTAAATAGATTTATAATAAATTCCAAAAATAAATCTTACTCAATTTTCCCACACGTTTGAACAAAATTTTTTCAAATGTTTTGATCAATTAAAACACAAACACAAATTAATGTGTTTTAGCGAAACTTTTCTCATTTTCGTCACAATTTCATTTGTTAACATAATAAGAATCCAAACATTTTTTTTAATGTAATCGTTAGATATCTACTTACATACGTATAACATCCTACTTATAACTACTTTGTACAATTTAAGATAATGGTATATCGAGGGACTATATTCAATAGCCATGAAAATTAGTTTTTGATCTCAAAAGCGTTTTAGTCAATCATGGAGAGTATTCATTTCAAAAAATTTGGAAAATTACACTCTGCACAGTGGTATAAAGGAAGAGGGAAATAAATCTGTAACTTCTGAACGATGAGCCCAGTTTAAATGAAATTTTAATGCGACAAGAGAAAGTATTGTCGAGTTTAAGTTTTAAATTCGGGTATGTTACATTTTTAAAACGACCCTATTTCTATATATTTTTTTTGTTTCCCACGTTTAATGTAAGCAAAAAATGTATCATATTCATGTACTTTTGTGGCAGTAATGAGGAAATTTATATACAGGTGTTGGAAATACCGATGTTTGCACATTTCTGAGCTCTTATTTGAGTTTCATGGTCTTATTTTTCTCGCTTTTTTTTTTTAAATAATCTACAAAAACTCATCTATTTAAAAAGTTCCAAAAACTCTCAAATTAGTTCTAATTTAAAAACATTGGGACATTTTTTCATATTAGAAAATATAGAATTTGAAGGGTGTTGCAAAACACCATTATCATCTGAGCGTGACAGTTGGATGATGGAACAGTTACGAAGAACTTTATTTTTAAAAAAATTTCTGATGTTTCTCTTTATGAAATGATTAATTTTGTGTACACATTTAATAATATATTAATTAGAATTGATGGTCAAATCAAATTCCAAAAAAGTCAAAATCTGCAATTTACATCTGAGTGATTATGTTCTACTTTGCACGTCTTATCAATAATAGGCTTATTTACTTCCAAAAAAGTCCACTTCTCTGCCTTTCACTGCCACTTGATCTAAATTATAACAAATTGTTCCAGATGAAAATAGAAAAATTATGGAAAAATTTTCAAATACTTTTTCAAGGTAGTTCTTATTTTGTTAATATTTTGAAACAACTAAAAGCCAGATTTTCATATGGGCTTATAACTATTAAGGCAAAACATAACGTAATTCAAAATAAGTCCTAAAACACTAATAGCTCATGTACTTTTTCTTTGGCCAGTGTCAAATTTTTGCAATTTCAATTCGCATACGTTAAACGAAGGAATAAAATTTAAAAACACTATTGTACACCTGAAAAAACCTCTAACGGTATCTCGACACCAAAATGTTTTTCTTTATATGTTGACCTGTGTTATCACGAAGAGAAAAAATATAGTTGTGCATGTTTACAATAACAATTTCAATATTTTTAAAAGTTTGTTAACAATATTATAGTCACAGTAACTATTTACATGATTGTGGTAACCATAATATGGTTAACTTACGATTAACATGATTGTATTAATCATATGTATGGTTTCAGTAAACAAGTATATGTTTGTGACAACAATTCTTATGATGAATCTTCATATCATAATATGTAGTTCTCAGATTATGATATCAATTAGCCGAGAGCAACATAATATGGTAAAACCTTAATCATAAAAATGGTTGTCACAAACATATATTTCTTTATTGTAACCATATATATGGTTGATACAATCATGTGAATTGTGAGTTAACTATATTTTGGTTACCACAAACATGTAAATAGTTACTGTGACTATATAGTATTATTAAAAAACTTTTAAAAATGTGGAAATGGGTACTGTAAACATGCACAACTATATTTTTTCTATATATTGCCTAGTACTCTATTCATATTTGCGAAAAATTATGGGTTTTTCATGCGAAAAATTTTATATGCAACAATTGATCAGCTGTTGGTTTTAATTTCGTGCGAAAGAATTGCTGCTTATGTTATTTCGTGAGAAAAATTAAGGTTACCAGATGTATTTCACATGTTTTCCACAATAAGAACAGAGTACTGCTTTTGCGAAATTATTTCGCATATATTTCATTCCAAATATTTTATATGTAGTTTGACAGCAATTCGCACGAAATTTTGAACAGAGTACTTAGCTTATGATGGTACGGTCGTGATAAAATACTGTACTGTGACTTCTATATATGTGAATATTGTTTTGGTTGAATTTCATATCAATAAAAGTTTTTCTCGAAAGTGGACATTATATGGGAGCCATTACCAATTATAGACTAATCGTCAGAAAATCCAGTAGTATGATTTTTGCATACATATAACGGATCTGTGTAAAATTTTGGTTCAATATCGATATGTTGTAGTTTATGTGGTTTTTGTAAGTGGTTCTTATAACTGAGCTATGAGCACGAGGATTTTTATTATTGGTGTAAAATTTTTTATTATTTTGGCCCTTTATTATAGGGAAAACGTATGACCATGCTTTACAGTATAATTTCAGAGTACTTAGAAGTACTTGTATGGGGCCTAGGTGAAAACATGTACCGATATTTCTCATTTTCAATACCAAACAAATCTTATCAACAGAGGGTGAATAAGTAAGGTATCTCCTTCCGTTTGGGCCCTATCGTGTTTTCAACAGACAGACGGATTGACATAAGTAGATCGTCTTTGAATATTATAAGGGCCCAGAATATACAGTGGTGTTCAAAACATTTGCAACTGAAATCACATTTTGCCTAATTCTTTATTTTTTTAACAAAGACTTTCAGTTTCAGACTTAAGTTTTTTTATTTTCTTTTTATAAGTTATTGCATATTATTTTACAAAAACAAAAAAAATTTTCATAAATTTACAACAATAAAAAAATAAAGTTTAACAAAATTAGTCTAAATACAAGTGTTCAAAACATTTGCAACTCTTAAAGAAAATATTATACAAATCCAAAAATCAATTTCATTATTCAGTATTTTGTAGCATAGCCGTTATTTATGTTTACCTCGGAACATCTTTTAGGCATTGAGGCTATTAGCTTTTTAATATAATCTTCGGGAATTTCATTCCACTGCTTTTCCAACTCTGCAAAAAGTTCATCACGATTTCGGAATACTTTATTACCAATATTCCGTTTTGCAATCATCAACATGTTCTCAATCGGGTTGAGATCGGGAGATTGTGGCGGCCACGACATGACACTAATATTATTTTCCTCCAACCATACTTTTACAACACCTGCCGTATGTTTAGGGTCGTTATTGTGCTGGAATGTCCATGAAAGTGTCATTTCCCATTCTCCATATGGAAGCATAACTGAGCTTAGAAGGTCTCTATATATTGTGGCCGTCATTGTATTAGTAATACGGAGAACTGGGCCAATCCCATTTCCCTAAAAACACCCCCACACCATAATGTTTCCACCTCCGGTCGTCGAATGTAGGCTCTTCCATCAGTTGAGTCCAATTAAATGGTTGCGGGCAAATTTTCTATTTTTTCCGACACAACGGGTTTTTAGTGCATCTAAAACTTTTAAGACCATATTCTCGTGCTTTTTTTTTAATTGTGGAAAGACTGGCATCTATGGAAAGTTCGGTTTTAACTTCTCTAGGAACTGCTTTAGGATATTTCGTGAAAAAAATTCTTAATTTTTCTGTCTTCTCTTACAGTAGTAATATGGGGTCTTCCTCCTTTGTGAGTTGTATGGATGTTACCACTATTAACAATGCGACAAATTGTTGATTTTGGAACGGAATATTTTAAGGAAATGTCTTTTTGAGAAAGTCCACTTCTAAAGTCATTTAAAAATTCGACCTTGAAATCGGAATTGTATTTGTTTCCTGCCATTTTTCACAAAAGTAATTCTTACGATGTTAATGCTTCCAATATCTTATTAAAACTCTTATAGTAAAATAATTATGATGAGTTTTTTAATAAAATGCAAAGATCGAAATCCCGAATTAATAAAACAAATGCGATTACCGTTATTTCCCAGCATTGGTTAGTGTTAATAGCATAGTTAAGAGTAAGAGTAATCTATTTGGAATAAAAATAAGGAAACTATTTCAACAAATTTAAATACATTTTGTTTAAAAATTTTAAATTTCACACTACATAGAGATTTTTTTTTTTTGTTTGTGAAAATTGTTTTTATTATTTATCAATTTTTCTAGAAGAAACCAAGAAACTTACTGTGTGTGTATTTTTTTAAACACTTATAATTTTTTCACAACTAATTAAATGAATATTAACCAAGTCATTTATACACTCACACGTTCATACAAATACACACATTTAATCACATACATAAATTATTAGATTTTTCGTTTGTTCGAATAAGAGATTTCAACTTGGTCGAATAATTCTATTACATGTTTAAAATTAATCTTAAAATATTAAGTTTTTCTTCGCCATTAATAATATCACCTAAATAAATTTTAAGAGTATGTTCTTCGTCTATTTACATAACCATAACTTCCTTCTAAGTTAGTATTTTTATTACTATTATTTATTTTAATAAAAAAGACATCACATTTTTGAACGCCATAGAAGATATTATTACTTATTTAAATTTAGGAATGGTTCGAATTATTCGTTATTCGAAAATAGTAATTTTTTAATTCTTCGAATAATTATTCGCACGAATGGATACCCTAGTAAATACATATGTATATGAATTAAATGACGCCCAAAAGTCTTAACAGTTGTTCATGTAGACTGACCTTGCACACCCATAACAAACCCTCGTTTACGAAAAAGTACTTTTTCATTTAAAGTTTGAAAGTGCTCGTAGGTACAGCATGAGGTGTATTACAAACAAATTTTTGTAACTATGATAAATTTAGAAATGAAAATAGAGGCGGGAATTTTATTATTGCACTTTCCCGTAAGAATTGGCAACCCTTGGTATAATTTTTTTTAAATCGTTGACACAACATTCAAAATATAAATGACATGACAGAGATTTGGATGTTCAACGACACCAATGACAACAATATCACCAAAACAATGAGTAGGAGCAACAGAAAAGAAAATCTAACAACTATAACAAGAGCAAGAACAAGAACAACTACATATAACGATAGAAAACAATAATATTGCAACAAACTTAAAAATATACTCGTACGAACAAATAAATATAAAAATATTGAGAGGAAATGAGCAAAGTGTGTTCGTATTCGTTTTTATATTCAAACAAATGTATTTCGTACAGTGTACACAATTTAGTTAATGGCACTTTGTTTTCCATTTTCAGAATTAACAACTACGTAAAATATATATAATTATGTATTTTCGGGCTTCAGAATGTTGATTTCAACAGTCAGACGGACATAGCTATATTGACTCCGCTATGTATAACGATTCAGAATAAATATTTTATGGAAAATGAAAAATGTGGAAGTTACAAATGGAATGACAAACTTATATACAGCCTTACCACTTTGTCTGTGGCGAATCAATATAATACTGACACTGATTTTTGTGGCATATTGTTTAAAAACATGTATCTGTCTCACCCGATATCGTTAATTTTATATTTTCTATTATCGGGTCCAATTTTGTTAATTTTGGGACACATTAGGAATAACTATTCATAATGGACGGATATTTTGTTTTATTGTAGTTGGACCCATTTTGTCTATTTCAATACCAAATATTTCTGATAAACAGAGAACATCCCAATAGGCACTTTTGTGCATTCAACAGACAAATGTAAATATCTAGATCGTCTTATAATTGTATAAGGGTCAAGAATATATTAAGGTACTATCTGTCTCCTATATACATATATAAAAATGGATGTTTGCATGTATGTGTGTATTAGACTGTCCACAAAAACTCGATTTTGGAATCTTGTTGGTCTTAACCCCACAAAACGATTCCCCTTTCTAGATATTGAGATAGTTGAAATTTGAGCTCGATTAAACGACGTTAACCCGTGCCGCTCGTCGCTCAAAGTTTGAAAAAATCATCATTTTTGGCCAAAAAGCTAACATAAGAAGCTATAACTCCAGAACGGTAAATAATAGAAACACGATTAGTATCTCAAAACAAAGCTAATATTGTTTTTCAAAATTTATTTTATATACATTATTCTTGTTACTTCAAGCCAAACAGAGTTACAACAGCTTTTGTCTCCAAAAACGTGACCTAGTCGCGGTAGGAGCATACTTCGTATATTTTGATATTATGTGAAAAATGTTGCTAGTAAGTAAATATTTTTATATTTTATTGTTATTGAATCATAATGTACATCGATTTAGTATTTCAAAAAGATATAAAACACAAAAATTGGTTGAAAAATGTAAAAGTTATTAAAAATTCCCCAGGCCATTAACGTGTCTCGGAGCACTTGATTATGATATGTGGAAAAAAATTTAACTTATTTTGAAAACTATACGAATAAAACTATTTTATTACATATAATATATCTATGTTTGCTCAAATATAAGTTTTTTTCCTTAAAATATAACGTGAATCTGTTCTCAGCTATGGTCAAAAAAAAAATTTTTTTTAGACGACAGTTTCAAAACACCATTTTCAGTTTTTTTTAAACTTTGTTAAACAAATTTTTAAATTTTTTAAATATCACCGGGGGGTTTACGGTCAATAGATTAGGGAACAAAACAGTGAAAAAATTAGGTCAATACCTCTTATAGTTCAGGTGTACCTGCGGTTTGAATTCTGCGGATTTCGCGAAAAACTCATTTTTTTGGAATATTTTAGAAAATATGTCATAATTTTTTATTGTTATACATTTTAACCAAAATATTTACAGAATATTATTTCTCAGATATTAAAAAATATGTCCCTGAAGTTATATATAAATCGGGAAATCCTAAGGCGTAAACTTTGGAGGTCAAAGGTCAAATTTCGCAATATTTGGAAATTCACATTGAAACATATGGAAATAATCTTTATTTGTCGACCATATTTACTAAAATTACAGGATTTTATGGTATATGGTCCGATATTTAGAATAACATAAAAAAAATCAAATTCCCATTTTTCCCCCATACAAATAGTGGACAGTCTAGTGTGTATGTATGTTCCGAATGAACTCAAAAACGGTTGGACGGATTTTGATGAAATTTTCAGAGAATCTGCAGAATAACCAGGCGGGTACCACTGTAAAGTAAGATTTTTAATATTCGGTCTGTGGACGGAATGGCGTGGCAAAATCATATTTTTATACTATACCGCTAATGAAATCAAATAAAAAAGATTATTGTACTAAAATTGTTGATCGACCTTTTCTTCAATTCTTATAGATAGTTTATTTAGTTTCTTATATACAGTATTACAAGGTCAGTGATTGTTGAAAAAAAAAAATTTGTCAAAAAAATTAATTTTGTCCAAACTAGTTTTTTCTCAACAAAAAAAAAATGTTCATATGAAATCTATTAAAAAAATGTATATTTTGAGTACCTCAATCACGGCTTCAGCAAATGCGTCGCAGTAC
Organism: Calliphora vomitoria; assembly: GCA_942486065.2. Taxonomy (NCBI): domain Eukaryota; kingdom Metazoa; phylum Arthropoda; class Insecta; order Diptera; family Calliphoridae; genus Calliphora; species Calliphora vomitoria. Next base: position 92,947,957 of record OW818031.2, read on the forward strand.
ATCTTCATTGAGTGCTGCAGAGACACATCAACAGCATATCAAAAGACTAGAAGCCAATCGACCCCGAATTGCTCGATCAAGAGAAAGAATCGATTTAAAGTTGCCGGACCATGACCACCTTTAAAGTTCAAGGCCAAATGTACCACAGAATTGGATCACTGCTCCCGCTTCCCAAAGATGATGCGAAGTTCCGTAAAATTTATTTCACTGGAAATTAAGCTACAGAAGCCGAACGCTATCAACGAACATGCGTGTGCATTTGCCGCAATACCCTTCTGCCGAAACATTCTGGAAACTATTGTTGGATATTGGAAATCGAAAAATTCCAATTGATACCGCCACAAATTATGCAATATAAAACATATGTTTTCTAAGGGCCAGCAACACGGACCGGGTTCAGCTAGTATTCAATATCCTCTATCTTAGATTTTAGTTTTTGATGGCAATTTTATTATCATTTTTGTAATTTTTCTATCTTAAAAGGATATCTTAGTAGGATATCTATCGAAATAAATATTTTGTAACTCAAGATATACAATTTCATCCCAATTTCAATCGGAAGACATCGATTTCAAAAGTCGGTTCACTTGACATGAAATGCCCCATTTACAGTTAGGGACAAAATTGTTTACAAAACAACCAATATTAAATATAAATAACTTGCTTTTTCTTCTTCATTGTTTTTATTGAAATTTTTTAAATTGATTTTAATCTTTACATTATGCTCTAATAAAAAAAGATAAAACTAACAAAAAATATTAAATTCACTTTTTAAATTTAAAAAGGTTTCACATGTTAGCTGTGAACAATTGACGAAAATCCTTACGTTTTTGGCTATTAATATTTCGTGCCCCCCCCCCCCTCTTGCAGGTTTAACAGCTTTTATTCGTTTTGGCATACTTTTTAAAATATTTATTAGCAACTGTGGGTTAATATTTACCCACGCCTCGATAAAACGCTCCCAAAGTTCATTGATGGTTTTCAATGGGTCTTTTCTAGCCAATATTTTCTTTTTCAATATTGACCAAAGGTATTCAATCGGATTTAAATCCGGAGACTGGGGTGGCCAATCTAAAAGTTTAATCCCATTTTCTTCAAAACACTTTTTAGTAATTCCGGCAGTGTGCTTCGGGTCGTTGTCTTGTATGAAGATGTTATCCTGACCCGGCTCTAAACCAAATATATCCACATTTGGCATGTATGAGTCTCCAAGGATTGTAATGTAACCTTTGGCACACATTCTGCCAGTTATTCGGCGTAGTACACCTAACAGATTTCCACGTAAACAGCCCCAAGCCATCAAAGATCCCAAATTTCATTGTGCTTGTAATATTTCGCTCTTGGACTCCAATTATTTATAACCTAACCTAACTACTAACGTTTTTGTTTTTTTGTTTGTCAAATGTTTCAAACATGTGAACATAGCATTAGCTTTTTTTGCTTACAATTGATCGTTTATTCGCCAACATTACAGCATCCAAGAAGCGCCTTTTTGGGAAGTACTTACATGAAAAGAATTATTTCCTTAGGTGCTTCCAAAAATGTGTGCAGTTTTTTGACTATCCAAAATATCGTATTATTTGGTTTTTATTTATTTTGATATAGTTTTCCGGTAAATGAGTAATGAAATCAGATAAACAAATACACAACTTTAGAAAAGTAAATAATAATTATTTGAACATATTTGAATTTTATTCAGTGCATTCACCGTACGTAAACACGTATATTCTATGGATACATATGTACTGATTAGGGTATCAAATTAAACGAACAATTCGAATAAGAGTTTTTAACTTGTTCACATATTTAAAATTAATCGAATTATTCGTATAATTTAAAATTTTTAAATAAAGTAAAAAATATAGTTTTTCTCTTCGTCAGGTTGTATAAGCTACCACTTATATAAATTTCCATATTCTCCTACCATTTCAATGCAATGATCATCAATGTCATACTCAATATACCGTTCGGAAATATTTCCAATATTATCACTTTAATATCACTTTCTTCTGAGCTAACATTTTGTAACATTTGTTTGAAAATAAAGGGAATAAACAACGGATGGTTTGGAAGATACTATCGGACCATTTATCTACAGTGGGCAGAATACAAATATTTTGGCTGATCCGATTGGCATAACATTTCACATGGACGAAGTAGAGGAGTTTTCGAGATTTCTGATTTGAAGACGGGCCTAAAGACCCCCAGGAGCGGTGGTGTGAGTTTCGATTTTGAAAATTCAGAAAATGTCGAATTTTCGTATTTTTGGACGAAAACTTGCTATTAGCCATTGCTTCCGCAAAATAGTTTCTTCGGGAACTTTCAAAACTTTTATATTTTTTGAATTTTTCGTTATTCGAAAATGGTATTTTTTAATTATTCGAATAGATACAGTTAGTACTTATACATATTCATGTGTGTGTTTATTTACTCTTACAAGATACGAGTGCAAACCTGCAAAAGAGTTCGTCAGACTATTTATTATTGTACGTAAATCTAGTGCTGCCAGATTTCGTATTTTAACATAAAAATTGGGTATTTCATAGTTTGAAAGCATACACATTTTAATTTGGGAATGGAAAATATTTTTTTTATGTTTAAAATATTATTTATTTTATCATTCATTCCAGGAAAGATTTATAACAGTGGGTCTACAGACTTTGTTCAAATTTGGCATTTGGAGCTATTATGACAATTCCATTTTGAAAAGTGACAAAATTTGATAATGTATTTAAGTTTGTGTAATACATCAATAGATGTTTATAGCTGTTTTTCGCTACGATTGTGGAACCATGTGAAAGGTTATTATGTCCTATTTAAATTATATAAATACATATTCATATTTTAATATAAAAGTACATTTATAACACAAATGAAATTCTCTTTTGTCAAATTTCTACCCTTTTAATTTTTACCTTTTTATACCCTAAACCACAATGGTGGGGAGGATATAATGCGTTTATGTTGTAACGCTCAAAAATACTGGTCTTATTTTAAAATATACCGATCGACTCAGAAAGCGATTCTGATTATCATTTCAAATTTTGTTATGGTAAAAGCAAGTAATAATCAAAAGGGGTAGACATTGGTAAAAATGCATCAGTAGATTGTATTTGCATTATGAATGCACTTTTAAATTAAAAAATACAATCACTGTTGTACAATTTAAGGATAACATAACTATTCATATGATTACCGAATTAACAAAATCGGTTCACACATTTACAAGATATATATACCTAAACTTATAATATTGTTACGTTTTAACCTTTTTAAAACATTGGTTTATTTCCTTTAAATAAACCGAATACTTTTGATTGCAAATAAAAAGCAGTTTTAGTATATTAAAATTGTAACAACTCTCATTTATTTAAAATGTACAACAGTTCCAATAGTCACTCAGTGTCTTTATACACGTTTACCAATTCGCAGAAATGCACACACACTTTATTATGTACAAACTTAAATGTACAAGACAGTTGATGTTAACTCTAACAGCGCCTATGATAAACTCACTCACTACTGCAACCTCTGCCATTATTTATACACGCGCCATCTATCATGAATCTTCTACAATGCTCTACAGCTTTCGATGTCAATGTTAGCAGTTTTAACATATTGCCGTACTTACAAACAATTCTAATAACCGCATGCTATCAACATTGTTGACAAGTAGAAGCTTCTACTGATGGACGTGTTTATAAACATGATGAATGCTGCAGACAGTCGTTACAGACTGTTAAATTCAAATCGATATGCAAATTCGTAACAATATACTGAATAATACTGAAACTAGAAGTCCGTGCCTTTTTGAATAAAACAGATTTTTGGATAAATTTTTTTGAGCTCTACGCATTTTGTCCAACGTTTCTCTAATTTTGTTATTACTTCCAAAAAAATATGTAGAGGTCATCAAAGTAGCTATTTTTTGTGAGATGATTTCAGACATTTCTTCAGGTTTGGAAACAAGAAATAGTCACTCGGGGCTAAATCCGTAGAATAGGAAGAGGGAGCATTTCGTAGTCTAATTCATGGTTTTTTGCTATGGAAACTGTATTGTGTGTACCATTTTGTGCACCGGATTGTGATCAAACGCGACAGCCATCTTGCGGAAAGCTTTCTAATACCTCATGTCTATGGCTTCCACAATCTCGCGCACATTCAATCTCCGATCGGCCAACACCATATCGTGATTTCTTTCAATTGTTTCTGGTGTAGACACCTCAACTGTGCGTCCAGAACGTTCGGCATTTTCCGTGCTTGCACGCCCACAACGAAATTTTAGTAAACCTCTATTTATCCATAGAAATTAATGGTGCAGAGTTCCCATAGTATTTATCTAGCATATCCTTGATTTTGCCCCAAAAAATAATGCTTAATGGCAGACGAAATTCACTTTTTTTATAGCCTTCAACTTCGTGAGAAGGGTATATATAAATTTGTCATTCCGTTTGTAATTTCCACAATATAATTTTTCGACCCTATAAAGTATATATATTCTGAATCTTTATAGATAGCGGAGTCGATTTAGCCATGTCTGTCTGTTGAAATCAATTTTCTGAAGACCCCAGGTATCTTCGGGATCCAAATCCTCAATAATTCTGTCAGACATGCTTTCGAGAAGTTTCCTATTTAAAATCAGCAAAATCAGTCCATAAATAACGGAGATATGAGCAAAAATCCGAGACAAGCTCGATTTTTGGCCTATTTTTTTATCTATATCTCGATTACTAAGTCATAAATATAGACAATATGGATATCTAATGATAGATATTTCAAAGTCCATTGCAACGATGTATATAAGGCTATACAAAGTTGGACCTACAATGGGTCAAAATCGGGAAAATATTTTTTAACGCGAATTTTTTTTTCACAAACATTCTTTTGTCATAAATTTGTTTCACTAATAAATTTAAAAAAAAAAATTTTTAAAAATTGGAAAAAACTTTTAAAAAACAATTTTGAAAAAAAAAATTTTTTTAAATATTAAAAAATTTTTTTTTTAATTTTATTTTAAATTATAATTTGGTGAAGGGTATATAAGATTCGGCACAGCCGAATATAGCTCTCTTACTTGTTTTAATTTCTCCTCAAGTCAGGAGGAAGTCTGCTATTAATGCCTGTCACACACAAACTAAATGACACAGCTTATTAAAATTTTGACAGGCGTCAACTGACAGATGTCTGTTGACAGGAGCAGTGTTTTCAATAAAAAGTCGCAGACTAATTGACCCACACTCATACAAATCAAAAAAAATAGTTTTTGTATAAAAAAAAAACGGATGGTTTTTATTGCGTTGTTTATTAAACATTTCATATTACTACACATTTAAAAGAAAATATTATTTTTAAGCTATTAACATTAAAGAGGTCATATTAACCTTTCATATGGTATATAATACCAAATATGTATGTATTTATCAGTACCCTGTACAAAATTTATTGAACTGCTTTAATTTTAATACAATTTTGTGACATGCTGTTAATATCTATTTTGTATAAGCGTGGAACCAATGAAGAAACCAGTTCTTTGTCGGTTCCCTTGTCTCAAATGAATATTTGTTTTAATTTGGGTATAAAGTTTTAAAATTGTGGTGTTGACGAAAATAGTATCTGGCAACCATGCGTGCAACGACGAGTAGTTGTAAACAATCTGTATTTTCTCACATCATCATCTCTCAAACAGTTTTTCATAGACAGACTGGGGGAATATTGGCGGCAACAACTGTTTGCCCGACTGCCTGCCTGCCACCTTAAACCAACAACAGCCAACTACTACCAGCAACAACACGAGCAATAGAGAAAAATAAAAACAAAAAAATTATAAAATCAAGCTAACAGGCAAGGCAGCAGCATCCAACAAACAATTATTTCTGTATATTTTATTTATTTTTTTGGCCAGCCAGTCGTCGGCATACGTATGTACGTTGTGGCCGCACTTTTTCATATTTTTGCGTTTCAGTTTCATTTAGAACGTGGAATCGTTTGGTTCATACAAAACGGTTGAAAAATCAAAACATATTTTTGAAAATTGCTAAAGAAAAACTTGAAAATTTTCGTTATAATTAAGTTGGTGGCAAAAGCAAAACGATCATTTAGCAATTGTTTATTGTTGGATGCGGTTGTAACGTCGTGACAAACGTGAAAGTGTATGTTGTGTTTGTGCTGTACTTTAAATTAATACTAAGGAGACCACAATTATTTCAATTTAATGTTTTTGTGTGAATTTCTAAAAAAGTTGTTACTTTGAAATTTCAAAAAAAAAAAAAAAAAAGTTAAAAATATAAAGCAAAAAAAAAAAAAAAAGAAACACTCAATTAGTAGAAAAGTTGCATAAAAAGCACACTACTACGACTTTTTTAATACTAAATGAAAGTTGGCTAAACTGCAAGCTGAAGCTGGAGTTGCAGCAACCACAACAATAAGTAATTTAACAAAAAAAACATACGTAATAGAAGTGATTGCAAGCTAAAAGAATTGAAAACAACAACAAAATTACACAGATCTAGACTAAATATAAAATGTTGATCTTAAATTGTTTGTTTTTATTGTTTTTGTTATCAGATTTTCAGTTTTTCTTTTTGTTGTAATTCTTTTAAAGTGAATGTTTTGCAACAAACCGGAAATTCTAGATCATTTGTACAACTAAAAAAAAAAAACTAAGCAAAACTGTTACGAGTGGCAACAAACTACAACCGATCAAACATAATTGTTTGTTTGTTACATTCATTGTTTCAGACTTCTTATCTGTGTGATTCTGTGTGATGTGATGTTTAGCGCTATTTCTTTTAATACTTTAATCGGTTATTCGATTATTTTAAGGTTTAATATATGTTCACATATAATTTTATTATCTTTTATACAAATTTTCAAAAATTAAAGTCTCTTATAAGTTTTCTTAATGTTGTCCTTTTAAAATTCTTATTATCAGTGATATACAATTAGAACGGCAGAAATAATCCTCCAAAACCCTAAAATAACCACTCAAAACATTTACAAAAAAAAATTGGTTCTAGTGACATGAGTATCACTTTTATTGGATAATGCTACTATCATAACCAGGGCCTGCAAAAAAGCTCAAAAACTTAAAATATGCAGAAAAAAGCATGGAAAAATAGGAAAAATCTAGAAATAAAAGTTTAAATTAATATTTTTTACAAAGAACAATAAAGAGTTTTTCCACTTTCCAAATTTAACTTATCTTTGTTTGTTACAGAAAATAAAATTTCTAAAAAACACTTTTATAATAAAACATATTTTTTACTTTCAAGACAGACATACCGATAGTTAGGTCATAAGGACCCAAAATATATATACATACATCTGTTGTGCGATCTACAACCAATAATCGATGTCTGGTTGTCGGTAAAAAACTCAAAAGCAATATTTTCTTATAAGTTATGGTCGTCGTGCGACCACATGTTTTGGGAATCTCCTGTCGAAATACCAATCAAACTATGCAAATCGATGTGAAAATCATAAACTACAGACAAAATTAAAAAAACTGTTTTCTGGTTGCTGTACAACCCATTTTTACGTTAGATTGTATTGCAAAACAGTTTCCTATGATTTTTAGAATTACTTCCAGTGAATGTTCAAATTAAGTATATTTATTTTTCGCCTTCATTGGAATATAGAAAATCTAGAACTACAGACAAAACGAGCTAAGTATATACGATTATGTCGAATTATATCCGTAACTTAAAAAAAAATATTTTTGTTTTGGCGATAATTCAAACAATTTTTATTTGATTTATGGAAAGAAGAGCAATCGCGTTGAAATACATATTGTTTAGCATTCGAGATATATCTAAAAACATTTTCAAATGTCTATGAAGTCATAGTTTTGATCATATGCCAGACATTTTCTGAACGTAGTATTCAGGATGCATAAAAAGCTCGGTATAACGAATACCAATACAACGAAAATCAGATATATTGAATAAAGAAGATATTTTACTTCCGATATAAGAAATAGTAAGGGTAAATCTTCTTTACTTACTGTTATTTTAAGATTAACCGATTCAAACTTTCATAATTGAAGTGTTTGAAAGGCAAGTAAAAGACATTTTGTGGATTTTGAACATTTGTTTTACAATATTCAAGAAGTTAAAATAAATAAAATTGAGTATGAATAAAAGTCAAAAAATATTGGACTAAACATCTGAAATTTTATATACAAATAATAAATATGGGGAATACCTTATATATTGATGAGAATCTTGCATTATATAACCTCTATAATTTGTTATTTAATGGCCGATTTTGAAAATATGGAATAAAATTAATAATACGAATTTAAACTCATACCTCATATTGTTTTAAATCTATAGTTTTAAAACCAATAGATATACAAATTTTAGATATTCGTTTAAACATCCAATACGGTTACAAATGGACTCTAATTTTGTTTATACAATAGATGCGTTTGAACGTATGTTTATTCAATATTGTGCCCAAGTCTGCACTCACTCATTTACTAATTGTTACACCCCACAATATTTATTGGAGGTGCATTTATTTTGGTAAATCATTTGTAATAATATCAACAAGAGTGTGATATAAAATACAAACAAATCTTTGATCCTTAACTCCTGATATATATATCTGATGAATTCATGAGAATCATGATGACTTCCTTGTTTATCTAACCCTTTCGGTTTTCCCATGCCAAAATTTAGATGCAGGAGATGATTTTATGGATTTGGGTGAAGCTTCGATGGTCAAATAGAGCATGGAATACTCCAAGCTCAGGTTTTTCTGAAAGTTATCTAAAGCATTATCCTTTTGATGGATGGGGTCTGTGTTTAATTGACTTCGTCAATTTATGATGATAAAGACACTGAGCAAAAGAAGAAGTTGTAGCTGTATAAAATAAATATATGGGAGGAATCGTCAAGATGGACTTTTATATTGAATTTCTATTCGGACAAGAAAGTGTAAACTCAAAGTTTTTGACCTTCTTTTTTGACTTAGGAGTATGCAACTCTTGGTTGTTATAACGCAATGATTGCGACAGTTATAACATTCCGTAACGATATAGCTGATGGATTGCTATCATTGTCAGCAGTTAAAAATCTCTCTCGAAAACGAGGAAACCCAAGGTATCTGAGGTCGTAGACCTTTCTAACACTCCATCAACTTCGAGACCAAAACTCTCATATGCAATTTATTTATTCGTGAGAAGGGTATCTATAAGTTTGTCATTCCGTTTGTAATTTTCACAATATAATTTTATAGATAGCGGAGTCGATTTATCCATGTCCGTCTGACTGTCAGTTGAAATCAATTTTCTATTTAAAATCAGTAAAATCCGTCCTTAAATAATGGAGATATGAACAAAAATCCGAGACAACCTCTATTTTTGGTATATTTTTGATCTATATCTCGAACTAGCTACGTGTATTGTTATTTCAACAAGTGCATATCCTAAGTAGAGGGTCAATTGAGCCTTTTGGATAACTTAGAAATGCACTACACAATTAATGTTTAAAGTGACTGCACTATACTTAGACTACTTAGAGACGCTTAAGTGACAATTGTATTTACGCTAGAACACATGGGATGTATGAAGTTACCAATTGACTTCTCTCTGCGTTAAAAATAGCGTGTCAAATGTAGGATACTACTTTAGGATGCTACTTTACATCACGATCAAAATATTGATGATTTTAAAAGTTAAGTTTCAAAATAGAAGCTCTTAAAATTATGGCTTTAAACAAGTATTCATACCAAGATATTATAATAAATATATCCACCGTTTTCTCAGAAGAACAATTATAATTTTAAAACTTTAACTATTTAATTTCTGGTACAATTTAAAGACTCCTAACTGCTTTGAAAACTTTTGTAAACATATTGGACATGGCGCGATCCATAGTTTATTATTTTATGTCTCTGCACAAAAATATAAGTGCATATTTTTTAAATTTTTAGGTTATATTTTGATATTTTTGAAGCATATTTTAGGCGCATATTTTCCAATAATAAATGCATGAAAATCCGCCCCCTAGTAATAAGTTACATGGATGAGAAAAAACACCTGCTTGGCCAAAATGTCAAATTTTGACCCCCTCTAACTTAGAAAGTTCTCGACCGATCTTGTTGAAAAATTGTGTCTGATTACTATCCAATAGAACTAACTATGGTGTAAATTTTATCTCAATCGAAAGACGTCGATTTCAAAAGTTGATTCACTTGGCAAGAAATGCCCCATATATAAAATAAAAAAATATATATTTTTAACCCTCCGGCGGGTGAGAAGGTCCCTGGGGACCTTTTTCATTTTCAAACTAAAATTACTCCTTGATGGTCCATGGGAAGTATACCATGTATTAAAAGGAAATTTTATCTAGAATTGTTTAAAAAAAATCAAAGCGATCCGACCAATAGTTTAGTTTCTATTGATATTTAAATGTGTTTAGTACGGGAACGTGTGAAAAGGTCCGCTAACCTTGTACTGAAATTTGTAAATAATAATGTAAATAATAATAAATCAAAACAAAAAAAATTTAAAAAAATGCGTTTTCATATAAAATTCCATACAAATAGAAATAGGCCCTGTGGACCTTGTACTTCGTATAAGTGCAACGGATGACTCAATCGTTGGAGGGTTAAAATCAAAAACAAAAAAGAAGTACCGAAAGGGCTAAACTTATTTTTGACTATATCTCCGATACTCCGATTCTGCACATAGAAAATATGTAGTAAGTTTATGGGCAAAAACTAGTTTCTTTTAGCAAATAACTTTGTGTCAATGACACTATTATTAACAAAATTGCTTTGTTAGTTATAAGTAGCACTTAGTAATTTTAAAAATATAAAAAAAAATATATATTAAAAGGAACAAGAGTTTTTTTATACCCTTCACCTTCGTGAGAAGGTTATATATAAATTTGTCATTCCGTTTGTAATTTCCACAATATAATATTTCGACCCTATAAAGTATATATATTCTGGATCCTTGTAGATAGCGGAGTCGATTAAGACATGTCTGTCTATCCGTCTGTTGAAATTAATTTTTTGAAGACCCCAGATATCTTCGGGATCCAAATCTTCAATAATTCTGTCAGACATGCTTTCGAGAAGTTTCCTATTTAAAATCAGCAAAATCCGTCCATAAATAACTAAAAAAGACAATTTATTGCATGCTTTGACAAAAAAGCAACAAAAAGCAACAAAAAGCAAAATGTTTGGATGTGTGTTGGCTGCATTGCTTTGCGGATGTTGTTTTTTTTTTTTTTTTGGTGTTTGACAAAAAAACAACAAAACGTACATATGTTTGGATGTGTGTTGGCTTCATTGTATTGCGTATTTTGTTCTTGTTTTTTTTTTGGTGTTTAGTTTGGCGTTGTTGTTTTTATACTCTTTATACCCTTCGTGAGAAGGGTATATATAAGATGTTATTTCGTTTGTAACTTCTACAATATAATCTGTTCGTCAACAATTAAATTTTTAAAAGTTTTCTTGATATATTTACGATGCTATACGCTGAAAATGGGCAATTAATGCATCCACAACAAAGGTGAAGGGTATATAAGAATCTGCATATACGAATATAGCACTCTTACTTGTTTTATAAACGAACTGTTCAGAGGACCAATATATGCATTATTTCTCAATCACCAACCGGTAGAAAGTTATAATATTTTTGGTGATTTATTTTTTTTTTACTTTGTCGACCACTGTCTGGCCAGTTTGATGCAAAGCCAGCTGTTAAAATCTGATGAAATTATGTTTCGTTTAGTACATATATAAACAGAGTACGATCGCTTTAAAACTGAATTAATAGCTTGAATTTTTTTAATAATACAGTTTTTCACCAGGTACATCCACAATGGAATATAGTTGAGTTTTTAGTCTATCAAATAGTTTTGACAAAGAGGCCTGTTGAAATTATTGAAATGCTAAAATATTAAGGAGCTCTCGAAAATTTAAAAAAATTATCAACTTTTGTTCAACCATTTTTTATTAGCAGACAGTGGTTTAGAAATTTTTGTTTAAAACATTTCGGTATCTCGAGAACTATTGAGAACAAGGAGCTGGAATGGGGGCCAGTACTTTAAAAAAAAAAAAATCGTCAAAAATCCATTTATGATCCAAATAAAACATCTAAGCTCTAACCTTGTAAAATTTCGATACGAAATAGATTTAAAAATTTTGTAGTATAAAAAAGCATCTAAGTATAATTTATTTTAAAACTTAAATCCTTTAGTGAACCAATTCGTTTTAGCTTATACTCATTTAGCCAGGCGCGGATCCAGAGGGGGTGAAATGGAATTCCCCCCACTCATATAAAAAAAAGCCAAAATGATAAATGTAAAACAAATTTTGTTTTCCCCCCCAAATGGATGACCTGGATCCACGCCTGCATTAAGCTTGATTTATATTCTAAAACTAACGTAAGTGGGAATAATTTATTGTAAAATAATTTGTCTTAAGTGTTTTCATTCACGCCAACGAATTTTACACGCTGAAGAACTATTTTTTGTTCATACAGTAAACATTTAGATATTGTTGTGTATAAGCAAGACATTAAGCTTAAATTGACTTTTTACAAAAACCGGGTTTTCGCATAAAATAAATATGTATATTTTGAAAATAGTTTTGGCTATATCTCACATGCTAAGCACACAATATGTCTAACAAAATTTATATTTTTTTTCTACTAAAGGAAGGGTATATAAGATTCGACACATTTGACTGTAGCTTTCTGACTTGTTTTTTTCCATTTTTGTTGTTGGCGTTCTTGCCGATTTGGTCAATTACCGTATAAATCTGTTTATTGTTCTTATTACCATTATTATCCAATACGTTGCAATACTAAATCAACTTTGGCATACATTTGCTTTTGTTTTTTTTTTTGCTATACATAGACAATTAAATAATAAATTCAGTTAATAGAGAATGGAGAATTAATTTTCGGTGCACCGTGAAAACGTTTTAAGTATTTTAATGTTTATTTTAAATTTTGTACTTTGCAATAAATTTGATCGGTTTTGGTGAATGAATGGATAAATGAACAAACAAATGAACAGGTTCTTTTGTTGTTGTTTTTTTGAATTTTATCTTAAATTGTTAAATCAATTTTGTAGTCTATTGTTGAATAGTTTTTATTGTATAGAGAGCATTTTGTTAATGTATTTATAACAAAAAAAGAACTACAAAATAACAAAATAATAATCTCACTGGCGGAAAATCTACTGACTGTTCCAGCACGAAAAGTGAATTTATCATATGGTGTAGTAGCACTACACACATACTATATCTTAACAAATACATATTAAGCAGTACACTTGTATTGTATAAATCAGCTGAAGATTTTATTTATTTCTTTTTGTGGTAAGTTTTAAAAAGATCTACATATGTTCATATGTATATATTTTTTATTTGCGTCAAGAGGTTCATAATTCAAAATTAATTTTTTTGTACAAAATACTATAGACGTTCTTCTGATTATGCTCTTTCAGATAATCTAAACTAAAATATTTCTAGAGTCACTAGATTTGAACATTTTATAGTCTATAAATAATGTTGGTAATACTTTTTGGAGGAAAATTATACGGTGGTATACAAATGAAAACAAAATTTACCGATTTTTATTATTTTTCAGTTTTTTCAAAAAAATTGCAGCAAATTTTTCTCACATTTTTTTCGCAAGGCATTTACAGTTATTTTTGAACTTTCATCATATCGCTTAAACACAATTTTATTTTAAAGGATATCTCTGAGTCTGCTGGGCTTTAAAATTTTTCATAATACAGTTTTGTGCAATTTTCAAAAATTTTTTCCTCACTTTTTTGATAAAAGTTATGATATGAGAACGTAAAATACATGTAGAAATTTGTATTATTAAACAAAATCTATTTTTTTATTTATATCCAGTACAACAGCATTTATCTCCAAACACATTTTGCTTTCAGACAACTATTGCGATGTATAAATACCATCAAAATTGAAAGCTCAAATGAAAGCTTTCATTTAGCTTGAAAAATATATATTCATGGACCGATTTCGATGATCCGTACATCATAGAAAATTATGAAAGTACTTCTGACAGATTTATTGTCTATTAGTTATTTGTGATCATCCAAAAGTTGATGTTTGTATAAAAGTTTGATGAACAATCTATATAATATTCACTGTCAAAGTTCTCTGACTATATCAGATATCGACTCCGCTATCTGTAATAACAAACTTATTATAATTCATGGGGAAGGGTATAAAGATTAGAAAATAAATAAATGTTGATGAAAATTATCAATACACATATATTGAGACTATTTAAACATGTTTAATTTTAATTATAGGTTAAGTGTATTTGAGAATATTGATTGATTGAGTCTAAAGAAAGTCGAGTCACTTATGATTTTTAATAATTTTGAATGAGTATTTTTCTAACATGATCTAGTATGAATACTTTTTAATCACACTGTACAAATGTGATTAGTTTGTGTCCATAAAATAGATATATATAAATTTTATTTGTATATACAGTGGGATGGATTCATGCGATATACTTTTCTTTTCATTTTATTGTTGCTATTTATTATTTGTTTCTTTATTTATTTTAATTTGTTTGTTGAGTCATACGGCGAAAACACACGCAATAATTTTTAGTTTATTGAGTCGACTATTTTGTAATATTGTTGCTATAAATTATATTGTTTTAGTAAAATCTTTTCTACATCTTCGCCATAGTCTCCACAATCTCCTCCTTCTCATTTATTGTAGCACCTCAAAAAAAAAAAAACGCACAAAAAACACTTTCTGACGTTACTAGCATCTATTAATAAAATGTTTTCATCTACATTTTTATTCTTTTACGTTCAGATGAGCAAAAAAAATTGTATTCTTCGATCAATGATCAGGTGCTGCAAATGGGGTTAAAGTTTTATTTATGGAAAATTTGTAAAATTCAAATACTATAATATAATCTCTAGAGCAGTTTGTTTTCAATTACATGGTCGTTACATTTATAATACTTATAGATACAAGAGTTTGTTTATAATGCAGTTGTAATTATAGCCGTACTTAAGTACTTGTAGTAATTGCAAGTGTTATATGTACAAAAGTTCAATTTTTAATTTGCAAAAAAAAAAACGTGATCGCTGTTCACTTTTAATTGTAGTAGTTTGTATCCAAAGTATTTGTAGTAATTAAGTCAGATATATACTGGTTATGCTATATAATATTAAATATACATTTCAATGATTCATTGCTCAAAGTCTAAAGACAAGAAGTAAACAATTTTTTATGATGGAAGAAATGGTTGACTTTTAAAACTAAACTAAGTCCATGGACCAGTGAATATGTAAACAAATGTATGTAAACAGATTCTTGTTGAAAACCAGAAAAAACGTATAATTTATTGGGCTACCTCGAAAAATACGCTCTTTGGATGCAGTATTGTTAAGAAATAAACGATAAATTCTAGGCGAGGTAACCATAAAAGAACAAAACAACATCAATACATTCTTCCAAAAGGGAACTTATTATAGAAATGTCATGTCTTCTGAAAGGGAAGAGATAAGCGCTGCGGTGATAGTCGGTCCATGATTTCACTGAGCCCTTGTAACGCTTCTCAGTACTGACTTAAATTACTTACAGTAGCTCCCATATAAAGTCCACTTACGAAAATCAATGTAACTCCCATAAATGTCTTATAAATATCGATATAGAGATCAGAAACCACTTTATAAGATTTATCGTAGTACAGGGCCCATTGCCGAAAATAGATTTAACTCATATTAATTTCTTATAAATATTACAAATAAGTTTCATATAAAAAGAACCCACTCTTTAAAATTCTGTGTGGAACGGTACACTACAGACTATTGTCCTCAAACAAATATTGGTATCAATATAAAACAAGTTATATTCGGCTGTGCCGAATCTTATATACCCTTCACCAAATTATTTTTTTTTTTCAAAACTGTTTTTCAAAATTGAAAAAAAAATTTTTTTTTTTCAAAATTGTTTTTCAATAATTTTTATTTTTGAAATTGCTTTTTTAATTTTTTTCCACAAAATTATTAATTTTTTTTTTTTTTTTTAATTTAAAAAAAAAAAAATATTTAAATTATTAGTGAAAAATAATGTATGACAAACAATTTTTTTGGTAAAAAAAAATTCGGGTTAAAAAATAATTTTCCTGATTTTTACCCATTGTAGGTCCAAATTCCTATAGCCTTATATACATCGTTGCAATGGACTTTGAAATATCTATTATTAGATATCCATATTGTCTATATTAATGACTTAGTTATCCAGATATTCATCAAAAATCGGCAAAAAATCGAGGTTCTCCCGGTTTTTTCCTTATTATATAGCAGATTTTCTCGATTTTAAATAGCGACCGAGCCGGAAGAATTTCCGATTTATTGATGTATCAATTATGTCTGTAAGTTGTATGGGGGCAACGGAAAGTTGATTTCAACATACAGACGAACAGGACTATATCGACTTTGCTATCTATAGCGATCCAGAATATATATACTTTGTGGGGTCGCAAATGAAAAATGTAGAAATTACAAACGGAATGACAAACTTATATATACCCTTGCCACTCATGGTGAAGGGTTTAACAAGCTCGGTCATACTCGACCATATAATACCTGAGTAAATGAGCAAAAATATTTTTCTTTTATAATTTAATTAATTTATTTTCGTGAGTGATTTTCGAAAGTTGGCCTTCTATTGGAGCTATGATCAATTATGTACCGATCGTCATCAAATTAGGTCGTGTGAATTATTTCTATATGAAACTTATTTCTGTTGGATTTTGTTTGCGTACTAATGTTTTTCAGAGTTTTATGCTCGTTAAAGTCATTTCCAGAAGTGGACCTTATATGGGAGCTATATTTACTTATGGAGCGATCACCATAAAATTAGGATGCGCGATTTCTTTCTATATGAAATTTATTTGTGTTTAATTTTTTCTGGATGGTAATATTTTGAAGAGTTTTATGCTCGGTTAAGTTATTTTCTGAAGTGGGCCATAGATGGGAACTATGGTCAATCTTGAATCGATCCGCACAAAACTTTTTTGATTTAATAATACTTATTTATTGAAAAATATGTGTGGATATCAAGCATTTATGGCCGATAAAGTCCAATTTCGGTAGGACATTCTGTCCAAGCAGTAGTGACATTCATGAGTACGTTATAATCGGTCCCGTTGTAATGTCTGTTAAGAAAGGTTTCAGATTAAGATTACAAATATATCAGTACCCCCTTCAACCGTTTTGAGTCCCTAACCAAACCACTCAGTCGCACGAACGAAGGCATTTATCGTCTACCCTTAATAGGTCTTCAGATCGTGCAATAAGTGGATGGCTAACGTTCTGAATCCGCTAGGTCCGCACAGTGGCAGAGAAGGTGTTAAACCGTCGCCTTTTCCTCCTCGTTATGATAACTTCTACAAAAATCATTAAGTGGAAGATTTAATCAATTATATTCAGGTCATATTGTCCTTGTCGTCCTACAAGTTGTCTTGTTTGTGCATACTTAATCGAAAAGTCTGTTAAGAATCATACGCTTCCAACATGGAAGCGGTCCCCCGACAAGTTGATCAATTTCCGTTTGTAAGAGTACAAGTGTAGAATGTATGGCCATCTCGTTGAGAGATGCCCGGGACTACAAGATTCAGGACAACCAAGCTATAAATTCGAATATTAACCCCGGCAAATTTAAAGACCTAAAGTGACTACATTGGTCCAGATCAGTGAACACTTCAAAAACACTTTCGTTATGGAAATGCCCCATATCATCATGTCAAGTTGTGTTCAACAAAGAAAATTCTCTCTGAAATGTTTAGGGGTGCAATAGTCAATATTTTTCGGTATTTCCCCCAGACTATTAAGCATAATGGCATGTCCATATTCATCAAGCATTGAATCTAATGATAGAACCTTAGCAACTCCCTTTGCCATAAGATCAGCAGGCAGCCAATTCATCATGGTGAACAGAGCCTTTGATGGCGTAATCATGAAGCAAACGTTCGTAAGATTTTCTCAAATGATTTGCTATGGATGACTTTTAAAAGAGCACCCCACCAACCGATTGCACCATATCTCAGTATGGGCTTAAACACTATAACACTGGTGAATAGAAGGCTCTGTTGTCCTGGAAGTATTCACCAGGTTTTCTTAGTTAACCTTCTTCACAAATTACCATAGCGGTGAACACTACACACTTATTTCTTCAAGTGCAGAGTTACCGTAGTACTAAAACCCATATACTCAAATTAAACTGTGGGGATAGTGCACCACCTTGAGGAGTCCCTCGATTCACCATCCTATATATTGTGGTAGAGGTAATGAGGCCCAAACCCGATAATCTCTTTAACCCCCATTATCACAATCTCTAGTTATATGTTAAATTATCAGCCAATTTGCATACACAAATTATTTTAACAGACAGTATAACTTTAAGTTAGAATATAACCAGATATCTTGTTAATAGGGGTAACTCTCATAAATTTTTGTGATCGATATGAATTCAGCACAAACAACTAATAAATAAAAATCACTTCAAAAATACTTATGCACAAAACCACACCTTCACTAAATAAACTACTTATTACTATATGTTTGCAACTGGTACCCTACCCTATATGATTTAAGAAATTAAAAATTCTATTCTTTTAATGTTTGCACAATATTTGCAAATATAACGAGAGCTAGTAAATCAGTATTTACAACTTACAATTATTAAACATTAATTCAAATATCGTTAAGAGAAAGAACAAAAAAAACTAAAACATTATTGTAAAGAATGTGGCCTTAATTGGCTGTAATCTCGTTTAGAAAAGCTCTTTTGTTTTCAGTCACTTGTGAACGTACAAGTGAATTTCTAATTAATTTTGAACAAAACTAATCAATTTCAAACCTTTTTTATTTCCAAAGTACTTACTTAACCTACAGCAGGAGACCGACCGACCCAGTTTGTAACTAAATAATGTTTATAAGTTTACAATTTCAAACAATAGAGGAATACGAATAATCTGTACATACACACCTATTTATATACTTACTACATACAACATATGTATGTGCATATAAGTAGTAAAACAAAACTGTAAAAAACCATTTTGAGTATATGAATTGTTTTAATATCTGATGTTGGACATCGTCATAAGTTTAAACTAACAATTATTGTATTTGTTAAACACTCGTCTATGTAGGTATGTGTGGGTGTTGTTCATATCTAGGATGGCATAAAAACGCATAAAAACTCTTCCAAGCACTAGTTGGATGCATAGAGAACTCAATTGACACTGAATGAGATTTATAATACAATACAATACATACATATTATTGGATAAGAAACCAATCATATTTTATATATTTAACATGCTTGATTGACTGAGGGATTTCTATGGGTCAAAGTATTAAATACAATTTTAATTATTAATATGTATGAATGGTATTGTTATACATAGAAATGACAGCATATTTTTTAATTGAAATGCAGATTGAATTAAGACAAATTACACTGTGCGACAAATTAAGTGTCATATTTTGTTTAACCTCAATTGTTCTATCGTGAAATAAAGTTAGTTGGAGTTTTTTGTTCTAGAAGTTAGTTTCTAGTTAGTCTTATGCACTAATTATTACGGATGCACAGCGTAGCACTCCGAATCGTGCTTTATTCGTTATGCTGCACTGGCTACCGGCTGATCTCATGGTCTAATTGTACTGGCCATGCGTCTAGTTTGGGATGTATATTTTATCTCCCTGTGAACATTGACTACTGCACTCCCTTACCTTTCATTGACAGATGCTTCTCTGTATCGATGGCGGTCGAGTTACCTTCTTCTAGGGATACGTTTGCCATCTAAGTATACAGATGGCTCCAAGTCTGCGGTTGGGGTGGGTGGTGGCTTCTATATTCCCCATTTTCAAAAAAGGGGTGTGTTTCAGCGATCAAAAGGGCGGTATACTGGATGAAGTATTTTAGGATATTTGGAGTGAATATCCGAATCTATATTGACAGTAAGCCTGCTATCAAATCTCTATCTGGTGTCTACTCGACATCCAGATTGGTACATGAATACCGGGTATATCTTAACGAGTTGGTGAAACATTCTAAGCTGGAGTTATTCTGGGTGCCGGGTCACTCTGGTGTACTTGGCAATGCTATTGCGGACGAACTGGGCAAAAATAGCATGCCATGAGAGCGATCTTATGGTCGGTTTAACGCTATCCTGCTGTAAATCACTCGTACAGCGAAAATTGTTTGAGTCTGCTCAGCTCAGATGGTCTAGTCTGACAATTTGCTCGATATCGAGGCTTACATGGCCCATTTTTGACTGTCATATGTCAATGTCTCTCACGGAGATATCATGGGCAAGGCTGCGGATTTTGATATCCGAGCTTACTGTGCACTGCTTGATTGGTGTGCATGTTACGAGACTGAACACTCCATACAATGACTTCTGCAGAAGTTGCCATGACGAGGAAGAGGTGGAAACATCTCCTCTGCCTTTGCCCTGCTCAATCGGCGCCCGGACTACGACAATAGGTAGTCCTTTTATTGCACGGACTATCGAATCTAGCTAATGTGGACGTCAGGAAGGTGGATTTGTTCATTCGTGCGTCAGGTTGGTTCGGCACTGAACCCCACTCTGACATGTGAAGGACATCTTGAGGACCTGAACATGATTTTTTGAGTATCACAAAGGGACCAATTCATGGACACAAGTGAACTGGTTAATACTGGCTGCCTTCATAACCTTACCTAGTCTTCTAGTTCACTGAATTGAAACTAATTACATTGTGAGACAAATGTCGCGTAATATTTGAATTCACACCAAAATAAAAGAAGACTAGTGGACCAACTCTGACTGATTTCATAAAAGTGGTTAGAATTTAGGGGCTCAAGAATTTATCTGTTTTTTTATGAGTTTCTCTTCATTATGAGAGAAAATTTACAAGTTCAAGTATCTATTGCATTCTAGCAAACAAAGCAATACGAAAACAGATACCATGCCATCTAAACTTTTGGTAAAATATGTCTATCGTGATACACTAGTTAAATAAATAAAAATGTCTGTGTTAGTTAATTACAATTTTTTTCTAATTTTCGTATAATCATACCGTAATTTTCTTAATTAATAAAATTCTTTCATTCTAGAAATTCAACTATAATATTGGCGACCAATAATTAAAACTCAATGTCAGCTGCTACCTGCTCCCGCCTACAATCAAAAATGGCACCCACAACAAGCTCGAACATAAAGGCAACCAACGATGCATCGTTGACTCTCAAATTGGGTAGTAAACACAACAATCGTCCCTGTGGTTTGTCCAGTGGCTACACAAGTCGCAATGGAACTAACAGCAGTAGTGTGGGTTCTAGTGAATCGTCAGATCCGGTCGAATCAGACTACAGTGAAGAGACTGACGAGGAACAGCACACAAAACACACAAAAATTAATACTGAGAACACCTATGAAGATATAGACGAGGACGATGATGACGATGAGGAGGATGATGATGATGAGGAGGAAGACGATGATGACGATGAGGATGATGATGGCAATGAAACAGATGATGAGGAAGATGATACTTCAGAGGATAACAGTAGTGTAGAAACAGCCAAAGGTGTTAGAAAATATAGTTTAGACGATTATCAAATAATTAAAACAGTTGGTAAGTCAATTTTAGCAATAATTACTCGTATACTTTTATTTAAAATACAATTTAGCCAAATTTTGCTTTAGACGATGTGTAAGTCGTCACAGATATATATTTAAAAAACATGATTAAATGTGATTTCGAAATGGTCATTTGGTATTTTAATTATCCATTTTAATGTTGTTTTTTCCTTAAAATTATTGCTATTTACAAAGAAACATTTTTCTTCGAAATTCTACTAAAATTCGAGCGTTGGACAAAAACATGTTGAACGATTATTTATCAGATGTTTTCGTAAATATTATTGTGAATTTGGTGTGAGTTCCCTAGTCGATGATTCATGTGTTTTGTATATGTTTTTTGGTGTTTTCTTTCTACGAATTGCCTGATTATCTCCAGACTGTTGGTCTTTAGGTGTGAATATATTTTGTTTAGTAATGTAAATATTTACGCAAAACCATTCATATGTTTATGAATTAATTTGTAGAACAAGGTAATATGAACATTAATGCAGATACGACTACACCAGATGTCAAAGATATTTTATTTTTGATGATTAATAAGATCTTACGATTAAGTTGCAAACATTACTGGTTCATTGATACATTTTTAGAAATCATAGAAATCAAATAATTAGTTTATTATGTTTATTATGTGGATAGGATTTTGCTTCGTTTTAAAAAGACCTCTTAAATTATGTGTATGATTAAGATATTGAAGTTTAGATATCAAAAATGATCAGTTCTGATGCTAAGTTCGCCCTCATTACTGATTTAATTCATATAAATATATTAGCTTGGCATGGATTTTCAATGTCTTTTATTCTTAACCGCTTGTCATTTTACATTATATTCAGTTAAAGAACAATAAGAACTTGTGTGAGAGAAATAAAATTTGCTCTCGTCTTTTTGCATATATGTATGTTAAATTTTAAAACAGCATTTTACTGATGTTTGTGTCGCTCAAGAATAATGGATCTTAAGAATCATTCGACTCCGACAGTGATTAAGCATTAATGTCCATCAGTCTGCCCATCTGCTGGGAGATTATCCATATAAAACTTATGGTCAAGCTACAGATCATAATTATGAAAAATGTTCTTGGTCAATTGGAATCAGTTTATCGTCTACAGGCAAGAAATTTCTTTAATTTTTGTACAAATAGTGTTAATATTTATTTATTTAGAATGTATAACAACAACAGAATTAAGTAGGCACTCAGTGTCTTTATACACGTTTATTAATTCGCAGAAATACACACACACACTTTATAACGTACAAGTATACATGTACAAGACAGTTGATGTTAACTCTAACACCGCCAATGTTCAACTCAACTTAACTGCAGCCTCTGCCACCATTTATACACACGCCATCTCTCGGGAATCTTCTACAATGTTCTTAACGGACAAAACTGTTCGAATTCTAGAGCCTTCGATGTCATTGCCAACAGCCCAAACATTTAGTGTTGCCATACTTACAAACAATGCCGATAACCGCATGCTACTGATGGACGTGCCTTCAAACATGATGAATGCTGCAGGCAGTCGTTGCAGACCTTTAAATTCAAATCGTCATTGCACATTCGTAACAGTATCTTCGTCTTATTTTCTGTTTCTAATCAGCCTCTAAGTGCTTCATAACTTTTAAACTCAACTAGTGTCAACCTCAAAGTATAGACGAGAGTTGATTCCACATTTTTGGAAAGAATTTTAAAACGGTAGGTTTTTCACCTCAAGATAATTAGTATGTATTTCTACCCTACACAGGGGGGCGAGAATCCAATTCCCGATCTACTTATACTTTGCACCCGGGTAACAAAGCTGAATTAGCCGAGCCCTAAATTATTACATCGTACTAATACCGTAGTTAAAATCCGTAGTTAGCCGACCGAGAAACGAAGCATTTATCTCGTCTGATTGTACTTATTAGCTAGTCATAGCCAATAAGTTGTAGTTAGCCGACGAGAGCTGAAGAATTTATATTCTCGGATTGCATCCAAAAGCTGTATTTACGAATAATTAGTTGTTACCCGATCGAGATTATACTCAGTAGCTAGTCCTAACTTATACAGCCAACGAATTCATCTCATTGGATTGCATCCGTTGCATTTACTTTAAAGGAATAAGTCGCTAGCCGACCTCGATCCGAAGAGTTTAAATCGTCGAATTCTCTATTAGAAGTTCCGCCCATTAACAAACATATTCAAAAGATCCAAGGCAGCTCTGTGGTAAAGATTTCAAAGAAAGCTGATAGACTAAGCATACCCCGGATGGAAACAAAAACTGCATCACAATGGATATTTAATGATGGAGTTTTTTCACTCATAAAATTGTTTTCAACCATATTTTTTTCACTATTTTTATACCCTTCACCTTCGTGAGAAGGGTATATATAAGTTTGTCATTCCGTTTGTAATTTCCACAATATAATTTTCCGACCCTATAAAGTATATATATTCTGGATCCTTATAGATAGCGGAGTCGATTAATCCATGTCCGTCTGTCTGTTGAAATCAACTTTCTGAAGACCCCAGATATCTTCGGGATCCAAATCTTCAATAATTCTGTCAGACATGCTTTCGAGAAGTTTCCTATATAAAATCAGCAAAATTTTTTTTCACTAATAAATTTTAAAAAAAAATTTAAAAAAAAATTGGAAAAAACTGTTAAAAACAATTTCGAAAAAAAATTTTTTTTCCAAATTTTATTTTACAGTATAACTTGGTGAAGGGTAAATAAGATTCGGCAGAGCCGAATATAGCTCTCTTACTTGTTCAACTCAAAAATGTCTTGAAATTTAATGGCAGGCAGCTTTTACATAAATTTATTCCATATTTTCGCTGCAGCAATTAAAAGTTCTATGAAGGGAGCTAGAAAACAGTTTATTCTTGATAAGAAACCCATTGACAATTACGCATTAATATTGGAACTAAATGGAGGATTAATAAAGTTCTCAGATGATCAAATAAAACAAGTTTTAAAATATTACTTACTTTCTGAGTCGATTTAACAATCTCCGTCCACATACATTTTGATCGGCCCCAGGACGAAGCCTTATTGAAACTTGTTGAAAACGGTCAATTATTTCACCTAGCCCAATTCAAATAGGACTTTTTGTTATACATATCTGATTTATATAGGTATCCACACAAATTCTTCCACAAATATGTAAGTTTTTCAATTAAACTATCATGAATTTGTTGAAATTAGCTTGAACTGAATATAAAATTCCAACAATAAAAAAATAACTAAGTATTAATTGGGTGTTGGTTTTATTATAAATACAATTAATATACATCGATTTCATCGAATTTGGCAATTACTTCCGAATGAGTTCTATGTATGTAAAAAAAATGTAGAGTGCCTGTAAAATTCAATGCTGAATAGAGTACAGTAGTAATACAGTCATAAAATAATCTTGACCTTTGAATTTTATTAATTGTTTTTGTTTCATTATTTTTCTTGAATTTTATTGTTTTTATTTTATTTTACTTTAAATTCAGTTTTGTTTACAACAATAATGATTACAAGAAAAACAAACTCACACGCACGCCTTCAATTTAAACACACACAAAAGTAAGACAAATTTGTTTACACTGATCTTAGCCAACTTTATTTATCTGTGTAGCAATATAGAGATATTTAGTAGAAGACTTCCAAGTATATATGTAGATATGTACAACAACAGTGTATTTATATTATGAATGAATATTTGCAATAATCACCCCACTGACGTGTTTTTAACCACAGTCTGTCTTTTGCAATATTTTTACTAACAACCAACACACATCATCAATACTTCCTAGATACAGATTTGCGTTATCTATCCATACATATGTATGTATGTATGTAAGTACGTGTAGATGTATCTATCTTCTATGTTGGTGCATGTTTGATTTCTTTACATATGAATGGAAAAGTCTATTATTTTCTACATGGAAACGACGCGTCCGTCGTTCATTGTTGGTTGTGTCAGTGATGACAGTTTTATTTTCAATTTAGCAATTCGATTTCTGTGGTTTTTATTCGGTTTTCCCACTAATATTGAATAAACACTAGACTGTTTGTATTTTATTTATATTTAAGTTGTTTTTCATGTTGTTGTTTTTATTAACAACGTTTAACATAAACAACGCACAGTGTGGCACAATATTTATTTAAACATTGAAGAGGGAAATTTTTATATTTTTTTACTGCTGCTGTTATTTGTATTTATTATCGTTTTCATACTTATAGTTTTTCGTGTCTTTGCTTACGTTTTCTGCTTTTTTGTGTCAAATATTGCAAAAGTATTTTGCAATATTTTTTATTTTTTTTTTTCAAATTCCTATTAAATTTTTAACAAAAGGAAAACAAGTTGTTTGTGTTTTTGAAAATAATTTATTTCTAATTATAAACAACATTGAAATCAGTGAGCAATTAATATTGTCATTAGCAATTGGCTAAAGCTATGGAAATTTTCATAAATAATTTAAAAAAAAAATCATATATCCTCTTTGACCGATGGAGGGATTTATTAACAATTTTTCTGATCGTCCATAGGACTACTGATCCGATAGCAAAATGATGTAAGAACGAATCGTATAGAAGGACATAAGCTTTCAGAAAATTCAGTATAATAAAGAAAATTCTGTTTATTTCATTAATTTTCCTCTTGGCTTTATAACAAAGTGAAATGGATTCATATTTATGGCAATTACGAGACAAAGTTTTGCAAACCAGAAATGGTTGATTTTAACACACTGTGTTTAGCTTGCACTCTTTGATTTGGGCGACAGAGATATTCGGAAAAATATTTCTGGCAGATTCGTGTTTCTAGAAATTGATGTTTGTTCTTTACTTTTCTCTGATTATGATTAAGACATGCAGTAAGTCCTTCAGAAAATGTTTTCAGTAATAATATATGTATAATGGAGCTGGAAGGAACGTACACCCTTACTTCTTTATTTTGGAACACCAAATGCACGCCGATTTTTTAAAAATTTTAAACGTTTAGTCATAAACAGATATGTATATCGTTAGCTTAGTGAGCTCCACTTTTAATGCAAAATAAGATTTCAATACAAAACATTAGAATAAGCTTAAACAATGTTTGCAATTATTTGCAAATGTTTTTTAGGTTGCAATTTTTTTTAGGTTAAAATTTATAACTGAATTTCGAACCAGTTCTCGTAGCCCGAATAGGCTAATGTTCGGAAACAAATTTTCGAAAGCTGTCTCTCTACTGTGGCCAATTTCAAACCTAAAAATATTGAAAAAAATTAAGAATTTTCATGATTTGTTTTTCAATGTAGTGTTAGAATATAAGCTTTTAAAGATATGTTTGAAATTTCGAATTTAAATATTTATATGAGACTAGTTGATCGCCCCGGATTCGCTCTGTAGCTATTTACTAATGTTAATTCTTCAAGTTTCTCCAAAAAATGTCCCTTATTAAGAAAAATGAGAAGTGAAAAGAAGGGAATATATTGTTACGTTTTCACCTTTTGAAAACGTAGGCTTTAAATAAACCGGATGCTTTTGATTGCAAATAAAAGCCGTTTAGTAGTTTAAAATTTGTAACAACTCTTTATTTATTTAAAATGTACAACAACAGTTCAAATAGTCACTCAGTGTCTTTGTACACGATTATCAATTCGCAGAAATGCACACACACTTTAAAATGTACAAAACAGTTGATGTTAACTCTAACAACGCCTATGATAAACTCACTCACGACAGCAACCTCTGCCACTATTTATACACACGCCATCTTTCGGAAGTCTTTTACAATGCTCTTAAAGGGCACCATACACTATCAAAATGCTTGATGTCAGTTTCGTGTACGTGTAATTTGATGCTTTGATGTACACTTGATTGATGACTCGTCAATCTGCATTTTATTTTGTGGAGTTAACACCAATAGCGGGAATTATAATCCGTTTTTATTTTCACTAAAATGTATTTAAAAATGTTAATATCGGATGAAACTTTAATTGCAATAACGGCAGTATGTTTAGAAAAAAGAAAAAACAAAAATAATATAAGAAATATGTATTAAAAAAAATGATTGTCTTCATCCGACACACTTATCAACCTCAAGCCTTGAAATATTTTTGTAAATGCCTTCGTGATTGATGAGAAAACACCATACACTATCAAAAAGTGACATCAAGCGTGCTGAAAATCAAAATGTTTTTGATTTTCCATCAAGCGTTCTCGGTGTCACACATACAAACACATTTTCACTAATACTACCACAGTGCTTGATGAGTATTTTGATAGTGTATGGTGCCCTTAATGGATAAACTAGTATCCGTATTCGAATTCTAGAGCTTTCGATGTCAATGTTAGCAGCTTAAACATATAGTGTTGCCATGCTCTCAACATTGTTGATAAGTAGAAGCTTCTACTGATGAACGTGTTTATAAACATGATGATTGCTGCTGGCAGTCGTTACAGACCGTTATATACAAATCGCTATTGCAAATTCGTAATAATATTACAAATTTAAATTTCCGAATTCTTTATTTCTTTATGACGAATCGACAAAAAAATCAGCCAAATCTCTCCAGCCGTTCTCACGTGATGTCATTACATGCATGGACCATTTCATTTTTATATATATAGATAAAAACTTATTGCAAGTCCAGCAACAACATTTATATCATATAAATTGTTTAATAAAAGCTTGTTTTAAATTTTTTTTATTTTTAATTTATTATTTTTTTGTTAATTTCTAAGTCCATTTGATTAAAATGCCTACTTCATTGTCACAGTCTTTTGGAATTGCCAAACTTGTATTAATTACACTGTGATAGTTGCAAAAACTGTCAAGCGGAGCACCCGACGGGGTAACGTAATTCGTGTATGCTGAATCCAGTGGTGTTATCCGTTTTTTTAGGTTAGCTCTGGTGTTCGAGATATACCGTTATTTCGAAAATGGAGGAGGTTGCACTGCATACATTCGCTTAACTCAAAATCTATTTAGCTTATTGAATAAACTAAAAATTCCGATATAAAATTACCTTTAAGCGAGACTGAAACTTTTTTTAATCTGTGCAGTCGTTTTAGAAATACAATTTTTTAGCAAAATTTCGAAATTTTTGTTTTTTAAAAGTTTTTTTAGTTTATTCAATAAGCTAAACCGTTTTTCAGTTACGCGAATGTATGTAGTGCAATCTCCTAACCTAAAAATTTTTCAATGATTTCTTTTATACATTTGGTGATTGTTATAAAATGTTGTGACCAGTAGTATAATATCTAAAATGGTACAAGTTCGTTTGTATTAGTTTCATTACCTGTCGAAACACGGAAAAATTAAATAAAGTCAATGCAATTCTTGTTTTAATATTTCATTATTAACTTTATGAAAATCTAAGTACATTTGTAAAATTTACGATTTACGAATGTATTGTACTAGTTAAATTTTCCAAAATACTGTTTAATCAATCCAGTAGTTTTATAGATACATAGGGGTTTATTAAAATTTGTTTTACTTTATGACACAACTACTTATATCAAAATTTGAGTAGTGACAATTCCCGCATTAAAGAGTTAAGTTAAAAAGTATATTAATACATTTTATTAACATGGATTAAAAGAAACCATTTGTTTTAACGCATGTTTTGTATAAATTGTGTGAAACTAATTGAGTTGAAAATAAATAAATATTATTGTTTATTGTTTTATTTTTCGTTTGTTTTCACATTAAACAGCAAAAGATTTAGTTAAAGTCGTCCATTTGTCTAGTTTGATTTGATTTATTTTTATATAGCCAGTGGATAAGACACAAGCGTGTGAATATATACATACATACATTTGTATCTGCATTATATACATACAATATACAACATACATATGTATAAGTAAATACGCTTGTCGGTATGTGAAAGTGTTTGTTTTTAATGTTTTTCAGTATAGTATAGTATTTATTATATTGAAAATCCATAGTGAAACATCTGATAGACAAGATTTTCGCTCATTTTATTGTCGCAAAAATCACATGTCCGCACACATTTGCTATTTTCTATGATTGCTTGTTTTCGTGTTTAATTCATTTGCTTATTTTTTAAATTTATTTCTTTTTTTCTCAATATTTTTTCCAAAAAAAAAAAAATTTTATTTTTTGCTTTGTGGTTGTTGTTCAATGTTCACAAATTATACCACCGACCAAACTACATAAATATACATACATGCATGTATTGTATTGTATATAATATATATAACAATGTATTAATATTCGTTTATATACATTCACTTGTATGTTTATATATGTATATGTACCATTTAATTCTTAGAAGCCATATGCCAAATATTAAAAAATATATTAAATTAAATTTTCAAAAAAATCAGCGACATACAGAAGAACACAACAGCAAACGAATTATTAACTAACAAAATAAATTTTGGCAAATTGCCTATTTCTGAATGTCTGTCTGTCCGTCTTTCTGTATCGTACGTACTGCCTGGCCTGCCTAACGGATGTAAATCAACATAATCATCACCGAATATTATTCAGCATGGCTCACAAACAAAAATGTTTTTTTTTTTGTTTCAATGGAAAATTATTAATATTTAAATAAGAGTGACCTAAAAACGCATTTAACAAACATCATTATCATACTTACTGCCATCATCTATTTACATACAGTCAGGCAGACATATTAGCTGGCATTAACAAGTGAACAAAATCAATTTAAATTGTCTAATTGGCTAATTCCGGTTGTTGTTTATGGCCCTATAATCTCAATTTTATTAACACTTTATAAATACATGTTCATACTATGTATCTAGATAGACTGAGTAGTTTTTTTTAATAAAGAGTGTTCTCAATATAAACTGAACTTTGAAACGAAATCGATAGAGT
This sequence comes from Calliphora vomitoria, assembly GCA_942486065.2. Classification (NCBI taxonomy): domain Eukaryota; kingdom Metazoa; phylum Arthropoda; class Insecta; order Diptera; family Calliphoridae; genus Calliphora; species Calliphora vomitoria. The sequence goes on from OW818031.2 coordinate 92,978,447, forward strand.
CCAAAATAACAAAAACTTATTGCCTTTTTTTAATGGAAATGATAATTTTATCAGAACTATGATCAACTAGTTTTTGCTGTCGTAAATTGATGAACTGTGAGTGCAGGACATGTGATACCAATAAGAAGGTGTAACTGTACACGCAGCTTTCGTGATGATGGATCCCCCTAGATTAACACCCCAAACTTCTCTCTTTGGGGTTTTTGAATTCAAAGACAGAAAAAAAATATGGTTACAGTATATATGTATATGCTTGTGACAACCATTTATATGATGAAGGACTTACCATATTATGTTGCTCTTGGCTTATGGATATCATAATCTGAGAACAACATATTATGATAAAATTAATCATCATATAAATGGTTGTCACAAACATATACATGTTTACTGTAACCATATATATGGTTGATACAATCATGTGAATCGTAAATTAACCATATTATTGTTACCACAATCATATATATAGTTACTGTGACTATAAAATTGTTAAAAATGTTGAAATGGTTACAGTAAACATGCACAACTATATTTTTTTTTCTCCGTGTACATCCTTTGGATGTTCTAGTGTTTATAAACCGAGACTTTTGTTCGTCGGCTATTTTAGTCATCTCTTGTCGGTATTATAATCTGAAGAACCAGCCGTGGTGGTCCGTAATTTGATATATTTTAGAAAAAACACTAATTTGGTCTTCACCGGGTTCATTAATAAATGGTTTTCCATGGCTCAAAAGAGTAGAACACATTTTGTGGGGAGTGTCATGTACAACATTCCTTGTCGAGATTAATACCCTGATCTTAACCTAAACCGCCTTAACCAGCTACAGCAACGGCTATTGATGATAAATTCACAAAATACCTGACATATTTCTAAAAGGATGTGAACACCAGTCTAGTGTTTTCAGTACAACCGATTGCAGATAGATCGGTCTATAACAGGGAAAGGCAACCTATACTATTACATTTTACGATTGTATTAGTTATATTCTTTATCCGCTCTCACCACGAATCGATGTTTTCAGTAAACTTTCGTCTCTTTTCCCCAATTAAAAATGTAAAATCTCATACTGTTCATCATACATCTTAAACTGTTGGGACAATTCTCTGGCAACGCTTATTCTTAAATTGTGCTTGTTTGAGTGCTCAAGCTAGACTGATTAAAGCTGTTTATTTCTCTTCAATGCGTGTACACACGTACGTAAGAGAAGAGTAAATGAAAAACGCGGCGCCCATCATTTGCCTTTCCCTGGTCTATAATCATTAGCGGTTGTACCCGCTTTGGGAATAAATACCAGATAATACCACTAAATAATAACCTCCCTTTATTATTTCGGAATGAATCCTGATTCCAGGCTATGATGGCTGATCGATAGGTTGAACATCTGGCACTAGAGATTTATAGGGCTTAAAATATGCCACTGCCCATGAAATTTTCCAACAATAGAACTTACTAAATCACTTATGTGAATTTGAGATGCTCCCAGATGTTCGGAACCAGGGCCCACATTTTCATCGCCCCTTAAAGCGTGTTTCCATAAGTAGTTCTAAAGTTTCGCTACTACTTTCAGTAAAGTTAACATCTAGATTCTTCAGGAAACCTGGCGTGGTAGTCTCCTAATCCCCGCAGAAATGCTACCATGAGAACTTCTTAGCGCTTCTGGTTTCCCTGTTGATAATGTTAAAGGTTTGACTATAGTCATCCCAGCCTGATGGGGGCTGATCTCCTTTCGCTTTATTAAATATTTTCCTACATTATTTCCTAAGCTTCCGTTTGTGGCATAATCAGCAAAATCACTGAATCGTTGAGATCTCGTCCGCCATTCAACCTTACCTTTTCTGGAGGTTTTATGGTATCAATGTGATTGCTGAATTTGGCTTTGTAAGTTTTCCTAGGATTTCCAAAAGGGTTATTCCTTATCCAGTGTAATTTGCATCGTGAAAACTATCCAATGGTTTTCGGATAACGAGCATTCAAGCGATGCTCTTTAAACAAGAATTCTAATTGAGTTAGTATTACCTACAAATGATATTACAAGTATAGATTATTAATCGATCCATAATCGGTTATAGCTCCCATGTAAGTACTGAAAAATATCATAACTCATATAAATAAGTGTTGATATCTTATTGAAATGTAGCACAAATCAGTTCCATATTCACAGAAATCATGTTATTTAAAACGTGTAGGGCGATTGGTTTATGGTGGTTCATAACTCCCATATAGAGCTCAATTACAATTTAAAGCGAATAAAACTCTTAAAAATCAGTACATCATTTTGTACTGATAAGTTTCATCCAATCTTAAATCTCTCCAGCAGATTTATGAGGGCAAAGGTCAATTATGAAATTATTTTTTTCTTAATTCATGTTTTCAAAGATTATGAAAATAGTTTTCCAACTTGAGCCATAAAGCGAATCTACAAATAAATTGTGAAACCCATGTACGTCGTCCATTTAAGAGTTCCAATTAAAGATAATTTGTATGTATATACGCCACTGTCCACAAATTCTTTCAATGTAGAGTATAATTAAAATGTTAATGCTTTTAAGCAAACAAGCAATTATTTCAATTAAAAAATTAATCTAACCAAAAATAAATCAAATATTTTAAGAATTTTTATAAATAAAAAATTGTATTAAAAAAATTAAAATATGAGTTTAATCAGATAAGACTATGGTACCTAGCAACAGTTGCAGTAATTCATATAATAGATAAATAATATTTAGAGAATATCCAGATCATAATTTGTTTCTAATAGAGGATGAGCATTTCATTTTAATCATCCAAACAAAAACTGTATATGTCTAGAACCAAAGTAATTTAATAAATATTATAAAACCTCGCGCTAATTGACAAGCTGACTGAACAGACGATTGATTGAATGCTGAAATAAACAATTCACATTGAAAAACAACGAATCAAAGTTTATTTTCTAAACTTTTTATTCTTGTATTCGTATTTTATTATTTACATACAGTTAATATGTACAACGAAATTTTCAATGTAAAATTGCAATTTATTTTTGACATATTCGAGATATTTTCCAGTTAAAGAAATGTTTTCCTATAATAAATACAATTTAAAACAATATACAAATTTTATATTTATACCACAAAATAACAAATGGCCACAAATAGTAAATACTCGCTTATATAAACAATGAAAATTTATTATTTTTTTCTCAGAGTCAATATAAAAGAACAATAATAAAAAAAAATATCACACACAAAAAAATAAATATAATTGATGCTGTCGATTAAACGCTGAGACTGCTGCAGTGCCATTTTCCAATAAATATTTATTGTACGCAAAGAAAAGTTTTGTATAAAAAACATTTATTATGGCAAATTGGACCAGACATTGAACTGCTTTTTGTTGCTATACTTTTATAATTTTGTTTTAATGCCCATTAAGAAGGTTGATGATTAAAATACTTAAAATGATTCTTGACCCGATTTATGGTTAGCAATAAATTTATTCTTTATAGGTTCTTATGCTCAAATGTACTTGTATCGGTCTAGATAAATACTTTTGTTTTTTAAAGACATATAATTATGAACATGTACTTTTTTTGAATAATTGATCTGTGTTGTTTTGAATTTAAGCAATTTTGACCTTGATTGCCTGCCTTTCTTGCACGTTACGATTTATGTATTGTATAAATAAATCCATTGCAATTAATTATTATCGATTATTGTTACTCCCAATTTAAAGTTAACATAACTATTTATTTAATTGGTCTTATTACTGCTACTAATATGCTGCACAGTGGTCCAAATGCTCAATCTAGCTGGAAAAAAGACAAATTTTTATTAATTGTTCTTATTATTTTTTGACGACAATTTCACTTATATTTTTTTAACAAAGAAGCAATTACTTGTTTTTGAAGCAATGTATCAATGCACAGTGGTTTAGAAACGTTTTTTTTTTTTTTTTTGGAAATAATTCGGTATCTTCGGAACCATTTGGAATATTGTTACGAAATTTCACGTGGTTGGAGCTTGATTTGCAGTTGTTCAGCTTCCTAGGGGCCAGCGCGTTGCGCCTTAAAGTTGGTCACCTCGGGTCTCAATTTTTTTTTTTTAAATCGTTAAAAATCCATTTATGATCGGTAAGAGCTGAAATTTAAAGTAAAACAAGTAAGAAAGTATGGTCGGTCAAGCCCGACCATATAATACCCTACACTAAGTAAATGAGCAAAAACATTTTTCTTTTAAAATTTCAATAATTTATATTCGTGAACGATTTTCGGAAGTGGGCCTTATATGGGAGCTATGACCAATTATGGACCGATCACCATGAAATTAAGTAGTGTGATTAATGTCTGTATGAAAGTTATTTATGTTGCATTTTATGTGTATACCAACATTTTTAAGAGATTTATGCTCGTTAAAGTGATTATCGGAAGCAGGCCTTATATGTGAGCTATGACTAATTATGGACCGATCATAATAAAATTTGGTGACATGAATTTCGTATATATAAAACTTATTTGGAGAAAAACTTGTGTAGATACCTATATAAATTAAACATTTATGACCGATAAAGTCCAATTTCGGGAGGACATTTGTATGGGGGCTAGGTGAAATAATGAACCTATTTCAGCCTTGGGCAGAAAAAATGATATGTACCAAATTTTATCGAAATATCTTCAAGATTGCGACCTGTACTCTGCGCACAAGGTTTACATGGACAACCAGCCAGACGGACGGACGGACGGACATCGTTTAATCGACTCAGAAAGTGATTCTGAGTCGATCGGTATACTTTAAGTGGGTGTTAGACTAATATTTTTGGGCGTTACAAACATCTGCACAAATCCAATATACCCTCCCCACTATGGTGGTGTAGGGTATAAATAGTGCTTAAGAAGATCTGGAAAAAATACGCTTACATGTGTAGGTTATGTCTATTAGTTGAAGAGATATTTAGGTTTATTAATTTATTTTTTTTAATTTTGCTCGATCTTTTTATGGTTTTTTAGATGTGTCGGGCCTACGAAGGGTCCCTTTTTTTTAAATATCACCTATATTGGTGATAAAATTCTAAATAAAACAAAACTTCCTAACAGTTATCTTGTTCCTGTTAAACGCATCCAAAGTTGGAACATGTAAAAAGTGCCATATTTTTAAAGTTTTTTCCCAAAAGGCCCCATATATTTTTTCTTTTGTAGAAAAAAATTTTCTTCGGGACTATATAGAATTTGTATATGATCCGGAAAGAGAATTTAATGCAAATGCGTGTAAAGTAAATTTTGGCTCACTTAAACAGACACAACACCCCCGAGATCTATCCAAACTTGGTCAATTTTTAACAAAAATTTCAGATTTGAGTAAAAAAATCAAAAAAGGCAAAGCACCAATCCTCGAAAAAACTTCATATTTGTATAAACCTATATACATCTTAAATATCTAAAAAGTTTTTTTACTATCACACTGTAAAAAAACGTCACAGTAGGCACTTTTCTAAAAAAAAACTCAGTTTTTGGAACACATTTTCCCCGATTTAGGAATTTCGGTATTTTAAAATAAAAAATTTTAAAAATTATAATGTCGCTGATTTAAAGATAATTGAGGGTATATAAGTTCCAAATTTTGTTATGATATCTTTAACCGTTAAAATTTTACATTGATTAAAATTTTAAATTTTTCTTCATTGAAAATCACCATATTAAAATTTTTTAAGTTTTTAAAGTAAATGACGTACCAAAAATTTATAAATTTATTTAATTTTACTAAAATATCAATCTTCAAGTCCTATGGTTTTCAACAATAGCAAATACTTATATAAAAAGCCTTTATTTAGTCCTCAGAAGTTTTACAAACCTTACCCGCTTTAGAAAATTTGTACATTTTTTTTCATAGATTTTATAATTTGGACCACTGTGTGCTGGTCTAATTTCTCGTTAGCGAAATATATAGTTTTGAATGAAATCTACGCTATAAATAAAGTTCGAATTATCCAACATATCGTTAGCTTAGTGTGCAAACTTGCTAAATCCACTGTTTGTTTAAAAAACTTTTACAATTATTTATTTTTTTCTATTTGTTTCTAAAAATTATTGTCAGTGAAATGGAATTGAGAATAACTACCTCGTTAAATATATAATAACTATAGTTTCTTTATATAAATTTAACCAAAGTATGTAAATCGCAATTTTTAATGAAATATTGGATAATTAAGATATTTATTATTGTAATGGTTTTTAAAAGCAAATTTAATAATAAAACTGCATTAACAGATTTCAAAAATATTCAAAACAAAAGATTTTAGAAATTTTTTTGAGTTTCCTGTAAAATTTATGAAAGTGGATTGAGCACATTTGCACACTAGCTAAAGATATGCAGTCGATAGATATAAATACATACAAAATTTTAATAACTTCTAAAAGTATAAGAGACACTCTGATATAAACTCCATAAACTGTCATAACTAGAGATTCCAATTCGGTTTTAACCGAAACCGAAACCGCGGTTTTTCAACGCCTAAAACCGAAACCGACAATTATTCTTCGGTTTTCACTTTTAATCTATTTTCACTAGAAAAATTCAAAATTTAGAAATGAGAAACAAACTTTTTCATCCAATTATTCATCCAATATCTCTAAAAACAAATCGATAAAAATATCTTAAGATTTGTTTAAATTTTTTTAATTGAATTACAATAATTGCTTCAGATGATGTAGCAGGCAAAATTTTTGTAACAAAGTCTTAGTTATTTTCAAATATTCGATAAAAGTATGGAGTACTAGCTGACCGGTGCGCTTCGCCACCTCAATTGGAAATAGTTCTATTATGTCTCTATGTCTCTAGTTTCATGTTTATTGATTCATTGTAATGTGGATTGTAGCTCATTCTATACGTATTATTAGAATAAAAACAGACCCACATTTTGTATTCCTAAACAGCATCATGAATGTTTAATTTCATATTTCTGTGTCCATTATTATAGAAAATACAAAAGAAAGGTAAGACTATAATCACCTTTCGTGAATTCTAACTCATTCAGAATCATTTGTGCCTAATTTTAAGGTTTATTATTATAAACTATTAAAAAAGTACTTTTACAATAAAGAAATAGTAACATTAATTATCCGTTTTGAATTCGCGTTTCAAGGTCCATCGTTAAAAAATATTCAAAAAGTACTACTAGTTTGAAAAGGTACCTGCAATTCCCTTTTTTATATTCTAACTCAGTCAGGATCATGTGTGTTTAATATCCTGTTTATAGGTTCATTATTATAGAAATTTCAATAATAGTTTCTGTTACCTCAATATCATTATGCCCTCTGTCCTTGATTCTTTCTTTACTCAGAAGCATATCAGCCAACTATAATGTATATGCAATAAGTAAAATAATTTATTATAATAAAAAGTACCATTAGAAGAAAAGGTAAAAATTTTCCACACTTAAACCATTGTCAAGTTTGACATTTCAAAGTAATTTCCAGATTCTAGGTTCAATATTATAAAATTCATTTAGAAGAACGAAAAAGTACTCCTTAGTTTGGTTTAGTTCTCCATTTTTGGTATCATAATACAATTGAGCACCCTATTCTTGATTATTTCTTTACTGAGAAGCATATTAGCCAACTTTAACTAATTTAATATATTAAAAAGGTACCATTAAAAGAAAAAGTACCAATTTTCCATTATCCTCGTAAACAATCGTCAAATTTTAACTTTAAATTTGTGTAGCAGTTTCTATATTATCCACTGATTTAATAGTTAATAAATTATCACAAAACCGAACCGATCGGTTTTAAATTTTTTACAACCGAAACCGCGGTTTTGATATTCTTCGGTTTTTTGGAAACTCTAGTCATAACGTTCATGGATATTATGACTGTAATAACAAAAAATGGTTATAATGATATCGGTCGAAACAAAAATGACCATAATTTAAAAATCCATAGAATTTAAAAATTTTTTAAATTTTCTATATATGTTTTATAAATGTGTGACTTTGGAACAGAACGATGAATAAATGGCATTGTGTATCGAAATGTTATCCAACTGCAAGAACGTAAGCATAATCTTCCTATCTATGTTTACCATTGTTTGTTCGAAAGATTTCGCTTTCATTAGACATTTTTAGAATTCAATTTTAGAAAAACGTTTGTTACAGATTTTGTTGAATTTATTTTTATTTGACATTTTTATCAAATAAAAGAAGTCAGTCACAAATTGTACAGATAAGAATCAGCTGGTTTCAGTAACATGGCAATACACTGAAAGAAAAACGACGACATTTTACGATGTCACTATATTTCGACACCGTACGTTTACAATTTGTAAACACACAAACAAATCGACAACACAATGTTGTCAAATTATGCGACGGCTCATCTCACCGTGTATAAAAAGTCAGTTGCTTTTTACTACGACGAACGTAATGGTATTTATCACTAAGTTTTTGTTATTTAGAACGCAAAAGTACAAATTATTAAATAAGTGCTAAATAAATTAGGTTTTGTGAACAAAAATTTAACAAAATAAATGCAGTGAAACTAATAAGATCAGTGAGAAGATAGCTGATTAAAGGGACTATATGAAAGTACAACAGTATCTGGAAACAATAGCCACCCAGCAGTTAAGCATGTAGTTAATGTATCCCTTATAGACAGTAATCGTCACAAATGTCTTATCAATTGGCTGACGCCAATTTATATATTTTGGTCATTTGGTACGTATGTGCCTTTGAGATTAGACAATTGGTTACTTTATACATCCCAGGTAATCTAGCGTGAAGACAATTGTCTCTTGAGTGTATCTAAGTAACCTGGAGTGTAGTCACTTTAAACGTGTTGTGTGTTAATTCGTTCAAACTGCTTTTATACAAATTGTGTTGATATAATTTTCATACAGTTAATTTTTATTTTTGCTTAAGTATACTAATATACCATGTAACATAGCATGAAGTCAATAGTCACTTTAGTGTCTCTTAGTAACCTATAGTGAAGTCACTCTAAACGTTTATTTTGTTCTGCACTTCAGAAAGTAATTATTTTACCAACCAGATGCAATCCATTGGAGAGTTGTCAAATAATGTTTTGTTTACAAGCAATCGTTTATTGGACTGCCTATGATATGTATTTTAGCTGACTATTTGAGGTCAATTAGCACTCGTACATGTTAAAATAACTAGTTATGTAGCTGATCAAGTTACCAGTTAGGTAGCTAGTAATGTAACTGACGTTATTTAACCAGTATGTGAAGCCTATGCGTTGACTACTTTGGACCAGCTATTAGACATTAATTTAAGCTTAAATCACAAAATTCAAATTCAGAATAAGAAAAATGTGTCAGCAATTTGTTTCATAAAACCATTTCCCCAACAAAACAAATTATATAAAATAATATTCATTCAAAGATTTTTATTTGAATATAATTCAATCAGTGTTGAATTAGAGTAAGATTACAAGTATGAAAGTATAGTCGGACAAGCCCGACCATGTAATACCCCACACTGAGTATATGAAAAAACATTTTTATTTTAAAATTTCAATAATTTTTTTCATAAGTTATTTTCGGATGTAGGCCTTATACGGGAGCTATGACTAATCATGAATCGATTGTCATGAAATTAAAACGCATGAATTCCGTAGATAGAAAACTTATATCAGTTGAGTTATATTTAGATACCTAAATTTTCAAGCGATTTATGTTAAAGTGATTTTCGTAAGAGGGTCTTATAAGGGAGCTATGATCAATTATGGACTGATAACCATGACAATATGACGACTGATTTCTTTCTATATGAAATTTGGTTTCCAACATTTGTTTGATATTTTTACTCATCAAAGTTATTTTCGGAAGTGGGCATTATATAGGAGCTATTGTCAATTATGGAATGATCCATATAAATTTGTATATAAAACTTATTTGTGAAAGAATTTGACATTTAAAATAAAAAAGTCCTATTTCGGGAGCATATTTGTATGGGGGGTATTTGAAACAATGGAGCGATTTGAACCATTTCCAATAGGCTTCGTCCTAGGTCTGAAAAAATACATGTGCCAAATCTTATTGAAATATCTTAAATATTGGACAGCCATGTTACCTTGGTGGGTGTTACACTACTATTTATTACAAACATCAGCATAAACGCAATATACCCTCCCCACTATGGTGGTGTAGGTTATATTCATTCAACTTTTATGATTAAATTTATTTAAGTCAAATAGAATGGATCATGAATGATTCAATAAGCAATCAATTCTCAAAGTAATGAATTCAGTACTTTCGAAGCACAAAGGAATTAAGCCTATGAATTAATTCGCAATGAATTCTTGAATGGAATGGTTGAGGGATAAAATTGTATTTGATGTTGCAAATTAAATTAAGATTTAATTCTGTCGAATATTTCAATGGTATGTTTTAATTTAAAACTGCATAAAAATTCTAACATTTAGGAAACTACTCGTACATATTATTTTGAATCTAAAAATCAGCAACACCATGTACTTTCAATCTTATTTAAAATCTGTATTTTCTATCCCAGAAAGATGATGTTATATTTATTGGCATTTCATTCTCATTATCGACAAAATAAACAACATTGCTTTAAATTTATTATCTTCATTAAGTCCTCGAAATAATTCTAAATATAAAGTAATCCTCCTATCAGAAAATGCTATAAATTTTGCCGATTATTGGTCAAATAAATAGTCAGCAATATTCCGCGTTCTGGAGCAGTGTATTTCGCATGTGTTTACTACACAAATGTCAAAACAGAACTGACAATCGCCAATCGCAAAATTTACAGCATTTTCTGATAGGTGGATTACTTTTGCGCCACCTTGTATATGTGCGATTATCAGTTCTCTATCTCAACTATTTCTCTATAATGTCTTAAAGGGTTAAATAGGCATATAAATCAAATTGAATAATTTAAAAAAATAACATATAATTACAATCATATTAATTCTATGAAATAATTAAATTAATAGCAGAAAATTACAGTACATTTAATAAATACTGTCTCTAGCGATCATTTCACATTTCATTTATCACATTTACAAAATCAGTAAATGATAATTCTGAAAATAACAATATTAAATTTAAATAATAATAGTGGTAAGTGGCTTTTGAGAAAGTTATTGCGTAAAGTTGATGATCATAAAATTCAATCATTAAATCTCACAAATAGTCAATCATCTACCAGACACTCAACTAACCAACCATTCAACTATGTATTCAGCCAGTTTTCCAGACACTTGATTTGGCAAACAACTTTAGTTGTTTTTTTTTTTATTTTTTTCTCATTCAAATGAAGAAAAGTCTAAAAGTAATTGTCATGGTCGTTTTGTTGTCGTCACGAACAACATTAAAACACAACTATAATAAACCACAGACAACATTGTTTAATATGACAAAAAAAAAAAGAAAAGAATAACCTGTTAAATGATAATTCAAAAAAAGAAAACTCAAAAAGGCGAGACAAATCAATAGACACATAAAATTAGAGAGAGACGGGTCGACGGACAGATTCATTATTTAATATGAGTACACTTATACATAGATAAATACAGGGTGTGGCAATTAAACGTTACATCACTTTATTGGAGACACAGAAAATATTGATTACAAATCTGCGAAAGTTGATTTTTCCAAATAAAAAATTATTTGATTGTACTAGGGTTCTATAAGTCGATATTCATCTAGCAACCACACATTTTTTGGATTAAAAAAAGATGAATAGTCGAAAAAGACAAAAAAGTAGACTTTTCAGAAGTACCAATACTTAAAATGTCGACTATTCAAAGATATATAAAAACCTAAAGAAAAGACGAAATGTCGACATTTTATTTCAACTATACTCGAATTATTAAGGGGAGTTAATGATTTACATACAATGAAAGTAGCGACTATTGTCCTAAAACTTACTAACGTTATAGCTTGGAGCGCAATAACCGGTTATGAGGTCCTACTTTTCGCTTCTCTAGATCCAGAAGCAAATAAAAAATAGGCATAGAAAATCGGTCTTAAAAGAAACATCACTGCTTTTGACTACAATACTATAAAATTAACCCTTTAATTCCTTCAAAGTTCTAATTAAAAAATACGTACGTGATAATGGTTTAATTATAACCCTTTGTTCGGTTGTGGACCGAAATCTTCAAAGATCACGACCAAGAGAATTTGTTCCACCGCATAATCAAAGCTTTAGGAAATCTGAAATATATATAAAATGTGTAAAGATTTAATTTTGCAACATTTGAATTGCCGCACCCTGTATATGTGTTATCATTGTCCCATTCGTATAACAAAAAATTCTCGATATAACAAACTTTTATAAACTAAATTTTCGATATGAAATATCTTTACTCACAAAAGCTGTTATACAAAAAAAAATATAAACTGTTATACATGTGATTTTGTATAGATAAATAAGTTATACACAAAATTGTTGATAGAATAAGATGTTTGATAAAAAGTACACAACATTTTCCATAGAAGAAATATTTATTTGTTCTAAAGAAAACAGTCATACAGGCATTTTCGTATAAATAAAACTGTTATATACACAAGTTTTGATAGAAAAAATGTTTGATAGAAAGTAAAAAACGTTTGCTATTGCAAAATTGTTATATTCGACATGAACAGACATGCTTATGTCGAACAGCAAGTATATAGGAATTTATAAATTAGTCTTCTTAAATAAAATACTGAAAACTGTTTGAAAATATTAAATTATTCGTGGAATGAAAAAATGTACGTTCTTATTCTCCTCAGGTCTATCTATTTGTTCATCAGTTATAGTATGGAAGCAGCATGAAACGATCGATTGACTTATTGTTTGATTTTTTTATTTTAAGATAAACTATAAATAATATATTTTGGATTCACCCTAATGTACACATGTATTTATGGTGAAAAACTGTTTATTTACCAGTGTTTAAAAAGCTACTATAACTAAAAATTTTTAACTATTGCTACAACTACTGCTTCAGAAAATTTTCTATAGCGGTAGCAATAGCATTTGTCTTTTTTCGTTTTCTTGTTTTTTCTATAACTACTGCTACCTTCAAAAAATAAAACTCTAAACAGAGCAGTAGTAATAAAACATGAATTGTAAATAGAGTAGTAGCATAAAAATACAAAAAATCATTACTACTGCTTTACATCGAGTTTTAATTTTTATTATTTAGAAGTAGCAGTAAGGTAGCAATAAGGTAGCAGTTGACGTAGTAGAAGAAGTAGCAGTTGAAGTAGCAGTTGAGGTAGCAATAGAAGTAGTCAAAAAAGAGAATCTTCAGCCATAACACCAAAAATGTCAAAAATAAACATTGTGTGTTGTTTTTGTTTTGAGAGTGTTTGAAGAAATAATTCGTTTTTATTCGTCTCAGATGTTCGTGTTGCTAACAGAAAGATCGTATTTTCTGTGTGTACAAAGTTACCATTCACACAAACAAGTTATTTCTTACGTTGCCATATTATTTGCAGGGGAAATATTAATGTTCTACATAATTATAAATGAATTTTCGTACATTTAACAATGAAAAAATTTATTAAATGATAGAATTAATTTTTGTCGGTTTTTTTCTCTTCAGGGGAACATTTTGTGGAAAAAGTAGTAAATTTAATTTCTTAAAAGAAAAACTAAATTAACAAAATCCAATAAAATTTGATTTTATTGTTATTAGTAGGTTTGAGAAAAAAAACTTTTTTAAAAATTGTTTAATATTTATCTTTGAATTGATCTCATTCCTTTTTTTTATTAACTACTACTTTTTTAAGATTTGCTTTTAATTTAATATTGAATTTTTAAAAACATTTTCTTTGTTAAATATATTATTTAGCACAAACAAACAAATATACAAACAAATAAATAGACATACATTCATTTTGTTATATATACTGAGATGAAAGAACGTTAAAACCATTATTATTTCAAGTAAATAATACGGCAACGCTTTGCAACAATGTTTATGTAAAAATATGGTAACTATGTGAATACAAACAAAAATTAAGAACTTTTGTTTACAATACGAACATCTTACACCAATAAACATTCACAACAACAACACACAATATACATTTTTGACTGAAGATTTTTATTTTTGACTACTTCTATTGCTACCTCAACTGCTACTTAACTGCTACTTCAACTACTACTTAGCTGCTACTTCTACTACTACGTCATCTGCTACCTAACTGCTACTTTTATTGCTACTAAATTTTAAAAGTAGCAGAAGTAATAGAAAACAAATGACTCTGCTACATTAAAAGTGTTTCTTTTTTTAAGGTAGCAATAGAAAACAAACTGATCTGCTACTTTTAAATTTTTCTTTTATTGCTACTACTACAACTACTGCTACTAAAATGTGAAGGTAGCAGTAGTAGTAGTAATTGATTGACTCCGAGTTTTTATTAATTTTTTAACTAGACTACTTGTGTTTTTCGATGCTACTGCTACTTGTAGTCTAGTTATTTAAACACTGTTATTTACACTTAAAATAATGAAAAGTTTTTACACACAAAAAATTCCATAAGTTATATTTCCTAAAAATATAGTATAATTTTAACTAAGTGCAAGGGTAGAATGGCATTTACAAAGTTTCTTAGTTAATATAACAAAAATTTTAGATAATTTCAATGTTCGAAAAATCAACTAAAATTGTTTGTTGAAATTCCTTATAAATTTTATAATTTACCAATGAAAGCAAAGTAAATTTATAGTTTAATTTTTGATAATTTAACTATGCAACAATTGTAACATAAAATTAATTTATTTACAAATTATATATTATATTTAGAAAATCTCAAAATTACTCGTTAACTTTAGCTTTTATTTAAAAAAATTATTTACAAAATAAGTAAATTATTTGTATTATATAACTTGAATAAATATGTGTATATAAATGAAATTGCATAACAATTGTTTGCAGATGCTTTTTTGAACGTGATTCCCATCAGATGCACTCAGACCTTTGAACTAACGCAATTTCGGATAGACCCATGGTAGAGATTTAAAACTACATATCATTATTTTGCTTTTCTTTGAGCTTGCTATTTTTAATTGCTGTTCATTCTGAAAAAGAATACGTGTTTACATTTAATTATATAATAACTTTAACAATCAGACTGATGTTCTTACCTTTTTTGCACAATTTCTGTTTTCTTGAAACACCACTGCCTTTCTGTTTGATTATATTGCTAAAAATAGAATTTATTTAAATTTTTATATTTTTTAAAGTTAATTTAATATATACATACCCTTTTGCACCAAAAATATTTTCAATTGACAATTAAATAAACAGAAAAACTTCGAAGAAGATACATAAAACAAATAACAAATAAATTCGATATGTTCCTAATTCCAATAGTTATATT
This sequence comes from Calliphora vomitoria, assembly GCA_942486065.2. Classification (NCBI taxonomy): domain Eukaryota; kingdom Metazoa; phylum Arthropoda; class Insecta; order Diptera; family Calliphoridae; genus Calliphora; species Calliphora vomitoria. The sequence goes on from OW818031.2 coordinate 92,993,786, forward strand.
AACATAGTTTTTAGGTAAAGTGTATTGTTTGAATTACCTATTGGCATAGATAATAAAACTTAGTTTTTCATTTTCATATAAAAATAAATTAACTATGCAAGCTTAGTTAATATAGCCTTGATTATTTTTTTGTGTGTATATAGAAATTGCGTTGACTTAAGATTTTTCTTGAATATACTTAAAATATATATTAAATATTTGTTTATCTCAAAGTACAATAAGGCAAAATGAAAAACAAAAACAAACAACTAATAAATGGACAGTTGCCAAATAATAACTAGTTGAAGGTTCATGTCATGTTCAAATGAATTTAGTTGAAGACAAATTTTGACCCTGTCAATATTCGCATTGAATCTGTTAATGCGTTATAATTAAATACGTAAACAATTAGATCGACATTTATTATAGTTATCTATATAAATTAAAATGATGTGGTCCATGTATGTAATGGCATCACGTGGGAACAGCTGGAGAGATTTGGCTGATTTTTTTGTTCGATTCGAAATTTTCAGAAAAAAAAATTTAATTTTGAATATATTGCCTCCTTTTCCCTTCTCACTTTTTCTTAATAAGAGCAATTTTTTTGGAGAAACTTGAATAACTAACATTAGTAAATTGCTACCGAGTCAACTAGTTTGTTATAAAAATATAAGTAATAATTTAAATCTATAAGTAGAACTTTGATATAATTAATTAAATTTGAGTTAAATTTACTAAAATTTTAAATAGGAATTAAAAATATCAGCAATTCCATTAACCATTCTCAATAATTAATTTGCTTTCTTCAATTAATTGTAATAGAATTCATTAAATGTTGAATAAATTAAAATGTTTTGTTTCTATGTCAATTTGTTCCTAATTTGTGTTTAAGAATTGAGAACCATTTTCTAAATCTTGTTTGTAATAGATTCGAACTGAATAATAATTGTATGATTTAACAAAGACTTTATCATATAAAGAATGCTCAGATCATAATGATACCTAAGCCAGGAAAAGATTTAACAATGCCGTCTTCATACAGACCTATAAGTCTACTGCCCTGCATATCAAAGTTATTTGAGAAAATATTGCAATGTAAAATTATGACATACTTAAATAACCAAAATATAATCCCAGTTCATCAATTTGGTTTTCGTGAACAACATGGAACCATTGAACAAGTTAATCGGTTGACTGCAGAGATAGAAAAAACCTTTGGAAAATAAAAAATACTGTTGTTCTATCTTTTTGGATATCGCCCAGGTCTTCGACAAGGTATGGTATAAGGGGTTAATTCACAAAATTAAGTGTCTACTACCACCTAAGTAGTACGCATAGATTACTGGAGTCATACATATCAGACAGAGTTTTTATAGCGAAATATTGCGGTTATGTAACAGGAAATTACACAGGGAAGTGTTCTCGGACCAACACTTTATTTGATATATACTTCTGATGTGCCGGTGTGTGATAGACTTACCATATCGACATTCGCTGATGATACTGCAATATTTAGCTCCCATGCAGATCCGCAGGTAGCTTCTACGGAATTGGCCAATTATGTCAGACTTGTGGAGATATGATTGAATAACTGGAGAATATGAGTAAATGAACTCAAAAGTAAACTCCTCACATTTACTCTCAGAAGGGGTGACTGTCCACCTATCACACTAAATAACATAAAAATTCCACAGATACTGTTACATACCTTGGCATTCACTTGGATAGACGACTTACTTGGCGTCGTCATATAGAAGCCAAGAGACTTCACATGAAGTTAAGAGCCTCTAGCCTTAACTGGTTAATCAATGACCAATCAAAATTAAGCCTTGACTATAAAGTCATCCTGTATAAATGTGTTTTAAAACTAATCTGGACATATGGAATCCAATTGTGGGAAGTGACGACTAATTCCAGTATTGATCTTATACAGAGGGCCCAATCAAAAATTCTTAGGACCATTTCGGGAGCACCATGGTACATAAGAAATGAGAACATCCATAGAGACCTACAAGTACCGTTGGTTAAGGATGAGTTCAAGAATGTCCGTGAGAAATACATCAAGAAATTACGGAATCACCCGAACCCGCTTGCAAAACTTCTCGCACAGACCCAAACACGATCAAGGATACCGCAAAGATGTGGCCCATATGTCCATCAACGCTCCTGTCAGAGAAAATTTAGTTTCAATTTTGGTTATAAGATTTTAATACTTATAGTTAGGCCTAAGTAAGGCAGATTCGATAGATAAATAAATAAACGTTATAATAAATAAACAAGTAAGAAAGTATGGTCGGTCAAGCCCGACCATATAATACCCTACACTAAGAAATGAGCAAAAACATTTTTCTTTCAAAATTTCAATAATTTATATTCGTGAGCGATTTTCGGAAGTGGGCCTTATATGGGAGCTATGACCAATTATGGACCGATCACCATGAAATTACGTAGTGTGATTAATGTCTATATGAAAGTTATTTATGTTGCATTTTATGTGTATACCAACATTTTTAGGAGATTTATGATCGTTAAAGTGATTATCGGAAGCAGGCCTAATATGGGAGCTATGACTAATTATGGACCGATCATCATAAAATTTGGTGACATGATTTCTGTATATATAAAACTTATTTAGAGAAAAACTTGTGTAGATACATATAAAAATTAAACATTTATGACCGATAAAGTCCAATTTTGGTAGGACATTTGTATGGGGGCTAGGTGAAATAATGAACCGATTTCAGCCAGTTTCAATAGGGTTCGTCCTCTGCGCACAAGGTTTACATGGACAGCCAGCCAACCAGCCAGCCAGCCAGCCAGCCAGCCAGCCAGCCAGACGGACGGACGGACATCGTTTAATCGACTCAGAAAGTGATTCTGAGTCGATCGGTATACTTTAAGGTGGGTGTTAGACTAATATTTTTGGGCGTTACAAACATCTGCACAAATCCATTATACCCTCCCCACTATGGTGGTGTAGGGTATAAAAATATGTATAAGAATGTATTCTGAAATTGAATAAATTCAATACTTTTGAAGTATGTATTAAGGAATTGAGCCTCAGAATAAATTATTAATGAAATGGAATGGTTAAAAAATCAAATTTAATTTTACATTGAAACTCAAATTAAGAATTTATTATTGCGAACATTTGTTAATAAGGGATTCCGGAACGTTTTATAAGAACTGAATTCTACAGGCATTTTCACCATTAATGATTTTTTGTGGCATATATTTTCGATTCTTGTGCCCGTAACTATAACAAATATATAACTATGGTGTAAAAAATACAGTAGATAAGTTTACCTAAAAGGTAGTTACCAAATATTTTTACTCCATAAGTAACTAGGCACCAATAGATATCGATTTGTTGAAATTACGGGTATTCAACTAAGTAGATACGAGTAATGACGTATATAGTCTGTGGAGCCAGTATGGTACACTCACAAATTCTGTTAGCGGGGAGGACTCGGACTACCCTCCTAGTGATGTAGGGTAAATATTTATTACCAATAATATATTTCTGGTGTTTTTAATTTGAATATTATTTTAATTCTTAATACTAACGAAAAAAGGAATACACACTTTATGTAATGCTATTAATTTATCAGTTACATTAACTTAAAATATTAAATAAAAAAAATAATACTGAAGTACGTTTTGTATGAACAAAAAGTTCAATCAAATCGATATTGCTGTGCTAAGAAAAAGAGAGCTATATTCGGCGGTGCCGAATCTTATATACCCTTCACCAAATTTTACTTTAAAATAAAAATTTTAAATATTTTTGGGTAAACTATATCAAATTCATTTTTTTTCAAAATTGTTTTTAAAAATTAAAAAAAAAAAAATTTTTTTTTAATTATTTTTCAAAATTTAAAAAACAATTTATTTTTTCAAAATTGTTTTCAATTTATTTTTTAAATTTTTTCCCAAATTTTTTTTTAAAATTTTTTCAAAAATTTTTTTTGTAAATTTTTTATTTATTTGTGGTAAAAAAAAATATTCGCGTTAAAAAATTATTTTCCCGATTTTTACCCATTGTAGGTCCAAATTACTATTGCCTTATATACATCGTTGCAATGGACTTTGACACATCTATTATTAGATATTCATATTGTCTATATTAAAGACTAAGTAATCCAGATATAGATCAAAAATAGGCAAAAAATCGAGATTGTCTCGGTTTTTTCCTTATATCTCAGCCATTTGTGAACTAATTTTCTGGATTTTAAATAGCGACCGAGCCGGAAGAATTCCCGATATATTGATGTATCAATTATTATACAGACGGACATGGCTATATCGACTTCGCTATATATAACGATCCAGAATATATATACTTTGTGGGGTCGCAAATGAAAAATGTAGAAATACCCTTGCCACTTAGGTGAATGGTATAAAAATCTTGAACAATTTGCTTATATTTATTTTATGTTGGACAAGTTATGAAATAAATGAGTCTTCTATTATTAAAAGCTCATAATGATCAATGTACATCACAAATGGAATTTTGTAAGCTTTCCTTCCGACGTTGCGAGTCAGTACTTTTTATCGAAGTTATTACGAATCAAAATAGAAAATATGGATTTATTATGATGCTCTCTCTCTTTCCAATCTCCATTTTATAATGTCGAGAATGGGCGTGTTGTTATTATTCTGAATATATTTGTTATCGCAATATTATGCCCTTTTTGAAATACATATAAAATGATTATAATAATTCGATTTCAATTAATATGTGAGCTGGGATGTGTAATTTTCATGTACTATTTATACTATTTATATACATATATACAATACAAAAGTTCATTTAAGAGCAATTTTGTAAAACAAACAAAAATTAAAAACTTGTTCTGTTTGAGTTTTTAAAAGTTTATTGAACTAAGCTCGTTAAATGAAATTTTATACATTTGTTGCAATTTATTACACAATAATTCTATAATAAATTTAATTTTAATAGTTCATTTCATAAATGACCACTAAAATATATATTTATTAGGGCTTTAAAAATAAATACACGCCAATGTTTGTTTATAAATACTTAAGGTACGGTCAGACACAGCTAATATTTGACGATTATCGTCAAATATTTCATTGTCTGAATCTGACCACAAATAAAATTTAGAGCAAACAACAAAACAGATGATTTTAGTCATACAATTTTATTTGTCGGCAAACAAAATATTTTCTTAATGTGAACATAGTGTGACCACTAGCTATATAAATACCTAAAAATTATATAATTTGATCTTACAAATCTTTTTAAGGTTAACGCATTTATTTCGAATTGTAAAACAATTATTTTATTAAAGTTTTATTGAATTTTTTTTTATCATATAGTGAATTTAATTTTTCACTTTTTGTTTGACCAAACTGCTGCGAAAATGAATCAGTAAATATATTTGCCGTGTGGTCACACTATATCAAATACTTTCATCAAATAATTGTTTGTTCAAATAGAGCAAACAAAGAAAATTATTTGCTCAACATGGCGGATTAAAAAGGAGATTATTTAAATATTTTTGGTACTAAATTAAAAAGAAAATTGCACTATTTTTATTCTTTAACTATAATAAATATCAACATTTCTTGTAAATTTGTTATTTAAATTATTTTCACTAAAAAAATGGCATCAATAAATGAAGTCTTCTTCTTCACATAAAAGTCATTCAGCCTAGAATGACATACTGGGAGAAAAACTAATTGAAGACATGAAGTCTATGTTGCGATTTTTGCATTTTTATGCGATTTATATTTCTATACATTTAACATAGTTTGATTATTTTTTATACATGGAGTTTTACAAAATTTAAAATTGCACAAGTGTATGGAATATTTATTGAATTTAAAATCAAAGAAAATAGTTTAGACATACATAAATATTATGATTTGATTGCAATTAAAAATTCATTCTTAAACAGTATGATCTGTTTAATTTTTTTTAATGCGAATATAATATTTGTGAATATTCTGAATGAAAAGTATAGTTTCAACCATGAGTCAAATACAAGGTTGCTCCACTTCTCTCTCACAAAAATATTTTTGAAGTTTATTGGAATTATTTGAAATTAGTTTTTTGTAAACAATAAAAAGTCTTTGCCACATATGAAGAAGGGGAAATAACGTTAAAGAAATATTTAATTTTAATGTGTAATTTATATTAAAAATTTGTTTCGGCTTCTTGTTTTTTGTGTTTTTTCTTTCTTGAAGTCTGTATAAGGGATAGTTTTAAATATTTCAAAAACGAATTTCTTTAGTTAACATTTTTTTTTATTAAATTTTTTGTTTGCTGTTTTATTTATTTTTTATTTTTAAATAAACCAAAAATGGGATTTTAAGAATGAATACGGTAGCACGATTTTTCATAATTCCAATAAACGTCAGAACGTTAATATGGCGACAAAAAGAGAAAGTGAGACCAACTTCTATTTTTGTATCATGGTTTCAACCAAAGTATAATAAGTAGTCCGACTCTAAATGAGTTCCGTGTGAAAAATGTACACATCAAATGTCTCGAAATTTTAAGAAAAAATGTTCGATTAAATATAGTTCAATTCTCGTTAATTCCTTAAAACACAGAATTTTATAATTTTATTTTACACTTCTAGCACATTTTCATTTCGTTTTGCGTCCAATATATAGTTAGGTACTGCTGTCAAATAGTTCGACTACTTGTATATACTTTATTTTCAACATTTTAAAAATATACTTTTTCTTTTTAACAGTTCTCTTATTTGATTATTGTAAAGTTCATCATAGCAATATTCGTTTTGTTTGAATAATACGATTTTTAATTCAAAATCCAAACAAAGCCAAAACAAATACAATAAAATTCCAAAATTGTTAATTATATTAGGGAAATACAATTATACCTACAAATTTTAATACGTTGATAGTAATATAATTTAATAAATAAACATTTAATAATTATACTATTAAATTGTTCAAGCTTGAGTTTTTTTCGCGATTTGTTTTCATTATTTAGCGATTTTTAATTTAATATATAGCAACACTACTTTTGCGATAACACATGATGCAACAGCTGTTATTTGACGCTGTTTGATCTTGCAAATGAATTGCAAGATCAAATAAAATATTGAGGAAAATATTTGCTGTTTAGTGGTCACACATTGGTCACATTACATGAAAGTTTTCTTATCGGCAAATAAATTTGTTTGACCAAATTCAGCTGTTTTCTTATTTGCCGTGCAAAAATATTTTCTGTTCAAACTAGGAACATAAAATATTTGACGTTTAAATAAAAGTACTGAAATTTCACAATTCTTTCAAATGTAAAGCAAAATCTAGTAGTATTTTACTTTCTAGATATGTATTTTTTATTGATGAAAGAAATTAAAGTTTTTTTACAGCTTTATTTAATAATTATTTAGAAAAAATATTACCATAAATGTGACCACAAGACAAATTTATTTTCCCCTTCGTGTGTTCGATAGTATTTCTGTGTAGTTAGATTAAACAAATATGGCAAATAAATGTGTACAGTGTGACCACAAAATCAAGCCATGGATTATTTGATGTAGTTTGGATCAAACACATGAAACAGTTTGTGTCAAATAATTTGCGTAGTCTGACCTTACCTTTAGTATAATTTGTTGATCGTGTGTTTTGGAACAATTTGCATTATAAATGTCAATAAAAAAACTATTTGAAACGTGTTCAAATACGTACAAATAAACCAGATCTGCTGCATTGTCATTGTACTCTTGCAAACTGTGATTGTTTGATTTTTGAATTTCAAACCAAAATAAACCCACAATGTATGAATATACTTATTAAAGTTTTTCACACAGATCATGCCAAAAATCCATTGCAGATATACATATATATTTATACAACATCTCAGTACTGAAATATACAATTTACACTTGAAAAATAATAGTGAGTACGATCGAAGCCATTAGCCTAATTGAAAATTCAAGGTTGAGAAAATATATGCATACAAAATACATGCATATTTAAACATGAGCAAAAAAATTTATTTAATTTTCTTATGACTAAATAAAAACATTTAATAAAAAAAATCAAAAAGAAAAACTTCATTAATGCATAAACGTGCCTCAAAGTGAAAACCACGAAATTAAAATATATATAATAGTAAGTAGTATGTTCAAGAATGTGTAAAATATGTGCAAAATATTTGAATATTATTTGAACATTTTAATTAAACTCTTCAAATTAAGTGAGTAGGTTTATTTATTACTTAGTACCATATTTAACTACAATGAATAAAGGGAATAAATCCTAAACAACTATCAGGTACTTAACTGCCTAGTAAGTATTTTGAAAAAAAGTTTTTTTAAATGCACAATAGTTTCTGTTCGCAAAAACTTTTAACTTTTTCCTCGAGATTATGAATTCGGAAAAATTATAAAGTGTCGTTTTGTCAATCACTTTTTCTAGGCCATATGTTAAACAAAATTTCAATATCGAATTACACTTATCTATTAAGAATGAATATTTTAAGAATTATTTATTTTGAAAAATTATTCCAACTGTTTGTTGCCCCAATTTTCGCAAAACTTAATGTTTATTAGATTCAAATAAATAGTGTGCGTCCATTTGTCTATTAAATGCCAATTAAAATTCCTAAATGAAATATCAACGTGCTGATGTACGAGTACTTATGGTGCTTGAAATCATACAGTCTAACACCGTTGTAACGAACAGGAAGGGTACGACAAGTTCAGCTAAGTTTTTATAATGTTTATCATACAAACATAATTCGTATTATAACAAGTAAGAGAGCTATATTCGGCTGTGCCGTATCTTATATAGCCATCACCAAATTATACTTTAAAATAAAATTAAAAAAAAATTTTATTTTTTAAAAAAAATTTTCGAAATAGTTTTTTAAATTTTTTCCAATTTTTTTTTAAAAAATTTTTTTTTAGTTTAAATATTTTTTTCTTTTTAAATTTAGTGAAAAAAATTTATGACGAAAAAATGTTTTTTTGTGAAAAAAATTCGGGTTAAACAATATTTTTCCGTATTTTTACCCATTGTAGGTCCAACTTACTTTGTAATATATTTAGGAGCTATGTTCAATTATTGACCGAATCACACAAAATTTCTAAGCTATTATATCTTCTTCCTAGAAAATTGTTTATACCAAATTATGTTTGGATATCTATATACCTATATTTCACTTATTTATGTCCAATAAACACCTGTTTCGGGAGACATATATATGGGGGCTATGTGTAATAATGAACCGATTTCAACCGATTTCGTAAAAACTGAGACACGTAGTTTAATAAAAATGTTTTCATGGACGTTTGTATATCGTTTAATCAACTCATAAAGTAATTCTGAGAATAGTTAGTTATAACCGTGAGCGACAGTACGAATGTTTATTCGTAAACTCATTTAAAAGTATTTAATATTTAGAAAAACATTATTTATTATTGTATTTAATTTTTTTTGCTAAAAGCATTGTTTTGTTTTTTTTCATTTGGATATTTTTAGGAACTGGAACATTTGGACGAGTGTGCCTGTGTCGTGATCGTGTGTCAGAGAAATATTGTGCCATGAAACTTTTGGCGATGTCTGATGTAATTCGCCTAAAACAAGTTGAACATGTGAAGAATGAACGCAATATATTGCGTGAAATTAGACATCCCTTTGTGATTAGTTTGTAAGTATTAACAAACAATAGGAATAAATTTCTATTTAAGAGAGAAAACATGCTTTTTTCAGTTTTTGCAACTTTTTGTACTTTTTGGAACTATAACGTAAAATAAGTTTAATGTTTAATAATAAATGGATATAAAAGTATAAAAGTTATTAAAAATGTAACAGACCTTTAAATTTAAAGTACGTTTATATGCATAAACTAGTAAAGTCCGACCAAAACCGAACTTAATATTCGGCTTAATCCGAAACAAACCTAAATTTTTTAAATGTAATAATTTAGTTTTATCCTTTAAAATTCCTATTTAGTTTTTTTTTTTTTCTATTGCATGTTTCGGTATTCGTTTTTCTACTTTGGTTTCCTTTAAACAAATATTTATTTAATTAAACAGTCAAGTAAATAGAGTACATATTGTACTGTCAAATCCGATATATACTTCAAAAATATTAAAAACTATTAAAATTTCTTTATCCTAAGTACAGTAGGCTTGTCAATTATTCGAGTTTTATTATAATCGAATAAAAGTTTATAACTTTTTCTTCGATTAATTTTTATAATTTTCTCGATTATTCGACAGAATAATGGGTAAAATAAATAATTCGAATAATTTAATAAAATATATGGGGCATTTCATGTCAAGTGAACCAACTTTTGAAATCAATGTCTTATGATTGGGATGAAATTTTGTTTGGCTCAAAAAAAAGATTGAAGAAATAGCTATCTAAACTATTTGGGACACATTTTGCTAAGAACAATAGGTATAAGTTACATGGATGAGAAAAAACACCTGCTTGGCCAAAATGTCCAATTTTTAACACCTCTAACGCAGAAAGTTCTCGACCGATCCTGCTCAATTACTATCCAATAGAATTAACTATGGTGCAAATTTTATCCCAATCGGAAGACATCGATTTCAAAAAGACAAAATTTATTAATTTGCTTGTCAACAATGAATAAAAATACAAAACTAATAATATATACTTAGATGTAAGTAATAAAAATAAATTGAAACATTTCAATTATATAATTGTCCAATTCACAATCATAGTCATAGCGTTGTATCGTTGTATGTCGTATTTTTTATACCCTTCACAATGGCAAGGGTATATATAAGTTTGTCATTCCGTTTGTAATTTCTACATTTTTCATTTGCGACCCCATAAAGTGTATATATTCTGGATCGTTATATATAGCGAAGTCGATATAGTCATGTCCGTCTGTCCATCTGTATGTTGAAATCAACTTTCCGTAGCCCCCAAATAACTTACAAACATAATTGATACATCAATATATCGGGAATTCTTCCGGCTCGTTCGCTATTGAAAATCGAGAAAATTGGCCCACAAATGGCTGAGATATAAGACAACCTCGATTTTTGGCCTATTTTTTATCTATATCTGGATTACTAAGTCATTAATATAGACAATATGGATATCTAATGATAGATATTTCAAAGTCCATTGCAAAGATTTAAATAAAGCTATAGTAATTTGGACCTACAATGGGTCAAAATCGGGAAAATAATTTTTTAACCCGAATAATTTTTTTCCCACAAATAATTTTTTTATAATTTTTTAAACATTTCAAAAAAAATTTAGAAAAATTTCCAAAAAAAATTTGGAAAAAAATTAGAAAAAATTAAAAAAAACAATTTCGAAAAAAGAAAATTAAAAACAAATTTGAAAAAAAAAAAATTATATATTGAAAAAAAAAAAATATTATTTTGTTTACTTAAAAATATTTAAAATTTTTATTTTAAAGTATAATTTGGTGAAGGGTATATAAGATTCGGCACAGCCGAATATAGCTCTCTTACTTGTTTTATTAATTTTTTGTTTCGAAAAATATGTATGACATATAACTTACAACGCTACGTGAATTGGTCATATGTCTCGATAAATATTTTATGAAATAATTGTTGATTGAAAGACCTTAAATTTCAAAGTATTTTTAAATGATTTTAAATACTTCGACTTAAATACATTATAAATTAAATCTATGTATATTATTTATTAGCAATTGGGAAATCATTCTAACTATATTGCAGATACTTTAACCTTTCATAGGTCTTCGTTTATGTTTCATGATGTTATGATCTTGGTGTACTAATCTAAAGTCGCTTGAAATATTAATGTATTAGAAAGTCGTTTCAAATATAATTTTCAATGTAACCAACATGGAAGAACATTATAAATAATTGGTATGGCTTTTGGTGTTTTTAACTTTACTTAAAAACAAATATATTCGAGTATTCGATTAATCGCCCTTTATTGATCGAATATTTTTTTAATCCAAATTGAATTTTTTCCTCGATAATTCGTATGATTTCTATTCGAATGACAATCGAACTAATAAATTGCCTATTTAGTAGGGTATTCAATTAATCGGGTTTCTGGTTTAATCGGTTAATCGAGCAAATGAATAATCGCGGATTAGATTTAATCGGTTAATTTTAAATTATTCGATTAACCGAATAATTTCTATTTTAATTTTAAATTGAAAATAAAGCCATGAATTTTGTGCATTTTGTTAATAAAAAGAACAAAATCATAAAAACCAAGTAAGAGAGCTTTATTCGGCTGTGCCGAATCTTATATACCCTTCACCAAATTATACTTTAAAATAAAATTTAAAAAATTCTTATTTTTTTAAAAAAAAAAATTTCGAATTTTTTTTTAAAAGTTTTTTCCAATTTTTTTTTTTTAAATTTTTTTCAATTTAAAAAATTTTTTTTTTTAGTTTATTAGTGAAAAAAGAGTTTTTTGTGAAAAAAATTCGGGTTAAAAAATATTTTTTCCGATTTTGACCCATTGTAGGTTCATTATTTTTAATAAAACCTGACTTGGAAAGAACTCTCTCACTGATTAGGTGTTGGAGAAATCAAAAGTAAGGTATGATAAAGAATATCCAATTTCTCATATCTTTTTGGAGTTTTTTAGATTGTGAATACTTTTAATAGTTTCTGATAAAAGACTCGGTTAATCGACACAAATTAATCGGTTTGTTTGTTATCTGAAAATCGCCAATTTTAAATTATTCGAAAATTAATCGATTAACCGATTAACAGTTAATCGATTGAATACCCTATTTAGTAAACATTGGCCTCAGTTGCCTCTGAGATTAAACCATTTACTAAAGCTTCCTTGGGCACTAGTTTTTCCAATACAGTCACCTAACAATCTTATTCATCTCCCATAGTTGCGTCGGTAATTTGCCCTCCTGTTACATCAGTGCATCAGTTCATTATTAGAAAGCCCAAAATCCAGTACGAAGCTTTTTCATGCTCAGAACTAGTGCAGGTAGTATATTCACGCAGTGATGGTTTACGTGTACTGGGCAACCAATGCCTTGACATTAACTTGGCATTCCGGACCTCGACCAACCATCTCGACCTCAAATCGTTACTCCCCAATGATAAAGATCTTGTCAAAACAAAGAGTAAACCATGACTGGATAAAAGTCTTAACATAGCGGTAGATATCGGGAAATAATACAAATCCATTTCGACGACAACGGAATTTCTTAGCAATGAAATATTTGTTTAGGAAGTTGGTTAGGTCCCAATATAATGCCATTATTGAAAAACATAAATTTTTTTTAGAATATATTGTTTATTAACTAAATTATAATCATTTCACAAGAAAACATTTGTATTTCTTTCAGAGAATGGTCAACAAAAGATGATTGTTGTTTATACATGATCTTCGAATACGTCTGTGGTGGTGAATTGTTCACATATTTAAGAAATGCTGGTAGATTTAGTAGGCCACAATGTAAGTTACATCTTTATTATTATTTTTCCAATTTTTAGAATTTACATATATTTCATTAAAATTTATTTTAATTTTAGCAAATTTTTATGCTGCCGAAATTGTTTTGGCTTTAGAATATTTACACTCTCTGCAGATCGTGTACAGAGATTTGAAACCTGAAAATTTATTAATCAATCGTGATGGCCATTTAAAAATAACAGATTTTGGCTTTGCCAAAAAATTAAGAGATCGTACCTGGACTCTGTGCGGAACACCAGAATATTTAGCACCTGAAATCATACAGTCCAAGGGTCACAACAGAGCGGTGGACTGGTGGGCTTTAGGTAAAAATGTTTATTTTTAAAATTTTGTCTGCAGTTTTATTAATGTATACTTTAATATTATTTGGTTTTGTTTAGGTATCCTTATTTATGAGATGCTTGTTGGTTACCCACCATTCTATGATGAAAACCCATTTGGTATTTATGAAAAGATCTTGGGTGGCAAAATTGAATGGCCCCGCCATATGGATCCAATTGCCAAAGACTTAGTTAAGAAATTGTTAACGAATGATCGTACAAAACGGTTGGGCAATATGAAGGTGAGTTCTAAAGAGATCTAAAATATTTTGTTATATTTTATATAATTTAATATTAAATGATAAACAAGTATACGTATTAATGTCTGACAGAACGGTTTATCTCTAAAATTGTTTTCTTTTTCGATTTTGAATATCAAATTGAAGGCTAAAACCGAAATTTCAGAATAACATGCGTAAATACCTTTCCAATATGGTGTCAAAACTAATATTTCGGAAGTTAAATATAAAAAAATATGAGTGTCATCGCACTATTAATTTCCCAATGTCATCAGCATGAAACGATATATAAAATTTGTCTGATTATCATAAATCTAAACAAAACATAAAATAAATGCCAATACATTTTATGACATTATCACAAACAAAAAAATCATAATCAAATCATTAACACTAAATTAAATATTAAATCATTTTAAAATATAACATAATTTCTAAAAATAACTTACTCTTATTTAGACCCAATTCACAAATAGTAGCAAAAATACAAATAGCGTACACAATATTAAAATGAAAATACATTTTAATTGTACACAAATGTAGTAAATCTCTACTAATATTTTGAAATTGAATTGTGTTCACAGCACACACAGACTTGAAATGGATGTAAACATGATTTACGAACGTGTGCAATCGGAAAATGTTTTTATCAGATATTTTCCCATTTAAATGGCGGTTTTGCAAAGAAAATAAACAGACCCAGAAAACATATGTACGGGATGGGATACACAAATACAAATACATATGTACGTATTTGAAATTTAAATAAAATAAAATAATATTAAATAAAATATGAAATATCAACGCCAAATGGACACAAACAAACGATAGAAGAATTGAAAAGTTTTCCTCTTTATTTTCGTTGTTTTTTGCTCGTATGGATACAAGACTTATTTCATGTCTTTGAAATTAATGGCAAAAAAAAAAAAAAACAAAATAACAAAATTCTTAATTGCTATTAAAATTTTGAATTCAAATTTAAATATTATACATGAAAGCAAAAAAACAAGATGAATGATTTTTGGTTTATATTCATTTTTTTCTATTTTTACAAACTCATTAGTTGATTTGTGTGGCAACCATAAGAAAATTGTTATTTTCAAGTGTTGTATACAAATTGTATATCGAAATTACAGTGTAGGTGTCACAAAAATACTTTAGTTACATTAATAGCGATGCAATCTTCACAAGTCTGTTTATCATTTAATTTTCTGGGAAATCTTGCCCACTTTCTATACCTTGTTCACTAAATGACACCTGAGAATCTTTACAGTTTGTTTGGCTCCATTCAATCCACAGTGGGTTACTAGGACTATAAATGCACAAATTTAAGCCTATATTATTGTCATTATTTTCTCTAAATATGAACATTAGAGTGACAATCAGTTGTATGGAAAAAAATTTGAGTTCGATTTTTGAAGAGTGCCGGGTGTAATTGTGACACTAGGTCTAAAAGATAAGTACTGAAAATTTGAGCCAAATCGGACAACGATTTCGGGACGCGCATCGAGATCAAAGGTCAGATATATGTAAAATTTTACTATTTATATGAAATAAATTTGTAAAACTTCTTAACTTTCTGCATTATGTTACATAAATATGTAGATTTATTTATATTAATGAAAATTGCAGTCAAAAAAATATTTTTCAGATTAAACCTATATCTCCTTTGGGTCAAATTGACCCACAAACTGTATTATCGTTAAAATTCGGAAAAAATGCAAATTTTTCAGTTTTTGTTAAAATTTTGCTACTAAATAATTATTTTTGCAATCGAATGCATAATAATCGAAATGTGTACGTAATTGTCGTTCTAATAAGATATAAAAGACAAAAATTGGTTAAAAAATGTTAAAGTTATTAAAAATTCCCCAGACCATTAACGAGTCTCAGGCCACTTGAACAAGAAATGTAGGAACAAAATTAACATATTTTAAGAAATATTAAAATAAAAGTTAATTTTTACTTAAAATACATCCGTATTTACATTCGTATGAGTTTTTGTCTTTGTAGAATACCGTTAACCTATTGGCAGGGATGGCCAAAAAAATTAATTTTTTTTAACGGCAGTTTCAAATCTCCATTTTCAAATTTTTAAAAATTTTCTTAAACAAATTTCAAAATTTTTTGATCATCACATTGGTATTAATTGAGATCATAATAGAGAATAAAAATACGAAAAAATTATGTCAATACCTCTTACAGTTTTTTCGTACCTACGATTTAAATTTTGTGATTTTCGGGAAAAAATATTTTTTTGGTCATAATTTGGCGAATGAGAGCAATTTCCTTACTGTTACAAATTTTAAGTAATACCTATACAGAATACCTATACCCTGAAAGTTTTACTGAAATCAGACAACTTTAACCCTTAAATGGTGAAGGTCAAAGGTAAAATTTAGCAATATTTGGAATTTCTAAATGAAAGATAGCGAATTATTATAAATTTTTGATCAAATTTTAAGAAAACTTGCGAAAAATATACCTTAGGGTCTTAAATATACAATAACAGTGCAAAAATTGAAATGTAAAGCCACATATAATTGGAACAAAATGAGATATCGATCATAAAATTCGATTGATTCTTTTCGAAATTATTCACAATTAAGTGAATTCTCTCAGTTTACTTTAATAACATTCGACTGACACTTTTTGAGATATCATTAATTATGTGGAGAAACATCTAACAAAATTTATAATATAGCTTAAAAATTTTTTAAAGAAAAATCTATCCATAGAATTCAAAAATTTGACTATTTTTGTACTTAGGAAGCCATGGTGCATCAAGTCTATATAGTGATTAGTCAAGTCTTTTTTTGCTGTTGACCTGTTCTCTATTATTTGAATTCTTGTCAAATGGAACTGTTAGTTAGAAATTTATATATTTTGTTTCTGCTCCACACTTTGTCACTAATTAGATTAATAGTTTTTAGCGGTAGTATAAGTACTTTTGACTATTGTTAAACCATTATTATACGCTTCACCTTCGCGAGAAGTGTATATATAAGTTTGTCATTCCGTTTGTAATTTCCACAATACAATTTTCCGACCCTATAAAGTATATATATTCTGGATCCTTATAGATAGCGGAGTGGATTTAGCCATGTCCGTCTGTCTGTCTGTCTGTTGAAATCAATTTTCTGAAGACTCCAGATATCTTCGGGATCCGAATCTTCAATAATTCTGTCAGAAGTTTCCTACTTGAAATCAGGAAAATCCGTCAATAAATAACGGAGATATTCATAACGGAGCAAAAATCCGAGACAAACTCTATATTTGGTCTATTTTTGATCTATATCTCGATTACTAAGTCATAAATATAGACAATATGGATATCTAATGATAGTTATTTCAAAGTCCATTGCAACGATGTATTTAAGGCTATAGTAAGTTGGACCTACAATGGGTCCAAAATCGGGAAAAATATTTTTTAACCCGAATTTTTTTTTCACAAAAAACATGCTTTTGTCATAAATTTTTTCACTAGTACATTAAAAAAAAAAAATTGGAAAAGCTTTTAAAAAACAATTTCAAAAAAAAAATTTAAAAAATGTAAAAAAAAATTATTTTAAAGTATAATTTGGTGAAGGGTATGTAAGATTCGGCACAGCCGAATATAGCTCTCTTACTTGTTTTTCTTCATTTTATTGGATGGGTGTAATCAAATGTTAATGAAATTCACTCTTAAATAAATTGAAATATGCAGTAAATATATTATTCAATTGTTTTATATTAAGACACTTATCAGACTGTAATGTATTTGCAGAATTCAGTTGTCCAATATCTCTTGTAAATATTATCTTACAAAAATTAATAAAATCCTCAAAAAACTATTTGGTGGCTGTAATTCTATTTCTTAAAAATGAGTAGCGGGTAAAAAAAATTGCATTCTAGTCTGCTAAGGCCCGTTTTCTCAATGTATCGACTGTTACTAAATCTCGACATAAATAAACTGTGCGTTAACAATTTTGGTTTTCTCAATATACCGAGAAAAAATCATTATTTTCAGTTGGCAATACCTCTCAAAATAGATGTGAAAGTTGGGAACTCTGCCTTTACGTGACAACATGTTGACATAAATCAGCTGTTAAATGTTGCCATTGACAGCCGGAATCTTTTGAAAAATTCATTATCCTCCATGTCTGTTAGGCCTAGCATGATAAACTCTTTCAACATTCACTTGGAACTCGTGTTCTTCGAGTTCATCCTTCATCAAGTTAATGTTAATTCCTCTATTAAACATTTTTTTTTATAAAATCTGTTTAATTTTGTTTACAAAAATACAAACACATAAAAACTATGAACAGCAGTCAGCTGATTGAATTTATCTGTACGATAAATAAATAATTAGCAGAATACTTACTTAGAAGCAAATGAGACATTAAGAAAACCAAATTTCTCTGCAATTTTTCGTTGGGAAAAAAGATAATCAACTAATGAGAAAACGGCCCTAAATGTCTTCATTAATTTGATATATTCTTATAATAAATAAATTAACTTGAGCCGGCTTAATAAATTTACTTCATATTGCTTATAATTATGACTTTAAATATTTGAGAAGATCATTAGTATCTTGTGTACTTCGTTTTGCTATTCACCCTAAGTGCATAATATGGTAAGTCCTTCATCATATATATATGTTTACTGTAACCATACATATGAATGATACAATCATGTGAATTGTTAGTTAACCATATTATTGTTACCACAATCATATATATAGTTACTGTGATTATAATATTGTTAAAAATGTTGAAATGGTTACAGTAAACATGCACAAATGTTGAAATGGTTACAGTAACAATGCACAACTATATTTTTTTTCTGCATGTACTAGTATATTACATGCATACATATTTGCAGTAAATGTAGTCATGCAATTGCTGATAATATGCTACAAGTATGTTTGTATAGCACTAATTAATATTTACTTTAAAATATGTATGACATAAATCTACTTGATGTTTTTGGCAGCTAAAACGACGCGTCGTCGTCTGTAAATATAGTCCCAGATGTTCTTACGATGATAATTGCTGTTGGAAGATGTTTTCCTGTTCAATTAACTTTTAAAATGTTTTTCAATGTTTTCGTTTTTGTCTATATCTTTTCAGAATGGGGCCGATGACGTTAAAAGGCATCGATGGTTTAAAGATTTGAATTGGAATGACGTCTATAACAAAAAGCTTAAGGTACGTTAAAAATAAAAAAAAAAAAGTTTAAATGTTTTCAAAAAATAATTAATTTATTAGCAAAACAATAGAGTTAAGTGGAACAAAAATGATAATTTAAAAAAATGTTCGCTACGATAGATTTTTGATTATTAAGTTATTAAAAAGTAATCGATTTGTTTAAAACATGCATAAAAATCAGCAATAAATTATTTCTAATTATATGCAGAGAAAATTTATATTTTCAAACATTTTCTTCTCCTACATAGTTGTGAAACGTGTTTTCATTGTTTTGATTATTAGTATTATTGTTATTACTTATGTATTTTATAAAATTTATTTATTTTTTTTTTCGGTATTTTTGGATTCATACGTGAAACTACCTACGCTATTTTTTGCTGTTTTGGCAAATTAATTTTTTTTTTTTTTGTTAGCTTTGTGCAAAATATAGAATAAATTTGCTGTGTATATATAAGAAAACAAAATAAAAATGTGAAATGAGGTAAAAATGAGCAAAATGAAATATTGCAAAAATATAAAATTTTTATATATTTTCAAATTATTCACCAAATACAAGAAAAGAAATTGCTACATATTCTATATGTGTGTATGTATGTATGTATGTACATATGTAGGTAAATATTGTATGTATTAATGTTTGTGAGAGTGTGCAGGGAATTATAAACAAATTCACATTTTGATTATGGTCATAAATTATTTGAAAACAATTTAATTTGTTAACGAGTTAGAGAGATCGGTATAGAAATACGTTCATAAACAACTTAAGTTAGAATGTGTTTTGTAGTTGCAATTGTATCGTTTTTATTGCAATCAGCATCACAATCTAATCGGCAGCAACATTTGCATTAAAAATATTACCGCTTGTTGTTTGAATTATTGTTTAATGCTATTTTTATTATTCAAATATAATGGGATCTTTAACATTTGCTGCAATTAATCAAATAATTATTCTTAAGATTTATATATTTATACATACATACATATGTGCTTACACAAGTACTGGTATATAAACACCATCTATCCATTGATCCATATTTGCAAATTTGTATTTATTTGTAATGTATTCGAGTCAAAAATTCATTTCTATGGCGTTACTAGATTTGCCTGTTAACGAATTATTTAAACATCGAATAATTGTAATCATTCATTTTGTTTATATTCAGATTATTATTTATTGTATTTACATTACACATTTGTTTGGCAGATGTAACATTATTTTAGAAAATATTTAATGATCCTTCTACTTTTTACATATGCATACATACATACATATGTATGTACTAAAACTAGTAAACTTTTATTTGAATTTTTGTTTATTAATTTATTTTAAATATTCCGACAATTATTTAAACTTTGTGAGCTTTGCATTCTACATAACAGATACAATAATTTGTATGTCTAAATTTCCAATTGATATTGTGACAAAACTTAATAATTCTTGCACTGAAATCATTTAAAATTTGTACTTTGTTTCATTAAAAAATATTAGGTTTGAATTCGTTAGAATTTTTCAAAAAATTTGACTTAATTGTCGTTATTGAACAAAATAAAAACATTTAATAATATTGATTCTAAACTTAATGAAGGGCTTTTGAAATTCGCTATTAACTAAACATAAATTGTAATAATTTGACACAGAATCATTTCATGCATCAATATTCTATAAGTTTTTCTTTTATAAACACTTTCAAATGGGCAATTAATTTCATTTTAATGTAGCAAAATTAATTTACAATACTTTTATAGGATTTTATTTTAATCGTTCAAAGCAGCAAAACATTTTTATATGCAAATTTTTACAGCTACACTATTTATATGACAGTGTTTCCCAATCTGTTATCTGCATAATTAATTCCTTCTTCGGATCAAACATAATTTTTTCCAAACATATCAAAACAAAGGAATTTTGTGGCATCATTAGCTCTTTCCTGATTTTAATACAGTTATATTAAGGTTTAAATTTAAATATCATATAAATTATTTGTAGTGTACACCTACAATTCACCTTTTAATTTGTTTATGTTGAAATAAAATTATAAATTTATGGTATTGTTTATTTATTTAAAGGTTTATTAATAAGTTTTTTTTTTTAAATTTCGCCCACAGCCACCCATTATTCCCGAGGTGCAATATGATGGCGACACCAGCAATTTCGATGATTATCCCGAAAGTGATTGGAAACCCGCCCGGGCAGTAGACCAAAGTGATTTACAATTATTTAAAGATTTTTAATTAGTCTAATTATAAATTTGCATTAATTTATTTATTTATTTATTTATTTATTATTTTTAATTATATAAGTCTGTATTTATGATAAATTTGAAGAAAAAAAAAAAGGTAGAATGATAAAAAAGAAACAATAAAAAAATAAAACCAAATTATATAACATTATAAACAAAGATGCTATATTCAATAAATATTTATTAAAAATAATATGTAGTTGTTTTTTAAGTAAATTCTTCATTTAAAGTAAATTCTTCACAATATTTACCATTTCTTCTAAACGTGTAAATTATCGTCATGTCGGGAGACTGTTTTAAAAACATTCCAACTCTAATTTGGTCAAAATGAGTTTTATGACAAATAGTTCACTTACTTAATACCCAAGTCCAACATTAAATAGACAGAATAGAAGTATGCTTTTCGCTATTTATTTAAATGTTTGTTATTTTAATATCACAAGGTAAATAGGTGTAGTTGTGTGTGGATAATCTAACACATTTCAAAACCCAGTTTTCTACAGATACAGATAGGGCCTCGAGGAATGGACACTCGGGGATGTAATAACGTTCTTTGTTGATCAGAAATGTTTGGTATTGAAAGCAGGCAAAATCAAAATTTTACACAGATAAGTATTATTATGTATGCAAAAATCCAACTGCTAATTTTATGAAGCTCGACCCATAATTGGTCTTAGGTTCCTTATCCCTTCCGAAAAACATATTAACCTAAATAAAAATCTTATAAATATCGATATCGAATAGTGGGTATATAAGATTCGACACAGCCGAGTAAATACTCCACAGTGGGGCAGAATCAAAATTTTTTGGAAATAAATCTGGCATTTCTAAACGGTCGGGATAAATTTGATATATACGTAGCCAAGGAGTATTCGATTTTAATATATTAAGTATATATTTTTGAATAACAAAGTTTAAAAAAAATTGTCAAAAAGTCAAAGGAATTCTGGAATTCTTAAAAATTGGAGAAAAAAACCCAAAAATTTAATTTTTTACAATAGTTCGCAGAGGGTCCACATTTTCTTCAGGGCTGGGAAAATGCTTTGGTGATAAATATGGAACACATCAGTGTTTGCAAGGCTACTTTCCATGTGGCCCAAATTTGAAATTTTGATAAAAAATAGGTCCAATACCAAAGGGCGTAGGGACGACATATTCAAAAAAACTATGACAAGTTTTTTGTACCAAAATGTTCTCCGAAAAGACATCTTACAGAAAAACATAAAATTGTTATATGTCCTAAAAGAAAGTTTTTTTTTAAATAAAAAAAAGTTTAGTCATCTTTTCGCACTAATCTACTATTTTTTGAATTTTTAAATTGAAAATCGTTTGATATTGCTCTTATGAATGTTGTTGGTAATTTAGTTGCCTAACTAACTAAAAAATTTGAGTTCATTCGGTTCAAAAGTAGGCCATACATTTAAAAAAAAAAGCGGATCAAGGTATGGCAAAATTTTAAATTATCAATTTTGAAATGCCTATAACTTGGAAACTTGGAAATAAATAGCACACGCAAGCATGTTTTTTCAAAACCTAGACGAGCGCTTTCCAAAAATATAAACATATTTTTGAAATCGGATGGGAAACCCAAAAAGCATTTATAGTATCCATTTTAACAACTTAAATTCGACTACTCCTTGGCTACGCCTGTATCAAATCGGACCAGCCGTTTAGAAATGCCAGATTTATTTTCAAAAAATTTTGATTCAGCCCCACTGTGTACTCTTACTTGCTTTTTTGATGTTGTGTGTTTTAATTGTTTGCAAACGTCGCACTGTGGCTCAGATCTCAATTTCATCGGCCAAAAGTTCAACTTTTTGTTAACTCCTATTTCAAATATTTTAATGCCATTCAGTAGTAAACACATTGATACTGAGGTAGCCAAAATATTGGATAAACATATTGTCAATTGTGTGTGTGGCATGCTGTTAAAGTTAAATATTTTATGTCATTTTATAAAAAATTTTGATTTTTGTAAATTTGATCGATATATTATCATTACTCGCAAACTATTATCGATAATTGGACGATTTTTTTGTTATGCTCGTAGGATAATAGTTTTTAAGAACTGGTATGATTTGTCACTGTACCGTTTCTACCTGCCGTGTTATTATATTTTTTCACACTTTTTATTGAACTTATTTATGCTTCCTAGGACATAGTATAACGTAATGTAAGAATAGGATAAAAGCCAGCGGTATTTGAATATAAACTCAGTTGCTATAATATATCTAAGCAATAACAACCAAATTTTAAAATATTTATATAACATGGAGAGCTTCAGCTATAAAGAATTATCCGAAGAGTATTTTAAAAACCAAAAGCAGGAAGATGTTCTAAGTTACGTTCAAAAAAGAGCAAACTTATATCCATGCAGCACCGAAATAAAATTGGACTTGAAAAATAAAATTACAAACAAATTGGATGGAGAAAACAAAGATTTTATACCATGTTTAAAAACTGGGTAAAGGACGAACTTACTGTCCAGGTATCTTCAGAAAGTACAAACCAAAACAATATTGTCATACCAGCCAAATCAGTCAACAACTGTAGCGATAGATCTAAAAGGCGGAAACTTAAGGATATAAATGAAGAAATCGGATGTGAAAATATACAAGAACCTTTGCTATATCAATTTCGATCACAAAAACAACTCACAAAAGTCGACATCATTCAAAAAGTTGTTAACGCTAGTCCAGTGAGAACAAACCGGATTCTCAAATGAAGAAGTATTAGCATTATTTTTGGATCTGAAGTTAACAAAACAGCAATATGATCAAATCAGATTGTGTGTGATCGAAAAAGGCTTAAATCTCTATCCATCATATCATCATACAACTACTGCTAAGAAGGATTGTTTGTCACCTGTGGACACTATTACAATCACATCGATTTCGGCGGAGGTATTACTTCAAGATCTACTCAATCATACATCTCAGCGCTTGCTACTGTCATTTAAAGGAAATGATTTGTGATGGTTCTTCTGGACAAAAACAATACAAGCAATATGTATATATAAATACTTCTGACACAGATATGTTCATGGTGGCATTCGTACCATTGCGATTGATAAAAAATTTGGAAGACTCGGAGCCTTCGACCAGTAAGATCCATATAAAGGATATTTGGAAAAATCAAACACCATTTTCAACAAAATACTGCAGACCAATTAAATTTGAATTTAAAAAGGAAACTCATGAAGTCATTAAAAAATAAGTCAGTGTTATTAGAGCCCAAATTGCCCATTCGAATTGACGGCCAGACAATTGAAGTAAGCTACAAATTAGTGCTAACGATGATAGATGGTAAAGTAGGCCAGGTTTTGACTGACACAAAGGCTTCCTCCAGCTGCATTATATGTCAAACCCCATCAAGCCACTTAAACCAAGTGCCGGAAGAATCATTAGATAATACTGATGCATATGAATTTGGATTATCACCGCTACATACAAGAATACGATTCATGGAACACATATTCAAAATCAGTTATGATTTGGATTTTGGACCTACAGAATCAATAAGAGACAACGACACCAATAAGGAGTTAAAAAGTTTAAAAAAGAAACATGTTCATGACGAATTTCTCAAATATGGGTTGATAATAGATCAACCAAAACAAGTATCAGGTAATACTAATGATGGGAACACAACAAGAAGGTTATTTTCAGATCCCGAAAGAACATCTAAAATAACAGGTTATTATCGATGTACTTGTGTGCAAGGAACAAATTGATGCTAGAAAATGTGGTAATTATGCGACGGAAACTGCTCGAATACATACAACCAAATATCCATGGCGAAATATGTCTCCAACTGATCACAAAATCCTTTATCATGGAGAAGATGTCATTAAGCATCATTTAGTACCACTTGGAGACCTATCAGAGGAAGCCCATGAAAAAAGCAAAAAGGATTACAGATTTTATAAATAGCACAATACCAGAAAAACATCACTAAATTCTACATATGAAGATCTATTTAATATATTACTGGCAAGAAATAATTTCTTAATGTTATTGAAATAAAAAATAAAATAAACTTTTAAAAATCGTAATTTTTTTTCAAAAACAAACGATTCTAGTGGAATCGGTATTAGTGGAACCTGTTCTCAAACTTATCCAGGGTATTATAAAAATGTTTTTTATCTGCTGATAACTTTTTTAATAAGTAAAACTGATTCAAAAAACAAACAATTCGCATTTTCATACTAAATGCGCTGAACAAACATAAATCAACTCGAAAACACCTCTAACCATGTGGATTTTCTAAACACTATCTCCAATAGTTCCCGAGATGCCGAATTACTTCCAAAAAAAAAATAATGTTTCTAAACCACTAGTCGATTGACTGCTTTAAAATTGGATAAACAGTGATACTATTATTAATTTCTTAAAAAAATTAACTATTAAAAACATATTTTTGAACGTTTGAAATAATTCTTACGGATATCTTCGAGAGAAAATTATTAAAGTAAAAATAACCAAGTTGTTGAGTTGATTTTATATAAAAAATATATATCATGAGCGAGAAAGCTATAGAATTTTTTAATTACATATAGTAAATGTGGAGATAATTTTTTGGAAGATCTTAACCCTTTATCTCCTCTCTTTAATGGTTAATTTGACCCTTATTTCGAGAAATCAAAAAAAGTCCTTTCAAAAAGCATATTAAGGATTAAAATATTCTACGAAAAATTTTGCCGGAAAATCTCAAAGATACAAAAGATTTAAATAAATCTCTTTTTTTATTGGTCTCACATTTTTCAAAAAAAATCTCTAAAAATCCAAGCATGATCCGAATGATATAAATAGTCCTTGAGAAGATCTACAAAAAAGGTGCATACATATGTATGTTACCTCTTTTAATTTAAGAGATATTTAGGTTTATTTATTTATTTTTTTAATTCTGCACGATCTTTTTTTGGTTTTTTAGCTATCAGCTATTTTTGCTACGAAATTCTGAATAAAATCAAAATAACTTGCTAATAGTTATCTCGTACCTATAAAAAGTTACATGCATAAAAAGTTGGAACATGTAAAAAAGGCCGTATTTTTTACGTTTTTTGTAGATCTCCTTAAGGAATATTTATATTTTAAATTTCAGTTCATTCGGATTATACTTGGATTTTTGGAGATTTTTTTAAAAAATGTGAGACTAGAGTTGGCGTGTAATTTTGCTAATTAAGCGTAAAGATCTTTGGTGACTCGCACTGATATTTTCCGGCAAAAATGTGCGTAGAACATTTTAATCCATAAATGTCCTTTTTAAAGGACTTTTTTTGATTTTCTAGAAAAAACAGTCAAATTGACCCCTTAAGAGAGGAGATAGAGTATTAAGATCATCCACAAAAATTATCGCCTTAAAATTCTACATT
This sequence comes from Calliphora vomitoria, assembly GCA_942486065.2. Classification (NCBI taxonomy): domain Eukaryota; kingdom Metazoa; phylum Arthropoda; class Insecta; order Diptera; family Calliphoridae; genus Calliphora; species Calliphora vomitoria. The sequence goes on from OW818031.2 coordinate 93,020,573, forward strand.
AACTTACAACATTTTTTTTCAGTTCCCTTCAAAAAATGAAAACTTTGACCCACTATAAAACAATTCAGACCAGCTGGACTATAAGTTTATTATATATAGGGTCACTATTCTGTTCCAAAAAATGCTGTTAGACAGTGTTATTATTATTCTTGATTCATATTAAGTATAGATTCAAGCTTAGTTTAAGTAGTAAACGAATTATATAATATAACTTTTTGAAGTTGAGTGTTTTGAACAAAATCGCATAATTTAAGAAACTAATAATATAACCATATTGTTACGTATTGACATTTAAAAATTTGTGGTTTATTTCCTTTAAATAAATTTGATCCTTTCAAATTGCAGATAATAGCGCCAATTAGTTTAAAAATTGTAACATCTTTTTATTTACTAAAATGTTCACAACGACAAATCTGTGTTTTTATACAAATACACTTTTATAATTCACAAGAATACACACACTTTAATTGCGGTTGAATTATTTACCCGTTTAATGTTGACTCAATCATGATTCACAATAAACTTACTCAGTTGCTACACTATTAATACAACAGCGGCATCTTCTAGCAATTTCCAGTATTATCTATTGGAAATACTCGAATGTTATATTTTCACAATTACCACATAGTACTTTTAAAGCTGCTTCACAGTTAATGTCGTCATACTTATAAACAATTTCAATAACAGCGTGTTATCAACATTGTTTATAAGTATAAGTTCCTCCTATTGAAAATTTTGATAAACATAATTAGTATTGCACCCAGCTGTTACAAACAGTTAAATTCAAATTAATAAGTAATTTAATAATAATATGTTGAAAATTCGTTCTGCGTATATGTATTTTAAATCACTAAATATGATTGTTTTGGACCAATATGATTTCAGAAATGTAAAAAATAAATATTTCTAAAATACCGCCCTATTAATTTGTTTGATTGTTACATTTGATCGCATACCATAGTCTATGGCTTGACAAAAGCCATATTTCAGTCTTTTTTGATTTTTGAAAACTAAATAAATTGGCACATGTGATAGCTAGAATCCTCTACTCCTAATGTGCAATCATTCCACAAAAGTACATAGAGATATATATTATGATATTCCCTACATTACAATGATTTTTCTTACATTTTTGTATTAGTTCGAAATATTACCACAAAATTTATTTTCTTTTCAATGTCATGTTTATTCTAATTTTAACATACAAAAAAAATAGCCATATCTGATTATGATATCGCTCATTTGCTGCAACAACGACATAACTCGAAATCCGTGTGTTTTGAACTGAGTAATACGAAATATGCGCCGTTCTATAGTCTTTCATATAGTTTTATCAGTTTTCAAAAAAGTCAATAATTTTTTCCGTGAGGGTGTTTTTTTGTTGTTAACGTCAAAATCAAAATTCATGTTTTCTAGTATATTTGACAAGAAAAAAGTTGGGTCAAATACAGATTAGAAGGATATTAACATCTACTATTCGAATCAGGTTATATTTCTAAAATCTCATGATTTGTTGAAGATTTATATAAGAAATAGTCAAATGTCATAAAACATTCAAAGCCGTTTTCTCGAAACGACTTTTTTTGAATTATGACGTTGTTGCAGCAAATGAGCGATATGTGAATTTTAACATAAATTGAACATGAAAATTAGTTCCCAAGATCATTTATTCATATACATAAGCACATATGTATACAATAAAATTTATCATGTTTGTTAAAAATATGAGATACTATCAATACGCTATTACACATTTTAGTACTCTAGGATTGAAAAAAGAACTTATTTATTTGCTACCGAACAATCATTTTATTTTCCAACCTTAATCTCTACGCACAGTATAGAAACTTTTTTTTTTTTTTTTGAAATAATTCGGTATCACGGGAACTATTAGAGATATTATTACACGGTTAGAGCTGAGGTGATTTTGAGTTGATCTGCATATGTTCTGCTTCCTAGCACTAAAGGGGGCCAGTGTACGACCCTTCAAGTTGGTCACCTCGGGTCAAAAAAATGTTTAAGAAAATCGCCAAAAATCCATTTATGATCCAAATGAGCTGAAATTTAAAATATAAATAGTCCTTAAAAATAATTTTTTTTAATTTTGCTCGATCTTTGCATGAAATACATGAAAAAATGTACAAATTTTCCGAAGGGGTTAAGGTTTGTGGAACTTCTGAGGAGTAAATAAAGGCTTTTTATATAAGTATTTAATATTTTTGAGGACTTGAAGATGATATTTTAGTAAAATTAAATAATTTTAAAAATTCTTGGCGTCATTTACTTTAAAAACTAAAAAAATTATAATATGGTGATTTTCCATGAAGAAAAATATAAAATTTCAATTAATGTAAAATTTTAACGGTTTAGCATAACATAACAAAATTTGGAATTAGTATAGACTCAAATGTCTTTAAATCAACGATGTTATAATGTTTGAAATTTTATAATACTGAAATTCCTAAGCCGGGAAAAATGTGTTCCAAAAACTGAGTTTTTTTAGAAAAGTGCCTACTGTGACATTATTTACCATGTGATAGTAAAAAAAAAACATTGTAAGTGTTTAGTAGCATATAGGGTTATACAAATATGGACCATCTTCGAGGATCGGTGCTTTGCCTTTTTAGAATTTTTTACTCAAACCTAAAATTATTTTTTAAAATTGGCCAAGTTTGGATAGGCCTGGGGGGTGTTGTGTCCGCTTTAGTTAGCCAAATTTTACTTTACACGCTTTAGCATTAAGTTCTCTTTCCGGATCATATAAAACTTGTGTATAGTCCCGAAGAAACATTTTTTCTACAAAAGAAAATATATATGGGCTTTTTTGGGAAAAAACGTAAAAAATATGTTCCAACTTTGGATACGTGTAACTTTTTATAGAGACAAGATAAGTTATTCCTATTTTATTTAAAATTTTATCACCAATAAAGCTGACGTTTTAAAAATATATTTCGACAATCCTTTGGCCCGTCATCTCTAAAAAACAATACAAAGATCGAGCAAAATTAAAAAAAAAAAATCAATAAACCTAAATATCTCTTAAACTAATAGAGATAACCTACATATATATTATTTTTTTAGGTCTTCTTAAGGAATATTTATATTTTAAATTTCAGCTCATTTGGATCATAAATGGATTTTTGGCGATTTTCTTAAACATTTTTTTTACCCGAGGTGGCCAACTTTGAAGGGCCACACACTGGCCCCTATTAGCGCTAGGAAGCTGAACAAATGTAAATAAAATCAAAAACATCTCAGCTCCAACCATGTGAAATTTCGTAACAATATCTCCAATAGTTCCTGAGATACCGAATTATTTAAAAAACGTTTCTAAACCACTGTGCTACATCAAATACACGTTTCTAAAAACGTTTTTCATTTGTATATATTGTATTAAATACTAGGGTATTCAATTAATCGGGTTTCTGGTTTAATCGGTTAATCGAGCAAATAATTAATCGGGGTTTAGATTTAATCGGTTAATTTTAAATTATTCGGTTAACCGAATAATTTCTATATTAATTTTAAATTGAAAATAAACCATGAATTTTGTGTACTTATTTAAGCGTTTCAACAAAAAAATAAATAATTGCAAAAAAAATATAATATTTGAGTCCTTTTTATATACACATGTGAGTTTTTTTTTAGGACTTTAGTGAGATTTTCTGAAATATCTTTTAAGAAGAGAATACAATTGAAAAGGTTTCCTTTTTAACGATTTTTTTAGTTTTATTAAAACTTGATTTGGAAAAAACTCTCTCACTGATGGTAGATGTTGGAGAAATCAAACGTAAGGCAGGAGAAAGACTATCAAATTTTTCAGTTCTCTATTTTATTTTTCTAAGCATATAAAATCCTTCATTATACCATTGGAGTCCTGATAAAATACTCGTTTCAGTAATGTCTTCAGTCTTCCTCCGACTCATTAGGATAAAGTTCACCATGGAACATTGTAGAAAAAACGACATTTACAAACTCCTTTCAGCTATCCTTTAAAAGCTATTGTGTGTTTAAAAGCATATTTCTATATAAAGTACAAAAAAAGAAATTTCGGTTAATCGGTTAATCGAAACAAATTAATCGGTTTATTTGTTATTTGAAAATCGACAATTTTAAATTATTCGAACAATTAACCGACCAAAATTAATCGGTTAACCGTTATTCGATTGAATACCCTATTAAATACACTTTTTGTTTATTTGTTTGTGAAAACCCATTGTATATTGTATTCATACATTTTAAAAGTATTTTGTATTTTAAACTTCAGAAACCAAATAAGAAGAATAAAAACAGCAGGTTTTCTAAAAATAAATAAATTAATATTTTTTGATAAAACAATAAATTTGCTGCTGACATTAAGAAAATTTTATTGTAATTTCTTTCTTCTTCTCAATAACTGGCATTCATATTACATTGATAGCACGGAAATCAATACAACTGTTTAAAAACATATACAATAAAAGTATATAAGTGTATTTAATTTTTGTATAAAAATTACCAAATACAATAATACACTCAGTACAAGGATACAATTCAGCAATAGTGATTTGGTTAATTAGCTTCCACACATAAATTTAAATTGCCGTAGTGATTTCCAAAACCGGAAAATGAAATTAAAATTTATCCCACATGTGTTGGGTTTATATACATTGGTAGCAAACATCTAAATGTTAGAAACATTGCATACTTTCAGGCATATACAAATGTTACTGTTCACCACTAATGTAACTAAACCACCCTACCACTAAAGCATAGTGTTTTATATTTATGATGACGTCATTGTGTTTAATACATTTTTGAATTTACTAGAGTAACAATTGAAAATTTAAATTTAATAACAATGTTAATGCGCTATTGTTGAATCACTGGTTGTATGAAATAATTTAAATAAAAAAGTAGCGTTTATTACATTTTGTTTTTTGGTGAGGTGAATTTATAAACACAGGGTGCTTATAAATATTTAAAAATTCCGATTTGTTGTAGTACGCACACTCAACCAAAATTTTGACATGAAATCCTGCAACAAAACGTCAATTGCAGAGCTTTTATTCCTTGTAAAACACAAACACACCTACACTTGAATGAAGACGTTCTCTACTCCTAGTTACCCTTAACCGTGGTTATACCAGCAAATCAGTTTTAACTCATTTGTCTTATAAAACACTTGCCTCTCCCTAGTAACGTAAAAAAGTGTTAATTACATTAATAAATTGAATATAAAGTAGCAAAAAAAATATATATATGAAATAAAATTAATAGAAATCAAATAATATATTTGAAAAATCACTTGATTGATTTATTACCAATTAAAATTGATAATAGAAAATTACAAAAAAAAAAAAAATACAAGAGGTGTGAAAAAGATCCATACGAAATTAATGAAAAAATCCATTACTTACGTGTATATGAAATAGAAAAATACAAGAATAGTGAAAAATTTTGAGAGAGGAAGAAAAAAATCGAATATGTCGAAATGTCTGAAAATCGAAAATGTATATTAAAGTGTTTTAAAAAAATGTAAGTGCTTATGAAATAGTTTATACCAAACCAAAAAAAAAAAAAAACACTAAAAAATAAATTACCTTGAAATAATAGCTTTAATTGAAATGATAAAAGAAAAAAAAAAAAAGAATAATAGTTATAATATAATGAAATTTTAAATAAACAAATGCCAATTGAAACAATGAATTGCTGCTGATGCACATAAGAAATACTCGTACATCGTACATATACTTTTCAACATATCGATTTTCAACCAAACCGACGGAGCAGGAAAAGAACCAACAAAAAAATAATATAATAGAAAATACTTCTTATACGTGTGTGTGTGTGTTTGTGTGTAGAAACTCATCACGGACAACAACAAACGTACGAACTCAACACTAGATTCAGCGCCGCCTTGGAAAAAAGCCCCAACATAAAATACGGACCATCATCGTAATCGTAATCATCATCAGCACTGTTGTTTGCCAACGTTGATGTTATTTGTCTCATACACCAAACAAACAAACAAACAGTCATCCAAACATCTAACAACCAAATATTGAGTTGGTTGTAATTCAGTCAACTAAATTAAACGAAAAAAGAAACAAAAAAAAACTATGTATATGCATTATATAAATAAAATATTCAGACGTACTATGTACTTAGATATAACAATGAATTTAATTATTGTAGTTTGAGCCAAAGAAGATAAAGAAAAAGCCATCAAAAATAATAAGGAAAAAATAGTGAATTAAATTGAATATGGCGGATGTAAATAGTGCAGGAAGTAAAATATATAGTCACGAGACTTTTTCAAAGCAGGGTTGTATTTAATTCTAATGCATAGTGTGAGTGTGTGTGTTTATAGTTTTTTTTTATTATTATTAATGCTTAAATAATAATAAAATGTAATGAGCTTCTTTAATTGCCACTAAATGTAATTTCGAACAGGTCAAAAACCCTGGAAATGTTTTAGTTGAATATGCTTATAAAAGTCAACATTATTTTTAGTTCTGAATTAAAAATGACTAAAAGACATGCTAAAATAAATAGAAAATTTTAAGAATTATTGTTATATTATTCCAATGAGCAGCAGCTGTGTTTTAAACTTGTTTTATTTAACGAAGGGGCGAGCGAGTGCAGTGGAGCTCGGGGTAGTTAAGAAACAGACAAATGTCAAAAACAACCCCTCCATGTGATTGTCAATGTTTTTTATTTTATTATTATTTTTTCTTTTGTAAATCGCCCATTGGGTGTGTTTTGTCCTTTACTCTATGTTTGTATGTGTGTTAGTTAGTTTCCGCATTTTGTGCTTTTTTACTGTTATTCACTTCTCATTTAAGTTTTACTCGACAACAATTACTGTTGTTTTCGTTGCTCTCTTTTGTTTTGCGCTCATTCTCTTTTTTTTTTTACTTTCTCTGTATGTGGTGAATTTTGAAATTGTCTTTAATTTAACTTAAACGACTCCCGCCTTAAGTCTTAACAAGCACAACAACTACAACACAATACATTAAAAACATTCCTACGCGTTACTGCTTCTTGTTGTTGTTGTTGTTGTACATTTCATTATCCATCCATCCATTCATTCATTCATTCATATTGAACTTTAACCCACACACATACCCATACTTAAATACATACATCTCGTATTAGATATTTGTTCCATAATCCCCAAAGTATAAATATAGATTCGATTCATATTTTCAACAAACAAACGAACAAATTCAATTAAATACACCTGTATTTTCTCCAACTCATTTTCATTTGTTACCTGCCATTGAGAATAGTAATGTATTTATTGAAGGTAAATAATTGTTTGAATGTCAAATTTATGGCAATTAATTCAAACATTTATTATGTATTTCTTGTACAAAAGCTTAAAGAAATAATCTGTGGTACTTTAGATTGCAATTCAAAAAAGAAGATAAGAAGAATACGGGTATATGTATGAATGTTTTTCCATTCTTATCTTATATCCATAAGAGACACATTAATGTTATTTTAAAATATTTCCAAACTGTGCTGATGATATAAAGGCCGACATTTTTTGTGGCAATTCACAAACATTGAGGATTTTTATTAATTTTTACATATGCTTTTCATTTCTTCATGAAGTGTTTTGAAATGTTAGTTTTTTTGGCTTTTATTAAAACATTTTAACTCTTTCCTAACAATTTTTGGCGTCCTGTTTGTAGTCGGATTTTATTGATTTACAAAACCTTATAAATATATCCACTTTAAAGTAAGTTACTTACTTTAAAGCATTTCTTAATTATAATTAAGAATGCATATTAAAAGTATATTCATAATGCAATTTCATTTTTAATTTTTTCAAATGCATTTTTATTATTATACTAGCTTGACCCGGTGCGCTTCGCTACCCCTGTCATAGTAAAAATCGGTTCAGCCGTTTAGTAATTATTTTTTAAGAACAGTCTTTCCCCCTGTTTATCCCTTTCTGGTAAAATTATTGAAAAAAGTTATAGCCTATTGACGCTTCCAAGTAAGGATCTCAATAAAATCGATTTAGCCGATTTACAAAGACATTTATATATTTATATGGATTATTTGTTTTGTAAATATTTAAATAAATCTTATTTGTTTATATAGAAAAAAAATATAAAAAAAAATTAAAAATAGTAGGACTTCCTGACGCATAATAATTGTAATTTGGATGTTAAAGCAATGCAAAATTATTTGAAAACTTTTCCAAAGAGAACATTACCAAAAGTGCATCTGAAAATTGCATTTGCATCATGAATGCATTCGTGGAAAACTAATATTTGTTTTAAGATGTTTCTTAAATCAATAAAATCCAACATCAGCTTTAAAATATACTCAACATCTCAATATTTTTAATTTTTAAAAAATTTAAATCGTGAATAAAATCGCGAGTTTTTTGAAATTAAAAAAACAATTAAAATGGAAATGTCCAAATGACTCTAAAGAGTATGTGTTTACCAAATATGATCAAAATGAGATGACCCAATGTCAATTTGTTTAGGATGTCTGCTATAATTCATGATATTCTTATATATATAATAGAGTAATGTTACTGACTGATTCATCATCGCACAGCCCAAACGACGCTCAAAAGAAGGTGTTTTTGGAAATTCAAACATTTAGGGGGTAAAAACTGGTAAATTCGGTAACTTTATATCAAAACTAATAAAGATGCAAAAAAACTTAATATTACATGTTACGTCACTTAAAAAAAGCTAATAGATGTTTGGTACTTTTTCGAAATACGAACCTTTTAGGAGAGAAAACGAGTAAAAACTGTATTTTGGTACCTTTTTACCAACCTATGTATCTTTTAAACCAATAAACACACAAAAAAGAATTGAGGCTATATTAACTAAGCTTAAATAGTTAATTTGTTTTTATATGAAAACTAAAACCTAAGTTATATTATAATATAATTATCTATGCCAATAGATTTTATTTCAATTATTGTCAATTGAAAATACTTTTGGTGCAAAAGGGTATGTATGAAATTATCTAAAATTTTAGTTATATTAACTAAGGGCCAGGCTTATTAAATGCGAACGAACATTTTCTTTCTTATTTTATATTGAAAACAATAAAACAAATTCAAATTTATTTGTTGTTTTCAATATAAAATAAGAAAGAATATGTTCGTTCGATTTAGTGTGCCAGGCGCTAAGAAACTTTATATGCCATTCTACCCTTGCGCAGTTAAATTTATACTAAGGGTACTCATTTAAACGCTTAAGTTTCCCATTTGTGCAATTTTTAAAAATTGTACATATAAATTTAAATTCTAAAAATTTCTAATGAAAGTGAAATCTTTGGAACAAATAATGGCAAACATAGTTTAGAAGATTTTGCTTATGTTCTAGCTGTTGGTTAATATTTCCATACACAATGTCGTTCAATCCAATCATTCTGTTCCAATGTCACAAAATCGAATTGGTAGAACCAGGGTTATGAATCAAAATGTAAGACAACCTCCAAAAATTTTGATAATTTCCACATGATTTTTTGTGACTTTGGGTAAATTCATTGCAGAGAATACCATGAAATTTTCCACTCATTATTTATATGATAAAAGGAAAAATTCTGTTAAAAATGGAAAGAATCGGTCCATAATTTCTCGTAGCCCCCATACAAATTTCTTCCCGAAATATGGTGCTATGGTATATTAATGCCCATAGAATTGCAGTATCCATACAAAATTCAGCACAACTAAGTTTCGTGCAAACAGAAATCGCGAAACTAATTTTTTTTTTTTTGGATCGGGCACTATTTGACCATAGCCCCCATATAAAGTTTACTTCCGAAAATAATTTAAATACACTTAAATATCTTATAAATATCGGTATTAGGTTGAAATTCAAACTGCAATTGGGAATTTCATGAAGATCGGCCCATTAGAACAGAACAAAAATATACTTTTGAAGTTTGACTAAATATATTTGTTTACCCTTTTCTATACTCTTTTACTTCACTTGTGGAAAATGTTGAGCCAATCGGTAATGTTAATCAAATATTAAGTATATAAATTTTAAAATAGTACATTTTATTCCTATTATAAAATTATAGACTCTGTTGGAAATGACAGGAATATGTAGTTATTTCAATTATAAATTGCTGAATTAGATAACATTTTGATACATTTTAAATAAAATATCTTTTGCGTAAACTAGATTTTCTAACAATATATAAAATACTACTATATTTTAAATAAACTTTTATTTTGTTTAAAAAAGTGGTTTTATTGAAGAAAGTACATAATTTGTATATAGTAAAAAATGTGTATGTGGCTTAAAAATAAATTCGGTTATAGACCTAATTCGCTTATAGTCCACAAATATTGTGCAACTGTGTTTGTAGACTATAAGCAAAAACTACTGTATTACATTAACATTGTACCAATCTTCATAATCGGAGCTAAGTCCCAATAACAAACACTGAATATGGATATTAGAGTGTTTATACCAATGTAATTTCTGTAATTTTCATCTAATTTAGGTGGAGGGTATTTAAGATTCGGCACAGCCGAATTTAGCTCTTTAACTTGTTTTTTTTTAATATTGTAGTCGGATTTTATTAATTTACAAAACCTTATAAATATATCCACTTTAAAGTAAGAAATGCATATTAAAAGTATATTCATAATGCAATTGCATCTGTCATTTTTTTGCATCTGAAAATTGCATTTGCATTATGAATGCATTTGTGGAAAACTAATATTTGTTTTAAGTATGTATCTTAAATCAATCCAAAAATCCAACATCAGCTTTAAAAGATTCTCAATACCTCAATATTTTTAGTTTTTAAAAAATTTAAATCGTGCATAAAATCACGAGTTTTTTGAAATTAAAAAAACAATTCAAATGTAAATGTCCAAATGACTCTAAAGAGTATGTGTTTACCGAATATGATCAAAATGGGATGACCCAATATCAATTTGTTTACGCTGTCTGCTATAATTCATCTTCTGCTATAATTCATCTTCTTATATACACGCAGAAAAAAATATAGTTGTGCATGGTTAGTGTAACCATTTCAAAATTTTTAACATTATTATAGTCACAGTAACTATATATATGATTCTGTAAACAATAATATGGTTAGTTTACGAATAACATGATTGTATCATCCATATATATGGATACAGTAAACAAGTATATGTTTGTGGCAACCATTTATATGATGAATAATTTTATCATAATATGTTGTTCTCTGATTATGATATCCATAAGCCGAGAGCAACATAATATGGTAAGTCCTTCATCATATAAAGAAGGGGTTTTTGGAAATTCAAACATTTAGTGGATAAAAAATTTTAAAAACTGGAAAATTCGGTAACCTTATATTTTCAAAACTAATAAACATACAAAAAAACTTAAAATTGCATGTTACTTACCTTAAAAAAAAAGTGTACTTTTGTTTGGTACTTTTTCGAAATTCGAACCTTTTAGGAGAGAAAACGAGTAATAAATGTATTTTGGTAACTTTTTGACAACCTATGTATCTTTTAAAGAAATAAACATAGAAACAAATTTTAAATCGTATTCTTTAGTTATCAAAAAATAACAAATATGAATTTGGTACTTTTTTTAAAATTCCAAACCTTAAGGGATAAAAATTGTGTTTATTTTTTATACATTTTGCAGACATACGAATATTTTGTTATGAGCTCCTACCACGATACAGAAATTTGTTTAAATAAAACTACCAACGGAATGGGAATAAAAAAGGTACCAAAAAGGGAAAATACATTTTATTTGAAATTATTAAGTCAATTTTGATAATTGGTTTCATACAATAATTAACTAACAGAGTGTTATTTGTAACTCGAGTGCCAAATCCGGGTAAAATGTTTGGTACTTTTTTGTAAAACATATTTTTTTTTGAGCACATTAACACAGATTTGAATCGTTTGAGACATTTCTGTGGAACAAACATTTTTGGCAAAATGCAGAATTTTTTTAATTTCAAACTTGAGGGGTGAAGGAAATGGGAAATTGGTACTTTTTTCTAATTGTACTTTTTTTAATATTTTAAATTATTTAACTTATCGACATTAAAGTTAGCTTATATGTACATATCTGAGGTACCAAAATGTGAGAACTGAACTATAGGTACTTTTTCGTTCTTCTAATGTCTCTAATAATGGACATAGAAGTATGAAATTAAGCGTATATGGTTAAGTTAATGAAAATTCAAGGGGATATTTCATGGTACTTTTTCTTTATTATAATTGTACTTTTTTGAATCTTCTATAATAATGCACCTATAAACATAAAATTAAGCATATGTGGTTCTAAGTGAGTGAGAATTCAAAAAGGGACTTTATGACACTTTTTCTTTTTTCGAATGGTACTTTTTCTATTTTCTTCATCAATGAACTTAGAAACATTATGTTAAGTTTATATGGTCCCGAATCAACAAGTAGTGACATTATGGAACTTTTTCTTATTTCTAACGGTACTTTTTTGTATTTTCTTCATCAACGAACCCAGAATCATGAAATAAAGTTTATATGGACCTAATCGAGTGGAGGCTTTATAGTAATTTTTCTTTAATCTAATGATACTTTCTGAAATTTTCTATAGTAATTGATCTAGAACAAGTTAGAGTGCTATATTCGGCTATGCCGAATCTTAAATACCCTCCACCTAAATTAGATGAAAATTATAATAATTACATTGGTATAAACACTCTAATATCCATATTCAGTGTTTGTTATTGGGACTTAGCTCAGATTATGAAAATTGGTAGAATTTTAATGTAGTACAGTAGTTTTCGCTTATACAGATACAGTTGCACAATTTTTGTGGACTATAAGCGAATTAGGACAATAACCGAATTTCTTTTTAAGCCACTTTATGGATTATAGATGAATCCTGATATGTACTTTCTTCAATAAAATTACTTTTTTAAAACAAAATAAAAGTTGATTTAAAATATTGTAGTATAGCAGTAATTTATATATTGTTAGAAGAACTAGTTTACGTTCAACAATTTATAATTGAAATAACTACATATTCCTACCATTTCCAACAGAGTCTATAATTTTATAATATGAATAAAATGTACTGTTTAATAATATTTATACTTAATAATTGGTTAACATTACCGATTGGCTCAACATTTTCCTTATTCACCACAAGTGAAGTAAAAGAGTATAAAAAAGGGTAAACAAATATATTTAGTCAAACTTCAAAAGTATATTTTTGTTCTGTTCTAATGAATTTTCCGGATGTGAGCCTTATATATATAATTATGAACCCATAGTCGCCAAATCTACTTGAAACTTATATCTGTTACATTTTTTACCGATAGTGTAAATTTAGTTAGTGTATTTTTCAAATTGCGACTTATTTGGAAGATATAATTAAATATTTTAAAGTGATTTCTATGTATTTGAGGCCTATTTTGCTTGATATTTTCCACCATAACATTACTTACAAGAGTTTTATGGGTATTGTTGTGATTATCGGAAATGGAGCTAATATGGGTGATATGGTCAAATATGGACAGATATTCACAAAACCCAGTAGTATAATTTTTGGATACAATATATTGATCTGTATACAATTTTATTTCGATACCGATAAATTTAAAATATTTATAGAGGTTAATGTGTTTTTCGGAAGTGGTCCTTATATGGGAGCTATGACCAATTATAGGCCGATCTTCATAAAAATCAACACATCGGTTTTCGTATATATGGGAAATATTTATGTGAAATTTTAACCAGATAGAATCTTTTATAAGAGATTTCTTAGTATTTAAGTAATTTTCGGAAATGGACCTTATATGGGAGCTATGGTCAAATATGAACCGATATTCACACAATATAGTAGTATCATTTTTGGATTAATGCTACCGATCTCTGTAAAATTTTAATTCGATACCGATATTTTTCAGATATTTATGAAAATTAATGTGTTTTTTGGAAGTGGTCCTTATATGGGAGCTATAACCAATTATGGGCCGATCTTCATGAAATTCCCTACAGCGATTTTCATGTGCATGGTGATTATGCAGTTTGTATTTCAACCTGATACCGATATATATAAGATATTTAAGTGTATTTAAAAGATTTTCGGAAGTAAAACTTATATGGGGGCTATAGTCAAATAGCGCCCGATCCAAAAAAAAAATTTGTTTCGCGATTTCTGTTTGCTCGAAACTTAGTTGCTCTGAATTTTGTATGAATACTGTAATTCTATGGGCATTTATATACCATAGCACCATATTTCGGGAAGAAATTTGTATGGGGGCTACGAGAAATTATGGACCGATTCTTTCCATTTTCAACAAAATTTGTCCTTTTATCATATAAATAATGAGTGCAAAATTTCATGGTATTCTCTGCAATGGATTTACCAAAACTCACAAAAAATCATGTGAAAATTATCAAAATTTTTGGAGGTTGTCTTACATTTTGATCCATAACGCTGGTTCAACCAATTCGATTTTGCTGATTTTCAATACCAAACTGCTTAGAAAAATTATAAAGAATTTGGTATACGTTTTATTAATTTTACTTATGTATTTTGGACGTGAGAGTGTTTTACACAGACAGACAGACAGACGGACAGACGGACAGACGGACATTGCTCAATCGACTTAGAATTTCATAAGGATCAATAATATATATACTTTGTTGGGTCTCAGATTAATATTTCTCAATGTTACACACGGAATGACAAACGTATATATACCCTCTTTCACCACTTGTGGTGGTGGAGGGTATAAAAATGAAATTAAGCATATATGGTCGTAATTGAGTGAGTATTCAAAGGGGAGACTTTTGCTACCTTTATTCTTTATTCGAATGGTACTTTTTGTATTCTCTTTATCAATGAACTTAAAAACATGAAGCTTATGTGGACCTGAGCGAGTGGGAATTAAGGTTTTATAAGTCGATTGTTCGAATAATCGACTTTTTGCTGAAAAAAGTCTAAAAGTTGAAATACATAGTTTCTTAAAAAAATAGAAGAATTAGAAATTTAAAACGACATTGTTTCGAAAACAAATATAAAGAAATAGAACAAATTCGAGGTCACAAGCTCTTCGGGTCCAAATTTTGAACCTAAAAAAGAAAAAAACTTGGCTTATTTTTGATATGAAGAATAAAAGGAAAAAATATTATTTTAAAAAACCGGGTAACTCCATTTTTTCGTAAAATAAAACAGATAAATTACAGTGCTGAGTCAAATAGTCAATGTTTTACAACAAATAATTACTAAAGTTGCCTTAATTCAGTACAATATAAAAATAAGTTGAAAAAAGTTCTTTTGGTAAAACTATGTAACTCCATTTTTTGAAAAACAAGGTAACTGATATCGATTTCCGGTTTTAATGTCCCAAAATTAGTTCAATGGAATCAGAAATCTTTAACATTTTTTAATTAAATTTGAAGTAGCGGGCAATATGCTAGTATACTATATATTCATACCCAGGGTTTAATATTTAGTTAATCGTTTTTTAAATTTGACTACCGACTACGCAATAAATATGAATCGTTTTCATATTAATGTCCACATATACTGAAAATATACAAACTATAAACCAATGCCATATATGCACAAGCTTCATAGTAGAAATATTTGTCGCAGTTTTTCCAAAAATATTTTGCCTTGCAAAATATTTTACGTTGCAGCTAGAAGACAAAATGAAAATTTTTCATTTCTAAAACATTTGCTGCCCAAATATATTTATATTTTTGGTTAGCAAAAACAAATATATTGCTTGTGTATAATATACAAAAAATTTACTACAAAAACATCAAACATACAAACAAATTGCAGCGTGAAAACCATAAACTGCAAACGATATGCGCAGTAAAAAATTCAAACAATGGAAATATGGATGATGCTAAATGTAGACTGCCAAACCATACGAAGTTGAAAAATGTAAAATACGAAATTGTGCGAAGTTAAAAATGTTTAAAACGAAAATGTGCATTTATAAAATATTTCAGCCACATATATGGAAATATTTAGCCGCATATAGTCAATGAGTAGAAAAAATGTGAAAAAAACTATGAACAACAAGTGTGCGTTGATTTGGGTGTACAAAATAAAAATTTATATTGAATCGTGTGTTTAAGAATTTCAGTGCAATAAAATAGAAGCTTTATTTTTTGAGGTATGTAATTGTATTATGAAAGATAGGAATGCAGTGAAAATATATCAAATAAGATTCTGGGCAAAGGATAGCGGACGATATTATTTTATTGAATTTTTTGATTAAATGATTTTTGTAATACGAATTCAAATGTAGTCTTGCTGCTTGTAATAGGAGTCCAGAAAAATTAGTAACATACAATTTTGTATGTAAAGTGGCTAAAAAAGGATAGATAATGCAACAACAAAATGTAACAACAGACAAGCAAAACAGCCAATGAATACAATCTAATAAAAAATAACAGGATCTACAAAAAAAATAGTATGTTGCATAAAAATGCAATGTAGATAGATAGATTACTTTTTGTTTGTACACTCAAATGTATCCTTTCGTATAATTTGTAACAGGAGAACAAACAAATAAATAAGCAGCATAGAAAATAATTGTGCAAGAACAATTTGGTGTGTAAGATATAAATGCAAAAAGGCACAGGCATGAGTACAACAGGACCAAAAGGAAATTAACTGTATAAAACTGCTGTATGTGTGTACATGTCTTCTGTAACTGCATAATGCAACAACAATTTACGCAAAAACCATAAACAAACACATAAATAGGTTCAATGATGATCGTGAGTGTAGCAGGAGAAAAAAAGGATAAAGAGGAATGATAGAAATTTAAGTAAGGTCCAGAATATATAATTATGCAATGAAGAAAATTTTACTATATGTACATACATAATTATGTATGACTTGTATTCTGAAAGATCGACTTTGTGTTTTTAAATGCACATTCATATGTATCCATTCGTAATATTTGTAACAGGAGAACAAAAAAACAAATAAGCAATAGAGAACAAATTATGCAACGAAGGCATAATAATTTTTTACGTAGCCACGAGTGCAGCAGGAGAAAAAGGAAATACAAGAACAACTACTTATACACTCAAGTAATTGTGATATACAACTGTTGTATGTGTGTCCTCTAGCTGCAAAAAGCAAAAACAACTCGTGCAAAAAAAGAAACAAATGCATAGTAAAGGAATTTAGAAATATGGAAGAGTAGAGCAGGAACCGTTGCAATTAATTGCATTTTGTTGTTTTTTTATTGTTAATGTAGAAAATCAACAACAACTTGTGCAATCTCAAATGCAAATGAGTATGATTGGCTGAGCGTTTGTAACAGGAGTAAAATAATAAAGTATAGAATGCTGAAAAAAATATAATTATACAATGAAGAACCTGTGGTATGTACCTACTTGTATTGTGAACGATAGGAATGCAGTAAAAGAACATTAAGAAGGTTATGGGCAAAGGATAGCGGATGATATTATTATTGCATTGTTTGTGTAGAACTGATTTTTGTTGAGTACCGTTACAGATCATTTTTTATTACGCATTTTGGTTTATTTTTTGCTCGAGGAATTTTTGTCATGTACACTGAATTGTTGTTTTTTGTTAAGGATATTTGTGCGTATTTGTTTTTTATTAAAATAAACGGTATTATTTTTTTTTTGGTACACTTGTTATTGTGTCCGTTATTTTTTTCGCGAATAGTTGTTAGTCCGATGTTATTAAACTAAACTTAGAAAAGTTGAGATTTACATAACCTTTTACAACTATTCCTTATTACAACTATTCGCGAAAAAAAAATAACGGACACAATAACAAGTGTACCAAAAAAAAAAAAAAATAATACCGTTTATTTTAATAAAAAACAAATACGCACAAATATCCTTAACAAAAAATAACAATTCAGTGCACATGGCAAAAATTCCTCGAGCTAAAAATAAGCCAAAATGCGTAATAAAAAATGATCTGTAACGGTACTCAACAAAAATCAGTTCTACACAAACAATGCAATAATAATATCATCCGCTATCCTTTGCCCATAACCTTCTTAATGTTCTTTTACTGCATTCCTATCGTTCACAATACAAGTAGGTACATACCACAGGTTCTTCATTGTATAATTATATTTTTTTCAGCATTCTATACTTTATTATTTTACTCCTGTTACAAACGCTCAGCCAATCATACTCATTTGCATTTGAGATTGCACAAGTTGTTGTTGATTTTCTACATTAACAATAAAAAAAACAACAAAATGCAATTAATTGCAACGGTTCCTGCTCTACTCTTCCATATTTCTAGAAATTCCTTTACTATGCATTTGTTTCTTTTTTTGCACGAGTTGTTTTTGCTTTTTGCACCTAGAGGACACACATACAACAGTTGTATTTTACAATTACTTGAGGGTATAAATAGTTGTTGTTGTATTTCCTTTTCTCCTGCTACACTCGTGCCTATGTAAAAAAATTTGATGTGCCTTCATTGCATAATTTGTTCTCTGTTGCTTATCTGTTTTTTGTTCTCCTGTTACAAATATTACGAATGGATATATATGAATGTGGATTTAAAAACATAGTCGATCATTATCGCTAAGGATCATCATTGAACCTACTTATGTATTTGTTTGTGTTTTTTGCAAAAATTGTTGTTTCATTATGCAGTTACAGAACACATGTGTGTAAAAGTTGTTGTTTTTGCAGTTAATTTCCTTTTGGTCCTGTTGTACTCATGCCTGTGCCTTTTTGCATTTATATCTTACACATCAAATTGTTCTTGCACAATTATTTTCTATGCTGCTTATTTATTTGTTTGTTCTCCTGTTACAAATTATACGAAAGGATACATTTGAGTGTACAAACAAAAAGTATCTATCTATCTACATTGCATTTTTATGCAACATACTATTTTTTTTGTAGATCCTGTTATTTTTTATTAGATTGTATTCATTGGCTGTTTTGCTTGTCTGTTGTTACATTTTGTTGTTGCATTATCTATCCTTTTTTAGCCACTTTACATACAAAATTGTATGTTACTAATTTTTCTGGACTCCTATTACAAGCAGCAAGACTACATTTGAATTCGTATTACAAAAATCATTTAATCAAAAAATTCAATAAAATAATATCGTCCGCTATCCTTTGCCCAGAATCTTATTTGATATATTTTCACTGCATTCCTATCTTTCATAATACAATTACATACCTCAAAAAATAAAGCTTCTATTTTATTGCACTGAAATTCTTAAACACACGATTCAATATAAATTTTTATTTTGTACACCCAAATCAACGCACACTTGTTGTTCATAGTTTTTTTCACATTTTTTCTACTCATTGACTATATGCGGCTAAATATTTCCATATATGTGGCTGAAATATTTTATAAATGCACATTTTCGTTTTAAACATTTTTAACTTCGCACAATTTCGTATTTTACATTTTTCAACTTCGTATGGTTTGGCAGTCTACATTTAGCATCATCCATATTTCCATTGTTTGAATTTTTTACTGCGCATATCGTTTGCAGTTTATGGTTTTCACGCTGCAATTTGTTTGTATGTTTGATGTTTTTGTAGTAAATTTTTTGTATATTATACACAAGCAATATATTTGTTTTTGCTAACCAAAAATATAAATATATTTGGGCAGCAAATGTTTTAGAAATGAAAAATTTTCATTTTGTCTTCTAGCTGCAACGTAAAATATTTTGCAAGGCAAAATATTTTTGGAAAAACTGCGACAAATATTTCTACTATGAAGCTTGTGCATATATGGAATTCGTAAATAGTATTTATATTTTTAGTATGTATGTGAGGAAATATTCTTTTGTTAAATATTTGTTGCAGTTTTCATGTAAAATTATGAAATATTTTGCAATTTTTTGACTAATATAGTAGTAATTTTAAACTCTGTTCATACCCCTTCAAAATCAAATCAATAT
Organism: Calliphora vomitoria; assembly: GCA_942486065.2. Lineage (NCBI taxonomy): Eukaryota > Metazoa > Arthropoda > Insecta > Diptera > Calliphoridae > Calliphora > Calliphora vomitoria. The sequence goes on from OW818031.2 coordinate 93,040,463, forward strand.
TTCGTTACCTTAAAATACGGATGCCGTATGTAGCAAAAGTTAACTTTTCAACAGACGATTTTGAATGTTCAACATTAAATATCTTCAAATTATCCTTATGGTTTCTCTCCAGTTTTGGATTGAATATAATTTGAATATTTTATTTTCATAAGTCTAAGTCCAATTTATTGTAATTTTAATTACAAAGGCGTTATTGTTTCATAATACATTTGGGGTATGTTACATTTTTTCACAACAAGTTATTTTCTTTGAACATACGACAAAAAGCCCGCTGGAAATATATAATTTGATAGATTAAAATTTCGAAATTTCGTACTAAAATCTAAAGAAAAATCTTAAAATCTTAATGAAAACAGCTGTTAAAAAAACTTAATTAATTATAATTCTTTGTTCAACAAAAAATTATATAAAACAAAATGTCAAAATTCTTTCAAAAAATATGCGAGTAATATATGGGGCATTTCACGTCAAGTGAACCAACTTTTGAAATCGATGTCTTCCGATCGGGATGAAATTTGCACCAATGTTAGTTCTATTGGATAGTAATTCGGACACAATTTTTCAACAAGATCGGTCAAGAACTCTCTGAGTTATAGAAGGTCAAAATTTGACATTTTGGCCAAACAGGTGTTTTTTCTTATCCATATAACTTATTACCTATTGTTCTTAGCAAAATGTGTCCCAAATAGTTTAGATAGCTATTTATGCAATCTTCCGAAAAACAAAATTAAAAAAAATTAATAAAATATTTTTGACTTTTTTTTTAAAAAATCAAAAACATTTTTGACTTTTTTTTCAAAATGGGCCCTTTTTATTTTTTTTTTTAATTTTTTTTAAGAAAGCTTAGGTCTTTTCCTAAGCGACCTATATGGTCGCTTAGTGGGATGCGAGTGGGATATCTATCAAAAAAAATATTTTGTAACTCAAGATATGAAATTTTTTGACTTTTTTTGCAAAATCAAAAACTTTGTTGACTTTTTTTAAAAAAATGGACCCATTTTTTAATTTTTTTTTTTTTGCTCAGAAGAAAGCTTATGTGTTTTTCTTTAACACCTTTTTTGTCGCTTAGTGGGATGCGAGTGGGATATCTATCAAAAAAAATGTTTTGTAACTCAAGACATAAAATTTTTTACTTTTTTTTTTGCAAAATCAAAATCTTTTTTGACTTTTTTTTCCAAAATGGACCCTTTTTTATTTCTTTATTTTTTTTTCAAAAGAAAGCTTAGGTCTTTTCCTTTAAAACCTTTTTGGTCGCTTAGTGGGATGCGAGTGGGATAACTATAAAAATAAATGTTTTGTAACTCAAGACAAAGGTTTTTAAATTGATTTTTTTCATATTTTCATATTTCAAACCTTAAAAAAAACCACTACAACTGACCGATAATAGCCACTGGAGGGGTGCAATGTGAGGCCGACCGCTATAAATTTTCCGCCCCCAAAATTTGTCTGAGTTTTGCATCTTGCGGCTCTTTTATTCAATCCTATAGGTAGTTTTCAGCGCAATAATTTATATTCGTGAGCGATTTTTGGAAGTGGACCTTATATGGGAGCTATGTCAAATTATGGACCGATCATCGTGAAATTAGGTGGTGTTATTAATGTCTATATGAAAGTTATTTATGTTGCATTTTATGTGTATACCAACATTTTTAGGAGATTTATGCTCGTTAAAGTGATTATCAGAAGCAGGTCTTATATGGGAGCTATGACTAATTATGGACGGATCATAATAAAATTTGGTGACATGAATTCCGTATATATAAAACTTATTTGGAGAAAAACTTGTGTAGATACCTATATAAATTAAACATTTGTGACCGATAAAGTCCACTTTCGGGAGGATATTTGTATGGGTGCTAGGTGAAATAATGGACCGATTTCAGCCAGTTTCAATAGGCTTGGTCCTTGGGCCGAACAAATTGTATGTACCAAATTTTATCGAAATATCTTCAAAATTGCGACCTGTACTCTGCGCACAAAGTTTACATGGACAACCAGCCAGCCAGACGGACGGTCGGACATCGTTTAATCGACTCAGAAAGCGATTCTGAGTCGATCGGTATACTTTAAGGTGGGCTAGACTAATATTTTTGGGTATTACAAACATCTGCAAAAATTTAATATACCCTCGCCACTATGGTGGTGTAGGGTATAAAAAGTGATTTTTATTCCTGAGGTTAACAAATTATGGGTATTACAGTATCGAGGCTATGAAATTTTAGTTAGGTTGTTACATACCATCGGAAAGGCTAATGTGTCTAGTTTCTTCGCGTAAGTTTAATTTTTAAGGTTTACACACAAATATGACAAAAATCAAAATAGTGCATATCCTAAAAATTTAAAAACCTTTGTCTTGAGTTACAAAATATTTATTTTGATAGATATACCACTCGCATCCCACTAAGCGACCAAAAAGGTTTTAAAGGAAAAGACCTAAGCTTTCTTTTGAGAAAAAAAATAATTAAAAAAAGGCTCCATTTTGGAAAAAAAAGTCAAAAAAGATTTTGATTTTGCAAAAAAAAAAAAGTAAAAAATTTTATGTCTTGAGTTACAAAACATTTTTTTGATAGATATCCCACTCGCATCCCACTAAGCGACAAAAAAGGTGTTAAAGAAAAACACATAAGCTTTCTTCTGAGCAAAAAAAAAAAAATTAAAAAATGGGTCCATTTTTTTAAAAAAAGTCAACAAAGTTTTTGATTTTGCAAAAAAAGTCAAAAAATTTCATATCTTGAGTTACAAAATATTTTTTTTGATAGATATCCCACTCGCATCCCACTAAGCGACCATATAGGTCGCTTAGGAAAAGACCTAAGCTTTCTTAAAAAAAATTAAAAAAAAAAATAAAAAGGGCCCATTTTGAAAAAAAAGTCAAAAATGTTTTTGATTTTTTAAAAAAAAAAGTCAAAAATATTTTATTAATTTTTTTTAATTTTGTTTTTCGGAAGATTGCATAAATAGCTATCTAAACTATTTGGGACACATTTTGCTAAGAACAATAGGTAATAAGTTATATGGATAAGAAAAAACACCTGTTTGGCCAAAATGTCAAATTTTGACCTCCTATAACTCAGAGAGTTCTTGGCCGATCTTGTTGAAAAATTGTGTCCGAATTACTATCCAATAGAACTAACATTGGTGCAAATTTCATCCCGATCGGAAGACATCGATTTCAAAAGTTGGTTCACTTGACGTGAAATGCCCCATATGTATTTTAAAATAATTCTTCTAAAAAATTCCGATCACACTCTGCGTTAAAATAGCACATCATGCTTTTCAAATCATTTACTTTGTTAAAATCAAGTTTTTGGGTTTTAATATTGCCAATTTTACTTGAAATAATTTATCCGGTATCTCTCTCACTATGCGTCGCAAATTTTCTTTTTTTAAAGTTTTATAAGTCAATTCATGCTTATCATGCATCAGTCTATAGCCGACTTCATAAATGGTTGTATTATTATATTCAATATATTTTATTTTACTGAAAGGAATGCATATAAAATTCAGTATGTCTGCTTTTAACGAAACATTTTTGAAATCATTTCTATCCATTTCTAAAATTCTATGCTTGGTATTTTCGTATTTAGCATTCCTTAACTTACGTGCCAATGCCGTTTGTCTAGGGATTTCAAGTAGCCCAACGTTGATGGAATGTAACCGTAATGTTAACTTATCGTAAGGCTTTAGAGCAATTATAGAACATTAAAAACGTGTAATATGTTTTTGACATAAACACTCATTGGCCATCACCAATCAAATTAATTAATCGTCATTCATTTGAATATAATTAAATTTAATGATTTTTGTTAAATTATACCCTACACCACCATAGTGGGAAGGGTTTAATGCATTTGTACAGATGTTTGTAACGCCCAAAAATATTAGTCTAACACCCACATTAAAATATATCCATCGACTCAGAATAACTTTCAGTCCATCTAAACCTTGTGCGCTAAGTACAGGTCGCATTTAGAAGATATTTCGATCAAATTTGGTAAATACATTTGTTTCAGCCTATTAAAATTGGCTGAAATCGATCTATTATATCACCGAACCCCCATACAAATGTCCTCCGGTAATTGGACTTTATCGGTCATTACTGATTAATTTATATAGGTATCTACACAAATTTCGCTCCAAATAAGTTTAATATATACGGAATTCATGTCACGAAATGTTATGATGATCTATACATATTTTATCATAGCTTCCATATAAGGCCCGCTTCCGAAAATGACTTTAACGAGCATAAATCTCTTAAAAATGTTGGTATTCACATAAATTTTTCAAATTCAACAGAAATAAGCTTCATATAGACATAGACATACTACCTAATATCATGGTGATCGGTCCATAATTAGTCATAGCTTCCACATAAGGCCAACTTCCGAAAATCATTCACGAAAATAAATTATTGAAATTAAAAAAAAGTTTTTGCTAATTTACTCAGTGTTCTAACTTGCTTTATGTTTCTCTTTAGTTTTTCTCACTTCGAAATGTCTTTATTAACCCATTAGGAGACAATTATAAATATTATTACCTTGTCATACAGACTTTATTTATTAAAGTTCCCATAACTTAAAAATTAATTAATATTGTATTGTACTTTATATTTAGTATACTTTGTGTATACAAAATATTAATTTAATATTTTCAAACATAAATACTTTCGACGATAAATATTTTATAAATGTTTATATGAAATAAATAGTTTTGTTTTTTTTTTTTAGTTATTTGTTTATTTATTTATATTATTGAAATATTTAAACCATTCTTTGTAAAATAAGTATTTTTTATACTAGAATTTTAAAATCAACAAGTAAGGAAAAACAACGTAAGGAAATTATATTTTTAACAAGTTCAGACGTTATAGTTACGTCACATTTTATCAATTTAACTGCTTCAACTACTTTACACACAACAGGAACGATAAGCAGTTCCGTTCCGTTAAGGATACATTACACTCGGCTAATCCACCCTTAAATCTTTTAAAAAGTGGTGAATAACACTGTGGACAGAATATACTGCCTGAATCTGAGAGTGTCATTTTCAGAACATTTTTGTTTATAAGTATTACCCTTCTTATACGGCTTTGGTGTATGAAGTGCATTAAAGCTTATTACGATTTTGCGGAAACAAAGAATCTCTCCACAAAATTATTTGATTTATTTCGGGGTGGTCGTTCTCTAAATTGATTAAAATTTGTATAAAACGCTTCTTCTAGCAAAACACTCATACCATAGAGCACAGTACGTTATTTGTTCAGCATTGTGATTTATGATAGATCCCGTTAAATTGTAAATGCTAAGTTTCCGCTTATAATAGCAATTTGAGGCGAACATTCTACACGCAGAAAAAAAATATAGTTGTACATTGTTACAGTAACCATTTCAACATTTGTCCATGGTTACTGTAACAATTTTAAAATTGTTCACAAGTTTGTATCAACCATATATGTATATGGTTACAGTAAACATGTATATGTTTGTGACAACCATTTATATGATGAATAATTTTATCATAATATGTTGTTCTCAGATTATGATATGAGAGCATCATAATATGGTAAGTCCTTCATCATATAAATGGTTGTCACAAACATATACATGTTTACTGTAACTGATGCAATCATGTGAATCGTAAATTAACCATATTATTGTTACCACATAGTTACTGTGACTATAATATTTTTAAAAATTTTGAAATTGTTACAGTAACCATGCACAAATGTTGAAATGATTACTGTATCAATGTACAACTATATTTTTTTTCTGCGTGTAGGTATGGTGAAGACATTTTCCAAATCAAAACACAAAACGACTACAGAGGAATCTCTATTTTTACGATCTGCATCTCGCTCATCTTTTCATTTAATGTCTCATTATTGACTTTTGCGTAAACAAATCTATCGCATAGATCTTTTATCGGCTTATAGAATAATAAATTCAATTCATTATTGAATGTATTTCTATATATATGTATGTATGCGCACAGGATATTCACATGTTTCCTTAAAACATATAAAACATTTTTTGCAAACTAAACAGTTATTTTCTCAGATATTTTCTTTATCATATATTTTCTTCACTTTTTCATTAAAAAAAAAATAATAAAATTTTATGACGTACAACAATTGTATTTTCAATATGAAAAATCAGCATTCTGTATACAAAAGATGTCGTATGTCTATTTTAGGTGCACATACGACAAAATACATACTCAGGACGATAAAATGCATGCCGAATATCTTGGTAGTTATAAGATTTGGGATAGAACTGATACCATTAGAAAGAGCCTGCGAATATGAATATGTAATAATCTCAAAATCGAAAAATTCCACTTACGACATTCGTATTTTGAGGTAACGATTTAAGTTGTACGTTGCGTAGTTTAAAAGATTTACCCCCATATGCATAAACAATTTATAAATTTATCAAAGGTTTATAAAACAAATTTTGTATGTAAATTTTGTTTGATAAACCTTTGATAAATTTATTAACTGTTTATGCATATGGGGGTTAGTGTACATATATTTTCACATTTATACAATTTTATTTTGTTTTAGTTTTCAAGGAGTTAGAGTAGAGTGTGGTATCAGAAAGTTTTCTGGTAAATATTAATCAAATCGGAGATGTCAAATTCAACTGCTGCTCGCTTTGAAATGGATTCAATTAAAAAAAAAGTTTTCAAGATTTGTTAAAGTCAAAGATATTTCGGGGATTTTATGGGGTTGGAATAATTAGGATAATGTTGTTCTTATTATCGATAATAGCAATAAATAACCAATAATTGTGAAAGTGAACTATATTTCATGTTCTTTGAATAGAGAATAGAGATATTTAATATTATTGAATGTACACGGCATGTAATCCATATGTATGTCAATGTGTATGTCAAAATTCACGTTATATATACGATTCATAATATCCACGTTTACACGTACATATGTAATTACGTGTGACATAATCTCTATTAGTTTATATGTGTATTGTTTTTAACTATATATCTATTTAAACCATTTTTAAATCACAATAAATATATTTAATGCATTGAAACTTATTTCGTTGTTTTTTTCCTACTCTTTTTTGTGTTTTTTATTTTGTACTACACACAGTGTTGTATTTCAACATATTTTACTAATTTTACATAAGATTTTAAGGAATCAAATTTGTGCAACCAATTGGAATGACTATTTATATAATTTGTGAAAGCTGCAACACTTTGCGGGAATTACTTCGGTACCATTGCGCAAAGCCTTACTGAAAATGGATATGATGGAATAAACGGGCGTGGTACCACCCATGTAAAGTAAATAGTCAATCCATTGCATATCACTGCATGAAGTTTAACAAAAAATGGGACGGATCGGGATGGGGTATATGCAGCTCCTATACAAAGTAAATAGTTATTTCTGAATATCTTGAGAACTATTGTATAATTGTGGAAGTCTTTAAACTTTGCCCGATATAGTTGTACATTTTTACTGTAACCATTTCAACATTTGTGCATGGTTACTGTAACAATTTCAAAATTTTTAACAATATTATAGTCACAGTAACTATATATATATGATTGTGGTAACAATAATATGGTTAATTTACGATTCACATGAATATTTCAACCATATACATGGTTACAGTAAACATGTATATGTTTGTGACAACCATTTATAATGGTTGAAATTGGTACAGTAACCATGCACAATGTTGAAATGTTTATAGTAACAATGTACAAATATATTTTTTTTCTGCGTGTAGTTTGGCTGAAAATGTGCATTATTGTATTAGTGGGCGTACCTATCATACAAAGTAAATAATTATTTTCTAACATCTGGAAACTTTATACGAATCAATTCGTTATCACAGCATGAATTTAAACCAAAAATTGGAGGGATCGGTACAGGAGTTAAGTCACCTACCATAACAAGGAAATACTTATTTCTAAATATCTTAGGAACTAAAATTGTGAGAATCTTTAAACGATATCCGAATGGTTCTATTTTTTTCGCTGAACATTTTCTAGAGTGGATTGGCACCTTCCAAGTAATTGGTCAATTTTGAATACAGTAATCCCTCGATTTACGTCGCGATTGGTTCGAATTTAAAAATACATATGTGCTTTAGAAGATACATTTAATTAAAAACTAAAAATTAAAACAGGCATATTTGATAAAATAGGCTTAAAGAATGCATCATTCGCTTTTGAGGTAAGATTATCTTTTTCTGTTCGTACAGATCTCGGTAATATTTAAGGCTGGATTTTATTGATCTTTTTGTCGTTTCAACTCTTTCTTCATCTTTGTCAAATTCTTCAAAAATTTACATAGCCTTATTAATGCAGTCAAAGGCACCTGAAAGTTTTGCAAATAGAATTTGACAATCTTCTTCACCAAAAGAACAAACATTTAAACTAAAAACTGTGATTACCAGCATTTTGCTTATAGTACTTATCTGGAGAATTAAAGTAAAGTATTTAAACATTGTATGAAACAATTTCTTATCACTGTACGGAGTGTAGCTGAAAAATAATGTGGATCAGAACAGTGGGTGTGGCACTTGCTATACAAAGTGCATAGTTAATTTTTAATATCTGGATAACTAAAATTGCTATTTTCTTCAAACTTTGTCTGATTTTTTTTTTTTTTATAATTTTACGTAATTTTTTTGAAACTGGGCTGGTTATTATTAGTGGAACTTCACATAGAAAATAAATATAAATTATTAAATATCAGGTGAACTGTATTAGAGAAATCCGTAAAACTTTGAAGGATTTATTTCGTTGCCATGGTACTTAGTTGGCTGCAAATGTGCCAGATTGAATTAGTTATTTTCGATAATTTGGATAACAATAATTGTGAAAGTCTTTAAGCATAGTACGGATGTATTTCCTACGAGGTTTAGCTAAAAATGGGCGAGATCAAAACAGTGGGTATAGGACCTCCATTACAAATAAAACTTTAATTTTGAGTCTTTAAGGATCGATGAAAGAAAGGTAAGGTCCCATAAGTAAATATTTATTATCGAATATATGGATAAGTACTACTTATGTTAGTAAGATTCTCTCCAAAAATACTTTTAATTCTTATCTTAAAGTATACTTTGGTGAAGTGTCGAAAATAGCACAAAGTCAAAAATTGTATGTTTTGAGTTACAAAACATTTATTTTGATAGATATCCCACTCGCATCCCACTAAATAACCAATTAGTTATTCAAGGAAAATATTTAAGCTTCCTTTTGTGAAAAAAAGGGCCCATTTACAAAAAAAATTCAAAAAAGTTTTTTTCCGAAAGATTGATGAAAAGCTATCTAAACTATTTGGGACACATTTTGTTAAGAACAATATGTAATAAGTTACATGGATGAGAAAAAACAAAATGTCAAATTTTGACCCCCTCTGAATTACTATTCAATAGAACTAACTATGATGAATTTCATCCCTATCGGAAGACATCGATTTCAAAAGTTGGTTCACTGAAATGAAATGCCCCATATACAATAATTTACTATACTTGAGAGATGAAAAGACGTTTAAATTTGTTTGATTTCTTTATGTCATAAGTCAGATAAAGTTTGATTTACTTGAATGCTGCAGTTCATTCGTTATACAAACAAAATAACTATTTCCAAAAGCTACATGGACACCGGTACACATATTACTAAATAATTCAGTTTATACCACGTATCAACACTGATGCATTGGACACATTGAAGACAGCAGACTACACGAACGCAAATGCTGCTGGCTGCAGTTGTAGTCGTGTGGCAGCTACTGAATTATTTTAAAGACGACAGCTACAAAGCAAACAGCTGCATTATAATTCAGTGGTGATACTTTCTTTTGTTGGTTTTTACATGAATAAAAAATAACAGTCCAAAGTAATTAAGATTTAAACAATTATTTTGATTAAAAATTTATATGTGGTAATATTTTATGTACCTGTTATTATTTATTACAATATGGTTACAAGAAACTTCTCTTAATGAAGTAAAAAAAATTTTATTTTTAAGCACTAATTTAATTTACATTTTTTATTATATTAAATAGTGCTATCTGTTTTGTGGTTGACAAAAATAAAAATTAGCTTAATTCGGCTCCAGCGGCAAAAGTAGTCGAGTGGTCGTGTAGCTGTGCTGTCGTCAAAAGAATCGTCTCCATATAAACGTGTGTATTTTATTTTTAATAGATTGCAGTTGGTATTCTGCTGTCTTCAATGCATGAGGCTTGACGACGAATGGCGATGTACCATAACCATATTGATCTTTACGAAAGAAATACTTGATGATAATCCTAAAGAGAATTTAGAAAATAATTAAATCATTAAATAAGTGAATGATTGTAACAAAACGGTTGACTATATTGTAAATTCATAATTTCCTTACCGTTATTCGTCCTTTCATCTCTAGGGGAGCAGTCAGACATTTAACTTCCAGACATTAAAAAACGGAGAAGTACTTGGAAGTATGTACATATAACGACCTGCTTTAGTGAAGAACTCTCCAACTGGATGATTTTTATTATCACATCACCAGAAATCATTGGTAAACATGGGAAAGGAACGAGAGTTTGTTGGATTAAGTAAATTCGGTTTATTATTTAGAAGGAGGAGTACGATCATTTGTCGGTTTGAGTCTCCGTTTTTTTTGTTGATTATTGTAACTGAAAACATCACTCCTCTCTTCCGAATTCCTTAATTTAATATTTAGCAGACGCAATTTGATTATGTTAACTAATAAGTAATACAATTATGGAACCTTAATTTTATTATAATTATGATTTTTCACTTATAAATAAAGATAATTTGTTGAATTTATACATTTTCAATGACTTCAAAACAATATTGATATATTCTACTAAATTTTCAATTGGTTGGAAAACAACCAATCCTTTTTCTCTGTGTATATTTTTTCAGAGCAATAAAATAGTTGCTGTTTTCAATGTGAATTTTCATGAACTTATGATTAGTTGTTGGGTCGAAAAATAAGAGGGTTAGATAGTTTTAATAATTAAAAGACAGTCTGACAATAACAAATTAACTAAACTTTCACACTATGTATATAACTAAAATATCTCTATTAGAATCTAGAGCAGAATTAGAAATACAAGTGAGACGTACATACAGTTTTTTGGAAGTTATACGTATAAAATATTTATGAATAAGGAACAATTAACAAAACATTACTAAAAATATACATCTAAGTAATTACAGTGTAATATTTAGCTCGATTTATCGATTTATTATTTACGAATAAAGAGTCTATGCTAATACAATATTATATGCGTGTTATTCCTGTTCTCATAATCTTTACATTTTGGCATATGCAATGACTACAAGTTTTGCAGCATTTTGCTTTAAATTATTCTGATAATATAAGGCTTTATTAATACTAAATTATTTGTGTGGAGACTTATTGCAAGAATTTTTAACAAAGCAGTACTATTTTCTAAAATTGTTTGTTTAAAAATTACATTCTAGTCAAAAATATAGATAGTGAGTTGCTATCGTACGCGCAAATCAATATCATACTGTATATAATATCAAAAGATGCAATCAATACATAGTGTAATCTTCTTTGTTAAACATTTGCTACTCGATGACATATTTTCGGTGCTAAGGGTTGTTTTATAATAAGTCTATGAACTTGGATTGCATCATCGATAAAATTTAACCTGTTTAGATGAAATAAATAATAGTACATCCATACAAACAAACAAAAAACTTTGGCACAGTACTTGCGTCATATTCAAACATCCCAATGTGTTAATTTACTAAATAAATATTCAAGGAACTTTTGCAATATTTACGTTCTTATTTCAGAAGTTGTACATTTTACATTTTACAATTTAATTATATTAATTACATTCTTCGGTCAAGCCCGACCATATAATATCCTATATTGAGTAAATAGCAAAAACATTTTGGTTTTAAAATTTCAATAACTTATTTTCGTGAGCGATATTCGCCATGACATTAAGTCGTGTGATTTATTTCTATATACAATTTATTTCTGTTGAATTCTTATGGATACCAATATTTTTAATAGAGTTATGCTCGTTAAAGTGGGGTTTTATGGGAGCCATGACTAATTATGGACCGATCATCATAAAATTAGGTGACAAAACTTCCGTATATATACAATGTATTTGGATTGAAATTTGTGTAGATAAATTAAGCATTTGTGATTGATAAAGTCCTGGGTGAAATATCTTCAAAATTACGACCTGTACTTTTCGCACAAGGCTTACATGGACAGCTGCCAGCTAGATAGACGGACGTCATTTAATCGACTCAGTAAATGATTCTGAGTGATTCAGTATGGTGGGTTCTAGACTAATACAAACATCATCACGTTACAAACATCACCACAAATGTATAATATCATCCCTACTATGGTTGTGTAGGGTATAACAACCCTGAGGAGTGATATCGCCAGATCTACGTAGCCAGTTCTCAGGTCCGGAACTCAAAAGCAATTCCCTGAAGTTAAGCAAGTAGTCAATGTATCTCTTATAGACAGTAATCGTCACAAATGTCTTATCACTTGGCTGACTCCAATTGTGCTCTTTGCAGTGCAGAGAGAAGACAATTGGTCATTTATACATCCCAGGTAATCTAGCGTGAAGTGTAGTCTGTGTAGTAGTCACTTTAAACTTTTTGTTTAAAGAAGACAATTGGTTACTTTATACATCCCAAGTAATCTAACGTGAAAACAATTGTCACTTAAGTGTATCTTAGTATTCTGGAATGTAGTCACTTAAACGTTTTCTGAGTAATTCGTTAACAGGTTTTATACAAATTGTTTTGATATAATTCTCATACAGTTTATTTTTTTGAAGTCAATAGTCTCTTTAGTGGCTCTTAGTAACCTATAGTGAAGTCTCTTTAAAGGTTTATGTTGTGCTGAACTTTAGAAAGAAGTTATTTTACCCACCAGAAGCAATCCATTGGAGAGTTGTCAAATAAAGGTTTGTTTACAAGCAATCGTTAATTGGACTGCCTACGATACGTCTTTTAGCTGACTATTTGAGGTCAATTAGCACCTGCACATGTTAAAATAACTATTTATGTAGCTGATCAAGTTACCAGTTAGGTAGCTAGTAAGGTAACTGACACTATTTAACCAGTATGCGCATCCAATGAGTTGACTTCTTTGGACCAGCTATTAGGCAGTCTCATTGTAGTCAAAAAGGGTCAATTGACCTCCTACTTAGGACATGCACGTATTAAAATAACTACACCATTTTTCATTGAAATTGAGAAAATTCCAAATGAAATTGAGAATTTCAAATTGAAATTGATGCAGCCAGCAGGGGAAACGATTGGGTGGAGTTGGCGGCTTCTCTTAATATTTGTTATAAAACTCATCGTTGTGCAACCCAACCAAATTTAATTGCTATGAAAAGAGGTGGCAAAAAAACACAGTCGTTGGAACTGGAAGAAATTATCATTATTATAAGTTGGATAGAAGAAAGACCGCAGTTAACCCTTCGGGAAATAGCTGAAAAAATTAATTCTCAATTCAACAAACGTGTTTCCATTACGACCATAGGAAATACTCTTCGTGGCAAGATGTATTCCATAAAGGCCGTAAACGTTTTTACAACCAATTTCCATGAATACACAAATTAAGATAAACGAGCGGACTACGTTAACAAAATTAACGATTATATCAGATGTTTGAAGCAGGTGGTCTGGATAGACGAGACCAATTTCAATTTATTTTGTCGTAGAAAACATGGTTGGTCTCGTGTTGGATCCCAAACAGTTCCTGGATAGTCGCAGAGGTTCGTTCACTGCCGAAAGCTCAAAAGAATGGGTCAAAAGAGTTATTGATAGATGGCAAGAGTTGGGTAATCAGTTGTCTGAACTCGTTCTGGTATGTGACAATGCCCCTTGCCACAGTCATTTACGTGAAATTTTCGACAACTCACCAGCAACACTTTTACGATTGAGTCCCTATTCACCAATGCTTAACCCTATTGAAATAATTTGGTCCAAAATCAAAAGTATTGTGATGTCAATGATGAATATACCAACCGTAAATCCTCTTAATGTAGGAGAGCAGAGGATTTTATATCTTGAAGAATTAATTAACGATTCCAAGTCCTGTATAACTACTGGAGATTGCAGTAGAGCTATACAACATACAACATCATTCCACCAAAGCACTTTGGAATTGCAAGATATGCATGTTGATCAATAAGACTATGTACATATGTCTTTTTTTTTTTTGTTTAATGTATATTATTTATGTAGATTAAAATAAAATTTTCTCAATTTCATTTGGAATTTTCTTAATTTCAATTAGAGTTTTCCCAATTTCATTTGGAATTTTCTCAATTTGAAATGGAATTTCTCAATTTCATTTGGAATTTTCTCAATTTAAAGTTGAAATTCTCAATTTCAATTGGAATTTTCTAAATTTAAAATGGAAATTCTCAATTTCATTTGGAATTTTCACAATATCATGTATAATGTTCTCAATTTCAATGAAAAATGGTGTAGTTCGGGACTATGTCCTAGAACTGCTGGGTTGTTTCACGTATTGTGTGTTTTATAATATAGTTGAAGTAATTGGAGACGTTCCAACGTCTCACACCGCAACAACGGGTTGTTACACTACACATTATTATACCTCAGATAGAAAAATTTGTCGAAAGGTTGTCAATACAAGATCATTTGTAACGTGCAAAAATATTGTCCCAGCACCAACCTTGAAGTATACTTACTTCTGCTCAGGATCACTTTCTGGGTCGACGTGATCAAAGGGTGGGATGTTCACACTGTTTAGTGTCACTGGTGGGCATTTTATCTTGTGTATTTGACCTTTATGCCAAACATTGTCAAAAACCTGGGCAACATCTAGAAATATTGGCGAACAGGTGGTTATTGATCAATTGTTCCGTGATGCTTGTGGAATCCGAATTGATGATCTGGGAAAATGTTTTGACAATTTAAAAATGTTAAGATTTTCACTTGGATTATTTTCTCAAATAGTTTAGACAAACAAGGCAATAAGCTAATTTTCCAATCATCTGGTAGCTTTCCAACCATGGAAGGTATAATTAAATCATAACCTGGATATTTTTTTTAGTTTAAGATTGTCTTTTATGATTTTCTGAACAGGTAAGGTAACTCCCCTAGATGGCAACTCTATGAATTTCTCTCTTATATGTATATTGGACTTCAAAATCCCTACAAAGAAATTCTTATGAATTTATAATGCAGCTCTTCATTCTGAAGTCGATCGAACTTACGAATCAGGGAAATGCGAGTCGAGATTCGATCAAAGCTCTAAATATATATAAATATTCAGGCGTACTTTTTTTTGGTTACCCTGGTTATAAATAATTGTTGATACAAAATAAATGATGGAGAACACATCTACAACTAAGTAGATACGTATATACTTAAATAGATACAAAAACATATGCACAGCATTAGATGACATACAAACAAACACAAACTTAGGTTTGAGTTGAAAACATGAGATTGATGACGGTAATTGACTTTTATTGTGCCGTCACTTGTGTTGCCTACAAGTATCCGACAGGTGTTCTATTTTGTAAAATTTATAATAAAGTTACGTTTTTATGTATTTTCATTTTTTATTTTTTGATGGAATATTTTTTTTTTACTTGTTCACTTGTCCGGTAAACGGTAATATTAAGTGTCAATTTATCAATGTGTGTGTGTGTTTTCCCGTCCTTTGAGGGAGAAAGAGTGTGATTGTTTGTGTTCGTAAAATAATTTTCATATTTATTATTCTCAGCCACAACGTGTAATTGGTATGAGAGCGAATATTTATTCTAAGTTTAGTTTGTGGTCGGTCTATGACATTCGTTGCGTGCTGAAGAAACGTTATTTTGAGAAATAAAATTACCATAGTTAATGGAATTTTATGTCGAATTCTTACAGAGTTTTAAACATGGGTTTTTTAATTGATTTGATTATGGCCACTAAACAATTTCAAATATTTAAACTATTTTTAAGGGAATTTGTTTAAGACTTTGATTTGTGTAGTTTATTTAAGTATGTAATTTATTTATGAAGTTCATGTTCTTGCTTTGTTTTTAAGCATTAATTGTTTTTAGTAATGCTAAATATACTTTGTCTTTTAATTATTTTTTATATTCTTGTTATTGTTTTGAAATTATTTAGGTCCAATATATTTATAAAGTTAAACTATAATTTTATGTGCATTAGCTTAATTAGTTGTGTTTGGCTATCTTGCTGCTCATATCATTAGAATTGTATATTTAGATAGTTCTAGAAAATATCAACAATAAGTAAGAGTATTATATACCCACCAATATAATATGGGCACCGAATGTTGTGCGTTTTGTATACATTGCTAGAGGATGGCATGAGTTATATATACATAAGCTTATAAAACCATCAAATAATTTTGGAATACAACTGATATGTGTACAATTTTGGTTCGATATTTATAAGATTTTTATATGTTGTTACGTTTTTACCTTTTAACAAGTTAGAGTGCTATATTCGGCTATGCCGAATCTTAAATACCCTCCACCTAAAATAGATGAAAATTATAGAAATTACATTAGCATAAACACTCTAATATCCATATTCAGTGTTTGTTATTGGGACTTAGCTCCGATTATGAAGATTGGTAGAATGTTAATGTAATACAGTAGTTTTCGCTTATAGTCTACAAATACAGTTGCACAATTTTAGTGGACTATAAGCGTATTAGTACTAGAAGATTGGTAGAATGTTAATGTAATACAGTAGTTTTCGCTTATAGTCTACAAATACAGTTGCACAATTTTAGTGGACTATAAGCGAATTAGTACTACAAACTAATTTATTTTTAAGCCACTTTATGGATTATAGATGAATCCTGATGTAGTACACATTTTGTACTATATACAAATTATGTACTTTCTTCAATAAAACCACTTTTTTTAAACAAAATAAAAGTTTGTTTAAAATATAGTAGTTAAGTAGTTTACTCAGAATATATTTTATTTCAAATATATACAAATGTTATCTAATTCGGCAATTTATAATTGAAATAACTATATATTCCTACCATTTCCAACAGAGTCTATAATTTTATAATAGGAATTAAATGTACTATTTAATAATTTATATACTTAATAGTTGGTTAACATTACCGATTGGCTCAACATTTTCCTTATTCACCACAAGTGAAATAAAAGAGTATAAAAAAGGGTAAACAAATATATTTAGTCAAACTTCAAAAGTATATTTTTGTTCTGTTCTAATGAATTTTCCGGATCTGAGCCTTATATATATTATTATGAACCCATAGTCACCAAATATACTTGAAACTTATTTCGGTTACATTTTTTACCGATATGAGTATATATATGCGTTAATGTATTATTCGGATGTGCGACTTATTTGGGAGATATCATTAAATACTTTAACGTGATTTCTATGTATTTGAGGCATATTTTGCTTGATATTTTTCTCCATAACATTATTTACAAGAGTTCTATGGGTATTATCGGAAATGGAGCTAATAGGATGCTATGGTCAAATATGGACCGATTTTCACAAAACCCAGTATTATAATTTTTGGATACAATATATTGATCTGTATACAATTTTATTTCGATATCGATATATTTAAAATATTTATAGAGGTTAATGTGTTTTTCGGAAGTGGTCCTTATATGGGAGCTATTACCAATTATCGGCTGATCTTCATAAAATTCAACACATCGATTATCGTATATATGGGAAATATTTATTTGAAATTTTAACCAGATAGAAGCTTTTATAAGAGATTTATTAGTATTTAAGTAATTTTCGGAAATGGACATTATATGGGAGCTATGGTCAAATATGAACCGATATTCACACAATCTAGTAGTATCATTTGTGAATTAATACTACCGATCTCTGTAAAATTTTAATTCGATAACGATATTTTTCAGATATTTATGAAAATTAATGTGTTTTTTGGAAGCGGTCCTTATATGGGAGCTATAACCAATTATGGGCCGATCTTCATGAAATTCCCTACAGCGATTTTCATGTGCATGGGGATTATGCACGTAGAATTTCAACCTGATACCGATATATATATATAAGACATTTAAGTGTATTTAAGTGATTTTCGGAAGTAAACTTTATATGGGGGCTATGGTCAAATAGTGCCCGTTCCAAAAAAAATTGTTCTCGCGATTTCTGTTTGCACAAAACTTAGTTGTGCTTAATTTTGTATGGATACTGCAATTTTATGGGCATTTATATACCATAGCACCATATTTCGGGAAGAAATTTGTATGGGGGCTACTAGAAATTATGGACCGATTCTTTCCATTTTTAACAGAATTTTTTCCTTTTATCATATAAATAATGAGTGCAAAATTTCATGATATTCTCTGCAATGCATTTACCCAAAGTCACAAAAAATCATGTGAAAATTATCAAAATTTTTGGAGGTTGTCTTACATTTTGATCCATAACCCTGGTTCTACCAATTCGATTTTGCTGATTTTCAATACCAAACTGCTTAGAAAAATTATAAACATTTTGGTATACACTTAATTAATTTTGCTTATGTATTTTGGACGTGAGAGTGTTTTACACAGACAGACAGACAGACAGACAGACGGACAGACAGATGGACATTGCTCAATCGGCTTAGAATTTCATAAGGATCAATAATATATATACTTTGTTGGGTCTCAGATGAATATTTCTCAATGTTACACACGGAATGACAAACTTATATATACTCTCTTTCACCACTTGTGGTGGTGGAGGGTATAAAAACGGGGTTTATTTCCTTTAAATAAACCGGATACTTTTGATTGCAAATAAAAAGCAGTTTTAGTAGTTTAAAATTTGTAACAACACTTTATTTATTTAAATGTACAACAACAACAGTTCAAATATTCACTCAGTGTCTTTATACACGTTTATCAATTCGCAGAAATGGACACACACTCTATAACGTACAACCTTAAATGTACAATACAGTTGATGTTAACTATATGATCAACTCAACTCACGACTGCAGTTTCTGCCACCATTTATACACACGCCATCTCTCGGGAATTTTCTACAGTTCTCTTAACGGACATACTAGTACATTCGAATTCCAGAGCCTTCGATGTCATTTATGAATTTTACGTTCATACGGTTTTTGAAAACAATAAGAAAAGTTTTTACACATACCAGTTGAAGAGTAGCAAAGGCCTCCAAATTGTTATTAAGGGTATTGACTCTTGTGTAGATCCTGAGGATATAAAGGCTGCTTTGGAACATAACAGGTTTAAAATAAAAAATGTAGTCAACATTAGAAATCGCGAGAAAATTCCCCAACCACTGTTTAGAGTTGAACTAGAACCAGGTGATGTTAATCTCAAGAAAAATGAAACACACCCAATTTACAATTTAAAATATTTATTGCATCGTAAAATTACGATAGAAGAGCCACATAAGAGATCGGGACCCGTCCAGTGTTTAAATTGTCAAGAATATGGTCATACTAGGGCATATTGCAAATTACCTCCCGTTTGCGTGGTGTGTGGAGAATTGCACGGTTCTACCCAATGCGATAAATCCAAAACCGACTCAAAAGTAAAAAAATGCAGCAATTGTGGCGGAAATCACACAGCAAATTACAGAGGATGCCCAGTATATTCCATAGTTAAGAAAACATTAACACAGAAACCTAGTATTTATCCTGTGCAATCAAAGAACCTAGTTGATACCCATTACCCCCAAATCTCGCAAACCATGAATAATAAAGGTTCATACGCTAGTGTTCTAAGAACAAATCAAACTTTTGCTCAAAACCCACCATTAGGAAGTGAAAATAACCGTAATATCAATGTGGAATTTGCAGACCAACATCCCACTTCTAATTTTAGTCGACTGGAAGCTACAATAGAGACCCTAGTGAAATCGGTTAACAATTTTACCAACTCTATGAGTAATATGATGCAGGAAATGCTTAAAATGCAATCTGTGTTATTACAAGCTATCCTAAATAAGCCATGAACTGTTTGAAAATATGTTTCTGGAATGCAAACGGCATACGCCAACACAAAAACGAACTCGAATATTTTTTAAGAAACCAACAAATTGATGTAATGTTGGTTTCTGAAACTCATTTGACGTCCAGAAGTTCATTTCGAATAAATGGATATGTAATATATGATACCAAAGATCCCAGAGGTAGATCATGCGGAGGCTCGGCAATTTTAATAAAAGCTCGAATCAAACACTACTTAATGTGTGATCTTTGCGAAGATTATCTTCAAGCTACTACTATCTGTCTTGAAGATTTTCATCGAAACTTAGTGATTTCATCGATATACTCACCCCCTAGATTTTCAATTACAGAAAGTCAATATAATAGATTTTTTAAATCACTAGGCCCCCGTTTCCTGGCAGCTGGCGATTATAATGCTAAGCACACATTCTGGGGATCACGACTGATTACCCCTAAAGGTCGTGTTTTGTTTGATACAATTTCTAAAATGGGTTTGAATGTGATTTCGAGCGGCCAACCTACTTACTGGCCTACTGACCCGCGAAAAATACCGGATGTTATTGATTTTAGCGTGATGAAAAATATCCCTGGAGAAATGATTCAAGTTGAATCCTCGCTGGAACTATCTTCAGATCACTCACCCACTATTGTTACTTTATTGAGCCCCCGAGAAATTGTATCCCCGACTGGTAATTTAGCGAAGACAGGCACAAGAATTAATTGGCTCAAATATAAAAAATACCTTAGTACACATTGCTCGGAAAACATACCGCTAAGAACACCAGAAAACATCGATCACTCTCTTATCAATTTCGATAAAAATCTCAAACTGGCTGCTCAACATGCTACCCAAACCCCCCGACAAATCAGATATAATAGAATTTATTCTGCAGATGTCGAACGGCTCTTAAATGAAAAAAGAAGAGTTCGAAGAGAGTGGCAATTGCACAGATCCCCCCAACTCAAATCGAAGCTTAAAGATTGTATAAAAAGACTTAAAAAGCTCTTGGAATTTCGAAAAATGGAATCATTGAATAAATATCTAGAAAGCCTGGACGCAACCCCGCAATCGGATTACTCATTATGGCGAGCCACAAAAAGTCTTAAAAGACCTGTCATATGTAAGCCCCCCTTGCGAAATTCAAGTGGCGGTTGGGCAAGAAATGATACTGAAAAAGGGAATCTGTTTGTTAATCATTTGAAGCAAGTATTTACCCCGAACACATCAAATGAAACTATTGAGTTGCCACCTGTTGTACCCCATTTTGGAGCAGCCGTACCCCTACGTTTTGAGATTCGAGAGATCGAAAAGGCTATTGTTGATTTAAACTCCAAGAAAGCACCTGGTATTGACAAAATCAGTAACAAGATGCTTATGGAGCTACCCCGGATAGCAATAAAAATAATTCTTTTTATTTTTAATGCTATATTACGCCTTGAATATTATCCTCCAGAATGGAAGGTTTCACTGGTTACCATGATACCTAAGCCGGGAAAAGATCACACAAAAGTAGAATCATATAGACCAATCAGCCTATTGTCTAATATATCAAAGCTATTTGAGAAGATACTCATGAACAAGTTGTACCCGATGTTAATTGAAAACAATTGTATACCGAATCATCAATTTGGATTTAGAAGAAAACACAGTACTATCGAACAAACCCATAGACTTGTAAATATTGTAAGAAAAGCGTTTGAGGAAAAGAAATATTGTTCCGCTCTCTTTATCGACATTTCTCAAGCGTTTGATAAAGTATGGCATGATGGTTTAATATACAAACTGAGTCAAAATTTACCCGCAAACACACATAAGCTATTGAAAAGCTATTTAACTGGTCGAACATTTAAAGTTAAAGAAGGAGACTTTTTAAGTAGTCCCCAACCCATTGAAGCTGGAGTTCCCCAAGGCAGTATCCTGGGACCCTTTTTATATTTGATATATTCGTCTGATATGCCAACTAACAATCGCACGCATACATCAACATTTGCAGATGATACTGCTATTCTAAGCATTCATGAAAACCCTGAAGAAGCGTCTCGTTACTTACAAAATCACATATTTGAATTAGAAAACTGGTTAAAACAATGGAAAATTAAAGTCAACGAGCAAAAATGTACACATATAACATTTACATTACGTAGAGAATCATGCCCCCCCATTCATATCAATAACCAAACAATAATCCAACAATCGGAAGTTAAATACCTCGGAATACATCTCGATCGTCGTCTTACATGGAAAAGTCATATAGATGCAAAATTGACTCAAATGAAATTGAAATCAATTCAAATTAATTGGCTCATTGGCAGAAACTCTACGCTTAGTCTAGATTGCAAACTTCTACTTTATAACATGATCATAAAACCGATATGGTGTTATGGCATACAGCTATGGGGCACGGCCTCAGCGTCAAATGTAGAAAAGATCCAAAGACGCCAAAACAAGTTTTTAAGAATGATTACAGATGCCCCCTGGTATATCAAAAACGCGAATATACACAAAGATCTAAACGTGCCCCTTGTAAAAACTGAGATCACGAAAAATGTGGAAAGATATTTAAAAAAACTTGAAATTCACCCAAACCCACTGGCCCGCAACATATTGAATAACCGTGGCCACACTCGATTAAGAAGGAGGGACACAGCTGACCTAAGACTAGAAGGAAGAATGCCTATTTAATAAAAGCAACAATCAATAAACAATTTTTCGTCCGGCACTGGCTGGACTAATTAATTATAATTATTAGATATAAGATTTGAAATACTTGTTGTTAGTTCATTAAGTAATGAAGATACAATAAATAAAAAATTAAATTGAAAAAAAAAAAAAAAAATACGGTGGTATATGGGACGATCTTCTCAAATTAATAATAAATATATCTCAATATAGTGTTATACACATTATTTAATCTTTGAGTGTTTTGATAATCAGAACTTGCGAAAATTTCGCAACCATGTAAAAGTGTTGGAAGCAGATAAGTTTTAGCTAGCAACATTCGTATATGTACTGGAGTTAGATGCTGCTGGGTTTTCCAGTGCGCGAGGCATCGAAAAAGTTTTACATGCAGCGGTGATAATATGATAAGACCAAGATTTATTAACAACTAGCTTGACCCGGTGCGCTTCGCAACCCCTGTCGTAGTAAGAAAAATATGTAGGGATCTTATTAAAAAAATCGGTTTTCCCCCTGTTTATCCCTTTCTGGTCCAAGTATTGAAAAAAAGTTATAGCCTATTGACGCTTTCAAGTAAGGATCTATCTATTTTCCAAATTTCAATAAAATCAGTTCTGCCGTTTAGGCGTGATGCTCAAACAAACAAACAAACTTACAAAGACACTTATATATAGTTATATAGATTTCAATACGTTAGTTATTAAGAATGACGTCAGGAACAATATGTGTTTGAGTAGAACAAGAAATTATAAAACATTTGGATTTTGTAGGATTTAAGCAAAGCCCATTCGACATAGCCCATTGATGAATTTTTAATAAGTCAGAGTTCAGTTTTATAAGAGATTCATTTTTTTTGCTGGTGCTGCTACTTAGATATAGTTGTACATAATCTGCAAACATATGAATTTTGCAGTGCGACAATCGTTGAGGTAACTCATTTATATATACTGAGAAAAGGAGAGGTCCTAAGATTGATTCTTGAGGAACTCGTTTAGTTACAGGTAGCAGGTTAGATAGTTAGTCTTTTAAGTATACATATTGGTATCTAATTTCCAGATAAGAGGACATAAGATACGTTGCATGTAAGTTAAAATAAAACAGGGTTTTTTGTTTCATTCAAAGCATATTATAGTTTACCATATCAAATGACTTAGAATGATCCAAAAGAGCTAAGAACGTAATATTTCCACTGTCAATATAGCCTCGAATTTCTTCAGACACATCAATAAGAGCGGTAATACAGCTATAGTTAGGATGAAACCCTGATTGCCTATTTGTTAGAAGACTATTAGCACATACATAATCAACAATTTGTTCATATTGTTACGTTTATACCTTTAAAAACGGGGTTTATTTCCTTTAAATAAACCGGATACTTTTGATTGCAAATAAAAGCAGTTTCAGTCGTTTAAAATTGTATCAACTCGTTATTTATTTAGAATGTACAACAACAACAGAATTAAATAGTCACTCAGTGTCTTTATACGGGAATCTTCTACATTGCTCTTAACGGACATACTAGTACATTCGAATTCCAGAGCCTTCGATGTCATTGCCAGCAGCCCAAACATTTAGTGTTGCCATACTTACAAACAATGCCAATAAACGCGTGCTACTGATGGACGTGCCTTCAAACATGATGAATGCTGCAGGCAATCGCTACAGACCGTTGAATTCAAGTCGTCATTGCACATTCGTAACAATATAATAACCTTTCAAGTACTTTTGATAAGTATGCAAGTATTGTTATAGGACGCTAATCATTCTTATTTTTGGGTACGGGTATAATTTTAGCACATTCCCAACTTAGCGGGAAAAAACTTTTAGTTATAATTGTGTTGAAGACATTTGTTAGTAAAGGTAATAATACAGAAAGAACAGCATTAAGAAATTTAGGATGAATATTATCAGGACCAACTGCATTCGATTTTATATTAAAATATACATTAAATACATCAGCTTGCGTAACACATCTAAAGGAGAATGAATTTAATAGTATTGTAGAACTTATAGGACTTACACTGGAATAATACTTTGAGTTCTTCAGCAGCAAGAAAATAAATTAAAGTAGTACGGATTTTGCGCATTTAATTAGTTTATTCACAGATTTTCCCGCATTTGTGCACTCAGTTGTAGATTATCAGTTTTAAAGCATTTCCAACATTTAGAAGCATAATCACGCTACTGAATTTTTGTCTTAATTTGTCCATTAAACCAAGGTTTAGCATTTTTGTGTGATACTGTTTTCAATGGTACAGTTCTACTAAATATTTCAGCAAGATTTTCTTTTCGGACATAAAATATATGTCTGCATTATTTAATTCATTGAACATAATGGTCAAAAATAAAATACACACGTTTATATGAAGACGATTCGCAACTACTTTTGCCACTGTAGCCGAATTAGGCTAATTTCTATTTTTGTCAACCACAAAACAGAAATAGTGCTAATAATATAATAACAAATTTTATTGTTTTTTTTTTTACTTTATTAAGAGAACTTTCTGATAACCATATTGGAATAAATTA
Source organism: Calliphora vomitoria (assembly GCA_942486065.2). NCBI lineage: Eukaryota > Metazoa > Arthropoda > Insecta > Diptera > Calliphoridae > Calliphora > Calliphora vomitoria. Next base: position 93,065,673 of record OW818031.2, read on the forward strand.
ATAACAGGTACACATATCTTAATTACTTTGGAATTTTGTACGGTTATTTTTTATTCAAGTAAAAAATAAAAGTGACACCACTGAATTATAAATCAGCTGTTTGCTTTGTAGCTATCGTCTTTAAAATAATTCAGTAGCTGCCACACGACTACAACTGCAGCCAGCAACATTTGTGCTCTTGTAGTCGTGTAGTCGTGTAGCCTGCTGTCTTCAATGTGTTTAATGCATTACCTATAATTGATCTTTGGGCAGCCTTTTTGGTGCATTGAGAATATTTTGTAAATTCTCATTATTGAATTCCTCATCAGAGAAGTTTTCCGTTCTGTTGTCGTCGTGGGTGTTGTTGTAACTAATTTTGTTTATTTTATTTTTAATAGTTTATTGGCATATTGCAATTTAGAAATATGAGTTCAATGAACTTGTATGTTTTTGGTTTTAATTTGAGAAAATATGCAGATCCAGTTGTTGTAATATTGTTAAGGTTCTTTATTTGTTTTGTTTACACTTGATCACAGTTTATTTATTTTATTGTCTTTTATACAACGGAACATCAAAAGTATAATATTATTTCTCTTCTAGAAAAAAATTATTCGGGCTCAGGTATATTTTGTATATGTTTCTGAAATAAATATAACTTAAATAAAGAGTGAGTCAAAAAAAACTTATACACACTATTCCAGTCAAAACTTATCCTTGGTCCAACAAATCATTATTTTTTTTATCACGTTAGCTTTTAAAACTATGTCTTTATATGATATTATATTTTTTAAATAATTCATTTAAAACTGTTTCGGTCGAAAAAAAAATACGTAAAAAATAACTTAAACTTTTCAAAAAAATCCAATATGGACTTTTAAAAAAATAGCAAAAGATTTGGAGGTTCATCATCACACAGTTTCAAATACCATTAAATAGATTAAAGAAGACTTGAATATTGAAAGAAAACCTGGAACAGGCAAAATAAGTCGAACAATTCTTTCGAAGAGCACCGAACACTTCTATCTGAAAAGCAGCTCGTAAATTTAAATTCTCTAATTCTTTTGTGTGCAGAGCAAATCCACCCAACTATCCAGATCTTTGGCCCGTGGAAAGGTATTGGGCTCTTGTAAAAAAGTTATTCAGGAATACAGGAAAGGTATACCAGGACATGTCAGATTTTAAGCGTAAGTGGACATCGTCCAAAAAATTAACGGAAGCAACCATAAAATCTTAGTATATTTATTTGTTATATTTTAATGTTTAATTTTTATGTTTAATGAATTTGTACAATATTTGAATAAATTTACGTATTCTTGAGAATTTTTATATGGAACGGTTTAAGGCAATGGAAGAAGTTATCAATCCATTGATTAAATGGGCTTTCGTTCTATATAGGTACCAAATTGAATTATGATATTTTAATCCATTCGAATTCACATTTTAAATGTTTGTTCACGAAAAATCATGAAATTCCAGGAATTTATATTAAATTTTATACTGAAAATTCGTAGGATACATTTTTGTCTTTAAAATATTAATCCGCTAGTCCTTAGGTTTTTACTAATGCCAGTTACTTGTATATAATGCTTATATTTATGTATTCTTCAGGCTCAGACTAACAAACCTAGCATTCTCTTAAAATTTTTAACATGTTTTGGTACATTGTATGCAAAATGTGTTTATGTATGTTTATTTCAAACAGTAACGTTTGTGTTCAGAAATATAATTCGCTAAATTAAAATTTGTTTGTGATGTGAAGTCCTACTATATTTTTAATATTTCTTTATATTCCATACAAAATAAACGATTTATTTAAATATTTTCAATATAAATAAAAAAATGAGTTTGTTTTAAATGCTCTTTTTTAAATTTATTAAAACTATGTTTGTACCTATTTGATAAAATAAAGAACGACTGTACCAAATGAAACAAATATTTCTGTGAAAATAATGCATAGTTTTTATTCGTCAATAACATCTAAACTGCTGAGCTGATTGTTTTGAAATTTAACAAGATTTATTATCATAATATGAAAAAAGTCTTAAGCTATGTTTTTCTTAGAAATTTGGTTTAATAAAGTGATGTTTGTAACCTTGTATAGAAACCACCTTAAAGTATACAAATATAATCTTAATCATTTTCTTAGCCGATTTAAAAAAGACACTTCGTTTGGCTGGCTGTCTTGGGCACAAACGAACCTTATTAACATTTATTGTGTATGATCATAATTTAGTATGGTACGGCTCACAAATTGTTAAGAACACAATATTGACAAGAGGATTGTTCATATTTTTGACCATTTTTGAGTTATTAGAATTATGTCTCAGGTGTTTATATTGTCATACGCCGTGAAATTTTAGCTTTTGCAATTTACACACGTTATCATTCGCACTACATTTCGCCAGCGTATTCAGTAACAAAAAATAGTCGGATATTCGTCTTAAGTTTTTGAAAATAAAGTCAAGTAAAATATATCACTTCGATGGCCACATGTAATGCTGAATGTGGGCGTTTGGTATTTTCGTTCTCTCTGATGATGAAAAAAAGCGAAAATTGAGAGTAAACTCCATTATAATTCTTAATAACAAATTGAGAGCAGTACTAAAAGAGCTCTGTGGTTTAGTGATTAGCGCATTTGACTATAAAACGAGGGGTTATGTCATAGAGAATTATACATAGAGACGAGACACTCCGTATTGTCAAACAAAAATAAAACAAATCATATGTCTGATGAATACATTGTATTTTGTTGTTGTATCAGACAAAATACATTGTATTTTGTTGTTGCAAGAGTTAGGTTTTTGACAACAGACATAGGTTTTTGACAATTCCGTCGCATCTCTATGTTACTCTATGGGTTATGTGTTCAACCCCTCTCTTAAAAATTTATTCTTAATTTTTTTTCTCAAATGCTGGAGTATTCGTACTATTGAATTTAATAGTGAAGTGTTATGCAGAGTGTGCCAATCGGCCACCTGCAATGACATCCCCGTGTTAAATGCACCAGTCAATAACGTTGCGAGTGAGTTGAAAATTCACTAGTGGTAGTTCTCAGTGGCTAACTAATTCAACGTAGCAGAACTAGTTCAATGAACTGCGGGGTAAACACACATAGATCGGCAAATCACCTGTCAAAGACCTAACTCAGTTGTAAAAAATCGAAGTGCTGAGAATGTATTAGTAAAAAAAAACTATAAAAAAGAAAAACAACACTTGTTGTGTGATTATTTTGAGTAAATTTTTTGTTTAAGTTTTTTTATAGTTTCCGTTCTATGTATATTTTTCTATGTCCTATGCATGCACAAATTTTTGATAAATAAATAGAAATTTTAACAAACTTACAATAAATTATAAAATATCGCAACAGTAGAGGTAGATTAAAATCAAAATTTAAAAATTTTCAGTAGAGGCAAAAAACTATTTTTTCTTAATACATTACAATGAAAGTAGAAGACGGATACAATTGTATTTTTAGGCGAAAGAGTAGAGAAAATGATGTAAGATTTTTACAGTGGGTAGATATGATCACTGTACATCAATTTCTTGCAAAAAGTCAAAATCGAAAATTTTTAAGTTGACTCTCTTTAGAGGAACCAATTCGATATATGATATGAGACAATTTAATGTATATTTTTATTGTAATTTTAAAGATTCGAATTTCTAGTGTCCACTATTAAGAGATTTTACTGTACCAGCATGAATTTTGGTGAAAGAATGGCAATACTGCCGACATGAACTTTTCACAAAACATGTCAATAAAATCATAATTCAACTGAGCAAGTTCAACAAAACAATACATTGAAATAATAAAAAAGAAATTGCAAGACACACGAGTGGGCATGTGCTGCATGCATGTTTCTATCAAGGACCTGAGAAAACAATACAATAAAAAAGAAACAAACTTTACAAAATTAGGACATTTAAAATACTCGAATCAATGTTTTTTCTTTTTTTGTGAAACATTTTCATTGTTCAGACCTCTGTCATACACAAGAACAAAACAAGCGCATGAAGCATCAAAATGAAATACACATACATACATACGTATATCTTTAGTAAAATAATGAAAACCATTGTAGATTTAAATGAATATTAAATATATACTTTAAATTTAATGATTCGTTTCTACTCATATTTGCAAACATATATTTAGTGTTACCAAATCTTATAAACATATTGAATTTTATTTTTAACAAGCATATGAAACCAATTCAACGGCAGACAACTGCTTGTAATTAAATAAAACAACATGAATAATGAACAATTTCTTCCTTTTTCATTTGATTTTAGGTGCTAATTCATGTTTTCGGTTCATTCTCCTTTAACTACATGCTTATATTTACAAGGCAATAGCAACAATATTGTAAATACTGAAAGAACAAAATTTAAATGTATCCGTCTGTGCAAAAGAATTTCTGCGATAATTCATGAATAAAACAACAGCAGACACTTGAGATTCTAGCAAAACGACAACAGCAGGAGCAGTGGCAGCAATAGTTGCAATAACCAGAAAAGCAGGCATCAGACAAAGACAGACGGACGGACGGGACAGATGGTATTTTTAAGAGCGGCAACTAACACTTGCAACTCAAATTGCAATAACCAACCTACCAACACACTAGCAACAAACTAACTAACAACAAGCAATAAAACTTTCATAAACACGCCAAAGTAATTAGAAGGAAACTTTAACCCAATTTGCCTCTGCACTGAATAATACAAATATCAACAACTGCAACAAAAATAGCAACTAAAAAAACACAGCAAGCACTGCTACATAGCCACTCACTAACATTTACATCCATACGCCAAACAATCGGGCATACACTAACTGCTAGACGAGAGAGAGAGACAGAGATTATAAGAAGGAAGTAAAATTACAACAAGTACAACACTAACAAATATAATAAACTAAACAACAAGAGCAAGAACAAGGAGCTGCAGGAAGCAAAACCAACAAACAAATTTGGGACAACCCCTGCTGGCCAAAGTGCATGGAATTTTCATGTGATTTAGGAAGTGCGAACGTGGGCCGAAGCCAGAGATAACAAAATGCAGAAGGAAAATAATACAACAATAGAAAATTGCCAATATGTGGGCCCATATCGTCTGGAAAAAACACTCGGCAAAGGACAAACGGGTACGTATTCATACATATGCCAAATTTACAAATAAATCTTTTGTATGCACTTACTTACAGTTGCGTTAAAAAAAATATTAAGAGAGCCAAGACAGAATGTTATATTTAACTATTAGGAATGTACATTAATTATTGTATTTTTCTCTAAAAATTTTAGTTAAATCGTATTTTATATAGGCAAAAACAAAAAAAATTCTATAATCTAACTTAATTACAAATTAAGGAAAACATTAGCATAATTATAGGAACCATATATTTTTGGTCAAAAATCACAATTTTTGGTAAAACAAATTTTAAGTTATGTTAGTTTAATATTTCTTATTGAACTTAATAAAGTTTAATTGCTTGTTTTTTTTATAACATTCTTGTAAGTTCTGGATTTACAGTACTTTTAATAACAATTGATATAAAGGATATATAGAGGTTAAGAATTGTGGAACCGCTGATTTTTTTCCAAATAAATTTAAAACTATTTTTATTTTGTTTTAAAGTTATTTGGAAAAAATAATAGAAAAAGGTAAAATTGTATATTAAAATCTATTTATATTTCAATTACACAATAAATTTAAATTGACCTTTTTCATATTGAATAAAATTAAATATAAAACCGGTCAACAGGACCCCTTAACAAAGTCAGACGCAAATGCCATGGTTAAAACACTATATAATTATACATATAATATAATTATAAAATATGTTTCAGATGTGCCCTAATTAACAACTGAAAGAATTGACGTAAATTTTTTTAAGAATATAAAATATTCTTAATACTTAATACTGACAGAGGGGCTCGTGGAAATTTTGAAATGCCAGCATTTAGGAAAATTTCCTATTTTCCCACAAATTTGTCACTCTAATAGGGAGGTCACACGGTATGTATTGCATGTGTTTTGTGACATGTAGTGGAACATTTATCCACATGTAAACATGTACATACCGTGTGATCCATATGAAACTTTGTGTATGTAAAATACATGTGTATGCCTTATGACATTGTTGGGAATTAGAACATGTTCTTTTTTCGTGTGTTTAACGGTTGGTCAATTCACAAGGTCTCTTATCAGGCTTAACCGACTCTTAGACATTCGGCGTTGGTCTCTGCTGGTTCGCTACGATAACACAAAAAACATAGCATATAAAGTAGTATTATTTTAGGACATTTTTTGCTTGAAAAACAATAAAAACCATTTTGAAATATTAGGACATTATGACAATATGACATGATAAGAGACCTTGTGAACTGAGCAAATGTGTATTTTGAAATATAAAGCAAAATAAAGAACACAAAACAAAAAAAAAAAAAAAAAAAAGTAGAGAAGAATCATAAAAACAAAAATGTTATAAACTAATAGAGGTTATGTCCAACTCAATTACATATGGGCAATTCCATGTCATCGTACGCGACATTTGTACGCCTATAGAGTAGAATAGATTTTGCACAAATAAGAGTATCTGAAAAATAATTTGGTCTTTATGTTCCATTCAGAGGGTACAACATTTAAAAATAAAATAAGTCCTTTCGAAACATTGTTGTCCAAAACATCGAGCGAAATAAGGGTATGTCGTACGTGACATAAAACGGAAGTAATTTTGAGGTACATGTAGAAATATGCGATAATTTGCAAATCGTGAGAGGCGTTATGCTATCTTTTAATTTCTTACACTAAACCAAATATTTTTGCTTTACAATCCGTCATATTTAAATAAAACAATCTTTGGATGATTTTATAATAAATAAAATTTAATATCGTACGTTATACACCGTACGTGACAGATTTTTCTCTTATACAAAAGTAATCCTCCTATCAAAAAATGCTATAAATTTTGCGATTGGCCCCTAATGTCAGTTCTGTTTTGACATTTGTGTAGTAAACACATGCGAAATACACGTTAATAAACAATGTTACGCTACACTGCTCCAGAACGCGGAATATTGCTGACTATTTATTTGATCAATAATCGGTCGGTGACTTTGGCACAACGTGAATTTCGTCGCAGATTTCCTGGTCGTCCAACGCCTACTGGTGAAACACTGCGACGTTAAGCCGTTCTGCAGAGAATATTGCTGCTGTAGCCGAGGATGTCATAGAAGCGCCGTCGACATCGACCAGATGACGTGCCACGCAATTGGGTATCAGTCGACGGTCTTTACAGCGAATTTTGGTACAGGATTTGAAGATGTTTCTGTACAAAGTCCAGACGGTGCATCAGCTGTTAGCTGCTGACGGCCAATCACGTCTAACATACGCTCAAGCCATCCTTAATCACCACAAAGAGGAAGATGATTTTTTATCAAAAATAATCATGAGTGATGAGGCCCATTTCCATCTTAGCGGGTACGTAAATAAGCATAATTTACGCTTCTGGGGCACTGAAAATCCGCGTGTAATCCACGAAGAGCCATTACACCCGCTCAAAGTCACTGTATGGTGTGCTGTTTTTGCTGGAGGAGTCATCGGACCTTTTTTCTTCGAAGTCGTCGCGGGCCAAACGGTTACTGTGAATGGTGAGCGCTACAGAGCAATGATCAACGAGTTCTTTTTGCCGCAACTTGATGAATTGGGATTGGAAAACATGTGGTTCCAACAGGATGGTGCAACGGCACACACTGCACGTGCCACAATCGATATGCTGAAAGATGCATTTCCCGGCCGCCTAATGTGCCGTTTTGGCGATTTGCACTGGCTAGCAAGATCGCCTGATTTGACCGCTCCAGAATTCTTTTTGTGGGGCTTTTTGAAGTCACGGGTTTATGTCAACAAGCCTCAGACTCTTGCAGCTCTTAAAGACAATATCCGTCAAGAATGTGAGGACCTATCGGCGGAAGTTTTGGCCAAAGTGATGGAAAATGACATAAAAATGGCTCAAATGACAATCAACTGTGGCGGCGGCCATTTACATGACATCATATTCTCGACTTGATGTAAAAAAAAATTAAAAGACCAAATAAAAATAATCCACAAGAAGAATCAAAGTTTTTCATTTTTTTTTTTAATTACAGCCAAAAAACATCGGAAGTTTACTTTTGCGCCACCTTGTACATTCTAATAGTGTTAAATAAGGCTTATTTTCCTAACATTTGCCTATAAAATGTCAATTAGACAATGTCGTTTAAAATCAATGGTTTCAGCTGCAGATATGCAGCAGAAGGAATTGGAATTTTTTTTTTAAATTTACAGCAATGATGAAAAAACCTTCTAAAAAGGAATAATATCAGAAAAGAAAAATTTGTATATATAAAGGATCTTTCATTAAGCGCTATTTAAAGACCCATTATTACCTTAAGTTTAATTTATAAATTTTCTAAAAGTATGAATACTATGAAGTAAAAAGTATACAATTACTATCCGTCCTGTATTTCTATTATTTTAAACTATGTTGTATTTTTCTACATATTGAAATTCACATATAAATATGTATGTATATTAACTGATGTATTGCAACTTACATGCATAAAGCCAAAAGTGCAAAGTTGCTGCAACATTTAGATAAAGAAAATAAATTTAAAAAATGGGTGTATTTTGTAACAAACATATAAATATTTCACACACATTTCTCTCATGTTATATTTGGTGCATTAAAAGTAATTAAAGTAAGTTGCAGCATATAAATATTTAAAGATTTTATTATCTTTGGCACTTAAATGAATATGAAAGGAAAATAAATAGTGTGAATAGTGCTCAAAGATTTAATACTTAGTAAATTATTTAATAATAAGTTACAGAATTAAAAGACATTTATGTTTGAATTTTAAAATTCTTATGTAGCTTGAATTTATAGGAAACTTTACATAAAATTCATTGTATGTATAAATTAATCCTTAGATTATTTTGTAATATGACAAATTCCAACGCAAACCTTATTTGTGGTAAATTTTATTTTGATATTTACAAGGAATCAGGAATCTCTTTATATGGGAGGTAATTAAATACTTGTTTACTATAACCAGATATATAATTGATACGTTAACCATATTATGGTAAATAGTTACTGTAACTGTAATATTGTTAAAACACTTTTAAAAATGTGTAAATGGTTACGAAAACATGCACAACTATATTTTTACTCTGCGTGCATAAAAAAATGTTTCGTTCCAATCGATTTTGTTCATTTCTGGCAGCATTGCCGCTGAATATTCGGCATAATATTCGGATGCACTTTGACTTAAAACATTATACCGGTTTATCTTATTGGGTTCTTTTTTGACCTTGTAATTCCTGCTTCTTTTAGAAATACTTGTTCTAAATTTCATCTTTCTGTTGCACAGTGGGGCAGAATCAAAATTTTTTGGAAATGAATCTGACATTTCTAAACCGCTGGTCCGATCGGGATAAAATTTGACGTGGGCGTAGCCAAAGAGTATCTGAGTTTAAGTTATTGAAATGGATCCTACAAATGCTCCAGGGGCGGCGCTATGGGGGCTCAAAGTAGGGTACCTTCGACATGTAAAACTTTTAAACACGTGCCATTTTTTGTTTCGTATTCGATTTCAAAGATTTGTATATTTTTGGAAAGCGCTCGGCTAGGTCTTGAAAAAACATGCTTGCGTGTGCTATTTATCCCCTATAATTTCCGAGTTATAGGCATTTCAAAATTGAACTTTTAAAATTTTGCCATACCTTGGTACGCCTTTTTAAAGATATAGGGCTTAATTTTGACCTGAATGGACTCAAATTTCTTTTGCTAGTTAGACAACTAAATTATCAATAACATACAAAAGATTTCAGGGCAATATCGATTATGGATCCAAAAATAAAAGATTTTCAATTTAAAAATTCAAAAAATAGTAGATTTTTGGACGAAACTCTTTTTTTATTAAAAAAAAACTTTCTTTAAAAACATATAACAATTTTATATTTTCCTGTAAGATATCTTTACGGAAAACATCTTGGTATAAAAGACATGTCCTGTTTTTTGAATATGTCAGCCGTACGCCCTTCGGAATTTGACCTATTTTTTATCAAAATTTCAAATTTGGCCCACATTTTCTAAAATCCCAAAGCTGGGATCAAAAAACTGAAAGCAGCCTTGGAAACCTTAATGTGATTCTTATTTACTTTTAAAGTATTCTTCCAGCCCCAAAGGAAATGTAGAACCTGTGGGCAAAATTGTAAAAAATACCATTTTAGGGATTTTCGTTCCAATTTTTATGAATTGGGGGATTCGCTTTAACCTTTTGAAAAGTTTTTTTACACTTTGTTGTTTAGAATGAGAAGTTTAAAAAATCGTCCAAATTTCCTATAGTTTTGTTAATAAATACAGATTTTATTACATATTACATATTTACTGAGTTTCTAAAACTAAAAATTGTATTAAAATTTTAATAGGATTGCAAATATTAGGAACAATTTGATCCACAATTATTCCGAACTAATTTGTTTATACACGTTAATTCTTTGTCTTACAAAAAAAATTTCAAGTCAATATCTCAATTAGATTCAAAAATATCCCACTTTAAAACTCCGTTCTTCAATAAAATTTCACATTTTATGGCACGTGTTTAAACATTTTACATGTCGAAGGTACCCTATTTTGAGCCCCCATAGCGCCGCCCCTGGAGCATTTGTAGGGTCCATTTTAATAACTCGAATACTCCTTGGGTACGCCCATGTCAAATTTTATCCCGATTCGACCAGCCGTTTACAAATGCCAGATTTATTTCCAAAAAATTTTGATTCTGCCCCGCTGTGCGTTGTTAAGTCCCTGTGACGATTCAGTTGGTTTAAAACACAAGGCAATTGGAACCACATATTACTGATGTCAAGTCCATCAACTTCTGTGCTTTTCATACAAATATTTGAAATGGGACCGCTCCAAGGATCCAGTCACGTAGTGTAATCCAATTGCATAAATATATAATAGCACACTTTGAAAGTGAAAAACCAGTGTGTAACACAAAATTCTTTAAAATTATTGCTAGGAATTTATTTTCATCCTTGTTGAATATTATTTAGCTTATGAATTAGCTAGTAATGTGAATGTACATAAAAAAGTAAACGTTATAAGAATGTAAATATTTTTTCATCAACGGTAATGTTATACATGCATACATAGTTACTGTATTTGCAAAAATGTGTAAATTAATATCATAAGGTACGGTCACACATGGCAAATATTTACCCAAAAAAGCATAACCACTATTTTTAGCACAAGTTTGTTTGACGCTGTTTACTTTTGCAAGTGTTTTGTAACATGAAACTAAATTGCGGGATTCACACGGTCTGCTATTAGGTCATATTGTCATAATGTCCTAATATATTGTGATACAAGGTGTCGCAAAAGTAAACTTCCGATGTTTTTTGGCTGTAATTAAAAAAAAATTAAAAACTTTGATTCTTCTTATGGATTATTTTTATTTGGTCTTTTAATTTTTTTTTACATCAAGTCGAGAATATGATGTCATGTAAATGGCCGCCGCCACAGTTGATTGTCATTTGAGCCCTTTTTATGGCATTTTCCATCACTTTGGCCAAAACTTCCGGCATTCTTGACGGATATTGTCTTTAAGAGCTGCAGGAGTCTGAGGCTTGTTGACATAAACCCGCGACTTCAAAAAGCCCCACAAATAGAAGTCTGGAGCGGTCAAATCAGGCGATCTTGCTGGCCAGGGGAATGCACCCTTCAGCATATCGGTTGTGGCACGTGCAGTGTGTGCCGTTGCACCGTCCTGTTGGAACCACATGTTTTCCAATCCCAATTCATCAAGTTGCGGCAAAAAGAACTCGTTGATCATTGCTCTGTAGCGCTCACCATTCACAGTAACCGTTTGGCCCGCGACGTCTTCGAAGAAAAAAGGTCCGATGACTCCTACAGCGAAAACGGCACACCATACAGTGACTTTGAGCGGGTGTAATGGCTCTTCGTGGGTTACACGCGGATTTTCAGTGCCCCAGAAGCGTAAATTTTGCTTATTTACGTACCCGCTAAGATGGAAATGGGCCTCATCACTCATGATTATTTTTGATGAAAAAAAATCTTCCTCTTGGTGGTAATTAAGGATGGCTTGAGCGTATGTTAGACGCGATTCGCGGTCAGCAGCTAACAGCTGTTGCACCGTCTGGACTTTGTACGGAAACATCTTCAAATCGTGTACCAAAATTCGCTGTAAAGACCGTCGACTGATACCCATTTGCGTGGCACGTCGTCTGGTCGATGTCGACGGCGCTTCCATGACATCCTCGGCTACAGCAGCAATATTCTCTGCAGAACGGCTACTCCGGGGTCTGCCACGCCTGGCAGCATCTCGTGTTGTGCCAGTCTCTTCGAGCGCGAACGGCTAAACGTCGCAGTGTTTCACTTTTGCGCCACCTTGTAGTTTTAACAAATTTTTGTTATGTTTCAAACAAAAAAGTTCTAAACTAATAAGATTTTTTCTATTGTTGAAATAAATAACAATTTTTTTGTTTAAAACACAACAACAATTTGTTTAAACTATCATAATATATTAGGACATTATGACAATATGACCTAATAGCAGACTGTGTGAATCCCCCAAATATATATTGTCAGTTGATCTAATAACAAAACTAAACAAAACGAAATAACAAAATACATTTCAGTTAGTGGTTACGTATTTTACGGCAAATATTTGCCATGTACACTGTACACAGCTGTGTGTCAGTAAATTTTTATTTAAATAAATATTTATGTACATTCAAAAAAAGTTATGGATGTTCCCAAATAAAATTCAATGATACCATTTATCAAAATGTTTATCCTGGGTTCAGTATTTGGTTAGCTGGATCAAAATATAAAATGGTCGTCTTTTAAGGTTTTTATAATTTAAAGACGACATTGAAAGCGCATTTCAAAGATCTTTCACACGGTGCCAATATTTGATATGTTGTCTTTGGAGATATAAGAAAAAATATCATAAAAACCTTAAAAAGGAGCTTCTTATCCTTTGATCCAGCTTACCAAATTTTAAGAAACTTTAATTTTAGTTGGAAATCTATACAAACGGGCCTCCCTAATGTACATACATATGTACTTAAGATTTTTTTTACAAACTTCCTAAACATTCTATACTATACATACATATGTACCTTTTTATAAAGCTATTTAATATAATAAAAAATAATGTTAGTAAATGTATGCATTCACAATAATTTCATTATTTTCTCCTTTATGTTTTGCTTTCATTACAGGTCTGGTCAAATTGGGAGTACATTGTGTAACTGGGAAAAAAGTGGCCATTAAAATAATAAATCGTGAAAAATTAAGTGAATCTGTGTTAATGAAGGTGAGTTATATATATATTTAAATATAAATACTATGATTTGAAAATGGTTGTTAAAACACGTGTCCTAATCAATCGACCTCAGCAACAACTACTTACAACATAAATATGTCAGCATGTTTTCCTCAAACGAATTCTTGTACTTGTAATGTTTTCAAAATTTGTTTATCCTTATTGCGTGAGAGATCAAATAAACTTGAGGTTTAAATGTCGTCATGTTTTATTTTCATCACGCAATCCAATTAAAAGTAGTTTACCTTGTCCTCTATTCCACAAACACTGGCAATCTAATTCAAACCAAATCTTTCCCCATTCTCTGAAAGAGTTTTCCTTTAAAGTTTTCTTGTGTTGTTGTTGTTGTTGTTGTTATTAGTTGTTGTGTTTTAGTTTCCCTTTCCCTTAAAGTGATATTAATTTTTTTATTTAGTTTGCTTTACTTTCGATGTGTTTTATTACTCTAGCCTTTTAATTGACTTTGTAATTAGTTTTGGTCAAGTTAATATTTATTGGTAAATACAACTTAAGATATCCATAGATATTGAGGTGTGTAAGTGTACTTGCAGATTCATATAAAGAGTTGTATGTAAATGCATACAATAAAGATAAACAAAATCACTTTATATTTCATTAATTTATTGAGAAATTAACATTGTGCTTGAAGTAATTTTGTTGCAACAAATCCCATAAATGCTCAATGGGATTTTGATCCGTAGACTGGGAAGGCGTACGCAACTGTTTTTCACATTATAAAGCAGTCAAGCTTTTGCAATATCCGCTGTATGTTTGGGATCGTTATCTTGTTGGAAGCCAAAGTTTTACAATATCCGCTGTAGGTTTAAGTTCGCTTCGCTGCGCTTTGCTTAAACCCTCTATACCAATTTTTAATAAAATGGTTAAAAACGTTGGTAAATTTGGGCCAGGTGGGAAAAACTAAATGAGTGCCTTAAGGCACCCTTGGAGCTTTAGATATTGAAACATAGTAGGGTTTTAGTTAGTATACTTAATCTGTCAATTTTTATTGAAAATAACTTTTCCAATTGTTCATCACTCAAATCAGATAATTTGAAACGATAGTTCACTCGACCAGCCATTTCTTAAAATTTTTTGTAAAAAATTGCAAATTAAAGCAAAGAAAACCAAACAACATTTTGCAATATAAGTATACTTTTTAAGAAAAAAATATGATTGCAATCGGGAAACTTTAAAACACTTTAATCAACGTTTGATAACACAACATGGAGTTCCCATATTTGTTTGGTTGTTAATGCACTTAGTTTCTAAAAAGTGTAGAAAATAAGAAAGAAGAGAGTTTTGAAGACGTTTCAATGCTTATTAAAATATTGTTACGAATTTGCAAAAACGATTTGAATTTAACGGTCTGTAACTACTGCCTGCAAACATTCATCATGTTTATAAACACGTCCATCAGTAGAAACTTCTAATTATCAACAATGTTGATAGCATTAACATCGAAAGCTCTAGAATTCGAATGTACTAGTATGTCCGTTAAGAGCATTGTAGAAGATTCCCGAGAGATGGCAGTGCGTGTATAAATAATGGCAGAGGCTGCAGTCGTGAGTTGAGTTGATCATTGTCGCTGTTAGAGTTAACATCAACTGTCTTGTACATTTAAGGTTGTACGTTATAGAGTGTGTGTCCATTTCTGCGAATTGATAAACGTACATAAAGACACTGAGTGAATATTTGAACTGTTGTTGTTGTACATTTTAAATAAATAAAGAGTTGTTACAATGTTAAACTACTGAAACTGATTTTTATTTGCAATCAAAAGTATTCGGTTTATTTAAAGGAAATAAACCCCGTTTTTAAAAGGTAAACACGTAACAATATTTAAGTACGTTTTTTAGAAACTGTTTTGAAATGAAAAGTAAGTTAAGTTTGCATTTATTGACATTTTTGCGATGAGTGCCTTGAGGCATGCTTAAGCATTAGAGGGTTAAAATTGCCTTTAAAATGTCTAGGTATGCTCCCTTGTCCATTGTGAATTCAATAAACTGCATATTGCCCACCCAGCTAGCCGCCATACATCTCCAAACCATAACGCCTCCTTCACCATGTTTTACAATACCACACATATTTTCTTTATTTAGATTATCTCCACACGAATTAACAGCCTTAATTCCAAATATACAATACATATTTGCTCTTATCTGAAAAGATAATCTTTTCCTAGAATTCTAGTGGTTTATTTAAGTGCTCGTTAGCAAACAAAATTATTTTCTGCCTGTTTCGTGTTATACGACCATGAAATCTATTTTGCTTCAAGATTTTTCTTACAGTATCAAAACATAACTTTTCTTTAAACTTTAACCGAATGTTTTCGGCCACTTTGGATGCTGTCGCTTTTGGATCTTGCAGCACAGACCTAATAAGATATCTCGTTTATCTTACAGAACGTAGTTTAGATACAAAATCTCCAGTTTCTTTAAAAGAATTAATCACCCTCCGGATTAAAGAGTGCGTTCTCTACATTAGTCCATTGAATGTTTCCAGAAATGGGAATTCTAATAATGTTGAAGTAGGATTGAAACTAACTACTCGTAACAGCAATTTAAAATCTGTATATTTAATGGAGAATTCGGAGTTTTCCATAAAATTGTATTTATTTTTTTTCAGCAATAATTCCAGTATATATTTAAATAAATACTAATAAGTCATTTATTGGCATTTTTCAGGTTGAACGTGAAATAGCAATTATGAAATTAATTGATCATCCACATGTACTCGGTCTAAGTGATGTCTATGAGAATAAAAAATATTTATATTTAATACTTGAACATGTATCGGGTGGTGAATTGTTTGATTATTTGGTGAAAAAAGGACGTTTAACACCTAAAGAAGCACGCAAATTTTTCCGTCAAATAATCTCAGCTTTAGACTTTTGCCACTCACATTCAATATGGTAATTTTTAGTTGATTTATGGTAAAAAAACAGTTTTAATTTTAATAACAATTAATTGTGTTTTCTTTTTTAACAGTCATCGAGATTTGAAACCCGAAAATTTATTACTAGACGAAAAAAATAATATAAAAATAGCAGATTTTGGTATGGCCTCTTTGCAACCGGCTGGTTCGATGTTAGAAACATCATGTGGCTCACCGCATTATGCCTGTCCAGAGGTTATCAGGGTACGAAAGGAACCACAACTTTGACAGTGGCAAATTACTTAAAATCAATGAGTTGTAATGAATTGATGGACAACACAAACAATTACTTACACAATACATACATATCTATTGACATTTAATCCATACATATTTATATGTATAACAATACTAGTGCATATTATGTACATTGTACAAGTTAGTTAAATGTACAAAATATGACCTCAATTCAATACAGCAGGAAAAGAAAACAAAACAAAACAGAACAATACAAGTACAATATTATTATTGTATTTTTTTTTTTGTTATTTTATTTTTATAGTGGTTAATTGTATATGTATGTATTTAGTGTTGTCTGTGTAGTGTGGCATGCCACTGAAATCCAATCGAACATACATAAATTGCAATAAAATATTCATTTGTTTGATTTTTTTTAAGGGTGAAAAATATGATGGACGTAAAGCGGATGTTTGGTCTTGCGGTGTCATCCTTTACGCACTTTTAGTCGGCGCTCTGCCGTTCGACGATGACAATTTACGACAACTATTGGAAAAAGTCAAAAGGGGTGTGTTCCATATACCACACTTTGTTCCACCCGATTGTCAAAGTCTGCTGCGTGGTATGATAGAAGTGAATCCAGAACGTCGACTAACGGTGAGTCATTCCAATAAAGTTCTTTTGTTTAGTTTTGGGTAGTAAACAAAAATATCTAGCAATACTAAGGAGTGTTTGTTACTTGCGGTTTAAACGACTTATATATACACTGCCATTGCTTTAATCAAAGATATCCTTTTAAATTTGCACTGTAAGGGTAATCAATGTTAAATAATAACAATGCTCATGCATGTCGATTTAGTGTCAGTAGTTCAAACAAATTCCGTTACATGACCATAAATCTGTAAATCTAAAAAAAAAATGTATTCATGTGTTAAATCGCCATTATTATGTTGCAAATATTTCAACTCTGTGACAGAATGACAAATTTATCTATAGGGTACACACTAGGGCAGCCCTTATTTTGCACTTTTTCGTTTTTCGATGCTGGCATGTTATAAAATTGTTCTCAGTCACCTAAAAACCAAAATGGTATAATATTTAGAGGTTGCATATTTCTTTTTTTAAGTTTCATGTTTTGGATCAAAGTTGCAATATTTCAAAAAAATTATATGTTTAAAAAAAATCCAATTAAAAAAAGTTTTTGTATTTAATTTACCAATAGATGGTTAAATATAAAAAATTTCGGATATCGATTACCCATTATATTTCGATACACAAAACAATGAAATCCCAAATTTCAAACAAAAAAAAAATTTAATCGAAATTTCAAAAAGTTAAGAAAATTCAAAATACTAAATGTGGAATAAAAAGTCAGATTAAATTATTTGGGAAATTGGCGGATTTCGAGGAAATTTAGGTTATTGTCACAGTCTTGTTAAAAATATTGTTAATAATAATGGTTGTCACAAACATATACATGTTTACTGTAACCATATATATGGTTGATACAATCATATGAATCTTAAATTAACCACATTATTGTTATCACATTCATATATATAGTTACTGTGACTATAGTATTGTTAAAAATGTTGAAATGGTTACACTAAACATCCACAAATCTTGAAATGGTTACAGTCACAATGCACATCTATATATTTTTTTCTGCGTCTAGCTGACCCGACAGATGTTGTCCTGTCCAAATTAGAAAAAATGTTTGTGTTCGATTTGTAAAAAGCTGTTTAAAATGTGTAAAAGTAGTTAAAAAAAACATATTTTTGAATGATAATTATACCCTTCACCTTCGTGAGAAGGGTATATATAAATTTGTCATTCCGTTTGTAATTTCCACAATATAATTTTCCGACCCTATAAAGTATATATATTCTGAATCCTTATAGATAACGGAGTCGATTTAGTCATGTCTGTTTGTCTATTGAAATCAATTTTCTGAAGACCCCAGATATCTTCGGGATCCAAATCCTCAATAATTCTGTCAGACATGCTTTCGAGAAGTTTCCTATTTAAAATCAGCAAAATCCGTCCATAAATAACGGAGATATGAGCAAAAACCCGAGACAACCTCTATTTTTGGCCTATTTTTGATATATGTATATGTATAAATATAGACAATATGGTTATCTAATGATAGATATTTCAAAGTCCATTGCAACGATGTATATAAGGCTATAGTAAGTTAGATCTACAATGGGTCAAAGTCGGGAACAATATTTTTTAACCCAAATTTTTTTCACAAAAAACATTTTTTTGTCATAAATTTGTTTCACTATTAAATTAAAAATTTTTTTTTTAAAAAATTGGAAAAAACTTAAAAATCAATTTCGAAAATTTTTTTTTTTTTTAATTTTATTTTAAAGTATAATTTGGTGAAGGGTATATAAGATTCGGCACAGCCGAACATAGCTCTCTTACTTGTTTTTATTCATATAGATTTGGGCAATGTTGATTGATTGAAAGATCAATGTTCAGGCAACCAATTAAAATAAATACTTTTTTCTGATGGTGTTCCGACACGGGGACGGGATTGTGAGACGGTAATCCGGTCAATTCCCTTGAGTTTAAAAACTCGGTTGGATAGTTGACGACATCCTATTGGGAAGTAATGGAATCCACCGATTTGTACGTTATCAATTCGACAGCAATTTCACTTTGAATCTTAAAATTCAATTCGTGGACATTAAAGTTTTTCGCTGCCAATATAGCACGTTCGTTCAACCAATCATTAGTTGAGTAATTTTGTGTAATACTTGAAAACACCTTTCGGATTTTGATTCGGTGAACTGGCAGAAAGCGACGAGAAATTGAATGCAGCCGGTCAAAATGTCAACCAGGATTTTGACGTTGCCAATGTTCAGGAATTGTTTGGAAAATACTTCTCCTGATTGATCATTCTGCAACTCCACGCGCACATTCACAATTTGAGACTTCAGATATACATTAAGTTCATTGGCTGGTGTAGACCGTGGAATTACTGGCAATATTTGCCGAAAATCACCTGCCATCAGAATCAACGCACCACCAAACTGGCTTTGATTGTTTCGTAAATCTTGCAAAGTTTTGTCTAATGCCTCTAAAGACTTAATATGCGCCATTTTACACTCTTTCCAAACGATCAGTTTGCTTTGCTGCAAAACTTTGGCCATCGCACTGTTCTTGGAAATGCTTCATGTTGGATTTTCATTGATTTTCATATTCATTGGCAACATGAGTTCTGAATGAGCCTTCCAACAATGTAGCTGCAATTCCTGATGAAGCAAGTGCAAATTTAATGTCACTCTGTAAGTGTGTAACTAATTTTTAGAGGTCTAACTGTGTTGACTTGGACAATTTTGACAGATATAAAATTGTTAATAATGCCCTATAAATTTAAAATTAGAAAATCGTAAAGAAATAATTAGAAATTAAATAACAAGAAAAGGGCTACGAAATAGTTTTAACAAATTTGTGACCAAAAACTAAATTTCCTGGAAATCAAATAGGTCTCCACGCTAATCCATAATAGATACAAGATTAAAATGCATTTTAATCCTCATTTAGTGTTGATTAAGTAGACTAGGCAATTTGGCTCAAATTCTCAGCATTTGGTTTTAGATGATGTAAAACTAAATGTGCAAAATAAGGGACACCCTCGTACACAAATACGAGTGCAAACATAAATCACCCATATTTGAAAGCAAACTTTCATATTAAATGGAAAGTATAAGGATGAGGAACATCATCTCAATGTCGACGTAAAAAAAGTGTAAACAATAAATGAATGATGAGTCAATACTTACTACCAAATACGATTGTTAAGCAGCAAAATGTATGACAGTAATATATGTTTGTATCTATATTTTTTATGTTGATAGTTGGCTGAAATAAATCGCCATCCTTGGGTTACAGCTGGTGGTAAGGGTGAATTGGAATTGGAGCTACCCATGATGGAAGTGGTTCAGACGCATGTTATACCTACTGCCTCGGCTGTGGATCCTGATGTTTTAAATGCCATTTGTTCCTTGGGTTGTTTTAAGGAAAAGGAAAAACTTATACAAGAACTTTTGAGTTCAACGTAAGTTAATAATTAAGTCAATAAACAAACGCTATACAGTTTATGAGTAACATTTTTTTCTTCTTTTCATTTTTAGACACAATACCGAAAAAGTTATATATTTTTTGTTATTGGATCGTAAACGTAGACGTCCAGCTTTAGAAGATGATGAAGAAATCGCTCAAAAATCTCGCAGTGAACTAGAGGCCGCCGATCCTCCTCGAAAACGTTTAGATACATGCCGTATTAATGGTACAAACTCTACTAGTTATGGCCAAATATCTGAAGGGTCTCCGCTGACGCCTAGAAGACAAGCTTTCAAGTTAGTAAATTCAAAAGTGTTTAAATATCAATGTTTAAAATGCCTTTTAGATTTGAATGTATATGTGAACGTGTTAGATTTGGTGTTATACGAATTTCAAATATTGGCGATTACATTAATTCATGGAAAACTACCTTTTGCATTCATTCGCTAAATCATTTTTCAATTGTTTGCTAATTTGTGCATTATTTGAAACTGGTTACATTATTTAGTAAGTAAGCAGATCTGAAAAAAACATATTTACATATTCTACGATTGCAAGATCATACTATACTAAAATAATAACGTTTTATAATATGGCTGGTAATATGTTTCTCCTGTTTCCATATAAAACATTATACAATTTCAATGTCTGAGACTATCAAGCATTAATAATAGGCGCCAATTAATTGGATCCAACAATTTTTTAAATCGATACAGATATTCCTTATCATGTTTTGTAATAGAAGCAATTACTTCAACATTTTCAAGATTCAACATTTTCAAGATCAGAGAAAATTAATCAAAATACTGTTTTAGACAAAGTCAAAAGAAATCACGAAAAAAGTAAAATATTTAATTATACCGACAGTTCAGAAATAAAATTGTAAGAAAATAATTCCGGATCCTATGTGTAGGGTTTTCTAAAAGGGGCTTCCGAACTTTGATAGTTTATAACTGCCATATTGTTGAAGCTACATCTGTAGAATTGACTATCATTTATTTAATTTGTTTTGTGAAATAACCATTGCGTTCAACAACACCTGCATATGATACAAATTATTTATCAAAATGTTATGGGCAACGTTTGATTTATGCGCTAGAGATTTGGAAATTTGACATTTCGGATGTGTGCCACCCATCGAAGCCGCGGTGGACATTTGCACAATCTTATATTCCATACACAATGACATCGATTGAAAGCGCTTTTATAAGTTTTTTTTTTATTTCGCGCAAAGGAAAAATTAAATTAGTTGTTATAACTACACAGAAATACTGAAATCTTACAGAAAACTGTTAAAAGTGGCAATCATTAATTTTCGCTTTTAAAAGTCTTATTAGGAAGGCTAACCATAAACTTCTTCGTAATATAAATGTATTCATTCCAAAGGGAATGATACATCCCACTTTGGAGATGAGGACTTTAAAGAGGCTAAACATGCTTATAACGAGGACAGATCAACTGAAATCACACTACACTTACTAGTGCCATCAGTAAAGTGGAACCGATATCAATGATTGTCTACATCTAGGTGTTAATTCGGATATCTGGTAATTTTTTGGTAAATTATAATGTAGTTTAATGTTATAAGAGTTGCAACACGAGGTATATTTTCACCACTAATCTGGAACCAGAACTTATGTCCAAGGATAAAACATTCTGCAAATCTATTCCATATGCGAATGATGTGACGCCAACGGGCAGATATACTAGACTACCATCAAGATTTATTGAATAAACACTCAGTACATTATTTCAATGGTGCGAACTGGGTGTTAACTTAGCTAACGTCTTCCAAATTTTATACATAATTTCTTATGAATTAGTTAAATTTTAAATTACCCAGCAGAACATTTACTTAAATAGTAAGCCTGCAGGTAATATTGCAGCTATGTAAGGACAAATTATTTGGTTTAAACACTACATGCAGACAACTACACTGTGTTCTTTGCAAAAATATATTGTTGTCGTACATAAAAGGATACATTTATTCTTTTAAAAAGTTATATTTTGTGTTCACCATTTGCAGTAAACACTAATAGCTATGAAGTTTGTTTAAGCTATGGTATTCGCAAACAAGTAAAGATTTGTGATAACTAGGAGACGGATTTTCATGCATTTATTATTGGAAAATATGCGCCTAAAATATGATTCAAAAAAAATAAAATATGACCTAAAAATTTAATAAATATGCACTTATAAAATACAATGTCAAATAAACACACAGTGTTCCCAGCAGTTACGATTCTTTAAATTATACCAGGAATTAAATTGTTAAAGTTTAAAAAAGTATAATTATTCTTCTGAAAAAACGATGGATTTATTAATTATAATATCTTGGTATGAATACTTGTTAAAAGTCATAATCTTTAAAGCATCTATCTTGCGACATGCTTTTTAAAACTACCAATATTTTGATCGTGATGTAAAGTACAGGGCAACAACAACAACATGATAGTTTTAACATTTAGTTTTTTGACGTATTTGTAGCAGATGTATTAGCTATTATTACAATGAATTCAATTTCGTACGAAAATCTGATTAAAATAATTAAAATACACTATAAAAATTGTGGTTCTGTTAAAGTTACATTTCGTAAAAATTGTGATATTTTCGGACAACACAATGGTCCTTCTGAGACCGATATTAAGAATTTGGTCGTTAAATTTGAGTGGAAAGGCTCGATACAAAATGTGCCAACATGAACGCGTGTTCTTAATAGCGTTCTTACTACTTGTATCCCTTATAGGCAGAAATTGCCACTAATGCCTGATCACTTGGCTGACTCCAATTTATATATTTTGGTCAACACGTATGTGTTATTTGTAATACAGAGAGAAGTCTATTGGTTACTTTATACACCCCATGTAATTAAGCGTAAAAACAATTGTCACTTAAGCGCCTCTAAGTAATCTATAGTGTAGTCACTTTAAACGTTAATTACATATGTACTTCATTTGACTAAAAGTAATCCAAAAGGGTTTCCTAGAACTGCTGGGAAATGACTGTCACGAGCGATAACTGAGTATGTGAAGTTACAAAATCTTTCGACAGCGAAATCTCTTATAAATCGAAATTGCAAAGATAACAAATATGAATATTTTCGATACATTTAATGAATTTTTGATACTTTAAAAAAAACTCTAAACTTTTTTGAAGCCAAATATTTTGAAATCATAATTTTCAATTACTGATAGAGAAATGAAGAAATGATCAATTACTGATAGAGAAATTGAAATAAGTTAGTCGATAACATTTAATGCTATTTGTCTAACAAATTCGACTAAAAGCTTTTTGTCTAGACAATATGTTGCTCATTGACGACAAAAAATTATATTTTTATTAAAAACTTGGATAATATGCATATAAATATGCATTTTGAAGTAAAATATAACAAAATATGCATTATCAATAAAATATGCAAAAATATGCATTAACAAATCGATGCCATTTTACAGCAAAATGTGCGATTCGGATACATAATTAGTCTACATTGTATTTGGACGTTCGAGAAAAAACACGAATTTGCATATAAATCCGCCCCCTAGTGATAACCATTTATATGCTGAAGGACTTACCACATTATGTTGCTGTCATAATCTGAGAACAACATACATATAATGATAAAATTATTCATCATAAAAATTTTTGTCAAAAACATATACTTGTTAACTGTAACCATTCACATTGATACAATCATGTGAATCTTAAATTAACCATATTTAACACAATCAAATAAATAGTTTCTGTGACTATAATATTGTTAAAAAACTTGTAAAAATGTTGAAATGGTTATTTTTTTCTCCGTGTAGTTTCCATTACTTAAATTCACAAAATATTTGCTGGGTAATTGAACTTCTATAATGAAAACCTATTTTCGTTCCGCGTCATTATCAACATTATAACATATCATAAAGTGTCATAGTCAACTTAGAAATTACTTTTAGCAGATATTTAAAATAAATTGCAAAATAAATCATATCAAATAACTAATAAAACTACATTAACAGATTTCAAAAATATTTAAAACAAACGATTTTAGAAAGTTCTTTGAGCACATTTGCACAATAAGCTAAAGATATTGTGAGGGAATTCATTTCAAAAAAAAAAAAAAAAATGGAAAATTTCACTTGGTTACAGTTTGTTAAAAATCCAACTTTTTGTGGACTTTTTTTCTTGTGTTTGTTGTGTAAAAGTGTAAAAAAATCAGAGTGTAATTTTCCATTTTTTTCAAAATAAATACCCTATGTATAGGTATTAAGAACATCCTACAAATAAAAAAATTATTCTTTTCATTTATTTATTGATTTCTAAAATGTCTAAGAAATTTGCCACACTAAACAATATTTATGAATAAGATATAACTCATTGCTGTTATTCATACATAATTACTCACGTTTCTACATGCTTCACCTCATGATTAATATTGATGAGTTTATGTTGCCAGTAACTGATTCGTATAAATTTCAAATTAAATCAAAACAAATACTTCACGCCACATTTATTCACATGTAAATATTTAACACTTAATCATCGTTCACGCATTCTTAAATATGTATTCGTACACCAAATAATTAATTTGTCTTTAACACATAAATATTTTTATACTTTCATGAAACAAAATTAAAACTAAAATCAATCATTGTTATTCGTTGTAAATTGTCTGTTGTATCAAACACAAAACATTAACACGTCATCATCTAATTCTAAATATAATTACAAACATCTGTTGTTGTAATGCTAATGCCTCTATCACCTGCTTTACAAAACACAACGAAACACCTTCAAAATCCAAAATCAAATTCACATTAACAGCTTCCGATCCTATAGTAGTACACGTAATCACCAAAGACGTTCTCCTACATCGGTTTCTACGATGCGTTCTTCTTCATATCATAGTCCAACACGATGCAATTCTCCGATTAGTTCGGCCCAGCAGCAGGCTAATGTTTTGTCCAGACCTTCGTCGCCGGCCTCGTCGTCGGGTCATTCGTCGCGCCACTCGACGTATGGCGATAGAGAGCGATCATCATCGGTACATCATCCTCCTAGCAGTCGGACCTCGTCACACTCGTCACAGGCCGGTGTTGATGGTCATAGTAGTGGAAGTAGCAATGAGGTTGTGTCTCGTGAGCTGCGAGAACGAAGAGAATCACGCAACGAACGTTCATCTACAGTACAAACTAGTTGTGTTCCCGGTAGTCCTGGTGGTAATTCTGCAACAGTTCATCAGAGGGCCAATTCTGGGCCCACAATCGCCATAAGTATGTTTCACGATCCGGAAGCCAATAATGGTGAGTTTACTATGATTTTCTACTAAGTAGGTTTTGGTGTAAATCTCTGATATATTTCTTAGTTATGAATCCTACAACATCGCCTTTGATGAATAATAGTACTGCTGCCATTACCGGTTCGCCATGCAATGCTCCCGGTGGACAACTGTGGAAAACTAGACTTACCAACATTAAGAATAGTTTCTTAGGTAGTCCACGCTTTCATCGAAGAAAACTTCAGGGTAATTTTAATATAAATATTCAATTCAACTTCTTTTCTAATCTAAGTATACTTTTATGTATCACAGTTTCAGCTGATGAGGTTCATTTAACGCCTGAATCTTCACCAGAACTGACCAAACGTTCGTGGTTTGGTAATCTAATCACAACAGAAAAAGATGAAACCTTTACGATTTTGGTTAAAGGAAAGCCCATTGCCACAGTTAAGGCCCATTTAATTCATGCATTTTTGTCGGTATGGTTTGTCGATGCATTTTTTACCATTCTGAACAGTGTTTTGTTTTTTAAATTTGAATTTCTCTTCTAGATGGCGGAATTATCGCACAGCGTGGTTTCTCCATCCTCATTTCGTGTTGAGTATAAACGCAACGGCAATGGACCGGTCATGTTTCAGCGGCATGTTAAATTTCAGGTATTTTGTTATTGAATTTCTTAAATTTTAATATATCCTATATTTTATACCTTAATACTTATTAAGTATGTTCGTGTACTTGATATTTTGTTATTTCTACTGGATTTTACGGACAAACTTTTAACAAGAGAATGTTAAAAGTGAAAGTTCACTAAGAGATAACATTATTATTATGTTATTGTACTCGAGTAATGTAATACTTTTTTTGTATAATTCAGTTTTGATATATTTAGGGTATTTACTAGGGTATTCAATCGATTAACCGTTAATAGGTTAACCGATTAATTTTGGTCGGTTAACTGAATAATTTAAAATTGTCGATTTTCAAATAACAAATAAACCGATTAATTTGTGCCGATTAACCGATTAACCGAAATTTCTTTATTTTGTACTTATATAGAAATATAGTTTTAAATACACAAATTTTATTTCTTAACTCATGAACATTCGCTTCTAACAATAGTTTTTTGAAGTATAGCTCAGAAACTGAAACTAAGGAATTTGGAAATGGCCTTTATTCTAGAATGTTCCATGATGAACTTTGTCCTAATGAGTTGTAGGAAGGCATGATAATAGATGAAACTGAAGATATTACTGAAACGAGTGCTTTATCAAAACTTAACCAAACTACTAAAAGTATTCAAAATCCAAAAAGGACTCCAATGGTATAATGGAGGATTTTATATGCTTAAAAAAAACTGAAAAATTGGATAGTCTTTGTCATGCCTTACCTTCGATTGCTCCAACATCTACAATCAGTGAGAGAGTTTTTTCCAAGTCAAGTTGTATTAAAAGTAAAGAAAAATCGTTTATAAGGAAACCTTTTAAGTTATATTCTTTTCTTAAGAGATTATTGCAGAAGATCTCACTAAAATCTTTAAAAAACTCATATGTGTATATAAAAAGGATTTCAAATACCATCTATTTGTGCTATTATTTATTTTTATTTTTCGAAATGCTTAAATAAGTACACTAAATTCGTGGTTATATTTTCAATTTAAAATGAAAATAGAAATTAGTCGGTTAATCGGATAATTTAAAATTAACCGATTAAATCTAAACCCCGATTAATCATTCGCTCGATTAACCGATTAAACCAGAAACCCGATTAATAGAAGACCCTAGTATTTACACGGTAGTCATAAAATCGTATGTCATAATATAATAACACGTAAAAATATGACTGCTGTGAGTCATAAGTTAGTGTGTTATTTAAAATGTTAGTCAACAAACAATTGTAAATATTTTAATAAAAACTCCAAAAACAAGTGAAACAAGCAAGAGAGCTATATTCGACTGTGCCGAAACGTATGTACCCTTCCCCAAATTAATTTTGCGTGTAATTTTGCTAATTAAGCGTAAAGAGTTTTATTTACTACTTTGGTATCATTGGTACCCCCACTGAAAAAAGGGACAAATTCACCCCTAAAGAGGTTTATTTTACAAAAATTATCTACTCTACATGCTCTTTCAGAATTATAGGGTCGCTATTCTGTTCCAATCAAAAAGTCTCAATTTGTTGGACAGCGTAATTAGGTAGCATTAATGTGTCTTAAAACAAAGAAGCAAGCGACAATTATGGAGCAATCCCAACAATTCGCACATTACTTACAATTAAATCATTTACAGTAGTGAGCCTTATGCAAGAGCTATTACCAATTATGATATGAATGCATATATATGGATCAGATCTCTTAAAAGTCGCTACTGTGATTTAAGATTACATTAAACTTATCTGTACAAAACGTTGTCTCATTACTACACATTTTAAGAGATTTATATATGGGGGATTTCATGTCAAGTGAACCAACTTTTGAAATCGATGTCTTCCGATTAGGATGAAATTTGCAGTTTTTGATTTCGGAAAAAAAAAACAATTATTTCGAAAGATTGAAGAAATAGTTATCTAAACTTTTTGGGACACATTTTGCTGTTTGGTGTTTGAGGTCAAATTTGACCTCCTCTAACTCAGAGAGATCTGGACCGATCTTGTTGATCCTGGTGCAAATGAATTGTACGTCACAAATTAAGCAGTATAGAATTATTCCATTTAATGTCTAGCGTAGAACTAGAGTCGCAACTTAGAATCAGCAACTTAGAGTCATTAACAGTATTTACAATCTTGTGCATTTGTATTGTAAATGTATGCAATGGTGTATTTCAGTATATTTTGATAGTGTAAAGTAAAAATGCAATGCATATACAATGTTCGAAGACCATTTGCACAAAATTGTAAACTCCGCTATTGATATCAGTGTTGCCAGGGATAGCTTGGAAAAAGTTACAACTTTTCTAACTAAAAGTCAAATTTTTTAATAAAAAGTTACATTTACGAATTTTACTCAAATAAATACTATATATGTAACAGGTGGCGCAAAAGTAATCCTCCTTACAGAAAATGCTATAAATTTTGCGATTGGCCCCTAAGTCAGTTCTGTTTTGACATTTGTGTAGTAAACACATGCGAAATACACGTTAATAAACAATGTTACGCTACACTGCTCCAAAACGCGGAATATTCCTGACTATTTATTTGACCAATAATCGGCAAAATTTATAGCATTTTCTGATAGGAGGATTACTTTTGCGCCACATTGTATAATTATGCTTAATGACATATAACTTACTAACAATAATAATGTTTACGTATTCAACCGGTTACTATAATCAGAGTCCGAATTACCGCACTTAAATCATGGACTCATGGTAGAGGTGTGAGTGCTCACGACATTATTTATGTAAATATTATTGAAATTATGAAATAGATTTAATAAATCACTAAACCATTCTGATTGAGTTTTTTCTAAATTGAAACATTAGTTGATGTTTGAAAATGTCTAAACGATTCCTTTAAAGCTGAGTGTTGCTCTAGAGTTCCTTGACTTAAAATTGAATGGTTATCTAATTAAAAGAAATGTTTGTATTTTGAAACATATATAATCTTTTGGAGTTTTAACAAAAATATATCGCAATATTTCTCATCATGTCTTCAATTAAATTTTTCTAACATCTAGCATAATTTTAAGGCCACTAGGTGCATAAAATGATAGCTACATTAATTACATACGATATTTTCCAGAGACTTCTTTAAATGTCTAAAAACAGAGATACATATGTGATTCAGACATAACATTTCATAACAAATCTTCCAAATGCACAATATTAGCCTGCTCAAGAGTACATTATTAAGATCATTCGCATTTCCAGAGTCTGTCTCAAAATGATATAGACCTAGGTGGTAATAAATTAGAAATAAGTCCTAATATTGTTTAATAAAAACATCTGTGGCATGAATTAATTTAAAGTACTAAAAATGTGTACTACTTTTTCATATTGTAAGGCCCAAAACAAGAAAACTATACGTAGAGGGTTGAAAAGTTACGAAAAATATAACAAATGTGACCAAACGGCATCACTGATTGATATGCAAGTTGTTGCAAGACTTAGAAATTTTGTCTCTCAGTAATTTTTTAAAATTAATCCATCACTTATATTTGTATAAATTTTTTTATTGCCTGTTTATAAGAGTTAGTTAGGTTTGTGGTTTACACCACCAATATGCAATAAAGCTCTACAATTTTTCTCAATATATTACTACTTATATCTGTTGAGGAAAACGTATTAACCTTAATAAAGCATTTAAGTTTCATGGTTTATTCTACAATGTTAGATAAATAAAAACTGCAATGTAAAAAACTTACCTGTTTTTTATATAGTTAAATAAGGTCAAACAATAAAAAAATACAATTTAGTAATAACCACAAGGTCTTGCTGTTATTTGCCTTTTAGTTCTTCTTATCTAAATTGTGTTGTATTTGCCTACTTCATTCAGTATTTCTGTGAACTAAATGCCTCAAAGGTGTCTACATTTTGTCAAAGACATTTTAATAAAGAAGAATCTTGGAAGATGTTAATGAAAATATAATAAAGTATTAATTGTTTGAAGCAGTGTTTTAAATTATTACTGTATTAGTAAAAAAAAATTGCTAAATGTTGCATAATTTTAAATGAAAACTGCAACAAGTATTTAACAAAATAATATTTCATTATATACATAACAAAAATATAAATACGAATCGATGTGTAGGAACGCTAAAAAATCGCCCAAGTGACAAGGAAAATCGTATTCTAGGGATCAAAATAAGAAACTTTGCCCAAGGAACCATAGCTCTAAAATGAATTCTGATGTTCCTTATCTTGACCCAAAATTCAAATTTCGAAAAATCTCACTTTGACCCATTTAAAGTGCCCCAATCGAGTCTAAATATATGACCGACCCCCACTTAGTGGCACATTTTTTGATGGGGGTCCCCATACAAAATACGCGAAGCATTCCGTACGATACATTGAAAAAATATTTTAATCAAGATTATCGACCATTTAATGATCAAAACATTCCGTCACATATACAAGGAATGGAACGACATGTTTAATTGCTAGCTAGCATTCCAAATAATTTATACCAGAAAATGTAGGTGCTGCATAGTGGGGCAGGATCACAATTTTTTGGAAATAAATCTGGCATTTCTAAACGGCTGGTCCGATTGGAATAATATTTGACGTTGGCGTATCCATGGAGTATTCGAGTGTAAGGCATTAAAATAAGCCCTGCAAATGCTCCAGGAGCGGCGCAATAGGGATAGGGTACCTTCGACAAGTACAATTTTTAAACACGTGTCATTTTTTTGTTTCCCATACTAATTCAAAGATTTTTATATTTTTGGAAAGCGAATGGTGGTTCAAATACGTGTAATTTGTGGAATAAAAATTTATATCTGTTTTTTTATAAACTCTAAGTACCGTTGGCTCTTCAACATCAGTCGATAGCGTAGAATATTATTTATAGGACAGTCTCGTTTTTCTTTGCTATCATCAGATTTATGACTTTATCGCAAAGCAACATATAACAGGAAGAAAATAAGATACCGGTCATAAAAATCGATGGATTCCTTTCGATTTTATTCACAATTAAGTGAATTCGCCCAATGAGTTAAAATTTTTTACATGTATTCCGTTACAATA
The DNA here is from genome assembly GCA_942486065.2 of Calliphora vomitoria. NCBI lineage: Eukaryota > Metazoa > Arthropoda > Insecta > Diptera > Calliphoridae > Calliphora > Calliphora vomitoria. The sequence continues at coordinate 93,097,175 of OW818031.2, forward strand.
ACAAAATAAGCACATTCAAGTTTGTGAAAATGAGCGAAATCACTTAATTGTGAATAAATTTCCATCAATAAACCTGAACAATTTCTACCGTTTTCGATTTTTCATGAGATTTTTAAAACAAAAGAATTTGCTATTTTCACGTAAAAAATATTTGTTTTGCTTCAATTTGTTATTATAACTCCGAAACTACTAAGCCGATTGAAACGCTATATATAAACGGATTAAAGTTTATTTATGTAAATCTCAATCTTTCCGTCAGATATACAAGGAATGGAACGACATGTTCAATTGCTGGCGACGACATCAGAGAGCCATGCGAAATTGCCCAGACTTGAGAGCAAAAAAGATTTAAAAAAATAATTTTTTTAGTTTCTTTTCTATTATTAAGTTGTATTACAAAAAAAATAAACTCCAAAACAAACATAGCCATTTCGCTGATTGTTTCATGTAAAGTGCCAAAAATGGAGGTATTTTGAAATTTTTATATGGGGACCCCCAGCGGTTTTCAGGGGGTATCCCACTAGAATGGGTGGGTCGGCCCTACAAAGTTAGTGGGGGTCGGTTATACATTTAGACTCGATTGGGGCACTTTAAATGGGTCAAAGTGAGATTTTTCAAAATTTGACCTTTGGGTCAAAATAAGGAACATCAGAATTCATTTTAGAAGTATGGTTCCTTGGTTAAAGTTTCTGATTTTGATCCCTATAATACGATTTTCCTTGTCACTTGGGCTATTTTTAAATCGACCCGCCCTTATAAATACTTTTTACGAATTTCATACATTTTATGTTGCAGCTAGAAGACAAAATGAACATTTTTATACCCTTCACCTTCGTGAGAAGGGTATATATAAATTTGTCATTCCGTTTGTAATTTCCACAATATAATTTTCCGACCCTATAAAGTATATATATTCTGGATCCTTATAGATAGCGGAGTCGATTAAGCCATGTCCGTCTGTCTGTTGAAATCAATTTTCTGAAGACCACAGATATCTTCGGGATCCAAATCTTCTTCGGTCCACAAATGGCTGAGATATAAGGAAAAAACCAGGGCAACCTCGATTTTTTACCTATTTTTTGACCTATATCTGAATTACTAAGTCATTAATATAGACAATATGGATATCTAATGATAGATATTTCAAAGACCTTTGCAACGACGTATATAAGACCTTAGTAAGTTGGACCTACAATGGGTCAAAATCGGGAAAAATTTTAACCAGATTTTTTTTTCACCAAAAGTTTTTTTTCGCTAAATATTAAAAAAAAAAAATTTTAAATATAAAAAAAAATTTTTTAAATTTTAAAAAAATAAAAAAAATTTTACATACAAAATTTAAAAAAAAAAATTCGAAAAAATGTTTTTTCCAAAAAATTAAAAAACAACTGGAAAAAAAATTAATTTTGTTTACCAAAAAATATTTAAAATTTTTATTTTGAAGTATAGTTTGGTGAAGGGTATATAAGATTCGGCCCAGCCGAATATATCTATCTTACTTCATTTGTAAAACATTTTGTGCCGGAATATATTAATGTACATAACTTTAACCAAAGAGCAATATTTATTGAAATATGTATTTAAAATGTACATCAAAGGAAAATTTAAAAAAAAACTACTTCATTCTTGAAAAGCTGCAAAATTTTTCGTTCCGAAGGCTTCAATATATCAGATATAGTGTTGGGTTGGTTTATATTTAAAATCGGTCCACAAATAACTTAGATATGAGTATATTCGATTTTTTTACCAATATATTTATTACTAAGTTAATTGCATAGATAATATAGATGTCGAATGAAATGTATTATAAAGACCGTATATAACGACAATGGGTACATATTTTTTAACACGAAATTGTTTACTAAGTCATGTACATGGATTAATTGCACTTCCAATGAAAGTCATATCTAGTGAAATATATCACGGATTAGAAATGTGGATCCACAATGGGCCTATTTCGAGAAACAAGTTAACCAAGTTTTTTTTTGCACTAATTTTTTAACCAAAATATTTTTTTTTACGAAAACGACTACATATTCTTATCGAGTTAATACAGCAAAGCCTTCAATAGTTTTCAAACTTTATCTTATTCTGATACAAATTCCTTAAAATAAATTTTAAATGTTGCAGTGATTAGAAACAATAATGTTTCGTAAACTGATAGCAGTTAATCTTAATGTTAAAATGTATTAAAATATATATTTTGCCAAGTAAGACGTTGTAGGAGTAGAAAATTTGAAATAGTTGTTTTTTTATGTGGCCTTTAGAAACAAATTACACATGCTTTATTTTTTAAAGTGTGATTAATGTAATCGTATAACGATTTTTTTATTATTGTTGGTTTTGTAATTGTTTTATAACCAATATATTTTAATTGTAAATTTTTAGGTTGATATTAGTGCTATTTGCAAACAGGGAGATGTGGCGGACATGTTATTTGCGCTAACATTTACACTATTATCGGGTAATTTTTTTTTTTAATTGTAACAATTGATTTATTTACGAAATTATTAAACCTTTTCACAAATATAGGTAATATAAGACGATTCCGTCGCATTTGTGAACACATACAATCTCAGGTATGTTCGAAACGTTTTCCGGGACCCAGTAGTCCGCCTACTGTACCAACCGTTACACAAGCAGTATCAGAGAGTTCTTCGTGTGGCTCCGTATCCAGTGAAAGATTGTCCTACAAACGACAGGTATGATTTATTTTACAATAATTCTTGTTAAATAATTAAATAAAATATTAAAATTTACACCAACAATTAGCAAATTGAAAACGATACAGAAAACGATTCTATATTTACGTACAAATCTGGCAATAGTCGCCGTTCATCGGCCACCAATAACAATAATGCCAATCCTATCGATATACCTGGTAGTCCAATAGCAGTTAGATCCAAGTAAGTGCTCTCTATCTATCTCTCTATCTCTCTCACTCTCTCTCTACACACAAATAAAAATAAAAAAGCATAAAGTAGTGTTTACAATAAATGCCACCACAGGCCGCAGGCCGTGGGCCACCAAAACACAAACACACAAAACAAATAATGTGTCTATTTTGTTAGTTCTGAATCAGCTGAACAGGAGCGGTCACGTGATATGCAGAGTGAACGTCAGGCGACAACAATGTCCGGGAGTGCAATAGCATGAGAATTATTTCTCTGATTTGGTTCAAGTTTTATACAAATTATTTAATTTCAACAAATCTACCAACTTTTACTCCAGGTTTAAGTATTTCAAAAAACACACACACACAAATTCTCTTTCACACACACAGACACACAAACTCTTATAAGTAAAATTAACAAAATAAAATAAAAAACAAAACAAATTAAAACTGAAAACAACAAATAAATTCTTAACCATTAATAGTATTCAAATTTTTCCAAAAAAAAAAAACAAAAACAAAAAAATCTAATCAAGAAAAACCAAAACTTTACACAATTTAAGAAGCAATAAAAACAATTTAATCAAATTTTCTTAAGCCTAACTAACATACTAAAAGAAGAAAATCCAAAACCCAAGAAATTGTGAAAAAAAAAAACTAAATGCATTTAGAACAATTTGTGTTTTAGAAAAACTAAATAATCATTATTCATCTTTGATGAGAAGAAAAATTGAGTAAAAGCTACAAACCAAACCAAATTGAAAACAAAATATTTTTTATAATAAAATTTGCTTTTAATTAAACTAGACGACAAATTTCATCTAAATGCTTGTTAAAATAAAATAAAATAGTCAGTTCAACACACAATAATTATTGCTTCAATTCAATGTCGATACCTAAGTACGAACACTTGATAATTTTTTCAATATTTTTGGGTTTCCATTTACTATTATGCATTTTGAACTTTTTGTTAAATATATGACTTAAACATTGTTGCCGCCGAGCCGATAAATAAATACATTAAATAAGATGATGGAAATGCTTAAATAAACTACACAAGAAGAGGCCACTACAAAAGAAAACATACATATACATACTACGTATATATTGTATGGACTCGTACAGAATCAGAATACTAAAAATAAAGTTAAAATGACCAGTGATTATTTGATCGATAGAATCAGATTGTAAATTGATGGAAAATCTTTTGATTTATATGTTATTATATGCATACATACATACACACACATACATATATAAATACTCGTATGTAAGTGTTAACAAATATAATTTTTACAAAATTAACAATTGTATAAAATTTGTATATTGAAAGTGAATATATACTAACTTGAATAATCAACATCAACACTATTTTGAAGCATTGCAAATGTGTAAAACTGAAATGTATTATGTTGAGCAGAAACATTTTTAAACAAAATCGAAACAATGTTGTGCATAACAATATTAATGAAATCTCTATAAATAAGAAAGTCATGGAATGTATGAATATGAATACGATATAATATAAATCAATATATGTAAATGAACTGTTTCTGATTGATCGGATACGAGTTTTGAAGTCAAAATATATGAACACATAAATACATAGCTACATACATGCATATGTATATAAATTCTACAAATGTAGTATTTAATACTCATTATAAATTATAGAATAGATTGTTTTTACTTTTGTCTTTTTATTGAAATAATTTGTATAAATTGCATGAATAAGTAACTAAATAATTATTCAAAACTAATGAACCATCAAAAAAGTATATAGTTTTGCTCTCCTTTTTATATAAAAATCGAATAGATAGTAAGAGATTTATTTAATTATGACTATTACTTATCTTTTGAAATAAACTTATAAGTAGTATGTTTCTTATAGCTTTTTTGTAATGCATTATACTTTTTGTTTTCAATTTATCTATTATTTATTTTATTTACTCTATTTTCCCGTCAAATGCCGTGTATTTTTGCTAGTTATATTAACAGTGTTTAGAGCGGAAACCCCTACAAAGACATATGGGCAATTCCACGAGAATGACTACCACGACTGAAAACCCAAAAACCCTTGAAACTTTTTTTGAAGATGATTTGAATAGGAGAAAACACTAAAATATTACTTTGTGTCAGTATTTAGAGCTTATTACAACATTTTATTGGCAAAAATAATAGTTTAAACCAGGGGTGCCCAAAAGTTCCTTATGGAAGAGCAAACACCAATACATTTAAAGAAAAACTAATTTTTATGCAAGTTTTTTTGTTGTAAAACCAAAATATACAAAAAATAAAAAAAAATACACAATTTTTTAAACAATACCATACGATAAACAAAAACAAAATCTACATTGATGATCGCTGTTGTCAATGTTTACCAGCAAAGCATTCGAAAGTGTTGTTGCTTTTCACTTCACTGTATACAGTGAAGATCGACAAAAAAACAAACAAGACAAAGTTGTTTGTGTATTTCATATTGCTAGTGCTGTATTGAGTATAGAAACACACAGCCTATAGCTAAGAGCATTTACAAAAACAAATGAGCACCAAGAGTATAGGGCTTGGGCACCATTGGTTTAAACTGACTATATTTAATTTTTTAATTTAATTGGCGTATTTTAGACTAAAATTGTGGTCAAAACTAAGCTCCCAATTAGCATATAGTGTGAAATGAATTTGACTCTGATTGTTTATTTGCTATTATAAAATTGTTTATTGAAACCGAATGTATATTTTCTATTCATTTTTTTAGTTTTTGTATGCATATATTTACAGAATAGTTATTGTTTTATTATAAGAGAAAAATCTGTCACGTACGGTATGTCACGTACGATATAAAATTTTATTTATTATAAAATTGTAAAGGAAAAATATTTCGTTTAGTGTAAGAAATTAAAAGAAAACCATACGCCTCTCACGATTCTCAAATTTTCGCATATTTCTACATGTACATCAAAATGACTTCCGTTTTATGTCACGTACGATATACCCTTATTTCGCTCGATAATTTTTTTTGAAATATAGCACCCTCTGAATGAAACATACAGACCAAATTATTTTTCAGATACTCTTATTTTTGGAAAATCTATACCACTCTATAGGCGTACAAATGTCACGTACGATGACATGGAATTGCCCATATAATTCATTTTTATTTTCACAAAAATTAGATATGTAATAAATGCAGCAATAGCCACTAAGAATTGGAATTTAGTAGTAAAGGGACTGTTTCTATAATTAAGAGAAAATCTAACTTTTAAAAAATTCTACAGTTAATTAAACTCCAAAGTAATGAGACCTTTTACTTTATTTCTACGGCCAATTCGGCTGTGTTAAATCTAATAAAGGATTTTTTATGGAGGCGGATAGCTTTAACTTGAAATAAAACAGAGAATAATGTTTTTAATATCCATCCAATTGGCTTTATTAAATAAATAATTTTATGGCATTAATATGATTTAAATATGATTTCGGCATTTGGCCACCGCGGCGCATAGTGGTATTTTTTGACAAAAAGTCTATTTTTTACAGTTATTTTTGTAGAAATCTAATGACGCAATTCTGTAGAGAAATGTTTCATTGGTAGAAAACCATGATTTGTTTTCAAAAAAAAAAAATTAAATTTTATATAAAAAAGATTGTGGTAAAGTTATCTAAATGTTATGCAACGAAAACTGATGAAAATTTTACTACATTTCACTTGTTTATACAATAATTATGGTTCAACTACCAATAGTTTTAGAGCATTTTTTTTAAAATATAGTATTTTAAATTTAATAGGAAAGAAAAAATGCTTAAATTACATATATAGTTTAAGAGATCTTAGCAAATCAAAATGGCTCCAAAAAATTTAGCATTTGCAGTTTTCATTAGAAAAAAAAATAAGTTAGCTCGGTCTACCTCCGTTTTAGTACTACTACTAAATGAAAGTTTGGAATATTTTCTTTCATTTTATGTAAAAAAATTCTGTGACTTTTTGCGATCGCTGAACAAACTTATAAATTTTGTGATAAAACTCACGTATTTTTTATGAATATTTACAATAAATTGCAATGCATTTTTACAACAAAAGATTTTGCATACTTTTAGGCTCTATATGTTTTGCATCATCTGATCCCTATATAAGTAATATAAGACCTCAACCACGTAAAAATATTTTGGAACTAGAAGATGTAGTAAAAGAAATGATAATTGATGAATATAAAGTTTAAGATGAGTTTAAAAGTTTACTCATTTTGTTTATACTCAAATAAAATTATTCTTAAATTTGTACTATAGGTACGAAGGGTTCCGATAGGACTGACCAATTTCAACCATTTTTGACTGATTCTTTTTTAATATAGTACCATGATATACCAACCATTATTTCGAATTTTATAAATTTTATTGCGAAAAACCCAATTTTTGAAAGTGGGGTTATATGGGGGATAGGAGCAATTATGCTCCTATCCTTATGAAACTTAACAGATAGATTTGGGTTTATATAAAACTTTTTTATGTCGAATTTCATCACGATACTATTGTTTTTATGTGAGTTTTGAACGATAAAACTATTTTCAGAAAGGGACCTATATGTGGACTAGGTTCAAATATGGACTGATTTTCTTCATACTCTGTAGTATGATATCTGGGAACTTGGAACTAACATATACAAAATTTAAATAATATCGCTACATTATTTAAGAATTTATGACTGATACAACATTATTTTGGAAGGACGCTTGTATGGGAGGTACCCCTAGGGACTATCCGATATGAACCATTTTTAATATTTAGCTTTTGTATATGAAACTAGCCAAGTGTACCAAATTTTATTATCAAAGGAGCACTCCTTCTACTTTTTGCTAAAAATACCCATACCACTGTGCGACGTAACCTGTAGGTCCAATTTGAAGCAAATTTCGCTGTATTTTGACTGTATCGTTTCGAATATTCGCTTTAAAGTGCTCGTTCGTTTCTAGTTTATCTGAATAGGCCTGTTACGCATCCCCGTAGAAAAAATTATAATGACGTCAAATCACATGAATTAGGTGGTCAGTTGCTGGTCCTTTTCTTAAAATAATTCACAAAGCACATGTTTGCAATACTAGTGATTTCCAAAACAAGTTAGCAAGATGTTTTAACAAATTAGACAAACAGCAAACACAACAAATTTGTCTGATCCAATATTAATATTGTTCAGCATTGCAAGCGTTTACAGTGAAAAAAAGTGCTCAGATCATAAAGCGGTGAACATTTGTTTCTTGAATTCGACAGTAATTATCAGGGCAAGGATTTCTATGCAAATGCATGTTTGTAGTCAGTAACTCAAAATCACTTTTGACAATTTATCTTTCCGAATCGAAGAATTTGCAACAAAATGGCATCGATTTGTTGTTGCATATTTTGTTATAAATGCATATTTTGCATATTTTTCTTTTAAATGCATATATTTAGCATATATTTCCATTTTATTGTATATATATCAGTGTACACTGTACATACATATATTTGGCAACTCCATTTAGTGTTGTAAAAATAGTAAATATATTAACACTAGAATTCTATTGTTGAAAGAGAAAGTCTACTTTTAAACTTTTCAATTTATGAATCGATTTTTTAGCTTTTTGAAATCATCGACTTTTCGATTTTTCGAAAATTTTTTTAATATCGACTTTTCGACTTTGTTCTCTTTGTGACACATAATATTAAAGCCAATTACCACTTCTGTGCTCAAATTACATCTTTATTTATGAAACTATTACTAAACTACAGGGATTCAATTCGCAGAATGCACAAGTAAAATTAATTTCTTACCAAATTAAAACAAATGTTTGACATATTAGATAGCAATTTTAATGAAGAAAATCAAATTGAAAATGAATATTCTCCAATTGAACTGGCTTCATTTAAATATGCACCTTTAACTTCTGTTGACGAACAGACAAAGTTTTCTTTTTGGAAATTAAAAAAAAAATGTATTTGTTTATACAAATAGAAATCTAAATTAAGTAATTTTGTAACATGAAAATAATTAACTGACTAATTTTTTTTAATAAATATATTGTATAATTTACATACATACACGAATTTTCTTATTTTTACTTTGAAAAAATATATTTTAAACCTTTTATGTCCATTATATGTACATATATATTGAAAATGTGACGTGAAATTTATATCTGTCTTTTATTAATAAATATATTTCAAATAAAAAACTTGTTTTTATTGCATATTTTTGTCATTTTTAGTGCATATTTTCTCTCTTTATAGTGCATATTATAAGCGCATATTTTTAATTTTTTGGTGCATGAAAATCCTTGCCTTGGTAATTATTATTAAAAGCTGACTTGATATCGATACTAATACATCTTAATCTGATAAAATCCAAAAGCATATCCCCGATGCAAAAATTGAATCGCCAGATTCGAAAGTGTAGATTTGTTAAACTCTGGAGTTAACATTAAAATGGTATCATTAACATGACTAATGTTAATTTTTAAATGACAAATTTTGACCTGGATCCGCGCCTGGATCTGTGACTACATATTTGGCAAAATTATATATATTATTTAGTTACAAGAAATCTGTTAATGTTTTTGTGGAAATAATAAGAATTATTTTCAGCAAATAGATTTTATAGAGATGTAGGAATGTTTGGGACGATTCACTCAGTATTCTGAACAGTTAATTTTTTTACTGAAATGCAGAGTGGAGAAATATGCCATTGTGAACGTAGCTTAAAAGTGCAAAATTGTATGAGGACAGAATTGAAATCGGAGAATTTCGAGGACATTTTGTTTTCGGTCACAAATTTGTTAAAATTATTTCTTAAATGTACATTTCGTAACCTATTTTCTGATATTTAATTTCGAATGGTTTCTTAATGTTGCTAATTTATGTATTTGCAATTTCTGGTGCAAAAACTCTCCAATACAGCAACGTCAGAACTCTAAGCTAAAAAAAATTTAAAAAAATAAAATATATGAAATTTTTGTACTCTATTGAATCGTGACTATTACAAAAATCAGACACTTTTTATCGAACTTCTTATATTAAAAATAAGTAAAAAAGTACTGTTCAAAGCAATCTCGAAAACATATAAAATAGAACATAAATATTTGGGGGATTAAAACGGTCTGCTATTAGGTCATATTGTCATAAAGTCTTAATAAAAAACTTTTAAACTAATAAGACTTTTTGAACTATTTTTATTATTTTGTCATAAAATAACACTTTTTTTTGAAGCACAACAACAATTTGTTTAAGCTATAATAATATATTAAGACTTTATGACAATATGACTTAATAGCAGACCGTTTGAGTCCCCCAGATTTTTGTAAAAATTTTATTTTTTTTTTAATTTATTCTGTATTTTTGAAATATATTATTTTTATACCCTTCACCAAGAGTAATTTCCACATTTTTCATTTGCGACCCCACAAAGTATATATATTCTGGATCGTTATATATAGCGAAGTCGATATAGCCATGTCCGTCTGTATGTTGAAATAAACTATCCGTAGCCCCCAAATAAGTTACAAACATTATTGATACATCAATATATCGGAAATTCTTCCGGCTCGGTCGCTATTTATAATCGGTCCACAAATGGCTGAGATATAAGGAAAAAACCGGGACAACCTTGAATTTTGGCCTATTTTTGATCTATATCTGGATTACTAAGTCATTAATATAGACTATATGGATATCTAATGATAGATATTTCAAAGTCCATTGATGTATATAATTCTATAGTAATTTGGACCTACAATGGGTCAAAATCAGGAAAAATATTTTTTAACCCGAATTTTTTTTAACAGAAAAATTTTTATTTTTAAATTTGTTTTCACTCAAAAAAAAAAAAAAAAAAAAAAAATGGGAAAAAATTAAAAAAAAAACAATTTCAAAAAAAAAAATTTTTTTTTTGAATATTGAAAAATAATTTAGAAAAAAAAAAAATTATTTTTTTTAAATATTAAAAAAAAAATGTTATTTTGTTTACCTAAAAATATTTAAAATTTTCATTTTAAAGTACAATTTGGTGAAGGGTATATAAGATTCGGCACAGCCGAATATAGTTCTCTTACTTCTTTTAATAGTTATGGTCCAATGGAATACAAAAATTGTTCATAACAAACATATTTTTTTATTCTTTGGAAAATGTTACTCTACGAAACTTCGAATATAATCACCCCTATCGTGAAAAATTTTTGTTCCCATGAAATATCCATTTCCCTCGAAGGGAAAATTGCTATAATGATATTCCCATGAACTCTTCATTCACAATAGTTGATTTTGTTCGTAACAGCTGTTTATTGTTTACAAAATTCCATCTAAAAATTTCATAGCATGGGGAATTTTTTCCCGTGAACAAAGTTGATGAACGAAAAATGGGAAAAGGGAACATATTTCATGTGAAATATTGATTCGCGAAAGGGGTGAATGTTTTTGTATGACAGAGAACAATAGGGAGCATCAAAAAAGTGCAAAATAAGGACATACGTAATAAACATATTTATTTACTAGCTTATGGTGTTTTTAAAAGCAAAGCTTATAATGTCTCACACAAGAAAACCTGTTAAAATTACATGAATGAGTAAATCAAATTTTTCCGATTGTAAAGACATTATAATGATGATTTATAACTTAGAAATGCAAATTTCTGGAACATAGAGAAAATATATTGCATTTACTGGAATTAAGGGAGTACCGCATTAAAATAAGTTACGCCTATTTATTTTTTTTAAGATGACGCCCTAAAAACTATCGCTGTAAAAAAAGCAAAAATCAATATACAGTTACCAAAGTAAACTATTTTACCACACAGTATTGCTAAATGATTTTAGAGCCCAGTTAGCCAATCCAACTTAAACGATTAAAATTTACCAAGCCAACGGTTTCCTATAATTGTTATCATTTTTTTTTTACCTATACATTATATGTTTTACTAGTTTAAGAAAATAATTCCAATAATTTGCAAATGATAGACTTATTAAACAAAAATATTTAAAACCAAAACTAATGAGAAAAGGAAATAATAAGAAACTTCAATACAAAAATGATCCAATCAACATACCGTCCATTTTTATATCAGTTTTTCATAAGAACCCTTTGGCCATACACACACACACACACATAAACAAACAAACACACATACATACATAGGCACTATCTTCATAAAAATTAAAAGAAAAACTAAAATGATAATAATTATTTACTTTGAGTAATATTCTAATAAAAACAAACTTAAAACCAACAAAAGGACAATTTATACAAATTATTTTGTAAAATATTTAAAACTCACATGCAATTTTTCGAACTTCTTATTTACTTAGAAATTTTAATTTATTAACAAAGCAAAAGTAGTATTACAAAAAGTGAACAACAAACAATTAACAAAACACTTACTTAAAACCCCAAAAAATATAAAAACAAAACGTTACAACTATAGAAAAATTTAAAATTTTAGATTAAAATTAATTAAAAAAAAAAAAAAAATGAAAAAGAAAAAGAAAATTGATCAACAAAATAACACAAAATAAAAACTAAAAATACCAAAGAAATTTCAAAAATATTAGACACTTTAACACACGAGGGTATAGAAAACAAAAGGAGTTGAGTTATAAATATTTATAACAAATAAATAAAAATAAAAAGTATTAACAATAATTATGATTTATGAAAGCATTATGTGAAATATATTGATTTCGAGAATTTTACGTAGTTTAATTTAATCTGAATATACGATATACTATATATTTTTATTACTTTAAATTATTTAAAGAATAACGAATGTAATTACAACTTATTATGATTATTAACAATAAAATTGCATAGAATAAATTGTAAAATATACATACAAAACAAACAACAAATTACTTTGAAAATATTTAATTTGTCAAAGCAAAGCTCACCGAACGAAAACAAAAATTATTTATGTTGCATCATTAACAAATATTTATTATATGCAAACGTCATATACATACAAACATCAGCGCATACAACATAAAGATAATAATTTATTCAACTGCATCATAGATACAAAAAATATTCATTCACACTCGTATATATCTACCTACTTACATACATACAAACAAACATAACTAAGTATCTATCTATCTATTTAACAAACAATCTAACTTTTATATTTAATAAAATGCATTATTCATTATTCATACATACATATGTATTTACATTAAATATACAACAAAGCTAAAATTACATATATTCATAACAAATCTATCTATCTATCCATCTATCGATTCAAATATTCATTCATTCATTCATGCCATTTATATAATCATGTGCTCATAATTATGCAGATACAATATATTCATATACATACATAAATGCATACTTACAAATACATGAATATTAATTAAAATGCATCTTATTATTGCAAGATACTTACTATTTTGCATTTCATGCAAAATTTTCGTTTGTTTTCTTTTTTTTTAGTTTTTCTTTAAAATGTACAATATTTATGCTTAAGTAATAATTGATATACAAAATTTTGCAACAAAATAAATGAAAAACCAAAAAAATTTATATAAATTTGTAATAAATCGAAAGAATGAAATAAAAAATATACATACTCTATATTTACATAAATAGCAAAAATCTATATCATTAAATAAACTAAATAATAAAAAAAGAAAAAAAGATAAAAATTATGTATATTGTTATTATCTACAAACAACAAAAGAAAAAAATCAAGGAAATTTAATATTTTTTATTTAAGAAAATATAAAATAAAAGACGCTTTATATCTAAATATTTGCTACTTATTTATCAATTGATTGATCCCATCTTTGGTACACCTATACACATGAATCTCTTTCATATCGAGTGTTTTATATCAAGTTTAATTATTGTACCTTTCATTTATATTCGTCTTACTAAAAATGCTAAAAACTGCAGTACCCCATTATATTTTGAAAGTATTTTAGTAATATGTTTTGTTGACATCGTAAAATTTTTTTTCATTTGGCCCAGTTATACAAAAGTTTTGAAAATATACTTTTTTCTTATTGAGAATACCCCAGCAGTTCTAGGAGACTGTCCCGAAATAGTGATTTTACCTATAATTTATGGTGACAACTAGTTACGTAACTAGCTACGTTACAGGGGGTCAATTGAACCATTTGGATTACAACGTCTGATAGTGTCAGATAGAATCAGTTACTTTACTAGCTAGGTAACTGGTTACTTGATCAGCTACTTTAACATGTACGGGTGATAATTGACCTTAGTCAGTTTAGAAGTCATCATATAATATAACCGATTACTTGTAAACAAACCTGGATAAAAAACCTACATTTACAACAGTATAAAATAAACGTTTAAAGTGACTACACTACAGGTTACTTAGACACGTGAATTCACTTTATGTTCGTGGGATGTCAGAATACTTAAGCAAAATGAAAATGAACTGTATGAGAATTATATCTCTAGATTACTTAGAGACACTTAAGTGATATCCTGGCATGTATAAAGAAATCAATTGACTTCTCTCTGTACTACAAAGAGTTCATACGTATCAAATGTCGCAAAATACATAAATTCTAGTCAGCCAAGCTGACATGATTCAACATTAACTGAGAAAAAAAAAACATTTGTTAAAATAAAGGTTTCCAAGTTATTCGATTTGTCTTTAGTTTGAATTAAATGAACATAGATTTTAACTTGTTAAAATTTGACTTATTTGACTTCATGTTTAAAATTATTCGCATTCTCATATAGCAATTTTATTAGAGTACATAGAGTTCGGAATACTTATAGTTTCTTTCGATCACTTCGTTTAGTACATTTTTATACCTTTCACCTTCGTGAGAAGGGTATATATAAATTTGTCATTCCGTTTGTAATTTCCACAATATAATTTTCCGACCCTATAAAGTATATATATTCTGAATCCTTATAGATAGCGGAGTCGATTTAGCCATGTCCGTCTGATCGTCTGTCTGTTGAAATCAATTTTCTGAAGACCCAAGATATCTTTGGGATCCAAATCCTCAATAATTCTGTCAGACATGCTTTCGAAAAGTTTCCTATTTAAAATCAGCAAAATCCGTCCATAAATAACGGAGATATGAGCAAAAATCCGAGACAACCTCTATTTTTGGCCTATTTTTTTATCTATATCTCGATTACTAAGTCATAAATATAGACAATATGGATATCTAATGATAGATATTTCATAATCCATTGCAACGATGTATATAAGGCTATACAAAGTTGGACCTACAATGGGTCAAAATCGGGAAAAATATTTTTTAACCCGAATTTTTTTCACAAAAAACTTTCTTTTGTCATACATTTTTTTCACTAATAAAATAAAAAAAAATTTTTTAAAAAAACTGGAAAAATCTTTTAAAAAACTATTTTGAAAAAAAAAAAATTTTAAAAAAAGTGTTTTTAATTTTATTTTAAGGTATAATTTGGTGAAGGGTATATAAGATTCGGCACAGCCGAATATAGCTCTCTTACTTGTTTATTAGCAAATATAGTGAAATAACAATATATTGTCTTGAAATTGATTTTAAAATAGTTTTTTAAACAAAACATATAAAGGGTTTTCCAACAAGAGGTGTAATTTTTGAATCACCCGGTATTTCGGTAGCTGTCAGCTTTTGAAGCTTTTATTTTTTGACATTTGACAAGAAGAAACTACGCCATTACGCTTCAAAAATGCATTGAAATTATTAAAATTCACTACAAGAATAGTGAAAATCATGCAGTCACAGTTCGCAAAACTACAGAATTTTTGGGTCATCGTGAAGCACCTTGTCGGACCCCAATACAGAAATTGGTGGAAAAATTCGAGGTGTTAGGACAAGTTAGTGATGTGAAGAATAAAACCCGTTCACGTCGCTCAAGAACAACTGAGAATATTGCTGCTGTAGCCCAAAGTGTTGAAGAAAACCCAGGTTTGTCCATTCCTCGTCGTTCTTTGGAATTGAACATTCCACAAACCTCATTACACCGTATCTTATGGCCGGAGTTGGATGATATTGATCTGGACAACGTTTAATTTCAACAAGATGGCGCACATTGGTTTAAGAGTGGCCGAAATTCATTTTTTCATGTTCGCCGATTTGGATAATTTTTTGGTATTTTGTTGTCAGATATCTGAATATTATTATTCCATAATATTAGGTTGATATATTTATTATTTGTTTGGACAGACACGCTCGAAGTTCATATATGTTCGCTTGTTTAAAATAGCATGCAAAGAGTAAACTTAAGCTATGTTAACACGGTTATCAGATTGTACAATATTGTCAGAAAAATTTTCAGAAAATGTCTAACAACCGTGTGAACTTACAATTTTTGTCTTATAACGTTGTCATAAAAAGTATTGTCAGTACATTGTAAGACAATACTATTGTCATACAATCGTGTAAACACCTTACGTTGCCATTGCCAGATCATTGTAAGTTTGTTGTCAGAAACTTTTTATTGTCATATGTGCGAAGTTTATGCATCTGACAATAGCAACACTGTGCATATGTATTTAAAATAAACAAAAGTGAAGCAACCGTGTGAACTGACAATTTTTGTTGGAAGATAAATTTATTGTTTGACAATTGTCAAACAATAGACAATAGACTGAAAATTTACTGGTTGCTAATAATATTTCATTGGCAGTACATTGCCAGATCTGACAACATTGTAAAATCTGACAGCCGTGTGTATGTAGCTTTATCATTTGACTTTTTTGTATATTTTCGTAAATGAAAATCATCATAGATGAGATTTGCATTAAAAAAAGTTGGAAAAAGTGTCATATAAAAAATTTCATTGAACAAATTTCAATGTTCATCAACTTCAGTGGACTGCATCTTTTTAGCGCTGTGGAGCGCTGTTTAACGAAATATGTCAAATTACAGCTTGAAGTCTCAGCTAAAAGTTAAAAAAAAAATTCAGCTGCTCCTACTATAAAGTGATATAGTAACAAAACATTAATTTTCGTTCATGCATGGTGTTGTTTCCATCATTACTGTTTATAATTATTACACAATGTAATACACATAATAGTCAAGAAGCTATTCTGCCAATAGTATGTCTCTATCTAAAGGCCCTTATTCAATGATTTCATTTTTATATTTTACATTTTAATTGATTATTTGTATCAGGCGCTGTCCGAGGAAGTTCAGTAAGCGAGGAATAAAGACTATAGAGCCTATAGATTACATCATTCGCGAAGACTTGGAAGTGTAGCCACTAATGAAGACTTAATGCACAATATTTTATTGTCTTCAAACCCATTTATAAATAGACTTCGCTCAAAGCTGCGTACTCAAAAAAATTCGAGTCGATAATGATGTTAAAAAATTATTAAAAGACTATGCTTAAATTATTTATTCATGTTTTTTCTATGGGAGATGGGAGTAAAAGTGGGCGGATCAGGTATATATTTTCAGGAGCCCATTCTACAATTATAATTTTTTTTTTTTTGTGAAAAATGTGAAAAAGTTATGCCATTTTTTCAATACAAGTTGTATGGGAAATGGGCGTAGAAGTGGGCGGATATTTTTAAAATTTCACACAAATGATTCCGAGTGTTTAAAAATGCTATGTGCGAAAAAACAATGCCGTAGGTCAAAATTTAATTTTCACTT
This sequence comes from Calliphora vomitoria, assembly GCA_942486065.2. Classification (NCBI taxonomy): domain Eukaryota; kingdom Metazoa; phylum Arthropoda; class Insecta; order Diptera; family Calliphoridae; genus Calliphora; species Calliphora vomitoria. The sequence continues at coordinate 93,114,677 of OW818031.2, forward strand.
TGTATGGGAGGTGGGCGTAAAAGTGGGCGGATCATTTTGATTTTTCCATTTTTTTTCTTAATTCAAATAGAAATGCCTATCTGCCAAGTTTCATTGTCCTTCGACAATTTCTTCTATTTTTAGCCGTTCGTTCTATGAACCTCACCCAATGTGCGCCGCTACGTGCCACACAAGTAACGAAACCATTGGTCTTTTACGGGGGGCCACGTGAAAGATAAGGTCTACGACAACAGCCCAATGTCGATTCAAGACCTCAAAGATAGAATTCGTGAGGCTATCGAGGACATATGGCAGCCACTTTATTTGGTTTATGATTTACGTTATGGAAAATTTAATGATGTTGTTTTTCATTATTAACTGCATACTTTCCTGTTTATTATGAAATAAACATTCGATAATTTACCTCAAAAAAATTCCATTTATCTTTGAATACCAAAATAACACCTCTTGTTGGAAAACCCTTTATCCTTTATGTTTTACACATAGAGAAACATAGAGCGGAAACTAGAAAAAAACTCAAACAAAAAAATTACTCAAAAATGTTACACATAGGAGTGTTGTTTTTGTTTTCACATAGTTTTTTTTTACTAATACATTCTCACTACTTAGGTTTCTGACAACTGAGTTAGGTCTTTGACAGGAGAGTTTCCGATCTATGTGTATTTATCTATGGTTTTACGTTTCAAACAGAATAGAGAGAGAAAATATTTTTTTCTTTTTTAATGAAATGCTATGTTAATTTTTGTGATTTCTTTGCAAAATTAATTATAAAAAAAATTTCTAAAACCTGTAATAGAGATAAATTGAAGAAACATTAAATTTTGGAATGGATTTCAATGAAGGGAATTATGAATCATTCGATAAGGAACTAATTCTACAAAGAATGACTTATCATATGAATGTATTCAGCACGTTTGAAGTATCAAGGAATTGAGTTTGTGAATTAATTGTAACAAATATTTTAAGGGCCTGGTTAAGAAATACAATTTAATTTTTAAAATTTAATTAATACTTACATTCAAATGGTAGATCATAAAAATTTACTGTGACATAAGTCACTCTCGAAACATTCCTCACAACTACTCAGCCGGCCTTTAAAAAAAATCATTAGTTACAATATGTGAATTATAATCTTTCGAATTTCTCATGAATGAGCTAGAAAATATCAAATAAGTGAACATGAAAAGTCGAAATTTTGGCTGAGCTTACTCCAAATAACTAAAGTAAATGAAATTCAAGAACGTCCTGGACCTTATTTGCTGTATACTAGGGTATCCGAATTATTAGACTTTTATTTTGTTCTAATTAAACGAATAATAGATTTCAGCTTGTTTGAATTAGTCGATTACATTTTTAAAACTAGTCAAGTTATTCGAATAATACAATTTTTATACCCTTCACCTTCGTGAGAAGGGTATATATAAATTTGTCATTCCGTCTGTAATTTCCACAATATAATTTTCCGACCCTATAAAGTATATATATTCTGGATCCTTATAGATAACGGAGTCGATTAAGATCAACTTTCCGAAGCCCCCAAATAACCAACATACACGAATCATACATCAATATCTCCGGAATTCTTCCGGCTCAGTTGCTATTTAAAATCGAGAAAATCGGTCCACAAATGGCTGAGATATAAGGAAAAAACCAGGACAACCTCGATTTTTTACCTATTTTTTGACCTATATCTGGATTACTAAGTCATTAAGATAGACAATATGGATATCTAATGATAGATATTTCAACGCCGTATATAAGACTATAGTAAGTTGGACCTACAATGAATCAAAATCGGGAAAAATTTTTAACCCGAATTTTTTTTTTCACCAAAAGTTTTTTTTTTCTCTAAAAATTAAAAAAAAAAAATTTTAATTTAAAAAAAAAAATTTAAAAAAAAAATCGAAAACATTTTTTTCCAAAAAATAAAAAAAACAACTGGGAAAAAAAATTGTTTACCTAAAAATATTTAAAATTTTTATTTTGAAGTATAGTTTGTTGAAGGGTATATAAGATTCGGCCCAGCCGAATATATCTCTCTTGTTTTTTTTTTTTTTTAAATAATGTATTGTAAAATAAGTTTTTTCTTTGTCAAGTCGTACGTAATGTTGTATCGTCTAAATTGGCCTTTGTTAACGTCACTTATTTACATTTTAAGATCTTGTCCTTCATCAATGTCACTGTCTAAATAATTTCGATATCACATTCACCATCACTTTCAAAATTACATTCTTTTACATAAGTACTACTTTCACATTACATCCGCGTGTATGTACAATTTTTGATTCTAAATACATACATTCCAGGATGACACAAAACCATTTGTTTTTACTGCATATTATATGGGAAAACATGAAAGCAAATAGTGAACTGGGTCAAAGCCATTCGATGTGATTATATCGACTTATTATGGACATCATAGACGACATTATTACTTATTTAATTTCAGAATTTTGACAAAATAATTTACAAAACTGTAATAAATAATATAAAATATATTTTTTCGTTTTATTCGATTATTCTTCATAAAATTGTTCGATTTATAGAACGATCATTATTGGAATGGATACCATCAATTCACCAAGATTGGTTCAAAGCATATCTTCACAAAATAATAAAGAGATGTCAATAAATGAGACAATCAGAACTAGAATGAGCCCGAAGTCGTAATGGAGAACCAAGAAGCTTTACTAAATAAAATGTATTGAATGTGCAATAGAGCGTACCACCTTACAAGCAAAAACAAATAAAAAAGTGCGCCAATGTATTTATGCCATGGAGTTGCCGAATGTCGGATCTTAAAGTATGATAATCAATGTTTTTCTCTCCAGAAGACCAATATTTTTCTTTAAGAGCCATTGATCTCAAGTGTCCCGTTTTACTATTTATCCACTAGATATATGTTCCTACCACCATAATTTACCACCCTAATATCAGAAAATTAAAGTTCGCAAGAAATCATTAAACTTTTTCTAACGAAGTAATTCGATAACTCCAGCAGAAACACTTTAAAATGTAATTATACCAAAATAATAACAACAAGTAAGAAAGTATAGTCGGTCAAGCCAAACCATATGATACCCTACACCGAGAATATGATTATAAACAGTTCTGGATTTGAACACCAATATTTTTAAAAAATCTCATTAAAATGATTTTCAGAAGTGGGCCTCATATGGGAGCTATGACTAATTATGTACTGATCGTTATAAAATTTTGGGAAATGACTTCTGTATATATATAACTTATTTGTTTTAAATTTTATTTGAATACCAACATTTTTAAGAGATTTATGCTAGTTAAAGTGATTTTCGGAAGTGGACCTTATATGTGAGCTATGACTAATTATGGACCGATCGTCACAAAATTGGGTGGTGTGAGTTCGGCTTATATAAAACTTATTTGTGCTGAATTTGCTTTGAATATCTATATAACTAAGATATTTATGACAGCTTAACTATTTTCAGATAGGGCAATTATATTGGGGCTAGGAGAAATAATCGACCGATTCTAACCAAATTCAAAAGAAAAGCTTCTACCTAATTTTGTCGAATTATTTCAGCAAATGTATACATCCGACGGTAAATGCAGACTGTTCTGCAGGTATTATCGAATTACTTTGTTAGCAAAAGTTGAATGATTTCTTGCGAGCTTAAATTTTCTGATATTAGGGTGCTACATTAGGGTGGTAGGCACAAAGATCTGGTGAATAAATAATATAATGGGATACTTGATGTCAATGGACCTTAGAGCAAAGTATTGATATATCAAACTTTAAAATCCGAATGTAAATGGCGAAGATATAACGAAAAATGTAAACGGGCAATCCCTACGTTCGGCAAAAAAAAAAAAAAAAATTGTTTCGTAAATGCCTTGCAGAACTACATTATATTAAAGGGGGTTTATCCTTTTTTACCTATGTTTTGATACAATTTGGAAAATTTCTCAAAATTATATAAATATTCAATAGTTATTGGCGAGTATAATGGTCATTTTGTAGCAAACACAGAATAGCACCTATAAGTTTTAATTCACTCTTTAATACAACTTTTTACAAATACAAAAAGCAAGTTTGACAAAACGGAAAATTTCAACATAATTTAGTTATTAGATTAATTGGTGACGACAACATAAAGTATATGTAGGTACAACAAAAAACAAATTATAAACTAAAATAACAGGACATAGATCGGATTTAAGATGTTGAGATAAAATAATTAACCAAAAAACTAGAGAGTGGGCAGCAACTGTGCAGAGAGAGAATATAAACCAGACTTGGAGAACTATCTCCACGTTCTCCACTACTACAGAAGCGAAGTATCATAAGAGAATTCCTAAAAATGCCAACCGAAATTCGGCGAAATGTCAATGAAGAACAATGTTTGAATAAATAAACAAATATTTGCAAAATAACCATTAAGCTCGATTATATTTATTATTATTATTATAGTTAGATATTTTTATCAAGTAACTTATCTACTAATTTTTTTAGTTTTGTGAAGCTTTGAATCGATAAAAGTAACTTTGAATTTTTAAGTTTTTGAAATAAATTTTTATAAAATTGAAATAATAATGGTAAAAGCATATTTCGCTTGTTTTCATCAGGAAACATTTTCTATTTTTTTTAGAAAAATAGAAATATTAAGATATTTCTAAACAAATCTTGAATTGTTGAATGAATTATATGATTTTTTATTTTGAAATATTTTTTTATCTACACAGAGAAAACAGATTCGTAGTAGCAACCGAATTTGTTGTCAATCCAATTTTAAAGTTGTGGCTTCAAAATGTTAGAAGAAGTAACAAAAGTTTGCTAGCCGCAACCGAAATTCTTCCATATTAACTGATATTCTGTTGCTAGAACCGAAAAATTATATGTGTGTAACCGAATCATTCGATTGACAACAAATTCGGTTGTCACTACGAATCTGTTTTCTCTGTGTAGAAATTTAAGTTCGAAAATTTTACTATAGGTAAAAATAATTTTTTTTCTTGTATTTTTCATATTTAATAGGAAAAACTATTAAAAGTAGAATATTTTTTTTAAATAATACAAGAGTTACAATTACATAGGAGAAATTTATTAAAGAGACTATTCCAAATCCTTGTTAAGTTCTTTCAGTTTCTACTGAAAAATTACAATAAAATTGAACTTGATATAAAATTAAGCATAATTTATAAATTTTAAAAATATGTACTCGTATATAAGGATTCATATAACTAATCTTAACTGAATTTCTACTTATGGTACAAGCTTTTTGTCAATCATACATTCATTAATCGACTCAACTCAACTTAACACAACTCTCTCATTCATTAAATTCATACAAATAACAATTAATATTATTATTATTATTGCATTAATCCTATAAATTAATCATAACTCAGCTTACAATCGTTAAATCAAATATATTTACTATTAAAATACTTATTCATTCAAACATAAAATTGGGAACTATCAACCAACCAACCAAGCTGTATCGCCTATTTACATAAATAGATACTTTTCGCACTTTTCACCTCTATCTTTTCATGGAAGTTTATTTACTTCTTTAAATCAATTAATTTTTAAACATTCACCACTCATACATCATTATCATTATGCACAAAATCCAAAATCCAAAAAAAGAAAAAAATGTAAATCTCTTCTAACACGTCCCCGTTCGCGATCAAATCATCATAAGGAAGAGTAAATAATATAAAATAAAATGTATATTAAACAAACAAGTTTTTATATAAAACTTTAATTTTTAAAATAAAACTATTTTAATTAAGACCTTAAATGTATTAATTACAAATCAAAAAACATACATAAATCATTCGTACGTACATCATTAATCAATCCCCAATTTTAGTTTTAAGAATAAATACTTTATTTTTGCAATTAACAATTCTAAGTTGTGTCATCATTATTCATTATTCATTGTTCATCATTATTGAAAATAATTAGTTCTATGAACAATTATGAATTAATAATTAACTTAATATTAATTAATTAAGGATTTGCTTTATTAGATAATTACTGTATTTATTGTATGTAATCAAACCCACTTATTTCCGTAGTTCAGGTTTTAGGTTTCAGATTCATTAAAATTCTTTTTAATTTATATTCATTAAACAATTAGTTAAGTTAACTGGTATCTTATTACTTACATGTACTTATGTAATTGCATTATTTTATATGTAATTTAGTATTTTGTTTGACATATTTCTTTAGTTTTTATAAAAGTATTTGTTAAACATATTTAAAGATAAGTATGTAGTTAAAAAATTAATAATTTATATTGTTTGCAATATATGAAGAAAATCATTGAAATGGATATAATTTAAGAATTATTAATAAATAAATAAACTAAAAGTATTTGCAAATAAAAAAAAATAAATTAACAATTAAGCAAATAAATCTTAATAAAATATTCAATGTGTTTTCATTCTCCATTTCAAAGAGATCTGTGGTAAGATATCGATAATAATATATTTTAATTTCAGTTCGCTTTTAAGTTCAGATTACACAGTGATGTATTTACTAAAGAAAATGTCAGGATACTCTGCCACTAAAGCAAAATTCTGTCAGCTTTGTTTTTTCTTATGAACAATACATTTATGTGATAAAAACGAAAAAACATATAAACATGTTATAACAAAAATGAGCATAATTCCTTAAGTGAGAAGGGCATATATATAAGTTTGTCATTCCGTTTGTAATTTTCATAATATAATTGTCCGACCCTATAAAGTATATATATTCTGGATCCTTATAGATAGCGGAGTAGATTAAGCCATGTCCATCTGTCTGTATGTCCGTCTGTCTGTTGAAAACAATTGTCTGAAAACCCCAGATATCTTCGGGATCCAAATCTTCAATAATTCTGTCAGACATGCTTTCGAGAAGTTTGCTATTTAAAATCAGCAAAATTCGTCCATAAATAACGGAGATATGAGCAAAAATCCGGACAACCTCTGAAAATGTTGACAAAAAAGCAACAAAGCGTATGTTTGGATGTGTGTTGGTTATTGCTTTGCGTATTTTATTTTTATACCAATGGTGCGGAGCCCATATCACAATTGTGCAAAATCAAATCACTCGTATTCTTATGCTCTTACATTTTAGTAGACGTTGTCCACTCAACGAGACATGCGCATGAGCACTGGTGTATGACTTTTTCTTTATATTTTCAGATTTTGTATTTGTTTGTTTGTAGGTGCACTGAACAAGATAAAGAATTGAATGTGTTGGTGAGAGAATTTACTTTTGCGCACCTCTGTTCAACAATGTGGAATGAGATCCCTGTCGGACTTTGAGTTAACTTAAAACTAACTAATGATCAACCAGAAATGAGTCACAGGTTACTAAAAAACTAGCTCATTTCCCTTGTAAATCCCTATTCAGTTTTTCCACGTAGTGTCATCACAGCGAGTCAGTACTCACTCACTATGCATAAGTTTCAGCTAACCACAAGCTAGCTCATTATGAGTTCTTTTTATACCCTTCACCTTCGTGAGAAGGGTATATATAAATTTGTCATTCCGTTTGTAATTTCCACAATATAATTTTCCGACCCTATAAAGTATATATATTCTGGATCCTTATAGATAGCGGAGTCGATTAAGCCATGTCCGTCTGTCTGTCTGTCTGTCTGTCTGTCTGTCTGTCTGTCTGTCTGTCTGTCTGTCTGTCTGTCTGTCTGTCTGTCTGTCTGTCTGTCTGTCTGTCTGTCTGTCTGTCTGTCTGTCTGTCTGTCTGTCTGTCTGTCCGTCTGTCTGTCTGTTGAAATCAATTTTCTGAAGACCCCAGATATCTTCGGGATCCAAATCTTCTGTCAGACATGCTTTCGAGAAGTTTGCTATTTAAAATCAGCAAAATCGGTCCACAAATGGCTAAGATATAAGAAAAAAACCAGGACAACCTCGATTTTTTACCTATTTTTTGACCTATATCTGGATTACTAAGTCATTAATATAGACAATATGGATATCAAATGATAGATATTTCAAAGACCTTTGCAACGACGTATATAAGACCATAGTAAGTTGGACCTACAATGGGTCAAAATCGGGAAAAATTTTGAACCAGATTTTTTTTTTCACCAAAAGTTTTTTTCGCTAAATATTAAAAAAAATAAATTTAAATTAAAAAAAAAAATTTTAAATTTAAAAAAAATTTTACATAAAAACTTTAAAAAAAAAATTCGAAAAATATTTTTTTTCCAAAAAATGAAAAAAAACAACTGGAAAAAAATTTGTTTACCTAAAATTACCTAAAAATTTTTATTTTGAAGTATAGTTTGGTGAAGGGTATATAAGATTCGGCCCAGCCGAATATATCTCTCTTACTTGTTTTATCATTGGTTTTTCTTTTTTAGCTGTAGAGTTTTAAAAGACCTTTTGGCGCTTTAATTGGTAATTTATATAAATATTTATATATTTTTTTTACTTTCGAGAGACTACTTTCATTTAATAGATGCTGTTAGAGATAATGAAGAAGAAATCCCAGACAAAGTAATTAGAAACGTGCTGAGATTAATAAAAAATGCTAAATTTTCAAGCCGGTTGCGTATGTTGTGCACCTCAAATAACTAGACAAACTGATTAAAAATAAAAACAAACATGAAGAAAAAAAGTTAGAAATTATTTTTTCTTATTTGCTTTTTACTTTCTTTAATGTTTGTTTATTTCTGCATAAGCTTTGAGTGAGTCAAAAGTTAGTTTAATACTTATCGAGATGAAGTCAGTTGTTATAATAAAATATCTCATCTATGCACAATTTTGGAGTTATGTTGCTCTTTACTCTTGTCAATCTCTTTAATGTTTGTTTATTTCTGCATCAGCTTTGAGGGAGTCAAAAGTTAGTTGAATACTTATCGAGAAGAAGTCAGATGTTTTAAAAAACAAATAGCTCATCTCTGCATCAATCTTGAATTACTTCAGAAGTCAGTTGTAAATGAATTAGCAATAAGTCAACTTGATTTTGAGTCAGCTCATAAAAGTCCGACAGGGATGAAATGAATAACAATAATAAATCAAACACACGCATGTGTAATTTGTATGTATTTGAGTCCATTTCGTTTTTTTTGTTGTTATTTTTTCAACATACAATTGTGCAAAATAATTGTTGTGTTTATTTGTTTAGTTATCAGTAAGCAATCAACGTGTGAATATGATTATCGGATGTTTTGCAATTGCAATTGAATCTGATATGATATTATAATTTTTTCTTGTTGTTGTTGCTATATGAAGAGTTTTGCATTGGTAAATGCAATGTACGTAAATATGTATACTTTGGTGAAGGGTATATAAGATTCGGCAATGCCGAATTTATCTCTGTTATTGTTTTTAGATCGATTTTCATTTATTTTACTTATGTGTTTTGGAAAACTACTTTAGCATGATTTTTCATTTGTTGTAGTGAAATAAACTGGAATTTCTTTACCTTCCCACTTGCTTTACAACAAAGTTTTATTCATTGAAAGCTATCTATATTTATACAACTTACAAGCTGTATAAAGTTTTTTTAATCCGAATTGGTCAACTTTGATACCCTGTATCTCACCTAGTATACTAACAGGTTGGGCACAAATTAAATTTTCCTAAAGCCTATATCCTCCTCTGCGATTCGTTCATACTTCATTTTGCAATCGGGTCCCCAGTTTAAAAGATTCAGGTTTGTTACCACATTTGACCGCACTGTGCAGCGTGTTGCGATTTGCTAAATTATTCTTTCAAAAAAACATGAGAAGGAAATTTTCATAAATATGGAATAATTTCATGAGTAAATAATTGTACCGAAAACCCTAATTTGCTTTACTTTATTTCATCTATCATTATCTTGAGAAAGATATGTAATACAAATGATCTCTCACTAAGTGCGTAGTTATGGTACCTAACAAAAAAAAAAATAGAAACTTGAGTAAAAGAGATTTATTACAAAGGAATGTGAGTCCCGTTTGATTTTTTTCTTTTACAAATTCTTTTCATGATCTACTTAGGTTTCAAATAAGTAAACTACCTTTTAATCATTCATTTACCTACAAAAAGTGAAAGAGATCAGTTCAAAATAATAAAATATAAAAAAAAAAAATTGGTTTCAAAGTGAATATAATTAAGTGTGTTTTTCTAAATATTGTATAGAATTTTGTGCCACAAGGAAACATTTCTGCAATTTTTTTCAATACCTAGAGGTAATTATAAATAAAAATTAATTTAACTTATAAATTGCCTATGGCTAATGATATGTTGAAAACTTTAGGAAACTGTTGCAAACGGTGCATATTTAATCTTCGGCATCATATGCTGATGCGTTCAGTTTGGACGTATTTTTCAGAAGTCCACCTGCTATTCTTTGAAACCTACTATCCCGAGAAAAAACTCTTAGCCTATTACAACGTGATTTTCTTCAACCAGAATTGTCTTTGTCTCCTCGAGAATTAACATAGGAACATATACACAAACTGAGGTTACCCACGTGATTCTAGGTCTATGGCCCATTAAAACATTTTTGTTATACCTAACCTAAAACTACATATATATATTATTTCACTGAGTTGTCTTAAAATTACTTAATCAAACATCTATACTAAAAGCTAACAATTTTTCCTATATTTAATAAGTTATTCAAAAAAAAAAAATTATTATTTAATATCATTATTTTCGTAAATACATATTATAAATAATTAACAAAAAATTAAAACATAAATATTATAATAATTTTTCATAATATAAATTATTATTGCAAATAAATTTAAAAATCTAATTTATACCTAAAATGAATACATATAAATAACATAAATCTTAAATCTAATAAGCATACATGAATATCATACATATGAATTAATCCCTTTTTATTATTTTCTAACATTTAAAATCTAAAAGTAAAATTTTCTTAAACTTACTATATATCTTTATTACTAAACTATTTTAATATTCGAGTCTAAACAAAACATAAAAATATGATTGGTTAAAATTCACTAATTTCATAAACTTAAATTAAAACTAAATTCCTATAATAAAATATATAAATTAATTTTCGTACTGCTAACCCTAATTTTAAATTCCCACGGTTTATTAACTAACAATATACGTTGTATCTATAGCAGAGAGTAACAAAGTCAATTATAAATCTAAATTAAACACTTTTTTTCCCCTAAATAACTACGTCATCACAATCCTGAGCTGGGCCCAACAAAGGAATACGATGGTAAATAAATAACAACAACAACAATATTTTTCCCTGTAAGTAATGTAAAATCCATAATAATTAACTATATTACTCTCTCTAAGTTTTATACATATATTTCTCATTTACTATGTTCCGATTCCGTCTGTTCTTTTTATCAATAATGTAAACATTGTTGATCTCTTCATAATTTTGTTTTAATTGTCTTCTTTACACGCATACCTAAATTGGAGCGTAAGGCGTTTTTTACTTGTCAAAAATTCTCATGCCCATACAATTTGTATGCAGCATACCGAAATAACGCGGCGGCAACGCTTTGCAATTGGAAAATCCGATTTTGACAGCGCGTTTAATAGTGAAGTTAGTTGCAAAACACAATAAATGCAAACACATACATACAAAAGTAGAAACAAATATGCAAGAAACTCATTTTTTAAACTTTACTATTTAGTTTTTTTGATAAAATTTTAGTTTACAAATCACAAAACAAAAATCAGAAACACCAATATTATAATGTACTTTATTGTTTAAATAATCCGGGTTGTTATATGTATTTTTTGATGACCTAGTTTTTATTGTTTGACGTAGCGTTGCCGCTTTAATTTAGGTATGACATTTCAGCGCTAAAGCTAAGCGTAAAGAAACGTTCCGCCTTACGCTTTTATTTAGGTAGGCCAGTTAGTATGAAGTGTAAGCTCAATACTTTCATTATTACTTTTTATGAGATGCTCATTTAGTTTTTTTATTTTACCAAAACAAAATATTGTTTTTTTTTTTATATATATATTTTTACGTATTTTCTTTACATTCATTTATATATTTTTTTTTGTTTATATACACTTCCCTATGTTTAATCACCTTTAATTTTTTATTCAATAAATATGTATGTTACATTTGAATTTTTGAATATGAATCATTAAAGTTTTATTATTCTTTGGGAATGACAAGTATTAGGTATTGTAATGTAGTGTAATATCAGTCTGTCTAATTATTAGGGACAATCAGTCAAATTTAAGGGTATTTTGGTTGTCAATGGTGTCTGATTTTACATCAGTAGGGAGGGAAGAAATATACCCTATGTGGCATAACACCTTGCCAAATGTTTAATACAAAATTGTGATTAAAAGTTTTATTCTACTTTTGGAATAATTTTATGGCATAGAAGTAGAATTATATGTTAATGCGCAAAGAATTTGGGTTGAGAACCACATTACCACAATACCATGTAGCTAGCTGGGAAAGTAAGATCTTATATGCCTTTTAACTCTTTTCTTTAGGGATCATTGAATTTTTCATTTTATGCTCAACATTTAGTTTTCATGATCTAGTCAGCGCGTAACATATATGGCGCCCAACGTAAAGCTGCCCAAATCTTGGTCAGCCCAATAGACATTTGTATGTGACATAATTAGATTAATTCTAAAATAATTGTGTGAAGGAAAATTTTAACATTAGAAAATTGAGATAATAACACCAATTGCAATGTTTTTTGATTTGTATAAGTCCTACATATTTAAATTATAATTTTGTTTATGTAGAAGCGATACTCTAAATTATTGCAATATATTTATTTAGCCTATTTTATCTATGTTCTCTATGAAAGTCCAAAATAATGGAAGTAGATTTCGGTTTTTGATGCATCAGAGTATTCATAGATATAGCTTTGATTCTAGTGTCAAGTCCTTTTTATTTTTAATTTTATTTAAAATGAAAGCTGCGGATTAACAAAGTAGTCAAAGCCACTCAAACATTTTATTTTAGATTATTTAGATATCAACTTTTTTTTATTTTTTTTAAATTTAGCCAAGATTGTTAAATTTTCACTATTACTATTACTTGAGATTTGTCATTCCCAAAAATATTAATTAATTATAAACTATACTTATATTTCCATTCTTTGATCATTTTTTTTACATTATTTGATCATTTTTTCTACTTTTGATTGCGGGTTTCTTGAATTATTTTACATAATTTAAAAAAAAAAAAAAAAAAAATTTGAAAACAAATATTTTAATTATACATAAATAAAAAAATTCGGTTCGTAGTTTGTTTGTGAAATTTGTTCGTAATGAACACCCGAGCACAAGGTAGTACTAACTCTAGAGGTCGTGGAAGAAGCGCTTCAAATTCAAGTAACAATATTTCTATTGAAATACAAGATCGACCAAGTACTTCTAAGCCTCGCGTTACTCATTCACCTGCGGTGAAAAATACACCTAAGGCAACTCAACAAGTACCTCGTACTCAAAGTTGCAGTAGTTTAGAAAATCAGGATATATCGATAATGAATAACCCCAATTCGTTACCGACCTCATTTGCTCCTGTAGAAGGACAAAATTTTGATAATATATCAAATACTGATATTATAAATCAACCAATATTAAATACCAATGCCTCTATTTCTAACTCAGCTACACCTTTTGATACGTTGATATCACTAATGGAACAAACTATGCAAAACACTAGGGAGGAATTTAGAAGGGAACTATCTTCTATTAGAGATAGCATTTCTCAGATAGGTAATGCGAGTAGCACTAGTTCCCAACGACAACCTATAACTCCACCAAATACCAACTATTCCAATGCACCAAATTTAAATTCTAACAGACCTAATATGAACACAGCATATAGTGATTCAACTATTAAATTAGAGAAATGGAAAATTTCGTACGATGGGACAGGTTCAGTGTCCGATTTTTTATTTAAGGTAGAGACACTTAGTAATCGTTCAAGATGTTCCGATGAACATCTTTTATCTAATTTTCACGTGCTATTGGAAGGAAAGGCTGAACAGTGGTATTGGCTGTTCATGAAGCAGAATCGCAGTGTGACATATTCAACTCTTCGTTATGCTCTTACGAAAGAATTTGGATATTTAGAATCTGAGCATGATATATTACTAAGAATTTCGTTGCGTAAGCAACTGCAAAAAGAGTCATATGACGATTTTCATACAGCAATTGTGTCAATGAATGCTAGATTACAAAGTCCTTTACCAGACTTAACAATAGTTGATATAATTAAACGGAATTTACAAGCAAATTTAAGATTCTTGTTGTTCAGTTCTGAATCCAAAACTCTGAACGATTTCAGAGATATGGCACGTAAAGCGGAGAAGGTGCTTCGTGAAAATAAATATTTTACGCCAAACTCTGGACCATTACGTAATGTCAGTGAGCTTGATTCACTTAAAACTGATACAGATGATTCTGATATATTTGATCCACAACTCGATGCCATGCAAACTTCAAAAAAGAATATCAAATACGATTATTCCAATATAAAGTGCTGGAACTGTTTGTCACACGGACATTCATATATATATTGCGACAAAGGGATTACTGACCAGTTTTGTTTCAAGTGCGGACAAAAGGGGGTATTAACGCCTTCATGTCCAAATAGGCATATATATCAGGGAAACAAGAATATGGGCGAAATGGCTACCGGGGACTTTCGTCCATCCCACAAAACCCCGAGTTCAAATTAGAACCAAAGTTGGAAAAATCCAACAACATTTTCAATTCCAATAATAAACAAACGAATAACCAACATTTTAAAATCCAGAACTCCATTTCACTGTCTAAAGACATGTCAACACAAACAGAATCCTTTGTTATTATAGGTAATACACAATCTCATAAGGATACAATTTATAAACCACTTTATATTTTCGAGAAAAGCCCATCTGTTAGAATAAAGAAATGTCGGCAGCGGTTTAAAAAACGTAAGTTCTATAGAAAATTGCTCGAGTCAACCATTTTACATGGTTCGGATGATCGGCCGTTCGTAAAAGTAAGAATTTTTAATGATACTATGGTAGGTTTGCTTGACTCAGGAGCTAACGTTTCGGTTTTAGGTAATAACTGCATAGAGTTTTTGGAGCGTAATAATATAACGTATAGTCCAATAAAATCGGCATTATCAATTGCAAATGGTGTAAAGCAAAAAATACTAGGTTTTTGTAAATTGCCTATTAATTTTAAGGGTGTCACTAAGGATATTTTGTTTTATTTAGTTCCCTCTCTCACCCAAGAAGCTTATTTTGGAACAAATTTTTGGCGCGAGTTTGCTCTCACACCGGAAATTATTCCCACAATTTCTTCATTGCAAATTGAATCTACATCATGTGCCAATAGAGATGCCAAATTTCATGATCTTACACCAGAACAGAAACTTCTTTTAGAGAAAACTGTTTTAGAGTTTCCTTCATATGAGAAACTTGGGTTGGGGTGTACAGACCTTCTGGAGCACAATATAGACACTGGCGACGCAGTTCCTATAAAAAGCAGGCATTATCCTTTATCTCCCCCTCGCCAGGAGGAAGCATTTCGGGAAATAGACCGTCTTTTAAGTATGGGGGTAATCGAGGAATCAAACTCGCCCTGGTGTTCTCCGGTAGTTTTAGTGCGAAAACCGGGCAAAGTCCGTCTTTGCATTGATTCCCGAAAGCTCAATGCGGTAACGAAGAAAGATTCGTACCCTCTTCCCCACATTAATGGGTTATTAAGCAGGTTGAAAGACACCTTTTACATAACCGGAATTGATTTAAAAGATGCGTTTCTGCAAATACGACTGACACAAACATCTAAAGAAAAAACTGCTTTTGTCGTCCCAGGTAAGCCTTTATTCCATTTTAAATATATGCCATTTGGTTTGTGCAATGGTCCTCAAACCATGAGCAGGCTAATGGATAAAGTTATACCTTCACGTTTAAGAGAAAACGTCTTCATCTATTTAGATGATTTGCTCATATGTAGTTCTAATTTTGAATCCCACATGGCTCTTTTGAGAGAAGTGGCTGGCTGCCTTAAAGCTGCAAAGCTTACAATAAACGTCGAAAAAAGTAAATTTTGCCAACGGGAGATTCGTTATTTAGGCTATATAGTGGGTAATGGAACATTGAAGGTGGATCCTGAAAAAGTGGAATCAATCCGAAACTTTAGCACCCCCAAAACACCTAGACAAGTTCGTCGATTTGTTGGCATGGCCAATTGGTACAGGGGTTTTATAAATAACTTCGCCAATCTTAGCGGTCCACTTACAGATTGTTTAAAGAAAACCTGTAAACCATTTGCTTTGACCAAAAGCGCTATGTTATCTTTTGAGAAGTTAAAGGATGCGTTGTCATCTGCTCCGGTATTGGCTCAACCGCAATTTGATCGACAATTTATAATTCAATGCGACGCGTCAAAGGTTGGAGTTGGTGGCGTTTTGTTCCAATATGACGACAACGGCTGTGAGCATCCAATTGCTTTTGTTTCTCAAAAGCTTAACAAGTCTCAGAAAAACTACACGGTCACTGAGCTTGAATGCATGGCCGCAATCGTTTGCGTTAACCGATTCAGACCTTATATCGAGGGGTTACCGTTTAAAATAATCACTGACCACTCTTCCTTAAAATGGCTGATGTCCCAAAAGGACTTAAGTGGCAGATTAGCCCGATGGAGCCTGAAATTGCAAAGATATGACTTTGCAATCGAGCACAGAAAAGGCTCATTAAATATTGTGCCCGATTGCCTTTCGCGTATGGAAGTAGAAGAATTATCGTTATCTGATATGCCTTTAGAAATTGACATTGGCTCTGCTGATTTTGATAACGAGGAATATCGCAAACTTAGGGAATTAGTTTCTGAAAAAAGTGAGTCATTGCCTGATTTGATAATATTGGATAATTTAGTTTACAAACGCGTAAAATTCAGGCAGGGTAATGAGAACGAGGAGGAAAATTTGTGGCGATTGTGGGTTCCAAATTCATTATCTGAAGGTATTATTAAGGCTGCGCATGATTCAATTATTTCTTGTCATGGTGGCTATACTAAAACATTAGCCAGAATTAGGCAAAAGTATTATTGGCCCACTATGACAACTGATGTCAAATCCTATGTTGACAATTGCGAGAAATGCAAGTCAATTAAATCGTCTAACCAAATTTCAAGGCCACTTATGGGCAAACAATTTGTCACAAATAGACCCTTCGAGAGAATATATTGTGACTTCTTAGGCCCATATCCGTTAACCAAGGTAAAGAACACAGTTATTTTCATTTGTTTAGACCACTTAACAAAATTTTTATTTTTAAAACCATTAAAGGCAGCAACATCTGCCAACGTAATTTTATATTTGCAATCAGAGGTTTTTCCCACATTTGGCGTACCCAGATTTTTACACAGCGATAACGCTAAACAATTCGTTTCCAACGAAATGAAGGAATTTTTAAAATTACATGATATTGAGCACATAAAAACAGGATTTTACGCTCCTCAACCAAATGCAACGGAACGTGCAAACAGGGAAATTATTACTAAAATCAGATATTTTTTGGAAAATCATAAAGATCATAGTGATTGGGACCGATATATACCTCAGATATTATCAATACTACGAAGTGACTATCACTCTTCCATTAAATGTTCCCCATATTACGCCGCATTTGGGCAAAACATGGTGCAGCATGGCTCTTCTTATAAAATTCTGGAAAAGATAGGATGTTTAACTGGTGAAGACACACAAATTTTATCTAATGTTGACAAATTACAAAAATTGAGATGCAAAATTCGAGAAAATTTAAGCCATGCTCACGAAAGGTCTACTAAAGCTTATAATTTACGATCACGCCCAATTCAGTTTCGAAAAGGTCAAGTCATTTTTAGGAAAAATCATACATTAAGCAATATGTCAAAATCCATTAACCGAAAGTTTATGCCAAAGTATCTAAAATGTAGAATTCGTGATAAAATTGGAAGTAATCTTTACGACATAGAAGACCTAAAGGGAGGCTACATTGGTAGATACCAAACATCTGACCTAAAGCCATGATTATTTTATTGATTCCGAAAATATTCAATTATCCGAGAACTTAATATTACTCGTTATTTTACCCGGCTTATCGTGGGTCGTGCCACACGTTGTGTTGTTTGAATTGTTAAGCCTTTGCTATATATAAAGACAATATTTCCTGTTCGCCATTCGATGTTAAATCTCTGGGCGAAGCAGGTTTGTTGCGATTTGCTAAATTATTCTTACAAAAAAATGAGAAGGAAATTTTCATAAATATGGAATAATTTCTTGAGTAAATAATTAGTACCGAAAACCCTAATTTGCTTTACTTTATTTCATCTATCATTATCTTGAGAAAGATATGTAATACAAATGATCTCTCACTAAGTGCGTAGTTATGGTACCTAACAAAAAAAATATAAACTTGAGTAAAAGAGATTTATCCCTTAAATGCATATTGTTGCCAATTGTCTACATTCCAGTTCCACTTAATTTTAGACGAATATAAGCTTGATATTAATTCAGATTCTCTTTCTGCAAAATCAAATGGAGTAAGATAAGTTCCAGCTAAAGAAATTCTATATCAAACTAAAGCTATAGGAAATATAATGAATAAAAATTAAATAAATATTTGATACTTTATAGAAAAATAAAAGTAAAAATCATGCATTTAAGGGTTATTATAAAAGAATGTGAGTCCCGTTTGATTTTTTTTCTTTTACACATTTTTTTATGATCTACTTAGGTTTCAAATAAGTAAACTACCTTTTAATCATTCATTTACCTACAAAAAGTGAAAGAGATCAGTTCAAAATAATAAAATATAAAAAAAAAAAAAATTGGTTTCAAAGTGAATATAATTAAGTGTGTTTTTCTAAATATTGTATAGAATTTTGTGCCACAAGGAAACATTTCTGCATTTTTTTTCAATACCTAGAGGTAATTATAAATAAAAATTAATTTAACTTATAAATTGCCTATGGCTAATGATATGTTGAAAACTTTAGGAAACTGTTGCAAACGGTGCATATTTAATCTTCGGCATCATATGCTGATGCGTTCAGTTTGGACGTATTTTTCAGAAGTCCACCTGCTATTCTTTGAAACCTACTATCCCGAGAAAAAACTCTTAGCCTATTACAACGTGATTTTCTTCAACCAGAATTGTCTTTGTCTCCTCGAGAATTAACATAGGAACATATACACAAACTGAGGTTACCCACGTGATTCTAGGTCTATGGCCCATTAAAACATTTTTGTTATACCTAACCTAAAACTACATATATATATTATTTCACTGAGTTGTCTTAAAATTACTTAATCAAACATCTATACTAAAAGCTAACAATTTTTCCTATATTTAATAAGTTATTCAAAAAAAAAAAAATTATTATTTAATATCATTATTTTCGTAAATACATATTATAAATAATTAACAAAAAATTAAAACATAAATATTATAATAATTTTTCATAATATAAATTATTATTGCAAATAAATTTAAAAATCTAATTTATACCTATAATGTAAAATCCATAATAATTAACTATATTACTCTCTCTAAGTTTTATACATATATTTTTCATTTACTATGTTCCGATTCCGTCTGTTCTTTTTATCAATAATGTAAACATTGTTGATCTCTTCATAATTTTGTTTTAATTGTCTTCTTTAGTATGAAGTGTAAGCTCAATACTTTCATTATTACTTTTTATGAGATGCTCATTTAGTTTTTTTTATTTTACCAAAACAAAATATTGTTTTTTTTTATATATATATTTTTACGTATTTTCTTTACATTCATTTATATATTTTTTTTTTGTTTATATACACTTCCCTATGTTTAATCACCTTTAATTTTTTATTCAATAAATATGTATGTTACATTTGAATTTTAATGATTTGAATTTTAATGAAAACTTTAATGATTCATATCATTAAAGTTTTATTATTCTTTGGGAATGACAAGTATTAGGTATTGTAATGTAGTGTAATATCAGTCTGTCTAATTATTAGGGACAATCAGTCAAATTTAAGGGTATTTTGGTTGTCAATGGTGTCTGATTTTACATCAGTAGGGAGGGAAGAAATATACCCTATGTGGCATAACACCTTGCCAAATGTTTAATACAAAATTGTGATTAAAAGTTTTATTCTACTTTTGGAATAATTTTATGGCATAGAAGTAGAATTATATGTTAATGCGCAAAGAATTTGGGTTGAGAACCACATTACCACAATACCATGTAGCTAGCTGGGAAAGTAAGATCTTATATGCCTTTTAACTCTTTTCTTTAGGGATCATTGAATTTTTCATTTTATGCTCAACATTTAGTTTTCAACATATAGTTATGTGGTGACAGGACATTGACGTATATTTAAAAAGTATATAGTATAAACTGAACACATTCGGTGTGTTGTTTTTATTAAAAAACATTTTTTTTTTATTTTTAAAACAAACACAAACTGCGAGGCGTTTTGCTTGTCTGCAGATACACCCAGAGTCTCTGGCGGGAATCGAACTCGCAATCCCCAGATTATTTGATTCACTTGCTTTTTAAAAGTACAAAAATGGATTCCATATTTACGTTTTCCAAGAACTCCTTAAGTTTAACATCAGATGCATAGAATGCATGCATCGCTGACCAACACGATATTACAATTGACTTCTAGTAGAACTAACACATAATGTTTTTCCATATTATTCATCTTTTCAGAGTTTTTCTTAAAGATGCGGCATTTCACCTTTGGTAACATCAACATAATTATAAAATCTCAGCCGACAACAAACGGGTACGAAATGACAACAATGTGTTGTCAAGTTATAGAGAAGTAATACTACAAATAATGATAACCAAGATATTCATAAAAAGTTTGAACACTAGCGAAGTTATAGTTCTCCAGATATATTTATTTTGTATTGGATCTAATTTACACAAAAATTTAAAACTCTCACCATTATATATAAGTAGTTCTTCAGTTATTCAATAGTAAATATTTGCTTCTTGTGGACAATGGTAAAGAAAGTAATTTGTAGGAAGTTTAAGGATTTTCTCAGTTATTGTTCTCTTGATATTTGAAAATAACTTCATGCAGAAATAAAATATAGTTGTGCATGTTTACTGTAAACATTTCAACATTTTTACAAGTTTTTTAACAATATTATAGTCACAGTACTTATTTATATGATTGTGGTAACCATAATATGGTTAACTAACGATTCACATGATTGTGTCAATCATATATATGGTTACAGTAAACGAATATATGTTTAATTTAATGAAATAATCCAAAATAATAATGTCTTGTCATTTCACCATGAGTGGCAAGGGTATATATAAGTTTGTCACAGCCGAATATAGCTCTATTACTTGTTTTTAATTTTATTTACTTACTTTAATAATGAATTATTTATTTATTTATTGTAAAACATTATCTGGCAGCCCTGATCCAAATATGTAGTAGCATTTATATATAGCATTAATAGCGCCACGTTTCAGAGATAACTTTAATGGATACTACTTTTGTCAACTGAAAAGAAGTAAGAAAGTATGGTCGGTCAAGCCTAGACTGAGTAAATGATAAAAACATTATTTTTTTTTTTATTTCAATAATTTATATGGGAGCTATAACTAATTATGGACCGATCATCATAAGCTTAAGTGACAACAATTGGAGCGGAATTTGTATAGATACCCATATACACTAATACCCCGGTTTGCATCGTTTCGAAGTTGCTTATTTTTAAAATGTCTGTGTTTTCGAAGTTACGTCGTTTTTGTTTCAGTTTGCGTCGCATGGCTTCGAAGTTGCGTCGTTAGTGCTTCGATTTTCAGTGTTTTTGTGTCAGTTTGCGTTGCACAACTTCGAAGTTACTTGTTTTTTGTTTCAGTTTAAGTCGCATGGCTTCGAAGTTGCGTCGTTAGTGCTTTGATTTGCGTCACAGTGGCGCCATTTGAGTTTTTCATTGCAAAAATCATAACTTTTGAACCAAATGAGATAATCATAAAAGGCTCTACAGCTTTTAGGTGCATACTTATAAGTTAGCAAAGTTGAAATTTGTGGAAAAATCAATTTTATTGATTTCTTAAGATTCTTTTTATGGTTTAAAATTATTCCAGAAAAGATTAAAACAATTTTTTTTTTTAATTTAATTTTATTTCTCACAATCCGTAAAAAAGACATATCTAATATATAAGTTTGTAGGGAATGATACTGACTTTGAATGACTTCGTACAAATTTTGAACCAATTAGATTATTTTAAAAGGATTTATAGATTTTAAAAAAAGGATATACGGCAGCTATGTAAATCCTTGCTAGAATTGAAATTTTTATAAATAAATTAATGCTTGGTTCCAAAATAAAAAACGATTTTTACGAATTTGTAAAAAAAAAATTAGACAGGATATTGATATCTTGATGTACTGGAATCATGAATATCCTTCCGATGACATATCCATAATTTTGCATCTAATATTATGAGAGATCAGGTTTATAGGTTTTTTAAGGAAAAGGATGTATGGCAGCAACCCGAATCCTTGCTGCGATTGTAATAAAAATTTTCACAAACAACAATAAATTTATCAAAATGATTATAAAGAAATTTTAAAATGTTAGGAGTATAACTGTAAATTTTATTCAATATTATATGTTCAGGATATATGGGAGGTACCCGTGTCCTTGCACGAATTTTTTCAAAAATTATATTTTTTCTTAATCTTAACAAAAGGTAATATTCTACTAATTTTTATTCGTCTGCAATAACTCCTTCTATTTTTGTCCATTGCCTATATGAAAACAAAGCACTGTGGGGCGCCACTTTCCGTCCTTAGTCTGGTATTTTTATACCCTTCACCTTGTGAGAAGGGTATATATGAATTTGTCATTCCGTTTGTAATTTCCACAATATAATTTTCCGATCCTATAAAGTATATATATTCTGAATCCTTATAGATAGCGGAGTCGATTTAGCCATGTTCGTCTGTCTGTCTATCTGTCTGTCTGTCTGTCTGTCTGTCTGTCTGTCTGTCTGTCTGTCTGTCTGTCTGTCTGTCTGTCTGTCTGTCTGTCTGTCTGTCTGTCTGTCTGTCTGTCTGTCTGTCTGTCTGTCTGTCTGTCTGTCTGTCTGTCTGTCTGTCTGTCTGTCTGTCTGTCTGTCTGTCTGTCTGTCTGTCTGTCTGTCTGTCTGTCTGTCTGTCTGTCTGTCTGTCTGTCTGTCTGTCTGTCTGTCTATCTGTCTGTCTGTCTGTCTGTCTGTCTGTCTGTCTGTATGTTGAAATCAATTTTCTGAAGACCCCAGATATATTCGGGATCCAAATCCTCAATAATTCTGTTAGACGTACTTTCGAAAAGTTTCCTATTTAAAATCAGCAAAATCCGTCCATAAATAACGGAGATATGAGCAAAATACGGAGACAACCTCTATTTTTGGCCTATTTTTTTTATCTATATCTCGATTACTAAGTCATAAATATAGACAATATGGATATTTAATGATAGATATTTCAAAGTCCATTGTAACGATATATATAAGGCTATACAAAGTTGGACCTACAATGGGTCAAAATAGGGAAAAATATTTTTTAACCCTAATTTTTTTTACAAAAAACATTCTTTTGTCATAAATTTTTTTCACTAATCAGTCGGAAAATTATATTGTGGAAATTACAAACGGAATAACAAATTTATATATACCCTTCTCACGAAGGTGAAGGGTATAATAATTGTTCAATATTTCCTCAATTTACAGAGTCTCTCATATGTATACGATTTAAGGTTTTTTTAGCATTAACCTAACAATTAGGTTTATTATGCCAGATTTATTTCCAAAAAATTTTGATTCTGCTCCACTGTGTAGTGTAGGGAACGTATAAATGCGTACAAGAAAAATTGTGCTAATTTGTACAGATAAATAAAAGAAAAATGTGTTTTTTATCCTTTAAATAAAGTACGATTCATTAATTATGTATTAGAAATGTTTAGTTAATTATCTTCAGCAACACAAACTGTCATAGGTCTTATACTAGAACGAAAATATATTGAAAATTTAGTATGATGAGGTCTTACTGGACAATGAGCGATCCCGTGAATTTCGAAGAACGTCGGTCTCAGTGAACGTGATTTATAAAGAATACATTATGTATAATTTTTATTTTTAAATGCGCTCTTATGTTAACCAAAAACTAATATTTGCTGATTTTAAAACGTCTCACAATGCACAGTGGGGCAGAATCAAAATTTTTTGGAAATAAATCTGGCATTTCTAAACAGCTGGTCCGATCCGGATAAAATTTGATATAGGCATAGCCAAAAAAAAAATGGATCCTACAAATTCTAAAAGGGGCGGCGCTATAGGGGCTCAAATTAGGGTACCTTCGACATGTAAAATTTTTAAACACCTACCTTTTTTTGTTTCCTATCCTATTTCAAGGATTTGTATACTTTTGGAAAGCGCTAGGTCTTGAAAAAATATGCTTGCGTGTGCTATTTATCTCTTATAATTTCTGTTTTTATGTTTTTCTGTAAGCTCATCTTTCAGCTTTCGAATATGTCGTCCCTACGCCTTTTGGAATTTGACCTATTTTTTATCAAAATTTCAATTTTGGGCCACATGTTCTAAAATCCCAAAGCTGTGATCAGAAAATGGAAAGCAGTTTTGGTAACATTGATGTGATCCCTTTTTATTTCCAAAGTATTTTCCCAGCCCCGCAGAAAATGTGGACCCTATGGGCAAAATAGTAAAAAATATTATTTTTGGGATTTTCGCTCCAATTTTTAGGAATTGCGAGATTCTCTTTGACCTTCTGACAATTTTTTTACACTTTGTTATTCAGAATAAGAAATTTAAAAATCCTTGAAAATTTCATTGAGTTTTGTTAATAAATAAAGATTTTATTACATATTACATATTTATTGAGCTTCTAAAACTAAAATTTGTATCAATATTTTGATAGGATTGCAAATATTAGGAACAATTTAATCCACATTTTTCCGAAGTATTTTTTTTTTTGTTTAGATAAGTTAATTTTCGGTCTTACAAAAAAAATTTAAGTCAATATCTCAATTATATATAAAAATATACCACTTTAAAACTCCGTCCTACAAAAATATTGCACTTTTTCATATCAGAGCCATTGACTTGTTAAATAAAATAATACGAAAATTTATTCAAATTTTTTAGTATGAAAAAGTGCAATCAAGACTTATTCGAGCGCTTTCCAAAAATATAAAAATCTTTGAAATCGGATGGGAAACAAAAAAATGGCACGTGTTTAAAAATGTAACATGTAAAAAGTACCCTCATAGCGCCGCCCCTGGAGAATTTGTAGGGTGCATTTTAATAACTTAAACTCAAATACTCCTTGGCTATGCCCATGTCAAATTTTATCCCGATCGGACTAGCCGTTTAGAAATTCCAGATTTATTTAAAATAAAATTTGATTCTGCCCCACTGTGCAGTGGTTTAGAAAGGTTTTTTTTTAAATTCGGTATCTCGGGAACTATTGTTACAAAATTTCACACGGTTTTAGCTTAGATGTTTTCGAGTTGATTTACGTTCGTTGAGCTTCGTAGAGCCAATGGGCCTCTCAAAATTGGTCACCAAGGGTCTCAATTTTTTTTATTAAAATCGCCAAAAACACATTTACGATCCGAATGAGCTGAAATTTTAAATATCGATAGTAGTTAAGAAGATCTACAAAAACTATCCTTACATCTAGTAGTTGAAGAGATATTCAGATTTATTGATTTCTTTGTTTTAATTTTCCTCTATCTTTTAATGTTTTTTTGATATGGTGGGCCTACTGAGGGTCGAAATTTATTTTTGCATAGAAAAAAATAAAAAAAAAACGATCGTATTTCTTCGTTTGTGTTCCGATTTCAATTATCTTATAAAGCTTAGAAGTCTTTTTTTGGTTGCCAAAATTTATATATATTTTTGAAAAATAGACAAAATCCCCTATCAATTCATATACGACATGTATGTTTTTTACGTGGCAAATTAATTAGTGAAAAATTAACAACTCGCAAAGAATTTACCTAACATAGAAATTCATAAAAAAATTGTGTTTGCCTACCTAATAACATTTTTATGAATGTAAATAACAGTGACAGGTAAATTCTCTGCGAGTTTATAAGTTTTCCTTAATTAATTTACCACGTAAAAAACATAAAGTATACATTTTATACATCAATGTATAGGGGATTTTGTCTATTTTTGGAATTTGCAAAATATGACAAAAAACGATATTTGTTGTGTTTTTGCGAAAATACAAATTTTTAAAATTTAAATAAAATTTTTATTTATAAATATTTGTTAATGAAAATTTACAGTTATATAGACTTTTCTATTGCAAATGGAAAAATAAAAACAGATTTTAAAATTTGTAATTACAAATCCCACAATTCCCAAAAAAGTATTGAAAAAGCCGAAAAATGGTATTTTTACCTTTTTGGCTATTATATCCATACCAGGGGCGGGCTTATCGGAATCATCTAAAATGGGTTACTGTATTATGATATCGACTATGCGATTTGAGAATTTTTGCCCTAGATTTGAATTTTACATAAAAAATAGGCGTTTTAAAATTATTTTCTTTTAAAATATTTGATGTAGAGCTAGCTTTTCAGAGAGTATAAATTCTTTGTAAATCTTCTTAGAAATTTTTTACGATAACTTAAAAAGAAAAAAAGTACTTTTTTCCTAAAAAATTTGCGAAAAATTATTTTTAAAATTTTTTTAATTCAAATGCATATAACTTTGGAGTCAGAAATTATTTTTTAACAATTCTATTTTTGGTTGACACATACATTTGTTGTTAGTCAAACAAAGGAAAAATAGAAAATCGGGAAATATTTGGATCCGCTGTTATCAAAAAAGTGGTGTAGGGTGGGTAAAAATGTTGAAAATTTAAATTTCAAATGCGAATATCTTCTAAGCTTTATGAGATAATTGCTAGCTACGACAACATTTTTTGTAGTGCTGGACGAGGAGATTCTATTTTGCACCAGCTTTAGTTTTAGTTTAGGTACGGATTTAAATACATATTGAAAATTCCTAAAAATAAATATTCAATAAAGAAAAATAAAATAAAAAATTGTGATATATATCTTTAACATTGTATAATTAATATTTTCATAGTATTAAAAAAAATTCGTAAACTTATGTGAGGCACTGTATGTCCAGTGAATTAAAGGAAACGATGGACACAAACTTTTGGTAGTGCAACAAGTTTTGGAAAGGAATTATTTGCGCCAAATATCAAACATGTTTGTCTATTAATACATGAGAAATATAAAATACAGAATTTTCAGTTTAGGCGTGATTGCGTAACAAACATGCACTTCCCACTGAGAATAGAAATTAAAATGTTAAAATTACTCTTTCTACTGAATCAAATAACAAAGTTAAAATATATTATATTTTTTTAATATATATAAAGAACCCAGGGCAACACACCAAAATTTGCCAGACTTCTGTCCATTGTTTTTGTTGTAATTGAGAGTGCTGATTACGATGGCGTTATTAGTTTTTTTTTTTTTGCAGCAGCTCTAGTTTAGAAGATATGGTGACATTATTCGCTCAATATTTCAAGAACGATACAAAAATCTATATAATTTGAGTAGAGTCACATTGGTATATATATTAGGATATATAACTTGTATAACAAGGATTTTGAAATTTATGTTTTTTTAGGTTAATCCTTAAAACAAAAAAAAGAAATCCAAATTTGTTTCACCCATTTTTCAATGTACATATGCACAAACTAGACATTTCAACGAACTATTTTCAGTAAAAAATGCTAAATATATTAAAAGGGTCCTGACATATTTAGAAAACTCGTTTACATTTTATATAATTTTCTACATAAAATATTTTTACAACATTTATTTTAGAGAGTCAATGTGAGTCAATACGTACACAAAGTTATCTTATAGGATTTTCTTGAATAAAGAGCCAGCTTAAAATACCGACAAAGATTCCTGCAGTAATCTGTCATCATATGATGGTCCCATCTTTCTTGATATTGTATATCTTGGTGAAATCTTTCACCTTGCTCCTCTGTAACAACTTCTTTCTTTTCTTCATAGCTATTATATTAATGATAAATTTGACATAAAAACCAAATTATTTTTTATGGAGTTAAAAAGAGAAATTTAAAGTATTTTTTTAAATTAATGCACATTATATCAAAAACAAGAGCTGGTAGGAAAAAACTAACGTTGCATTCGTAATCAGTGGACAAAAATACATAAGAATCAGTTATTTGGATTTAAGAAAATTTATAAAAAAATTTAAGGACTAAACCAAAAACATAATAACAGTAAGATATCGTGATACGTTCAATAATATAACTCTTCTCAGCTGAAGGAAACTTTTGAGAAGATTAATAATACAGAAAGTATTTTTACCCTGTGTTCTAATTGTGTCCTAAATTCAAGAATCCTGGCCCAAAGTACGTCATCAACAATAACCTGATAGGTAATATAAAAAATTGTGTCCCTCTCTACATGGTAAAATATTAAATAGTAAAAAATACATGTTACTCATACGCAATGGCTGCCACAAATAATTTTGTCGTTCGTACTTGGGTACTGGAGGTCTAAAAAAAAAATAGTAAATAGAATACTCACAATTACAACAATGACATCATTAAGCTTTCGGAAAGTTGCATTTTACAAAGAAGAGAAAGAGAACATTCGTGTTTCTCAAGGAAATGAAACTTTACTAAAAAGCTTTTTCATTCCTTTATGCTGCACAAATTATTAGACGTTGGGTACTGAATAAAAGTAAATAAAAATAGCCAATTTCTACATAAATGTTTATGAAATTAACAAATAAATGCAGGTGTGTGCTTTAAAATGTTTCAAATAATTAATAATTAATATATAAGTACTCAAATTTTATTAATGTTCAAATTTGTTACATCGTGTGTATTTTGTATTTAAATGCTTCCTTCAATGTATTTAAACTATAATTTATAAGCTTTTTTTAGTAAAAAAAAAATTCTCACTTTCGCTTTGTTGTTTTTACCATGCGGCAAAATATATAAATATAAACAAAGTTTTTTTTTGTTGACATGCTTGTTTCTATTTTGTTTTGTTTTTATTTTTATTCGTTTGTCTTTTAATTTGTAGTTCATATTTGTTGTTTACATTTCAATACAGATGTTTGTGTCAGTGTACGTGTGTGTGTGTGCGTTTAGATTTCTTGACATATCTCCTCAACACAATGCGGCAGAGTAGGCACATGTTACCAAATGAAAATCCCAAAACAAAACAATTCATTGAACACGACAAAAAGCTTAAAGCTTCAAAAACACGCAAAAAGCTTGATGGAGGGAAATTTTCGGTAACATTCCGAAAAAGCGTTTGTGATTTGCAGCCAGAAAAGTACCAAAAATGCGTGCTGCACTGTGTATGAAAAGAAAACTTGGTCATTTTTCGTTTCAGTTCGGGACGGGTTTGCAATTCAACAACACTTCAAAACGGAAAACCAACAAATTGTGAAAAAGAAGAAGAACCAAGCAAAAAAATAAAAAAAGAATAGAAATATTATCATTATATGTTCTCTGGTGGCATAGCATATATTATTTGAAATGAAAAAATTCAACTGATTTCTATAATAGATGCAGTAAATTTTCGAAAATAAATCAAAGAAAATTTAAATAAATTCTTAATAAAACCTAACAAATATTATAATAAATTCCACAAGGAGAAAAATAAATAAAATCGAAATTTTAAAAATATAAAATAACGAAATAAAAATTAAAACGAGTGTTAATTAAATTTAAAATTAGGAGAAAAAAAAAAAAATAAAAAATAAAGTTAATCGAAGTAGATGAGCTTCGGGCGGTTATGTAAAGTGTGAAAAGAACGAACTCCCTTTCTACAAAAAAAGAAGATTCCACGACAAGAAAAACAAATAAAAAATAAAGAAATACTCTTCGTGAGCTAATTATTGACAAAAAAAAGTGCAGTTTAAATAAAAGTAAAATACAAAAAAATAGAAATAAAAAATTAAATTAAGAAATTAAATGTAAAATTACATATACAAGTGTGATTTGTTGGGTTTTCTTTGTACATACTTTTTTCTGAATGAGATTTTTACAATTGTAAAATGCTAAAAATAAATTTTTTGATTTAAAGAATTTGTGCCAAGGCTTTAATTAAAAATAATAACGAATTCTAACAACAAACAAATTGATCTATAATATAGTAATTTAAATTTTTAGGAGTTCCCTGCAACGTCTCAAAGTGTATGTGTGTGTAAGTGTAAGTGTAAGAGTGTATAATTTACTGCAATCAACCAATAGACCAGCCAGAAACAAAAAACCTAAAAAAAAACAAAAAAAAAAAAAAAAGAAAAGAAACACACCAAAATAAAGGATTTTTTTGTAATTATGATTCACTGAAATAAAAACTATACGAGTAATTTACCACTTTCACTAAACTAACACCATTTAAGATTGTTTCGTTTTATTGACATTGTTGTTGTTGTTGCTGCTGTTGTTGTTGCTGAAGTTTTTCTTGTAGCTGATGTCGTCGTCACCAACCAAACTTGTGGCCACTCCAAACCATTTAAAACGAACTATGACACGTTTTCCAACTTTTTTTTCGCTTTCCTTCTTTGTTTTTATAGTTGTAGTTGTTCTCCCCTTTCGTTTATGCCACGAGTCCTTGCATATTCACACGATTGTACATATATACAAATATACATACATAAACTTATATTTACTCCATTTATTTCGGTGTGTTAAAGTTTAAGTTTTTATATATAAAAATAAATATTATTAGACAGGCCCTTATATTGCTGTTTTTGAATTATCGATGCTCCCAATACTAAAACTGTTTCCATTCATCTAAAAACCAAATGCTGAAAACTTGAGTTAAATCAGATAAAGTTTAGCACATTTACATAATTTGAAGTTTCGAGTTTTGATTTATATTAGCAATATTTTCAAAAAACATTACAAATTTAAATACAATTAAAATTAGTTTTTTGTATTTTATTAACGCATATACATATGGGCAATTCCATGTCATCGTACGTGACATTTGTACGCCTATAGAGTGGAATAGATTTTGTAAAAATAAGAGTATCTGAAAAATAATTTGGTCTTTATGTTCCATTCAGAGGTTACTATATATTAAAAAAATAATAAGTTCTTTCGAAACATTGTTGTCCAAAATATAGAGCGAAATAGAGGCATATCGTACGTGACATAAAACGGAAGTCATTTTGAGGTACATGTAGAAATATGCGAAAATTTGCGTTAGGATTTCTTTTAATTTGTTACACTAAACCAAATATTTTTCCTTTACAATCCGTCATATTTAAATAAAAACAATCTTTGGATGATTTTAAAATAAATACAATTTAATATCGTACGTGACATACCGTACGTGACAGATTTTTCTCTTATAGTAAAGCAATGTATATTCTGTAAATGTATGTATACAAAAACTAAAAAAATTAAAAGAAAATATACATTCGGTTCTAATAAACAATTTCATAAAAGCAAAAAACAATCAGAGTCAAATTCATGTCATGCTAATTGGACCTAAAACATACAAATTAAATGAATTCAGTCTAAACTCTTATTTTTGCACTTAAAATGTTGTAATACTTTCACCTAGTAACATTTTAGTGTTTTCTTCTATTCAAATGATCTTGAAAAAAAGTTTTAAGGGTTTTTGTTTTTTCAGTCGTGGTAGTCATTCTCGTGGAATTGCACATATGTTTAAATATAAAACTTAAAAATGTTCTGATATCGATAAGACATTATTACTTAAAATCCAAAAATTCCAAATTTTTTAAACGAAATTTCCAATAAATTTTACAAACTCTTTTCGAATTTAATAAACAATGAGTACAAACCGGGTTGAAATTGGCTGATTTTGAGAAAATTTAATATTCGGTTACAAATTTTTCGAAATTATTTTTTGAAAATATATTTCGTTGTCTTTTTTCTAATATTAAGTTTCAGATTGTTACTTTCTGTTTTTAATTTAACATAATCGCAAATCTGAATATATATTTCATTGTTAACCATTTGATATCTGAGTTCAAAAATGTCCAAAACAATACTAAAAATAACATTAAATTGGAAACAAAAAATTAATAGTGTGTTTTTTTTCAGTTTTTATAAATATTTTCATTTTTCGTCCTCACAACACTCCAATAATAGTCTCCAGCATATGCAGGAGCCAAAAAACCTGATAATTCTTCATATCTGGAACAGTGGGGTCGATCGGAAGAAAATATCGGATCGAAGAAAAGATTAAAAATATATACTCTCTTCCAAATTTTATGGCCATCACAACATAAAAGACTTTTCACTTTTATATATAATTTATTCTTTGGCTACAGCCATTGAAACTTGAATTTTTAATCCTCATTTAGCAATTATTAGATTCCAGAAAAAAATGTTAGCTTTTGTAAATTTCTTTAAAAAAAAAAAAAAAATGTTGAAGATATAAAATTTGGTATTTGGATTAAACATGAAATGTTGTGATTTTTATTTGGTCTTAATGTCAGAAAATGTTTATATTTTAAATGTAAACATCTATGCTGAAATAAAATACAAAAACTAATTGTTTGAAGATATTGCTACTTTGAACCAAAACTTAAAAATTCAAATAAAATGTGCAACCTAGAACTGTCCAGCAAAAACTTTACTTACCTAGTAAGCCAGCAAGTAAGTAATATTGGAGCAAAGTGATAACTACTTATTATTTGACTGAAACACTAGTTATTTTTGTTCGCGATTTGAAAAAATTCAAGGGCCCCGCTTACAAAAGTACTTATATCACCACAGGTAACAAGAAAATGTAGCTAAAAAAAAAACAGAAAAAAATTGCCTTGTGTGGGAATCGAACCGACACATTAGTTTCTTTTGTTTGAAAGTCAAGCTGCTAACTCACTGCTCCATACGCATCATAACAATGGTTGTCATAATCATATACATGTTTACTGTAACCATATATATGGTTGATACAATCATGTGAATCGTAAATTAACCATATTATTGTTACCACAATCATATGTATAGTTACTGTGACTATAATATTGTTCAAAATGTAAACATGCACAAATGTTGAAATGGTTACAGTAACAATGCACAACTATATTTTTTTTTGCGTGCATGTAAGAGTTATGTTATAGTAAGTTAGCAATGGTTTAAACATAAACATATACATTAATATAATATGAACCACTAACGTCCCGTTTTTTAGTCAAACACACTATATAGCTCTGCTATATGCAAAAGTTCATTACCAACCTGTATACAAATAAGTACCTACTCTACTAAATAAAATAATATGCTGGGTAACCACCACACATTACAAAATAATGTATGTGGTAACTAGTTGCCATTAACAAAATGTTTGCTGTGCCCTATCCGAATTAGCTCAAATCTGCATTGGATTTTTAGATGACGCAGCACAATTTTAGACCTTGGGGACATCGAAAAAGTGCATAATTTGGGCTACCCTAATGTATATGTGTGCCTAAATAAATATGTATCTCTGTGTGTGTGTGTAGATATGTTCCTATATTAGATTTGTTATGATTTTTGTTGTTGCTGTTGTATTGAATATAAAGGAATAAGCGGTATCAAGGTTTCCTAGTCGCGACCCATATTTACTCAAAATTACGAATTACACGCAATACTCGTGCTAAAAGTTTATGTGTGTTTGTATCTACATTCATACATGCAACATACATTAATTTATATATATATATATATATGTATGTAGCTATATACAAAATGATTCTTACAAATAAAAATAACCCTAGACATGCCAATGCACAGTTCTGCATAGTTGAACTACAACATGCCTTTTTAATATTTACATGCCACACAGCAACGACTACAGCACTCACAAAATTTGCTTAGTGATTGTGTGCGATTGTTGTTTTTTCTTTAGATTTTCTCTTTATATGCGATACAGATGTGGAAATGTTGCCACTTTTGTGCTTTATTATGTTTTGGTACAATTCAGAACTGAAATGTACATTTCACATAACTTTATTGAAAATAGTGGTAAATAGTACAAACAAATTATTCGAACAATTATTTTTATGATATAGAAATTTGTATAGTTCACACTTGATATGGTATCTTTTAGATGTCAAGAATGTCATGCAATTCCAATCATGTAAATCAATTTACTTCAATAATTTATATGATTTGCCAGTCTGAATCTTTTAACAATTCCATCTTTCGGTTTTCCATTATTATTTCAATTCACTTATTCTCCTAAGATACGGTCACACATGTCTAATGATTGCCGAAAATGTGTAGCCACTAAATAAAATAGAATTTAGTTCTTTGGTTTATTTGAAACTCTTTTTAAAACAAATCACAGTAGATGAACAATACTAAAGAACTAGTGGTTACAGGATACTTAAAAAAACTGTAAATATTTCAAAGCAAAGTCTGCAATCATTTTTCCAAATATATGCTGATAAGAAAAGTCATTACAATTTACCGATTTGGAGATATTGATCTGTACTCTGTTAGTTGTCATCAAATAAAAACATATTTATGTTTTATTGATCTGATGTTTTGTATTAATTCGTAATAAAAGCTTTAAATATACAAAAATATGTATAAGCAATTTTTCGAGAGATTTACTCATGAAAAATTTCGTAAAGGCAACGAATTACAATGGAACTACTTTTCAAAACCTTCGTCAGAAATGTTCAAAATTAAGTAAAGCTATATGTTAATAAAAATGAAACCACTAAACTCACAGTTTCGATTTTTTTTATTTGATTGAAATTATTATTACAATTTACAAAAACAAAATATATTTATAGTTCTAATCACTAGTAATGAAATTTTGAACATTTTTCGGAAACCCTTTCATTATGGTTTTTGTAGTGGTTTCTTTCACTTTGTTCGAACAGGTTGTCCATCTCAGTTTAAAATCTACCACACTTTTGGTCACCTTTCTAATGCTCTTCAATTCTTTTTTAACAAGAGCCCAATATTTCTCCACTGGCCTTAGCTCCGGGCAGTTTACAGGATTTGCCTCTCTTGGTACAAATACCACATTATTGGTCTTTTACCACTCAAGGGCTTCTTTACTATAGTGACAGGATGCCAAATCAGGCCAAAAGTAAGTGGGACACATTAAGAAGTCTTATAAATGGAAGCATCCTCCTTTGTAAACATTCCTTGATGTAAATTTCGGTATTTAAAGAGTAACAAATGTTTGGCTTCTTTTGCGGCAACATGCCAAGAACTTTTTGGGACAATTTTCTGCTTTTGGGTCCTAAACTTTTCTATAACATTCCCTCTAGTATCAGCAACATAAAAATATTCACCCGGAAGCTGTGAAAAATTTTCCATACATAGGTTTCGTCATCCATTATGCAGCATTAATATTTTTTTATAAAATTTTACTTCAATTTCCGTGCTCTGTTTTTGGTCTCTAAATTTTTAGCAGCGTTCCCGTCAGGAATTTTTTGAGCCTTGTTTGTTTTTGAACCTGCATTGGCTATAACTTTTCATACCAAATAGTCCGAGCACTGACCTAACCGGGCTGCTCTCCTACCGGAGGTGTTGGGAGCTCTTTTGAAAATGCTTTCTATTTTTGTTGGCTTTAGAAACATCATGTGGACCATTCCTTCTACCTGAACCAGATTTTCTATCAACGGGCAAGTTCTCCCGGTACTGTTTAATAACATTGGAAAAAGTTTGATGGCAGACCTTTGATTGTTTGGTCAACTTTTTGTTGGACCAAGTTGGGTTTTGTTGAAAATATTTAATAATTTTAGTATGCACTTTTTTCTGGTCACTCATTTTAATCAGATTACCAACAAATGAACTTAATTGACATTAAACATAATAACTGACATGCTTTACAAAGGTAACTTGATCAACAAAAAAATCAAATAATACTTGGGTTAAAAGTTTTAATGAAAAACGTGTGTTAAGAATTTGTCGATCTCAGTCCTTATATTCGTCGGTTCTTAAATAAGAAAGTGTATTTAAAGATGATAGCTTCTTAGAACAAAAGAAAAAGCTTGGAACGAATTTTGAACTTCTTTCCTAATATCTAATATCAGTACAAGTATAATTATTCAATATTGGGGGATTATTGAAGGAATGTTTTTTTCGAGAAATAACCACGTCGTAATTCTGTTTACAAATGGAAGAACGGTATAAAATGCCTTAAATTTAGTAAAAAAGTTTATTTTTTATAAAACTGATAAATAAATTTATAAATTTCTACAACAAAATAAAACATGAATCAGTTTTGGGCATAAACATTTCATATGACAACATTGAGAGCTATTAAAACAAATAAAGTTCAATTTAAAAAGTAACTTTTTTATAAATGTGAACACCCGAAGCAAGAATTGTCAGTCACATAGTTCTACAATTGTTTAATCATTTTGTGGATAAACGGTATTGTTTGATAAATCAATAAAAGTCTTAAACAACATTTTTAAACTTGAAATAAAAAAAGGCCACATAAAATATTTTCAAATAACTATGGTTATCAATATCGAACGAAATAAACTGCAACTACGTTCTTCATACTTAATCAATCAAAAATAGATTCACAGGCAGAGTGAAGCGTAATGAATCCGTTTTGTTGTTTTTAACTGAGATTTGTTTTAATTGTCAACAGAATTTATTGAGGTGACACCTATTAATAAGAAGAAAACGCAATTTTTTCATTATGAATGAAAATTTTAAAAATTATTCATTTAAGACCTATTAGACCCAATTTTGAATATTGTTACGTTTTTACCTTTTAAAAACGGGGTTTATTTCCTTAAAAATATACCGGATACTTTTGATTGCAAGTAAAAGCAGTTTTAGTAGTTTAAAATTGTAGCAACTCTTTATTTATTTATTTAAAATGTAAAACAACAACAGTCTAAATAGTCACTCAGTGTCTATTTACACGTTTATCATTTCGCAGAAATGCACACACACATTATAATGTACAAACTTAAATGTACAAGACAGTTGATGTTAACTCTAACAGTGCCTATGATAAACTCCACTCACGACTGCAATCTCTGCCGCTATTTATAAGCACGCCATCTCTCGGGAATCTTCTACAATGCTCTTAACGGACAAACTATTACATTCGAATTCTAGAGCTTTCGATGTCAATGTTACCAGCTTAAACATGCAGTGTTGCCATACTTACAAACAATGCTAAAAACGGTATGCTACTAAAATTGTTGATAAGTAGAAGCTTCTGCTGATGGACGTGTTTATAAACATGATGAATGTTGCACGCTGTCGTTACAGACCATTAAATTCAAATCGGTATTGCACATTCGTAACAATATTTTTAATTACATTTCACAGTTTTTTACATTTTCCAGTTATAATATTCGTATGTTTGTGTGTTCAGCGATTTTTAATCTGGTTTAGCCAGATAAAATGAAATTTAGCCTTTTTTTTCCACATATTTAGCAAGTTTTTTTTCACAATATTACAATTATCAATAAAATATAGAATATCGCTGACAATTAACAGTTTTTCAGTATTAAAAATAGCAAAATTTTATATAGAAAAAGCTAAAATAGAAAATGTCTCATATTAAACTTTCTATTCATATTGTCAAATTAATTGATAACTCATTCCAGTTTAAAAAATTGGCTCAAGGACGTTTATACTTCCCATATATCCTGAAAGGTAAAAGCGCTATATTTTGCAAAAATGTTGAAACTTCGTAGTCTTTGTATCCATACAATTGCAATTAAGCATGTGTTTTTTCATTAGATGCAACAAGAAAAATGGCTATGTTTTAAACCAAATTTGATTGACTTCAATGCTTTGAAACAGAAGTTTTAGCTAAATCAATATTTCTCAACATAACAAAAATAATGACTAAAAAATTACAATTTACTAATATATATTACTCGATTTTGATTACCCCTATTGGCATCACAATGTGTCTCAAAGAATTTTAGGATTTCAGAAAACTATAAAATTTTTTCTTTCATTTCCTTCATATTTTTGCCTATGAAACGCTTTACTATGCTTCGTGAAAATTGGGCTTTGTATTTAAATGAAAACTTATATAATAAATTGAATATAGTTTGATTAGCTATTAAGTACTATTTACTTAAAAACCCAAAAACGTACTATTTTTGTTTGGTACAATTCAAAATGTTCAATACACATTTATGAGAGTGCATGTATTTGAATATTGTTTTTATACAATTATTGTATTTATATTCCAATTCATAGATTTGTACTAGACAGAGAACCTTTTCTACAACTACAGTCAAACATACAATATGAAAAATTAGCACACTCACACATGAATAGATCGAACAAAAAGAGAATACAACACATGCATATACATATGTAAGTATGTATGTGTTTACAAATAGCCCACAGATAGACGGTCATGCATGTTGATTTCTATACTTAACGGCCACTTAATGGCAGGCAAGGTACGTACATACGAACGATGATAATTTTGCATTTTCGGTGGTTTTCTGTCGTTATGTTTTTGTTGTTTGTTTGTTGGCAACAGTCGCTAGAATCAGTAGCGTATGAGTTATTTTTATTATTGTTTTGGGATTTTGAGCAAAAAAAAAAAAAAAATGAAAAAAATAAAAAATAAACAAACAAATAACATACATTTGAATAAATATGAATGAAATTGAGCGAATTTCTTTTTTAGTAATTCTTTCAAACAAATTGTTTAATTTGGCTGCAAATTATAATATTAAAGTCATTCCTTGGAGAGTTTATTTTTGCCAAAAGAGACAGAGAAAATCAATTAAATTTGCATAAAAATGGAGTCATAACTAAATGCCTAGTCTGTCTAGAAAGAAAGAAATGTCATGAAATGTCTAGAACGCAACTTAAATGTTAAATTAGGGTTTGTCTACAAAAACACACAAATTGACTCATAAATATTTTACTAAAAATTAAATATATTTTTTTTTAATTTTTTTTTTTTTATTTTAGTAAAAAAATATTCACTTATTTGGTGTAATTGTTAAAAAAAAAAAAAAAAAAAACTTCATCGTGTTTTAGCCTCACATAAAAAATTTAAAATACATACATACATATTTCTAATTGAAAAAAAAAATCGAAACATAATTGCTATGAGGGCGTATAATTAATATGTAATAACTGCAACTAGAATACACAATATTACTCATACGTATTTTTTTGTTAAATATTCCCAGAAAAAACTTCGTATTTAATTACAACTACTGACTAACGTACTGTTCAATGATTACTACATACAGTCCGCATTTAGTACAAGTTGTGGTATAATAACGTTTTTATTATTTGTTATTCTACTGATTATTTTCTAGTAAAATCGGATAACGTTTCAAGGTTGCACTTTTTATATGAAGTCAAACAATTTTTTTTAAAAAATTTTAATTTTTGTAAAAACTTCCTTTATATGTTAAATTAAAAATTTTAATGGCATCGTTAACTAAATATTGCTAAACATATACTGATATTTAATATCTGATTGTTTCCTTCGGTTGGTAATTTACGTGTTAAATTTCCAGGACTTTATAGGACCTAGAAACTTTTTATATCTGGGGTCAAAACTGTCGAATACAACAAAGTTGGCACTATAGTCAAAATTATTAAAAACATTTTTTTTAAAACAAACACAAACTGCGAAGCCTTTTGCTTGTCTGAAGATGTAGTTTACCGGGGCACATAAAAGAGAACTGCGACTATTTCAAAATTAATATAGCTCTTTGCATGGATATCTTTAACCCATATTAACTCTCAGTCAAAAATACTGTTCAAAATAATTTCTTTTTTAGAAATATGTATCAGAATTTATGTCGAGTTTTAGAAAAATAAGCCCTTTACTGCACGAAACTTTTTTTACATGGAATATTTGTTTTCGCTGTAAATGCTTCTTAGTATTGAAAAAATAGTTCTAACGTTTATTATGGTTTTTAGTTTTAAGGTTTAACGTTACCAATGATCATCATGGGTTAATGAAGTCAAAGTAGAAATATATATATATTAAGGACTGATATCGAAAAATTCTTAACATACCTATATGTTAATAAAAATGAAACCACTAAACTTACAGTTTTGAATCATTTTCTAATTGATTGAAATTATTGTTACAATTTACAGAAAAAAAATTATTTGTATAGTTCTAATCACTAATGATGAAATTTTGAACCTTTTTCGAAAACCCTTCCACTATGGTTTTTATAGTGATTTATGTCACTTTGTTCCATCTCCGTTTAAAATCTAACACACCTTTCGACACCTTTTTTGTGCTCTTAAATACTCTTTTAACAAGAGCCCAATACCTCTCCACTAGACTCAGCTCCAGGCAGTTTGGAGAAATTGCCTCTCTTGGTACAAATATCACATTATTGTTCTTGTACCACTCAAGACCTTTCTTACCATAGTGACAGATGCCAAATCAGGCCAAAAATAAGTGGACACCTTAAGAAGTCTTATGAATGGAAACATTTTTTTTTTGTAAACATTCCTTGATGTAAATTTCAGTATTTATAGAGCCCTTTGTAACAAATGTTTGGCTTTTTTGGCCGCATCTGCATATTGCTTGCCATACCAAGAACTCTTTGGGAAATTTTGTCTGCTTTTGGGTCCTAAACTTTTCTTCAACATTCCCTCGAGCATCTGCTACATAAAAAAATTTGAACCAGAAGCTGCGAAAAATTTTCCATACGTACATTTCGTCACCCATTAAGGAGCTCTGTCTTTAGCCTCTAATTTTTTAGCAGCGTTCCTGTCAGGAACTTTTTGAGCCTTTTATGTTTTTAAACCTTCATTAGATTTAACTTTTCGTACCAAATAGTCCAAGCGCTGAGCTAACCAGGCTGTTTTCCTACCGGATGTGTTGGGAGCTCTTTTGAAAATGCTTTCTATTTTGTTGGCTTTAGAATCATCATAAGGACCATTCCTTCTACCTGAACCAAGGTTTTATATCAACGGACAAGTTCTCCCGGTACTGTTTAATAACATTGGAAACAGTTTGACGGCAGACCTTTGATTGTTTGGCCAACTCTTTGTAGGACCAAGTTGGGTTTCGTTGAAAATATTTAATAATTTTAGTACTCACTTTTTGCTTGTCACTCATTTTAATCAGATTAACAACAAATGGACATAATTGCCATTAAATATAATAACTGACATGCTTTAAAAAAAAAATCAAATAATAACGTTAATAAACAATGTTACGCTACACTGCTCCAGAACACGGAATATTGCTGACTATTTATTTGACCAATAATCGGCAAAATTTATAGCATTTTCTGATAGGATTATTACTTTTGCACCACCTGATACTTGAGTTAAAAGTTTTAATGAAAAACGTGTGTTAAGAATTTGACAATCTCAATCCTTATATATATTAGTAGTCATGGTCCAATATAATGCACAAATTGTTCTTAATATACAAATTCCAGATATTTTATATTTTTAATAATTTTGAGTGTAGAGGTCTAGAACCACTTTCACATTAGGCAATTTGTTGCCCAAGCCTTGAGGTCAGCTTAAGGATAAAAATTTTGTTCAATTTTGAGAACAGACTTGTTTTTATACGGCAAGTTGGTATGTTTCTACATTCATGTTTTCGAAAATGAAAAACAGACTTGAGCAACTACATTGTGTGAAAGGGGTCTAACTCTTACACAAATTTTACTTCATATACAAAAGGGTAAATAATGAAATTTTTAAATGTAAGAAAAATTGTACTTTTAAATTTAGGCAATTCAAATAATGTTCGAAATGTTTTTTCTAATAAATTATTTTCTAAAATTTGTGACCAAACACAAACAGATATTCATTTTTATATCTCATTTAGCATTAATTAGAATCGAAAACAATTATTTACAGTTTTTGAATTTCGTTTAAAAATAAATTTTGAAAATATACATTTTGGGATTTGAAAATTATTTTTAATAGAAATTTTTTTAATTAAGTAAATAATCAAATAAAATTTTGTAATAAGTCTCTAAAAATCACTCATTACTAATACTTGCGAGTACATTATCAACATTTTACAGAATAGCCTAAAAATAACAGTCCCTTTTTTGCACACACGCATTTCTTAATAGTATTATTATTACATTTTGTTGATTTTTTTTTTTTTTTTTTCATTGTTAGAAATTTGTTCTAAATTATTTTTATTGAAGTACTTTTCTTCAATGTTAAGGGTAAACTTTTTCATAAAGAAATAAAACGACTAAACTTTCACACAATTGATAAAAATAATGAAGACAGCTAAAAAAAGTACACACTTAAAACCCAACTAAAATAAACATGAGAAAGAAAAAAAAGAATTCAAAAAGAAACAAAATAGAGAAAATAAAAATTTCAGCGATACTATTAAGAGCGTAATAAATGGTCAAGAATAATAAAAACTAAAGTAAAAAAGCATGAACAAGAAAGCACTGAATGAAAGAAAAACTTTAGACAAGGCACCACCACCGCATTTTTTTTATTTGGCTATGAACTTACAACAAATTTGAATAACACAGACATGCCTTTGCATAAAAATACTCGCACTCACTAGCACTTTTTCATACATATAACAATAACAACAACAACATACATACATACTTATACATTCATGAAATTATACATACAGTGTTGGTCAAAAGGCTACAACTCAAAATTGGAAATCATTTATATTTTTGAGTTGAAGCCTTTGATTTTTCTTATACTGACAAAATGTATTTAATTAACCCTTATACACTATTCATGGGTCAAAATTGACCGAATAATTTTTAATGCTTTAAAGTATTTATATTTAAATGAGATGGATTGTAAATGAAAAATATTAAGTTTAGCGTACTAAATTAAAAGAAAAAAAAAAAAAAAAAACATCCCACGATTTATTACACGTACGATAATGTTTCGAATGTACTTATTTTCTTTTAATATAGTACCCTCTGAATGAAACATAAAGACCAAATTATTTTTCAGTTACTCTGAATTTTGCAAAATCTATTATACTCTACTGGTGTACAAATATCATGTACGATCACATGGACATTTCCTTAAGGTATATTTTAGCGAAATTTTAAAATATGTTGCTATTGCTATTGTGATGTCTATCATTACAATGACATGACGTGTATTTTGATCGACACTGTACATACATACGATTACTTGTGTTTGAGTATTTTCGTATAAATTTTAATTTGTTGCCGTTGGCA
The DNA here is from genome assembly GCA_942486065.2 of Calliphora vomitoria. Classification (NCBI taxonomy): domain Eukaryota; kingdom Metazoa; phylum Arthropoda; class Insecta; order Diptera; family Calliphoridae; genus Calliphora; species Calliphora vomitoria. The sequence goes on from OW818031.2 coordinate 93,157,808, forward strand.
AATATTTTGTCATCAATTTTCCACACCCTCCCCATAAGTGATCACTGCTGCTGCTATGAAATTATCGTGCCGTAAACTCGTCCCATACGCTTATGCGAACATTTGATTGTTTGGGGCATAAGCAGCCACTTGTCGTTGTTGACGTTACGGTTTCTGTCGTATTAAATAAAAATTTTGTTTTAATATTTTTCTAAACTACAATTGCTGTTTTGCTTGTTTTGTTTTCATTTCTACTAGAGAAATAGCAAAATATGAACAGCATGGATGGAAAAGTTAATTCGATCTTACTTTTTTTTTTGATAATATTTCATATTCTAAAGTTTCATTTGTCGCTGCGCATACAGAAATAGGTATGTATAATTGTATACCGCAATCTGAAAGCCTTATTTATGCTGCATTTACTCTGTAATCGTATTTTGAATATTGGTTTAGGAGCTAGCAAAAAGAGTTATGTGTAAATCATATAGAATAAATTAAATATGATAAAACATAATTAAATTTTTTACGGTGTTAATTTTGTGTCAAATAATAATGTTTTTTTCAAGTAAAAATCTAATCTGATTTAAATAAATGTAGCTTAACAATTAGGATATTTATCCTTGCAAATTCTGAAATGATGTAAAATAGCATATAATGACTTTAATTAAAAACACCTTCACCAAATTATACTTCAAAATAAAAATTTTTAATATTTTTAGGTAAACAAAATTTTCTTTTTCCAAAGTTGTTTTTTTAATTTTATGCAAAATAGTTTTTTTAAATTAAAGATTTTTTTTTTCTTTAACTTTAAAATTTTTTTTTTTTGTTTTAAAATTTTGTGAAAAAACTTTTGATGAAAAAAAAAAAATCGGGTTAATTTTTTTTTCCGATTTTGACCCATTGTAGGTCCAACTTACTATATACGTCGTTGCAAAGGTCTTTGAATAATCTATCATTAGATATCCATATTGTCTATATTAATGACTTAGTAATCCAGATATAGGTCAAAAAGAGGTAAAAAATCGAGGTTTTCCTGTTTTTTTCCTTATAGCTCAGCCATTTGTGGACAGACATAAAGTGGAATAGATTTTCCAAAAATAAGAGTATCTAAAAAATAATTTTGTCTGTATGTTTCATTCAGAGGGTGCTATATTTTAAAAAAATAATAAGTTCTTTCGAAACATTGTTATCCAAAATATCGACCGAAATAAGAGTATATCGTACGTGACATAAAACGGAAGTAATTTTGAGGTACATGCAGAAATGTGCGAAAATTTGAGAATCGTGAGAGGCGTTATGTTTTCTTTTAATTTCTTACACTATACGAAATATTTTTCTTTACAATCCGTCTTATTTGATATACCGTACGTGACGGATTTTTCTCCTATAATAAAATAGTATATATTCCGTAAATATAAGTACTTATGTATACAAAAACTAAAAAAATGAATAGAAAATATACATTCAGTTTCAAAAACAATTTTATAATAGTAAATAAACAATCAGAGTCAAATTCATTTCACACTATATGTTAATTGGGAGCTTAGTTTTAACCAATTCCTAAAAATTGGAGCGAAAATTCCAAAAATGGTATTTTTTACAATTTTGACCATAGGTTCCACATTTCCCTCGGGGCTAGAAAAATGCTTTAAAAATAAATAGGAACCACATCAAGGTTCCTAAAGCTGCTTTCCGTTTTCTGATCCCAGCTTTGGGATTTTCAAACATGTGGACCAAAGTTAAAATTTTTATAAAAAATAGGTCAAATTCCGAAGGGCGTAGGGCCAACATATTCGAGAAATATGACATGTTTTTTATACCAAAATATTCTCCGTAAAGATATCTTACAGAAAAACATAAAACTGTTATATGTTCTTAAAGAAAGTTTTATTTTAATAAAAAAAGGGTTAAGTAACCTTTTCGCCCAAAAAACAGCAAAAATCTAAAAATTTTTGAATTTTTAAATTGAAAATCGTTTATTTTCGGATCCGTAATTGATATTGTATATTATTGGTAATTTATTAAACTAATGAAAAAAACTCGAGTCCACTTCGTTCAAAAGTACGCCATATATTTAAAAAAAAACGTACCATGGTATGGCAAAATTTGAAAATTTAAATTTTGAAATGCTTATAACTCGGAAATTATGAGAGATAAATAGCACACCTAAGCATGTTTTGCAAGATCTAGCCGAGCGCTTCCCAAATTTAAATTTAAAAATCTTTGAAATCGGATGGGAAACAAAAAAATGTCACGTGTTTAAAAATTTTACATGTCGAAGGTACCCTACTTTGAGCCCTCATAGCGCCGCGCCTAGAGTATTTGTAGGGTCTATTTTATTAACTTAAACTTGAATACTCCTTGGCTAAGCCCATGTCAAATTTTATCCCGATCGGACTAGACGTTTAGAAATGCCAGATTTATTTCCAAAAAATTTTGATTCTGCCCCACTGTGCAATATCAAAACACCACCTTTTGCTATACAAAAGTAGATGGAGCTGAAAATATGGCAAAGTAATCAAGCAAAAGTGGTGTAAGTTGAATATACCACTAAATTAATAGTTTGGGGTTACACCACTTTTCCACATATAGCCTCATATAGTGTTGATACTGAACAAAAACTTAATAATCCATCCCTGATAAATGGGGTACAACGAAACTCTTAAATATACATTTCAATACCCCATCATTTCGTATTTATTCTGTTGCTGTTTGTTATATTTTTCTTCTTCTTCGTCATAAATATTTTTCAAATATAAAATTTATTGTCACAAATAGCTACCGTAACAACAACTAAAACAATAATGATAAAAATTAATATATTATGGCCCATTTGATTTTATTAGATACTTGTACAACACAGAGAGGTGGTGTCTGTGATATTAAAAGAGTGCCCAACAAGAAGAGAAAGAAAGAGAGAGAGAGAAAGGTAGTGAAAAAGAGAAATTGTGTGTTTTAGAACAACATGTGCTGTTTTGAATTATTATTAAATTTATTTAAAAACCACAAGTTCGAACAGTGCAAAATTTTGTTAAACACTATAATTATTACAGGGACACAATTGCAGATCTATTGAAAATTGCATTTCAACAAAAAATTTTGATGCAATTGAACACACACCTACTCGTTAAGACCGAAATTCAGAAATACATATAAATGTATGTATTTATGTGTATTATTATGTGCCAGCTCCCGTACAATTATTAAATATATAAAAGGTACTAGAATAAAAAAATGCTTAAATTCACATGCACAAAATGTTTTAACACTAACAAATTAATACGCACAGTAGAATATGAATGACTTTATAAAGAGAAGTAAATATCATATAATTAGACAAGTTTAAGAATGAATATTATTTCATATTACTATTTTACATCTATCAGCATGCACCCATATATATATTTTTTGGATTTGAAAGCTCATATAAGTAAATATATCGTAACAGTGATTGAAATTTAAAATGATTGATAGAAAATATATTTTTTAATTATGTTTAATATAATTTTTATCCAATTGAAAAAAATGCTACTAAAGACTGGTTGCAACTAAATTATTAGTTACTAAAAAATATGTATATTATAATTTGTGAATGAATTTGAAAAACTCGATGCGACAAATTTTTATTTAATGAAAAACATAGAATTTTGGTTAAAAATTCAGTATCTTCGTACGTAGCCCAAAGTAGGGTGCACGTTTATATCTTTTAAAATATTTACTATTACTAATTTTTGAATCTTGTTGTTCTATTACAACTTTTTTTTAAATTTTGGAAAAAAATTTATAATTACTTAATTATAAACATTTATCCAATTTTCAAAGAGGGATGGAGAACCATCACAAATTCGATTTAAAGAAAATTTACCACAGTTAATATATATTGCAAGTGTTTCTCAAATCGTGGACTTTTTGAGTTGAGACCCATAACGGACCTAAAATATGACGTTTACAAAATTTCAGAAAAGTGTATATCATAACTGAACATAACTTGTATATTATATGCTTAATACATATAATTAAATTTGATTTTATTTGAAAGACAAATGTAGGTACTTTACAATTTTATAAAAAAATAAAATTTCTTTCAAAAGTTCAAAGTTCACTTCTAACTATACCCCCTTCCATATATCTGCAAATTTTTAAGCTGGACACTCTTTTAGTTTAGGATTTTAAGATTTTATTTGTTCTTTTTATATTTGGTTAGCATAAACCAGAATAACTATTTTTAAATATTTTTAAGAGACACTTAAGTGCTTGCGATATGTTTTTTTAAATAGTGATCAATACGGTTTAATTGGATGGAGTATCGAGCAACTTATAAAACCACTGTTCTTAATAGAATGGAAAGTCACGATAACGGTCCAGAATACAATTATTATCTAAGACTATTTAAATTATACAAACCTGTCATATGGGCAATTCCATATCATCGTACGTGACATTTGTACGCTTATAGAGTGGAATAGATATTGCAAAAATAAGAGTATCTGAAAAACAATTTTGTCTTTATGTTCCATTCAGAGGGTACTACATTTTAAAGAAATAATAAGTTCTTTCCAAACATTGTTGTCCAAAATATAGAGCGAAATAAAGGCTTATAATTATAATTTTTTACACTAAACCAAATATTTTTCCTTTACAATCCGTCATATTTAAATAAAAACAATCTTTGGATGATTTTATAATAAATAAAATTTAATATCGTACGTGACATACCGTACGTGACAGAGTTTTCTCTTCTAGTAAAACAATATGTGTTCTTTCAATATATGTATACAAAAACTTAAAAAAATAATAGAAAATATATAATCAGTTCCAATAAACAATTTGATAATAGCAAAAAAACTATCAGAGTCAAATTCATTTCATACTACATCCTAATTGGGAGCTTTGTTTTCCCCGCAATCTTAGCTTAAAACATACCAATTATATGAAAAAAATAAATACAATCAGTTTAAACTAATATTTTTGCTCTCAAAATGTTGTAAGAAGCTCTAAATACTTTCACATAGTAACATTTTAGTGTTTTCTCCTATTCAAATCGTCTTGAAAAAAAATTTCAATGGATTTTCTTTTTTCAGTCGTGGTAGCCATTCTCGTGGAATTGCTCATATATATTTTATATTATGTCATGTGGTTCTTATTGGGAACAAAGGGCCACAACTAATCTATTCCATTCGATTCGGTTTGATGATATTTGTTTTACTTCACTCCAGCTTAAATCACTACAGCTGACTTCGATGTTCAGTTGCCGAGGCCATGTCTGTAACGGTCTGCTGCTCTACGTGTCCTACCCTGTGGGTTCAAGTTAATTGCAATTTTAGCTGTGTCGTCTGAAGGTCTGCGGATCGTGCGACCAATCCAGCGTCATTTGCTGTTCAATATATCAATATGGCCTGGCCGCAGATTTGTTTGTCTCCAGAGTTCCGCATTGCATCGGATTATTTAACAAGCACTTGTAGGGAGTTTACGTCGTGTTCTGTCGTATTCCTCGTCTCGCATGTATAGAGGACACCAGAGTTAAAAATAACGATGTTGGTGTTCTTGGATATGGCAAAAGATTTCCATACTGACCGAAGGGTACCGAATGCTTGGTTGGCTTTTGATATTGGCTACGCTACATCTTTGCAGGACCCTCCCGTGCGTGTTAAGATGCTGCTTAGGTAGCAAAATGAGGAGACTTTTTCTAGTTTATTGTTCCCTATACGAAACTTTTTGGTGTCTACTGTATTGCAGCGCATTAACATACTCTTGTTTACTTTTATACTAAGACCAGCTTTTATTGCTTCTGTTTCGATGCATTTAAGTTTAGATGCCATGTCTTTATAACTGTGTGAAAGGAGGCATATATCATATGCATATTCGAGGCTCTCAAGTTATTTGTTAAGACCCCAGTTTATGCCTCTATTAGCTTGAGTAGCATTACGAACTATAACATCTAGCACGATGTTAAAAAGCAAGGGAGACAGCACACAGCCCTGGCGGACACCAGCTACAACATCAAAACTATTACTCAGAGCGTTATTGTGGACAACACGACATTTAACATCACGATATAGAGTTTGAGTAAGGCTTATGATCTTGGGTAGGACCCCTTTGTAAGCAAGAGCGCTCCATATTGTGTTTTGATTCAGCGCTCTGTATAGGTCTCTTGATAACTTATTTGGAAAGTTTCTAGAACATGTACTATCTGGCAAAGAGATGTATGGGAAAAATATTCTTAAACGGGCAGCTTTGATATTCATTGAAAATTTTCAAAATACTTTTTGGTACTTTTTACCTATTCTTCCTTTTGTAGAAAAACTAAGCATGCAATTTCTATCAAATTTAGCACGATGTTTGTGACAGTACTGACAAATGTAAAACCTAAAACAGTACCAATATCGGTTGTGTGTAAAATAATTATAAACCTCCTTACTTTAAATTTGGTTAAGAAATATAAAATTTTAACTGCATTAATTAGCTTTTTATTTATAATGCTGTAAACATTTGTATAATTCGCCTAAACGTTCCAAAGCATCTATTTAAATTATCCTTAAAAAATCTGGTAAAGTACTATTAATTTCTGATACATTTTATAAAAAAAATTAAAAACAAAATTTTAATTTTTTAAATAAACCAGTAAATTTTTGAATTGCTTTGAATGCCATTGAAAAAAATTATAATTTTTTTAATTTCCCAAATATTAAAAAGTTCTGGGATATAACATATATTATATTGTAGATCCTCATAAAATTCTAAGTAGAGACCAGAATTTAAGAATCGAAAACAAAAAATTTTATGTTTTCATTAAAAAAAATATGTTTCTGCATACACCGTAATCGAAATTCGAAATTCCATACGAAAATTGGGAACGAAACGGCACCGATCAGTAACGAAAAATCTGTCATTTGGGGCCGGAACGAAAAAAACTTCAAGTAGGTTGTTTTCGGTGCTGTAGGAACGAAATTATTTTAATTATTTATTTATTTCAAATTTAAAGAAAATCAAAATGAATAAAAAAAAATAAATTTTCTTTATTGGAAGAGGAAAAAATAATAGATTTTGTCAAAAATAATGAAATAATGATCGTAGCAGTAACATGACAGTTTGTACATATGGTAGGGCTAGTAGCCTAGATATGGAATCTCCACAACGTGGACAAAACATACGACGTGCTTCATCCTCCGATCAAACTACTGAACTACTTTACGAACTGATTTCAAGTCGCAATCAAAAACCAGTGGATTTTTTGGAGCCCAAAATAAAGCCAAAGGACATTTGGATCACTTTTTTGACTCACTGGCCAGAACGATGTGTTCATTTCCTTGGCTCAACAAGATCAATTAAATCAAGTCCACTACATCCAAATATTTCACAGATTTCACAATATCCAGCACGGATTCAAAAAGATAACGACTTAAACGAAAATATTCTTTAAATTTCGTATCATCATCCATCAAATATCGATCAATCAAGATATTGTGTACACCTTCTCTGGACCGGTTTTTGTACATTACGTGAATATTTTTTCTTTTCTTTTTTCTTGCTTTCAATATCAATATCAATAACACATGTTCTTCATATTGATGCTGTAATATGTTATAGGCCGCAATTCGATAATTTGCTTCGTTAATTTCACGAAAAACTATAATTTTCCATATTTTTAGTACTTCTTCAATATGCTTTTCGATGCACAATTTTCCACTTCCAAATGACAACTTAAAAAATAATCGGCGTTATCGGCGCCCAACTTTGAAAAAAAAAACGTTTTTTTGTGTAGGAAAATGTGAAATGTTCCACAGATATTTTCTAACCAAATCAGGTGAACCTGGTAAATGTTTTTTACAAAACGCACAAAAATCAATGACTGTATTATATTGGTGGTGGGTATATAAGAATCGGCACAGCCGAGTATAATACTCTTACTTGTTCAAAATTGATATGTCAACAACCAACATAAATTTATTTTGGATCATTTATAATAATTTGGTTGAGCAGCATTAATGTTTTTGAATAATTAATTTGTTAACATTTAAACATTTTTCCAAAAATGTTTGTAAATATTTAAAATATCAAAATTATAATGTATACTGATATTTACTTTTATTTATATGCAGATATTTACTTAAATACAAATGTTTGAATATGTATACCTGCCCGCTTGTTTGCGTTAGTATATAGATACATATATTTATGTACATTAGACCTGCCCTTAAAAAATAGATTTGCTTTGGATGAGTTTTATTTGCTTCTTTAGTCGCTAAAACTAACTGCTGCAAAATTTGAGGCCAATTCTGCTATTTAAAAAATGTTTTTTTTACATTTAAAGTAAATCATATCTACTAGAGACAATTATCTTTCTAACAATGTATGTAAATGAATGTTTTACAATATAGGGTAATTTCATTCGAGTGTATAATACTTAAATAAATAAATATAAAAAATATTATTTAAATAGCAACACTTTGAACGAAATCATAAAAATTGTCATTGTTTACCCAATTTTACATCGTTTCTCGTTTCCCTCGAATTTAGCATCAGTTAGCTTTAGCTTCTAAAAACCAAATAAGACTCATACAAAGCAAATCAATTTTGTATGGACCGGTCTAATGTACATATGTATGTGCGTGTGTACGTGGCTAAATAGATGGTTTGGCAAATCATAAAGTATTTTAATACGTTTGGGGGATTTATAAGCTGGTGGCAGTATTTGACATCATTAGCACACAACATGTCATTTTGCATTTAAATATACTATAACGATTTTGCTTATAATTTTAAATAGACAGAAAAAACATACATTAGGAGTGTAACCAATTAACCAGTTATGTTCTGACTACAAAAACTGTTCATCTGGATCATTTTTAAATAAAAACAAGTAAGAAAGTGTAGTCGGTCAGGCCCGAGCATATAATACCCTACAGTGAGTAAATGATTTTGTGAAGAATACCTTATATGGGAGCTATGACCAATTAAGGACCTATCCCATGCAATTAGGTAGCGTGAATTCTTTTGATATGATACTTATTTGTTTTATGAACTGGTCTTTATATGGGAGCTATGTTCAATCAGGGACCGATTGCCATGAAATTAGGTCCCGTGATTTTTTCAGTACGAAACTTGATTCTGTTAAATTTGATTTGCATTCCAACGTTTTTAAGATATTTATACTCGTTAAAGTGATTTCCGGAAGAAGGCTATGGTCAAATATGGTCCTATTTCGGAAGGTAAGTAATCTTTACCAGTTTCAATAGGCTTCGTCCTTGGACGGAATAATATACACAATAGTTATACATATCTCAAATTTTATCGACATATCTTAAATATTGCGACTTTTACTTTGCGCATGACTTTACATAGAAATCGTTATATCAATTTATAATGTGATTCTGGGTCGATCGGTTTACTTTAAGGTGGGTAGACTGATAGACAGACTAATTACAAACATCAGCACAAACTCCCCACTATGGTGGTGTAGGGTATAATTATCCAATTATTTAAATCATAAATGACTTTGGCCCGATAACGGTTTTCGTGATAGTTAAAAAGCATATTATTAATTCTTCTCAAACTAATTTTCAATAATTTATTTAATTTAAAATTGTTTTAAACCAAACTTTAAAGCGATTTATACAGAAACCTTTAGAATGCCAGTAAAAAATTCAAATCATTTTCCATAATTGTTTTTCGTGCAAAATTTAAAAAAAAAAATAATCTATACCCCTAATGTACTTATAAAACATATAGAGAGAGATATTTACAATATAAATATTTAAATAAATTCATATGCAAAACTGCTGCAATCGATTTGTTGTATATATGTATTTGTATAAAAATACACACCAACACAAATGTTATTTCCATCAGTGTTTTTATACATTTACTTACGAGTTCATGCCCACTAAACATTTTATGCCTAATTTGATCGACATTTGCACCGACTGTCTGCAAAACTTGCCGATGTACCGAAATTTGTATGAGTGGTTGACAAGAAATCGTGACTCCAATTCAAATACCTTTTATTTTTATATGTATCGTGTATGTATTTATAAATACAAATAGGACAAACAATAAATGTGAAGAAAATAAGAAAAATAAATAAAATTAGCAGAAAAATTATTTCTTGTCAAATGGAGTTAATAATATTTTAAATTTGAAAAGTATTAATACACAGTATTGCCGTCAAGAAATATGTTATTAATATTTTTAAATACAATTTGAAAGCTTTTCAATTACTAATGCCGCCATCAACTTCGAGACCTATAGCGTGAGAATATGCAGACTTGCTATAATCCAGAAAATGTGCAGAAAAGTCTGAAACAAAACTTGCAGTCTATTCTTGCAAGTGTTAGAAGGAAATTTAAACAAGTCGTTCCATTGCCAGATACATTTTCAAAATTTGTTTAGAAAATTCTGAACTAAGTAAATGGGCAAATAATGTTCACTGGGTATATATATTGCGAATATTGTTATAAATATTTAAATATTGGTTTAACAATTTGTATAAATTAATTATGATTGAAAACTGTTATTGCTGCTGTTGTACTTAGTTGTTATTTTATTTTTTTTACTTCTTGTTGTTTGTAGTTTGAAGTACGTTTACAAAGTATTATTGATGTTTACATCAAAATACATGTCAAATATTTTATAATCCAATTAATATGGACATTTTTTCTACTACTTAATTATTTCTCTATTCTATTTATTCTAAATTAAATCACTTAATACCATCCACTTGCAGGGGACAATTTTTTCTTTGTCATTAAAAAACCTGTTAAATTTCAAATATTTCAGTGCTTGAAATAAAATTTCCTGAAATCGCAAAAATTCTTTCATCAATATAATACAGTTGCTATACTGAAATTTAATATTAAATTTATATAACTAAATCAATTAATAGAAAAATCTGAAACATATCCAATAGGAAAAAAAAAATAAAAAAAAAATGTCATGTAAATTTGTTTAAATATTTAACAAGTGAGAAAATTAAAGTAGCACACAGGCGGTAGTAGTCAGAAATAAATGTATGCACAAAATAAGAGAAACATATTGTGCATTTAAACCGTTGGACAAGAAGTAATCGATTAAAAGATTGGAATTTTTTTTATTATTCGAGTCATCGATTCATTTTTTTAAATTTTCTCGATTATTGGAACGAAAAAAGAGTAAACAAGTAAAAGTCTTATATACGACCATATGGGTGATGTTTTTTATACAAACATTTATCTGATACATTCGTTAGAAAAATTTCGGTTCTCTAGGTCACCTCCTATTTTAATTATTTCTAAGCTATTTTAATTATTTTACACCAAATAAATTTCATTACCCTAAATCCATCCCTTCAGGTCCTAGCGTATGTGATGTATTTTTCTGATGTGGGACTTATAGAGGAGCTATGTGTAATTATGGATTGATAGTAGGGTATTCAATCGAATAACCGTTAATCGGTTAACCATTTAATTTTGTTCGGTTAACTGTTCGAATTATAAATTTGTGTCGATTAATCGATTAACCGAAATTTCTCTTTTTTTGTAGTTTTAAATGTAGTTTTAAACACACAAATTTTATTTCTTAACTCATTATTTCTTTTCCCATCATGAGTTAAGTATAGCTCAAAAACTGAAACTAAGGAATTTGGAAATGACCTATTTTCTACAATGTTCTATCATGGACTTTGTCCTGATGAGTCGGAGGAAGACATGATAATAGACGAATCTGAAGACATAACCGAAACGTGTCTTTTATCAGAACTTAACGAAATTACCTACTTATTAAAAATATTCAAAATCTAAAAAATCCCCAAAGGACACCAATGGTCTAATGGTGGATTTTATATGCTTAAAAAAAACAGAACAAAGAACTGAGAAATTGGACAGTCTTTCTCATGCCTTACTTTAGATTTCTCCAACATCTACAATCAGTGAGAGAGTTTTTTCAAAATCAACTTTTATTAAAACTAAAGAAAAATCTTTTAAAAGGAAACCTTTTAAATTATATTATTTTCTTAAAAGATTATTTCAGAATATTTCACTAAAATCCTAAAAAAAAACACATGTGTATATAAAAAGGATCTCAAATACCCTTCATCATGAGAGGCAAGGGTATATATAAGTTTGTCATTCCGTTTGTAATTTTTGGATCGTTATAGATAGAAAAGTCAATAAAGACATGTCCGTCTGTATGTTTAAATCAACTTTCCGTAGCCCCCAAATAACTTACAAACATAATTGATGCATCAATATATCGGGAATTCTAATTTTGTTTACCCAAATATATTTAAAATTTTTGCATTTTCAACAGAACTTGTATTTCCATCAAAAGAACAATGTGTGAAAAATTTCATTATATTTGCATACATTTCTGAAAAATATCAACTTTTTTGGAGTTTGCCTCACATTTTGATCCACAAGTCTGGTTCAACTGGACCGAAAAACTGTTATTTAAAAATAATCAAAATTTAAAAATTTTTATTCGTACGACAACCCTAGTAGTAAGGCAATATCCGAGAGTTTTAATTAAATAAACGTTAACAAAAGTTAAAATTTATAAAACATACTGTTACGTTTTAACCTTTTTAAAACGTTGGTTTATTTCCTTTAAATAAACCGGATACTTTTGATTGCTATAAAAGCCGTTTGGTAGTTTAAAATTTGTAACAACTTTTTATTTATTTAAAATGTACAACAACAACCGTTCAAATAGTCACTCAGTGTCTTTATATACGTTTATCAATTCGCAGAAATGCACACACACTTTATAGTGTACAAACTTAAATATACAAGACAGTTGATGTTAACTCTAACAGCGCCTATGATGAACTCTACGACTGCAACCTTTACCACCATTGATAAACATACCATATTTCGGGAATCTTCTTCAATGCTCTTAACAGACAAACTAGTATGTTCGAATTCTAGAGCTTTCGATGACAATGTTAGTAGTTTAAACATTTAGTGTTGCCATACATATAAACAATGCTAATAACCGCATGCTATCAATATTGTTGATAAGTAGAAGCTTCTACTGATGGACGTGTTTATAAACATGATGAATGCTGCAGGTAATCGTTACAGACCATTAAATTCAAATCGCTATTGAAAATTCGTAACAATATTTTTGAATAGACTTTAAAAAATATTTTTAATTTTGTAAGATATGTATAATATAATTTTGCAATACACTTGGTTAATTCACAAGGTCTCTTATCAGTTATATTGTCATAATGTCCTAGTATATCACGACTCGGCGGCTCGGCTTAACCGACTCTTAGGCATTACGATAACACAATAAACATTGCATAGAAAGTAGTATTATTTTAGGACATTTTTTGCATGAAATGCAATAAAAACCATTGTGAAATATTAGGACATTATGACAATATGACATGATAAGAGATCTTATGAATTGACCAACTTTGTTTTAGTTGTATCGAAATATTCTTATTTAACTAATTCCATTACAAATTTACAAGTTTTTTTTCCGATAATCTATGGTTTATTTATATACTGGAAAATTGTATATATATTTTTTTTTCATTTTGTCCGCAATTTAATTCTGTGTGATTAAAATATTGGTGTCATAATATCTAAAATTAGTACATTCATTTATAAATGTATTGTTTAGTTAAAGTTCATAAACAACAAAAGCTATTTGAATTAAAAACATACATTTATTTACACTATGATAGATACATATTTATATATATATATAGTAAATTAAATATATTTTCTGAGGAAACATGCGAACTGAAAATTATATGAACAAGTTACTTGTTAACTTTTTTTGATTTGATAACAAAAAGAACACATAGAAACTATTAAATATTGGTGAAATTGAAAATGATTTGGAAGAAATTTTTAACAAAAGTGACGTTTTAATAAAATATATCGTTAAATCTATAAAAACTAGAAGCATCATATAACAAAATGTATACGAAAATTTAAGAAATTATAAAAAGTAATACATTTTATAGTGAAGATAAATAAAATTGTCAATTATCCTATTTGTTTAAACTTTAAAGTTTTACAGCGCCTCATATACAACATTTATATAATTCATTAAGTTTTAATTTTATCATTTATTTTTTGTATTAATTACATCAAACCCCATTTCAATGTATAAAATAATTTATGTACATAGCAGTAGGGTGGTAAATGAATCAATTACAAATTTTAAATACAAATAGTAATTTCTATTAATAGATCAATTGTAAATATAATTGCCTTGACAGAAGTACTTGTACAAATCAAACAATTATTATTATATTTTTTACGTTTTTTTTTTTTTTTTGGTTCATAAAAAGTGATGTATGATAAATTCAATAAAAACGCCCTGAGAGAGCACTACTTAAATTTAAATAGCAAATTAAATAAAAACTAAAGCTTTGAAAATACTTATTCTGCTTGTGTTTGTATATATTACACATGTATGTGTAACTGTGTAATTATTTCCTTACAACACTACGACTAGTACAAACATTCTTTTCGTAAACATGCACATTAGGGAGGTCTTTATATTGAACTTTTTCGAAGTCAAAAGTAGCAATATTTTCCAAAAAAAAATAATAAAAATGTAAACAAAATCCAAATAAAAATAGTTTTTGAATCTCATTTACCTATATAAAGGGTGTTTTTTATAGGGGTGAACAACTTTTAAATGAAATAAAACAGAGAAAAACATTTTTAATAGCAATCCACTTAGCTTTATTAATCAGCCTTGATCATATCAAAAATTGGGTACGGATTATTGATTTATGGTAAGTCAGAAAAAAGTGCTTTGAAAAAGATTGGAACAATAATACTTAAATTCAAACATTTGTTATGCTCTTGGTGCACTTCGAACAACTCCCATTAACAATATATTATAATAATTATTTGAAGCTAATATTCTAGATTTAGACTATCTGTATGAACTTTAATTAAAAAAACGAATTAAATCAATAATGTTTTGCTATGATACTCCGCAGATGAAAATTATTTAAAACCTAAGAAAGTATCAAGAATTCAATCATCATTGTACAGAGCTATTAAGATATAAAATTAGAAGATCAAACCCTATAATTTAACACATCCACAAACATATACTTGTTTACTGTAACCATATATATGGTTGACACAATCGTGTGAATTATAAATGAACTGTGACTATAACATTGTTAAAGTAGGTACAAGGCAATTATAATAAAAACAATATTTGTACTTGATCACTGGGCATAGATTTTATAAAGTTTTGTAATTTGGGTATGTCCCAAACATAAGTCTTCGTTTGGTCATAATTACATCATAAACAAAACCAATCCCCCTGTATGCGATTGCAATTTTGACAGCCATCTCAGCATTGCACATCTTCTTTCGGCTTGCTCAAAATATGAACACAGATGTAAAATTTGTTCGCAGAATAACCCCCTCACCTTACTATCCTCACCCAAAAGCAGACAAAATTTCCCAAAAAGTTCTTGGTATGGCAAGCAATATGCAGTTGCGGCAAAAGAAGCCAATCTTTGTTAAATACCGAATAAACTCTGTTCGGTGATAATAAATTGATTCATTCAAAGATTAAATACTTTTACAATTATAGTTCTCCAGATATTCGTAATTAACTACTTATTTACTTTATATGGGAGTTGCAACGACCACTAATGCAATTCCGACCATTTTCAACCAAACTATGTAAAATTATAAGAGAGCTATTCGAACAAAGTTTGAAGAATCTTGCAGTTATAGTTCTCAAAATATTTAAAATAAATATTTACTTTTTATGGGATGTGAAAAATAACCCATTATAATTCTAAACATTATTTGATTTCGCTCAAAGTTTTAGCATTTTGTTTTTAGATGATCGATAACCATTTGACCTTAGGAACTTAAAAGACCATAATAAGGGTCGGCCTAATGCATACTCACAAACATAAATAATTACATCCATAAACATGTCTTAATTTATACCACCTCAGAAGAAGAGGAACACAAAAAAGAACTAAAGATTTTCCTTTCTTAAAATTAAGAGAAACAAACTACAAGTACCTATGTACGTAATTTATTTGTTTGATGTTGTTCACTTTTATTTTTGCAAAAGAAATTAACATTCACACTTTTTTCTAGATTTTCTTTTGTGTCTTACCTTAATCTTAATGTGGCTGGCTGGTTGCTGCGACATTTGTACATTTAGTTGGCCTTGGTAACATTAACTTGAGTCTTATTTAAACTCAAACAAATTATTGTATCTATAAACAACGAAGGATCTACAAACAAATTCTTAGGGAAAGAAATTATTATACACTTAGTTTGTTGCATGTCGTTGAGGTAATAATAACTTTAATGTTGGGTTTTTTATGTTTGGTTTTCTGTAGTTAAACTTCTGAGATTTTGCAACAGCAGCAACAAACGGATGGCCTGCTTTGGGCTCAAACAAAATCATTATTGAAGTGAAAACTGTTTTTTTAAGCGTTACCCAAGTATCCTTTAAAACAAAAGCAAAAAAGCGACTTTAAGACAAAGACAACAACGACGAAAACGACATAAAAAAACAAACAAAACAACAAACAAACTCATCATAATTCTTTATCACGTGAATACGAATGCATATATACATACATACATATTTATCAACTACTTATACTTACAACAGGCCAACTGCATCATCATCATTATCGCTATCACCGTCATCATCATCATCATCTATTCTTTTTCACTTAGCCTTACACACACACCCCTTTGCACATGCAATACTAAGCTTTACATGTGTTTAGGATAAAATAAATTGTTGCAGTGCATTTTTAACTGGTTGGTGCTTTATGCAACAACTGCTCTTGTGTGCATTTATCTACTTTAAATAGCAGTTATTTACTTGCAAATTGCCATTGTACAAGTGAAAGTGTAAATGTGTGTAGGTATTTCAGTGTACATGTAAGCATGCGTATGTTTGTAGTTGTGAACATTTAAGAAACCTCTGGCAATTTGGACAAACAATTGCTTTAAGGGTCTTTTGTAACAACTCAATTGCAGCAATTGTGCAAATAACATTACGACGACAACAACAACAACAATTATAACAACAACCACTACAATACAACATTTCTATATGTATGTGTTAACTGGAGAACATTGTTAATTAGGTAAGTAGGACTAAAGTTTTTACATTTTTTGTATCCTTATACAGTGAGAGAAATGAATTGAAGTAAGATAAATAAAATAATAAAATTTGTGTTTTTATTAAAGACATATAAAATCTCTCGTCGAATAAAAGGCGTCATGATCTTAGAACAGGGCATTTGATTTCAAAACATTATATTACATATTGTTAGCTTAGTGTGCAAACTAGAAAAGTCCACTTTTTATAAAAACCTTTACATTTCTTTCGTTTTTTATCGTTTTGTGGAATGCAAACGTACACTTCTGTTTTTCTATACTTTTTTAACTATAAGTTTATTCATTTAATAACATAAATTGTTTAAGGATATATTTAATAATAATTCTAATTCTTAATTTAATAATTCCATTATCATCTCGTCTGCTGATATCAAAAACGTTGCACCATTACCATTTGAAAAAAAATGTATTGACAATAAGGATTTGAAAAAAAAGAAAAAAAAAAAAAAAATACAAAATAAGTAATAGAAAATCTGCTAAGTCCCAAAAATGCAGTTATAAATCGTCAACGCATTTCTTTTAAACTGTTATTTATCTTAATAAATAACAACAAATAAGTAATAAGACTGCATTAACAGGTTTCAAAAATATTTAAAACAAAGAATTTTAGAACGTTTTTCATTTTTTGTCTCCTGTAAAATTTGTAAAAAGGGACTTAGGACGTTTACACATTTAGCTAACGATATGTAAGGTCTGAGATCGGAAAATGTTTAACATACATATATGTTAATAAAAATGAAACCACTAAACTTACAGTTTTGAATCTTTTTTTATTTGCTTGAAATTATTGTTACAATTTACAAAAAAAAAATATATATATATATTTTCATAGTTCTAATCACTAATGATGAAATTTTTAACCTTTTCGAAAACCCTTCCATTATGGTTTTTATAGTGCTTTATATCATTTTGTTCGAACAGGTTGTCCATCTCCGTTTAAAATCTACCACACTTTTGGACACCTTTTTTGTGCTCTTCAATTATATTTTAACAAGAGCCCAATAAAAACCCACTGGACTCAGCTACAGGCAGTTTGGAGGAATTGCCTCTCGGTGCAAATACCACATCAAGACCTGTCTTACCATAGTGACAGATGCCAAATCAGGCCAAAAATAAGTGGACACATTAAGAAGTCTTATGAATGGAAACATTATTTTTTGTAAACATTCCTTGATGTAAATTTCGGTATTTATAGAGCAGCGAAAGGCATTGAGCTCTCAAATGTGCTCTTTTGTTTTTGTTTTCACATTTACGCAAGCACACACATTGTATAAAAACAATCAAAACCAGTCAGTCTTGCATGAGCATTGATGGAAGCAGTTTGTGTTACGCTTTTCGCTTTTTATGCTTGTTTATTTCAGTTATTGTTTTTGTTTTTTTCTCAACTTTTTACTCAACTCATACAACTACAATATTTAAAAACTGTAGTGGTGTGAGTTTGCCTTTCGCTGTTATAGAGCCATTTGTAACAAATGTTTGGCTTTTTTGTCGCAACTGCATATTGCTTGCCATACCAAGAACTTTTTGGGAAATTTTGTCTGCTATTGGGTCGTAAACTCTTCTTCGACATTCCCTCGAGCATCTGCAACATAAAAAAATTGACCCAGAAGCTGAGAAAAATTTTCCATACGTATATTTCGTCATCCACTATGCAGCAGGTATGATTTTTTGTATACAATTTCACTTTAATTTCCGTGCTCTATCTTTGGCCTCTAAATTTTTAGCAGAGTTCATATTAGGAACTTTTTGAGCCTTGTATGCTTTTAAACCTGCATTGGCTTTAACTTTTCGTACCAAATAGTCCGAGTATTGAGCTAACCGGACAGCTTTACTACCGGATGTGTTGGGAACTCTTTTGAAAATGCTTTCTATTTTTTTGGCTTTAGAAACATCATGTTGACCATTCCTTCTACCTGAACCAGGTTTTCTATCAACGGACAAGTTCTCCCGGTACTCTTTAATAACATTGGAAATAGTTTGATAGCAGACCTTTGATTGTTTGGCCAACTTTTTGTATGACCAAAATGGCATTTGTTGAAAATATTTAATAATTTTAGTATGCTCTTTTTTCTGGTCACACAGATTAACACCAAATGAACATAATTGACATTAAACATAATAACAAAGGTAACTTGATCAAAAAAAAAAAAATCAAGAATTTTACAATCTCAGTCCTTATATTAGCCTTCATATATATATGATAAATAATATTGTTGCAAAGGAAGACGACAATTGCCGATTTTGTAAACAACACAAATATAGTTGTTGTTTGGTTTTGTCGATAATCGTTTAGCTAAAAACAGAAGCTTACTTCACGGTAGCGATTGCACAGGTCAAAGAGCAAAAAAAGGCTTGACTAACCACTATACATATTTGATGCATTATGGCTACCTAAGTAAAAAAATTGTAACATTTTTCAATTCTATGGAGAGGTTTTTTTTAATTTTTAAGTAAAACTGTGAATTTGGTTAAACGTTTCTCCCCATAATTAATGATATCTCAAAAAGGGTAAGTCCGATGTTATTAAAATAAACTTAGAAAAGTTTAGATTTACATAACCTTTAATCCTTTTATATATTGCAAATTTTTTGTTTTAAAAAACTCATGAAAACGAAATCGACCGAAATTGTTCAGGTTTATTGCTTTATCGGAAAGCCAAATATAATAGCAATAAAATGAGATTTCGATCATAAAAATCGCTTGATTTTTTTCGAATTTATTCACAATTAAGTGACATATATAAAACTGACTAGTTAATGATCTTCTTTTGATTAAATTTTAAAAACATTTTCCCCATGCTATATACAAATTTTCACATATATATTGCGTTTTAATCGGTTCAGTAGTTTCGGAGTTATAATAACAAATTGAAGCAAAAAATATATTTTTTTCGTGAAAATAGCAATTTATTTTTTTTTTAAAAATCATGAAAAATAGAAAACGGCAGAAATTGTTCAAATTTATGACTTTATCGCAAAGCCACATGTATTAGGAAGAAAATAAGATATAGATCATAAAAATTAATGGATTAGTTTCGAATTTCTTCACAACTAGGGGAATTCGCTCATTTTTAAGTAAAAAATATATTTTTTGCTTCAAATTGTTATTATAACTCCGAAACTATTGATTGAAACACAATATATAAACGGATTAAAGGTTATGTAAATCTCAAGGTTTTTAAGTTTATTTTTGTAACATTGGACTTTTTGACCTATCATTAATTATGTGGAGAAACGTTTAACAAAATTCACAATTTTACTTAAAAATTAAAAAAATCTCTCCATAGAATTTAAAATTTGGACCATATTTGTACTACTGGAACCACAATACATCAAAAGCCTCTAAAATTTTTTAGATTTTGTTGCCCTGTTTTATCATTAAAAATATATCATTAAAACTTTTTAACAATGCGATTTTCGTTAAAAATGAATAGTGAATCGCACTACTAATTAGGGTATCATTAAGTTTGGGTATCATTAACTTCAAAATAAGTATTTTGCTGTGTTGTTTTCGACAAACATGAACTCAGTCAAAAGAAAGTTTTCGATATGGGTGAAATCAAAAAATGTTGCACAACCATGTAACCCTTTAAACACTAATTTATGGGACTTATTTTTTAAGTATTTGCTTTACATATATCGCATATAATTAAAAATAAGATGGTTAGTAAGTTATTTCTGCTAAATTATACCAATCTTTGTATGCCACATGTAAACTCCGTGTCAAATAAGTAGTAAATCTGTCCAAATACAAGTGTTTTTATTTTAAATATCAATAAGGTACGCAAATATTTATCAACCATGTTATATTGATAGATGTAAAGGCTTTTTAAAGATATATGTGTATGTAAAATCTAGACATAGACTATTATCCCTAAAAGTACGACTCCACTTGTGTAATCATTTTACAAAATTGTTTGTTTGTAATTTTTAAAATCAACAATTTTGAGAATTTTTTACTTATTATCTTATGAGAAGTATATGTTAAGACCTTTTTTGTAAACGTAAGACTCATACATCCTGTTATATCAACAATACTGTAATCGTTAAAAAAGTAAGTTAATAAATTGGGACAACCTCGTCAAAGACCACCACAATAATAAAAATCGTTCTGCTAAATCTAAACTTCGTAAACCACCTCCAGCCAGCAAAAAAAGAACGAAATGTTCGATAACTTTTTTTTGAGAGAACTTGTAATATTTTATAAATATAAATTTATTAATTTAAATTTGTCATTCCGTTTGTAATTCCACAATATAATTTTCCTACCCTATAAAGTATACATATTCTGGATCCTTATAGATAGCGGAGTCGATTAAGCCATGTCCTTCCGTCTGTCTGTCCTTTTTTTGAAATCAATTTTCTGAAGACCCCCGATATCTTCGGGATCCAAATCGAGAAGTTTCCTATTTAAAATCAGCAAAATGCATCCGAGAAAAATCCGAGACAACCTCTAAAAATTTCATCTAAAAAACACAATTTATTGCATGCTTTGACAAAAAAGCAACAAAACGTACATATGTTTGGATGTGTGTTGGCTTCATTGCTTTGCGTATTTTGTTTTTGTTGGTGTTTCGTTTCGTTGGGCGTTGTTGTTTTTGTACTCTTCACCTTCGTGAGAAGGGTATATATAAGATTGTCATTTCGTTTGTAACTTCTACAATATAATCTGTTCGTCAGCAATTAAATGTAAAGTTTTCTTGATATATTTACGATGCTATACGCTGAAAATGGGCAATTAATGCATCCACAGCAAAGGTTGTGGATGCATTAATTAATGTTGTATATGAAAAGTTATAAGTTGTTGTATATGAAAATATTTCTAATAATAATTTCTTTAATAATCTTTTTGAAATTTGTATTCTTATTAGTGTTAGTGTAATTAGTTCCAGCTAGAAAATTCGCAGGAAATCGGTCAGATATTCTAGTTCATATTATGTAAATTCCGAACCAAGTTATTGATAAACTAAAAAATAACCAAGCAGAGAATGCTTATAAAAGAAACTAAAAAGTTTTCGTTTCCAAGGCCGATTCCAACTGATGATGAGACATAAAGTTATAGGAATAAATATACTTCGTGGTATAATATGGTTAACATACAATTCACATGATTGTATCAATCATATATATGGTTACAGTAAACATGTATATGTTTGTGACAACCATTTATATGATGAATCATTTTATCATAATATGTTGTTCTCAGATTATGATATCCATAAGCCGAGAGCAACATAATATGGTAAGTCCTTCATTATATAAATGATTGTGACAAACATATTCATGTTTATTCCGCGTATAACATTGAGAAATATTCATATAAGAACCAACAAAGTATATACATATATTCTTGATCCTTATAAAAATCTCGTTTGGTGGAGGGTGTTTACGATTCGGCACAGCAGAATATAATGCTTTGGAAAGTTATTTATGTTGAAAATGTGCATACCAATATTTTTAGGAGATTTATGCACGTTAAAGTGATTTTCGGAAGCGGGTCTTATATAGGCAATTCCATGTCATCGTACGTGACATTTGTACGCCTGTAGAGTGGAATAGATTTTCCAAAAATAAGAGTATCTGAAAAATAATTTGGTCTGTATGTTTCATTCAGAGGGTGTTATATTTTAAAAAAATAATAAGTTCATTCGAAATATTGTTATCCATAAAACGGAAGTAATTTTGAGGTACATGTAGAAATATGCGAAAATTTGCGAATCGTGAGAGGCGTTATGTTTTCTTTTAATTTCTTACACTAAACCAAATATTTTTCCTTTACAATCCGTCATATCTAAATAAAAACAATCATTGGATGATTTTATAATAAATAAAATTTAATATCGTACGTGACATACCGTACGTGACAGATTTTTCTCTTATAATAAAACAATATATATTCTGTAAATATATATATACAAAAACTAAAAAAATTAATAGAAAATATACATTCGGTTTCAATAAACAATTTTATAATAGCAAATAAACAATCAAAGTCAAATTCATTTCACAGTATGTGCTAATTGGGGGCTTAGTTTTGACCGCAATTTTAGCCTAAAACACGCCAATTAAATTACAAAATTGAATATAGTCAGTTTAAAATATTATTTTTGCCAATAAAATGTTGTAATAAGCTTTAAATACTGACACATAGTAATATTTTAGTGTTTTCCCCTATTCAAATCATCTTGAAAAAAAGTTTCAAGGGTTTTTGGGTTTTCAGTCGTGGTAGTCATTCTCGTGGAATTGCCCATATGGGAGCAGTGACTAATTATGACTTATTTGGAGCAAAATTTGTATAGAAACCTACTTATGCAAATTAAACATTAATGACCGATAATCGACTCAGAAAGTGATTCTGAGTCGATCGGTATACTTTAAGGTGGGTGTTAGAGTTGTTAGGAGTTTATGGACGTTACAAACATCAGCACAAACGCAATATACCCTTCCACTATGGTGGTGTAGGGTATAAAAATCACCGTATCCTGTTCCGTGAGATTCTATATCTACTCTGTCAAGTCTCTTGCATATAAAGTGTAAGATGTTGAATCAAGCACGAATCAAATAAAAACATACCCACAACATTATTTTTTCGAATCATCTCAGAGCCAATATTTTTTTTTCGAACGAAAATTTTCTGAAGAATAAGTATATATTTAAATTCGTATTTGAATTGATTGTAAAATTCATACACCCAGAGAAAAAACTACATAAAATCAATAAAAACCATATTGAATCAATAAGAAACATTAACGAAAGTCTAGTAATGTTGAAAAATTGTATTTCAATATGGAAAAATATTAACTTAAAGTTGAAAATTATTGATTTATCGTATTTCAATATGGTTTTTCTATTATAAAGAACATTATTGAATTAATATGACACGTTTTTGTTTTTAAGTTGCAGTTTTTCCCTTAGTGTAGGCACTTCAAATTTACATAGATTAAAATGAAGATTTTGCAAAGTTTTTCATTTTTCGAATTGGTCTACAACCAATTCAGAATTTAGGAATTGTTATTAAAATTATGTTTGAAATGTCTCTCATAATAAATTGTAATAGTGAAGTTAAATATTTAAGTAATTCGACATTAGCATGAATGTGTTTAAACATAAACAAGTGTATAAACGATGTCTCCACAACCGTAAATAACAAAATTGCCACAGAATTTAACGAACAAGTGCTTTAGTATTGTGGCCTGTGTATGTTAAGTACCCATCAAAATAATAAGGTCACATACTTTTTGTTCTATTTATCAAAATAGTATTTATTGGCAATATTGGGTAAAATAATTTGTGCTCAAACGTTGTTTAGCTAATTATTAATTGCTCTCATTTGTTTACTGTTAATTCTATTTCTAATCCGAAATATCAAAAATTTGTATTTTAAAGTGCGTCAAAACTACTCGATAAGGCCAGTGAAAAAAATGCTAGATCATTGTTATTTTTGTAAACCTTTTATTATAAACATTTCTGTGGAATTTTGGAAAAAACAACTTGAGTGGAATTTTAAAACTTTTCAGGAGAGCGGGCACCTTATTTCAAGGTGCAAGTGTGTGTAGTATATGTGTGTGCAAAAACCATTTACCGGATGCTTTCAAATTAATGTTTTTTTCTTTTTCGTTTTCTGTGTAATTAAAATAAAGTTAACCATCACAATTAATATAGAAACAAAGAAAGCACAAAAAGGTGAACATATGTATGTAGTTTAAGGTAAAATCCATACTTATAATTATGTGATTTGCGAAGTCTTGTTTTTCAAACAATTCTTATGGCAGCTTTACTTAATTGTGCAAATTCTGAAAAAATTCTTATTAAAAAAAAAAGAAAAAAACTTTCAAAAACTAGTTTAACTCATAAATAAGTGTACTCAAACAATACGCTTAAGAAATTGTTGTTTAGGAATTTGTTTAACATGAGGCAGTGCAGTGCGTCTTGAAACTTTCAAAGCATCTAGTGTGCGTGTGTTTTTCTTAAAATTTTCATAATTTTTCTTTTACTCACTCATTAACAAAACTAAGAAGAAAATGTGTTGTTATACATAGTTGTTGTATTTTAAGTTTTTATTTAATTTTTTTTTTTACATTATGATCTCATAAATACAGTTTTTTTTGTTTTTTTTTTTTTTGTAGTAGAAAAACGCATTCATAATGTATTTTTTACTGCACGATTAAATTCAGGCACAAACAAATTATATTTTTATGCAAATAAAATGAGTGAAAAATAAAACTAAAGAGAGAATGAAAGAAAGAAAGAAATAAAAACTTTAGTACGAATACACACATTATTATAATTATGTATGAGATGACTTCTTTTCTTTGTACTTTTTTTTGTACAAAAAGAATAAATTAACACACAAAAAAGAAGAAGAATAAAACAAAGTGCGAACAATTCATTAAACAATTTAAAGTGACTGACTAGAACACTATCTGCGTTTAAACAATTTCTTTTAGCTATAAAAGTTATGACGTAAATTGTAAAGTTTTAAGTTGTAAAGAATCATCATCAATTGTATCTATTCATGCTACTTTTTATTGGACGGTCTAATAGAAAAACATTACATTCTGGATCATCCAGTCAGTAATATCTACAGTATTGTACAACAATAGCACTGTAAAATAAAAATACATCCTCAGTATTATTAACAACGAAATTTAATTTCAGTATTTCTTGTGATACACATCAAAATATTTGTTACAGCCCCACATAAGTATATAGATGCTGAGTTCTCATAAGATTCTAAGATGGTCTAGCTACACGCATAAAAAAATATAGTTGTGCATGTTTACTGAACCATTTCAACATTTTTAACAATATTATAGTCACAGTAACTATTTATATGATTGTTGTAACTATAATATGGTTAATTTACGATTCACATGATTGTATCAACCATATATATGGTTACAGTAAACAAGTATATGTTTGTGACAACCATTTTTATAGTATAAATGTGTTTTGACCGACACTGTATCTATATAAATACATTATTTAAATATGTTTTCTACTTTTAAATACATTAAATAGGTTGCATATTAAAAATTGTGAAATTTGTAAAAAAAAAACTTGTCCTTATGGTAGACCTTGAATAAGATTAACAAACACGGCCACTTAAATTGGGCGTGAAACAATAGTTTATAAAATTTATATCCCAACAGAGTTGTTTTAAAAGACTAGTTAAATATCAAAGTTTCACTGCAGTTTTGTATGTATGTATTTGTATTAGTGAGTCATATATATTTTTTTTTAATAATATGATAAGTTTGTTTGTTATTTTCCAAATAAACTGTTGTAATGAAATCGTTTTAACATGCCACAATTAACTGCTGCAATTACATTAATACTTACTTCATCTGCTGATGACCTCAAAACATTAAACCAAATATGATTTTAAAATAATACTTAACACGAAGTAAGTAGTTATATAAGTTTATATAAATAATTTATGAAATTTATGCCATAATTAAAGGAAAAAATAAAAAACATTTTAATGCAGTAAAATCTGTTAAAAATGAATTACGCATCATTGGACACATCACTTTAATATTTACTAATTCTAAAAATTGCTAAAATTGTTGAGCTAAACAAGTTTTTGTATAAAAACATTTATCTGGTTACCCGATTTGTTTAGTTTTATATTTTCTATAACTAGAAAATATCTGTGCTAAATTTTACATTGGTAGAGGATAATCTATTTATGTGTTTTTCCGAAGTGGTCGTTATATGGAGCGATGTTCATAAAATTCTTTACGTTGATTTCTATATACAATATATTAGAATTATTTTTGTCGAATTTCAACCTGATTTAAATATTTTTAAGAGATTTATGAGTATTATGGGGGATATGATCAAATATGAAGCGATTAAAAAAAATTTGGTTTTGTGATTTGTTTTTACTTAGAATTTATTTTTACTGAATTTTGTATGGCTACTGCTATTCTATAGACATTTATATACCATTGAGCCATAATAGAAATAATAGACCGATTCTTACCATTTTGAACAGAGCTTGTCTTTTTATCAAAAGAAAAATGTGTCATATATTATTTGCAATAAATTCAAAGAAAATAGCAAAACATTTTCAAAAAATATCAACTTTCTTGAAATTGTTGTCCCACATTTTGGTCCATAACTCTGGTTCTACTTGACCGATTTTGTACATGTTGAATACCCAGCATTTCTGATTAAAAGGAAATATTTGGAGAAAATTGTATGTTCTTTTCTCGTCTCAACAACAGACGGACCGAGATCGAAAAATGTTTAACATACATATATGTTAATTAAAATGGAACCACTAAACTAACAGTTTTAATTTTTTTTTTTTTTATTTGATTGAAATTATTGTTACAATTTACAAAAAAAAATATATTTTTATAGTTCCAATCACAAATGATTAAATTTTGAACCTTTTTCGAAAACCCTTCCATTATGGTTTTTATAGTGCCTTATGTAACTTTGTGCGAACAGGTTGTCCATCTCCGTTGCTCTTCAATTCTCTTTTAACAATAGCCTAATATCTCTCCACTGGCCTCAGCGCCAGTCAGTTTGGAGAAATTGCATCTCTTGGTACAAATACCACATTAGTGGTCTTGTACCACTCAAGACCTCTCTTACCATAGTGACCATAGTGAGATGCCAAATCAGGCCAAAAATAAATTTAGAAGTCTTATGAATGGAAACATCCGATTTTGTTGACATTCCTTGAGGTAAATTTCGGTATTTATAGAGCCCTTTGTAAATTTTATCTGCTTTTGGGTCCTAAACTTTTCTTTAACATTCCCTCGAGCATCTGCAACATAAAAAAATTTATCCAGAAGCTTCGAAAAATTTTCCATACGTACGTTTCGTCATCCATTATGTAGCAGGTATATTTTTTATATACCGGCCTCTAAATTTTTAGCAGAGTTCCTGTTAGGAACTTTTTGAGCCTTGTATGCTTTTAAACCTGCATTGGCTTTAACTTTTCGTACCAAATAGTCCGAGTACTGACCTAACCGGACTGCTTTCCTACCGGAGGTGTTGGGAGCTGTTTTTAAAATGCTTTCTATTTTTTGGCTTAATAAACATCATGTGGACCATTCCTTTTAACGGACAAGTTCTCCCGGTACTGTTTAATAACATTGAAAACAGTTTGACGGCAGACCTTTGATTGTTTGGCCAACTTTTTGTAGGACCAAGTTGGGTTTTGTTGAAAATATTTAATAATTTTAGTACGCACTTTTTTCTGGTCACTCATTGAACAAACAAATGAACATAATTGGCATTAAATATAGTAACTGAAATGCTTTACAAAGGTAACTTGATCAAAAAAAATTAAATAATACTTGGGTTAAAAGTTTAAATGAAAAACGTGTGTTAAGAATTTTACGATCTCACTCCTTATATATATATACCTTATGGTTTTACCAAAATTGTTAGAGGTGGGTATAAAAAAGCCAACATTGGAAACACTGATTCTAAATGTTGTTCAAGTTTTAATTAAGCTGAAATTAAATTGCTCGAATTATTTGATATTATTAATTACACAGTGCTAGTTGAAATCACTGTCAGCGCAGTGCACCCGATGGGTGAAAATAATTCCGGTACGCTGAATTCAGTGGCGCTAACCGTTTTTTTAAGTTAGCTCGTATTTTCGAGATATACCGTTATTTCGAAAATGCAGGAGGTTGCTCAACATATATTCGCGTAACTGAAAAACGGTTTAGTTTATTAAATAAACTGAAAAAACCGAAATTACCTTTAAGTAATGCGTAGCTTTTGATCTCTGCAGTTGTTTTAGAAATAAAAAATAATTTTTTAGCAAAATTTCGAATTTTTTGTTTTTGAAAAATTTTAAAAATTAAGCTACGCTGTTAATTTTTTCTTAGCGCATAGAAAATAAAGTTCCAGACAAAACAAGCTTTTGATGATTAAAATCTGTCCACTAGTTTTGATTTTATAAACAAAAGATAAAGCAAATATCCCCTAATAACATTTTAACATTTTTTCTCTTATTTTTGCAAAAAGCCTTCTATAAATTTTTTAATTTTTAAAAATGTTGTACATTTTTGAAAAAAGGATACAATTCCCTATACGCTGATATATAATATATATACCTTATCTTTTTCAATAGTCAAATTTATGGATTCAAAATCAACAACAAACAGAAAATTTACAGAATCTTGCCGTTTTGTAAGGACTGAGATAGAAAAATTCTTAACACATGTTTTTCATTAAAACTTTTAACCCAAGTATTATAATTTTTTTTTTTTATCAAGTTACCTTTGTAAAGCATGTCAGTTATTTTGTTAAACTCAATTATGTTCATTTGTTCTTAGTTTGATCAAAATGAGTGACGAGAAAAAAGTACGTACTAAATTTATTAAATATTTTCAGCAAAATCCCAACTTGGTCCCACAAAAAGTTGGCCAAACAATCAAAGGTCTGCCGTCAAACTGATTCCAATGTTATTAAACAGTATCGGGAGGTATTGTCCGTTGATAGAAAACCTTGTTCATGTAGAAGGGATGGTCCACATGATGTTTCTAAAGCCCATAAATAGAAAGATTTTCCAAAAGAGCTCCCAACACATTCGGTAGCAGTCCGGTTAACTCAGTACTCGGACTATTTGGTACGAAAAGTTAAAGCCAATTCAGGTCTAAAAACATACAGCCTCAAAAAGTTCCTGACAGGAACTCTGCTAAAAATTTAGAGGCCAAAGACAGAACACGGAAATTAGAGTCAAATTTTTTAAAAAATATACCTGCTGTATAATGGATGACGAAACGTACGTATGGAAAATTTTTCGCAGCTTCCGGGTCAATAGTTTTATGTTGCTGATGCACGAGGAAATGTTGTAGAAAAGTTTAGGACCCAAAAGCGGATAAATTTCCCAAAAAGTTCTTGGTATATCAAGCAATATGCAGTTGCGGCAAAATAAGCCAAACATTTGTTACAAAGGGCTCTATAAATACCGAAATTTACATCAAGGAATGTTTACATAAGAGGATGAGAACTATAAAAATACGATTTTTTGTAAATTGTAATAATAATTGCAATCAAAGAAAAAAAAGAATTTTTCGATCTCAGTCCTTAATATACTTATTTTTGTGTACTGCATTGCATTTAAATTTTTTAATGGATGCATGCAATAAGAAAATTTAGATTATGAAACTGGCCATAAGTACGTGGTTATTAACCCGTAATTTTATTATATTTTTAATTTTTATTGATAAAACTTCAACAATATATAAAAAGGCACCATCTTACAAACATAAAATTAAAAAAACGTTTATGGGCTTTTAGTGGATTTTCTATTTTTCGGAAAAAGTTTACTTGATTCACAATTTTCACTATAATTTTAAAACAAAAGGGACAAATTAATAAATTAAATTAGAATGTACTCTTAAAAAATTAAAAATAGATACCTATTAATATGTATTAATATAAATTTAATATAGACTTCGGTCAAATTCAATAATTCTGGGATAAATGCCAGAAAAAGTCACGTATGAAATAAAGTATATTTTTTTACAGGACACAAAAAAGCATGCTAAAATCCTATGTTTAATTAGTTTTATTATTTAGAAGAATTGCATTGGCGTTTTATGAGATTTAGCACATTTTCTATTACTAATTTGTATTTTTTAGTGTGCTTAACACATTTCCTTTTAACATTTGTTCTTTATTTTTATTGTTTTAACTCTATTATTTAATTAAAAGTCGTTATTGACTATAAAGTTGCTCTCAAAAGGCAATGGTGCAAGCTTTTTGGTATTAGTAGTCGAGATGATAATAAATTTCAAATATTACTTTAAAAAATTTATGACTTAAGGTTTTTTAGTTAAATCTGAATAGATAAACTAATAACTAAAATGAGCTACGAGCAATTATATATTTAATAAAGTAGTTATAATCAATTCTAGTTGACTGAGAAATATTTTTTCCAATTTTGAATAACACAGAATGGAGTTCTGCATATCACAGTATAATAACGAGAAAACGATAAATAATTGTAAACGTTTTTTAAGCAAATATTATATTTTTACTTATTCTAACGTTTAGTATTAAAATCTCAATTTTAATAAAAAGTGGACTTAGCACGTTTTCTTACTAAGCTAAATATGTACGTATTTTAATTCATACATAGTTATTTCTTAATTTCTATAATGGAAAATTTTTTCGTAGTTAGGAAGGTATATATAATAAATTCAATTGTTCGAGTGCTTCGATAATATCTTCTAATTTTAGATCCTTCAAATTGTTCTTGCTGCTCAAATTTATTTTACTTCATTTCCAGAATATGAGACAAATTGTGTTACAAATACACTCAAATTACGACAACTGATGATACAGTCCTGTCACACATTTTGTTTTGAATGGTTTCAATTCCGTAGTTTTACTTTTTCTAAAGAAGCTAAATACGGAATTAATTCAACTTTCGATCGGAATGGAATTATGTGACAGGCAGTGTTTCCAATTCTTGGTGAACAAAAAGGGCTAAATACTTAGAAAAAAAAGGCTAAAAGTGGCTAAAAAAGGGCTAACATTTTTAAATTAAAGAACACATAAATTTTACACAAAAAACAACTTAGGGCCATTATTACAACTTGCCTTTATGTTCGTAATACTAAAAGGTAAATTTAAAGATACCTTCTTCTATTTCTTAAAGTTACCTTTTACTATTACGAACATAAAGGCAATATAATAAGAATGTTACATTAAGAATGTTACATTAAGAATGTTACATTAAGTTATGCCGAATAGACAAACAAGAATGTATGAATATAACAAACGTTCAAATGGAAGAAACTTAGAATATTCTTATTCTTGGCCACACTTATATCATACGCCGATGCTTTCAAAATATCGTATTTATCACCTGGCCTGCAAAAGCTCAAACTTTTTATATTTTAAAGTAATTCTTTGTGATAACTTCGAAATCGATGGAGAATATTTTGATAAGTGAATAATATATGGCTAATATGCCTCTTAAGTAATGGAGAAAAAATATTCTAAAAATAATGCACGTCGTCGGACAGAATTGATTTTCATTGGTCAAAACATAAATTTTGCCATTAGTTAGTAAACATATCAAAACAAAGATAGCCAAAATATTTGGTCAAAATAATGGAAATTACGGGTGTGGCATGCTAGTAATCATAAATATTTAATTTAATTTTAGAAAAAAGTTAATTTTTAATATTTGATCAGATATAAATGATCATAGCTAAACTATTATCGATAATGGACTGAAATTTTTTTCTAAATTGGTTGGATTGTAGTCTTTAAAATACATGGTATACATGGCCTGTGTAAGGTGTTATACAATAGTTTTTAAAGTACTATATTTACGTCAAAATTTAATTTTAAAGGAAAGTAACTTTTAAGGATCAAAGAATACATCGGCCAGATAAAGTTGAAAGTATTCTCTTGAATCCTATATATACTTTTGTAAACGCCCGGACCCGCCCGTACATATTTTTTAATATTAACAATTTTTCTTCAAATAACGCTAATATTCTCTATATTTTTTATGGCATTTTAATTAAAATTTTTATTTGAATCTTTGTAGTCGTTTTCATTTTACCTGCTTATATTTATGAGTCTAATATACGCGAAGCCTTAACTATTGGAGTTCAAGAAGTTATCTGCACAAAATATTAAAATATCTCAATCGTTTCAAAGTTACAGAGTTTTGGCCGATGAAAAACAATTCTGAGCAACTGTGCGTCCCAGACAAGAATACAACATGTATTTTGAATGCGTCCTTGATGCAAATAATAAAATACTCGAGCAAACATTTAATGATATAATTTGAGAACTAGAGCAATTTTGAAGAATATATGGAATGTTTGTATGTGCTTAAATTGTATACTGATTCAACATTATCAGTAAATTTTTGACATAATATTCCTGCCAATTTTTTGGACTGCTTTTACTAATTTTCAACAGCAAAAAATTTTAAATTATTAGAGTAAATATATGAGTTTTAATTTAGCCATAAAAATGGCTAAATGAAAATAAAAAAGGCTAAAAAAATGGCTAAAGGCTAAATTGATTTTTTTGAGGCTAAACAAGATTGAAAAGGGCTAAATTTAGCCAGAAAAGGGCTAAATTGGCAACACTGGTGACAGGCCTGATAGTGCAAAAATTTAGATTTTATTAAAGATCCATTCAATTCCATACATCAATAAATATTTAAATACAAGATTAAATAACACGAGGATACAAACACTAGCCAAATGGCTTGGCCATGAAAGTTTGGAATTAATTTCCTGATGAGCAAAATCCTCATATGAACTCGAACTTTTGCATGTTAAAAACGTCAATCTTTGAACTTTGATCTCAAGAACACAGTTTTATTCATTTAATAATCAAGGAAAACATATTTCCTTAAAAATCAAAATTGAAGTTTTATATTTAGCAAGGTTTTCTCCGTTACCTCCGTTACCCTTTCTGCTCGACGGGATCTAAACTACCGTTATTGAAATAACTCCAATTACCGTTATAGCTATTAAATAGATAAATTATGAAAATTAAATTCTTTTATTATCATAATTGTATTAATTGAGAACTTCAGATGTTGAAATATGACATAACACCCTGTAAAAATCTTAATATTTATACCCTATACCACCATAATGGGGAGGGTATAATGCATTTGTGCTGATGTTTGTAACTTCCAAAAATATTAGTCTAAAACTCTTCTTAAAGTATACCCGTCCATAATTAGTCATAGTTCCCATATAAGGCCCAATTCCGAAAATCATTCACGAAAATAAATTATTGAAATTTAAAAAACAAAATGTTTTTGCTCATTTATTTGGTGTAGGGTTTCTCTTCTTGGATTAAATAAACCATATGAAATGTGATTGACTGTTTGTCTGTCATTCAATTGCGGTTTTTCCATACACTTGGACAAATCGATATATTCATAAAAGTACACCTACACAGTGACACCGCATACTTAGTTTTTCTTCATCGGGTCAGAAGTCCTTTTAAATGGACATAAAATTTCAAAGGAAAATGTCATGTGACCCGATCAAGAAAAACTTAGTACTCAACTTATTTGTAATTATTGTAACTGCCGTTACCATGAAATATTGTTACCAAAAGTAGATAAAATACCGTCGCCGCTAATTTCCAAATTTGCGTTACCTTTAACTTTTTTAAGTGGGTAGACAACCTTGTTATTTTGTAAATAAATTGTAACAAAATTTATAATAAATTTAGTATTTGTATCTTTAGAAAAAGCATTATATCGGATTTCTAGTACTTTAACTGCCGATGTGATGACAACACTGTTGTTACACATATAATATGTTTTTCTTTTGTTTTTCTTTTTTGGATTAAACCTTATGAAATGTGATGATAATGTTTAAAATGGTTGACTGTTTGTCTGTCATTCAGTTGCGGTTTCTTTACATGCACAACTTGTCATGCCAAACAAATGCACACAACTTCAACAGAGATAAATAGTTTGATGATTTCATTCCTTATGATATTTCTTTCTCTATATGCTAACAGTTGTGGAAACAAATTTATATTGAGATTAAAAAAAATCTGTATTTATTTTTAATTCTGCTTCGATTTGCAAATATTAAAATTTTTATTGCTCTTCTGTTATCCAATACAAAGTCAGTGTTAAATTGACATCCAATATTTCAAAAGAACTTTTGAATTATGTTATTTTATATTCTACCAAGGAAAAAATATAGGGACTTTTTTGAGAAGAAATGTAAAAAATACGGTAATTTTAACATGTTCATAACTTTGATGCGTGTAACTTTTTATAGGTACGAGGTAACTGTTAGCAAGTTGTTCTGATTTGATGATTTGATATTCAGAATTTCATAGCAGAAATTGCTGATATTTTTAAAAAATATATCCATAGGCCTGCCATATCTAAAAAACCAAAAAAAGATCGAGCAAAATTAAAAAATATAAATAAATAAACCTAAATATCTCTTTAACTAAAAAAGCTAACTAACTTACATATGTATGTATGTTTTTTGTAGAACTCCTTAAGGACTATTAAGTTTTTAAAGTTCAGCTCATTTGGATCATACTTGGATTTTTGGCGATTTTTTTAAAAAATGTGAAACCCGAGGTGGTGTGTAATTTAGCTAATTAAGCGTAAAGAGCTTAATTTACAACTTTTCTGACCCCACTGAAATTTTTCGGCAAAAATATTAATAATTTATTATTTTAATCCTTAAATGTCCTTTTTGAAAGGACTTTTTTTGATTTTCTCGAAATAAGAAGAGGTGATGGAGAGTTAAGACCTTCCACAAAAATGATCCCGAAAAAATTCCGCAATATAACTCTGACAATAAGAATTCTCTCAGACATTAACTTAAAACATTTTTTTCAGTTAGTATAATGGTCCTTTCGATCAAAAAATTAAAATTTAGACAAACTATTAAAAAAAATTCAGACCAGCTGGACTGAAATTATCAAAAATTATCTACTCAACATGCCCTTTGAGAATTATAGGGTCGCTGTTCTGTTCCAAAAATGCTGTTGAACATTGTAAAAATTGAAAAAAGGACAAAATGTGCTCTAAAAAATATGCCACAAATATGCTGTAAAAACTAATAAATTCAAAAATATGCTCTCAAGGGCAAAATATGCACTAATAAATTGATGCCAAAATTCTTAAAATATTCTGAAACTGATACCTTATGCTCGTCTATATAGAATGTACAGGAAAAAACATGCATGAATACAGTTTCCTTCTATATCTGATATATTTTTGTCATGATAAAACCGAATTTTTGCACTATAAGTGTGGTTTTGGTTTCGTTTTAGCGATGTCAATTGATCGTCTTGAAGTTTCGTTGTGACAGCATAGCAATTCGTTTTGATGATCCGTCAGAGATCGATGATTTACCATTAATCCAGAAACGAAACAGACTCCAAGGTGAATATCGGACGATGCTTGTGTGATAAATAAAAAAAAACTATCAACAATGTTTTCACAATTGCTCTAGTTCTCATTTTCTGTGGACTTTTTCTATGCTTTCCTGAAACATTTTAAAATTTCACTTTAATTTGTTTTCGAATTTTATTATTATATGCAACAACAAGGAAGCATTCAAATTCCATATTTTAGAAACATTTTTTTACTGGACACAGTTTTTTGGATACAAAATTATATTATTTTTCAACATAGTCTACTATGAGCTCTATGCATTTTGTCCAACGTTTCTCCAATTTGTTTGCCCTTTCATAAAATAAGATTTGTCGAGGTCATCTGAATAGGTCTTTTTTGTGAGATCATTTCATCGTTGGAGTCAAATATATTTCCGCCCAAACATTTCTTTAATGTGCAATTTTTCAGTTTTTACCATTGAAATTCATGGTGCAGACTTCCCACTTTTTTTCCTATTACTCCTCAAGTCACGAGGCACATTGTTTGAAGAGTGG
This sequence comes from Calliphora vomitoria, assembly GCA_942486065.2. Classification (NCBI taxonomy): domain Eukaryota; kingdom Metazoa; phylum Arthropoda; class Insecta; order Diptera; family Calliphoridae; genus Calliphora; species Calliphora vomitoria. The sequence continues at coordinate 93,194,319 of OW818031.2, forward strand.
CCGAAATTAATTTTTTTCATGTTTTGATAATTTTTTGGTATTTTGTTGTCAGATATCTGTAATATTAGGCTGATATATTTATTATTTGTTTGGACAGACACGCTCGAAGTTCATATATGTTCGCTTGTTTAAAATGGCATGCAAATTTATTGTATATTCAATCTTTTGGTACAATCAGAGTAAACTTATCATTTGACTTTGTTGTGAATTTTCGTAAATAACAATTGTCATAGATGAGATTTGCATTAAAAAAAGTTGCAAAAAGTGTCATATAAAAAATTTCTTAGAACAAAATATAAACAACATCAAAATTTCTATGTTCATCAAATTCAGTGGACTGCATCTTTTTAGCGCTGTTTAACGAAAGATGTCAAATTACAGCTTGAACTCAGCTAAAAGTTAAAAAAAAATTCAGCTGCTCCTACCCTTACTGTTTAAAATGATTACAAAATGTAATATACATACCCTCTATCTAAAGGCCTTTATTCAATGAATTCATTTTTATTTTTTACATTTTAATTGATTATTTGTATCAGGTGCTGTCCGAGGAAGCTCAGGAAGCGAGGAATAAAGACTATAGAGCCTATTGATTACACCATTCGCAAAGAATTGGACGTGTAGCCACTAATGAAGACGTAATGCATAATCTTTTATTGTCTTCAGACCCATTTAGATTTCGCTCAAAGCTACAAATCAAAAAAATTCGAGTTCGATAATGATGTTAACAAATTATTAAAAGACTATGCTTAAATTACTTATTCATGTTTTTTCTATGGGAGATGGGCGTAAAAGTGGGTGGATCAGGTATATATTTTCAGGAGCCCATTCTACAATTATAATATTTATTTTTTGTGAAAATTGAGTTGATGCATTTAAAATCAAGGGAGTTATGCCACTTTTTCAATACAAGTTGTATGGGAAGTGGGCGGATATTTTTAAAATTTCACACAATTGGTTCTGAGTGTTTAAAAACGCTAAGTGCCAAAAACAATAAAAACTTAAAAAATTATAATACGGTGATTTTCCATAAAGAAAAATATAAAATTTGATTTAATTTAAAATTTTAACGGTTAAAGATATCATAACAAAATTGGGAACTAATTTAGATCCAAATGTCCTTAAATTAATGACATTATAATTTTTGACATTTTTTATTTTCAAATACCGAAATTCCTAAAACGGGGAAAATGTCTTCCAAAAACTGAGTTTTTTTAGAAAAGTGCCTACTGTGACGCTATTTACCGTGTGATAGTAAAACAACTTTCTAAGTATTTAAACAACGTATAGGGTTATACAAATACGGAACTTTATCGAGGATCGGTGCTTTGCCTTTTTAGAATTTTTTACTGAAACCTAAATATTTTTTTTTAAATTGTCCAAGTTTGGATAGGTCTGGGGGATACTGTGTCCGCTTAAGTGAGCCCAATTTTACTTTACATGCTTTTGCATTAAGTTTTCTTTCCGGAACATATAAAAATTGTATATAGTCCCAAAGAAAATTTGTTTCTACAAAAGAAAAAATATAGGGACTTTTTTAGGAAAAATCGTAAAAAATTAGGCCCATTTTTCATGTTCCAACTTTGGATGCGTGTAACTTTTTACACGGACGAGATAACTGTTACCAAGTTTTTTTTATTTTATTTAGAATTTTATTGCCAATATAGCTGATATTTTGAAAAAAAATTCGACCCTCCGTAGGGCCGCCATATCTAAAAAACAAACAAAAATCGAGCAAAACTAACAAAAAAAAATAAATAAACCTAAATATCTCTTCAACTGAAGGAGATAACCTACACATGTAAGCGTATTTTTTGTAGATCTTCTCAAGGACTATTTATATTTTAAATTTCAGCTCATTCGGATAAATGAATTTTTGGGGATTTTTTTAAAAATTTTGAGACCCGAGGTGACCAACTTTGAGGGGGCACAAACTGGCCCGTATTACCCCTAGGAAGCTGAACAAATGTAATTCAACTCAAAAACACCTCAGCTCTAACCATGTGAAATTTTGTAATAATATCTCCAATAGTTCCCGAGATAGCGAATTATTTCCAAAAAAAAAAGTTTCTAAACCACTGTGTGCCGTAGGACAAAATTTAATTTTCACTTTGTATGGGAGGTAGCCGTAAAAGTGGGCGGATGATTTTGATTTTTCCATTTTTTTCTTAATTCAAATAAAAAGTGCCTATGTGCCAAGTTTCATTGTCCATCGACAACTTCTTCTATTTTTAGCCGCTCGTTCTATGAACCTCAACCAATGTGCGAGGTAGTCTGTTATCAATAGCTTTCATACACAATCTAAATGTCGCAGCTTGTTCAAATGTTGTCAGGAGTCAAGTGACAGATATCTGTTGACAGGAACAGTGTTGCCAGTTCAGTCAACAGTTTCGAAATTATTGACACATCCTCATATTTGAGAGCCATATTCACCATATATTCAATTATCAAAATGTTCTCCACCGATTCCGAAGTTATCACAAAGGATTATTTGAAAATTTCTGTGGCTTTCCTGCAGGCAATGTGATAAATACGAGATTGTAAAAACATCGGCACAAGATAAAAGTGCGGCCATATATTACGTCCTTTTAATGTTAAGGATCAACGTATAGGAATATTTTTATTTTTTTTGTGTAAAAAGTATGTGTTTTTTAATTAGAAAATGTTAAACTTTTTTTTAGCCACTTTCTAGAAATATTTTACAAAGAATTTGGCAATTTTTTTGGCAGAACTGGTTAAATGTTAAATGTCACAAGATGTGAGTGACATGACATGAATTAATCAAATCATGTTCCATTATTATACATTCCTAGTAAAAAGTTCATTTTAATAAAATCATAATGAATATTCAAAATAGACTACTGTGTAGAATTTCAAGTGCTATTTTTAAGTTCTCAACTGTTTGTATGTACATCTCAGTTTAACTGCAGTGTTGTGAAATTTATGACATGCAACCACACATTTATTGAAGATATTCGTAAGCATTTCCCATTTTACACAAGAATTCAAAATGAAGATTCATGTTTCTACAAACAGACATACTTGTATATGTATATATCGCAAATGATATTCGACGTTGTCTCTTGAGGCAATATGCAAACATACATACTTTGAATTATTTGAATTGTTTAACAACTATTTTCTACACACAATTTAATGTTCCAATGTGAAATGTCACATGAAGTGAGTGACATGATTACCCGTAATATAGTATATAGATGAATAAAATGTTTGCAGAATAGTATATTGAGCAGTTTATATACATATAAACTTGATATACATATATTTTACAAATTCTTTATATATACTTATATGTATTTAGAAAGACCCATAAATACTTATGGAAAATACGATCGACTCAGAATCACTTTCTGATAAATTAATAAGCAGATTCAGTATGGGTTGGAATTGCGCTACTGATAGGAAAATAGGGTGGTAGCAATAACCAATTTGTTGCATTGACCAACCATTGAAAAAACGTGTAATCCAACAATTTCTTATGCCAAGATTGTGAAAACTAGAATAAAGTACTTATTTAATCACACTATACTTTGGTTCAATTGAAATTGCATTCTTTATTGAAACAACACTTTGAAGAGATTCACGTAACATTCGTAGGCGGATGCTTCCTTTTAGGGACACGTTCGATATCTATTGGGGATGAAAAATGGGACTGGATTTTTCAGTCCAGTGATTCGGGATATTAAAATGTAAATCTTGGGATCCTGGGATTATTCGGAATACCGGTATTTATCGAAATTTCGAAACTATTTAAATTAATTAGTACCTAGTTTTCAGGTTGGTTACCGACTCGAAACTGTTAAAAGATAACGGAAACGCTAATCTGATATTATAATACATTTTAAATGCTGAAGATTTTCATGACATTTTGAAATAAAAATTGCTGTTATTTCCATAGTATGGTATTTTATAGGTAATGATCGCGAACTTTCAACTCCAAAAGAAATAAAAAAATGTTTGTTTCAATAATTTTAACTTTGATATTACAAAACAGACCACTCTGTTGTTTTATTTTAGCAATAATTTATAAAAGTTAAAAAAACAAGAGAATTGCGCATATATAGTACATGTGGTACATAATATATAGATACATGTATATGTCAGTATATGGATATACGTGTGTCGCACTTTTTACACAAAGCAATAATACTTGTAACAAAAGACAAGCTAATGAAAACAACTTCCTATAAATTCTCTTTGACACAAACGTTACAGAGCAAACAATCAAATTTATCTTTATACAACAAGTGTATAAAAATGCAAGTGTATGCGACGGTGTTCTGTATTTGCAAGGGAAATTTGCCTGTCATTGTGTCAAATTTAGAAGCAAATCTCGATTGAATACCAAAAAAAAATTATTTTCCTTTTTAACAAAATTTAAATGCACGCTAGAACGTACGAAGGGAGGGTAGTGGTGTTCAATGCAAAAGAAATCCACATTTTATTTACAGAAAAAATTCTGTACCATCATCAAGACCACGAACATACCAAAATGTGTAAAGAACTTTTTTTTTGTTACAACAGAAAAAAACAAGCGGAAAGAAAGCAAAAGATGAAGAATAAATGCGCAAAAAGAGAACAAAACAGCAAAAAATTTCTATAAAAACCAACACTACAACAAGAATAATTACGTAAAGCGACCAAGTGAACTCAGGCAGTGTGCCTGTTGCGGTTTTTATTGTTGTTGTTGATTCCATTGCTGTGTTGTTTTTGTTAAGCTTGAATCCTTCGTAAGCCTTCATTCACAGCAAGCATAAAAGGACTAAGTTTTATATTCACAGTACTGTTTATAAAAAGTACGCACGCAATTCTAAGAAAGTTTATAATTTCTATATACATATCTTAAAAAAATTACATCGGGTATTAACTTTGAGCAAATAAAACATATTATTCTCCTTTTTTACGATTTAAATTAAATTATTTATCGCTTTAAAATCGTGTTTATCTCTACATTCAAATTCATTGATATTTATTATTGGGGGATAAGCTAGTGCCTACGCTAATTTGACTGGTTGCTTAGGCCAGATCATCCAGAAACCTTTTCTCAACAGCTTTAGGTAAGCTAATGACTAACAAAACTATAGAGCTAAAGCGAATTACATATACTGAAGCTTGATTTGTAAAAACATCAAAGCTACACCAACTATAAACAGTGATTTTTTTATCTTTTCTTACATTTTCCATTACTATTGGTTGTTTTTTTTTCTGACTCTAAATGTAGTGTAAGAGAGTAAAAGAAAGAACATGAAACAATATTATTCAAGCTGCTGTTTAGTTTTTGGTACAGGGGCACCTGCAAATTTATCATAAAAAAAAGTTTTTGAAAACAAAATATTTATTTTATAAGTTTTTGTTATTCAACAACGCACAGTGGTTTAGAAACTTATTTTTTAGAAATAATTCGGATTTTTTAAAAAAGTTGAGACCCGAGGTGACAAATTTTGATTAGCAAATCAACTCGAATACACCTCAGCTCCAACCATCATTCATAACAATATCTCCAATAGTTCCCGAGATATCAAATTATTTCCGAAAAAACGTTTCTAAAACACTGTGCATCGTAATCTCTTCACAGTTTTTTATATTACTTATTTAGATAAATCCATTGAACCAATAATTATTAAAAGAATTAAAAAATTATAATTTTCGATAGTCCCCAGAAGTTAGAACCTTCACTTTGTTTTATTATTTTACTAAAATTATGAAAACTATTCGAATTTCCTTTAATATAAATTATTGAAATATCTTATTCAAATTATACGTTTTCTTCGAATAAAAAAGCGATTAAATTGGATGTCCTTAAGTCTTCCAGCCACTAAAAAGTTTTGTTAAACTATGGCAAGTTTTCCAAGCCTTTTGCTTGAAAAGTAAGTTTTTTCATAAAAGTGCATATCACTTTGACTAAATTTTTTTAAGAGAATATGCATAAATTTAAGTGGAAATCCGAAATTTTTACATAAAGTGAGTTACGTTTTAAGCACCTGTGAAGAAACCCTATAAGAAGTTGGAACAATTTTGTATGTTGGAATATAAACTCGAATAATTCATTTGTGGCCCAATATGGTTTGTGTCACTGCAATGGGCATATTGTTTCTGTCTCTAAGAATATTTGTATTGTATTGTTAAATCAAATATCTTAAATAAGCTTAAGAATATTTATGCATTTTTTATTTTATAAGAAAACACATAACATTTTCTAATATAAACACAACAATATTGTCAACCAATTTGAATTTAAAAATTTAAACGACAGGTATCAACATCCACCATCTTTTGTATATATTGTCATAAGTGGATACTTCTACTTATCAGTACAATGCTGCAAACATTAACCGTTAAAGCTCTAGAAATATAACATTCTAATTTTGTCCGTAAGATAATTTAGGAAACTTCTAGAAGATGTGGGTATATAAATAGTAACAGCAAGTTGCAGTCAGCTAGTTTTATCGTAGTCGCTGTTAGAGTTAACATCTACTGTATTACCAGTGTATTCTTGTAAATTATAAAGTGTGTTTAAAGTGTGTGTATTAAAAACGAGTGACTATTTAAATTAGTGTGTTAATTTGAATAAAAAAGGAGTTGTTACAATTAATACAAAATAAACTACTGATCGCTTTTATTTGCAATTAAAAGAATACGGTTAAGATTAGTTCAATTCTAAAAATAGTAATTTAATAAGAAAGTACATATCATCACCTTAAATGCAAACGGACGTAACTATACTTTTATTTTTTTTACAGGAAAAGCAAAAAACGTTATAAAATTAATAAAAATAACGTATTCTTGTCAATTTTTTGCGTTTGAATTTCTTTAATAAAGTTGTAATTTTTTATCGCAGGGGTCTAAAAATTTGTGTGTATAAATTTGTATAAATTTTCTTAATACTATTTTGTTCAGCAACAGTTCAATGGTTCTGACTTAATCACATTCTATACTAAAATATGAAAATATGAAATATTTTTGAAGAACAGAGCTTTAAAGTGGGATATTTTTGAATCTAATTGAGATCTTGACTTGAATTTTTTTTGTAAGACCACAAATTAACTTGTCTAAACAAAAAAAAATTAGTTCGGCAGAAATGTGGATCAAATAGTTCCTAGTATTTGCAATCCTATTTAAATTTTGATTACATATGCAATAAAATCATTATTTATTAACAGAACTCAATGACATTTTCAACGTTTTTTAAACATGTAATTCTAAATCAGAAAGTTTAAAAAAACTTGTCAAAAGGTCAAAGGGCATCCCGCAGTTCCTAAAAATTGGAGCGAAAATCCCAAAAATGCTATTTTTTACAATTTTACAAATAGGGTTCACATTTCCTTTGGGGCTGGGAAAATACTTTGGGGATAAATACGAAACACATTATGGTTTCTAAAACTGCTTTCTGTTTTCTGATCCCAGCTTCGGGATTTTAGAAAAGGTGGCCCAAATTTGAAATTTTGAAAAAAAAAATAGGTCAGATTCTGAAGTTCGTAGGGCCGACATATTCTAAAAACAGGACTTGTCTTTTACACCAAATATTCTCCGTAAAGATACCTTATAGAAGAATATAAAATTGTTATATGTTCTTAAAGAAAGTTTTTTTTTAATAAAAAAAAGTTAAGTCACCTTTTCGTAAAAAAAACTGCAAACATCTACATCTATTTTTTGAATATTTAAATTGAAAATCGTTTATTTTTGGATCCATCAGCCCTGAAATCTTGTTTATGTTATTGATATTTATATAACTCGGAAATTATAAGAGATAAATAGCACACGCAAGAGATAAATAGCACATGCTTTCCAAAAATATACAAATCTTTGAAATCAGATGGGAAACAAAAAAATGGCACGTGTTTAAATATTTTACATGTCAAAGGTACCCTAATCTTAGGCTACGCCCATGTCAAATTTTATACTGATCGGACCAGGCGTTTATGCCAGATTTATTTCCAAAAAATTTTGATTCTGCCCCACTGTGCGTCCGTGCATTTAAGGACATATTTGAAATATAAACAATTCTAATTGAAAATCACTTATTTCGATTTATGATTAAAGTTTTACATAATTTACAAATTATGCTATGAAACTACATTGTTTTTGATTTAAGTTATTTGAATTAGAAATCACTAATTTCTCAAAAAAAAAAAAATATCTATTGATATATGTAAGTAATTTTAATATATTGCCACAAAAATAAATTAAATATATTATAGAAAATATTTACGTAAAATGCAGTTATCTCATTAGATAAAAGACATTGTGCTCCACCTTTCCTTTACTTTTCATGTACTTTGCCAATTTTTATTTTAGTTTTCGTAAAACCTGCTACACACCTATAACTTATTTATAGACTCGAATAATGTTGTAATCATTATATTTTAGACAATTACATTTTTATTTAACTAAAAATATAAGAATAGGTAAATTGATAATACCTTGTTATTCTTAGAATGCACAATTTATAATTGTTTAACATGGGTTAACAAAAATAATTCAAATAGTATCATTAAAAGGTTAATGTTCTTATAAACTACAAGACAAAATATTTTGTGAACTATAGCGCTATGAAAACTTTATTGTTTATTGTTTATAAATTATCAAATTTTTCGACCTTTTATTATTAATTTTATTTTGAGTTAGTTGAGCTTGAGGTCACTTTTTAATAAACAAATACTTATATTTTTATTTATTTTCAATATTTCGCTACTCTTTGTGTAGCATCTTCAGGAAAAATGTTTAACAATTTAAATATAACAAGAAAAAGTGATATATACATCCCTTTTTTTGGGCACGAGATATAATAGTTTTCTCTATAAAAACGTTTAAAAACGAGTTCAAACCTTTTTTCCATTTTCCTTTAAATATGGCCAAGAACACATAATAAGTAGTTGGCGAATTATTAATAATTAAAAAATTTGTAGACTTTTATATGTTTTTACAGAGATAATTCATAGAATGCGACTATTTATTAACAATTTTTTTAAACATTATTCGATTTCATTTAAATTTTCTACGTTTCAGTTTTATACCAAGACTCACTCTAATCCTACGAGCACCCCTCTGAATTCTAACAAAAGTAAATATGTAGAATAAAATGTTCTAAAATTTTACAATAAAAATGCGCAACGCCGCCACCCTCTTGCTAACAGAAGGAATGATTTTTGCTTCGAGAGCTTAAACTTAAAATCTTTGTATATTTATTTACTTGAAAATTGTATTAAATTCTAAAATGTAAATTAATTTCAAATGTATGGTAAACATGTGCATATTGTTTTTTTTTTTTTTTTTTTTTTTTGTAAAGCATCTTATAATATATATATTTGTGTAACGATAATAAAATTTTATTTGTTTTGTCCGCTACTGTAGAAATACATGATGTGTTAATGTAAATTTATTCATTTGCATTTACAACAGTTCGTGTATTATTAAATACGTGACCATGCACCAAGCAATCTCCATTATTACGGTGGCCCATATTTTCGTATTTAACGAAAATGTTATTTAGTAACGCTAAATTTGAACTTATTAAGCATGAAACAAATTATATACAATATTTTTTAGTTTAATTAGAACTCTATGAAAGAGCAATTTTTAACACGAAAGTATTTTATGTAAAATGTGAAACAATACTTTAACTATCTTATTCTTTATTATTTCCATATAGACTATAAAAAAAACTATTAAGAAAAATATTTTAAATTTTTTCATGGACGTTCAAACGGTGTTTCTTTGTTTATTACAACAATAATAATAATTGAATGTTTAAATTTATTTTCTCCTCACTACAAAATACGGCCATTTTATTAACGTTATTATATACTCGTAACAGGTGTAGGTCATCACCTTGTTTAAATTACATATTGCGATTTTATTTCGAGTCATGTTTGCCCATTACTTGAATCAAAATTTATATTATGAACTATTTTTTACTTTATGAGGAAAATCAAACGTTTTGGAGAATCGTAGAAACTGAAATGAAAAAATCAGTGACATATATCGTTAGACCATACCAAGAAACATACAAATTTTAGGTTACAAAATCTTTCATCTTAAAGATATGATACGAGGGTGGGACAAAAATCCACGACTTTTTCAAATTCTCGGCACTTAACTAAAAGTAGAATAGTGCTCCTATCAGCAGGCTCTGTCAGTTAACTCCTGTAAACATTTGAATAAGCTACGTTATTTAGCTTGTGTTTGAGAGCCACTGATAGCAGACTACCTCGTGATCTGAGGGAAAATTGGAAAAAAGTTAATTTCGTCTGTTCATTAATCATTATTTTTTGCAGAAAAAAAAAAACATCATTCAAATATAGGCTAAGCTTGATAAATACTACGGGAACTTTGCACCATCAATTTCAATGATAAAAATGTGATATACTGATATTCTTTCTGGCCCTACAAACACAATTGAAAAAAATCTGAATGTGGTGTTGGTCGATCGGATATTGAAAGTGTGAGAGATTGTAGAAGCCACAGGCATCTCACATGGCTCAGTGGTTTCAATTTTGTATAATCACTTGGGTATGAGTAAGCTTTCCGAAAGATGGCTGCCGCGATTGCTCACAATCGGGTGCACAAAAGGCTACCCACATGTGCAGTTTCCATGGCAAAAATTAGGCTACGAAATGCTCTCGCTTCTGCCCTATTCTCCGAATTTAGCCCCAAATGACTATTTCTTGTTTCCAAACCCCAACGATCAAATCATTTCAGAAAAAATACCTATTTTGATGTCGACGCCATCAAAATTGAAATTTTTTTTTAAAGGTATAAAAAAATTTAAAGGGATAAAAAAAATTGGAGAAATGTTCGAAAAATTACATAAAGCTCAAAGGAGACTATGTTGAAAAATAAAATAAGTTTTATCCAAAAACTTGTGTTTCATCCAAAAAATGCTTGAAAGTTACAAGAGTTTTTCATTAATTTGATATCTGTACTCACAATGAGATCCGCTAGATTTTGGACACTTGTATGGTCTATATACAATTGTGTAAACACAACAACAATTTGCTTAAACTATCATAATATATTAGGACATTATGACAATATGACGTAACTGCAGACCGTGTAAATCCCCCAATCTAATATAAACAATTGTTTTCAGATGAATTTAAAAATCAGTTACAAATAAGTATGGGCGTTTAAGTAATTTTCGAAAGCGGGTAAGTAGAATCGTTAAGAGACTAAGGGCCATTATTACAACTTGCCTTTAAGTTCGCACTAGTAAAAGTAAACTTTAAAGCAACCTTTTACTATTACTTAAAGTTACCTTTTACTATTGCGAACTTAAAGGCAAGTTATAATAATGGCCCTAAGAATCAATAAAGACCTAGGTCAAGTTGATATTTGTATGGGAAGTAGTTAAAATAATGAACCGATCATATACATTGGTTTGATATATTGAATTTGTTTGTTTATGTTCATTTCTTAAAAGTTTAAGAAGTTACTGCATTTATGTTAAAACAAGTAAGAAAGTATGGTCGGTCAAGCCCGACCACATAATACCCTACACTAAGTAAATGTGTAAAATTTCAATAATTTATATTCGTGAACGATTTTTGGAAGTGGGCCTTATAGGGAGCTATGACCAATTATGGACCGATCACCATGAAATTAAGTGGTGTGAGTACTGTCTATATGAAAGTTCTTTATGTTGTATTTTATGTGTATACCAACATTTTTAAGAGATTTATGCTCGTTAAAGTGATTATCGGAAGCGGCCTTATATGGGAGCTATGACTAATTATGGACCGATCATAATAAAATTTGGTGACATGAATTTCGTTTATATAAAACTTATTTGGAGAAAAACTTGTGTAGATACCTATATAAATTAAACATTTACGACCGATAAAGTCCAATTTCGGGAGGACATTTGTATAGGGGCTAGGTGAAATAATGGACCGATTTCAGCCAGTTTCAATAGGCTTGGTCCGTGGGCAGAAAAAATGATATGTACCAAATTTTATCGAAATATCTTCAAGATTGCGACCTGTACTCTGCGCACAAGGTTTACATGGACAACCAGCCAGTCAGCCAGACGGACGGACGGACGGACGGACGGACGGACTGACATCGTTTAATCGACTCAGAAAGTTCTAAGTCGATCGGTATACTTTAAGGTGGGTGTTAGACTAATATTTTTGGGCGTTACAAACATCTGCACAAATCCAATATACCCTCCACATTATGGTGGTGTAGGGTATAATAACGTCTAGTATTATCTGAAATTTTTAACATTCCCGTAAAGAAAAAAAAGCTTATTTTAAAAATTATTAAATACGGTATACAAACTTTAAACAGTTCCTCAAGATTTCTATGAATTGGTACATTTTAATTTCAATAAAGCAAAAGCTGTATTTTTAAGAATTTGTTATACCCTACACCACGATAGTGAAGAGGACATAATGCGTTTGTGCTGATGTTTTTAACGCCCAAAAATATTATTATTACACCCACCTTAAAGAATACGTACATATCATTTTTTTGGCCTAAGGACGAAGCCTATTGAAACTGGCTAAAATCAGTTCTTTATTTCACCTATCCCTCATACAAATGTCCTCCCGAAATTGGACTTTATCGGTTATAAATGCTTAATTTATATAGGTATCTACACAAATTTTACTCCAAATAAGTTTTATATTTAAGGAATTTATGTCACCTACTTTTATGATGATTGGTTCATAATTAGTCAGAGCTCCCATATAAGGCCCGCTTCCGAAAATCACTTTAACATGCATAAATCTCTTCAAAAGGTTGGAATATATATAAAACCCAACAAAAATAACTTTCGTATATACATAAATCGCACAACCTAATTTTATGGCGATCGATCAATAAGTAGTCATAGCTCCCATATAAGACGAAAATAAATTATTGAAATTTTGAAAGGAAAATGGACTTAACCGATCATACTTAACCGACCATACTTTCTTACTTGTTTAAATTTTCAACTTTAAACCAACATAACTTTTGCGCGAAATGACAAAAAATTATTAACGCGAAGTGCTTTAGCTTGCTTAGGTGTCAGCGAATACAACTACAAAATGGCGAATTTTTAGTCAAGCATGTAGTCAATGTTTCCCTTTTAGACAGTAATCGTCACATATGTCTTATCACTTGGCTGACTCCAATTTATATATTTTGATCATTTGACCCGTATGTGCTCTTTGTAGTGCAGAGATAAGACAATTGGTTGCTTTATACATCCCAGGTAATCTAGCATGAAGAGAATTATCACTTAAGTGCCTGTAAGTAATCTGGAGTGTAGTCACTTTTAACGTGTTGTGTGACAATTCGTTGAAACTTGTTTTATACAAATTGTGTTGATATAATTCTCATACAGTTAATTTTTATTTTTGCTTAAGTATACTGGTATCCCAAGTAAAATAGCATGAAGTCAATAGTCACTTTAGTGTCTCTTATTAACCTATAGTGAAGACACTTTAAACGTTTATTTTGTACTGTACTTTAGAAAGTAGTATAGTTGGAGAGCAATATATTGGAGAGTTGTCGAAGAAAGGCTATAATATGTCTTTTAGCTGACTATTTCAGGTCAATTAGCACCCGTACATATTAAAATAACTAGTTATGTAGCTGATCAAGTTACCAGTTAGGTGGATAGTAAGGTAACTGACGATATTTAACCATTATATAAATCCAATGCGTTGACTACTTTGGACCAGCTATTAGACAGTCTAATTGTAGTCAATAAGGGTCAATTGACCCCTGCTTAGGACATCCACGTGTTAAAATAACTAGTCACGTAGTTATTGAAGTAACTAGTTCCCACCCTAAATGATGGGTAAAATCACTAATTCCGGACTGTTTCCTAGAACTGCTGGGATTCTCCAAAATTTTTGATTTTTTCATATATGTATATTTTAGTATTTACTACCTTGTGTTTATATATTTTCTATAGGTATGATTATTATAAACACTGTTATATCAGCTAAATATTTAATTTCTTTTAAGGCCAGGATGTGAAAAAATTAAATAGCATTTAGTTGGCTTCTTATTTATGAAGATTTAGTCTTAATACAAAAATACGCAAATATAAAAGTCACTACACCAGTTAAACAAATTCCATTGGAAGCCATAAACAAGAATCATAAACAGAAAACTCTGAAAGTATTCTACACCATTTCCAATTGTAGTCATAAGTTTGTAATTGTGTTTTAGAAAATTCTAATAGTAATGCAAATGGAAATTTCTGAAATATAATAAGAAATAAGAATATTTTTAGGTTTAATTTCAAAATTCTAAAATACAAATCATAAATTTCTAAAATACAAATGGAAACTTCAGAAATATAATAGGAATATTTTGAAATTCAATAGTAAATTTCTGAAATACAATTAGAAATTTCCGTAATACACTTGGAAATGGTGTATATTAATAATATTACTTATTCAACAAATAGGTGCAAACAAATTAATTTAAATTAAAATATTTTCATATCGGAATTATTTCTAAACCAACATTGAAATATGTATCTTAAACTTTAGTAAAACATAACATATACTTCTATTTAGATCTTATTTAGTTTAAGACAGTAGTAAAAGAAGCAAATTATCAAAAAAATATTTTTTGCAAAACTTGCTATAAAAATGAGATGAAACCAGTACGAAAAATAAACTACAATAACATTTAAATACAATTCAGCACATGACTTTCTGAAGCTGTAACGAATTGCAAATACCCTGAATACTGTATGTGAGAAAAACTACATGTATTTACAGCTGCTTCAGTCTCTAAATATACAAACTAAAAGACTGTATATGGATTTTTATGGGCCATAGTATAAATTATTCAGAAAGCGTACATACATACTACACACACATACAGCATACTATGTAAAACTGTGTGTATGTAGTTATGTGTTAATACCTCAGATCATTTCTTCTGATGCAAAAATAAAAAATACAACAAATAAAACAGCAAAAAAATATTGGATAAGGCATCCCCTGGTGTTGTGCAAATAGAAAATGAAAAGTTAACAATGCTGCAATTACTGCAAATAAAAGTTTCGAAACTTATTATTTACCTTTGTTCGAATATTAAGCCTGAAATAGTTCTTCAGCATTTCATTTCCCAAGTACCAGATGAAAGCAAAAAAAATTCATTTTGAAATTGCTACGTAAGGGAGACATACAAGTAGGTTTGGTGTAGTAAAATTATTATTGCTGATACGTATATTTCTGTAGCAAAACGCCTTAAGTCCACTTAAATAAATTTCGTATTTTTAAATTTTATAAAAATATATGCATGAATTAGAAACACATTTACAGCACCAATATAATACTAAATTAAACCAAAAACCAGTAAATTTTGTTTCCACTAGCTTTTTTAAAGAAGAAAGGGTTTCTAATATAATAGTAGCATGTTGCAATTAGTATAAAATCAATAAATTTCGACTATGTCAGATTGACAATACAAATCAGAGTGTATATAAACAACTTTAAACCACTATTATTGTTATTATTTTCTCTAAATATGAATATTCTTAGAAATTGAAATGTTAACAATTCCTTTAAGAACATGAAATTTCAGTTTGATTCATTCTTAATAACCGAATTTTTCTGCCTCCTATTATGGCAAATATCTATGTCAATTTACCAACATACTGAATAAATATCATAATTAAAATCATAGTGCGTATAAGTGATACAATATTTGAACGTTTAATTTTATATTACTCATACACACAGCAAGTGGTTGAGATTTTAATAAAATGATTTATTACAAATAATGTTGAAATGTGGAATGAATGAGGGTATATTAGAGCGTTGGTGTTTGACGACTTACGTTGCTCCCAAGGTCTGAAGTTATTAAAATAGACCCTACAAATGCTCTAGGGCGGCGCTATGAGGGCACAAAGTAGGATACCTTCGACATGTAAAATTTTTAAACGCGTTCCATTATTTTGTTTCCCATCTGATTTCGAAGCTTTTTATATTTCTCTGTCTGTCTGTTGAAATCAATTTTCTGAAGACCCCAGATATCTTTGGGATCCAAATCCTCAATAATTCTGTCAGACATGCTTTAGAGAAGTTTTCTATTTAAAATCAGCAAAATCCGTCCATAAATAACGGAGATATGAGCAAAAATCGGAGACAACCTCTATTTTTGGCCTATTTTTTTTATCTATATCTCGATTACTAAGTCATAAATATAGACAATATGATAGATATTTGATAGATATTTCAAAGTCCATTGTAAAGATGTATATAAGGCTATACAAAGTTTGACCTACAATGGGTCAAAATCGGGAAAATTATTTTTTAACCCGAATTTTTTTTACAGAAAACATTCATTTGTCATAAATTTTTTTCACTAATAAATTAAAACAAAAAAATTTAAAAATTGGAAAAAACTATTTTGAAAAAAAATATTTAAAAAAAATTTTTTTAAATTTTATTTTAAAGTATAAATTGGTGAAGTGTATATAAGATTCGGCACAGCCGAATATAGCTCTCTTACTTGTTTAAATATAGCTCGTAACTTTTAATGGATTGGACTAAAATTATTTTGCTAGTAACACAACTAAATTAACAATAATATACAAAAGATTTCAGAGCAATATCAATTATGGGTCCGAAAATGCTTTTTTGCTGTTTTTTGGACGAAAAGGTGACTTAACCCTTTTTTAAAAAAAAAAAAAAAAATTAAGAACATATACAAATTTTATGTTTTTCTGTAAGGTATCTTTAAGAATAACATTTTGGTATAAGAAACATGTCCTATTTTTCGAATATGTCGCCCCTACCTCATTCGAAATTTTATCTATTTTTTTATCAAAATTTCAACTTTGGCCCACATCTTCTAAAATTTCAAAACAGGGATCAGCAAACGGAAAGCAGTTTTGCAAACCATGATGTGTTCCCTATTTATACCCAAAGTATTTTCAAAGCCCCAAAGGAAATGTGGATCCCATGGGTAAAATTGTAAAAAAATAAAATTTTTGGAATTTTTGCACCAATTTTTAGGAATTGCGGGAGTCCCTTTGACCTTTCCCCTAACTAATTTGCCACGTAAGAAACATAAGGTAGATACTTATGTTATATATCAATGGATAGGAGATGTTATCTATTTTTCAAAAATATATATAACTTTTGACAATTTAAAAATTCATGGAATACTTTTTTGAAAAATATGACAAATTTATAAAATTGAAATTAAATTTTTATTTATGAATATTTTTTAATGAAATTTTACAGTTCTATAGATTTTTCTATTGCAAATGGAAAAATAGAAACAAATTTTGAAATTTGTAATCAGAAATTCTTCAATTCCGAAAAAGGTGAATTTTACATCAAAAATAGTCGTTTTTTGGATGGACCTCGTTCCTTTGGTATCAATTTTGGTTTCATTTAAAATATTTAATATAAAGTTAGCTTTCCAAAAAGAATGTATTCCTAATACATCTTTTTATGCATTTTCTAGATAACTTAAAAAGAAAGTAAGTATCTTTTTCCCAAAAACTAGCAAAAAATCGCCTTTTTATAAATGTTTAAATTCAAATGCATATAACTTTGAGTCAGTAAACAATTATTTTTTTATTTGACATACACATTTGCTGTTAGTCCAACATGAGAAAATATGTGGACCCGCTGTTTTCAAAAAACTGGAGTAGAGAGGGTAAAAATTTGGTGAATATATCCTATGTTATAAGATATAATTGATAACTACGACAAGGCGCTCGTCGAGAAGATTATATATATGTACATTTTTTGAAAACGGAACACAAACGAAGAAATAGGATCGTTTTAAAAATTGAACATACGTGAGGTGTTGTACTTTAGGGTCCCCGGGCCGCACCCCTGACGGTTTGATGTAGTCCAAATTCAAAACTTAAACTCGACAGTACTTCTTCTCGGACTAAGGGTTTAGAAGTTATAGATTTATTTACACTGTGCAGTGTTAAAAAACTCATTGACCCATTGGATATAGTGAAATTTTGAACAGAAACATATTCATAGAAAAACTAATATAATCTTTATATGGCAGTATTTTTGTGTAATTAACTTTATCTTTAAAAAACTAATAGTTTTGGACGATCCTAGGTTTTAAACTTGAAAATATTTAGATATCTATTGTATGCAAAAAAATATAATTTGAATCGGTCTACTGACTAGAGTTTCCAAAAAACCGAAGAATTTCAACACCAAGGTTTTGGTTTTAAAAAATTGAAAAACGATCGGTTTCTGTATTAAGTGCTATAGAAACAAAGTATGTTGATAATATAGGAAATGCTATACAAATTTAAAATTCAAAGGGATAAAGGAAAATTTCTTTTAATGGTACCCTTTTAATATATTAAATTAGTCAGCTTATATACATTAAAGTTGTCTAATATGCTTTTCAGTAAAGAAATAATCAGGAAAAGGGGGCTCAATTTGATTATGATACCAAAAAAGGAGAACTAAACCAAACTAAGGAGTACTTTATCGTTCTTAAAAATGGTACATTTTGAATTTTCTATAATATTGAACATAGAATAAGGAAATTACTTTGATTTCAAACTTAACGGGGGTTCAAGTGTGGAAAATTGGTACTTTTTCTTCTAATGATACTTTTTATTATATTAAATTATTTGACTTATATATATAATAGATATGCTTTTCAGTAAAGAATGAAACTCATCTGTATGACATTGAGGCAACAAAAACTATTAGGATTTTTTCTTTCTTCGAATGGTAAAAAAGGGACACGCAGGTACTTTTTTTCAAATAATAATACTTTTTGACTGTAACAATAAACCTAAAAATTCAGAGATATGTCATTGTGTATTAGTATTTATACACAAAGGGAGACTTAATAGTACTATTTCTTTCTTCCAATTGGTGTGGCGAAGCGCATCGGGTCAGCTAGTACTCCATACTTTTATCGGATATTTTAAAATACCAAAGTCTTTGTTACAAACATTTTGCATTATTTTTTTTATTAAATAAATATACAGTCATTTGATAAATATTTTTAAATGAGTTTGTGTCATTCTTTATTAACAGGGTTTCTTGCCTAACCTGCAAAAAGTAGCCTGATAAATCATCTGAAGCAACTATTGTAATGCAATTTAAACAATTTTAAGAAATCTTAAGATTTTCAATTTAATGAACTTGAGCCTGAATAATTAATAATATGATAATCTTAAGATATTTTTACCGATCTGTTTTTAGAGATATTGGTTGAAAAAGTTTGTTTCTCATTTATAAATTTTGAAAATAGATTAAAAATAAAAACTGTTTCGGTTAAAACCGATCAGGAAACTCTAGTACTGACAGTTATTTGTAGGCTTTAATCAGAGCCCAAGCCTTCAACTAATGTCGTCCCATCAAACTCATCCCCGATGCTACAGCCCGAAACGGCCGTGGCAAATCGATATTAAAAGTTAAGTAATCTTATACGTTCAAAGCAAATAATAGTAACCCGCAACTACTAGCTAAAACGATTTACTTATCTTATCGAGCCCTAACCGCGAAAATAACGTAAGCGCCAAAAATCAAATTTTAACGGAGAGAGTTTTTTTCGTTTTTTTTTTTAAGTTGTGCGAAGGATTTTTTTGAAAGTTAAAATGTAGTCTATTACTGGTCTCATATATGAGATAAATGCATTTTTAAGTTAATTTTGTGAGCAAAAAATTTGTTTTGGCGCTTACGTTATTTTTACCGCCACTATTACAGTCAGCTGAGACTAAAAAGTGGCGCATACGATAAATGCTTTATAAAGAAAAAATATTATTTTAAGTTTCGAAAAAATTTATTTTTTTAAAAATCAGAAAAAAGTTTTAAACTAATATAGTAGGTGCTTAGGAAATTAAGGCATATCTTCTTCATCTGTTTCGTTTAAGGCGTCTATAATATTTTGGGAATGTTTTAGGCCAATATATTCGTTATGAAAACTTTGAGGAATACTATTTTTATTGCAAGGACATTTTAAATGAGGAAATTTTTAATTCTGTGTTGTATAGCGGAGGAGGTCCACGGACCGTAGCAGTATTTACATCAATGTCTTGTCCTCGCTAATAAGAAGTGAGATCGTAAAATTCCTAACACACGTTTTTCATTAAAACTTTTAACCCAAGTATTATTTGATTTCAATTATATTCATTTGTTGTTAGTCTGATTAAAAACCTCGTTCAGGTAGAAGGAATGGTCCACATTATGTTTCTAAAACCAAAAAAATGGAAAGCATTTTCAAAAGAGCTGGCAACACATCCGGAAGGAAAGCAGCCCGCTTAACTCAGTGCTCGGACTATTTGGTACGAAAAGTTAAAGCTAATGCAGGTTTGAAAACATACAAGGCTCAAAAAGTTCCTGCAAAAAACGCTGCAAAAAATTTAGAGGCCAAAAACAGAGTATGGAAATTGAAATTATGAATTTTTCGATCCTTATCACAATAGCCGTATTTAATTGTAATCATAGTTGTATAAAAATTTGAAGACCGCATCGTGCTTAATTTTATTTTCTTTGGAACAAGCTAATCAGAAAATATTTTCCAGTTTGAAAATCAGAAAGAGTCCTCATGTAAACGCTTAAATGCCTCGTAAACTGTGCAATCTGTGCATTTTTACACTCTCGCAAATGAACTGTCAAAAATTGTATGTAAATTCGTTTGCACAACTCCGATAAGTTTGCGCGACAATTTAGTCTCGTGGGTTCATGAAATACGTTGCGCAAATTTTCGCATTTGCACAAATGGGAAACTTAAGCGTTTAAATGTGTACCCTTAGAGTGCTTTAACGATATAAATTCATAACCGTAAAGGGTTTTTCTTGCACTTCGAATAACTGTAGGCCACTCACTAGAAGCCCATACAGTTCGGTTTCGAGTAAATGATTCTATTGTACTGTGAATAGAATCAAAAGGTAGTAAGAAAATTTTAATAGCTTAGAAAAAAATGCTTGATTTGATATTTGTCCAATAAATGGGACTTAAATTTATATATTTTCCCGTTAATTGTATTTAAATTTCTTTTGATTTTCTCTCTAGTACTTCGGCTACTCTTACTTTAATTTATTGCCCCTTTTGGCTTTTATGTCGCTTACGTTATTTTTGCGGTAAAGCAAAAGGGTGAGTGTCGCTTACGATATAATTGAATTTGCGTTATCTCTGTATATATAAAAACTTTATTTTCATTATTTCGGGTGTTGATGCGCACGACACTTTTCTATCGATTTTCATTAAAAAGTCAAATTCGGAAAAATGTCGCTTACGTTATTTTTGCGGTTAGGGCTCGTTATAATGATGAATGATAGGGGTTACAAGATAAATTCTGAATGATGACTAGTTAATCCAAAATAGTGTGTGATTTGATGGGAATGTGTTGTATGAATGTATAGGTTGTTGGTGGATGTAATACAGGATGCATCAAAAATTATTGTATAAATTTGTTTATATTGTTGACAGGAGCGATAAGAATAAATCCAGTTATAAAATTTGGAAGAAGCTATACATATGGGCAATTCCATGTCATCGTACGTGACATTTGTACGCCTATAGAGTGGAATAGATTTTGTAAAAATAAGAGTATCTGAAAAATAATTTGGTTTTTATGTTCCATTCAGAGGGTAATATATTTTAAAAAAATAATAAGTTCTTTCGAAACATTGTTGTCTAAAATATCGAGCAAAATAAGGGTATATCGTACGTGACATTTTGAGGTATATGCAAAAATATGCGAAAATTTTCGAATCGTGAGTGGCGTCATGTTTTCTTTTAATTTCTTACACTAAACGAAATATTTTTCCTTTACAATCCTCCATATTTAAATAAAATTTAATATCGTTTTTAATTTAATATAAAATTTAATATCGTACTTGACTTACCCTACGTGACAGATTCTTGTCTTATAATTAAACAATATATATTCTGCAAATATATGTATACAAATACTAAAAAAATTAATAGAAAATATACATTCGGTTTCAATAAACAATTTTATAATAGCAAATAAACAGAGTCAAATTCATTTCACACTATATGCTAATTGGGAGCTTAGTTTTAACCGCAATTTTAGCCTAAAACACGCCAATTAAATTAAAAAATTAATTATAGTCAGTTTAAACTATTATTTTTCCCAACAAAATGTTGTAATAAGCTCTAAATACTTACACATAGTAATATTTTAGTGTTTTCTCCTATTCAAATCATCTTGAAAAAAAGTTTCAAGGGTTTTTGGGTTTTCAGTCGTGGTAGTCATTCTCGTGGAATTGCACATATAATTTTCGTTTTTGTAAGCGGCTAACATTTTGTATTTATCCTTTGGTCAATAATTGCGAGTGCTGATAACGATGGTCATATGTTCAATGATAATATAAAGGGTGGTGAAAAGAGGTTGTTGGTAGTCATTAATTGATTTTCCCCATTAAACAATGTGGCCAAGATAGACCGGCGAATATTCCCGGCAATGTTTCTTTGACTCGGTTTCAATCAAGGTAAACTGGTTTGCAGGCACTTTTCTTACGTGGTGATACATTTTTTTTGGTTTGTATTCCGGTGATCCCTTATGAAGAAAATTTCCTCTTCGGATTACTCAATTTTGTAGCAACTCATAGTGATGAATTCGAAAAGTGATTTTTTGAAAAGTTTTATTGAAGTAAAAAAAAACACTGACTAAAAATAGTAGACTATTTTTTTGCTTATTTAATAGTAAGAAACATAGAGAATTATGCATAGAGACGAGACATTCCGATTTGTCAAACAAAAATACAACAAATCATATGTCTGATACAACAAGAAAATACATTGAGTTACATGTATTTTGTTGTTGCAAGAGATAGGTTTTTGACAACAGACTTAGGTTTTTGACTACTATGTCTAGTCTCTATGTTACCCTATGGTAAGAAATGTATTTTTGAATTATATGAACGCACATCGATGTTCCAAGTATTAAACTTTTTTGGAATTTTACGAAATTCATTTAATTTCATAAATATTTTTATTAAAAAGCTTAAAAAGAAAAAAAATTGACTGCAATGTCAAATTTTAATTTGATGTTGTAAGATAAAATGCGATTTATTCCATTTTTAATTCATAATTATTATTTTTTAATTATTGGTATGTGTATATTATATTTCTTCAGTTTTTTTTTTTTAATATTTTTTAGCACAAATTAATTTCATGTTAAAGGTTTTTAATTCCTTTTGTGTGGCTTATAAGGTCATCACAACTGTAATGATTAAAATAAAACTTATTCGTTAGAGCGAATAAAAATAAGAATTAAAAAGCAACATGTATGAAGGATTAATTTCTTTCGTCCGTTAGCTGGTATCAAAAACTCTCACGTGTACCTCTCATTTTACTGTCAACTACAACAAAAGTAAAATATGTAAATTTAACAAGTACATAAAGGAATTTTTTTGAAAATAAATATTTGTGAAAACTCACCATGCATATGAAAAGCACACGTATAAAAAAATCAATAAATTAAAAAAATATATTTTTTATTATGCTTCAATTTGTTGCCTTTAATTTGTTCGTAGTTTGATTGTTTGCTTGTAGTTTGTTACTTTCTCTCTCTCTATCTCTCTCTTTCTCCCTAGTTTGACAAATATTTATTTTCAACGGAAAATAGAAATATAAAATAGCGAACACAAATAAAAATTTATGTAAAAATAAGGAATACAAATATTGTTAAACAATGACGACTCTTTAATACTCTGCATTATAATAAACAAAAATAGGTTGTTTATTGTTGTTTGTACTTGACGAACCAACAATTTTTATCGCGTTTGAATGGTTGTTTGATTTCTTTTTTAGCAAAAATATAAAAAAAGAAAACCTAGAATCTATTTTCAAACTTTTTGTTTAACATTTCAGTAAGACAAATTAAAGGAAAAACCTAAATTGCTGATTTGTGTTACAGAATTTAGCTGGTTCTCATTAATTTCATTGTCTATTTAATGTGGCAGATGATAATATGGAGGAATGTTTGACAGTTAACAAATAAAAAAAAAAATAAATGTGTTTGTCTATTGTTAGACTTTTTACATTCATTTTATATAGACATGTGGTAAAACCTGAACGCCTCCAAGTCTACCGCCCAAGGTTTATTATCTTTATTTGTATTTTATTTCTCTTTCCCAAGGAACTAACCTACATACATACCTTCATCAAATATATGAAGGAATGAATGAAAAATTGTATTAAATTTCCACAAAATGTTTATGTTGTTAAAATATTAAATATAGGACGTTCTCTATTCGCAATAGAAATAAAGAAGCAGAAATATGAAACAATATACAAAAATATATACGTATAAATAAACTATACATTGTTTAAACATACATTTTTTCATGCATTTCAGGTTTTTTAAATATTATTGTTTGTTTTAGAGGTTAAATGTAAATATTATGGTAGACACTGTAGAATACACTTTGGAAAATTATATCGTCAGAAATGATTATATTTTCGGTCAATTTGTAATTCTTTTTTTAAGTTTTTCTTTAATTATTAGTTGTAGATAAATATTAATTTATAAATAACAAAAATTTGCAAACCCTTTTTCATGACCGAGATTTTTAATTTTTTTAATTCGCCAATGAATTACAGGCTAACAGAATTTTTAAATGTAATTAAATTATATTTAATCTATTATAATTTAAAAAGATCAATAATAATGTTAATGTAATTCGGTTTAATAAGTGCATAACAATCCGTTAATGACAATAGGATCCGTCGAAAAGTCGATAAAATTATATAAATTGATGAATTTAGTGCAAATTATACCCATCGGATCAATGTTGGCATAATTCGAACGGATATATAAGTTTTTGAGGAATGTAGTTTTTTGTTGGATGATTTGGAACTATGAAATCGATTTTGCAAAGCAGGAATTCCGAATTAGTTGCACGATTCACTAAATTAATCATTAAGGAGATGTTCACATCATACTAACAAAAACATCTCAGTATAATTTCTTCTTACTCTCATTAAGCCAAATTCAAAAATAGTTTTAAAAACCATTCATCTCTTCTAACAAGCATACTTAAATTAGAGCAGAAAGCAGTTTTTAGTTGTAAAAAATTCTCATGCCCATACAATTTGTATGCAGCATACCGAAGTAAGGCGGCGGCAACGTTTTGCAATTGGAAGTTAGTGAAGTTAGTTGCAAAACACAATAATTGTGAACACATACATACAAAAGGAGAAACAAATATGCAAGAAACTCATTTTTTAAACTTTAATATTAATTTTTTTTTTTATAAAATTTTAGTTGCCGGTCTTATTTAGGTATGACATTTCAGCGTTAAAGCTAAGCGGAAAAAAACGTTCCGCCTTCCGCTATTATTTAGGTAGGCTTCTAAGTTTCGTGTATATCGTGAAAGGAAATACTTTGTTGCAATAGAGCTAAAAAAATATTTTATTACTCTGCTACTAATTATGCCCTACACCACCAAAGTGGGGAGGGTGTATTTAGTTAGAGCTGATGTTTGTAACACCCACATTAAACTTTACCAATCTGCTCAGGATCACTTTCTAAGTCGATTAAGCACTGTCCATCCGTCCGTCCATGTAAACCTTGTAATCAAACTACATTTCGCAATTTTAAAAATAATTATACAAGTTTGGTGCAAATTTGTCTACTGCCTCAAGGACGAAGCCTATTGAATTTGTTTAGAATCTGTCAATTATTTCTCCTAGCCCCCATACGATTGCCCTTTCTGAAAATAGTTAAATAGTCATAAATATCTTATTTATTTAGTTAGCTGAACTCGAACTAATTGTGTGACGATCGGTCCATAATTAGTCATAGCTCCCATATAAGGCCCACTTCTGAAAATCATTTTAACGAGTATTAAAACTGTTGGTATTCAAATAATATTTAACACAAATATTTATATATAATATACAAATATGTATATATAAAAGTCATGTAACGATCGGTCCACAATTAGTCATAACTGCGATATAAATTTTAAAGGAAAACTGTTTATAATCATAATATGGTCGGGCTTGACCGACTATGCTTTCTTACTTGTTATACACCTCACCTTCGTGAGAAGGGTATATATAAGTTTGTCATTCCGTTTGTAATTTCCACAATATAGTTTTCCGACCCTATAAAGTATATATATTCTGGATCCATATAGATAGCGGAGTCGATTAACCCATGTCCGTCTGTCTGTTGAAATCAATTTTCTGAAGACCCCAGATATCTTCGGGATCTAAATCTTCAATAATTCTGTGAGACATGCTTTCAGGAAGTTTCCTATTTAAAATCAGCGAAATCCGTCCATAAATAACGAAGATATGAGCAAAAATCCGAGAAAACCTCTAAAAATTTCTTAAAAAAAAGATATTTATTGCATGCTTTGACAAAAAAGCAACAAAACGTATGTTTGGCTGTGTGTTGGTTTCATTGCTTTGCGTGTTTTGTTTTTGTCTTTTTTTTTTGGTGTTTCGTTTCGTTTGGCGTTGTTGTTTTTAAATCTTCACCTTTGTGAGATTGTCATTTCGTTTGTAACTTCTACAATATAATCTGTTAGTCAGCAATTAAATGTAAAATTTTTAAAGTTTTCTTGATATATTTAGGATGCTAAGTCTACGCTGAAAGTAGGCAATCCACAAGAAAGGTGAAGGGTATACAAGATTCGGCATAGCTTTTAATGTAACAAAAACAAGCAAAATTAAATTATAGACACAACTTACCTTCAGCAATATGACGACACAAATAGTTAATTTCTTGGTTCTCAAAATGTTTATTATTTGTTTGTTTGTTTTATTTTCTGTCAAAATTAAAAATTGTTTATGTGTTATGAATGGTTTTCATAACTATTTATGAAATCAAATAAAATTATTTTTAAAGATAGATTCAAATTCAAATAAAGCATTGTTTGAAGCAAAAATAGTATAACTTTTTTCTGTAAATAATTCGTGTTAGATTTAAAACAAATATCGATTTCTTTTCTGAACAGTCCCTTCCCTATCCCTTTTTTACAAATGTAAAAAATACAAAAAATGGCTTTCGAATTACCATTAACAAAGGCAGTTAATTAGATGTAAAGGAAATTTCTGAGTGTAAATTTATAAAATTCGTAAAATAATTTTTCATTAAATAAAACTCTGAAATTGCTTAACATGAAACTAAAATTTACAAACCCATTTTGGTGAGCAAGATGTTAACACATTTCACATTTATATGTACTAGCATAACCCGGTGCGCTTCGCTACCCTATCCTAGTAAAATAGAAAAAAAATATGAATGGACTTCTGATACAACCCACACGCAGAAAAAAAATATAGTTGGGCATTTTTACTGTAACCATTTCAACATTTCTAACAATATTATATTCACAGTAACTATATATCTGATTGTGGTAACAATAATATGGTTAATTTACGATTCACATGAATATTTCAACCATATATATGGTTACAGTAAATATATATATGTTAGTGACAACCATTTATATGATGAAGGATTTACCATATTATGTTGCTCTTATATCATAATATACATGTTTACTGTAACCATATATATGGTTGAAATATTTATGTGAATCGTAAATTAACCATATTATACTCATATCAAGTAGTTAATACTTATACTTTAACTACGATAATTCTGTATTTATAACTACTTCCTTTATATGGGAGGGATCATTCCTACTAAGCCGATCCCGCCCAACTTCAGCCAAACATTGTACAAATTTAAATGATTCCGACAAAGCTTAAATACTCTCGAAATTACAATTTTCTTTGTAATGGCGGTTCCATGCCCATTGTTCCGGTCACGCTATTTTTTAGTTAAACTTGGTACAGTGATCAGAAATAAATTCGTTTTTAGCTAACCTCCGTATAATGATAATAAATTGATTGATACAAAGTTTAAATACTTTTAGAATTATAGTTCTCCAGATATTCGAAATAAATTATTTACTTTGTATTGGAGGTGCCACGACCACTAACAGAATCCCAACCATTTTCAGTCCATATCTGTAAAATGATAAGAGAGCTAATTATTAGAGCATTTATTACTTTATATGTATTTGGTTCCCCAAATATTCGAAATTTATATTTGCTTCGTATGGGAGGTGCTACGCCCTTAACCTAATTCCTCCTATATTCGTAAAAATTCCCATTTTTGGTTAGCCTTCATGCAGCGATAAGAAATTGATTCGTATAAAGTTTCAAGACCGTCACAATAATAGTTCTGCAGATACTATAAAACACATAACTTCCCAGCAGTTAAGCATGTACTCAATGTATCCCTTATAGACAGTAATCGTCACAAATGTCTTATCACTTGGCTGACTCCGATTTATATATTTTGGTCATTTGACACGTATGTGCTCTTTGTAGTGCAGAGATAAGACAATTGGTTACTTTATACATCCCAGGTAATCTAGCATGAAGACAATTGTCACTTAAGCGTCTCTAAGTAATCTGGAGTGTAGTCACTTTAAACGTGTTGTGTGATAATTCGTTCAAACTGGTTTTATACAAATTGTGTTGATATAATTATCATACAGTTTATTTTTATTTTTGCTTAAGTATTCTGATATCCCATGTAACATAGCATGAAGTCAATTGTCACTTTAGTGTCTCTAAGTAACCTATACTGAAGTCACTTTAAACGTTTATTTTGTACTACACTTTTGACAGTTGTTATTTTACCCACCAGAAGCAATCGATTGAAGAGTTGTCGAAGAAAGGTTTTTTAGCTGACTATTTGAGGTCAATTAGCACTCGTACATGTTAAAATAACTAGTTATGTAGCTTATCAAGTTACCAGTTAGGTTGCTAGTAATGTAACTGACGTTATTTAAACAGTATGTGACTCCAATGCGTTGACTACTTTGGACCAGCTATTAGACAGTCTCATTTTATTAAAATAACTAGTCACGTAGCTATTGAACTAACTAGTTCCCACCCTAAATGATGGGTAAAATCACTAGTTCGGGACTGTCTCCTAGAACTGCTGGGTATTTACTTACATTTGCATATATTGTACATAAAATAAAAAACAACCAAAAAAAAAAAAAACACCTTTAAAAAAATTTTTTTCAAGTGACTTCAAACTATTAAACTCTTTCCATTCTTATTTGTTTTCTTTAACAACTCTCACTTAAAACAGAGCAAAATCTATGCTGTTTAATTGTTTCTCTTATTTATTTACAACAACAAAATGGACAAACATACATTGATTTGCTTACTTTTTAGCTTGAAAGACACATGTACACGTTTTTTTGCATATGTGTTAGTAACATCTTTTAACGCTTATAACTCCTAAAACACTGAACCGATTTCAATAAAATATATATTGTGCACATCTGTGAATAAATACCTATAAAATGGCATATTTTGAATTGAATGTATAATGTGAGCGTAAAAGGGGTCTAAAGAAATCCAATTGCCTATTAATATTATGATGATGATATGAAATATGTATAGTGAAGAATTACGTATGTTATTCAAAAACTTATTTACTTAAAAAAGAAATAAACATTTTTTATAGTTGTTAAATTAATAACTATATTTTATTTACTCTATTTGTGTATTGCATGATGGGCACCATTTATTAAATGTGAAGGATACTTGATATTAAAATAAACTGTAGCCTGCAGGTGATGTAGTTGTATCTAATAGTTATTTGCTTATCAAGTACCTCAAACAATCAGTTGCATATTAAATTCTAAAATGATTTGTTTTTATATAAATACATAAATCTGTATGTATGTGTATATAGTATTCCTGATTACTCTGTTAAATGAATTTTGTAATTTAGTGAATCTGCACATAAAAATAAATATCAAATGCACACATGCACTTACACCGACACATACGAATACAAGCAATAAAATACAATTGTTGGTTTAGTAAATTTGTACAACTACATTTCTATATACATATATTATGATACACTCATAATGTATGGGTGACTCCATGATAAATGGCAACAGAAAAGTGTAATTTTACGATTTCGAATCATTTATATGAATAGAACGAATCATACATTTTCCAACCTGACATCCTTCCCTATCCATAACTTTAAATTAGCTTATTTTTATGTATTCATTTTGACAGACTTGTTTTTAAAGTTTTATAAATATGTTAGATAACAGGACATTAATATCTGTAATGACAAATATTATTATTTTGGCATGGATTCATCCATATATACTTAGTACACAAGTATGTGCAATGTACATACATATATAATTCATACTTAACATTGCCAATTTTTAACCTACATTGTATTAGTTAGTACAATAGAATTCATATTTTGTTATTTTAATTTGTAAAGCAAATGTTTTGAATCAGTATTTTTAAAATTTTCATTTTATTTATCTGAGTGAGACATGAGAGGGTTGTTCGATATATAAAGTACTAGGAATGGAAAAGTTTATATGCTATTAATTTTTGGTTTAATTAAAACGTTATGATATAGGAGGAAATAATTATGTTCTACAAGGCATCGGACCTTGCCTGTTCCTAATATGTTAAAACTTTGTACATTGGTTCTCTAAGTTAATACTAAATTGTAAATTATTTGAACAATTTTTGGTTTTATGTAGGAAATCTGTGAATTTTAATTCTATATAAGTTGTTAATCACTTATAAAATTTTAACAATTATGTAGGTCTAATAATAATGTTAATGTAACCTAGTTTCAATAAAGTTTCCTAAAGACCTTTTTAAATCAGAAAATCGTCCTTGAACAAATGATATCTCGAAAAGCATGGTTGTAAGGTGAACAGCATAAAAAAATCTGAGTTGAACCATGGTGAAAATTTGTGCAAATGGTGGCAAAACATTCACAATTTATGAAGAAATTTTAAACAAATATAATAAAAAAACAAGTAAGAAAGTATGGTCGGGCTTGACCAAATTTCAATAATTTATATTCGTGAGCGATTTTCGGAAGTGGGCCTTATATGGGAGCTATGACCAATTATGGACCGATCACCATGAAATTAGGTAGTGTGATTAATGTCTATATGAAAGTTATTTATGTTGCATTTTATGTGTATACCAACATTTTTAGGAGATTTATGATCGTTAAAGTGATTATCGGAAGCAGGCCTTATATGGGAGCTATGACTAATTATGGACCGATCATAACATAATTTGGTGACATGAATTCTGTATATATAAAATTATTTGGAGAAAAACTTGTGTAGATACATATATAAATTAAACATTTTTGACCGATAAAGTCCAATTTCGGGAGGACATTTGTATGGGTGCTAGGTGAAATAATGAACTGATTTGAGCCAGTTTCAATAGGCTTGGTCCTTGGGCAGAAAAACTGATATGTACCAAATTTTATCGAAATATCTTCAAGATTGCGACCCGTACTCTGCGCACAAGGTTTACATGGACAACCAGCCAGCCAGCCAGACGGACGGACGGACATCGTTTAATCGACTCAGAAAGCGATTCTGAGTCGATCGGTATACTTTAAGGTGGGTGATAGACTAATATTTTTGGGCGTTACAAACATCTGCACAAATCCAATATACCCTCCCCACTATGGTGGTGTAGGGTATAATAAATTATAAGAACAAGTGGTTTTGATTTACTTCCGTCACCTGTCATAGAGTGCCTAAGAAGAGGGGGTAACTCCTAGGACATCGCCACGTTTAAGTGACAATGTAGTTTCATGCATATGCATGTATGGACATTAGGGTGGCCCCTATTTTGCAGTTTGCCCCCAAGGTCTAAAACTCTTCTCCGTCATCTAAAAACAATTCATGAACATCTATTTTAATAAATTTTAGTGTGGTGGTCTTGGTCTGGGACAAATTTGAACACAGATATAAAAGCTTTAATCATGTCGTTGAAATTTTAAATTACAAATTCGTAAATAAGCTATCTTAAGAAACAAACTGTAATTAAATATTAAAAAATTGACTACGAAATATTAGTTTAAGAAATACTTTTAACATATTTAAGAACAAAACAAAATTTTATCGAAATCCTCCCTATTGAAATCGGTTCCCACCCTTTAATATTAGTATTTTTATTGCAGATAATTCCATAAAACTTTACACACGTTATTTCTACGATAAAAGGATAAACTGTAGTGAAAAATATAAGCCCCCATACAAATATCTTCACGAAATATGGTTCCATGGTCTATAAATGCCTACAGAACTGCAGTATCCATACAAAATTCAGCAGAAATAAGTTTCGTGCTAAAATAAATCACAACACTTATTTTTTTGGGGATCGGCCCATATTTGACCATAGCCCCCATATAAAGTTCACTTCCGAAAATCACTTAAATAAGCATAAATATCTTATAAATATCGCTATTAAGTTGAAATTCGTCATAAGTAATTCCCATACATAAGGACTGAGATCGTAAAATTCTTGATCAAGTTACCTTTGTAAAGCATGTCAGTTATTATTTTTAATGTCAACTATGTTCATTTGTTGTGAATCTGATTAAAATGAGTGACTAGACAAAAGTGCGTACTAAAATTGTTAAATATTTTCAACAAAACCCAACATGGTCCTACAAAAAGTTGGCCAAACAATCAAAGGTCTGCTATCAACTTTTTCCAATATTATTAAAGAGTACCGGGAAAACTTGTCCGTTGATATAAATCCTGGTTCAGGTAGAAGGAATGGTCCACATGATGTTTCTAAAGCCAAAAAAATAGAAAGCATTTTCAAAAAAGATCCCAACACTTCCGGTAGGAAAGCATTCCGGTTAGGTCTGTACTCGGACTATTTGGTACAAAAAGTTAAAGCCAATGAAGGTTTAAAAGCATACCAGAATCAAAAAGTTCCTGACAGGAACTCTGCTAAAAATTTAGAGGCCAAAGACAGAGCATGGAAATTGAAGTCAAATTTTATACAAACAAATATACCTGCTGCATAATGGATGACAAAATGTACGTATGGAAAATTTTTGGCAACTGCTGGGTCAATTTTTTTACGTTGCAGATGCTCGAGGGATTGTTGAAGAAAAGTTTAGGACGCAAAAGCAGACAAAATTTCCCAAAACCTTCTTGGTATGGCATGCAATATGCTGTTGCGGAAAAAAGCCAAACATTTATTACAAAGGGCTCTATAAATACCGAAATTTACATCAAGGAATGTTTACAAAAAAGGCTTCTTCCATTCATAAGACTTCTTAATGTGTCCACTTATTTTTGGCCTGATTTGGCACCCTGACACTATGGTAAGAAAGGTCTTGAGTGGTAAAAGAACAATAATGTGGTATTTG
Organism: Calliphora vomitoria; assembly: GCA_942486065.2. Classification (NCBI taxonomy): domain Eukaryota; kingdom Metazoa; phylum Arthropoda; class Insecta; order Diptera; family Calliphoridae; genus Calliphora; species Calliphora vomitoria. The sequence goes on from OW818031.2 coordinate 93,227,505, forward strand.
TACCAAGAGAGGCAAATTCTCCAAACTGCCTGGAGCTAAGGCCAGTAGAGACATATTGGGCTCATGTTAAAAGAGAATTGAAGAGCACAAAAAAAGGTGTCCAAAAGTGTGGTAGATTTTAAACGGAGATGGACAACCTATTCGAACAAAGTGACAGAAATCACTATAAAATCCATAATGGAAGGGTTTCCGAAAAAGGTTCAAAATTTCATCATTAGTGATTAGTAATTATATAAAATGTGTTTACATTTCAAATAAACTATCTTCTGCGTAAACTAGTTTTTCTAACAAACGTTATATTATTACAATTGTTATATCATCATATTTAGGTGGAGGGTAGTTAAGATTCGGCACGGCCGAATATAGTACTCTTACTTGTTTTGTTTTTAAATTTCGTTTAACCCTCCGACGGTTGAATCATCCGTTGCCCTTATACGAAGTCAGGGTCCACGGGACCTATTTCTATTTGTATGGAATTTTATATGAAAACGCATTTTTTTACATTTTTTTTTTTTGTTTTGATTTATTATTATTTACTAATTACTTATACATGTATAATGAATATTAGAAAAAAATTTAAGGAACACGTTTGTGATGTGTTCAAACAATAAAACAAGCCAAAAGACAGCGCATTTATTAACGATTTCTTGAAATTTCAGTACAAGGTCCCAGCGGACCTTTTCACACGTTCCCGTACTAAACACATTTAAATCTCAATAGAAACTAAACTATTGGTCTGATCGCTTTCTCTTCTAGATAAAATTTCCTTGGAATACATGTGGGGGCGGGTATACTTCCCATGGACCATCAAGGAGTAATTTCAGTTTGAAAATGAAGAACGTCCCCAGGGACCTTCTCGCCGGAGGGTTAAACAAATTTGAAAATTAAAAAATTGGGATCTGAGATATGCATGAAATTGTATGATTTTCTTTTTGTGCAGTTAAGTATAATAGGTAAAAGATGTCAAGAATATCCTTAATTTTACATTAAATGAAATATAAAAACTATTTTTAATTTTTTGAAAATATTGCTGCTTAGACCCAAAACATGAAACTTCAATTAAAATGAGCAATCTCTAAATGTTATCTGATTTTGATCAAATGTTCAGCATTCGGTTTTTAGATGACATAGTAATATTAAAGACCTTGGGAGCATCAAAAATGCAAAATAAGGTTAACCCTACTATAAATACATGTATGTACTTAATACGTGTGAACATAAGTAAAAAATACTATTTTAAACAGTGGAGGTGTAGAGTTTAGAAATAATGGAAGATCAATGTTATTTGCCAGCATCTAATCCCAGTAAATATCACTTTGCACTCCATGTACTAAAGTTGCATACGACTAGAAGGTGAAGTCATAAAACACTATTTGTACTTCGTTTAATATTTTCTAACTACAGAGAACTAGTTGAGTCAGTGAAAGCAAATTAGCATTTTGACTCATTAAGCCATGCGTTTCCTTTCATTTTTCTAATGGTTGTATGTGTGAAATGGATGTATATATGTATGTAAGTAAATATGTAATTCAATGTAAGTTATCATATTGTATGGGAATGAATAAGCTTACAACTACATATGTAGTAAGTTGAAACGAGCACATACAAATGTGGTATTTATATCAATGTATATATGAGTAGCTGTGTGTATTTGACTTTGTATACATTTGCCAAAATGAAATTCTTAGGCATTTACTAGTACCTTATTTACAGCAAGAAAAAACAAACATTATTTATATATATGTAAATATATGGTAAAATCTCAGAATTTTTTAATAAAAAATTTTTAAGACATTTACGGATACATGTCCGAAATAAATTGTCGAATATAAATTTCTTAATATTTAACATAACATAACATTTTGCCTTGTTTAATTTATCCACGGGTTACGCGAAAAAAGAAACTTACAAAACATTTTCATACCCACCGTAAAAAAAGATGGGGGTTATACTTATTTTGTCATTCCGTTTATAACACATCGAAGTATTCATCGTTTAAAACACGATAGGACCCAAATTAAAGGAGGGAGCACGCTGAAATTTTCCACCAATACTTTCTGTTGATAAGGTATGATTTGTATTGAAAATTAACAATATCGGTTCACTATTTCACATAGTCAGTGTAAATAATACCGCAATATTCGCATATATCGTACGGAAGTCACTAAAGATATTTACAGATGATTCATGTGAAAATATTCTGGGATTTAACCATATATGTATGTATGAATGAATGTATTTACCAAAATTAAAAAAAAGAAAAAATGTTGTGTTTAGTAAAATATGAGAAGAGGTACAAAAAATACATAAAACATCTTTTATTTTGTTGTTTTTTACTTTTTTTATTTTTCTAGTTTTTATACTACTTATTCCTGTGTACTCGTATCTAATCTGTGAAACGATACTCCTCTCTAGAGTGTGAGCGTGTTTGTCTGTTATTTTATTCTCTTATGTTAACATGATTTCATTTTTGTTCTTCTTGTTGTTTTTATTATATTTTCGTGTTTTCTATAGTAAGTAAGTATATGTGTATTTTTATAATAAAATCTGGGTCAAGTTATAAAACAAATACATATATATGTATGTAGACTAGGGCGGCCCTTATTCTGAACTTTTTGGGGTTAAATAAGCTCTCCGGCATCTAAAAACTAAGGGCAGAAAATCGTATAACGTTTAGAGATTCCATATTTTATTTGAAGTTTGGAGTTTTGGATCAAAAGAAATTAATAATTAAATATCCAAAAAATTTCATTTCAAAATAGTTCTTGTATTTCATTTACCCATAGATGTATAAATATACAATATATACAAATTTTGTGACATCGATATCCCATTATAATTTGATGCCAAAAAATAAAATATCAAGTGTATTTAAAATTCAAAATTTTACACTTGCAAAAACTTTTTTTGAACGAAATTTAAAAAAATAGCTTTTGATTTAATAAATGCTGTAACAGCTGTACATGGCAGATTTCGAGGAAATTTAGTTTTTGGTTCCAAATTTGTTAAAATTTTTTTATTAAATTTAGAAATTTACTAACACATATGGGCAATTCCATGTCATCGTACGTGACATTTATACGCCTATAGAGTGGAATAGATTTTGCAAAAATAAGAGTATTTGAAAAATAATTTGGTCTTTATGTTCTATTCAGAGGGTACTATATTTTAATAAAATAATAAGTTCTTTCGAAACATTGGTGTTCAGATTATCGAGCGAAATATGTGTATATCGACGTGACATAAAACGGAAGTAATTTTGAGTTACATGTAAAAATATGCTGAAATTTGCGAATCGTGAGAGGCGTTATGCTTTCATTTAGTTTCATACACTAAATCAAATATTTTTCCTTTACAATCCGTCGTATTTAAATAAAAATAATCTTTGGGTGATTTTATAATAAATTAAATTTAATATCGTACGTGACAGATTTTTTACTATTATTTTTGCACTTAAAATGTTGTAGTAATAAGCTCTAAATACTTTCACATACTTAGTAACATATTAGTGTTTTCTCCTATTCAAATCATCTTGAAAAAAAGTTTTAATGGTTTTTGTTTTTTCAGTCGTGGTTGTCATTCTCCTGGAATTGCCCATATGAGCATTTCCAGCGAAAAGTCCACCTAGACCGAAAAATTAAAAGTTAGTCTATTCAAATCAAATTTCGCTCCTAATAAGTTTTATATATACGGTATTCATGGCACCTAATTTAATGATGATCGGTCCATAATTAATCATAGCTCCCATATAAGGCCCGGTTCCGAAAACACTTTTTACGAGCATAAATCTCTTAAAAATGTTGGTATTCACATAAAATTCAACAGAAATAAGTTTCATATAGACATAAATTACGCGACTTAACTTCATTGCGATCGGTTCATAATTGGTCATAGCTCCTATATAACGCCAACTTCCGAAAATAATTTACGAAAATAAATTATTAAAATTAAAAAAAAAATGTTTCTCAGTGTGGGGTATTATATGGTCATGCTTGACCAACCATAACTTCTAATTTGTTTTCTTTTTCTTATTTCTTAACCAAAAAATATAGCAAATGGAAATTTAAATAACGTAACTACATGTAACATCACGTCAATACTAAGGCTAACAAATAAAACACGAGGAAAGATTTTTAAATTTTATAATTAGGAAAATAAATTTATATTATTCCAAATCCTACAAAAATTCTTACCCAATTCGCAGAGATATGCAATTTTGTAATACTTCTGTTTATGGTAACGTCACTTAATCGCATATATTTGCTAATATCTTCAACTCCTTATTGCAATATTTTTTCTGAATACTTTTTCATTATTTTATTCAACATTTAGTCGTACTAATGTCACGTCACGCCATAATGGAAATGTCCATATATAAAAATGGCTTTAGACGATCACATTTTAGGAAACACTTGTGGGACGGTAACAAAAATAAAATCCAATCCACTTGTAGAAGGTTTATTTAAAAAATGTTCATATAAACATAACATATTGAAAAAATACACACTTTAATATGATACTGTCGTAAAATGAGATCGTCTAATGCCAATTTTAGTTATGCGTTAGTAATTTTAAATTTCCAAGCTTTACACGATCAATTACAATAATCTTCGCTTTACCAATACCCACCCGGGTGACCTTTTTTTTTAATATTGTATCGGTTTAAATTAAATTTAGACTCACTGAAAAAATTTTAGAGTTCTCTAGAATTTAATAAAAACATGATAAAATTTCTAATTTTGAATGAGGTTTTTTACGATTTTTTAAAATTTAGTTCGTCGCTATAAAAATATGTATAGAAGTGTTTTTTATTGCTTTAACATAGTAAGAGAGCAATAAATGTGTATATAAGATACGAATCATAGTCGGCCGTAAAGAGAGAAGCTTCATATGTGATTATATTGGACATAGAATAAAATATTCATAGAAGCGTTGCTGGAGGCAAAAATCTAAACCTGCAGTCAAAAACCTTGCAACTACAAAATACATGTTTATCAATGTATTTTGTTGTTGTATCAATCAGTCATAAAATTTGGGAGAGCGAAAATATCTTTAATATATTTTTTGATATGATCGTATTTTTTGATACTATTTCATATTGCAAATTACCATTACCAAATTTTCAGTATTTTATCACAATCAGAACGATTTGCTGTTAACTAACTATTTTCTGTTGCAAATCATGTGTATGACTGTATTTTATCTAGTGCTTAACAGTATTTTATAACCAAAATCTTCTTTGTTTTTAGTAACTTTTTAAGTGACTGATGGTATGTATTCATGTAAAGGGTTTTTTAACAAGAACTTTGTTTTCTAAAACATTATTGTATTACGAATGAATTGAGCGAATCTACGGCAATGTGAATGGTCAACTTAAGGTTTTTGTTAAATATTCACCGTCTTGTCTCAGTGATGCCGTTTGGTTAAATTTGTTATCGTAACTTTTCAAGCCTCTAAGTGACATGTATAATTTTCTAGATTTGAACCTTATTTTCGTAACTTTTCAGCCCTGTAGCTAAATAGAGTACTATATGAATGTTTCCATCAGACAGACTCTGGAAATGCGAAAGATCTAAGTAATGTGCTCTTGAGTTGTATAATCAGCGTTGCCACACATAAAAAAACCAAACAAATTTAAAATATTTGTGAAACGCTATATCGATTCGTTCCCTAAATTTACAGTTAACTTATAATTGTATTAACTGTTATAATTCTTTTATGAAATTATACTTAAAAAGAAAATTATTTAAAAAAAATTGTATGTGTTTTATAATTATTCCTAAATGTTTCATCTTTCCGATCTTATATGACTAACAAAATTTCATATTTCTTATAATTGAAAATCCACAAATAAAGATCATTAGAATTTAAATGTTTGTATAGCTCTTTCTTCACCATTGCACAATGGGGCAGAATCAAAATTTTTTGGAAATAAATCTGGCATTTCTAAACGGCTGGTCCGATCGGGATAAAATTGGGTGTAGACATGGGTGTAGCCAAGGCGTATTCTAGTTTAAGTTATTAAAATGGACCCTACAAATGCTCCAGGGGCAGCGCTATGGACACGTGCCATTTTTGTTTCCCATCCGATTTCAAAGATTTGTATGTTTTTGGGAAGCGCTCGGTTTTTTAATAACTTAAACTCAAATACTCCTTGGCTACGCCCGTGTCAAATTTTATCCCGATCGGACAAGCCGTTTAGAAATGCCAGATTTATTTCCAAAAAATTTTGATTCTGCCCCACTGTGCATTGTCATATATAATTATTTTTAATATTGGGAATTACTCAATAGTTCGAATAATTTTAAACTATCACGAGCATTTCTGATACAGCATTGTAAGACACTTTCAAAAACCTTTCACATGATACCAATATTTCATATGTGTCCTCTGCGAGAAATATGATAACTATCATTAATTCTTTAAAAGGATCTTTTTATCATTTGATCCAACTCACCAAATATTGACAAACATTTTTATAAATGGTCTCCTCAAATAAACCATCCTTTCATTTTAGTTGAGAACATCAATAACTTATTTCTTATCCACACAAACTGGCCACCCTTATGTATATGTATTTAGTTATGTACTAGTACATAAGTATAAATGTAAGAATTTAACTTATGTACCCAGTAAACATTAGTTGCCCAGGTATCAGAATTTTCGGAAAATATGTATACCAGAAAATTAACCGGCTTATCTGATTTTTCTTTCCGACACTTGACAGAATAGTCTGCAGTAAGAAAACAATTTGTAGTTTATTTTTCCTGATGTGTATTTGAAATGTCATAGAAATATCGAAAGTCTTATTAGAATTTTGTGCGGTATCAATCGGACATGTCTAAAATTCTTTTAGAATTTCCCTAGGCATTTACCACAGAACACGTACATAATTCTGTCAGACAAGACTGAAAAATTTACGAATTTCGCCCGACAAAGAGTTACGATTTATTGTCACCCACTCATACCAATTTCGGTAAATTGTCGTATCGACTTCGGATACGCAATCTGTAATTTGTGCAGAATGTAGGTACTTTGTGCAGAATTGTAGGTAAAAATTGTTTACTGTGTATGTATCTTACTGTAATATAAGATAAAAAATTATATAAAATTTCTGTTTGTATTTGTACATACTTATGTACGTATGACTGTATCTGTGTGTTTGCTGTAAGCCTGTGAATGTTGGCTTATATAGGGAGTGTGTGTTTAACTCTCTAACTTATCCCATGTTATTATAACTCTCTCTACTCGTATATGTTCTAGTCATAAAATAGTTAAACAAATCACAACTTCTTTACACAACTGGACAATGTCAATTTTCTTTCAGGACACGCACATCATTTGATATTTCCGACAAAACAACACGAGGAAGATCCCATAATAAATCCTCATTTCTAAGCATACGAATAAATATACTTAAACGAAATCACTGTAATACAAATGCGAGCATTAATGGTGCTCATACTACACCTAATACTCAAAGGAATTGGGATAAAAACCACTTCAAAATAAAAACAACTTTTGGTTTTGCAATAAAAATACAGTAATTTTGATATTTAAATTGGAGGATTTTCAATATTAAGTATTCTGACAAAAAGTGTCAAACCAGGTTTAAATGAACTTCTTATAAGTATCTCAACTAGCGATAGAAATCGTATGAGTTGATAATCACTACTAATGATATGGGCCTGGACAGCAAGTTATATATATGGGGCATTTCACGTCAAGTGAACCAACTTTTGAAATCGATATCTTCCGATCGGCATGAAATTTGCACCAATGTTAGTTCTATTGGATAGTAATTCGGACACAATTTTTCAACAAGATCGATCAAGAACTCTCTGAGTTATAGGAGGTCAAAATTTGACATTTTGGCCAAACAGGAGTTTTTTGTTATCCATATAACTTATTACCTATTGTTCTTAGCAAAATGTGTCCCAAATAATTTAGATAGCTATTTATGCAATCTTCCGAAAAAAAAATTTAAAAAAATAAATAAAATATTTTTGACTTTTTTTTTAAAAAATCAAAAATATTTTTGACTTTTTTTTCAAAATGGGCCCTTTTAATTTTTTTTTTTTATTTTTTTTAAGAAAGCTCAGGTCTTTTCCTAAGCGACCTATATGGTCGCTTAGTGGGATGCGAGTGGGATATCTATCAAAAAAAATATTTTGTAACTCAAGATATGAAATTTTTTGACTTTTTTTGCAAAATCAAAAACTTTGTTGACTTTTTTTAAAAAAATGGACCCATTTTTTAATTTTTTTTTTTTTGCTCAGAAGAAAGCTTATATGTTTTTCTTTAACACCTTTTTTGTCGCTTAGTGGGATGCGAGTGGGATATCTATCAAAAAAATGTTTTGTAACTCAAGACATAACATTTTTTACTTTTTTTTTTGCAAAATCAAAAACTTTTTTGACTTTTTTTTCCAAAATGGACCCTTTTTTAATTATTTTTTTTTCTCAAAAGAAAGCTTAGGTCTTTTCCTTTAAAACCTTTTTAGTCGCTTAGTGGGATGCGAGTGGGATATCTATCAAAATAAATATTTTGTAACTCAAGACAAAGGTTTTTAAATTTTTAGGATATGCACTATTTTGATTTTTTTCATATTTGTGTGTAAACCTTAAAAATTAAACTTACGCGGAGAAACTAGACACATTAGCCTTTCCGATGGTATGTAACAACCTAACTAAAATTTCATAGCCTCGATACTGTAATACCCATAATATGTTAACCTCAGGAATAAAAATCACTTTTTATACCCTACACCACCATAGTGGCGAGGGTATATTAAATTTTTGCAGATGTTTGTAATACCCAAAAATATTAGTCTAGCCCACCTTAAAGTATACCGATCGACTCAGAATCGCTTTCTGAGTCGACTAAACGATGTCCGTCCGTCCGTCTGGCTGGCTGGTTGTCCATGTAAACCTTGTGCACAGAGTACAGGTCGCAATTTTGAAGATATTTCGATAAAATTTGGTACATATAATTTGTTCGGCCCAAGGATCAAGCCTATTGAAACTGGCTGAAATCGGTCCATTATTTCACCTAGCCCCCATACAAATGTCCTCCTGAAAGTGGACTTTATCGGTCACAAATGTTTAATTTATATAGGTATCTACACAATTTTTTCTCCAAATAAGTTTTATATATACGGAATTCATGTCACCAAATTTTATTATGATCGGTCCATAATTAGTCATAGCTCCCATATAAGGCCTGCTTCCGATAATCACTTTAACGAACATAAATCTCCTAAAAATGTTGGTATACACATAAAATACAACATAAATAACTTTCATATAGACATTAATAACACCACCTAATTTCATGATGATCGGTCCATAATTTGACATAGCTCCCATATAAGGTCCACTTCCAAAAATCGCTCACGAATATAAATTATTGCGCTGAAAACTACTTATAGGATTGAATAAAAAAGCCGCAAGATGCAAAACTCAGACAAATGTTGGGGGCGGAAAATTAATAGCGGTCGGCCTCACATTGGACCCCTCCAGTGGCTATTATCGGTCAGTTGTAGTGGTTTTTTTTAAGGTTTGAAATATGAAAATATGAAAAAAATCAATTTAAAAACCTTTGTCTTGAGTTACAAAACATTTATTTTTATAGTTATCCCACTCGCATCCCACTAAGCGACCATAAAGGTTTTAAAGGAAAAGACCTAAGCTTTCTTTTGAGAAAAAAATAAAGAAATAAAAAAGGGTCCATTTTGGAAAAAAAGTCAAAAAAGTTTTTGATTTTGCAAAAAAAAAAGTAAAAAATTTTATGTCTTGAGTTACAAAACATTTTTTTGATAGATATCCCACTCGCATCCCACTAAGCGACAAAAAAGGTGTTAAAGAAAAACATATAAGCTTTCTTCTGAGCAAAAAAAAAAAATTAAAAAATGGGTCCATTTTTTTAAAAAAAGTCAACAAAGTTTTTGATTTTGCAAAAAAAGTAAAAAAATTTCATATCTTGAGTTACAAAATAATTTTTTTGATAGATATCCCACTCGCATCCCACTAAGCGACCATATAGGTCGCTTAGGAAAAGACCTGAGCTTTCTTAAAAAAATAAAAAAAAAAAAATAAAAAGGGCCCATTTTGAAAAAAAAGTCAAAAATATTTTTGATTTTTTAAAAAAAAAGTCAAAAATATTTTATTTATTTTTTTTAATTTTTTTTTTCGGAAGATTGCATAAATAGCTATCTAAATTATTTGGGACACATTTTGCTAAGAACAATAGGTAATAAGTTATATGGATAACAAAAAACTCCTGTTTGGCCAAAATGTCAAATTTTGACCTCCTATAACTCAGAGAGTTCTTGACCGATCTTGTTGAAAAATTGTGTCCGAATTACTATCCAATAGAACTAACATTGGTGCAAATTTCATCCCGATCGGAAGACATCGATTTCAAAAGTTGGTTCACTTGACGTGAAATGCCCCATATTTTTAAATATGCACACTAGACCAGCCCTTGAAAAATATATTTGCTTTGGATAACATGAACCCGTTTCGGAAATCTATTAAAAGTTGTGAAATAGAGTAAACAATGCTACTTATTTTGATTTCAATAATAATGTTGCTTTTTAAATAACACTTTAAATGTTTGAAATAAATTGCATCTTTCAAATGTTAAAAATAGTTTCTAAAAAAAATTAAAATTCTATCATTGTTTACCCAATTTTACAACTTTTGATCGACTTCCAGCACGGGTTCTCGTTTTCCCCAAATTTTACATCCAAAGCAAATTTATAATTTAAGAGCTAGTCTAATATACATATACTCTATATTCATTCACTTATTTTTATCTCTGTATAAATCTAGTCCTTATTTGTATAAATTATGTATTTCAAATATATTAGAATGATATGAATATAAATGAAACAAAAACAATACACTCTCTCGAGAATATGTTTACATAGTGAATTCATTAGCAATATATTATTACTACTACTTATTATACAAGGTTAAAGGTCATGATTGTTTCGCTTGTTAGTCTCAGTAATGGTCACAGAGAAATAATTTGGAATTTATGTTCCTTTCATAGGGTACTATATTTAAAAACAATTAAGAAACTATGGTCGGCCAAGTGACCATATAATACCCTACACTGAATAAATGAGTAAAAACATTTTTCTTTTAACTTTCAATAGTTTATTTTCGTGAGGGATTTTCGTAAGTGACCCTTATATGAGCAATTATGGACCGATCGCCTTGAAATTAGGTCGTGTGATTTATGTCTATATGAAACTTATTTCTGTTGGATTCTACCAACACTTTTATGATACTTATTATACTCGTTAAAGTAATTTTCGAAAGTGGTTCTTATATGAGCAATTCCACGAGAATGATTATCACGACTGAAAAAACAAAAACCCTTAAAACTTTTTTTCAAGATGATTTGAACAGGAGAGAACACTAAACTGTTACTATGTGAAAGTATTTAGAACTTATTACAACATTTTAAGAGCAAAAATAATAGTTAAAACTAACTATATTTAATTTTTTAATTTAAAAAATTAAAAAAAAACTAAGCTCCCAATTAGCATGTAGTATGAAATTAATTTGACTCTGATTGTTTTTTTGCTATTAGTTCTTGTATATATATATTTACAGAATATATATTGTTTTATTATAAGAGAAAAATCTGTCACGTACGGTATGTCAAGTACGATATTAAATTTTATTTATTATAAAATCATCCAAAGATTATTTTTATTTAAGTATGACGGATTTTGATGGAAAAATATTTGGTTTAGTGTAAGAAATTAAAAGAAAACGTAACTCCTCTCACGATTGGCAAATCATTTCATATTTTTCATGTACCTCAAAATTACTTCCGTTTTATGTCACGTACGATATGCTTTAATTTCGCTCTATATTTTGGACAACAATGTTTCGAGAGAATTTATTATTTTTTTAAAATATAGAACACTCTGAATGGAACATAAAGACCAAATTCTTATTTAGATACTATTATTTTTGCAAAATCTATTCCACTCTATAGGCGTACAAATGTCACGATATGGAATTGCCCATATGAGAGTTATGACTAATTATGGACCGATCATCATAGAATTTTGTTACATGACTTCCGTTTATATAAAACTTATTTGGAGCGAAAATTGAGTAGATACTTGTATAAACATTTATGTAGAGTTTCCAAAAAAACGAAGAATTTCAAAACCGCGGTCTCGGTTTAAAAAAATTGAAAGCCGATCGGTTTTGTGATAATTTATTAACTATTAAATCAGTTGATAATATAGGAAATGCTAACAAATTTAAAGTTCTGACTTGACTAGTGTTCAAGAGGATAAAGGAAAATTGGTACTTTTTCTTTTAATGGTACCTTTTTAATATGTTAAATTAGTTAGCTTATATACATTAAAGTTGGCTAATATGCTTCTCATGCAGGTACTTTTCCGAACTAATAGTACTTTTTGAATATTTTATAAAGATGGACCTAGAAACGCGAATTCAAAAGGGATAATTAATGTTATTATTTCTTTTTTTTTGAGTATTTTATAATAATAAACCTTAAAATTGAAAACTAGACACAAATGATTCTGAATGAATTAGAATTCACAAATGGTGATTATAGTGGTACCTCTTTTTTTTGTATTTTCTATAATAATGGACACAGAAATATGATATTAGACATTCGTGATGCTGAGTAAGAATACAAATTGCGGATCTTTATGGTACTGTTTTTATTCTAATAATACGTTTAGAATGAGCTAGAATCCACATTACAATGAATAAATAAACATGATACTAGAGATATTTTCCTGAATTAGTATTCATTTACAAAGGGAGACTTAATAGTACCATTTCGTCTTCCAATTGGGGTGGCGAAGCTCACCGGGACAGCTAGTACTCCATACTTTTATTGGATATTTGAAAAAAAATTTTGCATTATTTTCCCTGCGAAAGGTAGCCTGCTACATCATCTGAAGCATTTATTGTAATACAATTTAAAAAGTTTTAAACAAAAAAAATGTTAATAATTGGATGAAAAAGTTTGTTTCTCATTTCTAAATTTTGAATTTTCTACTGAAAATAGATTAAAAGTAAAAACCGAAGAATAATTGTCGGTTTCGGTTTTAGGGCTTGAAAAACCGCGGTTTCGGTTAAAACCGAACTGGAAACTCTACATTTATGACCGATTAACTCCTATTTCAGGATGACATTTGTATGGGGGCTAGGTGAAATAATGGACCGATTTCAGCCAGTATGAATTGATCGAAATATCTTCAAAATTGCATCCTGTACTCTGCGCACAAGTTTTACATGGACAGCCAGCCAGTCATCCAGTCAGACGGATGGTTGTCTTTCAAAAGAGAATAAATTTATACTCAGTTCAGAATTGTTTACACAACTCTGGGGTGCACTTAAAAGTGTTTACATCACTATTATAGGTGGAAAAAATTAGAAAATCCCGTTTTGAGTTCATCTTAAGGGCTTTATTTTATAAAACGAAGCGTTCAGAAACGTGAGCAATTGTTATGAAGAATACTGGAAAAAATGTTTTAAACTTGAATATTTTATATACAAAATTTGTTTAACGTTTGTCGTTGCGTTTTATATAATGAGGCCCTAAGTCTTAATGGCAACTGGTCACACTATTTGCAACATAAAAAGTCAGAAAAGCGACTCCATCATTTTTTCATTTGCTGAAGCAACTGATGGATGAGATAGTGTTTTTTCTTTGAAACTTAAATATATTGCACAGGATTTTCAAACAATATTTGTTTGTCTGTTTGTGCTTAATAATGTTTTTTTAGTGTAGAAATTCATATTACCAGGGACGGCCATAAGGAGTACTGCAACATGATTCTTGTTGCACAAACTACCGTTAAACGCATTCATTTTAAATTCTAATTTGTTTAATTACATTAAAAAACTCCACTTTAGTAATTATTTACCAACATTTTGCTTAGAAAATAACAGTTATTTCTTGAGTTTTATTTTTTGCTTAAAAAATAAAAGTTGTAATTATTTGTATTTTGATTTAACTAACGCAGGTAAGTTCGATCTTAAATTTGTATTAAATAAACATTCGATTTATTGTCGAAATTATCTCCAGAGTCTGTGCATAAAATCTCATTTGTTAAGATAAATTACAAATAACTGTCATTTTCTAAGCAAAAAGTTAATTGTTAAATAAAACTTATAATTGTTGCGGTCTCTGCATATACTTACAATTTTGCAATAGCGATTTGAATTTAATGGTCTGTAACGACTGCCTGCAGCATTCATCATGTTTATAAACACGTCCATCACTATAAGCTTTTACCTATCAACAATGTTGATAGCATGCAGTTATTAGCATTGTTTATAAATATGGCAACACTAAATGTTCAAGCTGCTAACATTGACATCGAAATCTCTAGAATTCGAACATACTAGTTTGTCCGCTAAGAGCATTGTAGAAGATTCCCTTAAGATGGCGTGTGTATAAATAGTGGCAGAGGTTGCAGTAGTGAGTGAGTTGATCATTGGCGCTGTTAGAGTTAACATTAACTGTCGTGTATATTTAAGTTTGTACATTATATGGTGTGTGTGCATTTCTGCGAATAGATAAACGTGTAAATATAGACTGAGTGACTATTTAGACATTGGAATAAATAAAGAGTTGTTACAAATTTTAAGCTGCTAAAACTGCTTTTTATTTGTAACCAAAAGTATCCGGTTTATTTAAAGAAAATAAACCAACGTCTTCAAAAGGTGAAAACGTAACAATATTATACAATTTGACAAAACTTGTACTATTTCTGAGTATTTCCTAAATTAACTGTTTAATGAAGTTCTGTATCGCAATCGATGATTATTTAAATTTGCAAACTTTAAAAACACATCATTGAATGTACTTCGTAGTGATAATGACTAAAAATACGTTATTTTTATACATACCATAGGTAGCAAGTACTGACAACATAAGTACATATTTAGTGCAAACATTTTATAATTTTTATGTTCCACTTATTTCTACTTGCCACTGAGTGTTGCTCATTATTTATAAGAGTCAGGCAGACATATAATTACAAGTAATGCACGTACATATATCTAAATTTAATCTACCGAATAATGGTTGACAAAGCAGACCACAGACATTTGGTAATATCATTGTAACTAAGACCCCGCACAAAACTCTCTGGGGTAAAACTACCAGCCACACGATGTTAAAAAATGTGTGGTGGTGGACTACTACGAACATTTAAACTCGTCATGAGTGTATTTGTTTTAATTTTGAGTTCGTTTTTTTACTTTTACTAGTTTTTTTTTTTTTTTGTTTGTTTTTATTATAAGTTTGTTACATTTTTTATTTTCATTATTACTCGTATAGTTACTCGTATGTGTACAATATGTGATTGTTTGTTCATGTATGCATATGTTTTTCTCTATTATTTTTTTCTTTCTTTTTTTTTTGTGGTTTTGCACAAGGTAATGTTGTATGTCCTTAGGTGTCCTTGTGATAATACCATTTTAACCATACACTCTCATGTTATTGTACAATATTGTATTAGTATAGACTGTATTTTAGCTTGTATTTATTTTACTCACTCTGTGTTTATTTACTAACCTCCCGTTAAAAAATATCCTAGCAGTTTTACATTAAGTCAATGTGGTCCCTTTTACTTTATACTAAGTAGTTTTCAGTTTTAGAATAATGTATAGAAATAAAATCAATTGATAATATAGAAAAATGCTATAAAATACAAATACATTTATTAGTACTGTCAAATTTTACTACACAGAGAAAACAGATTCGTGATAGCAACCGAATTTGTCGCCAATCGAATGATTCTACCTTAGTAACCGAATTTTACACTTGTGGTTATATAAAATAAAATTTTTCTTAAAACTATAAGTGGACATTTCATCTTTAATCTTTTTTAAATTTAGTGCTCGAAAAATAGGATTTTTGACATCCTCTGTGCGTAGGTGAGAGTAAAGACCATTCATCGTACCACTATGTACTTCATCGGGTCAGATATTCTTTTAAATGGACTTCAAACCATAAAAAATCTGCAAAAAAAATTATTTGAAATGAATAAATAAAATATTTGATTTGCATAAAAAAAATAAAAGCTAAGTAGTTCATCAGTCTAAAAAAAAATTTTATCATAAATACGGACAAAAAATTAGTTTTAAGATTTTTACGAAAAACACCAAAAATATATTAAAAAACTGAGTGAATTTACCCAGTAACCATTTTAATATTTTTTCCATACACATGGTAAAATTGATATATTCGTGACAGTAGATAACACACATAGTAACTCTGTTAACTCAGATTTTCTTGATCGGGTCACATGTCCTTTTAAATAGATGTTTACTTAACGAAAATTAACATTTCTATTAGGTGAACTTACACAAATTGAAATTTTAAGTTCTTATAGGAACTGTAGAGATGCTATCATTATCTGCACTCTGATTTTAAAAGTTCTCTTTGAGATTTAACTTATTCAGACTTTTTAATCGTTTAATAATATTTGGTCAATTCACAAGTTATCTTATCAGTCATAATGTCATAATATATCACGACTCGGCGGCTCGGCTTAACCGACTCCTAGGCATTCGGCGTTGGTCTCTGCTGGTTGGTTACGATAACACAATAAACATAGCATAGAAAGTAATATTATTTAAGGACATTTTTTGCTTGAAAAGCAATAAGAGACCTTCTGAATTGGTCAATTAAATACATTATTGAATTTTGAACGATTATTTGAAAATTTTTACTGGTTCCTGTCTTTATAAGTATTAAAAAATTTTTTTAATACTTACTTTCAATTTTTTAATAGTAATAGTCACGTAGCTAATTATGTAACCAGTGCTGACATTAAACGATATATAAAATCGGGACAATTATCCACAACTGCTGGGATGTTTGATTGTATGTATTTGTTTTAAATGGATTTTTTTGTTTTGTGTATGTGTGTATTAGTGTAAAGAGTTTTTTCCAATTCAAAGGTAAAAATCATTTTTTACAAGTACATGACGGTTTAAAAAGCACTTTAAGTTTGATTTCCATTATTTTTCTTGTATTTTGTTTTTACCTTTTTTTTTTAGTTTTGGGCGAAGTATAGAAAAAGAAACCAAAACTAAAATAGAAAATCTCTTTTTTCCATTTTGTTTGTTTATTTTTTGGAAGCGGAATTTTAAATGAGTTTCTTCAGTACGATAAACTTGTCCTTGCTTTTGTTTTTTTTTTTTTCTTTTCTTAAAAAAAAACTATTTTGGTATGGTGGTACGAGTCATACATTGTTATATTCTCTCATTATTATTTTCTTTTAGTTTTTTTTTATTGTAGAAGTTAAAATAATCGATGGTTTTGATTGTTTCATTTTACTGGCATTTTTTTCTTTAATTTGTTGCTAAAAGAATTTTGCATGTTGATGAAAGAATTTACAGTGTTAAATATCTCAGTTTTTCAAAATTGCCCACTAACTAACGAAGAATGGCATATGTTGGAGAGGGAAAATTCATGTTAAATTGAAATTTTATTTAAAAACGTAGTTGATACAAGTCAAATAATTAATTTAAATGTTAAATATGACGTGACTGACAATGAGCAAACGAACAAAAACACATACATACATATATATGCAAATATAGTCACATTAAATATAAATATAATTAATTTAAATTTAACAAGTGCACTTGATCCTCTGTAATTGTAATATAATACTCGTACTTACAGCAAATTTCCCAAATGTATTTATTGTTGAAATTCTAACGACCTTAAATTCTTAGGGCTGAATACGATAAATGAATAAATTGAATTTAAAAATGAATTTGAAATTATTTCAGTTATGTTATATTTTATATGGATTTAGGATCTGTTTATTTAGTCGAAATTAACGTTACCAAATAGTAGTAATCATCCCATGACCTCTGTGTAATTTGAGAATATTTATTATTTGACCTTTTGAGAGACTTTTGATAACCTATTCAGTTACCAATTTATAGCCAAATATCTCTATTCATGCAAAGCATTGTGTGGGAACTAGGAAAATATGTTACGGGAGGGAGGAAAGAGGACATATGATTTGAACCTTCCTACATTGAAAATGGCAGGAAACACTTCAGCGGGAAGTTTGTTCCACATTCGTACAGTACTGTTAAAGAACGAATTTTCCCTGTAGTGTGTTGTGTGGTCCACTGGCCAATCGACCACAAAGAGATGTGTTCTTGATGAAAAACGTGTATTCCGTAAAAAGTTGCGGGTATCTGGAACAAGTTCCCTAATTTCATCAGAACACATTCCATTGTAGTACCGATAGAACAGTGAAACGCAGTTCACATTGCGTTGGACACCCTACTTTCATCAATAATCACCTTTGCCCTCTCCTGTCGAGCGGTCGAGCAGCTCCAAAATAAAATTTGAATCACCGGCCCGGACGAAGCATAGCAAACACAATCGTTTCATATACAATTCAACACAAAGTCAGAAATAAATATAAAATTTAAGAGAATTTCGGTCGTATAATGTATATTTTTTCTTTTCCTTAAAATTTAAGTTAAATTTTTTTAATAATTTGGTTATATCTGACAAAAATTCTATATCTAAACTTTTTTTTATTTTTTTCTTATTTTAAGTTTTTTACATTATGTTTTCTGGGTAGCTCTCTCACCAATACATCTTCATTTTTATTTTTGAACACCACTGGTTTAGACCAGCGGACATTACATTGTATTTTCATGCCCAGAACATCAAGAGCGTCTGATTCCACAATATACACCATCATTAAATACAGATGAAGCAATATTGTCTGTCGTTCGTTTTTGTGTCAACATGAAAAACTGAGTCTTGCGAGCGTTGAAAAGTAATCTATTCGCATGACTCCATTCAGAGATTGTCACAAGATCACGATTAAGGGAATCATTCATGTTTTGTCTCATTGCCCCAATCTCCGACAGGCTTGGTCTATAACTGAATGAATTTGAATGGCAAATGTTGCTGTCATCTGCAAAAGAATAGAAATGAAAAGAAATGTTGGATGTTTGACGTAGAAGGTCATTTAGAAAAATAAGGAATAGAGTAGGAGAAAGAACGGAAAATTGCATTTATCTTGAACTCGTTTGATGAGATCCCATCTATAACAACTCGTATAGTGCGATTTCTGAGAAAGCTCGATATAAATCGAGAGAAGTTATTACCGACACCAAAAGCAATAAGTTTCGATAAAAGTGCACTGTGCCACACTCTATCGAACGCCTTGCAAATATCTAGAGCTACGGTATGAAAACTTCAATACCAGCGCTGGTATGCTATCTGGCCCAGGAGACTTATTTACGTTGAGATTCGATCGTATATCTAAGAAACTACTTATTATGTTAGAGCCATCAAACTTTATATGAGTCCAGGTGTGTCCAAATTGATTAAATATTTGACGAATAAAATTTGATCTTAATGACTTTTATAAGTGGAAACAACGTCTAAACTAAAACTAAATTATTTAAATTAATATCTGTTTAATGGAAAGATAAATATCGATTTTTAAGTGGTCAAGATTAAAAAATTCAACAATATGAATATATTTTATCTTCATTTTCATGTGCATAAATGACTAAACATTTTCGGAATATAAATAGTAGACATGGCACATTTCATACAAAGTGAATAGTGGTTACAGAGTATTTTAAGAACTGTAAATATAAATAAAGTTATTTAAATTTATGTCTATTTTGAATGGGTAGAAAAAACTTGAGCACAAATACTTAATTTCTTTATCTCAAGTTCCACCGTAGAACCCCTCATTTAATTGTGTTACTACTTACTTTGCAAAGCTTTGTAATAAAACTAAAATAGAATATCAAGTGGAGTTAATCCATTTTGTAAATACTTGAACATTTTGTAAAAACTTGAACATTTAAGTAAATACTTAGTTTACCTTTATTTTTTTTCAATTTCTTTTTAGAATGGTGCAATTTTTATGAAGACATAGGATTGATTTCGGAGAACATTCATAATATCGGAATTCTGGATTATTCGACTTATAAAAGGTAAGTCGACTTATAAAAGTTAAATAGTTTGCAAAATGCAACGAAAATGCTATAGTATTTAGAGTGTATCATTTGATTATCAATAAATTCGGTTACTACAACCAAAACTAGCTTCTCTGTATGACAAAAACAAAAAAAATTTATTAAAACAGGGTAATTAAATTAAATCAAATTGACATTTCTTGTTCTTAAAGGTAATATTAAGATGCTTAAGATTAAAACTTCCAAGGATATTAATATTTAGAAACAATAATGACAATAATATTGGTTTATATTTATTTGTATGCATTCTGATTTGAAATAATTCTCTTTCGAAACAAATTTTTAATGGTTTTTTAACGAATTTATCGTTTTATTAATTAAATATTAAAATTGAACAATTATTTTTAATTTTTCCTGGGAATGGAAAATGTCCGAGACATTATGACCCTACATGGAATTCTTGTGTTTATTATCGTCAGAAAGGTTATTAAGAGCTAGTTTCTTACTTGTCAGTTAAACTCAGCTTAACAAGCTGTTATATTAAACCTGAAATATATTTAGCCGGGATTTAACCAATGATTGTGTTTCTCACTACTAGATTACCGTCTGTCAATTTTGTTAGCATTGCCATACTTTTTAGTCAAATCACATGTGCGTTCCTCAATATTTTTCATATAAATATGGCAATACTTTAAATTTTATAAGAAAAAGCAACCGCGTACATAACTTTTTTTGTAAATTTTAATTTTGTAAATAAAAAAGTGACATTAAAGTATATAAAATGTATATTAAAAATTATATTGATGTTAATAAAGCAAATCAAAATAAAGAGCTGCTGTACTGAATTGTTTATTTTATTTGTCAGTTGTTTGTGCTTTGGCATTTTATACTTAGGTTTAACTCGCCAATAATACTCAGTTAAACCTAGATTATATACAAAATAAACAATAGATAAGAAACACACTATTTAGTTTAATTTAGGTTTAAACGAAGAATGTAGATTGTCTTTATCCCAGAAACTAGCTCTAAATGTATAACACTATGAAATTACAAAATAATGCAATATCATGCTCAGGAAGTTGTTAGGCTATTCCGAAAACTAGCCGTCCTAAGAATCATCAGTGCAGAAAATTTACTATATTCATTATAAAGATAAATGTTAAAAATGAGTGTGTGCGTGTGTGTGTGTAAAAAGAAGAATGTTAACGTGAACAACATAGTAATAAAACCAAAATAGTGTATTTTATTGTTGTAGTAACTTTTTGTATGTACGTACATTAGGGTACACCCAAAAAAAATAAGTTGTAGAAGTTCCAACAAACTAAAGTAAAAGTATAATTTATTCTCTAAATTTATGTACTGGGGTTATATTTGGACAGCAGAATTAAAGGATAAAATCTCCTTTTTATTTTTTTTTTGATTTTTTTCATATTTTTCGCAAAGTTCTTTACAAGCCGCATTCAATGCTTTATAAGAAATGTTTGTTCAAAAATATTTAACTTTTGTCATTTTTGGCAAAAATATTAAGTGGCACAGTGGCTCAGGATAGTTTTTCATCGGCCAAAACTCTGTAACTTTTGAACCGTTAGAGATATGCTAGAATTTTTTTATGGACAGATATCTTCTTGTATTTTCTACAGTTTTAATTTCATTAAAATCGGTTGAGAAATTTAAGGTTAAAATTTTGTATAGCATTTAGTATGAAAATGCGATTTTTTTGTTTTTTTAATCAGTTTTACTTATTAAAAAAGTTATCAGCAGATAAAAAAACATTTTAATAATACCCTGGATAATTTTGAGAACAGGTTCCCACTTTATCAAGTATATAACAGATTCCACTAAAACCGGTTTTTAAGGAACCGGTTCCACTAGAATCGGTTGTTTCTGAAAAAAAATTACAATTTTTAAAAGTTTAATCGATAATTGTTTTAAATCTAGCAATAAGATTTATATAAACACCTGTGGTTTTAGATGCTCTTTCAGGATCTGAAAAGAACCTTATATTTTTGGTCTCGAGTCAATGATTTCATAAACACTTGCAATACATAATATCTATGGAAATTTTCGTCAAAATCGGAAATGACAAATTCGACTGCTGTCCACTTTGGGATGGATTATCAAAACGTTGAAAGTTCCTTTCAAATACGTAACAATATTTCATGTTTCATTTGGAAAAAATATCTTAAAAACAGATCATTGATCCATCTCACAAAATACTGGCGCCAAGACATACATTTTGAGAAATGGTCTCCTCAAACAAACTAAACTCCAACTTTAGTTGGGAATATCGAAACCTTATATATCCGCCATACAAGCGGTACCTACCTAATATACATCAATACAAATGTGTGTATGTATAAGTACAATACATATAGTAATCAGCAGGGCAAGGATTTCTATGCAAATGCATGTTTGTAGTCAGTAACTCAAAATCACTTTTGACAATTTATCTTTCCGAATCGAAGAATTTGCAACAAAATGGCATCGATTTGTTGTTGCATATTTTTGCATATTTTGTTATAAATGCATATTTTGCATATTTTTCGTTTAAATGCATATATTTAGCATATTTTTCCATTTTATTGCATAATTAATTTTCTTTTGGACATATTTTTATATCAGTGTACACTGTATATTTGGCAACTCTATTTAATGTTGTAAAAATAGTAAATATATTGACACTAGAATTGTATTGTTGAAAGAAAAAGTGAACTTTTCAAGTTATGAATCGATTTTTTAGCTTTTTGAAATTGTCGACATTTCGAAAAATTTGTTATATCGACTTTTCGACTTTGTTCTCTTTGTGACATATAATATTAAAGCCATTTAGCATTTCTATGCTCAAATTACATCTTTATTTCTGAAAATATTACTAAACTATAGGGATTCAATTCGCTGAATGCACAAGTAAAATTAATTGATGATGCTGCCAATAAAATTAATAATGTAAACGGAGAAATTTCCTACCAAATTAAAACAAAACTAAAGAATATATTACAGAAAAATACTGGATTTCATATAATAAAAAAAAGTTTTGACAATTAGATAGCAATTTTAATGAAGAAAATCAAATTGAAAATGAATATTCTCCAATTGAACTGGCTTCATTTAAATATGCACCTTTAACTTCTGTTGACGTTGAGCGTACATTTTCAATGTATTAAAGCTGCTTTCATCCGAACAGACAAAGTTTTTTTTTTTGGAAATTTAAAAAAAAAAAATTTATTTGTTTATACAAATAGAAATCTAAATTAAGTAATTTTGTAATATGAAAATAAATAACTGACTGATTTTTTTTAATATAAATATTGTATAATTTACATACATACATGCATTTTTTTATTTTTGCTTTGAAAAAATATATTTAAAACCTTTTATGTTCCTTTATATGTACATATATATTGAAAATGTGACCTGAAATTTATATCTGCCTTTTATTAATAAATATATGTCAAATAAAAAACTTGTTTTTATTGCATATTTTTGTCATTTTTAGTGCATATTTTCTCTCTTTATAGTGCATATTATAAGCGCATATTTTTAATTTTTTAGTGCATGAAAATCCTTGCCTTGGTAATCAGCAATTATATATGACCTTAACACATTGAGTCATACCATCCAATCTCTCTATAAATAAGTATATACATTGCTCTTTATGTACTTACATATGTGTTCATGACTATGTGTAGAAATACGTACATAAGTATGTACATGTATGTATTATATGTACGGTGAGGTATATAAATAAAATCCTGAAATAGTTGTTGTTGTGTACTCAATACCCAGTGGAACTGCTCTATTTGTTTTTAAAAACTAGCTTCAAATCTTTTACAAAAGTTTACACCGAAAATCTCTAATTAAAATATGTTGCAATTGTATTTGATTTTGATTGCATTACATTAATCTTTTTTCGTCCTTTCTTGCTAATTCCACTAGCATTTGGTGTGATTTTATAGTATTTTCTATTTAATTAATTTGATTTTACTTTGATCTATGTTGCAATAGTTTTCATTTATGCCTGTTCTATAGAAAATATCCCAAAATTAATAACAGTAATAATTGTGTCAACTAAACACTTTTATCCTTTTACTATTTGTAAATAAGTGGATATTGTTAAGTCTTGTTTTGTTGTTCGAGAAGATTTATAATGGCAATGGTTATTTTTATTTCTTGCCCACAATAAATACATTTTTTATGGAGCCATAACCGCCAAAATGATGCAAGAGCCAAAAATCAAATTTGACAGTGGAAGTTTTTTTTCTAAATCTATGGTTGAGATAAAAATAATATCGTGAAATTAGGTATGCAAGCACTACTATTTCTTAACTATACATCGCATTTCGTTTATTTTATATATCGCACTGGTTCCTCTAAAGAGATTCAACTAAAATTTTAAAAATTTTCACTTTTTGCAAGATGTGGTCATATCTACCCGCCGTAAAAATCTTACATCATTTTCTTTACTCTTTCGCCAAAAAATACAGTCGTATTCGTCTTCAGCTTTCATTGCAATGTATTAAAAAAAACACTTCTGGGTCTCTACTGAAAATTTTTATATATTGATTTAACTCTCTCTAAAGGAACCAGTCCGATATGTCCAAGATAACGAGTATTTATGCCGCTTACGTCTTTTTCGCTGTCATGCTGGTTACTTACTATTTTATTTTAAGGACCTGCTTACGGCCTTATGATTTTATTTAAAAAACAATTTATGTTTTAATTACTTTATTTTTTTAAACTATTTTGTGTAAAGTATATAAAAATTACTTGATAAAAAATAAATTAAAATTAATATTAATATGAAAAACTCTTTAGATTGAAGGTAGTGAATCTCTAATAGTTTTGTCGTGTTTAAATTTAAAAATTGGCTGTGAAATCTTGCAGGTATAATGTCTTTCTCACAAAGTGTTTTAAAATCTTTGTATTTTTGGAAGAAATTGTTAATAAATTATCGTAAAACGTGGATATAAAAACAACAACGCCAAACGAAACGAAACACCAAAAAAAAAAAACAAAAACAAAATACACAAAGCAATGAAACCAACACACATCCAAACATATGTACGTTTTGTTGCTTTTTTGTCAAAGCATGCAATAAATTGTCTTTTTTTTAATGAAATTTTCAGGGGTTGTCTAGGTT
This sequence comes from Calliphora vomitoria, assembly GCA_942486065.2. Classification (NCBI taxonomy): domain Eukaryota; kingdom Metazoa; phylum Arthropoda; class Insecta; order Diptera; family Calliphoridae; genus Calliphora; species Calliphora vomitoria. Next base: position 93,252,648 of record OW818031.2, read on the forward strand.
TTTTGCTTATATCTCCATTATTTATGGACGGATTTCGCTGATTTTAAATAGGAAACTTTTCGAAAGCATGTCTGATAGAATTATTGAAGATTTGGATCCCGAAGATATCTGGGGTCTTCAGAAAATTGATTTCAACAGACAGACAAACGGACATGGCTTAATGATTCCATTATTTATAAGGATCTAAAATATATATACTTTATGGGGTCGGAAAATTATATTCTGGAAATTACAAACGGATTGAGAAACTTATATATACCCTTCTCACGAAGGTGAAGAGTATAAAAAGAAGTATGTAAGATTAATTTTGTGCAACTTTTTTTTCTGAAAATCCCCTTTTTGTACGAGTTTTTGAAAAATCACAACGATGGCGCTGGCTTTCACAGACGAAACATAGACTAATATGAATTAAAGAATTTAAAAACATAAGCGACACTTCGGGGTAACAAAATATGTACACGAACAAAGAATTATACAAATCTCTATAACGATCACAATACATTCTAAAGCTATGGTATTTTGTGAGATGATGCGAATGATCGAGAACTATCAAAAAATTGATAATGGCACTTACATCTTTTTGGCGGTTTTGACTCGATATATCATTGCTGTATATTTTTATTGTTTTTCATTTAGCACAGATTTAATAACGACTATATTTGTTGCAATTTGACTTTGGTTTTGGCATTTGCCACAACTAGTTATTGTGTTGCACATAAGTACTATGCATTCATACTATATGTATATTAAATTGTCGAGTCTTTCTCTAAAAATAGTATGAAGGTTGATGGGTTAGTTGTTTTATTATGTTGGTGGTGGTACTCATTGTACATATTACTTTTGTCAATGTTACTGTTGCCTGTTTTTATACTTCCCTTTAATTTTCCAATCCAAACACCAACAGAATAAAACTAAACTCAACTTTACGTTTAACTTATGAAATACAAAGTATGAAGAAGGGCTAAAAAGCTGCAGCATTGTATTGTTTAATGCACTTATTTAGTAGAATTTTCAGCATATTTTATTTCTGGGTCAACATAGTTTATTTTACAAAAAAAAAAAATATTACACAAAAACCAACCAACTTACCAACTAAATCATTCCAGCCTTAAGCACAGCCAGCAATAAGATACAATAGTATATAACATTTGCTGTTGCTGCTACTCTGGCATTGCTACTAAATATTCGAAATATGTAGCAAATCATCATTAGTTAAATTTTCTTATTTTTTTCTATTTTTTTTATTGTGGACTCTTGATAATTGTTTTACAGCCTCCAGAATCACTAATATCCTCTGCTATATTTGTACTACTTATTTACCAAACAAAACATTAGTAAATAAATAAATTAGGAAATGTAATTTAGTTCCCAGATATACATAAATGTAGTCGTTGTGTTTTTCACTGTTTTTTTTTTTTTTGTACGACTCTAGCATTGCTGCTGTATTCATTCATATGAACATTCTCTAACAAAAATTTACCCAGCAAACAGTCCTTTAGTATATGAGACTAGCTCTAGTGAGGAAGTTATTATTGAATTGACAATTGACAATTTTTGAAGTCATTACTTCTATGAGGATTGGTTGAAACATAAAGCCAATTGCACAAAATTATAATAGATTTTGATATTGAGATACAAATTTGTGACAAATTAACTTTTTTTAAAAAAAAAAAACTGCAATATTATAGCTTTCGTATATGAGGCCTTCCCAAGAGTATTACTTTAATCATAAATACCTTATATGCTTTTTCCTGTAAACAAGCTCTGTAAAGAAAAAAATAAGAAATTTATTAAAACATTTTTAGAACTTCTTCTAAAACGAGTGTAATCAGCGTAATTCCTAAATAGATGCCGAATGTGAATAACATGTGTCAAAAAATTATATTTTTTATAAAGCTTTTATAGAATAAAGATATGTATAATATAATCTTTAGTTGTTAATATTCACAATATTCTTATTTTCATATGTATTTTCTGGACCCTTATAGCTTTACCAATTCTTGTAAGTCTAGCCGAACAGCTGGCCTCTGTTTTGAAATCAACATTTCTTCTAAAAGAATATATAAATATATTGTATCTTATACCTTATGTTTGCTGGGATGATGATGATTGTCAAGTGAGCATAAATAAATTAATAAGTGTAAAATAAACTTGATTTTAGGAGAAACGAAATAAACAAAATAATTGTTTCAGCTTGAAGGTATATTAATTTGTTCCGCCAGCATTTTATTGGTTTTTCTCTTTGATTTTTTCAAATTAATATATTTATATCTTTTTCTACTACACTATCATAAGCTAGCTATATAACTACGATGGCCATATATTTTAAAGCAAAATACTGAACAGGGGAAAATCATCGTAATAGTTTTCATACAAAAAAAGTTTAAACGGCAGTATATCTTTACGATAAACGGATGTTAAGATAATGGGACTAACCCCCATTAACACGAAGCCTGTTTGGGTGCTAACTAATAGTTATACAGTGAGTTAAAATTATTTTTGTATGAAAACTGTCAGTATAACTATTAGTTAACACATAACCAGGCTTCATGTTAATGGGGGTAAGGCTTTAAAGTTACAAAAATATTTTCTATTAGTTATTGTAAAATAAAAAATTATGTTTAATTCAATTGGTCAATTCACAATGTCTCTTATCAGTCATAATGTCCTAATATATCACGACTCGGCGGCTCGGCTTAACCGACTCTTAGGCATCCGGCGTTGGTACCTGTTGGTTCGTTACGATAACACAATAAACATAGCGCAGAAAGTAGTATTATTTTAGGACATTTTTTGCATGAAAAGCAATAAAAACCATTGTGAAATATTAGGACATTATGACAATATGACATGATAAGAGACCTTGTGAATTGACCAAATATAAAATAAAACAACAACAAATAAATACAAAAAATTATACCACAATAAATAAAACTTAATGTAAATAATAAACTCTAGAAGTAACATTACAGTAATAAAATTTGGCCAGGTAAACATACCAAATTCCACAACTTCAAGAGTATTTTCAAAACCAATACTTTTTCTTGAAAATGTTTGAATATTTATACTCAACGCTCTTCCGAAGATGTCTGATTACACGGCGCACAGTTCAAGATCTAGCCAAGCGCTTTCCAAAAATATACAAATCTTTGAAATCGGATGGGAAACAAAAAATTTCACGTGTTTAAAAATTGTACATGTCGAAGGTACCCTAATTTGAGCCCCCATAGCGCCGCCCCTAGAGCATTTGTAGGGTCCATTTTAATAACTTAAACTCGAATGCTCCTTGTCTACGCCCGGACCAGCCTCAAATTCACAAGTTCTTCTAAAAATACCGTTATCAGTGATGTTCGTCAACTTATCGACCTGTAACTCAGCCAGTTTTTGTCCGACTTTAAATTTGTTAACGGATTTGGAAAGAAAACTGTTTAATCTTTAACATTGATACATTTGTATGTTCTAAATATTGGTTTTGTTAGTAATATCAAAAAAAAAAAAACTTTTTTGATTTTACTGAGAGAAACATTTGGCGATCGAATAATATCAAGAAATTGACCTGTTAAATGTCCAACACGTTCATGTGATTTGACGCCATTAGTTTAGTTTCTCTGTGGATATGCAAAGTCACCAAAGTTAAAGTTCTACGCCTCTTTAAAAACAGCATCCTTAATATGTTGTACTATTCATAGATTTCAGTACTGCTGCTTAAAATTGTATGTTGATCTTTGTAATGGCATATTAAACTAGTTCAATTTCCACACGATTTCCTTAAACCAGTGTGCTTTTGTACCATAATGTTCTTAGTTGGTTTGAATTATAAAAAATAACTAATGATGGATGGCGTGACCTACTCCATTTGGATTTTGCGGAATTTAATGATCGCAAAATATATCTCAATATGATTCAAATTATATATTGTCATACCTTTGTTTACATATGTATATATAAGTAGTTATACATAGTATGTACAATAGGGTGGGTAGATTTTTTTCACGAAAAATCGTATAGCAGAGACGCATTATACGGAAAATTCTAAGAAATTTTCCCCAAGAAACCATACGTCTAAAATAAAATCCTATCTTGCGCATTTCGTATTTTTTTCAATGATATTTCAGTATTATTATTTTTTTTTAATAGCTTTTTTTATTGGATACAAGACGAAATGCGTAAGATAGGATTTGATTTTAGACGTATGGTTTTTTGGGGAAAATTTCTTAGAATTTTCCGTAGAATGCGTTTTTTTTATACGATTTTTTACTTTTTGATCGTCCATACAAATCGACCCAGCCTAATATACATATGTTGAATAATTTCAGATTTAAAGTGAAGAAATGCTTTTTTTTATTAAATACTTTTATTTAACATGCAATATTTATTTGTATGTTTTTAGATCAACATTTGTAGCTGTATTTAAAAGAAGTACTGAACATTAAATAAAAAAAGAACATTTGTAGGTAAAAAGACTCTAATATATAGCACTGTTCTATATAATACGGAACGTGATAAATTACTATGTTTTTGTTAATTTCTTTAATTATAATTCATAATTATGAATGGAATTAATTAACAACTTCATGATATCTAGTCAGCATTACAGTTGCCCGCCAAAATGACTTTTATCAAAGACGGTCAGTAACTATGTTAATAACGGTCAGTCAGTCTAGCGACAGATTCATTATAAAACGACTTTAAGAAAAACAACAATATTTACACCATCCCACAGTGGAGCAGAATCAAAATACATAGGAAATAAATCTGCCATTTCATACTGACAGATCCGATTAACATGAAATTTCATACAGATATAGCAGAGGAGTATTCGTAAAGAAAGATGGAAACGAATATACGATTTAGGTAAAGAAAATCACGCAATTCCCAAAAAAAAATAAAAAAACAACAACAAATTCAAATTTTCGTATTTTGCCCAAAAGACGCTGGTTAAGGAATAATATTGTTACGAAATTGTACTTGAATTCAAATGTACTTGAATCCAAACTGTGTGCTTCTCAATCTTTAACATATCTGTGGCTATGATTAACATTGCTGTGTAACAAAGAACATTGAATAAAAGCTTTAAGTTGAGCATTGCTTGTAAGTATGGCAACACTAAATGATTTATGATTAACATCTATAGCTCTAGAACTCGAATATTCTAGCTTGAACATCATTGTAGAAATAGAGCTTTGCAGCGTATATAAATTTTCCGTGAGAACACAAAAGAGTCAGTCAAATTTAAAGCATCGTTAAGTAAAGACTGCATTACCAGTATATAATTGTTCATTATAAAGTGTGTGTATTTCTGCGAATTTATAAATGTGTATGAAAACACTGAGTCACTATTTATACATTTAAATATATAAAGAGTTGTTTTTAAACTACTAAACTGCTTTTATTTGCAATCAAAAGTATCCTGTTTATTAAAAGGAAATAAAGTTTTTAAATGATAAAAACGTAACAATATTGTTACAAATGTGCAAAACATTTGAATTTGTCGATGAAAGGGGAAAGAGGAATGGAAAAGGGTACTCTGTTTCACGTACATGAAGTTTTTGTTGAGTATGTCATTCACATTTATTCGTTCATATTCGTTCTGTACAGAAATGTCAAAAACTGAAAAGCAAAAACTTCACTGTGTGGACACGAATGCAGTTTCAAAAAGAATTTTAAAATGTTTCGCAGCAAATGTTTCACAGTGTGGACCGGGACTAACATTGGCATCGAAAGCTCTAGAATTCGAATATACTAGTTTGTCCGTTAAGAGCATTGTAGAAGATTCCCGAAATATGGCGTGTGTATAAATAGTGGCAGATGTTGTAATAGTGAGTTGAGTAGATAATAGGCGCTGTTAGAGTTAAAATCAACTGCCGTGTACATTTGAGTTTGTACATTGTGAGGTGTGTGTGCATTTCTGTGAATTGATGAACGTGTATGGAGACACTGAGTGACTATATGAACTGTTGTTGTTGTAGATTTTAAATAAATAAAGAGTTGTTATAAACTAAAACTGCTTTTTTTTGCAAAGTATCCACAGTTTTTAAAAGGTAAAAACTTAACAATAGGAAAGATTTCTAATACATCAAAATATCTAAAACTGTTGGGATTTTAAAACTCATATCCTAAATGTAAAATCTAGATAAAAGATAGGCTAAATTCGGAATATTTTAGTCGTTTCCTATTTATAAGTTCCTTAAGTAACAAAGAGTTTTCGGCCAGAAAAATAAGAAAATTCAAGACTTTCTCAATTTTCATATTCAAAATCGATTGAATATGATATTGCTTTGAAGCTATTTTCATATGATTTTCTTATTTCTTGTTTAACTAAAAAAACATTTTTAATGAAATCGGTCAAACATTGTGCTCGATATTACAAAATTACTGGACCAGGGTATTGTGAAATTTTGAAATTTGAATTTTACAATGAATATAACTCAATAATTATTACACTTTAAATAGCACTTTAATAATATATTAAAATCTTTTGACGGGTCTTTGGTGTTCTTCTTCAAAAAATAAACTCTAATACTCCTCTACTTACTACGCCTAGGCCAATCAGATCGACAGTAAGATATGAAACACATACTTCCAAACTATTTTGATTCTGCCTCACAGTGTATCCGCTAGCAAAAATAAATGATGCATTTCCGTTCTAATTTTAACAATGAAGAGTTTTTAAAAGTTAAGAAAGCATCTTTGTCGAAATGATAACAATTATGACAGTATCTAATTTTAACTTAGTATATAAAACAAAAATGTGCAATTCTCAACATTTTAATTTTCATTCAACATCTCTAAATTTACTGCAGTGGAAATTATATTATAAACTAATAAAACTAATGTGTTTAAGTAATGTGATAAATAAAGTTTAGTCCATGTGGATTTAACAACAATTATAATATTAGATTATACGCAAAACTTTTAATACACGTTATTAGCTTAAAGGTGTCACATGTTACACCACTGGACCAAGAAATTACTTGGGAATTATTGTTGTAACTCAGCAATTTTCTAGCCTCATATTTCCCCAGTGATGGGCTTAAGCCAAACAAAATGCACCATTTGATAAATGCGAATGTGGTGGTTAGAACTTAAATTATCATCATTCTCTTCGTACTTATAAATGTACGTGTGTATAATTTATTTCAACCCACCCAGTAGGATGAAAGTGAAACTTAACGATAAATGCATACCCATACCACATCCATCACCTTAATAATTTCCTACAATCAGCTACAAATGGAAATGAAACAAAGGTATAGGGCAGAATAAGTATGAATGGAGGAACGAATGCATATACATATGTACATAAGAAAACACTTGTCACATTTGCCACATTAGTTGGCACAGTTAATTTGTCATGAACTGCTGCTACCTCACGACCCGAAGCCAAGAAAAAGAAAGAACCAGAACAACCCTACCAAAAATAACAACAATACATACATACTTATATAAAGAAAACATAAGGAGAAAGAGAAATTCATTTGTACGAGTACCAGTGAATAATAAGGACATCTTTGTTCTGTTGTTCTGTGCATTCCCAGTTGAACTGTAAATTTTATTAGCCTAGTTTAGCTTCAACAACTTCTATATATAGTATGTATATACAGTATCGGTCAAAACATATTGGACACAATTCGCGTTATAAATTATTTTCCAATTCCAAAGTAAGTAATGATTGTAGAAATCATAAATGTACTGTAAAATAAAAACACGTGGTCAGTATTATTAACAACGAAATTTAACAAAAGCAAAAAAATATAAAAAATAATACCACAAAACATATTGGTTGCATAACCGTAATTCTTAAAAACTGCTGTAGATGACCATCCCTCATTTATAGCTTGATACACATTTTCGAACTCTCCTCATTCTATCAGCTCTATAGCTTTTGAGTTCTGCTGAAATTTCTCTTCTTTTTACAGTTCGTACACTTAACTCTAGAATGAGAGAATATATTAATCTAGAAGCTGACGAGTAGTGTTGTGCTTTTAAGCTGAATTTGGCATACAAATCTTTTCGCAAATATCTTTTTGGCTTATTTCTCCATAAAATTATTTTATTATATTATATTATTTTTATACCCTTCACCTTCGTGAGAAGGGTATATATAAATTTGTCATTCCGTTTGTAATTTCCACAATATAATTTTCCGACGCTATAAAGTATATATATTCTGGATCTGGAGTCGATTAAGCCATGCCCGTCTGTCTGTTGAAATCAATTTTCTGAAGACCCCAGATTTTTTCGGGATCCAAATCTTCAATAATTCTGTCAGACATGCTTTCGAGAAGTTTCCTATTTAAAATCAGCAAAATCCGTCCATAAATACGGGGATAAATTTCATCTAAATTTCATCTAAAAAAGACAATTTATTGCATGCTTTGACAAAAAAGCAACAAAACGTACATATGTTTGGATGTGTGTTGGCTTTATTGCTTTGCGTATTTTTTTTTTTTTTTTTTTGGTGTTTCGTTTCGTTTGGCGTTGTTGTTTTTATAATCTTCTGCTTCGTGAGAAGGGTTTATATAAGATTGTTATTTCCTTTGTAACTTCTACAATATAATATGTTCGTCAGCAATTAAATGTCAAATTTTGAAAAGTTTTCTTGATATATTTAGGATGCTATACGCTGAAAATGGACAACAAAGGTGAAGGGTATATAAGATTCGTCATAGCCAAATATAGCACTCTTATTTGTTAACACTTGAGCAATATTTTGTGCCAGATGTTTTTATTATATCGTTCTAAAATTTATTGAAAAATTGTAACGATCATTTTTTATTTTCTTTTTCATACTTTTATTACTTTGTAAGTTCATCAATATATTCATCATTTTGTGGTTTTTAGTTATATCAGGATTGGAACTTTTCGTATAGCACAATCAAATTTATAGAAGCAATTTTTGCCCGATGTGTATTGACCGACACTGTTTATGTATGCATGTCCCTTTAAATGTATTGTTTGCTTGTTTGTTTGTGAGTGTATATTTTTCTACCCTACAGGTTTAATTAAATCGTTTTAAAGAAACTAAAGAAAATACAATCAACGTTAGAATATAAGTATTGTAATAAAACAATAACAACTACATACATAAAATCTACATACAAGTGTATGTAAAGTAGTACATGTATGAGATACCTAAAAATAGAACAGTAATTAGGACTTGGAACTTCTTCAAACCCTACCACCATCACCACTAAATACAACACAGTTTGTAATTTCTGTTTCTTTTCTTATTCCTGTGAAAAGCAACAATAAGCATGAAAATAATCAAGCAACAAAAAGCTAAAAACATACACATAAAACAGCATGATTGAAAGAACAGGAGGCACAACTAAAAAGCAAAAAAAAAAACAAGTATCAAACAAAGTTTCCATTTTAACCACGAACTATTATAACACAGGTTAACATGTTATCACAATTTATTTATATACATTTATGTACATTAGGGTGACTCTTAGTCTGCACTTTTCCGATTTTCAATGTTGCGATATCTAAAAATAAAATGCTGAAAATATAAGCAAAATCGGATAACGTTTCTTTAAAGTTTACAGTTTTGGGTCTAAGTAGCAATATCTTTAAAAAAACAACATAGTTTTTGTATTTCATTTAACCATCGATGTTATAAAATAAAATGTAAAATATATAAATGTCTGTCATCGACCATAAAATTGCACTTCCCCAATTATATAGTTTCTTCCAAATTTTAGACAGTTACATTTTTTGGATATTCTAATATACATTTAATGATGATTCCAATGAACAATAAATGTAAATTAAGTTTTTGATCACAAAATTGTTAAAATTATTTTTTAATATTTAACTTCAGATTGTTTGTTTGCGTTGCTAATTTACTTATTCGTAATTTTAAATACTTAGTTCATTGTTAACCCTTTTATATCTGGTGTCAAATTTGTCCAATAATGCAAGCTTAGGCCTCTACACTAAAAATTATTAAAAATATAAATTGGATGCAATTTGTTTGTCAATATAAATTTTTGAACTCTATTGAAATAATATACATATTTACTTGGACATATTTACCGCGTATTAACCAGAAGAAACAAATACTGTTTAAATCAATTTCGAATACATATTAGTCTAGAAAAATTGTAAAAAAATGTGACTAAATTCTAAAACTATTTTTTTTTTTAAGTTTTTGAATTGTTTTCTAAACATTTATAATTTGGGAGGATCCTTGTTAAAGCGGACAGCAGTCGGATTAACCATCTCCGATTTTAATAAAATGTACCACATATATAATATATCCAATATGTTCCTCATATCTGTGACTGTTTCAATGGAAGCTCATTCCTATGTAAAAATATCGCGATTTGAAAATTGATAAATTTGTTAAAATTGTCTAAAATTATATAGACATAATTGCCCATAACTTTGAAACTACTCAAAGACCAGCATAATTTTTGACTCCATTTTAAAGTCAAAGATATTGTCCTTAAAATGGTGTGAATAGAATATTTTACTTCCAAAAGGTTAAAGGTGGATTTTCGGAGTATATATTTCAATGAAAAAAATATCAAAAATCGCGGTGTTAAAAATTAAAATAGGTCATGGTATAAGAATACCTAAACTCTCTACTATATTCTTGTAAAAAATTTCGATGGAGACTCGATTAGTTCAGGAGTTATAAAAAAAAACGTTATTAAAAGTACGTTGTTGCATATAAAAATTCAAGCACCTGTGTTTTACCATATAAATTGAAATTGATTCAACTGTGTTCTGTTTTCAATTTTTTTAAATTTTTATATGAATTTATATGAAAAAACGTACTTTAATAACGTTTTTCTTTATAACTCCTGAACTAATCGAGTCTTCATCTAATTTTTTTTGCGCGAATATAATAGAGAGTTTAGGTGTCCTCATACCGTGTTCTTTATTAATTTTTAACACAGCGATCTTTGATATTTTTAAATTGAAATATATACTCCCAAAATTGACCTTTAACCTTTTAGAAGCAAACAATTTTATTCACACTAATTTATCGACAATAAATTTGGCTTTAAAATGGCGTCAAAAATTATGATGGAATTTTAATTTTTAATTTTAGAAAATTTTTACTAATTTTCAAATCGCGATATTTTTGAAATGGAATGGGTTTCTGTTAAAAAAGTCATTGATTTTAGGAACCCTTTAGAACCGTAATATGTGTGGTAAATTTTATTAAAATCGAAGATGTCAAATCCGAAAGTAGAGTTTCCTGTCCGTTTTGATATAGATTGTCCCATTTGTATAATTTGAAAATCTAATACAATTTTTGTTTAGACTATGAAATTGTATTATGATACATAAGGTTATGTTAGGTTCCATAGGCAGCCACTAATCAAGCAGCTCACTTAGGTCCATTCAAAACTGATCCCATTGTGATACCCAAAAAGTAAACAGCAGGATATTTATTCGACATCCGTCGTTTCCAAAGTGAACCAACCAGGTTCTCTAATTAAGGAATGAATGCATCTCAGGTTCCATGAATACGTTCCTTCAAGATTGTTAGATCCGGGCAATGTACAGTGGTTTAGAAACTTTTTTTTTTTTTTTGGAAATAATTCGGTATCTCGGGAACTAGTTGGAGGAGGTGTTTTTGAGTTGACTTGAGTTTGTTCAGCTACCTAGCGCATGGGTCTCAAAATTTAAAAAGAAATCGCCAAAAATACAGGTTTGTGGAACTTCTGAGGAGTAAATAAAAACTTTTTATATAAGTATTTGATATTGGTGAAAACCATAGAACTTGAAGATTTATATTTTAGTAAAATTAAATAATTTTAAAAATTCTTGGCGTCATTTACCTTGAAAACTAAAAAAAAAAATATAATATTGTGATTTTCCATGAAGAAAAATATAAAATTTTAATTAACCCATTAATGCCTGACCCCCTAATCCGTTGTCCGATTTTGATGAAATTTTATACAGATAGTACTTAAGGCATTTATATTGCCGGGAATATTTTTAATTTTTTTTATCTGCCATGCCTGAGCCTGCAGGGTATGAGTATTTTTCTACCCACTTCGGCATATATGGGTTCTAAAATGTATGTTTTTTTAATTAGCTACTTAAAAAAAGGAAGCCCTTAAAGAATTTTCTTTCGATGTGTTGATGATTAAGTTGTAGATTTATCAATAACTAACTACAGGCGTGGATCTAGAGGGGAAATAGGAATTACCCCTTCCCCCAAAACCGAAAATTGTTCATATAAAAAAGGAAAAAAAGAAAAATGTAGAACAAATTTCCAATTCGAATACCCCCCACCCCCTCCAAATGGTTGAGCTGGATCCGCGACCATCAGATAAGGTTGATACTTTTAGAAAATATAATTTATAATGTCTGATGAAATTCAATTAACTAATGAAACGACTGGTAAGGCTGAAATTAAGTGTATTTATAAAATCTAAAGTTGTATCTTGACCGTTCATATTAATGGAAATATTGGTCTCCATAATATAGAACCATATTTTGGTTAATGTAGAGAAAGTCTTGGAAGCATTATATAGAAAATGTATTAATATAGTTTTCAGAAATGAATAACACATTGAGTAGGAATGGAAAAATAATGATAAGAAATATAACATAAACGTGCACAAACAAACGACAAAAAAGTTTTAACACTCCCCAGCAGTTCGACATGGACTCAATACGCCCGTAAAATACACTGAATTATATGCAGGGTCATTCGTCCCGAATATACTCGTTGTAATACAAAGTGGATACAGTCGTTACTTACCCATTTCGTAATCCAGAGATGGGGACATTTGAAACTTGTTTTTTTTTTTGTATTGTGCTTCAGAAAGTAGTTATTTAACATGTCATAATAAATCTAATGCAGAGTAAATTGTCTATTTGTAACGGGCAAACTGTAGTCACTGTCTCCAAAAAGTTTATTCGCTTCCTCCTCGAACAAGACTATGTTAACATAACTAGTCACCTAACTATTTATGTGGCTAGTGGTAACCAGAAAGTAGATGATAATGCTTGTTCCGGACTGCCACCTCGAACTGTGGGGTCTAAAAACCCCTACACACACATAGCTACCATTTTGTTTAACATAAGATAATTGTGGTATTCACCATCAGTAAAAAGTACTGGTTTGGCATCATTATTTCATGGTCGAAAAATTTTAGTTAGATTGTGTCAACTCTTCACCATTTAAATATTTCATATAATCATGTATTCTTATATCATTAGATGTTTTTTATTATGATTTCCTAAAAAGAAAACTAAATTTTTCTTGAAAAATTAAATTCATATTTCATATGTTTTAGAACCCACATATGCCGAAGTGGGTATTTTTATACCCAATCCACAAAATCGTACTTGTAGCTTAGGAATGTGCGAGTAATCACTTGGTTATATTTTTTACTGATAGAGGACATCCAAGACGACTAGACACAAGGAGGGCATTGGGGAATTCCACTCCCCCCGTTTTCTAGAGCCACTTATTTTCGAATTTTGTGATTTTGTAAAATTGCTCAACTTTGGCCCACCAGTTCCCCTCCAAGGCATGACCTAATATTACCGAAAAAATTACTTTAAGTAGTTCGATTATTACTTTATCTTTACCCAAAAAAAGATTTTTAATATCGCACTCCTAGAATTTTCTAGAATTTTTAAAAAATTGCTCTATTTTTGGATATTTTTCTAGCCATTCGGCGTTAATGGGTTAATGTAAAATTTTAACGAATAAAGATATCATAACAAAATTTGGTACTAATGTAGAGCCAAATGTTCTTTAATCACCAAATTGGCCAAGTTTGGATAGGTCTGGGGGGTGTTGTGTGCGCTTAAGTGAGCCACAATTTACTTTATACGCTTTTCCATTAAGTTCTCTTTCCGGACCATATAAAAAGTGTATATAATCCCGAAGAAAATTTGTTTCAACAAAAGAAAAAATATAGTGATTTTTTGGGGAAAAAACGTAAAAATACGCCAGGTTCCAGCTATGGATGCGTGTAACTTTTCATAGGGACAAGATGTTAGAAAGTTGTTCCTATTTAATTTAGAATTTTATCACCAATATGGCTGATATATTAAAAATAAATTTCGACAATACGTTAGACCACCACATCTAAAAAACCATAAAAAGATAGAGCAAAATAAAAAAAAAAAAAATCAATAAACTTCAATATCTCTTCAACTAATAGAGATAACCTACAAATGTAAGTGTATTTTTTGTAGATCTTCTTAAGAAATATTTATATTTTAAACTTCAGTACATTTGGAACATTAATGGATGAGACTCGAGGTGACCAACTTTGAGGGACCACGCATTGATCCCCATTAGCGCTAGAAAGCTGAACAAATGCAGATCAACTCGGAAACACCTTACATCCAGCCATGTGAAATTTCGTAACTATATCTCAAATAGTTCCCGAGACACCAAATTATTTCTAAATAATAACTTTTCTAAGCCACTGTGCGATGGACACATTTTTCAAGTCTTGGTTTTCTAAATGTATGAAATACTTCACTCCATCTGATCTCCTTACTATTTACACCACTTACATCCGACATAGAATAGAAAACAACTCACATATATGGGCCCGTGCTTCAAAGTGTATTTCGGAGTTACTGGACCGTATGTGGAATAAGCTAGCTGCTGAAGTCTTTTCTGTCATATTCAATATAGGAAAATTCAAATCAAATGTGCACAAATACTACTCCCTCTATCCTACCTACCATCTCTTGAGTGCAGGTCCCAGAAAAAAAATATCGAAGCAGAAAATCGATAAAAATTCAGATCCAAGCCATGTATTTAAATTAATTAAATTTCTTGATCCGAGGATAAGCCTATTAATTTAAATCATATTTAATATAACAGACATTTAAACAACATTCTTAGTATCCTAGTTTCAATATATATTATCCTTTGTTTAACTTAGGAATTTCGCAAATAATTCTAGCTGGCTCATGCGTGTAAAAATATGTTAACAACTTTCACAACACAGGTTTTTAAGTTTCTACTTGTATTGTTATAAAAACTGACATGAATTAAATTATCCATATTTAGATTTTTATGGATCGATAAAACGTGCACGCACTCATACACATTTATTTCGAAAGGATTTTGTTCATATAAATATTATGGTATTAATACAGGTCGGCGGTCAGTTTATACTTAATACTTATATACTTTATATATAAAAGTACATACAGACACACATAAACTGGCTGTAAAGCACGCGATGTACATACATATTAGGGTGGCACATATTTTTCTCCATGGTCTAAAATTGTTATCCGTCATCTAAAAAACAAATGCAACCAAACATTTGACCAAAATCTGATAAAGTTTAAAGGTTGCACAATTTATTTTAAATTTCGAGGTTTTGGTCATAAATAGTAGGAATATTTAAAACTTAAAATAAAAAGTGCAAAATAAGGGTCATTAGAGGGCTCCAAGATTGTTTGGCCCAAAATATTGCCAAGAAATTATTTTTTCCCAAAGTTAGTAGAAATCAAATTATGGAAGGTGTTGTAATAATTGGTTTATATTTTTATCTACTCAGATATCCTCTATAAATTTCTTTGGATCGGTCTTATTTGTAGTTATAAAAACTAACTGATGCAACATTTTAGGTGAACCGGATATCCAGAATCCCTGCTGTAATTAGCTTAAAAACTGTTAAATAACAATGGTACTTTCTTAATTTTTTAACAAAGGTAAAAACACATTTTTTTACGTTTTCCTCCAGAGAAAATTATCTTTCCAACAAGGAATAAAACATTTAAATCAATGGAAATATAATCATTTTCCCACGCCATGTATACACAAAAAACGGAATTTATGCTGTTAAAGTTGTACAAATGTGCGTAAAATAGCAGTTTTTGCTTAAATATGGTCTGTAGTCCAGATTCTTATTTTATTTCAAGCTATAAAAAAGGGTTTTTTTACTAAACATTTTTTATAGAATACCCTTATGCACAATACAAGAGAGAGCATATGGGTAATTCCACAAGAATGACTACCACAACTGAAAAAACAAAAACCCTTGAAACTTTTTTTCAAGATGCTTTGAATAGGAGAAAACGCTAAAATGTTACTATGTGAAAGTATTTAGAGCTTATTACGACATTTTAAGAGCAAAAATAATAGTTTAAACTGACTATATTTAATTATACCCTTCACCATCGTGAGAAGGGTATATATAAATTTATCATTCCGTTTGTAATTTCCACAATATAATTTTCCGACCCCATAAAGTATATATATTCTGAATCCTTGTAGATAGCGGAGTTGATTTAGCCATGTCCGTCTGTATGTCTGTCAGTTGATATCAATTTTCTGAAGATCCCAGATATCTTCGGGATCCAAATTCTCAATAATTCTGTCAGACATGCTTTCGAGAAGTTTCCTATTTAAAATCAGCATAATCCGTCCATTAATAACGGAGATATGAGCAAAAATCCGAGACAACCTTTATTTTTGGCCTATTTTTTATCTATATCTCGATTACTAAGTCAAAAATATAGACAATATGGATATCTAATGATAGATATTTCAAAGTCCATTGCAACGATGTATGGACTTTGAAATAGTTGGACCTACAATGGGTCAAAATCGGGAAATATTTTTTAACCCGAAGTTTTTTTGTCATAAATATTTTTCACTAATAAAATAAAAAAAAAAAAATTTTTTAAAAATCGGAAAAAACTTTTAAACAAAATTTTTAAAAACAATTTTTTTTTTTAATTTTATTATAGTTACTATAAATTGATGAAGGGTATATAAGATTCGGCACAGCCGAATGTAGCTCTTTTACTTGTTTTTTAATTTAATTGGTCTGTTTTAGGCTAAGATTGTGGAGAAAACTAAGTTCCTAATTAGCATGTAGTATGAAATGAATTTGACTCTGATTGTTTTTTTGCTATTATCAAATTGTTTATTGAAACTGAATATATAATTTCTATTTATTTTTTTAGTTTTTGTAAACATATATTTACTATATTCTGTTTGTTTTACTATATGAGAAAAATCTGTCACGTACGGTATGTCACGTACGATATTAAATTGTATTTATTATAAAATCATCCAAAGATTATTTTGATTTAAATATGACGGATTGTAAAGGAACAATATTTGGTTTAGTGTAATAAATTAAAAGAAAGCGTGACGCCTCTCACGATTCACAAATTATCGCATATTTCTACATGTACCTCAAAATTACTTCCGTTTTATGTCACGTACGATATACCCTTATTTCGCTCTATATTTTGGACAGCAATGTTTCGAAAGAACTTAAAATTTTTTAATGTCACGTACGATGATATGGAATTGCCCATATGCTATATTGCTTCATATGTACGTAGAAATACTAATAAGTATGAATACAATTTAATGCCGTTTTATGATTATTGGAAGTTAAATTACAAAAAAAAAGTTTATTTAAACTTTTTCATTCAGCGTTATTAATTTATAGAATAACAGGTACCTATGTACTTATTTATACATTTATTTATTTAATTCCTTAGTCGGTGTATAAAAAAGCTGTTGCTTATTCTACAATCAACACAGATTTCTTTCGTGCATTTCTCACGTTTAATTTAGAACAACACCAAAACTTTAACTGCTTCCGCATTTATATTTTAAGAACAATTTTTTGAAGGAGCAGTAAAAAACAAATTAATTTTGAATATATTATATGGCTTAATTAAGACATTGTAAAGTGAATAATTTTTTAAACTGGTGAAAACATAGTTTTGTTTTATGAATTAATTAATATGTTTACGTTTACGTTTTAACGATAACTCATCTAACTCTTCTTTGGAACTTATATAGAATGAAATATCTTTTAATCCACGGATTGATAACTTTTCCTTTGTCTGGACTTATACCCCGAAATCTTAAAACGGGAGAAATATGTTCCAAAATTGTATTTTTATACTCTACACAACCATAGTGTGGTATATTGGGTTGGTACTGATTTTTGCAACGTACAAAAATATTGTCCCAACACTCACCTTAAAGTATACCAATCCGCTTAGGATCACTTTCTGAGTCAATGTAAACCTTGTAATCAAATTACAGGTCGCAATTTCAAAGACAATACGACAAATATGGTACAAGCTTTTCTATTGCCGCAATACGATTGCCCTATCTGACAATTGTTAAGCTCTCATAAATATCTTAGTTATATTGCTATATTCGGCTATGCCGATTCTTATATACCCTTCACCTTTGTTGTGGATGCATTAATTGCCCACTTTCAGCGTAGAGCATCCTAAATATATCAAGCAAACGTTTGAAAGTTTTACATTTAATTGCTGAAGATCAGATTATATTGTAGAAGTTACAAACGAAATGGCAATCTTATATATACCCTTCTCACGAAGCTGTAAAAACAAGGAAGGTATAAAAACAACAACGCCAATCGAAACGAAACACCAAAAACAAAATACGCAAAGCAATGAAACCAACACACATCCAAACATACGTTTTGTTGCGTTTTTTGTCAAAGCATACAATAAATTGTCTTTTTTTGAAGAAATTTTCAGAGGCTGTCTCGGGTTTTTGCTCATATCTCCGTTATTTATGGACGGATTTAGCTTATTTTAAATAGGAAACTTGTCGACAACATGTCTGACAGAATTATTGAAGATTTGGATCCCGAAGATATTTGGGATCTTCAGAAAATTGATTTCAACAGACAGACAGACAGAAAGACAGACAGAGAGATAGACATGGCTTAATCGACTATAAATTATGTGGTTTCACACATTTTTCATAAATGATTGTATATTACGGTGGGTTGATTTAGTAATCGATATTATGCGATTGATTTTTCGATAGCTTTTGGCATGTGGAAAAAAGTTCCACTACAAAATTTCAAAAAAATCATTTCGAGACAGACAGAAAGACAGACAGAGAGATAGACATGGCTTAATCGACTATAAATTTTGTGGTTTCACACATTTTTCATAAATGATTGTACATTACGGTGGATTGATTTAGTAATCGATATTATGCGATTGAATTTTCGATAGCTTTTGGCATGTGGAAAAAAGTTCCACTACAAAATTTCAAAAAAATCATTTCGAGGCGCCCAAATTTAAATTTTTTTATGTTTTCTCAGCTTTTATTTTTAATGTTCTTTTAGAAAATCGGCTGATTGAACTTTTTTTTAAGTAAGTATTACATTTCCAAGGTAAAATTGTACGCTAAAAACGATGCCGATAGCAGTTTTTCCAAAAAATGTTTTTCTTGAGGTTTTGGACCAGTTTTTTTTCTCGAAAAATCGAGCTTTTTTTACGCGTCAATTTTTAACCCTCTAACCGGTAAGACCACCTCAATGGGCCCAGTGCTGTTTTATACATTTTTTCGCTTCAAAATAGTGAAAACTGTCTCTAGACAACACTTTTTTACATTTTCTTTCTACCTTTTAATATATTCTGACAAGTCGTTTGTCAGCTATGATCAAACAAGTGCAAATAGTCATCAAATTAGCATCGAAAATTATTTCGCAAATTTAATTATTAAAAACAACATTTAGAATATAATGATCGACATCAAAATTTTACGGTAAGTAGATAACATTTTATATTAAAGTTTTAAAACTTATTTGAAGAGAAAAACAATAAAAAGTTTGAGCGAAGGCCTCATCAAGGCGGTCTTGCCGGTTTGCGTGTACAAAAATGTCCTCCTCTCTTACATTGTAGTTTTCACCTTTTGCTCATCAAACTCTATTATTTGATTATGGTTCTACTATTTTTTCCTTTTATTTTACTATTGTGTTAAAGATGGATATTACTAAACGTCCTTATACGAAAAATATCAATTTGGAGCAAATGTCTGATGAACAATTTCTCGAGTTTATCGATTCTGTAGAGTTCTGTTGACAGCACAGATGAAAATATTGATAGCGATGATAGTGTTGGTGATTTCGCTTATGTTCCAAAGACGAAACACAATTTCTGACAATACATGCCCAATAAGCCGCATAAAAGGGGGATCAAATTGTTCGTTTTGAAATCTACAATGGGTAATTTTACTTGTCATACCGGCCATTGGAGCTACCTAAAATGTTTGGAGATTCCTAATTTTATGCATTACATCCTGTATTTTGGTAACTTTTACAAATGGTAACCGCTGTTAGTCTATTTACGAGCGAGAGTAATTTATGGTTTGGGTACAATGAGAGTTACTAATTTTGTTTTGTCATATTTCTTGTTGATCATGATTTGCTTTTGTGTAAGCTATGAAATGGACCAAGAGAAGAGATGATTTTGTGTAGAATACATGACCTAAATACATGTAGTCGATGTGAATACAGTATTATGGAAGGATAACAAATATGTCTTCCCGATTCAGAAGAACCAATCCTGGCGAAGAACAATCAAAGGTTCCTCGGTATGATAGAAAGATGAAGAAATTCATGGAAATCAACTGCCTTCATGGATGGTCTCCAGGGTCGATACCATATTTGAGCTAAGACTCGCAATATTATAATTACTACTATTATAATTCTACTATTTTGTGGGCATGGTGTTTTCTTGAGGATTTGGAAGAGTTTTTGTCGAAAAATCGATCTTTTTTTACGCGTTAATTTTGAAGGCTTTTTTAGTAGATATGTTAAAAATTCTCCGATTTAATTTTTTTTAAATATATCCTATCCAAGTTAAATTATACGCTTAAAAAGATGGCGATATACTTTTACTGCGAAGAACTCAGTTTGTTTATAGAAATTATGGCAATAAAGACAAATTTATCAATTACATAGATAATATGTATAAGATGAATATTGTTTAAATACTGTGTTTCACCCTGGACTTATATTATGTTTTTGTTTACGTATGTGAAAAGTAAAATACTTATCGATTAATTAAAAAATTATTTAAAAAACTCTTAGTTTTGTTCCCAGTACAACATACTCATATAGATAGATACAAAGTTTTGAATTTTTTGCAAAATCTACATTTATCATTAATATCTATGATTGTGTTTCATATTTAATAAATTTTCACTAAATGTGTATCTTCGTTAACTTAAATAAAACCCTCTAAGTTATTTTCACTATTATTTTTTCTGAAACCCCAAAAAAACTAACTTTTTTGCGAGTTTAAAATTTCTTTTAGCTTTTGTAGAATGTTTTTACGTGGTTCATCTTTATTTTCCAATTTCACTATTGCAATGCAAGCTAAAATGAATATTATTAAGTTTATTTTTTTGTTCGTTTTAAAGAATTGTAATAAAAGCCACTTTTTGAAAAGTTTGTTTCGATTTTTCTTTTGTTACTTGAATACGAAGGAGAACGTTAAATTTTAGCATGAGTTAAATAATCGAATTGCAAATTGTTTATAATTTATTGACAATATACTTGATATTTTACTGACGACAAACTAATAAAATATTCAAGCTTGTGGAAACAGAATGGATACAAATGAAAGAACTTAAACAAAATATTAATAATACAGATAAAGGAAATATGAATTCTTGGAAACAAAATATAAGGGTGTAGGTTGTAATGTGAAATGGAAAGTTTACAACAATGATAAATTCGTTATTTAATACAATTTAGATGAGTTTGAAGTTCTAAGAAGTATGAAACATTTTTTCTTGTACATGAAGTATGTAAGTGCGCAACGAATAAAATAAAAAACATTCGGCAGTGGCGAGTCTTATATACCCACCACCAATGTAATTATTTTAAAGGTTTAAACAATACTTTTTTATATGTAGAAAATACAAAATATCCAATAAAGTACACATAGCTTTTACATTTTTAGTTTTAGTAGTCCGGAATGGCTAATATGTAATAAATATAAATATACAAAAGCGCTAAGTCTATTTTATTTTTTAAAATTTAAAAATTGTAATCCCAGTCAAATGGAATTGCGTATAACTATGTTACTAAATATATAATACTTGTTTTAATTATTGGTATATTCATTATATATCAACCAAAAACTGAAAATCATAAATTTTTTAACAAAATAATTGATCATACCTTTAAAATAATTCCTTTCCATTTCGGTAAACCGGTTTTTTCGAAGTTGGTTAACCGAAAATCCGGTCCTCTAAAATAGTCCAATATTCGGGTAACCAGTTTTTTAAAAAGTCGGTTTTTATTAACACTAATGGGGGCTATGGTAAAATCCAAACAAGAAATCGTTTTGTGCTAGATGGTCTCAGAATTGGTTCTACAACCAATATTGTTACAAACGTAATGACAAACTCAATATACACCCATATTTTTGGTGGTTGGTATAAAAAGTGATTTTAATTAAAAACATAACTGTCATTTTGTCAGTACAAATTAGCTCCTGTCAATCAAAATATTTCTGACTGAAAGCATACTTATGTACACAGCATCAAAAGTGAAAGCAATAAATGTCGACTACTAAAATTTATGTTGAGATTACAATGTTTGCAATACAATACTTTTTGTTGCTAAAACGTTAGTGGTGTTTAGGTTGTAATTGTTAAAATAACGTTTTATAATTTATTTTCATACACATTAAAAAATCGATATATACGTGAAAGTAGAGTTCATACATAGTAACAGCAAATACCGTTACCGGAAAAAGCCAAGCTTTACCATTTATCGGTAGCCAAACATGATTAATTGAATAGGTTGAAATGTTGGAAATTCAAAAAGAAAAGATTGTCCGGTTTTACTTTATTATAATAAATTTCCACGAAAAATTTAGTTTCAATAATTTTTTTTATGTTACGTATACCATTCGTTTAATGAAATATATTATTTAACGTAATGCATTAACATATAAAAATTACACAAATTTTTAGATAATTCTTCAAAAAATAGAGCAACTTATTAATTTCAATACAACTTTCAATAAAATTTATAAAATTGAACCCGGTGCGCTTCGCCACCCCAATTGGATGAAATAAATAGTACTATTAAATCTCCGTTTGTGAATTAATACTAATTCAGGATAACATGTCTCTAGTTTCATGTTTATTATTTCATTACAAAAAGTACCATTCGAATAAAGAAACAATTAAGAAAGTATGGTCGGTCAAGCCCGACCAGATAATACCCTACACTAAGTAAATGAGCAAAAATATTTTTCTTTCAAAATTTCAATAATTTATGTTCATGAGCGATTTTCGGAAGTGGGCTTTATACGGGAGCTATGACAAATTATGGACCGATCACCACGAAATTTGATCACGAGATTAATGTTTATATGAAAGTTATTTATGTTGAATTTTATGTGTATACCAAATTTAAAAAAAATGCGTGTTCATATAAAATTCCATACAAATAGAAATAGGTATAAGGGCAACTGATGACCCAACCGTCGGAGGGTTAAAAACGAAATAGCGATGGCCTCCTCAAAGCGGTCTTGCGGTTTGCGTGCACAAAAATGTCCTCCTCTCTTACATTGTAGTTTTCACCTTTTGCTCATCAAACTCTATTATTTGATTATGGTTCTACTATTTTTCCTTTTATTTTACTATTGTGTTAAAGATGGATATTACTAAACGTCCTTATACGAAAAATATCAATTTGCAAATGAACAATTTCTCGAGTTTATCGATTCTGTAGAGTTCTGTTGACAGCACAGATGAAAGTATTGACAGCGATGATAGTG
This sequence comes from Calliphora vomitoria, assembly GCA_942486065.2. Lineage (NCBI taxonomy): Eukaryota > Metazoa > Arthropoda > Insecta > Diptera > Calliphoridae > Calliphora > Calliphora vomitoria. Next base: position 93,276,210 of record OW818031.2, read on the forward strand.
TTGGTGATCACCACGAAATTTGATCACGAGATTAATGTTTATATGAAAGTTATTTATGTTGAATTTTATGTGTATACCAACATTTGTAGGAGATTTATGCTCGTTAAAGTGATTATCGGAAGCAGGCCTTATATGGGAGCTATGACTAATTATGGACCGATCATAATAAAATTTGGTGACATGAATTCCCTATATATAAAACTTATTTGGACAAAAACTTGTGTAGATACCTATATAAATTAAACATTTGTGACGGATAAAATCCACTTTCGGGAGGACATTTGTATGGGGGCTAGGTCAAATAATGGACCGATTTCAGCCAGTTTCAATAGGGATCGTCCTTGGGCAGAAAAAATGATATGTACCAAATTTTATCGAAATATCTTTAAAATTGCGACCTGTACTCTGCGCACAAGCTTTACATGGACAGCCAGCCAACCAGCCAGCCAGACGGACGGACGGACGGACATCGTTTAATCGACTCAGAAAGTGATTCTGAGTCGATCGGTATACTTTAAGGTGGGTGTTACAAACATCTGCACAAATCCATTATACCCTCCCCACTATGGTTACCAAGAATTCTCCTCCTAGAATTCAAAGTCACTTAGGACCATATATGCTTAATTTCATGTTCCTTAGTCCATTTTTATAAAACATTTGAAGAGTACCTTTACAATAAAGAAAACGTACCATATTGTCCCCACCTTCAATTTTCTCTCACTTATGACCATATATGCTTTATTTCGTGTTTCTACGTTAATTTTTATAGAAAATTAAAAAAGTACCAGTAGAATAAAGAAAAAGTACCATAAGTCCCCCATTTGTGGATTCCCACTTACTCGGGTCCATATAACCTTTATCTCATGTTTCTAGGTTCATTATTGGAGATATTACAAAAAGTACCATTCCAATAAAGACAAAGTACCAAAAAGTCTCCCCCTAGAATTCTCACTCGCTTATGCTTAATTTCATGTTTCTAAGTCCATTGTTATAGAAAATTCAAAAAGTACCATTAGAACAATAAAAAAGTACCTATAATTCAGTTCTCACATTTTGGTACCTAAATATTATCCTCTATTCCTAACACTAACTAATGTCGATAAGTGAAATAATGTAAAATATTAAAAAGGTACCATTAGGAGAAAAGTACCAATTTCCCTTTTCCTCCTTGAATACCCTCAAGTTTGAAATTTAAAAATATTCCATTTTGCCAAAATTGTTTATGCTAAAGACATGTCTCAAACGCTAAAAATCTGTGTTAGTGTGCCCAAGAAAAAATATGTTTTAATTAAAGTACCAAACTGTTTACCCGGATTTGGCCCAATATAAACCTTGCCACTCGAGTTCCAAATAACAACCTGTTAGTTTTTTTATTAATCCAATGTTAAAAAAATTATCAAAATTGGCTTAATAACTTCAACTAGAATGTATTTTCCCGATTTTATCCCCTTTTTGGTACCTTTTTTATCCCCGTTACGGTGGTACAATTATATTCATATAAATCGTGGTGGGGCTCATAATAAAATATTCGTATCTCTATGTCAAATTATAAAAAAAAAACATATTTTATGAAAAAGTACCAAAAATAAACACAATTTTTATAACTTAAGAGTTCAAATTTCCAAAAGGTACAAAGTTATATTTTTGATTTTTTGATAAGTAAAGAATACGATTTACCCGTTTTTACCCGTTTTCTCCCCTAAAAGGTTCGAATTTCGAAAAAGTACAAAACACCTGTCAGCTTATTTTTTAGATGGAGCAACATGCAATTTTAATTTTTTTTTTGTATCTTTATTAGTTTTGAAGATATAAGGTTACAGAATTTACCCGTTTTTACCCTTTTTTGCCCCCTAAACGTTCGAATTTCCAAAAATCCCTTCTTATCGGATCGTTTTGGGAAAGGAGTAACCCACAGTTAAAATTTCATGATTCTAGCTTCATTCGTTTGGACTGTGCGATGATGAATCAGTCAGTCATTCAGTCAGTCAGTAACGTTACTCTTTCATATATATAGATTTTTCCATTTATATTTCAGAAATTTCTAATAGTATTTCAGAAATACCCATTTGTATTTCAGAAATTTCTAATTGTATTTCAGAAATTTCCATTTGTATTTCAGAAAATTATAATTGAAATACAAATGAAAATTTCTGAAATAGAAAACGAAAAATTCTGAAATACATTTATAAACTTTTTAAGTATAAATTAATTAATAAGTCCGATATACAAATGGAAATTTCTGAAACACAATTAGAAATTTCTAAAATACAAATGGAAACTTCTGAAATAAATTGGTATATTCTGAAATATAATTAGAAATTTCTGAAATTCAATTAGATATTTCTGATATACAATTCGAAACTTCTGAAAAACAATTGGAAATACAATTTTGTAAAAAAATAAATTTAATAAAAAATGGGTAAATGAGCAAAAACTCTTTTCTTTTAAAATTTTAATAATTTATTTTCGTCAGTGATTACATGAGAGTTCTGACTAATTTTGGCCCGATCGGCATTATTTCTTTCTATATGAAACCCATTTTTATTGAATTTTTTTTTTTGCATACCAACATTTTTAAGAGTTTTATACTCGTTAAAGTAATTTTCGAGCATAAAAAAATAATATTTTTTGTAAATTTTTACAATTTACAAAAAATATTATTTTTATAGTTCTAGTCAATAGTGATGAATTTTTGAACCTTTTCCGGAAACCCTTCCTTTAAGATTTTTATTAAGTTTTCTGTCACTTTGTTCGAACAGGTAGTGCATCTCCGTTTAAAATATACCACACTTTTGGCCACCTTGTTTGTGCTCTTCTATTCTATTTTAACAAGAGCCCAATATCTCTCCACTGGCATCAGCTCCAGGCAGTTTCGACACATTAAGAAATCTTATGAATGGAAGCATTCTTTTTTGTAAACATTCCTTGATGTAAATTTCAGTATTTAAAGAGCGCTTTGTAACAAATGTTTGGCTTCTTTTGCCGCAACTGCATATTGCTTGCCATACCAAGAACTTTTTTGGAAAATGTTCTGCTTTTGGGTACTAAACATTTCTACAACTTTCCCTCGAGCATCAGAAACATAAAAATATTGACCCGGAAGCTGCGAAAAATGTTCCATACGTACATTTCGTCATCCATTATGCAGCAGGTATATTTATACCCTACACCACCATAGTGGGGAGGGTATAATGGATTTGTGCAGATGTTTGTAACGCCCAAAAATATTAGTCTAACACCCACCTTAAAGTATACCGATCGACTCAGAATCACTTTCTGAGTCGATTAAACGATGTCCGTCCGTCCTTCCGTCCGTCCGTCCGTCTGGCTGGCTGGCTGGCTGGCTGGCTGGCTGTCCATGTAAAGCTTGTGCGCAGAGTACAGGTCGCAATTTTAAAGATATTTCGATAAAATTTGGTACATATCATTTTTTCTCCCCAAGGACGATCCCTATTGAAACTGGCTGAAATCGGTCCATTATTTGACCTAGCCCCCATACAAATGTCCTCCCGAAAGTGGATTTTATCCGTCACAAATGTTTAATTTATATAGTTATCTACACAAGTTTTTGTCCAAATAAGTTTTATATATACAGAATTCATGTCACCAAATTTTATGATGATCGGTCCATAATTAGTCATAGCTCTTATATAAGGCCTGCTTCCGATAATCACTTTAACGATCATAAATCTCCTAAAAATGTTGGTATACACATAAAATGCAACATAAATAACTTTCATATAGACATTAATCACACCACCTAATTTCATGGTGATCGGTCCATAATTGGGCATAGCTCCCATATAAGGCCCACTTCCGGAAATCGCTCACGAATATAAATTATTGAAATTTTGAAAGAAAAATATTTTTGCTCATTTACTTAGTGACCGACCATACTTTCTTACTTGTTATATATATAGAAGATGAAATATATTAGGGTATGTAAACCTTTGTAAGACTGAGTATATAGTAAAACAAGTAAGAAAGTATGGTCGGTCAAGCCCGACCATATAATACCCTACACTAAGTAAATGACCAAAAACATTTTTCTTTTAAAATTTCAATAGTTTATATTTGTGAGTGATTTTCGGAAGTGGGCCTTATATGGGAGCTATTGAAAATTATGGACCGATCACCATGAAATTTGGTCATGTGATTAATGTATATATAAAAGATATTTGTGTCGCATTTTATGTGTATACCAACATTTTAAGGAGATTTATGCTCGTTAAAGTGATTATCGGAAGCAGGCCTTATATGGGAGCTATGACAGATTATGGACCGATCACCATGAAATTCGGTCATGTGATTAATGTCTATATGGAAGTTATTTATGTTGAATTTTATGTGTATACCAACATTTTTAGGAGATTTATGCTCGTTAAAGTGATTATCGGAAGCAGGTCTTATATGGGAGCTATGACTAATTATGGACTGATCATAATAGAATTTGGTGACATGAATTCCGTATATATAAAACTTATTTGGAGAAAAAATTGTGTAGATACCTATATAAATTAAACATTTATGACCGATAAAGTCCAATTTCGGGAGCACATTTGTATGGGGGCTAGATGAAACAATGGACCGATTTCAGCCAGTTTCAATAGGCTTGGTCCTTAGGCCGAAAAAATTATATGTACCAAATTTTATTGAAATATCTTTAAAATTGCGACCTGTACTCTGCGCACAAGGTTTACATGGACAACCAGCCAGCCAGACGGACGGACGGACGGACGGACGGACATCGTTTAATCGACTCAGAAAGTGATTCTAAGTCGATCGGTATACTTTAAGGTGGGTGTTAGACTAATATTTTTGGGCGTTACAAACATCTGCACAAATCCAATATACCCTCCCCACTATGGTGGTGTAGGGTATAAAAACTATCGTAATGATAATACTAGAATATACTCCCGTATACTTTATATAATTGATCGAAATTACTCATACGCACATATGTATAATATAAAATGTTTTTCAAAGGTTTTCACAGAAATTTCCTACAACAAAAATAAATATGCCTTAGTTAGGAGTTAAACTCGTTATTAATTTGGACTCTCTAGCCAACTAAGGTACGAATAAAATTTCATTACTGTTTGAATTGCAGACATTTTTGTTTTTTAAAAACTTTTCGCAAAAGTTAATACTTGAACTTAAATTGCATAAGTTTAGACTCATATATTTAAAATAGTAAAAGTAAATGCTTTTATGAAATGAAGCAAACATGTTAAACCATTTTAACCTTTTAAACTCAATAATTTTAGTGTCAGTTGAGGTACATGTAAAAATATGCGAAAATCTACGAAACGTTAGAGGGATTTTTTTTTTAATTTCTTACACTAAGCTAAATATTTTCCTACAATCCGTCATAATTAAATAAAAAGAATCTTTGGGTGATTTTATAATAAATAAAATTTAATATCGTTCATGATTTTTCTCTTATAGTAAAACCTAATTCTGTTGTCAAAAACCTAATTAATGATTTTTGCATGAGTATTGCATGCATTTTGTTATTATATCACCCGTATGTGTGAAAAGATAGTAATTTGTCCATTTATATTACTCTCGCCTTCCATTCTATGCGTTTATTCTATGGTAATTGGGCTCTTAAGTAAAAAAATTAAAGACAGTAAATTTTAAACTGCTACGTTTGCACTTTAAAAATAGTTTGAGTGTTTTTCCTATTCAACTCATCTTTAAACAATTTTCAATGGTTTTTATTTTTTCAGTCATGATTGACATATTCATAGAATTACCCATATGTAAATAGGTTTTAAATAAAATCTTAATCATACTTTTACCTAAGGCATTAAAATTAAGTTGTAATATTAAATTAAATAACATATTTAATGAAAACTAATACCTAGGTAGTTAATTAAAAATTTAAATTCAAATATTTTTAATACTGATTGCATGTAAAAGCAAAATGTCAAAACTTGTTGAAATTTCCATAGATGCATGCGTGTGCATAATCTTTTATTCGATTTTAGTATTGCACTAGTAGAGTATACTAGAGAGTAAATTATCTTATATGTACTAGATATACACATGCATGCAAAAAATTACTAACATACACTTTTACATAAATAATTTTTATTACAATTAACCTAAAGGCACTTTTTCAATGGTTGTACCTAAATGGACAATTTATGTAGTGGTTTGTAAATTGTTTGTAAAATATTTCATCATCAAAGGCAAGTCAGTGAGGCGGTGTGAGTTGAACCATCACCATCGAGCCACAAATTGACCACTTTGAGGTTGTTGAAATGGCCATAATACTGAAATGGCTTACTTTATACCTACGTTATGTACAAGTGTACAAATGTATGCACATTGTGGATAATGTATACATTATACATACTATAATATTAATGTACATATGTATTGCCATCTGTACAAATTGGCTTTAAGGCCTGTGATCATATTTTTATGTTTTCCCAATTTGTATTTCATACATATGTACATATGTAGAAGAACATATGCATGTACTTACTCGTAAGTTGATAAATATTTTAGTACAACCTTCTGTGCATAAAACATGTAAATTTACGGAATATATTCTTATTAATAAACATTTACATGCTAGAATAACTTCATTACTTTTAACATATATACATGAACACTCATCTTTGTAAATTAAAAGAGTAAATTAAAGGATACAAAAATGAATTATGAATACTTTCCTCAAAAAATTATTGAATAATCACCTTAGAAGGCTTTTGAAAAATTAATTAATGATATACTCCCAAGATAGTTTTTTAATTACTACTTGATTTGTTCATTCGACAAATACTATTTCTGCGGCACAAACAAGCATAAATACATTTAAAGTCAATTTACTTTCTGCACAATAATGAGTTAAATATGTATTTGCATTGAAATGGTCAACAATTTGACTAAAGTAGAACAAACAATTAATATATTTCTGTATAAGTATATAAATACAATATCGATTAGTGGAGAATTTTGTAATTTAAACTGAAACGGAAATTAGTATTTCTTTTACCAGGTGCTATAGTTCCAAACATTTACAAGTAGTTATGTGTCCGTATGTAAGTATATAATTTCATACATACACCCATATTTCTCAGCCATCTGCTTTAAATTTCTTATAAATAGTTAATCAATACTGTCATACACATAGATACATACATATACATTGATTATTCTCCTAGTATCTGTCCATCGCACTCGCTCACTCTCTTACTTTTTTCAATAATTCTCTAGGTGGTCATTAAAGCCAGTTATAAGTTCATATACTAAGAATTTTTTATTGACTAAAACAATTTGCAAATATAATTCAATGATACTTTTCAATGATTTTTGTAGTTTTCTTACATGCATTTAAAACAATATTTAAACAAATATTTATAGATATAAATTCTGGGACTTAGATAATTTAATATATTTTTAGACCAGAACTATTTAATAAATCAATATTATTTAGCTTACCTCATAAACTTCAGTTATGTTGTTCGAAATCTCATACAATAACCTCTTAAGTCCATCTTACAGTTTATTGTATTCGATTATATATATATCCAATATCAAAAGATATACATTCAGACGAAGGAACAACGACAAATATTCATATATACATATCTCTCATTTGCTGCAACAACGTCATAACTCAAAATCCGTATTTTGTGCACTGAGTAATACAAGATATGCGCCGTTTTTGTGTTATTTAAAATTAATGTTTTCTCGTATATTTGACAAGTAAAAATTTGGGTTAAATACAGATTAGAAAGATATTAACATTTACTATTTAAATCTGTTATTATTTCTGAAATCGCATGATTTGTTGAAAATTTAAAATGTCATAAAACATTCAAAGCCGTTTTTCTCGAAACGACTTTTTTTGAATTATGACGTTGTTGCAGCAAATGAGCGATATGTAGATCCGTAGCTTATAAAATAATTGATTTTGTTGATAACACGATAGGGCCCAAACGAGAGGAGCTCGCTGGCTGAAATTTCCCACAAGAACTCTCTGTTGATACGCTTTGTTTTGGCCAAAAATATTTTAGGTTTTCATTTATAAATGTTTGTATTTGGTAAAACTTTAGGATTTCATGTAGGTTTTCAAAATAACTTTTGTGTTTTAATAAGTATGAATATTTACTATCACAGATAAAAATATTTGGTCAATTCACAAGGTCTCTTATCAGTCATATTGTCATAATGTCCTAATATATCACGACTCGGCGGCTCGGCTTAACCGACTCTTAGGCAGTCGGCGTTGGTCTCTGCTGGTTCGTTACGATAACACAATAAACATAGCGTAGAAAGTAGTATTATTTTAGGACATTTTTTGCTTGAAAAGCAATAAAATATTAGGACAATATGACATGATAAGAGACCTTGTGAATTGACCAATTGTAAAAATTGTATTATTTTTTTTTTTTTGCTTTTGTTTTTTAATTCTGAAAGGTAATGTTGAGTAGATAATTTTTTTTTAAAATAAACTTATAGTCCAGCTGGTCTGACTTTTTTTTTTTGGAGTGGTTCAAAGTTTTAATTTTTTTATCGAAGGGAGTATTATACTAAATGAAAAAATGTTGAACGTTAATGTCTGATAGAATTCTTATTATCAGAGTTATAATGTGGATTTTTATGGGGATAATTATTGTGGAAGATATAAACCCTATAGCTCCTCTCCTTAGGGGTCAATTTGACCCCTTTTCCAAGAAATTAAAAAAAATCCTTTCAAAAAGGACACTGAAAAATTAAAATATTGCACGAAAGTGTTTGCCTAAAAATTCTATAGCAAAGTTATAAATAGAGAGAGTTGTTTACGCTTAATTAGCCATTAAATGTATTTTAAAAAATCAATTTGTTATCCGAATGCGCTTAAATTTAATATATAAATAGTCCTTCAGAAGCAGTGTTGCCAATTCTTGGTGAACAAAAAAGACTAAATAGTATTAGTAAATTAGTTAGTAAATACTTTGAATGGCAATATATTTTGATCTATATCTTGATTACTAAGCCATAAATATAGACAATATGGATATCAAATGATAGATACTTCAAAGTCCATTGCAACGATGTATATAAGGTTGTAGTAAATTGGACCTACAATGGGTCAATATCGGGAAAAATATTTTTTAACCCGAATTTTTTTTCACAAAAAACATTTTTTTGTCATAAATTTTTTCACTAATAAATTAAAAAAAAATGTTTAAATTAAAAAAATTTAAAAAAAAATTGGAAAAAACTTTAAAAAAACAATTTCGAAAAAAAATGTTTTGTAATTTTATTTTGAAGTATAATTTGGTGAAGGGTATATAACATTTGGCACAGCCGGATATAGTTTTCTTACTTGTTTAATATTAACAACTTTTATTCAAATAACGCTAATTTTCTCTATACTTATTTTCTATGGCATTTTAATTTAAATTTTTATTTAAATCTTTGTAGTCGTTTCCATTTTACTTCCTTATATTTATGAGTGTAATGTACGCGAAGCCTTAAGTATAGCATAGATTTTATGACCGTTTAACTATGCGAGTTCTAGAAGTTATCTAGAGTTATCTGTACATTAAAGAAATACTAAAATATCGTTTCAACAATGTGTTTTTTTTTTTTTTTTTTTTTTTTTTTTTTGAACTGATTTTACTCATTTTAAACAGCAAAAATTTCATATCACTAGAGGATATATAAAGTTTTGATTTAGCCATAAAATGGCTAAATGAAAATAAAAAACGCTCAAAAAAAATGGCTAAGGTTAAATTAATTTTTTACTGGCTAAACAAGATTGAAAAGGGCTAAATTTACATTAAAATTTTTTAAAAGGGAAAACCTTAAATCTATATATATAAAAAGAAGTGTACAATTTGATGTCGCCACTAACTGCGGAAACGGGCGATTTCAACCAAAGTTTTAGGATACATAGGGAATGGCATCTAGATTTTCCAATCTATATATGGGGCATTTCATGTCAAGTGAACCAACTTTTGAAATCGATGTCTGCCGATGATGAAATTTGCACCATAGTTAGTTCTATTGGATAGTAATTCAGACACAATTTTTCAACAAGATCGGTCGTGAACTTTCTGAGTTAGAGGGGGTCAAAATTTGACATTTTGGCCAAGCAGGTGTTTTTTCTCATCATTTAACTTATTACCCATTGTTCTTAGCAAAATGTGTACCAAATAGTTTAGATAGATATTTCTTCAATCTTTCGGAAAAAAAATTTTAATTTTTTTTCCAAAATCAAAAACTTGTAACTGAGATACCGAATTATTTAAAAAAAGATTCTAAATCAAGGTGCTAAATTGCATGTCCATTAGGGTATTCAATCGATTAACCGTTAATCGGTTATCCGATTAATTTTGGTCGGTTAACTGTTCGAATAATTTAAAATTGCCGATTTTCAAGTAACAAATAAACAGATTAATTTGTGTCGATTAACCGAAATTTCTTTTTTTGCACTTTATATAGAAATATAGTTTAAAGCATACAAATCTTATTTCTTAACTCATGAACATTAACTTCTAGCAGTAGTTATTTTGAAGTACGTATAGCACAAAAATTTAAACTAAGAAATTTGGAAATAAACTTTTCTCTAGAATCTACTATGATTAACTTTATCCCAATGAGTCGGAGGACGACATGATTATAGATGAATCTAAAGACATAACTGAAACGAGTCTTTTATCGGAAACTTCACAATCAAAAAAACTCCAAAAAGGACTCCAATGCACAGAATCAAAATTTGTTTGATATAAATCTGGGATTTCTAAACGGCTGGTCCGATCGGGATAAAATTTGACTTTCGTTAGTTAGACAACTAAATTACCAATAATATGCAAAAGATTTCAGAGCAACACCAATTAATTAAAAAAATTTATTCAAATTTTTTAGCATGGAAAAGTGCAATATTTTTGAAGGACGGAGTTAGCGCCGCTCATGGAGCATTTGAAGGATCCACGTTAATAACTTAAACTTTTATTCCGATCGGACCAGGCGCTTAGAAATCCCTGATTTATTTCCAAAATTTTTTGATTCTGCCCCACTGTGCAATGTTATAATTGAGGATTTTATATATATTCCTATTCATGCCTTCCTTGTGATTTCTCCAACATCTACAATCAGTGACAGAGTTATTTCCAAGTCAAGTTTTATTAAAACTAACGAAAAATCGTTTATAACGAAAATATTTCAATTATATTCCTTTTTTAAAAGTTTATTTCAGAAGCTCGCCCTAAAATCCTAAAAAAAACTCACATGTGTATAAAAAAAAGGATCTTAGATACCATATTTTGTTTGCTATTACTTTTATTTTGTTGAATTGTTATGTTTTATTTGGTTTTTTATGATTTTGTTATTCTTATTAATAAAATGCTTAAATAAGTACACAAAATTCGTGGTTTTATTTTCAATTTAATATTAAAATAGAAATTATTCGGTTAATCGAATAATTTAAAATTAACCGATTAAATCTAAAACACGATTAAACCAGAATCCCGAATATGTCTTATGTGCGGTCAATGCTACGAATACTTTTTATTAGGGAGGTGTGATTAATCGAATTATAAAATTAGGTAATAATTCCGCTATAATTATTATTTATTCATTTTGTTAAAAAGACACTGAGTTTGCCAAAATGGATACTTCACCAGTTTACATTTAACGAAAACTTCGCATCGTTATAATAAATTAAATGTCAAAATTTGTTTGCCCATCATTATTTTTCTTACTAACACTTTATCGAAATATTTACTAAAATATAATAATTTTTGTTTTAAACAAAAATATCCAGTCATAATTCATTAAACTTAGTGTCACTAACTAAATTGTGGAAGATGAACGTAGTTACTCTTACGAACCAGCACAAAAAAAAAACACAATCAAAAATGAAATTAAATTATGTCAAGCTGACATTTTTCAACTACTTACAACAAGCTGCAGGACATATTAAAAACTGTTATTGTTGTAGTTACGCGAATTTATGAAAAAATTAAAAAAAAAAAAAAAAAAAAAACTTATGTAAAAAATATGAGAAGAGCACGATGGGAACAAGGAAAATATTGTATGTTTTTTTAGATGTAAAAAGTTGTTACTTCGGTCAAATTAAAAGTTGAAAGATGACATTGCCACAGGGATATTGAACAGTTGTTGTCGACATTGTTAACACAGTTGTACGATGTTTTAGTTTAAACTACATACATCTAATCGCAAAAACTCAACCAAAAAAAAAAAAAAAAAACAAATTTTCAACATTTCAACACTAGTCAGAAATTGTTACTAATCAAGCAGATTGCATGTACGAGTACATTTTCGTGTTTTCCAGTACCACCAGCTTAAAAAAAAGATTGGCAATTTTATGAAAAAAAAAAAAAACTGTGACAAGTGATAGGAGGTCAGTATTAAATTCTCTACGCCAATTATATAAGTAGTATGCACTTAACTCAGTTCGGTTACGAGTATTTAAGTTATTTGTGTAAAATTAATCATGTGGTTTTTGGAAAATTTTAGTTTTTGGCTACAAATGTGTTAATATAATTTCTTAAAAATACATTTCGTAGCCTATTTTCTAATATTTATTTACGCATTCGCAATTTAAAATTTCTAGGACACTGTTAAGCCAGAAACAGTAATTAGCATTTGTATAGACTTTTTAATCAAATTAACCCTTTACAGAACGATTTTTTTACATTAAATATTTTGTTTGTGGTTTAAACTGTTAAAGTGTTAGCTGGTGTTGCCAAATAAGGACGAAGACAGATTCAGACAGATTGTGCGTATGAATTGGTCAACGTTTCAATTCCGTAGTTACTATTCCGATGGACTTATGTGATATACATTTAATAAAATTGAGTTTGATATTGTATTATACTCGTACATACAAGGTTACAGCGGAGAAGGTGCTATGCCTTTGCCAAAACTGCGAGCTTATTTGGTATCAGTAACGGTGGAATCATACAAGTAAAAGGAATTTTTAATTTCCCAATTTCTCAATTTAAATGCATATTACCAATGGAACTAATTCAGGTTAAATCTTCATTAGAATTATCCTCGGATCATTCACCCGACTAGTCACACTGCAATATCAAGCACGAATATAAATTGGTTGAAATATAGAAAATATATTAGCACTGACAGTACAGAAAATATAGCACTAAGAACACCAGAAGATATCGATAACTCTCTCAAAAACTTTGAACAGAACTTAAAACTTGCTGTTGAACACGCCACTCAAATAACCCAACAAATAAGATACAATTGGCTCTAATCTGCAGACATTGAACCGTTATAAGCTCGTCGAGAATGGCAACTCTTAAAAACGGTGCTTAGAAAATGTTGTAAACGCCTCAGTATGCTTAATAAATATCTGTAGAACTTACGTAATTCAAGTGGAGGCTGGGCGAGAACCGATACTGAAAAAGGAAACCTGTTTGTTTGTCATCTAAAGAACGTATTTTTCCCGAATGAGTCAAAAGACGTAATAGAGTTGCCACCTACTTTACCCCATACTACTGCAGCAGAACCACTTCGTTTTGAGATTTCAGAGATCAACAAGATTATTGTTAATTTAAACTCCAAAAAATCACCTGGTATTGACAAAATCAGTAACAAGATGCACCTCGAGCTACACCAAATTGCATTAAGAATAATCATACTTATTTTTAATGCTATAATATGCCTTGAATACACCTAAGCCGGGAAAAGATCACACTAAATTAGAATCATATAGACCCATTAGCCTTTTGTCAAATATATCAATGCTATTCGAAAAACTCTTATTGCACAAGTTAAACCCGATAGTGAGTCATTTTGATTATATTTCAACTCATCAATTTGGATTTCGAGAAAAACATAACACCATAGAACAAACTCACAGGCTGGTAGATATAATATCTAAGACATTTGAATAAAATATATATTGTTCTGCGCTCTTCATCGACGTTTCGCAAGACTTCGACAAAGTTTGGCACGAAGGATTATTGATTAAAATAAAACAATATTTACCAGTAAATACACATAAGCATCTAGAAAGTTATTTAAGTCATCGAAAATTCGTTCTTAAAGAGGGAGACTTGATAAGTTTACCACAGCCTATTGAAGTAGGTGCACCCCAAGGAACATATCAACATTTGCTGACTACACAGCTATTCTAGCCATTCATGAAAACCCCCAAGAAGCATCTGTACTTTTTCAAGACCATATACTCGACATAGAAAGGTGGTTAAAACAATGGAGAATAAAAGTAAACGAGCAAAAATGTATACATATTACTTTCACATTGCGTAGAGAATCATGCCCTCCAATCCAATATGATTATTTATCATGAAGTTGAATATCCAGTACCCCGTTTCTGTAACTATTTGTGAGAAGTTCTCACATCGAGAAGTGTGAAACAAAAAATTCCATCGTTTCTCGATTTGGGAGAAAAAAGTGTTTCTGTAACTTAAAGTGAGAAGAGCCAGCACTAATTACGTTTTTATTGGAAATTTCCAATCAAGCTGTCAAAAACATAAAGAAGAAAATAAATATAAACATATCAATTTATATTTAAAAAGTAAAATTATAATTTTTTTAAAAAATAAATAATTTAATAGTGATCAGAAATGTATACTAATTTATTAATAGAGGCAGAGCACCATGATCGTAGAAATATGTTGCGAATTTATCGCCAAAAATTATGGAATACAACTGATCCATTTACTATTACGGAGCAACGTTTTAAAGACCTCTATAGGTTATACAAGGAAAATAATTAACATTAATTTAAGTTTTAATTAAAAATAAAATCTTTCCTTTTCTTTATTTTTTGTATTCATATTATATTTTTTGAAAAAATTTGTTTTCGCACCGTTTTTAAATGTGAGTTATTTTGACAGTTCATGTGAGAAACTTTTCACAAAATTTTCTTACAGAAACACTTTGACTCACAAATTTCCAATAAGTTACGTCAAAAAACTTAAATGACAGATAGTTCTCACAAAATGAAATTACAGAAACACTTACATGTGAGATATGAAATCGTGTTTCAATTCAAGTTGTTTTTTATTCAATTTCACTGTTTCATGCGAGAAATTTCTCGATGCGAGAGTTACAGAAACGAGGTACAGGTCTGCATCTAGACCGTCGTCTTACCTGGAAAAAGCATATAGATATGAAATTGACTCAAATGAAGTTAAAATTATTACAAATTTACTGGCTAATTGGTAAAAACTCTAGATTGAGTTTGGATTTGCTGTACAGCTCAATAACAAAACCCATATAGTGCTATGGAATTCAGCCTCAGCTTCTAATATTGAAAAAATTCAATGATTCCAAAATAAAATATTCAGAATGATAACAGCAACGCCCTGGTATGTGAGAAATATTAACATTCATAAGGACCTTCCTGGTGAAAAATAAAATAAAAAAACAAGCGGAGTCATATCTAAAAAAGTTAGAAGTTCACCCTAACCCTAAAACGAACATTAATGAGAAGTAATGGCTACATCCGACTAAGAAGAAGAAATCCAACAGACCTGCGCTGATGATAGGATCTAAAACCTATCATCATTTTTCGACAAACTGTGGTGGGACGTAAATTTTTATGCTGGCCGGATGGTGCAGAGCGCGAAGAATTAGTCGCTGAAACACTACATGAATTGTCGCAAGTATTGTATAGGGTATGTGGACGGCAAACAGTGGTTCAGATTTCTTTTTTTGGAAATAATTCGGTATCTCGGGAACTATTAGAAATATTATCGAAAAAAAAATTTTTCAACAATAGAAAAAATATGTGGGCTTCTTTGGGAAACAACTTACAAAATACTGCTCTTTTTACATGATCCAACTTTGGATATGTGTAACTCTTTGTAGGGACAAGAAAACTCTCAGAAAATTATTTTATTTTGTTTAGAATTTTATCAGCAATATAGGTGATATTTTAAAAATAAATTTTGACCATCCGTTGCCACATCTAAAAAAGCATAACAAGATCGAGCAAAATTAAAAAAATATATATCAATAAACCTAACCTCTTTAACTGACACATATAACCTACACATGTAAGTCTATTTTTTGTAGATATTCTTAAGGACTATTTATATTTTAAATTTCAGCTCAGTAGGATCATAAGTGGATTTTTGGCGATTTTTTTAAAAAAGTTGAGGTGACCAACTTTGATGGTCCACGCACTGACCCCCATTAGCGGTAGCATAATGTGTAATTTCCTAACAATATCTCCAATAGTTCCCGCGATACTGAATTATTTCCCAAAAAACGTTTCTAAACCACTGAGCGGCACCGAAATAAAATTGTCTGAGAGCCCTTACCAAGAACCAGAGACTTATTTTTCAAGGAAACACATGTATGTATTCTCTAAAAGTGCAAGATGTATGTGACAACAAGCTCAGAATAAGGAATGTAGTTTTAGGATATCCTGCCAGTGTACACAATGCAAGAATATACACAAATTTTTGTTCAAATCCAAAAAATATCGAATTAGAATTGAACATTGCTTTGGCTTGACGTAAGGGCGATTCAATAGTTTTAAACAACTTGAACTACAAATAAAAAACCTGTCTTCTATAGAATGCGCATGCCAATGGATACTAGTTTCTGAAATATTGCATAATATGCTTATAATCGATACAGAAACTGATCATTTTAGGGTCCCTGAGGAGAATGCGATTCTGGAATATTAAGCCCTCTAGTATTAACGATGTGGACTCATTTCCAATTCTTTTTCAATTTCCAGTTTTTCGATTTAATTTTTTTCTTGAATGTCAAGTAATTTGCTCATCGGATCCAAGTTTTCTGGTTTCAGTCTTTTTATCGGAGTTTTCATTTCAAAAGCTTATTTTTCTACAATTTATTCACTCTGATCTTCAGAATTGACAATTACAACTTGATTTGTGTTTAAGATAAAACTTGGCCCTAGTAGATCATAATGAGTTCAGATTTTTAAAATGTGGGAATGATTAGTTGACTCTTCTCCACTTCAAACTGCGAACCGTTTTTGGTTGTCTGCAGATACACCCAGAGTCTTTGGCGGGAAACGAACCCCCAGATTGATAGTCCAGCACAATGTTGTGTAGTCTATCGGGGCACCCATATGCTTTATAGTGAGTGAAATGGATTATTCCTAAAGTAAAATAACTATTTTGTGTAGTGCAAAAAAAAAAGATTAAAATGTCTACACTCTAGACTACTAATAGACACTAAAGTGGCAACCGACTCCACGTTAGATTACCTGGTATATATAAAGTAACCAATTAAATGCAGTGCATAAAGAACATACGTGTCAAATGACCCAAAAATATATAACGTGATGTTTCTAGTTACCTGCAAATACTTTAACAATAAAGTATTTGTCATATCAGAGCTTAAAGTTGCGGCAATAATAAACAACAAAATTACGGTTGACAATTAAGAGCTCTTTAAATGAACTTAAACCGTTTGTTCTTACAATCTCTGTTTTGTGAAATTTTAAATCCGTACATATTATTCCATTATCTATCACAAAATTTCTAAACACACATTCTTATTCTTATTAGATATATTCATGCTGAGTTTATTTACAGAGTAGCGAAACCATTTAATTGTTTAAATCCTTTGATGTGCAGACAAAACATGTATCTTAAAATGGTTTTGGGCTGTCTGAGAAGTATTATGATAAGCTATTAGCAGTTTTAAATTAATATATAAGATTTAATGTTTGTGTTTTGATGTATTCAAACGTTAAGTTGCCCAGCAAAAACTTTCATTCAAGTCTGACACTTCACTACTTACACAATATCATTTTAACTCATTATTTTGACACTTTGATGTCATTGGATGCAAGTACATACCACAACTAAGTAAAGGATCTATAAAGAATTATTATATTATGACTAGAAAGTAAGCAGTTATATACCAGATTGTAAATATATCATTATACGACTACTTCTAAGTAATGCTGACGGTATGTTGTAAGTAGTCATTGAAAGGTAACTTTTTGAGTAATAGAAAGTCTTTACCAAGTTTTTGCTGGATAATGAAAACGGAAGCATTTTAAATTTTAAGATACTTATAAACTTTTTGCACAAACATTATCTAATGCTGACAGCTTGACTGATGTATTCATTATGTATATGTATATTACATATGTGTGTGTATTACAATTGTTTAAAACATGTTCACCATTTAATACTTTTTTTCATATTTTTTTTTTCTGTTTTGTTTTAATAAAGTATTATCCTTTTGCTAGTAGACATGCAAATTATTATGCAGCCTTCGTTTATAAGTATTTATTTAATGTGTGCATGTATTTATGGAAATGTGTAAAACTTATATGTACATATGAGCTGAAACATACACATTTGAATTATTTATGACATTTATTTACATAAAGATTATCTCTTAACCAACATTGCAACGATATCAAATATTTAGGTTAAATATCGTTTGTACTCTTCTCATTCGTTTAGGTACATACATAGATATGGACGTTTTTTTATACAAATTAAACGCAATAAAATATTTATTTTGATGTTGAAGTTTATAAACATTAAAATAAATATAAATTCTTTAGTGGATTGTGATGAACGGCTGAAATGAAAGTGAATAAATATTTATTGTTTGTTTTTCATAATTGTGTACTATAGTTTTGAGTATGGTCTGAAAAGGGTAAATAGAATTTAGATGAAACCAAATTTATTTGATTAAATGTGAAGTTTATTTTAAATGCTTTATGATCTTAATATTATGCCCTATATTAGATTAAGGTAGGAGTTAGGATTGTTTTTATGCCCTGAGTTTGTCAATCATTTTAAAATATGTACAATACTCATTTGCTTATATTATAGATGCTTACAGATCTGTTGAAATTAATAACCCAGTTATCTTACGGTGAAAATACAGCTTTCGTTTGTGTTTTCAAGAAAATTGTATTTTCAATCATTTTTTTATTAAAGTTCAACCAATAACGAAAATTGTGTATTCAATTATACGAATTATCAAATTCAATACCATAGAATAAACACATAGAACGGAAGGAGAGAAAAATATCAATAGAAAAAATGACTCTCTTTTCACGCATATGGGTGATACAATAACAACTAGGGATGCCAAACGGGACTGGGTTTTACAAATCCCGGGATTCGGGATTTTTCGGGACCCCGGGATTTTAGTTAAACGTCAAAAAACATAAAATTCAACAATAAAAACAATTTTTTTCGTTAATATATTTAAGTAAAAATATAACAAAGGAAAAACTAATGCATTGAATTAAAATAAATTTGACAAAAATTATATTTCATATTTATACCCGTATTCTGGTCTTTAAACAGTGAGAAATCCATAACAAAACTGAAAATTGTATAACTTTTGTATTGAGTACATATGCTAAGATCATAGTAAAATCATTTTTAGGAAAGCGTACATTACAATTACTATGAGACTAATATGTAAAAATTGGTAAGGCAGTTTTAAAGTTATAAAAGTATTGGTTTATTTTATAACAAAAAATTTCCGTCTGTCTGTCTGTCTGTTTAAAACAAACGAAAGGAGCTAGCTGGCTAAACTTGTCCACAAATACTCTCTGTTGATAAGGTTTGTTTGGAATTGAAAATGGTCAATGATACAATTGTCCCCCGGAATACTGTTTGAGCAGTCATAAATATGTTGGTTATGCGACAATCCTGATAACATTTTGCACAAATTCATTCATTCATAAATGTTGATTCAAGTTCCCATAGAAGGCCAAAACTACATATTGATGGTTTATATTCATATTATTTAATGTATGGAGCTGACGAAAAACATCGTTAATAGTCAACGCGAATTGATTAATAAACTTGTTTATAAGTCTGTCAATGTATGGAAGACCTGCTGCTCCCTGGTAAAAATTAAAAAATCAGGCTTTGTTTGAATATGGTGAAATTTACCTATCTAGGTATTTTGGAAGCTACAAAAATCTTCCTAAAATATCAAAAATCTCGTAATTTTCCGGGATTTATTAATCCCGAAAAATCCCCGGATTTTTTTTCACAAATCCCGGGACTCGGGAAATCCCGATCCCGAAAAATCCCGGGATTTTCGGGATACCCGGCGTGTGCTACTACGCTAATAATTCTTTATTAATGGGAGGGTTTTATAATAAACATTTTTTTACCATATTAATGTACATACAAAATAATTTTGTAAAAAAGTACCAAAAAAAGTACTTTAAAATTTCAAAAAAGTTCCAGAGTCCATTTTAAATTTTTTAAGAAGGACTGCAATTCCATTTAAATTTAATTTCTGGGATATGGGATACAAACAGTATTAAAATTCGAGTTTCACCCATTTTATCCCCTTAAAAGTACAAAACGTACCACACACCTGTCGACTTATTTCTTGAACAAATTTAGATTCAGTTGGATTTTTGGTGCTAGCTTTATCAGTTCCGCAGATATAGAGATACCGATTTTACCCATTTTTATTCCCATAGTGGATGTACTCATCGGGAGAGGTGCTTACATACAAGATTTTAAGATAAACAAATTTCGAAATTCCGGTTCACGAATGGACCTAATGCATTGTTTAAGGTGTCTAAAACCATCTTCACAAAATTGCCTTTCTAATGAAACCAGCTTGAAGCTGGTTTCAGAATATATAACGGACATGTGTAGCTAGAAACATTGATTGTGTTTTATATTGTTACGTTTTTACCTTTTAAAAACATGGGTTTATTTCCTTTAAATAAACCGGATACTTTTTATTGCAAATAAAAAGCAGTTTTAGTAGTTTAAAATTTGTAACAACTCTTTATTTATTTAAAATGCACAGCAACAACAATTCAAATAGTCACTCAGTGTTTTTTTACACGTTTATTAATTCGCAGAAATGCACACACACACACTTTATAATGACAAGCCCAATTGTACACGACAGTTGATGTTAACTCTAACAGCGCCAATGATCAACTCCACTCAAGACTGCCAGCTCTGTCACTATTTATACACGCGCCATCTATCGGGAATCTTTTACAATGCTCTTAACGGACATACTAGTACATTCGAATTCTAGAGCTTTCGATGTTAATGTTAGCAGCTTAAACATTTAGTGTTGCCATACTTACAAACAATGCTAATAACCGTATGCTATCAACATTGTTGATAAGTAGAAGCTTCTACTGATGGACGTGTTTATAAACATGATGAATGTTGCAGGCAGTCGTTGCGGACCGTTAAATTCAAATCGTTATTGCACATTCGTAACAATATATATGTATTCAAAATTGGAAAAAATTGTTGTATGTGAAAATTCGAAAATCGGCTTTACGTATGGACCGCATATACCTAATGTAGCATTCTAGGTGTCTAAAACCATCCTCAGAAAATTTCCTTCCCAATGATACCAGTTTGGAGGTAATCGGTTGGATAGTTTCAGAGTATATAACGGACATAGGTAGAAACATTTTTGTGTTTTATATATCGCTCATTTGCTGCAACAACGTCATAATACAAAATCCGTGTTTTTTGAACTGAGTAATACAAAATATGCGCCGTTCTGTAGTATTTCATATAGTTTTATCAGTTTTCAAAAAAGTCAGTTATTTTTTTGTGTGAGAGTGTTTTTTGTTGTAAACATCAAAATTAAAATTCATGTTTTCTCGTATATTTGACAAGTAAAAATTTAAGTTAAATACAGATTCGAAAGGTATAAGATATCTACTATTTAAATCTGGTTTTATTTCTGAAATCGCATGATTTGTTGTAAATTTATTTAAGAAATAGTAAATTGTCATAAAACATTCAAAACCGTTTTTTCGAATCGACCTTTTTTGAATTATGAATTTTGAGCACATGAATACTTGATTCAATTAGGAAAGTATTAAAACTGGTTGAATATCTGATAAATGTATAAAAACCTAAAATGTATATTCGATTGTTTGTTTTTATCAAACAAAACTTTAACAAAAAAGTTTTCCCAAAAATCAAAAATTTCTGTTGGTATACTTGTTTAAATTTCAAATTACACTGTGCGACAATATAAACAATGGTAAGTTTTATGGATTACATCAATAATCCTTTTTGAACACTCCCAATATCTTTAGTTATGTTGAATATAAAATAATTTTAAGTTTCTCTTTAAGTTTAAGTTATTTAAAGAAACTTTAGTCCATTCGAAAGACCTTAGTTTCTTTTTTCTAAATTAGCTGAAACTTAAAATAAGATGACATTCAACTGAGTTACTGGCACATGAACGAAAAATCGGGTTTTTACCAGTAACTCAATATCATGCGGTTGTTTGGTAAATTTCCAAAAAATATTCTTGTTAAACTTTTGTCACTTTTTACCAGAAAACTAGTATAACTTCCCAGGTATTCAATTTCATTATTTTTTGTATCTACAATTAAAAATTATTAATTATGTTCATGCATTTATTAAACCATAATCTTTATTTCCGTCTTATTACAGATCACATCAATAACATGGGCTGTTCCTATGAAGCAGCCAAACAAACAATTCGGATAAATGAAACTTCTACAACAGCAATAGCCACAAGTTATAGAACAAGAAATTGCAACATAAAAACGGGAAAGCAACTCCTTCAACACAACAATAGTAAATTCAATCAATACTTTACAAATAATCACACTAACGACGACTGCCAACTTGTACGAGTACAACAACAACAAAAGCTACCAACTAGTAATACTACAACTAAAGCCAATAAGACTTCAACTGCAACAGTTGGTAAAATTTACAACAATAGCAACAGTGACAACAGCAACAACAACAAGAAAGAGGAAAATACTAGTAGAAGCAACTTTTATAGTTTAGAATCGAACGAGTGCATACACCGGGGCAATTACACAGTTCCGCAAAAAACGAACACTTTCGAAAAAGCGGAAGACAGCCCCGTTCTAGCTCTACAAGAATCCTGCATAAATTGTTATCCACTCGCCTGCCACAATAGATTTTGTTGTGAACAGCAAAATAAACAACAACCGCAATTTGTTGCCGACGAAATTGCAAAGCATACAAGACAAAACCTAAAGCCCTTAAATTATATCAACGCCAACAACAGTAACAGCTACAGTTACAGCAGCAGCAGCAAGAACTGCAAGAACAACTGTACTAGTAGAAGCAACTGTAGCAACAATAATTACTGCCGCTGTCATTTATCTTTTTTCTATCCAAAGCACACAAAAAACACGTTACGCAATGGACAACAATGCGAAACGCATTTGTGTCACGGCAACTGTGTTGCCACTCAAACCAACGACTATGCCACACTTGCTAACGCACGCAGTGCCACCGGCCATTGTTTGCAAAAGACAATATCACATGCAAGAACCTCCTTAGCATCGAATGCCCTCGATTTAAAAAACAATTTAATGGAGGTGATGGCCAATTGTGCAACAGTGGCCGATTCTTTGATGGGCATTAATAGACTGTTTATAAAAAATTGCCTAAACGATGGCATCGTCAGCAACATTAACAGTAAGAGCAACTGCAACAGCAACAGCATCATCAATACAAACAACAACAAAAACAACAACCATAATAAGTCTGAACCATATAGAGGCTATAGTCAGCGAAAACATCATTTACTAAATAAATCCAATTACACCTCCTACACTAGTTCTACTATTTCTACTTCTGCCACTACCACAACTACTACAACTACTACTACTAATTCTTCTACTTCTATTTCGAATTCCTGCTCTCTCCACGATGCCATTAGCTCAAACAGTCGATGTAATAACATTAACCATGACATGAACATGAACATTAATATAAATAACACTAGCGATAGTAGTAGTTGTAGCAGCAGCAACAACAACAATAATAACAACAGCAGCAAACGTTTCAGTAAAAGTAGCAGTAACAATAACTATAATTGCCAGGCATCCTCTGCTCATACAGCTGCCTTCAATTATATTGGTCAAAATTATTATAATTTTCTACGCAATACGATCAATTTCTATACCGCCTCCAGTGTTATTCTGGTTTTATGTTATTTAACATCAACCACATCAGCTGCAACCACCAAATCAGACACCACATCCGTAGATAAACATCCCATGTAAGTTGTTGCCTTCATTTTCTTACTTTTCCCACTACATTTCTGTCACTTCTGACAGATCATTTGATCATCATTTTATAAAACAACAATTGAATTTAAAACACATATTTAATCGCCACTAAAGATTAAATTACTTATAAAATATTGAATATGAAATACTACAACAAATTTTCAATAAATTAAACTAATTATTCCAAGCATGATTAATGTAACGTATTCCTACTTTTATATTGAATTTAGATTATTGAAAAATGTTTCCGTTTAGTTTATATATCATTTGTTAAGAGCACTTTTATAAATACTACTTATTTCATTTCGTATTAAGTTTATTATTATTTTTTCTCATCCTACACTATTTTAAAATTGTATTTTTTATATTTTTTTTAAATCAATTTCAGTAAAGGCATCGATTGGTCGAAGTAAGTGCACTCTACAAATAATTTCCAAATTTTCTATTCATTCTTTTGTTCGTAATTGGCTGTAAATTTGTACGCATGTAATTTAATTTAATTAAGTTTTTATTGTTTGTTGTCCATTTATACTTTTCTCAAATACATTTTCAATTTAACAGTGATAACGAACCGTCAATTAATTGTTTTAACATTTTAACAATTCCTAACATTTTAACAATTCCTTATTTGGGTGGGATTTCAAATCGCATTGTTACGTTTTTACCTTTTAAAAACGGGGTTTATTTCCTTTAAATAAACCGGATACTTTTGATTGCAAATAAAAGCAGTTTTAGTAGTTTAAAATTGTAACAACTCTTTATTTATTTAGAATGTTCAACAACAACAGAATTAAATAGTCATTCAATGCCTTTATACACGTTTATCAATTCGCAGAAATGCACACAAACTTTGTAATGTACTAGAACACATGTACACGACAATTGATGTTAACTCTAACAGCGACAATGATCAACTCAACTTACAACTGCAGCATCTGCTACCATTTATACACACGCCATCTCTCGGGAATCTTCTACAATGCTCTTAACGACAAAATTCGTATGTTCGAATTCTAGAGCCTTCGATGTCATTGCCAGCAGCCCAAACATTTAGTGTTGCTATACTTACAAACAATGCCAATAATCGCATGCTACTGATGGACGTGCCTTCAAACATGATGAATGCTGCAGGCAGTCGTTACAGACCTTTAAATTCAAATCGTCATTGCACATTCGTAACAGTACTAAGTATTTGGTATCAAAAAAACTAAAATTTATTTATTTAAAATTGCGAAGGTCTTATCAGAATTGGGTTATAATGACCCCAATCGGAAACTGTAATTTGTTTTTGTAAATATCTTTCAACACCATGCCAGCAAAGGGACAAACTGTAAAAATTTTAGTAGAGTTGTTAATAAAAACTTGTTTGGAATTTCTTACAAATGTCGCTATCAAGTTGAAATTCGACATAAGTAATCCCCATATATACCAAAATCGCTGTACCGAATTCTATGAAGATCGGCCTGTAATTGGTTATAGCTCCCATGTAAGAACTACTTCCGAAAAACACATTAACCTCCATAAATATCTAAAAATATCAATAACGAACAAAAATTCTACACAGATCCCTAATTTACATACTACAGAATTTTGTGAATATCGGTCCATATTTGACCATAGCTCCCATATAAGGTCCACTTCCGAAAATCGATTAAGTACTTATTACTTGTACTCCTGCAAATATCTTTATCAAGCTAAAATTCGACCAGAATAATTCTCATATATCTCTCATGTATCGAATTTTATGAAGATTGGTCTATAATTGGTCATAGCTCCCATAATAGTAGGACCATTTCCTAAAAAGATATTAACCTTAATAAATATCTTAAACATATCGATATCAAAACAAAATTATATACAGATCTGTAATTTGCATCCAGTAGTCCTACTACTGAATTTTGTGAATATCGAATATTATGAAGATTGGTCATAGCTCCCAGTACCATAGGACCATTTCCGAAAAAGATATTAACCTTAATAAATATCTTAAACATATCGATATCAAAACGAAATTATATACAGATCTGTAATTTGTATCCAGGAATCCTACTACTGAATTTTGTGAATATCGGTCCATATTTTACCATAGCTCCCATATAAGTTCCACTCCCGAAATCCACTAAAATCCTCATAAATTTCTTACAAAATTCTACAGAAATTAGTTTCAAGTAGACAACAATCATACTGCTTGATTTTGTGATTATGAGTTATTAATTATATATAAGGCTCATATCCGGAAAATTTATTAAACGCGAATATATATTAAAATATTGTGATATAACTCATTTCCATATGCAGAATTTTGAACTTTGTCCTTTTGTCTTTGTATTTATATAATATTTTTTATACTGTTTCTTTACTTGATGTTAACAAGGAAAAATGTTGAGCCAAATGCGTAGATAGAACACTTACTTGTTAGGTTAGGTTATCAGGCAGCCGTCTAAAATCTTCGTTTGTACAGCTCACTTGGGTTCAATAAACGTTCCCTTTGTGGTACCTGAAAGGAGATGAAAAACACAGAGGGGAAGAAATAGAAGTAGATAAAAGGAATTCTTTAGATTATTAAGCAAGAGGAGAAAGGAGAAATCGGAGGAGCAAGAGGAGAACGTGTTGAGAGTCAAGTAACGCAGACCATCATGGGACAGTTGTCGGGTCGCCATGAGGTGCAATTTGCAAGTCCGGTCTTATCAACCACCTGCACCTTAATTTCTTCACTGATAGCCTGGAGAGGGTACCAAAGGATCTCTCACCTAAAAGTCTGGCCCGTAGATCACCATGTGCCGGACAGTTACAAAAGAAGTGTAGAATAGTTTCTTCCTCTTCCTCATTCTGACAGCTTCTATAGAAGTCATTATAAGGTAACCCAAGTCTTGCAGCATGGGGACCGAAAGTGCAATGTCCGGTTATCATCGCCACCATATTGCTTAGTTGTATTCGTTGTAGTCGAAGTAGATATGACGTGCGTGTGCAGTCCAACACAGGCCATATCATCCTCGTGATAGAACAGGTGGATTCATTACCCCACCTCGTTTGGGAAAGTTCGTAATATATCCTGCCAAGTGATAGGCAATACAATTGCCTTTATTGTCCCTGTGTCCACGTACCCATGTGAGTACAACTGTCGAATGTCTCGCCATCTCATTTAAGGATACCCGGCATTCCTGGATCATATTTGATGTTGTATAAACACCTATCAGGGACTTAATTGCGGCTTTACTGTCAGTATATATACGGATATCCCTACCAGATACACTGTAATGTCTGGGCCGCTCTTATAATAGCCGATACTTCGGCCTGAAGAATGCTGCATCCATCTAGAAGTCTAAAAGACATTTTTACTCCAAATTCAGGGATGTATACACCACCGCCCACTCTGTCCCCTTTTTAGACCCATCCGTATAGATAGATAGCCTCATCTCATCAGCAGGGAGACCATCGACAGCTTGCATATTGGTTGGGATTGAGAAACCGAAGTTCCTCAGGAGGAAGGGCTTGGGAGTGCAGTAATCAATATGATCAGGAAAATTGCGTATACTTCCTATTATGCAAGCATGTCCATAGGATCTGTAAATCCATGCATTGCAGACGTTAAGCCTGAAGGCCGTATTCAAAGCCAGTTTTCTGGCCATAAGATCTACTGGTATTCGCAATGCTTCTGTTATCAGGATTGCCATGCTTCTTAATACCCTCTCAAAGAGTATACGATTTGAGGCCCTATCCATTGCCCTCCACCAGACAGAGACCCCATAGAATAATATAGGTTTAGTAACCGTATCACTTACTTGTTAGTATTTGTTTTTGTTCAATGAAGTATATATAAAAAGTTTTTACTTGAGTTAGCTCTTGTAATTGAAAATCGTTGATTTAAATCTTTCGTAAAAAACTTCAAAAGATATTAGTTTTAATGGCAATATTCACCATTAAAACTAAGAAACGAAATTAGAGTGACATGTGGAGAGGTATATTCTGTAATCACAACTTGTGGAAACTTGCGAGTCAGGAAGAAAAATAATAACTGATTAGTTCAAGATTTTAACCAAACCAACAACATAGTATAAAGTCATCCATCCTTCTGACCTCCGTCTCCTTCTACAGAAGTCTACATGGGATACGGCCGTGACCTTTGATCACCCCAACCACATTCATCATACGAAATGTTTATCAGTATTGTGGTCCTGCAACAGTCGTAATTGGACCAAAGACCCTTTTTGTCGCGCATGTAGTCTAAAGCGTTCAAGAGAAATTTAATTTGTGTGAATGTATGTGTAAAAAAAACAACAACAAAATATCAGCAACACAACTGCTTCGTTGAATGCTGTCAAGCAACTGAATAATTGGCCTACCTAAATAAAAGCGTAAGCGGAATGTTTTTTTTTAGCTTTAACGCTGAAATGTCATACCTAAATAAAAGCGGCAACGCTAAGTCAAACAATAAAAACCAGGTTAT
The DNA here is from genome assembly GCA_942486065.2 of Calliphora vomitoria. Lineage (NCBI taxonomy): Eukaryota > Metazoa > Arthropoda > Insecta > Diptera > Calliphoridae > Calliphora > Calliphora vomitoria. The sequence continues at coordinate 93,304,676 of OW818031.2, forward strand.
CAAAAAAATAAATGAAACAACCCGGATTATTTAAACAATAAAGTACATTGCAGTATTGGTGTTTCTGATTTTTGTTTTGTGATTTGTAAACTAAAATTTTATCAAAAAAACTAAATATTAAAGTTTAAAAAATTAGTTTCTTGCATATTTGTTTCTCCTTTTGTATGTATGTGTTTACATTTATTGTGTTTTGCAACTAATTTCACTAATAAACGCGCTATCAAAATCGGATTTTCCAATTGCAAAACGTTGCAAATTGTATGTGCATGAGAACTTTTGACAAGTAAAAAACGCCTTCCGCTCCAATTTAGGTATGCGTGTAAAGCCATACACCCATGCTCATGAGCTTTTATAGTTGTCTCGTTGAATGGACAACAACTACTAAATTGTAAGAGCATAAAAATGTGTGTGATTTGATTTTCCACAATTGTGCTATGGGCTGCGCACCATTGGTCTAAAGCCACCATCTGGTTTACGCGCAATTATATGAAAGGCCAACACCATATCAACTGACAGATGTCTGTTGACAGGAGCAGTGTTTCCCTTTCAAGTCATTGTCAGACGCAGAATTTTTATATCAGCTATTTATAGATTTATATATTTTAAATAACAATACATTAAATGAAGGCTTTATGTTGATATACAATGAAAAATTGCCCGATTACCGAGAATCAAAAAAGTTCAGGAAATGGAAAACCCTAGCATAGAAGCAAAATGTTTTTGATTCGATATTAATATTTGGAAAACATAATATTTAAGTTTAAATTTATTGAACAAATCCAAATGCTGTTCGATTTTTCCTATATTTATTTGATTTTTTACAATACTCTCTACTGTTTTTTAGTAATTTGTATACATAATTCATCTTTCTAATTTTCCTGTGCATCTCCGTATATTTGTATCTAATTTAATTTTATTTCATAATTACTACCTTAAACATTTGTTTTTTTTTTTTTTTTGTGGCACACTTTAAATGTATGTATTCACACATTAACTTTAACACATTGTATTTTTATTTCAAAACTGACAGCGAGTAGTAGAAAAGTGGCCAGATTAAATATTATACACGATTATTGATTTGTGACTTAAAAACATTTGTTTTATTTTATTACATTAAGCCCCATTAACACGAAGTCTGGTTATCTGGCCTACCTAAATAAAAGCGTAAGGCGGAACGTTTCTTTACGCTTAGCTTTAACGCTGAAATGTCATACCTAAATAAAAGCGCCAACGCTACGTCAAACAATAAAAACAAGGTTATCAAAAAAATTAATATAACAACCCGGATTATTTAAACAATAAAGTACCTTGCAGTATTGGTGTTTCTGATTTTTGTTTCGTGATTTGTAAACTAAAATTTTATCAAAGAAACTAAATATTAAAGTTTAAAAATGTGTTTCTTGCATATTTGTTTCTCCTTTTGTATGTATGTGTTTACATTTTTTGTGTTTTGCAACTAACTTCACTATTAAACGCGCTGTCAAAATCGGATTTTCCAATTGCAAAGCGTTGCCGTCGCGTTATTTCGGTATGCTGCATACAAATTGTATGGGCATGAGAATTTTTGACAAGTAAAAAACGCCTTACGCTCCAATTTAGGTATGCGTGTATGTGTTAACTAATAGTTATACTGTCGGTTAAATATATTTTTGTATGAAAACTGTCAGTTTAACTATTAGTGAACACCTAACCAGACTTCCTGTTAATGGAGATGAATCATAACAATTAATTCTAAGCCAAAGAAGCACCGGTCATCAGTTTAAACTTGACTTTAAAATAAAAAGTCCATATTTATTATAGAATTTTATATAAATCAAACATTTATAAAACAAGTTTTGTATTGGAATTTTATTTTATGATGGTAAATGTTCAACTTTTAATAATAAAATAAGAAATAAATCATCAAATTATTCGATTATTTTATGAAAATTGCACCAATCATTTCATAATTTATTGTTGAACAGAAAAATAAATCTGGCCACCTTAAACTGTTTGCATTTGTGTTCATATTGATTGTCATATCTTTTACCCAACTAACACTTTAATTGTTCAATTGTTAAGCTTTCAAATTTATGTTTGTTTTTTTTTTTTTGGTTTCGTCACTAACAATGGAACGAACTTTTTTCTTTTGCCATTGCCTTTCAATGATTCCTTTTCAGATTTGACGAGTCAAGTTCAGACAAAGAAATTTTGGATTTATTGTTGGAGAAAAAGCGTTACGATAAACGATTGTTACCGCCAGTAAATGGTAAGTTAATATTGTGTAATAATATCTGTGTAGTTTTGTGTATATAATTTTGAAAATGTGTAAAAGAATACATATTGAATGAAGAATGAAGAGGACATATTTCAAAAGAATTAATTGTGGGGCAAAGTGTTGTTGTATAGATATCATCTTCAACGCCATTGATGTCAATGTATAAGCTATTGTTTGCATTGCAGAAATTATTGAAAAATGTCATTTACTTAAGTACTTGATATTTTCATTGTGTTGCTCTCTAGAAACTGCTCGAGTTTTAAAGTGTTTGCACCTACATACTTACTTCCATTGCTTATTTATAGAATACAACAAATATATATTTAAAAAAATAAAAAAAATACAAGCATCCAGTTGTATTTGCCGTAGACCAATAATATGATGGCATCCATAATGGTTACATTAAAATAAATTGACCGGATGTATTGTTATTTCCGGTTTCATGAGTTTCACATTAAAAATGCAGACATACTTAAAATGCCAGTGAAAAAATGCTGAAGAACTAAGTACTCATGTTTCAATAATTAAAAGAAAACAAGTTAAACAAATAATCAGCAATAATTATAAAATTTTAAAAATATCACCAGTAATAAACCGAAGGTAATAAGAGAAAATGAAATGAAATTTCATGCGTATGAAAAAAACAAACTGCCATGAAAGTCGTTTGACTGTTGCTTTCACACGATCCGTATGATGTAAGATGATAGCAGCTGTTAGAATTTTACTATGTTTACAAACAAATGCAACCCTGATCTAAACGACTTGTTTGTTTTTTGAAAGATTTAAAAAAATTAAGAAATTTGTAAGACTCTCTTAGGCCGTAATTGGTTATGGCGTTATGAATTATTTTGAAAAATAATAACTCAAAGAAATCAAATCAGATAGTAAAGAGAGCCATACGACTGACATATTTTCAGCGGTATTTTCTCTAAATGTCGAAAGGTTTCATCTTTAGACTATCCCATTCGTACTTTTCTACACAAAAATTTGACAGATCATATTACTTGTGGGATAATATAAACAGAGCTTCAATGATGAAAAAGATCTACATGTTTAAGTAATTAATCTAATACTGTGGTTTTAAGATAACTTAGTTATATTTAACACAGTTAGATCTGCGGTATTTCGAGTTAATTTGCATCATTTTGTATTTTAAATAGGGTTAGTGGGAGCTCCATTAAAGTTGGTTACCTTGAGCTAACCCAGGTCGGTAACAAGTTTCATATATTGTTAAACCCTTTTTTAATAGATTTTAGACAGAGGTCCAATATTTGATTTACTTCAAACATTTTCGCAATTAGTTTTAAATACATGTACTTATACTACACATCTGTATGCATTAGTATGACCCTTAGTTGCATTTTTTCGATTTTCGAAGCTCTCAAGGTCTTACATTATTCCCCGTCATCTAAAAACAAAATGCTGAACATCTGACCAAAATTGGATAACAAACTAAGCTGCTTGCATTTGTACTCATATTGATTTTGATAACATATTTAAAAAATGTGTAAATTTTAACGATTGTAACTATTTTGCATTAGAGTGGGCACCAATTTGAATTTGGCGGAATTCAAGAAAATATTTTGGTAACAAATTTGTTACATTGCTTTGAACTGTATTTAAACCCTACACCACAATAGTGAGAAGGGTATTATGTGTTTGTGCTAATGTTTGTAACGTCTACCACCCACCTTAAAGTATACCGATCGACTCAAAATCACTTTCTGAGACTATTGCGGTTCGCCTGGTTGGCTGTCGATGCAAACTTGTGCCTAAATTAAACTAAATTGCCTCGAAATCCGTCAATTTCAATTCCGTCTCCAAGCTAATGCAACAGGGGTACAACTGTTGAAATTTGCATTTTTTATCTATGGCTAAAGGAAATGAAATAAAAATTATTTTTAATACGATTTTTTTGCAATGTATTTAGTTTTTTAATTATTTTTGAAAATGTTACTATTTGTCCCAAAACTAAAAACTTCTAATATATTCATTCAGTTGCCCCAATCAAGCCTGTCAGAGATTGGGGCAATGAGGCAAAACATGAATGATTCCCTTAATCGGGAACTTCTGACAATCTCCGAATGAGGTCGTGCGAATATTTGTCTCGTTTTTGGAATTTAGCAAGTATACAACTGTGTAACGACTATAGTCGTCAATAAATGTCAAATAATACCGTTTCTTTCCAGGAGTCATCGTTTGCATTGGACCTTAATATTTTATTGACGGGCATCAGATTTCCGTAAAACGACGGAATAAACAGCACATCATGTACATCAATATCGGAGATTTCTCCTTTGAAATTGCATAATGATATTTTACATATACCTTTACCGCTGCTTACTACACTTTGACCATTTGCTACTGTGACTTCCTCACGAAAATTGAGATCCAACATAGAAAACATTGAACGATCTGAGCAAATATGGCAAGTTGCTCCGGAATCAAGGACCCACGATTTAGAACCATTGATCAAGGAAAAACAAAAATTATTATTTGTGCTGCTACAGGATGCTGTTACCTCGTTTGCTCTATTATTCTTTGTCTTCTTTAATTTCCAACAATCACGTTTAATATGACCCTTTGCTTTACAAAAATGGGATGTCTTTATGTTAGGATTATCTTTGTAGTTCGAACTTTTTAACTCCGAATTTTGTGGCATCTGTGAATTTCTTTGGTTAAATATGTCTCCACCACATTTAGAGTAAGTTCTTCCATTCATAAGAAGGTGGCAGACTACTTAATAACATAGCCACTAACCAACGTTCAAAAAATGTTTCACCAATTTTTCAAATAACAGCTTCATATTCATTATATGCTCTGATATATTTGTATCTTTAGAATATTTCAATCTGCAAATCTACTTCATTAAGCGCACACTAGTTCCAAGTGTATCTTTTTCATGATGTTTTCGCAAAATCTCCCATGCCTCATGGACGCTTTTACCCTTTTTGATTAACATTAGTTGACTGTCTTCAACTGATAGACCAATTATCACAATAGCTTCTTCATTCTTACGTTTCCAAACATCATGATGATGCATCATCAGGCGTCACAGGAACTTCATCAATCACATGATTCCACAAATCAGTTTAAATTTCCATAGATGGTAGTTGTCTGCATTCAGTTTAGCGAAAGATGTCTTCATTAAATCCATTGCGTTAAAGCCCATAACCTATTAGAGGTCCGCAATTATATGTAAAAGTTTAAAACGTATATTTATTGAACAAAGATTTTAAGACAATGAACAAAATATTTTATAAACTCAAAATTCAAAAACAATTTGATTAGAATAAAATAAAAATAACAAAGTATATTTTTATAAAGTGGAATTCGATTAGGCTCGCAAGACTCAGTGTTGCATGTTGACACAATAACAAACGACATACCATGTCACTCCATCTGTATTTTTGGGTGGTGTAAATATTGTGAAATCAGATGCTCTTAATACAATGTGATGTCCGCTGGTCTAGTCTCGAATGAAGCATTCGAGTGTCTCGGATTACTGTAACGGTGTAGGAGTTACTTCACTCCATTTGATCTCCTCACTATTTACACCACTTATGTATCAGCCGGAGCTTTCAAGTCTATTTTGTAGCTTCTCGACCGTTATTGGTGACAATTGGGTAACCAACTCTATTGATTCGTTAGAGCACCGTCGCAATGTGGGCTGCGTTTCACTGTTCTATATGTACAACAATGGAATGTGTTCTGATGAAATTAGGGAACTTGTGCCTGATACCCGAAGATATTTACGTAATACACGTTTTTAACGAAGAACACATCCCTTTATGTTCTATTGGCCAGTGAACTGCACAACACACTGCAGGGAAAATTCGTTCTTTAGCAGTACTGGACGTATGTGGAACAAACTTCCCGCTGAAGTGTTTCCTGTCATTTTCAATGTAGGAAAGTTAAAATCGAGTGTCTTTCCTCCAATAACCTATTTTTCTAGTTCCAACACAATGCTTTGCATGAGTAGGGGTCAGCCCCTGAGTGCTGGACCAAGAAGAAAAAAATAAAACATTTTTTTAGAAATTCATGGAAAGTTTTTAGAATCTATAAGTTTCCTTTTTAAATTTACAATATTTGTCTCTGATTGTAAATGAACAGAGAACCAAATTTGTTGGCAGAATAATTCCATTATATCGGTTCTAGTAACTTACAGTCAGTTGACAAATATTTAAATAACCGAATTTCTGTTACCCCAACTAAAATGTATCATCCACAATAAAAATATCGTTGATTACGGCTGAATCATTCGATTATCAAGAAATTCATTTATCACACCCACAACAGACAAAAATAGAAAAAAAATATTTAAAACAAGAAAATTTATATTATTAAAATGCTTAACATTACAACTTTTAGTGCCATTACTACAAATTGCCTTATTGTTCGTAATAGTAAAAGCTTACTTTAAGTAAGTAATAGAAAAATAAAGATTTAGAGTTAACTTTTACTATTAAGAACATAAAGGCAAATTGTAATAATGATCCTTAAGAATGTTAATACATATCGCTCATTTGCTGCAACAACGACATAACTCAAAATCCGTGTGTTTTGAACTGAATAATACGAAATATGCGCCGTTCTATAGTATTTCATATAGTTTTATCAGTTTTCAAAAAAGTCAATAATTTTTTCCTTGAGTATTCATGTTTTCTCGTATATTTGACAAGAAAAAATTTGGGTTAAATATAGATTAGAAGGATATTAACATCTACTATTCAAATCAGGTTTTATTTCTAAAATCTCATGATTTGTTGAAAATTTATTTAAGAAATAGTCAAATGTCATAAAACATTTAAAGCCGTTTTTCTCGAAACGACTTTTTTTGAATTATGACGTTGTTGCAGCAAATGAGCGATATTTATGTAGAGAAAATAATTGTTGATTTCCAAAAGTTATCTTTCAAAACGAATTACGCATTTTTTTAAATTATAAAGATTAAAAGCAATGGTGTGACCGGTCAAATGTCATTATTTTATATATACACACTTAAAAAACGGTGGACCCACATTCAACAAGCAAACAAATTTTATAATTCTTTTGAAATACTGGCTTTTTTTTATTATTTCCCGGGAATGAAAAAAGTCCGGGAAATCAGGAACTTTAAACAATATATGTGCAACAAAAAGTTCTATTTGTTTTTTTTACAATTTTCAGGAGAGTAAAAAGAATATTTTTTATTCCGTAGCCATAACTTGGAAATACTTAGTTTTATTTCCCTAATAGTTGCAGATAAACGAAGATGTCATTTATAAAATACTTAGTTTTCTTTTTTTTTCAATAAAATATAAAAACGATTTTAAATAAGTTGAATTTTGCAGATGAAGACTTTTGCTGTGGATTGTCATCACCAGATATGGCTACAGAACTAAATTCAAGGAGACCACATAGACGCGGTTTGTTAATTTTATGATTAACTAATCAATTTTAATTAATTTGTACTAGAAACTCACAAATTATGTCAATTTAATATTTCTGCCATTAAAATTTTATTTAAAATTTGACACTTTTAAACACTCTTAAAGTATTATACATATTAATATTAAAATAAATTTTAAAAGGAACTAAAAGTTACTAAGATTCTTATTCCATCATTAAATGCGGCATTAAAGTTTTTAATTATTTTTTTTTGTAATACATATATTATTTGTAACTTTGTTTTGTTTAATTTCGCATTGGGACGAGTTTATTTCTTTTTGATTTGAGTTTTGTGGCAATCCACAGCAAGAAATTTAATTATGTACTTAATTGTTTTTTCTTAAATAACCTATAGTATATTATTTATTTGTTTAATTTATTTACCACTTCGTAGATGACCAAATTATGTTTGTACCATTCGTATTTACTCGTATATATTGTGTATCCATGTGTATTTTTCTTCTTTTGTAACCATATTTAATTTAAAAATATTTCATATAAATGTAAAAAAATGTATTAACAAATTTCCAAATTTTTTCTTTTTCTATTTGTAATCTGAAAATTAACACCAACAACTACGACTACAACAACAAACAGGTACTCTTACGGTAAATGTGAACGTTTTACTACTTAGTTTAGCATCACCCGATGAGAGTAGTCTGGTAACTATAATTTATTCATTCATTCATTGTTTCTTTTAAAAATATTTAAATTTTTAATTTGATGTGTATTAATGTTTTTTTATTTTTAAATTCTCTTGTTTTGTATGTAAAACTTTGTTTAATAAACATATTTAATTCGTTTAGAAATATGAAGTGGAATTTCTGTTGAATCAACAGTGGAATGATCCTCGTTTACAATATGGCAACAAGTCACATTATGACTTTTTAAATGCATTGCATCATCACGATAGCATTTGGACGCCGGACACTTATTTCATTATGCACGGCGACTTTAAGGACCCCATTATACCCATGCATTTTGCTTTAAGAATTTACCGGAACGGGACCATTACGTACGCAATGAGGTGTGTATAAGAAGTTTGTTTCCACATTTTGTTTCTTTATTTTTATGTTGTTTTTATAAAAATACTTACATATGAATCTAAGTATTTTGTTCTTATTTGCTATAGTTTAAAATCATGAATATGTATTTATTTCTTATACAAGCACTTACTTACATACATATATTACTTACTATTGCCAACACCCTTCCCAGCAAAAAATGGTGCTTCCTCGGAAGCAGAAATGTAAGGCAGAGAGCAGTTGCTACTGCTTCCAATTGTTATGAAAGATTGCATGATTTTTGTATGGGATTCCTCGCGTAGAAGCTCTGCTTAAGAAATCCGGAATGTGCATTTACGAGCACATGGAAGAATTGATAATATCATGCCTCCGAGGTGCATACTTTAGGCTGATTTTGTAAAAAATCCAGCAATAAAAGTAGTAATTGCTTGACAAATAGTGCTGCCTTTTTCTAATTTCTGCACCACATACAATATTTGCTGAATGTATGCCTTCCAAAAATCAGTATCGTAAGGCAATAATTGAAGAAGCAATAAAGGAAGCTGTTAAAGATGCAGTAGTCATTTTTATTGCTTCCAAATCAAGAATAATTTTTGCTGGGTTACTACTCTACACACAGTGGGGGAAATGGAAAATAGTGGAAATAAATTTATAACTTCTAAACGGATAGTCCGATTTTAATATAATTCTCATGGCTATAAAGGAGGTGTAGCTTAGTTTAAATGTTGAATTTTGACTTCCAACACTAAGGGGCTCTCGATCCTTGTTCTCGATCCAATTTGAAAGATTTTTATATATGTGGAATCTACAAGAAGAGACCTACAAAAGAAAAACATTTCAGTTTTTTTACATATTTTAGTGTGGATTTTTGCTAATAGCGGATCCAAATCTCTCCCCAGATTTTTTTTTTTCAAATATATAATTTTTAATTAATAAAAAAATTATAAATTAAAAAAGTAGTATTTTCGCAAATTATTTTCGAATAAAGTACTTACATTAATGCTAAGTTATACAGAAACCCTTTGGAAGTACTATAGAGAAAAATAATTTCAAAATTGTTATTACTGCGAGGTAAATTTAAACGTTATGCCAAAATTTCTCTAATCGCATAGCTGCTTTTAACAAATTAAAGCCTCTTTTGTATGCCCCAATATGTTCTTAAATATTTTGAAAGAATTTATATGATGAAGGACTTACCAGATTATGATAAAATTATTCATCATATAAATGGTTGTCACAAATATATACATGATTGCTGTAACCATATATATGGTTGATACAATCATGTGAATCGTAAATTTACCATATTATTGTTACCACAATCATATAAATAGTTACTGTGACTATAATATTGTTAAAAATTTCGAAATTTTTACAGTAACCATGCACAAATGTTGAAATGGTTACAGTAACAATGTACAACTAAATTTTTTTTATTTGTTTTTTTTTTAGTTGTTTAGTTTAGCCACAGCATTATTTGAATTTAAAGGTCGGCTCATCTATTATTTTACTGCAGAATTTAAATGCGAATAAACTGTGTAATGGCAAAATACTTGCAGTAAAAAATTTATGCCGAATTTGATTGAAGCCACAATTGACTGGCAAAGCGAAAATCGAAATTAAGCTTATACCGCGTATTCCACTAAAACTAACAGACATGCCATTTGAATTCAAACGCTTGCAATGCCCAGTGTGTCTATCATTTCCCATGTTCATCCACAAGGCGCAAGGACAAACGCTTCAAGTATGCGGATTGAATTTGGAAGCGCCGTGCTTCTCTCATGGCCTGTTCAAAAATTGGGATGTTTATTCTAGCTCCAGATGGAAAAACGAAAAATTTTGTGTATCCAAATGTATTACATTAAGAATTAAAATTAGACCTCAAATATAAAACAAATTCTTGAAATTTTAATATACAAAAAATTATAAGACGTTTCATTCTTTTTAGTATAGAAAGCAGTATTGACCCAATATACGTTTACAGTGCAAAATTTAGATTAATAGCAGTTAAAACCAAAACAACGATTCCTCTTGAACCACCTTAAAGGCAAAACAACGTTTGCCGGGTCACCTAGTTGTCTTATAATAATTAATATCGTGATGAAATTGTATATAAACAAGTTTTAAATGAACCTTTCTACAAATTTTTGTGAGGATCGGTCCATTATTGACAAATATACTGTCTAAATTAGACAACGCACTGGATTTACATTCCGGTTACATAGAGTAAGCTACTTTACTAGCTACATAATTGGTTACGTGATTAGCTACATAATTAGTTACTTTAACAGGTACGGGAGCTAAGTGGAAGCTAATTGACCACAAATAGTCAGTTAAAAAGACATATCCAAGACAGTTCAATAACCGATTCCTCTTAAACAAATCCTCATCGGACTACTATCTAATACAAAGTATACGTAAAATGTGACTCCACTCTAGATTACTAAAGTGACAACTGACTTCATGCTAGGTTACCTGGGATGAAAGTATACTTAAGCAGAAACAAAATAAATTATATGAGAATTTGTATAAAACTACCCAGCAGTTCCAAGAGACTATCCCGAACTAGTGACTTTCAAATAAAATAAACTGTATGAAAAAAGTGGAATACAAAATAAAAGTTTAAAGTGTCTGCACTCTAGATTACTTAGAGACACTTAAGTGACAATTGCCTTTGCGCTAGATTACATGGGTCGTATAAAGTAACCAATTGACTACTCTCTGCCCTACAAAGAGCATATTCGTTTCAAGTGACCCAAAATATATAAATTGGAGTCAGCCAAATGATCAGAGATTAGTGACAATTACTGTCTCTAAGGGATACATTAACAACTACTTGTAAAACTGCTTAAAAATACAGTTCAGTACAAATAATTTCTGAATTTCACTATAAAAGTAATTTTAATATGGAGCATTTAATTTTGTAGAAAAGATATAAGGCTTAAATTTCTTTAATTAAAAGTGCGTATATATATATACTTATACATATATATGAGTTGATCGTACAAGCAATTGTGTTTGCAAAGTTTAAGTAGAGTGTAAATTATTAAACAAAGCCGGTTTTCGACTAAGTCCATCATTCCATCCAAAAACCATCAAAATATCAATGTTAACAATAGTCAACTTAAAATAAATTTTAAATATTTACTTTTATAAATCCTTGTTTAATAAAATGTTGAATTTGCTTTTTTTTCAGACGACACTTAATATTATCCTGTCAGGGAAGTTTACACATATTTCCATTCGATGATCCGAAATGTTCGTTTTCAATGGAAAGCAGTAAGTATTTGTACATTGCATAGTAAATTGTTAAACATAAAATATTCTTTTTTGTTTCAAAATTATATATGGCGATTTTATTTCGGTTCAAGTTTATAGGTTAGGCTCTCAGACAGCCGCATAGTGGCAACAGGAAAGAGAGCAGCACACTTGGGTCTAGGCAATAGGTCGCTCTGTGTTACCCTGAAATAAAAATAGAAAAGTGGGACAGATTGAAATGAAAAGAAAAGAGAAGGAGACAGTTAGATATAGTGAAGAAGTGAAGAAGAAGGAGGTCCTAGGAAGAGAGGAGAATATTAAGTACCAGTCAATTGACGGATATTAGGTCTTGGCGTGGAGATTCCCGTGTCTGGCCTGATTAGCCAATTGTTATTCCTGATAAAGGCATTGATGTACTCTAGCTTCATGTCCGAAAGCTCAGAAAGACTATTTAAGGAACGATGTCCCAGAAACCTTAAGCGTAAATCTCCCAATGACGGATAATGACAAAGAAGATGAAAAATGTTCTCATCCTCCTCTTCATTTTGACAACTTCTTCAGAAGTCGTTGTAGGGCAGATCAAGTCTCCTCGTATAGTTGCTCAAAATGCAGTGTTCGGTTATCACCGCCACTACATTACTAAATTATGAGCGTGTCAGGCCAAGAAGATATGTTGTCCGCCCTCGGTTTAGTCGTGCCCATATCATTCTGGTTATAGTATACGTGGGTTCACAGGCACATTTGGTCTGAGCGAGCTCATAGTAAAAGTTACTGATTTGTAGTTTGCAATTAGATAACGGAATTTCGCATAGGAAGTTTATGTCTCCGTCAGGCAATATGGCGCCTTTTTTCACCAAAGCATCAGCAACACAGTTGCCTGTAATCCTTTATTTCATATTCTCATTTTAGAATGTATTATTGTAAAATTCGACGTTTGTAGTAGTTTCATTGGCAATTTATTTCATTAGACACATATATGGTATCATTTAATAAAACGCAAAGACAAACGTTAAACAAATTTTGTATTGTTACGTTTTTACCTTTTAAAAACGGGCTTTATTTCCTTTAAATAAACCTGATACTTTTGATTGCAAATAAAAGCAGTTTTAGTATTTTAAAATTGTAACAACTCTTTATTTATTTAAAACTAGCTGAACCCGGTCCGCGTTGCTGGCCCATAGAAAACAACTGTTTTATATTGCATCTCGATTTTAATATACAGTGTCGGTGATCCAACCTTCAATTTTAATACATGTGGTGGCAGTCTGGCTGCATCCAATGAATTCAAAAATTCAGTAGGATAATCGACGATTTGTTCTTCGTTCATTACTGTGTTAATCGATTTGCATTTTATTGTTTCGCCAGGAAGTTTTAATCGTATTTGTTTATTGAGCTTGTTAACATCTTAATTTGTTGGTGCCAAAATTGCTTGTTCCCATGCCAATCCGAATTTTTGTAGTTGGTTGTAAGACTTGGGAATACCTTGTCAACAACGAAATCTCATTTGTGGCGAGATCAATTGAAATTTTTCCAATTGTTTTGAGAATGTTTCATCAGAAGGGTATTGCAGCAAATGCACACGCATGTTCGTTGATAGCGTTCGGCTTCTGCAGCTTCATTTCCAGTGAAATAAATTTGAAGGAATTTTGCATCATCATTGGGAAGCGGGAGCAATGATCCAATTCTGTGGTACATTTGGCCTTGAACTTTAAAGGTGGGCATGAAGCCGACGTCATTTGAAATCATGAGTTGCACTTTTGGATATTTTGAAGGAAGTGCTTGGAAATAGAATTGGCGCCGGAAATGTAACTTAGAAGCAGCATAGACGGCTCAATAACTGGTGGCAAAATAACTTTACTGTTCGAACAGCACATTCCCGGGGATTCCTCAGGGAACTTCAAAACGCGGAAATGTAAGCAATGTTTGTCCATTGCGGCAATCAGTACGTCTTTGTGATTTCTTTCGTCATCATACTTATTGTAATAAAATGCCGGCAACTTTAAATCGATTCTTTCTCTTGATCGAGCCATTCGGGAGCGATTGGCTTCTAGTCTTTCGATATGCTGTTGAGTTGTCTCTGCAGCACTCGATGAAGATGCAATGCGACGCATTTGCTGAAGCCGTGATTCTCGTTCTCTTCCCGCTTTTGCGGCTCTAGACGTAGATGCCCTATCTAAAACAAATTTTATTTGAATAAAACCGTTATTTTTTATTAAAAGTGGAATGCGGAGAGTTATTCAAAATATTATTTTATTTCATAGATTTCATATGGAAATTTCTTGTTCATGCACATAATATGCAAAAGTAAACAAAATTGTTTATCATCGATTGATAATATAAAAGAACTTTTATAGTACCGGATATGTGTTGAAATGTATTCCTTTCTTAGCTTCAGAGTACACCACTTTGAATTAAAATTTTTAGAATGATGTTAAGTAACGAAATGAAAATTGTCACTGTTTGAACGTTGGGAATAAAAAAGTATTTATGTATTTATCCAATTGATAAAAAATTTTTTGGTCGACAAAATTATTTTTTTTGGAAAAAAATTTTTTTTTGCAAAATTTTTTTTACAACAATCACTGACTTTGTAAGCCTGTGTATAGGAAACTAAATAAACTATCTGTAAGAATTGATGAAAAGGTCGATCAACAATTATACAATAATCTTTTTTTTATGTCATTAGCGGTATAGTAAAAAATTTGATTCTGCCACGCCATTCCGTCCATAGACCGAAAATCAAAAATCTGACTTTACAGTGTTACCCGCTAGGCTTTTCTGAAGATTCCGTAAAAATTTTATCAAAATCGGTTCAGCCGTTTTTGAGTCCATGCGGAACATACATACACAAATCTGTTTTTATATATAATGGCATTAACGGTATAATGTAAAAATTTGATTTTTACACACCCCTCCGCCCACAGACCGAATATCAAAAATCTGACTTTACAGTGTTACCCGCTGGGTTATTCTGAAGATTCCCTGAAAATTTCATCAAAATCGGTTCAGCCGTTTTTTATATATATAGATGGCATTAGCGGTAAAATGTAAAAATTTAATTTTGCCACGCCCCTCCGCCCACAATCCGAAAATCAAAAATCTGACTCTACAGTGTTACCCCCTAGGCTATTCTGAAGATTCCCTGAAAATTTCATCAAAATCGGTTAAGCCGTTTTTGAGTTCATTCGGAACATACATACATACATACATACATACCCACATACATACAAACATCCATTTTTATATATATAGATGTACAATAACAACAGTCTAAATAATCACTGTGTTTTTATACACGTTTATCGATTCGCAGAAATGCACACACACTCTATTACTTACAACCTTAAATGCACAAGTCAGTTGATGTTAACTCTAACAGCGCCAATGATAAACTCAACTCACGACTGTAGTCTCTGCCACTATTTATACACACGCCATCTCTCGGGAATCTTCTACAATGCTCTTAACAGACAAAACTCGTATGTTCGAATTCCAGAGCCTTCGATGTCATTGCCAGCAGAACAAACATTTAGTGTAGCCATACTTACAAACAATTCCAATAACCGCATGCTACTGATGGACGTGCCTTCAAACATGATGAATGCTGCAGCCAGTCGTTACATTCGTAACAGTATTGTAAAAAATTCAAGTTTAAAACCTTTTTTCCAGTATTCTTTCTTTCGTTTTATAAAATGAGTCCCATAGTTTTGAACTATCTAATCGACGTTTGTAAGATTTAAATTTTTGAGAAAAATGTTTAAAATATAGATATTTCGATTAATAAATATGTAAATATGTAACAATGAATCTATTTTCTATCTTTTCTACAGTTTCGTATGAAGAAGCCCAAATAAAATATGTTTGGAAAAATGATGAGGACACTTTACGCAAAAGTCCCTCATTGACGACATTAAATGCATATTTGATTAAAAATCAAACAACCGCCTGTGATCAAAATAGCTGGAGAGGTGAGTACACAGTGAAAATATTTATAATTTATAATTTAACGTTTAAATGTTTATCTGTCTTTTCAAATTTTAAAAAGTTACTTAGTTTGACATTTTGTTTTCTGTATAATTTACGTTTTGTTTTTAGTGTTTTTTATTTAGATTATTTTGGTTGTAGCATAGAAGAAGAATATTATTGAATAATATTTTTGTTTTAACAAAATATCTATTGTTATAATTTGTTTGTTAAATATTTCTCTATATTGTATATTTAATTTAATTATGTTCACATGTCTGACTTTATGTTCTCTATTAATATTATTTTATAGTAATTAAAATTCTCTTATTGAATTTAATTGAATTCCTTGTGTTATTTTAATGTAGAACAACTTAAATTTTCTTAATATATTCGCAAGTAATTTAGACAAAATGTTTTACTTATTGAACAAACAAAAAAATAAATAATTAAATTGCATTACAAACAAATTGCGTATTTGTATGAGTAATTAGATTATTTTTATTAGAATGTTTTAGAAAAAAGAAAATCAATTGTTTATTTTGAAAATGGATTTGAAATTTTTAATTAGCTTTTGCCACACATGATATGCCGTCGCTGCCTACTAAAGAATTGGAGATTTTGAAATTTATTTTAAAAAGTACATTATTCTTCTGTTCGTTAAACAAAATTCGAATGGCTTTTAGATATTGTTTGCAAAACAATAGCAAATATGGAAAATAAAAAAAATAAAAATTTTGCGTTTGCTACCTTTTATTAATACATACATATATTTTTTACAACATTCAATATATTTTCTTACATATATACTTACTTATATATACATATACTTAGAAATCAGCAGTATTGTTATATTTTTTCAGTTTTAGATTTGTTACTTAGTTTCGTTTTTGGCCGTTGATTTGGTTAAAAATCGTATACTTATAGCAAAAATACTTAAAACTAAAGAGTTTAATGTATTTAAAAAAAAAGCGTTTTATTGTTTGTTTGTCACTTAAACAATTATACATAACTATCTATCTATCACTTTCTACTATTATTCCAATTTTAATTATGAAGGGAACTACAGCTGTCTTAGAGTCGATTTAATATTTACCAGAGATCGAGCATTCTATTTCACCACCGTTTTTATACCTGGCATTATATTGGTGACGTCATCATTTATAACATTCTGGTTAGAATGGAATGCTGTACCGGCTAGATCCATGATAGGTAACAATTCACCAACACCATCTAACCATTATCATTTACCAAATGAAAAATATAAAAAAAAACAACCACAGCAATTTAAATACTTAAATATGTAGTAAATACAACAACAACAACAAAACAACAACTGTAAAATCGAAATCAGTAAAATTCAAACCGAATTTTCATTTCAAAACATCTGAGAACCAACTCAACCCATCCCAACACCATTTCCTTTTGCCAACACATTAAGTAAAATTTACCTCATTTTATTTGGATCTTGATTTATAATTTTATTTGCCGCCGCTGCCACCATCTTCAAATAATTACATAATTATTTAATTTATTCCTTTGTCTTTCATATTTCTTAGTTGATTATTTCATTTTTCCAAATTCATTTTTGCATATTTTTAATTTACAATATCTACAAATTCAATGACCAGTCAATCAATCAGTCAAAGAAATATTTGAAACATTAACAATGTGCCTGGTAGCCCCAAGTAACATTTTTACAAATATTTTTCCTTAAAACTGTATACTTTTTGCATTATTTAATTAACAACTATCTTTAACTTGAAAATTTATCTACATTTTTACTATAAATACTTACTTTTTCAACATTTCTATACTAGACGTTTTCATTTGAAATCTTTTCCTAATTTTTTCATTTGTTTAGTTCAAAATACATCCCTAAACCAATGAATGGAATCTCTGACATATATATTTTTTTTAAATTAAATTACCCCTTAAGTATTTTGTAGTTTACATTGTTATTCTTTTTTAAGTACAATTGATAAACGGAAATTAAATAAAATTATTTCGAAATCACTTTCTAAATCACTGCAATTTTTTTTAATAATTCATTTTAATGTGTTTTGTGCATGAACCTCTTCCCCAATTAAACAATCGTATCGTTTTTAAGTCAATGAAATTTTAAACTGGAATCAAACATATAAAAACAAATTAAGTTGTAAAAAAGTTTTAGATTAAAGAAATTTAGGTTTAGAATCTGAGGGCATTAGTTATATAGCAATGTAGGGATATATTCGTAAATAATCTATTACATTCAGGGCGTTAGTATGGTATGTATTTGTTTATAATGTTGAACATTTTGCAACGTGTCTAAATATTATGTACACCTTGTTAAAGTCCTACGTGCTCTACTACACCGATAAAATAAATGCAATAATATTTAAAAAAAAAAAAAATACTTCTATATACACTGCCCTAAATATTTGTAAGATCAAACTATTTTCTCAATAACTGCTTTCAATAAAGAATTCTTCATTTGCAAACAATTAAATGATTTAACATAAAACTACGAAATAATATTAACTTCAGGTACTATAATCTATAAATATATTTGGTCAATTCCCAAGGTCTCTTATCATGTCATATTGTCATAATGTCCTAATATTTCACAATCAAGCAAAAAATGTCCTAAAATAATAGTACTTTCTATGCTATGTTTATTGTGTTATCGTTACGAACAAGCAGAGACTGCGTGAGAGAGTCGGTTAAGCCGAGTTGTGATATATTAGAACATTATGACAATATGACTCATAAGATACCTTGTGAATTGACCAATTGTTAATAAATATACGAATAATGTTGCCATAGAATGTTTAGCGGATTCTAATAAGGCGTTAAATGTTACAATAAATCATTTCGTCGTTCATAGCCATTTTAAAGATCAACGATCGCAAAATAATGTTTTTTGTATATATTACACAACCTATTTGAATAGTTACTTACTAAGGTTTTTTAAGATTTCCTGCAGAACGTCGGCTAAAAAATAATTTTCCCGAAATTATCCCATATTTGATACAAATTACTAAGTTGAATTATACTTTGTTGGAGAGGCCTTGACATACATGTAATTAGGAATTATGCACCCGTAATACATTAAGGGCCATTATTACAACTTGCCTTTATGTTCCCAATAATAAAATTTATCTTAAAAGCAACCTTTTTCTATTACTTAAAGTAACCTTTTACTATTACGAAGTTAAAGGCAAGTTGTAACAATGGCCCTAAGTCAAATTCGTTCATCCTCAGACTGCTTTCACTAAAAAACTGTATAATAAAAACGAAAAAGGACGGGATTTATAAAATTATGTTATTAAAACGCCTGGTTTTTAAGTTAATCGCATATTTCATATATTTTATTACACAATTTTGGAAACAATTTTCATAAATAATTTTGTAATGTTTGAGGTTAAATAGACATATTCGGTAAATTCACAAGGGGTCTTATCATGTCATGTTGTCATGCAAAAAATCTCCTAAAATAATACTACTCTGTATGCTATGTTTATTGTGTTATCGTAACCAACCAGCGGAGATCTGGGCTGAACGCCTAAGTCGTAAAAATTATCCGATGAAGCCAATAATATTTTTTCGAAGTAGATGTTGTCAATAGAACTGTAAGCTTTAATTTTCAGGCAAAAAAATCATTCTGAACGAACGCCACGTAAAATTACGTGAAATATGACACCAAAGGTAAATTTATAAATATAAACAAAATAAAACAAATTTATAAATATAAACAAGTTAAAATGCGCATTATTTTCGGTGATGGTTCCAGAAATAATTTTTATCCGCATAAAGACAGGTCTCATTTGGAACAAACGACTTGGGTGCCACATTCTTTGCAATGTTCCACCTTTTTTTGGCTATTCTCTCCACCCAAACAAGAAAAAGATCGTCAGCATCAGTGAAAAAAGCTCAGCTAGATTTTGAATAGATGGTCATCCTTTAGACCGTATATTTTTAAAGGAAACAAGTCCAGCAGCTATTTCCTCCCGCAAATCTGGAAGCTGTAAAAGCAGTTCTTCAATCGGACACATTGTTGGAAGCATTGGCCTCATCGGCCTGTAAACGTTTGTATAAAAAGAATGTATTTGTAAAGACCATGCCCACAAATAGTAGAACAACCTAATCATAATATTGCGAGTCTTTGCTCAAATATGGTATCGACCCTGGAGACCATCCATGAGATCTACTCCACCCATGGTATAATTGTATTCTCGAATAATTTGAAGGCAGTTAATTTCGATGAATTTATTCTGCTTTCTATCATACCGAGGAACCTTTGATTGTTGTTCGCCAAGATTGGTTCTTCTGAATGGGGAAGACATATTTGTTATCCTTCCATAATACAGTATTCACATCGACTACATGTATTGAGGTCATGTATTCTACACAAAATCATCTCTGCTCTTGGTTCATTTCACAGCTTACACAAAAGCAAATCATGATCAACAAGAAATATGACAAAACAAAATTAGTACCTCTCATTGTGCCCAAACCATAAATTCCTCTGGCTCGTAAATAGACTAACAGCGGTTTCCATTTGTAAAAGTTATCAAAATACAGGATGTGATGCACGAAATTAGGAATCTTCAAACATTTAAGGTAGCTCCAATGTCCGGTGTAACAAGTAAAATGATATTATCTTCGGACCCATTGTAGATTTCAAAACGGTAGGCAAAACCGTTTGAGTCACAAAACACGAACAATTTGATCCCCCTTTTATGCCGCTTATTGGGCATGTATTTTCGAAAATAGTGTTTCGTCTTTGGAACATAAGTGGAATCACCAAAACTGTCATCGCTATCAATACTTTCATCTGTGCTATATACAGAACTGTACAGAATCGATGAACTCGAGAAATTGTTCATCAGATATTTGGTCCAAATTGATATTTTTCCTATAAGGACGTTTAGTAATATCCATCTTTAACACAATAATAAAATAAAAGGATGCACATAAAAGAACCATAAGCAAACAATAGTGTTTTATGAACAAAAGGTGAAAACTACAATAGAAGAGAGAAGGACATTTTTGTACTCGTAAACCGGCAAGACCGCCTTGAGGAGGCCTTCGCTTTTTCGTTTTTATTTCTTTTTCACTTCAAATAGGTTTTAAAACTTAAATATCAAATGTTATCTACTTACCGTAAAATTTTGATGTTGATCATTATATTCTTTCTTTCTGTACTTGATTGATCATAGCTGACAAACGACTTGTCAGAATATATTAGGAGGTATAAAGAAAATGTAAAAAAGTGTTGTCTAAAGACAGTTTTCACTATTTTGAAGCAAAAAATGTTTAGAACAGCACTGGGGCCCAAAAATCGAAGACCGCCTTGAGGTGGTCTTACCGGTTAGAGGGTTAAGCCGAACCGCCGATTCGTAAAATATTAGGACATTATGACAATATGACATGATAGGAGACCTTGAGAATTGACAAATTGAAAAAGAACAAAAATGCACAACAAAAGTGGAAAAAAATTGTAAACACATGATATACGTTTAAAATACAAACTTTATATAGTCAAACTGCATTTTTAGTTCTTCATTACGTGATCCGTTTTTTATTTTTTTTTTTTGATTTATTACTTTATACTTTTCCTAATATGGATGTCAAATGGAAGAGAAATATCTCGGCATCTAAGAGACATTACTTTTAGTGCCAAATTAACCGAGTAATCAAAACAGGGCACAGTGGGGCAGAATCAAATGGACTCGAATTTCTTTTGTTAGATTTCAGGACAATATCAATTATGAATCCAAAAATAAACGATTTTCAATTTAAAAATGCAAAAAATAGTAAATTTTTGCAGTTTTTTTGGACGAAAAGGAGACTTATTAAAAAAACATATAACAATTTTATGTGTTTCCGTAAGGTATCTTGCGGAGAACATTTGGAAATAAAAGCCATGTCTTGTTTTTCGAATATGTTGGCCCTATGCTCTTCGGAATTTGACATATTTTTTATCATAATTTCAAATTTGGGCCACATGTTTTAAAATGCCAAAGCTGGGATCAGAAAACGGAAAGCAAATTTGGAAACCTTGATGTGATCCCTAGTTATTCCCAAAGTATTTTCCCGGTAGGTTACAATGTTTAAAAAAACAGCGGACCAAGGTATAGCAAAATTTTGAAAGTTCAATTTTTGAAATGCCGATAACTCGAAAATTATAAGAGATAAATTGCACACGCAAGCATGTTTTTTCAAAACCTAGACAAGCGCTTTCCAAAAATATTGGAAACAAAAAAGTGGCACGTGTTAAAAAATTTTACATATCGAAGGTACCCTAATTTGAGCCCCTATAGCCCCTATTTTAAAAACATAAACTCGAATACTCTTTGGCTACACCCATGTCAAATTTTATCCCGATCGGACCAGCCGTTTAGAGTTGCCAGATTTATTTCCAAAAAATGTTGATTCTGCCCCACTGTGCAGGGTAAACCGGTTCACACAAAAACGGAAATTGTGACGAAAATCCGGTTTTTGATTAACCGGTTTATAAACACTATTTCGTAAAAATAGAAAAAAAAGTTTCAGATGACCTTTTCTTAAAATCGGAAGACGATTTCAGTTATTTTTCAACAAAAAAATATATACCCAACATGTCTCAAATTTGGAGAGCTATAAAATATAAACCGTATTAAAATAAACTTAGAAAAGTTGAGATTTACATAACCTTTAATCCTCTTATATATTACGATATAATCGCCTTTGTAGTTTCGGAGTTATAATATTCAAGCAATAAATATAATTTTTACGTGAAAATAACAATTTTTTTGTTTTAAAAAAATCATGAAAAATCGAAAACGACAGAAATTGGTCTGGTTTATGGATTTATCGCAAAGCCACATATAAAAGGAATAAAATGATATATCGATCATAAAAATCTATGGATTCTTTTCGAATTTATTTACAATTAAGTGAATTCGCTCATTTTCACAAAATTTTAGTTTTTTGTTTGATATACATACAATTGAGTAGTTAATGTTCTACATTCGATTGATTGAATTTTAAAAACATGTTCCCTATGCTATGTACAAATTTTTACATATATATATTGCGTTTCAATCGGCTCAATAGTTTCGGAGTTATAATAACAAATTGAAGCAAAAAATATAATTTTTAAGTGAAAATAGCAATTTTTTTGTTTTAAAAAAATCATGAAAATCGAAAACGACAGAAATTGTTCAGGTTTATGGCTTTATCGCAAAGCCACATGTAATAGGAAAAAAATGAGAAATCGATCATAAAAATCGAGGTCTTCTTTTCGAATTTATTCACAGTTAAGTGAATTCGCTTATTTTCACAAAATTGTTTTGTATACGGTAATTTTACCCAAAAAACGGTAATTTTTTTAGGGCTGTACGGAAATCGAAACAAAAAAGTTAACATCACTGGATGTATATAACCACCCGCTCTACAATTGTGTATATGTAAATAGTTTCTCATTGAGCATTTTCCAATTCCTTATTCTACCAGAGACTAAATCCCGCATAAAAGAAAATAACTCCCTAACTAGTACACATTGTAAATACATTTCTTTTATATCTCGTTTACATCAGCACTTCCCCAGATAATATTATGAAATTTTACATCACAGCTGAAGTTTTAATGATGCATTTACGTTAGCTTTAGCAAATGAAAAACATATGCTCCTCAGGTTGATATGTTCGTTAAGAGAATGTTGATAGCTAGCTCTGTATTTGCATCGCTATATAAATAAAAGTACGCCTACCTAAATTTAAGAATAGTTTTTGTAGTGGTTCGATTTGTTTGTCATTGAAACATAAAATATTTTAAATTAATTGCAATCTAGTTTTGCAAAACAAATAATTTTGGCCGATATTTTAAAGGATATGGCGTTACATTATCCATCTTGTAACAGCTGCTATTCGAAAGAAGCATTGGCAGCAACTATTTAGTATAAATTTTATCAAAAAACTTTGCTTTCCACTCATAATATTGTTATGACTTAATCTGTCGAATTTTGCATTGTGAGGAATGGAAAATATATATAATTCCATGCATTGAAAATATGCCATCATCAGCTTCACAATATACTACTTAGCATATATTGGGACAGTATGGTTCCAAAAACAAAAGTTATTGAGAGATAAATAAGTTTGGTCTTGCACTTTATTTCGCGTGTAGTGTATTGTTTATTGTATTATTTCTGTATTACAAAATCTATGTTATAAATTCTCAAAAAATAAGAAAAAAAACAAACAAACAAAATAATAAGTAAATAAAAAATAAATAAAGCAAAAATCAATCTATGTACTAACTTACAACTTTTGATGATATGCCAACATGGTGTCTTCTTCTGTATTCTGTATGTGTTCTTTTAAAGGTAATTACAGTTGTCTACAAGTTGAATTAACATTTACCCGTGATCGTGCGTATTATTTTACAACCGTTTTCATACCTGGCATTATATTGGTGACTTCATCCTTTATTACCTTCTGGCTGGAATGGAACGCAGTGCCAGCCAGAGTTATGATCGGTACGTAGAATACAACTTTCTTCCTTCCTTAAAAAAAATAAAAATAAAATAAAAAAAAAACTATACATACTACATATATTTTGTTTTCTCTCTCTCTTTACTTATATTGTAAATGTAGCAACTAGATATAAATACATTAACTGTTTAAAGCAAAAGTATCTGTGTAAAAACAATATGAAAATATCTTTCATAAATAGTTTATAGTTGTCGTTATATCGTACTTATTCGTTATCAATCTATTGACTTTCCCTCTTATGTAAATACAAAAAAAAAAAAAAAATACAAAAAAAAAAAAACAAATAGAATCAAAAGGAAACACTTAAAAAATAATTGATATGTATTTACATCCGCTCCCTCGGATGCTGGACTGAGTTTTAGGTTAAAAGTTTTGTTTTGTAACTTCTTGTGTCTAACAAAAATAAAAGAAAACAACAAAACAAGAATAGTTAAATGTTTCGATTGTTTCATTGTCTATCATTCTATTAGCAACAACAAAGTCTATAGTTTTTAACAAAATGTGTCAGTGTTTTTGAGGTTTTTACTATTAGAGTAAGAAAAAGTTTGTTTTCGTTTTTGTTTTTCGTTCTTGTAATTTATTTAACAGCAGTTCAAGTACAAGCTCTTAGAAAACTCAATAGTTAGAAACTTTTTTTGTTGTTATTTTGTCTAGTTTTCACATTTATCTCATTATTTAATTGTATTTTATTCCAATTACTTGATGTTTGATTTTATCTGCACCATGCATGACCTTATTCCACTGCACACATTCACTTATTCTCACTCCCACGTTCACAATCAGTCATATAACTACATATGTATACATTTCCACTCACTGGCAAATACACAATTACTTACACACAATACACATAATAACTGTAATAAAATTAATAAATATATTGTACCAATATAGGCATTAATTACACTAGTTTACAAAGTTTCTGTTCATGATGTGAAACATATACGTATATGGATTTGTTATTTTAGGCCGTCTGATAATTCTGTTCACATCCTGCACAGTGTGGTCGATTGGTAGAAAAGTGGCAATAAATGTGTCTCTTCTAAACTGCAGAAAATTTAATTTTTGACAACGATATTAGAATACCTTATCAACAGAGATTATGTTTTCTCTATTTTATTTACTAATTGAAAAAGAAACAAAGATAAATAACTATAGTTTTATATTTTATTAAAATTTTAGGTTCCACTTCAAATAAACAAGAGTGTTATATTCGTATGTTCCGAATCTTGTAATGCCCACCATCAACATTTGACAATAAAATATTTTTCTTATATAGGGTGTAATGTGGTGGGTATTAATCATTATATGACAATTATGAATATTCAAGTCATTTTCTTAAGGGGCCCTATATGGGAACTAGGGACTAATATTGCCCGTTTTTCACCATACTTTACATTAAAATTTCAGAGTACTGGGACCGGGGGACATTTGTATGGGGCCCAGGTGAAATCCTGGGAAGATATTCCCCATTTTCAATACCAAATAAACATTTTCAACAAAGAGTATGGGGAACATTTGCGCCATATCTTGTTTTCAACAGACAGACGGACGAACACAGCTAATCATTTTTAAACAAACTCTAACTGCGAAGCTTTTGGCTTGTCCACAAATAAAGCCTAGTCTCCTCAGATTGATAGCCCAGCATAATATCGTCTATTCTATAGGGGCACCCTAGATCGTCTAAGAATATCATACGGACCCCAAAATATATTGTTACGTTTTTACCTTTATTTCCTTTAAATAAACCGGATACTTTTGATTGGAAATAAAAGCAGTTTTATTGGTTCAAAATTGTAACAACTCTTTATTTATTCAATATGCACAACAACAACTGAATTAAATAGTCACTCAGTGCCTCTATACACGTCTATCAATTCGCAGAAATGCACACACACACTTTATAATGTACAAGTATACACGTACAAGACAGTTAATGTTAACTCTAACAGCGACAAAGATCAACTTAACTCACGACTGCCAGCTCTGCACTATTTATACACGAGCCATCTATCGGGAATCTTCTACAATGCTCTTAACGGACATACTAGTACATTCGAATTCTAGAGCTTTCGATGTTAATGTTGGCAGTTTAAACATGCAGTGTTACCATACTTACAAACAATGCTAATAACCGCATGCTATCAACATTGTTGATAACTAGAAGCTTCTACTGATGGACGTGTTTATAAACATGATGAATGTTGCTGGCAGTCGTTACAGACCGTTAAATTCAAATCGCTATTGCACATTCGTATAAATATATATTTTTTTGTGGGTCTGCGATGAATATTTCGATGTTTTATAAACGGAATTACAACATCAATATTTTTTAATGGTGGGTATTGAAATATCTATTTGTATTTTTTATAAATAAAAATTCCCGCTTAAGAAGGTATCGTAAAAATGTTTTAAATTAAAAAAGATTGTAATGCCTTCAATGAACAAAAGAACACATAATTTTGGAAAAATAAATTTTAGTATAATTTTTATACAATTATTATACCCTACACCACCATAATGTATTAATGCTGATGTTTGTAACGTTCAAAAATATTGTCCCAAAACACACTTTAAAGTATACCAATCTGTTCAGGAGCACTTTCTGGGTCGATTAAAGAATTTGGTTAGAATAGGTGCATTATTTCTCCTAGCCACCATACAACTGGCCTATCTGCAAATAGTTAAGCTCTCATATATATCATAATTTTAGAAACATCAGCACAAATACCTTTTACATAAGCTGAGTTCGCACTACCAAATTTAGTACCAATAGGTCCATGATTTTTCATAGCTCCCATATGAGTACCACTCTCGAAAATTCCATTAATGAGCATAAATCTCAGAAATACAAAATTCAACTTAAATAAGTTTTATATTTTTATCATGCCACGAACTTTTTTGACGATCGGTCCATAACGAGTAGAGATTTCTTAAAAATGTTGGTATCCAAATAAAATTCAACACAAATAAGCTTCACATAGTTATACAGAAGATATGCCATCTAATTTCATGGATATCGTACCATAATTTGTCAAAGCTCCCATATTAATTGTAAAAGAAAACTGTTTATAATGATATACTCGGTGTAGGGTATCATATGGTCGAGCTTGACCGACTATACTTTTTTACTTGCATATTGGCATTAAAAAAAATGCTACTGAAAATTTACTTTATTTAAATGCCAGATTATATCAACAAATATGTTTATTATAATTTCTAAAAATACTAGAAGTAGGGTAAATATTAGGGTATTCAATCGATTAACCGTTAATCGGTTAACCGATTAATTTTGGACGGTTAACTGTTCGAATAATTTCAAATTGCCGATTTTCTAATAACAAATAAACCGAATAATTTGTGTCGATTAACCGATTAAACGAAATTTAATTTTTTTTGTACTTTATATAGAAATATAGTTTTAACTTCTTAACTTCCATGAACATTCCAATCTAGCAATAGAATTTTTTTAAATATAGGACAAAAACTGATGATAAGAAATTTGGAAATTACCTTTTTTCTAGATTGTACCATGATGAACTTTGTCCTAATCAGTCGGAGGAAGACATGATAATAAACGAAACTGAAGACATTACTGAGACGAGTCTTCTTTCAGAACTTAACGAAATTATTAAAAGTATTCAGAATCTAAATAATCTCAAAATGACTCCCATGGTATAATGTAGGATTTTATATGATTAAAAAAACAGAAGAAAGAACTGAGAAATTGGATAGTAATTCTCATGCCTTACTTTCGATTTCTCCAGCATTTACAATCAGTGAGACAGTTTTTTCCAATTCAAGTTTTATTAAAACTAAAGCAAAATCGATTAAAAGGAAACCTTTCCTATTCTGTTTTTAAAAGATTGCAGAATATCTCACTAAAATCCGAAAAAAACCAATATGTGTAAATAAAAAGAATCTAAAATACCATATTTTATTCCTATTATTTATTTTTTTGTTGAAATGCTTAAATAAGTACACAAAATTCATGGTTTTATTTTCAATTCAAAATTAAAATAGAAATTATTTGGTTAATCGAATAATTTAAAATTAACCGATTAAATCTAAACCCCGATTAATTATTTGCTCGATTAACCGATTAAACTAGAAACCCGATTAATTGAATACCCTAGTAAATATCCATATTGATTTAAAAATCCTTATAGTCATCAAATATCTAAAAAGATTAAAATGTTTTAAAAAATTATAGAAAAGTGAGTCAAAATACAAATGGTGATTGACGTGTTTATTTAATCGTCTCCAGGGCGCTTAAGATATATCTTATAGATAGGAATTTCTTTCTTGATTTATAACAAAGTTTCATTCATTAAAATCTATTAATATTTGGACAAGTTACAATCTGTACAAAGTTTTACTACTTAGCTACAAGTGGTCGACTTTGACACAATTCATACATCATTTTGCAATCAGACCAGTAGCTGGAAGATTCATTATTACAACTTGTTTTACGGTCGACCGCACTGTACATTTGTGGGCGAGCACGTTGTTAGCATTTGTTTCCTTTTTGTTTTAACCATTTCTTTCGTGTTTCAATTATAGAAACCTGGTAATAATACCCGATGACAACTTTACTCAAAATTAAATGCACACGAAGTTGTATTGTTTGTGAGCAAAACGCCCGACTTTATTACCAATCGATTTGTACTCACGCACAGTACTTTGTCCTCAGAATAAAAATTTTTCCCGCTAGTACCCTTTAGTGAGATGAAGAAGAATATAAATTTTCAGCAAAATCGATAAATCCTGTATAATTAAAATTAAATTTTAAAAGCAATTATGACTAGAATGTCTTAAAAATTTGGTAGATATTCCTAGAATTGAGCTCCTTAACTCTGAGCTAAATTTAATTTTAATCAAAGCAAGATTTTTAAATAAATGAAGGTTATTACGAACAAACTCCTAAAATACTAGCTTAATTTACAAATGTTATCTGTGTTGATATAAAATAATAAACAAATGCATTATTAATAAATCAATGTGAATTAAACAATATTCTAAATTATGAAAAGTAACGAAATGTTAATTTTAAGTTTCCAATTGTGATAATTATTCTTATTAAGATTAATTATCACTGAGAGGAAAATTAAAAAATATTATAAATATACCCCAAAATTCATTATAAATACTTAAATTTATCAAAGTTTTATAAAACAAAATTTCTATTTGTAAATAACTGACATTAAGTGATATTTATAACTTATATGATTTAATTTTATTTTTAATGAACATTTTTCAAAATTATTTTTTTCCAAGAAGCGGTTAAAACTTGGGTATTTTCTATTTAATTAAAATAAATAAAAGTATTAACCTTTGAAAACAGGAAGAAACAATTACTAAATTTAAAAAAAAAAAAAATATGTTATACATCAAACTTTGATATTTTTTATGCTTTTAAATGTGAGAGAAAATAGTGAATTAAAGCAAAATATTTTTTAGATTATAGGCTAGTAGGGTAACTTCGGGTATTTTCTAAATTTTGGCCACAATATATATGGATATTAAAAAGTTGTGTACCAACTAATTAGCAAATGTATTCTCTAATTGTTTTTGTAGTTGAAAATTGTTTGCGTAAAAGGAGAACAAATTTATGTGAAAATATTGTAAGGAACCCAAAATGGACTACTAATGTGGACTAGTACTTAATAAATAAAATTCATGAACCAACTAAAACCATTTTTAAAAAAATTAAATTAAATTTTCAATACCTTTTTATTAATACAAAATAAAAAGACGCGTTCTTGGCTTACAAAGTACATAGTTTTTTTTTCGGGTAATTTGGACAATCAACAAATTTACATTACATCCTATAGACAAGCCAGGATTCACGGGGTTAGAATTAAGAGAAAATGTAAAACAATTTCAATTTTTATAATAAATAGAGAATGAATGACAAAATTAATGAATGACAAAGAAAATTTTAATTGTTTTTTTTAATTTTTAATTTTTTTTTTTTAATCTAGTAGTGCAAAAAAAATTAGTTTGTTAAAAAAAATTCCGGGTTGAAAATTATTTTTCCCGATTTGACCCATTGTAGGTCCAAATTACTGTAGCCTTATATACATCGTTACAATGGACTTCGAAATATCTATTATTAGATACCCATATTGTCTGTATTAATGACTTAGTAATCCAGATATAGATCAAAAATAGGCCATAAATCGCTGTTGTCCCAGTTTTTTTCTTATATCTCTGCCATTTGTGGGTCGATTTTCTGGATTTTAAATAGCGACCGAGCCGGAAGAATTCCCGATATATTGATGTATCAATTATGTTTGTAAGTTATTTGGGGGCTACGGAAAGTTGATTCAACATACAGACGGACAGACGGACATGGCAATATCGACTTTGTGGGGTCGCAAATGAAAAATGTAGAAATTACAAACGGAATGACTTATATATATCCTCGCCACTCATGGTGAAGGGTATAACATTACACGAACTTGGGTTACAGTTGTAAAAAATTATTTTAACCTACTAATCTAAATGCGCATAAATACTAACCAAATATATGCAAAACTACGTGTCCACTTTAACTATATAAAACAACCAAACATTAAATTCTACTGTACCAAATTTTGTTTCTTACTTCGGCCGAAAAAAAATGTTGACAATGCACAAAACTTTCAATACAAGAATAAAAACCCAACATATTAATTACTCATGAAAGCACATGTGCAATTGTCGTTTCAAACAAACTGTAAAATGTACGACAAAGCAGTGTTATCATACCTTCAATAGTTTATGAAAAAATACACTGGTCCACATTAGATGCATAGTCCACAATACTCGAAGTTACTCTACTCTGTTCATATTTGCGAAAAATGTTGGTTTTTTCATGCGAAAAAATTGGATATGCAACATATGAAGTCCGTAGCTTAGTACTCTGTTCAAAAATAAGATTTATGTTTCCTTTCCTTTTAGGATTTTGAGCGAAATATGTGGTATAACAGATAAAAAATATAATTTTTAGAATTAAGCAGCATTCAGAATAATATACATACATACGTATGCATGTACGTATATAAAAAATGTGTTTTTGGGATGTAATATGTTAATGATCATATAATTTTATGATCAATTAATTTAAAATGATAAAACATATAAAAATACAAAACGCAACTTAAAATTTAAAAAATTTAACGGGACTCACAACGGATGCATTTAAAAATTCCAAGAGATAAAAATAAAGGAAGGCGTATTCTGCATAATTTAAGTTTTATACAGTTTATTGTGAAAAAACAATGGATGACAAGGAAGAAGTACTCCAGTGAATTTAAAACTAATGTTATTGAAAACTGGAAGGCGGGCTTATCACGGCATGAGTTGAGTAAAAAAGTTCCTACAGCATCAGCTAGTCAAGTAAGAAGAAGTTTAAGATTAGTGAAAGAACAAACCGTAGAAGAGCAGTAGAAGCAGGATTATTCAGCCGACGACCAACAATAAAACCGTTTATATCAGATAAGAAAGCTAGACTGGAGTTTGCCAAAGCCCACATCAACTGGAGTGTCCAAAAATGGAAGAGAGTACTGTTCTCTGACGAATCCAAATACAAATCAAAAAGTTCCAATGGAATAAGGCGTGTACGCATAGGTTAGGTTAGGTTTCCAGGCAGCCGCGAAGTGAAGAAGAAGTGCAGCTCAAGTGGATCCAGGCATATGTCCCTTTGTGTTACCTGAAAGTATATAGGCAAGAAGAGAAGAACAGAGTAGATATGAAAAGAGAGAAGGGGACAGCCAGTTTTTAGTTAGGACTGAAGAGTTAGACAAGAGATACGAAAGAGAAAGGAGAGTGGGTCATCATTGTCACTCCATGGACATCCCCATATTAGGTCTGGTTAGCCAATTAATGTTCCTTACAAAGGCATGAATGCACTCAAGCCTCAAATTCGAGAGCTTAGAGAGACTAATTAGGGAACGATGTCCCAGAAACATTAAGCGTAGATTTTCCAATGCCGGGCAGTGACATAGAAGATGAAAAATTGTCTCATCCTCCTCCTCGTTTTGACAACTTCTACAGAAGTCGTTATAGGGCAACCCAAGTCTCCTCGCGTGCTTGCCGGCAGTGAGCGGTAATGACCGCCACCATACCGCTCAATTGTGAGCGAGTCAAGCCAAGAATATATGTTGTTCGTCCACGATTTAGCCGGGGCCATATCATTCTGGTAATAGTGCATGTGGGTTCACAACCCCATCTTGCCTGAGCAAGCTCATAGTAGAAGTTACTAATGTGAAGCTTGCATTTGGATAACGGAATCCCACATAGGAAGTCTATGTGTCCGTCATGCAGCATGGCGCCCTTTTCCGCCAATTCATCAGCAACACAGTTGCCTATTGTATCTCCGTGTCCACGTACCCACTTGAGTACGACTGTTGAATGTCTCGCCATCCTGTTTAAGGATGCCCGGCATTCCTGGACCAAATTAGATGTCGTATATACACCTGTTATAGATTTTATTGCGGCCTGACTGTCAGTGTATATACGAATATCCCTGCCTGATATCTTGTTATAACTGAACCAGTTAGCCGCCCTTTTTATGGCTGATATTTCAGCCTGGATAATGCTACATTCATTTGGAAGTCTAAAAGATAACCTAGTTTCGAATTCCTAAATGTAGAGCCGTCCGTATAGACTGAGAGACCCGTTGTGTCGTGTAGAGGACCGTCCATTGCTTCCGTATTATGCGGAATTGAAAATTCAAAATTTCTCACCATGAAGAGCCTAGAAGTGCAGTAATCGATATTTTCCGGAAGATTCCGAATGCTACCTATTATACTGGCGTGACCATATGGAGCATGTCTCCACGCCCCAATCGCGTTAAGCCTGAAGGCCGAATTGAATGACGTTTTTCTAGCCATTAGATCAACAGGGATCCAGTTTAACAAAGCAAAGAGCGACTTTGTTGCGGTCGTTCTTAGAGCTCCTGTTATCATGATTGCCATTCTTCTCATATCTCGCGTGTACGCATACGAAAAGGAAAAATACTGAATCCTAAGTACTACAAAGGAACAATTAAACATGGAGGGGCCAATATAATGATCTGGGGTTGCTTTTCTGGTCAAGGAATTGTACCAATACATAAAGTTAATGGGATTATGGATCGGTTCATATACCGTGATATACGGAAAGATGTAATGTTGCCTTATGCCAGTGAAGAGATTCCGCTTATAGGGAGGTTCCAACAGGATAACGATAATAAGCACACCTCCAAAGTTTGTAAGACTTGGCCACAGAGCAATAAGATTTAAGTTCTTCATTGGCCTGCTCAATCTCCCGATCTCAATACTACTGAGAACTTATGGGAGATTGATAATATGAAAATAAATCATGAAAATTGCCGAAATAAGGATCGGCAATTTTCACGATTTATTTCATGCCTTTATTATAGCCTGGGAAGGAATATCGCAAGACACCATCAAAAACTTAATATATTCTATGCCTAAGAGATGTTCTTGTGTCATCCAAAAAAGGATTAGAAACAAAATATAAATTAAAAAATATGTATATTATATCCATTAGCTTTGTCCGTTTTATTTTCTAGCTTTAAATATTTTTCTGATCTAAAGTTACCTCTTATAGAAAGATTAACTTTAAAAATATTTGTTTATCAATAGTAAATATATTAACAATTGAAAATAATACATAATAATACATAAATTTAAAACTTTATTTTTATAAAAAAATATAATATGAAAAAAAAGCACTGAGAGGGGTGCTTTAGTTATGGGCAATACTGTATGTATATAATAGTTTATATCATCTAGATGATATCGTTGCGATATCGTTATAATATCGTTTGGTTTATTGGGGTATTATGTTTATTACATTTTTTGCATAGTATATTTGTATTTTTAAAAACAAATACGATTCATATGAAAATAAAAAAATTATACATATCGCTCATTTGCTGCAACAACGTCATAACTCAAAATCCGTGTTTCTTGAACTGAGTAATACAAAATATGCGCTGTTTTATAGTCTTTCATATAATTTTATCAGTTTTTAAAAAAGTCAATTATTTTTCTTTTGTTGTAAACATCAAAATCAAAATTCATGTTTTCTCATATATTTTACAAGAAAAAATTTGGGTTTAATACAGATTAGAATGATATTAACTTCTACTATTTAAATCAGGTTTTATTTCTGAAATCTCATGATTTGTTGAAAATTTATTTAACAAATAGTAAAATGTCATAAAACATTCAAAGCC
Source organism: Calliphora vomitoria (assembly GCA_942486065.2). Lineage (NCBI taxonomy): Eukaryota > Metazoa > Arthropoda > Insecta > Diptera > Calliphoridae > Calliphora > Calliphora vomitoria. The sequence goes on from OW818031.2 coordinate 93,339,362, forward strand.
GTTTTTCTCGAAACGACTTTTTTTGAATTATGACGTTGTTGCAGCAAATGAGCGATATGAAAATCTAATACAATTTTGGTTTAGACGATGAAATTGTAATATAATAATTTTCACATTTAGATTTATATATTATTATTGATGGGTATTAGGATTTTATAATTTTACCTTTCTAGGACATTGTTAAAGTCTAATACAGCAATGTTATATCCATTAAATTCAAGTAATATGTATAACCTCTGATTTTGTTAAAATTTCCAGAATTTAGAGCGACGAAAAAAGAAACACATATAATAAAATAAGAAAAAAATATGCAATAAATATTAATATTTACATACAGTGCACTCGCGGTAACGTGAAATAATTAAAACCAAGGGAGTTCATGTTAGTGAAATTGTTCACGTTAGCGATTGTCGAATTTCATCGAAAATATATAAAATTTACACGCTCGGACGTGAAATTCCTTTATTATTATTTTGTTTATTAAAATATAAAACAAAAATTATTGATTCAAATGCATTACAAAACAAGATCACGAGAAAATATACATTGAAATAAAATTACTCATACGTTGCTTTACAAAAAATATTAATTTAGAGGATATAAACACATTTTTAATATAAGGGGATTCCCTAAACTTTAAAAATCGAATTTAATGTATGTATTTCAGTGTTGTCTATATGCTTAGAAAACAAATGCAGTGAAAAAAAACTGTTCACGTTATAGAGCTTTCTGAGTTTGTTCACGTTACAGAGTACTTAATGTAAACAAAAGCTTAGGCGGTGTTCACGTTAGACGGTGTTCACGTTACCGCGAGTGCACTGTATGTGTATGTGTATTTGTAATTGTATTTGCCTCATGTCCTTGAGTACACAAACATTATTTATATAATATATTGTACATAAACTACATAATTTTGTTACATATTGTAAGCAATTTTATTTATTTTCACCAAAATCTATGGCACATTTTATATATACATACACACCTACATCCATATATACGTACAGTACATCCATGTACCTTTGTAGATGTATTTATCCCATTTTTTGCTTTTGCCAAATCCAATTGCGTTCATATACTATAACCGTACCCATACAAACATTCACAGACATTCAAAATTCAATCAATTCACACTCATATATTGTCCAAACAAAATATTTAAAAAAGTCAAATATTCAAATACAATCATTGAAATGTATCAGCAACATTGAGACCAAACAAAAAAAAAATATTCAAAATATATCAACAATATGTAAACTTACTATAGTAGGTACTAAAACATACATACAACATATTGATTGTATTTTACAGTACACTGCATTTTTATTTACATATTTGGAAATAATATTAATCGATTTTTAATTTCTTTCTCGTTTTGCGTTTAAAATCCAAAAAAAAAAAAAAAATAAAACGACAACAACAACAACAATTTCCAATTCATGGCTGATAAAGGTGTAACAACAATGTTGAATTTTTTCACAACATCCAACGGTTTCCGCAGCACCCTGCCAGTGGTCTCGAATCTTACAGCGATGAATGTGTGGGATGGTGTTTGCATGTGCTTCATTTACGCGTCCCTTCTGGAATTTGTTTGCGTCAATTATATGGGACGTAAGCGACCACAGCACAATGTTGTCTATCGACCCGGAGAGAATCCTGTTACACAGGTAATGTATACAACCAATCAAACAACAACAATAGCAATAACAATTATAAATTGTATGTAGAAAAACCAATCAAGTACAGTTAGTTGTTAGTCTATTGATTTATTCATTTATTTATTTATGTATGTGTGTGGTACGACTTTATGAACTCCAATCACTCTGTGAACTGAACACATAACATACACACCCACAGAAAAAAAATATATAGTTGTACATGATCACCTCAATCATTTCAACATGATTACAAGTATTTTTTTTTTTAGTATTACGGTCACTGTTATTATCTATATGATTTCGGCAACAAACTGCAGCAAACATATATATGATTGTGGTAATTAAGTATAGCATTCATTTCACCATACATCACCCAAACTTTAGATTTTTGTTAAATTTTGTGTACCAGATTAATTTGAATTCCACTGTGTTGAGGGCTAGGTGAAATACTGGTCCTATTGCCATAGCCTTAACATGCATAAACTTACATACATTGTCAAATTCTGTTACTTTTCAAAAATTGAAAATCCTAAATTAAATCGTAAGTTTTATAGAATTAAACTATATGTGTGCCAAATTTAAAAAAATCTAAGTACTCACGAACAAAAAAGGGTGTTTGATATATTTGTGGCAATCATTTTTATGATAACCATAATCTGAGAGCAATATATTCTGATGTAATGATTGATCATGAACATGATTGTCACATACATATGTACACTTAATTACTACACATATATGATTGCTGAAATCATGTGAATTGTAACTTTAACCTAATACATTTACCTCAATCATATAAATAGTTATAGTGACCATAATATTGTAATCACCTTGCAATGCGGTGATCATGTATGGGTGCATAAAATAAAACAAAACATAGCAAATAAAAAATGTTTTAATAAAATTTGAATGCCTTTCAAAAAGAATATGTATTTAATATCCATATCTTTTGTGTGGCATAAACTGAATTGCAAAAAATAAAATTTAATCAGAATCAAAAATTTCAAAAACAAAAAAAACGGATCAAAATCGAACAATTCATAAAACAACAAAAATCAATCAGTCAATCTATCTATCTTTCTCTCTCTCCCTCTATCTCGTTATATTTTCCTATTACCCCTGTATTCTTTCTATAAAACAGTCAATCAATCGATTTTACGTTTACTTCCCTTTATCATTTCGTTTTGTTTTCATTTTCATTTGATTGCATTTTATGTTTTACTCAAACGATCGTTCTTTAGAGATCACCAACAATCAATTAATTATTCACTTCTCTATAAAATAATATATCGTACGCTCTCTGTATCTCTCTATCTCTCTCTCTTTATAATGTATCGTCAATTATTTAATAATAACAATATTATCTTCATATTTACTATAAATAGTTCTCTTTTTACTTCTTAAATTTAATAAATATTATAAACCTATTTATATTCCTACAACAACCTTTTCATTTTGATTTACTATATATTTTGAAATAACAAACAAACCAAAAAAAAAAATTAAAAATAAATAAAGAAACAAAGTTTTATTTTATTCAAATTCCTAATAATTTTCTGTTCACTTTGCGATAAATTAATTTAAACAAAAAACATTTCTATACTTATATTAGTAGCATTTTGTATTTTAATAATAAAACAAAAAAATACAACAAACAATTATTTATGTGTTTCAATTTTACATAAATTTGAAAATATTTAAATTTATTTCAAATGTACAACAACACCAGTTCTCCTCTTATTATTATTATTGTATTTTGTGTTTGTTTTTTTTTTAGTTTCCCAAAAGAAAAAGTATTAGTTTTTAGTTCAATTTGTTTCATTTAAATTCATTTTGTTTGAGTTCTGATTTCTGATTGTTTGTTTTGGTATGTGTGAAAATGTTTTTTTTTTCGGTTTTTACTCCTTTTGTACTGCAACAATAAACAACAATAAAATAATATAATAATAAACTCCTTTAATTGTTTTTGCATCAATTAACCAATTAATCAATAAATCTATCAATAACAATATTTAGTTATTAACGATCTAATCAAAATTGTTATTAATGTGTTCATGTGTGTGTGTGTGCGTGTCTAATAAATTCTCATTTAATCCATTTGATTTTTGTTTCCCGTCTATTGTGAGTTTTTTTTTTTTTTTTTTTTTTTTTTTTTTTTTGTTTTTGTAATATTTTATTAAATATTTTTTTTATTTTTAAAGTACTTTAAATATTGTTATGATAATGTGCAAGTTGACTTCAAAATTGTCTAAATTCTTAGGTCCACTTACAGTAGTTTAGAGGACTTAGGTATGTATTTCCATTGTATATAAAATGTGATCAAGCTATAAACCAATCAATGAACTACAAACACATCACTATAAAACTATGAAATGTATGTTAACATTAAACTTATTGTAATTATATTAACAGTGTACAAAAATAATTTATGTTATTAGTTAATATCTAAAATTAATATTAGTTTATTTTTTCTACCTCATTTATTTGTGAGATCTGTAAAAAATCTGTAAAATTCTGTGCAAATTCGTCCAATGCAATGTTGCCAGTAAATTATTTTTCAAATATCTACGCTGCATAGTTATTCGTTTCCATATATTGACTCACGTATATGTGATATTGAAAGGTAATAGTTTTATCCTTAATTCTACGGTTATAAATATTTCCTATCGTTTTTTTTTTTAATTAAATTAAATATACTTGAACCTGCCATACATACTATATCCTTTTTCTAATAGCTTCAAAACTGCCAACTGTTGGTAGCATATTATTGAGAATATTGATCAATATTACCCATCCGCTCACTAGTTCATGCGAAAAATACAACTGTAACTGAGAAAATATATTTGTTTACTTTTCTCAAAAAATTTTTTAAGAGTAACTATTGGGTATATGACTTAAATTTTTAGCTTTAATTTTAAAACATTTGTACAATATAAATTCATTTAAAGTATTGGCCATTGTTAGCTATGACCATTTCCCATCTTTCTGGCAAACATATTGTTACGTTTTTACCTTTTAAAAACGTGGTTTATTTCTTTTAAATAAACTGGATACTTTTGATTGCAAATAAAAAGCAGTTTTAATAGTTTAAAATTGTAACAACTCTTTATTTATTTAAAATGTCCATCAACAACAGTTCAAATATTCACTCAGTGTCTTTATACACGTTTATCAATTCGCAGAAATGCACACACACTCTATAACGTACAACCTTAAATGTACAAGACAGTTGATGTTAACTCTAACAGCACCTATGATCAACTCAACTCACGACTGCCACTATTTATACACGCGCCATCTATCGGGAATCTTCTACAATGCTCAATACTAGTACATTCGAATTCTAGAGCTTTCGATGTTAATGTTAGCAGCTTAAACATGCAGTGTTGCCATACTTACAAACAATGCTAATAACCGCATGCTATCAACATTGTTGTTGGACGTGTTTATAAACATGATGAATGTTGCAGGCAGTCGTTGCGGACCATTAAATTCAAATCGCTATTGCACATTAGTAACAATAGCTATTTGGTTTTGCTGTTGATTCCGCTGGTCGGGCTTCACATATGATCTCTTACGCTTCGGGTTATTGTAATAGATCCATTTTGCAACGCAAGTAAACATGATTTTCTTTTATATTGTTTAAGCATCATTTCGCAAAATCGTCTTACAAGGTCTCTCAGCATTAATTCGTTTGGTACCAAATTTTCCTCCTTTTAAATGAATCCTGCTACTCGCAAACGTTTAGACAATGCTGGTTGAGTAGCTCCCAAATTGTTGAGTTTTACAAGAATATTTATGCAGTATTACCTCCAATTCTTGATTTCAAACTTTTGTAAATTTGAGATAATATCTTTGAACTAGGCTATCATATCGCACTATCACAATTTCTTTATAAATGACACTTCAGAGTCGGAGTTTTATGTAATTTATAATTATATTAAAGCTTTAATTTAGCTTGATACCAAAATCGTTAATATATCTCAAGGATTCAAAATTTTTTAAACAATTTTACGTTATATGTATTAGTATTAAAAATATAAAAAATATTGTTGTACATGTTTACTGTAACAATTTCAACATTATTTATATGATTACTGTAACCATAATATGGTAAAAAGTAACATACACATGATTATCTCAATCATATATATGATTATAGTAAATAAATAATATGTTGTTCTCAGATAATGATAACTAAGGGGCGGATTTATATGCAAATGCATGATTTTTCTCTATCTCTATCCGAATTTGTAAAATGGTATCGATTTGTTATGCCATATTTTTGCATATATTATTGATAATCCATATATTTTTATTTTTGTCTGAAAATGCATATTAATAAGCATATTTTCTAATTTTTGTCGTCGATGGACAATATATTGTTCAAAAATTTTTTTTTGTAGAATTTGCTATAGAATAAGTAGCATTCAAAAAATTTATATTTTTCATACAAATGTTGTTGTCTTACTTCCTTCTACACCTAGAAACTGACATTAAATTGTCTTCATATCTCTAGCACCTATTGAAATTTATAATTTCAAAATATTTGGTTTCCCCCTGTCGTAGTAAAAAATATGTAAGGATTTTATAAAAAAATAAATGAATATAATTAATGCCGGAATTTCTATAGAGTTCTCCAGATAATTGTCCAGTTCTATGTCACAGAAACATTACGTAAAATTATAAATTTTAGTTATTCAGATATTCAGAATTCACTAAGTACTTTGTATGGAAGGGCCCATACCCACTGTTCCTATCCCAGACATTTTCAGCTAAACTCCGTACAGTGATGAGAAATTAATTCATACAAAGTTTAAATACTTTGTATGAATTAATTCGAAAATAACTATTTAAATTGTTTGATAGGTGCCAAACTTCTTATAGTGATAAGAAATTATGTCTTCAAAGTTTAAATACTTTTGCAATTATAGTTCTTCAGATATTCGAAATAAACAATTTATATTTTATGGGAGGTGTCACGCCCATTTATACAATCCCGCCAATTTTGAGACAAGCAGTACACAATGGTTCCGAAGAAAATCTTGAGAAGTTTTGCGACTTTCACAACGATAATTCACCAGATATTCCATTATAACTATTAACTTTGTATAGGAGGTGCCATTTTTCCCCTTTTTATCCCTTTATAGTCCAAGTAGTGAAAAAAGTATGTAACTGCATATTAGACTGTCCACAAAAAATCGATTTTGGAATCTTGTTGGTCTTAACCCCACAAAACGATTCCCCTTTCCAGATATTGAGATAGCCGAAATTTGAGCTCGATTAAACGATGTTAACCACGTATATTATTTTTTTTATTTTTAAATTTATTAAAATTGATTTTATTAACATATTAACATATTTGACCCAAATGCTTTAAAGGGTTAATTTGATTTTTTTTATGTTATTCTAAATATCGGACCATATACCATAAAATCCTGTAATTTTAGTAAATATGGTCGACAAATAAAGATTATTTCCATATGTTTCAATGTGAATTTCCAAATATTGCGAAATTTGACCTTTGACCTCGAAAGTTTACGCCTTAGGATTTCCCGATTTATATATAACATCAGGGACATATTTTTTAATATCTGAGAAATAATATTCTGTAAATATTTTGGTTAAAATGTATAACAATAAAAAATTATGACATATTTTCTAAAATATTCCAAAAAAATGAGTTTTTCGCGAAATCCGCAGAATTTAAACCGCAGGTACACCTGAACTATAAGAGGTATTGACCTAATTTTTTCACTGTTTTGTTCCCTAATCTATTGACCATAAACCCCCAGGTGATATTTAAAAAATTTAAAAATTTGTTTAACAAAGTTTAAAAAAAAACTTTTCGTCTAAAAAAAAAATTTTTTTTGACCCTAGCTGAGAACAGATTCACGTTATATTTTAAGGAAAAAAACTTATATTTGAGCAAACATAGATATATTTTATGTAATAAAATAGTTTTATTCGTATAGTTTTCAAAATAAGTTAAATTTTTTTCCACATATCATAATCAAGTGCTCCGAGACACGTTAATGGCCTGGGGAATTTTTAATAACTTTTACATTTTTCAACCAATTTTTGTGTTTTATATCCTTTTGAAATACTAAATCAATGTACATTATGATTCAATAACAATAAAATGTAAAAATATGTACTTACTAGCAACATTTTTCACATAATATCAAAATATACGAAGTATGCTCCTACCGCGACTAGGTCACGTTTTTGGAGACAAAAGCTGTTGTAACTCTGTTTGGCTTAAAGTAACAAGAATAATGTATATAAAATAAATTTTGAAGAACAATATTAGCTTTGTTTCGAGATACTAATCGTGTTTCTATTATTTACCGTTCTGGAGTTATAGCTTCTTATGTTAGCATTTTGGCCAAAAATGTTGATTTTTTCAAACTTTGAGCGACGAGCGGCACGGGTTAACGTCGTTTAATCGAGCTCAAATTTCGGCTATCTCAATATCTGGAAAGGGGAATCGTTTTGTGGGGTTAAGACCAACAAGATTCCAAAATCGAGTTTTTGTGGACAGTCTAATGTACATATATGGTTACATATATCAACCACCTTGCTTTTTGGCAAAAGAAGAGGACCAATGGGCATTATGGTCACAGGAAGGTTATTAAATGTGTAATTACTCCCTAAATATGGAAGTTAAATAACCACAGATCTCTGTATTAGATTCATCATGAACATGATTACCATAAACATATATTTACTTTCTACAATCATATACATATGTGATTGCTACAATTATTTGAATGGTAAACATAAACATATTATGGTTAACGCTATCATATACATAATTACAGTGACCATAATATTGTTAAAACGAACTTGTAAAAATGTTGAAATGGTTATGGTAAACTTGTACAACTATATTTTTTCTCTGCGTTTATAGGCGTGCTTTGATATAGACGCTCTTTAAGGCAAATTTAGGTCCCCCTATTTCATATTTATGTACGTAAATTTTGATATTTCCACTTACACTTTTCAAATTAAATTTTGTTAATCTTTAGAGCTTTATTTTTTAAATGAACTTAAGGTTGGCCATTAAAAGTGACATGTTAACATACATTTCTAAATATCGAAAGAAAAAAAGAAAAACAGAGCAAAGACAAGATATACTTAGATAGATATTTTGTAAAAAGAAAAAAAAGAAACTCTTTTAAGAAATCCTCTTTAAATAAGTAATTAACATACATATTTAATATACATATAGAATACTAATTTAGTTGTTGTTTAAATGAAATTTTCGATTTAAACGTACTCGTATTAAAAATTTAAATAAAATTTAATGAAGAAAAAAACAAACTGAAAATATCTATATACAAAATCAAAATCTATTTATTAACATTGTTCCCAATTTCAGTGATTTACTTAAAATTTACCATTAAATCAATCTGTGTAACTAACAAAGAAACATTTTGATTTTGAAAAATGTGAAAAATAAACTTTAAAAAAAAACATTCATTAACATTTTCATTGAAAATTAAAACAAACCCAAAAAAAAAGAGCAATTTATTTTTCTGTTTCTTTAGTTTGGAAAAGTGTTTAGTTTTCATTTTACTCGTATTATTTTGAATTAATGTCAAGAAAAGTTGAAAAACCTATATTAAAACAAACGAAAGCAATTCAAAATACATATACATATTTGATTTAACACCAATCTTAAAGTGTGTTTTAGTATCAACAATATTTTATGTAAATTTTCCAGCGTCTTCCAGCGGTTCTAAGCAGGATTGGAGTCATTCTTGCAAGTCCTTTGGTAAGCTATCAAATCATGCACATCCTCTTCTCTTTTCAAAACAACACAAACATACACATACAAATCAATTCAAAACAATTCATGTTTATACACGAAATGTCATACATAATTATGAACAAAAAACACCAAAAGAAATACATACATATGTATCTATGCTAGCCAAATTTCAAATTCCAACACCAACCATCTTCAGCCATCCATTCATTCATTCACTCATTCACCCAATCAGTCACACTCACTCACTCAATTCACACATCACTTTGAATCACTAACAAACTAAAAACAAAAAAAATAAAACGCTGCTAAATCTCTAGAATTCGAAATTGTGAAAACAAAAACTGAATTCGTTTGAGGCAACAATTTATAGTAAACTAAAACAATTAAATATAAATTGAAACTTGATTTTTAATATTCAAAAAACAAAAAAAACGCTTAAACTGAAAAAACCAAACAAACAAACCAAACCAAAAATGGCATGTGAATTTCGCTTGAATTGCAAACTGATTTCTTATGGATTTTCCGTTTAATCATTTAGTTGATTTCTTTGTAGACGCACGCTTTGAAAGTATTTTTATTATTTATATAAAAAATTTATTTAATGCCATTTATAGTTATTCCTCTTTTCATTTATTTATTTATACGAATATTCTGGTTTCTTTTTCTTTACAATTTCAACTCAATTCAAGATTAAGGACCATTTATATGTTCAACTGTACTTCTTTTGTTAATGTTTTGTTTTCTGAAACATATTGACCATCAAATCCGTTCATTAAAAATATAAAAAAAATATATATAAAATAAAATATTAATAAAAGACAAACCAAAAAGAATAATGAAAAAATCAAAAGAAATAAAAACTTGAAATTAATAATTAATAACAAAAGAAAGAAAAAACACACTTTAAGGTCACTTATAATTGGGAAAAATGTTACGTGTGTATTCGTTTTAATCGTATATTTATCGTATATTTCCGTAGTAGTTTTTAATTGTATGTAAATAAATATTTAAAAAAAACCTAGTTTAGTTTATTTTTTAATTACATTTATTTAGAATGCTTACAGTTACTATTACAAATAACAATTACAATAATTAGAATTTGAATTTGAATTGTATTTAATTGAATTGAATTTACACTTACATACATACAAAAACATGTAAATAAAAATATCGTATTTATATAAAAATTAAATAGAAATAATAATAATAACAATAATGACAAATATGAATTATAATACACACAGACATCACTGCCACCCCTACACGCCCACTGTAGTGTGCGGTGTGGTTTGTTAGTTGCAAGTACCGTCTCACTGTCTGAACTGATTTCTTTAAGTGCCAATTTCCTGCTCTCAAAAAATGATCTTATTACAGTTATCCTATGAAAATTGATTCGTTATGTTGTTTACTAATTTATACATTTTTCTGTTATTCATTGTTTCTGTTAATTTGAGTACGTACAATTACTTACTTATACTTACATTCATATTTATTTACGCTGTAATTGGCTTTATATTATTTTTATCTATTTCTTGCTTTGCGCATTTTCACATATCTTACATTCAACTTGCTAAAATAATCAGTTGTGTTAAATATTGTTGGAATATTGTTGTGTTAAAATAGGTTGGTTCGTTTCTTGTTCATACAACATATCGAAAAAACTTGGGAGTTCGATTCGAAAGACAATGTATTAAGTATAGAAATTCTAATAAAATATTAATTCGAAAATAATATAAATTTAACCATATATTTAGCATTACATGAATGAAGAATGAAACACAATTTCGCACACAATATTTATACTACTTACAAACCTCGGATCATTTTCTTCAGCCTCAATGATACCAAAGCGAAATATAAGAAGTATAATGGACAAACAAAACCTTTGAAAGAATATAGTTGATTTAAATTTCGTATATTTTGTAAATAATGTTAAATATTAATTAAATGATCAGAGTACAATTGGGTGTACAGGCAAATCCCGGTATAACGAATCTCACTTTAACGAAAATCCGATATAACGTACAACCACATTTTTAACATTAACTACCTTATATAACGAACTTTTCCACAATTTTGTACTCGATTTAACGAATGCTGAGAAAAATAGAACAAAAATCAAACGAACAATAAAATGTTTAACCTTGAAAATTATATCAGTCTATCCCAAATGGCTCAAATAATCATCGACCTCTAAAGAATAATGTGTATTCTCTTGTGGAAAAGGATTTTAATTGTTGATTACTCGACCAGAGGTAAAACCACATTCCAGTTAATATAATTGCTTTAATATCTAGAGTCATAGAAATTCAAAAAGGATTTATAATGGTACATTTCATCCAAGTGATATCTGTATTAAAAAAATACGGTGTAAGACTTCTTAAAGAATCGTCATACAATTATAGTTGATTAAATCTAACTCTAACTAATGTTATTCTTAATGCGAATAAAACTGATATCTACCAGATTAAATCGTTTCTTCTTTCAAAGGAAAAGAAACGCCTCTCGTGTCGTAACAAAGTGTTGTTGTAAATTATAATTTTTAGAACCGAAATCCGAGGGCTTTATTAATCCCTGGTAATGCTTCAAGTCAACCTACCGCAGAACAATTAATAGAAACTACAAAATATGGAAAAATTTTGTCTCCTAATGTCACACCGCTTAAAACTTATTCAAAAAATTAATCTCGATATAACGAATTTTTCGATTTAACGAATGGACCTGACAACATATCGTTCGTTATACTGGGATTTGCCTGTACTTATTATCCTATTAGACCCAATTTATAATGTATTTCTTAATTATATCCCAAAGTCCTGATTAAATATAACAATTTCATTAACAAATTTAAATAAATATTTCTGAAATCAATTGTATTTGTGTATGTACGCCTATAGAGTGGAATAGATTTTCCAAAAGTAAGATTATCTGAAAAATAATTTGGTCTGTATGTTTCATTCAGAGGGTGCTATATTTTAAAAAAATAATAAGTTCTTTCGAAACATTGTTATCCAAAATATCGAGCGAAATAAGGGTATATCGTACGTGACATAAAACGGAAGTAATTTTGAGGTACATGTAGAAATATGCGAAAATTTGCGAATCGTGAGAGGCGTTATGTTTTCTTTTAATTTCTTACACTAAACGAAATATTTTTCCTTTACAATCCGTCATATTTAAATAAAAACAATCATTGGATGATTTTAATAAAGTACGTGACATACCGTACGTGACAGATTTTTCTCTTATAATAAAAAAATATATTTTCTGTAAATATATGTATACAAAAGCTAAGAAAATGAATAGAAAATATGCATTCAGTTTCAATAAACAATTTTATAATAGCAAATAAACAATCAGAGTCAAATTCATTTCACACTATATGCTAATTGGAAGCTTAGTTTTGACCACAATTTTCGCCTAAAACACGCCAATTAAATAAAAAATTAAATATAGACAATTTAAACTATTATTATTATTTTTACTATTATTAATAGGGGCCAGTGGTTACCTAAGGTCTCAAATTTTTTTAAAAGTCGCCCAAAACTCATTTATGAGTGGAATTAAATTGTGAAAAATATAAATAGTCCTTAAGAAGGTCTACAAAAAATAAGTCAAGAGGTTTAATATTTTTTTAATTTTGCTCGATTTTTTTTTGATATTGATATTTTCGTCCCCACACGCTGAGAAAAAACATGGTTGTGGTAAACATAATCTAAGAGCAACTTATTATGATAAGATTTATGTTTGTAGTCCAAACATATTATGATCATTATAAGTATCATAAAATATCATGATATGTTCTAAAATATTCATATTATGATATAAATCAATCATAATATGATCATTATGATCCAAAGTAATAATATTATTAAAATTTATTTTTTGAAATACAAAATTTTATTTTAATTTAACTAAATTTCCAATTAAAATATTATTGATAAATTCACTGAAATTTATTGTTATTCGCTTTAGGAAGTTAAAGATAATATACAAATAAAACTATAGAACGAATGGGAATTACTGACACTGGAAATTTACTTGTAAAAATAACATAGCTTAGACAAACACCTACACTCATAAATGGTGGGAAAAAAGACTATCAAAAGTAAACATATTTTGTTTGAAACTTAAACAAATTATGACTATGCATATTGAAACTTAACATTTAATGGTTGTACATAATAATAATATTATTTATCATAATAATAATACTATTTATCATTATTTAGTTGTCCCAAACATAATTATGATTCGGTGAACAATATTCATATTTATAATTGCGATGAAAACATAAACGTTTATAGTAACAAAAAAATATTGTTGAAAAGAACATATTGTTACAAAGAACATAATATAGTTGTCGTAACCATGTCGAACCATGTTTTTTTTTCTGCGAGCATAAAAGTTTACACGCATCAAATGTTGGAATATGACAAAAAGCTGAATTTTTGAAAAAAGCTGAATTTTCCTAAAAAAAAGTCCTTTTTTATAAAAAAATAACGCCCATTGTGGCGTTATTTACCGTGTGCTATTAAAAAACCTTTGTATGTATTTAAGTAACATATAGGGCTATACAAATCTTTTTCGAGAATCGGAGTTTTTTGAGTTTTTAGAATTTTTTACTCGAAGTCTGTATAAGGCTGGAAGCGGCTATGTCTACTTAAATGAACAAAATTTTATTTTACGCTCTTATGCATTAAGTTCTCTTTTTGGATCATATAGAAATTAAATATAGTTCCGAAGAAAATTTTTTGTTTCTATTAATTAAAGACAGGGACTTTTTGAGGAAAAAACGTCAAAAATGCTGCGTTTTTTTCCATATTCCAACTTTGAATGTGTTTAACTTTTTATAGGAACGTGATAACTGTTAACCAATTGGTATTATTTTATTCAGAATTTTATCGCAAATATAGCTGATATTTTAAAAACAAACAAAAAATATCCAGCAAAATATCTCTTGAACTAAAAAAACATTTTCAAGTGTAAGCGAATTTAATGTAGACCAATGGATGTTTGTCGATTTAAAAAAAAAATTTTCAAACCTTGTGAAATTTGGTTACGATATCTCCAATAGTTCCCAAGATACTGAAAAGAAAACGTTTCTAAACCGCTGTGCATTATCAAAATAGCTTTGAAATATATCACATTTGATAAATGGACAAAACCACAATATTTTTAAGTAGTGCTTCAGGGTGTAAAATCCGTTGGCGTGAATTGCTTTGGTAATATAGCCCTAGAGTTATAAATGATAATTTTTTGTCCATGATAATTTTTTTTTATAAATGATAATTTTTTGTCCAAAATTTTGAATTTTTGGTGTTCAATGCACTCCAATGCGTCAAACTATGAAAACTTTCACGAAAGATCATGGATAAACCCCAGGAATAAGATTCTCGTTTTCCACTTAGACAAATTTATTTAAATAATTTTTAAACCCATAACTTAGTAGCCGAGTTATAAGCAAGCATATCTATTTTCAAACTTAAAGCCACGCCCACTCTAAAATTGGCGGGACCAATTAATAACTTTTATTTTTTTCTACTTACAACTATAGACTTTATTACAGATAACATTTTTAATATGAAATAAAATTGTTACTGAGACGGATAAAGAGCGTTTACAAAAACCATTTATGAACTGATTTGCATGATTTCAGTATTTCTGACAGTTCTATGTATAAATTTTTGGGTAGAATATTTAAAATATAGTATTTGTACGCCAAACATGAACAAAATTTATCTTTTTTAAAAAATTATTCATTTTGTTAATCTTTCATTGAATAAATGCTATATATTTTCACCGAAAACAGTTTAGAATATATGTGCCATTCATATTTATTATAATATTTTACAGATGTAATCTTCCAAACTACTGCATTGATTTTATTGACTTCGAACATCAATAGAGAACATTTATTATTTATATATAAGGCCTTTAGACATAGAATAAAATATACTTAGTCAAAACCTATGTCTTGCAACAACAAAATACATATAAATCAATGTATTTTGTTGCTGTGGCAACCATATTTTTTTACTCTCACATATTTATTAAACGAGTAGCATGGAGTATTGATAGATCGCGACACATATCGCAGAATACCCCAATATTCTGAAATCCACATCGCGGATCACGTTATAATTATTGAACGTATACCATACTTCGTGGTATCAATTCGCCATACATTGGTAAGAAGTGGAAATATAAGTAAAACAAAATAAAAATACAAAATATAAACAAATAAAAAAGTAAAACAATTTTCTAAATAATAATATTTTGATAAAATATATTTTAATAAGAACTATTTAGAAATTTGGATCGTGGTTCGTAGATTATTCGATAAATATTGAACGTTTAGCATACTTCGTGATATCAACTCGCGATACGTTGGTTTTCTAACAAAAATAATTTAAATTCTGACCCGATAAATATAGAACGTGTAGCATAAGCGCACGATCCAGCAATCCATTAAAATGGAATCAGGGTTATTCCTTTTCTCACTTTCACCTCTCACCGTATTTCTGGAAGCATAATTACAACAATATTTATATTAAATAAAGTTTCTAAAATTAAATAATTAAGGGCCTCATTTTATAAAACGAAATATTTGGAAGCGTAAGTAATTTGTATGAAGAATACTGCGAAAAGTTTGAAACTTGAATATTTTCCATAGAATTTTATTTAAACGTTTGTCGTTTCGTTTTATCAAAATGAGGCCCTATTAAAGTGAAACAAAAAGGTCAAATAAAATTAAATAACTAAATATGAGGCCCTAAGGTTAAAAAAATCACGTTCAAACATTTATAATTAGAAATGCTGAGTAAATTACATAATATTGTTGTAATTATGCTTCCAAAAATACTGTGAATGGTGAAAGTGAGCACAGGAATAGCCCTGAATATATTTTGAATGTGTGGTAGTGCCTTATGCACTTAAGCTTTCAGAATATTGCCAGAAGAAATGTGAAATTCCTTTCTGTATGTAAAACATTAAGGTGCTTATAACTTTTTAAATGTAAAACAATTTTTAGATTTCTGAATAATAAAAAGTATTCTTATAATCACTACTGTTCAAAATAAGTTGTGGGAAACTACATGTTTTTAATTGTTTTTAAACGTCGGACAGATAAAAATTTTGTTCTAAAAAGGTCTGCTGCCTACATTATTCTTTAAGGGCACCATTATTTAATGTATTGTTACGCTTTTACATTTTAAAATCTGTGGTTTATTTGCTTTAAATAAAGCGGATACTTTTGATTAGAAATAAACACAGTTTTAGTAGTCTAAAACAGTCTAAATCAGTGGAGCGCTTTCATATTGTTCAAGTTGCGAAGATTTTCCTCAATTTACACGTACACAACCCGAATGTAAACAAAAGAGCGTAAAAATAGAAATTTTTCATTCAGTTGCTTGAAGTTGTTGCGGATTTAATTTGCGCACAAATTAAAACCCTCTATTTGCGCACACACACGTTTATAATGCACTAACTTAAATGTACAAGACAGTTGATATTAACTCTAACAGCGCCTATGATAAACTCACT
Organism: Calliphora vomitoria; assembly: GCA_942486065.2. Lineage (NCBI taxonomy): Eukaryota > Metazoa > Arthropoda > Insecta > Diptera > Calliphoridae > Calliphora > Calliphora vomitoria. The sequence continues at coordinate 93,356,342 of OW818031.2, forward strand.
GACTACTGCAACCGCAGTCACTATTTATAGACACTGACATTTTCATCCGAGTAGCCTAGATTGTTCTTAACGGTCAAAACTCGTATTTTCGAATTCAAGAGCATTCGATGTTAATGTTAGCAGCTTAAATACTTAGTATTGGCATACTAATAACCGCATGCTATCAACATGTGTTTATAAACATGATGAATGTTGCAGTCAGTCGTTACAGAGCGTTAAATTAAAATCGCTATTGCAAATTCGTATTGAGTGTTAGGTGATTTGCATGGAGTTTAACTATCCTCAAATGCTGGCTAAATGTAGGATATTCATGTACTTCAAATAATATGAACTTCAAGGACGCTATTTTCGCACTTTCCTCTGCGTTAAAATTGATATAACATAAAAGTTCGACATGTTGTATATTAAAACTGAATAAGTTATCTATCAAACAAAACAATAACATTCGGGGTAATCAGACGTTATACTCAATATATGTTTTTAGCGTTATAATCGTTAGCCAAGCAGCCGTTATCGATTGAAATCTCTAATGCCATTTTCTATTTTAGAAACAAATTTTGGGAGTGGCATGGCCCCTCGCATACTGAGTTAATGTTTATTGTTGAATATCTGGAAAACTATAACATTGAGAGTCTTCGAACGTTGTTATAATTTTCCCTAGTTGGAATTAAAATGGGGAATAGAACAGAAGTTCGGAGCCATTTTCATACAAAGTAACTATTTAATTTAGAATTTCTAGTGAACTATGTATTAAAAAGCGAGTCTGAACGCTGTGCATGAGTTATTTTGTTACTATTGTTAACATTTACAATTGAATATCTGTGGAAGAGTTATTTGGTATTATTTGAGATACAATTTCATAATGGACAGTGTAATAAAACAATGAAGACGAGAAATAAGAAATGCATTTTTTATGTCACATATTTCTTAAAGCAATCTACGGAAAATTCAAATCCTATCTTGCGCATTTCGTCTTTTATCCAATAAAAAAAAATATAAAAAAAAAATAATAATACTGAAATATCATTGAAAAAAATACGAAATGCGCAAGATAGGATTTGTTGTAGACGTATGGTTTCTTGGGGAAAATTTCTCAGAATTTTTCGTAGAATGCGTTTATGTTATACGATTTTTCGTGGAAAAAAATTGGCCCACCCTAATGAACATATATTGCACTGTGTGGAATTGATGGAACAACTGTGAAATTGAGGATGCATCACTCCAACTCAAAATTATAGTATTGAGTTTGTGTGGTAAATCTCCAATAGTGTGTATAGTGACAAATAGGTAAAATATAAGAGGTGTCCTAAACTTATGAAAGTTGCTATACGGTTTACGAACACATATACGGCCTATACATTCTGAAATAGGAAATATATTGAAAATATAAATTAAGAGAAATTATACGCATATTACTTTTGAGTATACTTGTTATGTATCATCAATAATACTCATACGCACACATGGTTCATGAGAGAAATAAAGCTGTAACGAGACAAAAACAATATCGAGCCCACTTACCGCAAAAATATTTTAACCAACAATACATTCGATTTTAATTTTTTAATGCAAATCGATAAATAAATATCAATTACATAATCTGTTAGAATTTCATAAGTGTACCAAGTATCTTTACAATTTTACAGAGAAAACACTGTCAACCGACTGTGAACTACAGCAGAAAACCAATAACAACATTTTTAAAAATATCTTATTGGTTTTATGTTGTAAAGAAATATGAATTGGTTTCGCCCAATGAAGATTATTGATAACGATTCAGAATGGTTAAAAGGTAACAACATCCCTAATATGGATTATTTCCATAACTATATTTAGACTTATTTCGGTAACAGTAATTTAGTGAAAATTGTATTTTCTGTTTCAGTAACGGTAGTTTAATGATTAAAAATAATTTGACATATTATATGTTGGTATGTATGTGTCTATATCCCAAGTGAGTCTTTGAGCAAAAGTTTTTATTGTATTTTGTTTATATTATAATACCAAAACACATGTTAAATTTTCACTCATAGTAATTGCTTGGGATATAAAAACTAGAAGATCATCTTTAGGTGCCTCTTTTTTGCCATACCAAAAGGTGGTGTCATTTCTCCATTACTGTGGAACCTTGTCGTAAATAAAGTACTTTACATACTGAGTAGGATAGGTACCAAAGTAGTCGTATATACTGACATCGTGACGGTTTGATTCCTATTGAAGAAAAATGTCTTCCCACAATAAGTGAACATATAGAACTTGCTAAGATGAAGATGAGAAACAACGCCTTTAATATCCCGCACTACAGGAGTGGAAATATATTGGTACAGGTCTATTTTATGATCTGGACTGTCTCAGAGATATGTCATTCGCGAATCTGTTCAATAGAAGTACCGGTTGGTTTTCACAATAAACACAGGAGTCTCAAAGTCATCCGGATTAGGGAAGGTAATTATTCTTTTTCATATATAACTCACATTACATCTACAAATTTCTAAAGGTACAATGGGCCAAACAATATTTAAGATAATCAAGTACACATAAATCAATACCTTCTTGAATTTATGTATTTTTTTAATTTTTTTTTAACGCTTTATTAATTTATTGAATTTGCCTTTTATAGGCCTAACAACAGGTATTTAAATCTTATAACTGAAATTAAAACCAGTTGCTCTCTAACAAGAGAGCCTTCATTGTTAACTGGCACTCATCTTAGCGGGGTAGTAGATCTGCTCTACGGAGCCTGGATCGGGTTTGGATCTTCACAAGTTGTCTTGCAATCATATTGGGATAGTTTTGCAGCTTAACAATATATTTCTCATGGACTTTCTTGAACTCTTCCTTTACCAATGACATTTCTAAGTCCCTGTGGATGTTTTCATTTCGTATATACCATGGTGCTCCCGTCATGGTCCTAAAAATTTAAGACTGAGCCCTCTGTATAAGATCAATACTGGTGTTGCTAGCCATTCCCCATAATTGAATTCCATACGTCCAAATTGGTTTTAAAACGGTCTTATACAAGATGACTTTATATTCAAGGCTTAATTTTGATTGATCACTGACTAACCAATGAAAGCTAGAGGCTTTTAGCTTCATGTGAAGACTCTTTGTTTCTATGTGAAGGCGCCAAGTAAGCCGTCTGATATTGTCACCAAGGTAGGTGACATAATCAGACTGCGGTATATTAACATTGTTGAGTGTGACAGGTGGGCAATTTCCTCTCCTTAGAGCGAACGTAACATGTTTACTTTTCAGTTCATTCACCTTTATTCGCCAGTTTTTCAACCATGTCTCCACACGTAGGAGATAATTTTGTAGTTGACAAGATGCCATGAGTAGGTTTTCGTGTGAACTTATAATGGCGGTATCATCCGCAAATGTAGAGACTGTTAATTTATCGCTCGTAGGCAAGTCAGAGGTATAAATCATATATAACGTAGGTCCTAGTAAACTTCCCTGTAGAACGCCAGCTCTAATCTTGTATTCTCTCTTCACATAATCATTGAACTTAACTCTGAAAAGTCTATTCGATAGATAAGACTCCAGAAATTTATGAGTACATAGTGGTAGTAAACATTTGATTTTATAAACTAGACCTTTATGCCATACCTTGTCAAAAGCTTGAGCAACATTTAAAAATACGGCAGAACAACGATCCAGTTAAACGATTGACTTGTTCGATGGTGCCATTATGTTCACGGAAACCAAATTGGTGTACTGGGATAATATTTCCATCATTCAAAAAAGGTATGATCTTTTCCTGGAATATTTTCTCGAATAGCTTCGTCAAACAAGGGAGTAGGCTAATAGGTCTATAAGAAGATGGCAGGGTTAAATCTTTATCCGATTTCGGTATCGTTAGGTTAGGTTAGGTTAGGACAGCCGCTTCTCAAGCAGCTCACTTGGGTCTATTCAAATCTGATCCCATTTTGATAGCCAAGAGTAGTCATCAGGGTACAGTGACGCCTCGATTATCCGTGATTCGATTAACCGGCATCATCAATTATCCGGGAAAGAAAAAGAAAATGTTTTTGGATCGATTTAAATTTTTTTGCATCGATTAACCGTAATTACCTCTATTATCCGGGATTATAATTTTTTTTTCGATTATATTTGAACAACCAAACACAATGAGAATTTTAAGAAAATCGATCTAAATGATGATGGTAATATCATTCTGCCATTGGGCAAACATCCAGACGTGCAGAATTTCAATGCTGAAAACGTTATAGTATTTTTTCCACCAAATTGAAAGATTTTGATCCAATCGATGGATCAGTGTGCAATATGGAGCTTTAAATATCATTATCGAATGTCATTAAAAAACTACTAAAAATTGGTACTCAATTAACCGGGAAAATTGATTATCCAGAATGCTCCCGGTCCCGACCATTACGGACAATCGAAGTCTCACTGTATTTGCAGTACTTCCGTTGACTCCAAATTAAACCAACCAGATACCCGGGTGAAGGAATAGATTCGTCTCAGATTCATCCTTGATAGCTCGTCCAAACATGATAGGAATGGAGATCCGAGGATACGTTCCCTCAGGTATCGTTAATATTATTTGAGAAATTTTCCAATTTCCAAGTTTCAAGATCGCATTAAACAATATAGAAAACACAATTATTCCCACATTTGGTAGGTTCTTAATCAATGATGGAGTTATTAAATTATATCCCGGTGATTTTTTCAAGTTCAATTTATTTTTAATCACTCTATTAACATGCTCAGGACCAATATCGAATTGGGCTGCATTAGCCATTGTTGAAACTGGAAATGCTTCGAGCTTGAACTCATTTTCCGTGGAATTAGGTTAAAATACTTCACTTAAATGTTCACCAAAGACTGTGGGGTTTTCTATAGCACTTCGTGCCCAGGTTCCGTCAGCTTTTCTTAAAGCGCTTTGTGCCTCTACCGGTGACTCAATGTTCCTCGTTGCCTTCCAAAGAGAGATGTATTTGTGTATCGTTATTGTTTCTTAAAGTTCCATAAACTTTCAAATATTTTCAATATTAAATATTGGTAATACTTTAAAAAAAAAATATTATTTTTGTTTAGGAACGAACCACTGTGCTGCGTTAGTATGCTTTGTATAGTATAGTAAAGTGTAGGTGTGGTGAAATGTGAAAGTTTTAAATATTTATATAAGACGCAAAACCATAATTATTTTAGAATTTCACTTTATCAGAAAAGTCGATAACTTAGGATAGTTTACATATTCTGTCAAAATTTCACTGGCACAAAATCAGTTTTAGCTTGAATGCACATTGCTCGTTTGATTACAATGAAATTAAAAAGAATAACAATCATAAAAGTGCTTCTCCTAGTATAGTTGCGTGTTGTGCACTTAAGATTTTTTGCAGTTAAGGCTCGATAAGTAAATATTCCTTATTATTTTTAAGATAGTTATTTACATGAAAATCTGTCTTACAATATGGTAGAATCTATATAAATACAAAGAGCAAACCCAAATTATAAAACCAAATTTACAAAAGTATAATTTTTTCCTCCACCTGCAGTTTCTGATAGATTGGTCATAAAAAATAATGTTTAGTTAAAACTGAGTGGCATGTTTGTAGTCAATGACCACATCTTATGATTATTAGACTTGTGCTTAAAAAATTGATTTGTCTTGGATGAGTCCAAGTGAAATATATTTAAAATCTACATGCATTAATTGAATCAATATTTGGTACACCTTTAGAATGTGAGTGCTGGAAAGGTATCACCATTATTGTGTTTACTTGTAAAATACCTACATATCCTTACACGTCCCATAAGTTCTTTATAACAAAAACTTATCAAAAGTGACTGGAAATTGTTAGGAATATAAATTTCTCTGTTTAAATAATATGATGGTCAATTTTATATAGCAAAACATTTGCTGAATATTTGCGAAAATGTTGCATTAAAGCTATTCAACTAGAAATTGTATGTATGCAAGGCGCTAGCAAATTTAACAAACTTCTTAACAGTGTTCATAAGCTGTGCTGTGCATCAGCTAATATATATTCAAAAGTGCTAGCATCATTGTTAATTAAAGTATGTGTGTTGTCCACAGAAAATAATAAAAACATAAGTATATTTACTAATACCAATACTCATATTTCCACGATGATGCATACATTTTCTAACAAACGCACCAACATTTTCCCTCCCACATACTTCATAGACAAAAACTCAAATACAATACCAAAAAAATATAAATATCATCATGACAATATTATATTTGGTGTACCAAGTAACTGTACAAAAATGTAGGAAATAATCGAACGAGAATTTCATGCTGCTTTATCGTCTGAAAAGGCTGCAGCAGGGCTTTCGAGTGCTGGAACTAGCATGGGTGTAACGCCAACACCAGCAACACCCACATCAGAACCCCTAACACGTGTTCACTTCTACCAGGAGCCATCTGGAGGAATAATTGCAACGGCTGTTCAAAATTTACGCTCCAGATCTATTAGACGCAGATCAAATGTAGACAAACCCGTTGAAATGGCCACCAGAGAACCAACCAGTCAGGTGTACGAGCACGTTTATACGGAACCCGGTGGCGTAACAACATTTGCAGCTGTGCCTTCTATTACAACTACAACTGTAACCATTGAAAGTGATACCACCGACGATGTGGCCGAACCACCTAAATTGCGTCGTACCCAGTCAATGTCGACCAATACACCACCATTAATTTGCAAAAGCTCAATTCAAACGGACATAAATGGTGAGAGCAAATCAGAAGCAGAACCCAAGCATACAGATGTTGAGCAAATGCCTATTAAGCCACCACGTAAGAAATCGTCACGCTCAACTTCGCCCAGTGCACAATACGATGTTTTACAAAGGGAAATAGCCGCAATGATGGAAATTTCCGGAACCGGAAATCTTGTAAGTGCAACAAATGTTTTGCCAAACTTCTCTCTGTCCAACTAACTTGCTAAGAAATATTGCTACTTCGTATGTTTTGTCCCCAACATCTTTGCTCTTAATGATGGCGATGTTTAATCTTGAACTTTTGTAAAAACTTTATTTGTGATGAATTTACTTATACTAGTTTTAATTGTACTCTTCTCACACTTACTAAACAACAAAGTATTATGTAGCAACTAACACCCGCAGTGTTTGGCTTTTAATTTTTGGCAATGGGAGTCTTTTAATTTACTCTTTTAAACTTTTATTAACACTAGTGAAAAAGCCAGAAAACTAACATTTAAAACCATGATGGATAATAGTTTTGAATTTTGTATTGTATGATAACAATTATTTGGTATATTGTAATTTTCATGTTAAAAAAAACTGGTGGAAATTTAAATGGAAATTTAATGAGTTTGTAAAATTGGCCAAACAATATGGCGTCTTCAAAGTAAGTACTTGACTAAAATCTAACTGTTTTATAACATATTTACATAATATAAAATATTTAAAACTAAGAATTAGTATTACTTGAGTAATTGATAAGTGGTAATTAGTTCAATAAGTTGTTCCTGCTTTGTGGACCTTATTTTGAACATTTTCGATTTTTGATGCTTCCAAGGACTATTGTTATCATTCATCTTAAATCCAAATGCTGAACATTTTAGCAAACTTTTTATTTGATGTTTGGAGTTTTGGGTCAAAGTAAAATTATATTATTTAACATAGCTTTTATATTTCATTAATGTTTATTTTACATTTTCGAAATTTTTTAACGAAACATCAATAATTAAAAAAAACAAAATTGTATTCGATGCCAATATAGGCTAAGTGAGGATAAAAACGTCAGATGTTAACGGTTGTACTTGTTATGTGTTAGCGTGGTGACCGATTTGTAATTGGCGGATTTCAAAGAAAGTTAGTTTTAGCTCACAAATTTATTGAAACTATTTCTTAAAATAATATTTCCGAACCTATTTTCTAATATTTATATTCAGATTGTTTCTTTGAGATGCAAAATTCACGTATGAGTTCTTTTTAATTTTTAGGACATGCTTAACCATTTTAGAGTTGGGGTCAAAATTGTCAAGACAGTAAGCTAAGACTGTGTAGATGTCTTAATATTCAGGATATATGGCAGGTAGGCAAGTCCTTCATCCGATTTTAATGAACATTTTTATTTTCTTTAACAATGCAAAACGGTACTTGTACATCTCTACGAAAGCTTCTTCTACTTTTGTCCATACGTTATATGGGGACAAAGCACTGTGCGGCGCCACGTGCCACACAAGCAACGAAACAATTGCTCTTTTACGGGAAAAGTTTCCGGATCGTATTATCTCTCGAAGAGGTGATTATTAAAAACATAAAATAGAAGAAGTTTGTTCATTAAGAACAATTTCTGTATAATATTGGACCATAACTTTAAAAATATATATTTTTTACATGGACTTAATAATGATAACATAAATACACAAATACAGGTTGTGGATCAATATCAATTATTAATAATGATAAACTACGAAATTAACAACCTAAATAAACATTAAAACTTTTTTTTTTTCAAAACTCAGAAGCATTTACATTAATTTCTTGTATAATTTAACCCTATAAAGCACGAACAAATTATTTGATGTAAACAAATTTCGTGTAGTAAGGGTAAATTTTTGTAAAACTTGATATAAATTCTAATATTTATTACTAAAATTTTTTTTTGGAATTTGATCATATATAATTAGCAATATCTCAAAAACGACTTTTTTATTTAGTTGAAAAATAACTTTTTTATTGTTGAAAATGAATCTCTGGGGTAACAGAAACAAATTTTGTTCAACGACTTTTTCATTTCTGAATTTTTAGAAAAGATACCGTTATTTTTATGTTACTCAAGAAAATCGCATTTTTCACCCTTAAAACAATAAAATTAGGTTGGACAATATTCCGCAACTTTGTCCAGGAGTGTTAGATCTATATTTTTTCTGAATGTACCAAGATCGAAAAAAATCAAAATAAAAGGTTTTTTTTAAATTTATAAGAAAATTGTCATTACCGCCATCTTGCGGCCACTTTTTGCAACCATTGGTGAAACAAAAAATAGATAATTTCAAAACCTCGGAATTTTATCACCTCTGTGATGAAATTCCGATGAAAAATAAGGATTCTAGACGCAAAAGTTATTAATAGTACACCGAACCTTTTTTTTGCTTTATAATTAAGTTTATTAATATTAAACGACCTTATTCAACGTTATTCAATTTTATATATACATATTAGTGTATTTCGAAGTATAAGTCACTATTAGGATTAAATATAAAATTAAATTTGTTAATTAAAAAACCATGGTTAAAATTCCGTATAAGAGTGCCAGTTTTTTAACTATTCTGTAAGTTCGGTCTCCAAATGCATACTTCTTGTTTTACAGATTTTGTATTGCTTGTTTCTCAATATATTAAATTGTTTTTTAAGAATTTTTATTCTGCAACTTTGTATATCAACGTCAGACAATTGTAGTAATAAGTCACACAATTCAATAGGTTAATTTATCTGAATTATATTTTCAAAGAGAATTTTACTACCTGACAGTCGTTTTTTTATTTTTTGTTTTTTTTCGATCTCCTCTAGTCTTTTCATACGTTCTCTAGCGTTCCATTTAGCATTTCCTTGAAAATATTTTTTCATTAGAGTTTTACCATTTTCCATCTCTACTTTCGTTAGATCGAATCGCTGTAAATCAAAAAGATATTGAATATATTTGTTCTGGCGGGCTTTTACTTGCTGACACCTTGTATATACTTCTTTGTGAGGTGCAAGGCAGGTAAAATTTTTTTTTTTGCCGTACGTAGTGTTTGCCTTTTTAAATTTTTCGTTATATCTTTTGCATTTTCAGTCGGATCTTAAAGTATCATATATCAATGTTTTTGTCTCGAGAAGACCTATGATTTTCTTTAAGCAAAATTTTAAGGATACTTAAAGTCAATGGCCCTTAGAGCCTTTTAAAGATTTTTCAAATGATATGATCTATTCACATTGCTATCATACATCAAGCTCGGTTCACCATGTGAAAAAGCGAAAAATGTCACAAATATGATCGCTTGTTTTTAAAATGGCACAAAAACGGCTGAAAAGTTTTGCCCAAAACTTTGCACACTGGGCATGAACTTCAATATCTACCGCTTAACAAGACAATGCTTAGTTTCTGAGATATTTATAGCGAAATGTCAAAAAAACTAAGAATTTTGCATTTTTTCAGATTATTTCAGTTTATGTCCGAACAAAACATTCTATCGTCAAGCGGTTGGGAGTAATTTTAGATATTGAAGTTCTTGCTCAGTGTGCAAAGTTTCGAGTAAACCTCTTCAGCCGTTTTTGTGCCATTTGAAATATAAAGTTGTGATTTTTTCAATTTCACATAATTCATTCAGCAATATTTTTTTTCAGTGTACTGATACATTTTTTGTTTTACCAAAAGACTGTTTTATATTATTAAAAAAACTACGATGCCTAATTCGAATTCTGTTGAAAAATCAAAGTCGCAAATATCATCCTATAGTTCACACAACTCATAAATGAGAGCCGCCCTAGTATCCGTTTGAGGTAGCCGAATGTATCCCCCAATGAATAGAAGTAATTTGGTATAAATATCTTTAAGTTGGAAAAACCTTTTTTTTATATATTGCTATATATAATTACATAATTTTACAATATTTATAGTCTAACTAGCTTGACCCGGTGCGCTTCGCTACCCCTGTCGTAGTAAAAATCGGTTCAGCCTTTTAGTAATTATTGTTTAAGGTACCAGTTTTTTCCCCTGTTTATCCCTTTCTGGTAAAAGTATTGAAAAAAGTTATAGCCTATTGACGCTTCCAAGTAAGGATCTATATACGTTCCAAATTTCAATAAAATCGATTTAGCCGTTTAGGCGTGATGCTCAAACAAACAAACATACAAACTTACAAAGACATTTATATATTTATATGGATATATGGATTAAATTTATATATTTATATGGATATATGGATTAATATGTATTCGAATCGATATGGGTTAAAGATGTCCGAATAAAAAAGTGTATTATTTCTTTTAATAGTTTTTACTATAGAGAATTAACTTTGCTGTCTTGGATAATTTTGATTCCAGATATGAAAGGGTTAACAATGTACTAGAATTTAATTTAGCAATACAAGGAAACAATCTGTTTGTTTTTTTAAGAAATAATTTTAACAAATTTGTGACCAAAAACAAAATTTCCTCGAAATCCGCCAAATAATAGGAATAACAATTCAAATTTTAATTTTAACGGTTGTGCCAAGAGTCAGGTGGTGTCCATTTAGCATTGGCACCCTGCTGGTGACATACAATTTGGTTGGATCGCCTCCATCCAAATATATCAGTTATGAAGGATAATCCGATTGGAAATTCTAGTGTTTTTTAAGTAAAAACAAATTAAATCTGTAAATTCTATTTAAAAATGCACAAAAATTCACTGTGCTTTCAATCCAATATCTAGCTGCATAAAATTATAGATAATTGTATCTTCAGAATAAAGGGAAATATATTTTGCATAATAGCTAACAACTTACTCTCATACAACGTAAAAGAGTTTTTAAATTGGTTGTTTAGTTTTCACGCGCGATGTTCAACAAGTATTGGCTCATATTTTTGTTTAAAAATTTCTATCAAATTTATGCTGAATTAAATTTAGCACACAGAAGACCATACATTAAAGCTTATATTTACATGGAAGTTAGTTTTTATTAAATGTATATATTATTTTATTGGTGCTCAGCATTGTCCTGTTTTAGTCCTTAAATAGTTTATGGCGTCAAAAAAAGACCGCCTAGGCCCGTATTAGAACTGAAATCGAAAAAATCTTAACATACATATATGTTAATAAAAATGAAACCACTAAATTCACAGTTTTGAAATTGGTTGAAATTATTATTACAATTTACAAAAAAAAAAAAAATTTTATAGTTGTTCCATTAAGGTTTTTACAATGCTTTCTGTCACTTTGTTCCATCTACCACACTTTTGGACACCTTTTTTGTGCTCTTCAATTCTCTTTTAACAAGAGCCCAATATCTCTCCACTGGACTCAGCTCCAGGCAGTTTGGAGGAATTCTCTCTCTTGGTACAAATACCACATTATTGTTCTTGTACCACTCAAGACCTTTCTTACCATAGTGACAGATGCCAAATAAGGCCAAAATAAGTGGACACAAAAATAAGTCTTTGAATGGAAGCATTCTCTTTTGTAAATATTCCTTGATGTTAATTTTGGTATTTATAGAACCCTTTGTAACAAATGTTTGGCTTCTTTTGCCGCAACTGCATATTTATGAAAACAAGGTTTTGATAAACCTTAAGTTTTAATCTACTATTCCAAATTTTTGGAAAAAATATAGTTTTTAGTTTAGAAGTTTAGAAGCTTATATCTTGAAAAATACGTAACACAGAACTTTTTGAATTCAGAGACCCCAAATCCATAAAAAACGCCACCAAATAATTATTAGCATCTAGATTTATTTGGAAGCATCTAGATTTGGAACCAATGCGATCTTGACATTTTCACGGAGGAAAACTAATTTTTATAATGAAGTTTTATCATTTGAGCTAAGCAGATTTGGTATCAGTGACTGAATAATAAACAACACATTTGACGATGCCGCCAAAACAACCAAGTCCCCAAATACTGTCAACATAAACCGACTCTTAATTAGATTCTTTAAAAGAAAACAAAATCGTTATGAAAAAATTATTATTTATTTGTGAATTACACTATTGGTCAATTCACAAGGTCTCTAATGTCATAATGTCATAATGTCCTAATATTTCACAATGGTTTTTATAGCTGTTCAAGCAAAAAATGTCCTAATATAATACTACTTTCTATGCTATGTTTATTATGTTATCGTAACCAACCAGCTGAGACCAACGTCGAATGCCTAAGAGTCGGTTAAGCCGAGCCGCCGAGTAGTGATATATTCGGACATTATGACAATATGACTGATAAGAGACCTTGTGAATTGACCATATATATTTAGTAAGTAAGAATGCTTTTGGATAGTGGTTGTAGGTTTAGAAAACTCTAAAACATAAGGTAAAATATCATTCTAACTATGGTCTTCCTAAAAATTAATAGTAAAAAATTACATTTCTTTATTAAAAAAATTAAGCCCAATGTCCTTCCCGTATGGCTACTGATCATTGTGGATAACATTAACTCTGGTAAGAAAATTAACTTTTAAAACTATAAGCTGATTCAGGCACGGATCCAGGTCATTCTATTTTGGGGGGGAAATAAAGTAAAATTTATTTTACATCTTTCTTTTTTAATTTTTATTATTAAAACTTTTCCGTTTTTAATGGGGAGATTTCTTCCCCCCCTGGATCCGCGCCTTAGTTGATTGAATAATTGAACGCATAGATGACCTGGTACAGGAGGAAGAATGGTGTAAGCATCAAGTAGAGATCCTCTATCGGTATGATTTTTGCTTTTACTAGTTTGGACACATTAATTTTCGAATCAAAAACACAAGATTTTAAAATCTAAGCTTAGTTAGGGAGTATAATTTATACCAGTGTCGTAATTGTCTGAATAACGGTTGCACAAACAGTAATGATTTATTTCAGCATCAAAATAAAAATGTCGTTACAACTTATAAACTTAAAATCAGTTGAGCTGTTAACGACTCCGTCTATTTTAATAACACAAATTTTAAATACCGAGTACATATATTTAACCCAAATAAGAGCAATTGCAGTTTTCATATTTATTTGGTCGACTAAAATATATTAAATAATTAGTATTTTATATATTTGTTTGCGAAATTAACATAACAATTTTGTATATAATACATAAATAGTATTAAAATTATTCAGTAAATGTAGTGTAATTTCTAAATGTTATGCATATACATAAATCTGATTACAAATATTTGGCACATGGTTGAAATCAAAACATAAATCAACGTGATTAACAAGAACGGAAACGGAACCAACACTTACTAGAGTCTGACAGGCAAAGGCAGCATCACAAAATTGTATGTTTAAATGAAAATCAGTGAGTAGATAAATAAATCAACAGATAAATGTTAAAATAAACACAAAAATGACAAACATTAATTTGTATCTGTTCTGTTCTGTTTGGCCAAATTGTTTGATATTTTTTTTTTTTTTGTTATTTATTTTAGAAAATCGATATTACAAATATACACATACATACATGTCTACATACACATGTAAATATATGCATAAATATGTATTATACTTACATACATATATTCATGTATGTGCATACAAATTTACTTACATCACATTGATTTTTATGTGTTTGAATGTTGGTGTTAATGTTTGCGTTAGTGTTAGTGTTTGGTTTTATGTCTGTTTTTGTCTTTGTGTTTTTTTATTTAGCACAACAAGATCTTTAAATCTGCTTTAATACTGTACATTAGGGTGGCCTCGTTTGTTTGGAGAAATTTAATGTGTCAAAGTTCCCAAATAAAAGGTCCTTTTTATGATTTTTTTTCATATCTCTCACAAAGGCAACATAAAATATTGGTATCATGCGAACGGTATTCGAAAGGCGCCATATCTAAGTGCTCCTGCAAGTCAAAAAATGTTGACATAGAATAACTCGGACGAGGTTGAATTTTGAAAAAACCGTTTCGATGAATTATTTTTATATTTGAAATAATTATTTGCCAAAATTTATTAATATTTTTGCAAAAAATATTACATAATACGACTTAGCATTGAAAGAGCCTTTCAAATACCTTTCACATGATACCAATATTGCATATACTTCCTTTAAGAGAAATATGAAAAAATCATAAAAACATTTAAAAGGAGCTATTTATTTGATCCAGCTCACCATATATTTAACCCAAAACAAACATTTTGAGAAACTGTGTTTTAGAATGAGTTAAATGTTTATTTTAGTAGGAAATATGTACAACACTTTTCTTTGTGCCACCCTTATGTACATGATGTATGAAACACACATGCACATTATAATTTATATTTTTCTGCTAATTATAAACATTTAGTAAATGTTTATGTTTCTGTTGTTGTCGTCATCTTTTTATTTTAGTTACTGTCGTTGCTGTTATCATTTAATTATGTGCGTTATTTACGTTGTTCATGTAGTTGATGTTGATGTTGCTTTATTCTCTTTATTGCTTCGTTAATGTATCTAGTAAATTCAGGATAACATGCACAAGTTTCCATAAATAAGTATACTTTTCATACATATAGTTACATGCATACATACATATACGCATCATTTAGGGTGTCTCCTGTAAGATATTTAAGAAAAACCTAGATTTTTCACTGAATTGGAATTATGAAAAAATATATATGATATCAATAATCTTCAAATCTACATTCAGTGTAAACCTTTTATTAAATATAAAAATAAATTATAATGAAATTAATCGTGGAATTTAGCAAACATCCTACACTATGGTTACCAGATTCGATTAGTGAATTATCTTAACATTATATCATTCGGGCTGCATCGTTAAATATTGCTACGCTTTAACCTTTTTAAAACGTTGGTTTATTTCCTTTAAATAAACCGGATACTTTTGATTGCAAATAAAAGCCGTTTAGTAGCTTAAAATTGTAACAACTCTTTATTTATTTAAAATCTACAACAACAACAGTTCAAATCAACAGTCACTCAGTGTCTTTATACACGTTTATCAATTCGCAGAAATGCACACAGACTTTATAATGTACAAACTTATATGTACAAGGCAGTTGATGTTAACTTTAACAGCGCCTATGATCAACTCAACTCACGACTGCAACCTCTGCCACTATTTATACACACGCCATCTTTCGGGAATCTTCTACAATGCAGACAAATTAATATGTTCGAATTCTAGAGCTTTCGATGTCAATGTTAGCAGCTTAAACATTTAGTGTTGTCATACTTATAAACAATGGTAAGCTATCAACATTGTTGATAAGTAGAAGCTTCTACTGATGGACGTGTTTATAAACATGATGAATGCAGTCGTTACAGACCGTTAAATTCAAATCGCTATTACAAAATCGTAACAATATAAAGGGTATTTCATTAAAAGTTTCCTATCTTTAAATTTAAATAAAACAAATTGTAGGTGAGATATCATCAACATTTTTAATTTGTTTGAAAGGTGATCGGTTTCGCAAAGAGAAGTAACACTCAGCCAATTAATGCATATATATTAATTATGTCACTTTCTTTGAAAAGGAATGGAGAAGAAAAGCTTTATGTTTGACAACTCTGTAATTGTGAGTTATGTTCAGGACTGCCAGATGACTTTGGGAAAGTTTCGTCAATATCTCAATTTATTTATAATACTTATAAGGAAATTCATTTAAAAGTTTATTCTGAATCTTTATCATTCAAATGAAGGCTACGACTACGCTATAAGTGAACCATTCAGAAGTTACAAATTACTGAAATTAAAGCTTTAAGTCGAGCTTGACGGCTTCAATTCTTGAACGGGGCAATGTCATTATACTGTGAATAACTTTTGTCAAAATAGAATAAGCTTTCGTAGAATTTTTCCGTTTTGTTTCAGTAATTGTTTTCCAAAAATTACTTAAATTAATTTCGGTATTTCCAAACACAGATTTAGGGCATCATTTTATATAACGAAGCGTTTTGTATGAAACATAAGCAATTTCAACATTTTAATTCATAGAATTCAAAATTAAAATATAGCTTTTTATGTTCACCAACAAAATAATAAAATGTTTTAACTATTTTATAAAATTGCGCCGTATTTTAATAATGCAGAAAAACGTCACTTTCAAAAAAAAATCAAATCAAGTAAAATCGCTTCTTTGATACCAAAAATCGTCAAATCTGTTATTAGTACAGATTGCAGCGACTCTGGTGGCGAGTAGACGCATTACTCAAGCTATTTTATAGCCATTATTTATTTTACTTCGGTGGCGCTTCAATGCTATACCGCCGAAAGTGGGCGCTGTGTTAAATACAACTTATTAGTAAACTAATAAACATAAACTGATGTAGTTGATTAGCAGTGGCTGCGAATCGCACCCAGGCAACAAATACCATATCATGCTTAATGATCAAACGCGCTATCACAGCACCCTCAAAACCAATGACATGGTTTATGTTGGTTTTGATGAGCGCTGTGGTTTGTGATTTATTCACATAGACCTGCGACTTATGAAAACCCCACAAGCAAAAGTCTAAAAGTATCAAATCGGACGATATCGGTGACCAGTTCATATTACCTCCGTGTAGGTGGCCATGACTTAAAATTGCTCGTGCATAATGTCCAATGTGTGCCATGTCGTAGCGATGTCCTGTTGGAACCACATGTCGTTCGAGTCCAAAATCAACACCAAACTTTCGGGTTGCATTGGAAGCACTTGGCTGTTATGTGGATTAATATAGTCCCAAATTCGACAATTTTGTTTGTTGACGTACCTATTCATCCAGAAATTGGCCTTATCGTAAAATGGACTAAGCGTGCGGAACGTTGTCCGAACTGAACATAAATGTTTATAAAACAATTTTATAATTTTCAAGTGTTGTTTAACACTATATGCTGATTTGGCAAAAAACAAACTGAGTAAATTACAGCCAATTCGACAGATGTAGCTTCAACAAAGGTCGAAAGTCCCAATTGGAAGACCGATTATATATACTTTATACTGTCGCAAATGAATATTGTGATAATTACTCAAGGAATAACCGACCACTCATTGTTAAGGAAATACAAAAACGCGAAAAAACCTGTAGAGGTGACATGTAGAAGATATAAAAAACAGCTAGTATTGCTCATGACAGAGCTCAAAAGTCATAACAAGACAATTTGCACATTTTTGTAAAAAAAATATTAAATAAAAGCGATAATCAAAATTTTGGGAGGATTTTTAAATTATTAAATAAAAGGTTGATGAAGTCACGCACTATCCATATTTTCAATGTATTTCTGAAACGACCCTAGAAATGGAATGAGAGTGGTCTGGGATGGATTCTTGGATTCTAAACTATTTTGATTTTGTAAAGAAAATAAATTTAAAAAAAAAAATTGTTTTTTATGCAGGGAGCTTATATCATTAGCTTAGTGTCCAAACGTGATTCACAAATTTTACAGGAGATACAAAAAACCTTCTAAATTCTTTTGTTTTAGATATTTTTGAAATCTGTTAATATAATTTCTTACTTATTTGTTATGATTTATAGTTATAAGTAATCACAGTTTAGATGAAGTGAATTAGCGAGTTATAAGTTGTTTTTGGGACTTAGCTCATTTTCTAATTTGTGGTCTTAACACATTTGCTTATAACTATTTTTATTTTATACTATTAGATTTTAAGTGCCCTGGAGACGATCAAATAAACCCGTCAATCAGTGCATATGTGTGAGTGTCGTTTGCTTGAAGCTTTAAAGGAGACGTACAAATAAATACTACAATCACCATTTGTATTTGGAAGCACTTTTCCATTATTTCCAAAAGTCTCAAGAAAACTGATGTTGTTTTTGTTAATCAGAGACGTAAAACACATAATCCGTGGACTTCATGTGACGGCAAACACAAAAGGAAATGATATTTGATTGTCAATCACAACAGGAGATGATCAAATAATCAGTCGTCAAATAAAAAAATAAAAACTTTTTAATTTTCATCAATCATTGCCGACAACGTGTACGTGTAGCCGAAAAAGAACGACTGCACGCACACACCCATGTGATTAATGTGTTTATTTGATCGTCTCCAGGGCGCTTAAAGCAACGTTTTCGACATCAGTAGTCAAGATGAAAACGAATTTCAAAATTAATCAATAGTGGCTTAAACAATTTTTGATTTACGTTTTTTGCTTAAAATTAAATGATGAAACTTATAATTAAAAACAGTCAATTCTATTTGACTGAGAAAACAATTTTGCAATTTTGTCCAAAAAAAAAATGGGCTTACGACTTTTGCATACCACAAAATGAACTAAGCACTTTAGCATACACAGTATAATAACAAGAAAAAAAACGAAATAAATGTAAATTATTTTAAGCACACAGTCTATTTTAATCTGAATTTTTATAGAAAGTGGACTTAGCATGTTAGCTCACTAAGCTAACGATATGATAACGATATTGATGTTACATATCTGAGAACACCTGAATCGTTGCAACGTATTTTCTATTTATGAATATCCAGAATAATTTGTACATAATTAATAGTAACAATACAATTTTGAACATGTTTGATATCCGATAAATGAATATAATTTATCCAAAAAAGCAGACAAGGAGCTCAATTACTTGTATTTATTATAATTAACAGAAATCCCAATTTATATTCTCAAATTTACTCAACTATTAACAGTTAAAATAAAATAAAAAAAATTAAATAAATATCATTATGGATCACCCTTAAAACAAAGCCACACAAACACTTTTATTTTGCTTTATTATTCGCATTTACTTTATACACATAGATACTAAGTAGTAGCTAGATATTTAAAATGCTATGCTGTTCTTTTGAAACATTTTAAAATTCCTGCACAATTCTATTGGCCCTACACAAACTCAATTCTGCTGCCCCTCAAATCATCTATAGCTTCTAAATGTTCCTGTCATTATTTTTATATTAGTTTTAAACTATTTAATATTTTATTCAAAGTTATTCATTTTCGTTTATGTTTTTTATTCATTTTTCTTCTGCAAATCATTTTGATGGAAATACTTCATTGCCATAAAGTTTAGGAAATCATATATTTACATTCAAATGATGTGTTGAATTCACATTCTGGTCTTACTGTATGTATGTAAGAGCAATATTTCTTAAAGTTTTTATTTGATTCATGATGTCGTTTGTCTGCTAGTTTTTTGATTAGTTTTTGTATTGAAAAATTCTAAAGCTAGTTAAAACTAGCAAGGAAATGAACAAAACAATAGGGTATTCCATTTTATTTCGACCCTGGTTGGATTTTTATCAACTACGATTTTATTTAAATTCAAATTATATACATTCTACTCTTAAATACGCATTTTATGACGTATAAACCAGGCACATATCGTAGTTATATGGCTCATCCCGGACATTCTTGTGAAATATTTTTTTAAATATGATAACAAAAACTACAATCAATCGAGTTTATGTTTCCCGATATATTGGAAGTCAAATGTCATAAAACTCGACATCATAAGTGTTTATAAGTTATTACACAATTTATATAAAGTAAAAGTTTAAACATTTTGGAAAAATATCACTTTTGCATATCATCAACCGTTTTAACGGATCTCAACGTAAATAAGGACCTGGGGCAGATGGCATACCAGGGCTGGTCTTGAAGCAGTGACCTTCGACGTTAGCTCGTCCATTAGCTAACCTTTTCAGCACTTTATACCGTGCCGGCAAATTTCCAGTATGTTGGAAGGTTGCTAATGTAACGCCAATTCCTAAAAAGGGAGAGGCAAACAACCCTGAAAATTATCGCCCAATAGCAATTTGTTCTGCACTTTCCAAAGTTATGGAAAGTATGGTAAACTACCATTTGGTTAAATATTTAGAATCCAACAATTTACTTAACGACCGCCAGTATGGCTTCCGTAGGGAACGCTCTACGGGAGACTTGCTAGCCTTCCTATCGGACAAATGGTGTCATTCCATTCTGCGTTTTGGCGAAAGTAAAGTGGTGGCTCTAGCTATCTCCAAGGCGTTCGATAGAGTGTGAGTATTGCTTTTGGTATCGGTAATAACTTCTCTCGATTTATATCGAGCTTTCTCAGAAATCACACTATAAGAGTTGTTATAGATTGGATCTCATCAAACGAGTTCAACATAAACACAAGGGTACCGCAAGGCTCCGTTTTTTCTCCTACTCTATTCCTTATTTTTCAAAATGACTTTCTACGTCAAACTTTCAACCCTAACTATTCTCTTGCAGATGACAGCAACATTTGCCATTCATATTCATTCAGTAACAGATCCAGCAATGAGATTAGGGCAATGAGGCAAAACGTGAATGATTCCCTTAATCGGGACCTTGTGACAATCTCTAAATAAGGTCGTGCGAATAGAGTCGCTTTCAACGCCCGCAAGACTCAGTGTTGACACAAAAACGAAAGAAAGACAATGTTGCTTCATCTGTGTTTATGTATGGTGTAAATATTGTGGAATCAGACGCTATTGATGTTCTGGGCATGAAAATACAATGTGATGTCGGCTGGTCTAAACACATTTTTCAAGTGTCGAAAGAAGCATTCAAGTGTCTCGGTTTTTTGAAACGGTGTAGGAATTACTTCACTCCATCTGATCTCCTCACTATTTATACCACCTATATCCGACCGAAAAAGAAATACAGCTGCCATGTAAGGGGCGGTGCTTTAAAGTCTATTTTGAAGCTTCTCGAACACGTACAGGAAAGGGCGAAGATGACTATTGGTGACAGTAGGGTGTGCAACTCTATTGATTCGCTGGAGCACCGTCGCAATGTGGGTTGCGTTTCACTGTTCTATCGGTACTACAATGGAATGTGTTCTGATGAAATTAGGGAACTTGTTCCTGTTACCCGCAGATTTTCACATAATACACTTTTTACATCAAGAATACATCCCTTTATGGTCGATTGGCCAGTGGACCACATAACACACTACAGGGAAAATCAGTTTTTTAACCGTACTGTACGTATGTGGAACAAACTTCCCGCTGAAGTGTTTCCTGCCATTTCCAATATGGGAAAGTTCTAATCGAATGTCCACAAACACTACTCCCTCTTTCCTCCATCCCATAACCTATTTTCCTAGTTCCAACACAATGCTTTGCATGACTAGTTGTCATCCCCTGAGTGCTGCTCCAAGAAGGAAAAAAAATTAACAACGAATTATGCCCACCAAAGTTAATTAATATCGTATCAAGATATCATATATTTTAGATTTCTTTAGATTCAAAGTGTACCGGGTTGAATATTGTTTCGAGGTCATATGTCAGATTTATATGAAATAAATCTCGTTAACTTTCTACATTATTTTACAGATATATGAAGATTTATTTATGTTAATAAAAAGTACAGTAAAATAAATCTTTTGGAGATTAACCCATATATCTCCTTTGGGTCAAAGTGTCCCCACAAACTATATTATCGCTAAAATTCTATAATATTTTTCATTATTTGATGCAAATTAAGAGTAGAATACTTGATTTGAATTTTAACAATATTTAAAATTATATTTTTGGGTCGATATATTTTGAAATTACTCAATAAACAAACTTTTTTCAAATATACCCCAGTATTCGAGAAAATTCACCTCGCGTATTTGTACATAAATCAAAAGGCTTCCTTCATTACTTCTTAATCTGTTTCTATACTTCTTTCATTATATTATAATTAAATCATCATATACAAAATTCATTCTTTTATAAATTTATTTTTTTCAACAAAAAATAACCTCTTAAACTTTAAGTCATCAAAGTAATATTACAAAAAAAATATATATAAGAGTCCTTTAAATACAAATAAATAATGGGTAAGAATAGCTCATACATACATACAAACCTTAATATATACTTACATATGTAAGTAAGTATATACTTTTTTTTAAACGGTTTTATTCATACTTGTCGTAAATACATTCATCCGACATCAACTTTATGGTAATTTGTATTTTGTATAAGCGTCTACATACTCTCATACCATAAATACGTCTTACATAGGAGTACAACTAAAACATTCATTTAAATCATGTACATTTCATAAGCCTTGTAAAACAGTACTTAGCAAAATTCTCATGCCAAACTCAAAATAATAATTTGAAACATACAAACAGCATATTTAACAAAATAATATAATAAAAATAAAAAAAATAAATACATACATACTATACAAATATGATAACTTACACTGAGAATATTTATATTGAAATATTTTGTTAGTTTTAAGAATTTAAAAAAATATATTTTTAGTCTAATTTTTCGAATTTTTAAAATTTTTCGTATTTTTGTTTGTTTGCTACACAAAGGAGTAACAAAATATTGGAAATAAAAACTATATAACTATAACGAAAAATTAAAAAATAAATTTTGTTAAACAATTTCCAAAAAATATTAAACAGTATCAACAAACTATGCTCTCTTTAATGTTCGTGAGCAGAGGTTTCTAACGTTTTATTTATTTTTTTTCAATCTGACTTATTCAAGCCTAATAATTACTAAGAAAGTACGTAGTTATAAGATTTTAAATTAAAGCTAGTTGCTTTTTAACGAAAGCCTCCACGGATAAATAGTCACCATCTTAGCGGGCTGGTTATTCGGCTCTAGGAAGCCCAGATCAACTTTGGCTATATGTACCAAGGCACTATGGCCGAAAACCCCCAAGTAGCGGCTAAAACTATTTCCCCACAAGCTAGCCTCAGCAAATTTGGTATACTGTCCAAATATTCGATTTGAGTAAAAATGGGCGATACACGCCCCCTTTTTTGTAGTGGGCCGCCCATAAGGGGGATTTTCGAAAAAAATTAAACTCTAAAACTCTCCCTTTATAATTTGGTAGAAACATTTCTATAAACCTTAGACAAAGTTATAAAAGTCGTGTCAGTTTTTTCTTGGGGCTCCCATATGAACTTACCTTTTGCAAAAGCAAAATCGTGAGTTTGCAATTATTTGTAAAAAATGTTACATGACATTAAACCTTATTCTTTCAGGAACCATTATATGTAGGAAAATCCTTTATCGGTTGTTATCCACGGGAATTATACACCTAAAAAGACAATAAACTATTCACAATTTCACAAAAAAGATGACCTAGTAAAAACATCAAAATAAGTTATAAATACAAACATTTACAAAATATCTTTACAACATTTAAAAATACACACCTTGAGTAATAAAATCCATATTCAAAGATTTATTCTATTGAAAGTATATTTTGGAAAACAACGTTTTATTTAATAAAAATTATATTGCTGCACAATTGATAACACGAATTATAATAAATTTATATATTATCAGCATTTTATGTCTAATTATGGGTTGTCAACTGTCCACATTTGTATCTAGATTGTCTTTCCAACGTTATAAAAAAAAATTTAAATATAATGTTGGAAAATCGACTTTTTGCCACAAAATTTGGAAATTCGCTTATAATGCAAGGTGCACTCGTTATGGTCCTAAGAATTTGTGAATTTTCCCTGTATATAAGATCAATACTGGAATGGCTGGCCATTACCCATAACTGCATTCCATATGTCCAGATTCGTTATAAAATAGTTATATATAGCATGACTATATAGTCAAGTCTTAATTTTGTTTTGTCAACAAATGAAGGCCAGAGGTTTTTAACTTTATGTAATGTCTCTTGGTTTGTAAAATGAAGTAGATTTTGATTAACTATAATTTGTCGCCAACTCTTGTAAATTGCAATATAAATTATTAAGTATTCAAAATTAAATTATTATACGAGCGCGGATCAATATTTCCTTGACTTTTCGAACTTCCCTCGTAGTTATATGAAATGCAACACTGTTCCAATCAAGTACCACTTGTTAATAGACTACGTTTAACAGCTGTTCAAAACATACAACCTCGTGTATTTTTATAAAAATGGAAAAAAGTGAATTTCGAGTGCTCATTACCCTAGGTCTCCACGTAGCAATATTTATTGCTGCAATTGTCAAATTTGATTGCGTCAATGAAATTTGCGAGTGTAGACGGCAAATTGCCATATGTAGCAATACATTTTGCAATGATTGCTATACTGATTGCTTGAGCAATTATTGCTAAGCAATAAGCTGTCAGTTCAGTTGTCATTAATGTAAAATTTCTTCTTTCTATGATTCATTGTGATTAATGCATACACATTTAATTTATTTAAGTACAAAAAGTAAAAAAAAAACAAAGAAATTAGTGGAAAAAATCCTTCAACACTAAATTTAAGCAAAATACCCATCAGGTTTTCATACAACTTCTCGCATTGAATATTTTGTATTTGTGACGAACGTTTTCTCCACCTAAAGCAATCAGCAATCGTTCTGCTGTTGTTCTGCCGACGTTTTTGCTTATACTTAGGACTAAAAATTGCTACGTGGAGACCTAGGGTTAAACATTATTTTTGCGAAAAAAAAAACCGTCAATCAAACCAAGGAAAAGCTCGATAAATACTATGGGGACTCTGCACCATCGATTTCAATGGTAAAAAAGTGGTTTACTGACTTTCGTTGAGGTCGCACAAGTACAAATGACGCTGAACGTTCCGGACGGCCAATAGAGATCAGTACATCCGAAAATGTCGAAAAAATCCACGATATGTTATTGGCCGACCGAAGAGTAAAAGTGCGTGAGATTGTTGATGCCAAAGGCATTTCATATGGCAGTGTGGTTTCTATTTTAAATGATCAGCTGGGTTAAAGAAAGTCGTCTGTAAGATGGCTACCGCGTTTGAATGAGTTTTTGATAATGCACGATTGCACACGAGTGCAGTCTCAATGGCAAAACTCTGCCATATTCTCCGGATTTAGCCCCTAGGAATTATTTCCTATTTCCAAACCTAAAGATATGGCTCGGTGAAAAGAAATTTAGCTCCAACGACGAAATTATTGACGAAACAAATGCCTATTTTAAGGACCTCGAAAAATCCTATTTTTTGGAAGGGATACAAAAAGCGGACTAAGTGTATTGAGTTAAAAAGAGATTATGTTGAAAAATTAATTTTTATTTTTGCAAAAAAACTGTGTTTCATTCAAAAAGTCACGAACTTATTGATCCGCCCTCGTATATAAAAATATATGAAATATTGTATCATTGCAAAAGCTAAAATAATAGTATATTTAATCCGGAAAACTTATTTTAAATATTGGTAACAGGATAAAATTCAATACAAATAAGTTTCATGTAAATATAAATTACTCTACTAAATTTGGCGATGCTCAGTCCGAATTTTATCATAGACCCAAATATGATAACATTTGCAAAAATATATTCTATATGTATGTATAATCTGAAATCTTTTTATAAAATTTTGGAAGCATCGGTCCATTCCCCATAAAATGCCTTCTTCCACAATTCAGTTTAACCCTTATAAATCTCTTTAAAATGTCAGTATTTAATTTAATTTCGGGGTACATACTTTCATACTTACTTAATCAAATTATGTGCCCTGTAAAACACTACTAGCTCATAAATAGCCCCCATAAAATATCATCTCCCGAAATAACCTTCACGTTTATAAATCAGTTAAAAATATCGATGTTGAAATCTCTTTATCAAGTTTTGCGCGAATAATTACAATTGTGTAAACTGAAGGCCTTTTTAAAAGGGCATATACCAAAATTAAGCTTTTTTGCGATTTTCTAAGAGGTTTATAGCTGGACTCACAATTACTCACCTTGGAGATTTATTTACTAGTAATCTTTACAGTTCCTTTTATTTAAACAAAACAAGAGATATCCATGAAATTGTCTTTATTTCAAATATAATTTTAAGGCATTCATTTTCGTTTATGAATTCCACAGTCGCGCTTGAAGCGTAATCTGGAGATCGAAAACCCTTCGCATCTGACTAAATCAGACGGTATTTTGATAATAATGAGTCGAATGTTAGTTGCCAAGTGCCCAATTTCTGATTTATCGACTTAGAATGAAACTTTATATACACAGAGAAAATAATATGTAAATAATAATAATAGCGTCATATCGCCATAACTATATGGCCAGTTAATAAGACCATTTTGTGGAATATTTATTTCAGTAAGAGCTAGTTTCTTACTTGTCAGTTAAACGTAGCTTAACACGCTGTTATATTAAACCTGAAACATATTTAGCCGGGATTTAACCAATGATTGTGTTTCTCACTAATGGTTTACCGCCTGTCAATTTTGTTAACATTGCCATATTTTTCAGTCAAATCACATGTGAATTCCTTAAATTTCTTCATATAAATATGGCAATAATTTAAATTTTATAAGAAAAAGCAAGCACGTACTTAACTTTTTTTGTAAATTTTAACTTTGTAAAAGAAAAAGTGAAATTAAAGTATATAAAATGTATAATAAAAATTATATTGATGTTAATAAAATAAATCAAAACAAAGAGCTGCCGTGCTGAATTGTTTATTTTATTTTTCATCTGTTTGTGCTTTGGCATTTTATACTTAGGTTTAACTGACCAATATATAATCTAAGTTTAACTGAGCATTAATCTTAGATTATATAGTAAATAAACTATAAGTGAGAAACACAATTTTTAGTTTAATCTAGGTTTAGACGAAGAATGTAGATTATCTTTATCCCAGAAACTAGCCCTAAATTAATTGTATCTCGCGCTGTGTGGTATGTGGCGCCATACAATGGTTTAGAAACATTTTATTTTGAAAATAATTCGGTAGGTCGTGAATGATTGGAGATATTTTAGTGAAGTTCTATACAGTCAGATCAGACGTGTTTATGAGTTGATTTTCGTAGTTGAAAATGGGCTAGTGGGCGGCCTCTCAAAGTTGGTCAACTCGGGCCTACAAAATTTTAAAAACATCTCCAAAAATTTATTCATTGTAGAACTTTAGGGCTCGTATATATTTTGAATTTGTTTCTAAAAGAAAATTTCAAAGACTTTTTTCAGATTTAAGTAAAATTTCACAAAAGGCGTATTTAGTAGCTAATTGTACATCTTCATGGCATTGTAGTGTCTTGGCCCGAGGTGAGTTTGGGAGGTCGCCCACTAACCTTTATTCAAATCATGAGTCAACTCGGCTGTATTATAAGACAATGTTATCGAACACGCAGATTATGGAACAATTACATTAAGGCTGGGTTACCTGACATAATGTTTCCCTAACGAAACGATACAGCTGATCGGTTTTATTGTGTGTAAAGTAGTTAGAACGTTTGTTAGTACGTTTTTACATGACATTTGCTAACAGTGGTGATTTTAAAGAGCAATTAAATTGAAAAATACTATCTTTTAATAAAACCCAAAATATTGATTTAATAGTTGACATAAAACCAACTATCGACCGCTAAAAGTTATTTGTTTGGATTTTAATGTTCTATAATCGCATTAATGTCTTACGTTAAGTCAACATTACGTTACGTAATGTTACATTCCATCAACCTTCGGCAAGCCCAGCCTTTAGTTACTGACTGGATTTTCCAATTGGAGCAACAGTTTGTAAAAAAGGTTCTGAATCTTACAAATGATTCATAAGTATTTTTAGCAATTTTTTTTATAAAGGCATCAAATTTTTAAGGATTTTTTAACTGTTTTTTTCGGTAACTGTATATTTACGATAACGGTAATTTCGGTCTGACTTATATTATTAATATATTTACAAAAATTAAAAATAACAGTAACGGTATTTTCGATTATTTTGGTAACGGTAATTTTAGTTATTTCGTTGACCATATTTTACGGTAAATGGAGGCGTAGCAGTAACCTTGAATTTAATACACATCTCAGGAGCTATTCTAAGTCATCTCATGAACAGATATACTCACTGAACGGTATTGTTCAACTCAGATGGTACGATTTCCGATTAGTGGTGATTAATATATAAATTACAATATTTTCAAAAAAATATTTACTAAATACCGCTTTTATAAATTTAGTTATATACTAATATATACATAACATTGTAATTTAATTAGATTCACACAATTTTTATGTGAGTTATCAAATAAATGTAACAACAATTCAATTATAAATTATTCTCAGTGTATGTTAATTCATAAATCATAATTACAGTGTAATTGAATACATGTTTTATTAAATTCCCATATAAAATACATAATTATCTTTAATATGTTTGTGTGTTTTGTTTTCTCCTCTTCTAATATTCTAAATGCTTCTCTGAACCGACATTTACTAAACCAGCCCGTAAGTATAAAACTCCTAAATGCATTTGCTTAAAAGCTTAAAGGATTTAATTTTCTTTTAAATTTTTAATTCTTGTATTAGTATGAACAAATTGTATTGTATATTAAGAAAATCAAAAACAAAAACAAAAAAAAGCAAAGTAAAGTAAAGAAAATATATGTATTTTGTTTATTTATTTTTTTGTCTTTCTACTTTTTATTGCTTTTTTTTGCTAAAATTTTGTTGTTTACTCTGCTATTTAATCTCGTAAATATATTGTATATTTTAATACAAAAACTACTATAATAAAACTAACAACAATTTATTTAAATGCTATTACTTACATATTATATATATAAATGTATAAAATAAATGTGTATTTTTAACCATGTATTCCCCCAAAATACCAATTTTATTTGTTCTTCTATTTGTAATTTTACTTTCTATGGTCTCATTTTTTAAACGTATTAAATTAAACTATGTACTATAAATTATTTCTTTGTGTGTAATACATGCAACTTTGTAATTTTTTTTTATTGTAAAAATTTTGTTAAATTTACTAATAAAAATAAAATATTTTTAACAATAATTCTAAATTTATATTCATACATATACCTACGTATTTGTACGTGATAAATTGTACAAATATTTTTGAAACGTAAATATGAAATTATAATAAAAGTTCTTTAAATTTACTGCCGTCTATCAGGGTGAAAAGAAACGTGATGCCGGTGGACCCAATGAAATTGTTGCTTGTACCACATGTGGCGGAAGTAGTGGCAGTCCTTGTACACATTCAGCCAATAATGGTTGCGCAACAGAGGTAAGTACATGAAAGTACTTCAATCAATAAATGAACTGAAAGTATAGTAAAGAAAATAAAATAAATGTATTCAAAGTTTCTTTTCGAAGGAAGCATTTTAATGGAGAATTTTTTCGATTTTCTTTTTAGTATTTTTTGTCTATTATTTTACTTTTACACACATACAACCCAGCAAGTAATGAGTTAGAATGCTAAATTTAAGTCTCACTGTAACCATTATCAGTAAAAACAGAATTTGCTTATGCATATGATTAGAAAGTATGCAGTTATATAACTCATAATTAAAAAGTCATTACACGACTAGTTCTATGTAATGCAAACGGTATGTAGTAGCCATTAAAAAGTAACTTGGCGGACTCCAATTTATTTATTTTGGTATTTGTAGTGCAGAGAGAAGACAATTGCTTACTTTATACATCCCAGGTAATCTAGCGTGAAGATATTGTCACTTCAGTGTGTCTAAGTAATCTAGAGTGTAGTCACTTTAAACGGTTTGTGAGTAATTCATACAAACGGGTTTTTTTGTAAATTTTTTTGACATGTGAATTCTAGCGTGAATTCAATTGTCACTTTAGTGTCTCTAAGTAACCTAGAGCGTAGTTAGTTTTAACATTTATTTTATACTGAATTTTTGAAAGTGGTTATTTTACCCACCAGAAGGTATATAGTGGAGAGCTGTCGAAGCAATGTTTGCTTACAAGCAATCGATTATTGGACTGTCTATGAGATGTCCTTTAAACTGACTATTTGAGGTCAATTACCACCCGTACATGTTAAAATAACTAGTCACGTAGCTAGTTATGTAACTAGTTATCACTAGTTCGGGACAGTCTCCTAGAACTGCTGGGATATTTATTTATTCACTATAGCAATACAAAGCCATTATGGACAAAATATAAATGTATTGCTTGGCAATATATGTATGTGTTATCCTGAGAGAAAATACAAATATTTAAAAAAAAAACTACGAGACGTTTATCACTAGACCCAAACTATTTTGGCAGACATCAATAAAACAAACCTTACTTTCTTTTTCAGTAGAAAAGGTTCGTTGATTTGAATGAAATTTTTCATTTGAAACAAATAAGAGTGCTATATTCGGCTATGCCGAATCTTATATACCCTTCACCTTTGTTGTGGATGCATTAATTGAGCACTTTCAGCGTATAGTATCCTAAATATATTAAGAAAACTTTAAACAATTTTACATTTAATTGCTGACGAACAGATTATATTGTAGGAGTTACAAACGAAATGACAATCTTATGTATACCCATCACATGATGGTGAAGGGTATGTTTTTATACCCTTCACAACGCCAAACGAAACTCTTTTTTCTTAAATACCAAAAAAAAAAAAATACGAAAAGCAGTGAAGCGAAAACACATACGTTTTGTTGCTTTTTTGTCAAAGCATGCAATAAATTGTCTTTTTTTATGAAATTTTCAGAGGTAGTCTTGGATTTTTGCTCATATCTCCGTTATTTATGGACAGATTTTGCTGATTTTAAATAGAAAATTTTTTGAAAGCATGTCTGACAGAATTATTGAAGATTTGGATCCCGAAGATATCTGGGGTCTTCAGAAAATTGATTTCAACAGACACACAGACAGACGGACAGACAGACAGACAGACAGACAGACAGACAGACAGACAGACAGACAGACAGACAGACAGACAGACAGACAGACAGACAGACAGACAGACAGACAGACAGACAGACAGACAGACAGACAGACAGACAGACAGACAGACAGACAGACAGACAGACAGACAGACAGACAGACAGACAGACAGACAGACAGACAGACAGACAGACAGACAGACATGGCTTATTCGACTCCGCTATCTATAAGGATCCAGAATATATATACTTTATAGGGTAGGAAAATTATATTGTGAAAATGACAAAGTTATATATGTATATCCTTCTCACGAAGGTGATGGGTATAATAACATATGCAAGATCAATAAAAATGCTATTGATTAAACATTTGTTTCGTTAAGATATATGTTTTTTCAATTCTTCAACAAATGATATCCAGTTTGTTTTTTATCTCTCCAGCTTTTTCTAGACTTGACAAATTCTTTGTCAACCAAGGTGGACTTCCCTTCAATGGCTACATTATGGATTCCAATATATTGCAGTTTGTGCTATGCCGTATCGTATGTCCAATCAAATTCCATTTATGTCATAGTTTTTGAATTTGTGTCAGAATATTCTCAGAATTCTTACTCATGGGAAGCAGATTCGTGAAAGCAACCGAATTTGTTGCCAATCGAATGATTCGACCTTAGTAACCGAATTTTACAGTAGTGGCTACAAAATTATAGAAGGGGTAACAAAAGTTTGGTTGCTTCAACCGAAATTTTTCTTTATCAACTGACTTTCTGTTGATAAAACCGAAAAATTCGATGTGTGCAACTGAAACATTCGATTGGCAACAAATTTGGTTGCTATCACGAATCTGTTTTCTCTGTGTATCTTTATAAAGACCAGTATATCGCTAAGGTCGCGTGGTTCTCTATATTCCATGAGGAGCCTCCTTCGCTGAATGGATACATAATACAGCCCTGCCTGACACCTTTAAATACAGGTATCCTACGAATGTGCATGTTGTCATGTAGGGTTCGGCAGTTTTCTTTCCTATATAAAGCTTTAATGAGGTTGAGGAGCTTTTCAGGAAAGTTTTGTATCGAACGTTGGGGATCGCCATTCCACAAATTTCTCTACACTTACTCTTTTGCTATTTACATGATGTGTGCATGATTTCTGTGAATGAAAACTATTTTTGTCAGCGCTCAATTCTGATGACAGTTTGTCCGATATTCCAATGGCATCAACATTTTAGTACATATGTCACTTTTTAGGGTCTTGATAGAGTTTAAAATGTCTGCATAATGAAGACAATCTGTATATATATTCGTACTGTATGTGTAAATCCCTACTGAATCCCAGCAGTTAAGCATGTAGTCAATGTATCCCTTATAGACAGTAATCGTCACATATGTCTTATCACTTGGATGACCCCAATTTATATATTTTGATCATTTGACCCGTATGTGCTCTTTGTAGTGCAGAGAGAAGACGATTGGTTACTTTATACATCCCAGGTAATCTAGCGTGAAGACAATTGTCACTTAAGTGTCTCTAAGTAATCTGGAGTGTAGTCACTTTAAACGTGTTGTGTGATAATTCGTTCAAACTGGTTTTATACAAATTGTGTTGATATAATTATCATACAGTTTATTTTTATGTTTGCTTAAGTATACTGTTATCCCATGTAACATAGCATGAAGTCAATAGTCACTTTAGTGTCTCTTAGTAACCTATAGTGAAGTTACTTTAAACGTTTATTTTGTGCTGCACTTTAGAAAGTAGTTATTTTACCCACCAGAAGCAATCCATTGGAGAGTTGTCAAAGAAAGGTTTGTTTACAAGCTATCGTCTATTGGACTACCTATGATATGTCTTTTAGCTGACTATTTCAGGTCAATTAAGACTCGTACATGTTAAAATAACTAGTTATGTAGCTTATCAAGTTACCAGTTAGGTAGATAGTAAGGTAACTGACGATATTTAACCATTATGTGAATCCAATGCGTTGACTACTTTGGACCAGCTATTAGATAGTCTCATTGTTGTCAATAAGGGTCAATTGACCCCCTGCTTAGGACATGCACGTGTTAAAATAACTACTCACGTAGCTATTGAAGTAACTAGTTCCCACCCTAAATGATGGATAAAATCACTAGCTCGGGACTGGCTCCTAGAACTGCTGGGATGGTTGACAAATTTATTAATCGTTTTATACATTTCCCCACTTCGGTTTGTGACGGCTGCTTTCTGCAGGTCTTCGTTCGCTTATGGTAGTTAAGTATGTTGTAGTTTAGCACTGCCGGTTCTACTAGGTTAATTACATACTGAATATTTTACTTAGATTTCAAAAAATAAATAACTCTCCATTAACATGTTTCTGAAATTCATATTTATATAAATCTTTATTAACTGAATAAAATCAATATTTTTACTTACATTCAATTTAATTTTTATTTTCAGACTTGCTTTGTACAAGTACGCAAGAAAGAGCCTCCACATCCAATACGTATCGCAAAAACCATAGATGTAATTGCTAGAATTACGTTTCCAACAGCATACTCCATTTTCTTAATATTTTTCTTTGTACACTATAAAGGATTTTCATAAAATTATAAAAGAAAGCAAACCAACAAAATTATTAAAGCAGAAGAAACAAACAAAATCAACACTAAAGCTGTTTATTTTACCGTAACTCACTGCAAATAAACTAAAAACAAAACCGACATTTAAAAAAAAAAAAACTAATTATCAAACTGCGAAATAAACATTAAACAAAAACTGAAGATATTAATGATAATTGAAAATACTACATACGATTAATAAATATGCAAAATTTCAACAGAAAACTAAATTAAAATTTGCCACCCCTAAAATCCCAATTCCAAACTATTTGAAAGAAATATTTTTAAAACATCATGAGAAATTCATATAAATGCATTTAACAATTAATTTATAAAGAGAAGGAATTAATAAAAAATCATTATTAGCAGAATTTCTTAAACAAAACTCAAGCTCAAGTTAGGGTGAACAGCTCAGGAATAATTTAAAAATGTTCGAGCAAAAAACCAAAAAAAAAAAATAAATATAGATATATATATGTTTGTATTAAATTATATCTGTGGTCACAAGCAATAACCGCCTAATTCAAAAAACATGTATTCGAGAAAATGCAATTTATATTTGTAAAAGCGTTTCTGAAAAAAATAAAAGAGTGCATTAGAAAAAATGTTATGCAGAATCAAAGATTCTTATCCCCACAATGCTAAGATAAAACAATTATAATGAAAGTTTTATTTATTAGAGAAATATTTAATAAAAACAAATATCAACGCTTAATGCAACTCGGAAATACAAAATTCAAAGTGCTAATGTCGGATTAGGCGTTTGTTGAAAAGAAGTGTTTTGATTGTTGCTTGGCATAAGTTTAGTTAAGCTGTTATTTCATATTTAAAAATTGACATATCAAGGAATTAAGCCATTTTACTTTAGTAGTTTATTAAAAAAACAATATTTTACATATTCATTAACTTAAAATAACTTCTTTTAGGAATAAAGCTAAAACAGTAACTAAATAAAGAGATAAATGCAGAACATAAATTATTCTATTTCTGACTCATCCTCAACTAAGTCTGGATGTATTTCCATAGTGGTACAGGTTTCAGGTAAACTTTTATAAAAAGGATGAAAACATGGATTTATAAATGGAAGTAAATCCAGGAGATCCTTTTTCTTTTTTGAGCTAATTTTAACATCTTCATTTAACATAAGCAGATCTTCTTTTTTAATTGAGTTTGTTCCTCTTTTTAACAAATTTAACGTTCGAAATGGAGCATTTACATCTAATGAGGTTTTGTATTGAATTTTAGCAAAATTTGTCTTTGTAAATCTTAACCACCTAATATTTTTCCAAACGAACCTTTCCCCATCCTCATTTGTGGTTCTCCACATCAGCTTTGTTTTTAATAGAACAGAAAAGTTGAAAAAATCTTCTGAATTCATTTCAATTACGTTAAACTTATTTTTAGAGCCTGCACATCTTACAAAATTGTACCAATCATGCGGATGGTGTATTTGAGCATTGGTTCTTTTTCTTTTTCTTTCTATTACTGAGTGATCAACATCGCATTCCATGTGTGTATGTCCAGGTTCTAGAAACTTATGATCGATAGTTTCTAATGTTTGACTAATTTCAAGAGCCAATATATACATTGCGCATACAAACGAATTCTTATTTTGTCCTACACAAGAATCGCTATAAAAAATTGTGTGCTTAACTTGTTTAAGATTATTTATATGCTTAAATAAACACGATGCAATTTGGTTACCACCTCGAGCAGATAATGCTTCATGCCACATAAAGCAATGTGGGGCTCCAGTTGTACAATCGTGAACGGTCAAATTATACGTCCAAAGCTGTCTTTTGTAAAAACTTATTGAGTTCCTTAAGTAGGGGGTAGGCAAACACTGTTGTAAATCAAAAGAGAAGATTTTAATTGTCGAATCATTGGTAGCGGAGGCTTTATCATTCCTTTTTGACTCGTATGCTAAATCTGCTTTACTTTGATGATTTGTAAGTTCACTTTCTAAATCACATGATAGGATATTATTAGCTTCCTGCTTAGCAATAGCAATTTTAGATCTGAGTGCGTCGCATGTAGAACAAGTGTCAAGTGTAGGCTTCTTAAACTTTATGTTCATTGCTGCAAAAGATTTTAAAGTTAAATACTTTTAGGTATCGATAAAAAGCTTCTTACTCTTGAAAACATTTGTGTACGCTGAGATGCTGATTGCTTCGGATTTGTATTGATCACAATATAATTTATACATTTGTGTCAGGGATAATTCAGCATGAAAATACCTGCAGCTTGTATCCCTCCTGCAATAGTGACTTTCGTAATTGGGAAAGCTATTTATGTGGTCTTTTACAAGTTGAATTACATCTTCTGTCAGTCTATTTTTACCTCCACCTGATCCTCGCTTGTCACAAAAGACACTATTAGGACACTCTAGTTTTTTCCTCAGAACAGTTTTGACGAAACTTGCACTCTCATCAAAGCACTGTAGGAAGCATTTTTGGCATATTTGCACTCTTTGGCCTTCGTATTCTACATAATAGGCAGCTTGAAATTTTCGATCACGGGGCTTTTCTGGGTGTTTCTGCAAGTGTGCCGTTTTTTTGTTGTTAATGGAAATCAATGATCCAATAAACAAGATTCTCTGATTATACGTCCCCAAAGACCAATATGTCTGAAAAATACTTTTTTGGAATACAAGTGGTACCTTCGCCTTGCACTTCCTGCGACAGTCAAGAACCAGAGGTCTAAATTTTCTATCCGGCACAACATTACCCTTTACATTGACGTATGTTTTCCCGTGGTTTCTTCTTTCGCGTGAGATTTTTCTAGAATAAACTCTTTGAGAAGTGCCCGCGGTTTCATTGAGCAGTTCGTCTTCTTGACCATCAGTCTCAACAGAACTTGAAGCCTCATAGTCGGGATCTTGGAGTGAGTCATCGCTGTTAAAGTGGTAATCTTCTCGATTATTTTCCATGTTATTTTCATCAGCATTAAGTGGTTGAGCATTACAAAAATTTTGAGATAAATCAGCGTCACTCTCATTTCTGCTGTCCAAAAAAGACATGCGGCTGCCCTCGTCGTGGTCTTTGCTTTGCAAAGCATCTTCACTATCCACAATTGACATGTGACTGCTATCATCACCTTTTTTATCAAAAAATAAAATATTACATTTAAAAAAATGTGTAATAAGCTCATTTTTTTGTAATTATCTCACCTTGTACGATTTCTTTATTTTGTTTATTTTCAACGGTATTCATTTTGATTTTTTTTTACTTTTCCACTAAATTTCATTCAAATCAATGTGCAGTTACTTTTCAATTTTAACATTAATACACTTTTCTACTTCTGTACTTATCAGACGAAAGAGCTTAACTAAAATCATTGTAAAGCAGAGATTTTATTATCATAGCCTAACGGTACTTTGTACAATAACCAAGAGCAAATGGCATTTGCATTGATCGCTTATTTCGATATGGCTCTCTTTATATCCTCTCAACAAATATGCATAAGAAGTTTTTCTCGATATAGTAAATTTATTTAAACTTTCTCAATTTGCAATAATCGCTTATCTTTAGTTTGTCTCTTATAATAGCACTCTTATTTATGAAAATTTCTTTCGTGAAAAATATACAATAATAACTAAGGTTATTATAGGCTATTTAAACAAAATAAAATATTATTGAATATTTTCTTAAGTACATTTTGGTGCTTATTGTAAATGCAATAGACTTCCTCAAGACTTAAGCCAATATGTTTCTTATTTATAACTTTTTAAAAAATAATGTTAGGAAGGTACGGATTTCACGTATACATACAGTTCTATGAACAGAATAGTGTAGCATATTTAACTCAAATCTGTTTTAAGTCGACTTAGGTGGTTATTGCTTGTGACCACAGATATATTAATTGATTTGATGTCTTTAAATGTATGTTGCCAATATAATTTCCAAGGCATTTTCTAACAATAATTTTTAAAACTTTATGAGATAATCATATTTTATTTGCATTATATATTTTTCCTTTCAAATGATAAATTATAAATATTATTTTCTATGCAAAATTGCTGTTCTACAACATTTCCAATTATATATCAGAAATTTTGAAATATATTTTATAAAATTCCAATTGAATTTCAAAAATTTCCAAAAATTTCTAACTGTAGGCCTCATTTTATAAAACGAAACATTTGGAAGCGTAAGAAATTTGTATGAAGAATACTGGGAAAATAGTTTGAAACTTGAATATTTTCCATATTTTCGTTTAGTTTTATAAAATTAGATCCTGTATTTCAGAAATTTCGAATTATATTTCAGAAGATTCCAAATGTATTTCAGAAATTTTCATTTGTGTTTCAGAAAATTCCAATAGCAATACCAATAGAAATTTCTGAAATACAATTGAAAAATTCTGAAAATCAATTAGAAAATTCTGAAATACAATTAGAAACTTTTTAAGTATAAATTTTAAAAGTCTGAAATACAAATGGAAACTTCTGAAATACAATTTGAAATAGTGTAGAGGCAATTCTCAAACTAAAATCCAGGAAAGTTAATGGGTAATTTGATTCTAAAGAAAACATTTCTGAAATACAATTGGAAAATTCTGAAAAACAATTAGAAAATTCTGAAATACAATTGAAACTTTTTAAGTATAAATTAAAATGTCTGAAATACAAATGGAAACTTCTGAAATTCAATTAGAATTTTCTTTAATATAAATAATTAGAAACTTCTGAAATACAATTTGAAATAGAGTAGAGGCAATTCTCAAACTTAAATCCAGGAAAGTTATTGGGTAATTCGGTTCGAAAGAAAACATTTTCAAAATAAAATGCATAAAGCATACAATTCGAAACGAGTTACAAAATAACCCCTGAGTTTATGAAATAATCATCCAATAAATTGTCATGAATATTAAAGTAATTTTCAAAGAATGATAAATGTGTCTCTAGCAAATACGAATCTGATTAAAAATTCTCAAACAAATTTTCGAAAATTTCAAAATTTAACTTTTTGTTCTTCGCTGGAATTGTTTATGACCACTTATTAAAAGCTTTATTTATTTTTCATTAAAACTAAAGAATGTTTTTTCAACACTCCCAAAACATACTTTAATTTAATTTAATTACAACTGCAAATATTTGAATTTTTTTCGGAAACTTTTTTAATAGCAAAAAAATTTTATTGTAAATTCTACATGATTCCAAATAAAAAATGCATCTATATGAATTTCTTCCAATAATATGCTAAATACATAAACAAATTAAAAAAACATGAATAGATAATTAAACAACTTCATATAAGCTCAGAATACGAAAGGAAAATTTTGAAAAAAAAAATAATAATAAAACAAAAATACATTATTGCACCATTCTAGAAAACTTATCATCAAAATATAAATACAATTAAATTCTTAAAGAAAAACAAACAAACAAAAAACATAAAAGAAATTATTAAAATATTAATTAAATAATTTTACATTCTAAGCATTATTTTTAAAAGTAACAAAGGGAAACACAAACAACGTGATAAAATAATATAAATAAACAAATTATATAAATAAATTATTTAAAAAGAACTAAACAAAAGAAAAAGGAAATAAAAATAAATTTGAAATTTATGTAAAACCCTCCCCAATTATGTAATAAATTGTAATATTATTTTATTTAATTCAACAAATTATAATTATTGATATTTATTTAACAAAAACAAACAAAGAAACAAAAACAAAAAAAAAAGAAGAAATGTTAACTTGTTTATTTATTAAAAAATTATATAAGTTACGAGTACTTAACTAAATAAAATTAATTTAGGACAAGAGAAACAAAGATAAAACAATTTAAATAAAAAACCTAAAAAAACTTTAAATTTAATTAATATTTTCGACTGCCTTTTTTAAACATAATAATACCAAAAACATACAAACAAATAAGTATAAAAAAACGTAAATAGAAAATTAAATTATTAAAGTTTAAAAAATTATAAATAGTTATTAAAGTTAAACATTAAATTTGTATCTAATTAAATGACGGGTTATTTTTATCAATTCATATTGCACTGTTTCTGATTTTTCTGTGCAAAATAACATTTTGAATACTGAAATTTTGAGTCGAAATCCTCAAAGTCCATTTCAGCTTTAAAAACTATTGTCGTTGAAGAAACAGAAAAAGTAAAATATTTTTTATGAGAAAAAATAAATGCCTAAATCAAATGTTAAATTAGAGGAATCAAGTTTTGTACCAGTAACGTCTATTGGAATATAATCCAAATTTTCGTTTTTATTGTTCCAAAAACTAGGACAAATTTTCTGAATTACTTGGTTGTGTGACAGCATCCAAAGTACTTCAATAAATGTTATATTGTTAAATAAACCGGATACTTTTGATTGCAAATAAAAAGCAGTTTCAGTAGTTTAAAATTGTAACAACTCTTTATTTATTTAGAATGTACAACAACAACAGAATTAAATAGTCACTCAGTGTCTTTATACACGTTTATCAATTCGCAGAAATGCACAAACTTTATAATATACTTTATAATGTACAAACATACATGTACACGACAGTTGATGTTAACTCTAACAACGACAATGATCAACTCAACTCACTACTGCCAGCTCTGCCACTATTTATACACGCGCCATTTATCGGGAATCTTCTACAATGCTCTTAACGGACATACTAGTACATTCGAATCCTAGAGCTTTCGATGTTAATGTTAGCAGCTTAAACATTTAGTGTTGCCATACTTACAAACAATGCTAATAACCACATGCTATCAACATTGTTGATAAGTAGAAGCTTCTACTGATGGACGTGTTTATAAACATGATGAATGTTGCAGGCTATTCAAATCGTTAAATTCAAATCGCTATTGCACATCCGTAATAATATTTATTAGTCTGCTAGGTTAAAGCATAAAAAAAAATTAATATCCTAGATAAACTAATCGCATAATAGACCAACAAATTTCCAAACCATGAAACATTTTAGTATCAGACTTTTTCAGTGGTCAGAGCTCAATCAGCAACGGACATGTCAACGGGAATAGTCTTTGCGTACTTTAGCCCAGTGGTCGCCACTCAGAGCCACTAGAGACCAAGCGTAATCGACTACTCAGATGTTCACAATATTATCAATAAAAGATAATCAAATTTAACATTGTGCATCAAAAACAGAATTAGAAAATTATTTTTGTTGCATGTTCTGTTTGAGCCAACCACAGCTCTACGCTGATAAATAACATCTCGACTTCACTCTTCCCAAAAATATCAAACACTGAATTGCACTTTTGTCTTTGTGACAGACAAAGGTTTCTTGTGGTCAGATTACAAAGATACTTTTACCAATGCTCTCACGTGTTGATGACTTCTAAATATCTGTCCATCACAGACAGCATTGCAAGCTACGGTTATCAACTTCAAAATCAACGTTGTCTCTTTACACTTCTTGGATAATGGAAGTTGGACGGTTTTCGACATACAAAATTAGCGGTGGCTCTCTTCTCACTTACATAATGAGACCATAATGCTGTAGGGCAGGCAACTTTATAAATTGCTCATCAGTCAGTTGTGATGCCATGTCACCAAATAGCAGATTCTGATACAGAATTCTATTCCCCGACATATTCCGTTAGACGTTCGATGCTATTGCGAGGACATCTCCCCCTTCGGCGGCTAATTGTCCTTAGAGAATGCGCAGAAATTATAGCATGTGGCAAATGGTGGTCACTGAAACCATTAATATCTTTGTATGCAACCCTGTTATAAGCCATTACCAAACACGATCCATCCTGCCTGTTGTCACGATACAGTACATTTGTTTGATTGTTTAAATATGTCAACAGACTATGTCTTATTGATGTATGGTTAAGACCAACTGAGCTACAAGATAATCAGTTGCACTCTTTATATCCGGCCCCAAAAAAGATGGGAGGTATATTGATTTTGTCATTCCGTTTGTAACACATCGAAATATTCATCATAGACCCACGAAATTATATATATTCTAGTTCCTCATGACATTCTAAGACAATCTAGCTATATCCGTCCGTCTGTCTGTTGAAGGCACGATCAGGCCTATAGGGAAGTTTTAGGGGGATGAAACATTCCTCAAATATTTTGCGTTGATCAGAAATGTTTGGTATTGAAAATGTGCTAAATCGGCCAAGTAGAACCAGAGTTATGGAGCAAAATGTGAGACAATCTCCAAATATTTTTCAAAAACTTTTTGCAAATTTCCATTTAAATATGTTGTAGTTAATACATTGAAATTTTGCACACGTTATTCATATTATAAAAGAACAATTTGTGTTGAAAATGGTAGGAATCGGTCCATGATTGCTCTTAGCACCCATAAAAATGGATCTATGATACAAGAATGTCCATAAAAAATTTTGAAAAATCTGATAAAAATAAATGATTTTATACAAAATATGCAAACATCGGTATCAGTATTATTAGTGGTGGTTAGGCATGGATAAGTTACGACATAACCAAATATAACACTCTTACTTGTTGTCTGTTTTCTGACCTACTTATTATAGACCTTGTTGATCAGCGACTCACATTCATATTGCTTAAAACAATGCACTTCATATTTCAATAGGATGTGCCAAGACCAGAATGCTGTAGATCAGGTGACATAATGTGTTGCTGACCAGACTGTTCCTAATGACATATCACTAAATGATGCTGGATCCTCTTCCCTAATACCTCCGAATAGACTTCCGCTTCTATCATTGTAACATATAGTCATCACATGCAACATCGACATATTTTTCATTAGCAAAAGCACATAAAATATTGCATGTGCCGAATGGCCGTCAAAGATTACTTTGGAGAGATGTTGGCTAACAAGAGTCAAT
This sequence comes from Calliphora vomitoria, assembly GCA_942486065.2. Classification (NCBI taxonomy): domain Eukaryota; kingdom Metazoa; phylum Arthropoda; class Insecta; order Diptera; family Calliphoridae; genus Calliphora; species Calliphora vomitoria. The sequence goes on from OW818031.2 coordinate 93,398,928, forward strand.
TTCCAGTCATGCACGATCCATTTAAGCACAGCCACAGTGGGGCAGAATCAAAATTTTTTGGAAATAAATCTGGCATTTCTAAACGGCTGGTCCGATCCCTACAAAATATTATTGAAGAACAGAGTTTTAAAGTGTGATATTTTTTAATCTAATTCAGATATTGACTTGAAATTTTTTTTGTAAGACCAAAAATTAACTTGTCTAAACAAAAAAATAAGTTCGGAATAAATGTGGATCAAATTGTTCCTAATATTTCCAATCCTATTAAAATTTTGATACAATTTTAAGTTTTAGAAACTCACTAAATATATAATATGCAACAAAATCTTTATTTATTGATAAAACCCAATGAAATTTACTACGTTTTTTAAACTTTTCATTCTAAATGACGTAGTGTAAAAAAACTTGTCAAAAGGTCAAAGGCCATCCCGCAATTCCTAAAAATTGCTGCAAAAATCCCAAAAATGCTATTTTTTACAATTTTGCCAATAGGGTTTACATTTCCTTTGGGGCTGGGAAAATAAATAGGGATCACATCAAGGTTTCCAAATCTGCTTTCCGTTTTTTGATCCCAGCTTTATGATTTTAGAACATGTGGCGTAAATTTGAAATTTTGATAAAAAATTGGTCAAATTCCGATGGGCTTAGGGCAGACATATTCGAAAAACAAGACATGTCTTTTACACCAAAATGTTCTCCGTAAAGATACCTTATGGAAACACATAAAACTGTTATATGTTCTTAAATAAAGTTTTTTTTTTTTAATAAAAAAAGAGTTAAGTCAACTTTTCGTCCAAAAAACTGCACAAATTTACTATTTTTTGAATTTTTTAATTGAAAATCGTTTATTTTTGGATCCATAATTGATATTGCCCTGAAATCTTTTGTATGTTATTGGTAATTTAGTTGTCTAACTAACAAAAGTAATTCGAGTCCATTCGGTCCAAAAGTAAGCCCTATATTTTAAAAAAAGCGGACCAAGGTATGGCAAAAATGCATATAACTCGAAAATTGTAATAGATAAATAGCACATGCAAGCATATTGCTTGCATGGGAAACAAAAAAATGACACGTGTTTAAAAATTTTACATGTCGAAGGTACCCTAATTTGAGCCTCTCATTTTTAGGATTAATTTTAAAAACTTAAACTCGAATACTCAAATTTTATCCTGATCGGACCAGCCGTTTAGAAATGCCAGATTTATTTTCAAAAAATTTTGATTCTGCCCCACTGTGCACAGTTTATATCCGGTTTGTGCAGTATTCTCAACTACTACCATGATCGAATTATCGCTGTCACTTTGATATACCTGCAGCCAACCCGCTTGTTGTCTCGATATAGTGCATATCAAAACTGTAATCGGAGTTTTGCCCCATTGACCTATGGTTAAGAGGTGGTAAGGTTTTTGCACCAGAGTATCCTGTCACATAATGTATGAAAGGTGTCAATTTACTGTTCTCTAAGCCAAAGTCATGTTGAATGGAAAGGACCTTTTCATATAAATTGTTGCAACTAAGTAGAACTGGTCTGTACCAAAGAGGAATCAATGAAGCGGTTCCCTTCTCTCTAGAATCAAATGGAATTTTCTCATATTCTTGGATCAATACATCAGAGCTCCTTGAGCCAAGAAATGTTTCGAACAAATTAAAGAAAATTTAAACGTTTCCAAATGTGTTGCCACACATTTGTTGCCACACCTGAGATATAAAATTTATTTTTCCCATGATAGTTTCAATATTTTGCACATGTTCCATCGTAAATTGGAATTATTGGTGTTGTCTGGGAAAGTCTTCTCCGATATCGTTTATGTATCAATTAACTACATACTAAAACTATCAATAACTTTGTATTAAATATAAATAAATGAAATTTAGAAAAATTTAACTTCAAAAGACTAAACTTACGTATTTTACTACGTAATGTCTCATATTGTAAATCAAATATCTAGTAGATAAATTTACTTTGGATAACTCTCCTTTCGGAAACATAACGCTTTCCAACACAATGCAAGCTCTTTACATTTTTAGGAACTAAAATAAACTATTGGTAAATTCACAAGGTCTCTTATCAGTCATATTGTACTAATGTCCTAATATATCGGCGGGTCGGCTTAACCGACACTTAGGCATTCGGCGTTGGTCTATGCTGGTTCCTTACGTTAACACAATAAACAAAGCATAGAAAGTAATATTATTTTAGGACATTTTTTGCTTGAAAAGCAATAAAAACCATTGTGAAATATGAGGACATAATGACAATATGACATGATAAAAGACCTTGTGAATTGACCATATATTTTGAATCAGTTCTAAATATCCAAATACTTATATTCTTAAGGATAAATTCATTCAATAAACGTTATTGGTATAATATGTACTTATGTACAATACTGCATCTTAGTATGCTAAAAAATCATTCACATATTCTAAAATAACACACGTGTGAATTACTTTTTGAACATACTGTAAAAACTCATACAACATACATTAATACACATATACATACAGACATACATACATTGTAAACACACACACATGTAAAAAGAGAAATTAGTTTAAATTTAAAAAAAATAATTGTTAATACTTATACGAAATACCAAAAGATAATGCCAGTGTTTAATATAAAAAAAAACTCTAGTCACTTTTGGAGTAAAACCTCAAAATGCTAAATGTACCAAAAAAACGAATAAACCCTACGCTTTATTAGTTAAATCAATTTTTGAATAAAATTATTATAAAATTAAGGATCCCAACCAATACATTTAGTAAATAACAATGACATCATAAAAACTGAGTAAAAGTTAAATACATAATTTTTAATTAATAATATTTATTATTATTATAATTAATGTAAAAAAATTAAGAATTAAAATGGCCTTTTATAAATAAATTACAATAATTTATCTGTTAAAGTGTGAGAGTTTATGGAGTATTGTTCAATTTTATTTTATTACTTTTAGCAATTGTTTATTTAATTTTGCAAAACTGCTGTAAGACCAAATAATATTATTATAATGATTTTTAAATCTGAAATTTTCAAAATTAAAACCTGTTTTAAAATGCACATTTCTTTAAAGCAAAGTAAAATAAAGAGTTTTAAGTGGTTATACTTTTAAAAATACTTAATTTTACTCAAAAGGATATTTGTAACATTTTCTTTAATCTAAACTGAGAACCACATATATTTAAAAGCAAGTGTACTATATAAAATCAAAATCATTTTGACTCCAGGTCCTTTCCGATCCAAAAATAGGAAAACGTAAACATTTTTTATAAGTATATACTTACGGTCTAATTCATAATAACTTAAAACAGCTTTATAAGTCGTTAATAAGAAAAAAATCCAAAAACTGTATTCATAAACGTTTAATAGTCTTATAAGTCTGTTATAAACCATTCATAAATTTGAAATATTTATTGTAGCTTCAACACTACTATAATCCAACTTTAAGGTATTCTTTTTACATTTTATCTGGAAAAAATGGAATTTTAAAGATAATTTTTTATAAATTTGCAATACTAGACGATACTATTGCAATTGACAAACGTAATTTTAACTCCGCTGGGGTACATGTTCCAATATAATAATATATGATTTTGTTTCAAATTCCTCCGGCAGTGAGCTATATGAGGTTCGCAAGTGAGTTTGATTGCCATTTTTGTAATTTTCTTTTAACCTGTAACGAAATGTAGTAATAAAATGTGAAAACATTGTGGAAGGAGGTCCACACAATCTAATGTACCCATTCCGGAATTAAAATTATCTGTTTCCTTATATAAATTCATTATATTTTGTTAAAAATTAACAAAATGACAATAAAAATAAATTAATAAAACAAATTATAAAACAGTGATGTTTATTTTATCACAGAATATTCGTCATTCGAATACTTTTAATAATAATTGAAATAAAATATATAAAAACGTTTGTATATTAATACATTTTAGCTTAATATAAATTTACTAGAATCAGATACACATTTTTTATCTAAAAATAAGTTTTTATCTTCAAAAATGTATTAATACTAAAAACAAACAATTAAAAAAAGAGAATTAACGAATATTTTATCCTAATTGCAAGCAACACTAACAACGAAAAAGGGGAAATAACTGAGAAGCATTGCCAGATTAGACAAAAAACAGTACATTACTTATTGTGGCTTTAACAAACGTTTATGAATAAAATACCTTTATTAAAGGTTTATAAAGCTAAAGTGTTTGTTAACAAATTTGTGTTTTAAATCTACAATAAGGTTTTATTATGAATTAGACCGTTAGTATATAACCCATAACATTATCAACTTCAGTTTTGGTTTAATTTTGAAGATATAAGTAGTTAATGTTTTAAATAGGGTATGAATACTTCTTCTTTAAATAGGTCAAACGTCGTTTCATGAAATAATTTTAAAATGGTGTTCCAAAATTTATTATGAAGCTTGTTTTTCCCACAATTTCTACCAAAAATTAACAAACAGTAAACAGCATTGAGTGGGTCTGAAAACAAAGTTTTTTTTAACGCTTTTATTAATTTATTGAATCTGCCTTTTATAGGCCTAACAATAAGTATTTAAATCTTATAACTAAAATTAAAACTAGTTGCTCTCCAACAAAAGAGCCTAAATGGTTAACTGGCACTCATCTCAGCGGGGTGGTAGATCAGCTCTACGGAGCCTGGATCGGGTTTGGATCTGCACAAGTTGTCTTGCAAGCGTATTGGGATGGTTTTGCAGCTTAACAATATATTTCTCACGGACTCTCTTGAGCTCTTCCTTTACCAATGTCACATCTAAGTCCCTGTGGATGTTTTCATTTCATATATACTATGGTGCTCACGTCATGGTCGTAAGAATTTTAGATTGGGCCCTCTGTATAAGATCAATACTGGTGTTGCTAGCCGTTACCCATAATTGAATTCCATACGTCCAAATTAGTTTTAAAACGGTCTTATACAGGATGACTTTATATTCAAGGCTTAATTTTGATTGATCACTGATGAACCAATGAAAGCTAGAGGCTTTTAGCCAAATAAGCCGTCTATCAAGATGTATACCAAGGTAGGTGACATAATCAGATTGCGGTATATTAACGTTGTTGAGTGTGACAGCTGGGCAATTTCCTCTCCTTAGAGCGAACGTAACATGTTTACTTTTCAGCTCATTCACCTTTATTCACCAGTTTTTCAACCATGTCTCCACACGTACGAGATAATTTTGCAGTTGACTAGCTATGGGTGGGTTTTTGTGTGAACTAATAATGGCGGTATAATCCGCAAATGTAGAGATTGTTAATTTATCGCACGTAGGCAAGTCAGAGGTGTAAATCAAATATAACGTAGGTCCTAGTACACTTCCCTGTGGAACGCCAGCTCTAATATTGTATTCTCTCATCATATAGTCATTGAACTTAACTCTGAAAAGTCTATTCGATAGATAAGACTCCAGCAATTTATGAGTACATAGTGGTAGTAAACATTTGACTTTATGTACTAGACCTTTATGCCATACCTTGTCAAAAGCTTGGGCAACATCTAAAAAGACGGCAGAACAATATTTCTTTAATTCAGAAGATTTTCTAATATCTCCAGTTAAACAATTGACTTGTTCAATAGTCCCATGATGTTCACGGAAACCAAATTGGTGTACTGGGATAATATTTCCATCATTCAAAAAAGGTATGATCTTTTCCTGGAATATTTTCTCGAACAGCTTCGACAAACAAGGGAGTAGGCTAATCGGTATATAAGAAGATGGCAGGGTTAAATCTTTACCCGATTTCGGTATCATTATTATTTGAGAAATTTTTAATTTTTTTGGATAAATTCCAAGTTTCAAGATCGCATTAAACAATATAGAAAGCACAATTATTGCCACATTTGGTAGGTTCTTAATCAATGATGGAGTTATTAAATCATATCCCGGTGATTTTTTCAATTTCAATTTATTTTTAATTACTCTATTAACATCCTCAGGGACAATATAGAATTGGGCTGCATTAGCCATTGTTGAAACCGACAATTCTTCGAGCTCGAACTCATTTGCCGTGGAATTAGGTTGAAATACTTCACTTAAATGTTCAGCAAATACTGTTGCTTTTTCTATAAATTAGAAAAAATATTTGTTTTCTAATCTTTTGTTTCAATTAAAATGCAGTGCATGAAATATTATTCAGTCATTCAGAAAATAGATTTTTGTAATCAGACTTTTTAAATACAGGGTGTGTTGCAGGGAATCACAGCTGATTAATAATTTATTAGATGAAAGTCAACTGCCCTTAATAAATAGATTTGTCTTGGATGGGTGTTATTTTGTTGTTCAGTATCAAAAACTAAATGAGTAAAATTTGGCATCAATCGGTTAACTCTTTACGGTTGGGTGGTTACTTTACTAACCAATGTTGTATGTTCTACAGCAATGTTAATAATGCCCACATATTTGTTAAAGTTTGAGAAGCACTGCTGTTGAGAGACATTATTTTTTCATTATTATCATATATCGAATTAAAACATTATTGAAAATAAAATTTATTTAACAATAAAGTTGTTTTCAACAAACATTTATGATTATATAAAACATAGTATATTAGCTGCAACCATATCGTAACCAAGTCTTTTCTCTGCGTGTATATAATATTTCATAATATTTTAATAAAAAATTCGAATTATTCAAAAAATTAGAAGGGATGAATAGATATTCCTGGTTTTGAGCAAACGTTCTATCTCTACATCAATTTGATCTGAAATTGTTTTATTAAAAAGTTGTACAACAATACAAACTATTGCCTCAGGTCTCTTGAAAAAGAAAATGAAACTAAAACTTGTATTTGTTGTGTGAAATTTTTTAATTCAAGACCTTTAAAGATTCATATAAGTTCTGTTATGATTTCATCCAATTGTAATATCTGCGGTCAAAGAAAGTAAACAAAGTCTACTTTCAATTATTGCGCAGAAATAGCAAATTACACCTTTTCCAGTGTATACACCTATTTCATACTGTATACAACATATATAGAACATCTTAAATAAATACTAATCACCTCATAGACGACCGAAATATCACATTTACTGAACCAATTCAAGATTCACATTAAAAATTTTAAATCACATCACATAAAATATCTTATAAACTCTTACATATAATTAAAATTAAAACAAATTTTTTTTTAAATTTTTAAAATAAGTATTAAATGAAAGTGTGTATGATTTAATTGTGTATTTAAAAATAGTCCTTTACTATAAAAAAATGCCTAAGGAGAAATACTCACATGTAAAAGTTTATTATTAAATATTATATCTATAGTATATTAATATGTTTTATTTTATTTTTGTTTAATATTATTATCATAAAAGCATAAATAAAGAGTTTCATACATTATGCAATTTAAAATGCCCTATACATAAATAAAATTATTTTTTGCATTTTAAATTTTATCTGGTCAACAACAACAAAAAATATATAAATAAAAAACAATACCTGTAGATATTTTTGATAAAAAACAAAGTAGATGCTAAATGAAAACATCAACGATATTTTGCTACAATTATTTTGTGTTAAATTCAAATTAAATATTTATTTACCTTAACCCTTTCATGGGCGAATTAATTTGACAGTAAACTAATATCGATACGAATGCCTGCGTGCTCTGGTTTAGCTTTCACAGGGACATTTATTTTTAGGAGCAAACAAATCGATATTTTAGAAATAATATCAATGTCGCTTAAAGGGTTACTCGGTCATGAATGGTTTAAAATACTTGCAAATTTATGTATGCACTCTGCATAAATTAAATTAACAACATTTTGCTCTTCAATATAAAAATATAAAATTAAAGAGCAACTTATTGTTTTAAATATGCGTTTATGTTATCAAGTTTTTAATAGTTTCTAAACATTTTGATAAACTTTTAATATTGTTACGTTTTTACCTTTTAAAAACGGGGTTAATTTCCTTTAAATATACTTCTGATTGCAAATAAAAAGCAGTTTTAGTAGTTCAAAATTTGTAACAACTCTTTATTTATTTAAAATGTACAACAAAAGTTCAAATAGTCACTCAGTGTCTATTTACACGTTTATCAATTCGAAGAAATGCACACCCTCAAATGTACACGACAGTTGATGTTAACTGTAACAGCGCCAATGGTGAACTCAACTCACGACTGCAACCTCTGCCACTATTTATACACACGCCATCTTTCGGGAATCTTCTACAATCATCTTAACGGACAACCAGAACATTCGAATTCTAGAGCTTTCGATGTTAATGTTAGCAGCTTAAACATTTAGTGTTGCTAGTAACCGCATGCTATGAACATTGTTGATGAGTAGAAGCTTCTACTAATGGACGTGTTTATAAACATGATGAATGTTGCAGGCAGTCGTTACAGACCGTTAAATTCAAACCGCCATTACACATTCGTAACAATATGATTCAAAAACTACATTGGAAGAGTAGTTTAGACACTTAGCAGACTGAAATGCATTTTCTGGGGCGCAATTCTCTCAGTAATCTTCAGTTCTGCACGATCTTTGCTAAACATTATCTACTGAACTCATGCTGCTAATAGTTTTTGTCCGCTAATGGGAAATGATGATAAACTTTATTCCAGTTAAGCCAACATTCATGTCAGAGCATTTTTAAAATTCTGTGTAGCATTTACATATAGCTTTCGGGTATTTTTAATAACTGACGAATTTTCAACCGATTTATGTCATTTATAATGAAAAAAATATATTTTTTAATTGTTCCCCCGAATTTCAACCATTTACTTGAAAAGTAGCTGACTTTTTGACAAAATCATCTAAATTACAAAATTTACTTTAAATTGAACATTATATAAGTAAGTCAGTATTTTAAAATCCTCTTAACTTTAATCCAAGAGAAGATACTGTCCTGCAAACACACAAGGGAGTTGTTATAAAATATAATATATTCGAAACCGAATATATTCAGATGGATTCCTTATAAGTAATATATATAGGTAAAACTTGACAGATTATTAAAGCTCAGATTATGTGGTGAAAATGTGAACCAAATAAAAATAAATAAAAAGCTCGCTAATTAGTTTAATAAGCCACCGTATTTATTAAAAAAAAGCTTTTTTGTCAACTTAATGGTGTTATAACTTATTTTGCTATTAATTTTAAAGACAATCCTAAATATATTAGAGAATATTATTAATAACAATAGCTTAATACACATTTTAACAAATGTAACCAACATTTAATTATAATATACTTTTTATGTTTCCTTCCTAATGTACCACCAGAACTTCTAATCAAATAATTAATTATATTTGAGCCTAAATCACTTATCAAATCACTAAATCACAATCTTAAAGAATTGAAACACGTTAGCTATTTATTCCATAAAATTATTCCAAAATAAACTAATATTTTACCACCAATCAATGGCTTATATTTGAAAAGAATTCATTCATAGCTGAATTAATTCAATTTTTATTTTTTTAATACAACAATCTATTTTCTTCTTAGCCATTTACAAACAAATTTTGAGTGTTTTTCATACAAACATTTTAAAATTGTTTTCTGGCCGTGTTTCCGAATCAGGCCCTAATTTCCAAGATGTTTATATTGAGCACAAATTTAATGATTCAGTAAATTTGTGATAGATTTGAATCAAACAACTTGTATGACTCATTAAGGAATTAGTTTTACAAAGATCAAATTATTGAAGGAATATAATAAAATGATTAAAGTTATGGATTGCGAAACCAAAAGAAAATTAGAACATGTCATTTGTATAATCGAAGATCGGTTTCGGTTGAACTGTCAAAATTATCTATATGATATCAAAATTCTATGTTCCAAATGTATATCTTTATATCTTTGGCATTTACAGTCGGATCCTAAAGTATGATGTATCAATATTTTTGTCTCGGGAAGACCAATGATTTGCTATAAGGTCCATTGACCTCAAGTATCCCATTCTAGTATTTATCCACCAGAACTTTGTTCCTACCACCCTAATGTACCACCCTAATGTCAAAAAATTTAAGCTCGCAAGAAATCATTAAACTTTTGCTAACTTTTGCGAAGTGCACTCGCGGTAACATGAACTAATTAAAACCAAGGGAGTTCATGTTTGTGAATTTGTTCACGTTAGCGATTGTCGAATTTCATCGAAAAGATATAAAATTTTACAATATAAACCTGTGTTTTACACGCTCGAAGGTGAAATTCCTTTAATTATTACTTTCTTTATTAATAAATATAAAACAAAAATTATTGATTCAAATGCATTACAAAACAAGATCACGAGAAAATATACATTGAAATAAAATTACTCATACGTTGCTTTACAAAAAATATTAATTTAGAGGATATAAACACATTTTTAATATAAGGGGATAGCCTAAACTTTAAAAATCGAATTTAGGGCCTCATTTTATAAAACGAAACGTTTGGAAGCGTGAGCAATTTGTATGAGGAATACTGGGAAAAGGGTTTGAAACTTGAATATTTTCCATAGAATTTTATTTTAACGTTTGTCGTTTCGTTATATAAAATTAGGGTCTTATGTATGTATTTCAGTGTTGTCAACATGCTTAGAAAACAAATGCAGTGAAACAAAACTGTTCACGTTATAGAGCTTTCTGAGTATGTTCACGTTACAGAGTACTTAATGTAAACAAAAGCTTGTTCACGTTAGGCGGTGTTCATGTTAGACGGTGTTCACGTTACCGCGAGTGCACTGTAATTCGATAATACTTGCAGAACAGTCTGCATTTACCGTCGCATGTATACATATGATGTAACGAAATCGTGTATTTTTGTCAAAGATAATTCGACAAAATTTGGTACAAACTTTTTTAATGCTCCAATGACGAAGTCTATTGAATTTGGTTAGAATCGGACCATTATTTCTCATAGCCCCCATATAATTGCTCTTTATGAAAATAGTTAAACTCTCATAAATATCTTAGTTATATACCAAATTCAACACAAATAAGTTTTATATAAGCCGAACTCGCACCAACAAATTGTGCGACGATTGGTCCATAATTAGTCATAGCTCTCATATGAATCCCACTTCTGAAAATCACTTTAACTAGCATAAATCTCTTAAAAATGTTGGTATTCAAATAAAATTTAATATAAATAAGTTATATATATACAGAAGTCATTTTCCAAAATTGTATAACGATCAGTCCATAATTAGTCATAACTACCATATGAGGCCCACTTCTGAAAATCATTTCAACGAGATTTCTTAAAAATGTTGGTATTCAAATCCAGCTCACATATACAAAAGAGAACTATTTAAAATCATCTTCTCGGTGTAGGGTATCATATGGTCGGGCTTGGCGGACTATACTTTCAAACTTGTTGTTATTCTTTTGGTATAATTAAATTTTAAAGTGTTTCTGCTGGAGTTATCGAATTACTTCGTTAGCAAAAATTTAATGATTTCTTGCGAACAAATATTTTCTGACATAAGGGTGGTACATTATGGTGGTAGGAACACAGATCTGGTGGATAAAAAGTAAAACGCGATACTTGAGGTCAATTGTCCTTAGAGAAAATAATGGTCTTCTCGAGACAAAAACATTGAAATATCTTGAAATACTTTAAGATCCGACTGTAAATACTTTAAGATCCGACTGTAAATGCCAAATATATAACGAAAAATGTAAAAAGGCGACCCCTACAATAACATTTTTTTTTCGTAACTGCCTTGCATAAATACAATTTATTAGGGGGTGTACGGCGCATTTTTTTACTTGTAAGGGGGTACGCTCTAGTGCATATCTATATAGACTTGCTAAATACATAAAAATATTAAAGTTATTTGCAAAAATAAAACAAATAAAGTAAATTTCAAAATATAAACTTAAACATCTTTTAAAGTATAAGATATAATTTAGAGAAATAAATATTAGATTTATAACAAAGTAACAAATTCATTGAAATCTTTCCATATTTCTACATGTTACGTGCTACATAGTGTTGCAAAACAGAGGTGGTCGTCTTTGACACCATCTTGGTTTAAAAGATACAGATGTATTAATACTTTTTTCCGATCACTGTGCGTAGACGGTGATCGGTGTTCTGGCTTTTTTGCTAAAAATTAGCATGTGGATACACGCAGAAAAAATATATAGTTGTGCGTGGTTACTGTAACCATTTCAACATTTGTGCATGTTTACTGTAACCATTTCAACATTTTTAACAATATTACAGTCACAGTAACTATATATATGATTGTGGTAACAATAATATGGTTAATATAAGATTCACAGGATTGTATCAAACATATATATGGTTACAATAAACATGTATATGTTTGTGACAACCTTAATATGATGAAGGACTTGACATGTTATGTTGCGCTCGGCCTATGGATATCATAATCTGAGAACAACATATTATGATAAAATAATTCATCATTTATATGGTTGTCACAAACATATACATGTTTACTGTAGCCATATATATGTTTGATACAATTCTGTGAATCTTAAATTAACCATATTATTGTTACCACAATCATATATACAGTTACTGTGACTATAATATTGTTAAAAATGTTGAAATGGTTACAGTAACCATGCACAATTATATTTTTTTTTCTGCGTGTAGAAATTAGTGCAGATAGTGAGATTGCAAGTTTTATTATGTATTTATAGACTCCTGTGAAATTTTATAAATTGTTCTCTGTAGTAAAATTAACGTGCTTTATGAGTGTTTTTCACCTGATGTTATCAATGTGGACAAACTACCCAGTAGTTAAGCAAGTGTTCAATGTATCTCTTATATACAGTAATTGTCATTAATTTCTGACCACTTGGCTGACTCCAACATATTTTTTGTCATGTGCTCTTTGTAGTGCAAAGAGTCATCCCATGTAATCTAGCGTGAAGTCACCTAGAGTGTAATAATTTTAAACGTTTATTTTGTAAGGTTTGTTTACAAGCAATCGATTATTGGACTATCTCACAGATATTCCAATAACTGATTGCCTTTTTAACTGACTATTTGTTGTCAATTAGCACCCTTATATGTTAAAATAACTAGTTATGTAGCTGACAGTTAAGTAAAATTACTAGTTCGGGACAGTCTCCTTGAACTGCTGGGTCGCTTACTCCGTGTTTAAACAGGGAGATAAAAATTGAATTCAAATACATTAACTTTTTTCTCATGTAACAATAAATTTGAAAACCATTTATTAGGAGCGGTGCACTGTGCACCTTTTAAAAATGGTTTACAATTAGCTTGTATGTTTAAAATACATTTGAGAATTTTTAAACATTTTCTCAGTCCTGGAACGTCATATTTTGGAAACTGTGAAATATAAAAGTAATTTCTTTAATAGATTAAATTTAGTTTTTGTATCAGTTTGAAATTAAATTTCAATATATTTTAAAAATTTCTATTTTACTAAAATATTTTGTTGCTCAATTGTTGTTTGCATTAGTGAGTTTTTAAATTGCTACTTTATAATTTTTTTGTTCGTAATACTAACAAAATCATTTAAAATCTCGAATATCAAATTCATTAAAACAAAAGAAAAACATCAAAATTCACAACGAAAAAAATTTAAGTCTAAGTTATTCCCCAATATAATTTATGTAAATGTGTGCCTTTTCTCTAGAAATAATATTAATAAATAATTATTAAATTAAAAAAAAAAAAAACATGTATAAAAAAAATATTAAATACTTTTAATGATTTGCAAATGCCTTGTTCAATTAAAAATTTCTTTAAAATTCATACTAACAACCAACTCTCTATCAATGTATTTAATATAAAAAAGCACCGCCAAATAAATATTTTAATCCAAAATTTACAACATCACTCATATTTACAGAAGGTTTATCTACAATAATCATAAAAAAAACATAAACAAATATTTAAAGAGCGATAAAATGAGAGAAGAAATACAAAACAATGATATTAAAGCAATTCGTGAATACATAATAGCTACACAATAAACACAAACATAAGTAGATACTCATATTGTGAGTAATAATAACAGTAACAAAACAATAAATGCATAATAAATACTTAGAGCACAGAGCTTATGTTAGATATTTACATAAATACATACATATAACTAATTGAACAACAAAAATAGCGAACAAAAAACAATAACAAATAAATACACAAAGATAATTAACATGCATTGATCAATTGACAAACATAAATTCATGCATACACACTTAAACAAGCACTTCTAACGGAAGTGTACGACAGACATTTTGTAATGAGAAAGGGAAAATAAGCAAAACAAAATAATATTTAAGAGAAGAGAGAAAAAGCCTTCTTTACCAAAATACTTGCATACAAATACACACGTACATGCACACATACATTCATACTAACTTAATAATAAAGATAAAACAAACAAACAAACAAATGTAAAATCTAGACAAATGTATGCTGTAAATACTATAACACATACATACATACATAGTTTACATATTTTACATACTTACATACATGCCCCCAAAGATCGGCATTTAGACGATTTAAATTGTTTCGTTGAATAAATATGAAAAACTTTAATTAATTTTTATACAAAAAAGAAGAGAAAACAAAAAAAACTAATATTTAATACCTATATTTGTTTTTTTAATAATTATGTATGTATTTAAAATAAATGATTTTTGTTACTACTTATTTACGAATAATCTACTTTATACACTTTATACAATGATTTCCCCTTTTACATTTAAGTTTTAACATTTTTCAATTGTATTTTTATTGTTAAATATTTAAATTCTGAAAAACAATTTGAAAATTAAACAAAAGAAAATATAACAAGAAAAACCATTTTAATATTGTTAAATAATTGTTTTTATGTTGATCAAATAAAATGAGTCAGTCTATTATTAATTGTTAAAATAAATACAAAAAAGAAAAAAGAGAAAAGAAAAACATAATATTGAAATTATTTTTAATTTAACTTAAAAACTTAACAGCAAAAAATATAATAGAATTTAAATTAAAAAAAAATGGAAAGAAGACATAAACATCAAGTAACAAAGATTATTATATTTATTTTATAAAATTATTTATTAGTAAATTTCAAACTTCAAATTATTGTAAATACACCAGAAAAAGCTTGGCATTAATAAAAATCTTAAATAAAATTTAAACCCAAATTCTTTTATTACAACCTACTAGGATGTTTCCGGAAAGTTTTTATAAAATGCAAGGACAAACATTAAACAAATTTTGTATGGAAAATATTCAAGTTTAAAACCTTTTTCCCAGTATTCTTCAAATTGCGCTTCAAATCGTTTTATAGAATGACGCCCTAATACTTAATAAAGCCAATAACCGGTTTAGTTTTGTAAATAAGTGCTCGGTAAAATTAAATCTTGAAAAAATATAAATTCGATTCGAAAAATAACTTTTTCAAATTTAAACCAATTATATTTTCTCTAAATACGAATATCCTTAAAAGTTTTAATTTTAATCCCTTTAAAAACTTAAAATATCAGTTAATATTTAGGGCCTCATTTTATAAAACGAAACGTTTGGAAACGTAAGCAATTTGTATGAAGTATACTGGGAAAAGGGTTTAAAACTTTAATATTTTCCATAGAATTTTATTTTAACGTTTGTCGTTTCGTTTTATAAAATTAGGGTCTTAGTCCCGTTTTCTCAATGTATGGACAAACTACCTGTTTCTAAATCTCGACATAAATTTAATAGGTCGTTAAACTGTCCGTTAACAAATTTTTTTCTCAATATACGGACAAAAAACGTTATTTGCAGTTGGCAATACCTCTCAAAATAGATGTGAAAGTTGGGAACACTTTTGACATAAATCAGCTGTTAAATGTTGCCATTGACAGCAGGAATCTTTTGAAAAATTCATTATCCTCCACGTCTGTTAGGCCTGGCATAATAAACTCTTTCAGCTTTCACTTGGAACTCATGTTCTTCGAGTTCATCCAAATTAATGTTAATTCCTCTATTAAACTTTTTTATATAAAATCTATTTAATTTCGTTTACAAAAACATAAACACATAAAAACTATGAATAGCATTCAGCTGATTGAATTTATCTGTACGATAAATAAATAATTGGCAGATACGCTTGGATTAGCTTTGCGACAGAATAGAAGCAAATGAGACATTGAGAAAACCAAATTTCTTTAATCTGCAGTTTTTCGTTGTCAATTTTATATTTTATATTTTCACAACAACAATTTAAATAACCACTATCTTTTAATACACACACTTATATTAAGCACTTCAAAAATACACTGGTAATACAGTTGACTCAAACAGTGCCTACGATATACTGACTAATAAGCAACTCGCTGTTCAAATAATATAAAGAATTATGGTTATAATAATGAAGTGCTGGCAAATTCTACTACTGTTTTTTATTACTCGAGACTATTCAACACTTTTCATTTGGGTACTCTATAATTATTGATCATTCCAACGAACTTTTATAATTGAAAATAACGGAATTATTTTCTAATCAATTGAAATAAAAATTAAATAGAAAAATACAAATCTGTTATTTTATTTTTAATTTTCTATGAAAAAAAAAAAAAAAAACATTATTTTATGTTTAGTGTCGTATAAACTGGTACTGCTTCCGCTTCTTTATTAATAAAATTAACTTAGCTCAGAAAGTGATTCTGAGTCTGCACAAATCCAATATACCCTCCCCACTATGGTCGTGTAGGGTATATTGCAAACGCTTCCTACCCATTACTTAATACTTTTCACCGACACTATAATAAACCCTTATGTGTGTGACAAAAAAACACCTTTAACAGGGTACCCGGGTACCACATACAAAACCTATACATATTATGATATGCTAAAAAAATGTTTAAGGACCTAATTTTAGAAAACGCAACGACAAACGTTAAACAAATTTTGTATGGAAAAAAGTCAAGTTTCAAACCTTTTCCCCAGTATTCTTCATACAAATTGCTTACGATTCTGAACGCTTCGTTTTATAAAATGAGGCCATAAGTTTAGCCTAACGTCAATTCAATAAATGGGGATTACCATTTATATACACAGTACTCAAATAAATTCAGCCAGTAGAAACACTACTCAGTATTGTGTTGTGAGCGTATACGTAATATTTTCCATATAATTTATATGTGGTATCCGGGTGCCCTGTAAAATATAAAATGATTTACCACTCCCTCCCAAGACGAGACACAAAAGTGTGCATTATAAAAAATAAATATAACAAAAAGTTAGGAGTTCTCATAAAGTTTCAAGCGCCTAGGAATTCTGCATACACAGAAAATTGCAATTAGATTTCAAAAAGTTAACTTGTCACACACATAAGGGCTAATAATGTAATATGAACTGCATAACCAACAAAACTGCACTACCAACATAAGAAGTATGGCAGCATTATTAATTATTTTCATAAAAACATTGGTGTGTGACTTCACTATGAAAATATAGCAGTGGCAACTGCAATAAAATGTGTGGAATGTATTTTCTTAAACAAATTGCTGCAGCACCGATTACTGCGCAATTATAAAAGATAAATGCTTTGTTCTATCCGAAATGTATATGTGTATAATAAATTGAAATAAAACGTTTTGCTGTTAATATCAGTTTCGACATATCATTTTTGTTACCATCAAAATTTGTTTTTATATATAAAACTTTATTTGTTATTTTAAAAAACTTTGAACATTAAATGCTACTATTGGCAATTATTAAATTCACAAACCAAACGAAATATATTTTTTAGCAAGAGTTGGTAATATTTTTATCCACACTGTTAGCTCATTCTATAAACCGATACTTTTTGATACGTAAGACATTTTTATGAAGAATACAGGGGAAAAGGTTTGAAACTTGAATATTTAACACATAAAGGGCCTCATTTTATAAAACGAAACGTTTGGAAGCGTAAGCAATTTGTATGAAGAATACTGGGAAAAGGGTTTGAAACTTGAATATTTTCCATACAAAATTTCTTTAACGTTTGTCGTTTCGTTTTATAAAATGAGACCAAAAGGGTCTAATTTTGTAAAACGAAACGATAAACGTTAAAATAAAATTCTATGGAAAATATTCAAGTTTTAAACCCTTTTCCCAGTATTCTTCATACAAATTGCTTACGCTTCCAAACGTTTCGTTTTATAAAATGAGGCCCAAAAACTGTCAAACATTAACCCACCGTCATCACACGAAATTTTAATGCTTTAGGGCCTAATTTTATAAAAATGACATGACCCCTTGTGCATCTTGTCTGTTAGATAATCCCCAGAAAGAATATTTAGTATTGTAATCTCCAGCTACTATAAGTCTTGAATCTCAAAAAATATTCGAGAAACTGATCTGATTTACATTATATCTTGGAGGACAATATATAAAGGAAATTGTAAATCTTTCATCCTGTATATTTATAGAGCTACCTTAGAAATTTATTGCATCTAACTAAAATAGTAGTTCCACCAGATGATTTGTATCGTAAGTGTAGGTGTCATATGTGTAGAAGCGATTAATTCTTAAATAGTTTTTGGGTTAAGGTGTCAGGAGTGCGCAAAAACTATTGAATTGATCGATAATTGTTTTATTATTTGTCCTTGAAGAACTTTATTATTTGACTCAAAGAATTACACAAAGCTCTTGAAATTCTTTAAATTACACCTAATATGTTTTATCAAAAGTTCACAGATATATATAGCACATAGTTGCTCATAATCAGAGATCGAAAATAATTGTTATTTATACCATTTTCAACTCAAAAAATCAGTATGAAGAAAATCCCTTAGAAACTCTTTATGTAATCCATAACAATTCTCGTAACTCTATCTCTCCGATTGTTCGATACAATTTTTTCTTAATTTTTATAATAAAAAATAACAATTATTCTGTATGGAAAAAACTCAACCTTTTCCTTTTATAAAAAATTCAAGTTTAAAACCTTTTTCCCAGTATTCTTCATACAAATTGCTTACGTTTATGAAGGCTTCGTTTTATAAAATGAGTCCCTATATTTACGTATACTCTTTTAATACCCTTCACCATTAGTGGCAAGGGTATATATAATTTTATCATTCCGTTTATAATTTCTACATTTTTCATTTGCGACCCCACAAAGTATATATATTCTGGATCGTTATAGATAGTGAAGTCTATTCGTCTGTAACTTTCCGTAGCCCCCAAATAACTTACAAACATGATTAATACATCAATATATCGGGAATTATCCGGCTCGGTTGCTATTTAAAATCGAGAAAATCGGCCCACAAACCGGAACAGCCTATTTTTGATCAATATCTGGATTACTAAGTTATTAATATAGACAATATGATAATGATAGATATTTGAAAGTCCTTCGCAACGATGTATGTAAGACTATAGTATGTTGGACTTACAATGGGTCAAATACATTTTTTTTACTAATAAATTAAAAAAAAAAATTTGGAAAAATTTCGTTAAAAAAAATTAAAAATTTTATTTTAAAGTATAATTTGTTGAAGGGGGTATATAAGAATCGGCACAGCCGAATATAGCTCTCTTTGTACTCTTTTTTTTAATTTTTTAATTAAAAAAATTAATTATTAATCTATATATATAAAAGAGTAACGTTACTGACTGACTGACTGACTGATTCATCATCGCACAGCCCAAACGACTGAAGCTAGAATCACGAAATTTTAACTGTGGGTTCCTCCCTCCCCAAAACGATCCGATAAGAAGGGATTTTTGGAAACTCGAACGTTTAGGGGGTAAAAAAGGGTAAAAACGGGTAAATTCGGTAACCTTATATCTTCAAAACTAATAAAGATACAAAAAAACTTATAATATCATGTTACTCCATTTAAAAAATAAGCTGACAGGTGTCCGGTACTTTTTTAAAATTCGGACCCTTTAGGGGAGAAAACGGGTAAAAACTGTATTTTGGTACTTTTTTGGCACCATATGTATCTTTTAAACCAATAACCATACAAACAAATTTAAAATCATATTCTTTACATATAAAAAAAATAACAAATATATGTTTGGTACTTTTTGGAAATTCGAACCCTTAAGGGATAAAAATTGTGTTTATTTTTGGTACTTTTTTCAAAAACTATATTTTTCTACAAATTGATAAAGACATATAAATATTTTATTTTAAGCTCCCACCATGATACAGAAATTTATTTGGATACAATTTTAACACCACAATGGGGATAAAAAAGGTACCAAAAAGGGGGTAAAAACGGAAAAATACATTTTATTTAACATTTTCAGCCAATTTTGATAAATTTTTAACATTGGTTCCTGGATTCATGCAAAAATTAACTAACAGAGTGCTATTTGGAACTCGACTGACAAGATGTATATTTGTCCAAATCCGGGAAAACAGTTTGGTACTTTTTTTAAAACTTATTTTTCTTGAGCACATTGACACAGAATTTAATCGTTTGAGGCATGTCTTTAAGCATAAACAATTTTGGCAAAATGGAATATTTTTAAATTTCAAACTTGAGGGGTGTTCAAGGAGGAAAAGGGGATTTGGTACTTTTTTCCTAATGGTACTTTTTTAATATTTTAAATTATTTCACTTATCGACATTAAAGTTAGCTGATATGTATCTGAGTGAAGTTAGAGTTAGGATTAGGGGATAATATATAGGTACCAAAATGTGAGAACTGAAATATTGGTACTTTTTTGTTCTTCTAATGGTACTTTTTGAATTTTCTTTAATAATGGGCCTAGAAACATGAAATTAAACATATATGGTAATAAGTGAGTGAGAATTTTAGGGGGAAACTTTATTGCAGTTTTTCTATATTAGAGTGGTACTTATGGTACTTTTTCTTCATTCTAATGGAACTTTTTGAATTTTCTATAATAATGGACCTAGAAACATAAAATTAAGCATATATGGTAATAAGTGAGTGAGGGTAGACTTTTTGGTACTTTTTCTTTATTCGAATGGTACTTTTCGTAATTTCTTCACGAATGAACCTATAAACATGAAATAAAGGTTATATGGACCCGAATGAGTGGGAAACCACAAGTGGGGGCTTTTTGGTACTTTTTCTATATTCTAATGGTACTTTTTGATTTTTTTGTAATAATGGACATAGAAATACGAAATTAGGCGTATATGGTCCTAAGTGAGCAAAAATTCAATTGGATACTTCATGGTACCTAACCTTTAAGCTAATGGTACTTTTTTGAATTTTCTATAGCAATGGACTTAGAAACATGAAATTAAACGTACATGGTTCATGGTACTTTTTCTTTATTCTAAAGGTACTTTTTGGAATTTTCTATAGCAATGGACTTAGAAACATGAAATTAAGCATATATGGTCCTAAGTGAGTGAGAATTCTAGGGGGGACTTTTTGGTACCTTTTCTTTATTCGGATGGTACTCTTTGTAATTTCTTCACCAATGAACCTAGAAACATGAAATAAAGCTTATATTGAACCGAGTGAGTGGGAATCCACAAGTGCCTGCCTTTTGGTACTTTTTCTTTATTCTAATAGTACTTTTTTGAATTTTCTATAACAATGGACTTAGAAACATGAAATTAAGCATATATGGTCCTGAGTGAGAATTCTATGGGGAGACTTTTTGGTACTTTCTCTTTAGTCGAATGGTACTTTTTGGAATTTTTTCAACAATGAACCTAGAATCATGAAATAAAGCTTATATGGACCCGAGTGAATGTTAATCCACAAGTGGCTGCCTTTTTGGTACTTTTTCTATATTCTAATGGTACTTTTTGATTTTTTTGTAATAATGGACATAGAAACACGAAATTAAACGTATATGGTTCTAAGTTAGTGAGAATTCAAGCGGACATTTCATGGTACTTTTTCTTTATTCTAAAGGTACTTTTTGGAATTTTCTATAGCAATGGACTTAGAAACATGAAATTAAGCATATATGGTCCTAAGTGAGTGAGAATTCTAGAGGGAGACTTTTTGGTACTTTTCCTTTATTCGAATGGTACTTTTTGTAATTTCTTCACCAATGAACCTAGAAACATGAAATAAAGCTTATATGGACCGACAGTGGGAAACCACAAGTGGGAGCTTTTTGGTACTTTTTCTATATTCTAATGGTACTTTTTGATTTTTTTGTAATAATGGACATAGAAGTACGAAATTATGCGTATATGGTAATAAGTGAGTGAAAATTCAAGCGGACACTTCAGGTACTTTTTCTTAATTCTAATGGTACTTTTTTTACTTTTCTATAACAATGGACTTAGAAACATGAAATTAAGCATATATGGTTCTAAGTGAGTGAGAATTCTAGAGTGATTGAGAATTCTAGGGGGAGAGTTTTTGGTACCTTTTCTTTAATCGAATGTACTTTTTGTAATTTCTTCAACAATGAACCTATTAACATGAAATAAAGGTTATATGCACCCAATGAGTGGGAAAACACAAGTGGGGGCTTTTTGGTACTTTTTCTATATTCTAATGGTACTTTTTAATTTTTTTGTAATAATGGACATAGAAGTACGAAATAATGCGTATATGGTAATAAGTGAGTGAAAATTCAAGCGGACATTTCATGGTACTTTTTCTTTATTCTAATGGTACTTTTTTGACTTTTCTAAAGCAATGGACTTAGAAACATGGAATTAAGCATATATGGTCCTAGGTGAGTGAGAATTCTAGGGAGAGACTTTTTTGTACTTTTTCTTTATTCGAATGGTACTTTTTGTAATTTCTTCATCAATGAACCTAGAAACATGAAATAAAGCTTATATGGACCCGAGTGAGTGGGAATCCACAAGTGGCTGCCTTTTGGTACTTTTTCTGTTTTCAATGGTACTTCTTGAATTTTATGTAATAATGGACATTTAAATATGAAATTAAGCGTATATGGTACTAAGTAAGTGAAAAATCAAGGGGATACTTCGTGATACCTTTTCTTTATTATAATGGTACTTTTTTAAATTTCCTAAGTGAATGATAATTCTAGGGGGAGACTTTTTGGTACTTTTTCGTACTTAATTCGAATGGTACTTTTTGTATTTTCTTCACCAATGAACATGATATAACGCTTATATAGACCTAAGCGAAAGAAAATCTACAAGTGGGGACATTATGGTACTTTTTCTTTATTCTAATGGTACTTTTTAAATTTTCTATAATAATGGACCTAGAAACATAAAATTAAACATATATGGTCATAAGGGAGAATTTAAGGGGGAGTCTTTATGGTACTTTTTCTATATTCGAATAGTATCACCAATGAACTTAGAATTGTAAAATAATGCTTATAAGATCCCGACCGATTGGGAATCCACAAGTATGAAGGTAATTTTTGAATTTTCTCTAATAATGGATTTAGAAATACCAAATTAACTGCATATTGTTCTAAGTGAGTGAAAATTAAAAGAGAATACTTAATACTTTCTCTTCATTCTAATGGTACTGTTTAAATTTTCTATAATAAATCTAGAAACATGAACATAATATTATATGGACTTGAGCGAGTAGGCTTTTATAACTGGGAACATTATGGCGCTTTTTCATTATTCTAATGGTATATTTTGAATTTTCTATAATAATGGACCTAGAAATATAAAATATATGCTCTTCAGTGAGTAAAAATTAAATTGGAGACATTATGGTACATTTTCTTTGTTGTAATAGTACTTTTTAAATACATTTATAGTAGAGTTTCCAAAAAGAATTTCAAAACAGTGTTTAAATAACTAGACTACAAGTAGCAGTAGCATCGAAAAACACAAGTAGTCTAGTTAAAAAATTAATAAAAACTCGGAGTCAATCAATTACTACTACTACTGCTACCTTCACATTTTAGTAGCAGTAGTTGTAGTAGTAGCAATAAAAGAAAAATTTAAAAGTAGCAGATCAGTTTGTTTTCTATTGCTACCTTAAAAAAAGAAACACTTTTAATGTAGCAGAGTCATTTGTTTTCTATTACTTCTGCTACTTTTAAAATTTAGTAGCAATAAAAGTAGCAGTTAGGTAGCAGATGACGTAGTAGTAGAAGTAGCAGCTAAGTAGTAGTTGAAGTAGCAGTTAAGTAGCAGTTGAGGTAGCAATAGAAGTAGTCAAAAATAAAAATCTTCAGTCAAAAATGTATATTGTGTGTTGTTGTTGTGAATGTTTATTGGTGTAAGATGTTCGTATTGTAAACAAAAGTTCTTAATTTTTGTTTGTATTAACATAGTTACCATATTTTTACATAAACATTGTTGCAAAGCGTTGCCGTATTATTTACTTGAAATAATAATGGTTTTAACGTTCTTTCATCTCAGTATATATAACAAAATGAATGTATGTCTATTTATTTGTTTGTATATTTGTTTGTTTGTGCTAAATAATATATTTAACAAAGAAAATGTTTTTAAAACTTCAATATTAAATTAAAAGCAAATCTTAAAAAAGTAGTAGTTAATAAAAAAAAGGAATGAGATCAATTCAAAGATAAATATTAAACAATTTTTAAAAAAGTTTTTTTTCTCAAACCTACTAATAACAATAAAATCAAATTTTATTGGATTTTGTTAATTTAGTTTTTCTTTTAAGAAATTAAATTTACACAACAAAAAGTTAGCCCTGAAGAGAAAAAATACCCACAAAAATTAATTCTATCATTTAATAAATTTTTTCATTGTTAAATGTACGAAAATTCATTTATAATTATGTAGAACATTAATATTTCCCCTGCAAATAATATGGCAACGTAAGAAATAACTTGTTTGTGTGAATGGTAACTTTGTACACACAGAAAATACGATCTTTCTGTTAGCAACACGAACATCTGAGACGAATAAAAACGAATTATTTCTTCAAACACTCTCAAAACAAAAACAACACACAATGTTTATTTTTGACATTTTTGGTGTTATGGCTGAAGATTCTCTTTTTTGACTACTTCTATTGCTACCTCAACTGCTACTTCAACTGCTACTTCTTCTACTACGTCAACTGCTACCTTATTGCTACCTTACTGCTACTTCTAAATAATAAAAATTAAAACTCGATGTAAAGCAGTAGTAATGATTTTTTGTATTTTTATGCTACTACTCTATTTACAATTCATGTTTTATTACTACTGCTCTGTTTAGAGTTTTATTTTTTGAAGGTAGCAGTAGTTATAGAAAAAACAAGAAAACGAAAAAAGACAAATGCTATTGCTACCGCTATAGAAAATTTTCTGAAGCAGTAGTTGTAGCAATAGTTAAAAATTTTTAGTTATAGTAGCTTTTTAAACACTGTTTCAAAACCGTGGTTTCGGTTTTAAAAAATTTAAAACCGATGGGTTTCGGTTCGGTTTTTTGATAATTTATTAAATATTAAGTGTTATAGAAACAAATTCAGTTGATAATATAGGAAATGCTATACAAATTTTAAATTCAGACTTAACGCGTGTTCAAGAGGATAAAGGAAAATTTGTACTTTTTCTTTTAATGGTACTTTTTTAATATAATTAATTAGTTAGCTTAAATACAATATGGTAGGCTAATATACTTCTCACTAAAGAAATATGCAAGAATAGGGTGCTCAATTTTATTATGATACCAAAAATTGTGAAGTAAACCAAACTAAGAAGTATTTTTTCGGTCTCCAAATAGTACTTTTTGAATTTTCTAATATATTGAACTTAGAATAAGGAAATTACTTTGATTTAAAACTTGACGGTGGTTCAAATGTGGAAAATTGGTACTTTTTCCTCTAATGATACTTTTTATTATATTAAATTATTTTACTGATATGCTTCTGAGTAAAGAAAGAAAGTCACTAAGCCATCTATATGTCATTGAGGTTACAAAAATAATTTGTATTTTTTCGTTCTTCGAATGGTATATGATCCTGACCGAATAAGAATCTAAAAAAGGGACTCACAGGTACTTTTTTCCAACTAACAATATTTTTTGACTATTATTCGGAATGAGTTAGAATTCATAAAAGGTGATGTGAGGGCATATAAAATGTGGGTCTAAATGGTACTTTTTAATTATAATAATACGTTTCGAACGTGCTAGAAGCCTCAATACAATGATTCAATAAACATGAATCTAGAGGCATGTTATCCTGAATTAGCTTTAATTCACAAAGGGGACTTAGTAGTACTATTTCTTTCATCCAATTGGGGTGGCGAAGCGCACCGGGTTTAGTGCTAGTTACTTATATATATCATGAACTTTTAAATGGTTATAGAATGCAAACTTTGTTGGAAATGGTAATAATCGGTAGTATATCAATTATAAATTGTTAAAATAAGATACAATTTTTAAACATTTCAAATAAAATATGTTTTGCGTAAAATAATATCGAATAAAAAACGAATACGTTGTCCAATTCCGTATAATTAGCGCAGTTTGAACTAACAACCAATACTGAAGCGCTAAGTCCGAATAAGAAACACTGAATAAGGATGTTCTAATTCCATCCTTCTATATTTAGGTGGAGGGTATATAAGATTCGGCATATCCGAACATAGCTCTCTTACTTGTTATATTATTTAATTTACAATAATCACATAATATGTTTTAGTGGATAAACGAATTTTGTTGTGTTTTAACATAAATTATCTGTAACGAAGAGCAAAAAGTAACGTATTTTTACATAAAAGGAAAATTGTTTCATCATTATTCTACTTATAATATACATACGTTTGTTCATATAACTAGAACATATTATTTATTCAAGAATTCTTAAAAATTTAAGAAAGATGAATTAACCCCTCGTGCTCTTTTCTTCGCAGGTGCACGATCATTGATTGGAACGAATTTATGTTAAAAGTCGACTGACTGTATTTCTCAGCACACATGCTTCGTTTAATGATAAATTGAATTTTTGTTCGAATAAACACTTGTCGCAATATTTTTTTTTTGTTTAACAACTGCCAAACAGGTAGACAGGTACTAAAGGAAAGACGGAAGGAAACCTGTTATTTTAAGATGATCATGCATTTACACAAATACTTTAATTATCATGATTGTAACATTGAAAAGGGGACAAACAATATAATTTAAGATGAAAAAACCGTTACAAAATACTATTTCAATACTTGCATGTAAATGTATAGGTATATTAATATTTTTACTTTTAATTTCGCTGTTAGTAAAAATAAACAAATTAATTGAAACAAGTAAGAAAGTAAAGTAAGAAAAGTAAGAAAAGCTGAAACGGGAAAAAGTTATGATGTAAACATAATTTTGTTATAGGGACCAAACGAAAAATGTCAATTAAAAATGGAATAAAAAATGGACTTCTGAATTCGATAATATTTCGTATACACGTTTTCCATGGCCACACAAAATTTAATGTTCTCCAGCATTCGCTTTAGTATGGTTTTAAGAAAAAAGGCAAGATGATCTTCCCTTTAGCTTATCGGTCACTTTTAGCTTAAAGTAAACTTTAGACATATTTTATAATTGTTGATCTCATATTAAAGCTAATAAAACATGGAATTTAAAATATATTTTTAGGAAATCCGTTTCTCATCCAAATAGGATATAACATAATACAAGACAATAAGAAAAAACATGTGAGGTTTTCACCAGACTCGTCGTGCGAGGTAGTCTGACTGTTCTATCAACCTCAGTAGCATTTACGACTACCAAACCCGTGGTGTCCATCTGATCTAACAGTAACTCCAGTGGCACTCAGACCTGTGGGCTCCACCTGAGTACTCACGCTACCCTTGGATATGTTAGCAACTTCGATCAAGGGCAATTAATACCTATGCCGCTCCTCTGCAGTCAGACGCAGACCAGGGGGCTAATTACCGCAGTCGAACACGATCGAATACTTATTCGAACGTTCGAGTTTTTTTATATTTGGGATTCTCTTATTCGATATCGAATAAAATGTATAGAAAATTATAATGATTGAACTCGATAACGAACGAGTTTTTACTCGAACGTTTATAAGCGTTCGAAATTTATTTCGATTACGAGTGCGAGAATTTGTCCCCAGGATCTAAAAAAACCAACAGCTGATCTCATGAAAAAAACCATAATTTTTCGCAAATATAAACAGAGTACTAGGCTTATAAGTCAATAACATTCTATATTTAAAATAAAATAAAAGATTCTTACGAAAACAAAAAAACAAAAAAAAACTTTCTTAAATTGTGAATGCATTCAGTTGTTTGTTCATTCATTTAATCCGCCTCTATAATTATAGTTTAATTTTCTTTTATATTCATACGATTTGCAACTATTTGCTTAATAACTGCAGTATAAGTATGTACACACATGCATATGTATGGGTGTGTGTATGTAAGTATTTATTAAAAAACCAATAACCCCCTCACTTTGAATTTAATACCCCTTTCTAACAACCGCCTAGAGGTGTGAGGATGGCGACAGGCGTTGATTATAATACGAATACATTTTAACTTAAAATGTTAAGTTTTAGTAAGTTATTTGCAGAGCTTTAAATAAGTTAATTATTATAAGGTAATATTTTTAAATGGTTTTATTTTATAGAAAATACTGGGAAAGAGGTTTCAAAACCTGAATTATACAAATATTTTATTTTATAATATTAATTAAGATCTGAATGAATCTAAAATCAGCAAAGAAAACTTTTGTTAAAAACCTGATAACATTTGATTAAAGCTTATTCGACTTTAAAAGTACTTATTATATCACTCAGTGTCTTTATACACGTTTTTCAATTCGCAGAAATGCACACACACTTCATAATGTACAAACTTAAATGTACAAGGCAGTTGATGTTAACTCTAAAACCGCCTATGATCAACTCACTTACTACTGCAACCTCTGCCACTATTTATACGCGCGCCATCTATCGTGAATCTTCTACAATGCTCTAGAGCTTTCGATGTCAAGCAGCTTAAACATTTAGTGTTGCCATACTTATAAACAATGGTAATAACCTCATGCTATCAACATTATTGATAAGTAGAAGCTTCTTCTGATGGACGCGTTTATAAACATGATGAATGCTGCAGGCAGTCATTACAGACCGTTAAATTCAAATCGCTATTGAAAATTCGTAACAATAGTACTTTGAAATTGATTTTAAAATTGATTATTCTATTAAAAAAAAAAATACATGTTTTGCCTTTTAAATAAAGTAGATATTTAAGTTTCAAAAAACCTACATTTTTAAACAAATTTTAATTTTCTTCACGCTCTAAGTTAATTGCGAGGCGTTAAAATATTTTATTTTAGTAAAAAAACATACGAAAGTAGCTTTCCAAAACACATAAATAAAAATCGATTAAAAAATTAATGAGTTATGCTAATTTTTGTGATAAAATGTTTTTAATTTTTTTCGGTTTTTTTTTTCAAACAAATGATTTTGTTTTAGTTGGGGAGCATCCTGATTTTAATCTACCACATCTCAACGTTTTTCCAACATATTTGTTCAAATCTTGTTCGGTATAAAACGTAAAACTCATATATTTCGAATAACAGAAACAATTTAAAAATAAGTTTCAAAATAAAATAAATTTATGACGTTTTTAAGTTGTAACTTTAAGAATACCGTTATTTCACTAAAACAAAGTGATCGAGAAAAATTAAAAGTATTTCCGAACTCTATTGTATCACTCAAAGAAGTTCTTTGGAATATGGTAACTTTAGTAACCAAGGATTATTTACAATATACCAAAATACGAGTAGTAAGTAGTATCTCTGGCTAATTGATGAGAATGCAATTCCGAACGATTCTATTTACCAACAACTTCATGTCGACATTATTTTGATCACACTCGGCATGTATTTTAAATAAAACTCTTTAGATTCTCTGACTTTTTTTGTAAAAATAGTTATTGTTTTTTTTTTTTTTTTTTTTTTTGTTGTTATAGTTAGAATTCATAGTTGTTAAAAAAATAGTTTTCGTGTACGGATTGAAGTAATTGTTTACATGCACACTTCCTTAATTATTCACCAACTAAGTGGTCATGGGCGCCAACAACTACATACAAATCAAAAATTCATGTTCATTTTCTAAATGGCTTTATATGAAAAAAAATCAATATTTTTCCATAAATATTTTAAATAAATACTTCTTCTGTATATAAAAATAAGTAAATATGTAAATGTATGTATGTTATAATAAGTAAATATGTATGGAAATGTAAAAGACAGAAATACTTTTTACCAAACTCTAATAACATTTTTTGTAGTTAAGTAGGAACAAATATGTAAGAATCAGTGATGGCAGTGCTCGAGTATTTTTTAGGGTATCAAGAGTATCCTCGAAAAAATGTTAGAAGAAATTCAAAACTATTAAAAACTCAACACTGTCTTTCACGAAATCACTGAAGATTATGAATAAAAAAGCCTCTGTTATTTTCAAAATTTTAAGAGCCGTTAAAATATTCGCAATTTATAGAGTAACCAAATAAAAAAATTAAGTATTAACGAACAATGAAAAGTAGCTGAAATTGTCAGCACTAGTAAGTATATATGTTTATTTAAGGATAGAAATTATCAACATTTTGATTATTTTTTTTTTTCTATTAAAATGTACATTTACATAAATACATACATACATAGGACATGCATTATATACTTTGAGTATAATTCGTCAAATTATTATTCCCATGAATTGTAATTACCAGCTGGTCTGGTCATTAGATGAATGAATGATTTCAGGATAACCGAAATGCGAGTGGGAGTTTGTGTTTGTGTTGAAACAACTCACACAACTTTGAATAATTATATTCAATCGTATGTATATGTTTACCTAAACTTATAAAAAAAAACCTTACTCCTTCACATGGTGTTATTCAGTTGCGTTAATGTTTCAGTAAATGCTAATGTTTTAGACATTTCCCATACTCTGCTGTAAAATCATTAGACCGTATAGTTTGTCAGGTTGTACCCGTAAATCTATGAATATTAACTAACTACTATGCATGTATAATACGCATACAACTATTTAACTACCCCCTGTAAAGTTTATTTATAAAAAACTATAGAAAAAATTAAACAAAAAGATCAAATCGATCATTATTATAATCGCATAGAAACGCGACATACTAGCTTCACATTTGACACCAAGGACACAATTATTATGCCTTTTTCTTACATTAGTCAAATTGTACGTGGGTGGTTAGAAAAGTAATCGAAATGAAATATAAATAAGTAAGACTTTTTCATGCTTTTTTTATATGCCGGCCTAAATTATCTGTTTTAGTTTAGTGTTCAATCCAACTCTATAAATAGTAAGAGGATACAAAAACATCTTTAAGAATTTCATAATTAGATGTTACAAGTTTAACCGGTTAACCGGCATTGAATTTATTTTAGAAGTTTTAACATTATATTTTTATATGTAGAAAACATAAAAAACAAAAAAAAAAAAAATATCACTACTTAGTAGTCACGATGATTAAATATATTTACTAAATATAAATATTAAATTTTAGAAATGATTAATAAAATAAAATTTAATCAAGTCAAATATATGGAAGCAAAATATTGATTTATACTCGTAAGTATGTTCATCAAATTCAATTTAATGTTTGGTAAAATCATCTTGAATTATACGGAATTTCTATATATTACAGCCCGAATAATTTTTGGTAGTTTCATTATGTGTAATTCATTCGTCCTTTACTATTTACAATTATTGTAATGCTTAAAAATTTATATCGAAAGAGCATTTTGCATTAGCAGTTTAGATTTTAAATCTGACTAAATGTTTGATATAACGTGTATAATAATGAATATTATTACATTTTTATCTTTAAAAAACGGGGTTTATTTCCTTTAAATAAACCGGATACTTTTGATTGCAAATAGTGATTTGAATTTAACGGTCCGCCACGACTGCCTGCAACATTCTTAATGTTCATAAACACGTCCATCAGTAGAAGCTTCTACTTATCAACAATGTTGATAGCATGCGGTTATTAGCATTGTTTGTAAGTATGGCAACACTGCTGCTGGCAATGACATCGAAGGCTCTGGAATTCGAACATTCGAGTTTTGTCCGTTAAGAGCTTGTAGAAGATTCCCGAGAGATGGCAGTGCGTGTATAAATAGTGACAGAGGCTGCAGTCGTGAGTTGAGTTGATCATTGGCGGTGTTAGAGTTAACATCAACTGCCTTGTACGTGTATACTTGTACGTTATAAAGTATGTGTGTGCATTTCTGCGATTAATAAACGTGTATAAAGACACTGAGTGACTATTTAATTATGTTGTTGTTGTACATTCTAAATAAATAAAGAGTTGTTACAATTTTAAACTACTAAAACTACTTTTATTTGCAATCAAAAGAATCCGATTTATTTAAAGGAAATAAACCCTGTTTTTAAAATGAAAAACGTAACAATATTAAACGACGGTACAAAACACATGTACGTCGGGTCAAAAACATGCTATATTTTAAATTACAACTTTGCCAAAATTTTATTTAATACAAAATTTCAATTAAAATTCACTGGGCAACTAAATTGACAAAAACCACTACACAATTTTGATGTACTGTGGTTATTCAAGCCTTTTTTGCTGTTGACCTGTGTAATTTAATGTAAAATTACAAAATATTGCAATATAATACTCCTAAAGTAATATGGTTGGTTTAAATGTTAATAATTTAGTCCGGGTATGGTAAAGGAGTAATATGAATAATTTAAAATACAAAAAAATATCTAAAACTGTTACCCATTTTTGTACCCTTCACATTCGTGCGAAGTGTATATATAAGTTTAACATTCCGTTTGTAATTTCCACAATATAATTTTTCGACCATATATAATATATATATTCTGGATCCTTATAGATAAAGGAGTCGATTAAGCCATGTCCGTCTGTCTGTTGAAATAAATTTTCTGAAGACCCCAGATATTTTCGGGATCCAAATCTTCAATAATTGTATCAGACATGCTTTCGAGAAGTTTCCTATTTAAAATCAGCAAAATCCGTCCATAAATAACGGAGATATGAGCAAAAATCCGAGACAACCTCTGAAAATTTCATCAAAAAAAGACAATTTATTGCATGCTTTGACAAAAAAGCAACAAAACGTATGTTTGGATGTGTGTTGGTTTCATTGCTTTGCGTATTTTGTTTTTTTTTTTTCGTTTCATTTGGCGTTGTTGTTTTTATACCTTTCACCTTCGTGAGAAGGGTATATATAAGATTTCGTTTGTAACTTCTACAATATAATCTGTTCGTCAGCATTTAAATGTAAAAGTTTTCTTGATATATTTAGGATGTTATACTCTGAAAGTGGGCAATTAATGCATCCACAACAAAGGTGAAGGGTATATAAGATTCGGCATAGCCGAATATACTTGTTTATTCTCAGGTATGGGATTTTGGAACTCTTAGCCTAAATTAAAATTTTTGATAAAAAATATGTTAAATTAGGAAAGACCTAGGGAAACACATATTAGCATATATTAGGCGTTTTCGGTTTAAAGCTATCCTTTAAAAAATATAAGAGCTTTATAAGTCCCCTAAGAAAGTTTTTTCCTACGAAGCAAAAAGTCATAGCAGTCTTTCGCCCAAAAAAATTCGAAAACTCAAGATTTTCTCAATTTTAAAATTCAAATTCGATTGTTGTTGGACTCGTAAAAGATATTGCATCATATGCATTTCTTATTTAAAACTTAATGAAATGATATTATAAAAAAAAACTTAAGAATAAACTAAAATCTTTAGGAAAACCACCAAAAATTTCCAAGCGTTTAAAACATTGCATATCTGAGGTGCCCTATGTTGAATCCACGCCGTTTCTGAGGTATATTTGGTGTCCATCCTCAAAAACTATACTCGAATGCTCGAACTGATTAAAATTTAACAAAAAATAAAAATATGTGCTTCTCAAAATTAAATCCTTTTCCGCGTCTCTATAATTTTTCAAGTAAAAATATTGACTCTTTACATTGTTTGTCATATATTGTATTTAAATATAAATGAAGAGAATAATGATTATGTTTTTTCTTATGTTGCATGTCTGATAAACAAAACTGCATATAATTTTGTTCTAACACCCACCTTAAAGTATACTAATCTGCTCGGGATCTGAGTCGTTTAAGCGATGTCCGTCAGTCCGTCAATGTAAACTTTATAATAAAAACTACAGGTCGCAATTTCAAAGACAATTAAAAAAAATTTAGCACAAACTATTTCATTGCCCTAAGGACAAAGTCTACTGAATTTGGTTAGAATCGGTCCATTATTTATTCTAGACCCCATACAAAAGTCCTATCTGAAAATAACTAAGCTTTCATAAATATCTTAATTATAAACATTCTAAACCAAATTTAGCACAAACAAGTTTTATATAAGCTGAACTGATTGGTACTAAATTTGATAATACTAGTTTTTCCATAGCTCCCATATAAGCACCATTCTAGAAAATTTCATTATTCTGCATAAATCTCTGAAATATGTTAGTATCTAAACAAAATCCAACAAAAATTAATTTCATATATACGCAAATCATATCACCAAATTTTGTGACGATCGGTACATAATTAGTCATAGCTTCCATATAAGGCCCACTTCCGAAAATCACTTTATCGAGCATAAATATCTTAAATGTTGGTATTCAAATAAGATAAAATACAAATAAGTTTCATATCAAAAGAAAACTGTTTAAAATCATATACTCGCTGTAGGGTGTCATATGGCCTGGCTTGCGCGACTATACCTTCTTACATGTTTTTATTTTAGAGGTATTTTAATTAAACTCTAGAAAATATGAACTATTTTATCAGGTAAAACGAAAATTTTATTAGAATTAACCTACTAAAAATCAACACAATTTTTTTTTTAATTTATGACAATGACTGAATGAAAATAAACTTAGAGTCTAAATTGAAAAAAAAGAGTTAATTTTCCATTCGCTGTATTTTAATTAAAATCGCCGAATATTTATACAACAGATTTCTGAGGATAAACTTTACCAATTTTCGTTAACTTTTCCGTATATATGTATATTTTTATACCCTACACCATGAGGGTATATATAAGTTTGTCGATATAGCCATGTAAGTCTGATTCATACATTAATATATCGGGAATTTTCCGGCTCGGTTCCTATTTAATATTGAGAAAATCGGCCCACAAATGGCTGAGATATAAGGAAAAAACAGGGACAACCTCTATTTTTGATCTATATCTCGATTACTAAGTCATAAATATAGACAATATGGATATCTAATGATAGATATTTCAAAGTCCATTGCAACGATGTACCTATATAAGGCTATAGTAAGTTGGATCCATAAATTTGACTAGAGGAAAAGATATACATAGTATATATCAACGTGTAGGAAATTATGTTCTCTTTTCAAAAATGTATAAAGTTTTTAAGAATTAAAAAAAAATATAGAAGACTTTTGGGACATACAAAACAGGTCTTAATTTTTTGAAAGCAGCTTACATAAAAATTAGGTCTACTTCGAAAGGCTCTGGACTACTCAATAATATGAATTTTGATATTTTATAAGACTTCCCGTAATGTTATCTTTCAAATAAATATAAACAAACTAATTATATTTGTCTTATTTTCTGTATAATTTAAAATTAATGTAAGTACTTTCTTTTGACTCAGTAAAGGTTTTTAAAAATTTTTTCTTGCTATTATTAGTAGATTTGTTATTAATTAAAAAAATATATTTCAAGAAAATCGGGAAAGCATTGGATCCGTTATTAGTATATTCGTCGAGTATATTCCATATATATAAGAATCTTTCAAATCGGTACGCAAATAAAAATTTGTCATCATTTTTAATTTTGGATAAACCCGAGGTTCCCTACTTTGGGGCATTGTGGCTCGGAACTCCCTTGGTGTTATAAGTCCAAATTCAAAACTTAAACTAATGAACACTTCCTCTATAACCTTGGGAAATTTTCCATTTTTTTTTAATTTCCCCCACTGTGTAATGTCATAAATTTTTTCACTAATAAATAAAAAAAAAAATTAAAGAAAAATTTTTAAAAAAAAATTAAAAAATAATTTTGAAAAAAATTTAAATGTTGACTTAAGTCTATCAAATTATTTTTTTAATCCGTTAAATCAATTTTTAACTCAATTGAACGGACAAAATAAGTTTGATTTAAATTCGTCTAAAAAACATACCTTTCAGAATAGGTTTACTTTGACGTTAGTCAGGTGTGTTTCCAGGTCAAACATTTGTTGAGAATTTTTTTTTCATTCAGTCATTGTTTTGTTAAAATATCACGACATTAAAAATATTTAGTTTGTTGACCAAAATATTATTCTACATCGGGGCCTTTTCGAAAGTCAAAAATTGTTTATTCTGGTATCCCCAAAAAATAGAATTTAGAGTTACATGTTTCATTTTTAATGCCCGTAATTTCAATATATACCCGTAGGTATAGGTTAGAAATTAATGTCAAATTATAGGGGAGCCACACGGCATGTATTTCATATGTATTGGGAGATGTATTCGATACATATGGAATTCCATGTGTGTGTCAAAATTCACGATTCATAATTTCCACGTTCCAACGTACATATGTAATTGCATGTAACATACCCTATTTGTTTATATTTTTGTTGTTTTTAACTATATATTTAAATATATTTAATACAATGTAACATATTTTGTTATGATTTTTCTCTACTCTTTTTTGTCTTGTGTTTTTTATTTTGCACTAACACAGTGTTGTATTTCAAAATACACACAGTTAAACACACGAAAATAGAACATGCTCTAATTGCCAAAAATGACATAAGACATACACAAAGTTTCATATGGATCACATGTGGAAAAAAGTCCCAATACATGTCACAAAACACATGCAATACATACCGTGTGACCCCCCTATTACCATATAAGAAAATTTATACGCTGGCTATTAAAGTTACAGGCATAAGTAATTTCAAAACTATTTTCCAAAATTATAAATGTGCCTACATATTTTTCGTTTGTATACGATTAAATACATACATACATAAGCTAAAACCTTAATGTTTCTGAAATTTTACTCCTTTGCCACATATTTTCCTTTGTACAC
Organism: Calliphora vomitoria; assembly: GCA_942486065.2. NCBI lineage: Eukaryota > Metazoa > Arthropoda > Insecta > Diptera > Calliphoridae > Calliphora > Calliphora vomitoria. The sequence goes on from OW818031.2 coordinate 93,435,823, forward strand.
TCGTGTTCCTTTATTCTTGCGGCAAATGAGTGACTTTGAAAATGTAGTAAAAAAAAGTAACACGTAACCTGCATGAATTTCCATATTGCGTGTAAAAATATCAAATAAGTAGTTTATTATTTATCCTTATTTTATGAACATTTTTTTTTTTGCCTGCGTTGTGCCAGCTTGTGATTTAGAAAATAATGTAAAAAATATTTTTAATTTGCTTAAATTCTATATGTATGTATAATAATGAACATATGTATTAATATTCTTAGATAGACTTTACGACGAAAGATTGTTTGTCACCAATGGGGCAATGATTTTAAATTATGAATAATAAAAATTGTATATAATAAGAAATAAAGTTAGTCATCTTCTTACTTTGTAATTAGTAAGTATTTATTAAACAGAATGAATAATTGTTTTAGCTATATGCCTTCACAAAAACTACACACGAATTGCCTTTTATCCCATATACAAATTGGTGGAAACAGAGGAAATATCTTAACCAACAATATATTCAATTTAAAATTTTTAATCGATAATTTATGATCGTTTACATAATCTGTTGAAATTCCATAATCGTACAAAGACCGTTACAATTTTATAGCAAAAACAATTTTAGCTTAAGGGAACATTGCCCATATGTTTACATTGAATAAAAATTTACAAGCAATCACAAAAATGCTTCTCCTGTAAAGTTGTTTTTTACATCGACTGCAAAATTATGAAAAATTCTTTCAAATATGCAGTATCAAATAAAATATGACAAAATATGAATTATTAGTATTATATGCAAAAATATGCTCTGTACGTGATGGATGCGATTTTACAGGAAAATGTGTAATTCATATTGATATTTAATCTACATGGTACATGGTGTTGTACATGCATTTGTATGTATGAATTCAGCTAAAGTTGAAAGCGTTGAATTGTTCATCTCAAACGACTCAACTCTGACATTGATAGCTTAAGTCTGTGTAGACTCATTTGTCGAAATTTACGTACGACTTTAAGAAGAGAAGATAACATAGGTCTTTCTGTAAATATTTGCTTTTACACCAACCCTATGAAGTAAATTTACAACAGCTGTACCTAATCTAATAAGACTTGCCTGTTTTTTGAAAAGCTGTCAAATTTTCATCTGCATTTTTCTCAATTTGAAATGGTTTCAATACAAATTACGTTTCTACAACAAATTTTGAGAGAGGACAATGTAATCTTACATTTAAGGAAATTGAGAGAAAATTGGAACGAAAATTTGACAATGAAATTTTTCCAAAACCAAGGAAGTCGTATTAGAAGCAAAAATTAACTTTTAGTTCATAGAATCCAATTCTATACTCCGTTTTAAAATACCAGGTCAAAATCAGTAGATATTGCAGTTTGAAGTTTGTATTGTCTGTTGATATTTTTGATTATACAGTGGTGGACTTAAGTATAGTCACAAAAGCCATTTTGTATTTAAAGATTGTATTAAAAGCAGAATAATATTTTTTGCATTGAAACTACTATTAATCTATTAAAGATTGCTGCATATTTTAAGATACTTGCAGTTTTATTTATGTAGAAAGATGAGTTAGTCCGATGTCAGATAAAAAGTACAAAAAGTTCTAAAATACGATGGACAAAAGTATAGGCACACTTCGTAAGGCATCCTCCAGTTATTAAAATTTTAATAATCTAGCTACAATTTTACATTCGACATATGCTCTTATGATCATATACTTAAGTCCGTCACTGTATATTAAGAAAAATAATTCGAAAACTCTTTGAAATTATCAATCAAACAAATTTGTTTTTAAACCTATACTCTTCGGAATTCGATAATACATATTTGTTATATGGGCAATTCCACTAGAATGACTACCACGACTGAAAAATCAAAATCCCTTGAAAATTTTTTTTAAGATGATTTGAATAGAAGAAAATACTAAAATGTTACTATGTGAAAGTATTTAGAGCTTATTACAACATTTTAAGTGCAAAAATAATAGTTTAAACTAACTATATTTAATTTTTTAATTTAATTGATATGTTTTAGGCTAAGATTGCTATGAAAACTAAGCTCCCAATTAGCATGTAGTATGAAATGAATTTGACGCTGATTGTTTTTTGCTATTATGAAATTGTTTATTAGAACCGAATATATATTTTCTATTTATTTGTTTAGTTTTTGTACTCATATATTTACAGAATTTATATTGTTCTACTATAAGAAGAAAATCTGTCACGTACGATATTAAATTTTATTTATTATAAAATCATCCAAAGATTGTTTTTATTTAAATATGACGGATTGTAAAGGAAAAATATTTGGTTTATTGTAAGAAATTAAAAGAAAACATAACGCCTCTCACGATTCGCAAATTATCGCATATTTCTACATGTACCTCAAAATGACTTCCGTTTTATGTCACGAACGATATACACTTATTTCGCTGAATGGAACATAAAGACCAAATTATTTTTCAGATACTCTTATTTTTGCAAGATCTATTCCACTCTATAGGCGTACAAATGTCACGTACGATGATATGGAATTGCCCATATGTATTTTCCAAGGTCATACAAAATTAAAAGTTCTCCAAAATTTCGAAATTCGCATTAGTTTGGTTCAAAGTTCATATTTTTTAATAGATGCGTGCAAAAAACCTAAAGAAAATCTGTTAATAACTTTAGAACTGTTAGTCAGATATTATCATTTTTCATAAAAACAGGATATGACATAGAAAATTGTCCTTGCACAAAGGAAACATCAGAATGGGACCATGGGGTTCTCGAGATAATTGAAATTTGAATATATATTTGGAAAAAACTATTTACGTTTTTGTACTAATTGTTAAGGACTGAGATCGTAAAATTCTTAACACACGTTTTTCATTAAAACTTTCATCCCAAGTATTATTTGATTTTTTTTTCAAGTTACCTTTGTAAAGCATGTCAGATATTATGTTTAATGTAAATTATGTTCATTTGTTGTTAATCTGATTAAAATGAGTGACCAGAAAAAAGTGCGTACTAAAATAATTAAATATTTTCAACAAAACCCAACCAAACAATCAGAGGTCTGCCGTCAAACTGTTTCCAATGTTATTAAACAGTATCGAGAGAACTTGTCCGTTGATATAAAACCTGGTTCAGGTAGAAGGAATGGTCCACATGATGTTTCTAAAGCCAAAAAAATAGAAAGCATTTTCAAAAGAGTTCCCAACGCATCCGATAGGAAAGCAGTCCGGTTAGGTCAGTACTCGGACTATTTGGTACGAAAAGTTAAAGCCAATGCAGGTTTAAAAGCATACAAGGCTCAAAAAGTTCCTAACAGGAACTCTGCTAAAAATTTAGAGGCCGGTATATAAAAAATATACCTGCTACATAATGGATGACGAAATGTACGTATGGAAAATTTTCAGCTTCTGAGTCAATTTTTTTATGTTGCAGTTGCTCGAGAGAATGTTGAAGAAAAGTTTAGGACCCAAAAGCAGACAAAATTTCCCAAAAAGTTCTTGGTATGGCAAGCAATATACAGTTGCGGCAAAAAAGCCAAACATTTTTTACAAAGGGCTCTATAAATACCGAAATTTACATCAAGGAATGTTTACAAAAAAGGATGTTTCCATTCATAAGACCTCTTAATGTGTCCACTTATTTTTGGCCTGATTTGGAATCTTTTACTATGGTAAGAAAGGTCTTGAGTGGTACAAGAACAACAATGTGGTATTTGTATCAAGAGAGGCAATTCCTCCAAACTGCCTGGAGATGAGTCCAGTGGATAGATATTGGGATCTTGTTAAAAGAGAATTGAAGAGCACAAAAAAGGTGTCCAAAAGTGTGGTAGATTTTAAACGGAGATGGACAACCTGTTCGAACAAGGTGACATAAAGCACTACAAAAACCATAATGGAAGGGTTTTCGAAAAAGGTTCAAAATTTCATCATTAGTGATTAGAACTATAAAAATACATTTTTTTTTTGTAAATTGCAGAGTTGGGGGTAGTGCACTAATTTTTAACTATCACTAATAGTTAGTGGTAGTGTAAAATTATTCACTAATTTTTTTAATGTTTAGTGATGAATTGAAAAATATAAGCCTCACTCAATAATAGTGATAGTGTAGTTAAAAATGTTTAACTAAAAATATTTTGAAAATAGTTAAAATATTTTTTTTGCAGCCTAATGAAATAATTTTTTCTACACTAAAATTTTTAGTTAAAAAAATATTCCTGCACTATTTTATTCAACAAAGAAATGTTTTACTCTATTCATAGTTTAAGTTAATATATTTTAGGAAAAAACGTAAAAGCTGTTTATAAATACACAAATTACAATAAAAAGAGAATCAAGCAATACATAACACAGAAAATAATTAGCTAATATTGGCTTTAAGTAATGACATTTCGCTTTCTTTTTAAAGCATGGGATGTAGTTGATGTATCTTCCAATGCATATGTAGGGTCCTTTATACTGTCATCGCTATCAAAGTCTGTATTTTCCATTTTTAATATATCTTTTAACAAATCAAATCTTGTAATGTCCTATAATTTCTACAAGTCATTATTTTTATTTAGTTTTTGTAAGTCAAAATTATTTTTCATTATATATATATATTTAATATTCTAGTTTAAACTGGAATAACTTCATGGTCACTAATTTTGAATATATTAGTGCAAAGAAAATTATTGAAGCTTTTTTTAGTTATTGTTAATTTTTTTAACTATTTGAGTTTAGTGCTTATTTCTACACTTTCACTCAATTGATTTATAGTTAAAAAAATATCACTATCACTAAAAAAATTTTATGATAAAAATATAAGCTTCACTACCACTAAAGCTGATAAAAATTAGTTAAAAATATATTTTTTTTAAATAATATTTAGTGCTAGTGAAATGTTGATTGCACTCAACATTTTGTGCACTACCCCCAACTCTGGTAAATTGTAACAATAATTTCAATAAAATAAAAAAAGATTAAAAACTGTAAGTTTAGTGGTTTCATTTTTATTAATATGTATGTTAAGAATTTTTCAATCTTAGTCCTTATATAAACTTTAGAATTTCTTATTTAATTATTTTGTTTTCAGAAACATTAGTTTATACATGGCAAAAATTGGAAATGCGATTCTAGGGCTGCATAAGATAATGATTAATTTTGCAAACTACATAGCATATTTCCTAATAAATTGAATATATAAACTCTACTAGCTTGACCCGGTGCGCTTCGCTACCCCTGTCGTAGTAAAAAAATATGTAAGGATTTTATAAAAAAAAATCGGTTTTTCCCCTGTTTATCTCTTTCTGGTCCAAGTATTGAAAAAAGTTATAACCTATTGACGCTTTCAAGTAAGGATCTATCTACGTTCTTAATTTCAATAAAATCGGTTCAGCCGTTTAGGCGTGATGCTCAAACAAACAAACAAATAAACAAACAAACTTACAAAGACATTTATATATTTATATAGATATAGATTACAATCTTTTGATCTAGTATAATACAGATGCATATAGTTTATCACATTTTAATATTATTTGTTTCATTCATTATTATTTCACATCACTTATACTAAAAACCATAACATATTTATCTTTAAATTACGATTCATTTTAAAATAATAACGTAAAAAAAATTAAGAAAATGTGGAACTATTTATTTTTTCCATTATTTTCAACTACTTCTGGCTATGATTGGCTCGAAGTAATAAAAATACAAATTCTACATAATAAATCTTTTTTTATAAACAATTTTCTCTACGAAGCTCAAACAATGCACAATGGGGTCGATAGTAAAAAAGTGGTAATAAATCTGGACTACTAAACTACTTGTACTCATAAAAAAAATGCAGTACACAATAAAAGTTTAAAGTTACTACACTCTGGATTACTTAGAGACACTTGAGGGATAATTGTCTGCACGCTAGATTACATGGTATGTAAAAAGTAACCAAATTGACTTCTCTCTGGCCTACAAAGATCACATAAGGGATATAAATGCTGGGTTTTTAGCTTGAATGTTACATGTACTCACTGTTCATGCTCATAACTCCTAAAAAACTGAACTGATTTCAATAAAATATATAGATGTGCATAAATACCTGTGAATAAATACCTCTAAAATGGTATATTTTTTGTCCAAATTGAATGTATACTGTAACCGAAAAAGGGTTAGCAAAAAAATCGACCTACAGTATCGGCCATAACTAAAGCACTCCCTCAGTGAATTTTTTCACACTACAAACTTTGGAGGTGTGCTTAGGATCGTTATCCTGTTGGAATCCCCTATAAGTGCCATCTCATCACTGGCGTAAGACAACATTACATCTTTCAATATATCACGGTACATGAACCAATCCATAATCATTACTTTGCCCCCCTCCATGATTAATTGTTCCTTTGCAATACTTAGGATTCAGTCTTTCTCCTTTTCGTCTGTGTAGACGCCTTATTCCATAGGAACTTTTTAATTTGGATTCGTCAGAGAACAGTACTGTCTTCCATTTTTGGACACTCCAGTTTCTTGTTCTTAGCTAATATAAACGGTTTTTTTGCCGGTCGTCGGCTGTATAATCCTGCTTTTACTGCTCTTCTACGGATTGTTCTATCGCTAACTCATAATCCTAAACTTGTTCTTACTTGAATAGCTGATGCTGTAGGATCTTTTTGCATTGCTTCTTTGATCAAGGAATATCGTGTGGTATTACGCGGGCGTCCTCCAGAATGCCCCGGTGAAATACGACCATTCTGCAAAAACTTTGGAAAAAGCTGGACATACCTGATCAGTTATTTGATAAGTCCGCCTTCCAGTATTCAATAACTTTAATTTTAAATTCCTTGCCATCCATAGTTTTTTTCACAATAAACAGTATAAAACTTAAATTATAGAGACTACCCCTTCCTTTATTTTTATCTTCTGGAATTTTTAAATGCATCCGTTGTGAGTTCCGTTAATTGACATTGCAAATATGCAGAAGCATAGACAAATTTTAATACATCTTATAAGGAGGTGCTTTGTTTTATCATTTTAAATTAATTGTTCATAAAATTATCCTTTACTTATGAACATTTACTTATGAACATTAACAATATAATTTAATAAAATATTGTTACGTTTTTACCTTTTAAAAACGTGGGTTTATTTCCTTTAAATAAACCGGATACTTTTGATTGCAAATAAAAAGCAGTTTCGTAGTTTAAAATTGTAACAACTCTTTATGTATTTAGAATGTACACAACAACAGAATTAAATAGTCACTCAGTGTCTTTGTACACGTTTATCAATTCGCAGAAGTGCACACAAACTTTATAATGTACAAACACACATGTACGGGACAGTTAATGTAAACTCTAACAGCTACAATGATCAACTCCAATCACGACTGCCACCTCTGCCACTATTTATACACGCGCCATCTATCGGGAATCTTCTACAATGCTCTTAACGGACACTCTAGTACATTCGAATTCCAGAGCATTCGATGTCATTGGCAGCAGCCCAAACATTCAGCGTTGCCCACTTACAAACAATGCCAACAACCGCATGCCACTGATGGACGTGCCCTCAAACATATGAATGCTGCAGGCAGTCGTTACAGACCGTTAAACTCAAATCGTCATTGCACATTCGTAACAATATATACAAAATACATCCCAAAAACTCTTTTTTTATCCAAAAATTTATGATATGGAAAAATCCATTGAGGGGGCGCTTAAGTTATGGCCGATACTGTATATTTTATAGTAGTTCATATGGTCCACTATGGAATTTATAAAAAAACTCAAACCAAACTCATTAACTTCTTATTAAAACATAAATCCCAATTTTTATTTCAAAATCGTTCACTCCTTAATTTAGTAATTTTTGTATCAAATTTCACTGGCCTATTTAAGGAAATTATTAAAAATCCATGCTACATAATTTTTAAGAAATACATGTCATTCTAAGTGATCGGAGTGGCCCTTATATGTGAGCTATGGTTAATTATGGAGAAAATACTGTAGTACGAAACTGTATTATGGAATTTGATAAGGACCGTTTCACTAATAGCCAGGGCCCACTTCCAAAATCTCTTTAAAATATTGATACTTGTAATAGAAAGTAGATTGTTAAATTTTGTTAGAATCGGTCCATAATTGAGCGATGAGAGTTTCTTTTATTTTCAAAACATTTAATATAAGAATGATGAGATTTAAGTATTTTGCGTCAGAGCTTAATTTATGTATGTATGGTTATTTTAATGTTAGTTCGATTGATTAATTTCACAATAGTTTATTATTTGCATGTGGATACAATAAAAAATCGATTGCTTAATTTACACATACAAAATCATTAGTTGTTATGGTTACACATACTCGTTCATATCTCCAACTTTACAGTGACTCGAACTGAAAATTGTACACTGTAAGATTTGCTTAATACATATAAAATATTCCAGTAAAAGCAAGAAAGAAAGTATAGTTGGGACAAACCTGTTACTGTTAGGGTTAAATAATAATTAAATCGAAAGGTTCCAAATATTAGAGACTCCAAATCTAAAACTCCAAATCTTTTATGTAAGCGTATGCGCTTACATGTTGATGCAAAAATGTAATATTCACTATTAAATGTTTCTAAATTTATTTCGCACATTTTGGAAGAATCAATTTTATTAAATAATATTTTAAAAAATCCACTTAAATTCCTTATGAGTCACTGTACATTATAATAAATATTAACACAATACAGTATTCATATGTACCTACATATGTAGTGAAGTTGCCCAGCAGTTCTGGCTAAATATCCCGAACTAGTGTTTTTATCTATCATTGGGTCACCACTAGGGTTGTCAATTATTCGAGTTTAATTTTGATCCATTTTTTATTATTCCACGATTATTTCAAGGAATAAAAAATAATATTGATATTTATAAATAGCTAGATTGTGTACATTAAAATATGTTTGTTTACTGGAAAGTAAATCGACTACAGAACACCAAAATATGTGAATTCGTTTTAAAAGCCAAAGTTCCGTTCCTGGCCCAAAATAGAACTTTCTTCACGTTAACTTCAGTGAAACGGTTTTCATGTTCTACTTAAGTACGATAATTTTTTAATTTTCTAATCTTAATACAAAATCTAGAAATTCGTTTCTAATAAAATTTCCAAGGATGAATATATTTGTTTACCATTATAAATTATTGTATTTTTGATATCAGTTTAAATATTTTCTTTTAGGTAGAAATCTATATAAACTAATTTTTAAAAATTCATGCATGAAAATAAATTTATTCTATTATTCGACATTTATTGATCGAACATTTTTTACTCTAAACTGAAAAATGTTAATAATTGGAATAAAAATTATTTTTTTTTTCTCGACCATTGAATAACACCTGGTTACACTGGTTACCAAATAAGCTAAGGGACTAGTAAATCCTAAGTGGATGTAAGTTGGCATAATTATGTAATAATAATTTAAATTACAAAGACTCCGCATTACAAAGGGTTACTTAGTGACAATTGTCTCTCCAATAGACTACTTATGGTGGGTAAGATAACTACTTTCTAAAGTAAAGTTTTAAGAGACCACATCCTAGATTACTTAGAAATACTAAAATGATGCATACATGTCAAGTTACCCAAAAACAATTAAATTGGAGTCCGCCATGAAATTAGACATTACTGTCAAATAGGTATACATTGACTATTTTAGTAGTCAATGCAGAACTGCGGGTTAGTGAAGTTGGTATTCTCTCTACCGACACCTGCAACACTCAAACTCATACACTGCTAATGTAAATAAATTTATGAACCTGTACGGGCATAATATGAAAACATATTCAAAATTAATTTGCTATTTTACCTCCAACATACATTTACCCATTAAACATATGTATATGGAAGTATCTATCAATGTAAGTACGAGCAGTTGGTAGTATAAACAGTGTTATTAAACACTAAGTCAGGGGTAAAAGGAATTCGAATTCGAGTAAAATATTTGTTCATTTAATCGTGTCAATTGTGTGTGTTGTTTATTATTTGTGTGTTTTTTTTTTTTCTTAAACAAACCAGGTAGTTGCTTCGATTCCATTTGATTGTATTCGTACTTGTGCTATTTACTTATATTGAGTATTCTCAATGGATGTTTTTCGATCAATGTGTCTGCGTCTTGTCAGCTTTAGTATCTTTGGTTCGTAACAACATATGTTGGGGTCATTAAGGTTAATGCCGCTCGCTGTAGCCTGCACCTTGCATTTGCGGCCAAAACATATGGAATTTTAATTTGTAGGTGTGTTTTTTCGTATTGTTAGAGTCCGTGTTAATCATTAATTTGGGTAAAAAAAAAAATAGGAATTACTCAATAGGATAAACAAATAAATATTGAATTGTTTAAATTGAACGATTTGAAGGCAATCTATAATAAAATTATCCAATAGTGATCGTATTGCAGATAGAAAATGTCATATGTTAAATTTAACACTGAAATTGAAATGATGCCAACTTATAGAACTTAGAACTATCAGCGTATTTTACAAAAACTATTACATATCGAAGTCATTTAAACAAAGAATTGTGTTTACCTAATATGAACGCCAATTCAAATATAACTGTGAAGGTACTAGCAAAAAAATATAAATTTTCTTAAATTTCACGACAATTCTTAAAAGGCTTGAGAAGGTTGTGTTATATTCCTGATGATAAGCCATCAATAATATATAGCTAAAACTCTTGCAAACTGTTAACACTCCGGTAAATATTCCGCCAAGATATATTACGATAATTATTTATCGGCTATAAAAATTAGAGTTTCCAAAAAACCGAAGAATTTCAAAACCGCGGTTTCAGTTTTAAAAAATTGAAAACCGATCGGTTTCGGTTCGGTTTTGTGATAATTTATTAACTATTAAATCAATGCTATAAATACAAATGATATACAAATTTAAAGTTCAAACTTGACGAGTGTTTACGAGGATAAAGAAAATTGGTACTTTTTCTTTTAATTGAACCTTTTTAATATATTAAATTAGTTAAAGTTGGCTAATATGCTTCTCAGTAAAGAAATAATCAAGAATAGGGTGCTCAATTGCATTACGATACCAAAAATGAAGAACTAAACCAAACTATGGAGTACTTTTTCGTTCTTCAAAATTAATTTTCTATAATATTGAACGTAGAATCAGGAAATTACATTGAAATTTCAAACTTGACAGTGGTTTAAGTGAAACATGTTTTCCTGAATTAGTATTAATTTACAAAGGGAGACTTAATAATTTCTATATTCCAATTGAGGTGGCGAAGCGCACCGGTCAGATAGTACTCCATACTTTTATCGGATATTTGAAAATAACTAAGACTTTGTTACAAAAATTTTGGATTATTTAGCCTGCGAAAGGTAGCCTGCTACATCATCTGAAGCAATTATTGTAATACAATTTAAAAAATTTAAACAAATCTTAAGATATTTTTACCGATCTGTTTTTAGAGATATTGGATGAATAATTGGATCAAAAAGTTTGTTTATCATTTCTAGAAAATAGATTAGAAGTGAAAACCGAAGAATAATTGTCGGTTTCGATTTTAGGCCTTGAAAACCGCGGTTTCGGTTTAGGTTAAAACCGAATTGGAAACTCTAATAAAAATGGCCAACATTTAGTACAGATATCAAATTAATGAAAAAAGTCTTGTAAGTTTCAATGAAAATTATCATAACTTTAAGAGAGTGATTATTAAACTAAGATTTCGGGTCACAGGTTTTTTTCTAGGATCTACCGATATATATCAGTGATTTTTAAATTTCGAAACCCAAAATAAATACAAGCCATCTGAATTCAGTGAATTCAATCAGACCATAGTTACCGTTATCATCAAAATGCCGTTACTGAAATAACAGTAACTACCGTTACCACGAAATTACCGTTATCCATACCGAACTAATCCAAAATAGCGTTACCATTTATTATTTTTAAGATCATTTAAATTCAATCGCCTTTCAGGACCGCATGTGTCCAATTTCATGTTTCTAAATTTGTTATAACATTGTATAAAAACCAAAATGTGTCATTAACAAAATAAAAAGTACTAAAAATTCGCCTCCTCATTCAGGATTCAAAAAGTACCATTAAGAAGATGAAAATGACCTCTAAAGTTACCTTTCGTGGATTGAGGATCATTTGTGACTAATTTCATGATCTTAGATTCATTACTATAATATAAAATATTCAAAAAGTAAAATTACAATAAAGAAATAGTGACATTAATTATCCCATTTGAATTTTCATTCACTCCTCCTTAATTAATCCATTTAAAAAATATATTTAAAAAGTACTATTACTTAGTTGGAAAACTGGGTACTTTTATTGTATGTAGATTCAAAATCAGTTAGGATCACATGTGTTCAATTTCCAGATTATGTATATCATTATTATGGAATATTTAAAATATATAATTTGAAGAGCGAAAAAGTTCCATTAGTTCTCCCATTTTTGGTATATTAATACCATTAAGTCCCATTATTACGTTTACTTTATATTAGCAACATAGAGAATATTTTTGAAATATATTAGTTTGCTGTGAGTAAACAAACAAAAGTATGTCGTTGTCACTATGCACAACTAATTTGTCAAAAGTTATCAGTATTTTCTCTGGTATTGCCATATGTTCCAAAAAATTAATTTCATTTCACAAGGATGTTGTGATAATGAACAAATTTAAAGGTCACTTTATTCCTCATTCTAATTAAAGTTACATTTTACTATTACGAACATTAAAGGCTAGTTGTAATAATGGCCCTTAGAAACCTATTCTTAATTTTTACTTTACTCAGAAGCATATCACCCAACTATTATATGTATAAGTTAAGTAAATAAAAAAGTACCATTACAAGAAAAAGTACCAAAATTAATTTGAACACGTGTCAAGTTTAAAATTTTAAAGTACTCCAATTTGCCAAAATGTTTCGTGATAAAACAAATCTGTGATACGTGCCCAAGAAAAAATATGTTTACACGGATTTGGCCAATTTACACCTTCGCACTCGAGTTCCAAATAAAATCATGACAGTTAATTTTTGTCTGTTTAAATTTTTCTCAAAATTGACTGAATAATTCTTAATAAAATGTATTCTTCCTATTTTACCCCTTAAGGATTCGAATTTCCAAAAAGTACAATATCTATATTTGGAATTTCTGGATAAGTAAATTTTTTTTTATATTTTCATTGGTTTAAATGATACATAGGCACAGTGCGGCCAAAAGTCGAAAAAATTAGAAAATTATCAACAAATTGGTATATGGGGGTTTTGGCAGTCGCTGATTACGAATCCGTTTTTAGAATTAGCAAATTCAAAATGACCGACCTATTATGGCGTCATGTCATACGAAAAAACTTATAAGTGAATTTGCTAATTGATTAAAAGTTTTTGTTTTGATTTTATTAGGGTATATAATTGAAAAATTTATTAAAAATAAACAAATTTAAAATATTGGAATGCAATATGGCGATTTTACTTACTAAAAAATCAAAAAAATTATTATTGTATATTTTTTTGAAATTGAAATTGATTTTGAAACTTCAAGTAGGCTTGGCACTTCCCATAAAAATTAAATAGTTATTATGGAATATCTGTTGAACTATAATTGTGAAAGCCACAAAACTTCGCGGAATTTACTTCGGCAACATTACCAAATAAATATATATTTTCCATTATCTTCAGAACTATTATTGTGACAGTCTTCAAAATGAAGTTAAACCATAAATTAGGACGGATTGGAACAGGGGCTGAGTCACCTACATTACAAAATAAACTGTAATTTCTAAACACCTCGAAAAACATACTTTATATATCATTACGATATGGGTAGCGAAATACACCGGGTTTTAGCTAGTATAATATAAAATATCTTCGTCAATTCCTGTTATTTTTGCAGCTTTTAAAAATATTCAACGGGCAGCTGAATTTTATTTGTTACATAATATGTACTTTTACTTACTACCTCCAATATCTTAGAGAGCAGGATCTAGCAAGATAAAAAAGAATTCACTCAATCATATCCATTATGTTTGAAAAAATAAAAAAAAAGTAGTCCTTACATATCTTTTTCTGGCAATTTACTATTTAGAAATTTACATTCATATTTATATTTTACTTATTGTACTTACATTCAGCTGTAGAATACATTTTGTTTCTTTTGATTTGCTTAATTAAAAAAACTTTGACACGTGTTTAACGTGAGCTCCTATTAGTCGATCTTTCCTACGGTAGTGTGCCTTTCGTGTGAAGGCCTCATTCAATCTGAAATTATGAAGGTCATTTGAGGCTATTAATCGATAATCGCGATTAACGGAGCTCCTTTAATCGTGATCGCGATTATAAAAAATTGTGATTAAGTAAAATCCCTATTGCATACAAATATAGATATATTAGACTACCTCGAAAAGAAGTTGTTTGCATTTTCGAGAACTGGAACTTTTTCAGTACACCTCATTTTTTTATTAAAGTTTTATAATAACACTACCATACAAAATAAAATTTTTGAGAAGGACTCTCGTGCAAAACATTTTTTATATAACTTTGGCACAGTTTATTTTTTAAAGTTTTCGAGATATTTTCACTTAAAATAGATTTTCCTTAAGAACTCAGAATTTAACTGAAGTTATGTACTTTGGTGATTAAATAGCCAGCTGCTTTTATTGCAGCTAATATAACGAAGTTATTTTGAGTACTATATAATCTAGAATTTTGCGATTTATATTTTGCATTAAACTTGCTATATTATTAAATATTTAAAAAATAACTGTAATTTTTTACAAAAAACTATTTTGTAAAATAACCCTTTTTGGGTTAGTAGTTTACATTTTGTAACAACTCTTTATTTATTTAAAATGTACAACAACAACAGTTCAAATAGTCACTCAGTGTCTATTTACAATATCAATTCGCAGAAATGCACACACACTTTATAATGTACAAACTTAAATGTACAAGACAGTAGATGTTATCTCTAAAAAAACCTATGATAAACTCACTCACGACTGCAACCTCTGCCACTATTTATACACACGCCATCTTTCGGGAATCTTCTACAATACTCTTAACGGACAAGCTTCTACTGATGGACGTGTTTATAAATATGATGAATGCTGCAGGCAGTCGTTACAGACCGTTAAATTCAAATCGCCATTGCAAATTCGTAACAATATTTATTAATGATTTACCTCCAATATTTACATTTTCAAAATGCCTTCTATTTGCACATGATATGAAATTATTTGCAAAAGTATGTAATGTTAATGATTGTAGTAAACTGCAGTCCAATATAAATTGCTTATCATAGTGGCGTTCTATAAATCTTATAAAAATTAATGTTTTAAAATGTTGTATAATTTCTTATACGCGTAGTTTAAACCCTATTATGTTCAATTACATAATAAATAAGATTGACTTCAAACGTGATGTTCAATTTAAAGACTTGTGATTTGTGAATCATATTGATTACATAACTTCCAGAGCATATTGTATGTTGGGTTTTCTAAGAAGAAATTCAAGGAAGATTTTAGCTTTTACATGATTATGTTGATCTAATGATCCTTCTTATGCATCTAAGAGGAAGTTATTTGGTCTTCAAACATTGCATGATCGCAGATATTTTTGTTGTGTCTTGTTTGTTAATAAAGTTTTGAGTGGTCCAATATTATGTACCGAAATCTGTGAACATTTTTCATTATTTAATCCGCATTATTGAGGACACTTTGCATAGGGCAAATTATCCTTTAAATGAGCCAATTACTAGATGCCTGAAATTATGTTATACTTAGTATTTCTAATATATTAACGGCCTGGTTCACTAAAAGCGAACGAACATTTTCTTTCTTATTTTATATTGAAAACAACAAATAAATTTCAATTTTTTTTATTGTTTTCAATATAAAATAAGAAAGAAAATGTTCGTTCGCATTTAGTGAGCCAGGCCCTAAATTTCTCCTATATTAAATTTTAATATCAACTTGAATTGATTTAAATTAAACATATTTATGTTGTACAATTAATTAATTAAATGTAAGTAATCTGTAAGAATTATCTGTAGATTAAATAATTAATAAAATAGATTAATTATAGTACAAGTTTTTCAAGCAAAAAACTAAGCTTTTGCATATTTTACAAGTTTTTAAAATTTTTTGGCATATTTTGAGCATCGACTATAACTTCTTTATAGAAAATATAGCTTTTGAGTTTTCTACCCACAATCACACTTCGAACATTAGTAGTGGATCTCACAACATATAGCCATGTCCGTCATGTAACAAATAAAGATAATTTAAATTTGGAATGAGGAAAATCAATGTATTGTTCTTTGTAAGACAATGTTTGTTACAAAAAAATGTTTTTTGATTGCTTATTTTAGTTTTTATTTTGTGCATATTTAAATTTGCCCTGTTAATTATAATAGAAGTATGAGTGCTGCTAAGTTTCTAACTGATGTGGTCATTTACATATTTGATCGCACGTAAAAAATTCTATTTTGATTGGTCCAGATTGGAAATCGTTTTAAAACATAGCAATGTTAATTTCGGGAGGGTGTAAATTTTTAACTTATTTTTTCTCTTCCATATAAATTGAAGCACTTTAATGTAAATATATACTAAATATATACATATGTATGTATGTAGAACGCTTGCACACATAAAGCACACATTCATACAAAAACACATTTCAAAATTATATCACGAAAATAAAATTACACAACAATAGATCCTAGACAAACATTACTGTCAGATTGATACATTTGACAATAAAAAGGTAAAATAAAACTAGTATGAGAAAAAAAAAAAAAAAAAAAAACGTTAAAGCAGCCTAAAAACTACATTAACAATAAAATATAAGTGACAGTATGGACTTTTTTTAAGTTCTTTGTATGTTTCTACGTTTATTTTTTATCAACAACAATCACATTTAACTAAATAAAAATAAGCTGAAAGCAAATGCGCGGGGAAATTGCCACTAAAATTGGTAACAACAAAGTCATTAGCGGTAGCAGTAGTGGCAGTAGAAATGGTGGTAGTTTCACAGTGGTCATCATGTGCTTATGTCCACATAAAAATTATATTATTAGAGAATGTTGGTAGCAGACTTTCAAAAGTACATACTTCCTGATTGATATATGACAATGCCCCTTGTCTCAGTCGTCTATGTGAAATTTTCGACAACTCTCCAGCAACACTTTTACGATTAAGTTCCTATTCACCAATGCTTAACCTATTGCAATAATCTGCTCCAAAATCAAAAGTATTGTGAAGACAAGGATGAATATATGAACCGTAAATCCTCCTAATGTAGGAGAGCGGAGGATTTTATATCTTGAGGAATTAATTAATGATTCCAAATCCTGTATAACTACTGGAGATTGTAGTAGAGCTATACAACATCATTGTTATTTGTTGAATGTTTACTATTAGTGTAGAGCAAAATAATATTTTCTCAATTTCATTTCGAATTTTCTCAATTTCATTTCGAATTTCTCAATTTCATTTGGAATTTTCTCAATTTCAAATTAAATTTCTCAATTTCATTTGGAATTTTCTCAATTTAAAATTAAAATGCTTAATTTCATTTGGAATTTCCTCAAATTTAAAATTGAATTTCTCTACTTCATTTGGAATTTTCTCAATTTAAAGTTGAAATCATAGAGAATATACATAGAGCGGAAACTCTCCCGTCAAAGACCTAACTCAGTTGTCAGAAACCTAAGTGGTGAGAATGTATTAATAGAAAATATATATGAAAACAAAAACTATATGAAAACAAAAACAACACTCGCATGTGTGATTATTTTGAGTATTTTTTTTTTTTTTTTTTTTGTTTGAGTTTTTTTCTAGTTTCCGCTCTATGTTTCCCTATGGTTGAAATTCTCAATTTCATATGGAATTTTCTCAATATCATGTCTAATGTTCTCAACTTCAATTAAAATTGGTGTAGTAAAAATGGAAAAATCCAGCAAGCAAAACAATTACATATATCAGATCTGGAATACATGTGGTCTGGATAGATGAGATTTTAATTTATTTTTTCGTAGAACACAAGGTTGGTTTTGTTTTGGATATCGATACCTTCAACGATTGTTTCATATTTCTATAATGCGTATTATTTATATTTAATTATTCAATTTAAAAATGTCTCAATTTCATTTAAATTTTTCTTAATTTTAATTAAATTTTTCCAATTTCAAATGGAAATTCTCAATTTCGTTTGGACTTTTCTCAATTTTAAATTGAAATTCTCAATTTCATTTGGATTTTTCTCAATATCATGTAAAACGTTCTCAATTTCAATTAAACATGTTGCAATGCATCAACGAATTTTATAAAATACTAGCTTGACCCGGTGCGCTTCGCTAATTCTGTCGTAGTAAAAAAAATATGTAAGAATTTTATAAAAAAAAATCGTTTTCTCCCTGTTTATCCCTTTCTGATTCAAGTATTGGAAAAAGTTACAGCCTATTGACGCTTTCAAGTAAGGATCTATCTACGTTCCAAATTTCAATAAAATCAGTTCAGTCGTTTAGGCGTGATGCTCAAACAAACAAACTTACAAAGACATTTCTATATTTATATAGATATAGCATGTATATAGATTAAATATATTCAGTAAATAAATTTTAATTTGCTAAAAATAAACTCGAACTCGATAAACTCGAACAGTTTTTTAAATAAAAATATTTTTAAGTACAAACGGAAATATGGGACGCTTCTTTAAGAATATAATAAATTAACAATTTTTGTAATGTAGTTTTACAAAGTTTAAAAGGTCTCGCGGCCAATTTTCTGCATTAATGCGCTACACAGTTTGAATACTCACTTCAACATTTATTTTAGACAACATGGACGAACTCTGATTGGTTGGTTTATGTGGTTGCTCTCAAACCGCAAGTAACGAGTGGAATCGACACGACCACAATACTCAATCAGATCGAAGAACTAGATCAAGCTAGATGCTATTGAAAAGAGTAATTGATACAACCTCTGACATTCAGGTTGAAAATAAGTTTTACAGTCTGATTATAATTATCGATAAATCAGATAGATCATTCAGTATATGTTCGTTCAGAAATCTTAGTCTTGACAAACAAATTAGTTCGAAATGACATCCTTAATTGTCAAACTTCTGAAGAGAGTGTCTAACGATTTCGATTTTAATAGTCAGACAGAAATGCTTATCTGGATACCTCATTATATCATAAGTAAAAAGCAAACAAAAAAATAATTCTTAATTCAATTTTCAAAATTAAAGAAATCATTAAGAATTAATTCCTAGACATAATTCCTTAGTATTAAAACCATAAAGAAAATGTACATAGAGCAAAAACTCTCCTGGCAAAGCCCTAACTCAGATTTTCGAAAATTTTAAAAAAATATATATGAAAAATTCTATGTCTAATCAAAATTTGTGCAGGCCGGATTATGGAGTTTTTACTGTGCTTTGAAATGAACTACTTAAGTGCACTTAATCGTTTTGCCCATACGGTATTTGTTAAAATATTATTGGTAATGATGTTTGGAATTTCTTACTAATACTATCAAGCCAACCGACTATCAATGTTTTTTCAGGGCTTGGTGTAACGGCAAAAACTCTCACACACTTGTACTAAAATGTAGTCTATGTTCAGTAGGGTGGACCTTATTTTGCACTATTTCGATCCTCCCAAGGTCTAAAATTATTCTCCTTATTATTAAAACCAAATGCTAAAAGTTTAAGCAAAATCAGTTAATGTTTATAGGTTGCACAGTTTATTTGAAGTTTCGAGTTTTGGGTCAAAAAATTACCTGTTTAAAAAAAATCGAATTAAAAATAGTTTTTACTTATAGATTTTTAAATATAAATATTTTCTGAAATCCAGTCCAGAATTACGCTTTACTCGTTATCTTCAGAAAAGTACCATCCAGTCGTGGAGGTCTGAAGTCTGGCATTTTATATCTTCTAGTAAAAAAAGTCAGTTCGGTATTGGCAGGGTTGATCCCTAGACCGTTTTCCCTGGCCCATGATATCAAAAAGCTAAAAGCTTTTTCCATGAGTTCACTTATTGTGGAAAGAAACTTCCCTTGAATAAGAAGCACAACGTTGTCAGCATATGCGACTACTTTGGTGCTTGTCCTACTGAGCCTGAAAAGGATTTTATTTACGACAAGATTTCACAATAGTGAAGAAATGTGACAATCTTGTGTTAAAAATCGTATTTTTGACTTTTTTTGAGTTATCATGAGTTAATGTGCTTCCAGTGAAAACATATATAATTTTTGTAGGAGACTAACTTTGCACAGTGGTTTAGAAACTTTTTTTTTTGGAAACAATTCGGTATCTCGGGAACTATTGGAGATATTATTACAAAATTTCACATGGCTAGAGCTGAGGTGTTTTTGAGTTGAATTGCATTTGTTCAGCTTCCTAGGGGTAATGCGGGCCAGTTTGTGCCCCCTCGAAGTTGGTCACCTCGGGTCTCAAAATTTTTAAAAAAATCCCCAAAAATTCATTTATGATCCGAATGAGCTGAAATTTAAAATATAAATAGTCCTTGAGAAGATCTACAAAAAATACGCTTACATGTGTAGGCTATCTCCTTCAGTTGAAGATATATTTAGGTTTATTTATTTTTTTTTAAATTTTGCTCGATTTTTTTTTGTTTTTTAGATATGGCGGCCCTACGGAGGGTCGAATTTTTTTTTTCAAAATATCAGCTATATTGCCAATAAAATTCTAAATAAAATAAAAAAACTTGGTAACAGTTATCTCGTCCGTGTAAAAAGTTACACGCATCCAAAGTTGGAACATATAAAATGGGCCTAATTTTTTACAATTTTTCCTAAAAAAGTCCCTATATTTTTTCTTTTGTAGAAACAAATTTTCTTTGGGACTATATACAATTTTTATATGTTCCGGAAAGAAAACTTAATGCAAAAGCATGTAAAGTAAAATTGGGCTCACTTAAGCGGACACAGTATCCCCCAGACCTATCCAAACTTGGACAATTTTAAAAAAAATATTTAGGTTTCAGTAAAAAATTCTAAAAAGGCAAAGCACCGATCCTCGAAAAAGTTCCGTATTTGTATAACACTATATTTTGTTTAAATACTTAGAAAGTTGTTTTACTATCACACGGTAAATAGCGTCACAGTAGGCACTTTTCTAAAAAAACTCAGTTTTTGGAACACATTTTCCCCGTTTTAGGAATTTCGGTATTTGAAAATAAAAAATGTCAAAAATTATAATGTCATTAATTTAAGAACATTTGGATCTAAATTAGTTCCCAATTTTGTTATGATATCTTTAACCGTTAAAATTTTACATTAAATCAAATTTTATATTTTTCTTCATGGAAAATCACCATATTATAATTTTTTTAGTTTTTAAGGTAAATGACGTTCAAAAAATTAAGCGTATTTTTTGTAGATCTTCTCAAGGACTATTTATATTTTAAATTTCAGCTCATTCGGATCATAAATGAATTTTTGGGGATTTTTTTAAAAATTTTGAGACCCGAGGTGACCAACTTCGAGGGGGCACAAACTGGCCCGCATTACCCCTAGGAAGCTGAACAAATGCAATTCAACTCAAAAACACCTCAGCTCTAGCCATGTGAAATTTTGTAATAATATCTCCAATAGTTCCCGAGATACCGAATTATTTCCAAAAAAAAAAGTTTCTAAACCACTGTGCTTTGGTGTATTCGACAGTTTTTACCCCAGATATAAAAGGGTTAACAATTAAAATTACAAAATCGTAAACAATCTGTAATTAAATACTTATTAGAAAATATGATACGAAATGTGTTCATAAGATATAATTTAAACAAATTTGTGACCAATAACTAAATTTTTTTAAATTACAAAAACTATGTGCAAAGTAAGGGCCAGCCTAATGTACAAGTACATTTGTTCGTGTAAATGAAGATAAAATTAAGAATTTGGTAGAACAAGTTGGTTATGAATTTGGCAGGCAGTTGGTAGTAGATATTGAAGTAAGAAAAAAAATAGCTAACAAACTCATGTTGATTGTTAACACAAAGTTAAAGACACCAATATAGAAACAGAAACAGCCGCATGCCACAGTTCAGTTCAGCTGAGCTCAGCTGGTGTAATTTTGCTTTTGTTCTACCTGTTTTTTTATTTCTTTTCACATTATTTTAGCTCGAGTCATCGATGTTGCTGCTGCTGGTTTGTGAGTGCGGAATTTGATGGTAGTTCCTTATTCTGGTGCTTGGCTCTATCGCATGTCATTGCTACTACACCTCCATATAAACACACTCACATACTGCCACCACATGCCGCATGCCACACTACTCTCACTCATTTACCAACACTCATACAATCACACAGAAATATACATATGTATCTACCATTGTCATACCAACCAGGTCAATAGGAATATACAACAAAACCTACCCCTATCAAAACGGCAATACCGCACCGAATATCGTGTTAAGACGTAAGGTGCCAGCGACAGGTTCTCTATTAGGTAGTTTTTTTTGTTTTGTTGTTTTTTATTATTATTTCATATCGTTTCAAAATTAGTTAGTAGCTTAAGTTTTGTGGAAACAAGTTAGTCATTCGTCGTCAAGGATACTGTGCGTTACAATTTACCAGAGCTCGCGAGTCCTTTCCCAGTTACCGTAGTTACCATAGCCAAACGAAAAACCATAACTTTAATTTTCAAAACTTCACAAGAACTACCATTAAACAACAATTTTGAAACACTCTACACTCCACTAGTGTTCGCCCAACAACACAGCATAATTATTATATCGACTACATATATATGCATACATATATGCATACGATTCCGAGAATTATTTACATAAGAATATTGGTATTTGTCCTGAAATAGCAAGGACCTTGCCAACTGAAATACAACAACCCAGTCGTCGATACACACAGCAGCAGCAGCTACCAAACACAGTTCAAATCGTGGTGTATAGTGTTGTAGTGCATTTTGCTAAACAGAGATAGACTCTACATACAGTTTACCTAAATCGACCGACAAAAATAACTACAAAAATAAAATAAAAGAAATAATGAAAAAAAAATTGCTCAGCGGAAACCAGTGACGCCTAGCATCTAGCCAGTTTTTTCCGGCTAGTGCTGAAATCGTAACAGAAATTCAAATTTGAAAAATAGTCAAGGGTGAAAGCTCAAAGGATTAACATGCTTTCTAGCCACAATTCTGCATTGAAATTGAAAGAAAGCAGTGCTAAATCTAAATTGTGATTGAATATTGATGAAATCTAGTACTCAATATTCAGACATTCTCACATGTATTGAACAAGTGTCAAGTTTTTTTTTTTTTAAATTTTTTGTTTATTTAAATTTGATTTAACGTTCATTTAAGTAGTGTTTGAGTTGCAATTTTAAATATTATTTAATTTAAATTTCAATCAAGTGTCAATCAACCACAATAATATAAAATTTGTATTATCGATTACTGTTCCCAGCAACCACACAAAAGAAATGTAAGTTTAAAATACAAATAATTTATAAATTTATGTTTTTAATAATAGTTTGTATATTTATTTAAAATCCTTGATGTCGTAACTGATCATTGTTTAATGCCATTGTTAAATCTTGGCACTGGGAGAATTCACAGTTGTTTTAAATATTAATTCTGTGGATCTTTGAGTGTCAAATTTTAATGCTGGATCAAATGCAACTAAGTTCCAAAACTATATACGTGAATTAAAAATTACTAAAAGTGTAAAAAAATTATAAATTCATAGATTTATTTGAATTCAAAAAGAAATATATATTTTTCTTTTTAATATACATAATTAAGAAAAACCTTCATGGGATTATAACCTCCAAATTCATCTGTGAGCATTTAATTATAATAACCGGTTATCGATTACCCAAAATTTACAAGTTTTTAGAGTTATATGTAAAAATGTAATATAAAACTTAAACTTAAAAGTATGATTTTTTCTATATTGATTTAAAAACTAAGGGTCTAATTTTATAAAACGAAACGACAAACGTTAAAATAAAATTCTATGGAAAATATTCAAGTTTCAAACCCTTCTCCCAGTATTCTTCATACAAATTGTTTACGCTTCCAAACCTTTCGTTTTATAAAATTAGGTCCTAAATTATTACTACTAAAATGAAATGTTTTCAAACCAGAAAATATTTACCCCCCGTATTCTGAACTTTATGACAATGACAAAATTATAACAAAAATGTTTTAATACCAATTGTCATACAAAAGTTGTAAAATTTTCAATTCTCTTATAATTTTGTGACTGTCATATGGGCAATTCCATGTCATCGTACGTGACATTTTGTGGAATAGATTTTTCAAAAATAAGAGTATCTGAAAAATAATTTGGTCTTTATGTTCCATTCAGAGAGTACTATATTTTAAAAAAATAATAAGTTCTTTCGAAACATTGCCGTCCAAGATATCGAGCGAAATAATGGTATATCGTACGTGACATAAATTGGAAGTAATTTTGAGGTACATGTAGAAATATGCAAAAATTTGCGAATCATGAAAGGCGTTAGGATTTCTTTTAATTTATTACACTAAACCAAATATGTTTCCTTTACAATCCGTCATATTTAAGTAAAAATAATCTTTGGATGATTTTATAATAAATAAAATTTAATATCTTACGTGACAGATTTTTCTCTTATAGTAAAACAATATATATTCTGTAAATATATGGATACAAAAACTAAAAAAATAAATAGAAAATATATATTCGGTTTTAATAAACAATTTGATTATAGCAAAAAAACAATCAGAGTCAAATTCATTTCATACTACATGCTAAGTGGGAGCTTAGTTTTCGCCACAATTTTAGCCTAAAACATACCAATTAAATTAAAAAATTAAATATAGTCAGATTAAACTATTATTTTTTATCTTCAAATGTTGTAATAAGCTCTAAATACATTCAAGTCATCTTTAAAAATAGTTCCAAGGATTTTTGTTTTTTCAGTAGTGGTTGTCATTCTCGTGGAATTGCCCATATGTGACTCTATGTATGTTCGCATTGTGCGTTACCACTATTTTCAGCAAAATATTTATTTGATCTTACATGATATTTGTAAGAACAACCAACGTAAAATAAGAAAACACTTGTAAAACTCACAACCAGTTTTGTATCGATCTATTGTTGTATAATTTTTTAATTGCACTATTTGAAAAACATTTTGCATTACAATGATACAATAATATAATATAGGTTGTGAATTGGACAAATGTTTATTTACTGTGCAATGTTATAAATGTTATATAATTTTATAAAACGAAACGTTTGGAATCATAAGCAATTTGTATAAAGAATACTGGGAAAAGTGTTTAAAACTTAAATATTTTCCATGGAATTTTCTGTTAACGTTTGTCGTTTCGTTTTACAAAATGAGACCCTTAATAAATATTTCTGTAATAAGAATCTGTAATATTTGTCTAACTTTCAATTATGCTAAACAAAATTTATATTAATCAATGTAGCGTTATTAATCACATTTGAGAGAATAGAAAATTCTGGAAATTTTTTGACATTTTTAAGTTCGAATTTGGAATATGTAAGAAATTGATCTCAAATAAAACTGAAATAATATTGTTTATGAATTCTCATGATCTAGAGATTATTTTAACAGTTTTAAAAATTGTTCGAAAATAAGTTCGAATTTTTGGTTTTAATTTCGAATCTTCATACATACTCAGAGATTATTTAAAATTCGAACATATGTTCATATTTTCTTAATTAATTTCAAATATTCGAATATAATATTGCATTGCCATCTATTGTATGGCGAATTTCCTGTTAAAATAACTGGTTTAAAATTTAGTTAAAAATTTTTAAATAAACAGACTATCATTGCAAGTAGTAATTAGAAACCTTCCATAATTTGGTCTTACCTTTTTGAATTTACATAAATTTGAGAAAACTTTGATAAACTCTAATTATTGAATAATTAGTTTTTCAACCGGGTAAAAAAATAGAGTTCCCAGCTGTTAATTTTTCAAATATCGAATAAACCGTAAAGAAAATAAATAATCTTTTTTTATAAGGGCCTTATTTTATAAAACGAAACGACAAACGTTAAAATACAATTCTATGGAAAATATTCAAGTTTTAAACCCTTTTCCCAGTATTCTTCATACAAATTGCTTTATTCTTATCTTATGAACATTCCCTTCTAGCAATAGTTTTTTAAATATAGATCAAAACCTGAAATTAAGGAATTTGGAAATGACCTTTTTTCTAGAATATTCCACGATGAAATATGTCCTTATGAGTTGGAGGAAGACATGATAATAGACGAAACTGAAGACATTACTGAAACGAGTCTTTTATCAGAACTTATGCTTAAAAAAACTGAACAATGAACTGAGAAATTGAATAGTATTTCTCATGCCTTTCTTTCGATTTCTCCAACATTCACAATCAGTAAGAGAATTTTGTCCAAGTTAAGTATTATTAAAACCAAAGAAAAATAGATTAAAAGGAAACCTTTCCTTTTCTTTTTTTAAAAGATTATTTCAGAATATCTCACTAAAATCCTAAAAAAACTAACATTTAGGGTCTAATTTTATAAAACGAAACGACAAACGAAAAATAAAATTCTATGGAAAATATTCAAGTTTTAAACCATTTTCCCAGTATTCTTCATACAAATAGCTTACGCTTCCAAACGTTTCGTTTTATAAAATGAGACCCTTAAAAATAAAAAGGATCTAAAATACCATATTTAGTTCCTATTATTTATTTTTTTTTGTTGAAATGCTTAAATAAGTACTCAAAATTCGTGGTTTTATCTTCAATTTAAAATTAAAATAGAAATTATTCGGTTAATCGAATAATTTAAAATTAACCGATTAAATCTAAACCCCGATTCATTATTTGCTCGATTAACCGATTAAACCAGAAACCCGATTAATTGAATACCCTAGTACTTACAATGTTTAAAATAAAGCTCATTTACATCAAGACTGTAATAAATACAAAATTTTCATGTTCTTCTGTGTTGAGAAAACGTGTCGCTGTTCATGTTCAAAATTTTCTATTTTATGTTTTTTAATGACAAAAACATAACAGCGACAAGAGGGTTCCCACACGAGTCAAATTCAATTTTCGACAATGAAATCGTTCGCTAAGCGAACTAATTGATGGCTTGTCAAAACGGTGGGTTAAAGTTTTCAGTTAAATATCACTTTTTTATACAATTTTTTATACAAGACAAAACATGATTAACGTATTATGCATTACAAATAAACAAAAAACGTTATGTCATTAGAACTTAAATAAAATAAATTAATAATGAAAGGTTCGAAAGAATTAATTCTTAATTCAATTTTTCAAATCAAATTAAATGTTAACTCTTAACCTTTAATATTATTAATGCATTACCTTAATTACTTAGAGTCTAATTTTATAAAACGAAACGTCAAACGTTAAACAAATTACGTATGGAAAATATTCAAGCTTCAAACCCTTTTCCCATTATTCTTCATACAAATTGCTTACGCTTCCAAACGTTGCGTTTTATAAAATGAGGCCCTTAGTTTTTCAAGTATGTTGAATTCATTCCTTTGAGAATTCATTCTTTATAGAATTAATTCTTTATTGAATCATTCAAGTTTTCTTTAATTCAACTACATTACAAAATAGCTTAGGGTCTAATTTTGTAAAACGAAACGACAAACGTTAAAATAAAATTCTATGGAAAATATTCAAGTTTCAAACCCATTTCCCAGTATTCTTCATACAAATTGCTTACGTTTCTGAACGCTTCGTTTTATAAAATGAGGCCCTTAATGAATTTTATTCAATGATTTTATTAAAATCTAAAGGCTTTAGACAATTTTTTATAAATGATTAAACATATTTTGGGCGTCATTTTATAAAACGAAACGTTTGGAATGAGGAATACTGGGAAAATGGTTTGAAACTTGAATATTTTCCATAGAATTTTATTTTAACGTTTGTCGTTTCGTTTTATAAAATTAGGGTCTTTAATTCAATTTGGACTAGGTTTGAATTAACAAAAATTTAACTATTCAAAGGTTGAATTTATTTTTTTGAATTTGTTATATTGAAAGGTTTTATGAAATGAATTACTTACACTTTTAATTCTGAATTTTTTATTTATTGAAAAAGCTTCTATTGAATTAATTAATTCCAAACTCTGTTAATAATATTGATAAAACAAATTACATATACACATTTAAGGTCTAATTTTGTAAAACGAAACGACAAACGTTAAACAAATTTTGTATGGAAAAAAGTAGTTTCAAACCTTTTTCCCAGTATTCTTCATACAAATTGCTTACGTTTCTGAACGCTTCATTTTATAAAATGAGGCCATTAATATATTTAGTAACCAAAATTGTAATTGCTTTTACAGTGTTCCATAAAATACCTTTCACATTATATTTGGAAAGCAATAACTATTGGAAGACATGCAAACAATTAATTGCATTGATTGACAATTTAGAATTGACATTGAAATGTGTTAATAAAAGTTTAATGTTTAATGTACGAGTACATATGTTTAAATTAATGTACATTTTAACATATGTATTGCTATGTAAATTTGTACTTGTTTCTCACATGCAATTATTTAAAGGTCAACAAACTGAATCTCTTTATTTATTAAACTAATTTGATTGACTTTACAAAAGGAATTTCATTTTCATAAAACAATTTTCATTTTAATATTTAATATGCTTTAATTGAAAGGAGTGTTTTCCTCATTTTATTTACATAACAATATTGAAATTGTTTCAGTTTTTATTTGATCCTATATGTAGGTTATTAACTGATATACTTATTAAACCTGAATTTTAGATTTGTCTTTTACATTTAATTTCTAAACAGTTCTAAGATAAAGCTAATCGCAATTTGCTTTAATTTTTAACGAAATGAGTTATTGTAAACGCATTCGGACAGATTTGTCAAAAAAATGTGTTACTTTTGTTAGTATTTCATGCATTTTCAGAACTCTCAAAACATTTAGTTGAAATATATTTCTAGTTTTGTTAAACCAAATTATTTTGAAACAAAAAATAAGGGCCTCATTTTATAAAACGAAACGTTTGGAAGCGTAAAGCTATGTATACATGGTTGACATATTCTTACAAAGTTGTCAGCAAATGTTCAATAAATGGTTAACAACCATATGTTTCAACATAAGTTCTCATGGTTGTGTTAACCATTTTCTGACAATCTGACAACCGTGTATACGTAGCTTGAGCAATTTGTATGAAAAATACTGGGAAAAGGGTTTGAAACTTGAATATTTTCCATAGAATTTTATTTTAACGTTTGTCGTTTCGTTTTATAAAATAAGGGTCTAAAAAAATTAAGTTGCTAGTTCATAATACGTATAATTAATATCTTGATTCAAAACTTTATACTTAATTGTATGTACTAGCTTATATTCGTATATTAAAAGGTTATTCATATAAAAAATCGTAAATGACACGCAAACTACTCATTACATTACAATTACCATTACAAACACATTATCTCCCATGTAATAATATTGTATAAAGGGTGTTCGAAAAAATAAAAAGGACAATCACTTGCTTTTAAGTAAACAATTGTAAACTTTTTTTATTCATTTTATATTTTTTTGGTGAAGTAATTCGAACAGATTATGAAATCACGCTATAGATTTCATAATCTGTTTACATTTTCACAATTATCTTTTAATATTATTTGCATAATATGCACACAAAAGTAAATTCGTAAAAAAAGGTCTCTATTAGTTTTTGAAATTTTTTCTTATCTATTTCTTGTATTTTAAATTCCCATAGAATTCTATATTATGGGGCGTTCATGGAAATTTGTTTTTAGAAAATTAAATAATGGACAATTTTAAAATTTGTTCATATCTAATTATTGATTTTATTCACAAACTTTGTCTGACGATTTAATTAAAATTGCACAAATAAGAAAATGTTTTGAGATTTTTGGTAATTATTTGAACTTTTTATTTTATACACATAATTTGAAAGTAAATTTTAAGTTGTGGTATTTATTTAGTTGTATCAAAGGTTCGAAGGAAATAATTCTTTATTAATTTTTCAAAATCAAATTAAATTTTAGCTATCAACCTTTCCATTAAAGAATTCTTTATGAATTAATTCATAGGCTTAATTCCTTCGTATTTCAAACGTATTGAATTCATTCATCATATAATTAATTCCTTATAGAATCTTTGAAGATTTCTTTAAATTCATTACAAAATACTTTTAAAAAAGTTATTGAATAATTCAACATTTCTTCAATTTAAATCTATTAAAAATAGGCTTTAGACAATTTGCAAATGATTGAAGACGAATCTAAATCAAATTGATTAAAGAAAAAAGATATTCATTTAATTTGGCTTGGATTTGAATTAACAAATATTTAAACATTCTAAGTTCGAATGAATTTTATTACGAATAAATTACATCATGAATTAATTCAACAATGTATGAATACAATTCTAATAAAAGCCTTCATATGAAAGTAATGAATTTGTTTTTTAATTCTGAATTAAGTTTTTAGTGAATTAAGTTTAAATTGAATTAATTAATTCGAAGCTGTGAATTGCATTTACTGAAAGATTAATACAAATTAAAGAAAATATTGAAATTTTTGTTCGTCTATTATTTTTTCCAATACTGTACAACTGTAATTACAGTCGTATACTGTTATATCATCAAACAGTAAAGTTTTACGGTCTCATAGATTGTTCACAAAAATTTTCAAATATAAATTGCCTACAAATACATGGTAGAGCCAAAAAATTCTATAAATAAAATTGTAATTTTATAAAAAACACAAATGCAAATATACAAAACTTATTGAGATCCAAAATCATCATCATCTAAGAAATATATATTTGAGTTTCTTAAAGGCGACAAAAATCTGAAATAAAATGTTTGGTACCTCCTAATAGAGAGGGATTTGTCATGATTATGTTACGTTCTAATCAAAAGGAAATTTTATCAGGGTTAGACTTGATTTATAACTGATAATGCAGTGTTATTACAATATTCTCAAAGCACTAAATGTATTATCATTTTATAAAACCTACAGTCAAGGAAAAAAGTATAGATACACCCTTTGATTAAGGGGTTTTAGAGAGTTTGTTTATGTCAATATTTAAGGCATTAATAAGTAAGTTTATTTATAAAATAAAAAAGTAATTCATTTAAATAACAAAAACATCAAAAATTCATAGGAAAAAAATCTACATACAGCTACAAAAAAATAACTATTATTTAAAAATTTTATATAAAATTAAAAAAAAAGAAATTAACTCTTAATATTTGGTTGGTCCACCTTTGGTATCAATAACTGCCTGAAGATAACGGAGAATTGATTTCACCAAATTCTCTGTAATAGAGGGTGTTATATAGGCCCATGCTCGAATAAGAGCGGTTTTAAATGTTTCACGGCTACTAATTTCATATCATATTCACACAAATTTTTCCAAAATGTCCCATATGTGCTCTATTAGGTTTAAGTCTGGTGACTGGGGGAGTGAATGTAGCTGTCTTGGGGTAAAATAAAGAAGCCAGTCTCGAACAACGTGCACAGTATGCTTAGGGAAATCTATTGATTTCCCAGGTCAAAGCTATCAACAGATACCTTAAGATTTTGTTCCAATATGTTTTTATATTAATAGCGGTCCATGTTACCCTCAACAAAAACCAAACGACCCACTCCAGATGACGCCTTGGCACCCCGAATCATAACGTTGCCTCCACCATGTTTGACTGTAGGTATAATATTCTTTGGATCAAGTGCAGTGTTTGGTTTTCTACAAACTTTGGATCGGCGATCACTTTCGAAAATATTATACCTACTTTCCTCGATAAATACAACACGATTCCAAAAATCCATACCCTTGTCTATATAAGCTTTAGCAAACTCAAGGCGAAGTTTACGATTCTTCGCTGAAATTAGTGGCTTTTTGCGTGCTGTTCTGCTATTAAATCCATTTTCATGTAAAACATTTATTATTGTTCGTGGAGTAACAATTTTATTGGAACATTTTTCGATGTGTTCCGCCAATTTTGGAGCGCTTATTTTCGGATTCTGGTTCACTAGTTTCAAATACTGGTAACATATCTTCGGTGCTAAAGCTGTTATTATAAATTTTTTATGATCGTCTGTACAGTAGCACGACTTAATTTTGTTATCTTAGCAATTTCATCATTAGATATATTTTCCTCTTGGAGATTTACTACCATATTTCGAACTGAAATGGGAATCTCTTTTCGATTTGCCATTTTCAAGGATAAAACTTAAAAAAAGTGTGTTTAATTATCACTTTGTCCACTTAAACAATTGAAATGCGTGTAAATTGAAATAAATCAACAAAGTTAACTGTGATTTCCTTTTCTTTGTTTTCAATATTCTATTTGATGTTGTATGTAGACATTTTTCTCGCTAATAATTATGTTTTTTCCCAATAATTTCAATGTTATATTTTTTTCATATTCTTTTTTACTTCAAATAGTCTTAATTATAAATATCTTAAACATTGCTATAACATCATTTTAAATTTTCGCCACTTTGTTTTCAATATTCTATTTGATGTTGTATGTAGACATTTTTCTCGCTAATAATTATGTTTTTTCCCAATAATTTCAATGTTATATTTTTTTCATATTCTTTTTTACTTCAAATAGTCTTAATTATAAATATCTTAAACATTGCTATAACATCATTTTAAATTTTCGCCACTAATTCTCTAAAACATCAAAATAGTAGAGTGTATGCAGACTGTTTTCCTTGACTGTATGTTCCATCATTCAATAATCATTCTTATAATAAAATACTTTCTTTGGAACAAATATAATAAAATATTCAAAAACCTTATTTTTGTGACATTTGACCTCCTTTAAGTGGCCTGTCGAAAACGTAATTGGCGGCTATTTTTAACACCGTATTTAAAGCATAATGGGTGATTTTCACTTCACTCCCCAGTTTAGTAATTTCATTCATATAAAATAGGTTGATTCTACCAGAAAATCTATAACAAACATTTTAAGTAATGTTACCTTTAAAAACTTTATTATTTTCAGCAATAATAATTATTATTATAACTGAAACTATAAAATAACATACCTTTTAATAACTACAACATACCGTTAATGTTGAGTAGAAGTAGTCTTACAATTACATATTTGAAATATAAGTATCTAAGTGATAGTAACGTGTCATACAAATAATCAATATGATTCTCATTTAGTTAAACATTTTTAACGCATAAGTAGTTGTTCTATTTTTGCCAAAAGGAGAGGAAGCAGTTACAAGTCATTACAATTAATGATATACACATAATAGTTAATTTAGTGATGTCAAAGTAATGACTCTTTAACTTATTTAGCATTATAATCCATCACTTTGTATGGGAACCTCGAAGATTTTTAATGATTTTTAATGGATTTTTGGCTTAAGAAAGTGTAGACAAAGATTGGGCATTAAAAAAGCCGTAATAATAAACTTAACAACTGCTGGATGTACGGTAAATCATACTCGTAATGTAAATTTATGAAAAATACATTTTTATAACAACATAAGTTCACATTATACATACATATGCTTGTACGTATACTTTGATTATTTAACTTTAGTACATACTAAAGTATATTCCTAAAATGGAACATAAGTACTTATTATAAACAAGAGCTCTAGAAAATTTACCATTAGTTTCCGGCATGCTAGTAAAACTTTGATTTTTAATGGTGCATACAACACAAAATTTGCATTCCATTGAAACATATAAAACATCCAAACGTTTAAATTTTCCACAATAAATCTTTATACACTCATTGCAGTAATATTAGTACATATATAATATAAAACAACTACAAACTACATATATACGTCCAAGAATTAGGCCCCCACATCTCCCCCAGTTAGGTATTGTCAAAATATTTGAACAAAAGCAACATTATTGTTGCTAGAATTTCATGTGCACAGGGTAATTTATTTTATCGTTCGTTGAAATCTAAATTGATCGTTAGTTAAAACAGAGCAAAAAAAACTACCCCGACTTAGTGGCGGCTTTTTAACACAGGTCAAATACCAGTGAAAAAGCATTATTATCCATTCTAATGGAGGTGGTTTTTATAGAGTTTATAATTTAATTCGTTGAAAATGTAAAATTTTCAACAATTATTGCAAAACTACAATATTGATTTTTATTCCTGCTTTGGACTATATGCTTGCATGACGGTCTTAATAAAAATGTAAAGTTTGCATGATTTAAAAGAAATACAAAAAATGTATACATAAGTATAAAGTTGCAATTTACATATTCATACTTTTTTTTAAAATAAATTTAGTGGTTTTTTTATATTACAATATTTATTTTATTATTTTTCGTTTTTTATTACAGTGTATTTATTATTTTGAGACCATGGCACCTCAACAAAATTCTACACTTATCGATGATAATCTTGAAGTCTGTCCCTCGTTGTTGAACCTTCCGGAAGAAATTAATCGTTATAGTCCCATACTGCCGCCTAAAAATAAAGAAAATCTTGATAAAAACAATAATAACAATTACAACAACAATAAAACCAATAATAACTGTTATCAGCATCAAGATGTCAACTTCATGCCCAAGTGGGAGCAAACGGAAAGGGAACAACGTCACTATCACAAATACAAACATCACCGCAGCGGAAGTAACCGAAGTGGCCATAGTCGACGAAGTCGCTCGATTTCTTTGTACGGCGTCAACAGTACAATGGTGAGTGTTTGATGTCAGGGTTTATGTGGCTCATTAAACTTAAAATGCACTTCTTGGAAATTGGAATTACCTTATATAGGGCCTGATTAGTCAATAAATTTAAATCGTATTCACTATTGATTATATTAAACTTTTGTTGGCATTAAATGATAATTCAAATGTAGCCAGTAAAATCTTACTTCAGCTATTTATTCCACAAAACCATTCCCAATATAACAAATTCTTTAGCTTCATTCAAATGCTCTTTCTTGAATAGTATTCAATCATTGTTGAATTAATTCGTAATGGAATTAATTCACAATCAAATTCATTCAACCTTCGAATGATTAATTCTTTGTTAATTCAAATAGAATTCAAATTGAATAAAAATATTGTTTCTTCTATAAGCCTTTTTGTAATAGATTTGAATTGAAGAAAAAATGTATGAATGATTCCATGATTAATAAATTCTATTAAGAATTAATTCTCAAATGAAATTAATTCAATACGTTTGAAGTATATACTAAGGAATTGTGCATAGGAATTAATTTATAATGATTTCTTAAATAGTATGGTTAAGAGTAAGGTTCCTAATCGGGAAAATATATTTTCCCTCGAAATTTTTGTCGAGAAATTTTCGATATTTCTTATAAGTTTTCTTCCTGAAGTTACAGTATTATTTCAGCATAGATTTATTTAATTTATACCATACTAGCAACAGAAAATCAATTGACACAGAAGAATTACGATTTAAATAACCGTATTTATGTCTCCCCAACTAAAATGTGTCTGATGCAACAGACAAATTCGATTATTAAAACTGAATCATTTGATTAGCAATAAAATTGGTTATCACAACCAAAACTATTTTTTCTGTGGGACAAACACATAATTTTATTTATTTAAAATAGCAAACTTAACATTTGTACTATGTATAATTAATTGCACGCAGAAAAAAAATATAGTTGTACATTGTTACTGTAACCATTTCAAATTTGTGCATGGTTACTGTAACAATATCAAAATTTTTAACAATATTATAGTCACAGTAACTATATATATGATTGTGGTAACAATAATATGGTTAATTTACGATTCACATGAATATTTCAACCATATATATGGTTACAGTAACCATGTATATGTTTGTGACAACCATTTATATGATGAATAATTTTATCATAATATGTTGTTCTCAGATTATGATATGAGAGCATCATAATATGGTAAGTCCTTCATCATATAAATGGTTGTCACAAACATATACATGGTTACTGTAACCATATATATGGTTGAAATATTCATGTGAATCGTAAATTAACCATATTATTGTTACCACAATCATATATATAGTTACTGTGACTATAATATTGTTAAAAATTTTGATATTGTTACAGTAACCATGCACAAATTTGAAATGGTTACAGTAACAATGTACAACTATATTTTTTTTCTGCGTGTGGTTAATTCACAAGGTCATTTATCATGTCATAATGTCCTAATATTTCACGATTCAGCGGCTCGGCTTAACCGTCTCATAGGCGTTCGGCGCCTAAGATACGATAAGTTACGATAACACAATAAACATAGCATACAAAGTAGTATTATTTTAGGAAAATAAAAATAAAAATTTTAAGTTGTGAAAGGTAATAAGAACTTATAGATATAGAGAAAATAATGACATTTTGTTTTGAAAAAGTAGTTTTTGATTTGAAAAGTAGTTTTCGAAATGAATTACGCAGCGTTTAATAAAAATACATGATTGAATTTTAACAAATTATTTAACAATTTTAATGATTTAATCCTTATTCATGAATTATGCATAATCAATCTTTAAATTGATTGAATTTATTGTGCATTTGATTAATCAGCTGCTTTTGTTTTCTTTTATTTATGAAAAATAAAAATCAAATAAAATATAATTTATTTTGTGCATGTGAAAATTGTGTAACTTTGGAACAGAATGATTGGATTGAATGGCAATGTGTATAGAAAAATTAACCAACAGCTAGAACATAAACAAAATCTTCAAACTATGTATATCATCGTTTGTTCCAAAGATTTAACTTTCATTCAACATTTTTAGAATTTAAATTTATACAATTTGAAAAACTTTTTTTTACAGCTTTTGTTGAATTTATTTTTATTTGACACTTTTAACAAATATAAATTTTCTGTGTAAACTTGCACAAAATCGAAAAGGTGGGTTCATGAAAAACGTCGCGCAAATTTGTACATTTACACAAATGGGAAACTTAAGCGTTTAAATGAGTACCCTTAATAATTTGATTTTGAAAATTGAATTAAGAATTAATTTTAATTAAAAAATTTAAGTTAAATATTAGTTTTATAATTGATTTTAAATGTCAGACCATTTGTTCTAAAATTTTTAGCTTGGACCGTTTTTGCGTATTTTCAATACCAAATATTTCTGATCAATAAAGATATTTGGGGCAAAAACTCTCATCCCCCGTAAATCCTTCACTCGGACATAGCTAGATCTTAGAATACTTTTGTGCGTCTACGACCATCGATGTGCTACAAACGGAATGACAAAATCAATATAATTTTATCATTTTGTTGCTCGGTATAAGCATACCGATAAGTATAGAGAGGAATCAAAAATGTTCGACAAGGCATCGAATCTTACCCGTTCCAAATTTGTTAAAATTTGGTACAGAGCTTCTTTATGGCCAAACAATATTTTAAGTTGGTTTATCAAGGTTCAATGGCACAGTTTCAAATGCATATAACTTTTTAAATTTCAAACTTTAGGGATATGTATTTTAAAATTAACTTGTTTAATATTTTGAAATACATATCCCTAAATTTAAATATAAAGAGATAAATATGTATAAAATATAATTTCATACCATAAAATATTCCTTAAAAATATTTTATATTTTAAATATATTTTCTGTTGATTATAGTTCAATAATGTTGGCACAATGTCGAATTTTGTGTCAACATAGCCTCATATGCGGGAAGTTTTGCTTTACTTCTTTAATTTGAAATAAATTACCGCTGAAGCATACCGATTGCTCACCAAAACTTATGGTGAATGTGATTTATCGGTTTCAACGAGGGAGAGATGGTTTGTGAGGTTCAGAAATTGTGATTTTGACACGGAAGACAAAGATCACCCCGATTGTTGTTCAACTCAACAAGTACTCGAACGAAATCGAAAATAGTTAGTAAATTCTTTTAAAATCTTACTTGTAATTCTTTAAAATCTTAGTTGTCGACTTTATATAGTAGCATGGTAAAAGCTGCAAAAGCTATTGCAATTTTTTACCAGAAAATGACACAAGCTGTCCAACGGGTTTATGAAACTATAATGGGTTCATATGAAAATGTGACAACATAATTTCAAATGTTAACCTTTATGTTGCAAAGCTAAATATAGAGTTAAAACATTTAGAGAAATTTATCCGAAACTTTCTCCCCTCCTCATCCTATAAATATTGAGACACACGGATTGATACCGTAAAATATTTTATAAATAAATATCTATACATAGAGATTGTAAAAGATACTCCACGAAAATGTTAAACTAAAACAGACTTAGTTTTAAGAGCTAATTAAAAATCAAACTATTTGTAAGTGCAAAAAAAACATTTTTTAGAGCATATTTTTGGTTTCCCTGGCAATACAAATATACACAAAAACTATATCCCTAAAATTTCAATTGTCTCTGAATATTAAATTTTCATATTTAAGTAAAATCTTTGGAAAATGGAAGATTGCATTTTTAAAATATCCTTTGACTTAGGACGATTTTTTATGCTATAGTTTTGGTGAGAAATGGATTTGTAAAAAAACCTAAAAATCTACGAAACCTAAAATTTGAATAACAGTTTTTTGCACGCATCTATTAAAAAATATAAACTTTGAACCAATTTCGAAATTTTGGAGAACTTTAAATATTGTATGGTTCAAAAATTCATTGTTTTGATCGAAATTGTTCGTTACGTCCCTAAAATGGAATTTGTAGGCTTAAATGATTTAAATGATAAAGTTTAGGGTCACATTTTATAATACGAAAAGACAAATGCTTGAAAATATTTGTATGGAAAAATTCAAGATATTCTCTGTATTATTAATAAGAATTTCTTACGTTTCGGTTAATCTTTCCGTGGATCCGTTTATTAGTGTAATTTATGTGTAATACGAAAAAGAACAAAATATTAGCACAGTTCAAGAAAAATTTAAATGTATACATATTTTGGGAGAATATTTGTTATATCGTTCATTTGCTGCAACAACGTCATAATTAAAAAAGAGTCGTTTCGAGAAAAAAGGCTTTGAATGTTTTATGACATTTTACTATTTCTTAAATAAATTTTCAACAAATCATGCGATTTCAGAAACAAAACCTGATTTAAATATCAGATATTAATATCTTTCTTATCTGTATTTAACCCAAATTTTTACTTGTCAAATATACCAGAAAACATGAATTTTATGATGTTTACAACAAAAAAACACTCTCACACAAAAAATAATTGACTTTTTTGAAATCTGATAAAACGATATGAAAGAATTTAGAACGGCGCTTATTTTGTATAACTCCGTTCAAAAAACAAGGATTTTGAGTTATGACGTTGTTGCAGCAAATGAGCGATATGTATTAAATAATTGCCCAATTCACAACCAGTGTTGTATAATTGTAACGATGTATTATTTATACATTTTGAATTGATTTGCTTTTGTTGTCAAAATATGTATGGCACAATTTCTTCGAAACCAAACTGCAGTACTAAATAAAGAAGAAATCAAGAAAATTTCAAAATACTTTTATAAAATTTTATAGAATATTGAAATATGTGCTACTTATTTATAGTTAATAATTTATTTCTCTTATATTCTGGGTAATTCAGGAACAAGGTCACAAAGAAATAACAATATGGCTTGCCGATGAACCACGTTATGTATCTGGTGTCACCAATAAAACCACATGCAATGACATAATCAAGGCTTTGATTGATGATGAAATCAGTAATGGCAATTATGAATACTGTCAGCGTCTCAAAGGTAAGAAATAACATTACAAATCTCAGAACACATTTTACCTACTTAAACCAATACATGTCCTTATTCATAATATGAAAAAGTTTGAAAATGTTTGCATTTAATACAAACTATGTTTTTATTATGTATACTTACCTATTATATATGGATGTTTGTGTATTTTATAGCTACATAGTTATTAAACTGATAACAATATACAATGTTTAATTTTGTTTTATTTTTGTTCTTTTTTTTTCTTTTTTGTTTTTTTTTTTTTGCTTTACTTTTATTTTATGATGACTGTACTTCCGTTTCTTACTACCACCTAAAACAATGGCGCCATTTTGGTTTAACTTTTCATGTAACTTTTCCAAAAAAAAAAAAAAAAAAAACTTAAAACCACGCACACATACACTTTCCACCATAAAAGATGGAACAGCATCGCGTGACTACAGCGATTACGTTATAACGGAATGTTGGCGCGGTATAGAACGCAGCTACGATGGCAACATGGCAATTTTACCTGTTTGGAAAGCTTGGAGTCGTGTACAGAATGAGGTAATATTTAATAAACTAAATACATACATACTCAATGTACCCTCACACTAAAATTCCACCAAGAATTTAAACCAACTCATGATTTTTTGCCGTGATTGCATAATTAAAAGCAATATAAATTTGGGTATTTTTTTTTACATGTAAGTCTGTTTTTTTTTTTGGCTAATTGCTAACAATATAACTAGCAATGATCAAATCAAACGCCAGACATATAGATTTTTAGCCAAAAGAAATTTTTGAAAATTCCCATTAAAGAAAATACCAATATGTTGCAGGTCAGCGAACTTTTGTTTATGATCCAATTATTCTATTTCTACCGTCAATCATTTAAATATAAAAAAGTTATAAGAAAATAACTTTGTTCTGTTATTTTGAGTTCTTAATTTGTAATAACAGACTTCATTTGAAATAAATTCAATTTTATAATTAATGACTCCTAAAGGTTTCAAGTTCAGAAACTCTAAAATACTCTTAAAACTTATTTTTTGTTATAATTAATGACTCCCAAAGGTTTCAAATTCAGAAACTCTAAAATACACTTAAAACTTATTTTTAGTTAGATCGGACAACTTTCAAGTTCTTTAATTTATTTTCTAGATTACAGTCCCACAGTGGTTTAGAAAGATTTTATTTTGGAATTAATTCAAAAGCTCGTATTCAATTCAAGATATTTGTGTGTTTGGTTTTACTTAGAATTCGTAACAGTAAGGAAATTACTCTCATTCGCCAAATTATGGCCAACAAAATATTTTTTCCCGAAAATCACAAAATTTAAATTGTAGGTACGAAAAAACTGTAAGAGGTATTGACATAATTTTTTCATATTTTTATTCTCTATTATGATCTCAATAAGTCCCAATGTGATGATAAAAAAATTCTGAAATTTGTTTAACAAAATTTTTAAAAATTTGAAAATGGAGATTTGAAACTGCCGTTAAAAAAAATAAATTTTTTGGCCATCCCTTCGAATGGGCTAACGGTATTCTACAAAGACAAAAGCTCATACAAATGTAAATACGGATATATTTTAAGTAAAAATTAGCTT
The DNA here is from genome assembly GCA_942486065.2 of Calliphora vomitoria. NCBI lineage: Eukaryota > Metazoa > Arthropoda > Insecta > Diptera > Calliphoridae > Calliphora > Calliphora vomitoria. The sequence continues at coordinate 93,477,117 of OW818031.2, forward strand.
TTATTTTAATATTTCTTAAAATATGTTAATTTTGTTCCTAGATTTCTTGTTCAAGTGGCCTGAGATACGATAATGGTCTGGGGAATTTTTAATAACTTTAAAATTTTTTAACCAATTTTTATCTTTTATATCTCATTAGAACGACAATTACGTACACATTTCGATTCTTATGCATTCGATTGCAAAAATAATTATTTAGTAGCAACATTTTTACAAAAACTGAAAAATTTGCATTTTTTCCGAATTTTAACGATAATACAGTTTGTGGGTCAATTTGACCCAAAGAAGATATAGGTTTAATCTGAAAAATATTTTTTTGACTGCAATTTTCATTAATATAAATAAATCTACATATTTCTGTAACATAATGCAGAAAGTTAAGGAGTTTTACAAATTTATTTCATATAAATAGTTAAATTTTGTATATATCTGACCTTTGACCTCGATGCGCGTCCCGAAGTCGTTGTCCGATTTGGCTCAAATTTTCAGTACTTATCTTTTAGACCTAGTGTCACAATATTCCAACCGGCACTCTTTGAAAACTAAAAAAAAAAAATTCGGCTGTCACCCTAATATTCATAATATGAAGTTTATTTGTCTTCAAAAAATTGTATTATGCACAGTTAATTAAATACTAGATTACAATTAGAATAATTTGGTGGATGAATCATAAGGATCTAAATTCCTGCTATCCACTGTTAGGTCTCCTTTTACCACCCAAAATGAGTTGTTAGGAAATGACCTTACAATATAATAAAAATCTGGTTTTTCAATTCTAAATTTTTAATTTTTTTAATTTTTCGTCTGCAATTAGCTCTAAAAGATAATACCGAAAACCGAATAACAATTTTTCGACTTTAAGCCATGGAAAACCGCGGTTTCGGTTAAAACCAAACATGAAACTCTAATTACACACACCACCAAAAATACGGTGGATAAATTGATTTTGTTATTACGTTTGTAACACAAAAGTATATACCCAGCAGTTAAGTATGTAGTCAATGTATCCCTTATAGACAGTATTCGACACAAATGTCTTATCACTTGGCTGACTCTAATTTATATATTTTGGTCATTTGACACGTATGTGATCTTTGTAGTGCAGAGAGAAGACAATTGGTTACTTTATACATCCCATGTAATCTAGCGTGAAGACAATTGTCACTTAAGTGTCTCTAAGTAAACTGGAGTGTAGTCACTTTAAACGTGTTGTGTGAAATTCGTTCAAACAGGTTTTATACAAATTGTGTTGATATAATTCTCATACAGTCAATTTTTATTTTAGCTTAAGTATACTGATATCCCATGTAACATAGCATGAAGTCAATAGTCACTTTAGTGTCTCTTAGTAACCTAGAATGAAGTCACTTTAAACGTTTATTTTGTACTGCACTTTAGAAATTAGTTATTTAACCCACCAGAAGCAATTCATTGGAGAGTTGTCGAAGAATGGTTTGGGTACAAGCTATCGTTTGTCGGACTGCCTATGATATGTCTTTTAGCTGACTATTTGAGGGCAATTAGCACTCGTACATGTTAAAATAACTAGTTATGTAGCTGATCAAGTTACCAGTTATGTAGTTAGTAAGGTAACTGACGTTATTTAACCAGTATGTGAATCCAATGCGTTGATTACTTTAGACCAGCTATTAGACAGTCTGACAATTAGGGTCAATTGACCTCCTGCTTAGGACAAGCACGTGTTAAAATAACTAGTCACGTAGCTATTAAAGTAACTAGTTCCCACCCTAAATGATGGGTAAAATCACTAGTTTTGGACTGTATGCTGGGTATTCTGTGTCTGTTGAAGGCACGTTAGAGCCCAGACGAAAAGATCTAAGAGGGTGAACATATTTCCAAATATTTTCTGTAGATCAGAAATGTTTTGTATTGAAAATGGATAGAATAAAATTTAACCAAATCGGAGGCCGTATTATATTACAATTCGGCATAGTGGATTTTAACACTCTTATTTGTTTAGTATATGTAAAACTAATTGGAAATCGTATCGAAAATCAATTCAAAATTGGGTAAAAGATACCAATTTAAATAATCTTTTGTTAAACATACAGTCAGAGACTAAGTTTGGAGGACCGCCCAGTAGCCCTCATACCAACTACGAAACCATGAAACACCTTAACTCTGACTGTGCAAAATTTCATGAAGATGTTACAAGTTACGGAATTATTTTCAAGATAAAATGTTCCATTACATATAAAGTTTACGAACTATAATCGTGCCTACCCCTAATAAACTAGTCAAATAACAAATTCTATGTTAGTTTTCTTTACCTTAAATATATTTTATCAACATTAATTTCTTAACATCACTCAATGATCTTATTTTGAATTTCATCCTCATTTAATTGTATATAATTTTCGGTATTTCGAAACTATTAGACTAATATGGTTTAAAAAAACCTTAAAAATATCTACGAACTTTATAATTAAAATACTAATTACTTATATTTCTTTTACAGATACGCTTAAGTTTAAAACATCACAAAGATATACAGGATCCATCGAAGGCGTTAAAAACAAACACAACTTTATCGTCCATACGCGATTACATTTGTAAATTACTCAGCTTTGGTAAAAGTAAAAAACGTAACGCGAAATCTAAAAAATGCAATAAATCTGTAAAATCCTCAAATTTCAAAAGAGACGAAAAAGAAAATCAACTAAAATCAAACGATCTCGTGCTACAGCTAAATTCTGATACCAAAGTTATGAACATTTGTTCGAAAAACATGGAATCCAAAGTGAAAAGTTCCAATATCAAACCAACAACTGAAGAGTCGGAAATTCAAGCTAAAACTAAAATAAACAAAGAGAAGCTATACAAATTATCTGAAACTCGATCTACGATTCGTAAACGTCGTGCGGCTAGTCGACGTAAGGATAAAAAAAGCTCCCATGATAGGAAACGCGACAGCAGCAACAACGGTGATGTTAATAACTTTATACGCAAACGTAAAGATTCCTCTATACGTAGCTCCGTTCGTAACAAACTGGCCCAAAAGAACGTTGAGATGAATGAGCTCTATGAACGTGAATATGCCCTCACCAAAGAGCTGACCAATAAATGTAAAATGTACAAACTTCACAATGACTTGTACACGACGACGTCGGGCAGAAATCTTGAAATGTCGGTGGGTCAAATTCAAAAAAGCATTGAGGAGTGCGCTAAAGAAATCATACAGACTGAACACGAATTGTTGGCAGTTAAAAATGAAATAAAACACGATATTTCGATTATAAATAATCTTAAACGTTTAACATTGGACACAGATCTAAATGAGTGCGGTGTGCCAATTGATATAAATCATGTTCTAAAACCCCAAACCGATCTAGAGCTAAACTCTGAACAAATGCTATTTGTTGACAATATTTATGAATTCTGCGACAATAATGGCAGTATGTTAGTTTAACAATACTATTATAGCGATTTATGTATTAACGAAAAGTCTGGGCGAACTTTTCCTGCACGACCTGACGGATCTATCGGGAATGGACGTCAGAAGGCTAGATGCCTTCATAATAAATATTTATGTACATAGTACTCATTATACTTATACATACCTACATAATAGTATCTTAATGCCGTGTATTGCCAATTTAGTACTACTTTAAAATATCTTGTTAAGTTTATTTATATTAATACGAGTAGATTAAGAATTGTTATACATACATAATTTATATTTATTTGTATACCTACATATATTTATTATATTTTTAATAAAACTCCTATTAAATCTTTTTTAAAATTTTGATCTTAATAAATGAAATAAAATGATACCGTTCACTTTTAATGGTATTTATTAATTTATACACAATAGACCAATTCACAATCTTGTGCAAATGGTCTTGCATCATTGTATACGCATTGCTTTTTTACTTTACAAATTCACCCATTGCATGAATTTGCAATACAAATGCACAAGATTGCCAATACCACAAATATTCATTTGAGAACCTATGAAGTATATGGATATTTTATTTGCGAAATCGATTAATCAGGGAGCGGAAGGGCATGGCTTGAACAGGTTTATACACTTGTTTTTGATTTCATTTGTAGTTTATGCAATATTGATTGAAAGAATTATATATTACAAGTAGTATCAATAAATGGGATAATTTATGGGAATTTTTGTATAAATGGCTAATATATAAGCCAAATGCCTATCTGGATTTCTTGACCAAAATTTATACACAAAAATTTACTATTGGAAGCTGTGTTGAAAAAACTCCTAAAAATCGTATTCGATTACCTGAATAATGGACCGAAGTTAACATATTAATTCTGTAAACAGTGCACATTGTTCTGGCGGGCCACATTTTTTGGCCAAAACTAAAAAATTCACTTATATACATGAATTCAAATAAAAGACACAATTAATAACAAAAAACATAAAATTTATTAAGTTTTTAATAATTTATTTTTTTTTGTTTTTTTGCTTCCACTCTGCCAAACTCTGAGTAAATCACAATTTTTGAAGCAAAAGTTTCCTGAAACAAAAATTGATTTCTTAAAAATAAGCAATAACTAGCAGAAAGTTATTGATGAATCGTAAGCACAAAATATCACTGTAATTTTGTGTGTTTTTGGTTTGTTGAAATCACTAGAAATTTTGTAAGTTACATACTAAATTTTTTTTTATAAAAAGCAAAAATCGCAGATTTTTAGGAATACATTTCAACACATGTCCGGTACTATAAAAGTTCTTTTATATTGTCAATTGATGATAAACAAATTTGTTTACTCTTCCATATTAGGTGCATGAATAAAAAATTTCCATACGAAATCTATGAAAAAAAACAATATTTTGAATAACTCTCCGCATAATAAAATTTGTTTTAGAAAGGGCATCTACGTCTAGGGCCGCAGAAACGGGAAGAGAACGAGAATCACGGCTTCAGCAAATGAGTCCCATTGCATCTTCATCGAGTGCTGCAGAGACACCTCAACAGCATATCGAAAGACTAGAAGCCAACCGCTCCCGAACGGCTCGATCAAGAGAAAGAATCAATTTAAAGTTGCCGGCATTTTATTACAATAAGTATGATGACTACAGGAATCACAAGGACGTACTGATTGCTGCAATGGACAAACATTGCTTACATTGCCGCGTTTTGAAGTTCTCTAAGGAATCCCCGGGAATGTGCTGTTCGAACGGTAAATTTATTCTGCCACCAGTTATTGAGCCGCCTAAACTGCTTCTAAGTCACATTTCCGGCGCCAATCCTATTTCCAAGCACTTCCTTCAAAATATCCAAAAGTGCAACTCATGATTTCAAATGACGTCGGCTTCACGACCACCTTTAAAGTTCAAGGCCAAATGTATCACATAATTGGATCATTGCTCCCGCTTCCCAATGATGATGCGAAGTTCCTTCAAATTTATTTCACTGGAAATGAAGCTACAGAAGCCGAACGCTATCAACGAACATGCATGTGTATTTACTGCAATACCCTTCTGCCGAAACATTCTCAAAACAATTGCTGGACATCAGAAATGGAAAAATTTCAATTGATCCCTCCACAAATGAGATTTCGTTGTTGACAAGGTATTCCCAAGTCTTACAACCAACTACAAAAATTCGGATTATGATGTTAACAAGCTCAATAAACAAATAAAATAAAATGCAAATCGATTGACACAGTAATGAACGAAGAACAAGCCGTCGATTATCCTACTGAATTTTTGAATTCATTGGAACCAGCCGGACTGCCACCGGTTGTATCACCGACTTTGTCCGACACTGTATATTAAAATCGAGATCGAGATGCAATATAAAACAGATGTTTTCTAAGAGCCAGCAACGCGAACCGTGTTCTGCTAGTATTGTATAATTGTTGATCGACCTTTTCTTTAATTCTTACAGATAGTTTATTTAGTTTCCTATATACAGGCTTACAAAGTCAGTGATTGTTGTAAAAAAAAAATTTGCAAAAAAAAAAATTTTTTTAAAAAAATTAATTTTGTCGACCAATCGACCAAAATCGTACAAATTTTTCAAAGGAGGCAAGGCTTGTGGAACTTCTGAGTAGACAAAGGCTTTTTATATATGTAAGTACTAGCAGAACCCGGTCCGCGTTGCTGGCTCTTAGAAAACATCTGTTTTATATTGCATCTCGATCTCGATTTTAATATACAGTGTCGGACATAGTCGGTGATCCAACCTTCAATTTTAATACATGTGGGGGCTGTCCAGCTGGTTCCAATGAATTCAAAAACTCAGTAGGATAATCGACGGCTTGTTCTTCATTCGTTACTGTGTCAATCGGTTTGTATTTATTGTTTCGCCAGGCAGTTTCAATTGTATTAGCTTATTGAGCTTGTTAACATCATAATTTGTTGGTGCCAAAATTGCATGTTCCCACATCGAATCCGAATTTTTGTATTTGGTTGTAAGACTTGGGAGTACCTTGTTGACAACGGCTTGAATATTCATTTGCTTTTGGCAGAAGTTCGGGAACGAAATCTTACTTGTGGCGGGATCAATTGGAATTTTTCCATTTCCGATGTCCAACAATTGTTTTGAGAATGTTTCGGGAGAAGGGTATTGCAGGAAAGGCACACGCATGTTCGTTGATAGCGTTCGGCTTCTGTAGCTTCTGTAGCTTCATTTCCGGTGAAATAAATTTAAAGCAACTTCGCATTATCATTGGGAAGCAGGAGCATGATCCAATTCTGTGGTACATTTGGCCTTGAATTATATAGTTGGGCATGAAGCCAACGTCATTTGAAAGCATGAGTTGCACTTTTGGATATTTTGAAAGAAGTGCTCGGAAATAGAATTGTCGCCGGAAATGTAACTTAAAGGCAGCTCTGGCGGTTCAAAACACTACAGTGTAAGCAATGTTTGTTCATTGCGCCAATCACTACTTATTGTAATAAAATGCCGGCAACTTTTAATCGATATTTTCTCTTGATCGAGCCATTCGGGAGGGATTGGGAATAAAAAAAAGTATTTCTTTCTTCAATTGAAAACAATATTTTTTTGGTAGACACATTTTTTTTGTTGAGAAAAAATTTATTTGGACAAAAAAATATTCTTTTTACAACAATCACTGACCCTGTAAGCCTGTGTATAGGAAACTAAGTAAACTATCTATAAGAATTGAAGAAAAGGTCAACAATTATACAATAATCTTCTTTTTTTATGTCATTAGCGGTATAGTATAAAAATTTGATTTTGCTACGCCATTCCGTCCACAGACCGACTTTACAGTGTTACCCTCTAGGCTTTTCTGAAAATTCCGTGAAAATTTTATCATAATCGGTCCAGCCATTTTTGATTCCATACACACATCTTTTTATGTATATATATAGATGGCATTAGCGGTATATTGTAAAAATCCCTGAAAATTTCATCAAAATTGGTATAGCCGTTTTTTATATATATAGATGCCATTAGCGGTATAATGTACAAATTTTATTTTGCCACACCCCTCCGCCCACAGACCGAAAATTAAAAATCTGACTTTACAGTGTTACCGGCTAGGCTATTCTGCAGATGCTCTGAAAATTTCATCAAAATCCGTCCAACCGTTTTTGAGTTCATTCGGAACATACATACACACATACATACAAACATCAATTTTTATATATATAGATGGCATTAACGGTATAATGTAAAAATTTGATATTTACACACCCCTCCGCTCACAGACCGAATATCAAAAATCTGACTTTAAAGTGTTACCCGCTGAGCTATTCTGAAGATTCCCTGAAAATTTCATCGAAATCGCTCCAGCCTTTTTTTATATATATAGATGTCATTAGCGGTATAATGTAAAATTTTAATTTTGCCACGCCCCTCCGCCCACAGACCGAAAAACAAAAATCTGACTCTACAGTGTTACCCGCTAGGCAATTCTGAAGATTCCATGAAAATTTCATCAAAATCGGTTCAGCCGTTTTTGAGTTCATTCGGAACATACATACCCACATACATACCCACCTTCGTAAGAAGGGTATATATAAATTTGTCATTCCGTTTGTAATTTCCACAATATAATTTTCCGAACCTATAAAGTATATATATTCTGAATCCTTATAGATAGCGGAGTCATGTCTGTCTGTCTGTCTGTCTGTCTGTCTGTCTGTCTGTCTGTCTGTCTGTCTGTCTGTCTGTCTGTCTGTCTGTCTGTCTGTCTGTCTGTCTGTCTGTCTGTCTGTCTGTCTGTCTGTCTGTCTGTCTGTCTGTCTGTCTGTCTGTCTGTCTGTCTGTCTGTCTGTCTGTCTGTCTGTCTGTCTGTCTGTCTGTCTGTCTGTCTGTCTGTCTGTCTGTCTGTCTGTCTGTCTGTCTGTCTGTCTGTCTGTCTGTCTGTCTGTCTGTCTGTCTGTCTGTCTGTCTGTCTGTCTGTCTGTCTGTCTGTCTGTCTGTCTGTCTGTCTGTCTGTCTGTCTGTCTGTCTGTCTGTCTGTCTGTCTGTCTGTCTGTCTGTCTGTCTGTCTGTCTGTCTGTCTGTCTGTCTGTCTGTCTGTCTGTCTGTCTGTCTGTCTGTCTGTCTGTCTGTCTGTCTGTCTGTCTGTCTGTCTGTCTGTCTGTCTGTCTGTCTGTCTGTCTGTCTGTCTGTCTGTCTGTCTGTCTGTCTGTCTGTCTGTCTGTCTGTCTGTCTGTCTGTCTGTCTGTCATTGCAACGATGTATATAAGGCTTGGACCTACAATGGGTCAAAATCGGGAAATATATTTTTAACCCGAATTTTTTTTCACAAAAAACTTTCTTTTGTCATAAATTTTTTTCACTAATAACTTAAAAAATTTTTTTTTAAAAAAATTGGAAAAAACTTAAAAAACTATTTTGAAAAAAAAAATTTTTTTTAATTTTATTTTAAGGTATAATTTGTTGAAGGGTATATAAGATTCGGCACAGCCGAATATAGCTCTCTTACTTGTTATATACAGTCAGGGACAAAATTGTTCACAAAAAGTATGATTAAAGATATATCTAGAAAAATTGTTTTTATAAACTTAGGTCTGGCAACCCATTTTGTGTTATGTAGTGTGGCACAATGTTGTTTATTGTATGGCAACATTTTTTTTGGAGTACCGTTACTTTTTTACTAAAAAGATGAGAGAAAAATCAACCGATTGGGTCTGATGGGTGCCAATGGACATGGGTTGATAAAAGAATTGGAGTCCAAGAGCGAAATATTACATGCACAATGAAATTTGGAGGTGGATCTTTGATGGATTGGGGCTGTTTTCGTGGAAACCTGTTGGGTGTACAACGCCGAATAACTGGCAGAATGTGTGCCAAAGGTTACATTATAATCCTTGAAGACTCATACATGCCAAATGTGGATATATTTGGTTTAGAGCCGGGTCAGGATAACATCTTCATGCTAGACAACGACCCGAGCTACACTACCGGAATTACTAAAAAAGTGGTTTGACAAAAATGGTATTAAACTTCTAGATTGGCCACCCCAGTCTTCGGATTTAAATCCGATTGAACACCTTTGGTCAATATTGAAAAGGAAAATATTGGCTAAAAAAGACCCAGCGAAAACCATCAATGAACTTTGGGAGCGTTCTATCGAGGCGTGGGTAAATATTAACCCACAGGTGCTAATAAATCTTGTAAATAGTATGCCAAAATGAATAAAAGCTGTTAAAACTGCAAGAGGGGGGCACACGAAATATTAATAGCCAAAAACGTAAGGATTTTCGTCAAGGGTCATAATTGTTCACAGCTAACATGTGAAACCTTTTTAAATTTAAAAACTGAATTTTATATTTTTTGTTAGTTTTATCTTTTTTTATTAGAGCATAATGTAAAGATTAAAATCAATTTAAAAAATTTCAATAAAAACAATGAAGAAGAAAAAGCAAGTTATTTCTATTTAATATTGGTTGTTTTGTGAACAATTTTGTCCCTTACTGTATATAGATAAATAATAAAGTGTAACATAGAAAAAATAAATTCATAATTGGCAGTGCACACCCTTGACTGACGCTTCTTAGTATCGATTGCGGTCGGGTTACTTCTTCTAGGGATACGTTTGTTATGTATACAGACGGATCCAAGTCCTCGATTGGGGTGGATGAGGGTTTCTATATTCCCCGTTTTCAGAAGCGGGTGTGTTTCAGGCTACATGATCAATGTAGTATAATTCAATTTGAGATTTTAACAATTATAAGAGCGATACACTGGATGAAGTACTATAGGTTATTTGATGTGAATATCCGAATTTGTACTGACAGTAAACCTTCTATTAAGTCCCACTCTGGTGTCTATTCCACATTTGATCGGTATACCGCTCTCTTGTTGTAAATCATTCATACAATGTTTACTACCATCAATTTCCCTTACGAGCTCGGCTACGAATTTTGATAGCCGTGCTTACGTTGCACGGCTTAATTGGTGCGCATGCTATGACACTCAACACTCCTTATAATGACTTCTGTAGAAGTTTTCATGGCAAAGACGAGGAGGAAACAATTGAAAATCTGCTTTGTCTTTGTCCTGCTCTAACGGGGAACCGGACTACGACCATCAGTAGCCCTTTTGAGCTTGCCTTAGCGGATCTATCGAGAGTGGATATTAGGAAGATGGATTCGTTTAATCGTGCGTCGGGTTGGTTCGGCATCGAACCCCTTTCCGACATTTGAAGCACTTTTTAAGGACCTGAACATGATCCTTTAGGGTATCACAAAAGAACCAATTCATCGACCCAAGTGAGCTGGTAAAACGGGCTGCCTTTACAACCTAACCTAACTTTTTCCTGTTAAATAAAAATTTACTTTATCATTTAAAAACAAGAGAGCTATATTCGGCTATGCCGAATCTTATATACCCTTCACCAAATATTTATACCTTAAAATAAAATTTAAAAAAAATTTTAAAAAAAATTTTATTTTCAAAATAGTTTTTTCCAATTTTTTTAAAAAAATTTGTTTAAATTATTAGTGAAAAAAATTTATGACAAAAGAAAGTTTTTTGTCATAAAAAATTCGGGTTAAAAAATATTTTTCCCGATTTTGACCCATTGTAGGTCCAACTTTGTATAGCCTTATATACATCGCTGCAATGGACTTTGAAATATCTATCATTAGATATCCATATTGTCTATATTTATGACTTAGTAATCGAGATATAGATAAAAAAAAATAGGCAAAAAATAGAGGTTGTCTCGGATTTTTGCTCATATCTCCGTTATTTATGGATGTCTGACAGAATTATTGAGGATTTGGATGCCGAAGATATCTGGAGTCTTCAGAAAATTGATTTCAACAGACAGACAGACGGACATGGCTAAATCGACTCCGCTATCTATAAGGATTCAGAATATATATACTTTATAGGGTTGGAAAATTATATTGTGGAAATTACAAACGGAATGACAAATTTATATATAACCTTCTCACGAAGGTGAAGGGTATAAAAATATTGACAGAAACAGAAATCGGGTTTTTATGAATACACTTGTTCGGTTAAATCGGTTTTTTGAATCACTTGTCAAAATAATGTAAAGATGTTTCTTGAGTTTAGTAGTTTCCAGATCAGATGTTCTAGTTTTTAAATAACGCTGCTTATGATTACTAATATGCTGAATCAGCACAGTATAATCGGACACCTTTTTCTACAGACACAAAACAATACATTTTAATATAATATGTCAGAAGCCACATATAGGTGAACGTAGCGACGCGTCGAGACGGTTTCTTATTTTTCACCAAAGATGAGAATTAAAAGTTATTTTTATTATTAGACTAGCTAATACCCGGTGCGCTTCGCTACCCCCTCGAAGTAAAATGCATATTAAGTAAAGGTTTAAAAAAAATATTTATTTAGTAATTAAAATATACATTGTTTCTTTAATATTATTTCTTATTCTATTTTTTTGATGTACAATATATTCAGTCTATATATACAATTTAAAAATAATAAATTAATGAACTATTTATTTCTTACTTCAAATTCCAAAATATTCATATTGATACTTAATATGTCGACTATATCTGTTATAGTTTTCCAGATATGCAGTTTTTTGTCAAAAATATTTCTATTGAAACTAAAATTACTTGTACAAAATTTGGAAACTCTAACTGATATAGTTTCCTTGATACGCAGATTTTAGTGTATACTACATATGGGAAGTGACACGCCCACGTTTGCTGGTCCGCCTATTTTTGGTCATAATATTCATATTGAAGCTAAAGTTACTTGTACAAAATTTGGAATCTGTAACATGTATACTTTCCCTGATATGCAGATTTTAGTATTTACTGCATATAAGAGGTGACATGCCCACAATTGCTGGTCCGCTCATTTTCGTCCAAAATATTTCTACTGAAACTTAAATTACTTAAATTTGTAAACTCTATCTGTTATAGTTTCCTTCATACGCAGATTTTAGTATTTACTACATATGGGAGGTGCCACTCCCACTTTTGCTGGTCCACCTATTTTTTGCCAAAATATTCATATTGAAACTAAAGTAACATGTACATAATTTGGAAACTCTAACATGTATAGTTTCCCTGATATGGAAATTTTAGTATTTAATTCATATAGGAGGCACCACTCCCTCTTTTGCTGGTCCGCCCATTTTAGTCCAAAATATTTCAAGTGAAACTAAAATTATTTGTAAAAAAATTGGAAACTCTAGCTGTTTCCTTGGTACGCAGATTTTAGTATTTACTACATATGGGAGGTGACCCGCCCACTTTTGCTGGTCCACCCATTTTTGGCCAAAATATTCATGTTGAAACTAATGTAACTTGTGGAAAATTTGGAAACTCTAGCTTTTATAGTTTCCATGATATGCAAATTTTGGTATTTAATTCATATGGAAGGCACCACGCCCACTTTTGCAGGTCCACCCATTTTTGTCCAAAATATTTATATTAAATCTAAAGTTACTTGTTCTAAATTTGGGTATTTTAGCTGTTATAGTTTCCCAGATATTAGGATATTAGTATTTACTTCATATGGGTGGTGTCACGCCCACTATTGCTGAACCGCCCGTTTTTATCCATAATATTCATATTGAAACTAAAGTTACTTGTACAAAATTTAGGAACTCTAGCTCTTATAGTTTACATCACACTTAGTATTTACTTCATATGGGAGGTACCACGCCCACTTTAGTTGGTCCGCCCATTTTTGTTAAAAACATTTGTATTGAAGTTAAAGTTACTTGTATTTAATTTGGTAATTTTAGCTGTTATAGTTTCTTAGAATTTCAGATTTTAGTATTTACTACGTATGGGGGGTGCCACACCCACTTTCGGTGGTCCACCCATTTTCGTTCAAAACATTCATATTGATACTAAAGTTACTTGTACAAAATTTGGGAACTCTAGCTCATATAGTTTACTTCACATTCAGATTTTAGTATTTACTTCATATGGGAGGTACCACGCCCACTTTAGTTGGTCCGCCCATTTTTTGTTCATAACATTCATATTGAAACTAAAGTTACTTGTACAAAATTTGGGAACTCTTGGTGTTATAGATTTCCTGACATTCAGATTTTAGTATTTACTTCATATGGGAGGTACCACGCCCACTTCAGTTGGTCCGCCCACTTTCTGTCCAAAACATTTATATTGAAACTAAAGTTACTTGTACAAAAATTAGGAACTCTAGGTGTTATAGTTTTCCTGACATTCAGATTTTATTATTTACTTATTATGGGAGGTGCCACGCCCACTATTGCTGGTCTGCCCATTTTTGTCCAAAATATTTATATTGAAACTAAAGTTCCTTGTACAAAATTTGGGAACTCTAGCTGATATACTTTTTGAAATATACGCATTTTGTTTTTGACTTGAAATAGGAGGTAATGTTGTATAAATGGGCGTGGCACATCGCCCACGTAAAATTTCAAAATAAAAAGTACCCTATAGTTCCTTCCAGAGATACGGGAAGACATTGTGAAGATTTCATGAAAATCGGTTCAGCCGTTTAGCCGTCTATAAAGTCCAAACAAACAAATATACATACAAACACACATTGACTTTTATATATATAGATTTAAATTAAGTGGCAACACAAATTTTCTCATGCAATTAGTTTGGACATAAACCTATAATTGATAATTGTTGTTGTCACAGTTTTGGAGCCACTATTAGAAAAGGCAATATAACACATTACATTATAAATGTCTGGCAACATTTTATAAAATCACATTTTTTTAATATCTGCTCTTCTCCTTCTGTCATCATCTATGAAATACATTGATTAAAAAGAAATAGACATAAACATTATAACCTAGAGACGCAAGCAGAACTTGGAAATCTTTCATTTTATTGCAGAAGTATTTTGTTCGTGCATTTTTTCTTTTAAAAGAAGTAATATCAAACAGAAATTTACTTATTAATAAAAAAAAAACTATTAATTTCAAAAAGATTTACTGGCATTGCGAAAAAAGATTTTAAAATACGAAAACAATTACTTTTACATTCGTTTTTATAAAACATTCTCAAGTTATTGGGTTTAATAACAAAAACAACAACAAATTAGGTAAGTTATTGTAGCGCGCTGCTGGCAGAGGCCACATGCACAAAAAATGTTCGAGAAAAAAAAATAATTTCTTTTGCTAAAATTAAAAAGTAAGATATATATTTCAATAAAGCAGGATTTGAGAGTTTCTTTTAAAATTTGACTTCGCCGAACAAATTAAAAGAAATGTGATAAGATTATTTTAAAAAATACATAAACATTAATATAATGTTGGCAAAAAACTAAAAATGTTGCTTCAAAAAAAGGCCTAATTCAACGTGGTCGCCATTTGCCTTTTGGATTGGATAATGAAGATGTATGCCTTTCATTTATCTGCATAAACGTTAGAAATCGTCTTCAAAGTTTTCTTTGTGAATATTTGTATTATTAAGAAAACATGTACTGGAAAAACCAGTCTGTAAATTGTATGTAATGACGCAGGTGTTGAGTTGATGATTTTTTTTTTTTTTTCATATAAATTTTTGTTGTGTTGTTATTTATAATTCCGGCATGCTTTTTTTTTGCTTTCGGTGACGACACTATTGCAAATATTCGTATTACAAATGGTAGATGCAGTCAGTCGAAAAATTTAATGTTTTCAATTTGTATATCAATTTTGTTTACAAAAAATCGGCAACAAACGAGTACCCAAGTATGTATATAAAACAATGGTCGGCATAAAGAGGACATTGTAATAATATATAATGTAATATTTATTGATTGTAGTTTTTGTTTTCTTTTTGATAATTATACCCTACACCACCATAGTAGATAGCGTATACTGGATTTGTGCATATTTTTTGTAACTCCCAAAAATATTAGTCTAACACAAATCTTAAAGTATACAGATCGACTCAAAATCACTTTCTGAGTCGATTAACCATTTTCGTCCATCCGTCTGGCTGGCTGTCCATGTACCCCTTGTGCGCAAAGTACAGGTCGCAATTTTGAAGATATTTCGATAAAATTTGGTACATATAATTTTTTCGGACAAAGCCTATTGAAATCGGTTCATTATTTCACCTAGCCCTCATACAAATGTCTTCCTGAAATTGGACTTTATCGGACCCGCTTCCGAAAATCACTAACGCACATAAATCTCCTAAAAATGTTGGTATATACATAAAATTCAACATAAATAACTTTCATACAGACATAAATCACCTGACCTAATTTCATAGTGATCGGTCCATAATTGGTCATATCTCCCATATAAGGCCAACGACAGCAAATCACTCACAAATATAAATTATTGAAATTTTAAAAGAAATAATGTTTTGCTCAATTACTTAGTGTAGGGTATTATACGGTCGGGCTTGACTTACTTGTTTTATATAAACTTTGTTGACATTAGTGTTGTTTACAGGTGAATATTCAATCAACAGGGGGAAATGAGTGCCGACAACTGATATAGAAATGTAATTCACTAAACTAAATTGCAACGAAACGAATGAAATTGTGGGACAACTGAACAGGGTAATTCCTGTCACCGTTTTGTACCCTTGCGAAATTGGTTGGTTTGTTTCTTTGGAAAGTTCGATGGTGTGTTTCTTTGGAAATTGCAAATCAAAAAATTCGTATGCGGATTTCAAAATCAAGTGCGAGTGATACACAAATGCAAAAATTCAAAGCGGTCTAATAGTAGCCCTTTTCAAATCTTGTGCATTTGAGATTGCAAATTTGGTGAATTTTAAACATTTTTTATCGTTTTGAGCGTAGAAGGACGATTCATTGCCAGAATTACTTACACTTTGTACGATCAAGAAAATAACATTGACAAGTGTTGTCCACCCAAACCAAAGTTGGTCTTGCAAAATGTAGATTTTTTACAATCCAACAACAAAATAAATATATATGATAGCATATGTTAGATTATTGCTTTAATACAATTCCGTTTTCATCAATCACTCATAATAATGAAAGTTTTTATATTAAAGATTTATATTTAATAAAAATTAAATTCTATGAATAAAGAATTCTATTAATTTTCAAAATTGGAAACGGTTCAAAAAAAAAAAATTGGATAATCGCACATCTAAATTTCCAAATTAACGACTTAAATACCATTACCTAAATACGCGTGTCGTTAAAATTGTGAACCTTAATTACATTAATCTTTAAAATAGAGTTAATGAAATAATAGTAAACATTGTTACCCCTAGATTACAATGATCTGTGATCCATAAAATTCGAAAAAAATATTTTTTTTAAATGTTTGTAAATATATAAGATTACCTAAAATAGTTTGTTAATTCTGAGTTAATGTTATAAAACAATATTAATCAAAATCATACTTATATAATTGCAGATATCTAAGAAAAAATGGCACGTGGTCACCAAAAATTACAATCACAAGCAAAAGCTCAAGAAAAACAAGCGAAACTTAAAAAACAACAAGGACATAGTGCCACTGATCAAAAAAAGGCTGCCCAAAAAGCATTAGTTCATGTTTGTGCAGTATGCAAGGTAATACAACATTTTTACAACTACCTTAGCTTCATAATTTTTTTAATAAATGTTTCTTTTGTCATCATTACAGTCCCAAATGCCTGATCCTAAAACGTACAAACAACATTTTGAAAATAAACATCCCAAAAACGATATGCCTCCTGAACTAAAGGACGTCGTCTAATACGGGTATTATTTTTTATTGTTTTATCATTTAATACGCGCACCCGCCTTGGACTTGAGGGTTATTGCTGAGCAGCTTGCTGTATAATCTTGTAATTAGAAAAGCTGTTTAATTTATTTACTTATACATCTTTTTATTATAAACAATATTATTTCTTTCTTTTTTTATGGAAATTTGTGAATTACATACATATAATTATAATATAAATAATAAAAAATGAAAATGACTACACATACATCCGATATTAAAATTAAAATCGATAAAATTGTTAGTGTAATATTTACATATGTATCATTCATGCGAGTATTTAATTATATGGACTAATTTCATTAGCATTAAATTGAAAACAATTTCGTTTTTCTACATTTTGTTTATTTAATTTTCTTTTAAGGTTTTTTCCCATAGAATAAATACATAGAACGGAAGGAGAAAGTAATATCAATTAAAAAAATTACTCTTTTCATACATACGGGTGATACCAAAGTATATTTATACAAGTACATGCAACTCTACAACAAATCAACAATAAAAAAAACAACATTAATTTTGTTTGTGTAAAACATTGTGAGATTGTCAAATAATTGAAAATTTTTGCCACAAATTTCACTTACATTGCCCTTTTAATCGGGTCTTTTCGCTCATAGAATCAGTCACCACAGCCACTGGTACATTTTTTTGCACAATGAACTGAAACACAGTTTTCCAAATGTTATTTTTATTGTGAAAAATTTTCAAAATTAATTTTTTTTATTAATATTTTCACATACAAAAAATGTAAACAAACGGAAAGAAAAACAAAAAAGTAAAAAATTTTGACAATCTCACAAGTATTTTTAAAGGAGAAAAAAATGAACAGCTGATCACTTGCATGTACTTGTATAAATATACTTTGGGTGATACCATGATTGAAATATACAAGGTTGCTCCACTTCTCTTTCACAAAAATATTTTTGAAGTTTATTGGAATTATTTGAAATTAGTTTTTTGTAAACAATAAAAAAGTCTTTGCCACATATGGAAAAAGGGAAATAACGTTTAAGAAATATTTAATTTTAATGTGTAATTTATATTAAAAATCTGTTTCGGCTTCTTGCTTTTTGTGTTTTTTCTTTATAGGAGTCTGTATAAGGGATAGTTTGTAATTATTTCAAAAACGAATTTCTTTAGTTAATATTTTTTTATTGAATTTTTTGTTTGCTGTTTTATTTTTTTTACTTTTAAATAAACAACAAGTAAGAGAGATATATTCGGCTGGGCCGAATCTTATATACCCTTCACCAAACTATACTTCAAAATAAAAATTTTTAGGTAATTTTAGGTAAACAAATTTTCTTTTAGTTGTTTTTTTTCATTTTTTGGAAAAAAAATATTTTTCGAATTTTTTTTTTTTTAAGTTTTTATGTAAAATTTTTTTTAAATTTAAAATTTTTTTTTTTTTAAATTTAAATTTATTTTTTTTTTTAATATTTAGCGAAAAAAACGTTTGGTGAAAAAAAAAAATCTGGTTCAAAATATTTCCCGATTTTGACCCATTGTAGGTCCAACTTACTATGGTCTTATATACGTCGTTGCAAAGGTCTTTGAAATATCTATCATTTGATATCCATATTGTCTATATTAATGACTTAGTAATCCAGATATAGGTCAAAAAATAGGTAAAAAATCGAGGTTGTCCTGGTTTTTTCCTTATATCTCAGCCATTTGTGGACCGATTTTGCTGATTTTAAATAGCAAACTTCTCGAAAGCATGTCTGACAGAATTATTGAAGATTTGGATCCCGAAGATATCTGGGGTCTTCAGAAAATTGATTTCAACAGACAGACGGACATGGCTTGATCGACTCCGCTATCTATAAGGATCCAGAATATATATACTTTATAGGGTCGAAAAATTATATTGTGGAAATTACAAACGGAATGACAAATTTATATATACCCTTCTCACGAAGGTGAAGGGTATAAAAAATGGGATTTTATGAATGAATACGGTAGCACGATTTTTCATAATTCCAATCAGTGTTACCATATATTTTTTTAAGAAAACTTTTTATTTCTAAAAAAAAAACTTTTTTTTCAACAAAAAAACTTTTTTTAAGTACATACATACTAAAATTACAAAATCAAATTCGCACATGAATCAGACTTAGATAATTTACGTGAATTTAGTACTTTAAATATATTCAAATCAATCTCTCCATTTAGTCAATGAATTTGGGGACATTCATTTTGAAATAAACGGTTCAACTTATTGATATCATAAATTTACAATGTTCCAAAAAACTTTTTTTTAAAAAAATAAAACTTTTTGCATCTTAAAAAACTTGCAAAAAAAGGGAAAACTTGACAAATGGTAACACTGATTCCAATAAACGTCAGAACGTTAATATGGCGACAAAAAGAGAAAGTGAGACTACCTTATATTTTTGTATCATGCATAAGAGTGTTGTTTTTGATTTTTGTCGCCGAATGGCTCATAATCGAGCATAAATTTTATTATTTGTTTATATTTATTGTTTGTGATCTACCTTAATGTTTACTTAAATTGTCTTATTTACCAATTGTATGATCATTGTTGTTTGGTTCATTTGTCCGTTAGGATTTTATATTGTTTTGTATTCCCTTTTGTTCATATTTGTTTACGAACTAATCGCACTTTTTGTCCCTAAATTATACTGCATTATTTTCGTTCAGTTTATTTATTTGGAAATGAACTGTTATAAAAGTACATAACAAAAGGAAATTTGTAGGCTCAGTAGTAACTGGCTGTAGAATTAAAATTTAGTTTGTTGGGGATAAAGACTGCGGTAAGTCGCTTAATTTATTTATAAGTTATTTTTTTTGTAATAATTTTTCTTTTTAAATAGAAATAAACGGTTGCTCAAATATATGCATCATTAATTTAATATTTGTGGTTCATTTATTTGGGACTTGTTAAATTCGCTGTCCTCAACATATAGGCTCAGGTCGCAGCCAGCGACAAATTTTATTTCGCAGTTTTTGAGCGAACTTGTGGTTCCTTGCCTGTTGGAACAAATTTTATTGGATTTTGTGGTTCCTTGCCTGCCGGAACATTTTAATTGTTCTTTATGTGAATTTGTGGTTCCAAGCTGCCGGAACAAATAAAAATAATTGTGAAGTCGTTCCATGCCTGCCGGAACAAATAAATTTTTTGTAAAATATTTGGAGTGTGTTGCTGTTTAATATTTGTGAATTTGTGTGCCCATTGAAAACATTTGTGATTCATGATGCAACGGTCGCCAGCTAGAAAAAGCTCTCGTTTGCAGACAGCAACGAGCCAAAATGTGAAAAGTTCCACGCCTGCCGGAACAGATAGTTCAGAAAATGTTTCTCAAATGCCGTCGGTACAAATTGTCAGTCCTGTTGCCCTGGGAACAACAACAACGGTAACTAGTGCCTCTATAACTGCCCCTAGAGAACCGACACCTGCTGTATCAACGCAAAACATTTTCAGTTCAACAAGTGAAGAGCCCTTTAGTCTGCCGCCGTTAGTGCCCGGTCCTAATGTGAGAACCCAGCCACCACAAACTATATCGTCTGATAATGAGAACCTGCAACGACAAATTGACATCCTGCAAGCTCAATTGGCAAACGCTCAACGTGCTTTAAGAGCAAATCAAAATTTAAATACGCCGAATGTTATTGGACATAAGGCGCCAGTCATCCAAAGTATTAGCAGTGGCCCTGAGGACATGGTTGATCGCCGGAATCCAACGCCATATTCCTATGTTAGTCAGTCAGACCAGTTGATGACATCTCAGCCTGTTTTTGTTTCCCCTGCTACAGTGCCCATGCCAGTACAACGCAAACTTTATGATCTGCCCGAATTTTGTGGTACTCCTGAGGACTGGCCAATGTTTTTGTCTGCCCTTGAACATTCGACAGCGGCATATTCATACAATAATTTTGAAAATTGTTTGAGATTGCAGAAGGCTTTGAAAGGTGAAGCCAGAGAGTGCGTGAAGTCGTTGCTCATCCACCCAAATAATGTGCCAACAGTAATAGAGCAATTAAAGCTACAATATGGTCGCCCAGAGTTGCTTATTCGATGCCAATTGCAACAGATGAAGGAATTTCAGCCCATAGCAGAAAACGCAATCGATAAATTGGTGCCATATTCCATTAAGGTCAGAAATTTAGCAGCATTTTTGGAATCTGCCAATGGTTATCAACATTTGTCGAATCCAACACTCATGGAGGAGTTAGTCCAGAAGCTTCCAATGAGCAAACGTTTGGATTGGGCCCAGTTTGCTTCAACGTTACCTCAGTTGCCGACTATTTTGGATTTTAGTACCTGGCTCCAGCGTGTTGCAAATTTGGTAAGAAGTGTGCAAATAAGTAGTTCAAGTGGCAATAGATCTAGCAGTGATCCAAAACGAAAAGTGGTTTTATATGCTTCTGATGGCCCAGAACGTCAGTTAAAATGTTTTTATTGTGTTGGCCCACATAAAATTTTTGATTGTAAGAAATTTTTAGAATTGAGTGTGCCTAATAGATGGAGTGAAGTGAAGAGATTGAAGTTATGTTTTTCGTGTCTCAGTGGTGGTCATTCAAGTAAAGATTGTCGTCGGCGTAAGCAGTGTCCCTTGGAAAAGTGCCAAAGAAATCACAATAAATTATTGCATGAAACTAAACCTAATGAACCAAGTGAACGATCCGTAAATATGCCGCCAACAGAGAGAGCTTCAACAGTCGAGCCAGTGCTTAGTTGTGTTTCCAGTGCTAGTGAAAAAAGTGATTTGTTGTTCAGAGTGCTCCCAGTGGTTCTTTATGGACCAAATTGTGCTATTGAAACTTATGCACTCCTAGATGAAGGTTCTTCGGTCACGATGATGGATAGCTCTTTAGTGAGACAGCTTGGACTGCATGGTCGACAAAGTCAATTGAATTTGAGTTGGTATGGTGGTAAATCGGCACAAGAACCAGTAATGGTGGTGGATCTTCATGTGAGCGGTGTTAATAAGAAGAGGAAATATGCTTTGAAAAATGTGTATGGTGTCTCGAATTTGAAGTTGCCTAGTCAGAGTTTTAATGCGGATTTAGTAAAGAATCATGGTGTGCCTTTAAGCTCATATGAATGTGTGGCTCCAAAGATACTAATTGGTTTAGACCATTGCCATTTAGGATTGCCCGATGAAATAGTCCCTTTGGAAGATGCTGGTCCATATGCTGCCAATACTCCTCTTGGATGGGTTGTTTTTGGAAACGTGAAAGGAGATCGCCCTGGAACGCAAACGTGTTTGCTGACAACACAGTTGGATAATTTAAATAATTTGGTGGCAAATTATTTTGAAACTGAAAATTTTGGTGTTAAGGCTCTACCAGTAATTGAGTCAAGAGATGATTTACGTGCACGAGAGATATTGAGAAATTCGACGAAGAGGGTTGCCGGAAGATTTGAATCCAGACTACTATGGTGCAATGATGACGTAGTCCTGCCGGATAGCTATTCCATGGCCCTTAATAGATTTTTTGGAATGGAAAGAAAAATGAAAAATAGTCCTGAATTTGGTGCAGCTTATAAACAAATAATGAGTGAATATTTGAAGAAGCGGTATGTACGTAAATTATCATTGAGTGAAGTTGGTACATTTCATCCGAGAACGTGGTACTTGCCCCACTTTGGTGTCGTAAACCCTAATAAGCCAGGGAAGATTCGTATGGTGTTCGATGCAGCAGCAAAGGTTGAAGGTGTCTCATTGAATTCAAAGTTATTGAAAGGCCCTCAGCAGTACAAACCGTTGCCATCAGTTCTATTTAATTTTAGAATCGGTTCCGTAGCTGTTTGTGGGGACATAAAGGAAATGTTTCATCAAGTTGTTGTTGCTGAGGAAGATAGGTGTTCGCAGAGGTTCTTGTGGCGAGATGATGATAGTGGTCCACCGGAAGTGTATGAGATGCTTGTGATGACGTTTGGAGCTGCCTGTTCGCCCTGTATTGCCCATTATGTGAAGGAAACTAATGCAATGGAGCATCGAAATCGTTTCCCTAGAGCCGTGAAGTCAATTTTGGACCATCATTACGTAGATGACTTTGTAGACAGTTTTGTAAATCTGTCAAAAGCCATTGAAATAGCCATACAAGTTCGTGAAATACATAAAGCTGCTGGTTTTAAAATGCGTAATTTTACATCGAATTCATCGGAGGTGGTCGTGGCTCTAGAAGGCTGTTCGAATCATCAGGTTAGTTTCTCAGGTGGCTTAAATGAGTTGGACAGTTCAACTGAAAAGGTACTTGGCATGTTTTGGGATCCGAAGGACGACGCGTTCAAATTTGTTTTGAAATTCCATCGTGTGAATTCCGACGTCATCCTTGGTAAAAGGTGTCCCACAAAGCGTGAGTTATTATGTGTCGTAATGTCCATTTTTGATCCACTTGGTTTTTTGTGCCATTTTATGATAACTGCCAAACTTTTGATGAGAGAAGTCTGGAGACATAGTGTACTTTGGGACGAGATGTTGCCCGCGTCATTACAAGCGATGTGGAATAAATGGCGCCAAGAGCTAAGAAATATTGTCCATGTAAAGGTTCCACGATTTTATTTTGGAAATGGTTTGCCCTTGGAGTTAGAGCTGCATATTTTTGTTGATGCCAGTGAGGATGCCTTCGGTGCAGTGGCCTACTGGAGATATACAACATCTGATGGACAAATAGGAGTGTCGTTTATATCTGCCAAGTCGAAATGTGCCCCATTGAAATGTATGACCATTCCCAGATTAGAACTACAAGCCGCCGTTTTGGGGAGCCGATTGATGGACACTATAATGAAGGAACATGAACTCAAAGTTTCTCGTCGAATCTGTTGGAGTGACTCTACAACCGTCATTAGTTGGATTGGTTCTGAGAGCAGGAGATATAAACCTTTTGTTGCTCATCGAATTACCGAAAAACTTGATTCGACACGCCCAACTGATTGGAGATGGTTGCCTACAGATCTCAATGTTGCCGATGATATTACAAGAGCTAAAAATGAAGTTGATTTTTCCATTGAAACACGTTGGTTCCAAGGGCCACAATTTTTGTATGAAAACGAAGCTGACTGGCCGAATAAGAATTCTGAGAAATCTGATGATTTGTGTGAAGAAGAACTACGCCCCAAATTTGTCATGGTGGTTAGTACAAATTTAGTTATTGATTTTAATCGTTTTTCTTCATTTCTCAGGCTTAAACGAACAATGGCTTGGGTTCTGAGATTTATCAATCGCTGCCGAAAATATGATAAATGTAATGGTTCGAGATGCCTGCGTGTTGAAGAGTTAAGGGTTGCTGAAACTAGTCTGTGTCGTCTGTCCCAAGAAGAGTGTTTCGCCTGTGAAATAAACGTTTTAAAATCTGGTGGATCTTTAAAAAAGGACAACGAGTTATTTTCCCTTTCGCCTTATTTTGATGAAAATAATTTACTTCGAGTGAGCGGTCGTATTGATGCTGCAAGTTGGTTGCCTTTAGATGCCAGGCACCCCATTATTTTGTCGCCCTGTCACCGCTTTACACAACTATTTGTTGCCCATGTGCATAATAAAATGAGACATCAAAATTTTGAGGCTACCATAGGCGAAATAAGGAAAAGGTTCTGGATTCCACGACTACGAAAACTGTTGAGTAAGACCACATCAAATTGCAACATTTGTAAAATTCGTCGTGCCGTTCCAGTAGCTCCTTTTATGGGATCGTTGCCAAGTGATAGACTAACTCCATATATCCGGCCATTTACTTATACTGGTGTTGACTATTTTGGCCCAATAAATGTGACTGTTGGTAGACGTCATGAAAAACGTTGGGTTGCCCTGTTTACGTGCCTTACAATCAGAGCAGTACATTTAGAAGTGGCCTATGATCTCTCTACTGATTCGTGTATTTTGGCTATACGGAATTTTATAAATCGTCGTGGCACCCCGTTGAAGATTCGGAGTGACAACGGAAAGAATTTTGTTGGAGTTAACCAAGAAGCCCAGCGATTTGATGAAGTATTTGATCTGGTTAAAATTGAAGATGAGTTGTCTACAAGGGGCATTGAATGGCAGTTTAATTGTCCACATAATCCTGCAGAAGGTGGTATATGGGAGCGAATGGTTCAATGTGTTAAGAAGGTTTTAAGAGTAACCCTAAAAGAAGTCGCCCCAAAAGAGCACACCTTGCAAAGATTTTTAATTGAAGCCGAAAACATCGTGAACTCTCGCCCATTGACTCACTTGCCTGTCAGTCCTGAAGACGAAGAACCATTGACGCCTAATCATTTCTTGTTGGGTTCTGCAAATACGGCTCAAACGCCAGAAGGTATTGAGATTACAAAGCCAGTGGTACTGAAGAAGCAGTGGCGAATTGCTCAACAGCTACGAGATCATTTTTGGAAAAGATGGATTGTAGAATATTTGCCCACACTTACAAGACGGTCCAAATGGTGCGAATATACGAAGCCTGTGGCCCCGGGAGATCTTGTACTAATTTGTGATCCAGCTGTTTCCCGTCGAGATTGGAAGAGAGGTCGTGTCGTAAATGTGTTTCCTGGCAGTGATGGTGTTATTCGTCGTGCTGACGTACGTATCAGTACAGGAATATTAAAGCGCGCTGTTTCCAAGCTTGCTGTCCTTGATTTGGAGTAGTGAATCGTAGCCGATCCACGGGGGTGGGAATGTCGCCGAATGGCTCATAATCGAGCATAAATTTTATTATTTGTTTATATTTATTGTTTGTGATCTACCTTAATGTTTACTTAAATTGTCTTATTTACCAATTGTATGATCATTGTTGTTTGGTTCATTTGTCCGTTAGGATTTTATATTGTTTTGTATTCCCTTTTGTTCATATTTGTTTACGAACTAATCGCACTTTTTGTCCCTAAATTATACTGCATTATTTTCGTTCAGTTTATTTATTTGGAAATGAACTGTTATAAAAGTACATAACAAAAGGAAATTTGTAGGCTCAGTAGTAACTGGCTGTAGAATTAAAATTTAGTTTGTTGGGGATAAAGACTGCGGTAAGTCGCTTAATTTATTTATAAGTTATTTTTTTTGTAATAATTTTTCTTTTTAAATAGAAATAAACGGTTGCTCAAATATATGCATCATTAATTTAATATTTGTGGTTCATTTATTTGGGACTTGTTAAATTCGCTGTCCTCAACATATAGGCTCAGGTCGCAGCCAGCGACAATTTTACATAGTTTTGTATACTAATACATTCTCACCACTTAGGTTTTTGACATCTGAGTTAGGTCTTGGCAGAGAGTTTCCGCTCTATGTATATTCTATGACACATATGAGTGTTGTTTTTATTTTCACATAGTTTTTTCTACTAACACATTCGCAATACTTAAGTTTCTGACAAAAAATTATAGAAGACTTTTTTTCAAAAATATGGGAATAGAAAATGGTAGCTGATTTTCC
This sequence comes from Calliphora vomitoria, assembly GCA_942486065.2. Taxonomy (NCBI): domain Eukaryota; kingdom Metazoa; phylum Arthropoda; class Insecta; order Diptera; family Calliphoridae; genus Calliphora; species Calliphora vomitoria. Next base: position 93,503,615 of record OW818031.2, read on the forward strand.
TGGAAAATTTTAATTTTTAAAATGAAATAAAAGTTTTGTTTATAAACCGTTTTTAATGAACTTTTACACTTATATAGAAACTTTTGATTGAAATACAATAGTGAAAAAGAAATTAGTGAATTGTTTTTGAAAATCCCACAATTCCCAAAAAACTTTTAAAAAATCCCAATTGACTCAGTAAAGGTTTTTAAATATTTTTTTCTTACTATTATTAATAAATTTGTTGTTAATTCAAAAAAGATATTTCAAGAGAATCGAGTACGAATTGGTTCCGTTATTAGCAAAAAAGCAGACTAAGGTAGGTTAAAAAAAATAAAATTTTACTTTTCAAATGCGAATAACTCGTAAACTATAAGAGATAATATATGGCAATAGCAATCTTTCAAATCGGATAGCAAACAAAAATTTTACATCATTTTTAATTTTTGAAATAACCGAGGTGCCCCACATTGGGCCACTGTGGTTCGGTTCCCCCTTAGTGTTATAAGTCCAATTTCAAAACTTAAACATACCAACACCTCCTCTATAGCCATGGGAAATTTTATTAAAATCGGGCTATTCGTTCAGAAGTTACAGATTTATTTCCACTTTTTTTTCATTTCCCCCACTGCATCATAAGGCCACCAAAACACCTAAAAATGCTGCAAAAAGTATTGGTAAGAATGTCATTAATGGGTCGATTATGGATGACAACCGAACTTCAGTTGCGTTGTCAGTTGCCTAAATGGTATTACAGATGGCAACTGGCAGCTATCATTTCTGTTGAAAAACTGGCAACCAGTTGCCCTCTGGCAACGCAACTTAAGTTCGGTTGCAATCCATAATCGACCCATAAATAGAAATAGTTTAGTAGCCAGTGTGATAAAGAAAAAGCCAGCACTTTCCGATAGAAATGTGAAAAGGCGCCTACATTTCTGTAAAACCCACAAAAATTGGACAGTAGATGATTGGAAACGGGTTATTTGGAGTGATGAAACGAAAGTCAACCGATACCAGTCTGATGGAAAAGAATATTTTTGGCATAGGCATCATGAGCGCATCCAAAAACACCAAGTGAAGGAAACGATGAAACATGGTGGCGGCAGTGTTATGGTGTAGGGATGTTTTAATTGGTGGAACATTGGACCTTTAGTGAGAATCCAAGGTATAATGAAAAAGGAGGATTATTTGAATATTTTGTTGACAAGAGTACCTATCCAGCCGAAGAATGCTATTCTATGTATTTTGTTGTTGTATGAGACATATGATTTGTTGTATTTTTGTTTGACAAATCGGAGTGTCTCGTCTCTATGTATAATTCTCTATGCCCACAGATTTGTTAAAGCTTGAGAAGCACTGCTGTTGAGAGGCATTATTCAACTTTAAACCAGCCGTTAAAACAGTATAAGTACAATTTCGTAACACTGTTACAATTTTAATCTACTAAAATCAAAAGTATCCGGTTTATTTAAAAGAAATAAACCAACGTTTAAAAAAAGTTAAAACGTAACCATATGTAATGGCGGCACTAGTGTACATGTTACCACAGTCATAATATATTTCTGTCGTTTCGCGCCATCTATTGTTAGTTTAGCATATAATTTATATTTAAGTGCAGCAATACAGAGCCATCTTCTGCATTCCATACACACAACTAAAAACAGTGTTGTCGTTGATTTTATTTTTTTTATAAATTTTAATTTCTACGATTCTATATGATTTTTTATAAAACAGAATAATCACGATTGATATTTATTTGATAATCATAACCCACTGTTTATACTTGACAAATATTTATCATGCCAATTAATGATGTTTGTTGCCGAGACAAAGTTGTCTGTACTAATAATTATGTCAAAATGAAGCAATAATTGTTGTATCTTGATAATCATTTTTACGTTTATCATGACAAAAATTTATCATTTCCATAAGACATAGGGTTATACTACGAATAAATAACAAATTTTACTTCCGATATCACGAATAGTAAGCGATAATCGTCTTTTCTTCCCGCTCTTTTAATATTAACCGACTCAATATTTTATAAATGTTTTAATAAAGTATGTATATATTTGTCAAATAAAAGTATTTTTGAGGATTTTGAAAATTTATTTTACAATATGTAAAAAGTTAAAATACTATATTTTTCGACAGATAGACAGACTAAATTGTAAATAAAATGGAGTATGATTTTATGTATTTGTTTAAAAATGCCATCGAATTTATTTACTTTTTCATATCTGATTTATAGATCTCACAATTTTCGTGTGAATTGGAGGGCCACAATTCATGTTTTCTTTTTTTTTAATTTGGTTCATACATTGGTTTATTTTGATTCCCTCAGATGTAATTAATATATATTTTGAGCAGTTGAAACTACGAATTCACAGTTTTACAATATTTCATGATAGCATTTTGTTCTTTACGATATAATAATTTTACTTTTAATTTCGAAAATTGGAATAATACCAGATATGAAAACATACTTTTTTTTTTTTTTTGGTTTACTTTGGCTAACATTTCTTGTTTCTTCGGTGTTATAGAAACGTTTATTGATACGAACAAGTTATTATTAATTTTATCGAAGCATTGGACGGACATTATTACAAATTGGTCACTAATATATTGTATTGCAAATCTCAAACGTTTTTTTAATTTTGTTTATTCAGACTCTTCATTTTGACTCTATCCCTTTAATCCAGCTTAATGTACCTGATTTCTTATTGTTGGACTAGTTAGAGATGAACCAAGTAAATTTTTAAGTATATTTTAAGTCTTAAATATGTTGTTTTTCTAATAGAGAATACAATTATTTTTTGATAAGTTAATATTTTTAAAACATAATATTATTTATAATATTTTTAATATCTTTTTTTAATATAATTTTCTTCATACTTAGTACGTTTTCAAAAAAATTTATCCAATTACTAAAATCAATCTGATATGAACAGATTTATGCCGATTATTTAATATAAACATTTTATGTTTTACAAGAAATTTATTTAAAATAATATCGAAAATTATGTCCCTATTATTTTTTCCAAGTTATATCACTATTTTTTGAATATTATGGAAATAAAATGTTATTTAAAAAGACCATTTTAAAAATGTGAACATATAATTATGCCATATTTTAAATTAGCTCACTGAAAGCCCCATATTATTTTTTCCAACACTATATATACAGAAAAATTATTTCAGCTGTAAAAATCACAGTTTTTAGATCTCATAGTCGACATTTACACTTTGATTTAAAGTCATGTCTTTTTTTTGTTTCTCTTTTAAAACCCCTACGAAAATCTCCTTGCATTTATACGTTGCCTTTTTTTTCAACCATGCTTGCCTTTTATTCGGCATATAATCGTATCAACAACCAATCAGAAAAGAGATCAAAGCAGAATATCAGAAAAAGTCATGAAAAACAGAAAACTTGCCTTTTGTTAAGACGTCACAATTTTCTAGTACAAAAAAAAGCCCATGATATTAAGTCATGACTTAAAGTCATAATGTAAATGCCCCCATATATGCAATAGAAATCGCAAAAATTCTCGCTACTGTCTTCAAAAGCGCTATATTTAACGGGGAATCGCTGAATTATCATCACTGTGAAGAATTTATATTTTTTTCGAGGGCTGGGATGAAAGAAGCAAGCATAGCATTTTTAATTGTATTTTCATTAATAATGTGAATATTTCAAAACAAGTTGGTGCAAAAGTATTATATTGAAATACTGCGAATATTGTGTAAATAGCACTACAAATAATTTAATAAAATGTAAAATAATTTAGTGTTATAAAAATAAAACATTACTAGTGCTTCGTACAAAGAAAAGAAAGCAAAAAAACAAAGTTGAAGAGTCAAAAGGAAACAAAACAAAAAATAAAGAGAAATTAGCAAAAAATTACGTCGTGTGGTGCCTCTTTTATAATTTTTACCCTTTTTATCTTTTAATTTTTGTCATCATTTATTTTATATTTAAAATAAAATAATAAATATTTGTGGCAATAAATAAAAACAAAATAGTACGAGTTGATAAATATAATTGTGTATGCGACAAGCATATTGAAATAATATAAAAGGGCCAATCAAACAAGACTCTCAAGTAAAAAATACGTGTTATTTGTTGTTTTACTTGAGATTTGAATTCCCTTGCTTTTGTACCCGACCGACCAACAAACATAAAACAAAAAATAAGAAAAAAAAAAAACGAATAACTATTGTTGGTTGCTGAACAAACTATTTTAGTCATCATGGATATTGTAGATGTTGATGAGGCACTTAAAGATGATTCCTTTATGTAAGTTATAAATGAAAATAAATTGCAGAACAATTATACCAATTGAAAGATTAATCGATGTTTTAGATTTCTTGAAGACAAAACACACGACGATATATCGAATATATTGCAACAATGGAAAAGTAATAATGGTATACCGCCTTCGAACAACACCTCCCATCAGCCACAGCAACAAGAACAAGGTAAACCTAAACGTCCCACAATGAAAATAAAAACTTTGATTTGTTTGTTACTTGAGTATGAGTATTACCCAAACAGTATTTAACAGTATGTACAATGTCTTAAAATGGGTTACTGCAGCAACGGTCTTTCTCAAACAATCAACCAACCAACCGGTAACTCGTTTTATCCATAAATGTTGTAAAGTCTTCAAAAAAATATGACATAAATAACACTTGACTTGTAATTACCAAACGTATGCACATATTAGTACAAACGTTATTTTTTGGTACAAACATTCATGTGTATGTACAAATTTCTAAACCCATGGTTTTGACCATTACTTTACGTATTAATAGTGACTATAAACAACTTAAGGAAGTTAAACAAGTTTAGATGTGTAACAAGAAAAAATTGCATTCCTACATATAAACTCAAATTGATTGGTATTTAAAAAAGACAAATTTGCATATTTTGGTTCAAGTCTATAGATACATTTTTAACGTTTATTGCCCTCATTTTGTAAAATTGTTTGACTATCGAAAAAGTTGTTTTACTTTTTACATTTCTTGTACAACATTAGGTACTTTCATGCCAAAGTTTTTATTTTTTATGATTTTTAATTGTATAGTCGTATATCTCCTCCAACTTTCTTAAAAAAAATGTTTCTCTTTTATATTTCCCACGCATTCATTCAAATTAATTTTCAACTGCTCTGCATGCAATCTTAAATATGGATATTGTTGGTTAAAATGACGTTTTAAATATTCGTGCAGCTTATAAATATGATTCCAGAACATTCACGCGACCCAAACGGAAATCTGCTCAAAATCTTGAACTACAATTCGTAAGTATTTATGTAAATTATATACCATTGCATTGTGGTTGCAAATAAAATTATTTTTAATTTAATAACAACTTTCTTATTTTTGTTGTACATACATATGTACATACTATTTATAATCGAATGCATTGTTTAAGTATTGTATTAGGGTATTCAACCGATTATGATTAATTTTAATTTAGATGATTTTTAAATAGCGATTAATACAATTAATTAATCAATGCGGTTCAAACGAAATTATTTTTTAATTATACAATACATAAATTATGTGTAGATTATATACATACATAATTTTACTTAAATATTTCGATCGCCCAAAAATTTCAATATTCACCAGTCGTACGCTGGTTTCAGTGTTCAGTTCCACAAAATTACAAAAACTCGCGATTTTATTTCGCTTTTTCACATTTTGATCCCTAAACAGTAAGAGATATATTCGGCTGGGCCGAATCTTATATACCCTTCACCAAACTATACTTCAAAATAAAATTTTTTAGGTAATTTGAGGTAAACAAAAATTTTTTTTTTTTGATTTTTTGGAAAAAAATATTTTTCGATTTTTTTAGATTTTTTATTTTTTTAAATTTAAAATTTTTTTTTTTTTTTTTAATTAAAATTTTTTTTTAATATTTAGCGAAAAAAACTTGTGGTGAAAAAAAAATCTGGTTAAATTTTTTCCCGATTTTGACCCATTGTAGGTCCAACTTACTATGGTCTTATATACGTCGTTGCAAAGGTCTTTGAAATATCTATCATTAGATATCCATATTGTCTACATTAATGACTTAATAATCCAGATATAGGTAAAAAAAATAGGTAAAAAATCGAGGTTGTCCTGGTTTTTTCCTTATATCTCAGCCATTTGTGGACCGATTTTGCTGATTTTAAATAGCAAACTTCTCGAAAGCATGTCTGACAGAATTATTGAAGTTTTGGATCCCGAAGATATCTGGGGTCTTCAGAAAATTGATTTCAACCGACAGACGGACAGACAGACGGGCATGGCTTAATCGACTCCGCTATCTATAAGGATCCAGAATATATAGGGTCGGAAAATTATATTGTGGAAATTACAAACGGAATGACAAATTTATATATACCCTTCTCACGAAGGTGAAGGGTATAAAAACACAAAAGTACCTATGTAACTTTAAATGATTATATATCTGAGAACGCCTAATGTATTTAAATTTTTTAAAAAGCAGGTGTATTGTTTTCTACTTTAACACAAAATATTCGGAAATAAATAAAATTCATCAAAGATATACTTTAATGCAATTGCATTTTTTAAATACATTTTTCGTTAATTTTTTTTTCATATTTTATTATGATCATAATGTGAAATTATAGAATATATGGCAACATTTACTAATAAATCCTAAAAAATCTTGTATCCAATAATCTGTTATCAAATAGAAAATGTTGATCGAAAAGTCGAAAATCGATTATTATCTTTCAATGATTTAAATAATATGTGAAAAATTACATCTTAAAGTTTGTACGCAGTTTAAATTTAGTGTATTTTTTTTTGTGCCGTGGGGTCCATTTGACGCATATTTTATTCTATACTTAATCGGAACATTTCTTCTTTACAATCCAATAAAAAATCACAACTATCTCATAAAATGCGTGTTTTTATTTTAAAATGAAAAAATGCATTCTTACTGGGACAGTATTTACTGATAAATTAATTTTGGTACATTCATGTCGTTCAACATTGGATGATACACTTAATTTATTTTCACAAAAGATTATTAAACTTATCAATAGTTTAACAGCTATTTTTATGGAAAATATCTTGAAAAGATTAATGGCCTGTCATCAGATCATTAACAGATATTTAATAAATGAATTCCCTTTTTATCGATGGATTTTAATTCTTTTTTTATTTTTAGTTAAGGAATCTAGATTTTTTCCACGGTATCCTTTTCTATAAACCTTCCACTATATATTTGCCTAAAAAGTTCTTCAAGAGCTAAGTGCAGGAACTTATGCATACTTTCAGCATAAATTCGATTTTTCTGTAATAGTTAATTGTTACTTTGACGAAGTGGGTTGTCGTTAAAACTGGACAAAAGATTATTTTAAAATTTGATTTATATTTTTTTATGATTTTTTTAAGTTTTGTTTACTGATAAATCGCCATTGAAAAAAGAAAAACACAATAATAATGGATGTGTTGTGTGTTTCATATTTTGAAGACCCGAAGTAATAATTTCCATCCATTCATTAACCTTTACTATGAAATTGTACTCATCATTCAGTCGCAAACTATGTTTTGAATATATTTTCTTCACAAAATTTACAAATCAGTTTAAAAACTACTTGTTTAATGGTAAAAAACTTGATAAAAAAATTGTTGTAATTAACATAATTTTTATTTTAATACCGCGTTTACGTTTTTCAATATTTTTTCTCAAAGGTTTGATCTAAGCAATAGAAAACTTTATAGAAGTATTTTAGTATGTAACACTATATTATTCCACAAAAAAGGTTCCAGAAGTGGTTGGGAAATCACTCGCTCTAAGGAAGTTATTAACGAATCTAAAGTGGATCTGATTATAATGGAAATTTTAAAACTTTAGCCGAGATGTGTTTTTGTGTGATATTGTTTGTATTACTATACATTTTCACCACTTAGGTTTTTAACAGTAGTCTATGTCTATATCAATGTAAAAGCAATATTCAATTTAAATTTTATGTTAATGAACATTGGAGATACAACAAATATGTTTTGATTTTAGTACCAGAATTTTGATATGAACCAGATTTAACATTAGTAAAAAAAATAGTTTAAAGTTCTTTCCAAGGTCTTTTCAATGCGCCTTGGTTGTTTCTATTAAAAAATCTGTATTTCCCAGTGTCAACCGGTTTTTTCATCTTTGTAAACTCGATCGGTTTCGGTTTTTTGACAAACTGGTTTTTGTAAGACGTTTAACCAGTTTTAAAGAAATATATTTAAACACATTTTTGAAAAATTTTAATGCCATTTAAAAAATATATATTTATTCTAAGAAAATTCTAGCATTTGAGAATATTTCGTAAAAGATATAAAATATTTGCATAAAGATAGAGTTTTAAGAATTCAAAAATTTAAAATTTCTGAGGGTTTAGTACGCAATTCTTAACATACATATATGTTATTAACGTCCACAAAATTTAAATAGGATGGAAAAAAATTAGGGATTAAATTTTAATATTTGTGTTGAAAGGTTTTACATTTACCTTTAAACAGTAGTATTATGTAAATTAAACACCAACGTAATGGTTTTTATGATAGGAATAAAATTACACATGGAATTAAAGCCATGTTTATTTTTTGCTATTATATATTTTAGAGTTTCGTGTTCGGTTTTAACAGAAAATTTTGTTTTTGAAATTAAATATGCTTAAACTTATTATCCCAAAATCAAATCTGTTATCAAAAATATACATTGTTTCTATAATATCTTAATCTATATACATATATACAAATGAAATGGTCTATGTATGTAATTTCATCACGTGAGAACTTTTCAGGTGATTCGGAAATTAACATTTTTTATATATTGCATCCTTTTCACTTCTCATTTTTCTTAATAAGAAAATTTTTTGGAGAAACTTCAAGAACTAACAACACTGACTCAGACCGAAGCCGGGCGGTCAACTAGATTTTAATAAATTAGCCAAAACAAAATTGATCCGATCGGTTCCGGTTTTATTTCAGTTTATGCATATTTAATTTCAAAAACTATTTTTTTTTGTTAAGACCGAGCACGAAACTGAAATTTATTTTATTACTAGCTTGCAGTGCGCTTCGCTACCCCTGTCGTAGTAAACGCCCACTTAAAATTTCAAAATAAAAAATTGTCTATTGATCGTTTCAAACATACAGGAATATACGGTAAATTTCAACAGGATAGGACTAATGTTTAAGGTTTAGCCTCCTATAAGGTATAAACAAATACGAATAAGCAGAAAATTCCTAATTTTACCCGTTTTTACCCCGCTTTTGACTTTTAAAAAGGTACTTTCTAAATACGTATTTTTGTGACTATAGTGAGCCAAATTAAACATGTTTTCCTTTTAAACAAATTTTCAATGTTTAAAAACCTATTTTTCCAGTTTTCCCCTTCTTGTCCCTTTATATTCCAAGTAGTGAAAAAGGGTATAGCCATTGATGCTTCTAAATAAAATCGATGCTTCTCAATAAAATCGGTTCAGCCGTTTAGTATTTATTGTTTAAGAACTAAAGGTACCAATTTTACCGGTTTTCCCCCGGTTTATCCCCTTCTGGTCCAAGTATTGAAAAAAGTTATACCCTATTGACGCTTCCAGGTAAGGGTCTATCTACGTTCCGAATTTCAATAAAATCGATTCAGCCGTTTAGGCGTGATGCTCAAACAAACAAACAAACTTACAAAGACATTTATATATTTACTAGCTTGACCCGGTGCGCTTCGCTACCCCTGTCGTAGTAAGAATAATATGTAAGGATTTTATTTAAAAAAATCGGTTTTCCCCCTATAATCCCCTTCTGGTCCATGTATTGAACAAATTTATAGCCTATTGACGCTTCCAAGTAAGGATCTATCTACGTTCCAAATTTCAATAAAATCAGTTCAGCCGTTTAGGCGTGATGCTCAAACAAACAAACAAACTTACAAAGACATTTATATATTTATATAGATATGGATTCTGAAAAAATAATAAAATTGTATGTTAAAATCTAGTTGTTTTTCCTATGAATCATGACTACACATGAAATTGTTTTTTCTTTAAAAAAAAGTCTATAAAAATAAATTTAAGTAGAACTTTAGCATATTTAATAAAAATTTAATATAAACCGATTAACCGGTTTTTTAGAAGACAAAAACCGAAACCGGTTTTTTCAAATACACACTAATCGGTTAAATTTGCCGGTTTAGACACTCTATTTGTTATATTTTCCTAAATCTGGAATTCGGGTTTAGAAAATTTGGAACCCCAAAAAAAGGAGTCAGTATGTATATCATTTTGAAATACAATGTAAAATATTCACTTATTTAATCTGACCAGATGTTTGTATTTAAAATTTTAGAGTTGTTGGTTTTATAATATCATTTTTTATAAACACCCAAATAGTTTTTAACATTATTTAATTTCCTCAAACTAATTGACCGTTAAAAACTTTTCGACCTTGAATTCAATAAATCAGCGAATATGAGAGCACTTTATTGTTTGTTTATGTGACGAATTTAATGCTATAAAGAATATACATGCATACATTCATACATTAATTTGAAAACATACATTCACATGTATGTGTAGTACAACTGCGATCTAAATAATAGTGACAGTACAAACCTGTTGTTTTAAACAAATACATATAATACAAAAACTGTTAATATATTTCTTTATAAAAGAATACATAATAAATTATGTATACTTTTTAATGAAACATTTATTTATTACAGCCCTCTAAAATTGGACATCTCCGTTATAGTGAAAATGTGGCCATGTTCCATTTTGAACTGTCGTCTGAAAATATTTTATTTTTACTTTAGAATAATTAATAAAAATATCGGGCACAGGAACCTCTAAAAAGGAAATGTGCATTTCATATCCTGTAAAAGGATATTTTTTAAAGAAAATAACCAAGTTATACTTGTTTTACCAAATCATACGATGAACAATTTTTGTGTCTACTGTAAAATGAATAAAAAAAGGACTTAGCACTTTTTCTCACTAAGCTAATAAAATGTTTCTTATTTAATTTAAAATTTGTGATGCAATTTTTCCCGCATCTGTTTATGTATGTTGACTGGTTAGTGACGCAAATGACAATTCATACACACATACATTGGAAATATATGAGTCACGTTAGAAGATATGAGCTAATTTATCCTCTTAACATCAGTCTTAACAAATTCACAATATTAAATTGTAAACATAAATTGATTTACTTTTTAGGCGTTTGTATTGTTTGGTTATTAATTGTTAAATAAAACATATTTTTTAAATTTATTATAATATGAATTGTGTGAGTTAAAATTACAAAACTAGTAAAAACAGAATCCAGAACTACTTTATTCTTTATCGCTCTAAATGTAATAATATTAACATTTTCTTCTCCATAGACAAATTCTTCGAATGCTCCGCAATATCAGCCAAATAATCAACACCAGCAAAATGTGATTAATACACAACCTGATAATCCAATGCTTAATCTTGAAATTGGTGGTTTGGTTACAAATATGCATAAATCATTCTTACAAGACACATCACCGCCACCATTTGCATCCATGGACGCATCAATGGATCGTATGAACAATTCCCTAATAACTTCGGCAGATTTTTCGAATATAAATTTTTTACAATCTACCAACTGCATGGATTTTGGTGGTCCAGATGCGGTTGGATTTAGTAATTTTAATCTAACTGGTAAAGTAACAAGTGAAGGTTATAGCCTAAGTGACATGATTAGAGATCGAAAGGCTCTTGAATCACTGACTATGTCGAGTGATGGAACTTTAATAAAAGACTCACATATTGGACAAATCGATGATATTTCACTGACGCTTAGTAAAACAGCTTCGGGTTGTAGTACAATGGACAACTCAACAGAAAGCGTCGAGGCTAATAATCGCACAGTAGAAGTCATTAACAGCAACATGGATCGAACATTCAATGGTGGCGTGCAATTAGAATTGGCAACTTGCCATGGATTAAAAACGAAAGGGAATATTAGCAGTGATAGTCAAATTCCTAGTGCTCTTCAGCGAACCATGGTTCTGTCAGACGAAATGATTGGTGATATCACCTATAATTTGGTAGAGAACAGTATGTACGCCAGCATACCTTCGGAACAAGCTCTTAGTGTGACTCAAAATTTAGGAGAAACACAAAATTCAGCAAATGAGAATACATCCAAGCCTGCTTCAGTTTTAGATGAAACCATATGCTTATCAACGGGTGATGGAGGTGGTGATAGTGGCACAGCAAATGTTAAAGCTGGAAACTCAACATTCGACTGTCAGAATATTACTCCAGATACGCGCTGTGAAACACCTGAAGGTATAGAAAAGAACACTGCTGCAATGAAGTATTATGAGTCTACGCCCCATGCATCAAGTGTACGTTACAATAAACAACATTATACACCAACGTTGAAAATGGTTTGTGATGTTAATATATCGCCAATTGTAGGAACACCAACCAATGCTCCACATAATGCCACAAGAGTTCTCAATGATACTTTTGAAAATGATCCACATAGATTAAACAAGACTAACAACATCATCAATACGAACACATTTTCAGGTAAATTACCTTTAATGACCACTGTTGAAATGATCGAAAACATTGAAAATCCTACATTCGATAAGACTTTCAAACATTTGGAACAGCCGAGCCCAGCTTCGCTCGAAATGAAGAACGTAATGGATTTAGCCCAAGCCGAAGCTAATCTACTGGCATCGAATAACAACGAAGAAGAGTTTGATCACATGTTGGATGAATTTAGTAAAGTGGAGCTGAACGCTGAGCAACTGAAAATGAAAAAGTCATTGGACTCAATTAAGAGGCGTTTTAATTATGGCCCAAATAGAGATAAATCACAGCACAGAGAAATATCGCGTGAAGCTAAAGATATGCGTGATATGATGAGAGTATCTGCCGACATATTGGGGGAAGAAGATCACTCTTCCAAAGATTACCTTAATATGACCATGGATATTGCATCACAAGACAAAGATGAATTTAAGAAGTCAAAAGAGCATTTAGTGGAATCCCCGCATGCTTTAAGTGAAACGTCGTCTGATGTGGTGAGGAGTCCCCTTAAGGATTCTGTTACGACGAGTAGTATTACGGATTCCAAAATTTCAAATGGTCTTAGTATGTCCTCAGTAAGCAATGCAAGTACTGGTGGTGAGCGCCTCTTAAGTCGCCGAAGTCGTTTGTATGATGACTTCAATATGTCCACATTATCATCAAGCTCAATGCATGGAACTAAAGTATCTTTGGGATCATCGTTTACCGTACACAAGGAAGGCGATGTTATAGGTGACATTCGGCCGAATATAACAAATGAGACTGAACACTTAAGTGGCCAAAATCCACTGGAAATGGTGCAAGAAAAGACTGAGTCAACGCCAGAAGAACTATCTAATTTGTCTAACCAAATTACTGATAATGTTAAAGAATCTTTATCAACTGGCCAATATAGACTAGCCGAGAAACGAGAACGGGATCGTGATCGATTTAAAACTATTAAAATAAATAAAAATCGCAATGGTGACGCGGGCTGTGGAGATGGTCTTTCGGGATCGGAATTAAATGTGCCTTGTATTGATGACTATGCTATTGAAGTAAACGTTGAAAGTGCAGAAGATTCCGAACAGTTGAATCAAAGGTTTTCCAGACGTGATCAGACAGCTTCCCCTGTTTTCAATAACAATAAATCAGAAGTGGAGATGAATACTGCGAATAAAACAACATCGAAAATAAATCCTAACTTCTTAACTTACAAGAAACCAAAAGATAAACAACAATCTAATATTCGAAACTTGCCGGAGGTTGCACCCGCTCCTACTACCGCTTACGTAGCACCGGATGTAGCATCCTCTAAGCCACGTTCATTATCTCGACCACGTTATCTAAGCGGACTGACAAAGTTTTCCGCAGTTAGCAAGGCGACATCGGCTGACGAACTGGAGAAATCTATTCCACGACAAACAAATCTAAATGCAACAACATCTGCATTGAATGTTGGTCTCTCAAAGGGTTCAAGTGCGGCCAATGTCTCTTTGAACCGCACTCAAATTGGTGGACCTACTGAAAAACAATCTGGTGAACTTAAAAGCCCCATGGGTATCAAATCAAAATCGTTTCATAACTTATCAAGCCATCACACATATGCCTCAGCTTCTAACAACACCATCGGGGGAGGCTTACCAACTAAAAGTTTTGGTCTTAAGAAACCAAGTGCTACTGGAATATCAACCGAAAAATTGGTAAATATCAAAAATATGTATTTTTCTCATGTAATTTGTTGATACTCATTATTTTGTGTATACTTCGTAAAGGCTAAAACAAATCCAAATCGTAATTCATGTTTGTTAAATCCCAGCAGCAATCAAACGCCAATAATGCAACAGGTTAATATTAATAAAATTTTATTATTTTACATTACAATAAACACCTAAAATTAATTATGATTTTAGAAAGCTGACGAATCGGTATTTAAAGTTCCGAAACTTGTATCTGGCATACGAGTTCCTGGAGCAGCAATGCAAGGTGGTCTAGCAGCAAAACGTGCCGGTTTGGTAAGGCCGTCTTCGGGTTACTATAGTCTCACTGTTACAGCCAAAGGAGTCCAACCGGCAACTTCAGATGCTGAATGTGATGCGGGAAGACACTCTCCTACTGATGTATGCTGTACTTTTTATTCTTTTCAATTAATTATTATGTATTTTCTAATTATTAATTTGCATTTGTAGAGTATGTCGTCAGCATCTTCAAGAGGTAGCGCTCAAAGTCTTAACAAAACTACGGTTGTTAAATCATCTGGAACCTCTAACAGTAGCAATACGGCGAAAACAAATGCCACAGCGGCTCTTACCAAAATCACAATCGGTTCTACAGGTATTCCAAAACCGTCTGGCCTTAGGCCGCCTTCAAATATAAAACGTAGTGGACTTCCAAGACCTTCGAGTTTTATAAAAACTGATAAATAAAATAAATTATTATTTTAATATTTCTTTTCCTATAAGAAACTACTTTACATTGCTCTCTTTTTATCTCATACACTTATTTACGTTCTCAAATATGTTAGTATGTCTATAAAAACCAAACCAAACCAACTCCCCCTCCCCCCCCCCCCCATTATAACTTTAAGTATGTACTAAACAAGTGTACTAAGTGAAGAACTCAGTTTTTGTCCATTAACATTATTACTAATTTCGTAATTATTATAACGCAAAACTGATACTCAATCGGTCAATCAATTTATAATCCTACTAACTTTGGCTAATTATTAATTTCGACTGTATTTTTTGTATGTCGCATTTATTAAAGAACAAAATGAAAAAACCGTTACTTTTACAATATAAAAATTATAAATTTGGTGTATTGTAGATTATATTCTGCTCAAATACAGAATTTATAAAATATTTTTGAAATTGTTATAGATATGAAAATTTAAAATTAAAGAAAAGTTTGTTAAAGTTCCTGCCTTTAAACAAAAAAAAAATCAGGAATATTACAAAGATAATGTCCTTAAACACAATTAGTGCTGCTCAGTTAAACGAAAGAAAACTAAGAAAATGTATTAAATATTGAAATTAGTATTTATTTTTGAAAGAGAATTGAATTGAATAAATAACAAAATAATCTCCCATCGTTTATATATACAAACATAATATTATTTTCCAATTACTCCAATATACAAATATATCTTGAGTGCCAATTATAATTTCCTTGCTTATTCACATCAAATTCAAAAATTATTACTTGTCCAATGAACTTGAAAAGAACGATATACATAAAATCACAAAAAATGAAAAAAAAAACGTCGTTCTAACCTCAAGAGAAATCCTAGAACATTTCTTTAGTTAAGGAAATAGTTTTTCCCTTTTACATGCATATCTATTATTTTTGTTTGTAAGTTTTTAAAACATATAAATATTCAACTATGTTAACTGAATAATTATTAATATACATACATTGTATTTTATTTTATATTGCTGAAATGTCATATTTAATCCATACACAAATTGCCTTCTTAAATACGAATGATATACATATTAAAGAGCTTGTTATAAATTTGCTTTAAACACCCGTTTATTATTATTTATTTTTCCTTTTCATCTTGTTGCTTAGATTATCTACATACATTACAATACATATTACTAATTGGCAAATTATTGGCTTGTTATTTAAATCTCATAGTCGTTAGTTAATACATTTTAATAAACCTAATCTCCAGATGATCATTAATACATACATATTTAACCCAATCAGTTCAGTTTAGTTTTTTTTTTTATTCTTATGTATTATTTTTAAGTCTTTATACTAAATAATATTTTATGCATTGATGCTGAAAAGCATATACAATAAAAAGAAACATTAAATAAAATTGTATAAAAATACAATTTTTTTTTATTTCGGAGTTCATAAGACTTTTAATTTTTAGTCATATATAATGATTCCAAACAATTCTTTCATCACACAGATTTAGTTTGGCATCATTATCTCATCTTAGCCAACAAATATTAGTTACAGTAAATACAATAATATTTTCGGTTAGGGTTCTGCATTGTTACCGGATGTATCCATAGACCTTCGGACGGGGTAAAGTGAATTTGACCGAACAGTCAAAAAAGAGGACCTTCAATAATACTTTGTGATAACTTCGGAGTCGATGGAGAATATTTTGATAAGTAAATATATGGCCACTCAAATAAGGCAGAAAAAAATATTCTAAAAATTATACACGTCGTCGGACAGAATTGATTTTACAATTTTTTGTCATACATTTTTTTCACTAACAAATTAGAAAACAATTTGGAAAATTTTTTTTTTTTTTAATTTTGAAAAAAAAAAAATTTTAAAAAATTAAAAGAAATATAAACAAAAAAATTAAATTTTATTTTAAAGTATAATTTAGTCAAGGGTTTATAAGATTCGGCACAACCGAGTATAGCTCACCTACTTGTTTCTTCTAAAATGGTATAAAGTACTATACGTCAAATTTTAATTTTAGATGAACGTAACTTTTAAGGATCAAAAAATACATCACCCAGATAAAGTTAAAAGTGTCCTCTTTATTAACCCTATATAAATTTTATAAATGCCCGGACCCTCCCGTACAAAATTTTTAAATATTATCTCTATATTTTTTATGGCATTTTATTTAAATCTTTGTAGTCGTTTTCATTTTACCTGCTTATATTTATGAGTCTAATATACGCAAAGCTTCAAGTATAGCATAGATTTTATGAATTCAACTATTGGAGTTCAAGAATTTATCTGTACATTAAAAAATACTAAAATATCTCAATCGTTTTAAAAGTTACAGAAAAACAATTCTGAGCAACTATGCGTCCCAGGCAAGAATACAACATGTATTTTCGAGCAAAAATTTTAAGATATAATTTGAGAACTAGAGCAAGTTTGATGGCTCCACCAATTTGTAAATGCTTAAATTGTTTATTGGTTCAAATTTTGTAGTTAATTTTTGTCATAATATTCCTGCCAATTTTTTTGAACTGATTTTATTTATTTACAACAGCAAAAATTTCAAATCAACAGAGTAAATATTGTTACGTTTTAAATGTAATTATTGTTTAAGAACTAAAGGTACCAATTTTCCCCCTGTTTATCCCTTTCTGGTAAAAGTATTGGAAAAAGTTATAGCCGATTGACGCTTCCAAGTAAGGATCTATATACGTTCCAAATTTCAATAAAATCGATTTAGCCGTTTAGGAGTGATGCTCAAACAAACAAACTTACTAAGACATTTATATATTTATATGGATTATTTATAATTTTCTTTATAATTTAAAAATATTGTTACGAAATTGTTTTTACGGCTGTTTTAAAGTTGTATAATGCCTCTCAACAGCAGTGCTTCTCAAACTCTAACAAATCTGTTGGTTTTTTAACATTGCTGTAGAACATACAACATTGAATAAAAGCTTTGAGTTGAGCATTGTTTTTAAGTATGGCAACACTAAACGATTAATTTGATGCAGCTTACATATCCAGACGAAAACCATCCGTTATTGGATCATTTCAAGATTGAGGCATTTGTGAATGGCCTTAGATACCCTGATGTAAAACATGCGGTTTATGCTACACGCAAGTCCACATTTGCGGAAACCGTTTCTTTTGCGTTGACACAGAAACAGCTAAATAAATGTCTAAGGCGCAAGTATGCAAGATGCGAAATATCGAGGTTATAGCCGAAAATGAGAGAAATATAGTCAGTGAAATAAAAAAGGCAGTTTTAGAGGCTTTAAATGAAAAACAATGTAAAGCCAAAATCAAATGCTATAACTGCGGAAAAACTGGTCATATTCAGCGAAATTGCAAAGCACCGAGAAAACGAACAAGATCTGTTTCGCCACCAAGAAACGAGCAGCAGGCAAATGATCGTTCATCACAAGAGTCACCTTTAAACTAAAACGAGCTAGTACTACGGGGCAAGAACTAGCTCCTACATCTGAGGGCCCCACAATCTCCATGTCAGTAATGCAGCAGAAAAATAGCAATCTTACGGCTAGTGGGTACATCAACGGTCAGAAGCACGTTTTTAATATAGACACCGGGGAATCTCAGTCTATCGTCAGGCCCGATTTAGTCAAGAAAGTAATTGAACCATTATGCAGGGTAAGTCTACGCACTGCTACTGGGGAGTCTACCAATGTTTATGGTAAAGTAAATGTAAAGTTAACTATTGCCAACGTTAGCGTCAATCATATTGTTACGAAATTGTACTTGAATTTAAATATAACTGTTTTAACGGCTGGTTTAAAGTTGTATAATGCCACTTTGTAAGTATGTAAGTATGGCAACACTAAATGATTAACGCCTAACATCGAAAGCTCTAAATTCGAATATTCTAGTTTTAAGATCATTGTAGAAATAGAGTTTTCTAGATGGTAATACAGTGTATATAAATTGGCCGTGAGAACACCACAGATCAGTCTGATTTGAAGCATCGTTAAGTAAAGACATCAACTGCATTGCCAGTGTATACTTGTACATTATAAAGTGTGTGTGTATTTCTGCGAATTGATAAACGTGTATAAAAACACTGAGTGACTATTTGTTGTTGTGCTTTTTAAATAAATAAAGAGTTGTTACATATTTTAAACTACTGAAACTGTTTTTTTATTTGCAATCAAAAGTATCCGGTTTATTTAAAGGAAATAAACCCCGTTTTTAAAAGGTAAAAACGTAACAATTGGTGTCAGAAGTGGGATTGCAAAATAATAAGCATGAAGTTTGAGGAACTAAAAGTTGAACTCAAGAAAGAATTGAGTAAGTTGGAGCTACCAACAGCAGGTAACAAAGTAGAATTGCAGAAGACATCGATGATATTGACATCGAAGCTTACGAATTCGAGTATAAAGAAGAAATGGAAGTTTCTACCCGTGCAACAACAAGCAGCATGGATTTAAGAACAATGTTTGCGGCTATGATGGAAAAAATGGAATTAAAATTCCAAGAACTGAACGAAAATTCAAGAACCATCGTAGAAACTATTAAAGCAAACAACGAGAAGCTATTAGCTGAAGTTAAAGAAACTTCCAGAGTAAACAACGATAAACTTCTAGTTGATGTTCGAGAAGCTTCTAGAGTCAACAACGAGAAACTTCTTGCCGACAACGAGAAACTTCGTGCTGAGGATAAAGTTGAAGTCAAAGAAACAATGAAACACTTAGCTGAAATGGAAGCGAATCAACAAGCATTACAAGAACCACCTTTAAAAAGAGCTAGCTGGTATGGGCCCGTGAGGAAGAGGAGGATTGTATATACAATGGTTTGTTGGAATCACCAGATGTGAAAAGTGGCCGTGTAACGATGGGGGCCCTCGTTGAACAGTGCAACGACGAAATGGTTCCTGTTGGAGTGCTTTGTCTTTCCCGAGGTGAAAAGGTCATCAGGCCGGGTTCCAGGTTGGGTGAATGTGCTTCAGGAGAGGCAGTGAAAAATTGTGAGGAAGATACTGCCAATGAGTTTGCCAAGGAAGTGCATGGGTTCGTTCGGAGACGAATTGGAATGTCCGACGACCGCGTGAAAGCCAGATATAGCGTAATAAAGGTTTGTCTTCCAAAATACAGAATTACCGGAAGGGACTACGTAGGTTGGTTAAGAGGTTGGATGACATGGTCTATAGAATACGGAAATGTGGAAGACCGATATTGAGAATTAAGGTTAAGCATCTGAAACGACTAGCTGACCACTGGAATGGTGAATCTGTGCCTATTCGGGATGAACAGGCTTAAGTGGGGAACAGTGCTACGAATGTGCAATGACGATTTGAATTTAACAGTCTGTAACGACTGCACGCAGCATTCATCATGTTTGAAAGCACGTCCATCGTTGAAATTGTTTGTAAGTATGGCAACACTAAATGTTTGGGCTGCTGGCAATGACATCGAAGGCTCTGGAATTCGAACATACGAGTTTTGTCCGTTAAGAGCATTGTAGAAGATTCCCGAGAGATGGCGTGTGTATAAATAGTGGCAGAGACTGCAGTCGTGAGTTGAGTTTATCATTGGCGCTGTTAGAGTTAACATCAACATTTAAGGTTGTACGTAATAGAGTGTGTGTGCATTTTTGCGAATTGATAAACGTGTATAAAGACACTGAGTGACTATTTGAATTGTTGTTGTTGTACATTCTAAATAAATAAAGAGTTGTTAAAATTTTGAACTACTACAACTGCTTGTTATTTGCAATCAAAAGTATCCGGTTTATTTAAAGGAAATAAACCCCGTTTTTAAAAGGTAAAAACGTAACAATATATTTATTGTTGCCGATATTGTGGACGAAGTAATCGTTGGTGCTGATTTCATGATTAGTCACGGTATTACTTTGGATATGGGACAAAAAGTTGTGGAGAATACCCCTTGACATCGGATTTGAAAATAGGGCTCAAGTAAGAAAGCTAGTTACCATCGAACATCAGAGACTACCACCATAGTCAAGAATGCTTAACCTGTCAAACTATGAAAACGTCGTTAAGCCAAATTTCGAAATAGGTCAATGCGCTTCAGCGGAGGCAGTAGTCAATCGCGAGAAATACCCGGAACCTCCCAATAAGTCCACAAAAGAACACGAGCTACTAGCGGAATATGTGGGGAAATAGGTAGAAGGATTAGCGCCGACGGTTAAGAATAAGGCCAAACAGCTTCTGAAGAAACATTCCTCCGTCTTCGCCTTAAAAAGTCAAAGCCAAGGTAGAACAGCAATTGTAAAGCATCAAATAAATACTGGCGAAGCGAGGTCCATAAGTATTCCTCTAGCAAAACGAAGTAAGGTGAAGGAGCTGGTTAACGAAATGGAGCGGATTGGAGTAATCAAACCATCTTCAAGTCCTTGGAGCTCGCCTGTAGTTTTAGTTAAGAAGAAGACGGCCGCTACCAAGAATTGACGACACCCTGAGCACATTAGCTGGAACAAAATGGTTCTCCACATTGGACTTGCAAATTCCAATGTGGCAGGTAGAGATTTCCGACAAAGACAAGGAGAAAACTGCCTTTAGTGCTAGTGATGGATTATGGCAGTTTGATGTGATGCCATTTGGACTCTGCAATGCTCCAGCCCCACTCGAGCGTTTAATGGAACGAGTGTTGAAAGGACTTCACTGGAAGATATGCTTGGTGTACCTCGATGACATAATTGTCGTGGGAAAGTCTTTCGATGAACACCTAAAAAACCTTGAAGAAGTCCTTAAAAGAATATCAGCGGCTGGACTCAAATTTAGTGCAAAGAAATGTGCATTGTTCCAGAAAGAAGTTAAGTATTTAGGGCATCGCATATCAACAGGTGAAGATAAAATTCGACCTGTAAAGAACTGGCCTCGTCCGAAAAATCTTCATGAATTGAGCAGCAAATGGCCAGAGTATATGCCATACCTAATCAGGAAGCTAAAACGGTTATAAGCGTATTTGTGATCAACTGGGTGTGCCGCTATGGTGTTCCATTGGAGTTGCATTCTGATCAGGGTAGAAATTTTCTGACGTATTCAAGGATATGTGCGATTTATAAGGAACAAGAAAACCCAGAACAACGCCACTGCATCCACAATCTGATGGCATGGTCGAAATATTCAATCGCACTCTGGTGAAATATTTAAGAAAAGTGGTCAGTGCACACTAGAAGGACTGGGATGAACACATACCGAAATTTCTATTGGCATACCTCTCGAACACCTGCAAAAATTGTCTTCGGGACAGAACTCAGTTGCGATTTAGAATTCGGTATTAAGCACTCATCAAAAAATAATGAAAACACTTCCCAAGAGCTTAACGAACTTCATGAATTCGTACGCAGACGAATAAAAATGACCAGCGACAAAATGATAGCCAGATACGATCGAGGAGCGAATTCTGAAGGATTTAGCGAAGGCCAGATTGTACTGCTGTATAACCCACAACGTAAGAAAAGACTGTCGCCCAAAATACAAACCCATTGGAATGGACATAAAAAGTGATTAAGAAATTAAACGATGTGGTTACAGAATACAGAAAGAAAAGAGCCCGAGATCTAAAATGAAGGTTGTACATCTAGAACGACTAGCTGCCTATGAGAAAAGTGAATATATGCCTATTAGGGACGAATAGGCTTAAGCGGGGGGCAGTGTTACGAAATTGTGATTGGATTTAAATGTAACTGTTTTAACGGCTGGATTAAAGTTGTATAATGCCTAACAACAGCAGTGCTTTTCAAACTTTAACAAATGTGTGGGTATTATTAACATTGCTGTTGAACATACAACATTGAATAAAAGCTTTGAGTTGAGCATTGTTTGTAAGTATGGCAACACCAAAAGAATTCGAATATTCTAGTTTTAAGATCATTGTAGAAATAGAGCTTTCTAGATGGTAAAGCAGTGTATATAAACTGGCCGTGAGAACACCACAACAGTGAGTCTAATTTGAAGAATCGTTAAGTAAAGAAATTGACTGCATTACCAGTGTATACAAGTTAAGAAAAATAAAATTAGCTCGAAATTAAGAAAAATAAAATTAGCTTGAAAAATAAAAATTCATTTACCTACCTTTAAAATTATAAATTGCTGACGTTATGTCTGCAATTAAAATTCTATTTAAAAACCAAATTGTCATTTTACAAACTCTATATTTATTAAGAAAAATAAATGTAAGCAAAATATTAAAGAAAAGAATTGTAATGAAAAGAAGAATAATAAAATAAAGTTTAGTTGCAGTCAAGTACTCAAACCACAAAGTAGTTAAATTTACTTTATCTGGCGCCCAACGTAAAATCGTAATTTAAGTGAACATATTAAAATAAAAATAATTTAAGTATTGAAAATAAATAAAAAATCAATAAGTGCAAGTGAATCAAAAAAAAACTAAACAACTATTAAAAAATATAAAAATTTATTAAAAAAACAGTTTGGAAATAAAAACAAAAAATATAAAAATTTAGTAAAAAAAAAAAAAAAAAACAGTTTAGAAATAAAAACTAAAAATATAAAAATTTGAAAAAAAAACAGTTTAGAAATAAAAACTAATAGTGTTATAACATAAGTAAAGAATATTTTATTAAAAAAAAAAAAAAAAAAAAAAAAAAAAAAAAAAAACATTTCCTTGGAAAATTGTGAAAATATAACTGAAATTTTATTAAAATTTCTGACAACTAATTAAGTGCCTCAGCAACATCAGTGCTAATTTAACAAAACAAATCCAACAACTATCACCACCACCAACAATAACACAAGAAGACAACAAAGCCAACAAGAAAAACAACAGAAGACAACAAAGCCAACAAGAAAAACAACAGAAGACAACAAAGCCAATAAATACAACAACAGAAGACAACAAATCAACAAGAAACAATTATGATGCTGAAAACAATTATTTTTACGTAAGAATTATCTATAGAATTAAGTAAATAATTTAGATTTAAGAAAAAAATATTAGTTACTTGCAATAAAGTTAAGGAAAATTTTAAAAAGAAATAAATAGTATAAAATTTGTAATCTGTAATGGCAAATCAAAATAACTTAATTCGGCCCCCAATGCTTAATAATCATCCCCCTCAACCACCCCAGGCTCAAAATGCCTTAGTACAAGATCAGGAGGCAAATATCGCAAATATAGTACATAGAATACTGTTAGAAGAACGAGCTTCTCATAATGAACCAGAACCTAGAGTAGATCAGGGAATAGACCGTAACAATGACCTAACGGACTTAGATAAAATACCAGACGTAGTAAGATCTCTTAGAGAATTTTCAGGGAACAGAACGGAATTTAGTTCATGGAAAAAAAGTACGGAAAGAATACTGAAAATTTATGAACCTCTTAAAGGTTCAGCAAAATATTTCGGCATACTTAACGTTATCAGGAATAAAATTGTAGGCGACGCTGACATTGCGCTAGAGAGTTATAACACTCCACTGAACTGGAAAAGTATAATCCAATGCTTGACAGTTCATTACGCAGACCAACGAGACCTCGGTACACTCGAATACCAATTGATCTCCATGATTCAGGGTAATAATACGGTACAAGATTTTTATAAAAAGATTTACGGCCATCTATCACTGATTTTAAACAAGATAGCCTGTTTAGATGAGAGTGAAGATGCTATTTATTTGTTGACTAAAAACTATAGGAATAAGGCTCTTGACACGTTTGTCAGAGGACTAAGAGGTGATTTACCAAGATTACTGGGAATTAGGGAACCCAAAGACCTACACGAAGCTTTACACTTGTGCTTAAAGTTGGAAAACCAACAATTCAGAACACAACAGGCCAATGGCACTAACAGAATCGCGCCTCCCATCCCTCATAGGAAATTTAACAATACTAATCCGAACCAAATATTCTACCCACAACTGGCACATATTCCTCAGCCTTCTATGCCAAGATTTAGTATGCATCCACGTAACAATCAAGGACATCAATTCCATAACACATACGGACAAAATTTCCATAACCCATATCAACAAAATTTCCAAAACCCGTACGGACAAAATTACAATAGAAATTATAATTACCAACAACAACAAAATGCCCAACCATCTCAATTACCACCACCAAGACCTAATCATCCAAAACCTCCAGTCCCTATGGACATTGATTCTACCATGTATTCCAAAAAAGTGAATTACATCAATCGACCTCTACCAGATAATAGATTTTCAGGTCTTAGACCTTTGCCCCAATCAGCTCAATTCAACCAACCGCGCAAATTACAGAGAATTAATCATATTGAACAAGATCAGCATGATCCCGTACCCGACACGGACAATGAGCCAGATATACAGGAACCTTCTCGAGAGGATGAAGGAATACAAGACTTGCCGGACTACTTAGATGAATATTTCAATGTTTCTGAGGACGGTGAATATACCGAATTTGCGGATATTCATTTTTTAGATTAAGCAATTCAACGTTACCTTATTTTCAGTGTAAAGACAGCAATGGTAAAATATTTAGGTTTTTAATCGACACAGGGTCAAATAAAAATTATATCCAACCTGAATTAGTTAAAAACCCAATACCTAATGAGAACGTTTTCCAAGCAAACTCCGTAGGTGGGAAGGTTACAATCACCCATCATACATTAATCAATATATTTGGAGTACAATCAGAAAACCTAAAATTCTTTCTATTGCCATCACTGAAATCATTCCATGGCATTCTTGGTAACGACAGTTTAAAAAAGTTAAACGCAGTTATTTACACTTCTCAAAACTATATGATAATTAATAATTCTATAAAGGTACACATTAAACAACAACAATCGGAATCTGTAAATAACCTAAACATTCGGACAAATCACTTAACAAATGAACAAACCTTAAAATTAATGAGTCTATGTAAAACATACTCTTCACTTTTTTCGGAACCAGACGAAAAGTTAACATTTACTACGACTGTAAAAGCAGAAATAAGGACATCGACTGACGACCCCATTTATACAAAAAGTTACCCATATCCTTTATCAATGAAAGATGAAGTCGAGAAACAGATTAATGAATTACTCGATCACGGAATAATAAGACCATCCAGGTCCCCATACAATTCTCCTGTATTGGTGGTACCGAAAAAAATGGATGCTTCCAACGAGAAGAAATATAGAATGGTCATTGATTATAGGAAATTAAATAGTGTGACTATACCGGACAGATACCCCATACCACAAATAAATGAGGTTTTATCTCAACTCGGTAGAAACAAGTGGTTTTCAGTATTAGACCTGAAAAGCGGGTTCCACCAAATACCGCTCAGGGAGAAAGACATTGAGAAAACAGCATTTTCTGTGAATAACGGAAAATATGAATTTCTCCGATTACCATTTGGTTTGAAAAATGCTCCTGCAGCTTTTCAGCGAGCATTAGATGATATGCTAAGTGAGCATATTGGGAGAATATGTTTCGTCTACATAGACGATATCATAGTCTTTGGTCAAGATGAAAATTCTCATCTAGAAAACATAAAGACCATTTTTGACACCCTGCAACGGGCGAATATGAAAATTCAGCTGGATAAATGTGAATTCCTTAAGAAGGAAGTAGAATATCTGGGCTTTATCATATCGACAGAAGGGATAAGAACAAATCCTGAAAAAGTCAAAGTTATTCAGGAAATGCCACCTCCAAAGACAATTAAAGAGCTCCGATCATTCTTAGGACTCTCAGGGTTTTATAGGCGCTTCATAAAAGATTATGCGAAGCTTGCAAAACCCCTAACCGTCCTTTTAAGGGGCGAGGAGGGACGCATGTCCAAAAGAGAGTCTGCCAAAATTCCAGTAACATTTGATGATAGGGCCATAGAGGCATTCGCAAAAATAAAAAACTCTCTTTCCTCTGAGGAAGTGATGCTTGCATTTCCTAACTTTGAGAAAGAATTTCACTTAACAACAGATGCATCCAATTATGCTCTTGGAGCAGTCCTCGAACAGGAGGGTAGACCAATAACGTTCATATCAAGAACTCTAAATAAGGCAGAAGAGCATTATGCCACCAATGAAAAGGAGATGCTCGCAATAGTATGGGCTCTCAAATCATTGAGGAATTATCTGTATGGTCCAGTATTAGTGAAAATCTTTACTGACCATCAACCACTGACATACGCTCTTGGGAATAAGAACACCAATAGTAAATTAAAAAGATGGAAAGCCATCTTAGAAGAGTACAATTATGAACTAAAATATAAGCCCGGTAGCAGCAATATTGTAGCTGATGCGTTATCAAGACCTCCACAAATTGTTGAAGTGAATTCACTTACAGCCACACAGCACAGTCATGAAAGCTCGGCGCAAAATTTAATCCAGTTCACAGATTCTCCCCTTAACGTCTTTAAGAACCAAATTATAATTTCAAAAGGCGACTTGCCTTCTTATAACTTTGAGATAATATTCCCCACTTACCACAGACATACAATAGTAGACACAGAGTTTAATAGTGACAAACTAGTAAAAATACTCAGATCATACTTGAACCCTTCCGTAACTAATGCTATTATGACCGAAGACCAGATCTTAGGGAAAATACAAGAGTTATGGTCAACCTACTTTTCTAAATTTCGCACAAAGTACAGCAGGACAATGGTTAAAGACTTGACATCGGACATAGAACAAGAGACTGAAATTATAAATGAACATAGACGAGCACACAGAAACCCAAAGGAAAACAAACTTCAATTACTTACTAAATTTTACTTTCCGCAAATGCATGCAAAGATAAAGAAAATAGTTAAACAATGCAAAATATGTTGTGAGAACAAATACGACCGTCATCCAAATAACATAGCTTTAGGGAAAACTCCTATTCCACAATATCCAGGACAATACGTACATATAGACATTTACCATACAAACAATAGAGTTATTTTGACCGCAATAGATAAATTTTCCAAGTACGCACAGGCAAGGATAGTTAAGTCGAGAGCAACGGAAGATATAAAACTTCCTTTACAGGAGTTGCTGACTTCTTTCGGTACCCCCGAAAATGTTGTTATTGACAACGAAAAATCCCTAAATTCGGCTTCTGTAACCTTTATGTTAGAAAATCAACTTGGAATCAAAATTTACAAAACACCACCTTACACTAGTTCTGTAAATGGTCAGGTAGAACGTTTCCATTCGACTCTAACGGAAATTATGAGGTGTATGAATGCGGAAAAGGTTTATAATTCTTTTGAAGACCTTTTAAACAACTCTTTAAATAAGTACAACAATTCTATTCATTCTACAATAAATAGAAGACCAATTGAAGTATTTTTCGGTAGGAAAAAAGACCCAACATCCTTAGAACAAGACAGACTAAAAATCATACAGAGCTTGACAGAAAAACAGGAAAAAGACTTGGACCATCATAACAGGAAGAAAACTGAAAAAAAGACTTATAAGAACAATGACGTAATTTTTGTAAAGAACAACAAAAGAATAGGTAACAAACTGACGCCTAGATACAAAATAGAAATAGTAAAAGAGGACAGAGGAGGAACTATTTTGACAACAACTAACCGTATAGTTCACAAAAATTTAATAAAAAAATAATATTTTTGTTTTCCAGACTAATGATAACACTAATTAAAACGGAAGTACAGATTTTGGATTACACGAACGCACAAATTGTGACAGTAGAGACCGGAATGACAAAACTGGTTGCTGGAGACTTTAAACTAATCCATATAATAGATCTTGGACAATATGAAAAAACAATTGATGAACTCGAAACCATTATAAGACAAGATATAGGGAAGAAAAATAACAGTTATGAATTTTTACTGCATCAAATGCAGGTTTTATATGATTTAATTGCTAATTTGAGACCCAGACGCGAATTGAGATCAATAAACGCTTTGGGAACATTATGGAAGTGGGTGGCAGGTTCACCAGACCACGAGGACTTCAAAATTGTAACAGACAGCATGAACAAACTCCTGGAAAACAATGACAAACAAATCGTAATAAATAGAGCAATAGACACAAGAATACAAGAGATAACCAATATAACCAATAGCATAATAAATAACATAGGGTCGAACGACGCATTTGAACGTGAAATTGTAAAAGACGTGGAAAGAAAATTGGAGATAGTTAAAAATGAACTTACAAATCTTGGGTACTCAATTCAGTGGGCAAAAGCAGGAATTATAAATTCTTTTATTTTGTCTGAATACGAACTGAATATGACTAGAAGACATTTCAATGAACTTAATATGCCCTATATAAATCTAATTGAAGCTTTAGAGTTCGGGGAAGTGAAAATAGGGATGAACAAAACTACTATCCTCTATATGATTGATTTGCCAATAACAGAAAAAGAAACATGTAAAAGCATATTTGTAAAATCTGTAAAGAATAATTCAAATGTAACAATTAAATTAGAAAATGAAAATTTCATATTATGTAAAAATTCTGTTTTTGAGATTAAAAACCCATGTAAAACATTTAATGATATTTCCATTTGTAAGAAACATAATATAGAAGATATTTCAGAATCAAATTGTTTGCCAAAATTATTACATGGCATGCCATCCAAATGCCCTATAGAAAATCATCAACATCTACCATCAGTATTTGAAATATCACCTGGAATAATACTTCTAAACGGTTATAATGGGTCAATATTGGTACAAAATAAGGAAGTCTTATTGCATGGAACCTATATCGTAAAATATCACAACGCCACGATTACCATAGACAAAAAATCTTACGCCAATATGGAAATAACCATGATGAAACCTTTGCCGGCTGTAGTAAAAGCACCCAATACCGTAGAAAGATATGAACAAATGCTATCTCTTGAAATGCTCAAAGAATTACACATTAACAACGTCGACGAGATTAAAAAGCTGGTTATAAATCATAAAATTGGCATTGGATTGTTCGGACTTTTAACTATAGTACTAATGTTTGGAATAATGTTAAAATTGATAAGAAAAAAATCTACTTTAGAAATTAAGACCGACGTAAAGCTGGAAACCCCGGTTGAGGCATCTAGTACTTACAAGCATTATCCCTCCAACGCGGACGTTGGAATTTAAGAGGGGAAGAGTTAAGAAAAATAAAATTAGCTCGAAATTAAGAAAAATAAAATTAGCTTGAAAAATAAAAATTCATTTACCTACCTTTAAAATTATAAATTGCTGACGTTATGTCTGCAATTAAAATTCTATTTAAAAACCAAATTGTCATTTTACAAACTCTATATTTATTAAGAAAAATAAATGTAAGCAAAATATTAAAGAAAAGAATTGTAATGAAAAGAAGAATAATAAAATAAAGTTTAGTTGCAGTCAAGTACTCAAACCACAAAGTAGTTAAATTTACTTTATCTTACATGTACATTATAAAGTGTTTGTGTTTATTTCTGCGAATTTATAAACGTGTATAATAACGCTGAATGACTATTTGAACTGTTGTTGTACATTTTAAATAAATAAAGAGGTGTTACAAATTTTAAACTACTAAACGGCTTTTATTTGCAATCAAAAGTATCCGATTTATTTAAAGGCAATAAAAAAAGTAACAATATTTAAGTTTATGTATGTGGAATATACATTTATTTGCTCACACAGATCTGGTGAATAAATACTAAAACGGGATACTTGTGGTAAAGATCCGACTTAAATGGCGAAGATATAACGAAAAATGTAAAAAAGGCGAATTTTTTTTTTTTCGTAACTGCCTTACAAAAATGATTTATACTAGAGGCTGTACGGTGTACTTTTTTTTTTTTTTTTGCTTGTAAGGTGGTACGCTCTCATACACGCCTCGGAGTTACCACTAAGATCAATAGTAACAGTGTGGATTCTACACCCCGTAAGACCGGTGGATACCATACTGGCAGTATTGGCCAAGCAAAATAATAATATCTTTACAGACCAAAGGAAGTCGGTGGCCTCACTACGGTTCGTTGTCAATTTTGGTGGACCAGGGAACTTCGCGTTCAATGGTCGATGGTTAGGAAATTCTTCAACAGGGTAAGCTCACAAGATTGCAGATGATTGGGACAACTATAAGATGTGCTTCAATAAGTATAAGGGAGATCTTTTTTTTGTAATTTAAAGTTAGTTGGCGGAGTAACGACTCTCAATTGCTAGGTTGTCCCGCATCGATTCAAGTTGGTTCCTAGTCGACCAATATCTTCATATAGGAAGCTGGAACGCTTAAACCCTATTGTAAAAATCAGGAGTGTTAATGGTATTCCACCAGTTGATACTTTGAGTTTTTAATGGTACTCCACCTAAATACGATTTACAGAATAAATTTTAATACGCGAAAATGTAGCAAACATTTTTTATATGACATTGTAATAAATTATGAAAATTATACTTTATATTTTGTCTAAAGCTTGCCCACACACGGGTGATTTGTTCGTGTTCGACGTCTTGTTACTTGATGCTGTGCGCGCGCCAAATCACAAGTAATTGAAAATGTTCAATCACACGCTTAATACACATAATTTACTCGTTTTATTTTCGAGTAATACCAAACCAATGTACAAACACAAGCGATTTGCAGAACATCAATTTGACAATTATACGTTTTTGAAATCACTCGATTTACAGAACAGGTACGAGCGACATTTTCGTAATCAATGTTGCGAACGAATACGTGTGTGGTTACGGTCTTTTGCAATAACGATACAATCAATAGAAGCTAACGGTTACTGTATGAAAATTACTCACTAATTAAATTTGCATTTCATTTAATTTATTTATAATAAAAGAAAAGAAAACAATACACAATATAAAATCGTCTTAAACGTACAATATACATATATAAAAATATATGACATAACATTATAATTGTTAAAAAAAATTGCATGTATTTATACAAGAAAATAGGTTATTGAAATGTTATAAACAAATGCAGATATTATACAAAATTTTGAGATGGTAAATGAAATGTATCCGTATGTAGTTAGTTTACCATGAAAACAATCACAACTTATTAGTAGATAATGTCAATATTTGGAGTAAGAAAATTACGAATGATTACGTGATGAATGCATTTTTCTTAGACAATTTGCGTTCAAGTTATATATTTATTGGAAAATTTAAGCTTGAACGATTCTAATGCTTTTGAGGAATGTTGTTTTGCTGCTGTTGCACATTATTTATTGGCTGTTGGGGTATAGCATTATTTATTGGTTGCTGCTGCTGCTGTTGATTAATGTTGTTGTTAGCTACAGGCAGCTGTTGTTGGGGTGGTAAATTGTTCACAACAGGCAGCTGTTGTTGGGGTGGTAAATTGTTCACAACAGGTTGTTGTTGAGTGGGAGAATTGCTGGCAACTGGTTTTTGGGGAGGTAAATTATTAACCGGCTGCTGTTGTTGCTGAGGTGGCAAATTATTTACGACGGGTTGTGGTTGTTGCTGATACTGCTGTTGTGGCTGTTGATGTTGTTGAGCTGGAATTTGCTGATACACTTGATTCGGATTTAGTTGAACTTGCTGTCCTTGGAATTGTGGTTGCTGTTGATTATGTTGTTGGTATTGTTGCTGTTGATATTGATGCTGCTGATATTGTTGCTGTTGATGTTGATATTGTTGTTGCTGTTGCATATGTTGTTGTTGTGGATCTTGATAATGCATTTGTGGCTGTTGTTGGTATCCAGATGGATGTTGTTGGCCAGTTTGGTATGCAGTATTTGGATCATGAGCATAATAGCCTTGTGGCATATTTGGATGTGGGGGAAGCTACAAATTAAAAAGAAATTATATTATTCACCAAATGTTGCATTAATAGAAATTAATTATTGAAATATACCAATCCTTGTGCAATCATTCGGTCGATTTCCTCCTTTCTTCTCCGTTCAAATTCTAAATATTCTTCATGTGTATATTGCGGTTGTTCATCTATAGTTTGCCATTCTGGATCTCTATTATATTCATCGCGCTTTGTTTGTTCCAAAAATTCCTGAAAACTAATTAACCCATCTCGATTGGTATCGGTTTCTTGGAAAACATGCTCACGCATACGTTCCATTTCTTCAGCACGTTCGCGCATATCGTCTTCAGGTAAACCAGACTGGTACACTTTGTCTAATTCTTTTACAAACAAAGCTTTAACTTCAGTTTCATCCCAAAAGCCATTACCATCGACATCTACAATTTACAATTTTTTTTTTTTTAAATTTAGATATTTATGTTTAAACAAGTAGAGTAAAGTGGGGCAAGCCCGACCATATGATACACTACACCGAGTATATGATTATAAACAGTGTTCTTTTGATATGAAACTTATTTGAATACTAACATTTTTGAGATATTTATACCTGATAAAGTGATTTTCGTGATAATGGGAGCTATGACTACTAATTATGGACCGATCGTAACAAATTTTGGTGGGATGATTTGCGTATATATGAAACATATTCGTGTTTGGATACTAACATATTTCAGGTATTTATGCACAATAATGGAAATTTCGAGAGTATTGCTTATAAGGGAGCTATGGAACATTGTAGACCGATCGTTACTAAATTTGGCAGTACGAGTTCAGCTTATATAAAACTTATTTGTGCTGAATTTGGTTTGGATATGTTAATAATTAACATATTTATGAGAGCTTAACCACTTTCAGATAGGGCTGTTGTATATGGTCTAGGAGAAATAGTGGACCGATTCAATAGACTTGGTCTTTGGGGGAATATAATATAAAAGTTCGTTGTCGAATTATCTTTAAAATTGCGATCTGTAGCTTGATTA
Source organism: Calliphora vomitoria (assembly GCA_942486065.2). Lineage (NCBI taxonomy): Eukaryota > Metazoa > Arthropoda > Insecta > Diptera > Calliphoridae > Calliphora > Calliphora vomitoria. The sequence goes on from OW818031.2 coordinate 93,537,288, forward strand.
CAAGGTTAACATGGACGAAAGGACGGACATCACTTAATCGACTTAGACAGTTATTCTGATTGGTATACTATAAGGTGGGTGTTAGGACAATATTTTTGCAAATATCCCCACTATTGTTTTAATTGTTTTATTTACCATCATTTCTGATGGTAAATATACAAGCATTTAATATTTGATTTACAAATTTTACTGATCCTGCATTCACTATTCGAGAAGGAATATTAATAGGCATCGTATATTCTTTTAAATTTTGTTAATTTTGACAATAATATTCATTAAACAACAACAAAAGGCATTTCTTCGTACCACGTTTGCTTCTCTACAATTTTTGCTTTCAAACATTAAAAAAAATAATTGTAACTATAAGTAATGAAAATCCCGAATGTAATAAGACCTTACAAAGTAGAAATTATCGATGGTAACATGTTGACACTAAGTAATTCACATTTGTTCCAGCATGAGATTATAATGTCAATCAAAGTCAATTTGATTGATGAATTGATAATAATTACAATACATTAAAACTCTATTGACAAATTATAGAACAATTTGTTCTACGATGCAATTTGTATTTTTTTTTTTTAAATAGTTATCGTAAAGAGTACATTATTGACCAAAAGAAATGAGCACCCCGAGAGAGACAAGGCGAGAAGAAGTATTGTTCGCAAACTACCGGTCTCGGACACACCACAACTTTACACCCCAACAGAAGTTGGAGAAGCCATCAACGCAGCTAAGCCTTCAAAGGACCTGACGGATAATCCATGTTGCTGCTAAAACACCTGGGCGAGCGGGGAGTCGAGTACCTGACAACGGGTTTTAACCTGCCAGTAAGGGTCGAGTGATCCCGTTGTTAAAACCTGGGAAAATTGCGAGCGAGGGACTATCGTACAGGCCGATTTCATTCCTGTCACCTGTAGCGAAGACACTCGAAGCTCTTCTCCTCCACAAGCTCAACAGCAGAGGCTTTGTGAACGGACTGTCCTTGACATGTGGAAGGCCAAATGTGGCAGGCAGTCGTTCGTGGAGTTTAGGGACAATTGCTCAAAACCACGTAGAGTTAAAAAAGAGTCCCTCAGGGCGGGTTCCTGTCGCCGCTTCTGTTTATCTTCTACCTCTCTAAACTCCCAGTGGCCACACAGAGTATGGAGGTATCCACCTATACGGACGACTTCACTATCTTGGCGATAGGTAACAACGTCGATGAGCTTTGAGGTATGGTAAATGGTTATCTCAACGAAATTCGCAATTTCTTCAGTGTACGTAACCTGCAGTTATCACCAACGAAGTCATCGGTAACACTATTCACCATCTGTCCTCAGCACATGCCACTGCAATCACGAATAAAATGCGAAATAGGAACAATTTCAAACCTGGCACAATTCCTTGAACTTGAACTACTGCAGAACCCCCTGATTAAATATTGTAAAATTGTTATGCTTCCACTACAACAACAACAAAGTCTAAAAATCATTAATGATATAATACATTTTCAACCATTCCTTAAAAGGCGTGATTGTTCTTTATTGATGTTCTAGAACTATGCAATTCTAGAGGTAACAATGTAAAACAAATATCATTGTATAACATTTTGCTAAACTAATTAATCAACTCTCAATAACAGGATAAAATTTAGTTGTAAAAAGTTTACATGAAAAAAATCGTACATCTTAATCATTTTTTAATTAACCTTATATTTTTAAGTTCATAATTTATTTATTATTCGAATGATCAAATAATTTTTAAAATTTCCTCGATTATCCGAACGAATTTATTTACCCCTATCGGCAATAACATGTAAAATTTATGTTTCCATGAAATATCTATTTCCCTCAAAGTGAAAATTGCTATTGGATATTACTATGAACTTTTCATTCACAATAGTTAATTTACTTCCATTATGTAAATCACCAAGAAATTTTAATTTAAAACTTATTTCTTTAAACAATTAAATTATACATATATGTATGTATATAAATAAAAAAATAAAAACTTGAAAAAAGAAATTTGGTTTATTTTAGAAATTGGTGTTGGTGCGTGATGTTTTTGATTCCAAATGACCTAAAAAAATTGTTTTCATTACTTATACAATATTGGCCATCACGTGATGGTATTCCAAAAATTTCGCCAAAATTAGTTATATCCCTAATGTATATATTTTCTTATTTTATTTTTAGCTTTTTGTTTTTCAGCTTTTCTTTTTTCCTTAACACATATATAGAACATAGTCAATGAATTCTAAAATCGGACATGAAGTGTAAAAATGTGTGAATGGGGAAACACAAAGCTTTAAGTGTAAAGTACGTAAATAGGAATATCGAGTCCTAACTGGAAAGTGCATAACAACAAACTTTACAGGAGAAGCTTTTTTGTGATTGCATGTTTTAATTCAATAAAATTGTAACGGAACTGTGGTTTCAATTTATGAAAAAGATTCTGAATTATCGATGCGTTCAAACAAATTAAAATAGAATATATTGTTGGTTAAAACGGCTCGATATGTTCTCCTATTTTAAGATTTTATATTTTTTTTTATCTTATATACAAGGATAAAAAACTTAATTTTTGTTCGTCATTAAAAAAGTATTCAAAAGGTATTTTATCAACATCAGAGCACTTAAAATGTTATTATTTTCATATATAGCTATGTGTTGCAAATAATCCACAAATCGTCTGTTATCACAAAATTGTCTATATAAAATGCTATTAATCACAACACTTTATTTATAAAATGCTGTTTTATACAAGGGTTTCTACTGACAATGCTGATAAGACAAGATATTTTTAAATAATGTTATACCAACTTTTTTATAGAAAATATGTTATACACAAGATATCCTGTAGAAAACACTTTTATAAACACGATCTTCTATAAAAAATATTGTTATACTGAAAATATTATGAAGGTTTTTCTAATTATATAGAAAATATTATGATTCGGCATCACTTGATCTCTTTGAATAATATAATTTACTTACCATGTATCATAAAGAATGTATGAGGGTCAAAATCCTGTTTATCCATATGATCCTGTTTCTCCCATACTTCTTCTAATTGTGCTTTGTTTCCAGGATGATGGACTTTTTCATGTTTCTTGTGCTTCTCCTCTAAAGCTTTTTGTTCTTCTTCGAATTTTTTGCGTTGTTGTTCATCTAGTTCCTTCTTGACCATTTCTTTTTCAAATTCCTTTTGCATTTCATACTCTTTAAACTCAGCTTGTCTCTTACGATCTGCTTCAGCCAAGTCTTCGGCAGTTTTTTTAATTAATTTTTTTAAATCCTCAATCTCGAAAGTGTGCTCATTTGCATGATCCACATGCTGATTGATTTTCAAGTGCTCACGATCGATTTCATTCTCTAATTCGTATTCCTTTTTTGCCAACGCACGTAAGCGTTCCAATTCACGGCGTTTGATTTCATCTAATTTCGTGCGTACATGATGATTCACATAGTCTAATTCTTGTGCAATTTTACCACTCTATAATGAAATTAACAATATTGCCAATATGTAAATTAATTGTAATTGTCCGACATAAAACATTATTTTCTTATTGTACAGGAATTAAAATATGTTATTGTATTTTATGTAAACTTACACGGATATCAGCTTCTGGAGCTTTGTCTAATTTCTTACGAAAATCTGGATCGCTTTCCAATGCATCAACGACTTCTTTTAAATAGCGTTCATATTCCAAGGCTGTCTCGACGTCTGGCGATTCGGGAGTGCTTGTTTCATCTTTTTTCTCGTCTTTTTTTGTTTTGGTAACTGGTAGTGCACAGCTCAAAAGTACGCAACTCCCAATAAGGAGTATTGTTATGGAGGTTTTCATCACGTTTAATAATGTTTCGAAGTAATGTTTACTTTAATTGTGCAATATTTGTTTAATTTTGAATCTGTCTTTAGCTATACAATTTACAAACAATTGTGCAAATATTTAACACGAAGTCAGACTTTATGTTTTTGTCTTATTTTCCAGAAATTCAAGAACTTCTGACGTGTCCGTGACTACAAAGAAAATATGGCGTTTTTACACAGAGAAGAAGTCCCTATACACTAGGGTTCTAAAGGTCGATTGTTTAAAAAGTCGAACAATCGATTTCTTTATCTCAAAAAGTCGAATTTTTTAAATTGGTAAAAAAATATTTCATTGCAACAGTATACTAAAACTAAATATGCACACAATAACAGAAGTAAAATAATAGCCTGCAATTTGGTACACTTGCAAAAATAAATACATTTTTATAAAATAAAGCTCCTTCTACACAAGATGTGACTCAATAGTAAACATATTGAAACTAAGGTGACTTAAAAAATTTGATCATAATATTGGTAATTGTGGGTGTGGCATGCTGTTTAAGACAAATATTTTATGGTTTTTATAAAAAAAAAATGGTTTTTGTTTTTTATATTTAAGACAAATTTTAATTTTAGTGTAATAGAACTTTTGAGAGTCAAGAGCATAGATAATTATTCATAGAGACAAGACACTCCGATTTGCCAAACAAATATACAACAAATCATATGTTTGTTGAATAGCATGTATTTTGTTGTTGCAAGAGTTAGGTTTTTGATAACAGACTTAGGTTTTAGACAATTACGTTTCGTCTCTAAAGGTAAAATACGTAACCACTAAATAAAATATATTTTTATTCTTATATTTATTGTCAAAAACAATTCGAATTTTAGGACAATTCAAAGCAAATATTATTTTTTACTTTATTTGATCTTACAAAACACTTGTAAGAGTAAACAACGTCAAACAATTTTGTACTAAAAAAAGTGGTTACTCTTTTTTGAGTAAATATTTGCTGTGTGTGACCGTACCTTAAGTTACCCTATGGTCAAGATTTTAAACAAATTTTAGTACATAAAGAAAAGTGAAAGTGTCCTTTTTAACCCCATATATACTTTTTTACCTGTGGAACACTCTTTCCATTTTAATGAAATTACTCCCAACATTATTTCTATTTTTATATTAACTGTTCATATCATGGTTCATATGACTCAAATATAAATACACCAAGCCCCATGATACAAAAATAGAAGGTAGTCTCACTTTCTCTTTTTGTCGCCATTTCTGACATTTATTGGAATTATGAAAAATTGTGCTACCGTATTCATACTTAAAATCCCATTATTGGTTTATTTAAAAGTAAAAAAATAAAACAGCAAACAAAAAATTTAATAAAAAAATGTTAACTAAAGAAATTCGTTTTTGAAATAATTATAAACAGTCCCTTATACAGACTCCAAGAAAGAAAAAAAAAACCGAAACAAATTTTTAATATAAATTACACATTAAAATTAAATACTTCTTAAACGTTATTTTCCTTTTTTCATATGTGGCAAAGACTTTTTTATTATTTACAAAAAACTAATTTCAAATAATTCCAATAAACTTCAAACATATTTTTGTGAGAGAGATGTGGCGCAAGCTTGTATATTTCAATCATGGAATGAACGTTAGTAAAACGAGTAATGTGTGAATTCGTTTTAAAAACGAAAATGTTACTCGGATTCAGTAGATTTTATTAAATTTATTAATAATTTATGTAAGACGGAAAGACCTTCAATTTGCCACTACTACAGGCTTATATTTGAAAGATTCCGTGATTCCACCAACTTATCCAGGAACAGTAGGACGGATTGTCAATTGTCCAAGGCCTTTTGGCCAAAACTGGATGCAATGACAACCAAAACACCGATTGGGTTATATAGATTTAGTCTCAGAATTCAAGTAAGAGTAATAACCGGTCACTTCTCGATTGAGGTCTTCATAGGAAAAAGGGATACTATCACACAAGATTTTTGTAGGGTGTGTGCGAATGTAGATGAGTTGGAGACAGTAGAGCACATTAGGTGCAACTGCCCGAGACTACAGTCATAGATTTAAATGGCTAGGCAACAGATTTCTATATAAACTCGGAGTGTTGCTGGCTGTAAATTGAGTAACATACTACGTTTTAATAGGGGAATAGGTTGGCTATTTAAGGGATATTCTAGTGAATTCAAATCCCTAACCAATTTTACCTCTTTATGCAGATTTGAATTTTCCTTCCTTCTCCTTTTAAGGAAAGGCATACTTTATCTTTTTATAGAACTCTTGCAGGTAATCACAATGGATATTATGGTCACAGAGTGGAAGTGCTCACTTCTTCCTAACCAAACTAAAATATCGTTTGCTGAAATAACTAATACCGTTACCGAAATAGTCCATTTAGCATTATCGTCTTAAATCTGTATCCAACTTTGATATATTAAACCCTAATTGATGAAAATGGATTTGTCAAAAGCCTTCAACTCTATTGATTTTAATAAGTTGATTTTTAAGCTGAGGGATGCGTTTGGTTTTTCTAGGTCTGCCTGCCAGCTTATAATGTCGTATCTGGTAGGTAGGTCGCAATTTGTTGTAGTAAATGGTGTTTCTTCTAGTTTACTTCCACTCCACACGGGTGTCCCACAGGGATCTATTTTGGGTCCTCTCCTTTTTGTACTTTATGAGAATGACGTTGTTGATGTTATTCAAACCAGTAATTTTAAACCTTTTCTGTTTGCAGATGATGTTTTTCTTTTATTTAGAGGTAATAGAAGATTTAATGAAGTCTTTGAGAATGATATTAACTCTAATTTGGACTATATTAGACTTTGGATGACTGCTAATTCATTAAAGGTTAACACAACTAAAACTAAAGCCATGATGTTTGGTCTTACGGACCGTTTCTCTTCTACTTTAGATGTGTTCTTAGGTGATGATTTAATACAATTTGTTGAGCATCATAAGTGTTTGGGTGTGGTTCTTGACTCTAAACTCTCTTTTAAGTATCATATTGATTCTGTATCGGGTAGAATTTGGGGATCTTTACGTAAGATTTATCGTACTAATCTATTTTTATCTAAGGATGTGAGAACAAAATTAGCACACGCGATTCTGATGCCACAGATTCTTTACTGTTTTGAAGTTGTATCCGGGACTATCGGATTGTGTCTTACTAGATTGAAGCGCTTGGTGAATTCGATAGTTAGATTTGCTTTTAACATTCGACGCAGAGAACATGTTTCTGAGTCTGTGAAATGCTTTCTTGGTTGTTCTTTTAGTAAATTTGTAAAGTTTCGTAATTTGCTAAAGTTTCATTAAATTATGAAAGCTGGAAGACCTTCTGTTATATGCGATGCATTTATTTTTTCTCCTCGCAATAGGAATCCTCACTTTGTTCCCCCTAGGATATTTAGATCGTTTTTCAGTAGGTCTTTCGTTGTCAGGATTACAGGTTATTGGAATAGTCTGCCATTAGAGTTGCGTGTTTTCACGCACTCTAATAATGTTTTCAAAGTAAAACTTTTGCAATATTTTTCAGACCCTTTGTGATCTCTTTAATTAATGTTGTTCTTGTTTTCGTTATCCCTAACTGGACCGTATTTCATTTGTCTCTTTTTTATTAAATCTTGACATACTTATCTATACTTTTTTTATCACGGCTGGGGAGCCCATTTGATCATGAAATTTATTGAATATTTAAACCTGTATTTATACTTAGGTTTTTTTGTATTACTATGTAATAATATTTTGGCCAAATTGGCTTTTTATTACTGAATAAATAAATAAAATCTATCATTTAAAGTCGTTTACATCACTTAGGAATTTACGCCCTTATACTAGAGTGTCAAAAAACCGATTTCCGGTTTAACCGAAAATAGTGTTTTACAAAAAAAAAAAAAAAAAAAACGGTTTCGGTTTTCTCATTCAAAAAACAGGTTTTATATTAATTTGTATTTAATATGAAAAATGCCAATTTAATTTTATAGACAATTTTGGTAAGGCAAAAAGTGTTATATGTATAATTAAGAAATAGATTTTAACACACAATATTACCAGAACAATGAAATAAATAATAGCAATACACTTTTTGATTTTAATTCCATTCATTTAATTTCATATAAATCATTCATTTGGTTTCTAATTTACATAATTAAAATTTAATCGTAATTGTTTTGCCATCCTATTTCAATTTTGTGGACGCTAATAAGATATATGTACTAAATTCCAAAATTTGTCAAATGCAGAAATTTTACAAAGATGAAAAAACCGGTTAACCGGTTTTGGATACTCTACCTTATACCCTTAAAACTATGGTGAGTAGAGAATAAAATAAATTATATATGCATTTCGAGCACATAAACTTTTCCTTGTATTTTCGTTTTACCTTAAATTAGTTTATCACGTTAAAATATATAGTTGTAAGATCAAAAATAATGGTTCCTCAAAAGATTAGCATTTTTATTTAAAAGAAATTGTGAAAAAAATAATTTTATAAATTTTTTATCTGAATGTTGTATAGATATACTAAAATTTAAGCCGTTTCCATTGGTACAAAGTGAACCTCTTCTGTTATATCAAATTCCTTAACCTTTGTGTCCAAAATAGCAGTTGTTCCCAATTTGAATGAGTAATTTAGCTAAATAACATTGGAAAAAAAAATTTATTGTACATGTTTATCACATTGAATGGAATGGATTAATCACTTACCTGTCTTTCTCCCTTTTTGTTGGCCAATTCATAATTGCGCAAGTATTCAGTAGAATCTTTGCGAATTACACAAAGATCAATGTTAGAACCCGAACCTAAATCATTGAAGACACCAGCAGCAATAGCATCACGTACCAACTTTTTACCCTCTTCTTCACTCATATCGGGTTTCCAGCGAGCTTCGAATACTGCCATTGCAGCCAAACTGCCGGAGCCCATAGTGACGTAAGGCAATTTGTCTGTCGAACCATGGGGATGAATAGAATATATATACGAGCCTGTTTTGTCAACTCCACCCAATACTAAGGCAGCACTTATATGACCCTGGTAACGGAACAACATTTGTTTCAACAAAGTGTTTGCTGCAACCACAGGCACTTGTCGACCAGTATTAAGGCGATGCAACTCTAATTGTGAAGCAATCATGTCGGTAGTCATTTCAGTATCAGCAGCTGTACCAGCTCCGCAACAGCTTAACGAATATAACAAGCGGATAACAGTTTTATTATATGTTCATCACAGATCCAAATTTAAATATTCTTGTAATTGTTTTTATACTTACTACATGTTCTTGGCTAAATAATGAATTTTTGAACAATTTTTATCCGAGACAATAGGTCCTTCGGTGGCACGTGTATCAGCTCCTAAAATCACACCATCCTTAAAGACAATTCCAGCAATAGTGGTACCTGTTTTAACAGTCTTGGGAGGCTGGAATCCATTCTTCAAAAGATCAGAATTTCTGTGAACAAATTATTTTTTTATTAAAAATTTTTATAATATAAAAATCCATAAATATTAACCTTTTGCAATTTTCAAAATTGAAACCAGATTTCGGTACGTCTCTAGTTAGCTCAAGTTGCATTTTTATATATTAATAAGAATTATTTGTGAGAATAGAAATTTCTGCAGCAATTGTTAATTTTGCAAGCGGCGGAATGACAAAACACAATTTTTTGTTTGACATTTAATAATTACTGTTCAAGAAATTATGCAATGCTCCTCAAACTATTGCGTCAAATAAAAAAGTACAGAGTTGTTAAATGGCAACAGATGTTATAGTGTTACCAATCTGATGTGAGTGATGTTATTTAAACTGAAGAAGAATATTTTCCAATTGGTTTTATAATTTTTGTCAGTTTCGATATATTAAATTTGTCAATTAAAGTTGTAAGAATAATAACAATAAATTAGCCAATAATGTCCGTTGTTCAGCAAATAAAACCAATTGTTTGGAATACTCTCGCAAAATGGCAAAAAATTAACAATATTCGTAAGTTTTTTCCATAGCAACACCACCGGCATGAGGTAACCTTATTATTATGTTTTAACATGTTTGTAATGTTGCACAGGTTTATTTTCGAATGCTTCTATTGAGCGACGCAATGAATTATTTACCATAGAGCAGAAAAGACAAAGAGAATTAGTGGGACGCATAGAAAAAATTGAAGTCCGTTATTTGGGTCTTCCTGAAGATGTCACCCTTATTATGAATCGTGATCTGTCAACGCCATATAATTGTGCCCAACATTTATCCGAGGGTCATTGCAAGCGTTCTGCTCTGGCGTTATTAGACGGCAATGTGCCATGGGATATGCACAGACCATTGCCGGATAATTGTACATTACAACTATTGAACTTTACTGTTGCCGATCCACATGTGGTTAACAAGTAGGTTGCAGGTTACTGTGTTTTATACATGAAATCCTAATTTGTTTCACAAAAATTGTTTTCTATATTAAGGGCATTTTGGCGTACCTGCAGTTTTATGTTGGGTGCTGCTTTACAAAATGCATTCAAAGAAGAAGCTCGTTTGCAGTTGCATAGCTTTCCTGGACCAAATAGTATGTACATGTACAAAACAAATCCTATTGAATTTACTTCATTTTCTGTTTTTTTTTTTTATTTTTTTAATATAGTTAAATCTGGTAGTTTCGTGCATGATATTGTACTGGGCTCTAAAACATGGGAAGCATCCAACGATGAATTGCGTGCCTTATCAGCTGAAATGATAAAATTGGCTGCTAAAGATCTTAAACTTGAACGTCTAGAGGTGAACAACGAATTGGCTTTGGAAATGTTTAAAGATTCGCGTTATAAGAGCGAGCAGCTTCCAAGTATTTCACAGCAAAATCATGGTCGCGTAGTTCTTTATCGTATGGGAACACATATTGATATTTCAAGAGGTCCAATGGTTGCATCGTCGCGTTTTCTTGGCAAATGTACGGTAACAGCTGCCCATAAGTTAGCCGATGAAGAAGCTAGCAATGCAATTTATAGAATGCAAGGTGTAGCTTTACCAATTGGATTTGTCCTGAATCACGTTGCCTATGGTACACTTGAAAATCGTGCTAGAAAATTGGTAGGTTTCCTTTAATATATTTTGATCTATATACTGTGACTCACAAAAGTTAGCGAATTTTACTAAAGTATGCAATTTTATACTTTGTTTTTTAAAATTAAACTTTTTGTAAAAAATGTGAAAATTACATATGTATGTAAATTGTTAAATTCTTACCTTACCCCCTTATTCATAATAAATTTTTAATTTTACAAAAGGTTTATAAAACAAAATGTCCATACAAAATTCGTTTTATAAACCTGTAATAAATATAAAAATGTATTATGAATAAGGCTTTTAGTATTTTAACTAAATTATAATTTATTTTTTTGGGACTATTACTAAGAACAGAAATTTATTTGTCCATTTTGGGCACACTTATATTTTTTCTGTTTTATTCTTCAAATATGAATAAAAGTTGTTAATCTGGTCCAATCTGAATCATGATGGGGTTGCTGACGGATATGTTTTTTATTATAAAATATCCACTGTTGTACATCCCAGAGTGCATTATTTTGAATAATGGAGAGAAGACACTCCGATTTGTTAAGCAAAAATATAACAAATTATATGTCTGATGCAACAACAAAACAAAATACATTGACTATCATGTATTTTGTCGTTGTTTGTGAAAACAGACTTACACTATGTATAAACCTTTGAGAAATATTAATAAAGACCTTTAATTCTTAAGTTTTATTCAGCATATGCAGGAGTTCAAAACCAAACTCGTAAATACATTTCTTATATTATTCTATTTGCAGCATAATTTCAATAGATACCTCAAAGGTTTATTCGTGGGATTTTGAAACATATTAAAGGCATTTTTCGGCCAATGCTCGCTTCAAACAAATAGTATGGACCGGGGCTTTCTAACGCTAAACCACAAACCGATGTCCGATCAATAGAATTAGTTGGTGCCCCTGTTTTGTTAATTGCCTTTTTACAGCAGTATAGTAGTGGTTCTGGATTGTGTATTTAAATTCCAATTTAATTTATTATGTAGTATCAGTTCCAGATATTTTACATTATCGTATAATGTTAATGCTACTCCATTGATTCAACGTGTATCAAATTGAGGGAATTTGTATCTCCCCGTGATATTTATAGTCATGTTTTGGTTGTATTTACTCTCAGTCCACATTCCTGGCACCATTCTAATAATAATAGTCATGCAGCATGCTTTCTCTATGGCTTTTAGCAGAGCGTTGATATTAAAGTTCCAGAACAGTGGAGAGAGTACACCTCCTTGTGATGTTCCCCGAACAGCCAATGCACATGAATTTTAAGTCTTTCAACAGGTGCGATGACCGCAGGATCAATATCCAGTTTTCTCATAGCGTTAATAAGCGACTCCGGTTTAACATTGTTAAAGGCAGCCTCTATAACAAGGAATGCAACTAAAATGTTACTTATAGTTTAATGATTTGTCTATATGGGTAACTATTGAGTGTAGCGCAGTTTTGATAGATGCTGATAGGCCTAAGTCTTTAGCCTTGTTATGAGTTGCTTTCCCTCCTTTGGGGATGGCTGAATTCATAAATATTTCAAGAAGAGGATACAACTTAAATGACATGAGGACATAAGATTTATTAATTTATTTATTATTAAAGACGAAACAGAAAAAAATACAGTCACTTATAGTTGAAGTGGGATTATAAGAAGAGGATACAACTTAAATGATTTGAGGACATACGATTTCTTAATTTATTTATTATTAAAGACGAAACAGAAAAAATACCGTCACTTATAGTTGAAGTTGGGATTAGCTGTTAAAATAATCAAAATCTTGTTTAAGTCGCTAGTGGTTGCATTATTAGTTCTTTTGTGAAGATTTTGAACTTATTTTAATGTTAAACTGAGCAGAGCTTCTAAATTTTGCATAACATCTGAAAATAAATAAAAACAAAAATATTTGATTTTGTCGATTATTCGATACAAAAAATCCGGTTTGTCGAAAACCTCGAAAACCGTCCTTTTGTAAAACCCGGTTTAAAAACCGGAAAATTGTGAAAACAAAATGTTTTTCGACGGAACATTTTTAAACTTTACTTATCGTCAATGAAGAAGGGACATTTAGGTAGCTGTCTATCCAGTACCTGAGCATAGATACATCAATTGGTTTTCTTTCTATAAAAGGAACAGAACAGACACTTTCCTATTATGTTTGCATATTTGTCACTAATAGTTGTAACATCAAGAAACTCTCTTCAGTTAGTAACAATAAATGTGCGTTCATTAACCCTTGTGCTCTGCTTGCATAAACTGGTTTAGAGGTAGACTGAATCTTTATTAGAAACATACGCTAAAAGGCCGTGGTAGTTCTCAGTTCGTTCTCAGCTTAGATCCCTCTGACATAGGTGGCGCTACTGATAGTGACAAAAGTCAGTAACGGCATCCCGGAATGAACCTCCTTATACGTAAGTCCTCGCATCTCGACAAAATGACTACCCATCTCAAAAACTGTATGCTGTAAGCCGCAGTCATGTTTGAAATGAATTGCTGCGGCTGGCAGCAATTGGCGTTGTTTATTTATTTTCTCTTAGTTGTAGTCAAGCAGATACGTAGGCATAAAAAATAGTTAAGCAATTTTAAATCACAATACTTACAAATAGTAAATTAGGGAATATCACAATATTTAAGTCAAGCTTCAACATGAATTATCCCGCAAACACAAAGTCAAACGTTTGAAACATTAAATTAATAAATGTTATTATACTTTCAGAATCCTGCTCGCCAGCCAAATGAACCATTCGAAGAATCGCAGATGCAAATGGCTTAAATTGTTCGTTAAGAAAATATGTCTTATTATTTATAAGTTGTATCATTTGTATTATATTATGTACGACTATACATTTACTTATTTAGGTCAACAATTGTTATTTTGAAATAAATTTTTTAATAAAAACATTAACGTGTTTCCTTTCGGTTATTATATTTTATTATAGATATTTTCAGACGACAATACTGAATATTAATATTTGTCTAAAACTGAAGTATCATAAAACAAAAATTGCATTAGATTTACAAATTACAAATTATTTTTTGATTTACGGTCGGTATAGAATTTTTTTTAAAACAGATCAAAAACTTTTTATTTTTTTTTTTTTTTTTTAATTTGTTTATTTATTTTCAATTTTTAAAGAACTTATACTATATAAACACTAGTTTGAATAATATATACATATATACAATGTCCCAGAAACGAGCTCTCGAGTATTTTTATTATAGAATTTTAAAACTTTTTGGTTTACAATATTAAATGTTATTACGTAATAAATACGAAACTAATATATATATATTTGTAATGAAAATTTTTATAAAAACATTACTTCTATATAAGGCTGGAATAAAAATAGTAAAGTCTAAATGTAAAAGAAAGAGAATTTTATATTTTATTATTCCTGTAACCACCAAAAGTTTTTGGCTTTTTCGTTTCGCAAAATGCAGAGTTCCTTATCGGCTATACTTTTGTCGTATCTACTAGAATTATTTGTTGCATTGCAATTAACTGCTTTAATATTGGCACGTCTAAAATTATGATAAAAGACGGGTATACCATTTTCATCTTGAATTATATTTAATATGTCTAAGTATAAAAATGACTCAGGTGGTCCAAAGCCATTTTGCAGAGCATTTGATATATAGTTTAGGTCTGTATAATACGGTGCCATTATTAAATTATTTTCATTGCATGATGTACATCTTAATATATAATTTCTTATTAGACTAATGATAAAATTATCTATTCTTATAATATTTGACGTATTGTATAACTTTTTATTTGATACATATTTCACATAGTTGCTGTGTGGTGATTTAAATAACGATGTACATGCCCTTAAGCATTTTTTTCGAATTTTCGTATTTTTTCCATGGTAGATGATGATATATTGAACCAAATCGGACATCCATATGTAAGAATTGGTCTAATGAGTGATTGGTACATAATAATTTTTACTCTAGGTTTGACATATTTTGAATAAAATAATGCTTTATAAATAATAAAAGCCGTCTGTGCTTTTCTGATAGTTTCATTCACATGATTATTTTAGTATAAGAACTTATCTAATTGGACTCCTAAATATCTGACAATTTGTTTATTATATAAATTAACATTGTTTAAATTTGATTTTATTCCAAAGGATTTCCAGTTCCTTTTTATATTATTATTGCATTTATTGACTGGGGGTCTAAATAAAATAGTTTGGCATTTTTGTATATTTATCTTCATAAACCAATCTACAGTAAACTGTTCTACAATATTAAATGAATGTTGGAGCTTCGTGTTTATCTTTTCAATTGTGTCATCAGCATGATATATGATGATATCGTCTGCGAATACTATTATGTTTTCTATTTTCCTAAGTAAATCAAGAATAAATATGTTAAAAAGAGTTGGGGAGTTTACAGTACCTTGTTGTAAGCCGTTAATAATTTTAAATGTTTTGTTGCTCTTGTAATTTTGGTAAACTATCATAAAGGATTTGTTACTAATCATATTATATATCATTACTATCATATTATAAGGAAATTGAAGATCTATCAGTTTATATATTAATCCTGGAATCCAAACGCTGTCAAAAGCTTTTTCCATATCTATCAAACATGCGCCTGTGCATAGTTTTTTATTCCAATTCCAGTTAATACTAGAAGTGAGACAATGTATTGCATTAATCGTCGAGTGCTTATGTTTAAACCCAAACTGTCTTTCGCTATTATGTCCCTTGTCATTGCAGAACTTGATTATGTTATTGTTGATACAAATTTCAAATATTTTACTGATATTAGGAAGTAAACTTATAGCACGTAAATTTTTCAGATTACTCATATCTTTATCTTTTTTTGGCAAAATAACAACTTTTGCCTTTTTCCATTTGTCCGGAAAATATGCATTATTGAGCATATTGTTAAAAAGACTACAATATTCGAAAATCAATATATCAGGTATATTTTTTAGTATTATATTTGGAATTCCATCATTTCCGGAGGATAATTTACCTTTTATTTTAGAGAATATATAAAGTATCTTTTCCTTTGTTATGAAATAGTCATCGGCCTGTAATTCACTTAAGTTATTTGACATTTTCTCAGTACTAAAATGTGTTATTGTGGTTTGGTTATTTTCGAATTCGTTTTTTCTTACCAAAAACTGATTAAATTTTTCGTGGACTTGTTAATGTTTGTTATTGTTTCTAATTATTTCTTTATAGGAGTAAATTGACTCTAAAAATGAACCAAATGAACTTTTTATTTCCATATGTATTGGGCATGTATTTATAAATAAATAAATAAATAAACCACAAATTATACAGATATGAATAAGCTGGTCTCAGAAATATGGAAATAGAACAAGTAAGAGAGCTATATAATATTATTCACCAAAATAAAAATTATTTTTTTTTTAGATTTTTTCCAATTTTTAAAATTTTTTTTTTTAATTTTAAAATTTATTTTTTTTAATTTTTTAGTGAAAAAAATCTATGACAAATATATGTTTATTGTGAAAAAAATTCGGACTAAAAAATATTTTTCCCGATTTTGACCCATTGTAGGTCCAACTTACTATAGCCTTATATACATCGTTGCAATGGACTTTGAAATATCTATCATTAGATATCCATATACGACTTAGTAATCGAGATATAGATCAAAAATAGGCCAAAAATAGAGGTCTCGGATTTATGGACGGATTTTGCTGATTTTAAATAGAAAACTTCTCGTAAGCATTATTGAAGATTTGGATCCCGAAGATATCTGGGGTCTTAGAAAATTGATTTCAACAGACAGACGGACATAGCTCGACTCCGCTATCTATAAGGATCCGGAATATATATACTTTATAGGGTCAGAAAATTATATTGTGGTAATTACAAACGGAATGACAAACTTATATATACCCTTCTCACGAAGGTGTGCTGAAAATTGTATAGGGGAAATTGTATTTTGTTTGCTTTTTTCATGCATTTTGACCATCTAAAATGCAAAAATTTTAAATTTGTGTGCTTTTTTCATGTATTTTGACCATCTTAATGTCCGAAATCGCAGAGTTATGTTCAGCAAAGTTGTTAAGCTCAACGCCGGCTACAACATAGTCAATATGGAAAACTGGTATTTTTGGTTCATTGTGTGGGACTCTAGAAAAACAGTTTTTTATAATTTTTCGTTAGTTATCTATAACTTCAAATCGATATATTTCGGTTCCTAGACCTGACCCAGCGAAACGCCGGGACTATATAACTTTTTTTTGACCGATATAACTTTTCCCGGTGGGCAGAACACCCGCCGATCACTGACCCCTACCATTTGTCGCATAGTGTAATCTTTCGTAACGTGATGTCTCCATATGTATTTATTTAAACTTAAAACTAACAAACTTCTACATATGAATATGTATAATGTACATTAGGGTGATAACCAAAACGTATAACCAGTAGTGTAATATATATGTATTAAATTTATATTTAAACTAACTAAGCTTTTAAGCACTATTAGCAGTGATACGATTTTAATACAAATACATGTTTGTAATCAGTAATCTATCAATAAATTTTGAACAAATATTGTTCAAAGGAGTTTTCAACAAAATGGCATCTAGTTGTTATTTCCAATTTTTGCATGTTTCGTTATAAATGCAAAATTTTGCATATTTCACTTTTAAGTGCATACTTACATATATGCATTTTATTTTATATTTTAAAATAATTTTGCTTTATTACAATATACTTTAATAAAAGTTTAAATATTCTTAAAATATAAATTTTAGAAAGGTGCAAATATGTTATGCCCTAATGTACATATCCGTGTTAATCCAAATTTAATACACATATCTAACGTATAAAAGTCATTGTTGTCATGTGTTTTCATGATCTGTATAAATTCATTTTCACAGAAAATTGTTCCGCTAATTACTTAAGTCGTCAAACATCAACAATATTTTGTCAATGTTTGCACTTATCTTTATTACTCGAAAGTACACATTTCTCAAACACAATTCTTATAAATAATAATAAGTGCACTCAGAAAATGTTGATGGTCACCAGATACGAATAATATATATTTAAAGTAGCTTGTGTAATATTTAAATCATTGTACATCACTCAACTCCTATGGTTAACGGTCAATAACGTTATGTGTTTATGTTTTATGACATTACTATAAATTATTGCCATACAACTGTTAGGATTTGGCGAAGTGATATAATAAATATTAAACGTACAAAGTAACATATGGGCAATTCCATATCATCGTACGTGACATTTGTACGCCTATAGAGTGGAATAGATTTTTCAAAAATAAGAGTATCTGAAAAATAATTTGGTCTTTATGTTCCATTTAGAGTGTACTATATTTTAAAAAAATAATAAGTTCCTTCGAAACATTGTTGTCGAAAATATCGAGCGAAATAAGGGTATATCGCACGTGACATAAAACGGAAGTAATTTTGAGGTACATGTAGAAATATGCGATAATTTGCGAATCGTGAGAGCCATTATGCTTTCTTTTAATTTCTTACACTAAACCAAATATCGTTCCTTTAGAATCCGTCATATTTAAATAGAAACAATCTTTGAATGATTTTATAATGAATAAAATTTAATATCGTACGTGACAGGTTTTTTTCTTATAGTAAAACAATATATATTCTGTAAATATATGTATACAAAAACTAAAAAAATAAATAGAAAATATATATTCGGTTTCAATAAACAATTTGATAGTAGCAAGGAAACAATCAGAGTCAAAATCAATTCATACTACATGCTAATTGGGAGCTTAGTTTTCGCCACAATTTTAGCCTAAAACATACCAATTAAATTAAAAAAATTAATATAGTCAGTTTAAAGTATTATTTTGCCCTCCAAATGTTATAATAAGCTCTAAATACTTTCACATAGCAACATTTTAGTGTTTTCTCCTATTCAAATCATCTCGAAAAAAAGTTTCAAGGGTTTTTGTTTTTTCAGTGGTGGTAGTCATTCTCGTGGAATTGCCCATATTTGTTTATTACCTCGAACGAATCACTTCCTGTTCCATATTTGAATATCCAATAATGTAATACAAATTATCATAATTGCAAGCAATTTATTTATTTAATATCAATACAAAGAAGCCTTCGTGGCTAAAAATACATGTATTGTTAAGAAAATATCTATGTAAGTAACATTAGTAAATATTATAAACAGAAAATTACTATATAAAAGGATATATCTTCAAAATTAAAATAAAAGGTTTCTATAGCCAAAGTTTTAACAACATAATTTCATTAAGAATTAAGTATAGTCTAAATTTTACCTCTATTAAAGTAGTGCAAGAGTTTCCTTTTGTACGTAAGTTAAGAATACGAAAAAAGTTTGAGATCATTAGGAAGTAGCTCCAAATTCGGTGTATTCTTATCAGAAAGGAACGATAAAAAATAGAATGATGTCCTAGTGGAACATCAACCAAATTTTGCGCGTTGCATTAATAAAAGAAAAGATTTTGTAAAAGTGAAACCAAATACGTAGGTTCAGAAAATCTTTAAATTCACATTTCAAAAATATAGGAACAAGCGCTCAAATACGATCATGTTCTTGTATACTTATATCGAATACATAGAGTACAATTTTTCTGACAATTCCCGGAAAAATCTCAGGGATGTAGTTAACACCTGACATAATTAGTGAAAGGCCAGTCGACTCCTGATATATTTTGGTGTATAAGCTTTTAATCGGTACAGTATTCTCAAGACTAGACAACATGTGTTAGCTATGGAATTAACATGATCAGAAAATCTTGTGTCCAAAAAAACACCAATACATTTTAGAGAATCAGTAAAGCAAATTTCCCGACCACGTATGAATAATCTGGGGGATGAAAAATGTCAATTTGATGAATAAAATAGCATAGCTTTCGTTTTTGTAGGATTAATCTCAAGCGAGTTCATATACAATCAGATGGATATAGAGTTGAGGTGATAATTTAAAGAAATTTCACAATTGATTTGTCTAGAATTTTACCTAATTTGATTTTGCCTATTCTTCTGGTGTAAATTTTAGTTTTGCTAAATTTACCTGGAATTATTTTAATTTTTTAAATCAACAAAAAATATATTTATTAATTATCAGCAGATGTGTTCATTTTTATACGTGATACAAATTAGCAGGGAAATAAGAATATAAAAACGTTTTATGCGCTTTAAATATGCATAAATTTTCGAAAAATATGGTAAAAAAATAGAAAATAATGTACTGGAAGATATAAATGTTATGCTCTCAAAAACATCTGATGTTTTCTTTGGGAGACTCCAGCTGTGTGTTGTCGATGCTAGACTGACTGCAGCCTGTGACAGTCCTTATGGCCCCCAACATTTTTCTGTGGTTCACTATCCGAATTTGGACTCCATCGAATACAACGCCAATAATGAGCTTTACTTCCTACGTTCATGTTGTGAAGAGAGTTTCCTAAAACTTTCTTAGTGATAGTTAAAGTTTACGCGCATTGAAGAAGTTGTGAGATAACCATTCACCAGAAAATATATGTCATCAATGTTGCGCCACATCGCCATAATAGCGCAGTCATCCGCATACGAAATCACTCGATATGGTAGTGCGTAGAGTTTAGAGAGGAAGTAGATAAACAGGATTGACGACAGAACCCTGTTCTGTTTATCTCTACGAGGTTGTAAGCGTTTGTCTCTAAAACTGCTGTGGACTGCAATAAATAAATTATTTTTTTAAATGCAAACCTTACTTTTTTTAAATATCGAACTCGTTCAACAATACTGTATTAACTCAAAAATTGTTAAGTGTTCAGGAGAGGCAAACAACTGTTTGTGGTTACATCATAGTAAGCAAATTCCATTTGAAAACATATTTACATTGTTTTTCCTTAAACATTTTGCAATTATTGCAAATTGATCTATTTTTCTGAAACCAAACAGTATTTTTTTTTTTTTTTCAATTTTATATTTTTTATTTATTGTATCTTCATTATTTAACGAACTAACAACAAGTATTTCAAATCTTATATCTAATAATTATAATTTTATTAGTCCAGCCAGTGCCAGACGAAAAATTGTTTATTCATTGTTGCTTTGATTAAATAGGCATTCTTCCTTCTAGTCTTTGGATTAGGTCTGCTGTGTCCCTCCTTCTTAATCGAGTGTGGCCACGGTTATCTAATATGTTGAGGGCCAGTGGGTTTGGGTGAATTTCAAGTTTAATTTCAAGTTTTTTTTTAAATATTTTTCCACATTTTTCGTGATCTCAGTTTTTACAAGGGGCACGTTTAGATCTTTGTGTATATTCGCGTTTTTGATATACCAGGGGGCAACTGTGATCATTCTTAAAAACTTGTTTTGGCGTCTTTGGATTTATTCTACATTTGACGACGATGCCGTGCCCCATAGCTGTATGCCATAACACCATATCGGTTTTATGATCATGTTATAAAGTAGAAGTTTACAATGTAAACTAAGCGTTGAGTTTCTGCCAATGAGCCAATTAATTTGAATTGATTTCAATTTCATTTGAGTTAACTTTGCATCTATATGGCTTTTCCATGTAAGACGACGATCGAGATGTATTCCGAGGTATTTAACTTCCGATTGTTGGATTATTGTTTGGTTATTGATATGAATTGATATGAATAGGGGTGTACATTTTTGTTCGTTGACTTTAATTTTCCATTGTTTTAACCATTTTTCTAATTCAAATATTTGATTTTGTATGTAATGAGACGCTTCTTGAGGGTTTTCATGAATAGCAGTATCATCACCAAATGTTGATGTATGTGTGCGATTGTTAGTTGGCATATCAGACGAATATATCAAATATAAAAATGGTCCCAGGATACTGCCTTGGAAATTCCAGCATCAATGGGTTGGGGACTACTTAAAAAGTCTCCTTCTTTAACCTTAAATGTTCGACCAGTTAAATAGCTTTCCAATAGCCTATGTGTGTTTGCGGGTAGATTTTGACTCAGTTTGTATATTAAACCATCATGCCATACTTTATCAAACGCTTGAGAAATGTATTCTAAATCCAAATTGATGATTCGGAATACAATTGTTTTCAATTAACGTCGGGTACAACTTGTTCATGAGTATCTTCTCAAATAGCTTTGATATATTAGACAATAGGCTGATTGGTCTATATGATTCTACTTTAGTGTGATCTTTTCCCGGTTTAGGTATCATGGTAACCAGTGAAACCTTCCATTCAAGGCGTAATATAGCATCAAAAATAAAAAGAATTAATTTTATTGCTATCCGGGGTAGCTCCATAAGCATCTTGTTACTGATTTTGTCAATACCAGGTGCTTTCTTGGAGTTTAAATCAACAATAGCGTTTTCGATCTCACGAATCTCAAAACGTAGGGGTACGGCTGCTCCAAAATGGGGTACAACAGGTGGCAACTCAATAGTTTAATTTGATGTGTTCGGGGTAAATACTTGCTTCAAATGATTAACAAACAGATTCCCTTTTTCAGTATCATTTCTTGCCCAACCGCCACTTGAATTTCGCAAGGGGGGCTTACATATGACAGGTCTTTTAAGACTTTTTGTGGCTCGCCACAAAAGGCTTTCTAGATATTTATTCAATGATTATTCGAAATTCCAAGAGCTTTTTAAGTCCTTTTATACAATCTTTAAGCTTCGATTTGAGTTGGGGGGATCTGTGCAATTGCCACTCTCTTCGAACTCTTCTTTTTTCATTTAAGAGCCGTTCGACATCTGCAGAATAAATTCTATTACATCTGATTTGTCGGGGGGTTTGGGTAGCATGTTGAGCAGCCAGTTTGAGATTTTTATCGAAATTTATAATAGAGTGATCGATGTTTTCTGGTGTTCTTAGCGGTATGTTTTCCGAGCAATGTGTACTGAGGTATTTTTTATATTTGAGCCAATTAAACAGCCAAACCAAACAGTATTAACTCAAAATACTACCAAATTTTTATAAGACAATTTGATTACTTTTAACTTGAATAAAGGCTCAAATCATAATAATACCTTCTTTATGAAAATATACGATATATGTATTTCAATTTAAACTTTTGTATTAACTCAAAATAATACCTTTTTGTTGAATAAAGGTAGTCACTACACTATCACGAAAATGGTCTCAAATGTGGTTTTCGAGATGAAAGAGTAATCGGAATACGTTGAAATTTCCAGTAGATAGATATAAATGTTTTTAGTTGCTTTTTTGCGAAAAGTGAAATTTTAAAAATTTTGAGTTAGTACAGTATTATTGAACGAGTGCGATATGTATGTATGTATGTATGTATGTATGTATGTATGTATGTATGTATGTATGTATGTATGTATGTATGTATGTATGTATGTATGTATGTATGTATGTATGTATGTATGTATGTATGTATGTATGTATGTATGTATGTATGTATGTATGTATGTATGTATGTATGTATGTATGTATGTATGTATGTATGTATGTATGTATGTATGTATGTATGTATGTATGTATGTATGTATGTATGTATGTATGTATGTATGTATGTATGTATGTATGTATGTATGTATGTATGTATGTATGTATGTATGTATGTATGTATGTATGTATGTATGTATGTATGTATGTATGTATGTATGTATGTATGTATGTATGTATGTATGTATGTATGTATGTATGTATGTATGTATGTATGTATGTATGTATGTATGTATGTATGTATGTATGTATGTATGTATGTATGTATGTATGTATGTATGTATGTATGTATGTATGTATGTATGTATGTATGTATGTATGTATGTATGTATGTATGTATGTATGTATGTATGTATGTATGTATGTATGTATGTATGTATGTATGTATGTATGTATGTATGTATGTATGTATGTATGTATGTATGTATGTATGTATGTATGTATGTATGTATGTATGTATGTATGTATGTATGTATGTATGTATGTATGTATGTATGTATGTATGTATGTATGTATGTATGTATGTATGTATGTATGTATGTATGTATGTATGTATGTATGTATGTATGTATGTATGTATGTATGTATGTATGTATGTATGTATGTATGTATGTATGTATGTATGTATGTATGTATGTATGTATGTATGTATGTATGTATGTATGTATGTATGTATGTATGTATGTATGTATGTATGTATGTATGTATGTATGTATGTATGTATGTATGTATGTATGTATGTATGTATGTATGTATGTATGTATGTATGTATGTATGTATGTATGTATGTATGTATGTATGTATGTATGTATGTATGTATGTATGTATGTATGTATGTATGTATGTATGTATGTATGTATGTATGTATGTATGTATGTATGTATGTATGTATGTATGTATGTATGTATGTATGTATGTATGTATGTATGTATGTATGTATGTATGTATGTATGTATGTATGTATGTATGTATGTATGTATGTATGTATGTATGTATGTATGTATGTATGTATGTATGTATGTATGTATGTATGTATGTATGTATGTATGTATGTATGTATGTATGTATGTATGTATGTATGTATGTATGTATGTATGTATGTATGTATGTATGTATGTATGTATGTATGTATGTATGTATGTATGTATGTATGTATGTATGTATGTATGTATGTATGTATGTATGTATGTATGTATGTATGTATGTATGTATGTATGTATGTATGTATGTATGTATGTATGTATGTATGTATGTATGTATGTATGTATGTATGTATGTATGTATGTATGTATGTATGTATGTATGTATGTATGTATGTATGTATGTATGTATGTATGTATGTATGTATGTATGTATGTATGTATGTATGTATGTATGTATGTATGTATGTATGTATGTATGTATGTATGTATGTATGTATGTATGTATGTATGTATGTATGTATGTATGTATGTATGTATGTATGTATGTATGTATGTATGTATGTATGTATGTATGTATGTATGTATGTATGTATGTATGTATGTATGTATGTATGTATGTATGTATGTATGTATGTATGTATGTATGTATGTATGTATGTATGTATGTATGTATGTATGTATGTATGTATGTATGTATGTATGTATGTATGTATGTATGTATGTATGTATGTATGTATGTATGTATGTATGTATGTATGTATGTATGTATGTATGTATGTATGTATGTATGTATGTATGTATGTATGTATGTATGTATGTATGTATGTATGTATGTATGTATGTATGTATGTATGTATGTATGTATGTATGTATGTATGTATGTATGTATGTATGTATGTATGTATGTATGTATGTATGTATGTATATTTGTTAAATCCTTTTTATATGTTTATCAAAATTATTATAAATATCCTTTTTATCTCATTTGTGGGCAATATAAATTATCTAGAAGTCTTTCTAAAAAAAACTATTCATAAATACTCGAATTTCCGCAAGTTGTGACGATAGAATATAACCAGGACAAGTTTAAATATGCAAATTTTTTTACAAAAAACAATAAAGTATTTTTCCACTTTCCTAAATTAAATTATCTTTATTTGTTAAAAAATTTAATTTTATAAAAAAAACAAAAAAATTTCATGACAAAAATTATTTTTTACTTTCAAGACAGACAAAACGACGGACATAAATATATATTGGGATTTACAACCAATATTCGATGTCAGGTTGGTTCATGCAAAATCTTACTTTTCAAGCTTTTTATTTGAAAAACTTGCCCTGATTATAACACTCTTCATATCAGTTTAATTTTGATTTTTAAGTTTTGATGGATAAATTTTGAGGTTTTCTTATTAAATCATTTTTGTAGTGTTATTCTACACAAAATTATCTTTTCTTTGACATCAATTTTGTTTATCTAAATTCCAGGATATATTGGTGATATACCAAGGATGTTGAAAATAATTTTTTTTTAGTTTCAGCCCTATAAGTTTGACCTATTCAATAAAAATATATCAATAAACTTATTTATATAAAAATATTGAAAATTCGCTGAAAACATACTAAACTATTTGGCAAATAACTCAAAGTTTTAGAATATTTTTCATATGTTTTTTGTATTAAAAAATTAAAAATGTTCGTAACTTAAATATTGAACACCTACATGATTATACCTAAACTAAAGATTTATTTTTGTAGATTAGCGTGATCCTAAAATATATCCGATTTTTTTTTTTAATTATAAGAAAATACTACTTAAACTATCAATATTTCTGTTTGGTAAGAGTCTGTTTTTCTGTAATTGACAGCGAAGGTCTCAAAAATAAAAAATTGCTTTAATTTCCTGCTTTTTTTATAAATATATAATTTCTCATATTATATCATTGTGGCTAGTAAGATGAGATACTGTAATAAATATCCTAATATGTTTTGTTACATTTATGGCGAAAGTAGAGCAAAAATCGATTACATACACTGTTATCCAATTGTATTTTGGTATTCAAATTCGAAATTTACACAATTCCTGGATATATAATGTAAGAATAAATCCATATTTGTGTAACAATTTATTTTTTTCTAAAAAATAAACTATTTTAAGATATTTTCTGCATAAACGCTGTATATCACGTAAATAAATGTGTAATAAAAAAGGACTACTGACTACCTAAAAATTTATTTATAAAAAAAATATTTTTTAGTATATAAATATTCGGAGTATTATCTTTCGGAATACAACATTTTATTAAGGATTAAGCGAAAAGAGTTAAATTTCAACATTCTTGAAAGATCAGAGAAATATGCCAAAACATCCACTAGAATTATTATACTAAAAATAAACATATGTTTACGTAGACCAGTTTCATGCTAAAAAATTTCACATTCTAGGCTGCATTACCCAAAATATAAAATATAAAAACTTGTACAAAACGTAGTTCAAATCTCGTGCAACAAAATGTCTGTTCCGCTGTGTAATCATTAATTTTAATACAAAATATTAAATTTTTTCTGACATCATGGTTTAAAAAAAAAATTACCGCATTTGTCGTTTCGCACTGCACAGTGGTTTAGAATCGTTTATTTTTGGAAATAATTCGGTATCTCGGGAACTATTGTTACGAAATTCCAAATGGTTGGAGCTGAGGTGTTTTTGAGTTGATTTGCATTTGTTCAGCTTTCTAGCGCTAATGGGGGCCAGTTCATGGCCCCTCAAAGTTAGTCACCTCGGGTTTCTAAAAAGTCCCTATATTTTTTCTTTTGTAGAAAAGAGACTATACACAATTTTTATACGATCCGGAAAAAAAACTTAATGCTACAGCATTTAAAGTAAAATTTGGCTCACTAAAGCGGACACAACACCCTCCAAGCCTATCCAAACTTGGCCAATTTTAAAAAATAATTTTATGTGTGAGCAAAAAAAAAACTAAAAAGGCAAAACATTTGTATTACCCTCTATGTTACTTAAACACCTACACAGTTTTTTTACTATCACTTGGTAAATAACGTCATAGCAGGCACTTTTCTAAAAAAAAAACAGTTTTTTTATACAATTTGCCCTGTTTATGAATTTCGGTATTTGAAAATAAAAAATGTCATAAATTATAATGCCGTTGATTTAAGGACATTTGGATTTACATTAGTTCCAAATTTTGTTATGATATCTTTATCCGTTAATTAAATTTTACATTAATTAATATTTTATATTTTCTTCATGGAAAATCACCATATTATATTTTTTTTTTGCTTTTAAGGTAAATGAGGTCCTAAAAATTTATAAAATTATTTAGTTTTACTAAAATATTAATCTTCACGTCCTAAGGTTTTCACCAATACCAAATACTTTGCTATTGTTGAAAACCTTAGGACATGAAAATTAAATAATTTTATAAATTTTTAAGACGTCATTACTTTAAAAACTTAAAAAATTATAATATGGTGATTTTCCATGAAGAAAAATATAAAATTTGAATTAATGTAAAATGTTAAAGGTTCAAGATATCATAACAACATTTGGAACTAATATAGACTCAATTATCCTTAAATCAACAGCATTATAATCTTTGACATTTTTTATTAATACCAAAATTCATAAACCGGGGAAAATGTGTTCCAAAAACTTTTTTTTTTTTAGAAAAGTGCCTACTGTGACGTTATTTACCGTGTGATAGTAAAAACACTTTGTAGATATTTAGCAGGCATATAGGGTTATACAAATATGAAACTTTTTCGAGGATCGCTGCTTTGCCTTTTTAGAATTTTTTACTCAAATCTATTTTTTTTTTTTAAATTGGCCAAGTTTGAATAGGTCTGGGGTGAGCCAAAATTTACTTTACACGCTTTTGCATTAAATTTTCTTTCTGGGTCATATAAAAATTGTATATAGTCCTGAAGAAATTTTTTTTCTACAAAAGAAGAAATAAATAGGTCTTTTTGGGAAAAAACTTAAAATATACGGCACTTTTTACATGTTTCAACTTTGGATGCGTTTAACTTTTTATAGGGACAAGATAACTGTGAGCAAGCGGTTTTTATTTTATTTAGAATTTTATCACCAATTTTACCCTCCGTAGGCCCGCCACACCTAAAAAACCATAAAACGATCGAGCAAAATTAAAAAAATAAATAAATAAACCTAATATCTCTTCAACTAATAGAGGTAACCTACACATGTAGGCGTATTTTAGATCTTCTTAAGCACTATTTTAAATTTCAGGTCATTCGGATCATAAATGGATTTTTGGCGATTTTTTTAAAAAATTTGAGACCCGAGGTGATCTAATTTGAGGGGTAATGCACTGGGCCCCATTAGAGCTAGGATGCTGAACAAATACAAAACAACTCAAAAGCTTCAACCATGTAAAATTTTGTAACAATATCTCAAATAGTTCCCGATATACCGAATTATTTCTAAAAAAAAAACTTTTGTAAGCCATTGTGGGAAAAATTATCAATCTAGCTTATAAACATATTTTTTTTTTTTTTTCAAATTTATAAACCTACTAAATAAAAAAATGTGAAAGGATTTTATATACTTAAGCTACGTTTCCGCATACATCGTAATCGGCACCGAAAACGAAATTCCATACATTTGCACCGAAAAAAAGTTCGTTTCAGAAATCGGCAACGAAAATTGGCAACGAAACGGAACCGATCAGTAACGAAAAACCTGCCATTTGGGGCCGGAACGAAAACAATTTCAAGTAGGTTGTTTTCGGTGCTGAGGAACGAAATTATTTTTTTGGGTAATGATGTTTCAAATTAAACATTCCAATATTGGCCATATTTTAGCAAATTTCATTTAATTTAAGGTAATGCATAATTTGTGTCTTGGTGTTATTGGTTTTCTATTCCTTCGAAATCAGTTTTCACAATATCCAGCACGGATTCAAAAAGATAACGACTTAAACGAAAATATTCTTTAAATTTCGTATCATCATCCATCAAATATTGATCAACCAAGATATTGTGTGCACCTTCTCCAGGCCGGTTTTTGTACATTACGTGAATATTTTTTCTTTGTTTTCTTGCTTTTAATATTAACAGCAATAACACATATTCTTCATATTAATGCTGTACCATGTTATAGGCAGCAATTCGATAATTTGCTTCGTTAATTTCATCGACACTATCATTTTCCATATTTTTAGTACTTCTTCAATATGCTTTTCGATGCACAATTTTCCACTTCCAAATGACAACTTAAAAAATAATTTCGTTTCTGTTTTATGCCGCAACGCACCCAACTGAAACGAAAACAATTCAGAAACGCGACGGTGATGAACACCAACGTTTTTCAGTTTCAGTTTTCGTTATCGGCGCCGATTGCGGTGTATGCGGAAACCCAGCTTTAAACAAATTAATGAATATAATTAATACCGGAATTTATTGTTTGTGTTAAGTTGCATAATTCTATTGAAAATATAAAAAATATCTTGTGATTTAAAAAATACTTTTCTTGTGGACAAGTTTCGATCCAGCCTATTTTTAGTCAAGCTACTAACAATGATAGGAAAATAACTCATAAAAAGTTAAAAGACTCTAGCTATAACAGTTCTTTAGAATTTCGAAAATAACTATTTACTTTATATGTTCTGTCTTTTACTTTATATGTTATATCAGTGGTACCAAAATACACTTGCAAAGTATTATAGTTTTCCAGATATTCCATAATAATTATTTACTTTTCTCCGATCCCCTTTATTTTTAACATAACAGGACTCTGGCATCAACGTAGTTTACACAACATTTAAAGACTCTCACAATTACAGATACCACTACACTGTTTCGATCCCACTCACTGTTCTGTACAATGGTAACAAAATAACTCATTTAAGGCATTTAGCTATTATATATCCATATATTCAATTATAACTATTCCTACTAAGGCGATCCCGCCCTATTCAGTCAAACATCATAAAATATAATAAAGTGATTCAGAAAAAGTAATGGAAGTCCTAAACCCACTGTTCCGATCTCGCCCATTATTAGCTACATATCGTACAGTGTTACTAATCTTAAAGACTTTCACAATTATTGTTCTTCAAATATTCGAAAATAATTAGTACCATGGTATCGAAATAAATCCTTCAAAGTTTTGCAGCTTTTTCTAATACAGTTCACCAGATACTTAATAACAGATATTTATTTTGTATGTGAATTTCCATGTTCAGACAAACTACGTAAAATTAAAATAATGTTTCGGGCAAAGTTTGAAGAATCTCGCAATTTTAATTATCCAGATATTTAAAATTTATTATGTAATTTGTATGAGAGGATCCGGTACCGTGAAATAGCTCCCAAATGAAATAACCTCCCACGAAAAAATGAAATAACACCCAACAAATTTTTCATACAACTTGGGACTTATTTCATTATGAAACAACTCCTAACCCGTAGGGTGTTATTTCATAATTTTTTGTTGGGAGTTATTTCATAATGAAATAACACCCAATGAAACAACTTCCAATGAAATTTTTGTTGGGTTTTATTTCATTTAACTTTGGGAATTAGGAGTAATTTCACTGTATTGGGAGTTATTTAATTTTTGTCATTTTTAAAGTGTATTAAAAACCATAAACTTTTTGCATTGCAAAAACCGGTTTTTGATACACCCCAGAGGAGAAAATCGTAGCGCCCGGCCGAAGGCCGTCAATGCAAAACAACTTTTCTGAGCGTAGCCAGTTTTTGATACACCGCAGAGGAGGAAACCTTTGCGCTACTCCATAGGCCCGCAATGCAAAAAATGTTTGGTGAGCGAAGAATAATTCCACATTTGTAGTTTTTTTATTTCATTGGGAGTTAGATTACATAAATAAATTGCTTCGGATTGGGAATTATTTCATTTCTATCAGGATTTATTTCATTGGGAGCTATTTCGCTTTTTTTTGCGACTAATATTTTTAAAATTATGAAACCGCCGATTATTGGGAGTTAT
The DNA here is from genome assembly GCA_942486065.2 of Calliphora vomitoria. NCBI lineage: Eukaryota > Metazoa > Arthropoda > Insecta > Diptera > Calliphoridae > Calliphora > Calliphora vomitoria. The sequence continues at coordinate 93,568,501 of OW818031.2, forward strand.
ATCATTTTATCCTTTGGTAGTTATTTCATTTTTCAAGTTTGGGAATTATTTCATTTTTGATGGGATTTATTTCATTGGGAGTTAATTTATTTGGGAGTTATTTCACGGTACCAGAGGATCCACACCCACTGTTCCGACCATTTTGTGTGGTTTAACCTCCAATAAGATACAAACAAACAAATAAACATACGTAAATATGGATAAACACAAAGTTCCTAATTTTACCCATTTTTTCCCCTTGAAGGTAAACTTTTGAAAAGGTACTTTCTAAATACATAGTTTTCTGATTATAGTGAGCTAAATTAAAAATATATTCCTTTTAAAACAAAAATTCAATGTTTAAAAACTAAAGGTACCAATTTTTACCGTTTTCTCCAAGTTATAAAAAAATATATAGCCTATTAAAGCTACCAAGTAAGGAATTTTAATAAAATCGGTTCAACCCTTTAAGAGTGATTGTCAAACAAACAAATAAACCAACAAACAAACTTACAAAAACATTTATATATATGGATAAATAGTTTAGATTTTAAATCAAATGAGTATAACAATAAATAAAAATATCCATAGAAATTTTAATTTATTGATTTTAGTGCAAAACTTTAAAAATCGGGTAAACCGTTTGATTGAAAATCAACTTTTCAAATTAACCGTTTCACAAAAAACCTAAATTGCAAAGAAAGCCCGGATTTCGGTTGACCGGTTTATAAACACTATTGAATAAATCTAAACATCTTAAAAAAATGCTATTTTTGATCCTCTGATTGATAATTTCGTGCTTTATTTATAAATAATTTTACAAATTATAACCACTGCAAATACTTAGCTAGAAAAAAACCCGGACAAAACTCAAAAAAGTTTTAATAAAAAAAAAAAATTTATTGATTTTTTAAATGATCGTCATTATCATTTAAGTCAGGCCGATTATAGTTGTTTGCACTGGTGAAATTTAATACATCGTAGGGTGGCACTTATATTAAACTTTTTCGATTTTCTATGCTCCCAAGGGCTGATATTGTTCTCCGTAATTTAAAAAAACAAATAGTAATTAAGTTCATACTTACTTGAGATCATGTTATTAATGAACAATTGATTTTAAACTAAATTCATTTAATATTAATTTATTGAGCTGGGGTCAAAATAATAGCAATAATAGCGGTCAAAATAATAGCACCACGACATTCATATTTATATATAATAATATTACGTAAAAACTGTTAAGCTTATTTTTGTTGTTTTTGTATCAATTCAAAACATAATTCAAATAATTTTAAAAATTAGATGCAAATTTTAAAGAAAAACTAAATACCTAAGAAATTCATCAGTCAAAAAAATAGCACCAAGATATCGATTATAATAAACAAAAATTAACCAGGACAAAATTGAATTTAGTAACAATTATTATGGTTTGTAACGTTCTTAACACGTTATTATTAAAAGTAAAATATTGCTGTCTTTTGTTTTCGTATTTTAGGCAAAAAAGAGACTTACCCATAAATATTCTAAAATTTTGCAATTTTTGTATCGAACTTGTATGCCAAATATATTTTTTCATTCCCCAAAGTACATTCTTAAATGTTTTTGGTTTCCTTTTACCCTTTTTGTGACTCTTGGCCACATATTTTTAAAAAAATTCTGATTGGGGATGTCAGATCATGTGCCACGACATTGACCTTTTGGCTTGAAACCCAAATTTATGTCAATGTATCATTCCATAGATCATTCCTAAGGTCATAATTTCTTTGATTTATATCTGAGTATGATTTTATCAAGCATTTGATCATATAATATTCAATATATTTTTCGAATGTTATAGTAGGAAAACCACGATCAAACTATCATTTCAAAATCTGTGTGTTTTATTCATCTTATCTTACATTTTGGTTGATATTGGAAATCAGAGGACATTATATAGAAGACCGATATCAAACAATATAATTTGTTTAAATTTTTGACCAAAAAGTATTTTGGTACTTGAATGCTGAAGAATGGTAATGCGACTTTTGAAATTTTACCTTTAATAGAGGATGTTGTATTGTTATTGGTGAAACTTTTCTTGGATTTAAATAATTTAAATTATGTTCTCGTAATGGTCAGCGAATAACTGCAACACTAGTCGTCACTTTTCACCACCTTAGGGAACACAAAGGCCTGATTTTCGAAACGGTGGGCCAAGAGTTTTATGATTAAAAAGTGATAAGCGGTTTCGCAACCTAAAATTTGTATTTTTATTTAAACGCAATGTTTTTTAATACCATGTCTAAATATCTATAAATATTTTTATTCTGAATTCAGCTAATTTCTATGTTTAGAAACCATGAATAGATTCAAATTATAATTATATGGCTATTATTTAAAACGAAATCATAAATATTCTAAATTTTTTCGATAATTTCTTACGATGGTGCTATTATTTTGACTGCACAAAATCTAGGTATTTTTCAAAAATACCATATAATTGATTGAAAGGTGAATATTTCTAAAAGAAAACTTTACTCATAGAAGAAATAGAGAATAGAATCTTAAGTGTACCATCATAGACTCAGAAAGTGATTCAATAATTGAATTCAAGGCTTTTGTTTATATTTAAATATCTACATATTCTAAGCTTATTAACAAAATATTGATTTTTTACATAAATAAGTAAAGCCTTCAGTATTCAATTATCTACACTATACTAAGTTTTAATACATATTTGTTTAACATATTATTAATTATTCAGGCTCAAGTTCATTAAATTGATTTCCTTAGAAATACAATTTTATTTTATTAAATTTTCATAATTTTAAAGAATACTGAAAAAGTTATATTTAGACACACGGCAGAATGGAATGCATTTTCGGGGTTAGCCATTACCCCCTCATCAGCATTCTTTTGTGTCGATGTAAGTGTCACTTGTAAACATCATCTATTTAACTCGCCAGTTTTACAGAAATAGAATAAAGGACTTATTATGAAAGCTTTATTTAATCTTATTTCTGTTTTTTACTTTGATTGATTTTTAATTTCTGTTTTTTGACATTTGTTAAGACCAATTGTTGTTTTTGTAGAACTGCCACCACCTTGTATGAGTTCGCCTTAATTGAATTCTTACATTCTGTCCATCTGTGTCCGTGTTAGGCTAGCCAGACGTACTTTTTTCAGCAGTACCCGTATTGTTTTTTAGTCAAGTAAAAAAGTACGCTAAAGTACTTCTTTTTTGCCTTTTGTACTTTTTATCTCTGTTTAGAATCTTTAGTAAAATTTTTTTTCAGTGCGGATAGAATCACACAATTTCTTTCTGTTTTTAATCTTAATTCGAACATACCATTTCCAGAATTTGCAAATGTCATTAAATCATTTTCTATCAAAAACATTGACATCGATCAACTGTTTGATGACTTCGTTAATTTAAAAGCTTTTGCTGAAAATATATTAAAAGAAGAAACTATGGAAGAAAAATGGAAGAAGTTTTTAAAAAATGGATCATTTCCAAAATTCCGACTTAAATATTTTTTTTCAGAACCGAATCTATTATTCAGCCCAATCTCCAACAAACCGAAACTTTTAAATTTTAATCGATGGATATAGATTTAAGGATTTTCATTATTTAAAACAACAATCAAATAACTTGTGGTGTTTACGAACTTTTGAGGCTGTGTGTATTTTAATTTTAATTCAGTTTAATGTTTACCTTTTGGAATTGTTAGCCACATTATAAGGAATGATAAATATTTGTAAAATTTTTGAATTATTAAAAAAAAATATATAATTATTTAACAATTATATAAACTACCAAACCGAAATTTACAAAAAACCAGATAAAAAATTTATATTAAAATCATTAATATAAACTTGTTCAAATTAACATTGCTTTTAAACACAATTAAAACCCTGACTAATTTTAAGTTATTAATTTGTTGTAAATACTTAATAAGTATTTACGATCTAATTTTTTTGTTCTTTACTGAAGAATATGTTGTTTTAAGCTATTTAAAGAATTAAATGACGTTTTCAATGAAAACACAAATGTCCCTATTTTCTTAATTGTACTGCTTTTTTTCTTTGAAGTACTTTTTTTGGCCAATTCAATATGTGGCTACCCTAGTCCCTGTAAACATTTAATTATACTTAACTACATTACCGATTTTTAAATATACTCCAGAACGATACGAGCTATAATATATAATCCTAACGGGTATGAATCAATTAACAACGGATATTTTTGAGTGGTTTTACATTAAATTTATTTATTTTGGTCGTATATTAAGCTGTTTAATTTCGTTAAAAAGTATTTTATATCGATTATTAATTGAAATTAAAAAATTAAATTTTACAAATTCGTTTTACTTAAAACTATTTTAATTGTTCGTATATTTCTTAAGCTTTCTATGGATATACATAGTTAAAAACTAATTCTTAATTACTAAGACGATGAGAGGACATTTACTTTGTATAACATAGTAATACTTGGCACTAAATAGGCGTTATAATTATAGTAATTATTATTAAATTAGTTGAACAGTTCTTCTAATTCACTTTCATTAATGGCTATAACTAACATTATTAGGCCACCAATAATGATGCCTAAAACTTGTACTAATGAACTTTTCAATTTTCCATTGCCTTCGTTCGCCATAGCTGGAACTAAATCGGCAAAAGCTATATATAGAAAAGAACCGGCTGTTCCTGCATATATCCATTGGGTCATATTCGTATGTAGATTAGCTATTAAAAGGCCAATGGCCATGCCAACGAAACTTAAAACTGAACTGACAATATTAAGGCAAATGGCACGTCGCATGGAGACACCAGTTTGAAGCAACAGAGCAAAATCGCCCAACTCATGCGGCAATTCGTGACAAAGAACCGCAAATGCTGTTGCCAAGCCGGTCACCGGATCAGAAGCGAATGCTGCACCTATAGCTAAGCCATCGGTTAAATTGTGCAAACCATCACCAATGACGACCATAAAAGCCACAGGTGTTAAAGGTCTTGAAGGCTTCTTCATATCAATTTTGGCTTCATTTAACATAATATTCAATTCCCGTACATCGGCTGTTGAAGGCTCGGCGGCCTTTTCAGAGCCTAATGCAGGCATTGGATTACTTAATGGTTTTTCATTATTCTTCTGTGTTGGTGGATGACTGTGACTATGATGACTATGTCCATGAGATCCTTCAGCATTATCACCTTTTAACAACGGCAAGATCGTTTCAATAATGTACATAAATAGGGCAGTGAAAAAGGCACACGCACAAATCCATATCACACTTGTATCATGCTTATGATGTGAAGATTCCTCTTTATGATGATGTTCATGGGATTCGGGTGCCGAGTTTTGACTAGCCAAGGCGTGAGGAATAAGATGCATTAAAGCATCGCCGCTTAGTGTTCCTACTGCAACAGCTACCAAAAAGTTGAGTATTTCTTTATAAGCTACCGTCTTCATTAAAGGTACTAAGAGTATTCCCAAGAGTCCACATGCTGAGAGTATAAAAATTGAAGCACTTGCGTAAACCCAAGCTAAAATAAATAGAAAAATTTACATAATTATTAAAAACAATTGAATTTGTGATTCATGAGTATAAATAATAAATAGTCATGGTATTAACATATGCCAATATTAATATGATTTTGGGGATTTTTTGAAATATTAATTCATTGACGAAAACAATTAGCAAGTGTTCAAACTTTAAATATTTACAATAAATTCAATTATTCGGAAATTGTTGAAGAATTTGTTGATATGTGTGCTGTTGAAAAATGTTTCGCACGTGATCACATGTAAAATTGGCTTTGAATTAAACAATATTTCATGGTGTTGAGATTAATTTCCTCTGGAAACTTGTTTTTTATGTCTAAACCTTATTTGGAAAGAATTAAATAAACTCGATATGAGTATCGAAGTATAATAGATATGGCATTTTGTATTAAATGGATTTTTTATTTTTGAAACAGGCTATTGCTCTGAAAATCGTCCTTGAATAAAGCATATCACAAGAACTATATCTTCCATTTTTGAAGATTTCCCATTGCATAATGAACAATATATTGCTACGAATGTGCAATAGCGATTTGAATTTAACGACTGCCTGAAGTTTCTACTTATCAACAATGTTGATAGCATGCGGTTATTAGCATTGTTTATAAGTGTGGCAACACTGAATGATTAGGCTGCTAACATTAACATCGAAAGCTCTAGAATTCGAATGTTCTAGTTGTCCGTTAAGAAGAATCTCGACTACTCGGATGAAGATGGCAGTGTGTATAAATAGTGTCAGAGGTGGCAGTCGTGAGTGGAGTTGATCATTGTCGCTGTTAGAGTTAACATCAACTGTCTTGTACGTGTATACTTGTACATTATAGAGTGTGTGTGTGCATTTCTGCGAATTGATAGACGTATATAGAGACACTGAGTGAATATTTGAACTGTTGTTGTTGTACATTTAAATAAATAAAGAGTTGTTACAAATTTTAAACTACTAAAACTGTTTTTATTTGCAATCAAAAGTATCTGGTTTATTTAAAGGAAATAACCCCAGTTTTTAAAAGGTAAAAACGTAACCATATATTAAATTCAGAGTGTGTTCTGCCTTTGCATATTATTTGTTTACATTTTAATAAATAATTGTCCAATTAATCCTAGAGAATTATTTATTCTAACATAGATTGACAATAATGGCTTTTAATTATAAGTTAAAAGTTCGCTTGAGTGAAATGACAGTTGAGTCAAAGGATTTTGGGACATCTAATTAAAAATATGAACCTATATTTGAAGTTTTCCGATTACAGCTGAGAATAGTCCCGCTGTGGAAATGGTCCAATCCAGCAATATGTTTAGAAAATTAAAGATATGTTTTTTTATATATTCTTTGTTTAAGAACGATTTTTTGGTTCAATATCCTATGTTCAAATGAAAAGTATTTTTTACACAATATATTAAAACTAATGTACATTGCAAAAATTGGATAAGTGGTTAAAAAGTTATATACAATTGAAATTGAGCGATTTTACAGAAATTGAACTTTGTACCTCGATAAAGGACAGACCAAAGCGAATTTAAAATGTCTGAAGAACTTTAAAATTTGTTATAACCATAAAGAACATAATGTGCCAAGTTTTAACAAATTTGGAACAGGTGAGATCTAATGCCTTGTCGAAAATTGTTGATTCTTCCCGTGTACAAAGATTTTTTAATTTAAATGTTGATCTTTCATAGATTTGAATCAGACAGTATTTTCTTATTTTGAGCCCATGTCGAAATTGTGATTAAAATTTAATATGGAATAATTAATAGATAAGAATTTGTCCCCTTGTAAACGAATTTCTAAACTTTAGAACCCATACGACAGGGGTTATCATATTTATCATTCAGAGCCACATATCTCAATATTCCCCAAAAAATGTTTTATACAAAATATGTAGAAATAAAATTATTTTAACTTACCATTCCACAAAACACCTTTATTAGAGTTGGCATGCGTCAAAGGAAGAGACTGTATACACACTTGTTGATCTATTTGAGCCAATAGAGCTGGACACAGTTTCATAAAAGCCACTGGCGTTAAACGAACATTGTTAATGAAATGATTGTACTCCTCTTCCAAATCATGATCGTGATTATTTACTTCCATCTTTCCGTTTAAGGATGACGCAGCTACGGAAGACGACGTAAAGGTTTTATACAATTTACGTTTATGCAAATCATCGTGGTCGACAACTAAACGGAGAATCGATTTCGGCGATAAACAAACGTTTGCGGACAATGGAGGTCCATCAAATGTGGCTTCTGGTTGTTACAAAAGTTTTAAATGGCAGGTGAATGAAAAGAAAGAAAACAAAATAATTAATTAATAAATAAATAAGAGAATGTGTGATTCTGTTTAGGTGGTTGGCATTTTATATAATATAGGTTGTGTGATTGGCATAAATTATTTGCAGCTTATTGAATACAAATAAAAAAGTAACACAGTATAATTATGGTTAAAACATAACTTTTTTGTGGTTTCTTCTTTTGTTTTGTTAAATCCATTGGCAGTGGGTTAAAACGCTCGTTTATTGTTTATGAATGTGTATGTAAATATAATAATTTACATGTTATATTTATTTGAAAACATATTGTTTTATTCATAAAAAAATAAATAAATAAAATACACTATACAATCACACTCTTACAAGTCAAATGGAAAATTGTTCACGTGTCTTGGTAACGTTGAAAACAGTTTTATTACGTGCAAATATTTTTAATTTACGCATTGCTTTTTAACCACATCTAAAGTCGAGAATTTATAGCCATTTTATTTTATATTTACCTGTGTGTATCTACGTAGTAGAACAATAGTTGTTTGCTAACAACTGACAATCTGACTGACTTTGATTTACAAAAGAAGAATTCTCCATTATATTATTTGTGCACAATACAATTCATTAAACCCTCCGGAATAGCAGCCTTCGAAATTAATGCAACATTATTGCAGTCTGGCAATGCCCTCATTTAAATATAAATATGTATGTGATGGCGCGCGCGCCATATAATTAACTGGATTTTTGTATGGCGTTGTCAACAAGTGTCATCACTGCTTCCGTGTAATGTGTCACATGTGCCGCCATTTAATACAAATTATTCTGCTTTAAATGTTTTAGTGTAGAGTCAATTCAGTCTACTTTAGTTATTTGCATTCATAAATATTTCGGTATTTAGACTAATTACTGAGTTGAAACAATTGTCAACTTACATTTTAATTAGTTGCATATAAGATTCCGGGAAATAGAATTATCTATAAAAAGTATAACTTTTATTATGATTGTTTTGTATGTAATCCAGCTGATAAATGCATTTTTTATGTCAACATAATAAGATAAGTCAGTAGAATAATTTATTAAATATGCACTTATTCATGCATACAAAAAATAATTTTACGTTGTAGTTAGGGTTTCGGAAACGGGAATTCCCTACCGGAAATTCCCTACCTCACATGACAGGGAAAATTATGATATATTACTCGTAAACGTAAAATTCTAGTTATGTATAGGTATATTTTTAATTTACATAATTTGCATATACAAAATAGTAACGTCACTGACTGGTTCGTCATCACCAGGGCAAGGATTTCTATGCAAATGCATGTTTGTAGTCAGTAACTCAAAATCACTTTTGACAATTTATCTTTCCGAATCGAAGAATTTGCAATAAAATGGCATCGATTTGTTGTTGCATATTTTTGCATATTTTGTTATAAATGCATATTTTGCATATTTTTCTTTTAAATGCATATATTTAGCATATTTTTCCATTTTATTGCACATTTAATTTTCTTTTGGACATATTTTTGTATCAGTGTACACTGTACATACATATATTTGGCAACTCTATTTAGTATTGTAAAAATAGTAAATATATTGACACTAGAATTATATTGTTGAAAGAAAAAGTCAACTTTTCAATTTATGAATCGATTTTTTAGCTTTTTGAAATTGTCGACTTTTCGAAAAAAAATTTATATCGACTTTGTTCTCTTTGTGACACATCATATTAAAGCCAATAAGCATTTCTGTGCTCAAATTACATCTTTATTTCTGAAAATATTACTAAACTACAGGGATTCAATTCGCTGAATGCACAAGTAAAATTAATTGATGATGCTGCCAATAAAATCAATAATGTAAACGGAGAAATTTCTTACCAAATTAAAACAAAACTAAAGAATATTTTACAGAAAAATACTGGATTTCATATAATAAAAAGCATTTTTGACAATTAGATAGCAATTTTAATGAAGAAAATCAAATTGAAAATGAATATTCTACAATTGAACTGGCTTCATTTAAATATGCACCTTTAACTTCTGTTGACGTTGAGCGTACATTTTCAATGTATTAAAGCTGTTTTCATCCGAACAGACAAAGTTGTATTTTTGGAAATTTAAAAAAAAATTTATTTGTTTATACAAATAGAAATCTAAATTAAGTAATTTTGTAACATGAAAATAAATAACTGACTGATTTTTTTTAATACATATATTGTATAATTTACATACACACATGAATTTTCTTATTTTTACTTTGAAAAAATATATTTAAAACCTTTTATGTTCCTTTATATGTACATATATATTGAAAATTTGACCTGAAATTTATATCTGTGTTTTAGTAATAAATATATTTCAAATAAAAAACTTGTTTTTATTGCATATTTTTGTCATTTTTAGTGCATATTTTCTCTCTTTATAGTGCATATTATAAGCGCATATTTTTAATTTTTTAGTGCATGAAAATCCTTGCCTTGGTCATCACACATCCCAAAGCTAGAAGCATGAAATTTTAACTATGTATAGGTTTGCCCAGGGATGGGAAATAAAATGTTTGTGTGGTACAGTGTTGCCAATTTAGCTCTTTTCAATCTTGTTTAGCTACTAAAAAATCAATTTAGCTTTTAGCCATTTTTTAGCCTTTTTTATTTTCATGTAGCCATGTTTATGGCTAAATTAAAACTTATATATTTACTCTAATGAAATTTTGTTTTTAAAATTAGAAAATCAGTTTAAAAAAATTGCCAGGAATATTTTGACAAAAATTAACTAAAAATGTTGAACCAGTAAACAATTTAAGCACATACAAATTGTTGGAACCATCCATATATTATTCAAAATTGCTCTAGTTCTCAAATTATATCATTAAATTTTTGCTCGAGTATTTTATTAATTGCATCAAGGACGCATTCATAATACATGTTGTATTCTTGCCTGAAAAATGAAAACGACTACAAAGATTTAAATAAAAATTTAAATTAAAATCCCTTAAATAATATAAAGAAAATTTGCGTTATTTGAATTGTAAGCCCCCCTTGCGAAAATCAAGTGGCGGTTGGGCAAGAAATGATACTGAAAAAGGGAATCTGTTTGTTAATCATTTGAAGCAAGTATTTACCCCGAACACATCAAATGAAACTATTGAGTTGTCACCTGTTGTACCCCATTTTGGAGAAGCCGTACCCCTACGTTTTGAGATTCGAGAGATCGAAAAGGCTATTGTTGATTTAAACTCCAAGAAAGCACCTGGTATTGACAAAATCAGTAACAAGATGCTTATGGAGCTACCCCGGATAGCAATAAAAATAATTCTTTTTATTTTTAATGCTATATTACGCCTTGAATATTATCCTCCAGAATGGAAGGTTTCACTGGTTACCATGATACCTAAGCAGGGAAAAGATCACACAAAAGTAGAATCATATAGACCAATCAGCCTATTGTCTAATATATCAAAGCTATTTGAGAAGATACTCATGAACAAGTTGTACCCGATGTTAATTGAAAACAATTGTATTCCGAATCATCAATTTGGATTTAGAACAGCGAAAGGCATTGAGCTCTCAAATGAGCTCTCTTTATTTGTTGTAACATTTACGCAAGCACATACATTGTATAAAAACAATCAAAACCAGTCAGTCTCGCATGAGCATTGATAGAAGCAGGATGTTTTACGCTTTTCGCTTTTTATGCTTGTTTATTTCAGTTATTGTTTTTGTTTTTTTCTCAACTTTTTACTCAACTCATACAACTACAATATTTAAAAACTGTAGTGGTGTGAGTTTGCCTTTCGCTGATTTAGAAGAAAACACAGTACTATCGAACAAACCCATAGACTTGTAAATATTGTTAGAAAAGCGTTTGAGGAAAGGAAATATTGTTCCGCTCTCTTTATCGACATTTCTCAAGCGTTTGATAAAGTATGGCATGATGGTTTAATATACAAACTGAGTCAAAATTTACCCGCAAACACACATAAGCTATTGAAAAGCTATTTAACTGGTCGAACATTTAAGGTTAAAGAAGGATACTTTTTAAGTAGTCCCCAAGGCAGTATCCTGGGACCCTTTTTATATTTGATATATTCGTCTGATATGCCAACTAACAATCGCACGCATACATCAACATTTGCAGATGATACTGCTATTCTAAGCATTCATGAAATCCCTGAAGAAGCGTCTCGTTACTTACAAAATCACATATTTGAATTAGAAAAATGGTTAAATCAATGGAAAATTAAAGTCAACGAGCAAAAATGTACACATATAACATTTACATTGCGAAGAGAATCATGCCCCCCTATTCATATCAATAACCAAACAATAATCCAACAATCGGAAGTTAAATACCTCGGAATACATCTCGATCGTCGCCTTACATGGAAAAGTCATATAGATGCAAAGTTGACTCAAATGAAATTGAAATCAATTCAAATTAATTGGCTCATTGGCAGAAACTCTACGCTTAGTTTAGATTGCAAACTTCTACTTTATAACATGATCATTAAACCGATATGGTGTTATGGAATCCAAAGACGCTAAAACAAGTTTTTAAGAATGATCACAACTGCCCCCTGGTATATCAAGAACGCGAATATCCACAAAGATCTAAACGTGCCCCTTGTAAAAACTGAGATCACGAAAAATGTGGAAAATATTTAAAAAAACTTGAAATTCACCCAAACCCACTGGCCCGTAACATATTAGATAACCGTGGCCACACTCGATTAAGAAGGAGGGACACAGCAGACCTAAGACTAGAAGGAAGAATGCCTATTTAATCAAAGCAACAATCAATAAAAAAATTTTCGTCCGGGACTGGCTGGACTTATTAAATTATAATTATTAGATATAAGATTTGAAATACTTGTTGTTAGTTCATTAAGTAATGAAGATACAATAAATAAAAAAATAAAATTGAAAAAAAAAAAAAAAAAAACTTATGCGGAAAAAAATTGCAACAAAAATGTTGACGTTGGGTAAAGAAAAAACACTTTAGCTAGCCATTTCGAACTATGCTATGTTTTGTCACAATAGTTAGAAAAACTATTTGCTAATCTGGGCTTTACATTTTTCAAAATGATAACAAAAGAACTAGCTTGAAAAAAATAGTAATTTTAAAAAATTCCGTTTTTAAATCCGTATTTTGCTTATATCTCTTGGCTATTTATGAAGAGATTTGTAGGACTCTTTCGTCACAGAAAGTATTTCTGACAGGTTTGTTTGTTTATATCTCAGCCATTTATAGGCCGATTACAAACGGAACTTGTTGTTGAATTAAGTTTTAAAAGGGCATTTTTATTAATTTAACAGAAATTTGTAATTTCTGTGTTCCACGAGACTTGTAGCTTCCATTAAAAGTGACATGGTTTATTTAAAGAACTATACAAAAAAAACATAACAAAACATAATCCGGAATTATAGTGTTAACGCATTTTTATTCAAATTAAAATTTTATTATTCCTTAATGCAATTGTATTTTTATTTTGTGATCATTTACATATTAGATTCATTCATAAAAATGTAATTTATGTTTGACAATAGATTACATTTTCTACATAATTTGTAAGCTTATAGTAACATTGTATGTATTTACTATGTGCAACAATTTTATCCAGCATGTATTTGTATTTGATTCTATAATAATTATACACTTGAAAATAAATAAAACTATAATTGAACTTGTACTTGAATTGGAAATAAAATTCGGATTTTTGTTTGTATCATATTTACTTAAGTAAGTCTTACTTACTATTATAACATGTTATTGAAAATACATTTATTTTCTAATTAAAATTTCGAGAAATGTTTATTTATTTATTTAAGTCAACAAATATTTTAAATTGTTATAAATATTAAGAGAAAAACCCGTGTTTTTAAGTGATGTTTATTATTGTTTTGATGATTTTTACAATATGTTAATTAAATTGTTTGAGTCCGGCAAAATAAATATTAAAAGACGATTTAGTAATGTAATAAACAACTTAATTAAACTTATTTATTTAGCAAATTATGCAAATTTTATAGTTCCAGTTGTTAGTTGCACAAAATTATTAACAATTAAAAATTTGTATTTATTGAATTTGTAAATCAATGTTAATTATTAATATAAACAAAAACATTTGGAAAATATTATGAAAATGTCTAGTTTTTTTGTTAAATGACTCAAAACAATTAGGTAATAGTTAATATAAGTAATCTTTAATATTTATATACTGAATTTAGCAATACTAAACTGATTTAAAAAAAATCACATTATCTTTGCTTTTATTAAATTGTAGTTTTCTCTGAATAAGCTACAAGATCAGAATTAATACAGATCATCTAGATCTAGATGGCTTGTAATTCTATCCCAATTGAAAGGGTCGCACATTATGTTTCATAACAAATATTTTCAAAAAAAATTCCTTAAGGAGCTTGTATTTGGACCATTAAATTTGTCGATTTATTTAAAATCTGGTAATACTAAGAAATCTCTAGTTGAAAATCGTCCAAGTAAATTAACATTTTTGTTATGAATTTGATGAAATTGTTTTGAAGCGTGTGGAGAAAATCAATAATAAATAAAACTTGTTTGTGAATAAAAAGTTGCTAATTTGTATCCAGCAAATATGTGCTTTATGTATGTATGTACATCAATTTGATTTGCATGTTAAATTGAGAAAATGTCACAAAAGTCAATATAGAAAATATTGACGGTGATTAGTAAACATATTAATAAATTAACAGTTTAAATAAATATGTATTAACTAATCTATGTAAAACGATATTCTACATACTTACACATGTAGCTAATAAGATCGTTACAATAACAACTAAATAATAACTATATATAAACATTTACACTTCTATTATTCATTTCATAAATTCGTACTCGCCTTATCCTCATACTATTTATTTATTTTGAAATTTCTGTTTATGTTATGTTTGCCAATTTAACATGATAATATTTTATTGTTGCCGTATAATAGTTTTTGTGGAATTTTCTTAATTATAGCAATAATTTAAGATAAAAATTCCAAGAGGTAAAGTCAAGGTAGTTTCAAGTACAATGTTAAGTCCTCTTCCTACATCTCTCTATGAAGATAATGTGTGCTTGGAGTAAGTGTGTAGATATAAATTTTGTTTTAATTCATATCTCGACATTGAGATTTTATATTATTTTTCATGCACGTATCATTGATAAAGTAAATACTACTTAGTTAATAAGCAAAAAGTCATTAAACTATTTGAATTTTATACAAACACTTACCGTTTTCTCGAGGATGTCTGTGTTTGGGATCGTGCATTTCTTTAAACTCCAAAATAATATTTTTATCTTTTTGACTATCATTTTCATGGCCATTAGTTTTTTCCTGTGTTTTTTTCTGAGTGATTTGAATATCTTCTTCATCTGGCAATAGTTTTATTGTTTGTATATCCATGTAGGATTTCATTTCCTCATGATCTTTAAAGTTATTCGCAAATCCGTTAGGATGGTGTTCGTCTATAGTGTGCGAAGCTTCAAATTCAATTTGTCCCAATCCCAAACTATACATCAAATGTTCAAGACCCTGTAAAATATTAAATGGAAATATGTTAATGTACAAGGAAGATAATAATAATGAGAGTAAAAACGGTTAAACCTGGTCACACCTGTTACGCATATATATAATAATACATATGCGTATAATAACAATGTGATTTTTGAAGCGGGATCTATGGCATATTACAGACCGACCGCCTTAGTTTTTGGTAGAATTTTTGTTTAAAAACTTTTTCCCAATTAAGGTCAGTTATGGGCCTGTCTTCACAAAATTTGGTAGTGAAATTTTTGCTTATATAAGAGTTATTTATAAATTATTTGTGGATACCAATATATTCAAAATAGGTATTTTAATTAGTTTCGTCCTTGTACCAGTATAAATTCTGGAATCAAACTGTGACCAGTATTTAAATGAACATATTTTAGAAAAATCTTTTATGTGACCCTTTCAAGGAGTATTTAAAAAATTTATGTTTTAGTCACTATCTTTTTTTGTTACATTATATAGCCAAAATCTGTTGAGCATTGTTATTTATATCTAACAATATGTTTGTATGTATGTTACATATTTAAATTTAAACATTTTTAAATTTTTAAATTTAAACAACGTTTTAAAATCAAATTTTGTATGGAAATTTTGCTTTAAAACATATTTAGATTTAAATTTTTTTTGTGAATATGGGGGTTCAATTTTTTTTACATTTTTTAAAGATTGAGTAATGAATGAAATTATTATTTTAAAAACAATTCACAATGTCAAATAACATCAAATTCAACAATAAAAACTATTTATTTCGTTAATATGTTTAAGTAAAACAAAGCAAAGACTAATGCATTGAATACTGTTTGAGCAGTCATAAGTATGTTGATTACACGGCAATCCTTATAAAATTTTGCACAAAATAAGTTCTAAAAACTCTGAAATTATACTGTAAAGTATTGCAGAAATCGGACTACATTTGTCCCTAGTCCCCATATATGTCCCCCTCAGAAAATAACTTGAACATTCATAATTGTCTTATAATAATTAATATCGTGATGAAATTGAATAAACAAGTTGTATATGAAAATAAATCCTTCTACCATAGAGAAGTATACATAGAGACGAGACACTCCGTATTGTCAAACAAAAATACAACAAATTATATGTCTGACACAACAACAAAATTCGTTGACTAACATGTATTTTGTTGTAGCACGAGTTAGGTTTTTGACAACAGACTTAGGTTTTTGACAATTACGTCTCGTCTCTATGTTACCCTATGCCTTCTACCCTGTATCAGAAAAATATTTTATTGTCAATAAATAATTTGTATATAATGATATTAACATAAATTTCGATATAAGTCATTTATTCATAAATGGTGATTCAAGTTCCCATATAAGATTCGGGTCGGTATACAAGATTCGGCACAGCCAAATATAACACACTTACTTCTTTTATATTTATATTATTTAATGTATGGAGCTGACGAAATACATCGTTCATAGTAGGGATGCCAATCCCGAAATCCCGATCCCGAAAATCCCGGGATTTTTCGGGATCGGGATTTCCCGAATCCCGGTATTGGTAAAAAAAAATCCCGGGATTTTTCGGGATTAATAAATCCCGGAAAATTACGAGATTTTTGTTATTTTAGGAAGATTTTTGAAGCTCCGAAAATACCTAGAAAGCTAAATTTCAGCATACTTTTAATAGTAATCTCGCTTCAAATCCAAATGGAGCCAGATTCTTTAATTTTTATCAGGGAGCAGCATGTCTTCCTTACATTGACAGACTTATAAACAAGTTTATTAATAAATTCGCCTTGACTATTAACGATGTTTTTCGTCAGCTCCGTACATTAAATAATATTACAAAAGTTTGTGGAAGGATTTATTTTCATATATAATTTGTATATTCAATTTCATCACGATATTAATTATTATAAGACAATTATGAATATTCAAGTTATTTTCTAAAGGGGAACTTGTTTGAGGACTAAGGACAAGTGTCCGATTTTGCCATACTTTACAGTATAATTTCAGAGTACTTAGAACTAATTTGTGGAAAATTTTATTTGGATTGTCGCATAATCAATATACTTATGACTGCTCAAACAGTATTCCGGGGGACAATTGTATGGGACTAGGGGCAATCATGAACCATTTTCAATTCCAAACAAACCATATTAACAGAGAGTATTTATCGATAATTTTAGCCAGCTGGCTCCATTCGTTTGTGCCCTTCAATTGTAAATAACTTTTAAACTGCCTTCCCAATTTTTACACTATTAGTTTAATAGCTTTCCTAAAAATCCTTTTACTATGATCTTAGCATATGTACTCAATAGAAAAGTTATAAAATTTTCAGTTTTGTTATGGTTTTCTCACTGTTATAAAGTCCAGAATACGGGTATAAATATAAAATATCTTTTTTGTCAAATTTATTTTAATTCAATGCATTAGTTTCTCCTTTGTTATATTTTTACTTAAATATATGAACGAAAACAAATTGTTTTTATTGTCGAATTTTATGTTTTTTGACGTTTAACTAAAATCCCGAAGTCCCGAAAAATCCCGAAATCCCGAAAAATCCCGGGATCCCGAAAAATCCCGGGGTCCCGAAAAATCCCGGGATCCCGGGATTTACATTTCTAAAATCCCGAATCCCGGGATTTGTAAAACTCAGTCCCGTTTGGCATCCCTAGTTCATAGTCAACGCGAATTTATTAATAAACTTGTGTATAAGTCTGTCAATGCAAGGGAGACCTGCTGCCCCCTGATTAAAATTAAAAAATCTGGCTCCGTTTGGATTTGAAGCGAGATTAGTATTATAATTTAGCTTTCTAGGAATTTTGGGAGCCTCAAAAATCTTCCTAAGATATCAAAAGTCTCGTAGTTTTTTCTCACAAATCCTGGGATTTTCGGGATTGGCATAACTAGTGGCAACAAAACAAACCTCCGGCTGCAAAACAGGAACTGCTTGCTGCTAGTAAAAAGCTTAAAAGATCCCATCAACTAGAAATAGAAATTACATTCAAAGTTTGAGAATTACAAAAAAAAACATTTTCCCTCTGGAAGGCAACGAAAATATCAAGTAAAGTTGACGGTACCTGAGCAGAGGAAAAAGGCTATACTATTTGCAGATCACTGAAGTGCAGTCTTTCAACCATATTCGGCAACAAATGATTTTGAACGTCTTACTTGGCGTTGTCATATAGAAACCAAGAGACTTTACATGAAGTTAAAAGCCTCTCGCCTTAACCTATTAATCAGTGACCAATAAAAATTTAGCCTAGGCTAAAAAGTTATCCTGTACGAAAGCGTTTTAAAACCAATTGGGACATATGGAATCCTATTATGAAGAACGGTAAGTAATACCAATATTGTTCTTATACAGAGGGTCCAATCGAAAATTCTTATGACCATGCCAGGTGCACATAACATAAGAAATTAAAACATCCACAGGGACTTGGAAGTAACACTAGTAAAGGATGAGTTTAAGAAAGTCCGTGAGAAATATACATATACTGAAACTACAATACCATCCGAATCCGCTTGCTCAACTACTCGCAAAGAGTCAAACCAGATCAAGGCTTTGTATAGCCGATCTACCTCACCGCTAAGATGAAGATCATTTGTCAATCCATGCTGTCGTTAGAGAGCAATTAGTTTTAATTTTAGTTATAAGATTTAAATACAGATTTAGTGAATAAATATAAAGTTAAATAAACGTAAACAATTGTTTTTAAAAATATTACCACAGATTCAAATTTATATTTTTTATTCCAAAAAATGCATTAGCATATTTTTTGTGCATATCCTTCTATCACTTATAGAAAACTGATATAGCCGGCGTTGCTGATTTAAAAAAAATATTAAAAAATGGAACTACTTTAAATGGCATAATTTTTAAATAATAACCAGGAATTGTTTTCGTGTGTTAGATAAAACATATTTAAATGCAACAATATACTAAAACTAAATATGTACACAATATATGTACTATATAACAGAAATAAAATAATATCCTGCAATTTGGTACCTTTGCATCTAAATTTTGTTAAGGAGACCACAAACACTGGTCAAACATAAAAAAAATTAAAAACACAAAAAAACTGGCTTCAAAATTTAGCACCTATGTAGTAACACATATAACAATATTGCTCATCCATATCTGCTGAGCATTTCATTCATACGACTATAAATCCAAATGTTGATATTTTTGATAAAAAAATTTAAAAAGCTCTTGTTCGTTTCAATAATTTTTTTTATATTTTTAAAATTTAGAAACCATAACTAATAATGATATAGACCTTGGATTCTGAAATTTTGCAATTTTGTTGCTAGTACTTAGTTGACATAAAATAATTTGTTATTTTGTCAAAATCATAAACACTTAAGAAATGATGAACGTTTTTGTTGCAAATGTTATAATGAACCAATTACTGAACTCACGTGTTTAATGTTTAAACAGTTGGATTTAATAAAATTATTAACATAGTTATACTTGTTATAAAATTAACAGTATTCTTTTCTTATAAGCTGTGTAAATATACATATATGTATAAATATGCATAGCAAATATCATTTGTAAATTTTTAAAACACGCGGTAAGTTTTAAAATCTATTATACCCTTAACCATGAGTTGTATAAGTTTGTCAACTAAGTTGTAAATCCTTATAGATAGCGGAGTCGAATGTTTAACAAATTTGTTAAACATTTTAGTTCTGAAGTTTGAGACATCGGCACAATACTCCTCCAACCCGGACTCCTCAAGATTCAAATAAATATTATTAAAAATTTAGAATACTAATTATGACTAGTTTTATTTTAAAATTTTACAAATCGACTACTCGTATAATAAAACTGATTTTATTCTATTAAAATTAAAGTATAATCAATAATTTGGGTTGTACCAATCTCAACGTGATTAAATTTATGACTACCCAGATGGGGTTTTTAAACCAGAAGTATTCTTAAAGCTTATGTCCTCCTGTAAGATTCGTTCGTACATCATTTTCCAATCGGATCAGTAGTTTTGAACAGATTTCTTACCACTTTTTTTTACCGATCGACCCCACTGTACGGCGGAAATTTTCAAGAATTTTGTTTTGAAATACATAAAATAAATAAATTTTGTCGTGGAGGAGTTCCAAACAAACTCATTTTGAAATACTGGTGGAGTGCCAAACAAAACTCAAAGTGTATATTGGTGGAGACCATTGAACTCAGGAGTGGAGTTTAGTAAGGTCGGCTTCCTATACGAAGGTATAGGTCGATTGGTTATTCCTGGACGAGGCTATTATTTTGCGTGGCGTTATACCCTTCGGGATCAGCCAAATAATTCTCCCTTCCTTGCATATGTCAAGGGGGTACGGAGTAATCTAAATCAACAACAAAATAAACAAATTTCTTGTACCTTCAATATTACATGATCCAAAAATGTGTATTTCATTTGGTAACTCTAAAAAATTATATTCATTAAGACCAGCCTGTGAGAGACAAACCATTTGTATACATTTCAGTAAATAATTTATATCCATAGTAGTATAAAATTCAATTAATATAAATATAAACTGGAATTCTCCGAGTGCTAATTTAAGAAATATCCATACATGATGCATACAGATGTTGCAAATAGGTGTTAGGCAATAGAAGACTGACTATTTATAACTAGGTATTTTTTTTTATTTGCTTTGATTCAAATGCGTAGCACGTTTATCGTTTGGAATATTTTGTATTTGTTTTGTCAAAAGAAGTACTTTTGTAGCAATTTTTTTCAAATTAAATTTGAAAGTTTATTTGTCTTTTAAATAATTTGTGGTAAAACTTATTATGGAGATCACCAATAGGATCACCGTTTCTTAGACTCTTTAAACCGCTAATTTACGACACTTTTTTTTTAGCTGTGATAAAAACCGAAAGAGTTCCTCAAGTATGTATATGTGTACATAAGAAGAATTTAATTATAAGCTATATCGATACATTGTTTGAATAATCATTAATGTTTTAGAAATATATTTTGCATTTAAAAATTCCAGTTTAAACAAAATATTTATATTTACGAGAATGTTTTGGATTTTAAGTGTGCCTGCCCATAACAAAAATATTTATTTTTTTTTTTTTTTTTTGCAATGTGTAAAGAATTATTAACTATTATAAATTACTTATCATTATCATTTTGTTGTACTATTTCACATATTCAAAAGTAATTGTTTGTTTATAAGCGTGTATGCCCATAAGTTTATGATAAAATATACATTAATTCCTATGATATTCAAAAGTTTAAACACCTTTTTAAAAAAACATTTACATACATACATACATACAAACTTGTACAAGTTACATGTAGTGTATAGTTGATTAATTGCCAAATTTCGTAATCATAACAATTACGCCATTAACTAAGTATTTTATTTAGAAAATACATTTAAATAATGTATCTTTGACGTATAAAACTAAATACATAAATTATATTATTCACACAATTAATTCATAATTTTAAATCTAAATAGGATCAAAACTTCCTGAATATTTATTTGGATAATGTTTGCATCATTAATTATCTAACAGAATCTATGATATTTGTTTGATTTCATATTTATTCATTTAAAATATGATGGAAAATAATTTAATTTGAATTATGATCAACGTTTGCTGTTGTAGGAAATCATTTTTAATATCCGACACCATAGTTGGTGAACAGTATAAAAAATATTTAAAAAAAATCATAGATCATCATTAGCTATTTTTCACAAAAATAATATTTTTATTTTTAAAAATTACCATATAATAACTTATTTATTTGGACTTAATAGATTTAAATAGACCGAAAACATTTTGTACATTATGCGGTTAGTTAAAGTACAATATTAAGCATGAATTTATTTAAATCTCATTAATATGTAGACAGAATATCCGATAAACTAATTCAAATATATCCAACAGAAACTAATATTTTGTTGTGACGTTAATGTTTTTGTTTACCTATAAACACTTTCTAAACGCTATCAGGGCTTGGTGTTGTTGGTAATTTGGGTCAATTGACAGTAACAGCTTCTGTTACCTAAAATTTAAATTTATCTTTGCATCTTAATCATCTAACTACTACATATCTAAATATTAGTCGCTCATACTGATAAAAACAGTAATACTCATTATATACTTGATCTTTATTTGATCTTGCCATCCATCTTAAATTCGTCTTCTGTGTAAGTTATAAATAAGTATCTAAATATTGTACATACTCATAAAGCACACTTAGTACAAGACTGTAACAACTTAAAAATTCAATTTTGGAAACATGTCTCTAACTATTGAACTCTTCCAGTTAATTCCATATTTTTGGGTTGACATGTTTTTAAAGTTAGAGCAAATTTTTCCTAAACGATTTTGTTTATTAAATATATTCAAAGCATAATAAAATGTCATTAAAAGTAATTTTATTCCAAATAATATTATTTATTTTTTTGCGTTGTGACGTTCTTTCATTAAGTGAGCGGAGATGTTCGTATGTATGTCTGGCTCTTATGCACACATTACTTGTGTCTTATTTAGATTATTTACTAAGAAATTGTGTTTTCTTTTTTATACATTTTTTTAAATGATAGTACCGAGATAAACACATAAGTTGATATAATCTGTAAATATCTTAACTAAATACAATAGAGTACTTCTACTGTACACCAGAAAAACAGCATGTGTACAAGTGGAAGATGTGTGTAGGAGTTAAAGAACGGCTATATATGTATACAACACCATTTCCGTAACACCTCAGCAGTTTAACAATGTCTTACAATTTATATATTTTTGAGTTTTTTGACACATATGTTCGCGTTGTAGTGCTAAGGGATGTTAATTGCTTTCATTATACATTCCAGGTAATCAAGCCTGAAGTCAATTTTCACTTTAGTGTTTTTAAGTAATTTTAAATTTGATTTATTTATTAAAGTGTTGTGCAAACTTTAGAAATTAGATTTTTTTATTTCGCACTACACTTTAGAAAGTAGTTATTTTACCCACTATCTATTGGTAAGCCAAATTTGATGATTACAACTATTTGCCAACATTTGTTGCTTTAACTATTGTAGTTAGAACAAACAGCTGATGAAAAAATGTTTAAGTATGAAAACATATAAAATTTCGATAATCGATCTTGAAAATATATTATTTGAATAGAATTTTTGTTTAAATTTGATTTTTCGAAATTTATCTAATTTATTTTCTCAACGCAAGCAGTCATAGATAAATACACATTGATCGGAAACTCTCCTGTCAAAGACCTAACTCAGTTGTCAAATACCTAAGTGGTGAGAATGTATAAGTATGTATACGATGGGATTTTGTCATTCCGTTTTTAACATATCGTAATATTGGTCGTAGGACCAAAAGTATATATATTCTAGATCGACATAAGATTCAAATACTATCTAGCAATGTCCGTCCGTCCGTCTGATATTTTCCACAAATACTCTCTGTTGATAAGGTTTGGAATTAAAAATGGGCTATATTGGTCCATGATACAATGTCCCATACAAATGTCCACTCCGAATACTGTTTGAGCAGTCAAAAATATATTGATTATACGGCAATCCTGAGTAAATTTTGCACAAATTAATTTTAAGTATTCTTATATTATATTGTAAAGTATCCCGAAAATCGGGCAACAATTGCCCCTAGAAAAATATATCCATAGAAGCGTTACTGAGAGGGAAAAAACCTAAGTCTGTTGTCAAAAACCTAAGTCGTGAGAATGTATTATTACATAGTTTTAAGGTAGTGTTGGTGCCTTCTTAATTTTCACCAGACACACAGAGTTCTATAAAAATGTTTAAATTTTAGTTTATTTAAATTTTCTTCTATCTTCAATACCAAAAATTTAAATTCTGTTCTGTAAATAAAATTCTACCACAGATAAAATTAAGTGTCAAAAATTAATAAAAAATTATTTTTTTCATTTGAGCAAAATTAACGTGTTTCGGAAATAAAAGTGTTCTGCAAAGTTTTAAAAAAATTTGCAAAAAATTTTGTAGAAGTGTAATAAAGTGGATCGGTCTATATTTAATCGGAAAATCAAAGTTAAAATTTCAAGTATTTTGATGTGTTTAATTCTCTCACAAGTATGTTGAATTCACATATCTCAAGTACGTGTGAAGAGAGTAATTATTGTTACTCTCAGCTTACTCTCAGTTGCGCCTCTAGTTGTACCCTATGGATATATTTTTCTATGACCTGAATGTTTAACACCTACATGATTATACTTAAACTAAAGATTTATTTTTGTAGATTATAAAATAGCTCCAATTTTTTTAAATGATAAGGAAAACTACTTGTTCTTAAACAATCAATTTTTTTTTTAGGTAAGGGTCAGTTTTTTTTTTTTGTAATTGACAAAAATACCTCAAAATAAAAAATTTATTTAATTACCTGAATTTTTTTATTAATTTCTCTTATTATATTATTTCATTATGGCTAGTAAGATGATAAACTGTATTAAAGATCCTAATATATTTTGTTACATTTGTGGCGAATATTTGTTAAAAAGTCAGCGAAAATCAATTATACGTGATTGTCTAAGACAGATTCAAGCAAGAAAATCACTTAAAAGACAATTCCTTGATATAACGTATAAATAAACAAAATCTGATACAAAAAAATAGTAGGGTTTTTGATAATATTTTTAATATATTTTCACCAAAAACACTGTATATCACGTAAATACAAAGTTCGCGATATTTTAAAAACGTGAAATGAAGTATTTCTATTGTTGTAGTTATATTTAAATGTGAGTTAAGAAATAAGACTAATGACTATCTAAAAATTTATTTTTAAAAAATATATTTTTTTAGGATGTAAAAGTTCGGAGTATTATCTAAATATTTCATTATATTTTTAACTAATTTTTCAATTTAATTAAAAACTATGTTCGCTGCAATGCCTTGAATGTTCAGTGTTAAATTTTTATTTAAAATTTTCATAATGCATAATTTTATTGTGGATAAAGCTAAAAGAGTCAAATTTCAACTTTCCTGAAAGATCAGACAAATATGCCAAAACATCCACCAGAATTATTATACTCAAAAGAAACATATGTTTATGTAGACCAGTCTCATCCTAAACAAATTTTACATTCTAAGCTGCATTACCGAAAATTTTGAAAAAAAAAAACACCAAAAAATAGGGTATTCAATGAAAATATGAAAATCGCGATATTTCGAAAAGGCGAGCTGACTGAAAAAAAAACATTGTAATGAGGGTTCATCAAGTTATACGAAACGTAGTTTAAATCTCGGTCACCAAAATGTCTGTTCCGCAGTGTTATCAATTGTCATTTGATCTTCAAGTAAAAAACCGCCCTTAGTGTCCCGAAGTGTGCTATGATTCGGACAACTGCCAATTAAACCTAACCTAACAGAACGGTTCCTATAAAAGCATTATCATAGCTGGTCAACATTTTATGGAAGAAAAACAATATGAAAATATTTACATATAAAGCAATTACAAAAGTTTTTAAAATTTCTTCACAAATTTTAATAAATAAATTTATTGGAATAGATCTGCCATTTAACAGTTCATTGGCCTCTCAAAAACGTGGATAGTGGAGCAGATTTTGTAATATTAAAATAGTCAAACTTTTAGTATCATTATTATTATTATTATTATTATTATTATTATTATTATTATTCATTAAAATAATTATGATAAAAAGAATTTTTAAATACAAACTAAATAAAATATATTTTAATTCAAAAAATCCCTTTCTTAGACCAATTTAAAACAAATATTGTTTTATTTTTTTTGATGCTGTTTGATCTTACAAAACACTTCAAAACAACGTCAAACAAATTTGTGCTAAATATTTGCCTTATGTGATCCTACTTTAAGTTATTGAAAAATGTCTAAACAAACCAATTCTGTTCAAAACGAAGATACAAAATACAATTGAACAAAACAAAGTAAATTGTGATCACTATTAGATCAGTCAAATTAAACTCATCAGAATTAAATGTGTAGTATTTATTCAAAAACTAATAATGTTTTTTCCAGTTTTATTAATTGATCTGCATTTTTTATTATTTATACATTTATATATATGTATTGTTACAACTCCAAATTTAGAATAATTCTTAAATTCTCTAACTAATCTCTTTCGTATAATTTAATCTTTTTTCATTTTAATATTACGGTTTTTTCAGAGTTAGAGCGGTTTTTTGGATTAATCACGTTTAAAGTCTAATAAAATGACATCGAAAGTGATTTTATTCGAAACAGAATTATTTGAGTAGTAGCTACCTTAAATTAAGCAAGCTATGTGTCTTTTGTGTTTTAATTGCAATCAATAATACTTATACACATATTGCATCGATCTTACTTTTAGTAGTTAATGGTGTAGAATATTAATAAAGGAATTAAAAAAATATAAACCGTTTGGCTTTCCCGTGCTCAAAAAGTCGTCGTCATTCTTACAGAATAATATGTCTCCTCCTGATTTATAAATCAGACATGTTTTTTTTTGCTTTAATGTGTTTTTAAGTGATAATATGCGTTGAGTTTTTATTAAATTTATGATGGATTTATTTACTTTTTGTAAAGATAAAGATAAGTAAAGATAGTGATACATATTTCGTTTCTATACAAATATTTACTTTTAGTAAATAATGAAAATCTTTTTTTTTTTTTTTTTTTGTTATACCTTTCTTCTTCTAAGGTGTCGTTGTAGCATTTGTATGGATGAGTTTAATCCGAATGTTTTCTCAACCTCATTAGCTGTTCTACATAATCCGATTTAATGTTAAAATTTGGACAAAATATAAATTAAGTTTTAAGTTATCATTTAATATAGCAGATATTAAATACTTATTAGAATGGAAATTTTTAAAAGTGTGCAATTTTTCTTTTGGTTTGGATTGATTTTGAGATCTTGGAAACTTAATGAGAATTAATATGTAATTTTAAAAATTTATATCAAGATAATTTAATTATTATGTGTAAGTACCATAGAGGTATGGGCGCTGATACAAAACTAGTCCTGTGATTATGTTCTTGGTTATAGTAGCCGGTTCTAGTTCTAATATTGTATATGTCTTTTTAACGTGGGTCCCGTAGGATCTCTACGATTGTGCGGAGACACGATGGTCACTACTTATGAGAAGGTATGTCAACAACAATGTTCTGGAACGTATACCTCTGTAAAGTTGATTTTAACCAACATACTGATAGGCGGACTTTCCTATCTATAAACATCCAGAATAGTGTATCCACTATTTTTCTTACAAATTCCTGTCAAAGACCTAACTCAGTTGTAAAAAAACATTAGAAAATATACATAGAGCGGAAACTAGAAAAAAACTCAAACAAAAATATTACTCAAAAAAGTTACACATACGAGTGTTGTTTTTGTTTCCACACAGTTACTAATACATTCTCATCACTTATGTTTTTGACAACTGAGTTAGGTCTTTGACAGTCGAGTTTCCGCTCTATGTGTATTCTCTATGCATTAGACTACCTGATTTACTTTAAAAGTTGATACCTGTGATATATTCAGGCTTGTCAGTGTTGGGGATTTTGTAAGGTTTTTGGGAAGAGAAAATTTCGTTTGGGAACTGGGAATTTTATTGGGGATATTTGAAAATATTTCGGGGATTTTATGGGGATAAAGTAATTAGGTTAAGATAATAACAATAAGTTACCAATAAGTGAACATTATTTCATGTTCTGTGAATAGAAAATAGAGATGCTCAATGCTATTGATTGTACAAGATGGGGCAAAAGTAATCAACTAAAGCTCTTGCTGTATGTATTTTTTTAATGAAAAAAAGTTTTACATAAAAATATTACAGCAAAAAAGCATTGGGTGATTAGTTTTGACCCACCTTGTACGTATCATAACATATAATATGATATAACCTTTATATGCAAAGCAATATTTTCAAAAAATTGTCTAATTAAAGGATTTTATGTGCAGATCGATACAAATTTTGATGGTAAAGTTCAGTGCAAGGTGTAAGGTGCAAGGTGTAATTCTGTAACTTCGAATTGAATTTACAATTGATTATTCTCAAATGTGTTTATGCTTAATGTTCGGTTAAAAAAGATACCACTACTAATTTTATATAAGATTTAAAACGATCAACCAATTGGTATGAATTTTTTCAAAAGAAACTTTGACAAATTCATAAGAATTTTGGTTTTAAGAAACCTTCTTAATTTTATAACAATTAATTCGAACAGTTATTGGCTGATTTATTTAATATGTAGTTTAGTTTTTGTGAAAATTTCAAGAAAAACAATATTTGGGGATTTTTTAGGATATTTTTAATTTTGGTTGGGGACAGCGATTAAAAGTACCTGGCCTCCCTGGATATATTGAGTCTTAACTAAGGTCCTGAAATTGTGTATTTGATAAAAACTTTTGAAATAGGTGTTTTTTAATATACTTGTGTTTGGTATCGATGGAAAGGAAATCAAATGTTTAAGACTGTGAAATTATTGTAATATATTTAATATAACTATTTGTTGGGAAATCTTTGGTATGAAATTACGGGACATAATTAAGAAATACGAAAGGAAAACAATTTTCTCAGTTTTTAAACAATTTTTGAGTGTTTTTCACACCAAAATTTGAAAATTGATTTCCTTTTGTGATTCTGAATCACCCCTAAGTTAAAATAAATAAAAAAACATAATATATGTATGTAAGTGCTGAAATAAGTTTGGAAAACAATATGTCCACAGAGATTTCATTTCGAAAAAATGATAAAGCATAATTCTGGAATTCTGTGACAGGGGGAAAGCCATATATTAACATTAATTTTATTTCTATGTCAAAAGAGTTTAATAGCATACTGTATAATTAGTGTTTACCAATATAAGTTTTTGAGACATGGTATTTATTGCTCTGATAGCGTTTAATCTATATGTTTGCAGCAAAATGATTTTAAAACATAATATTATTTTTACTTACATACATACATAGACTTTAATGAATTAATCGGGATTTTCATTTTGATTTAACAAAAATAAATATGTATTTTTTGATAATGACACGATTTGGAAAAACATACATGGTGAGTACGTACAATACTACGCAATGGACCGTGTTAAAAAATAACAAACAAACAAAAACACCAGCAACAATAATTTCAACTTTATGTGAATTAAGCTTAAATTGTTATAAGTATGTACGTACATATTTGCTTATTTTATTATGAATTAAAAATGAGCGAAATAAAAACAAATTAAATAAAGGTCACATTTGTTTTCCATCAATTCAAAGGTGTTACAGTACATAATACAATGAGTAGATTTAAATTGACCTTATTTAGACTTACCTCGAAAGACATGGTCCCGCCGTTGCCATACTTTTGAAAAATATGTGCCAAGTAATGGTTGTACTCGGTGGAAGCGTTTACTTCCGTTAAGTTTACCAACACACAGGTGGCCATTACCAACCAAACGGATGTGAATTTCAATTGTGCCATTTTGTTATTTGGTATTTTAAATTTGATATTGTATCCTTTTTTTCTTGACTTTATTTTTGAACTTTGTTTTGTTGCACTTTTTAATCAAAACTTTCAAAAATAACTATAAGTATTTTTAAGCACGAGTATTTGATGTGATTAATTTTTAGCGTAAAACTCTAAACAAATGCATAATTTTTTATTTATTTTTTTTTAAAGCTTATAGAAATATTTCTATTTAAATCAATTTACACAAACTATTTTCGTAACATCACTTTTTCAATTTGATCGTTAAGATTTGATACATTTATTTCATTTGTTTTACGTGTATTTTTACTTATTACTACTGTTATTTTCAACTGCTCATCTGCTTTTATAGTACGCTCGTATTTTTTAATTTTTACCGCTTGCTACCTACTAGTTTGCTGATCGCGGTTACTGCCTTTAGCTTATTGAGCTCTTCACTTAGATTACCCTCTCTATATGTACAGACGAATACATCAGCGAATAAATTATTTAAACATGTATGTATTGTACTCGATTGTTATTCGCTTCATTTATGAAGCTTAATTCGAAAGCTTTTTACAATGTTTTCCAACGACTAAAAAAATAACTGAATTTATTTTAGGTCTAACACCTTCACAACTGATAGAGATAGTGACTACTTTTTCATTTAGAATGTAGGGATTAAGAGGTAGGCACCATTTGTATACTTGATATATATTTTCTTTTTAGAGTTGCCACAATTTTCGTTGCCATTTACTCTAACTTCTGCTTTTTTTTCTGCTACACCATTTCCAAATGCTTTTATGAAATTTATCATTGAATTCCCAAAATGTTTTTTGAGAAACTGTGGTATTTTCTACGTAAAAATTTGGTACAACGCACAAAATTTTTACCTATGTTTTTCAAAAGTGTATGTGAATTTGCGGAATGAATAATGAACGCGAAATAAAAATAAAAGCACCATAAATCAGGTGAGTGTCACTCCAAATATTACAGGTAAAAAAAATGTCCATAATTTTTATAAATGTATTCAAAAATTAATTCTGTATTTCACTTATTCTGAAAAAGTTAAACGAACATTTCTTTCGGTAGTTAACACAAAAAATACTTACACCAAAATATTTTCGAGAATTTTAGAAAAACAATTTATCATATGTAAAATGAAAATATTAAACTTTGTGGGATGGTACATGATCGATAAACGAATACTAAAATTGGTAATGTAACAAATTCGATTGCTCTGTTTTCAAGTTAATCGGTGTTGTCAGAAGTGCCCCTACGGCGCACTTAAAGTTTTAACCATCCCATCTTCTACAATATACAGGCCTGTCACATAATTCCATTCCGATCGAAAGTGCAATTAATTCTGTATTTCATTTATTCTGAAAAAGTAAAACGAAAATTTCTTTCGGAATGAAACCACTTTCAGTTTTAAAAGTGGAATTGATATTTGTTTGTAATTATTTGTTTTTTTTTTTTTTTTTTTGTTTTAATCTATATCTATATAAATATATAAATGTCTTTGTAAGTTTGTTTATTTGTTTGTTTGTTTGTTTGTTTGAGCATCACGCCTAAACGGCTGAACCGATTTTTTTGAAATTTGGAACGTAGATAGATCCTTACTTGGAAGCGTCAATAGGCTATACATTTTTTCAATACTTTGACCAGAAAGGGATAAAAAGGGGAAAAAACGGGAAAATTGGTACCTTTAGTTTTTAAACAATAATTACTAAACGGCTGAACCGATTTTTACATCGACAGGGGTAGCGAAACGCACCGGGTCAAGCTAGTAAATATATAAATGTCTTTGTAAGTTTGTTAATTTGTTTGTTTGAGGATCACGCCTAAACGGCTGAACCGATTTTATTGAAATTTGGAACGTTGATAGATCCTAACTTGGAAGCGTCAATAGGCTATAACTTTTTTCAATACTTGGACCAGGAAGGGGTAAACAGGCGAAAACCGGTAAAATTGGTACCTTTAGTTCTTAAACAATAAATACTAAACGGCCGAAACGATTTTATTGAAATTTCCAACATAGACTAAGACAGGGGTAGCGAAGCGCACCAGGTCAAGCTAGTAAAATATAAAAAATGCTGTCAAATTAAAATCTGAAATACAGAAATATTAAATATTTTTTGCATTAACCTAGAACGAAATCGATCGTAATAAAAATTACTGAATTGAAACCATTCCGAACAAAATATGTGTGACAGGCCTGGGGGCAAATTCTCGCACTCGTAATCGAAATAAAATTCCAACGATTATTAGCTTATTGAGTAAAAACTCGTTCGTTATCGAGCACAATCATTAAATTTTCTATGCATTTTATTCGATATCGAATAAGAGAATCCCAAAATTAAAAAAACCCGAACGTTCGAATAAGTGAGGGGTGTAGAAACAAAGGCAGCAATCTCCACTTTTGTTGTTTTCGAAATAAATAAGAAAAACTTGTATTTCTAAAGAAACTTAAATTTTATAATTAAATGTTTTGCTAATTAGTTTAGAAGAAAAAGACAAATATGCCAACCAAATTTGATCCATATCCTCACTGAGGTTTGCGGATAAATGCGACCTGAAATTTGGAGATTGCTGTGTTTGTTTCAACAAAGTGGATATTGCTGCCTTTGAAATAACCAATTTTGGAGATAGCGTACTTTGTTATAAAATAATAAATACCAAATCGATTTTTGTTGAAATTAATTATTTTTAATGATAATATGAAGAAAATATTTATAAAAATACCCATATATATTATGTAATATTCATATTAATTAAAAGAAAATTATATACAATTTTATTTTAATTATAAAGAAATGAGGTGAGGATTTAAATTTTCATTAGTGGTACTTCTTCTATCGGCTGAGAGCAAAATTCTTTATGATGAATGTCTTCATTCTCAACGGTTTGTTGCTGGCAGTTATTAACAAAATCTGCGTAAAATTTTAGATTTTCATCAGTTTGCCACTGCTCTCCGAAGTGTTTTTTCATTAAGTTATTAACATCTCTAATTTTCAACGAATTTATATTTACAGAATATGGTTCTATTGGTATAGGTTCCATATTTTTTGGATTGAAATTCTTTTTACAGATACTGCGATAATTGCTTTTATTAACAAAAAACTTATAGTTTTCTTCACCAGACACTGAGTGGCTATTTAATTTTGTTGTTGTTGTACATTCTAAATAAATAAAGAGTTGTTACAATTTTAAACTACTGAAACTGCTTTTATTTACAATCAAAAGTATCCGGTTTATTTAAAGGAAATAAACCCCGTTTTTAAAAGGTAAAAACGTAACAATACTTTCTTATCAAATTATTTGTTTCTCTTTGATTTTGTTTATTATTTAATTAGGAACACAATTACATAAATACTACATTTATTATTGCATAACATGGTAAAGATTATAATAAAAATTATTTTAATCTGATGGCATTACAGGATTTAATTCCACTAAATTCTTTGTTTACTTGCTGAAATTAGAAGTGGGCCGTAATATACGGGATATTTCTTGATACGAATTTGTAGGTTTTATATCGCCTTTTGAAAACACATTACATATGGCAACAAAAGCGAACAAATTTTAGGGGCTTTTCAAACCACTACACAATTTTGATGTATTGTGGTTCCAGGAGTAGAAATATGTTTTTTTAAATTTTTAAGTAAAATTGTGATTTTTTTTAGACGTTTCTCCACATAATTAATGATAACTAAAAAACGGTAAGTCCGATATTATTAAAATAAACTTAAAAGCAAAAAATATATTTTTACGTGAAAATAGCATATTTTTTTTTTGTTTTAAAAAACTCATGAAATATCGAAAACGGCAGAAATTGTTCAGATTTATTGCTTTATCGTAAAGCCACATGTAATAGGAAAAAAGAGAGATATGGATCATTAAAATCGATGGATTCTTTTCGAGTTAATTCACAATTAAGTGAATTCGCTCATTTTCACAAAATTTTAGTTTTTTGTTTGATATAAGTACATAATAATATCAGACTAGCCGTTTTTTAGTAATCATTAATTATTTTGAGAAACGTCTAAAAAAATTCACAATTTTACTTAAAAACTTTAAAAAAACCTCTCCATAGAATTACAAATTTCGACCATATTGTTATTGATTTAAATTCTACCAAAATATACTTCATCAAATGGCATTTATCAGCAATTTAAAATTTTTTAGCATTTCTTTTGTAATTATCAAATATATTACCTGATTCTTTAATATTACCTTTATGTTTTGGATGTGTACTTTTGTATTATATCTAATAATGCACAAAACAACATTTCAAAAAATTTAAACTTTTTGCAAAAATTAAAATTGTTTTTAAAACAAATTTGTTTGTTGCCCAATTTGACATTCTTTTATAAATTCATCTGTGATCTTATCTGTGATATTTGTATATTCTGACAGTGTTTACAGGATTTACTGGTTTATTATATTACTTGGTTTTGCGTTAATGAAGAATTACATTTAATACGATTATAAAAAATTTCTAAGAAGAACCAGGACGCGCATAGCTAACGTATGTATTTCAATGTCGTTTTTCTTAAGACTTTGATAAGATGAAATAACTTTAACATATGAATTCAAATAAAAACATATAGATATCCAATTTGTATTCGAAATAAACATGTCTTGTACATACATAGCTCAAAAACAAAAAAAAGAATGTTCAAAAATTTTGAAAAAAATAATTTTGATCAAAATTATTTTTTTTTTTTTTCAAAATGAATACCATAGGTAAAGGGTTTGCAATCAAATACTCATTTTTAAAAAACCTGCAATAGCCCCTTTTGAATATAAGCCATGATCTTCAGAAGCACACAAAAAAACGCAGGAACAATGTTGCCATGGACCAATAAATGGCTGAATTTTGCCAAAAAAAAAGATAATTTTTAAATTCTAAATTTTTAGAATTGTGATATATGTAAGTGAACAACTGTAAACATTACCAATGAATTGGTTTTAGAAAAATTTAATTTTTTTATATATACTTGTACCTAATAAAAAAAATTTTTGGAATTTTATTTTAATTTATTTTGTAAATTCAAAATTGGAGTTCCGAAATCAGAATCAGTTTTAATTTTATTCACAAAGGGTAAATATCTACACTCAGCGAAAAAATCATCACAATCAATCAATTTGACAACACAGAAATGACATCATTGTAGATTTGCGACAGTCCGTTGTCGATTTGACACATTCCGTTTTTGATTTTAAATCGTGTTACCTTCCCTTTCCAAATCCACCATAATACTTATGGCGAATAAAATCTATATCAGACATACTGAAAGATTCATTCGCCATCGCTCAGCCCAAACCGCTGAAGCTGCAATTTTTAAATTCGGAAAATGGATTCCTTATTGATCTAAAAAACTTTTTATAATTTTTTGCAGGTACGTAGTAAATTTGAAGGTATTAAGTTAAAATCTACACCATCGTGCCATGTAGAATCAAAAGCCTTTTCGATGTCAAGAAAAGTTACTTCAGTACTCTTACTATTCCTTTTGTTATTTTCAATAAGATTAATAATCTTTTTAGTTGATGTACAGTAGAATGTTCCTTACGAAATCAAAACTGATGAGGGTTTATAATATTATTTTGATTATAAAAGTTATCCGATAGGCTTAGAATGCTGATTGGTCTATAGCAGGACGGTAATTTAGGATCCTTTCCTGGCTTATAAATTGGGATTATTTGTATGGAGCATTTGTAATCAAACAACAGTTCAGAATTTTAAAGATAATTCGACAAAATTTGGCACAAACTTTTATATTGCCTCAAGGACTAAGTCTATTGAATTTGGTTAGAATTGGTTAATTATTTATCCTAGCTCCCATAACTGCCCTATCTGAAAATAGTTAAGCTCTCATAAATATCGTAATTATAAACATATACATACCAAATTCAGTACAAATAAGTTTTATATAAGCTGAATTCGTACTACCAGATTTTGTACCGATCGGTCCACTATTTTCCATAGCTCCCATATAAGCATCATTCTCGGAAATTTCTAAACTACCAACTGAAAACCGGCTTAACTCAGGAACGGTAAAAGCAAATTCAAAAATTGTTTTTTCTATATTATTAAGAATTAATTGATCTTTCAAACTGCATTGTTAGTTTTTTTTCATTTGCATAAAGATTTTAGAAGTTAAAAAGCGTTATTTACAAAATTTATGTTAAACTTACGACAATTTTTAATGTAGGGCACTTAATGAGCCAATTCATTGAAAAAACTAATAGTTGTGGCACACAAAAATAAAGCTTGGACATTTTTCTTTTAAAATGTTTCCTCAAAAGTAAAGAAAATCGTGGGTTTTGACAAAGTTATGAAGAAAACTCAAAAATGGCCGAAAAACCCCAAAAATCTGAAAAAAATCTCAAAAATACTTTACCCTATAAGCTTTTATATTAAGCTTGAGCACCCCTGAAAATAAAATAAAAAAAACTCCGGCAATAGAAATTAAATTGCTCTAACAAAGCTCAATGTTAATGTAAGGATGTCACTATATAAAATATGAACACTTTAATAATCAACACACATATGAGATTCGGTTTTTCTAATTGTTTTTTTAGAATCCCGTTACTTCTGTAGCCGGGAATTAAAATAATATTAATGTTTTAAAAAAAGTTGCTAAAAATATTTTTACAGCGTCTCGTTCAGTTTTACTGAACGACAATAAAATACGCGTTCAGATCTTAGATATTTGAATGCTACTTTAAAGGGGCGTAGTAAATTCGCATAGTAGCATTCAGACTATTTCTATAATAATATTGCGTTCAGATAATTTAGTTTTTTGTGTGAAGACATTTTGTTAAATAAAAAACAATTACATGTGTAAATGAATGTTTCATAAGAAAAATTTACTTTTTATTTAAGCTTTATTTATTTTATTGAAATAAAAATATAAAGATTTTTATAAAAAACCTATCTACAGTTACCTTTAAATACTAAAATTTAAATTTAATCGTTTAGCCATCTTATACAATTTTTTTATATCTTTCAAGAAATATTGTAAAATATTATAATTTTCTATAAATTGTAAATATTAAAAAAAATATATCAAAGTTTTTCAAAAATCTGTTCAAATACGATTTAGAAAATATATATCGTTAAAAACGGGTTTGCCAAAAAGCCGAAAATTTAAAGAAAACCGAAACCGGTCGAGTTTACAACAATGGATACTCTACATTGCTATCATTTCCATTTCGATCAACAAAGAGGTTGTGTGTAGTTTCGGGCGAGTCAAGAAAGAAAGAAAAGCTAATTCTCGCTTAAACGTCTTTCAGCATTTGATTTCAAATGTTTAGGTTTTTCTTTTTCAATATTGATTGAATATTCTTATTCGTTTTTAAAATGTTGCTCCATTTGTATTTCGGAAAGGTCATCATCATCGCTTTGAACTGATGAGGGAACATTGCGGTCCAATAGGCGTTCATACATTTGCTGTCCATAAATGTTTAACATTGTCTATGTTATATTATAATTTAGCTCATTATTTTGTGAAGACTTATAACACCAAGGGGGTGCCGAGCCACAATGCCCAAAGTAGAGCACCTCAGGTATATCAACAATTGAAAATGATGCCGATTTGAAAGATTTATATATGGGGCATTTCACGTCAAGTGAACCAACTTTTGAAATCGATGTCTTCCGAGATGAAATTTGCACCAATGTTAGTTCTATTGGATAGTAATTCGGACACAATTTTTCAACAAGATCGGTCAAGAACTCTCTGAGTTATAGGAGGTCAAAATTTGACATTTTGGCCAAACAGGTGTTTTTTCTTATCCATATAACTTATTACCTATTGTTCTTAGCAAAATGTCTCCCAAATAGTTTAGATAGCTATTTATGCAATCTTTGGAAAAAAAAAATTAAAAAAATTAAATAAAATATTTTTGACTTTTTTTTAAAAAATCAAAAACATTTTTGACTTTTTTTTCAAAATGGGCCCTTTTTATTTTTTTTTTTTATTTTTTTTAAGAAAGCTTAGGTCTTTTCCTAAGCGACCTATATGGTCGCTTAGTGGGATGCGAGTGGGATATCTATCAAAAAAAATATTTTGTAACTCAAGATATGAAATTTTTTGACTTTTTTTGCAAAATCAAAAACTTTGTTGAGTTTTTTTAAAAAAATGGACCCATTTTTTAATTTTTTTTTTTGCTCAGAAGAAAGCTTATGTGTTTTTCTTTAACACCTTTTTTGTCGCTTAGTGGGATGCGAGTGGGATATCTATCAAAAAAATGTTTTGTAACTCAAGACATTAAATTTTTTACTTTTTTTTTTGCAAAATCAAAAACTTTTTTGACTTTTTTTCCAAAATGGACCCTTTTTTTAATTATTTTTTTTTTTTCAAAAGAAAGCTTAGGTCTTTACCTTTAAAACCTTTATACCGATCGACTCAGAATCGCTTTTTGAGTCGACTAAACGATGTCCGTCCGTCCGTCTGGCTGGCTGGTAAACCTTGTGCGCAGAGTACAGGTCGCAATTTTGAAGATATTTCGATAAAATTTGGTACATAATAACTTTCATATAGACATTAATAACACCACCTAATTTCATGATGATCGGTCCATAATTTGACATAGCTCCCATATAAGGTCCACTTCCAAAAATCGCTCACGAATATAAATTATTGCGCTGAAAACTACCTATAGGATTGAATAAAAAAGCTGCAAGATGCAAAACTCAGAAAAATGTTGGGGGCGGAAAATTAATAGCGGTCGGCCTCACATTGCACCCCTCCAGTGGCTATTATCGGTCAGTTGTAGTGGTTTTTTTTTAAGGTTTGAAATATGAAAATATGAAAAAAATCAATTTAAAAACCTTTGTCTTGAGTTACAAAACTTTTATTTTTATAGTTATCCCACTCGCATCCCACTAAGCGACCCTAAAGGTTTTAAAGGTAAAGACCTAAGCTTTCTTTTGAAAAAAAAAAATAATTAAAAAAAGGGTCCATTTTGGAAAAAAAGTCAAAAAAGTTTTTGATTTTGCAAAAAAAAAGTAAAAAATTTAATGTCTTGAGTTACAAAACATTTTTTTGATAGATATCCCACTCGCATCCCACTAAGCGACAAAAAAGGTGTTAAAGAAAAACACATAAGCTTTCTTCTGAGCAAAAAAAAAATTTAAAAAATGGGTCCATTTTTTTAAAAAAACTCAACAAAGTTTTTGATTTTGCAAAAAAAGTCAAAAAATTTCATATCTTGAGTTACAAAATATTTTTTTTGATAGATATCCCACTCGCATCCCACTAAGCGACCATATAGGTCGCTTAGGAAAAGACCTAAGCTTTCTTAAAAAAAATAAAAAAAAAAAATAAAAAGGGCCCATTTTGAAAAAAAAGTCAAAAATGTTTTTGATTTTTTAAAAAAAAGTCAAAAATATTTTATTTAATTTTTTTAATTTTTTTTTTCCAAAGATCGCATAAATAGCTATCTAAACTATTTGGGAGACATTTTGCTAAGAACAATAGGTAATAAGTTATATGGATAAGAAAAAACAGCTGTTTGGCCAAAATGTCAAATTTTGACCTCCTATAACTCAGAGAGTTCTTGACCGATCTTGTTGAAAAATTGTGTCCGAATTACTATCCAATAGAACTAACATTGGTGCAAATTTCATCCCGATCGGAAGACATCGATTTCAAAAGTTGGTTCACTTGACGTGAAATGCCCCATATATATGAAATCTACTCGATGAGATCTACAAAAAAAAAAAAAAAAAAAAAATTTGTAGGAAATAATCCTCTTTTCAAAAATGTACAAAATTTTTTAAGAATTAAAAAAATTATAGATGATCTTCTCAAAAATATGGGAATATTTTTGGCATAATTTTTAATATACCCGAGGTACCCCACTTTGGGGCATTGTTGCTCGGCCCCGCCCCCTTGGTGTTATAAGTCCAAATTCAAACCTTAAACTTATAAACATCACATCTATAGCCATGTACAATTTTATTAAAAACAGCTGAACAGTGGGGCAGAATCAACATTTTTTGGAAATAAATCTGGCATTTCTAAACGGCTAGTCCGATTGGGATAAAATTTGACATGGGCGTAACCAAGGAGTATTCGAGTTTAAGTTATTAAAATGGACCCTACAAATGCTCCAGGGGCGGCGCTATGGGAGCTCAAATTAGGGTACCTTCGACATGTAACATTTTTAAACACGTGCCATATTTTTGTTTCCTATCCGATTCAAAAAATAGTAAATTTTTGCAGTTTTTTGGACGAAAAGGTGACTTAACCCTTTTTTTTATTAAAAAAAAACTTTATTTAAGAACATATAACATTTTTATGTGTTTCCGTAAGGTATCTTTAAGGAGAAAATTTTGGTATAAAAGACATGTCTTCTTTTCCGAATATATCGTCCGTACGCCCTTCGGAATTTGACCTATTTTTTATCAAAATTTCAACTTTGGGCCACATGTTATAAAATCCCGAAGTTGGGATCAGAAAACGGAAAGCAGCTTTGGAATCCTTGATGGGATCCCTATTTATTCCCAAAGTATTTTCTCAGCCCTGAAGGAAATGTGGACCCTATGGGCAAAATTGTAAAAAATACCATTTTTGGGATTTTCGCTCCCATTTTTAGGAATTGCGGGGTGCCCTTTGACCTTTTGACAAGTTTTTTTACACTATGTTATTTAGAATGACAAATTTAAAAAACATTGCAAATTTCATGCAGTTTTGTCAATAAATAAAGATTTTATTACATATTACATATTTATTGAGCTTATAAAACTAAAATTTGTATCAAAATTTTGATAGGATTGCAAATATTAGGAACAATTTGATCCACATTTATACCGAACTAATTTTTTTTGTTTAGACAAGTTAGTTTTTGGTCTTACAAAAAAAATTTCAAGTCAATATCTCAATTAGATTCAAAAATATCCCTCTTTAAAACTCCGTTCTTCAAAAATATTTCACATAGTTTATTCAACTATGTCCTCATTGATCTTATTAGTTGCACTGCATTTATTTAGCTCACTTTTTGATTACAAAACATAATTTTCAAGCACTGATTAAATAATTTGGTAGTTTTTTTAGTATTAGCAGAAGTTAAGGTCAATATATACGAACATTTATCTTGGACCCTCCATATACATACATATATATTTTGTTGGTGGGTTTATTAAATTTTGTACAGCCGATTATAACACGCTTACTGGTTTTTGTTTGCTTTTGTTGTTCCAGTTTGTCCTGTAAAATCCTATTCCTTTTTGATTCTGGAACCTGATTGCAAAATAATTACATTATAGTATTTTAAATCAATAGTTAAATATTCCATAATTAATACTTTGCTAGCGATAAGCGGAAATCTGAACGCTAATCGAAATCTGAAACGTAAATGCGATTTTAAATTCCAGATTTCGAAAATTTGTAATATAAATATTCAACATTTATTGAACTCAAAGAAATAACTCTTTTCACTATTCGAAAGTCAATCTTGTAAAAAAGTTATGGGCCAAAAATCGCTATCCGCTGTTCGCACATAAAATATGCGTATGATTTGATGGTGGTTATTTAGGATCCTATCTGGATCCTAGAAAGGAAAAGATAGGTCTATAAATAGCAGATACATATATGGGGCATTTCATGTCAAGTGAACCAACTTTTGAAATCGATGTCTTTGCACCATAGTTAGTTCTATTGGATAGTAATTCAGACACAATTTTTCAACAAGATCGGTCGAGAACTTTCTGAGTTAGAGGGGGTATAATTTTGACATTTTGGACAAGCAGGTTTTTTTTTCTCATCCATGTA
Organism: Calliphora vomitoria; assembly: GCA_942486065.2. Taxonomy (NCBI): domain Eukaryota; kingdom Metazoa; phylum Arthropoda; class Insecta; order Diptera; family Calliphoridae; genus Calliphora; species Calliphora vomitoria. The sequence continues at coordinate 93,610,055 of OW818031.2, forward strand.
ACTTATTACCTATTGTTCTTAGCAAAAGGTGTCCCAAATAGTTTAGATAGCTATTTCTTCAATCTTTCCAAAAAAAATTTAAAAATAAAAATTTTTTGTAATTTTTTTTACTTTTTCTTTCAAAATGGGCCCTTTTTTCCTTAAAAGAAAGCTTAGATATTTTCCTTGAAGACCTATTTGGTCGCTTGTGGGATGCGAGTGGGATATATGAGATTCGGAACAGCCGACTATAGCACTCTTGTTTGTTTTTTTACTAGTTTTTTTCTTTTACTTAATTAATTTACTTAATTTACTTTATGAATAAAACAAACTAGACAAATGTAAAAATCTAATCACACATATGTACTTTCAAAAGCTTTAAATTTGTAAAGCTTGATATGCTAACTTTTTTTTAAGGAAATTATTTGCATGTTTTTGACTAAAAAGGTTGATTCAAGTTAATTCCTGTTTATTTTCTGATAAAAGAATAAAGTAAATATTTGTGATTTATGAAAATACAAAAATAAAAATAATATTAACAATTCATAAAATTGAAACTGTCTGGAAACTATTTTTAAAACAATGTTGCATTGAAATTATGTATACTTAAATATATATAATTTTACGATGCAATTACTGGAAAATCACATAACATAATAATGTTAATAATAACAAGATTGTACCTGGTGTTTATATAAAAACAACAGGCACAACCACGGTTAACTGAAAATTGGCCCTTTTGGAAAAATCAGTTTTTCAGTTAACCATTTTCGATAAAACCGGTTAACCGAAATTGAAAAGAATTATTTTAGAAGTTTCTGGAAAGATTAAATATACGAGCATTTAATAAATTTAAGTAAATATAAAATTTTACAAATGATTAATATAATAAAATTTAAAGAACAATAAACACTAATCGAGTAAAATTGGTGGAAATAAGATAATGACTTATTCAATTCAAATTATTGTTTGGTACATGACCAGTAACTTTTGAATAAAGCATTAGCAAAATTTAGCATAAACTTCTTGACCTCTCTACTATTTAGAATTGAAGGGTTTGCAGCTGTAACTCAATAAGCCACCCGAATTCAAAAACTGATTTACTCTGTTAATTTTATTACTAATTTCTTTAATTTTCAATCAAGAATCCAAAATAACTATTAATATGATTTTGAAGGCAATTATTAACAATTTAAACTATAAAAAGTTCTTAATTTAAAGTTAATATTTGTCGATAAGAGATAAATTTGATAACAATTTTTTTTTTTCAATTAATTAAAATATTAGTTGGCCAATAATAATTAAAAAAAAATAAAAATTTAATTATAATAGATAGGATAAATATATCTATGTCAAGTGAACGATGTCTTCCGATCGGGATGGAATTTGCACAATGGTTAGTTCTATTGGATAATAATTCAAGCACAATTTTTCAACAAGATCGGTCCAGAACTTTCTGAGTTAGAGGCGGTTAAAATTTGACATTTTGGCCAAGCAGGTGTTTTTCACATCCATGTAACTTATTACCTATTGTTCTTAGCAAAATGTGTTCCAAGTAGTTTAGATAGCTTTTTCTTCAATCTTTCAGAAAAAAAATTAAATAAATTTTTGACAATTTTTTTCCCAAATTGAAAACTTTTTTGAGTTTTTTTTTTCAAAATGGGCTCTTTTTCTCAAAAGAAAGCTTAGATATTTTTCTTGAAGACCTATTTGGTCGCTTAGTGAGATGCGAGTTGGTTATCTATCAAAATAAATTTTTTGTAACTCAAAACATAAAATTTTTTACTTTTTTTACAAAATCAAAAACTTTGTTTAATTCTATTTGGAACTTTTTTTACAAAATGGGCCCTTTTTTAAAATTTAGTTTTTGCTCCAAGGAAAGCTTAGGTCCATTTCTTTAAGACGTGATATCTATCAAAATAAATATTTTGTAACTCAAGTCATACAATTTTTAATATCTTTTTTTGCGAAATCGAACTTTTTCAAATTTTTATTTTTGCTCAAAAGAAAGTAGGATGCGAATGTTTTAACACAAAAAGTGTATGTCTTGAGTTCCGAATGAACTCAAAAACGGTTCGACCGATTTTGATGAAATGTTCAGGGAATCTGCATAATAACCAAGCGGGTAACACTGTAAAGTCAGATTTTTTATTTTCGGTCAAAAAAAATGGTTTTTCAATTGGAGAAAGAAATACTTTTTTTTATTCCCATCATCATTCTAAAAATTTTAAATCACAGTGGTGTACTCTGAAGTGAATGATTTGGTGTAAGCGAAGAATGGAATACATTCTAACACATTTCCGGTACTATTAAAATTCTTTTATATTATAATCGTTGATAAACAATTTTGTTAATCTTGCATATTAGGTGCATGACTAAGATATTTTCATACAAAATACAATACGAAAAATAATATTTAGAATAACTCTCCGCATTCCACTTTTAATAAAAAAATAACGGTTTTATTCAAATAAAATTCGTTTTCGAAAGGGCATCTACGTCTAGGGCCGCAGAGCTTGTTAGCAAGCTCAATAAGCAAATACAATTGAAACTGCCTGGAGAAACAATAAAATACAAATGATGAACGAAGAACAAGCAATATAAAACAGATGTTTTCTAAGGGCCAGCAACGCAGACCGGGTTCAGCTAGTATTTTTATATAAAGAAAATCCTCTACACCAGGAGAATTTAGTGATGCAATTAAAAACACAAAAATTTTATTAACTTTATAACCATTTAACTGAAAACCAATATTTTGTATTTGGTCAATTCACAAGGTATCTTATCAGGTCATTTTGTCATAATGTCCTAATATTTCACAATGGTTTTTATTGCTTTTCAAGCAAAATATGTCCTAAAATAATACTACTCTCTATGCTATGTTTATTGTGTTATCGTAACGAACCAGCAGAGACCAACGCCGAATGCCTAAGAGTCGGTTAATATTATTTGTATATATTTAATTAATAAAAATACAATTTTGCTGTGCCAAATTGTATTCGGACCCCCTTGGGTTCGAGCCAGCCCTTTAGGCTACAAAAATATTATTAACCTCATATCTGATTTACTTTTCCATTTACTTTGGTCAGTCCAAGTATGAATATTGTATATGTATTCAATCGCTGTTGTTAATTTTTTTTTAAATATTTGATAATCTAATTTTTGAACATATGAATTAATATGAATTAACTTTTTACTGTGTAGATAGAAAATAAATTAATCGGTTTTTGGGTTTCATTTATTGAAGTATGGTAACGCTGCTATTGTATATATTTCAATTATTTGGTTTTATTATACTGCATACTTTTGGGCACTAATAAAAAAATAATTGTACTAATTGTTAATTTATACTCTTCAAAACTGAGCATAAAAATCTTAGTTTTTACCAAGGTTGACTACCGTTACTGATAAGCTACCGTTACCCCTAAAATACCCTGTCAGCTCAACTATTAAAATAACTGCAATTATGGTTACCGATACCGCGATTCTATAGTTAGTTAGTTAACTTTATTGAGACTTCTTTTTTTCCATATTACAAGATTTGCGACATTTAAAATTATAAGAAAACTTAAAACTATAGCGTATTATTTTAATTGCATCAGTATTCATTTGGTTATGCGACTAGCTTATCAAAATTGTAGAACTAATTATATATAAAATTAATTATTAATATTGTGTGAAAAAATGTTTGCTCCCGACATTTGGCTATACGAGTAGAGTTATATCTACATTTAATAAACTTAAAGCTAAAAAAACTTAAAAACTAAATCTTAAAACTAATTAAAACCAAAAAATAAATAATAAAATTAAGCAAAACAAAAAAACAAAAAAAATAATAATAATTAAAAATAATAATGTTTACCCCCTATGTATTCCGGGAGTTGTACGTGAGTAAAAGTTTAGACCTGGAAAATGATTTAGTGGTTCATGTAAAATTCCAACAGTGGAAAGGTAATTAGTGTTTGACCAACTATATCCTTGCTCGTTTGACAGAATATCTTGCATTACATTGCCTTCAAAATAAGACAGTCTGTTAACAAAGCGTTTCGTCAAATCGAGAGCATAGAAAGAAAGTGGAGATATTTTGGCCTCATCATAAATAAACTTATTTGAAAACCTTTTATTATAAGCTTTAAAATTCTTCTCTATGCACTTTCGTAGAATATTCCGTTCAAAAATTTCCATCTTTTCCATTATTGTTTTTGAAATGCTGAACCATATTGGAAATGCATACAGAAGAATTGGTCTTATACTTACTTTATATAAAAGTAATTTAGTATTAATTGGCAAGAATTTGTTATTAAATAGTTTTGAAAAGGCACCCTTAACACGATTTGCCTTTTCCATGTTAAAAACAACATGTTTATTAAACTTTAAAAGTTTATTAAAGTTAACTTTAGATTTAGATTTAAGATTTGAACAAATTATTGATAGTTCACATTATTTTGTGAAGATACAATAAATAAAATATGTTAATAAAAAAAAAAAAAAAAAAAAAGTTAACTCCGAGATATTTTATGCTGTCCTTAAACGTGATTTCAGAACCATTTAACATTAATTTCAAATTCTTGCTCTCCGGAACAACAGTATATTTACATTTCCCGGAAGCATTTCTTAAACAGATTGCATTGCTTTTCGAGGCATTAATTTTTATTCCCCAATGAGAATAAAATTCATCAACATTCTTAAGGTGCAATGAAACACGTTGGAGTGCAATTTCAGGTGACTCATCATGAGCATAAAGCAATGAATCGTCGGCATAAAGTATTCATTTGGAATCATTATATTCATGGGGAAAATCATATATAAAAATGTTGTATAAATGAGGAGCCAATACAGAACCCTGCGGAACACTACAAGAAACACCACCCTGAGATGATAACACACTATCAATCTGTACACAAAATCTCCTGTCCTCGAAAAAGCTCCGAAAAAGTTTTATAATTGATGAATCAAAACCTATCCTTATCATCTTGAATAATATGCCATCATGGTACGCCTTATCAAAAGCTTTTTCGATGTCAAGAGATACTGCAACAGTACATTTACCTCTTCTCAAATTCTGTATTACTTCAGAGTGAAACTTCAAAAGAGCATGCACCGTGGAATTACCTTTCTTAAACTCAAATTGATTCTCAGGAATATACGCCTCATTTAAAGCTATATCCATTTTCTCCCGAATAATTCTTTCAAATAACTTTCCTAAATTAGAAAGTAACGAAATTGGTCTCAAGTTGTTAATATCGCTATTACCCTTTTGTTTCGGAATAGGAACGATTTTAGCAATTTTCCATACACGGGGAAAATAGCAATTATTTAAACAATATGGTAAGGTACTCAAAAGCCTTAGCTGGGAATTTTCTAATTATATAATTTGATATGTTATCCAAACCGCACGATTTTTTATTATTTACTAACTTAGAGATGTCTAAAAGAGAATTTAAATCCGTAAATTTTGGGTTGCATAGATTATTCAATGATGTTATATTATCATTGAATGTTATACAATTTGAAACTTGAGAAATAGTGTGGGCGATCGTTTCATTTATTTCCGAAATATTTCTATTTGGTGGAGAACCTTGATAAACAGATGCAAAATGTTCTTTTAAAACGTCTAATTTTTGATTTTGTTGCGTTATTTTGACACCATTTACTGAAACTTCCTTAACGTGAGAACGATTATTATTTCCTATAATCCTAAAAATCTGTTTATAAGCCCATGGACCAGGTCTTATTTCCTTTAATCTCCCATTAAAAAGGTTTGCCTGTTCTTTTTCGATCTGTTCCTTTATAATAATTTTAAGTAAATCAATTTGCTTCGAAATAAGCAAATATTCGGGATGTCTCCTGTTTATTGTTCTATTGAATATCCTCTTTAAATCTTTTTGCCAGTTATATTTAATTTTCAACAACTTTTTTACTTTCTCCGAAACAATATATTTTCTATTCCGGTTTTCAATCCTTTTAGAATTTATCTCCGTTATAAAACTAACAGAAGTATTAAATTCCTCTATGAAATAATCTATTTCATCATTAGTTAAATTTCTATTGTTTGGGGGGAAGTGATTACATAGGCTACTACTTAAGTACATTTTGAATGCATTCCATTTTGTTTCTTTAAAAGACACAAAACATTTTGGAGTTTCAAAAATGAAGTTAAAATCTGAAAGGCATATCTGAAGTCCTAAAGGAATATGATCCGAAAAAGTTGGAAGTGTAAATGTCTTACAATTTTGGTGAGAATTATCAATAAAATTTGTGCTTACTATAAAATGGTCTAAATGGGAGGATCCATCTGGGTATGATGGGTATGCATCACAAATTCTAGTAACCGAAATAGATTCGTCTTGAAGCCATGTCGATAGCACTTCACCATTGAAATTGTTGTTGACATCACCCCAAGAAATGTGTTTTGCATTCAAATCACCTCCAAGTATTAACCCATCATAAGTGTTTGAAAAATTCAAAATTGAAGAAAGACCCCTACAAATAATTTGCCGATTACAGTTACATTGAAAATAAATTGAACCACAGAGAATTTTCTTAATACTACCATTTATAGAAACATTTACTTCCACAAACAAATTTGGAAACTGTAGATTTGGAATAATGATCCTTGAAAATGATATAGATTTTCCTAGAGCTATACCAACACCTAATGAACTGTCATCCCTCAGAAGAGTATAATTATCAAAGTATACATTTGTGTCCGAAGACAAATGCATTTCTTGTAAAAAAGCAATCTCAATATTAAATTGATTCAGTAGCCTATTCAGCTCAATTTTCCTTCCTATATGGACAAGAGAACCAACATTAAATGTAACTAAATTTAGCGAATTACGGACCATATACATCTTGAATATCTTTAATTAAACTCAAGCACTCTTTCCTTGCCTGATCTCTTGACATTGTCTTATAATTTTGCATAAAATTATTAACTTTTTCCTCTAAAGTAAGTGGACCAGGAACACATAACATTTTCGCTAGCTTTATAAATTCCTGAATTAATAAAGGATTTTCCGGTTTGCCTTGTGTCGGTACCTCATTCAAAACATTGAACAAACTCGCAAATGGTCTATCCGCCAAAACGGAATTGGATGGATTTAATGCTCTGACAACATTGTCCGCTGCGGACATTTTTCTATTTTTTGCTTCCTGATATGACCTTTCCCTTAATGAAACGTATTTCTTGTAAGCGGGGCAACCCCTATAACTTGAAGAATAACCACTCTCAGTACAGTTAACACAGAATGGTGTTACATTACTTTCAGGAGTAAGAGTGCATTTACCAGGGTTGTGCTTATTGTGGCATTTTACACAAGAAAATGGACGGCTGCAATTTCTTGAATAATGCCCCCAACGTTGACACCTCCAACATTGGGGTATTTTCTTACTAGCCTTTGGCCGTTCCCATGACACTACCTGATTCAGAATATACTTCAACCGAGCAACTCATTAACTTTATGATTGGGTTTAAGGATCACTAAAAACAATCCTGTGTCGTTACCGTTTTTCCTAGAATATTCAGTCGAAAATTTCGAAATAGAATCAACCGTATCCGGAATAATTCTATCAATTTCCGACTTAATATCGTTAATATCAGATTTATAATAAAGCCCTCTACAAACTACGCTCTGACGTTTATATTCCCTAGGAGTATATGTATATGATGGAATTTCTTTTTCCTTTAATAACTGCATCATTTCCGCATGAGCAGATGAATCTTTAAAATACAATTTACTTCTGTATTTAGACTGATTTTTGATTTTAAATTCTACATTTTTGGAGTTTAACTGGTCAATAAGAGATTTAACATTTACATTCTCCAGAAATATAGGGGGACAATACGATTTATTTTTGTTAACATGTGTTTGAGAATCATTATTATTTCTAGAATTATTACGTTCTGAATTGATATTATTAATTGGCCTTTCGGCTTCTACATTCAAATCTCCTAAAAGTGAATACTTATTTGTACGATTAATACTATCAACTACCTTATTTATAAATTGACATTTTGTCAAATCGATTTTTACGTCACCTTGAAATTTTCGTTTTTTATTTTTGACAGTTTTAAATTCTTCATCTATTGAGGATATTGAATATGTTTCTTGATCCATATAGAATTCTTCTTCCAATTGCAAATTCTGAATTTGAATGTTCTCTAAAATTGTAACATTGTTGTTGCTAGATTCCAATGGCTTTTCAGAATCATTATTCAATTGAGTTGTTGTTGACTGTTCTGCAAATACAGCATCGAAAAATAGTTTTCCAAGTTGAGAATTTTTATCAACATCAATATGTTTTGCAGCTTCTTTTAATTTATTTGAAATTTCTCCTCTTGATTGAGAGCCAGATGGTAATGTATTTATTGCGCCATTGAGAATTACTGATGTTTCGACATTATCATTTGTTAACGATTTTTGGGAATTGTTAGAAGGACGTCCTCCAGTCTGGGAAAGCAATGGATCCCTTTCCATTGAAATTGTTCAATTGAAATTGATGGAATAAGAGTTTTTAAATGTTTGTTTTAGCCAAACAATTGAAAATTAAATTAATTGTATTTATTTTATTTTTTTTTTTTGACAGGAAAAAAAAAATTATTTAAAAATATTTTTCAGAGCTTTCTTTTAAATACGTCTGCTACGTTTCACAGTTGACAAGAAACTCCCGCTATTCTATAAATAAGTTCAAATTCAAATTTTTGATTTCAATATGTAATTGAGTTGAAATATGTATAGAGAATTTAAAATTTAATATAATATTTCGAATTTCCAAATTTTGCGGTAGAAAGTAGATTTTCCAACATCATATTTAAAATTTTTTTTTATAACGTTCAATTGCTATTGGAAAGAAAAAATAGATACAAATATTGACAGTTGACAACCCTTAATTAGAGATAAAATGCTGATAATATATAAATATATTCTAAATCGTGTTATCAATTGTGAAGCAATATATTTTTTCAATAAAATAAATCTTTGGATATGGATTCTATTACTCGAGGTGTGTATTTTTAACTGTTGTAAAGATATTTTGTAAATGTGTGTATTTAGAACTTATTTTGATGTTTTTATAGTGTTATTGTCTTTTGTGGAGTGGAACTCCCGTGAATAATAACCGATAAAGGAGTTTCCTATATGTAGTTGTTCGTGGGCAACTAAGGTTTAATGCCTTGTAAATTTCTGGTGAGGCTTGCTTGTCGGGAAATAGTTTTTGCGTTACTTGGGGTTTTTCAGCCATAGTGCATTGTCAACTTATTTTAAAATTGTGTAGGTTTTATTAATAATTTAATTCGGGATGAAATATCGTCAAATACCGTTACTGCAATAACCGTTACCGAAATAATCCATATTAGCGTTACTGCTACCTTTGGTTTTTGGTGAAAACGGTTTTTGAAAATCGGACAACTAATTATAAGGATATGCCTAAAAATATATTTAATGTTTTTCGATTATAGCTCAAAATATTAGGAGATTTTGTCAAGATCCCACTACGAATTTGGTATACTTGTTAACCATATAATAATTGAGAAGCAGTTAAAAAGTTATTGAAAATTTAAATTGAGGGATTCTACACCATCCAAATAACCGTAATAAATCTAAAACAAATTATGTAAATCTGACCTTAAATCGAAAATTGCCCCCCAAGAATGTTGAAAAAGCCACTTGTTGGTAAGTATTGTTTTAAACATACCTACTACTTAGTTTTGATCAATAATAATGGATTTTTAAGTTTGATGTAGAAATATGATATAATTAATTCAAAAAAACTTTTATTTCGAGTTATACAACTTAATTCTTTTAGAATACATTTTCTTTATAATTATTTTAATTGTTTTTTACATAATATATGTACTATAATTATACTTAATATTATAAATAAATTACATAGTTATTAATACAAATATTAAATAATATGCATGTATGAAAATTGGATACAGTGGCGAACAAAAGTATTCTGTGGTTTATAATGCTCAATATTTCTAAATATGAAGGAAATTTAAAATAAAGTATGTCAATTTAATAGTAGTTTTATCCTAAAAAATATATCAACATATCGATGGCTCGCTGGTATCTCAACTTTTAGTTACTTTACAGGAGAAGAAAAAAACTGAATAAAATCTGAAAGTGAAAAATAAACAACTAAAAATGTGTAATATATCGAAATATTCTTTTAGAGAAGTTGTTTGTTTTAATACAAACCAAAAAATATGGATTCAACATTAAATGAGTTACCGCTTTTTCTTTCAAACTATTATTGAAATGAGTTAGGGTTTTTTTAATTACTGTAAATCTGTTATTTGTCAACATAGGAAACTGAATTTTTTAGGAGAGGCGTATTTGAGTTTTGCCTATCAAAATATGTGAAAAACCCGATTTTGAAAAAAAAAAAACGAGATACTACCTTTCTATATTTAGCCATCGATATATATTTTTGTTCGTAATCGATAAAATCAAGAACTACTGAACCAAATGGAACAATTTAAACAGGAGTTTTCCATATAATGTATATATATTCTGTATCCGTTTATTCGTAGCAACTAAACTATTATTCTGAACTAGGGCATACTGTACCATGTTACAATTTTGCTCGCCACTGTACATACAGTACACTCTGGATGTTAAATTATATTCTACAATAATAAAAATGTCTTTTTGTGCATGATAAGATTGAAGTTTTTCAATAGGAAAAACAATAAGAAATTGCAATGAAAGAATAATTACAAAATATTTAAAATAAAATGTAAATAATTCATTCGAGCTAAAATATTTTCAAGTAAACCAAAAAAATAAATCTTATTTTCTATGATATACGAAATACATACACTGGACAGCATTGTGTGAAACAAAATTAAAAAAAGTAACATTTTTTAAAAGAATGGTTGTTTCAATAAATTGAAAAAAAAAATTTAATTCAAAGTTAAACATAGTTCTTATTCTGCGACTTTTGTTTTACACAACACTGTCTGTATGCAAAATGGTTTGTTTTTGTTGCGAGGCAAAAGGCACGCAATTTCTAATAATTTCGCTTCAGTATTTTTTATTTTACAGTAAATATCTATGTATTGTTTACATTGTACATGTATATTATGTATTAAAAAAATACAACAAATAAGTATATACATACTTGGAGATGTATGTATGTATGTACATTTAATGCTGTATATTAATTTGAATTAGTCTTTTATGTTTTCATTACTAATAATAATTTAATCTCTAAAGCAATAAAAAAAAAAAAACTTAATCAAACTTTTCTTGATTTGGCATACAAATAAAGAATTTTGAACACCACATATTAATGGCTTGTGACATATTTGTGAGCCATTCAACCGGTCGATGTATTGTCATGTAATAGATTGGAATGCCAGATAAAATAATAGCAGTGCCGATACCAACTTCAAGTGGTGATTGGAAGAACGATGAGATCACAAGGAAGAGGCAGATGATTAAGAAGACAATCGGTAATGCAAGATTGACACGTATAGGTCTTTCAGTTTTGGGTTGCTTATAACGTAGCCACAATAAACCGGAAACGGATATTAAAGTGAATAGAGCTTCCACATAGCTAACGTAGTTGATGAGAGCATAAACGTCTTTTATGAACAGTAGAATTAATGTTAGGACACACTAAATAAAATTTAAAAAATATTAGTTCAATTTATTTTCAACATATATGTATAACTTACCAGAAATATTAGTGAAGGCACTGGTGTTAAACAATTTATATTTATCAAAGAAATAGCCGCCGGCAAATGGCCATTACGAGCACCAACGAAGAAAAGACGCGATGAAGCAAAAATTGCACCATTCAATGAACCAAATGTAGAACAGGCCACAAAGAACGGCATCAACCAGGCCATAAAACCCAACATTTTGTCGCCAAATGTTACGGCCACAGCATTGGATGACAACATCTCTTCAGGAGTTAACACAGAGAAGTAAGCAATGTTTGCCACCACATAAATTATGGTTACAACAGGCATTGATATACAAATGGCTTTTGGCAAATTCTTATAGGGATCTTTTAGTTCTTCCGTTACGAAATTCAAATAATTCCAGCCCGAGTACGAAAACAGACCATTATAAAACGCCAGTGCTATTAGTCCCGGTTGGGTTAGAGTGCCCTTCATAGGTTCATTCCAGTTTTCTGTGTTGCCAGCAAATAAATACCAAGCTCCTGCTGCTACAATCACTAGTAAGGCAAAAATCTTGGTGCCAGTGAAAATGTCGGTAACCCGAGTTACCCACTTGACATTATAGCAATTAATAACGGTCAGAATACCTAAAAAATTAAACAAATACATGTAAATATTTTGGTGCATTATTTAAGTATATAATTTCAATTTTCACATACATGTTATAACAGCCGCCAGCAGCTGTATGGCAACGGCAGGAGCCTCACAAGATGGCCAAAATGGTTGCAGAAGATATTGAGCGAACGTTAATGCAGTAATAGCATTTCCAGTGGGTACTAAAACTAACAAGGCTACCCAAAGATATAAAAATGCAGGCAGTGGACCAAATGCTGTTCCTATATATGCATAATCTCCGCCAGATTTGGGTATCATGGTACCTGAAATGATAATGGCTTAGTTAGTAAATACTTATATTTAATTGTACTTATACTAAGTATATTCTATAATTAATCCCAGGAACATATTCAAAACTTGTTCTAAAATAACTAGTTCTAGAACGAATGTTATCAGAACCACTTCAGATTCTTTAGTGATGTCGCAATTACTGGAACCTATTCTGTATAATGCTTTTGTAATTCTAAAGAACTTTTGTACTGTTTTTATGGAACTAATTCATAAACAAAAAAATAGGTAATTAAAATTAAAGATACATATTTCTTAACTCATTAATAACGTTTTATACAAACAAAACGTTGTACTTTAGCGTGATATCCGTTCTATTGAATTATTTTGTTAATAAAAAAATTAAAAAATTATATTTTATGTCGATTTAAGTGATAAATTAATAAAAACAATTTTAACTATATTGCATTTAACATATTATCATTTACGTTTGTTTTAAGAATTAAAACAAAATATATAGTCGTTAATATTACATGCATTCTAAAAATCTTAATCGATATATACACGATTTTTAGAAGAGATGAAATGTTTTTAAGAGTATTTTTGCTTCTTGAAACTAGTCCAAGCTGGAACTGTGATTGTACTATTTGTAATCTATTTCTAATAAATGTTTATGAAATACATTATATGGGAATTTACGTAACTCTTAATAATTTGAGTAGTTTTTTTTAATTATGATCAGTAAAGCAATAATTTAAACAGTCTAAGGTTACGAATACTAAAACTTTCATTAGTTTTGTTTAATAAATAAATATGAAATAAATAAAAAAAAAATTATATTTTATGTTTACAAAGCTCTTTCAAAACCCTCTAATATAGTAGGTTTTGAATATATGTAGTCCCTAACAGTACCTATAAAATTATGACAAAATGTCCCACCCTAATATACCAACATATGAATGTGGTATAAGTATTTATCGCAGCAGATAATGTGTAGAAAATTGTGTAGAAATTATATACTGGATTTTACGTGCTTTTTACATGAATTTAATTATTAACATACATATTTTTGTTATCAAATTCATACCGGTAAATTTATAAAATTTACACTGACTTTAAAAATTGATATCACGTTTGGAAATATCACGCGTAGAAAACGTGTTTTATCCAAACTAAAATAAAGTTTATGTACATGTTCAATACATCTCGTATGCGTTACCATTAAAGATGCTATTACACGAAATGTTTTCCACATTATTAGCTTAGTATGTAAACAAGCTAATAAGCTAAAACAAATTTATAAATAATAGACTTAAGTATATTTATAAGAATTTTAATAAGAACGATTGATTAAGTAAAAGTATATTTTTACTTTCTGCTTGAAAAACTGTTATAGTTAGTGGTAGTTCAGTAATACGAATGTTCTTTACTACGAATATCCAGTAATACGAAATAAAAGTAAAGTTTTATGAAGCTTCCCACAATATTTTTCGTAAAGTTGGACTGTTTTTGAAAAAATAATTGAGTAAGTTTAGCTTTTGAAAATAATTGTATTCAAAAAATACTATCTGCTTAAAATTTTTAAAAACAGTGATTATTTTTCATCAAACACCGTCAAAAAATTCATTAACATTTTAATTTAATATTTGATAATTTATTTTATTCCAAATTTTATTATTGAACTTGAGACACAGTAAAAAAAATAGATTTTTCACTTTGTTTACTCACATTTCTTCTAGTCAAGAATACTTTGACTAGAAGCACACAGTAAGGTAAATGAAAACAAGTAACAAAGTATGGTCGGTCAAGCCCGACCTTTTAATACCCTACACTAATTAAATGAGCAAAATCATTATTCTTTCAAAATTTCAATAATTTATATGGGAGCTATGAAAAATTATGGACCGATCACCATGAAATTTGGTCATGTGATTAATGTCTATATGAAAGTTATTTATGTTGCATTTTATGTGTATACCAACATTTTAAGGAGATTTATGCTCGTAAAAGTGATTATCGGAAGCAGGTCTTATATATGAGCTATGACTAATTATGAACCGATCATAATAAAATTTGGTGACATAAATTCGGTATATATAAAATTTATTTGGAGAAAACTTGTGTAGATACCTATATAAATTAAACATTTATGACCGATAAAGTCCAATTTCGGGAGGACATTTGTATGGTGGCTAGGTGAAATAATGGACCGATTTCAGCAAATAGCAATAGGCTTGGACCTTGGGTAGAAAAAATGATATGTACTAAATTTTATCGAAATATCTTCAAAATTGCGACCTGTACTCTGCGCTCAAGGTTTACATGGACAACCAGCCAGCCAGACGGACGGACGGACATCGTTTAATCGACTCAGAAAGTGATTCTGAGTCGATCGGTATACTTTAAGGTGGGTGTTAAACATCTGCACAAATCCATTATACCCTCCCCACTATGGTGGTGTAGGGTATAACAAGTGGAAATAAACCTGTAACTTCTAAACAATAGCCCGAGTATAATTTCCCATGGCTGATAAGTTTAAGTTTAGAATTTTACCTCGAGCCACAATGCCATAAAGTGGGTCACCTAGAGTATATAAAAAATTAAAAATGATGCCAAATGTTTGTTCTCGATTCGATTTGAAAGATTTATATATATATATATAGAATCTACTAGACGAGATATACAAAAAACATTGCTATAGCTATATATTTTCTCTTATAGTTTACCAGTTATTCACATTTGAAAATTAAAATTTTTGTTTTTTACCTACCTTAGTCTGATTTTTTGATAATAACGGATGCAAAACTTTCCCGATTTACTTATGTGCATTTTAATTTAAAAAAATTTAAAAACTACTTACGTTAATGTTTAGTTGTACAGAAAATAAAAACAAATTAAATAATGTACTTATATATTTCTGAAAGGTAACATTTTGGGAAATACTACAAAAGAAAAATTATTTCCAAAATTGTATTACAGAGCCTTCCGCATTCTTCGGTTACGCAGTGCAAAAAATATATTTCAAAACTGCAAGATTATGTAAATTTTCTGTTTCTTTTTGATTTTGAATCCATAAATTTGACTAGTGGAAAAGATAACATACACATATTATATATCAACGTGTTGAAAATTGTGTCCTCTTTTCAAAAATGTATAAAACTTTAAAAAATTAAAAACTTGATAGAAACTTTTTTCAAAAATATGGGATAACAAATCTTAGCTTATTTTTTTAAATAATTTTAATTTTTAAAATGCAATAAAAGTCATAGAGAATTATACGAGACACTCCGATTTGTCAAACAAAAATACAACAAATCATATTTCTGATACACCAACAAAATACATTGACTAGCATGTATTTTGTTGTTGCAAGAGATAGGTTTTTGACAACAGACTTAGGTTTTTGACAATTCCGTCTCGTCTCTAAAAGTTTTGTTTATGAATCATTTTTCATGAAATTTTAAACTTATATAGACATTTGTTGTCAAAATTCAAAAGTGAAAAAGAAATTAGTGAACTGTTTTTGACAATCCTACAATTCCCAAAAACATTTAAAAAATCCCAAAAATTGTATTTTTTAGATTTTTGACTCTGTTGACGGTACCGAGTCCCGGCCATAATACTAATAAATTTGGATCCGCTATTATCTAGACTAAGGTAGGTAAAAAACATGAAATTATAATTTTTTATAAAGTGTATATCTCGTAAATTATAAGAGATATGGCTATGTTTTTTGTAGCCCACTTCTTGTAGATTCTACACATATACAAATTAAGAACAAACATTTGGTATAATTTTTATATATAGCTCATTTTGGGGCTTTGAGTCTCCGCTCCACATTAGTGTTAAAAGACAAAGTTTATCTACACCTTCTCTATAGCCCTGGGAAATTTTATTAAAATCGGACTATCGGTTTAAAAGTTACAGATTTATTTCCACTTTTTTTCATTTTCCCCACTGTGGAGCGATCGATTATATAAAGTTTTTCCAGAAACCGGTTTCGGAATATTTTAAATCTAAAAACAAACTGATTTAAACAAGTTTTTAATAAATTGTGTTTAATGAGAACAATTTATCATAACGTTTATATTGAAATCATGCCGTGTGAAGGTGTTTTAAGATAATAATGACACCAAACAAAGACAAATCTTTAAATAACTTCATCGGATCTTTAGGCACATACTTTAGGCATACACTTGTAAAAAATGTGTAAAGAAAGAATTCATTCCCTCTTATATGGAGTGAGATATTACTTAAAAACGCATTATATATCCATTCATACATTAGATAGAAGTAAATATACATACGTATATGATTAATATTTACCCAGTAGTTTTTAAAGTGCCAATTGGTAACCTTACTCAAGTACTATAGTACTACTTTTCTGTGGTAGTAGAATAATTGTTAAGCTTTGTATAGACAGCGTTATCAGAAAAATTGTCAGTAAATGGTTAACAACTATATGTTTCAACACATAAATTCATTTGTTTCAACACATATTTTCTGACATCGTTATAAGATCTGACAACCGTGTATTATTAGCTTTACACATTAAACCTAATCAGATATTTCTCTTAAATACTGCAGTTATTACTTTGCTGAGGGTGCAAATATTTCGAAATAATACAAAATAGAGAGAAGTATACCATTCACCATGACTGGTAAGAGTACATATAAGTTTGAGATTATGTTTTATATTTTTAAAACATTAATTTGTGACACTATAATCGACCCATAAATTGGTGAGATATCATCAAAATCCCTGAACTTTTTAGATGTGTTACCCAAAATTTGTACATTGTTCAATGAACTGCAGGGTGGTAATGATGTATGTGTATTGTGGTGTATATTTTTGTGTCACTCTGGGAGGCAAAACATTGTTTATATGATTGTTGTACTAGCTGTACAGTGACCTTCATTAATTATCGTTTCTTATGCATTCAAAATTAAATCACACGTCTTCTAGGAATATTCAACAGTACATGTGATCTTCAGGTCTTAATATAAAAAAGTAAATAAATATTAATGATAACCGATTTCTTTTGGCGCGAATTAAACGATACGGACGTGGAGGACATTTGGTTCCAATAGGACGGTACTACGTGACACAATGAAATTATGCATGAACAATTTTAGGGTTGCCCTTTGTGGATGTGACGTAAATTGACTATAAATATCGTGCAATTTGACCGCACTTGTCTATTCTTCCAGGCATAACCTGAACCAACGCTCAAATTCAGTCGAATCAATGCGGCAGATTTATTGAAAGTTTGACCTCTCGCGACACCCTATATTTGAACGATGTCACATTTTCTATATAACAGCTTATTTTATTCCATTTCAACATCAATCCGCCCTTATTGGAAACCCCGTTAATTACTATCTTAACTAATTTACTTTATTAAAATTTGTTATCTATTGTTATTTTAATTAAAAAAGTAATATTTTTCTGTAAGGTAACATGTATGTATGTATGTATGTATGTATTAGGGCAGGCGCGAATCCAGGTCAACCATTGGAGGGGATGGGATTTTAAAAAATTAAAATGTAGTTTAAATTTGTTTCCCTTTTTATACCTATATATGTAAGTTTGTCATTCCGTGTGTAACATTGAGAATATTAATCTGAGACCAACGAAAGTATATATAATTGATCCTTATGAAATTCTAAGTCGATTGAGCTATGTCTATCTGTCTGTGTAAAACACTCTCACGTCCACAATACATACGCGAAATTAAATTTATACCAAATTGTTTCTAATTTTTCTAAGTAGTTTGGTAATGAAAATGAGCTATATCGAATTAGTAGAGTCAGAGTTATGGACCAAAATGTAAGACAACATAAAACATATTTTGATAGTTGGGTAAATTCATTGCAAAGAATGTCATGAAATTTGTCACTCATTATTCATATGATAAAAGGACCATCTCTGTTGAAAATGGTAAGAATCGGTTCCTGATTTCTCCTTACCCCCATAAAAACTTCTTCCAGAAATATGGTGCTACGGCATATAAATGCCCATAGAATTGAAGTATTCATTAAAAATTCAACACAACTAAGTTTCGTGAAAAAGGGATATAATTTTTTTTTGGAATACACATAAATATCTTAGATATACCGCTATCAGGTTATCAGGTATTCGAAATGCATAATCTCCATAGCTCCATTTTCAAAAAACACATTATTTTCATAAATATCTGAAAAATATCGATATCGAACTAACATTTTACAGAGATCGATAATATTTGTACACAAATGATCCATATTTAACCACTAATAATCACTATAATAAAACTCTTGTAAATAACCTTATTAACTGAAATTCAAGTAAGATAGGCTTCAAATACATAGAAATCATGTTAAAATATTTAATGACGATCGGCCCATAACAGGTTATATCTCCCATATAAGTCTCACATCCAAAAAAATACATTAACGCATATAAACCTTGATATCGATAAATGTAACAGAAATTAGTTTCAAGTAGACAGAATTTGGGGACTTGATTTGGGGACGTAGAAAGACGAATAAAGCATATATGGTCATAAGTGAGAGAGAATTGAAGGACAATATGGTACTTTTTCTTTATTTTAAAGGTACTTTTCAAATGTTTTATAAAAATGGACCTAGAAACTTGAAATTAAGCATATATGGTCCTAAGTAAGTTCGAATTCTAGGGGGAGACTTTTTGGTACTTTTTCTATATTCGAATGGTACCTTTTGAAATTTCTATAACAATGGACTTGGGAACATGAAATTAAGCATATATGGTCTTAAGTGAGTGAGAATTCTAGGGGGAGACTTTTTGGTACTTTTTCTTTATTCGAATGGTACGATTTGTAATGAATTAATAAACATGAAACTAGAGACATGTTATCCTGAATTAGTATTAATTCAGAAACGGAGACTTAATAGTACTATATATTCCTTCCAATTGGGTCAGCTAGTTAAGTATATAAATGTTAAATGCCATACGTTATAATAGGAATAAGGGACAAACTCAGTTGAAAATAGTAAGAATCTGTAGTTATTTCACTAGTTTTTCTAACAATATATAAAATGCTATTACAATTTCCTTTTTTCACCCCCTGAATCCGAGCCTGTATTAGGGTGTCCCTTTTATGCAATTTTTGGATTTTTGATGATGGTTATTTTTCATCTTTTCATGGTCCGTCATCTATAAACCAAGTGCAATTTCAGCAAAGTTGAATAAGGTTTAGAGCTTGCACATTTTGTTTTTAGTTTCGTATTTTGTTCAAAGTAGCAAAATTTATAAAAAATAAATGTTTAATAAATCCAATTAAAAACCGTTATTGTATTTGATTTAACCATATCTGTTAAAATATAGAATATACAAAATTTCTGACATCCCAAAACTCAAAGGAGAACAATTTTGGGTATCGAAAATCCAGACGGAACAAAATAATGGTCACCCTAGTGTGTATGCTTACATTCAAGCACACAAATAAATGTGGCGGTTTTTAGAATGGCCTTGTAAAATATAATTTAATATTGATTTAATTGTATCTGCAGTGAATATTTTTATCAGTGTTGCCAGGAACTACGTAAAAAATCATTTGAAGAGAAGGACGCAACTGTCCTACAAAACATAAAGCTAAAATTTCCCATATTTATATCTATATATATAAAAATTAAATGGTCCATGTATGTAATGGCATCACATGAAAACGGTTGGATCGTTTTGCCAGATTTTTTTTATTTGATTCGAAATTTTCAGAAGATGGTTTGTAAAGAAAAAAATATTAAAAAATTCGGAAATTTTTAACTTTTAATTATTGCCTCCTTTTCACCTCTCACTTTTCTTAATACGAGACATTTTTGGGAGAAACTTGAAGAACTAACATTAGCTAGTTTTAAATAAATAAAATGTTTTTGTGGATTAAAAATACTGTAAACATATCGATATGCGATTAAACAATGAGGACTTTATAGTCACATACATATCGGATATACAGTGCTGTTCAAAACATTTGCAACTGAAATCACATTTTGCCTAATTCTTTTTTTTTTATCAAAGACTTTCAGCATAAGTTTTTTTATTTTCTTTTTATAAAGTTCAGTTATTGCATATTATTTTACAAAAACAAAAAAAAAAAAAAATATTCAAAAATTTACAACAATAAAAAAATAAAGTTTAACAAAATTAGTCTAAATACAAGTGTTCAAAACATTTGCAACTCTTAAAGAAAATATTTCGGAATACTTTATTACCAATATTCCGTTTTGCAATCATCCACATGTTCTCAATCGGGTTGAGATCGGGCGGCCACGACATGACACCAATATTATTTTCGTCCAACCATACTTTTACAACACCTGCCGTATGTTTAGGGTCGTTATCGTGCTGGAATGTCCCTGAGAGTGGCATTTCCCATTCTCCATATGGAAGCATAACTGAGCTTAGAAGGTCTCTATATATTGTGGCTGACATTGTATTAGTAATCCGAAGAATTAGACCAATCCCATTTCCCTAAAAACACCCCCACACCATAATGTTTCCACCTCCGTATTTCACTGTGGCGGTTGTGTATTAAACTTTTCGCCTCCTGGTCGTCGAATGTAGGCTCTTCCATCTGACCCCGGAGGTTGAATTTGGACTCATCGGACCATAGTATGTTTTTCCATTGCAGTTGAGTCCAATTTAAATGGTTGCGGGCAAATTCAAGCCGAGCTTTTCTATTTTTTCCGACACAACGGGTTTTTAGTGCATCTAAAACTTTTAAGACCATATTCTCGGGCTCTTTTTTTAATTGTGGAAAGACTGGCATCTATGGAAAGTTCGGTTTTAACTTCTCTAGGAACTGCTTTAGGATATTTCGTGAAAAAATTCTTAATTTGTCTGTCTTCTCTTACAGTAGTAATACGGGGTCTTCCTCCTTTGTGAGTTGTATGGATGTTACCACTATTAACAATGCGACAAATTGTTGATTTTGGAACGGAATATTTTAAGGAAATGTCTTTTTGAGAAAGTCCACTTTTAAAGTCATTTAAAAATTTCACCTTGAAATCGGAATTGTATTTGTTTCCTGCCATTTTTCACAAAAGTAATTCTTACGATGTTAATGCTTCCAATATCTTATTAAAACTCTGATAGTAAAAAAATTATGATGAGTGTTTTAATAAAATGCAAAGATCGAAATCACGAATTAATAAAACAAATGCGATCACCGTTATTTCCTAGCATTTGTTACTATTAATAGCATAGTTAAGAGTAAGAGTAATAAGAGTTGCAAATGTTTTGAACAGCTGCATTTTGAATACATCTTTTAAAATTAATTTTTTGTTGTTTTACTTTAACGGAATTTGTTTTTTTTTAAATTTTTAACAAAAACAATGTGTGATGACATGAAAAAAATAATTGTTTGTATCGAAATGTGATTTGGAGAAAATTGGTCAATGAAAAGTTAAAATGCGATCTCAGTTGCAAATGTTTTGACCACTACTGTATATGGATTATATATATTTTAACTGTCTGCATTCTGATTGCGAAACCATTTTATCGATATATTCTATGCTTTTTGAGATTGATGATACAAACATAATGCATGCTTTATTTCTTTACAATTTGTATGAATATTCTTTGTGGGCTTTATATGGGAGGTATTTAAAAAAGTTATTTTTGTCGAATTTTTTCTCAAATCGGTTTCAGATTTGTGGTGTAATTTTTGTACTAAAATAAGACTTATTTGCATTGAACAACGACATATTTAAGAAATTTATCAGGATTAAACCCTTTTTCCGGGAAAAATCTGATGAACCAAATCTTATCGTAATATCTTCCCTCTAATGTCTAGGGTATAAAAATTCATCATTGTTTGTAGAAACCAAAAATGTAATATGCACCACAATGCAAGATGCTTTGTTTTGATGCTTTGTTCAGAATATATGATGAAGTCAATGGTATAAATCTGAAATACAAAAATTATTACGTGTATTTTGAGAAAACTTTAAAAATACATATAAAAAGGCTCAACTGGTAACACTGATTTTATATTTCTAAATTATTTATCATACCTAAATAACTATACATACAGACATGTTACTTAACTATAATGGTGGTGAACCGTATTTTCTTATTTTCAACATAAATACTTAAAGTATTTTTGCGTATTTGAAAAATAGATAATCGATATTATAGGTATGAAAAATAATTTAACATGTAGCAAAAACCATGTCAAATTATACTTTTACGCAGCAATTATGTCATGATAACTAGTTATGTGTAATGTAAATAAATTTGTCATCGGAACAAATACCTGTAAATACATACGTACATATTTATTTATCGTTATAGATATTTATAGACATTGTAAAAAGTAAACAAACATGATTTTTATTAAGGTGTAGTTTTTAACGTAGATTTAACAATAAATATTTATACAAGAATATCTTTATTTTCAAAATCATTGCAGAACAAAACTAGAACATTTTGATAAATCACTGCAAAATTTAATGTCATCATTTTAAAGGTCATGTTGAATAATCACTACAAGTTTGTGGGACAAAATTATTCGTTATAAATATATGGTAGAATAAATTTACAAGTTTGTCAGAGTAGGCATAGGAGTTGTCGGAATGAGGAATACAGAGCTGGATTGTATTAACGAGTATATTAGAAATAGTAACTGGTTCCGGGATTAAGACCTGGGTGAACATGGACATGTCGAATGGCAGAAACTTCGACTTCATATTCTATTCTAATCAATTTTTCCACAAACTCTTTAAATTCTATAACTATCTTCTTCTCTTATTTGTATACCTTCCTCCCTTTTTAAAATAGAATGGATCCAAGCGAACGGTACCAATAGCGTTAATAAATCTTTCAAAACTATTTCTAACACATACATCCAAAAAATGTTAAATAAAGGGTCTTCCAATATGGAATAAAATTGTTTTATCAAAATGGGTGTTCTGTTCGAGCAACGTTTCTGGATGAATGGGAACGTCGACAAACAAAATTGTCGAATTTGGGTCGATGATTACCAACTCCTTTTGACCTGAAGTGGATGATATGGACACCAACGACGTGTGGTGTCAACAGCACGAGCGATTTCGGGGCATGGTCACCTCACGTGTAGACGATGTGAACTGACCACCGATATCGTGCGATTTATCCGTTAGATTTTTTCTTGTGGGATTTTCTTAAGTCGTAGGACTATGCGAATAAGTCACAAACCACACCGGCCCTCAAAGACAACATAACCCATGTCATCGGTCAAATTCAGCCTGACTTATACGCCAGAGTCATGGAAAATTGGACATTTCGGATGCGCGGCACTCACGATGTTATATTCCACACATAATGGCATCAATAGGCCTTTCAAACTAATAAAAAATGTCGATGATATCTCACACACACTTTGTTTTATATAAATTTTAAGATAGGAAGCACTTAATGAAAGAACCCTTATTTTTCAATGAATGTAAACAAAGTCAAAAAATTAAAACAGCAAAAAGGTTACTTTAAAATAATTAATTATGGATTTAAAATCTACGACTTTTCGGCTTCTGTAGTTAGACTGATTATATGTATTTTATTATGTCCAAATCTAAAAAATTACATAATCAACAAGATAATTTGTTAATACACTGAAATTATAGTTTTCCTAAAAGCTGATAATTTTTTTACAAACAAAAACTACTAAATTAGCATTCTTACTCTTAATTTATTTTTTCAGAAAACGTTAAAATGCACTTGGTGTTTCCTAATAATTATTCTTGTCTAATCCAGTGAAGTTAATTAAATATAGTAGATTATATCGAGCCCTTAGCGCCAAATTATCGTAAGCGACATTTTAAAATTTTTTTTGGCAGAAATTCAAATTTTACGGACCGACTGATGTTTTAGAGTTCTTAGAATATCAAAATTGTTAATAACTTTAAAGATATAGGGTGTAAGATTTTATCGTAAGTCAATGTTTACATATTACAGTAAAGGAGTTTTATCGTAAGCGACACACAGTGGTATAGAAAAAAAAACACGGAAATGTATCTATAAATCCTTAACGGTTAATCTGGTTTGACCTTAAGTTTAAAATTTGGACCAAATGGGCTCACCAAGGGCGGGCCAGAGGTCTCCAAAGTAGGACACCTCAGGTATGTTAACTTTTTAAAAAGATCCTATTTCTTCGTTTAGTCTGCGATTTGAAAAAATACACAAAATCGGCTTATCAAGTACTACAAAAAACGTAGCTATCAATTATCACTCATAGGATAGTAGATATTCGCATTTGAAAATTAATTTTTCAACATTTTTAACCATCCTACTCCAGTTTTTTGATAACAGCGGATCCAAATATTTCCAGATTGGACTAACAACAAATGTATGTGTCAAATAAAAAAAGAATTGTTTGAAAATACTGGCCGAGTTTAAAGTTATATGCATTTGAATTTAAAAAAGGCAATTTTTCGCTAGTTTTTTTGGGAAAAAAGTACTTTTTTTCTTTTGAAGTTGTCTAAGAAGATATACAAGGAATTTGTACTTTTTGAAAAGCTTTACATCAAATATTTTAAAATCATAAATATTTAGATGTATTTTTATATTAATAGAAATTTTAAAATTTTTTTGGTGAGAAAAATGAAAAATTACATTTTGATTTTTTTACACTTGGTTGTAGTTTGTTAAAAATGCAGCTTTTGGGGAAATTTTTTTTCTTATTTTTGTTGTAACAAAAATTTTTCCAACCAAAAAATGAAGAACAATTTGGGCACCTTATGAGTGTCCTTCACTCATTTCAAATTCGCGAATATCTCCAAAAGGCTATGATTTAGAGCTCAATTTAAGTATGGATACAGCGAAAATATTAGAGTAGAACAATTAAATATAAACCAAATTATGCGTTCGGCAAAGAATTCAATTATCATTGAGAATGGACAAGAACTTCTTTATCCAAAACAACTAAACATTTCCGTGCAAAAATTTAGAGACTTAAGAAGTTTGTGTTGAAAGGAAATAATCCCTCAAAGATATCACCAGGTGTATATCAGTATGAAATGTGATGATAAAGCTAAGGACACCCTGGCAGAAAGCGACGAAGATGCTGATAGATACTAAAATTTCATAAATATATAAATCTAAGCATACTACTTACTTCAAACACTAATTTAATTTGTTTTATATTTTCTGAATTCAATAGTAATTAATAAAAAATGTAAATAAACAAATGGAATACATAAATATGTATTGATTTAAACTTTTTTATCCCTTTAAATTGAAATGAACAAGAAAAATATAAATATCGTAAGCGACAAGTTTTGTCCATAAAAGTAGCTTAATATAAAAAAATATATCGTAAACGTCATAATTAATGCACAATGTAAACAAACTATAATTTTTTTGCTGCCGGTAAATAGCTTGAACATAATTATAATATATCGCATCAAAACATTTCTAATTCTATGTATAAATTTAAAAATAATCAAAAAACCTTCTCCTGTAAAATTTGTGATTTGTCGCTTACGATAATTTGGCGCTAAGGGCTCGATATGTATTTAAACGGTAATAGTATTTGCTGCTAGATTTTAAAATATTCAAATAGCAACACCAAACGATTTTTTTAATGAAGAGTTTAGGGAAAAGACCACATTATGTTAAATAGTAAAAACAAAAATAGAGATAATAAGAAATATTAAAATTTTTATATAGATAATACAAAATATTCAATGGTTTTAGTGAATCATCATTATTGAAATAGTGTCAAGCGAATTCTTTTGTTAATAACAAATTTGGAATACGTAAAGTATTATATTCTATATTCATACCTACATACATATGTATATTAGAGTGCCTCACAGACAAAAGTTGCAAGCATTGATTAGTTTTTATATATAGCGTAAATATTAATATACATACTTCTAAATTAATGGTGAACCCCTGAAAACTGTTCGGTGTTAATTAAACTCATTTAATTTGTTATAAAATCTTTATCAGTTTTTTTATTTTACCACGATTGGTATAGCGAAGCGCACCGGGTTAAGCTAGTATGTAAATAAAATTGAACCTTAACACTGAGTAAACTTAAAAAACAAGTGTTGTTATTTGTTTGTATATTTAATTACTTGTAATTTTGTACATTAAGATATAGTCCAGTCAAATAAGAGTTTTACTGCGGAAACGAAAATAATTAAATGCAAATCGTCATAACTTTTCATCTATATATTCTGAATACGGTGATAAACGTTACTAAATAAGTTTTTACATACTAAAATATTATTGAATGAAAAAATACAAAATCTATTAAATAATTTATATTTTTTACGCTTTTCTCTGGGGTCATTATTGTGCTGGAATCTCCTAACTAGGAGCACATTTTCCTCAACGTATATATAGATAACATCGTTTTAAATGGGTCTGTATACGATTCCAGTTATAGTATATTTTACGGTATGAACTGGACCCATACCTTACCCCGAACCATAATATTTCCGTTAATATTGACTGTCATATTTGTGTACAGGCTAACAGTTTAAAAACTAGTTTCTTGGAGTAGTATTACGAGGTCTTACGAAATGTTTGTATAATTTTTTAAACATTTGATTTATTAATTGAATATTTATCACGCGCAGAAATAAGAAATTCATAATTGTAATGAATTTTTAAATAAATATTATTAATCGCACAAGACTTTTTTTCCCAAACTTTTTTTATTCTGAATAAGAACAAGAAATAGAACAGAATAAGAAATATTATGAAAGTGTACATGACGGAAATTTTTGTTTTTTTACATATGTAAATTTGTTGATATTTTATGATAAATTGCATTATGTAAGGATATAGTTAAAGTATTTTTGTATAATATCCCTATATTGAAAAATCATTCAAGATGAATCAACTAAATCTGAAACTTAAAAAATATCATTAAGCATAATTTAACATGCATAATTAACATTAAAGCATTTCACCTGCTTCAGAAAATGCAGTCAATCATAAAAAAATATAAAATTTTCCAAGAAAAATTTCAAACATTTTTGAAAAACATAAAACTATAAATGAAAATAAATAACGATGGAACTTGTCTGATTCATATCTAAATCATACACTCATTCCTTGGATCCAATGGGTCTCCGAGTGGACGTGTATTTTATAGGACACACCGCTTCTAATCTAATATAATGCTGATACAACACAAACTTTACTCTGTCTAACATTTCCAAAACTTTGTTTGCCAGCTACTCTTATAGCAAACGGAAATTAAACTATCGCATGATATAAATGGAAGTGCCAAAAGAAGGAGTACTCTCTTTGATGCTGTCAACAATTACTTTGCTAAAGCTATTGTCTGCTTTTAACATACGATTGCACCATATATACATCTGTTTAAAGTAAAAATCTACGACATGTAAATGCTAAAATTAGCTAAGTGGCCCCACCATCACAAACTATTTGCGGAAATGTAAGTTAATTTTATCATGCTTTCAACAAAATTACCTTCTTTTTATACAAATGGGTGATACAATAACCAAATACATAGGTTTTTGACAACAGACATAGGCTTTTGGCTCTCAGTTAGCTATCTAGTTGTCATTTATGGAGGGTGCTTTCAACAATGTAAAACCGGAAGCGGTTACTAACGCTTTGAGCGGTTATTAACGCTTTAAGACAACCGGATATTGATTCTGTGGTCATCGCATTTGTCGGGGAAGTTCGGGGTAGTTACATCACTGCTCTGGAACCCTAATATTAACACAGAAAACATATTGCATGAATATTGCTTATACGGACTAAGATTCGAAAATACTCTCAGAAATACTGGAAACTGCACTAATATTGTTATTAGATTGGTGCTATTGTTATTAGACTAGTACTATTCACAAGGAAATACATCATCCTTCAATATAATCAATGGAGTATCACTAACATTATCCGATAATGCCAAATATCTTGGACTATCCACGAGCACTAAAGCGATAACTGCTATAAAAAGCAATTGATCTAAAAAACTGCCTAAAAACTGGCTATATGATTTTTTTACAAACCAATTATATTCTATGGGCAGTGTTTGGTGGTAGCATTGGAGAAGAAGAATCGGCCATTAGATATTTAGAGTGTACATAACATCGAAAATTATCTGTGAATGCCGAGTATCTCTAGAGGAGAGTAGGATACATTTATTTGTTACCTTTGTTTGGTTTTCTGGGCACGAGAACATGTACTTGCGAAAGCAGACATCACCACAAATTCGGACGAATTCAGATGTGACATTGGTATTCCTCTCATGAGGGGAAAACAACTAAAAGCCAACTTAGAAATCTCATAGCGGTCATTACTGGACACTGGCCTCAAGATGTACATGATCAGAGATTAAAAATCCCTTTCAACGTCTCATGTAGAAACTGTAATGACGAGGAAGAAGAGGAGTTCAGTAGTTCCCTGAATTTTTTATTAAACTTAAATTAAACGCTTAAATTTACAATTTTTTTAATAGAAAACCTAATAAATTTGAATTTATCACAAGAAATATACATTTATATTTAGTCATGTTTATTAAAACTAAAATTGCGGAATATAGTTTTCAAAAACAGTTGTATTGTCACTCACTGTATTTCTTTTACAACCGTTATTTAGAAAAGCCATCTCAGCATATTTAAAAAAAAATTGTTTTGTAAATAAAAAAAATTAAAAACAAAATCAAGGCCAAAAATGCAAACTTCTTTTTAAGCTGTAATATAGTTTTCTCAAGTTACATATAGTGATACATAATACTATTATATAAAAAATATTGCTATGAATTTGTTTAATTGCCATCCATCCCCTACAAATTTTAATTTATTATAAAAACTCTTTTCAGAAAAGTTTACAAACGTCAAAGGGTGAAAATTGTAAATAACTATGTTTTGGGAATGTATATAAAATCAAACTTCTTTCTTGCTTAGTCGTGTTACATACACTGGGAATAAAACTAAATAAACCACTATCAAAATTAATTCATAATTTATTTCACCTTAAATTCATTAACAATAAAAACTTAACCTATAGTTTACACTAACTAAATGACTTAATTATAAAATGCTTATGGTAGTTGTCCTGATACAATTCAAAAGTTCTTGGAATTCCCATTTTTTCTGGAGATTGTTTCAAATTATCTCTCAAAATGTTCAAATAAACATCCTTGTGCATAATGCCTTCGATTAATACCAGTTTCCCAACCCTTTTCGCTGATATGCAGCCCCAAAACATTACACTTCATCCTCCATGCTTAACTATTGGAGTAATATTTTTCCTAATTCGGCTTCCGAATCTTTCCATCACTACCAAATAAGTTAAATTTGCTTACATCGAGAAAATTACGTCTTTTTTTATAGGCTCCTTATTAAATTTTAACCGATTAGCCAACGGTCGTATTGCCCGAAAAAGCCATTAAATTCACGAAAGGTTTTTTTCGGACAATACGGCCGTTGAACCCTTATTTTTTAATGGCGTGACTTATTGTTGCTTCTGAAACTGTCGTTCCAAATTCCGCCTTAACTTCAGTAACAATTTTGGGGGCACTTAAGCGTGGGTTAGCCTTGATTTTTCTAACAAAACGAAGCTCTTCCATCTCGGTTAGCTTTTTTGGCTGCCCAGTTTGTTTTTTTAAAATCAATTCGATCCTGGTTTTTATATCTTCGGATAATGTAAACGACAGTATTTGGCTTCATATTCAATACTTCAGCAATATTTTTATATATTTTTTCCTATTTTGTAATGAAAATCACTAATTTTCTTTGCTTTAACGAAGTATTTTTTTCTTAACGACCCATCGCGGGTTTTATAAAAAAAAAAAAACTTGAGAATAACAATGTTTATTCAGCTAACACTATTTGTTTGATGTTAATTAATTAGTGTATCCAAATTTTACAAATATTTTATGTAAATATGCAGATTTACAGCAGTGAATTTTATGGTAAAACTAAAAAACCGAATATTAATGAAGCATGCATTTCTGTAGTATTTTAGTTTCTTATTATTTTAAAATAGATTCACTCAATAGAAAAGTGAGCTCTAAATATATACCTTTAAGTAGAAAAAGAAACATTAACAAGATGTCATTATATTCATTGAGAATTTTCGGATTTCAGAAACTCATATATAAAAACCGAATATTAATGAGAGTCACTGTACTTATTTTCTCTTAGAAAGCATAAATAAATTGGACTTACCTAATTCGGCATAACATAATGCTCCCACCATACTCAGTATGCCGCAGAGCACCCACACTATGAGCGACTGGCCAATTGAGCCGGAGTATATTAAAACACCTTTGGGACTGACAAAAATACCAGCACCAACAATGACACCAACTATAATGGCCACACCATCCAAGAGGCCAATGCGTTTCTTAAGTTTAACACCAGAACCCTGACTGGAACTATCACAATTTTGCACATCTTTGCTGTTGTCTGCCGTAGTACTGGGCATTTCAAACACTTGCCGTGGTACTAAATTATCACCGGCCTGAATACGAGCCATAATTTTAAAATCCAATTAGAAATAGTATGTATGGGGAAACGTGTGTATGGATGTGCAAGAATGTGTTTGGTGAGTGCGTGTGAGTTAATGTGTTTTAACAAACAAAAAAGGAAGTTGGTTGTATGATTTGGCGGGTTGAATTTCTTCTTCTTCGTTTACTTTTCTTACGATTTGTGGTTTGTCTGCTTAAAAAGTCGCAAGTATGTTGAGGGATTGCATCAGCTTTTCTCTTTTCATTCATACAATCAATCGGAGTGAGAGTGATAAATTATGAGTGAAACTATTTCCGACTCGTTTCAGACGTCTACGTTAAAACTTAATTGGACGTTTTCTAATTTAAAGGCCGCCTGCCTGTCTTTTCAGCGAGTTTTCCATGTAAAATCGAAATTAAATTGTAAAACGTGTATTATATGTAAACACTAGCAATAAGAGTTCACTGTATTTTATAAAAACCACATGTTTTTCTTTCTTTTGGTTTGAGTTGTTTCTTTTTGTTTTTAGTATTGTTGTGTCTGAAGTTTTGTTTTATCTAGTTGTTTTTTTTTTTTGCCCTGAATATAATTATTTATTCAAGTTTTTGCTGTTTGTTTTGGCAGGCCAAAGGTAACACGTGTAAAATTTAAATAAAGTAGAGTAAATATATATTTTCTAAACTTAAACAGTTAATATTAAAACAAATTGCAATTCAACCGAAATATTTGCAGAATAAAATCCAGAGAAAAGAAATGCGATAAAATAAAAACAAGTCAACTAAATTTTAACTCCATTGATTTAACAAAAAAAAAAACACAATTTTCTCCTTCCTTGTCACTAAACAAAACTGCACTCGAACTCAATTTAACAAGTTACTAACAACCGTTCATGTTGCTTGCTAATATCAAACTAATTCAACCTTAACAAACACAACTTCTTTCGAACAACAAAAAACTCAATAACCGACGAACATACCTACAGCTGCAAACGTACGCAACAACAGCATTTGTTTGTAAAGGCAAAATAATACGAGTGATTACATACAAGCTGACAGAGCTGACTGTCTGTCAGCCACAACAAAATTCTATACACCACATTTAAGAATTAATGCTTCTAAAAATAATGAGACAACAACACAAAGAGTACAAGTATTTAGTTTTTATTCTCAAAAATCAACAAAACGCCTTTTATAT
The DNA here is from genome assembly GCA_942486065.2 of Calliphora vomitoria. Lineage (NCBI taxonomy): Eukaryota > Metazoa > Arthropoda > Insecta > Diptera > Calliphoridae > Calliphora > Calliphora vomitoria. The sequence goes on from OW818031.2 coordinate 93,642,210, forward strand.
TCAACTCTAGTTACAATACCAGCGACAACTATGAGCCAAAGTCATCTGTCCACTACATGTGATATTGTTTTTAGCATATACAGTGGTTGGAAATACAGTGCAACCTTTTCCAAATATTCAATTAATTGGTCAAAATGCAATTCTTAAGAAATTGTTAGTGCAAATTTATATTTTGGAGGTTGTCTCACATTTTTGTCCATATCTCTGGTTCTACTTGATTGATTATGTGTTTTGAAGGAATGTACCACTCGGGTACAACCCTTGGTGTGTGTTTGAGGCCATTTTCGTGCTGGAATCTCCAAACATAACATCGTTTAACCCTTTCCCTGTCCTGTGCATCACATATGATTCACAAATTATATTATTTTTACGGCATTTTTTTTTTTTTTTTTTTGTGAGGACAGGCAAAGGATTAAAATGTATCTATGTATATCCGATTCCGGTCATAGTATATTTTATTAAACAGTCCCAAACCATAATATTGCCACCGCCAAACTTGTCTGTCTTACTTGTGATTGGGGTCCAATCTATTTCCCTTCGTTCGTCTTACAAACGTTCTTCCATCACTGTATTTGGATTTATCCCAAGAGAGAATAGTAATCCATTCCTGGCTCGATCAGTTTAAATGTTCTTTGGCAAATTGTATACGATTAGTACGGTTTTTTCAGATATAAGAGTTTTTCGCAAGGCGATATCAACCAAGACCTGCATAATTTGCCCTGCGGCAATTTTAGATTATTAATAACCTCCCGGGGTGTTATTTTTGGAAATGTCTAAACTCCCTTGCTATTTTACGAGGTCTTTTAAATGTTTTGTAATTTTTTTGTAATTTTTGAAACTGCTGATTTATTAATTGAATATCTATCGTTTATTATTTTGGTTTTTAAATTTTCCCAAATACTCTGGACTCTGGACAATTTTTCTAACTATTTAAAAAAACTTATTGTGCAATAAAAATTATCAAAATAAAATATATGTAGGTATGTATGTTGAAATATCAGTATTTTTAAATATTAAGGGTACTCATTTAAACGCTTAAGTTTCCCATTTGTGTAAATGTGCAAATTTGCGAGACGTGTTTCATGAACCCACCTTTTCAATTTTGTGCAAGTTTACACAGAAAATTTATATTTGTTAAAAATGTCAAATAAAAACAAGTTAGAGTGCTATATTCGGCTATGCCGAATTTTAAATACCCTCCACCTAAATTAGATGAAAATTATAGAAATTACATTGGTATAAACACTCTAATATCCATATTCAGTGTTTGTTATTAGGACTTAGCTCCGATTATCAAGATTGGTAGAATGTTAATGTAATACAGTAGTTTTCGCTTATAGTCTACAAATACAGTTGCACAATTTTTGTGGGCTATGAGCGAATTAGGACTATAACCGAGTTTCTTTTTAAGCCACTTTATGGATTATATATGAATACTGATATAATACAAATTTTGGACTAAATACAAATTATGTATTTTCTTCAATAAAAACACTATTTTTAAACAAAATAAAAGTTTATTTAAAATATAGTAGTATAGAAGCATTTTATATATTGTTAGAAAAACTAGTTTACGTAGAATATATTTTATTTCAAATGTATAAAAATGTTATCTAGTTCAGCAATTTATAATTGAAATAACTACATATTCCTACCATTTCCAACAGAGTCTATAATTTTATAATAGGAATAAAATGTACTATTTAACAATTTATATACTTAATAATTGGTTAACATTACCGATTGGCTCAACATTTTCCTTATTCACCACAAGTGAAGTAAAAAAGAGTAAACAAATATACTTAGTCAAACTTCACAAGTATATTTTTGTTCTGTTCTAATGAATTTTCCGGATGTGAGCCTTATATATATAATTATGAACCCATAGTCACCAAGTCTAGTTGAATCTTTTACATTTTTTACCGATATGATTGAATATATGCGTTAATGTATTTTTTGGATGTGCGACTTATTTGGAAGATATAATTAAATATTTTAAAGTGATTTCTATGTATTTGAGGCATATTTTGCTTGATATTTTTCTCCATAACATTATTTACAAGAGTTTTATGGGTATTATTGTGATTATCGGAAATGGAGCTAATATGGGTACTATGGTCAAATATGGACCGATATTCACAAAACCCAATAGTATAATGTTTGGATACAATATATTGATCTGTATACAATTTTAGTTCGATATCCATATATTTAAAATATTTATAGAGGTTAATGTGTTTTTCGGAAGTGGTCCTTATATGGGAGCTATGACCAATTATCGGCCGATCTTCATAAAATTCAAAACATCGATTTTCGTATATAATGGAAATATTTGATTGAAATTTTAACCAGATAGAAGCTTTTATAAGAGATTTATTAGTATTTAAGTAATTTTCGGAAATGGACCTTATATGGGAGCTATGGTCAAATATGAACCGATATTCACACAATCTAGTAGTATCATTTTTGGATTAATACTACCGATCTCTGTAAAATTTTAATTCGATAACGATATTTTTCAGATATTTATGAAAATTAACGTGGTTTTTAGAAGTGGTGCTTATATGGGAGCTATAACCAATTATGGGCCGATCTTCATGAAATTCCCTACAGCTATTTTCATGTGCATGGGGATTATGCAAGTCGAATTTCAACCTAATACCGATATATATGAGATATTTAAGTGTATTTAAATGATTTTCGGAAGTAAACTTTATATGGGGGCTAGGGTCAAATAGTGCCCGATCCAAAAAAAAAAAATTGGTCTCGCGATTTCTGTTTGCACGAAACATAGTTGTGCTGAATTTTGTATGGATACTGCAATTCTATGGGCATTTATATACCATAGCACCATATTTCGGGAAGAAATTTGTATGGGGGCTACGAGAAATTATGGACCGATTCTTTCCATTTTTAACAGAATTTTTTCTTTTATCATATCAATAATGAGTGCAAAATTTCATGGTATTCTCTGCAATGAATTTACCCAAAGTCACAAAAAATCATGTGAAAATTATCAAAATTTTTGGAGGTTGTCTTACATTTTGATCCATAACCCTGGTTCTACCAATTCGATTTTGCTGATTTTCAATACCAAACTGCTTAGAAAAATTATAAACATTTTGGTATACATTTCATTAATTTTGCTTATGTAGTTTGGACGTGAGAGTGTTTTACACAGACAGACAGACAGACAGACGGACAGACGGACAGACAGACGGACATTGCTCAATCGACTTAGAATTTCATAAGGATCAATAATATATATACTTTGTTGGGTCTCAGATGAATATTTCTCAATGTTACACACGGAATGACAAACGTATATATACCCTCTTTCACCACTTGTGGTGGTGGAGGGTATAATAAATTCAACAAAAGCTGTAAAAAAATGTTTTTCAAATTGTATAAATTTAAATTCTAAAAATGTTGAATGAAAATTAAATTTTTGGAACAAACGATGATATACATAGTTTGAAGATTTTGTTTATGTTCTAGCTGATGGTTAATGTTTCCATACACATTGCCATTCAATTCAATAATTCTGTTCCAAAGTTACACAATTTTCACATGCACAAACTATTTATATTTTATTTGATTTTTATTTTTCATATATAAAAGTAAACAAAAGCAGCTGATTCATCAAATGCACAATAAATTCAAGTTTGCGAGTCTAAATTGTAGCGCAAACTTATCGGAGTTGTGCAAACGAATTTCCATACATTTTTTGACAGTTCATTTGCGAGGGTGTAATAATGCACAGATTGCACAGTTTGCGAGGCTTTTAAGCGTTTACATGAGGACCCTTATTATATTTGTTTTATTATCTTGAACACGATTAAAAGTCTCCCTTGTTTCGCCAATGCTAAGAAATATGACCACATTTTATAAATATATTTTTGCTAAACGTTAATGCTTAAAAATACTAAAATTTATTATATTTTATTAGAAATATATACATACATATATATATATACTTGATAAAAGGTCATGTTTTTAAAAACTGAAGTTTCCATTATATTGTTATTATTAAACTAAAAATATATTTATATTGAAACACATTATCACATTATCAATCGAAATTGTTTAATGGAAAGCATTGTAGTTCGTCGCATTAATTACAATTTCATTATTTAAAGTGGCTCTCATTTACATGGCCCCTGTTAACTAACATACATATATATGTATTACCAAGGCGAATTTATACAAGGTGGTGGCAGTTCTACAAAAACAACAATTGGTCTTAACAAATGTCAAAAAACAAAAATGAAAAATTAAACAAATATGTATTAAAACTTAATATAGTGTTGATAATTGAATAGTGAGGGCTTTACTTATTTATGTAAAAAATAAATATTTTGTTAATAAGCTTAGAATATGTAGATATTTAAATATAAACAAAAGCTTTGACAACTGTTAGAACCAAAAAGCGAAAAAAAAAGTTATCAGCTGATTGACTGACTCCACCTTGTATAAATTCGCCTTGTGTATTACTTTAATATTGTTTAATTTCGTGTTCTCATTTAGTGTAAATACCTATAAATACAAAACATCATTGTTAACACCAGAGATGTAAGTGTCAGTACGAATTACTTTTTATACTCTCTTATTAACTATCATTTTGTTTTCGAGTCATTTTTATTCCAGAGACATAAAAGTGTTAATTACCGTCTATTTCATTTTCAGTATATTTTTTCACTTCTAAACTAGTAAAATACTTTTCTGATGGTTCAATAAAAATTCACAAATAAACAATGTAGATATCGATAGATTAAAATTCCAGGTAAGGCAAAATTATGAGAGGTATTAACCCAGTTCCGTTTGATTCTTATTTTCTATATATATTAATAATATTAGGGTTTTTTTTTTTTTTTGCATTTATCACCCGTGAATGGTGCTATCTTATTATTCACTCCACCACCAAAAATTGGGAATGAGGTTATATATAAGTTTGCCATTCCGTGTGTTATAAGCTTCTCGATTGAGCTATGTCCGTCTGTATGTCTTTGTAAAACACTCTCACGCCTAAAATACACAACCCAAAAAATGTATACCATAATATTTATAATTTGTCTAAGCTGTTTGGTATAGAAAATCAGCAAATTCGGGTTAGTAGAACCAGAGTTCTGGAACAAAATGTTAGGCAACCTAAAATATGTAAATATATTGCAAATAATACTATGCAGTTTTACACTCTTTATTTCAATGATAAAAGGACAAACTCTGTTGAAAATAGTAATAATCGGTCCATGATTTCTTCTAGTCCCCATACAAATATCTTCTCGAAATATGGTGTTATGGTCTACAAATGCTAATAGAATACCATACAAAATTCAGCGAAAATAAGTTGTGTCAAAAAATAAATTAGAAGATATAATTTTCACTTCCGAAAATCACTTGAATACGCAAAAGTAACGTTATCAAATTGAAATTTATCATAAATAATATCCATATGGGCAATTCCATATCATCGTACGTGACATTTGTACGCCTATAAAGTGGAATAGACTTTGCAAAAATAAGAATATCTGAAAAATAATTTGGTCTTTATGGTCAGAGTGTACTATTATTTAAAAAAAAAAATAAGTTCTTTCGAAACATTGTTGTCCAAAATATAGAGCGAAATAAAGGCATATCGTACGTGAGATAAAACGGAAGTAATTTTGAGGTACATGTAGAAATATGCGAAAATTTGCGAATCGTGAGAGGCGTAATGTTTTCTTTTAATTTCTTACACTAAACCAAATATTTTTCTTTGGATGATTTTATAATAAATATAATTTAATATCGTACGTGACATACCGCACGTGACAGAATTTTCTATTATAGTAAAACAATGAATATTCTGTAAATATTGTATACAAAAACTAAAAAATTAAATAGAAAATATATATTCGGTTCTAATAAACAATTTGATAATAGCAAAAAACAATCAGAGTCTAATTCATTTCATACTACATGCTAATTGGGAGCTTAGTTTTCGCCACAATTTTAGCATAAATCATAAAAGAATTAAATAAAGTCAGTTTAAACTATTATTTTTGCTCTTAAAATGTTGTAATAAACTTTAAATACTTTCACATAGTAACATTTTAATGTTTTCTCCTGTTCAAATCATCTTGAAAAAAAGTTTCAAGTGTTTTTGTTTTTTCAGTCGTTGTTGTCATTCTCGTGGAATTGCCCATATACATATATATATACAAAAATCCTTGTACCGAATTTTATGAAGATACCAGATAATTGGTTATAGCTGCAATATAAAATATTTACAAAAATCGCTGTACCATATTTCATGAATACCGTCCATAATTCGTCATAGCTACCATATAGAACCACTTCCAACACACAAATATCTAAAAAAAAAATATTGAACCAAAATTTTACACAGATCATTATCCAATAATTATACTACAAGATTTTTTAAATATCTGTCTATAATTGGCCACAGCTCCCATATATGGTTCACTTTCGAGAATCATTATAATACCCATAAAACTCTTGTTAATAACATTGTTTATTAGAAATTCAACAAAAATATACACTGAATATGGATATTTTAGTGTTTATACCAGTGTAGTTTCTATAATTCTCATTAAATTTAGGTGGAGGGTATTTAAAATTCGGCACAGCGGAATATTGTACTCTAGTTAGATTTTATTTATTATTGTTTGACAATAAATCAAGGAAAGACTCACAACGCATAGGTAGTGTGATATCACACCTTTAGATTTTTTCATTTCATTGAAGTCAAAAGACCCCGGAAAAAGTGATCGAAAATTTAACCTTTCGAATGGACGACTTACCAATCCTAAAGAAAACTCTAAAGAGCAATTTTTTAAATTTTTTGAATATGTTTAAAAATAACAACAACAGAATTATTAGTACACATTTGTTTATATGTGGCTTCGGAAAATTTCAAGGTAATTCTTATTAATTCAAAAATTGTCTAACCGATTTTTTATTTTTTTTATTTTAGAAAAATAATTCTGTACTGATTCTCAACAAAGTATAACTAAATGCGGAAAATGATATTTAATAACATTTTGCTTGCAAAGACTTCAAATTATCCTTTATAAACGCAATTTAAAATTGAGAGCCGATGCGGTACGGATAACCATTACACAGTGGGGCAGAATCAACATTTTTTGGAAATAGATCTGGAATTTCTTAACAGCTGGTCCGATCGGGATAAAATTTGACATGGGCGTAGCCAAGGAGTATTCGAGCTTAAGTTACTAAAATGGGCCCCACAAATGCTCCAGGGGCGTCGCTATAGGGGCTCGAATTAGGGTACCTTCGGCATGTACAATTTTTAAACACGTGCCATTTTTTTTTCCCATCCGATTAAAAGATTTGTATAGGCGCTTGGCCTACGCCCATGTCAAATTTTATTCCGATCGGACCAGTCGTTTAGAAATGCCAGATTTATTTCCAAAAAATTTTGATTCACAGTGGGGCGCATTATCAATTTTGACTCAAATTTTCGGAGTTGAGTAATGATATCGAGTGTCCATTAGTGTGTCCCAAAAAAATTTTTATTTTTATTTTCATGGATACTTAAGCACAATTTAAAAGCTTATAGGGTAAATATTTTTGACATTTTTTTCAGATTTTTCGGAAGAGGTTTATAGTTCGCTCAAGTCGAGTTTTTGCCAAAAATCGGGTTTGTTGGCCTTTTTTCAGTTTTCATCATAACATTGTCAAAACCCATGATGTTCTTTACTTTTGTGTTCAAAAACTATTAGTTTTTGCAATGAATTGGCTCATTAAGGTGCCCTACCTACCCAGCAAAAACTTTACTTAATTGTAATGTATACATTACAATTTTTCGCAATTTTTCCATACATTTTGTAAATAACGCTTTATAACTTTTAAAATTTTTATAAAACTTAAAAAAACTAACAATGCAGTTTGAAAGATCAATTAATTCTTAATAGTTTAGGGACAACAATTTTTGAATTTGCTTTTACCGTTCCTGAGTTATACCGGTTTTCAGATAAGTAGTTTATGATATTATTATAAGCATTTTTACAACTCATACCCAAAAAACAAATAAAAATCAAACGTTATGTTTAGCTTTGTTTAAAAAACATTTATTGGGATTTTTACGATGTAGTTCTATGCCCTACAGTGAGTTCTGAAAATCAGTTTCAGAAGTTGTGACATTGATGTAAGTGTTAGCCAAAGCCAAAAGTTTAATTTTTGGGACACAAAATTCATTAAAAAACAAGTTAGAGTGCTATATTCGGCTATGCCGAATTTTAAATACCCTCCACCTAAATTAGATGAAAATTATAGAAATTACATTGGTATAAACACTCTAATATCCATATTCAGTGTTTGTTATTAGGACTTAGCTCCGATTATCAAGATTGGTAGAATGTTAATGTAATACAGTAGTTTTCGCTTATAGTCTACAAATACAGTTGCACAATTTTTGTGGGCTATGAGCGAATTAGGACTATAACCGAGTTTCTTTTTAAGCCACTTTATGGATTATATATGAATACTGATATAATACAAATTTTGGACTAAATACAAATTATGTATTTTCTTCAATAAAAACACTATTTTTAAACAAAATAAAAGTTTATTTAAAATATAGTAGTATAGAAGCATTTTATATATTGTTAGAAAAACTAGTTTACGTAGAATATATTTTATTTCAAATGTATAAAAATGTTATCTAGTTCAGCAATTTATAATTGAAATAACTACATATTCCTACCATTTCCAACAGAGTCTATAATTTTATAATAGGAATAAAATGTACTATTTAACAATTTATATACTTAATAATTGGTTAACATTACCGATTGGCTCAACATTTTCCTTATTCACCACAAGTGAAGTAAAAAAGAGTAAACAAATATACTTAGTCAAACTTCACAAGTATATTTTTGTTCTGTTCTAATGAATTTTCCGGATGTGAGCCTTATATATATAATTATGAACCCATAGTCACCAAGTCTAGTTGAATCTTTTACATTTTTTACCGATATGATTGAATATATGCGTTAATGTATTTTTTGGATGTGCGACTTATTTGGAAGATATAATTAAATATTTTAAAGTGATTTCTATGTATTTGAGGCATATTTTGCTTGATATTTTTCTCCATAACATTATTTACAAGAGTTTTATGGGTATTATTGTGATTATCGGAAATGGAGCTAATATGGGTACTATGGTCAAATATGGACCGATATTCACAAAACCCAATAGTATAATGTTTGGATACAATATATTGATCTGTATACAATTTTAGTTCGATATCCATATATTTAAAATATTTATAGAGGTTAATGTGTTTTTCGGAAGTGGTCCTTATATGGGAGCTATGACCAATTATCGGCCGATCTTCATAAAATTCAAAACATCGATTTTCGTATATAATGGAAATATTTGATTGAAATTTTAACCAGATAGAAGCTTTTATAAGAGATTTATTAGTATTTAAGTAATTTTCGGAAATGGACCTTATATGGGAGCTATGGTCAAATATGAACCGATATTCACACAATCTAGTAGTATCATTTTTGGATTAATACTACCGATCTCTGTAAAATTTTAATTCGATAACGATATTTTTCAGATATTTATGAAAATTAACGTGGTTTTTAGAAGTGGTGCTTATATGGGAGCTATAACCAATTATGGGCCGATCTTCATGAAATTCCCTACAGCTATTTTCATGTGCATGGGGATTATGCAAGTCGAATTTCAACCTAATACCGATATATATGAGATATTTAAGTGTATTTAAATGATTTTCGGAAGTAAACTTTATATGGGGGCTAGGGTCAAATAGTGCCCGATCCAAAAAAAAAAAATTGGTCTCGCGATTTCTGTTTGCACGAAACATAGTTGTGCTGAATTTTGTATGGATACTGCAATTCTATGGGCATTTATATACCATAGCACCATATTTCGGGAAGAAATTTGTATGAGGGCTACGAGAAATTATGGACCGATTCTTTCCATTTTTAACAGAATTTTTTCTTTTATCATATCAATAATGAGTGCAAAATTTCATGGTATTCTCTGCAATGAATTTACCCAAAGTCACAAAAAATCATGTGAAAATTATCAAAATTTTTGGAGGTTGTCTTACATTTTGATCCATAACCCTGGTTCTACCAATTCGATTTTGCTGATTTTCAATACCAAACTGCTTAGAAAAATTATAAACATTTTGGTATACATTTCATTAATTTTGCTTATGTAGTTTGGACGTGAGAGTGTTTTACACAGACAGACAGACAGACAGACGGACAGACGGACAGACGGACAGACAGACGGACATTGCTCAATCGACTTAGAATTTCATAAGGATCAATAATATATATACTTTGTTGGGTCTCAGATGAATATTTCTCAATGTTACACACGGAATGACAAACGTATATATACCCTCTTTCACCACTTGTGGTGGTGGAGGGTATAAAAAACATCTTAATGTACATAAAAATAATTCTACCATTTAAGTATATAGTGTATGTATGAATATTGATTTTTGTCTTATAGAATTTCAATACTTTGTGGAAAATTTAATGTTTCCAAACTAACTTAACTAGAAATATAATACCAAACAATTTAAACTACGAATCAGTTTCACAATGTTAGAGAAATAATTACAGCATAACATAATATGTGTGTAGATATTAAATGAATTTTAGACAAGTTGAAAAGTTGTTACAATCGGACAGACCGACCATTGAATGAATTGGGTGCTGGAACAAAACATTAAGCAAACTTTCCAGACTTGGAGATTTGTCCACAATGTTTGGAATTTTTCAAAGCTTTTGGGAGAAACATTTTCGTTCGGGCATAAGGACAATATAATACAAATAACTGCTACTTATTGGGATAAGAAATAAATATGTTGAATCAGAATAATACTTAGCCCCATTTTCTCAATCTCTGGTTATCGTATTTCGTAACGATATACATACTTACAATTAACATAATTTTTGTATGAAAACTGTCAGTATATCGTCACGATAAAAAATAACCTGAAATTGAGAAAATGGGCTTAATATTACGGCCTTATTTATATGTCTATATTAAAGACGATACAATTTTTAGATGCAGATCAAAAATCAAATAACTATATGAGACATGAATATTGAACTGATTCTCCTCAAATCTGCTTCTTAAGCTAAACTTTTTGTTATCAAAGATACCATATCTAATTGGGCGATCATACAAGTGCACGTTTATCACATTCCTACAACAATAATTAATCCGTCAATGGTGGCCTATATGGGCAATTCCATGTCATCGTATAACATTATAAACTATTGCAATATTTGTCTCCAAATTTTTGTTTAATAAAATATTTTATTTTTTAAATTTGAACTTGAAAATAACTTTTTTCGAGTATTCGATTAATCGACAATTATTGATCGAATAATTGTTTATTCTATATTGAAAAATGTTATTCATTCGAATAAAAAATTTATATTTTACTCGATTATTCGAATGACAACCCAAGTCAGCGCCCAGGTATACTACGGACTTTGGTATCAATATATCAGATATATTATATTGAAAATCATCAAAGTCCTGTCCATAGACAATATGTATATCAAAGGTATTTCCATCACGATTGACTTTTTTCGCTAAAAAATTTGTACATATTCATCAACAAGTTGTTGTTTTCACCTTTTGAAAACGTGGTTTATTTCCCTTAAATAAACCGAATACTTTTGATTGCAAATAAAAGCTGTTTTAGTAGTTTACAATTTGTAACAACTCTTTATTTATTTAAATTGTACAACAACAACAGTTCACATAGTCAGTCAGTGTTTATTTACACATAGAAATGCACACACACTTTACTGTACAAGATAGTACAAGCTGTTAACTCTAACAGCACCTATGATAAACTCACTTACTACTGCAACCTCTGCCACTATTTATAAACGCGCCATCTATCGTGAATCTTCTACATTGCTCTAGAGCAAGGGTGCCCAAGTCCTATACTCTTGGTGCTCATTTGTATTTGTAAATGCTCTTAGCTATAGTTTTCTATACTCAATACAGCACTCAGCTCTAGCAATATGAAATACACAAACAACTTTGTCTTGTTAGTTTTTTTTTCGTTGTTCACTGTATACACGCAAGTGCAAAGCAACAACACTTTCGTATGCTTTGCTGGTAAACATTGTCGACAGCGAACATCAATGTAGATTTTGTTTTTGTTTATCGTATGGTATCGTTTAAAAAAGTGTGTATTTTTATACCCTCCACCACCACAAGTGGTGAAAGAGGGTATATATACGTTTGTCATTCCGTGTGTAACATTGAGAAATATTCATCTGAGACCCAACAAAGTATATATATTATTGATCCTTATGAAATTCTAAGTCGATTGAGCAATGTCCGTCTGTCTGTCCGTCTGTCCGTCTGTCCGTCTGTCTGTCTGTCTGTCTGTGTAAAACACTCTCACGTCCAAACTACATAAGCAAAATTAATGAAATGTATACCAAAATGTTTATAATTTTTCTAAGCAGTTTGGTATTGAAAATCAGCAAAATCGAATTGGTAGAACCAGGGTTATGGATCAAAATGTAAGACAACCTCCAAAAATTTTGATAATTTTCACATGATTTTTTGTGACTTTGGGTAAATTCATTGCAGAGAATACCATGAAATTTTGCACTCATTATTGATATGATAAAAGAAAAAATTCTGTTAAAAATGGAAAGAATCGGTCCATAATTTCTCGTAGCCCCCATACAAATTTCTTCCCGAAATATGGTGCTATGGTATATAAATGCCCATAGAATTGCAGTATCCATACAAAATTCAGCACAACTATGTTTCGTGCAAACAGAAATCGCGAGACCAATTTTTTTTTTTTGGATCGGGCACTATTTGACCCTAGCCCCCATATAAAGTTTACTTCCGAAAATCATTTAAATACACTTAAATATCTCATATATATCGGTATTAGGTTGAAATTCGACTTGCATAATCCCCATGCACATGAAAATAGCTGTAGGGAATTTCATGAAGATCGGCCCATAATTGGTTATAGCTCCCATATAAGCACCACTTCTAAAAACCACGTTAATTTTCATAAATATCTGAAAAATATCGTTATCGAATTAAAATTTTACAGAGATCGGTAGTATTAATCCAAAAATGATACTACTAGATTGTGTGAATATCGGTTCATATTTGACCATAGCTCCCATATAAGGTCCATTTCCGAAAATTACTTAAATACTAATAAATCTCTTATAAAAGCTTCTATCTGGTTAAAATTTCAATCAAATATTTCCATTATATACGAAAATCGATGTTTTGAATTTTATGAAGATCGGCCGATAATTGGTCATAGCTCCCATATAAGGACCACTTCCGAAAAACACATTAACCTCTATAAATATTTTAAATATATGGATATCGAACTAAAATTGTATACAGATCAATATATTGTATCCAAACATTATACTATTGGGTTTTGTGAATATCGGTCCATATTTGACCATAGTACCCATATTAGCTCCATTTCCGATAATCACAATAATACCCATAAAACTCTTGTAAATAATGTTATGGAGAAAAATATCAAGCAAAATATGCCTCAAATACATAGAAATCACTTTAAAATATTTAATTATATCTTCCAAATAAGTCGCACATCCAAAAAATACATTAACGCATATATTCAATCATATCGGTAAAAAATGTAAAAGTTTCAACTAGACTTGGTGACTATGGGTTCATAATTATATATATAAGGCTCACATCCGGAAAATTCATTAGAACAGAACAAAAATATACTTGTGAAGTTTGACTAAGTATATTTGTTTACTCTTTTTTACTTCACTTGTGGTGAATAAGGAAAATGTTGAGCCAATCGGTAATGTTAACCAATTATTAAGTATATAAATTGTTAAATAGTACATTTTATTCCTATTATAAAATTATAGACTCTGTTGGAAATGGTAGGAATATGTAGTTATTTCAATTATAAATTGCTGAACTAGATAACATTTTTATACATTTGAAATAAAATATATTCTACGTAAACTAGTTTTTCTAACAATATATAAAATGCTTCTATACTACTATATTTTAAATAAACTTTTATTTTGTTTAAAAATAGTGTTTTTATTGAAGAAAATACATAATTTGTATTTAGTCCAAAATTTGTATTATATCAGTATTCATATATAATCCATAAAGTGGCTTAAAAAGAAACTCGGTTATAGTCCTAATTCGCTCATAGCCCACAAAAATTGTGCAACTGTATTTGTAGACTATAAGCGAAAACTACTGTATTACATTAACATTCTACCAATCTTGATAATCGGAGCTAAGTCCTAATAACAAACACTGAATATGGATATTAGAGTGTTTATACCAATGTAATTTCTATAATTTTCATCTAATTTAGGTGGAGGGTATTTAAAATTCGGCATAGCCGAATATAGCACTCTAACTTGTTTTCATTGTTCTTTGTATGTGTGGTTTTACAACAAAAAATATTGAATAAAAATTAGTTTTTCTTTAAATGTATTGCTCTTCCATAAGGAACTTTTAGGCACCCCTGCTCTAGAGCTTTCGATGTCAATGTTAGCAGCTTAAACATTTAGTGTTGCCATACTTATAAACAATGCTAATAACCGCATGCTATCAACGTTTTTGATAAGTAGAAGCTTCTACTGATGGACGTGTTTATAAACATGATAAATGCTGCAGGTAGTCTTTACAGACTGTTAAATTCAAATCGCTATTGCAAATTCGTAACAATACATTAACCTTGTAGACAATATTAATTAATGTATCATTTCATTAATATAACGTATAAGCAAACAAATAAAATAAATCAAATTACACATGTCAGTTAAATTCACTTTAAATAAAACTTAGTGTTCATGTCATTCACCTATTCGACGTCCTATGCTCAGAAATGGGTATTATTGTGCCATGTACACAATTTAATACATAATAAGTATTTAAAGTCATGTAGATCATGTTTGTATTAAGTATTATGAATACTAATTGAAATTAAGTAATAAGTGTAATGCTTTTGTATTGCAATTAAATTCATTGTGCAGTTTAAGAGAAACCGTTCAATTTTGTTAGTTTTGTATGTATTTATCATAAATAAAACATATATACATAAATAAAACTATGCTACATTAAAAAATGCTGGGGTTCTCATATGGCAATTCTGTTTAGCCGGAGTCCATATAGTCCAGAAATACTTAAAGTTTTTCTTGATTTTGTACTTATTTATTAGCAAATGTAATGAAATAATATTAAAATATTTCTTTATTATTTTTCTGAAAAAGCATAAAAATCATGATAACATGTTTTTCGGTTTTATCTTTGTTTTTTTTACAAGCTTCTATTTAATTTGCAATTTTTATTTATTTGTGTGTTTTTGTAGGTCAAAAATTGTAAGCGAATTTTGAACCAGCTCACAGAAAAAAAAATATAGTTGTGCATGTTTACTGTAACCATTTCAACATTATTAACAATAGTATAATCACAGTAACTATTTATATGATTGTAGTAACAATAATATGGTTAATTTACGATTCACATGATTATATCAACCATATATATGGTTACAGTAAGCAAGGTATATTGGATTTGTGCAGATGTTTGTAACGCGCAAAAAACACGTTTAATCGACTCAGAATCACTTTCTGAGTCGATTAAACGTCCGTCCGTCCGTCTGGCTGGCTGGCTGTCCATGTAAACCTTGTGCGCAGAGTACAGGTCGCAATTTTTTGTGTCGGGCTTGACCGACCATACTTTCTTACTTGTTATTATTATAGCTCTTTACTACTATTATCATTAGTTATTAAATTTTATTGGAAAATAAAATATTTCTATTAATAAACTTTTCTAAAAAAAATTCAACATTTTATTTAATTACTAGCTTGACCCGGTTCAGCCGTTTAGTAATTATTGTTTAAGAACTAAAGGTACCAACTTCGACAAAAAGATGGCCTCAGAAAGGCTTTAATACTATACAATACTATAAATATTTAATTTTTTGTTATAAATTTCATATGCTAATTAAAAATTCATTCCGCCACAACCTAATATACCAAAACAAGTAAGAGAGCTATATTCGGCTGTGCCGAATCTTATATACCCTTCACCAAATTATACTTTGAAATAAAATTTAAAAAAATTTTTTTTTTCCAAATTGTTTTTTAAAAGTTTTTTAATTTAAATTTTTTTTTTAATTTATTAGTGAAACAATGTATGAAAAAAAATATTTTTTGTGAAAAAAAAATTCGGGTTATAAAATATGTTTCCCGATTTTGACCCATTGTAGGTCCAACTTACTGTAGCCTTATATACATCGTTGCAATGGACTTTGAAATATCTAACATTAGATATCCATATTGTCTATATTTATGACTTAGTAATCGAGATATAGATCAAAAATAGAGGTTATCTCGGATTTTTGCTCATATCTCCGTTATTTATGGACGGATTTTGCTGATTTTAAATAGGAAACTTCTCGAAAGCATGTCTGACAGAATTATTGAAGATTTGGATCCCGAAGACATCTGGGGTGTTCAGAAAATTGATTTCAACAGACAGATAGACAGACAGACGGACATGGCTAAATCGACTACGCTATCTATAAGGATCCAGTATATATATACTTATAGAATGACGAACTTATATATACCCTGCTCACGAAGGTGAAGGGTATAATAAGGGTAGAAAAGTCACCTATCAAACAAAAAAAAACACATTAAAAAATTCCGCCTGTGTCAAAAGTTATAAACTTTTATCCGCTATTTTTAAATTTGCCACACTATGCGTCGTAAGTGTCAAATTTACTTGTACCACTATGCATTTGTGTACAGTTTTGAAAATATGTATTTAAATATCGGGGTTGAAAAAGAAAAAAAAGTACATCAGTCTCGTGAAATCGAAAGTTATCGGTCTGGAATAAAATTCTTTATCGATTAGATTTCATAAGCCAAATGTACCTTTTTTGTTGTTATTAAAACCGATTCCGACAGTGATTGGATTCTATGACATCCCCGTATATAAGGCAATTTCATTATCAATAGCATTTGTCCTAGGGAGGATAAATTCACACATTTAGGCACTTGGTGATAGGTAATGGAAATCACTTATTCTATTTTGGAAATTTTAATACTGGGTATACAATTTTGGTTAAATTCATTGATAAATTGCCTACTTTTTTCACAATTGGACAAGTGAAGTTTAAAACCATTTACAAAAATTTCACGCAGATAACGTATTGCTCATTTATCATATTAATATCTTGTATACCACATGAAAATAGAATATTTTTCTTCTTTTAGACAAACACAAAATTTAAACGCCTTTTCAGCTTGAAAAATTCTTAATGCCCTAAATATCTCACAAACTCCGGTCCCAGATCAATATATCTGATATACTTTCGAGAATGGCGCTATTGTACATAAATCAGTAAATTCCGTCCATAAATGGCTAAGATATGACGATTTTTTTTAAGTATTATATACAAAATTCAATAAAAATTTGTTTTTATATTTCATTTAATTTTCTGACATTGTTTACCTATTACCACTTGATACTAAAAATTATAAAATTACATGCTAATCTCAAGTCGCAAATTTTAAAAATTTTATTTAAAATTTAGTTTTTGGTTTATTTATTTAAAAGAGCATGTTTTTAGCCTATTTTCCAATATTTAAATTCAAATTGTTTATTTGGTATGCTAAATTACGATTTATCAATTTCAAATTTCTAGAATATTGTTAACCATTCTATATCTGAGCTCAAATCTGTCCAAGACCGCACAGTTAGACCTGTAAAAACTTATAAAAACTTAAGATCAATTTTACTCTCTTGAACCGTGACTATTACTAAAATAATATACTTCTTTAGTTTAACATCTTTAACCCATAAGTAATAACCAAAAGTGCAAAATCATATAAGAAATCGAAAGTGTTATTTTGTAACAATTACTTACATATTTTACTTCTTTGGGAAGTATAAACAAATCCTAAAAACAAAACGAACTGCTACATTTTTATTAACATGCTGTGATAATTTAATTCAAAATGTCACATGTTCGTATGGAAATAATATGCGCTTAGATTTAAGCGCACTTTTATTTTGTGATTAAATCCACTATATGTGTTGATGATGAGAATGATTCTTACTACGCTAATAATCATTTCCACATACATCCAAACAAATGTATGTATGTACTCGTATTTATACTTTCACATACTGTGGATACTTACTATTTGAGTGAAAGTACTTCATTTAATACAGAAATGTAAGCTAATGTGTTCATCGTTATACCCTTTACGATAAGTTTGCAATTCTACATTATTCTTTCGAATTTATAAACTAGTGACGGTAGTCGATCCTACCGTCACTGCTCAAATACCTATAGCGTTATTGGATAATAATACAAAAGTTTGTAAAATTATACAAAGTCCTATTTTGAGAATTTAACAATGTTGATAGCACGCGGTTATTAACATTGTTTGTAAGTATGGCAACAATAAATGTTTAAGCAGTTAACACTAACATTGAAGCTGTTAAAAGCTCCAGAATTCAAATATTCTAGTTTTGTTCGCTAAGACCAATCATGAGGCTACTCGAAGGAAAATTTCACTGTGAATAAATAGTAGCAGCGTTTGCAGTAGTTGGTCAGTTTATGATATATTACGTTTATACGTAGCCTATTCGCAAATAAAAATTATTTGCCATTAATTAACTCACTGTTTATAAGTGTCCCTTTGGTTACGGAATATTCTTGTTTTATGTGATGCCGGATGGTAAACTTAAATAATTTGGTAGCAATGTTATTGGAAAAGATATGATAAATTTTTTATATTTTTAAATGCAAAAATGAAAGAATCTAAAATTCTTGTTTGTCTTGCAATCCAACTAATGCAAAAACACAATGAAATATTTAAAAAACGTCTTAATAAACTAAAAACGTTAAAACATATGGCAATATTTAAAATCTTATTTGCAAATAGTGTCGTTAATCAGGAATTGTTTTCGTGAGTTAGCTATTCGCAAATAAAAAGTTAATTCAGTGTTTATGCGGCAAATTTTTCTAATTGCAATATTTTTATTTGCGAATAAGCCGTGCGTATAAACGTAGTAATAGACGCTGTTAGAAGTAACATCAACTGTATTACCAGTGTATACTTGTACACTATAAAGTAGAGTTTCCAATTCGGTTTTAACCGAAACCGTGGTTATTCAAGGCCTAAAACCGAAACCGACAATTATTCTTCGGTTTTCACTTTTAATCTATTTTCACTAGAAAAATTCAAAATTTAGAAATGAGAAACAAACTTTTTCATCCAATTATCTAAACACAGATCGGTAAAAATATCTTAAGATTTGTTTAAATTGTATTACAATAATTGCTTCAGATGATGTAGCAGCCTACCTTTCGCAAGCTAAACAAAATTTTTGTAACAAAGTCTTAGTTATTTTCAAATATCCTATAAAAGTATGGAGTACTAGCTAACCAGTGCGCTTCGCCACCTCAATTGGAATAAAGAAATCGTACTATTAAGTCTCCCTTTGTAAATTAATACTAATTCAGGAAAACATGTCTCTAGTTTCATGTTTATTGATTCATCGTAATGTGGATTGTAGCTCATTCTAGACGTATTATTAGAATAAAAACAGTACCATAAAGACCCACATTTTGTATTCCTACTCAGCATCATGAATGTTTAATTTCATATTTCTGTGTCCATTATTATAGAAAATACAATAGAAATGTAAGACTATAATCACCTTTCGTGTATTCTAACTCATTCAGAATCATTTGTGCCTAATTTTAAGGTTTATTATTATAAAATAATCAAAAAGTACCTTTACAATAAAGAAATAGTAACATTAATAAAACGGATGAATTCGCGTTTCTAGGTCCATCGTTATAAAATATTCAAAAAGTACTACTAGTTCAAAAAAGTACCTGCACTTCCTCTATCCTTGATTCTTTCTTTACACAGAAGCCACACTTAAACCACTGCCAAGTTTGAAATTTCAAAGTAATTTCCTGATTCTAGGTTCAATATTATAGAAAATTAATTTTGAAGAACGAAAAAGTACTCCTTAGTTTGGTTTAGTTCTCCATTTTTGTTATCATAATACAATTGAGCACCCTATTCCTGATTATTCCTTTACTGAGAAGCATATTAGCCAACTTTAACTAATTTAATATATTAAAAAGGTACCATTAAAAGAAAAAATACCAATTTTCCTTTATCCTAGTAAACCCTCATCAAATTTGAACTTTAAATTTGTTTAGCAGTTGCTATATTATCAACTGATTTAATAGTTAATAAATTATCGCAAAACCGAACCGAAACCGATCGGCTTTAAATTTTTTAAAACCGAAACCGCGATTTTGAAATTCTTCAGTTTTTTGGAAACTCTATTGTAAAGTGTGTACATTAAAAGAAAGTGACTATTTAAATTGTTGTGTACATTTGAATAAATAAACAGTTGTTTTATTACAAATTTTTAACTACTAAACTGCTTTTATTTGCAATCAAAAGTATCCGGTTTATTTAAAGGAAACAAACTTTTCAGGAATTTCTTTTAAAGTTTTATTATTATTATTTCCACACAGATAAACAGATTCGATTTGTTGCCAAACGAATGATTCGATTATATTCATAGGTTGACACAGAATAATTACGATTTAAACAATTTTCTCTGTGTGACAAAAACATAAACATTTTTTAGTTATCAGGCTTTATTCTTCAAATATTTCAATAGTGTGAACGTACGGCCTCTTAAATCTTTTTATAAAAATATGTTCATTTTTGAATTTTGACCAAATATTTTAAAAATTTTAAGGGTTTTTGGCTTAAACTATTATTAAAAAATTTCCTGGAATTCCCGGGATTGAATATTTTCCGGGAATGGAAAAATTTATGGATATTAGGAACCCTAGTAAGACGTCAATCTTTTAAATACTGTCACTATTTAATTCAAACAATACTTTATTATAATACTAATACTTGTACTAACATCATATACCAGAATAATGTTTTGTATTTTATCCGATGTGAGTTTGTAAATTGAGTTCATTATTAATAAAATTATACATCCATAGTATATAAAGAGTATGTACTCGTATAATATATACTAATTTGCAGTATAGTATAGGACAATAAAATGAATAATAAAAAATAAATAATACTAGACTAGAAGAGGGGCACAACAAATGAACAAACATAAAGAAATGATGGATCACTTCCATAGGTAATTTTTGTTAATAAATTTTTATTTTATACTCAAACACTTTTTTGTTTTTAATATCTTTCTTTTACATTAAAACTTCTGTAGTATTTTCTTACTACTATCATCGAATTTATACGATTTAGGTTTTTATTTTCCAATCATATATCTTGGAAATTACCGAAATTTATAATCACCAAGAAAAATGTATATTTTTAACAATTATTTATGGTTGAATGGATTAAATATTACATTATTGTGTGTTATTTTTACACTACTTTTAAGCACATAATTCAATTAGTTAATTTAATTTCATTATTTAAATTTTTTACTCAATTTACGTTTATTAAGTGAGATATTTTCGCATAAATGTTTGTATATATTTAGTTTTTATGTAAATTGTTCATTTTGTGTGGCATTTTAAACTGAATATTTTAGGTTTCCGTCGTACATTAGAAATTATTAATTCACAATAATGTGGTTGAAATTATCGTTATTTTTTAAATATATTTATTTGGTAATTTAGTTTTTATTTATATTGAATCTGAAATGAATTAAAAATTTGTCCCATCTTCACTGATTATTAAAATTTTAAATTATTTCTTATCAAAAACTTAATAAATTAAAAACTATTTTTTAATAAATATTATGAATATTCCGAGAAACATAACCGTTACAATTGATATCAGAAAGAGAACTAAAACACTGTATTAAACATATTAAATGGTATAAATGTAATTTACAAACAAGTACGTAGTGGTATCACTATGTACAAGTTCATATCGCATGAACTTGCATTATGAATAAACACCCCCACAATTCATCACAGAATATTCTGATATTCTTTCTCACACGTTTTCTTTTATCACTCTCTTATACTTAAAATATAACTAACAGAGAGAACACATATGTATTCATATTCCATTCGAGAAGAGAAAACCCCTTCGATGCCAAATAATTTTATTCTTGCACTGTCTCCACTTTGGGTCTTGTTTAATGGCAAACTACATGTTTTTCATTCATGATATCGGTTTTTGTCATCGCACGTTTAGTTGAACCGGCTTGTAATAGTAAGGAATGGCGCCAATAATTTTTATCACAATTAATTTACAAAAAAAAAATTACATAAGTATGTATATCATCAACAAATGCCTACGAATCTTCAGATTTATTTCATATCTTAGGAAAATCGGACAACGTTTAAGGTTGCATATTTTATTTGAATTTTCATGTTGAAAAATGTATAAGTTGAACAAATTATAACTAACAAGTAATAGTGCTATCTTATATACCCTTCACAAAATTATAATTTAAAATACAACATTTAAATCTTTTTAGGTAAGTAAAATTAAAAAAAAAAAAAATTGTTTTTCAAAATTTAAAAAATATTTCTTTCAAAATTTTTCCAAACAGTTTTTTTAAATTTTTTTCCAAATTTTTTTTTTTTAATTTATTAGTGAAAAAAAATTGATGCCAAACAAATTTTTTGGGAAAAAAAATCAATCGGATTAAAAAATATTTTTCCCGATTTTGACCCATTGTATGTCCAACTTACTATAGCCTAATATACATCGTTGCAATGGACTTTAAAATATATGTATATCATTAGATATCCATATTGTCTATATTAATGACTAATGTGCTGTTTTTATAATACAAGCGAGTACTTTGGTGACACGTCTCGTCATCTAAAAGCAAAACTGCTTTTTGCGGCAGCCTTTTGAAGCCAAAAATTCTCGGACCAAAAAAATGTTTACTTATGAACAACTTAATTTTACTAATTGGTGAAAATTAACTTACGTAGGTAACAAATTCGTGATGGAACCAGTCCTTGAATTTAATGACGTCATCCATTCGTTATTACTGGAGTTGTATATTACAGGATTATTGAAAAAGCCTTTAAAGGGCTTTACACTAAGTAAATGAGAAAAAACTTCAATAATTTATATACGTAAGTGATTTTCGGAAGAGGGCCTTATATGGGAGCTGTGATTAATTATGAACCGATCATAATAAAATTTGGTGACATGAATTCCTTATATATAAAACTTATGGGTCGATTATGGATTGCAACCGAACTTCAGTTGCGTTGCCAGAGGGCAACTGGTTGCCAGTTTTTCAACAGAAATGATAGCTGCCAGTTGCCATCTGTAATACCATTTAGGCAACTGACAACGCAACTGAAGTTCGGTTGTCATCCATAATCGACCCATTATTTGGAGCGAAATTTGTGTAGATAAGTACCTATAAACATATATGACCGATCAAGTCCAATTTAGGGAGAACATTTGTATGGGGGCTAGGTGAAATAATTGAACGATTACAACCAGTTTCAATAGGCTTAGTTCTTGGGCCGAAAAAATTATAAGTACCCAATTTTATTGAAATATCTTTAAAATTGCGACCTGTACTTTGCGCACAAGGTTTACATGGACAGCCAGCCAGACGGATGGACGGACATCGTTTAATCGACTCAGAAAGTGATTCTGAGTCGATCGGTTGAGCGTTACAAACATTTGAACAAATCCAATATACCCTCCCCACAACAATAAATATTTTATGTCAACAAGTTACAAACGAAAATGTCTGATATTTTCTTTCATTACTACCAGAATGAGTACAAAAAGAAGCTTGAAAAACAACATTAAATGTTCGGTAATTTCAGTGCATAGTTCAAAAATTAAACTAAGTGAGCGAAAAGATTTGAACTAGTTCATTTAGCTTATTCAAGTGAATCGCTCAATTGAACTAGTTCGTTCCTCAACTACCCAAGAAGCATAGTAGCAATCGTACATTCAAACGAAATGTTAAAAATTAAAAAAAAAAAAAAAAATGATTTCTATGTTAAATACCATTTCGTCCACATAAACAAAATCACATCAAGAAACTTTATCTTCGCAATGTGGAGTGGTTCATGATATTCAGGAACAACATTTTATCCAAGATATAGTGCAATCTTTACGAGAGAATTTGAGAAATTGGATTATAGAGTGCAACCAATATGTACAATGCTGCAGTAGTTTTTAAAAAAAATTAAAGGTGAAAATTGAACATGAAATTTATTGAATATTTAAACCTGTATTTATACTTTGGTTTTTTTTTTGTATTACTGAATAAAAAAATATAGATGTCTCAATATGTGTATCAATAACGTCAGTACGAACTAAAATGTAACTTACATACAGTTACTGTCAAAATAATAGCAGTACTAGTATACCTGATATTATACAGGTAAGAAAATATTACTTATTCAAAAAAAGGTTATGTAATTTTATTCAAAATATAAATAATATGTATAAAGAACGATAAAAAGAATTTAATTTAATTAATAATACAAAAAGTTCAACTTTTCAAAAATCGAAAAAAAAAATAATCTGTCAATATAATAGCACTCCTCATTTTGACCTGAAAGCAACCAAGTTCTGGCACTGTAATGAAATGGAATGCAATAAGACAATGACCCAAAACATACCAGCAAAAAAGCTAAAAATGTGATTTCTGGTCAATAATGTCCCTTTGATGAAATGGCTTGGGCTGATGTTATGATGGTATCCGAAGTCAAACCGACTAACAATAATGATCTTTGGGTCACAGTGCAACAAGCCTAGCATTCCATTTCATTAGATTGGTGCTAGAACTTGGTCAATTCCATGAGACGACACTGCAAAGCTGTTATTTCCAACAATAGTAAGATTTGTTACCTGTTTTAAAGGTCGAAGAATTCCTTAACGAAGAAAACTAAAAATAATATGTAAGTAAAAATTACCAAGTTTTTAATATGTATATTTAAGTTCGTTTGGTGACCAGGTCACTTCATTTGTTTTTCGGGTATCACCATTTTTTTGAAGGTTTTTGCATAAATAAAAATAATGACGTTCTTTTTTTTTGAAAATTTTCACTCCTTGTGATGTTTCAAAGCACCTAAAAACGCGGATTTTCAGACAATTTTTCAGTAGAGCAAAAACGGTTGAATATATTTCAAATCTGATTTCACTAGTCGATTCTGCTGCAAAAATTAATACAATGGACGTTTTTTGAACCCTTAAAAAAGTTCCAAAAACTCGTAACCGGTGGCGCAAGTCTCATTAAAAATATAGCTTAGCAGAACGGTGCCAATATTTATTTTCTATCACAAACCATTAAAAAGTTAAGTAGGCTTCAAAGTTAATTTATAACAAGAAAATAATAATTGGTTACAAAAGTTTAGAATTTTTTTTATTATTTAGCCTTAACATAAAATGCATAGGGCATTTTATGTATTTTGTTGTTGTATGAGACATATGATTTGTTGTATTTTTGTTTGACAAATCGGAGTGTCTCGACTCTATGTATAATTCTCTATGATAAAATGTTTAACCCTCTAACCCGCAAGTTTAGTTAGAGATTTGTTAACATTTCCCTCGAAGGTCGAAATGCATTCTGACTTTTAGTTTTCGTTCTGTCAGCTGTTTTATGAGTGTGTTGAGAACGCAAAAACTAAGGAGCGCAACAGGGCATTGTTGCGGGTTGCGGTTAAAAACATCCAGTTAATCACGTCCGTTATGACAATATCGACCACTTTCCAATCTGGTTAGGCAAAAAAGATGGTGCAAACTATGCAAAAAGTCGGAAACACAGTGTATTTGCTCGAAATTTGATCTTCATTTAAGCTTCTCAAATGCCAAAAATGGTTTCATGAGTATCATCGTAGAAAGTAAAACATTTTCTTACTTTTTATATATTTTTCATTAGTTTTTCAATAAAATTGTACCATAATTAATGTTTACATCTTATTGTTTTTTACTCCTAAACCGGCAACATGCCCTGAGGCACTCCTCACCTTAAAAAACGGGGATTAAAAAAGACTTGCGAGAGCTCATAACTCCAGAAATTTTAGATTTATTTAATTTGGATGGAACGCACAACAAATTGCGTCTTCTAAATTTCTCAAAATTGATGCATATTCTATTTAATTTATCTATTAAAAACTATATACACACACCAGTGAATTTTTTGATTTTTTTAAGATCATGATAATCATTATAGTCCGACTTAAATCTTTTTTTTTCAGAACCGAATCTATTATTCAGATAAATCTCCAACGAACCGAAACTTTTAAATTTTAATCGATGGATAGATTTTAGGATTTTCATTATCTTAAAAATAATCAAATAATTTGTGGTGTTTAATCACTTTTGAGGCTGTGTGTATATATAATATATATATACTGACTTCTTTTTCATTAGAGCCGGAACATATTACGAAGGTAGTACCGATAAGTCGTTTAAAGCGGATATTAGAGATGCTTTAAAATAAGCGAAAAAACGGTTCCACAAAAAAAAGTTCGTAGAAGGAAAACACATCTACAGCTGCTAATGAAAACGACTTTTTCGAAAAACAATATAACATGTTAAGAAGAAAATTCGTTTATGTTAAATATTATTATTTATTTTTTGTCAATTTAATTTTGTTTGAACTTTAAGCAATGTATTTGTTTTTCAGTAATAATTTTAGTTAAAGTGTGAATTATTAATTTTTTGTTTTTCTTATTGAACTTATGGGGGGATTTCATGTCAAGTGAGCCAACTTTTCAAATCGATGTCTTCCGATCGAGATGAAATTTGTTAGTTCTATTGAATAGTAATTCAGACACAATTTTTCATCGTTGGAGAACTCTCTGAGTTAGAGCAAAATGGGTCCCAAATAGTTTAGATAGCTATTTCTTGAATCTTTCGAAAAAACATTTAAAAAAATTAAAAAAAAAAGTTTGACATTTTTTAAGTCCATTCCTTTAAGAGGTTTTTGATCGCTTAGTAGGATGCGGTTGGGATATATATCAAGATAAATATTTTGTAACTCAAAACATAAAATTTTTGACTTTTTTTACAAAATGATTTTGCAAAAAAAATCAACAATTTTATGTTTTGAGTTACAAAACAATTATATTGATAGATATCCAACTCGCATCCCACTAAGCGACCAAAAAGATCTTCATGGAAAATATTTAGGCTTTCTTTTGAAAAACAAAATTAGGGCCCAAAAGTCAAAAAAGTTTTTGATTTCGGAAAAAACAATTTTTTACGGCTTTAATCGTAAGCTTTCAAACCTGTGCTATATATTATAGAACCTTTTATCCCTAAAATAAATATATACTTAAAAATTTAAGTCTACCTACCACTTTTACAATTTTTATCTATTTAGAACAAAGTTTAAAAATTACCAATAATAAACTTTTAGCATATTTTATGTATGTTGCTTTGAACTTATTTTCCATTATATAAATCCACATTTAATACTTTAAGACTGAATGTAATTTATTTAAAAAAAAATTAAAATTCGAACTTTAATCCGTTATTAACTTTTTGATGTGAAATGTGATTGCATGACGATTTAACACCAGTTTCGTAGTCTTAGAACAACATATACAAATGGTACCAAAAAAAGTACCAAAATACAAATATTTGCCCTCTTTATCCCTTTAATTGTAATCGTCCAAATATAAGTATATGATATGTTATTTGTCCTTTAAGATATCGGAATTTATTCAATAGTTCATTCGATTTAAAGAAAAACAAAATAATAATTTTTACCTGCTATTACCTATGTATCATGGAAAAAGTACTTTTCAAATATTTATTTAAGAGTATTTTTATCAATTTAGAACAAAATCTACAAAGTATAAGATCATTTTTTTTTTTTTTGAATTTGTGGCCCTTTAATTTTTGATTTACTAAATATATGTTAGTTGTTTGGGAACTTATATTCCATGACAGAAATCCATATTAAAAACCTTAAGTCGTATGTGAGTTTCTCATAATAAATAGAACAAAAAATTCCAATTTTTACCCCGTGTTCTGTTCATCAAAGTTGAGATTTTTGAGATAATTTGTTCATTTAAGAAACCAAATCTTAATATGTTATTAAGTATTAACAAATTAGACTTACCAATAATTTAATATTCATATTGAAATAAATTATATAATTTATATTTGGAGGTAGGATAGAAATTTAACTATTTACACACGTATGTAGTTGGCTAATGAAATACAAAAGAATAATAGAAATAATAATAAACACTTAAAAGCTTAAACTTAACCGACGCGACAATGACTACACCAATTTTAATTGTGTCTCTCACGATATCTCGCTCTTTCTTTAGTTAATCATTTAACTCGGGAACTTTAAATATTTTTGCTGAATTGTCTTCGGACACGGTTAGTAATAAACTTTCCTTGGGATCAAAACAAAATGAATACACTTCCGCCAAATGTCCCGTTAAGGTAAATTTTCGTTGACCAGTACGAGCATCATAAGCAATAACATTGCCCTGCAATGTTGAAACTAGAACAGTAAAATCACTAATCCATTGAATTCTAAAAGAAAATAAAAATAAAAAAAAAACATTTTAATTTATTATATGACTTATTAATTTTTTTGCTTACTTTGTAATGCCATCATAGGCGCGTTCACATTCGGTACGTAAACTCAATTTGGAATGATCCCATATAGCAACTTGGCCGTGCAAGGTACCACTGGCTGCCATTCTAAAATCGGCCGAAGGAGAAAATGCTAAACATTCGACGGCACCGTTTGCTTCTACCACACCAACTGGACCATTGGGTGTACTGAAGATTATTTTACCTGCGTAATTACAGGATCAAAATAATAATAATAATTAGGACACTTTTTAATCAATGGCAAACAAATTTAAATTATATACAAAAAAGTAAATTAAAATTTTATAATAAAAGTATTCAAATGTTTTAATTTATTATTATTATTTACATCTAAGTATATTATTGAATTTTAGCAACTTACACCACTCTGATTTTTTACACTTGGTTATAGTTTGTTAAAAATAAAACTTTTTATGGAATTTTTTTTCTTGTGTTTGTTGTGTAAAAGTTTAAAAAAATCAGAGTGTAATTTTCCATTTTTTTGAAATGAATACCCTGAATTATTAACAAACTACAATTTATAGACAAAAAATATATATATATATATATATTTTTTTTTTTTTTTTTTTTTTGATGCGGTAAAATAACTTCAATTTCAATAAAATTGGCAGCAAAAAAAAGATTCATCAATATTATGCAATGATACAATATCTTATATCTATAAACACAATATGAAAGTCCTAATGACCTCATACAATTAGACAAAATATTAAAATTATGAGCACCCTAACATAAAACGAACGTTATAAAACAGATGTCATATTCGATATAAGGATTTGAAAACTACGTCTTGACTGACAAAATTTTGAAGAAATACATCGAGAATCTTGAAGTCATAGATGACAACTAGATAGGTAACTGAGAGCCAAAGATCTCTCCTTCCGTTTTATGCGTTTATTCTATGATCCACCCCTTGAGTTTTACAAAATTATAAAATGAACAGTCGGATCTTAAAGTATTATATATCAATGTTTTTTTTCGAGAAGACCAATGTTTTGCTCTAAGGGACATTGACATCAAGTATACCGTTTAATTTTTATCCACTAGATGTGGATGTCAAAAAATTAAAGGTAGAAAGAAATCATTAAACTTTTGCTAACGAAGTAATTCGATAATTCCAGCAGAAACACTTTGAAATTTAATTGTACCAAAAGAATAACAAGAAAGTATTGTCGGTCAAGCCCGACCATATGATACCCTACACACAGCGGTGGATTCATCATCATATGGGGGTATTTCTCTTCTGGTGGCGGTCCAATACATTGGATAAAGAACAAAATATGCGCCCTGGACTACGTGAATATATTGTAAAGCATAATGCAGAAGAGATGCTCTCGAGATGGGAGTTTCAGCAGGACAATGATCCGAAGCACTCCTCAAAATTGGCAAAGGACTGGTTTAATGTCAACAAAGTACCTCTTATGGAGTGGCCGTCGCAGTCAACGGACCTTAACCCAATAGAACACCTTTGGGAAGTGCTCATGAGGAAGCTGGAGGGTTTTAGTCCGAAAAATAAGGACGAATTGTGTAAAAAAAATCCAGGAAGAGTTGTATTCCATTGCCAAGGTTGTTTGCAAAAAAATTGGTTGATTCCATGAGTCGCAGATGCAATGAAGTTGTGAAAAACAAATGTAGAGCAACAAAATATTGAAATAAATGAATTTTTTAACAAAAAAATAAAAAGATGTGCCTCTAAAAATTTAATCCTTTTACTCGTTTCTATTATTTTTTCCAAAAAAATATTGACTCTTTACATTGTTAGTCATATAATGTATTAAAATATAAATGCAAAGGGGAATGATTATGTGTTTTCTTTTGTGTATCTGATAAACAAAATTGCATATACATTTTTTTTAACAAAACTAAACTTGACTATAATTGTTTCCAACACTGTATATAACTTATTTGTATTAACTTTTAATAGAATACCAACATTTTTAATAGATTTATGCTAGTTAAAATGATTTTCGGAAGTGGGCCTTATATGGGAGCTATGACTAATTAGGGACCAATCATCACATAATTTGAGTTCAGCATATTATAAAACTTATTTGTGCTGAATTTGGAGAGCTTAACTATTATCAGAAAGTGCAATTATATGGGGGCTAGGAGAAATAATGAACCGATTCTAACCAAATTCAATAGACTTCGTTCTTAGAAAAGTGTGTACCACATTTTCTCGAATTATCTTTGACAAAAAGACACGATTTCGTTACATCATATGTATACATCCTACGGTAAATGCAGACTGTTATGCAGGTATTATCGAATTACTTCGTTAGCAAAAGTTTAATGATTTCTTGCGAGCTTTAATTTTCTGACATTAGGTTGGTAGGAACAAAGATAAAGATAAGAAATATTGTTATATCATCTTTTAAGATCCGACAGTAAATGGCAAAGATATAACGAAAAATGTAAAAAGGCGAAAAAAAAAATAAAAAAATGTTTCGTAACTGCCTTGCAGAACTACATTATCCAATATCTCGCGTAGCGAATAGGTCATTATATTGTGTTTTTAAAACATTTTATTATAAAAAAAAACAAATGTTTGTTACCCCATACATACCATTTTCATCACCAGACATGTACAATGGAGATTCCTTGTCGCATGCCACTGTGGTCGATCCCTCTTGATGAACCATTGGATTTTGTTCGTCTACTTCCATTAAAACAGCTGCCGTTTTTATGTCCCACAACCTATATGTACCATTGTTATAGGATGCAAACAACTTCTTGCCATCACCGGTAATTTCTCCGGACTCGCAACGCACCCCCTGTCCAGGTAAAATTTTACAATCGCCAGCCGGCAAGCGGAATACATATATTTCACCATCTTCACTGCCAGCTATTAAAACATTGGCACCTTTATGCCAACGCATCCAAGACATATCGCCCATTGAGTATTCCCACACTTTGCGCATTGTTAGACCAACGGCATCTTCTTTTCCAGCATTCCCACCGCTACTAGATTCTTGCAATTTGTGCAACAGAATCTCGCCAGCCAAATCTCCGGTAGCTAAATATGTGCCATCATGATTAAAGTGTACTTCCGTGATGGTGTCTTTGTGATCGGTAATTTCATGTATAACTTCGCCGTTATTTCTGTTCCACACATATACTTTATCATCTTCTCCCCCAGTGGCGCATATACTGTGTTGGGGGTTTAATGCACAAGCAAATACTGGTGCGGTGTGTTGTTGAAAAGTAAAAATGGAGTTGTCCTGTACGGGAGATTTCCGATCTTCATCGTCGGAAACATCGTAAACAGATTCTAAACGAGACTCCAGTTCTTCTAAAGTTATTTCTTCCATTTCTAAATCGTCATCGTCTTCGGGTGGTGGTCCGTCATTATCATCATAGACCTCCTCAAAGTCATCTTCAATGTCAGCAGGTCGTGGTGGAGTATTATCACGCATTTTATGAAATTATAATATTATAACAATTTTATGAGACTGAAGATCTAGCTTATTTCACTTTTTAGTGAAATAATTTGTTTATACGCGGCACGACACCTTTCAACAGCTGTCAACACGTGTTTATTATTTTATTGATCAAAGTCACATTAAAAATTAACGGCGTTAAAGGTGTGACAAAAACAGAGTTGTACTTGATAATACACAAGGCGAATTTATTGAAGTTGGCGACAGAGCAACAACATGTACTTTGTTTAAATATTTGAACTGTCAACGTTGCCTTTTGTGGTTTTTGCTTTTGTTGTATTTTTCGTCACAACAAACACAAGTGAATTGACAGTTCAATTATCTAAACAAGTGAAGAATAAAATAATCAGCTGTAAAATAAACAGCTGATTATTTTTTATATTCTTCAGTTGTTTAGAGAAGTGAACTGTCAATTCACTTGTGGTTGTTGTGGCGAAAAATACAACAAACCCAAAAGCAAAAACAACACCAGCAACTTTGACAGTTCACTTATCTTTTAACAAAAACAAAGCACCTGTTGTTTTTGTACATGTTGTAGCCTTGGAACTTGCATTCAATTTCTCTTTCAAGTTGGTGTTTCATCTTACATTTAAGAAAGCAGCTGATAACATTTTTGTGTACAATTTGTACTCAAGTTGCGTGCAGCCAACGTCAAAGCTTTCAATATTTGTTAATTTTGACAAACAGTATATATAATAAGAAAAACTTGATCGTGTGGCTGCAGCGTAAAAAACACACATTGTGATATTGTGCCAAATGTGATCTTGGGACATTATGTTAAGGGACTTTAACTGGACACCGAATTTGTCTATATGGCAACACTAAAAAGTACTACAATTTTCAACTCTGCGTCAGTCACACAACCAAGGGTTGCCAGATTGTATGGTTTATTTTCAGTCTTTTTTTTAGAAAAAATAAGCGCTTTTTATATATTATAGTTTATAAAAAAAAGTTCACAACGCTGGTAATCACACGACCGTCCAGTGTTGCCAGTTTAGACGACCGACGACAGATTTTGATATCTTACGTGTTTCTAAAACTGACTTTGTACCGGAAAGGTTTTTAATTCTAGTGTATATGGAATACTGGGTTCGCTTTGTACAGTTTTTCTATATAGGTCTAACGAATTTTCATTCATCAAAGTCATTTTCGCTTAAATCAAGATCAGCGAAATAATTATAATCACAAAAACGTTAAAATGTTGTCCCGCTCTCTTTTAGCTTAGAAGTTATAGAAATTTAAAGTCAATATATATAATAGTAAATTTCTCATGTATTTAGAAAATAATTTGATCATTATGGATATCATTGAATAGTGTTTAAAATTACCTTTAATATGATATATAATTTGGTACTGTTCATTAACATTGTGAATCAAAAATTCCTTTTTGAATTTATATGACAGTACTTCAGAAAATTTTGATATACAGAAAAAGTGAAGCTGGTGTTCGATACACCCCAGAGTTGAAAATCTCTTCGAAGGCCGTCAATACAACAAAGAAAAAAAAAATTATGAAAATATAAACTGTTAACATGTTATCTTGATTTGTTCCAAAAAATCCAAAATAATTGTTATTTTTGATTTTAAAAATCAACATAACAATTATTTTCATATATCTGGAGTAATTTATCACTTCCCATCAAAATCAAATAACTTTTTTAAAACCTAAATCACACTTCCAATTTGTATGACAATCGTTCAATTAGTAACATGTTGTTGAGGATTTCTGGGGATACAAACAACTTAACAGGGGATAAGGACTGAAAGAATACCGACAACACTGCGTCAGTCTTTGGCACAAAACAAAAAAAAAATAGTTGCAAATTTATGGTGGGTGTTTCTTCAATTTATTTAATGAATAAAAGTATAAAAATTATTAAATAAATATACTGAAATAACAAGCTTAGATTGCATGTTTTAAGAATAAATGAAATTGTTAATATTTTCTACCAAATTTAGCAAGTGAAAAAATTAAAAAATCAAGTGCAGAAAATATGTAGACAAAAAATGCCTTTACAAAAAAGAGATGAGAGAAAAAAGAATCCAATTGGCAAGTGAATTTTTTGTTGTATACGCATACATAGTGAATTTTGCAATAATTTTGGGTGTGTGAGTGAGTTTGGTTCTTTGTTGTTGTTTTTAAGTGGAAGAATAAATAAATTTTACAAAATGTACTTTTTGGAGCAGCTGGTGGGGTTCGGTTGTAAATTTTCATGTTGACGCACCAGCTGATGGTTTTTACAAACTAAAAAAATATTTTCTGTCCAATCTAGTTAAGGAGGGAACAGATAAAATGCTTAATAAAATTTAATTAAAAAGGTACAGTTAGATAGATAGTATTTTATTTAAATGTTTTCGTGAATAACAGTAAAAAATAAAAAACCAACAATAAAAACTACTTTTTTGCGTACATGTCCTCCAATGTCATTCTTTGCATAGTTGTGCTTCTGAAATCAACAACAAAATACAATCCACAAAATTCATTTAAACCCTTTTTTATGGTCAGTTTTTTTTTAAATTATTGATAGAGTATGGTTGATTGATTTTATTTAATTATAGGGCTAAAAGAGGGGACAATATCATTTTCTCTCTTAAAAAATATTATCTTCAAGTGATGCCAACTATTTGTAACATTTTATTTTATTTTAGAGTGTTTTATCACCATTATCTCTTTCTATACTTGACAAATAATAATAATAGTTGTGTTCGCGTACCTAATAATTTGTACAAATTATTACTGAAAATTATGAGATTGCGTTTGATTACATTTAAAAACTTATAACGAAAGAGAGATAATGTTAAAAATGACAGTTCGTTGATAAAGAATTTGATATTTGTTACTGCACAATTTTTGTCCGGAAAAATATATTAGATGTTTAAAACATATGATTGTATATTTTCAAACGAAACTTAAAAATACACAAATATTGTAATTGAACAAATGAATAAATGCAAAATAATATAAATCAATGAAAATTATGTAAAGCAATGACAACTTTAGCTGAATTCACCCATGTGATTGTTTGGAACATTTTTTATATGTAGTTTGAAGTCTCTCTCAGAAATAGAACGTCAAACTACATATAAAAAAAATTTCCCAGCAAAAAATGTTTCAGAAACACCGTCCCATATTCGGACTCCCGTCCTATTTTCGGACTACCGTCCTATATTCGGACTACCGTCCTATATTCGGACTACCGTCCTATATTCGGACTACCGTCCTATATTCGGACTACCGTCCTATATTCGGACTACCGTCCTATATTCGGACTGCAGTCCTATATTCGGACTACCGTCCTATATTCGGACTACCGTCCTATATTCGGACTACCGTGAATTCAGCTTTAGCGTTTTTATACATGTCGCAGTACTTTCCTTTAACGCTTTTGTAAAACATTTAATTTTTTTTTAATTTATAGTTTTAAAGCAAAAATTTAGTTTTAATTGTTATTAAGCAGATACCAAAAATAACTGTTATTAAATTTTTTGAGACCGAAAAAGTTACGGATAAATCAATGAATAATTTTTACATTTTTAAATAAGAGTTATTCATAATATATTTATTTTTTCGTTATTCATAACTATTATTTTTGATTTTATTGTTTTTACGTTGCCTAATAAGAGTTATTCATAATTTATATTTTATTTCCGTTGTTCATAACTATTATTTTCGATTTATATTTTTGTTCGTTGCTAATGAATAGAATAAATTTGGAAATTTATTCTTATTCCGTTGTTTAGTATAAAGTACTACAATCCCGGGTTTAAGTATTTTAATCATTTTCGGGATCGTGGAATTTAGCGTAATTTTGAGATGTTTCGAGATTGAGATTACACGACTTTTATTATTTTATTTATTAAATTTTCGAATTATCTAATAAAATGTAACATATTTTTAAAGAAAACTATTCCGTTTTCCGCGAACATCGAATAATTTGGATATTGCATAAACGATCCAGTTATTAATTTTGCTATCAAAAGAGTAATTCAAAAAATTTAAAACTAGTTACAGGAAAATTACATTATTCCTTTTTCTATTACTTAAAGTTTCCTTTTACTATTACGAACATAAAGGAGAGTTATAATAATGGCCCTAAATGTAACAAATCCACATATTTTTACATACTTACGTCGAGATTTAATAAAAAACTAAATTTTGTAGAGGAGAATTACTTTTTTAAAGTCAGAATGCCCCCCCAACTAAAGCAAAATACTGTCTGCTTTTTTTTTTTTAAGGAACACGCAATAATTTTATAATTTATTTTTATTTACTTACGTGTTTTGGAAAGCTACTTCAGTATGTTTTTACACTAAATTAAGATAAAGAAATATTTTACTGTCTCACGATAAACTTAGAACTTGAACATAATGAAAATCTGTTGCAATAAGTGGGATTGTGGATAATGATTTTCAAAAAGTATTTTTTGTTTGAAATATATATTTTTAAATAAAAGAAACAACTTTAAAATCAATTTCACTACATTTGCAAAATAAAGTACCAAACGAAGTGGTCGTGGAAATGCTATATGTATTTCCGAACCCATGAATATTTTTGGTGTATCGTAGAGTTATTAATTGATTAATTTTACTTCTAGTTTTTTTTTAATAAACTGTAAATATTATATGTATACCAAAGTATTCTACTTTATTTATAAACATAACTACTGATTTTTACTTTTATAAAAAATTCCCTAAAATGATAATATTCATTCGTAACTGAAAAAGGAATTTGATTCTCAATTATATCTTCTACATAGTGTAAATTATTTGTTTACATTTAATGTAAACAATGTAGGTATTATTTATTTAAATAAAAAACTAGTTTACCGAAACTTCAATTTCAAAAATATGTAATTGCTTATTAATATTATATTTATATTTTCTTATTATAGTGCTTTTTCAAAATTTAGTTTGACAACGCTGAGCGTTATTTATTTGCTCTCTTTTTATTCAGTTTTGTGCTCTTTAGCATTTTTTTACAATGACAAACAAACTTGGCCAATACAGACAAGTTAGTGGCCGTACAACAAAGCGACCACTAAATATATTTCCAATTTGATTCAATTCACACTCAAGTGCCTTATACCAATCGTGAGTGACGCATAGATACGGACAAAGCAAGGTGCGGACAAACACGTTAATATAATAGAATCAAATATGTAATAAGAAATAAAACAAAAAAAAAAAAAAAAAAGAACCCAGTGAAAATAAATATAATATTAAAAAGTAAATGAAAAATGTATATTGTAGAACGTCAAACAAACTAAGTTCATTATCACTCGCATTCACTAATTACAACTACAAAAATTTTAAAAAATTAAAAGAAAATTCCAAATGAAAATAAAGAAATTTGTGCTTTTGTTGTTGTTTTGTTAAATAAATTAAGAAGATTTTGTTGTTGGTGTTTTGAGTGCGTTCGCTGTTGCCCTTGGTCGTGATATAAAAAAGTATTGATAATTTTTTGTGTTGTAAAAATACATCTAAATAGAAAATGTAATTCCAATTTGAAAAAATAGAAAATAGAATAAAAATATTTCATAGACAAGCTCGAGGTTGCTGCCTGATAAATATTGGAATACATTCAATAGGGGCCAGCCTGCTGTTAACTTGTTTTTTTTTTGTGCTTTTGGCTATTTTGGCTACAATATATACATACGTAATATTGTTTGTTTTTTTTTTAAGCAAAGTGATGTGCTGTGCTACATGCTAAATAATAAACTCATCGAAAAACCTTGAAAATACACAAGTTTTTTCTTAATTGTAATACTGAAAACGAATTAAACGAATGCTGCAATTTATAGTGAATTAAAATGTAATACTATACATATTTAATTTAAAAATTCATTGACCCCATTTATTGAATATTTGTGTTTTTAACGCTTGTGTTTTATATATGGATTTCAGCTTTTCCTGTTTTCATGGTTTATAACACACATACCAATGAAGGTGTATGCAACTCAACAAATTCATAGTCCTCTACGATGTTGCATGAATATTAAATTTGTTATAAACCAACAAAAAGAACAATATATCTTTGAGCCATAAGACTGGCTAAGACGACCTATAAGCACGATACGAACATATACATATTTTGAAGAAAAAAAAAAAAAAACTCCCCTACTCCTTAAGCTGTCTAATTAATTTAATACATTTAAACCAAACAACCAGAAAATAAAATAAAAAAAGTGAATATGAATAGAAAGTAACCTGAAGAAACGAAACCTGTAGAGAACAAAGAGTGATATACAAAAACAACAAAAAATAAAAACAAACGCACAAACGGAATTTGTTACATACATAGCCAAACCCTTATTGTTGTTTTAATTTTGTGACACCTTAAAACTTCACACGTCTCCGCATACATATACGGAATTATAAAAAAGAAACATAAATATTTTATAATTATGACATCATATGCCACATTAAGAGATAATGCCAACTCAACTGAAGATGGCTTAACACCAGCAACAACACCTCTGTCACCACCAACTCTGGAATTGGCATCTTCCGCAAATAATTTGGCAAACAATGCATGTATGAAGAAAATGGATACACCTACGACACCAGGCTATGATCCGGATTCGTTTTCGGAAAGTGAACGAGAGAAAATGGATACTACTCCGGAGAATATTAAAAAAATTGATGATGTCATTGATGAAGATGGTCATCTTCGTCGAGAAAATACTAAAACCACTACCGTCCAGCAAGAACATCATCATTATAATATTAATAACACACCGCCATGTTTGTCACCCCGTTCTGAGCAGACTGCAAGCTTTGGGTTAGCTGCTGCGGTTGATGACTCAAATGCTAAGTTTTGTCTTGCCAAACCACTTTGCAATATTCCAAAAGGTAAAAATAATAATAAATTATATGCAAAGTTGTTTTTTATTATTGTTATTTCATTGTTGTTTTTTTCTTATTTTGTCATAATTTATCACAAAGCGTATTTTTTTTATACTTATATTGCCAATTTGTAGAGTTTTTGTCTTATTTTTCCCAATCGTTTATTTTAAATGTTAATTACTTATGCATGCCACATAGTCATACTCCGCTTTGTGTGTTTACTGCTTTATATTTAAAAAAAAGTTAAAAATATTTATTTTTTATTTTATTTGCATTTACTTGACAGTTGTGTTTGATTTTCTAGCAGAGCGATTTCAAACCAGTTTTGACAAGGCCTCAACCAAATACATATTATATTTCATATGAAATATTTTTTTGTTTTTTAAGATTTAACTAATTACTTTATGCATTCGAAAGTTTGCAGTTTCACTTTTTGCTTCAATATGGTTTTGATAGGTTTCCTGTCGTGTTTTTCTAACAAATAGTACATACATATTCCATAAATTTAACTAATATGCTAATAATTTTAACATAATTGTTAAAATCATGTTCATATTTAATGTACCACAATTTGCTTCTATTACTTAATAAGGTTTAACCAAGCAAATAACTGACGTACAATATTCGAAGTTATTATCGGTACCATAATTCTATAGAAGGGGTTTCATTATACAAATATACATACAAACATAAATTTGCATATGGAGATATGTCTGTTGTACATTTTGAAATGTCACTTTTATACTTTTACTGTTGTCAGTTTTGTTGAAAACATATACTGTCGCTAAATATATGTACCTGTAACAAAAAATATCATTCTTACGATTACGTGTGTATTTTATTAAAAAACACCAAGTCGTTCTGTTGTTAAAATATAATTTATTTCAGACTATCAATAAAAATAATATTAAACTAATAAATTTAATAAAATTATAAACTTAACGAGATAAAATATTGAAGTACTTTCATAATAATCACAATACATTTGAAATATGTAAGTAGTAATCAAATGAGTCGCTAGACTTTTGAAATTTTTATAGTCGATAAATAGTTGTGGTAATACGTTGAAACCTAGTGACCGATTTTTTTTAAATTGTTCAGATTTTTTAATAACGTATGCGGAATAAAATTGCAACAAAAAGGAAAACGCTATATTTGTTTCCAACGATAAACCAAATAATATGTAAAACCTTTATAAAATAGCCCATTGTATAAATGTAAGCAAAAAATTGATCATATTCATGTTCATAACAAATAAGAGCTCAGAAAATTTAAAACATTTATATACCTATGTTTGCTCTTTTCTGAGCTCTTATTTTTCATGGTCTTATTTTTCTCGCTTTTTATTTTAAATAATCTACAAAATCTTTTCAATTTAAAAAGGTCCAAAAACTCAAATTAGTTTTAATTTAAAAACATTGGGACATTTTTTCACTTTAGAAAGTCTGAAATTTTCATTCCGCATACGTTAGATACAAAATTTTTATTTCATTTATTATTTTCAATAACCTTGCCTATTGGCCATAATCGGTCATAAATTTCTACTTAATAATATTTTTTACAAAAAAATTTAATTTAAAAATGGAAAAATATAAAAATTTAATTTAATAAAAATAAAAATTGTATGAATCCAATTAAACAAAACTCCAAACAATAATCAACTATTTAAGTGATTTGATAGATGACATCAGTACATGTAACATGATAAAAACCAAAAAACTTCCAATAGTGTTAAAAACAATAGTCCAGATAAGCATATAACAGATACAATCACTTTATATAATATGGTCAATTCACAAGATCTCTTATCAGTCATATTGTCATAATGTCCTAATATATTACGACTCGCCGGCTCGGCTTAACCGACTCTTAGGCATTCGGCGTTGGTTTCTGCTTGTTGGTTACGATAACACAATAAACATAGCATAGACATTATGGCAATATGACATTATAAGAGATCTTATGAATTGACCAATAGTATTTAAAAAAATTTGTAATTTGCAACAGTTTATGGTTTATATAGATATTCTAAAATTTTCAAAATGTATTATTTTGCGAGTGCCATTCGCAAATTTATATCCGGACAGCACATTTATATCCAAGCACAAGTTTCTTCTAAACAACTGCCGCCATGTATGAATAAGCTCGTAGGCATTAAAATATTTTAAGGACCTACAATTTTGTAAACCAAAATATATATTTATAACCTCAAAAGTATCCTTAAATATTTCACATTATATTTCGAATTTGAAAGTTTTGAATACTGCTTCCTGCATAAAAATAATAAATAAAACTATTTTTATATCTGAAGAAAAACCTTTTGTTAAAAAATAAAGTAAAAAAAGTACGTATTGTTAAAAACAAAATTAAAAAATACGTTTTATTGGGGTTTTTTTTTTTTAAACGATAATATTTTGTATGAAAGTTTTTAATCCTGATCTAATATATAAACAAATACCACGTTGAAATTAAATATATTATTTTTGTCGTTTTCTTAAGCACCAATTTTTTTTAGAACCCATTTACTTAGTTAAAAAAATTACAAAATTTAGCTAACTTGATTGTTTCTAAAATATTTCAGCCCAAATATTATAAAAATACCAAAAAACCAATTTGTCAAATAATGCGAAAAAGTACCATTTGTTCTGTGGCTCCTTATTTAATCCAAATGGAAATGATGAAATCCGAAAAATATTAATTTTTGAAAAATTAATATTTTTTAATTTTAATGAGGAACATTATTTTATCATGATTAGTTTTTTTTTTTTTGAATGATTGTAACTTTTTAACCAACATTTATATTTACTTCATTTCTTCTGCAAACATTGCAAATTATGTCTAATACTACCTACCATTCTGACGATTTATTTTTACAAACAGTATCCTTTGAAAGCAAAAACTCTTTTTTTTATTGAATTCATCATATTCACTACACTTTTAATTGAACGCTCTACTAGTCTATTATAGATTTGATATAAAATAGATTTAATATAAGACTACTAGTCTTTTATAGATTTAATATAAAATATTTATATAGCTTGGTTTTAGATTAATTACATTCAAAAAACAATATCGACGTAAAAAAATTATTAAATTACGGTCAGTAAAAATGTTAAAAAAAATTTAAAATTTGAAATTGTGTTAAAATTGTTAGCTTCGAACAAATTTGAAAATGTTAGTAGCCATCAGGTGATATAGATTTTATTGAAACTGAACTCAAAAATAATATTCAAACAGTATCGATTATGATCATACACTTTTCTTTTATTATTTAGATGAAAGAGAAGTGTATGATCGTAATCGATAAGATGAAAAATTAAATTAAATATAAATGGAGTGTTTCTGTAAAGTTTGCTATAAAGTATACTATAGACCCCTTTTTCACATAAAAGAGTATATAACAGGAAAAAAGGGGTGTAATTGATACATTTTGTTATATAAATAAAAATATTCTTAATTCTATAGAACGGGTAAAGACGACCAATGATGGAATTCAACCGTATGATTAGTACGAGTTAGTTGGTATTTAGCGAATAATAATTTTAAAAATATTCAAACTTTAATTTGAATGTTTTTAAAGAAAGATGAAATTATGTTTACAAAATAATTCAAATCGAGTAAGAAGAATAATAACATTTTAACATTACCAAACATATATGTATTGTGCTAATGTTACTAAAGTGACAGCAATATTATTTCTAAAATAAATGCTTTGCAAGTTTTATAAAAATATACACATTTGGTAATATTATAGTATGTAGTACTTACTTTTTTGTTTTAACTACAAACAGTTTTGATTCAATATGTTACGACCAACAATGTGCACATGTACATACATACATATAAGTTTATGATATTAATGTTAGTTATTTTATGAATATTTGCTTATTTGTTTATAGTTTGATATAAAGTTTGGTATGGTATGTTGTTTTTAGTAGTTTAGTTTTATTTTGTTTTTGACCAACTGTGACCCAATTTATATTGCAAATATAAGGTAAAACAATTTTGTTTTCAATGTGACAGTGACAGGAAGTGGAAATAATATGTATGTACATATTAACAATAAGTTTTTCTTTACAAGTAGGTTAATTGCTACGTGTTTATTAAATTTTATAAAAATTTTGTTTGAAATTGTTCATATATTAAAAAAGATTTCATCCCATTATGCTTTTTGTTGGTACATACATGTGTCTGCAATTATACCCTACACCACCTAAGTGGGGTGTGTTCCAGCGGGAAACATTTGTCCTTTAATTTTTAATTACCAGACGTTATCATGGTGAGGTCAGTTATAAGATCAAGGTTATTTTAAGTAGTTGTTATAAATCTAAAAGATCTTTTTGATCTTTTAGATAACCATTTCAATAGTTATGATATACATATTTTAAAAATGACGCATCCAAAAAATAAAAAAACATTGGTTTTGTATTTAGTCTCAAAGGTTTTAGCAAAGTTGTGAACTATTTTCACAATAAACGAATTCAGGATTTTAAGGCATACAGAATAGAAAAGGTGCACTTCTTTGACGTGAGCAATTTTTTTCGGAACATTAGTAATCAAAGAATTTTCAAAATTGTGTCTTTTCAATTTTCAGATTAATTTCCATTGGACCAGAACCAGGCATTGTAAAGTTGACGCGATCGTAATTGATATGAATGAGATTATGATATTATTTCGTATATTTTTAA
The DNA here is from genome assembly GCA_942486065.2 of Calliphora vomitoria. Taxonomy (NCBI): domain Eukaryota; kingdom Metazoa; phylum Arthropoda; class Insecta; order Diptera; family Calliphoridae; genus Calliphora; species Calliphora vomitoria. The sequence goes on from OW818031.2 coordinate 93,685,860, forward strand.
AGTGGGCAAGTTTCGATCCAGCCAATTTTTAATCAAACTACTAATACTACGATGATAAGAAAGTAATTTTTTAGAAAGTATAGAAAGTTTAATTATTCGAAAGTAACTATTTACTTTGTATGTTCTGACACCACCCATTTGCTTTTGTTTCAGTTCTCAACTACGTCCAAAGGTAACAAAATAACTTATGCAAAGTTTAGAGAATCTCACTATAATAGTTCTACAAATATTCCATAATAAATATTTACTTTGTGTGGGAGTTGCACGTCGCTTTCTCAAATCCCATTAATTTTTGGCATAACAGGACAGGACTGGCTTCAAAAAATTCACACAAAGTTTAATGACTATCACATTTCCAGTTCACTTGATATTCGAAAATAACTATAAAATTGGTATGGGATCCCACCCATCTCTATATATTTTATGTACAATGGTAAAAAAATAACTCATTTCCAGCGTTATTAACAATTATAATTCTCCAGATATTTAAGCAAGAAATACATCCGTACTAATCTTAAAGAATTTCACAAACATTGTTCTCCAAATATTTGGAAATAACTATCCAATCCGGCACATTTTCAGCCAACTACGTACCATGGTAACGGAATAAATCCTTCAAAGCTTTACGGATTTCTCTAATGAAGTTCATCAGATATTTGATATCTATTTATTTTGTTTGTCAGGTTCCATTTCTACTAATAACAACCAACCCATTTTCAGCCAAATTACGTAAAATTATAAAAATTTAAAGAATCTAGCAATTATAGTTCTCAAAATATTTAAAAATAACTATTTACTTTGTATGGGAGGCGATCCCTCCCATTTTAGGTTAATCTTCATGTAGTGATAAGAAATTGGTCCAGATATTCGAAAATAACTATGATACTAGCCACGCCTAACAATACAATCGCGACCATTTTCACCCAAACTCCGTGTAGTGATAATAAATTAATTGGTACAAAGTTTAAATACTTTGTATTGAAGGTGCCACACTACTGTTCCGATCCGTCCCTTTTTGGGTTAAACTTCATGCAGTGACAAGAAATTGATTCGTATAAAATAAGACTGGTACAATGATATTCGAGAATAACTATTTACTTTGTATGGGTGATGCCAAAGTGCCGCTGAAATACACCGATTACTCACTTAAGCTATTGGTGAATGTGTGTCATAGGTTTCAACGTGCAAGAGATGGTTTATGCGGTTCAGAAGTGGTGATTTTGAAACGGATCGCCCGGGCCAGCCAAAAAAGTTTGAAGACCAATAATTTGGGCCATTACTCCATGAAGATTGCTGTAAAACTAAACAAGAGCTTGCCAAATCTTTGGGAGCTACTCAAGTAGGAATTTCAAAACGTTTACGAGCAGCATGATTCATTGAAAAGCAGAGAAATTGTTTACCATACGAATTGAAGCCGAAAGATCTTGAAAGACCGATTTGCATGTCCGAAATAATGCTTGAACGCTGCAAAACAAAATCATTTTCGGGTTATCGTAATGGATGAAAAATGTATCCATTACGATAACCCGATCGTATGTGAAGCCCGGCCAACCAGCCAAATCGACACCAAAACCAAATATCCATGACGCCAAAGTAATTTTCAGTATTTGGTGGGAGCAAAGTTCCTATATATTATGAGCTGTTGAAATCTGACCAGACCATCACAAGGATCCTGTACCGAACGCAACTGAGTCGTTTGAAGCGAGAATTGGCCAAAAAACGCCGAGAATATGAGGCCAGACTTGAAACCGTAATGTTCCATCATTACAACGATCGGCCACATGTTGCAATACCTGTTAAAAAGTATTTAGAATGAAGTGGTTGGGAATTTTTGCCTCACCTGTCCAGACCGTGTCCCGTCCGACTACTTATTGTTTCGATCGATGCACAACGCTCTCTCTCTCTCTCTCTCTCTCTAAAATACACTTCACTTTGGAACAGTGTATCCGATATTGGCTTAATTCGTTATTGGCCTTAAATATGAGCTGTTCTATTGGCCAGAAACATTGGAAAAAGTCATAGCTAACAATGGCCAATACTTTGAATAAATTTATATTGTGCAAATTTTTCAAAATAAAAGCTAAACATTTGAAAATCGCGCATTTTAAGTCGAACTTATAATTTTAGAATCATTGAAAAATTTATTTAACTTACAAAAGAGGCTGAAATAAAAATCGTTAATAACTCTAAACTATGTTTTAACATATTGCCGCAGGTATATTAAATTGTCATTAAATTGTTAAATGTAAAAATTTGAAAATTTACGCACTAATGAATTAGAAATCTGTTAATGATAAAAATAAATGCAAAAACCTTGTTAATAATTTACTCTAACATTAATTATCATAATTGGACATCGAAGATGAATGCTAGCTCTGAAATTATAATTAACTATTATTCTTTATTTTATTTTCTATTTTAAATATAAAATGTATGTCGGTCACTTTCACCTTATCCATGAAATGTATTTATATTTAAAATTGTATTTAAAAAATTTGTGAAATATCGAAGTTTCGGTGTCATAGATTTTCTTAAAATTCGAATTTCAATCGCTGTATTTATATTAATATTAAATTTTAATGTTTTCCTCTTTTATGTATTGTATCACAAAGATTTATCCCCATATGCATAAACAAATTTTAAATTTATAAAAGGTTTATAAAACAAAATTTCCATACAAACTTTGTTTTATAAACCTTTGATAAATTTAAAATGTTTGTATGGATATTTTGGTTAATTTTTAATAAATAAATAAAAATCTTTAAAATATTACAATATTCGAAAGGTTTACAAAGGTTTCTATTGTTGTAAGATATTCATTTTTACCTTCATTGTGGAATACTTAGCTGATTAAATAATTTTCGAGAATAAATGAATTGTAGAACATGATGCAGTATGTATGTATATGTATCTTGTATAAAATATTCATATTACGACTTAAGAAGGTGTATTATTATACTTGCCACTTAAAACTTTATACTCGTTTTCTCTATTTATGGCATAGACTTAGCGTTATGTACATACATTAATTTTAGATTAATCAGAGTTTAGAACATTTTATTTTTAAGCTCTTAATAAATGACGTATTTATTCGAGTTTAGAAAGCCATTTATAATTAATTCCATCCCTCTTGTAATTAAGAAATCATGAAAATTATTCCTTAAAATGCTTTAATTTTTAGAAATTTCGTATCTAGTGCATAATCTGTGTTGTATGAAATAATAATTAAATTATTATAATTTTCAATTATTAAGCTTATTTTAAATCTAAGTTCTCAGAAAATGTTGTATCAAATACGAAAATGATTACATCGTTTTAAAAAGTAAATCGATTACTATTACAGCTTCTCGTTATGTTTTTAAAGAAATTCTTTGTCATATTCACATTCGTTTTTAGAAATCTTGAAATGCGTCAACAGACAAATCCCCAAATTCAATCATTAAAACTTTTTATTTTATAAAATTATAATTTATATTAAATTACTAAAAGAAATTGTGCAATGATAACTTTGTTTATTATGCGAGTACATACTTACGTTGTTATTAGGGTATCCAAATGATTAAATTTTTTGAATTTCGAATAAAACGAAAAAGAGATTATAACTTGTTGTACTCTTATAATAACGGTCAAATATATAGCGTTATTAATTTATAAAATGTTTTTGACAATATTTCACAATAGTTACTAAATTAAATTCAAAAATCTTTCTGTTTTTGTTTAACTAAATGACAAAGATTTGTTTTTGATGTAATATTTACATATTTTGCAAAAGGAGCCACACATTGTATGATAGGCTCCCTTCAAGTTTAATTATTTGTAGGATTTCAAAAGCAATATAATTTTTTCGATCAGAATAAAAGTTCTTTCTATAATATATTCACTAAATAGAATATTTAGACCTCGAAAATTGCAAAAAAATATTGAAATTAACGCAAATATATTTTAGTTTATTAGTTTTATTCGATTATTCTTCCTAAAATTATTCGATATTCAAAAATTGTGATTTTTGAATTCTTCGAATAATTATTTGTAAGAAATTGTTCGATTATTCGAACGAAAATTATTTGAATGGAAACCCTAGTTATTATACATACATAGTATGAATGTGCGTTTTATTATTAGTTTTCTATTGCAAATTTTTTAAATAACATTCATATATGTAATTTAAACATACATTTATTTTAAAATATCAGACGTACTGTAAAGTCTTCTTTTTATTGTTTTCTGTTTTTGTTTCTTTCGTTTTCACCTAATAACCGTTAACTTTTAGTTGGCTTTAATTATAATTTATTGTTAAATCTTAATTGTACGTTTTGTTTTAGCTGTATTTGTTATTGTTGCAATATAAATATTATTTTTAACAATAGCATTTTATTTAATAATAACATTTTGTTTGCTCTTTTTTGTTTTGTACTCATATTTGAGTTTTTATTGTTATTTTTGCAGAAATGATTGTTGGTAGTAAAAGCGTTAATAAAGAAATAACAACCAATAGAGATAACAAAAACGATGACGAAGAATTAAGTAGTGGATCAGCACGCCAAGCAGCAACTACAACAAGCGTAAAAACAAAAACGCCAGCTAACACAGCAGACAATAGTAATAGTGAAAAAGAGGCACACTTTTCGTACGATCATGGTGATGGTGATGAGTCAACATCTTCGAATGGTAATACTGCAATGACAAACTCTATGAAACAATCGTGCGCCTTTACTATAGACAATTTCAATGATACCGAATGTGATGCTGCTGCCAAAGCCGCCAAATATAAAAGTATGATGGAACGTTTCCAAAGTCGCCATCGACGCGGCGCCTCAATGTCAAAATTGGAAAATGAGAATGAATCATCGACGTCGACGACGAAAGCACAGACACCTACACGTCTAACAAGTTCACAATCATCAACACCATTAACGTCGAGATCAACAGCTCGTAATTCATTAGCCAACAATGATAACAATGCAAATTCATTGGAGTCTGAAACTTCTGCCACCCAAAAGGTATTTATTGTAAAATTAATATAAAATTCTTATTAATGCGACTATTAGAGTAAAACTTCTGACAATGAAGTAGCTATGTACATAAAAAGTTAAAGATAAAGTGTTAGTAAAGGTTCCGAACAGTTTTACTTCAAAATATTTTGTTGTATTTTTATTTTATTCAAAGTGTCCGCTGTTTGACTTACAACACGACCGAGGTCTGACAAGCAAACCGTAATATACACCAAATTCATTGGAAAATTGTCCTTGTCCGGATAAGTGCACGCTTTAGGGATTTCAAATTTGGCTGACGAGTAGTGCATACCATGCTCCCATCATATTCGACTACCCACCATACCATCACAGAAGCAGGGTGTACTTTAGAACTCTGTAATTTTTTTAGTTGACCGATTTCTCTATGGCGGTTTTTTTCATTTGTAAACGAAATTATCCTATGGGAGATACTTGCGTACTGACAAAGCAGTGATTTTTATTTTTTCTTGTGCTTCTGTTTCATGACGCAAATAGATGTCCGGTAATCCCAATGTGTCAACTCAAATTTAATGATGTCAGAAATGTATTCTTCGTAATCGGTTCTCCACAATCTTAATAGCTCTGTTAGTTGAAATTAGTTCCAAAATAATGTTTTCTTCTGACTTGGAAATCCTAAAGCAGACATATTTGAATGGATTATAATTATTTAAAAAGATGTGATACGAAAAATCAAAAAATTAAACAGAAAAACATTAACTTTTTCATACAATCTAGTTTCAGTTTTGTTAAGAAATAAACAAATTGATTTAAATTTACTTTTAAACTGTTTAATATAATTTCATGTTATTTCCGCACTATGTTAAGAGATTAGCGTAGAATTCGGAAATATTTTTGTACAAATTTTTGGCATCAATCGTTATTGTATAAACGAGTTTTGAAAATTATCCTTTTATAGACTACTGAATCCAAACAAAATATTTACACTGCCATTTTTAATAATATAATTAGAGTTACAAATTAGATCTAAATCATTGGATACGTATTATAAATGATTACAGTATTTTAACACCTTTGTAAGTTGTGCTGGAGAAAATTTGGATCATACATACCTAAAGTGGTAAAAAACGTAAAGCTACTTGGTATGAAATGAAAATGTTGTGATTTTAGAAGTACTTCCTATTTTTTTTGATAGTATGTATGTATATTTTAGCACTTTTAAAAAATGCTAGTATACTGAATAATTAGGTATTCTAGCTAATTGTTTTTTTTTTTTACAAACGTATAAGTTTAACGACAATATACACATTTTGCTCTAAAATCAAGTTTATTACGATCATTATTTTTGAAACAATCTACCAATTAAATTTACAATTAAGTTGAATAATAAACTAACTAAATTGGAGCTAAACGTTTATGTGACTAATACGTTGTACTCGTATTGTATACATTAAAAGTGCATTTTTTAAAATGATAAACTTTTTTTGCGACAAATTTTAATATACAAAAAAAAAAAAAAAATATACTAAACATGGATATTGATTTTTATTTGAAATACCGTTTCAGGTCAAGTTGCGTGTACGTGATCGTAGCACCTCACGTGTGCGTGATTCCTCAAAACGTCACAGTTGGTCGCCACGTTCAAGTACAAATGAAAGCAATCTTCAAAGTCCACAATCGGTCACAGCATCAACAACAACCAATTCAGCAACATCTGCAGTGCGTAAAACTGCAAAAACCCCTAACAAACCACCACCCATTCAAGTACCAAAGGGTGCATCAAATCTTGTAGCAAATCGTACACAATTTACCCCTCGTTCTACAGCCATGCAATTGGCTTTAAAACAAGTGGACTTTATGTGCCCTCAACCTCCGTTGGCCGACTTTAAACATCTCAATGCTGATGCTGACGATGTGAGCGAAGCTGGAACTTACACTTTAGATGGTGATAACTACACAGAAGAAGAAAAAGATCTCATGAACATTGATAAAAATGGACAACCTATAGTCGAAAATACACGTAGAACAAAAAGTCGTCCAAACCAATTGGACGCTGTAACACCGACACCTAGGCCACAGGGTTCTGTGGAATCAAAACGTTCAAATAACGTCTTAGAAGTTAATTACTATCACGATTCGGAAGTTTTGGAGCCAAGACAAAGAACTAGTACTTCGACGTCAGATTTAATAATGGGTTCTCACCAATCGGCAGGAGCCTATTTGGAGAAAATAAAATCTCGAGTATTGCGCAATATGAATGCCACAAAACAAATGGATATAAAGCAGGACGTTTTAAAATCATCTCACAACCAACCGGCTGATGACGAAGAAGTTGACCCGGATTTGGGTTGTTTTACAAGCGTTACAACAAGTGGCGTATTGGCCAAGCAAAGAACACTAGATGCTCGACCCAAATTATCACGGCATAGTGGTTTGTCAACATCTCAAATTGATAGTTCGGAGTATGTTAGCAATGAAACGAAATTGAAAAGCTCTGGTACTCCAGCATCCTTAGCTGGTGGCTTCACGGATCATCAAAAAGCCGAATATCGGTTGAATGTGTTTACAAACCAAAAAGATGCTTCACAAAAATTTGCAGCTACTAGAAACCTTATAGAAACTCCACCGGAAACTCCAACTGGTCCACAACCTACATCAAAGTTAAGTGAAGTTACGGTGTTGCAAACGGCCCAAACAAAACATGATTGGATACAAGAATGGGCACGCAATGCACGTGCTCGCAGTCTAGCGAATGACAGGCATGTTAGTGTAGGTGTACGGCAAGCCAATCAGGATATGCTCATGACTCGATCATACACTTGCGCCGATACTGGAAACGAGTCCTTGACTGATGACAGCCTTTACAGCGCTCACAGTAAACAGTTGAACGCAAAGTTGAATCGATCATTAGCAGAGAGATTCCGTTTGCCTGGAACAGGAGAATGTGATTACGCCAGTGATCCATCCCTTACTACTTCGACTTCGTACTCAAAACCGCCTAAGAGCCCTACTAAGATACCTTCGCCACTTCATTCACTAGGCAGAACACGTAGTGCAAGTCGTACTAGAGCTTCTTTGCAGAATATGTTGCCGGCCGATGAAGAGGACTACCTGCAACAAACCGCTGCAGCTATAAATAATCTGCAACAAAGTCTTTCGCGTAAGAATTCCCTCAAATCTCCATCGCATTCAGCTTCACCTCGCGCTCATTCAGCACGTTCACATATCATATATTCTCCTGAGGGCACAGGTGCCGACTGTAGTCCACAGCATAGTCTGAATGCCCAACGTCAACGTCAAGCTGCACAGAACTTAATGACTAGCAGCATAAACGAACAACAGTTGCAAATGCTGACTAGTGGCGAATATTTGTTGCGACAAATGCGAATGCGTAAAAATTCATTTGATGGTAATCTAGCCGGCACTGGTTCACCCCATAGAAGAGTCTTACAAGGTGGTGGACCTCCACAAGTACAATCACCCACTACTCCCACAGCTCCAGATGACCAATCATCGCCCCTGAGAAGATCTAGTTCATTTTCTGCTCGTGTTGCGGCCACTCAAAGAGCCGCACGACCCAACTTTCAAAATCTCTATACGCCACCAGCTGCTCGCCATAGTTATGGCCTCAGTGTGGCGCCACAACGTCAACAACAATTACAAACGGGACAAGCCATTAAGAAGTCGGCGAGTAGTAATAATTTTGGCCATGCATACAGTGATTACGATGACAATTTACAGTATTATATCAATGACGAAGATGATCAGGATGACATGGGTGAAGAGTACTACTCGAGTGGTGCAGAGGACAATGTCGAACCCGAATACTACAATGACCAACAGGAACAGTCAGAAATTGAGAATAGTGTACCTCTATCTAATACTAGATACAACAAAGCTTTATTGATGCGAATTGAACGCAGCAAACAAAAGGTGGCAGGCAAACCACAATCAGCTCCTCCAACGAAGCCATCGGCAGCTTTGGCCGCCGCTGCTGCAGCTGGTGGAGTTATGGCATGCCCTAACACTCCCGAATTGCCAAGGAGAGGCGTTAAAAGTGCAACCACCCGGTCAAGTGTCACATCACAACGCCAGTCAATGCCGAGAGATACTAGTCTAAGCCGTCTGGCCCAGCAAGTGCCGAGCTCACTGGCCTCAGCCAAAAAACAACTTTTGCAAACAGCTGCCAACGTACCATCCACTACGACAACACAGCGTTCCACGTCTAGTCAACGAGCCCAACCCCGTTATCTAGATATATCGAAATATAAACCCGCCCAAGGTAATCACTTTTTACGTAAAAACGATGCCAAAAGTACTCTTAAGCAACCATCAAATGATATTATGAAACGTAGTCCTAGTAGTTCGTCAATGGGATTGTCGCGTACCGATCCCTCGAGGACCAGTAATCGTTCAGTTCGTTCAGCGACATCTGTTATGACCACTAGTGGTACTTCATTGGGTGGTGGTGGTAGAACTTCGTCTGCTGTAAGAAGAGATGCCTCCTGTAAGTATTATAGAAACAACTCGGAAATACAATATAACTTAACACTTTGTTTTATATTAACGTCACAGTAAACAAACAAAAGGAAGCTGAAATGGCCATGTGGAAGCGAAGATCTAAATATGATCCTATGAAAGCGGCCGCGGAAGATCGTCGCAAAAAAGAGGAAGCCAAACGAGTGGTTCAGACCCAACAATTAGATGTTGTTGGAATGCCATCTGAGAGGTAAGTTCTTCTTTTTGTTTATAATCAGTCAGTTCACTTGTTTTATTCCATTCTTGTTTAAATCTCAGGTTAAGGATTTTTCAAAATTGTTTAATATGGTTTTGGGTGAAACTAATTAAAGTATTTCTTAAAATATAATTGGCAAAATGATAAAAACATAGAAATAGCTACTTATATAAAAATATCGATCTAGCAAACAATTACTACTATTAGTTTATAAACAAAGTATACTTATATATACTATAAACAATGTAGTTAGTACAGTAGATACACAAGTCAAACTTTTCGCAAAAGATTTAAAAATGTCTGTCAATTCATTTTAAATTCAAATTAATTATTTGAATTGCATTTTAAGCTTGACTTATGTTTCTGCTTTAGAATACACATTTTCTAGCACCTTACCCGAATTTTCTCAATGTCTGATTATTTTTCATCGCAACGATATATTGAAAGTTTCCATACAAAAATTATTTCTATGTTACGAAAAACCTTAAACAGACATTGAACAAATGAGCCATAATATGGAAACCATTTTATAAATAATATTGAAGGAACAGGAAATTAAAAAATTATTTGTTACTAACTGGCGTTATTTAGTATTTATTTAATAACCACACCTATGCTGAAAACACGAACTGCAAAAGAACATGTGATAACTAACCACCCTGAGATTTTTTTTACTTTACTCAAATATACCAAAAAAAAATATATGTATAGTTTGGAGGATAAAACAAAATAAAAAAGGTGACCATGCTAAAATTCGATTACATAGGACCTCTGAGTCCAAGATATCGCAATATTCTCACCGGAATCTCTCCTGCCAAAAATCTAAGTACATATTTGTAAAAAAAACTATGTCGACATTTACACTTTGATTAAAGTGTTTGCCTTTTTTTGGCATATAATCGTATCAACAACCAATCAGAAATGAGCTCAAAGCAGAATATCAAAAACCGTAATGAAAGGCGGAAAACTAGCCTATTGTTTAGACGTCACAATTTGCTAGTACAAAAAAAAAAACATTATTTTAAGTCATGACTTAGTCATAACGTAAATGCCTCCTATGTATGTGTAATTTTATCGAAATAGTATTGCAATTTATTTTGTTTCAAAAATTATAATTTTATGTATTCCAAAATAAAATGTTCCCAAGAAAAACAGAATTAGTTACACAACTAGTTCTAGAACGCATGTCTATAACCTGTACTCATTCTAGTTTTGGCGTTGCGACTAATAACTGTTGTTTGAAATTGTCACCTTCGAAACAAATTCTATGGAATCGTTACGAATCCAGTACATATTCGTTCCATGGGAGTGTTCTGGAAACGGTTCTCTAATCAATGATATTTGTTTGAATTTGTCACCCTCGGAACTAGTTCTTTGGAAGTGATATATAACAAACATACCTTCTCAAGAACTTTTCTAGAACTAGTTCTTCCATCATGGTATTTAATTTTAAATTGTCATAATTGGAACAAGTTCTTGGTTAAGGAAATTTTTGTTTATTTCATTACATTACAAAAAAAGTATTTTAAAATGGAGCTTTATCGATTTTTGTATCTATTTAACGTTTGTTTGTTTTTACAAACAAAAATTTACTTTTTTCTAAAACAAAATTCTAAGTTTTTTAATGTTTCCATGAAATTTTTTCGGAACTAGCTTGTAACTAGTTCTAAATAACTAGTTTCTATTAAACTCTATAGAATGTCTTAAGAATCACAACATTGTTCTTCAGAACGGATTTTAGAAGTAGTTGCGATATCACTAGTTCCATGGTTGTTATCAAAGAATCTGAAGTGGTTCTGGATATAGTCGTTCTAGAACTAGTGATTTTTTAACAAGTTCTAAATATTAACTAAATATTTATAAAAAAAAAGTATTTTAATATTTTAGTGATTAAAAATTCATTCAAAAACAATTACAGCTAACAAATACTAGCCGATTTCGGCCGTTTACATCGGCGGCGGTGTCGAGCAAGCTTGGATCTCTGCTCCATATACATATGTATACGTTTTTTTTTTTATAGTAGTATTTGCCAGTTCGTTTTTTCAGCACTGTTACGCATCTTAGTATATTCTAGAAATATTAATACATATTTAGATATTTATTTTTATATATAATGGATTGATTCCGATACACAGGAATTATAATTGCAATTGTATTTATAATTGTACCAGCAACAAAAAATCCATAACAAAGAAGTAGTTCAATCAGGGATTAAATTTTACATTAGCATGTCATGGGAGACCATGTGTTTATGTATATAAGTGTTAAATACCTCTATTCGAATGAGTACATATATAGAATGGTGCAAGTTCAATAAATCGACTACGTTTTTTAATTGGCGAAAGACATTAATTTTTATATCCATTGGGGAAGATATTTTTATATCATAATTTATATTATAATATATATCTTATTTTATATCGATTTCATAATTGTATCTAAAAAACACTTCAATCTAATATCATTTTAAATTGAAGTTAAAATTCCAAAGTCTAATTAATTTGAATTTAGGATAACATTAACATTTTACAAATAAACAATTTTGCTTATATAAAACCGGCTCCACGTGCAAACATCTTTTTTTATATAATTTTGGTACGCTGAAGAAAAATATCACTAAAAATCTTTTTTTTTGTAGTTTTATCAAAGGAACATGGAATTTAATTGAAAATGTTAAAAATTTTGAATTTTACGGAATTGAAATTTTATTTTGAATATTTTAAGAAATATTTAATGTTTTAGCACTATAATGCAAAATATTGTCTAGTTTCTGTAGTAATGAAAAAAAAACTTTATTACATTAGCTGCGATAAAAACTGAAAATTGACAAATAAAAATTTTTAAATTCCTTACACAATCCTGCAAACATCCTTAAATATTAAAATATCAATTGGTACTCAACTAATTCCTGTAATTTCAACAAATAGACATCTGCGTTTAAAATATCCAGCAGATAAATTTACCTTAAATGTAACTTGACATTAATTTGAAATCAATATCTAAGTGTAAAAATTGGCAAATATTTATACTCCACTAGCAGACCCGGCGACCTTCGCTTCGCCCCAATTTTAAGCCTTCAGACAAATTTTAGAGTAAAACTCGATTTTCCGACTTTTCCGGAGGGATTTTCCAAAATTTTCTTCCGTAAAAACCTTCTCCTCAAAAATACGAACAACTGACAACAAATTTTACAGCCGTTCTCATTTTATGAATTACTATATATTTTTTACACCATTTTTATATATATGTATAGATAAGTAACTTAGCACTTATAGATATCTATTTGTTGAAATTATGGGCAAAGTTAATATCTTAACTTTCGTAGATTACAATTCATAAATAGTTTTTGAAACATTCAGCGTTCTTGAGGTAAATCCACTAAAAAACAGTTTTGTTTGTAAAAACTTAAAGTGAATATATCTTGAAAACTGACAGATTTGTGTTCAGCGTACCAAAATTATATTAAAAAGATGTTTTGCACGAGGATCCTTTCTAAAACATTAAGAGTATGCATTTTTATCATACCTCAATCTTATTCAATATCGTACATATTAAAAATTTTAGCTACTAGGGCAGGATTTCGCCATTTTAATTGATTTTTTAACGTTTTGAGAAATGGTGTTGTGGGTGAGGCTTTTGTTCCAAAATGTACCGAAACTAGAGTTTTCCTAAATAACACGAACTACCGAAGTAGTTCGTTTTAGGAGAATCGCGCAAGATTTTAACATTATGGTGTCAGAAAAGTAATAAAAATTAATAAATTATTATTCGATCAATAGCTTCTCTTTTGAACATTTTACATCGCTAAATTGATTATAATTAATTTCACCGGACATGTCTTATACATGTGTTTAATCAACTTTTTTGTTTCTCTTTGAGCTCCATAACAGGAAGAGTATTCAAAAAATCAATTATTTTAGAAAACCGGTTTTCGGATTATTCGAAAAATTGCATTTTTAAAAAACAAGTTAAATGCGGTATTATATCAGCTTTAAACGAAAAAAGCGGTTTGTCGAATAATTCGAAAATATAAAATACTAGCCTGACCCGGTGCGCTTCGCTACCCCTGTCGTAGTAAGAAAAATATGTAAGGATTTTATTTAAAAAAATCGGTTTTCCCCCTGTTTATCCCTTTCTGGTCCAAGTATTGAAAAAAAGTTATAGCCTATTGACGCTTTCAAGTAAGGATTTATCTACGTTCCAAATTTCAATAAAATCAGTTCAGCCGTTTAGGCGTGATGCTTAAACAAACAAACAAACAAACAAACAAACAAACAAACAAACAAACAAACAAACAAACAAACAAACAAACAAACAAACAAACAAACAAACAAACAAACAAACAAACAAACAAACAAACAAACAAACAAACAAACAAACAAACAAACAAACAAACAAACAAACAAACAAACAAACAAACAAACAAACAAACAAACAAACAAACAAACAAACAAACAAACTTACAAAGACATTCATATATTTATATAGATTAGAAACCGAACGGTTTTTTAAATACAAAAGAATTTAATAAGTGCTTTAATAACTGGTTAATGCTGTCTTAGCATATAAATTGTAGGGACATAAATATATATTTAAATTGTACCTTGGATTTTTACATTATTTTATTTCCCTATCACTTAATTTAATCATAATTGTTCATCATTTATTGAGAATTAATTGAAAGTAAAAAAATCTGTTCATAAATGGCCCAGATATTATTTAAATCGTCAGTAGTGGCGTACTACTATCAGAGTATTCCCAGCCGGTTCTACGTAACGGAATAACTCGAGTTCACTTGGCCAACAACAACAAATATCAGGGAGATGAAAATTTCCCTCCTCAAAACGAATATTTTTATTACAACAATAGATAATAGAGTAAAAATAAAGATATATAAATTTATATATATTTATATATACTTAAGTATTGGATTGAATCCGTTGAAAATAAATTTACTAATTTTGGTTTGTATAATATTAAATGCTTCAATTTTGGGACGGATATAGATTCTATCTCTGAACATTTACGCCCATATTCATAAATAGTTTTTAAATTTATATGTTTGTAAAACAAATTTTGTATGGACATTTTGTTATAAATTTAAAAATTGTTTATGAATATGGTGGTAGTCTATTTCCAATTCCAAAAGCGTCAGTACTATATTATATGAATTCCAATTTAACCATTTCTAAAATAATCATTTTATTGTAGACTTATCGAAACTTCGTCACTAAAGTAACGAGAACGACATAAGTCGAAACAAGTAGGTACGCGTAATAAAAAACATAGTTATTTTTGGCTATAAAGTTATTTAATTTTAGCTTGGATATTTTCGAAATATATGAAATTTATGAAATATATTTCCTATTCAAGTGATCTACGACATACATCTATGTATGTATATTTGGCTTAATTTAAAAATAATTGTGTATTAAGATTTTGTGATATCATAGCTTTTTAGATGGGTTTTGCATCACTGATCAATTCCTGCTGCATATCTGCAGCTAAGACTGTTGATAGGGGTGATTGTAATTTGAAATTATTTCATTTTTAATTTTATTTTTCACTTTTAAAATGCGTTACGGAGATCGAAAAATCCATTTTTTCAACAAATTTCAAATGAAATTTTCCACACACTATAAAAATATATGCTATCTGTTGGGAAACAAACTTAGTCCAAAATTTTTTTTTGTCAATACCCTTAAAGGTGATGTCTTAAATTTTCATATTGCCAACTTTAAATGCAATTTTTTTTTTAAAACCATGAAAGGTAAAAATAAAAAATGGTCAGTATATAAATTAGGAGGTGATGATGAAAAAGCCTTTATTTGATTGGGAAGTGTGATTTTATATTTCATATAATTAATTCACAAATTAACACGTTGAACTTCATTACTTTAAAACGGATTACAGTAAATCCTTAGAGGACTGCATATTTTCATTGTGAGTGTTAAAAAATTTTATTTTTTCAATCAATCTATTACATTTATGTTGCATTCTACTAGTGCTAAATTAAGCTTATTGTCACTACATTTTCCTATCGAATAGTAAAGTAAAGCCAGATTTTAAATATATTCAGCTGTTTCAGTGGTTTCAGAAGGAGTTGGAATTTAAAACATTGCGATCATTGATGCAAAAACCATCTAAAAAGGTATAACACAAAATCAAAACTTTTAAACGAAGCATAAGGTTAGAGGGATTTGCGATTTCTAACCGACTCTTTTTAATTCTAAAGAGGGTTTACGGACACACAATAGATTATATGATATTTTTTATAAATACCCTATTAATTTTCCTATTCATTAAAAAAATAATTATATTTTTATATTTATACTTTATTTAATCAAATCTATGTTGCATCTAGATTGACAATACTTAAAATTAGATTGCGAGCGAAACGATGATTATTAAGAAAACAAGTTATTAATTTTATTTCGTGGTAAATGTTTTTTATATCTTATATTTTTATTTAATTTTTTTCTTTTTGTTTTGACTTTTTTTCTTACAAATAAATACCTACTATATATTCAAGCCTCCAAATAAACTAGCAGCACACTACCTAATCATAGATATTTCATTATTGTTCGCTAGATCGAAAGAAATAATTAATTTGTATATGTATTATTTATAATAAGGCAGAATTTTCCACATCCATTTGCAATAAGTAGTTTTATAATAGTGTTTAAACTTTATTTTTTAATTATATATCATTTGTTTTATTTAAATTTAAATAATTTATTTATAATGTTTTTGTATTTTTTTTATCTGTTTTTCTACACAAAACTACACACTGAACAATTACAACTACAATTTACATTACACAATTTCTATATATGTTTTTTTTTTTTTTATATTTTCAACTATTTTTTATATAGACAATCAAGATCTCTATACCGTCGTGGGCAATTATGACTAGAAGGGTTACTTGTAACAGATCTTTAAATATATATACATATAAAGAATCAAACTAAACGATTAAAATATAGAATCAAAAATACACATCTTTGTTGTGTGTATTTGCTCCATAGATTTAATGTAATCTACTACTACTACCACTACTCTACTCTATACTAACAACAATTGCAACAACGAACAAAATGATTATAAAACGAAATGAAAAATGCTTTTAAAACGGTGATTGTAACACTAAATATTATTGCAACTTTCGATTTTAGTGTTTTTTTTATTAATTAGCCGTATTTATATTAAATTTAAACAAATAACACAATACCATTTAAACGAATATTTAAATGGTAAATGAAGTGCAATTACGATTATTATGATTTCTCATATTGACGCCATCTATTATCTATTATCCACCCACTGTTTAATCTCGTACGAATATCAAATAAAAGTAATTATTAATGCCGTTTTCTTTGTTAATTTCTTATTTATTCTTATTTGTTTATGTTTATTTGAATGTTACTACTTACTACTTCTAGTATTATTAATTAAACAAAGTGTGTTGTACTTTCGTTACAAAAAAAATTTATTAGAAATCAACATAACTCTCATTTTCATAATTAAATTAGAACATTTGTAAATTTCATTAAATGAGATCATTTGCAACATCATGTTAAAGTTTATATTTAACGCTTTATTAACGTTTATAAAATAATGTAGAATTATTACTATTTATTTCAATATTGCATCATTTGGACTTTTTTTTCAATTCGTAAATAGGGTTTATTACAAATATTTATATTTTCTAATTATTAATGCCGTTTATTTTATTTACATATAAAATATATAATCCTTCCTACTTAGATAATAATATACAATCGTTGATAGGTTAAGATATCTTCACCAACTGAATCATTAAAAAATATTGTTTTTGTTCAGAGCAGCATAACTCTGTAAAACTGTAAATTCACCGGTAAGTTATAATGGATGTCGTAAATATGTCTCGTTTTTATACCCTTCACCTTCGTGAGAAGGGTATATATAAATTTGTCATTCCGTTTGTAATTTCCACAATATAATTTTCCGACCCTATAAAGTATATATATTCTGGATCCTTATAGATAGCGGAGTCGATTTATCCATGTCCGTCTGTCTGTCTGTTGAAATCAATTTTCTGAAGACCCCATTTATCTTCGGGATCCAAATCTTCAATAATTCTGTCAGACATGCTTTCGAGAAGTTTCCTATTTAAAATCAGCAAAATCCGTCCATAAATAACGGATATATGAGCAAAAATCCGAGACAACCTCTATTTTTTTTGCCTATTTTTGATCTATACAGTGCACTCGCGGTAACGTGAACTAATTAAAACCAAGGGAGTTCATGTTAGTGAAATCGTTCACGTTAGCGATTGTCGAATTTCATGAAAAAAATATAAAATTTTATAATACAAACCTGTGTTTTACAGGCTTGAACGTGAAATTCTTTTATTACTATTTTCATTATTAAAATATAAAACAAAATTATTGATAAAAATGCATTACAAAACAAAACGATATCACGAGAAACCATAAATTGAAATAAAATTACATAGCAAATAAAATTACTCATTCGTTGCCACTAAAAAAATTTATTTAGAGGATACAAACACATTATTTTAATAAGGGGATTCTCAAAACTTTAAAAATTGAATGTATTGAAGTGTTGTCTACATGATTAGAAAACAAATGCAGTGAAAAAAAATTGTTCACGTTATAGAGCTTTCTGAGTTTGTTCACGTTACACAGTAGTCAATGTAAGCAAGAGATTGTTCACGTTAGGCGGTGTTTACGTTAGACGGTGTTCACGTTACCGCGAGTGCACTGTATCTCGATTACTAAGTCATAAATATAGACAATATATCTAATTATAGATATTTCAAAGTCCATTACAACGATGTATATAAGGCTATAGTAAGTTGGACCTACAATGGGTCAAAATCGGGAAAAATATTTTTTAACCCGATTTTTTTTCACAAAAAACTCTTTTTTCACTAATAAAGTTTTAAATTAAAAAAAATTTAAAAAAAAAAATTGGAAAAAACTTAAAAAAAAAATTTCGGAAAAATTTTTTTTTAAAAAAATAAGAATTTTTTAAATTTTATTTCAAAGTATAATTTGGTGAAGGGTTTATAAGATTCGGCACAGCCGAATATAGCTCTCTTACTTGTTCATCTTCAGAATGATTTATTTTTGTCATATCGATTAGGGAAACCAAAAATTAACAGAAATATCACAGAACAAACCTTGATAATCATGATTTTTAAAATGAGGCGACACAGAACATTTTACATATTCTGTTAATAGAGTGATTTCAAAAACCGAATAATTGACAAATTGATGTTCTGCAAATTGCACGATTTTGTACTTTGAAACGGTTTGTTTACTTTATACTATGTGAAGTCGTTTTAAAAACGTAAACGTTACTCGGATTCGGTTCATTAGTTGGAGAGGTAGGATCAAAAACAAAAAATATACGGAGGCACAGAACTGTTAGAAACACCTTTTAAAATATCACTCAAAATAATCAGCCAAATCAATATATAACCGGAAAATCACCCGAATTAAAAAAACGTTGTTTTTTTAATAAAAATTAGTTTCCGCCAAAATGTTTCATAAAAAAATGTGTTTATACCTTCACCTTGATGGGTATATAAGGGTAAGGTATTAAGGTATAAAGTTCGCCATTCCATTTATAATTTCTAAATTTTTCATTTGCGACCCCGATTTTTAAACTATTTTTGGCATTTATCTGGTTTTGTAAGTCTTTAACATAGACGATATGGATACCTAAGGATAGACCCTTTCAACGACGTGTATAACTCCATAGAATTTCAGACCGACAATGGGTAAAAATCGGGAAAAATATTTTTTACGCGATTTTTTTACACAATTTTTTATTTTTTTTTTTAATTGTTTTCAATCTTTATCTTAAAGTATACTTTGGTAAAGGGTGTATACGATTAGGTCTCTTATTCGTTTTCTTTAGTATGCTAAGATGAAATATATATAAGACTCGGAATTGCCGAATAAAAGAGGGTTATTTATAAAATTATTAAAAGATAAATTTAACAATTTCTAGAAGAAGTCCAAACTTTGCATGTGAAATAATAGAATAATTTCTACATTTTAGTTTATCATTAGAGTTGTAAGTCATTGTATTTAATATAAAAAAAGTGTAGATTTGTGAAAATATTTATATAAGTTAAAATGAATTAATAGTTAATAACATTAACAAAGTTAAAATAGAGGGTGCAAGTCATCGGAATGTTGGTCATAGTCATACACAACACTAACACAGCTGATAAAATAAACTCACATATACATAAACTCACTAAATATTATTTAATAATAGCAAATCAAATAACACATCATTGAAACACTAACTAACATTGAATCTATTAATTATAAATAACACCATCTCTACATATACGACAAGCTTAATTAATCGAACCATTAAAATTCGAATTCAAAGGATTCGACACATGCAGTTAAATCAAGACATTTTATCTTGTAACATTTTTAAAATTCTGTTTGTGCCTTGTTTTGAATGATTATTATGAATTTATAACTTTAATTTTGTTTTGGATATTAAAAATTAATAAATACATTATTTATTTTTTCTTATTTTCTTTAAAACCGAATAAAAAAAAAATAGCGAACGATCTTTGGAACAACAATGGTCAATTGAAGAGACTGGAGATTTTGACGAAGATGATTGTGTTTAAATCAAATTACTGCATTATCTATCGCTTAACAAATTTCAGCTAGACGATAAAATTACAAAACAAAAATGTTTATTTGTTTTTATTTTGTATAGAGTCAAACAACGTGATATAGCTTACCTTAACAAACAAAGAACTTTAATTAAATTAATTAATTAAGAATTTACATTTATTGAGCAACAAATTAAGAAAAACAACAACAAAAACATACCAAGAAATCATAAGATTGCGATCGTATGGTTTTATTTTATCATTTATATATTGTTATAAAAAAAATATAAAAATATTCAAATAACTAAAGGAAATTGTCCTACAACTACAACTACTACTAATTATAATTATCAATTAAATAATAGTAATAATATAATGTAATGCAAGCGATTAAGTAGTTCTACATACATTTCTCCATTTAATATTTGTATCTG
This sequence comes from Calliphora vomitoria, assembly GCA_942486065.2. NCBI lineage: Eukaryota > Metazoa > Arthropoda > Insecta > Diptera > Calliphoridae > Calliphora > Calliphora vomitoria. The sequence goes on from OW818031.2 coordinate 93,706,656, forward strand.
TATGATGTATGATTATTTTATTTTTTCTAAAGAGAATGTACTAACAAATATAGAATATACATATATTTTATAGAATTATATTTGATTTTCCAATACAAGTTGTTTTCATATATATTTTATTTATATGAATATACTACAAAACCGCTAAAAAGAACAAATCTATTTTTAGGGTTTCAATTCAAAATAAAAAAAAATAATAATATTTGCTTTAACTTACATTGGAAACGTTTAGTACTAAATCAAATAAAATTAATTACAATTTATTAAATTATTATTATTATTATTAGTTGTAGTATATTAAACAACATTGTATGGTTTAATTGATTAATTAATTATAAATTGCCGAAGCAAGTTAAACATGAAAGCAGAAACTATGTTGTGAAATTAAATTTAATTTAGAATTATTATTTTATTTTACATTATAAATATGTATGTGTATATTAAAGAAATATAAAAATCTATTTAATATTAAATATCAAATATAAAATTGGTACTAATACTCAAAAACACAATAAAAAAAATTAATTATCTTAACTCCATATTATATCTAAAAATTAAATAAAGAAAATATAATAAAATAAAATAAATAAAACTAAAATTATCATATATGTATGTAATTTCATAAATATATTAGATATTTGTAAATGTTTGCCTGATGAAACAAACGAAAGAACAATATTGTATACACATGTTAAAATTTAAAAAAAAAAATTAATTGTTTATTTCTTTTAGTTTCATCCGGAACAATTATACTAAAACTTCATTTAATTAATGACTGAGATTGAAAAGGGATCATTGATATCGATTGTAGTCGAAAAACAAAAATAAACCGAAATTTGGTATTGATACATATTCAAATTTGAAAAAATCCATTAATAATATAGGAAACGAATTTTAAAAAAAAATTGTAGAGAATGCTTTCTTTTTTCTAACTATTAGCCGTAGTATTATTAAATTTGGTTGTTTTCAAATTATAAACAATAAATTCAAATATATCATTATTAATTAAAAAAATAAAATAAAACTGGTTTTTGAAATTAAAAAGATTGTTTTAATTTCGATAGTCTAAAATTTTGGTATCATGCTTATTGGATCGACAGCTAGCATTTTGCACTAAAAAAATTGTTTATGACGTGCAGTTACAAAAGTTAAGGCCCAAACACATACAATACTTTTGCTTCAACTGTGACTGAAAGGTGCAGTTAAACACATGTGTGTAAATTCATTTTTTATATATCCTTCATATTTATTGTTTGCCTTATTTGTAATTATCAAAGAATAACAAGAATTGAAACGCTGTGAAATGGGGGCCAGTGATTGGCCCCTAAAAGTTGGTCAACTTGGTTCTCACATTTTTTTTAAAAAAATCGTCGAAAAATCCATTTATGATCCGAAGAGCTTAAATTTAAAATATCAAATTGAGAAGATCTACAAAAAATACTATTACATGTGTATGTTTTCTCTTTAGTTCAAGTGATAGGTATTTAGGATTATATATTTTTTTTAATTTTGCTCGATTTTTTTTTGGTTATTTAGATATGGCGGACCTCGGATGGTCAGCTATATTTTAGATAAAATTCTGAATAAAAAAAAACCTAACAGTTTTCTCGTCCCTATAAAAATTTCCAAAGTTGGAGCCTGTAAAAATGGCCGTATTTTTGAAAATTTTTTTTTCAAAAAAGTCGCTATATTTTTTTTTTTATATAATAAAATTTTCTTCAGGACTTTTTTCTTAGAAAAAAATAATAAAAATAATATTTTGCTTTATTTGGGAAACATATTGACTTTAAATTACCGCAACTCACATTTTTTTCAAATCTTTTTCTGTTTAAAAGCTAAAACTCATATCTATCAAACAAAATAAACTATTTTAAATTTAGTTTCTAAATAACATAGTTATGATGTTTTGAAGTTGTAACTTTAAGAATATCGTTATTTCACTAAACCGAAGTGATCGAGTATTTTCGAACTTAATGGACTCTAACTCAAACAGGTTTGATACCGCTGCATATTTGTTTCATTCACTTCTGTATCAATGTATAATTTATGAAAGTTTTACAAATTTTCAATTTAGTCTCACCGAGGCTTTTAAAATAGCAGCGAGCACTGACTCAATATTTTTTCGCGTCGAAGACTTTAAAAGACAATAAAAACAGTGCTAAATGCAATGAGTTGACAATGTTGGGGTCAAGGCGAATTTATATACAAGGTGGTGTCGGTGGCGATTTCAGTCAAATACGAGCGAATTCATTAATTTTTATACCCTTTACCTTCGTGAGAAGGGTATATATAAATTTGTCATTCCGTTTGTAATTTCCACAATATAATTTTCCGACCCTATAAAGTATATATATTCTGGATCCTTATAGATAGCGGAGTCGATTAAGCCATGTCCGTCTGTCTGTCTGTCTGTCTGTTGAAATCAATTTTCTGAAGACCCCAGATATCTTCGGGATCCAAATCTTCAATAATTCTGTCAGACATGCTTTCGAGAATTTTGCTATTTAAAATCAGCAAAATCCGTCCATAAATAACGGAGATATGAGCAAAAATCCGAGACAACCTCTGAAAATTTCATAAAAAAAAGACACTTTATTGCATGCTTTGACAAAAAAGCAACAACGTATGTGTGTTGGATTCATTGTGTGTTGGCTTCATGCTTCATGCTTTGTGTATTTTGATTTTTTTTTTTTTTGGTGTTTCACAAAAAAGCAACAAAACGTGTATATGTTTGGATGTTTGTTGGCTTCATTATTTTGTTTTTGTTTTTTTTTTTTTTGGTGTTTGACAAAAAATCAACAAAACATATGTATGTTTGGATGTGAGTTGGTTTCACTGCTTTGCGTATTTTGTTTTTTTTTTTTGGTGCTTCGTTTGGCGTTGTTGTTTTTGAGAAGGGTATATATAAGATTGTTGTTTCGTTTGTAACTTCTACAATATAGCAATAGCAATTAAATGTAAAATTTTTTAACGTTTTCTTGATATATTTAGGATGATATACGCTGAAAATAGGCAAGTAATGCATCCACAACAAAGGTGAAGGGTATATAAGATTCGGCATAGCCGAATATAGCACTCTTACTTGTTTATATATGGAGTTTGAACATGTATATAAATTCGCCTTGGTTGGGGTATAGTAGCATGAGTTTAGGCAATAAAATAATAATAAATAACAGCATAGATGACAACTAAGTAGGTAACTGAGAGACAAAAACCTAAGGCTGTTGTCAAAAGCCTAATTCTGTTTAATTTTTTTCATCGCCAATTTTTAATTACTTCAAATTTTTGCTCGAAGAAAATATTAGTATTTATAATAACAACTCAAAAATGGAAATTAACTCTTATGGCACTTGGGTTTAAAATGACACTCAACTTTTAAAATCACGAAAAATGCAATCAATATTAATGGTGTTAATTTTAATGTTTTTTATAATTTAATAAATTGAATCATTCAAATTATTTTTTAAATTTAATAAATCAAAAGTACAATATAGGGTTAAAATCAAGTCTATTCTTCAAAAATCCTCAGTAAAATATTAATTACGTTATCAAGCCAAAAATCAGGTACAAACACAATATTTTGTCGTTTAAAAAATTCGTGGTCAAAATTGATCAAAATTTTAATACCTTTGACCTTCACGATTTAAGTTTTAACGTTTTTCAATTTTAGTAAAACTTTCTGAGTATATTTAGAATTATCTGCACTATAATATTCAGAATAAGTTCTACTTAAAATTCATAACAATAAAGAAATTGAGCTCATTCATAAATTATTAAAATATGGCCAAATTATTAGTTTTTCTCGAAAATTGCAAAATTTTAATCGCAGGTACGGAAAAAATATAGGAGATATTTTCACATTTTAATAATTTTTTAATATTTTTATTTCCTATTATATTCTCATTAAATCCCAATGTTAAACCAAATTCTGAAATTTTTTTAAGAAAATTTTTAAAAATTTGTAAATGGAGTTTTGAAACTGCCGTTAAAAATATTTCTTTTGTCATAACTGCGAATAGGTTAACGGTATCCTACGTAGACAAAAACTCATACACAAGCAAATATGCATATATTTTAAGTAAAAATTAGCTCTTATTTTAATATTTCTCAAAATTTTGTTCATACATTTCCTATTCTAGTGGCCTGAGACACGTTAATTCCCTGGGAAATTTTTAATAACTTTAAAATTTTTTAACCAATTTCTGTCTCATTAGAAAGATAATTACGTACATATTTCTATTCTTTTAAATTAAATTGCAAAAGTAATTTTTTAATGGCAAAATTTTTACAAAAACTCAAAACAATGCATTTTTTCTTAATTCTAACCGATTTACCAAAAATTTTTGCAGGATGATTTTTGTTCCAATATTCACCAAACTGTTGGGTGAGAATGGCAAAAATCCAACTTTTGTTTACTTTATTGAATATTTTATGAATTCTACATATAAAAAAGTATTGTTTAAATTTTTAAAATAATTGCTTTCAATGTCGGTTAACCCGGCTTTTTCGAAGTCGGTTAACCGAAAACCCGGTTTTCTAAAAGAGCTAATTTTCGGTTAACCGACAAATCTGTTTTCTAAAATATCGGTTATTTATAAACACTACTTGGGATGTCAGTATACATACTTAAGCAAAAAGAAATTAAACTGTATGAGAATTATATAATCACAATTTGCAGTTTGTACGAATTACTCACAAAACTTTTAATGTGACAAGGGACTTCATGTTATTTTACCTGTGGTGTGATTTTTCTCTGCGCTACAAAGAGAAAAATATGTGTCAAATGTGATTAGACATTAGTGACAATTACTGTATATAGGGCATACATTGACTACCTGCTTAACTGCTGGGATATACATATAGTATAGCATAAAAAACGCAACGCTATGCTATGTGATTTTCAACAGCACTGATTTTGTTCAAAAAGGTATCCAATTGTCCACACCTGCTGTTTTTTTTTGATCATATACATTTTGTCCAATATTTTTATACGTAAGGATAATTATAAAATTTTTAGTAAAAACAGTGGTAAAATTGTGCGAGCAAAAAAACTCCTAGGAAAGTGACTTAATTTTGAAAATTTGGAAAAAAATGATTATAAAAAATTACTAAAAACTATAACAATGTTGCATTACCATCATTACTATTAATACAAACATATTTAAGGACATTCAAATTCAAAAGGATAAACATTTTATCCAAAAAACGCCATTACCTTATAACAAGTAAGAGAGCTATATTCGGCTGTGCCGAATTTTATATACCCTTCACTAAATTATACCTTAAAATAAAATTTAAAAATTTTTTTTTTTAATTTTTTTTACAAAATAGTTTTTTAAACGTTTCTTCCAATTTTTTAAAAAAAAATGTTAATTTATTAGTGAAAAAAATTTATGACAAAATAAAGTTTTTGTCATAAAAAATTCGGGTTAAAAAATATTTTTCCCGATTTTGACCCATTGTAGGTCCAACTTTGTATAGCCTTATATACATCGTTGCAATGGACTTTGAAATATCCATCATTAGATATCCATATTGTCTATATTTATGACTTAGTAATCGAGATATAGATAAAAAAATAGGCCAAAAATAGAGGTCGGATTTTTGCTCATATTTCCGTTATTTATGGACGGATTTTGCTGATTTTAAATAGGAAACTTTCGAAAGCATGTCTGACAGAAATATTAAGGATTTGCATCCCGAAGATATCTGGGGTCTTCAGAAAATTGATTTCAACAGACAGACAGACGGACATGGCTAAATCGACTCCGCTATCTATAAGGATTCAGAATATATATACTTTATAGGGTCGGAAAATTATATTGTGGAAATTACAAACGGAATGACAAATTTATATATACCCTTCCCACGAAGGTGAAGGCTATAAAAAGAAAAATATAAAATAAATTGTAATTTATTAACCCCCCTAATGGTTGAGCTAGATCCGCGCCTGGGTTACATGTCTGATTTTAGATTTGATTTATTAAATAACTTTTGATGATGAATTGTCATTGCATTTCAAAATCAATTTGGTGAAGGGTGTATAAGATTCAGCACAGCCGAATATAGCTCTCTTACTTGTTTATATTAAAACTTTTCGGTTTTAGTGTGGAAAATTCTTTTTTTCACCCCCTTACTCGGATGTGTAACCCATTACACATATCCGAATAAAAATGAGACATTATGTGTGAAATTGCACATGAAGTGGCAACACTGGTAAACACCCACTTTTGATGGTGGGTATAACAATAAAAGTGTAAATTTAACATGTTTTCTTAATGAAAAATAGTTTTATAATTACTATTTGCAGTGATATTTAGGGTGACAGCTTCTGTAGTAGGACTCATCTTCTTTTAAAGAATTCAAAATCTGAAAATATTAAAGTTTTTGACTAATTACTAGAGTAATTAACTTTTCGTAATCAACACAGAGACACACTTCCTTGTGAAAATGATCACTGTCTTCAGTCCATCCAACCACAACATTAACTCATGCCGACATATAATTTTTATTTAATAGGGTTGAAAATGTATGTTAAAGGATTTATTAATAATTAACGTTTGGTTTTCAAGAGCAGGTAGCAAAATATTTAGGTGTCCTAAAAATATGATAGAAAAGGGTAGAATATTAAAAAAGAAAGTACCTATTAGAAGCAAATGATAAACAAAATTTTAGGGCTTATTTATGTACGATATTGAAAACATAACTGGAGGATTTAAACAGCCTGATATTAAGTCATATTGTCATAATGTCCTAATATATTATGATAGTTTAAACAAATTTTTGTTGTGCAGATTATAAACACTTCTAAAAAATGAAAAATTAAAGTCAGTTTCATAGAATAAAAACGTGTTTTTGCCGATATATCGTCAGGATTAGAGTTTCCAAAAAGAAGTTCTAAACCACGGATTCGGTTTTAAAAAATTGAAAACCGATCGTTTTCGTTATTAAGTGTTATAGAAACAAAATCAGATGATAATATGCTATACAAATTTAAAATTCAAACTTGACGGATGCTCAAGAGGATAAAGGATAATTTATTTTAATGATACTCTTTAAATACATTAAAATTGTTAGCTTATGTACATTAAAGTTGACTAATATGCTTTTCAGTAAAGAAATAATCAAAAATCGGAGGCTCAACGTTATTATGATACCAAAAAAGAAGAACTAAACCAAACTAAGGAGTACTTTTTCGTTGACGGGGGTTCAAGTGTGGAAAATTGGTACTTTATCTTCAAATTGTACTTTTTATTATATTACTAGCTAATACCCGGTGCGCTTCGCTACCCCCTCGAAGTAAAATGCATATTAAGTAAAGGTTTAAAAAAAATATTTATTTAGTAATTAAAATATACATTGTTTTTCGAAAAAAAAAGTATCTCATAGTTTATTGCAGACATACAGGAAGACGTAAAAATTTCATAAAAATCAGTCCAGCCATTTAGCATCGCACAGACAATATTGATAGTAAAGTTATTCTTTCAAAATGTTAGTACTTCAGTTATTACAGTTTTCAAGATATAGGAATTTAAATATTTATATTGATAGTATAGTTATGTATTAAATTTTTTCCAATATTAGGTGAAGTTCCATTATTTTCGATCTGTCAAATTCCAAAATATTCATATTGATACTTAATATAAGGATATGCAGTTTTTTGTCAAAAATATTTCTATTTAAACTAAAATTACTTGTACAAAATTTGGAAACTCTAACTGATATAGTTTCCTTGATACGCAGATTTTAGTATATACTACATATGGGAAGTGACACGCCCACGTTTGCTGGTCCGCCTATTTTTGGTCATAATATTCATATTGAAGCTAAAGTTACTTGTACAAAATTTGGAAACTGTAACATGTATACTTTCCCTGATATGCAGATTTTAGTACTTACTGCATATAAGAGGTGACATGCCCACAATTGCTGGTCCGCTCATTTTCGTCCAAAATATTTCTAATGAAACTTAAATTACTTACACAAAATTTGTAAACTCTATCTGTTATAGTTTCCTTCATACGCAGATTTTAGTATTTACTACATATGGGAGGTGCCACTCCCACTTTTGCTGGTCCACCTATTTTTGGCCAAAATATTCATATTGAAACTAAAGTAACTTGTACATAATTTGGAAACTCTAACATGTATAGTTTCCCTGATATGGAAATTTTAGTATTTAATTCATATAGGAGGCACCACTCCCTCTTTTGCTGGTCCGCCCATTTTAGTCCAAAATATTTCAAGTGAAACTAAAATTACTTGTAAAAAAATTGGAAACTCTAGCTGTTTCCTTGGTATGCAGATTTTAGTATTTACTACATATGGGAGGTGACCCGCCCACTTTTGCTGGTCCACCCATTTTTGGCCAAAATATTCATGTTGAAACTAATGTAACTTGTGGAAAATTTGGAAACTCTAGCTTTTATAGTTTCCATGATATGCAAATTTTGGTATTTAATTCATATAGAAGGCACCACGCCCACTTTTGCAGGTCCACCCATTTTTGTCCAAAATATTTATATTATATCTAAAGTTACTTGTTCTAAATTTGGGTATTTTAGCTGTTATAGTTTCCCAGATATTAGGATATTAGTATTTACTTCATATGGGTGGTGTCACGCCCACTATTGCTGAACCGCCCGTTTTTATCCAAAATATTCATATTGAAACTAAAGTTACTTGTACAAAATTTAGGAACTCTAGCTCTTATAGTTTACATCACATTTAGTATTTACTTCATATGGGAGGTACCACGCCCACTTTAGTTGGTCCGCCCATTTTTGTTAAAAACATTTGTATTGAAGTTAAAGTTACTTGTATTTAATTTGGTAATTTTAGCTGTTATAGTTTCTTAGAATTTCAGATTTTAGTATTTACTACGTATGGGGGGTGCCACACCCACTTTCGGTGGTCCACCCATTTTCGTTCAAAACATTCATATTGATACTAAAGTTACTTGTACAAAATTTGGGAACTCTAGCTCATATAGTTTACTTCACATTCAGATTTTAGTATTTACTTCATATAGAAGGTCCCACGCCCACTTTTGCTGTTCCGCTCATTTTTTGTTCATAACATTCATATTGAAACTAAAGTTACTTGTACAAAATTTAGGAACTCTTGGTGTTATAGTTTTCCTGACATTCATATTTTAGTATTTACTTCATATGGGAGGTACCACGCCCACTTCAGTTGGTCCGCCCACTTTTTGTCCAAAACATTTATATTGAAACTAAAGTTACTTGTACAAAAATTAGGAACTCTAGGTGTTATAGTTTTCCTGACATTCAGATTTTAGTATTTACTTATTATGGGAGGTGCCACGCCCACTATTGCTGGTCTGCCCATTTTTGTCCAAAATATTTATATTGAAACTAAAGTTCCTTGTACAAAATTTGGGAACTCTAGCTGATATACTTTTTGAAATATACGCATTTTGTTTTTGACTTGAAATAGGAGGTAATGTTGTATAAATGGGCGTGGCACATCGCCCACGTAAAATTTCAAAATAAAAAGTAGCCTATAGTTCCTTCCAGAGATACGGGAAGACATTGTGAAGATTTCATGAAAATCGGTTCAGCCGTTTAGCCGTCTATAAAGTCCAAACAAACAAACAGACAAACAAACAAATATACATACAAACACACATTGACTTTTATATATATAGATTATTTTATTTATACTTATGTATACATAATATTTGGCTGAAATGCTTTTGAGTAAAGAAAGTCATTAAGCCATCTATATGACACACACGAATGAATAAAAAAGTGGAAATAAATCTGTAACTTCTCAACGAATAACCCGATTTTAATAAAATTTCCCATGGCTATAGAGGAGGTGTTGATATGTTTAAGTTTTTAATTTGAGCTAATAAAGCAAGGGAAGCCGAGCCACAGTGCTCTAAAATGGGGCACCTCGGGTATATAAAAAATTAAAAATGATGCAAATGATTTGTTTGTGATCCGATTTGAACGATTTTAATATATATGGAATCTACTCGACGAGATCTACAAAAAACATTAGAAATATATTATCTCTGATAGTTTACGAGTTATTCGCATTTAAAAAGTAAACTTTTTGTTAACCTACCATTGTCTGTTTTTTGCTAATAACGGATTTTTTGCTAATAACAACTTTATTAATAATAGTAAGAAAAAATTATTTAAAACCTTTAAAAGTCTTCTTTTCCCAATTTTGTTTTCGAAAAAAGTACTTACACTAATTTTAAATTATACAGAAAATAAGAAAGAGATAATTAATGTATTTATCGCAAAATAATATCAAAATTCATATTATTGCGTAGTCCAGAGCCTTTCGAAGTAGACCTATTTTTTATGTAAATTTCAACTTTAGACAACATTTTCTCAAATCTCATGGCTGCTTTCAAAAATTAAGACCTGCTTTGTATGTCCCAATATGTTCTTCAATATTGTGCAAAGGGATTTCATAGCCCCGAGCTTGGTGCCTTCAATAGATCAAAAAATCACAATTTTGTGATTTTTTAAAAGTTTTTTGCGAATTGTGGGATTGTCAAAAACAATTCACTAATTTCTTTTTCACTTTTGTATTTCGATCAAAAGTTTCTATATAAGTGTAAAATTTCATTAAAAACGATTCATAAACAAAACTTTTATTGCATTTTAAAAATTAAAATTTTCCAGAAGAATCAGCTACCATTTTTTATTCCCATATTCTTGAAAAAGTGGATTCCATATATACAGTATTGGCCATAACTAAAGTATTGGCCATAACTGAATTTTTTTTAAAGTTTTAAATTTTTATTATGTATTATTTTCAATTGTTAATATATTTACTACTAGCTTGACCCGGTGCGCTTCGCTACCCCTGTCGTAGTCTATGTTGGAAATTTCAATAAAATCGTTTGTGCCGTTTAGTATTTATTGTTTAAGAACTAAAGGTACCAATTTTACCGGGTTTCCTTCTGTTTACCCCTTTCTGGTCCAAGTATTGAAACGCTTCCAAGTAAGGATCTATCTACGTTCCAAATTTCAATAAAATCGATTCAGCCGTTTAGGCGTGATGCTCAAACAAACAAACAAACAAATAAATTTACAAAGACATTTATATATTTATATAGATATAGATTGATAAACAAATAATTTTATAGTTAATCTTTCTATAAGAGGTAACATTAAATCAAAAGATATTTAAAGCTGGAAAAGAAAACGGACAAAACTAAAGCACCCCTTCATGGATATAATATACAACTTTTTTTAATTTATATTTTGTTGCAAATCCTTTGTTTTGGATGACACAAGCACATCTCTTAGGCATAGAAGATATTAAGTTTTTTATGGTGTCTTGCGATATTCCTTCCCAGGATCCTTATTTCTGCAATTTTCACGATTTATTTTCATATTATCAATCTCCCATGAGTTCTCAATAGGATTGAGATCGAGAGATTGTGCAGGCCAATGAAGAACTTGAATATTATTGCTCTGTAGCCAAGTCTTACACACTTTGGAGGTGTGTTTAGGATCGTTATCCTGTTGGAACATCCCTATAAGTGGAATCTTTTCCCATTGCATAAGGCAACATTACATCTTTCCATATATCACGGTACATGAACTGATCAATAATCCCATTAACTTTATGAATTGGCCCAATTCCTTGACCAGTAAAGCAACCCCATACTTTTACATTGCCCCCTCCATGTTTAATTGTTCCTTTGCAATACTTAGAATTCAGTCTTTCTTCTTTTCGTCTGCGTACACGCCTTATTCCATCGGAACTTTTTAATTTGTATTTGAATTCGTCAGAGAACAGTACTGTCTTCCATTTTTGGACTCTCCAGTTGATGTGGACTTTGGTAAACTCCAGTCTACCTTTCTTGTTCTTAGCTGATATAAACGGTTTTTTTGCTGGTCATCGGCTGAACAATCGTGCTACTACTGCTCTTCTACGGATTGTTCTTTCGCTAACGCATAATCATAAACTTGTTCTTACTTGACTAGCAGATGATGTTGGATCTTTTTTCATTGCTCCTTTGGTCAAAGAATCATCATATCGTGTGGTTTTATGAGGACGTCCTCCAGAATGCCCCGGTGATATACGACCAGTCTGCAAAAACTTTGGAATCAGCCGGGAAATAACTGATCTGTTAATTGAATATTGTTAACTCAATTCATGCCGTGATAAGCCCGGCTTCCAGTCTTCAATAAAATTAATTTTAAATTCACTGGAGTACTTGTTCCTTGGCATCCATTGTTTTTTCACAATAAACTGTATAAAACTTAAATTATACAGACTACGCCTTCTTTTATTTTTATCTTCTGGAATTTTTAAATGCATCCGTTGTGAGTCCCGTTAACTGACATTGCAAATATGCAGTAGCATAGTCAAATTTATAAACATCTTATAATGGGGTGCTTTTGTTTTGTCCGTCGCGTTTTGTGTTTTTGTATGTTTTATCATTTTAAATTAGTTGTTCATAAAACTATTCTTTCCTAAATGAACACAATATGAACATTAACAATATAAATTAATAAAATATATACAAAATACATCCCGAAAAAACCTTTCTGATCCAAAAAATTATGATTTGAAAAAATCCATTGAGGGGGTGCTTTAGTTATGGCCAATACTGTATTAAAATCTTTCAAATCGGACCGCAAACAAAAATTTGGCATCATTTTTAATTTTTGATATACCCGAGGTGCCCCACTTTAGGGCACTGTAGCTCGGTCCCCCCTTGGTGTTATAAGCCCAAATTCAAAACTTAAACATATTAACACCTCCTCTATGGGAAATTTTATTAAAATCGGCCATGGGAAATTTCATTAAAATCGGGCTATTCGTTTAGAAGTTACAGATTTATTTCCACTTTTTTATAATTTTTATAATACTTTTTTTATTCTAATACTTAATACGTTTTGAATGAGCTGGAATCCACATTACAATGAATCAATAAACATGAAACTGGAGACATGTTATACTGAATTAGTATTAATTAACAAAGGGAGACTTAATAGTACTATTTCTTTCTTCCAATTGGGGTGGCGAAGCGCTCCGGGTCAGCCAGTACTCCATATGTTGCATTTTATAATTAAATAAATAAACAGTCATTTGGAATATAACTGTCAGGAAATACTCGTAGATCAATATAGCCTGCGAAAAGTAGACTGCTACATCATCTGAAGCAATTATTGTAAAACAATTTAAAAAATTTTAAAATATTTGTACCGACCTTTTTTTTGAGATTTTGGATAAAACATTTTTACAATCTGAAATCGTTTACAAATACAGATACCGAGATAATATTTAACTCAAATATGTTTTATATGAACAGAAATTATTCTACTAAATTTTTTTACAATCAGTCCTTAATAGGCCATAGCTGCATAGAGCACACAAAATTTCAAATCACTGAAACAGACTTTAAGTTTTCATTATTTTTTAAATAATGTAAATAACCGCTCCTTAAAATCGATATAACTTTTGTACTCATTCTCCAAAGGGAAACAGGACCATCGAAAGTATAGTCGTCTTAACCGATTATACTTTCGGACTTGTTTTCATTATGCAAATACTTGTCACATTTTTGTAAATCCTTTAAATTAATAATTTTTGTTTAGCAATTTTGATACATAACAATTGTTGCAGTTAAATTTAATATTATTATTTTTAATACAATTTCAATTATATATTTTATGTATATTTATATATAGCTCTAATAAATAAAATTTGTATTTCCCAAAAAGTAAAAAAAAAACAAAAACTAATTTTAAGAATATGTGCATATGTATTTGGTTTTACAACAATCTACTTGCCATGTTATATGAAGTAAAACATTTACGTATTTCATCATACAAAAATTAGTGAGAAATAGGGCTGTAGTACGCGGTAGTAGATGTACACACAAAAATCTCATCATCACTAAGTGAGTATTTCATCATCCTGTTCATTAAGTCCCTTATAAATAAATACAAGTTACGAGAATTTTTCTACCTGTGTTTAAAATTGTATAAAAATATTTTCAAACGTTTGCGTGTATTAATGTGAACATGATTTTTGTGTCATTAAACATTTTTCTGTCTGTCTTTTAGGTGACTTCAAAAATAAAAGAATAATTTTACTCGTTTTTGGAAATTTTGTAATACAGCACTAATTTTACCTTTTTACCAAGGTTGACTGTCGATTTGATATGGTTAAAAGGTAATGGTATCGCTAATATGGATTATTTCGGTAACGGTATTTTAATTTCGGCCTGACTTAAATTATTATGTAATAAAATTTCAAATTCTGTAGATTTCAACAAACTCATTTATGGAAAACAAATTTTAAAATTTGCAAATACTCGTATTTTGTTTACTTTTTGTATTGAACATTTGCAAAGCTAAAAATTATAGTAAAAACCAGCACTCAAACGAACAAACCAATAATTTAAAAATTATTTACTTATATAATAATGGTAACGATATTTTTGATTATTTTGCTAACGGCATTATAGCGGTAAGGATATTTTATGGGTAACGGCAGTCAACCTTTTTAAGATTCGTAAATTGTCTAACTAGTATTTTCAAAATCCAATGAAAACTTTTCCATAATAATGTTGTTAAACAAATTTTAAAATACTATATACTACTATGTCTAAGGTTCCCCTTAATATTGTGTAATCCATAATTTTTTAAATCTTTCGTAGATTTTTTTATGGAAATGTTTATTATTTTGAAAGTAAATTTTATAATTATTTTATTTGGGAATATATTCGTAATTAATTATAAAAGAAACTTTAAGCAGACAAGTTGATAATATTATAAATACAGTGGTGGTCATATAATTAAAACATTCATAGTATCAGAAAATCAATAAGTTTCTATTCGTATTACACTTCATTTCACAGTAATTTGAAAGAGAAAATTGCAATTTAACATTTATAAAATTTTTATTAAAATAATTTTATGATGTAGACGAGAAATTCTGAATTATTGTACAAATAATATAAACTAATTTCATCAGCTCTGTTAATTTTGTCGTATGCATATTTCGTAATAAATTCAAAGTACAATTTCACCACTGGTCCAAGCTAAATCTGTTGCTAAGTACAAACTATAAATATGTACACATATGTTGTACGACGCACAGTGGAGGAATTATGAAAAAAGGTGGAAATAAATCTGTAATTTCTAAATGGAACTTTAAAACTTAAACTCAACAACGCCTCTCCTATAGCCATAGGAAATTTTATTAAAATCGGAATATACGTTTAGTAGTTACAGATTTATTTCTACTTTCTTGCAATGTCCCCACTGTGCGTCTACAAACATACATACACACACAAGTATTTACCCACTGAACATTTTTTTGCCGAATTCGTTTAAATTTATAATGACAATCTACTGGAATTTTATGAGTGGTTGACAAGAAATCGAAACTTTTTGACTCAGGAAATTCAGAAAATTTCTTAAATTTGCTTGGTAAAATTATGTACGAATACTGGCGGAAATTCGAAAGGTTTTTGAAACATTTAATAGTGCTCGGAAGAAACTCTACATTCTTATGCATAAATGTCAGAAAATGTTAGATATCGAATAAAAATATCTTTAAAATTCTTCATTATTATTGGAACTAATAAGTTTTAAAACCCATATTTATTTAATTTTAACTGTTTACCTATATTATAATTTTATTTACATATAAGTACATACATATTTGTATTTAGTACACACGTCTTATTCACTTATTTATAAAAGTCTAATATAGAAAGCGAATAAAAACAAGAAATATTTGGCTTTTTGTTCTTTAACAATATGGTTTGTTCCCAGTTATAAATACTATTTGGATAAATTCACTGAAATTTATTGTTGGGGGATAAAATACTTCCCATGCACATTTCAGTGGTTGCTTAGGCCAGATCATCAAGAAACCTTTTCCTTTAGCTTTAGAAACGCTAAAAATATTATACAAATAAAACTATAGAGTGAATGAGAATTACAGACACTCAAACTTTATTTGTAAAAATATCATAGCTTAAATTTGTAACTCCAGATGTGTCTTCAAATAAATGTTTACTGGGTAAATACATAAGCACATACAATTGAGACCCCAAGTGGTTTATTTGCACACATACATATGTACATGTGCATATATTTGCTCACATATGATAAAGATTTTGATTCATAAGATAAATAATATTACACAGCTGATTCTCAAATATCCCTATCTTCTTTCTTAACGCTTTGTCTTTCTAGAACCAAAGAGTAAAAGGTTGACCTGTTAAAAAATCAGCCGGTGGTTGGATTGTAAACAAATCCAAAGAGAATCATGAAAATACATATATACAGAAAATAGAAGGCAAGAGAAAGGGAAACACAAGTGCAACAATAACGGTGTTACCACTGAGAAACGTTTTTATCAAAAAAACTAATGATGTGAGGACGGTATTGAAAATATATTATAAGATTATTTCTTAAGTATTATTAAATATGTTTTAATTGTTCATTCCTTGCTTTCAACAATTAAAATTATTTTTTAATTTCATGTTAAAAAGCAAAAACTCACAATTGTTGTCAGAAAAAGCATTGTCAGTACATTGTAAGACAACAATATTTTCAGACATCTAAGAATCCTGTGAACACATTACGTTGCCATTGGCAGACTATTTTTTTGTCAGATGTGCGAAGTTTATGCATTGTCAGACCATTTCAAATTGTTTGTTTCAAATGATTTGACAAATCTGGCAATGTCTAACAACGGATCTTGCAATTTTAGCCATACAACAATCTTTAAACCGTGTAAACCCACAATTTTCGTTGGCAGATAAATGTATTGTCTAACAATAGTCTACACTGCCAGATCTGACAACCGTTTATACATAGCTTTAGACATCGTACTTGATGCTATTTTATTCCGGATCAACTACATTACAACAGAAAAATATTTGTCTGAATTTGTGATGCTATGGTATTAATCTATTATTCAGTTATATTAAAATTTTATATCAGGGCTGGTGTTAAATTGTGACTTTTTAAAAATTCGGGGTTTACAGTTCCATAGAAATTGTTTATATCACATTAAATGCAGATATATTGGTATTTGTCAATGAAACGATTAAAAACACAAATGAATTCCATGCGGGATTTTAAGTTAAAGTGAAATTAATTATGAAAATAAAACATGGTAACACTGGTCCCTCTACACTTGAGGTTTTCTCTTTCTTTGTCTCAGCTTCACACAGATACACATCCACACATTCCAATTGTTTCTATATTTACCCAGCAGTTCTAGGAGACAGTCCCGAACTAGTGATTTTACCCATCATTTAGGGTGGGAACTAGTTACTTCAATAGCTGCGTGACTAGTTATTTTAACACGGGCATGACCCTTTTTGACTTCAATGAGACTGTCAAATAGCTGGTCAAAAGTAGTCCACGCATTGGATTGACATACTGGTTAAATAGCGTCAGTTACCTAACTGGTAACATGATCATCTACATAACTAGTTATTTTAACACTTACGGGGGCTAATCAACCTCAAAGAGTCAACTAAAAAGACATGTCACAGGCAGTACAATAAACGATTGCATGTAAACAAACCTTTCTTCGACAGTTCTCCAATGGATTGCTTCTGGTGGGTTAAATAACTAATTTCTAAAGTGCAGTACAAAATAAACGTTTAAAGTGACTTCACTTTAGGTTACTAAGAGACACTAGAGTTACTATTGACTTCATGCTATGTTACATGGGATATCAGTATACTTAAGCAAAAATAAAAATGAACTGTATGAGAATTATATCTACACAATTTGTATAAAACCAGTTTGAACGAATTACTCACAAAACGTTTAAAGTGACTATACTCCAGATTACTTAGAGACACTTAAGTGGCAATTGTCTTCACGCTAGATTACCTGGGGTGTATAAAGTATCCAATTGTCTTCTCTCTATACTACAAAGAGCACATACGTGTCAAATAACCAACATATATAAATTGGAGTCAGCCAAGTGATAATACATTTGTGACGATTACTATCTATAAGGGATACATTGACTACATGCTTAACTGCTGGGTAACTACCCATCAGTTCTCCTTTGAATTTTAAGGAAGTTAATGTATACTTTTTGGACAGTAATTTTCACTAATGTCTAATTACTGGACTGATTCCAATTTATATATTTTTGCGTTATTTGATCCCATACGTGTCAGAGAAAAGTCAATTGGTTATCTTTGCACAGGAAATCTAGTGAGAAGTCAGTCATCACTTCAGTATCTCAAAGTAATATATGATGTAGTCAACTGCAACCATTTATTTGTAGTGCTCTTTAGAAAGTCACTACGTGTGCTTTTGTAAAGCGGAGTTTAGTCCTTGTAATTTATGTGTTGTCAATTGACTTACGACTAGGAAACCCACTTGTTAAAATAACTAGTTCTGTAACAAGTGGTGAAACTAATTATAGTTAAAATCATCCAGAACTGCTGGGTATTTTCTTTTAAGTAACTGTTTGTTTGTTTATTTGATGTCTTCTTTGCAACAAGAATGGTTATTGAAGGTATTACTTGAACTTTTCGTTATTGTTGTTAGTTGTATCTGGGTCTTAGAAGTAAACAAGTATTTAATTGCTGTCGGGAATTGATTTTTGTAAAGCCGGTTTATAAACGTTCCATGTATCCAAACATTATCCATCTAAATATACATACATACACACATAAATATTTAAACATTCATGTATCTATATTAGGGTGGCTCATATTTTGCATTTTTTTCCGTCATATAAAAACCAAATTATGAAAATTTTAACAAAATCGGATAACGTTTAGAGGTTGGACATTTATTTTAAGTTTCGAGTGTTGGGTCAAAGAAGCAATATTTTCCAAAAATAAAATTTTAAAATTAAAAGGTGGAAAAAAATTTAATGCAAAATAGTTTTTGTGTATTTAAATATAAAAATGTTCTGACATCGTTTACCCATTACAGTGGGTCGGTCCCCAAACAAAAAAAAATAAAGTTGAGCCAGTCACCCCTTAAGATTAAAGATTTGTTGAAGGCGTTTTCTGAAATGTAAAAATTATACCGTACTTTTGGTTTGTTGTATATTGCGTCGCCATTTGAAAGCCGTTCTAAATATATCGCATATCATTCATTGTTCATGGCTTGACAAGAGCTAAAATTCAAACTTTTGTATTTTTTCAATACGACATCAATTTATAGATTTGACTTCTGGTATATCGGTTACTTCCCCAGAAATGCGATATGTAATAATCGAGCATTAAATGACGACGCAGTATAAAAAAACCAAAAGGTTTTGTGAAATCGTGTTCACCTAATCTTTAATTGTAGGGGGTGACTGGCTCTACTTTTTTTTGAACCACCCTATTACCAGGTTATGGTATCTAAAATTTTACATTTTGAAAATCTTTTCTAAACAAAATTTCGAAAAAAAGAGGCAACTTTCTAGATTCTAATAAATGCTAAAGAAGCATCGAAAATCGAAGTGTTCAAAGTAAGGGCCACCCTAATCTATTTGTATGTGTTTTTATTTGTATTTGGTTTTAACGAATGTGTTTGTGAAAAAGGATAATTTATATTTATAACCAGCCATCACTACTTGTGGTACATTTTTATTTATTATATGGTTTGTTTATTGATTGATGTCTGATTGTTTGTGGAAACCTTAAACAAAAATAAAGATTGTGTTCTTGCAGTAACCACCGCACATGTTCGATAAATTGACTTGTATTAACTTCCTATCAAGATTAATCGATATTGCATTTGGGGTGCTGCACACCAGCACTAATAAAAAAATGTTGGTATTTTGAGTAAAATCGGTTAAGGGTTTTATAAAAAGTGTTATTTGGTATTCAAAAACAACACTATTTATGAAAAATGTTATCGAACATTTTGATAAATCTGAATTTGTGTTAAATTTTCTGTGTGAATATGCATGAAATAGTAGATTTGCTTAAGTACTTAAAAGATAAGCAGGCTTTGCAGTAAATTGTTTCCGTACTAGAAATTTGAATATATTTTGACTAAGACCAGTAAATCTGAGTAGTACTGGAACTGACCAAATATACCAAACGAATTATTGGATGAAAAGGAATCCTTATTATACAAACGATTTGTTTCTTTCTTCTAAAGAAGATTCTTCGGTGAGGAATTTCATTTGTGTTATAAAAAACATTCTGTAAATTTACATATAATTATATTAATTAATTTTTTCATTTTGAACACAATTAACTCAAATTTTGTAATTTTTTTTTGTCCAAAAATATTCGGTTATCCAACCTTGTAATCATTTTAATGATATTTAAGCAAAATAGTAATATTAAAAAAATCGGAATTTCCTGGGATTATTTTTTCAAAATTGCCGCATTATGGTTTTCCCAATACCGAAAAATTATTAGATTTTTGGGATTAACATGGGAAAGTTCAACGGCATAATTAGACTTTTTGAGAAGAGGGTTCATCGGCACTAACAGTGGATTATCTGCATACTACATTTAAAAGACTTACCTTTAAAATATATATTTAACAAATTATACTGGCCTATCTGTTACAGTACTAGAGTTTATATCGGCAAATCAAATGATTCTGATATTAGATGAATCGAATTCTACAGATTAAAATTCATGTAACCATTGTTAAAATCCACACCAAAGATCAATACTTTAACAGTAATTCAAAATAAAATGTAATGCTTCAGACCAAAATTAAACATTTCCATTTCAAACATAAACTTTGAGATATTAGAGAAAAGTCAATGGTACAGTGGTATTTTTTTCGAATTTTTGTTAAAGAAGGCTGTCCAACAAATTGAGATTTGTTGATTGGAACAGAACCGCAACCCTATAATTCTGAAAGGGCATGTTGAGTTGATAATTTTTGTAGAATATGGTCTGAATTTTTTTTAAAATGGGTCAAAGTTTTAAATTTTTTGATCGAAGGGAGCATTATACTTACTAACTGAAAAAAAAGTCGTAGGTTAATGTCTGAGAGAATTCTTATTGTCAGAGTTATATTGCGGGATTTTATGGGGTTAATTTGTTCTTAACCCTCTATCTACTCTCTTTAGAAGTCAAAAAAAGAACATTAAAATATTCGACGAAAATGTTTGCCGGAAAATTTCAGTGGGGGTCACCAATGATACAAAAGTTGTACGCTTAATTAGCAAAATTAAACGCCACTTCGGGTCTCACATTTAAAAAAAAAATTGCCAAAATCCAAGTATGATCCGAATGAGCTGAAATTTAAAATATAAATAGTTCTTAAGGAGATCTACAAAAGTAAGTTATTTCTTTTAGTTCGGTTTATTTATTTATTTTTTTTTTTTAATTGTGCTCGATCTTTTTTTGTTTTTTTAGATATGGAGGGTCAAAATTTGTTTTTAATATATCAGCTATTTTTGCTATAAAATTCTGAATAAAATCAAAACAACTTGCTAATAGTTATCTCGTACCTATAAAAAGCTTCATGCATCATAAAATTCGACAATATAACTCTGACAATAAGAATTCTCTCAGCCATTAACTTACAACATTTTTTCAGTCAGTATAATGCTCCCTTCGATCAAAAAATTAAATCCATAGGGTAACATAGAGACGAGACGTAATTGTCAAAAACCTAAGTCTGTTGTCAAAAATCTACCTCTTGCAACAACAAAATATATGCTAGTCAATGTATTTTGTTGTTGTATCAGACATATAATTTGTTGTATTTTTGTTTGACAAATCGAAGTGTCTCGTCTCTATGATTAAAATTTTAACCCACTGTGAAAAAAGAATTCAGACCAGCTGGACTATAAGTTTATTCTACAAAAATGATCTACTCAACATGCCCTTTCAGAATTATGGAGTCGCTATTCTGTTCCAAAAATGCTGTTGGACAGTGTTATTAATTATAATTTTCAACATAAGGATTTAAAAATGTTGGCAGAATATTACCGACCTAATGACATACAGAGTATAAAAATATGGCAAACATTGGTCAATTATTTCGCATATTATACAAATTAATTATTAGACCAGTATGGCTATAGTACCTATAAAACAGATGATATAACTGTTTGGTGGAGGATATTGAAATGAGCTTGTAGCATAATGTTGATTTGTTTGTAATACTTATTGTTAATTTAATATAATAAAAGTTTTTGTAATTTTCTTATTAACTAGTGCAATTTAAACAAAATGATATTGGGAACTACTTTTTAATTCAGAGCAAAAATCTATAATTCCAAACATACTTAGTTGATATCAAAATGCAACCTTTTCAATCGGGTTCTTAACAAAATGTAATAAATACTCTGAACCGGACCAAAATCCAACAGTTCCAAATTTGTTATCTAAATAACTTAAAAATAAACTGTCATATTAAATAATTTATTTATGATAAGTTTTTTACCACAACAATTGTTTTAAACAAAATATATAACTACTGACCGTCAAGACGCGTTGTTAGCCTCTAGTTGGCAAAAGGTTGTAGAGGTCGTTGCATGGGAACCCATTAGAAATTGGATGATTTCGATATAATTTAGTTTTTGGTTACAACTTTTTTTTAATTATTTCTTAAAAATACATTTAATATTTCATTTTAGATTACTGTTATTCACAATGTAGAGTACTTGGCCTGGTAATGTAGTAAAAGAGCACGAAATACATTAGAAATTTAAATGTTTGTCAATAAATAGCTTTTCTGCTTTTTTACTAGGCCAAGTACTCTACATTGTGAATACCGTCATTTTAATTTTCTAGGATATTATTAACCATTTTGTATCTGGGGTCAATATTGTCCAAGACATCAAAGCTAGACTTCTGCACTAAAAAATATTAAAAATATTTTACTATTAGACTATATGTATTAAGAAAATAAGATATGTTTTTATTTGGGCCTTATTATCCCATATTAACCCGAAGTCAAAAATACTGTTCAAATCAATTTCGAACACATACACATGGAAAATAGATTCATGTTCACAACCGAATTTGGCGACAATCGAATTTTGTCGGTTCCACATATAATTTAATTGCTGAATATATGGTACTCACTGAATAAAGACTGAATCTCTTAAAATATCGAAATTATTAATTGTTTGAAACACAACAAAAATTTCTTTAAACTATCAAAATATATAAGGACATTATGACAATATGACCTAATAGCAAATCGTTTGAATCCCCCAATTGTATATATTAAATATACTTATTTGTTCTTAATTTTGTAAATTTTATTTTATTTAAACAATTTGTGTATACACATACGAAAATGTCATAAAACTAATATTTGGCATTGAACCATTGAATTAAATTTGGTTATTGTAAACGAATTGGTAGCACACATTCACATTCACAGACAGAAATCGGTTAATTTAACAGATTTTACAATTATTACAATTTTTATTCGGTTGATATTATGTTTTTATAATTTTTAACACAGAAAACATAGTTTTTCAATAACAGCAATAAAATATTGATTCATCTTATTAAATATTTATAGTCGGAACTGATATCCAACTGAACATTTATTCTGTGTGTATTAGGGTATTCAATTAATCGGAATTCTGGTTTAATCGGTTAATCGAGCAAATAATTAACCGAGGTTTAGATTTAATCGGTTAATTTTAAATTATTCGATTAACCGAATAATTTCCATTTTAATTTTAAATTGAAAATAAAACCATGAATTTTGTGTACTCATTTCAACAAAAAAATAAATAATAGGAAAAAGTATGGTATTTGAAATCCTTTTTATATACACATGTGAGTTTTTTAGGATTATAGTGAGATATTCTGAAATAAACTTTTAAGAAAAGAATATAATTTTAAAGGTTTCCTTTGAAATGATTTTTCTTTAGTTTTAATAGAATTTGACTTGGAAAAAACTCTCTCACTGATTGTAGATGTTGGAGATATCGAAAGTAACGCATGAGAAAGACTATCCAATTTCTTAGTTCTTTGTTCAGGTTTTTTTAAGCATATAAAATCCTTAATTATACCATTGGTGTCTTTTTGGGATTTTATTCGATTTTAAATACTTTTAATAGTTTCGTTAAGTTCTGATAAAGGACTTGTTTCTGTAATGTCTTCAGTTTCGTCTATTATCATGTCTTCCTTCTACTCATTAGGGCAAAGTTCATTATGGAACATTCTAGAAAAAGTGTCATTTCCAAATTCCTTAGTTTCAGTTTTTGAGCTATACTTCAAACAACTATTGCTAGAAGGGGATGCTCATGAGTTAAGAAATAAAATTTGTGTGTTTAAAACTATATTTTTATATATTAAGTACAATAAAAAACGAAATTTCGATTAATCGAAACAAATTAATCGGTTTATTTGTTATTTGAAAATCGGCAATTTTAAATTATTCGAACAGTTAACCGACCAAAATTAATCGGTTAACCGATTAACGGTTAATCGATTGAATACCCTAGTATATATATTAGATTATAAATATTGTAAAATTATGCTATTATGAAAAAGTTGAATTTCAAAACCATTTTTAGCAATAAGTACATATTAACATTTATAAAAATTAACCTTTATTACACAAAATTTATTTTATATGAAATTTGTTTGTATTTTAATGGTTTAAATTCAACCAAACAGTTGTTAATGCATATTTTAACATTATTAATGGTGTAATGAATATGCGAAATTGTTTAAAAACAGTATATTTGACCTTTGGTTAATACGAATTAATGAAGTTCAAACATATATTATTTTTTAAATAGATCCAATCCAGTAGTTTGCAAAAATTGAGCGTTAATGACGAGGACGCGGGAGTTAATTTTCCAACCAGAGCTGAATTATGATTGATTGATTAAATAACTTTAATTTTTTCTCATACATTAGCGACCTCTAATAATCAATGCTAAGTAAATAAAGCACGGTATTCGTAATTGTAGTGAAAAAATTGACTTGCTAAAAATTCTCCCAGAAAATAATACAAATAAGACTAGTTCATAAATGACTTGGGCTCTCAACAAAATAATTCTCTTGTTCGCTTGACTCTGAAATTTAATCTAAAGATATTTCTAATCATATAATCACAGCCTATAGATAGAAGAAAAAACTTCGTATTTCATAATTATTTGTAATTGATAGATTTGGTGTTACCACCTGCATTATTACACATTAAAGATAACGTGACTATTATTGTTTGATTTTTTCTAATTAGATTTAAATATGCAGTCATTAGTTTATTTTCTGATCGTTAAAATGTCATAGATTGGCGAAACTAAGAGTTTGTGTCATAAAGAGTTTCTAAACAACATGTGCGACTGTTTGTTGATTTCGTCATTATTAGTAAATAATGGTCAAGTAACGACTCTTAAATGAATTATGTCAAAACTACCTGCTAAGTCGTCACTGTTTTATGACCTACTGTGTGGACAATTGAATGGATTAAAGATTTTGTAAAAACATATTAGGAATCTCTACTGAAATGGCTTATTCAAGAATTTCCGTTATTTTTGGAATAACCCAGGTGTATAGAACATGTTATTGTAAAGTTTTGCAGTTTTTATTTAATACACGTACAAACTCATTTTTCATCATTTTACTTAGTTGATCTGCCAAAAAAATTTGCGAAAATCTGTTTATTTTCCAAAACATATTTTATAGAAATTTCCCTTTACAGCAGAAACATTTAGGTAACAATTGGTTTAGTCAGTAATTTTGAGTACAGAAAGAATAAATCCTCAAAATCTGTCAAATATTGGAAGAAAAATAAAATCTAATCATCAAAACAAATAAACACGATTAATTATGAAAAATATAAAATATTAAAAGTGACAAAATTTGCAATACACTGAAATTATACACAAATTTTAACAGTCACTACATACTATCTATGATAATAAATATTTTTACTAAACTTTATAAAATTAGTAGCCATGCAATTATTTGAAATACAATTTAATTTTCTAAAAGGGAGAAATCAACCAAACAAACAGAAAATTTGTATTATCGAATTTGTTATACAGATATTACATTTCATGAATTTCATAAGACATCACAAACACATACTCTTTAGAGTCTTATGGACATTTCCATTTTTATACCCTTCATCTTCGTGAGAAAGGTATATATAAATTTGTCATTCCGTTTGTAATTTCCACAATATAATTTTCCGACCCTATAAAGTATATATATTCTGAATCCTTATAGATAGCGGAGTCGATTTAGCCATGTCCGTCCGCCTGTCTGTCTGTCTGTTGAAATCAATTTTCTGAAGACCCCAGATATCTTCGGGATCCAAATCCTCAATAATTCTGTCAGACATGCTTTCGAGAAGTTTCCTATTTAAAATCAGCAAAATCCGTCTATAAATAACGGAGATATGAGCAAAAATCCGAGACAACCTCTATTTTTGGGCCATTTTTTTGTCTATATCTCGATTACTAAGTCATAAATATAGACAATATGGATATTTAATGATAGATATTTCAAAGTCCATTGCAACGATATATATAAGGCAATACAAAGTTGGACCTACAATGGGTCAAAATCGGTAAAATATTTTTTAACCCGAATTTTTTTTCACAAAAACCATTCTTTTGTCAAAAATTTTTTTCACTAATAAATTAAAAAAAAAAAATTTTTAAATTGGAAAAAACTTTAAAAAATAATTTTGAAAAAAAAAAAATGTTTAAAAATTTAAAAAAATTAAAAACATTTTTTTTTTTATTTTAAACTATAATTTGGTGAAGGGTATAAAAGATTCGGCACAGCCGAATATAGCTCTCTTACTTGTTATTCTTATACCCTACACCAGCATATTGGGGAAAGTATACCGAAGGTCGAATTTTTTTTTTTTTCTTTTTGTATTCTCTAACCAATGTTATTTACTGTTGTTTTACTAGAAATTGATTGTTATGTATAAGGGTAATTTCATTTTATTTCGACCCAGTTTGGATATCTATCAATTCTGATTTTATTTTAATCGTATATGGTTCATATTTGAAAGTCCTCTAAAGTTGGAAATCGCATTTTTGTGAAAAATTAGCAATGTTCAGGATTGAATAACTTTGGAACGCGTCATTTGATTTTAATGAACCTAGAGTCTTTTGAAAGGATTAATAGACAACGGAATTATAATTACCGTGCGAAAATTTGAAATTGGGATTCCAATGGGTACAAAAGTTATGGTAGTTTTTCTATAACAACTTTCACGATTTTCTATGAAAATAAAAGATTTAGTGCGCAATGAAATAAAAATTACCATAGACGTTATTGTTCTAAATGCGATGATAAACGCTGCGATAAATCGAATTTACGTTACGCAAAATATTGGAGGTTAAAGGTCACAAAAGCGATTTTTTGGATAAATATAGCTTATATTACATTTTACGCGCTTAAAGAAGTTATTACACAATTTATACAAAATAAATTTATTTTTGATCATTTGTAATAGGGTTGTCCGTTTAATTTTTGCAAAAAGCGCGACAATTTTAAATATATGTGAAAAATGGCGGGATTTTCAAAACTTACTCGGGACAAAAGACAACAAATTATAACTCAACTATCTTTATTTTTCCCAAATTGTAAATTTATGCAATAAATGTCTAATTCTTATAATATAAAAAAATCGTTCTGTATAAAAAATACGTAACATGTTTTGTTCGTTTGTTTGCTACTTTAACTAGATTTGGAAATTTTCCATACAAAAAATAAAAAAATGTATTGGAAAATATTGGCTGCATGACTAACAAATGCGGGAATATTTTCAAATGTTTAGCTTTTATTTTTAAACATTTGTACAATATAAATTTATTCAAAGTATTGCAAAAAAAAAACTCGAAAATTGTAAGAGTTGAGTTACAAAATATTTATTTGGTAGATATTCCACTCGCATCCCACTAAGCGACCAAAAACCATTTATAGAAATTGACCTAAGCTTTCTTTTGAGAAAAACAAATTAAAAAAAGGGCCTATTTTGGAAAAAATGCTAAGCGACTAAATAGGTCTTCAAGGAAAATAAGGTTTCTTTTGAGAAAAAAAGAAGGGCCAATTTTGAAAAAAAATTCAAAAAAGTTTTCGATTTTGAAAAAAAATTTAAAAAATTTTATATTGATTTTTTAAAATTTTTTTCCCGAAAGATTGAAGAAATAGCTATCTAAACTATTTGGGACACATTTTCCTAAGAACAATAGGTAATAAGTTACATGGATGAGAAAAAACACCTGCTTGGCCAAAATGTCTAACTCATCGATTTCAAAATTTTTAATTTTTTTTTTTTTTAATTTATTAGTGAAAAAAATTTACAGACAGACAGACGGTCTCCGCTATCTATAATGATCCATAATATATATACTTTATAGGGTCGGAAAATTATATTGTGGAAATTACAAACGGATTTACAAACTTATATATACCCTTCTCACGAAGGTGAAGGGTATAAAAATCGTTCTTCGGCTTAGTTTTTAATTCACAATGACCCTAAAAAAATATTATCGTAAATAACACAACATTTGCCATCGCGTGGTGCTAGGGCCAAAATTTGGTTATAGCCCTAATGTACATACAATATAGAACGTAATTCATGGTGTAATATACTCTGAAATCTAAATTTATTCAATACTTTTCATAAAAATATATCGAAACATTTATGAAGTTACATTAGCTTTTGTCTAATATCCTTATATTTGGAAAAAGTTTGCTGAAAAACCTTAAAAATGTACATATCGCTCATTTGTTGCAACAACGTCATAACTCAAAATCCGTGTTTTTTGAACTGAATAATACAAAATATGCGCCATTCTATAGTCTTTTATATAGTTCTATCAGTTTTCAAAAAAGTATGTTTTTTTTGGCGTGAGAGTGTTTTTTTTTTTGTTGTAAACATCAAAATTCATGTTTTCTCGTATATTTGAAAAGAACAAATTTGGGTTAAATACAGATTAGAAGGATATTAACATCTACTATGTAAATCAGGTTTTATTTCTGAAATCTTATGATTTGTTGAAAACTTATTTAAGAAATAGTAAAATGTCATAAATGATTCAAAGCCTTTTTGAATTATGACGTTGTTGCAGCAAATGAGCGATATGAATATCAATTTTGAATATTTATACATATATTTTTGATTTTTAACTACAGCCCTCAAAAGCGTTAAGAACAATAGCATAGGGTAACATAGAGTCGAGACGTAATTGTCAAAACCCTATGTCTGTTGTCAAAAACCTAACTCTTGCAACAACAAAATACATGCTAGTCAATGTATTTTGTTGTTGTATCAGAAATATGATTTGTTGTATTTTTGTTTGACAAATCTAAGTGTCTCGTCTCTATGTATAATTCTCTATGAACAATAGGACCTAGGGAAGGGTTATATTTTTTCAAAAATTCTTTTTTTAATCGTATTTTAATATATCGAATGGGTAATTCAACATTTCCTTATTGTTTTTCTTTCAATTGAACTTGACAAATATGATGAAATATTTAGCTGTGTGTTTTGTTAAAGTAAGTTGTGCCTAAATTCGTTTAGGATTTCGGATTAGAGAACAAGTCAAATTTAATAATCTGGAAAAAAAAAATAAAATAAAGAAAATAATCATCACATAAATTAAATTGTACGTGATTTTCAACAGGAGATTTGTAAGTTTGTTTCGTGTTTTTTCGTCATTTAATATTTTTGCAATGTTTTTTTTTGTTTTTTTGTTTTTTTTTTTATTGCACGAAAAATGTATGGATGTGTGCTTTGTGTTTGTAGAATTGTATGTGCATATGAATGTGCATCTTTTAAGAGTACGGGGGTAATTTAAAAAGTACTTTCAAGTTTGACTGCTTCAGGACATATTGATGGACACTTTTTTGGAAAGCTTATTCTCAAAAACTTGACCAAAAATAAAAAAAATTCTAAGAAAATTTACTTATTAATAAAAATAGCAAATTTTGTAGAAACTTGACATTAAATTGCTAATTTTTGGAAACGACTGTATACCTATTATTGTTTTATTGTATTCGAAAAAAATTCATAATTGTTTTTATTATTCGAGTTATCGATTAATTTGAAAAATTTCCTCGAATGACGATTAAAAAATATTGTTCGAATAATTTAATAAAATATATTTAAAACCAGACGATTTTTAATAATTTGTTTGTTAACAATGAATAAAAATACAAGGAAAACAATTTATTTGTTTTTATAGGTACATATAGCAAGTTTTTGTAAACTTTACTATAAATAGCTAAATTTTGTCAATATTGTAGTTGATGTAGACTTCTGTAACTAAGCAAACCTGGTTTCGTTAGACTTGTTTTTTTAATCAGACTATATACCTACAACAAACACATACATACGATTAATGAATTTAGACTGCGAAAAACTTGCATTATTTTGAATTTCACCAGAATGTGTTTTTTTTTATTATACATATTTTTAAAGAACTTTCCAGTAGTCCATAATATGAATGTATGTATGTGCCTATGTATTGAATAAAATAATTTCTCTGTCGAGTCTTTAATTTTTTGTTGTTGTGTGTGTCCCTTTTTTATTGTTTCGTATTTTTATTGTGCTGAGTTGTGTTTTGTTTTGTTCAGTTCTGTTGTTGTTTTTATGACCGACCGACCGACCACATGCGTCCTCAGCCGTAGAACACAGAGTCACGTACACCATTAATGAAAAGATCTCAACAGAAATCAGGCACAACCGGCTAGAGGTGCAAACCGTATTGGAAGCGAATATATACATACATATGTATGGATGTATGTAAAACTATGGGTCCAAAGGAAAATAAAGGTAATAATACATCCATGCATCTGTATGTAAGTAAATGTGGATGAAACAGGTTTCCAGGGGGAACAATAAAATAAACTAGAGGTAAAACAAAAACTCCATCAAGTAAATACATACGAAGCACAATAACAAAACGGAGTATGTTGTATGTATGTGGTTCTATCAGCTGATGGAAAATAAACGGCAACAACAACAATGATACATAAGTAAAAATCAAGTTACTTTGACTGACTTTCGACCGTATACTACTACTCCTCCCGTAACTTCACATCCTTACAAACATAGATACACACCAATACATGCAATTAATTTTGCTACCTGAATTAATGCTGAAATATGTATGTACATACGGATAGCAGGAATTAAAAACTGTATGGGGGAAAACTAACTCACATAGCTACTCATAAAATCTATCTTGTAAATGCACATAAAATGTATCTCATTTTTTTTAGCACTTTTACTCATTCTCTTAGCCACTCTTTGCCACCACCAAATACTCTGACAAGAGAGTCAACCCAACGAGAACTCCACTCAATTCGTTTGCTTAAAGCAGGTATACAAAATAACTGAGCATAAAAGTATCTGAGAATTGTATGATGAAAAAAACCGTCTCATATTGTGTTGAGTGAAAATGAATCGTATAAATAGCGTTGTTGTGTAGCCGGTTTGTTATAGTAGCTTCGATACATTGCTGAGATACAGATACAATTAGAAAGAAATTCAAACGAAAGTGTTTTGATTTTAAAATCAGCCATCTGTTTTAGAAATTTAACGTATTTTTCTCCCGTTGAAAAATTAACACACAAAAAGAAGAGTTCTAGTTTTGAAAAGTTAAACAAAAAAAAAAGAAATATTTAATAAATTGCCATTTTTAAATGCTACAAGAAATTTGTAAACGGACCTTTTAAAGAAGGAAAAGAAAAAGCCATTAAAAGTGATAAATAAATTGCAAGTAAAAGGAAATAAACGTGCTGTGATCAATTAAAAACGTTAACACAAGTTAAAGCAAATAATAAGTTTTAATAAAAAGACAGCAAAATTGTGATATTATTTTGTCAAATTCAAATCCTAACAAATAAAGGTTTTGGCAATTTGTTTTTTTTTTTTATAAAAAAAGTGAAAAAAAAAACACTTGGAAACTACTAGAAGTTTCTGAAAATAAAAAATTTGAAAACAGTCGTTCAACAACAACAACAAACACATTTGTTTGAACAAACTAAAAAACAACAACATGAAAATGGAGATTTTGGCAGTACAACAATTATACCATCCAGCAGATTTCAACGGACTTGGGTCTAATAAAATAAAAGGTAAGTTTAAACAAAAACAGCAAAAGTGTCTTCAAATTAAATTTAAAATATGTACATAGTTTGAGATGGAAACAAGAAAAATGTTTCGAATTTTGGAGAATTATGAAATTCAAAATTTGTGACAAAACGTGCTGAAATTGATATTTCTAGAAATTTAAAGAATCAAAAGTTGATTTTAAAATAAGAAAATTATTAAATTTAAAACTAGCTACTAGCTAGTGTGTCCCTATTTAATTTTAAATAATCAATTCAAAATAATTAACATTAAAATTTTGCCGACGGTAAATTGCTTACTCTACTTCCGTTTTATTTTTCCTCATACTCGCTCTCTTCCTCTCCCTGCTTATCTCTTTCTTTCTTATAAAATTCTTAAAATAAAATACTAATTGACTTGTTCATTTGAAAAAAATAAATAAAAAAACTTAACAAAAATTAATCGCCTCAGTAAAACCTTAATTTTAAATAATTAAGACTTTCTCTCACACAATGTGTATTCTCTTTGCCTGCAATCAACCCCTGAGTCATAATGCATAAACGTTTTTGATTGTTTTTATACGTTTCGTTACATTTTTATATCTATACGTTTAGCTTGTTGTCAAGCGCTTCAAAAACGCTTCCAATGTGTGTAACGACCTCGACAATAAACAGCTATAGCTATAGCAGGCAAGCAGTCCGTTAGTCAGTCATTCAGTCAGTCAGTCGTTCAGTTTAAGCAAAAGAAAAATAAAAATCAATTGTTAGCATGTGAGCTGACTTGACTAAGGAGCGAGCTACTTTCAAAAAAAATAAAAAATAACAAAACACAAAGTACATAAAGAAAAACGTGCTACGTGCGTTTTTCCACATACACGCACACACACATATATATTCGAGAATTAATTGATTTCATGTTTCCATTCAATGACTACTTGCATATTTTTATTTCACATTTGAAATTACAAAAAAAAACTTTTTATTAATTTCCCATTTTTTTTTTAAATATTTTTTAGATTGGACATCACCCTTAACACCGCCACCAGAGGCCTCAACAAAGGCCACCACAAATTTACCTTATGCCCAAACAAATACTACCAACAAGATCAAGAACAGTATTAACAATCAGAAAAACAAACGTTTGTCGGAAAGCAGCAGCAAACGCAATTCCCCGGCCGTGGCCACCAACCAAAAGCCAACATTGAACTCCCTAAAACATGACGACAAGAATGTCTTCTACTGTGAAGATTTGGATGCTACACAAGTTAATGACTTGTCATTACGTTTGCTGGACGAATTAAGATTGGCCAAGTCGCGTCATTTGTCGTGTACAGAAGTGTCATTGCCCTGTGATCTAACGCCACGTATAGCCGTGGAGATATTGCGTTTGAGCGATCGTGAACCCTGCGGTCTTAGAGGTTGCACCATTTACATAGAATTCGAAGATGAACCGAATAACTCCAGACGCATAGCCTCGCTTAAATTGGACTCGGAAACGGTGTCGACTTTTGAAATCTATTTGACACTGCGTCAAGATCATCGCGGCTGGACCTCTCTACTGCCACAATTCATGAAGAGTTTGTCGCGCACTATTACCATCAGTCCCGAATTTATCATCACAAAAAACAAGCTGTACTCTCCTTTGGCGAGTACAAGTTATAGTTATACCAGTTCCAAAGCCATATCAACACCCACCGCGTAAATTTCTCAATTATGCCTGTTGTGTACTTATGAATATGTATTGAGGTGTAAGAAATCGTACATACAACCAAACACCCACCCACCACACCACACCACATCACCCACCCTTCATCACAATTGCTGTTGTTGTTTTTGTGATACGAACTCAACAAGCCACCAAAATCCTACTACTCTCCCACCCCTAGGAAGCTACCATCGTTAACAAAAATCTCAGCAAATCATTTAGAATTTTGAGTTGTATGGCTTCAGACATTTTTCTGTATGTCGTAAATATATATCTCGTATCATTTCCTTAATAAAAAATTCTGTTGAATTGAATTTAAATTTAAGTCGAATATTTTGTTAAATGATAATCATCATCATAATTATTATTATACCATGCGTATAATAATATTTTTTTTCTTCTTTGTAAATGACCCGTCGAGTTAGAATTTAAACGTACGATCGATTGAACGATTGTCCATTATTCTTCACTTAACTTTAACTCAAGGCCAATTATTATCGTATAAAACTCATGAAAATAAGAATGTGATAACTTATTAAGATGCTAAGTTTTTTTTTTTTTTAATTTTTAATTTTATCTATATTTATAAAATAATATTTGTATATCATAATTATAACATCTTTAATCTTGAACGATTTGAAGATGAAACAATGAAATGTGTTAATTAATTTAAAAATTACAACCCTCAAGAACATCAAAAATATTTAGGTGAAAAGTATTGAACACTATGTGTCCAATTACAATTCCAAACAAAGAATTTTTAAAATTTTTTGTATTTTTATTTAAGAAATATTCTTCTACTTGTATGTATTTTTTGTCCAAATAATTTGTGAAAGAAAATCGAAAAAAAAAAACTGCGATATACTGCATACAAACGATTGTGTGCATTTAGTTTGTAAATTGAAATTGAAACTTACGAAAACAAAAACTCATTTCTCTTTATTTAATTTTACTTTTGTACTTTTCTTTAATTATTTAATAATTTTTTAAAAGAATTCATAATGTTCTCATTCATTTTAAAATGATATTCATATTTTACTAATTATTATTTTGTTTGTTCATTAATATATTATAGTTTTAAAAAATGTATTTATTTATGTATATGCGAAAACAAAATACAAAAAAACCATAAGTTCTTTTAAAAATTTATTAATTTTTAAATACAAATCATGTATTATTTTCTTTTTTATACGAATATATTTATAAAAAAACATGTCCTCAACAAATAAAAAACAAACAAAACGAAAAACAAATATGTATTAAAAATGTTAAATTCTAATATATTTAAATGTAAACAAAAACAAATGTTTTTTTTTTATATAAAATGTATTTAAAACAAAAATGATCTTAATTTTGTAACCAAAAAACAAAAAAATTATACCGAAAAAAATAATAAAAAAATATTCGGAAGTTATTCGATTAGAATCTTTGGACTCTAAAAAATAATGGATGAATGTATTAAAAAAAAGTTCAAAATATGTTTGTTGACTTTTATTTATTGAATTGCTAAATGGGGGCGGACTTTTAAAATATTGGCCAAATGTTGTCAAGTAATCATGGGATTTCTAATTATACTCTGCACTACCAAAGTGGAATGGCATTATGCGTTTGTAATGATGTTTGTAACCTCCAAAAATGTTGGTCCCTAGATGATCATTTGATGAAATTTATCCAACGATTCTTTTGTGATCCAAGGATGAACAACTTTTCTGAAGAACCGGAAACAGTTTAAATCATACAAACTTGAGCATGATCCTTTGTGATAAATAAGGCATTCTACTAAAAATTGTACATAAGCCTTTTTGTAGGCAAGGCAACAATATGTTTGTACTTAATATATCGCTATCCATATAAAATTGAGCTCAAATAAGTATCTTCTGAATATAATAGATATATAAATACTTACCACACGTGAATTTTTATGTTATCTGTTGGCAATATAATTCATATTTTCATGAGCAATTCATAGTGGCCCACATTTTGTTTCATTCACTACATTAGAGAAATACAAAACAAGTAAGAATGTATGGTCGGTCAAGTCCGGACATACAATACCCTACACTAAGTAAGTGAGCAAACACTTTTTTCTTTTAAAATTTCAGTAATTTACTTTCCTGTTGAATCTTATGTGTATACCAACCTTTTTTAGGAGATTTATACACATTAAAGTGATTTTCGGAAGCGGGTTTATATGGGAGCTATGACTAATTATCAACCGATCATAATAAAACAAGTAAGAGAGATATATTCGGCTGGGCCGAATCTTATATACCCTTCACCAAATTATACTTCAAAATAAAAATTTTAAATATTTTTAGGTAAACAAAATTTATTTTTTTTCCAGTGGTTTTTTTTAATTTTTTGGGAAAAAAATTTTTTCGAATTTTTTTTTTAAATTTTTTATGTAAAATTTTTTTTATTTTTTTAAATTAAACTTTTTTTAAATTAAAATTTTTTTTTTTTAATATTTAGCGAAAAAACTTTTGGGTGAAAACAAAAATTTGGGTTAAAATTTTTTTCCCGATTATGACCCATTGTAGGTCCAACTTACTATGGTCTTATATACGTCGTTGCAAAGGTCTTTGAAATATCTATCATTAGATATCCATATTGTCTATATTAATGCCTTAGTAATCCAGATATAGGTAAAAAAAATAGGTAAAAAATCGAGGTTGTCCTGGTTTTTCCTTATATCTCAGCCATTTGTGGACCGATTTTCTCGATTTTAAATAGCAACCGAGCCGGAAGAATTCCAAAGATATTGATGTATGATTCGTGTATGTAGGTTATTTGGGTGCTTCGGAAAGTTGATTTCAGCAGACAGACGGACAGACACACGGACATGGCTTAATCGACTCCGCTATCTATACGGATCAATTAATACATTTTAAAAGCTATTTTGTAATGGATTTGAATTTAAGGAAGTAATTCATTACATTTGAAATACAAAGAAATTAAGCCTATGAAATAATACATTATGTTTTCATTCATTTCGAAAATGGAATTAAGAATTAATTCCTTCGAACCTTTGTTTTTATACCCTTCACCGTCGTGAGAAGGGTATATATAAGTTTGTCATTCCGTTTGTAATTTCCACAATATAATTTCGCGACCCTATAAAGTATATATATTCTGGATCCTTATATATATAGCGGAGTCGATTAAGCCATGTCCGTCTGTCTGTTGAAATCAATTTTCTGAAGACCGCAGATATCTTCGGGATCCAAATCTTCAATAATTCTGTCAGACATGCTTTCGAGAAGTTTTCTATTTAAAATCAGCAAAATCCATCTATAAATAACGGATATATGAGCAAAAATCCGAGACAAAATCTATTTTTGGCCTATTTTTGATCTATATCTCGATTACTAAGTTATAAATATAGACAATATGGATATCTAATGATAGATATTTCAAAGTCCATTGCAACGATATATATTAGGCTATAGGAAGTTGGACCTTCAATGGGTCAAAATCGGGAAAAATATTTTTTAACTCGAATTTTTTTTCACAAAAATATTTTTAAATTAAAAAAATTTTATTTTAAAAAATTTTATTTTAAAAAATTGGAAAAACTTTTAAAAAACAATTTCGAAAAAAAAATTAAAAATTTTTTTTTTTTTTTTTTAATTTTATTTTAAAGTATAATTTGGTGAAGGGTATATAAGATTCGGCACAGCCGAATATAGCTCTCTAACTTGATTCTAACTACTACTGTAATTTGAATATTTTGATACCGAACTACAATTTCATTTGGATCCCTGCTTCTATCATAGATTTTCATGAAAATCAGTTATGATAGCAAAGTTGAAGTAGTCATGCTTGATATTTTCAATTTTATCAGCATTTTTGTATTTGATCTATATTACTCTATTACTTTTTTAAGAAGAG
Organism: Calliphora vomitoria; assembly: GCA_942486065.2. NCBI lineage: Eukaryota > Metazoa > Arthropoda > Insecta > Diptera > Calliphoridae > Calliphora > Calliphora vomitoria. The sequence goes on from OW818031.2 coordinate 93,744,233, forward strand.
ATAATATAAAGGTTGGTTACCGATTCGTAACGGATAAAAGGTAAATCTAATTTGGATAATTTAGGTAACGGTATTTTAAAGATTACTTAAATTTCGGTCTGACTTAAATTATAAAAACAAAAACATAACTGTAGGTAACCTTGAATAATATACATAAATCAATAAGAATTTGGGAATATCGAATTTAGCTTATAAATTATTTAATAGCACAACATTATTTGCGGTTGAAGTATAACTATTTCGGAATATTCCATAATATTTATATATAATTCTATATATAATATATATAGTATATATAGTTTTTATTAAAACCGAAGAACATTAATATTAATCTAAGCTGTACTGTTAGAAACCGCTTTGTGTTTCCAATATTTGCAATATTTATAAATTTTTATTTATAATACATTAACCTATAATACACTTCGTGTCAAAGTTATTAATATGTGTACATTAAAGCGTTTATTACAATTAAAATATTCCGATTTATTATGAATGTCATTGTTGTGTCAATAACCAACCAGTCATTTAAATTGGCTCTACCATTGTCGAAATCGACTTAAATAGTACAAAGTTTCAATATATTTATTTCACTTTTAGCTAAATCTGTCAATAATAAGGAAAATGTTTGATACAAATTATTATACTCTTCACCTTCGTGATATAATATTCCGACCCTATAAAGTATATATATTCTGGATCCTTATAGATAGCAGAGTCGATTAAGCCATGTCTGTCTGTCTGTTGAAATCAATTTTGTGAAGACCCCAAATAACTTACAAACTTGATTCATACATTAATATATCCGGAATTCCTCCGGCTCGGTTGCTATTTAAAATCGGCCTACAAATGGCTGAGATATAAGAAAAAACCGGGCCAACATTGATTTTTTGCCTATTTTTGATCTATATCTGGATTACTAAGTCATTAATATAGTAAATATGGATATCTAATGATAGATATTTCAAAGTCCATTGCAACGATCTATGTTATTTGGACCTACAATGAGTCAAAATCAGAAAAAATTATTTTTAAACCGAATTTTTTTTTACCAAAAAATTTATTTGTCATACTTTTTTTTTCACTAGTAAATTGAAAAAAAATGTTGGAAAAAAATTAAAAAAAAACTATTTTGAAAAATTATTATTTTTTAAATATTGAAAAAAATTAATTTTGTTTACCTAAAAAATATTCAAAATTTTTATTTTAAAATATATAATTTGGTGAAGGGTATATAAGATTCGGCACTTGTTATATTTTTCGATTTAATTAAAATTTCATTGGAGAGGAAAGACCTGGTTGCGGCAAATATATTATGATCTATGAAAATTGAAATGTTTGTCGCAAACATAATTGTTAAATACATGTTATTCAATAATATTTTAGTACCACCAATAATAGTTTGATTTATGTCCGAACTTTGACAGTTGAAAGCTGCCATATTGTTGACGTTACATCTGTCGAATTGGTTGTAATTTATTTAGTTTAACTATGGACGGATATAGCGTTAAACAAAACGTGCAAATTATAACATTATTTTATCGACATTGGTGCTATGATCGGGCAACGTTCCGCGCTCTTTGGGACGAGCGATTTGGAGGCGATCGTGCGATTAGATCCCATTAGAATTTTCTTGAGGGGGTTTCGAAAATTGCAAGTCTATGCAAATAAGCCACAAACCACATCGATAGATCCTTGAACGAATAAAAAATTGTATTTAAATTTAAAGATACGAAGCGATTAGCAAAGGCTCTTTATTGTAATTGAGGCCATCAGCTCAAAAGTGGTGTAACTCACATTTTTTTGGTTGCTGTTCTGGTGTTACATACAGTCCTTACATTACCAATATCAATACAAAAGTGGGGTAAGCTACCTTTTGGCATTCAAAAGCAGATGGAGCACAGAACATTTATCCAAAAGGCAGACAGCTGTACAGGACTCTAGTTGATCGTAAAAATTGCCTAGATTTTATATCACCTGGTCAGCCCACTTATTGGCCTTCTGATCCTAGAAAAATCCCTGATCTAATAGATTTTGCCATATCAAAGAATTTAAATAGAAACTCTATTACTGCAGAAATATCATATGAACTATCTTCTGACCATTCTCCCGTTATACTAAACTATTACGGACAACATCAATCGTCTCATACCTCATTATTCAAGACTGATTGGTTGAAATATAGAAAATACATCAGCAGCCATAACCACACTGAATACAACATACAGTGTGAGGAAGATATCAACGATTGTGTCAGAGACCTCAAGTCTCTAATCTTTTCGGCCTTGGATCACTCCAAGTGCCACATTCCTCCTAAACCTAAAATGTGTATTTCTAATGCAGAAATTAATAGACTCCTCCTCGAAAAGAGGAGATGTAGAAGAGATTGGCAACACAACAGATCTCCTGCTGCTAAGCAGAGGCTGTCCACTACTAGTAAGAAACTAAAACGAGCCCTTCAGTCTGAAGAGGATCGCAGAAATCGAAACTATATTGAAAGTTTAACCAGTACTAAGCACACAAACTTCTCCCTTTGGAAAGCAGCTAAGAACATTAAGCCACCGGTAGAGGGTCAAAGTCCGATAAGAAAATGTGACGGTACCTGGGCACGTAGTGCAAAGGATAAAGCCGTAGTTTTCGCTGAACATTTAAGTAATGTTTTCCAACCAAACCCCCCAACAAATAATTTTGTACTGGGGGATTTACCCGTTCGCATAGAAACGGACTCCGAACTAATCAGTGTTAGTATAGAAGATGTTCAGAAGATCATAAAGGACAATCTTAAACTAAATAAATCTCCAGGTTATGATTTAATTACACCTTCCATGATTGGAAACCTACCAGATGTGGCGATTATTGTGCTCACAGTATTATTCAAAGCGATCTTGTCTCTAGGAATTTTTCCGAATGATTGGAAAATCTCCCAAATTATAATGATACCCAAGCCAGGAAAGGATTTGACATTGCCATCATCCTACAGACCTATTAGTTTATTGCCTTGTTTGTCTAAACTATTTGAGAGAATAATCCAAGGGAAAATTCTGACATTCTTAAATAGCCAAAACATTATCCCAGATCATCAATTCGGATTCCGTAAGCAACACGGAACAATTGAGCAAGTTAACCGCCTAACTGGAGAGATACGAAAATCTTTCGAACTAAAAAAGTACTGTTCGGCAATATTTCTAGATGTTGCCCAGGCTTTTGACAAGGTTTGGCATAAAGGTCTAATACACAAGATTAAACGCCTACTGCCTTTTAGTACACACAAAATACTAGAGTCTTACCTATCGGATCGCTTGTTTAAGATAAAATACGGCGATTATGTGACAAGCGACTATGCGATCAATGCTGGTGTGCCCCAGGGAAGTGTTCTAGGACCAACTCTGTACCTATTGTACACCTTTGATTTGCCCGAGTCCGAAGAATTAACCATTTCCACCTTTGCAGATGACACTGCAATTCTTAGTTCTCATGTGGACTTAAATGTAGCATCTACAAACCTTGATAATTATCTCAGGCACGTAGAGACGTGGTTAAGAAATTGGAGAATACAAGTAAATGAAATCAAAAGCAAGCACATAACGTTTTCACTTAGGAGAGGAAGTTGTCCACCAGTGACCCTGAACGGTGTGAACATCCCTCAGTCTGATCACGTTACATACCTTGGCATTCATTTAGATAGACGTCTTACTTGGCGTCGGCACATAGAAGCCAAGCGGCTCCACATGAAACTGAAAGCTTCTAACTTACACTGGCTAATCCACCATCAATCGAAATTAAGCCTTAACTGCAAAGTCATCCTATATAAGACAGTCTTAAAACCAATCTGGACATACGGAATCCAACTATGGGGAACAGCAAGCAATACCAGTATAGATCTCATACAGAGGGCACAATCCAAAATTCTTAGAACCATGACGGGAGCTCCATGGTACATAAGAAATGAGAACATCCACAGAGACTTAGATGTCCCATTGGTCAAGGACGAATTTAGAAAAACTCGTGAAGCTTATTTGTTAAAATTACATCACCATCCGAACCCGCTCGCAAGACTACTTACAGTAACTCAAGACAGATCAAGGCTGCGTAGAGCTGATTTACCACTTATCTAATATACAAAATATGATTCTCCACTGAGAGAACAATAATTGTTTAGTTATAAGATTTAATTACTTATTGTAAGGCCTACATTTAAAGGCAGGAACAATATTATAATAAACGTCTAAAAAAAAAAAAAAAAAAAAAAAAGTAATAAGTAAAAGTGGTTTAAGTTGAATATACCACTAAATAAACAGTTTGGGGTTACACCACTTTTGCACTGATAGCCCTAAATTAATTATGATTTCCAATAAATTATTGAAATAATTATAACAAGGTACCCAATTTTGGGATCGTATTATGTTGTTCTATGACGTTACACATTAGTAAATTGGTAAATTTAGTAAGAACTTTAATATAATTTGACGGCAACCATAAAATCCAATCCTAATATGACGCTATTAGATTATGGTCATCGCAACCATATTTTTTCTTTGCGTGCATAAGCAATTATTTTCTATTGTTGTATTGTAGTTTTAAGGAACTTTACTGGCGTTTAAACTACTCATAATTTACTGATTTTTATCTATGTATTTATATAAGTTTATAAAAGGTCTCAAATTTAGTAATTTTCTCCCTTTTTATATCTTTGTATACAAAATTTATTATATGTTATAAATAAATGTACTTAAAATTAATCGGTTCAGGTGTTTAAGAGTAAGTGACTAAAATATAAAGCTCTAGTGTCACACAGTGCACAGTGGGGGTATTTCAAAATAATCGAGAATGTTTTGGACTCGCTATTAAGGTGGGTAAAAAACAGACATTTTAATTGTCAAATGCGAGATTTTCGCATTTGATAGAATATGTAGCTATAGCAATGTATTTTTTAGAACTAGAACATATGTATACTTGAACAAAAATGTGGCATCATTTCTAATGTTCCATATACCCGAGTTACCCAACTTTGGGGTTTTGAGGCTCCGCCCAACTTGGTTTTTAAAGTCCAAATTCAAAACATAAACTCAACTGCACCTCCTCTAATACCAAACTATCCGTTTAGAAGTTAAATCGCAATTTTTTAATATTCTAAAGTGGAAAAATATATAGAACATGCTGATTTAAACAATATCTGATTCATACTGGAGCAACTAAAACCGGAAAAGCCTAACAGTATTTCGTATTTGTCTGATGCATTAAAATTTTTTGTAAATAAATCTGCTTTACTTATATCTTTCCAAAACATTAAACCAGTTTCTTGGCCAGAAACTTTATTTTACTGATTTACATATAAGTTAATGATGAAAAAACCAGTCTTAACCTTCTTCATTAAGATTGCTTTGTCTTCAAGTCAGTAGGTAAATCATGTCAATACGAACATGAATTAAATGTGTTTTTGTATTTAAATGCAATGTTGTCATTTAAGCAATTTTAAAATTAAAACTAACGATTATTACGAGAAATCGTAAGTGGTTTATTTTTTAAAATAAGTATGTCTGTCTGTATATGAATTATTTTCAGGATTAAAATCGAACTCTAACAAATATGGAATCTCTATTTTGGTTCCACGGGTAGCAAATTTAAGGATAGCAATGACAGAACACATTTTCAAAATAGAAGTAAACCTGGAAGCCACTATTGTTTTATAGATTTATGAACGACATATTTTTATAATTAAATATTATTAAAGCGATAATATTAATTGCTGTTTTTTTTTTTTTTTTTTTTTTGGTAACAGTAGTTTTGAATCTAAACGTGCAAAATTTAGTGTTTCACTATTTTAAGCGATTTTTATGGACGGTGTTGACATCACAAAAATCATTGTTGCATCAATAAATAAATAAACATCATCATAATCAATACTAATCGTTAATTTATTGTACTGTATTGTTTATTCTATCTTGTCGTACGTATTGTATTGAGTTGAATTGGATTATCTGGAAATGTTGACTAGTTAGTTAATAGTATATATAAAATTTAACGGCATACGTGATCATATCCGTCACATATAGTAGTCGGACGGACTATTCCAAAATGTGACTAATGAAAACAAACAATAACGCAAATTCAATATTTCACGTCACAGGTCACATAGAAATATGTATGGATGTATTTATTAAAAACAAATACTAAAAAACACACAAATAGAGCGAATGAAATTTTGTGAAATTTAGTTGCGTCTAGTTTAAACACTAAACAATAGAACCAGCGTTCGGTTTGTTGTGGTGAGATGATGATGAAATTTATTAATTATTTTCTGTTTGTTGAAAAGCGTTTGTTTTATTTTTTTCAGTTGACAACAAACGATTTTAAATTGAACTTGAAGTTGATGTTTAAAATATTGGTGGAAGATGACACGTCATCCTCATTATTTTGATGACGATCGGATGGATGGTTGTGTATCATCGGCGTCATGATCATGATAAAGAAAGGAATTGCAGTTGGTTTTGTTTTTTTAGCTGATAAGTATGTAGGTATTGGTAGTACAACAAATTGAATTAAACGAAGAGGCCAACGAATGAATGTACATGAAAGCGTTTGTAGTGAGTGGTGGTGCATCATCACCACAATATCAACCACCAACAACTACTACCACCACTACAATAGCAAAAACAACAAGTAAAAGTTTTATATTCTGATGTATCCGAATCTTATATACCCAACACCAATATATTTTGTTCATTTTGTATAAAAACATTTAACAGGTTAACCCGATTTGGTTAGTTTTATATTTTCAATTACAAGAAAATATCAGCATTTAAATGTTATTAGGATCAAAATATGTATAGTGGTCCAAACAAAGATCATATCTATTTATACCTATATATAAAAATGAAATGACCCATGTATGTAATGTCATCACGTGAGAACGGCTAGAGCGATTTGGCTGATTTTTTATTCGATTCGAAATTTTCAGGATGTGGTTTGTAAAAAATAATCAAAAATTCCTGGTAAAAGTCGGAAATTTTAAGTTTTTAATATATTTCCTCCTATTCACTTCTCATTTTTCTTAATAAGAGACATTTTCTGAAGAAACTTGAAGAACAACACTGCCTCCTTTTCACTTTTCAATATACATATATAGATGAAATACAAAACATTAGTAGCTATTAGCTATCAGTTGATTTTATTTATCTGGAGATCGCAAAACAGAGTGTATTTTGAGATTCAGTAGGGATTATTTTTTCTAACATTTTATAATTCCAAATATGTTTGTCCATACTTGAAATTATAAAATGAAACATGCATTAATAGCCTGAGGAAGCATTAAAAAAAGTTTTTTGTGAAATAAGAAAAAGGACGATTTCGATATTAGGTTCCAGTAATAAACATGATGTTCCACGTTCAAGCATACAGGACAGATTATACGGAGAATGGGGCCCCAAACAGTGTTATCTGATTCCAAAAAAAAGTTTAGTAAAATGGTGCCATATTCTAGCAAAATGTGTTTTTTTCCATTAAAAAGAGAGGAAGAGCAGGTAACCATACTATTTTACAGATGTTGGCTCTAAAGGGATATCGGGATATCTATACAAAAGAGAAAATTGCAAGGCAGTGGTACCTATGGTTGCCTTCCAATACATATTGTTACGTTTTTACCTTTTAAAAACGTGGGTTTATTTCCTTTAAATAAACCGGATACTTTTGAATTTGAAACAACTCTTTATTTATTTAAAATGTACACCAACAATAATTGAAATAGTCAATCAGTGTCTTTTTACACGTTTATTAATTCGCAGAAATGCACACACACTCTATTACGTGCAACCTTAAATGCACAAGACAGTTGATGTTAACTCTAACAGCGCCAATGATAAACTCAACTCACTACTGCAGCCTCTGCCACTATTTATACACGCACTGCCATCTCTCGGGAATATTCTACAATGCTCTTAACGGACATACTAGTACATTCGAATTCCAGAGCCTTCGATGTCATTGCCAGTAGCCCAAACATTTAGTGTTGCCATACTTACAAACGCATGCTACTGATGGACGTGCCTTCAAACATGATGAATGCTGCAGGCAGTCGTTACAGACCGTTGAATTCAAATCGTCATTGCACATTTGTAACAATATGATCGCCCAAATTCATAATAAACATTATGCCTCATAATTGGTTTCTTGGAAAGTCATGATCGATTTTAAACGAAAAAATTGTCAATTGCATCTCTGGAGTCCATAATTGGCGAAACATTATGTTGATGGTCATAAATCCCACACGACTTTGGAATAAAGCCAATTGTGTGAAGACAACGACATTATTCGATATCCACTACCTCCAAACACTACACACATATGGTCAATTTCACGAGAATGACTACCACGACTGAAAGAACAAAAACCCTTGAAACTTTTTTCAAGATGATTTGAATAGAAGAAAAGACTAAAATGTTACTATGTGAAAGTATAATTTAAATGGTATGTATTAGGCTAAAATTGCGGCGAAATCTAAGCTCCCAATTAGCATGTAGTGTGAAATGAATTTGATTCTGATTGTTTTCTTGCTATTATGAAATTGTTTATTAGAACCAAATATATATTTTCTATTTAATTTTTTTAGTTTTTGTATACATATATTTACAGAATATACATTGTTTTACTATAAAAGAAAAATCTGTCACGTACGATATTAAATTGTATTTATTATGAAATCATCCAATGATTGTTTTTATTTAAATATGACGGAGTGTAAAGGAAAAATATTTCCTTTAGTGTAAGAAATTAAAAGAAAACATAACGCCTCTCACGATTCGCAAATTTTCGCATATTTCTACATGTACCTCAAAATGACTTCCGTTTTATGTCACGTACGATATACCCTTTTTTCGCTCGATATTTTTGACAACAATGTTTCGAAAGAACTTATTATTTCTTTAAAATATAGTAGCCTCTGAATGGAACATAAAGACCAAATTATTTTTCAGATACTCTTATTTTTGCAAAACCTATTCCACTCTGAAGGCGTACAAATGTCACATACGATGACATGGAATTGCCCATATTGCAACCTGCTGACGTGTTCTAACAGCGAAAAATAATACTAAAGTTATTACTAAATCAACATTTTGTCCGATTCTTAATACAATTCTCTTTAAAATAAACCTGGAAGATACCATTAAAAGTGGGTATCCAAAGTACGGAGTATACCCTTTTAATGCTTACAACGTAGTTATTAGTAGATGATCAGTCTGATGTCAATCTGATGTCATTATTGAAGAGATCAGTAACTTAAAACCTTTTCACTGCTTTACATCTGTAAATGCATCATCAAATAATAACGAAACTTTGTTTCAGCCTTTGAACTGATTAAGTCCAATCCCAACTATACCAACGAATATGCCTAGTCGGTGCTTTTCCAAGCTCATCAGTTATTAGCATGATTAGTAAAAAATCCTTAGGCGCTTCGCTAATGAAAGCCAACTCCATGTCACCAACATTTTGAAACCCATTTATATTTCCCAAAACCATCAAATTACTCAAAGCTCTCAGCTGTAGGTTTTAATTTCGTGCGAAAGAAGTGCTGCTTATGCTATTTCGTGTGGAAAAATAAGGTTGGCAAATGTATTTCACATGTTTTCCATAATAAGAACAGAGTATTGCTTTTGCGAAATTATTTCGCATATATTTCATTCCAAATATTTTATATGTAGTTTGACAGCATTTTACACGAAATTTTAAATACAATACTAAGCTTAAGGCACCTAGTGCTATATATAATCATGCTTAGAGGGTCCATATATAGTCAAAAGAAAGTGAAAAAAATTCCAAAGCACCACCTTAAAAACTGAAAAAGTTAAACTGCTCTTTCAAGTGGAATTTATACCTATGGCGGATATGGTAAAATTTCATGTCCTTTTATCATAGGAACAATGTGTGCAAAATGTCATGGTATTATCTATAATAGATATAAAGAATAAAGCAAACAATTTTTGAAAAATTTTAACTCTTTTGGAGGTTATCTCTCATTTTGGTCCATAACTCTAGAACCAGACCGATTTTGACAATTTTCAAATATTTCTGATCAAGAAGGAATATTTGGAATATATACCCTTAAGTCCTTTCCTCGAGTCTCTATCTAGATCGTCTTAGAATAAGTATTATAAGGATCCAGAATAGATATACTTTTTGATTCAACGACCAATATTTCGATATGTTACAAACGCAATGATAAAATCAATATGCCCCATATTTTTGGTGATGGGTATAAAAACAGTAATTACAACAACTACACTGGCAGCAACACAATTTCATAAAATAAAATGAGTTTGTTATAGCGGTAATTGCAACGACAAGGTTCTGTTTTTTTTTCTGTTTTTTTTTTTTTTTTTAATTTGAGTCGTTGCAATTTCTGCTTTTATGAACACACAATGCGGTTACAACAACAGCAAAAGTTGAACAACGGCAACAACAAAATATGAAAATAAAAAAAAAAAACTGAAATATCAACGTTAGCAACAGTAACAATAACTGAAACAGCAACAGAGAGCACTTCACTAAATGTTGCTCATATTATTAACTGACAGACTATTAAAAGTTTGTTGTTTTCTTAGTTGTTGTTATTATATGCAAGCCAGTACTAAATCTGTTATATGCCTTCTTTATTGTTGTTGTTGGTTTTTGTATTGCAATACCCTACACCCTACACCCGACATTTGACAAATGTAGATGTAACCTGCAAAAACTTGGTAGTGGCTTGCAATTACTCAATAACTTACTTTTCAATGACCAAAAGATTCTACTATCTGCATTATCTATCTAAGTAACCGTATAATTAATTATTTATTATCTGTTATTATACATATAACTCTTACTTTCTAGTTACTTTGCATGATCACATTTTGTTTTTCCTGATAACGGCTTCTGTGAGACATTACTAGTTATAAATGTGTAATTTATGTCATACTTGTAACAGTCCTAGTGATATTAAAGTAATGTCATATTTTACAATAATGAGTTAACATGTTTTGTGAATAATTTAGCATTTTAACGCATTACTTGGCAATGAAAGTTTTATATGAAAGTATGTAATGGGTGTTTTGCGTATCTTTTGAATGCTGTTTTTGTTTTTAATAACTTAAAAGACATATATGTAATTCTCACATAGTTATTGAACATTACAGTGTAAACAACAAAGTTCTTTTTTTGGTTCAAAAATTTCGAATTTAATGCTAACAAAGCGTCATATGCGGGAGGTTTTGCTTTACTTCTATAATTTGAAAAAAAGTGCCCTGAATCACACCGATTGCTCACCGAAACTTATGGTGAATATGTTTCATCGGTTTCTACGACATGGTTGGTGTGGTTCAGATGTAGAGACCTGCGCCAAACGGCTGTAAGCCGGCTGAGCCAAACCGCCGATAAATTTTCAAAGTCGCCGCCGCCGAATTTTTTTCGGCTTGAATATAACCGCCGTTTTTGATAAAAATTCCTTATTAATTTTATAAAATTTTTTTTCATTCCGTTTCATCCCGTTTTTATTCCTTATATACAAACTATTTTCCAAGAACTTTAAAATTCTATCTTTATTTCCATCTAAGCTACATTTTGTACTTATTCGTATATAAAATAATCGATCAAATCTTAATCTGGACATTTTTTTCGAGAATTATAAAAACCAGTTAACCGATGGAAAACCCGGCCAGTCGAATCATACGAAACCTTTTTTTTTTCAAACAGAAAATCAGAATAATCTAATGCCCGTAATTTCAACAAATAGGTATATGTGCTTAGGCATCAGTGATTAGATACTTTATTTTAGGGATTAAAAATATTTGGGAATTTTAGGTAAATTTATCTGCACAGATATCTATTTGTTAAGATTACAGCCATAAGTAGGGTATTATGTGGCCAAACTACCCGAGTATATTTTCATACTTGTATTTTTCTTGTTTAATATAAGAAAAAGAGTTATGATACATGTACTAACATAAATATGGAGGAACTATAACAATACGATACGATGCATAGCGATGTATTGAAAACACAAACCAACTTATGCACTTTGTATGTTCATACCCAGCTGTTTTAAAAGTAACCGCTGAGTACACTTGAGTACACTGGTAACCTTTGAAGTATTACATTGAATCGCTTTATTCATGAATTTACTTTAGTTGTTGTCACTAATAACTAGGGATCCTTATAGATGGCGGAGTCGATTGAGCCATGTCCGTCTGTCTGTTGAAATCAATTTTCTGAAGGCCCCAGATATCTTCGGGACCCAAATCTTCAATAATTCTATCAGACATGCTTTCGAGAAGTTTCCTAAAATCAGCAATATCCGTCCATAAATAACAGAGATATGAGCAAAAATCCGAGACAACCTCTATTTTTGTTGCCTATTTTGATCTATATCTCGATTACTAAGTCATAAATATAGACAATATGGATATCTAATGATAGATATTTCAAAGTCCATTGCAACGATCTATATAAGGCTATAGTAAGTTGGACCTACAATGGGTCAAAATCGGAAAAATATTTTTTAACCCGAATTTTTTCACAAAAACTCTTTTTTCACTAATAAATTAAAAAAAAAAAATTTTTAATTAAAAATTTTTTTTTTTAAAATTGGAAAAAACTTAAAAAAAATTTCGACAAAAAATTTTGTTTAAAAAAATAAGAATTTTTAAAATTTTATTTTAAAGTATAATTTGGTGAAGGGTATATAAGATTCGCCACAACCGAATATAGCTCTCTTGTTTTTAAATAATTTGGTACCTCGGAGATTGGAGATATAGAGAGATATTTTTGAGTTGATTTACAGTTATTCAGCTTCGTATTCGGAATGAGGGCCAATTGGTGTCCCAACAATGTTAATCACCTCGGTTGTTATATTTACACAAAAAATCGCCAAAAATCCATTTATGATCCGAATGAGCTTTAATTTAAAATATAAGTAGTCATTGAGAAGGTCTACAAAAAATACCATTACATAAGTAGGTTATACTTAGGTTTATTTTTTTAATTTTGCTCGATATTTTTATGGTTTTTAGATATGGGCCTACGGAATTATCGAATTTATTTTAAAAAATCAGCTTTATCTATATACTTACTAGCGTTGTATGCTACAACGCTAACAATTATTTATTAATGGAAGGATTTTATAGTTCCGGAGATATAAAGATACCGATTTTACCCTTTTTGTGGATCTACACATCGGTAGAGGTGCTTACATACAACATTTCAAGATAAACAAATTTTAAAATTGGGAAAAAAAATTTTGTATGGGAAAATTCGAAAATCCCGTTTACGAATGGACCAAATGCACCTAATGCATTGTTTTAAGTGTCAAAAAACGATCTCCACAAAATTGCCTTTCTGATGAAACCAGTTTGGAGATTATCGTTTGGATCGTTTCAGAGTCTATAACAGACATAGGTAGATACATTGGTTGTGTTTTATATATATAAATAAGTATTTTGAAGTAGAATATAACAAAATATTCATTATCAATTAAAATGCACTAACAAATCAATGCCATTTTACAGCAAAATGTGTGATTCGGATAGATAATTAGTCTATATTTATATGTTCGAGAAAACCCCTACTAATTACTAATTACAACAACATTTATAAATGTGAAACTAGTTACATGAGATGCAGGGTATATATTTATATGTGGCAAAGTTTTTAATAATGAATGATGAGTCATGTACTAAGTTAAGAGGTACAATTTATTTTATATATTTTTTTTTTTTTAATTTTGTTTTGTTCGGAAAAGGTATGTATTTCTTTTTCTTTGTTGTAGTTTTTGTTGCAATTGTTGTTTGTATTACTTTGGTAAAGTGAATGAAAATGAGTCCAAGTACTTGCAAGACAATGACTGCAAAATAATATAAAAAAAAATAAAAGCAACAATAAAATTAAAAAAAAAAAAAAACTAAAGGTAACAAAAGTTCATCGGTGCAATGATGTGTATAACGATTTATTGGTGTAAGACACGTTAGTGATGAGTGGCGATCATTATAATTATTATTTCAATATGTATTACCGTGTGTTGCTATTTTAATTTTATTTACAATTATTGTTTTTGCTGTTCATTAATGTTGTTAATTATGATAAGTTAGTTAGTTAGTCAGTCAGTCAGTTACATTGATTACACACAAGATAATTTGTAAATTTTAATTGCAATATGTTAACATATTAAATTAGGGCTGTTTCAGTAACTGTTGATGATACATTGCAAGCCGAATTTATTATAAGGTGGTGTCGATTCAGCAGCAATTGCAACATTTACAAAAACCACTTGAAATTTTTTTGTTTATGTTGTTTGAGCTGTCAAAGTCTGCCTGTTGTTTTTGTTTATTTTACGTTTATTGTAGTAAATTTGACAGCTCAAACATCTAAACAACAAAAGAAAAAAATAATCAGCTGTACTATCGACGCCACCTTATAGTATATTCGGCTTGATCAGTGATGGAAAAGTCGGGTGAAAATTTGACTGTCGTATGGCACCTTAAATGCGGCTTTAGGTGATAAAGTCGTACGACTTACCTACGGTTCTTCACGATCGGCCCACAAATGGCTGAGATATAAGGAAAAAACCAGGACAACCTCGATTTTTTACCTATTTTTGATTTATCTATGGATTACTAAGTCATTAATATAGACAATATGGATATCCAATCAAAGACCTTTGCAACTTTAAAATGCAAATCAATACCTACTAATTCTGGCTTTGATTTCATTTTGTTTTCAATATAAACTATCAATTGGGCCCTTAAAAACAACATTTTCCAACTGGTTTCTAAACTTGTATATTTGTTTAGAAAAGAGGAATATAAAGTCCATTTTTCAAAAGAGTTTACTAAAAAGTTAAATATTTTTTTAACATTAAATGCTAGAATATGCATGTAAGTGCAATTTTGGAAAATTTTTAACATGCACCATACACTAGTGGGGTATATCGAGAAATCCATCGAATTCCGCAATTACACACTCGTGGCCTTTCTTGATATAGAAGGAGCCTTCAACAATGTGAAATCTGCAACAATTATCGTCGCCTACGCGGATGACGTTTCGATTCGTCTGGGCACGATATCGCAAAGAGTGGAAATGGCAGTAGCAACATTAAATCGATGGAGTATCGATAGTGGTTTGAGTGTAAATCCCAGCAAAACTGAACTAGTACTGTTCACTCTACGGACTAAAATCCCTGATTTGAAGTTACTCCGACTAAATGGAACAGAATTGTCGCTCTCGTACCTGGCGACAGGAAATTATCCTGGATATTTAATACAGAGGCAAGAGCTGCTAAGGCCATGACGGCTATGTATGTCTGCAAAAAGGCAATAGGCACGAGATGGGATATTAGACCCTGGAACATGAATTGGCTAGTTGATACGGTTTCTAAACCTATATTATTCTATGGGGTCTCTGCCTGGTGGAAGACAATGGATAGGGCCTCAAATCGTATACTCTTTGAGAGGGTTTTGAGAAGCATGGTAACAGGAGCATTACGAACTACCGCGACGAAGTCGCTCTTCTTTCTACTCAACTGGATACCAGTAGATTAATGGCCAGAAAACTGGCATTGAACACGGCAATCAGGCTTAACGCCTGCAATGCATGGAATTACAGATCCTATGGACATGCTTGCATAATAGGAAGTATACAAAATCTTACTGATCATATTGATTACTGCACTCCCAAACCCTTCCTTCTGAGGAACTTCGTTTTCTCAATTCCATCCAATATGAAAACTGTTGATGGTCTCCCTGCTGATGAAATTAGGCTATCCATCTATACGGATGGGTCTAAAAAGGGGGACAGAGTGAGCGGCGGTGTATACATCCCTAAATATGGAATAAGCATGTCTTTTAGACTTCCAGATGGATGTAGCATTCTTCAGGCCGAAGTATCGGCTATCAAAAGAGCGGCCAACTGGCTTAGATATTACAGAGTATCTGGTAGGGATATCCGTATAGGTGTATATACAACATCCAATATGGTCCAGGAATGCCGGGCATCCTTAAATGAGATGGCGAGACATTCGACGGTTGTACTCACATGGGTACGTGGACACAGGGACAATGAAGGCAATTGTATTGCTGATCACTTGGCAGGACTCCCTCTGCGGAATTCCACTGTCAACCTGCAAGAAACGAATACATGACGCATATTACGAACTTTCCCAAACGAGGTGGGGTAATGAATCCACCTGTGCTATTACGAGGATGATATAGCCTGCGTTGGACTGTAGACGCACGTCATATCCACTACAACGAATACGACTCAGCAATATGGTGGCGATGATCACCGGACATTGCACTTTCGCTCCCCATGCTGCAAGACTTGGGTTACCTTATAACGACTTCTGCAGAAGTTGTCAGAATGAGTAAGAAACTATTCTACACTTCTTTTGTAATTGTCCGGCACTTGGCGATCTACGAGCCAGACTTTTAGGTGAGAGATCCCTTGGTACCCTGTTCGGGCTATCTGTGAAGGAACTAAGGTGCATAGACGCCTTCATTAGGGAAAGCAGGTGGTTGATAAGACCGGACTTGCAAATTGCTCCTCATGTCCCATGATTGTCTGCGTTACTTGACTCAACATCTTCTCCTCTTACTCCTCCCATTTCTCTAAATTTTCTCCTCTTGCCTACTAAATCTATAAAATTGCTTTCTTCTACTTCTATTTCTCTCCTCTCTCTGTTTACATTTTCTTTCAGGTACCTCAAAGGGAACGATTATTGAACCCAAGTGAGCTATACCAACGAAGGTTTTGAACGGCTGCCTGATAACCTAACCTACATTTTTGCTGCTCTGTATTTTGGTTTTAAAAATATGATCAGCGTATATTCGTAGGCAGATAATTTTGTTTGTTTTAATACTGGGTGATTCCCTGTTATATTTGTATTCTATGGAAATTATAATGTTTATATTTTAAATTATATTTCTTATTTAACTTTCCACGCATTTTTTGTTAATTGTTTCTGCTTGTTTATTTAAATGTATCTATTTTAATTCACACCAATTAAATGATTCAAAAGAATTACCACATACACTTTTATACAAATATTTACCGTCTGTGTTTTAAGAATTAATGAAGTGTATTTTCTGCGATTCCATAATTTATTTGAATGTTATAAATAGGATTGTCTAGAAGTTCATATTTTAAAAGTAAACAATGATGTTGCATTATTTGAGAGATGAAAAAAATAGGTTTTAATGTATATGTAAGTACTCTATAAACATAACTATTATATATTTTATAAGTGCAAAATAGCACTTGTGCTAATATTTTGTCAATAGCCCGAAATATGAACAAAAAAAATACTAATCAACCGGATGTTCTAGATTATTTTTTTGTTTAAACAACAAAATGTTGTAAGTAATTATTATATTATTTATTTCGAATTTTTCCTATGAAATGTAAATAAACTCAAATTAAAAATTTACAAAAAATTTGTATTTTAAGATATTTTATATAATTTGTGAAAAATTTTGATGTTTGCATTGATTTTTGCAAAAAAAATAAAAACGTTTTACAGATTTTGGATAATATATATTTTTTAAGCGGTTGTGGAATCTTAATCCCACCAAATGCGGGATATATGACCACGTAAAGTTTAACTACCATAGGGGAACAGGAACTAACACAAAACTTGTCACGTGACTAGCTTTAAAGTGATAGGGACCGGTTCTAGTTCAAACGCTTTATATGAAGGGGACCTGTCAGTATAACATGGCGATGTCCTAGGAGGGGGCAAATTCACATTATTTAAGCACTCTGTGATAGGTCACGTAACTAATCAAAAGCATTTGTCCTATTTTTGATATTCTAATACAGGTCATACAATTTTATTAAAATATTTTTATTAGATTTCTTTAAAATTCACTGATGAAATAGTTTACAATTTATAAATTGTACAAGTCAAGTGGTATGTCCACTTTTCACATATCACGAGACTAGTTCGTTTAAAACAATTGACACATATTTCCAACAAGGTAGTTATTGTTTTACCTAAAAATACATATATATATATATGAATGTTCCTACTGTTTATATTAAATACATGTGAAAATATTGTGAAGAATAAGTATAAAATTATACACACTTGATGTATTTTTAAAATAGAACATACATGTTAAATATTCCTATTTGTTTGAACTAAATTCACCAAATAATAATTGAAAAAAGAAAAATATTTGAGTCATTAAAGTGATAATAAATGAACATGCGAGTGTTATCGGAATTCCCATTGTTGAATGTACAAACAGTTGTTTAATTTAAATAATTAAATAAATAACAATAAATATAAGCTCTTTTGCTAAAACAATATTTGTTCAATGTTGCAATAGCATTCAATATTCTAGACATTTTAACTCAATTCATAATACGAACAAGCCTTTTATCAGTTATATCCTGTATTACCTGGTGATGGGTGGCAGTTATCGCCTGATTTATAAAAAACGCAAATATGTCCTATGTACCTAGGCAGATAAAACTCAGCATAGTTTAGTTTTAAATTCCAGTGTATTTATACATATTGTAAAATTTTAACCTTTATAAAACGTTGGTTTATTTCCTTTAAATAAACCGTATACTTTTGATTGCAAATAAAAGCAGTTTTAGTAGTTTAAAATTGTAACAACTCCTTATTTATTCAAATGTACAAATGTGTCGAATTCTAGAGCTTTCGATGTTAATGTTAGCAGTTTAAACATGCAGTGTTGCCATACTTACAAACAATGCTAATAACTGCATGCTATCAACATTGTTGATAAGTAGAAGCTTCTACTGATGGACGTGTTTATAAACATGATGAATGTTACAGACCGTTAAATTCAAATCGCTATTGCACATTCGTAACAATATATATATATATAATATTGGCATTTACAATTTTTTTTTATTTTTATCTTTATTCTTTATTAAATCTTTCTTTTGAGAAATTTACAATAAGTATTAAAATATTAACCTAAACTTAAACTAAATATGTTATTACCGCTGCAATGTCCAACATGAGTGCTCGTTAAAATCATTATCTGGACAGATCCAGTGTTTCCAATTGCCTCAGTGGTCTATGACCCTCAAATGACAGCAACTCCCTGGCAATGGGATTTGGGTGATCCAATAGTTTTGACAAGTAGTTTACACTGGAGAGTTTGATATCCTCGCGTATTATGGGGACATTGAGATCCCTATGAATATTACTATTGCGAATGTAACATGGGGCACCTGTTACTGTCCTTAACAGTGCTTTCTTTAGATGAGGAGGCTGTCCCCAATAGCTGAATGCTGTATAGCCATATCAGTTGTATAACTGTTTTGTACAAAAGTACTTTGTATTCTAAG
Organism: Calliphora vomitoria; assembly: GCA_942486065.2. Taxonomy (NCBI): domain Eukaryota; kingdom Metazoa; phylum Arthropoda; class Insecta; order Diptera; family Calliphoridae; genus Calliphora; species Calliphora vomitoria. The sequence goes on from OW818031.2 coordinate 93,763,574, forward strand.
TTTAAAGCAGACCGTGGGCCACTTAGCCAGTGCAATTGAACTAACTTTAGTTTTATTTGTGTAACCTTGACTTCAATATGGGGCTCCATGTTAAACGGTGATCAAAATGGATACCGAGATATCTCACATGGCTCTGTTCTGGAATATTGATATTATTTATCTGTATGAAAGGACAACTTTCTCGACTTAAGGTATGGTCACACATGGCAAATATTTACTCAAAAAAGCGTAACCACCTTTTTTTACAAGTGATTTGTAAGATCAAACTGCGTCAAATAAAATAAAACTAATTATTTGCTTTGATTTGTCCTAAGTAAAATGAGTTTATGAAATAAAAGAATTATAATAAAATATATTTTATGAAGTGGTTACGTCTTTTTGGTCAAATATTTGCCATGTGTGACCCTACCTTTTTCTAAATCGCCGATGTGAGACTGCAGTTGTTCAGAAGCTATTGAGGGGTTTTCATGTGTACTTAAAAAAGCGATATCATCCGCAAATGTATATGTGTGTGTCAGTGCGCTCGTAGGCATATCTGTAGTACATATAGGAACGGATCTATTATATTTAGAGTACGCAGATATTTATTTAAAAATAAAGTTTTATTGAAAAAGTATTGTTTTCAATTTGATATTTGTGATTGAAGTTAAAACAAAATATTTGAGAATATAATTGTAAAAATAACAACATATGTGATTGAAATAGAATTATAAAATTACAAGTATTATAACAACAAGTATAACATAACACCCCCTCTCAATCACTAAGTTGTAGATCCTTTCGAAATTTAGTAAATTTTGTTGAATCCAATGCTTTGGTGAACAAATCCGCAAGTTGTAATTCTGTTGAAATTGGTTCTAATTTAACAATTCCTTTAGAAACGTAATCACGCACGAAGTGATATTTCACAGCAATATGCTTGGATCGTTTGCTTTCAGAGTTCTTTGCAATTCCAATGCATCCTCTATTATCTTCATAAATAGTTACAGCTTTGTCTTCTGAAAGTATATGAAGATCTATTAATATACCTCTAATCCAAATAGCTTCTGAAACTGCATGACTGAGAGCAATATATTCTGCTTCGCTAGATGACGTTGCTACCACTGTCTGTTTCTTACTGCTCCAAGATATTGGACAACCAAATACTTTGAAAATATATCCGCTAACAGATTTTCTATCTTCAGTATCTGAAGCCCAATCAGCATCTACAAAGCCAATGACTTCATTGTTATCTAGATTTCTTGAATAAATAAGTTTTAAGTCCTTTGTGCCTTTGATATAATGAACTATGCGTTTTAAACTTGTCCAATGACTTTCACTGGGGTTATTCTGAAATCTACCCATATAGCCGACCTGGTATCATATATCTGGACGAACACTTAACATTAGGTACATTAAACTTCCTAACATTTCACGATACGGGCTATTAGTTGGTTCATTTGCACTATTGTATGAAAGACATAAAGACTTTTCCATTGGGGTTTTAGCTTGGTTACAATCATTCATGGAAAATCTTTTAAGTATTCGTTCAATATTTGTATGTTGACTTAATTTCATAACACCATTTGCACGATCGTATTCAATTTTTGTTCCCAAGTAATATTGAAGAGGACCACAATCTGACATTTCAAATGCTGAATTAAGATCCTTTTTGAGATTTTCTATGACATTAATATTATCTCCAGCGATTAGGACATCATCAACATACAATAGCAAGAATAAAAAGTCGTTATTATTAAATTTGGTGTATAGGCATGCATCATATTTGGAACGAATAAATCCTAACTGGAGCAGAAAATTATCAAATTTTTCATACCAACATCGGGGACTTTGTTTCAGTTCATAAATTGATTTCTTAAGTTTGCATACTAGATCTGGAGAAACTTCAAGTCCATCAGGAATTTCCATAAAAATATTTTCTTTCAAAACTCCATACAAAAAAGCAGTTTTTACATCAAGTTGATGTAAATGTAAACTCCTTTTAACACTTACTGCTAATACTATACGAATAGTATAAAGTTTTGCTACCGGAGAATAAGTTTCTTCATAATCTACGCCTGCTTTTTGAAGAAATCCTTTTGCTACTAGACGCGCTTTATATCGAACTGGATTTCCATTTGAATCTTCTTTAATGCGAAAAACCCACCTAGATTTAAGAATCTTTTTATGTTCTGGTCGTGATACTAATTTCCACACTTAATTTTTCTTCATTGATTCTAACTCATCTTTAATAGCTTCCAACCACTTAGATTTATCAGGTCTATTTCCAATATCTTTAAAAGATTGTGGTTCTGCAAAACTACAGTCAGAAATTACAGTATTTGCGTGACCTGTAATGTAACCTAGAATTTTATTTTTCAATCTTTCGCTTCTTCTAGGTTGAGGTTTAGCTTCTTCTAGATATTCGTTCTCACAAGAATCAGAATTATCATCAGTTAAAAAATTCGAATTTGTATTAATATGTTCTTCATTTTCTAACATAGAGACTTCACTACCATTATCATTCGAATTATCACGAATATGATCTTCTTCATTATCTTGTCCAGAAACGACACTGGCATTATCAATATATTCCCCCTCTTGCTCGTTTCTTTGGTATACAATTTGAACATCTGGTTTGGGAGTTTCTTCTTTTTGTTCTTTAAAAGGAAATGAGGACTCGTTAAAACGAACATCTCTAGCTATAACTATCATTTTCTTTTGTGGATTCCATAATCTATAACCGTTTGAAATGTACCCCGTCATAATCATTTTAACTGATTTAGAATCCAATTTCTTTCTCTTTTGTTGTGGAACCCATACAAAAGCTTCACAACCAAAAATTTTTAATTTGGAAAGGTCTGGTTTTCTATTGTACCATATTTCCGAAGGAGTTTTTCTAATATCAATAGCTTTACTTGGGGATCTGTTGATCAAGTATGTTGCTGTTAAAGCAGCTTCACCCCACAAGAACTTTGGTGCGTTTGCCGCAAGCAATATTGTTCGTATCTTTCCACTAAAGTTCGATTAAATCTCTCTGCAACTCCATTTTGTTGAGGAGTAAATGCAACAGAGGTTTGAATTCGTATACCCTTTCTTTTAAAATATTCTTTTGCCTTATTGGATGAGTACTCTCGACCTTGGTCTACAGTTACCATTGATATAGGTACGTTGTGCAGTGCTGTTGCTAATGATTCATATTCAACAAAATGTTCAAATACCTCTGATTTCTTTTTCATCAGATATATGTATGTGAAATGACTGAAGTCATCAATAAAACTAACAAAGTATCTGTAACCATCCCAAGTTTGGTGTTCAAAGGGTCCACATACATCAGTATGAATTCTTTCCAAAACGCGATTGGATTTTGGACGACTTCCATTAAATGGATTACGGCATTGCTTACCTTTAATACATGTATCACACAACCCAACAGGAGCGAAACTATCTATACCATCAACCATTTTGTTACGTACTAGTTCTTGTAAACCTGTATCACTTACATGACCCATTCTTGAATGCCACAATATATTGGATTCCGTAGTAGTTGCATTTGCTTCTCTGTTGTTTGAAATTCGGATTTTTATCTCGTATAAATTACCATTTTCATAGGCTTTCATAATGACATTATTATCTTTCTTGATGACAGCTACTTTTTCATAAAATTCGACACTTAACCCATTCGCCGTTAGTTTTGGAACAGACAATAGGTTATCCCGGAGTCCTTGAACATACAAAACTTCTTTTATATTTACAAATACATCACTGGAGTATCCAGTAATAACACCGCTATGATGAGCTACCATATTTTCTTGGGTTTTGGCAACACTTATACATATAGGATTTTCAAGTTTTTCCAAATGATCAAAACCCCATTTAAATTTGCACATGTGATCTGTTGCACCAGAGTCTATTTTGAATTTTAAAAAGTTTTCAGAATTTGGTGGAATTTTATTCAAAGCTCCAGTCATAAAACAAATTGATTTTGATGTCGACGCTGTACTAGCTTTTTTGTTATTTGTCCCTATACGAACACGACAATCCTTTTGTTTATGTCCCCTTTTCTTACAACGGAAACATGTACCATCAAATTTGTAAGTCTTCTTTTCACCACTAAACGCTGCTGTCTTTGTAAGTTCGGAATCAAAACGATCTTGCCTCTTTGCATCTTCAGCAAGCAACCTCTGTTTCACAATTTCAATAGTTAAATCGGATTCCTTCATATTTTCCAACGCAGTCACTACCGGGTCAAAGCTATCTGGTAGTGAGACAAAAAGTTGAGCAACAATGTCATTTTCAGATAATTGAGCACCATGAGTTTTTAATTTTCTGATAATGTCGTCAAACATCAAAAGATGTTTACGGAGATCATCATCTGACTTCATTCTTAATAAAGCCAATTGTTTCCTCAACAAGGTTTGACTGGTAATCGACTTCTTTGCAAAAGTTTCTTGCATAGCAGACCACATCTCCTTAGCTGTATTTTTATCTCGCACAGTTTCTAAATATTCATCAGCAATTAAACTGACCAAAGCCGCTTTAGCTTTCTTATCTTTTACAATAAAAGATTCGCCTGAGGAAGGCTCAGCTGGCGGAACATCATTTATAGCATCCAAAAGATTCAAAGAATCCAAGTACATCTGTACACGAAAACTCCAGTTTTCAAAGTTATCTCCACGGAATTGTAAGATTCCATGAGATGAATCACGCTTGCTATCGCCCATAACCTATTATATTTAGAGTACGCAGATATTTATTTAAAAATAAAGTTTTATTGAAAAAGTATTGTTTTCAATTTGATATTTGTGATTGAAGTTAAAACAAAATATTTGAGAATATAATTGTAAAAATAACAACATATGTGATTGAAATAGAATTATAAAATTACAAGTATTATAACAACAAGTATAACATAACAGGATCAGATATTTCTTGTATGTAATTTTTAATCAGTCAAAATATCCAATACGTAATATGAACAAAATATTTCTCAGTGCAGAGTTGGGCAGATTATTATGGTGGCACCACATTATTTATGACATTATCACTAATAGATGAATTCGTATCGTTTGGGGTAAATACATTCTCCAAGTTACATTTAAATACATTCTCCACGTTACATTTACACTAAGACGAGAAATTTGTCCTTCCATACAGATCAAAATTCCAGAACAGAGCCATGTGAGATTCTCGGTATCCATTTTGATCACCGTTAAACATGGACCCACCATATTGAAGACAAGGTTACACAAATAAAACTAAAGTCTGTTCAATTGCACTGGCTAATTGGTCAACGGTCTGCTCTAGACTTGGAATACAAAGTGCTTTTGTATGCTTCGATTTTTTCTGAAATATTTTTCGCCCATTCTCCGTTTTGAAGGCGTATGGGCGACGCATATACAATAGGTCATTGCATACTTTTCACAGCTATCCAGATACTGTATTCTGTTTTCTTAGTAGGGTTTAAGTTTTTAAGATAATTTCTCTGGTTAGACTCCTTAACAATCTTTAAGGCTACGTGAAGTCTTCTTTGGCACTGATTAGCCTTTACGCTCGGAGATCGCGATTGTTGCCATTGACGTCTGAGTGTTCTCTTTTCTTTGATAAGAGACTCAATGTTTCTAGGGCGTTTTGAATGTCTGTAATTCCCCAAGATGACTGGGGGCGTGGACACTTTAACAGAGTTTGTTAAAATATCTGTAAATATATCGACAGCGGATTGTATTTCATATTAATTTTTCAATGATATGTTCTGTGGTAAGTGTGAGCTAACATACATTTTATACTTTAACCAGTTCTTCTTCTTGTTAGGGAAACAAGAGCAATAGTTTTTCAATTTACATGGATCTTCTAATAACGTTAAAACTGTAGGGAAGTGGTCTGAAGAGAGGCACTGCGAAGGGATCACTGAAACAAATTCTGGTTTTATATTTTTGATTACAGCGAAGTCAATTAGATCGGGAATCTTATTGAGGTCTGTAGGCCAATAAGTAGGTTGGCCACTAAATATGGCATCTAGTCTGTTAGACAATATTGCCTCCCTCTAAAAGTAATAAGGCGACAGCCCCAAACTGTACATTTTGCATTGTAATCACCAGCTGGTATAAATATTGACCTCGATTTTTAAAATATTCGAGAATAATATTATACCTAGGAGGACAATATATTGAAGATATTGTAACTCTACCATCAGGTATATTTATAGATGTGGCATTGGGAAATGCCTAATATGTTTTCTCATTAATATAGCTGTCTCGCCAATTGCTCTACCACTTGGATGTTTCGTATCATAAGTGTAGTACGCGTTAATTGTGAAACAGTTCTTTAGGGTAAAGTGTGTTTCAGAGACGAATTGTTGTACTTCATTCTTATGTTGGCTAAGGCCGTTAGCATTCCAAAAACAAATTCTTAGAGAATTCATTTTTTGTTTAGCATGAGCATGCTTTGATTCTGCATCAATTGTTGAAACATATTCAGCATGTTCACCATGAAACTTGAGTTCTTGGTTGGAATTCGATTCTCAATAGAGCTTTGAGAGTTAGTGTCGGGTACTGGTACACGCTCTTTTAATGTTTTCATTTGGGTAACTGAACCCTCATTTGTCGTATGGGCATACGATTTGTTTTGATAATTGTCATTTATGATACTTATATATTGAGCACTAGAAGCGCCATTGTTTGTATTTATTTGGGTAACTGTTTTTTATGATATTTCTATATTGAGCACGAGAAGCATCAGGAAGGTTTGAAAACTTAGAAGCCTTATATTGAGCATATAAAGGTCTTCTTGCCTTCGTTGATTCCTGAATGGACTTCACTTCATAGCCTTCAGACTCCAGCGCCTTTTTATATCCTCAGTTGGCTCAGAATTATCTATATACATTTAATATTGTTATTTAAACATTTGCGGCTGATATTTTTATAGCGGAATAAGCAACACAGATAAGGTTCTTAATCGGGAAAAAATTTTCGTGAATTACCGGGAATATTAGAAATACTTAGTTTTCTGTTTAAAATTGCAGTATTATTTCTGCACAGATAAAACAGATTCGTTGTGGTTTGTTTCCAAAGGTGAAACTCGTAAAAAATCTAATATTGTACATTAGAAAATAGGCTACGAAATGTTTTTAAAGAAATAATTTGTATAAATGTACGAACAAAAACTATATTTCCTCTTAATTCACAAATTTCTAATCGGTCTACAAGCTAATCCAAAGTAGACACAAATTTCAACCCGCCAATGGTGACGCAAATTTGACTTTGATCTATGTGACCCAAAACTTCAAATAAAATGAGCAACATTCTAAACGTTATCCGATTTTGCTGAAAGGTCCACTTTTTCACTTTTAGTCATTGTCCCAACTTAAAATATAACTTTGTAAATGCAAACTCAGAAAGATTTAATAATAAAATTTGACACACAATTACCTTTCAGATACATTTTTAACATTTATTTTTTGCTTAAACTTATAATTAATGTAAAATGAAATTGTTTAAATCAAAATTTAAATTCAATAATTGAAAACGTTTGCCAATTTATTTCTAATGTACAATATCATTGCTTAATTTGATTCAGTTGATTGGTATTTTCTTTGTTGCATTTAAAATGTTGATTTTATTCCATTAGAAATCAAAATTTATAACGTTAATTAATTTTTGTTTACGAAAACTGATTGCCAAATTTCTGTAAAATATTTAATTTCTTTAACAAAAAAAAAAAAAAGTAAAAGTACTCAGCATCTCTTACGTAGATTCATCACAACGATGGAACAAATATTAAATGAAATTTGTAAAAAGTACCTACTTGTAGATGAGATAAGTATTAAAATTTATTTAAACAAAGAATTTTTACTTTTTCAAACATCATTTCAACCATTTGGTTGATTCTTTTTAGATTTTTATAAACTGTAATACAATAAAATTAATAGAAAAAAAGTAATAGTGAAATAATATTTTTTTGTATTTATTTTTTTTTTATAATTTTTCTTTAATAAACGTTTAACGTTTATTTATTGTAATACAATTCAATTGAAGGCGTTTGTACAACATTTGGCCCTAAAACATGGCTGATGTAAATTAGAGTAGGTCGCTTAACTTACGAACGTGATTGATAAGTCAATATGATAATGTTGCTATCGGGATAATGGGACCTCTTATCACATGTCATGGGGCAAGTGTGTTTACAATAATTAAAACCACCAAGACTTTTTTAACTATATATTGTTTATGTAAGTACATACATATATGTTTGTAGCACGCTATAAATTATTTGTTGCACATTCCTGCTTGCAATAGCATGAAACAGAAATCACATACAATCAGAGAAATTGTACGTGATCAGCAATTTTGAAATGGCAAAAACGTAAAAAAACTAAAATAAAAAAAAAATCTCTTTGAAGAAAGAAAAGCATAAATTTTCTTTAATTGTGAAGGAACTGCGTTTGACTTGTAATATTTTTTTTTTTTTTTTGCAGTTCGGTATATCATTAAGAGGGAGAAAGAGGTGGAGGCAGACAAAATAGAAAAAGTGGAATTTCATTTAATTTGTAGCTTGGTGATATTGCATTTTCTTTTTCCTTTACAACATTTATGTACAATATAACATGAAATTTTATTTGATTGGGGTGAGCAAAACTATTGTTGGCTAAGTTCGATACAATGATGTGCTACTCGAATCACATATCGATAATCATAAGGGTTATCTGCAAAAATATTGTAGTTTAGAAGAGCAAATATGTAAAAAAAATCGTTTTATTTATTAAATTTCTATCCAATAAATTGTATACTGTTTATTTATTAAATTTCTATCCAATAAAGTGTATACTGTTGAATTTAAGTTTAGTATTTTGAAATCTATTTGATATACGAGCCAGTGCATACATATCGCACTGGTTCCTCTAAAGAAATTCAACTCAAAATATAAAAATTTTCAGTAGAGGCAAAAAACTATTTTTTGTAATACATTACAATGAAAGTTGAAGACGGTTACAACTGTATTTTTGGCGAAAGAGTAGAGAAAATGATGTAAGATTTTTACAGTGGGTAGATATGACCACTGTACATCGATTTCTTGCAAAAAGTGGAAAATTAAAAATTTTGAGTTGACACTCTTTAGAGTTCTGCATAGCACAGTGGGGCAGAATCAAAATTTTTTGGAAATAAATCTGGCATTTCTAAACGTCTGGTCCAATCGGGATAAAATTTGACATGGGCGTAGCCAAGGAGTATTCGAGTTTAAGTTATTAAAATGGACCCTACTAATGCTCCAGGGGCGGCGATATAGGGGCTCAAATTAGGGTTCCTTCGACATGTCAAATTTTTAAACACGTGCAATTTGTCCATTTGATTTCAAAGATTTGTATATTTTTGGAAAGCGCTTGGCTAGATCTTAAAAAAACATGCTTGTGTGCTATTTATCTCTTACAATTTCCGAGTTATAGCCATTTCAAAATTGAACTTTTAAAATTTTGCCATACCTTGGTCCGCTTTTTTAAAAATATAGGGTTTACTTTTGGACCGAATGGACTGGAATTTCTTTTGTTAGTTAGACAACCAGATTTATAAATGCCAGATTTATTTCCAAAAAAATGTTGATTCTGCCCCACTGTGGCATAGTTGAGATAACCTCATCCGGATGAGTCCGTAAATCTTCTGGTCGGAGTAAAGGCAGTTTGGTTGAACAGTCAAAATGTTGAACGGAGCCATGATTACCTGATACTAAAAAAACAATAAAATTTAATGCATTCTCCAATCTAAAATTTTACATTTTCAAATTTTTTTTAACGAAATTTCAAAAAATAAAAAAAATTTATTTGATTCTAATAAGCGCTATAAAATAATTAAAAATTTTGTTATTGTTCACAATTTTGTTAAATGAAATGTTTGTTTTAACAGTTTTTTGACCAAGAACTAAATTTCCTTATAAGATTCTAAGACGACCTAGCTATGTATGTCCGTATGTCTGCCCATCGAAAACAGGATAGGACCCAAACGAAAGGATCTAGCTGGCTGAAATTTTCCACAACTACTCTCTGTTGATAAGATTTGTTTGGTATTGCAAATAGGCAATATCAGTCTCCCTCATATCCCTCATACAAATGTTCACCCGGAATCAAACAATATTGCGTCATAAATATGTTGATTATGCGTCAATCCTGATTAAATCTAAATACTTTGAAATTGTGCCGAAAATCGGACAACATTTTCCCTAGTCCTCATATGTCCCTCTCAGAAAATGACTTGAGCATTCATAATTGTCTTATAATAATAAATATCGTGATGAAATTGGATATAAACAAGTTTTATATGAACCTAAATCTTTTTACTATCTTTTGTGATAGAAAATATATCAGAAAAATCAACAAATAATTTATATATAATGATGTAACCATAAATTTCGACATAAGTATGAAATTTAAAGTTTTAAGAAATTAATCACCATAGAATAATATATCCATAGAAGCGCTACTGAGAGGGAGAAAACCTAAGTCTGTTGTCAAAAACCTAAGTCGTGAGAATGTATTAGTACATAGTTTTGAGGTTGTATTGGTGCCTTTTTAATTTTCACCAGACACACAGAGTTCTATAAAAATGTTTAAATTTTAATTTATTTAAATTTTCTTCTATTTTCAATACCAAAAATTTAAACTCTGTTCTATAAATAAAATTCCACCACAGATAAATTTAAGTGTCAAAAATAAATAAATAAATAAATTTGTTCATTTGAGCAAAATAAAAGTGTTTCAGAAATAAAAGTGTCCTGCAAGTATTAAAAAAAATTTGCAAAAATTGTGTGGAAGTGTAAAAAAGCGGTTCGGTCTATATTTAGTCGGGAAATCGAAGTTAAAATTTCAAGAATTCTGATGTGTTAAATTCTCTCGCAAGTATGTTGAATTCATATATCACAAGTACGTGTGAAGAGAGTAATTATTGTTACTCTCAGCTTACTCTCAGTTGCGCCTCTAGTTGTACCCTATGTTAATCACTCTATCAAATTCAGTACAGTTCGAACAATAACTGATTTTACGTCCCCATAGCAGGCCGAAACTAAATATTGATAGTGGGTATACAAAATGCTGCACAGATGAATAAACACTATTTAACCTCCAAACCATAGGGTAACATATAGACGAGACGTCATTGTCAAAAATTTAAGTCTGTTGTCAAAAACCTAACTCTTCCAACAACAAAATACATGCTAGTCAATGTATTTTGTTATTGTGTCAAACATAAATCATATCTTTGTTGTATTTTTGTTTGACAAATTGGAGTGTCTCTATGTATAATTCTCTATGCTCCAAACGTTTTGCTAATATTTTCAATAATTGGATTTAGATGGCGGTTTTCCGTCTATATATATTAGGATGACAGCCGAATTTCTTTTTTCAGATTTCAAAGAGTGCCAGGTCGAATATTGTGACACTAGGTCTAAAAGTTAAGTGCTGAAAATTTGAGCTAAATCGGACAAGGATTTCGGGACGCGCATCGAGGTCAAAGATATATGCAAAATTTGACTATTTATAAGAAATAAATTAGTGAAACTCCTTAACTTGCTGCATTATGTTACAGAACTATGTAGATTTATTTATATTAATAAAAATTACAGTAAAAAAAATCTTTTTGGGATTAAACTCATATCTTCTTTGGGTCAAATTGACCCACAAACTGTATTATCGCTAAAATTCTGAAAAAAAGCTAATTTTTTAGTTTTTGTAAAAATTTTGCTACTAAATAATTATTTTTGCAATCGAATGCAAAAAATCGTTCTAATTAGATATAAAAGACAAAAATTGGTTAAAAAATTTTAAAGTTATTAAAAATTCCACAGACCATTAACGTGTCTCAGGCCACTTGAACAAGAAATGTAGAAACAAAATTAACCTGTTTTAAAAAATATTAAAATAAAAGCTAATTTTTACTTAAAATATATCCGTATTTACATTTGTATGAGTTTTTGTCTTTGTAGGATACCGGTAACCTATTCACAGGTATGGCCAAAAAATCTTCATTTTCAAATTTTTAAAAATTTGTTTAAACAAATTTCAGAATTTTTTGATCATCATATTGGGATTTATTGAGATCATAATAGAGAATAAAAATATGAAAAAATTATGCCAATACCTCTTACAGTTTTTTCGTACCTGCGATTTAAATTTTGCTATTTTCGGAAAAAAATATTTTTTTGGCCATATTTTGGCGAATGAGAGCAATTTCCTTACTGTTACGAATATTAAGTAAAACCTATACAGAATCTTACAGCTCAGATGAAAGTCTTACAGCTCACTATGAAAGTTTTATTAAAATTGGAGAATGTTAACCCTTAAATGGTGAAGGTTAAATGTAAAATTTAGCAATATTTGGAACTTCTAAATGAAAAATAGCGAAATATTATACATTTTTGTACCAATTTTAATGAAACTTGTTCTATGTTCCAAACGTTTTCCGATTTTGCTAATATTTTCAATAATTGGATTTAGATGGCGGTTTTCCGTCTATATATACATACGTGTGTGGGTCTACCACCAATGTGTTACGATGTGTTACATATGGAAGGATAAAATCAATATACCCATTCATCTTTTTGGTTGTGGATAGAGAAAATAGCACAAATTATATATGGGACAAACAGACAAGCTTTAGTTAACTTAATTTACAAAAAATTAACCATTGTTTTTAACTAAATCTGAAAAATATATTGAATACATTTCAAACCCGTAGTTCTATAAATCAAACTGGATACATTTTTCAAACGAAAACTTTAACATTACACATACTTAAAGTAAAATATAATTCAGATTGTATTGTAGTGCATTTTAGGCCAACACTTTTAATTTCGAACACAACAGACTTGCTATTCTTCTTATCGGAAATATGGTGTCGTTCCATCCAGCGTTTTTGTGAAAGTAAAGTGGTGTATGTTGATATTTCTAATCCGTTCAATGCACTTTTAGCGAAACTTATTGATTTTGGTGTTGGTGATACTCTCGTTTTATATCGATATTTTTAAAAGGTCGCACTGCTATACGACTTCAAGATTGAATCAGTGGTACCGCAATGCTCTGTTCTTTGTCCTATTTTATTTATTACTTTTCTAAATGACTTTCTACATGAATCTTCCAAACTTTCAACTATAGGCCAAGCCTGTCGGAGATTGGGGCAATGAGGCAATACATGAATGATCATGATCTTGCGAAAATCTGTGAATGGCGTTGTGCGAATAGAGTCGATTTATATTAGCCTGAGACTAAATGTTGTATGTTAACACACAAATACACGACATATCATGTAGCCCCATATGTTCTGAACGAATCTGAAGCTCTTAATGATGTGATCATGAAAATTCAGTGTTATGTCTGCTGGAATAAACACATTTTACAAGTTTCGAAAGTAGCACACAAATGCCACGGTTTTTTAAAGCGAGTACAGGAGAAAGCAAAGGTACTTATTGGTGACTGTAGGGTATTGTAACTCTATTGATTCATTGGATCATCGTCGCAATGTGTGTGGTTTTGCATTGTACTATCGATACCATAAATGAATGAGTTTTCGCTCATTAATTCGTATGTAAAAAAGCTTCCATGACCTATTTATGTAGTTCCAACACATTGCAAAGCATTAGTAAAATCTATATCTTTTTAGATAATTAATTAATCTATATAAAATATGTGCTAAAAAAATAATTATTTTTTCATTGTGCCAATATGTATTTAATTTACCAAATGTCATTACCATCATTAGATAAACTGATCAGATTCACTGATAATAGACCTTGTTTTAAAATATAATTTATATTCGAAAACTCGTATAATTCAGATTGTATTGTAGTGCATTTTGCGAGGAAGCGTGTAAACAAAATATATTTATACATACGTATAAATTAATTAATTCATATACACTAAGAAAAAAAAGCAATAAAATTCTCGACATACAATTGCATTTGAAATTGTAAACAAGATTTGGCTCTCGATATTTTATGTTCGGCTAGGTCATGATGAGCTATTTCAACACATTATGGTGGGAGATATCTCGTCTCGTTTTCAAAAAAAAAGAAAACGTAATGTACTGATACTTTACTTTACTTGTAGAACAAATATACATACGTACGTCCGCATGTACTTACATATTTACGTGGGTAATATTTAATTTATTTATTTAAATGTTTATAGTTTTTGTATTTTTAATGTTTGAGTGCATCGTATATCTGTAGTATAGTTGGTCTCTATATCTGAATACGTCAGTCAGTCAGTGAGTACACAGAATTCGACGTACATATTGTCGTGTTGCAATAAAGTTTTCTATTCTATTACATGTTTTAAAACATTCAAAGCCAACAACGCAATAAATGCATTTATTTTAACATTTTGCACATATATTTTTCAAAAATTATCGTCTCATAACGAAAGCAATTTAAATATGTTGATAATAAAATGTTTTCATGTCTGTATGTAAAGAAAAACGCAAAAAATACTTATTAAGTATTTTTGGTGTGCTTATGATTATACATATACTGCTTAGTCGAACAGATGTCTCTGATAAAGGAGAGAATTGCTAAAATATGTAGTCACAAAAGAAAAATGACTTTATTAATCTCTATTTATAATAGTTAGGTTAGTCCTTAAATTTTAGCTTTGACCCTGATAGTGAAAGGCGTTTTGGGATTTTAGAAAAATCTTCAGTATATATTATGAAACTGATCATAAAAAAATGCATATCAGTTGACCAAATTATTGCAAAAATGGCGTTTTTACCGAAATCCTCCATACAAATTTCTTCTTGGAATATGGCTAAGGTACATATGGTCCATATTTGACCATAGCCCCCGTATAAAGTTCAATTAATAAGATCACATAAACACGCATAAATCTCATAAATAATGTTATCAGTTTCAAATTCAAGATAGATAATATACGTACAAATAGGCATTTTATGGAGATATTCCTATAACTGAATTTATGAAAAAGCCATTTCCTAAAATCACTTAAAATCAAATAAATATCTTATATATTTCATCATCCAGTTAAAATTCGACATAAATAATCCTAATATGTATAACTATAGCAACAATAAAACTCTTCTAAATATCGTTATTGAAATGAAATTGAAACCAAATAGGCATCAAATATATAGGGGGCATTTCATGTCAAGTGAACCAACTTTTGAAATCGATGTCTTCCGATCGGAATGAAATTTGCACCAAGGTTAAGAAAAAAAAATAATTTTCTTTTTTATTTTTTAGATAGATTGAAGAAATAGCTGTCTAAACTATTTGGGACACATTTTGCTAAGAACAATAGGTAATAAGTTTAATGAATGAGAAAAAATACTTGTTTGGCCAAACTGTAAAATTTTGACCCCATCTAACTCAGAGAGTTATTGACCGATCTTGTTGAAAACTTGTGCCTGAATTATTATTCAATAGGATTAACCTTGGTGCAAAGAAGATTTCATCAGTTGGCTCACTTGACATGGAATGCCCCATAGATATCAAAGCACACTATTTTATGAAGATCGCCCCTTAATAGGTCATAGCTCTCATATAAGGATCACATCCGGAAAACACATGACTTGCCATTTAGTCATTACAAGGGGGCGGATTTTCATGCATTTCTTTTTGGAAAATATGCTTCATACAAATCAAAATATGAACTAAAAATTCTAAAAATATGCATTTATATTTTTGTGAAAAAAAAAAACAAAAGAATTAACAATAGATGTCAGAATTACGCAACAGAGATTAAAGCTATTAGTCTTTCGCAGTTTGGAAGTACACAGCTATTTTTGAATATTATAATTCTTATTTCTGAGAAAACGATGCATATTTTAGGATTAATACTCATTTAATGCCATAATCTTCTAAGCCTTCATCAAGTGACTTTATATTTATTGTACTCTAAAGCAGAATCTAACCATGATTTTCATCTCATAATAAATGTCAGCGAAGTGTGGTAACTGTGTATTTGAAGTTACAAACTATTTGGGTAAAAAAATCTCTTCTGAAACTACAACGAAAAAAAAAAAAAAAATGTGAATATGCTACAATACAACATTTGTATGAAAAATATACAGTTTTTAATATTCAGGCCATTAATATGTATCTTTTAGATGCTTTTCTATAACAAATTCCCAATATTAAAAATTGGGAAAACATGAATTTTGAAGAAAAATATAATAAAATATGCATTATCAATAAAATAAGCAAAAAAATGTTCTAACAAATCGATGCCGTTTTACAGCTAAATGTGGGATTCGATAGATAATTATTCTACCTATTCATTACATTTGTTACACATCGAATTATTGATCATTGGCCCACAAGAATATTGTTACGGTTTAACCTTTTAAAAACGTTGGTTTATTTCCTTTAAATAAACCGGATACTTTTGATTTTAAATAAAAGACGTTTAGTAGTTTAAAATTTTAACTCTTTATTTATTTAAAATGTACAACAACAACAGTTCAAATAGTCACTCAGTGTTTTTATACACTTTTATCAATACGCAGAAATGCACACACACTTTATAATGTACACACTTAAATGTACAAGACAGTTGATGTTAACTCTATGATTAACTCACTCACGACTGCAATCTCTGCCACTATTTATATACACGCCATCTTTCGTGAAAATTCTACAATGATCTTAACGGACAAACAGCATGTTCGAATTCTAGAGATTTCAATGTTAATGTTAGCAGTTTAAACATTTAGTGTTGCCGTACTTACAAACAAATAACCGCATGCTATCAACATTGTTGATAGACGTGTTTATAAACATGATGATTGCTGCAGGCAGTCGTTACAGACCATTAAATTCAAATCGCTATTAGCGATTTGCTGGGCGCTTGTAAAATTCTATGACGATGTATCTATATCCGTCTGTCTATTAAAGTCGCGATAGAGCCTAGAGGGAAGGAAGGACTTAGGGCGTGAAATTTTCCCGAAAATATTCTTTGTTAATTAGAAATATTTGGTGTATAGAAAAGGCAAAACCGGTTCAACCAAAAAAAGTTTTCGAACAAAATGTTGGAAGGAAAATACTTAGAAAACCGAAATGTTCCTTATTTATCCAAAAATAGGTTGAATCGTTAAAAAGTTTTGGACCAAATTATATGGAAAACTTTAAAATTTACCACATATACTTATATTCTAGTAATTGAAATAAAAGATTAACCTAATTGGGTGAACCAGATACATACATATTTTTATACAAATGCACAACAATCGGTGCCCATATTAAGTATATTGGTGGTGGGTATATAACATTCGGAACAGTCGAATTGATAAACATTTTTCTTTGGATAAAAAGGCAAGCTCTGTTGAAAATGTTAGGAACCAGTCCATGATGGAACATGGCTCTATGGGACATCATTGCCTATATAATAGCACAAAGAGAAATCAGGAAATGAAATTTAGTTTGGATCGGTGCATATGTGACCATACCCCACATATATGGTCCACTTCCTACGCATAAATCTCTTACAAATATAATTATTAGGTTGAAATTCGTCATAAATAATTCGAATTTTTATAGAATATCAATCCATAATTGGTCAGAGCACCTATATAAGAACCACTTCCGAAAAACACATTAACCTAAATAAATATCTTACAAATACCGATTTCGAACCAAAATTTTACACAGGTAAGTAATGCGTATGCAACAAACAAACTAATGCATTTTCAATTCCAATAAGAACACTGTCCGAAAAACACGTTAACCTAAATAAAAATCTTATAAATATCGATACTTTGGACACGGTGATTATTTTTAAACAATTCATTTTTTATTTGACACATAAGTTTGTTTTTAGTCCAATAAAAGAAAATTGGAGAAAATCGGGAAATATTTCGGTGTTGAAAATTTAATTTTCAAATGCGAATATCTCCTAAGCTATAAAAGATAATACAGGGCAACAAAATCAATCAAAATTTTAATGTATTGTGGTTCCAGTAGTACAAATATGGTCCAAATTTTAAATTATATGGAGAGGTTTTTTTTTAATTTTTTAAGTAAAATTTTTTAAGAAATTTTTCCACCTAATTAACGATATTATTTAAATAAACTAAGGAAAATTTAAATTAACATAACCTTTAATCCATTTAATATATTGCGTTTTAATTGGCTCAGTAGTTTTGGAGTTATAATAATAAACTGAAGCAAAGAATAACGCTTGTAAGCACATAAAATTTTGTGAAAATGGGCGAATTCACTTAATCGAGAATAAATTCGAAAAGAATCCATCGATTTTTATGATCGATATCTCATTTTGTTCCTATTGTATATGGCTTTGCGATAAAGCCATAAATCTAAACAATTTCTACAGTTTTTGATTTTTCATGATTTAAAAAGAAGCTATTTACACGTAAAAAATATATTTTTTTCTCCAATTTGTTATTATAACTCCGAAACTACTGAGCCGAATGAAACGCAATATATATATGTGAAAATTTATACATAGTATGGGGAAAATGTTTTCAAAATTCAATCAATCGAAAGAAGAGCTACACAATTTTATGTAGTTATATCAAAAAAAAATTAAAATTTTGTAAAAATGAGCGAATTCACTTAATTGTGAATAAATTCGAATAGAATAAATCGATTTTTATGATCGATATCTCATTTTGTTGCTATTATATGTAGATTTAAGATAACGCAATAAACCTGAACAATTTCTGCGTTTTCGATTTTTCATGAGTTTTTTAAAACAACAAAAAAAAATAATTTTTTTTGCTTCAATTTTTTATTATAACTCCGAAACTATTGAGCCGATTGAAACTTAATAATTAAACGGATTAGAGGTTATGCAAATTTGTTCTTAGTTTATTTTAATAACATCGGACTAACCGTTTTTGAGTTATCGATAATTATGTGGAGAAACGTCTAATACTGGATTCACACGTTGACTTTTCAGTCATGCAATTTTACCAATTCTCTTTTGAATTTGCTTTTACTCTACCCCTCTTGCCAACAAACTCATAAAATCATGACAAAAAATCACAAAAAGTCATCGTGTGAATCCAGTATAACAAAATTCACAATTTTACTTAAACATTTTTAAAAAAAACCTCTTCATAGAATTTAAATTTAAAATTTGCACCATTTGCACAGTACATCGAAAATGTGTAGTGGTCTCTAAAAAAAGTCTCTAAAATTTTATCGATTTTGTTGCCCTGTGTTATTTGTAATAATTTTAACATATTTGTTTTCAAAAATTTAATTTCCACGAAATTTGTTGTACTTACCTATTATGTACCTATTATGGGTACAACTGTTAAAATTTGCGTTTATAATATTTTAACATTTATTGTAATCGAAACAAGTTTTTGAAATTTCGTTTGAAAACAATACATGTAATTTTATAATTTTTTTTGTATCGAATTAAAATGTGTTATCGATGTCGGAAAATTTCTATATTTAAACATCTATGGGTAAATGAAATAAAAAAACTAATTGGAATGAAATTTAATGTACAACCTCTTAACGAAGGACCATTTTAGACCTTGGGAGCATCAAAATCTAAAAAGTGCAAAAGAAGTGCTAATGTGTATGTACGAATTCTCCAAAGTTTATTTCAATGAATTGTTTAAAATCATAATCATAAATTTTTGACAAGTACAAGTGGGTGATTTATTTGGCATGCAATTAGTTGTTGCGAGTATATTTGTGGTTGATCTTGTGTTGATTTTAATGCGTATGCGGTTTTTAAGGTGTGACTGCTATTGATGCAACAACATCGTTCGTTCGTTCCTTCGTGTTCTTACACAAAATCAGCACTTGAGAGGTTCATTGAAATACAAGCGACGCAATAACAAGATTTCAATTCTACGAGTAATGAAAAATTGCTTGTCGTCTAATAATTTCTACATACAACATACCCATACAAATTGTATTAACTTTAATGATTTTGTTTTTGCTCATAGAAAATAACATGCATAAATACTAGTACATAAACAATCATAAAAATTTAATATTCAACATAATAAAAATAATTTTAAATAATTTTACAACTGCGTACTGGCGGACATATTTATGTATGCATTTGTTGTAAATTTAATATGAACATTTTACATAAGGGAGAATCCATCCCAAAGCACACGCAGAAATGATTGTCACAAACATATACATGTTTACTGAACCTATATATGTGGTTGAAATATTCATGTGAATCGTAAATTAACCATATTATTGTTACCACAATCATATATATAGTTACTGTGACTATAATATTGTTAAAAATGTTGAAATGGTTACAGTAACAATGTCCAACTATATTTTTATTCTGCGTGCAGGTATAAAAAGCATTTTTCGGATACCTATCTTATTTTTTAACGAAATTTACCACAGTTATTATGTATTACAAGTTTTTATCAAATCATAGACTTTTTGAGTTATGCTCCAAAATAATACATGTCGGTTCATAACTTCTGAACTTAAAGAGTGTCCAGCTTGAAAAATTTGTAAAAACATATATTTAAAAAAAAAATTAAAAATGTGGTTTGTGTGATATTGGCCTTGGCATTTTATAACTCAAGAATTGAACTTGGACATTTTTGAAGGACATTTGATTTATTCATAAAATCGAAGATGACCATTCCTACTGCTCTCCGCTTTCGGATGGATCATCCCATATATATACATATATCTACTTATACGAATTTACATTCACATACTTAAATATATAAATTTGTTTTTGCTATTATTTTGTTTAAATGAATTGCAACAAAATTGTAAAATAATATCATGAATGCCAAATAAATACGTTTTGCGAAAATCAAAATTGAAAAAAAAAAAACATCAACAACAAATTGAAAACATTGCATTTGTACATTTTTCGATTGTGGGAGTCTGTCTGCGTTGCAGTCAGTCGAACTCGTAAAAACTGTAAGTGGTCGACAATGAATTAATTTATTTGTTGTTGCTGTTTTGGGTGATTGGGGGGGGGGACAGTATCACATTGCTGTTGGTTTTTATTACTACTGAATTGATTTGTGCTAATTTATTTATATTTATAGAAATTTGTTTAAAATAAATACAGAGATGTTCAGCACTTTTAATACAGGGCAATAAATTTATTATTATTCTAATCAATTAATGCCTAGTGGAATAGTAGTATTCTGTCAGCTTGTATGGTAGTATGGGTTCTCATCCTGTCAGAAACTCGTTATTCGGCTCAACAAGTTAAGGGACTGATTCACTAATTGCGAACGAACATTTTCTTTCTTATTTTATATTGAAAACAAAAAATAAATTTGATTTTTTTACTGTTTTCAATATAAAATAAGAAAGAAAATGTTCGTTCGCATTTATTGAGACAGGTCCTAAGCCTTCTTCTTATCATTCAAAGTGTACCCACTAACTTGTATAAGCTTTTTTGGAGAAAAAAATGAACGATTCAGAAAAACGACTAGAGTTGTGCTCTTCTAAAATAAATCGCTTTTGTTAGGGGTTCAATTAAAGGGTAGTAGCAAATCTACAAGGTGGCGCAAAAGTAATCCTCCTATCAGAAAAGCTATAAATTTTGCGATTGGCCCCTACTGTCAGTTCTGTTTTGACATTTGTGTAGTAAACACATGCGAAATACACGTTAATAAACAATGTTACGCTACACTGCTCCTAAACGCGGAATATTGCTGTCTATTTATTTGACCAATAATCGTTCGGTGAATTTGGCACAACGTGAATTTTGTCGCAGATTTCCTGGCCGTCCAACACCTACTGGTGAAACACTGCGATGTTTAGCCGATCGCCTCGAAGAGACTGTCACAACACGAGATACTGCCAGGCGTGGCAGACCCCGGAGTAGCCGTTCTGCAGAGAATATTGCTGCTGTAGCCGAGGATGTCATGGAAGCGCCGTCGACATCGACCAGACGACGTACCACGCAAATGGGTATCAGTCGACGGTCTCTACAGCGAATTTTGGTGCAAGATTTGAAGATGTTTCCGTACAAAGTCCAAAGGGTGCATCAGCTGTTAGCTGCTGACCGCCAATCGCGTCTAACATACGCTCAAGCCATCCTTAATCACCACCAAGAGGAAGATGATTTTTCATCAAAAATAATCATGAGTGATGAGGCCCATTTCCATCTTAGCGGGTACGTAAATAAGCAAAATTTACGCTTCTGAGGCACTGAAAATCCGCGTGTAACCCACGAAGAGCCATTACACCTGCTCAAAGTCACTCTATGGTGTGCTGTTTTCGCTGGAGGAGTCATCGGACCTTTTTGCTTCGAAGACGTCGCGGGCCAAACGGTTACTGTGAATGGTGAGCGCTACAGAGCAATGATCAACGAGTTCTTTTTGCCGCACCTTGATGAATTGGGATTGGAAAACATGTGGTTCCAACAGGACGGTGCAACGGCACACACTGCATGTGCCACAACCGATATGCTGAAGGATGCATTTGCCGGGCGCCTAATCTCCCGTTTTGGCGATTTGCACTGGCCAGCAAGATCGCCTTATTTGACCGCTCCAGACTTCATTTTGTGGGGCTTTTTGAAGTCGCGGGTTTATGTCAACAAGCCTCAGACTCTTGCAGCTCTTAAAGACAATATCCGTCAAGAATGTGAGGATCTATCGCCGGAAGTTTTGGCAAAAGTGATGGAAAATGCCATAAAAAGGGCTCAAATAACAATCAACTGTGGCGGCGGCCATTTACATGACATCATATTCTTGACTTGATGTAAAAAAAATTAAAATGAAATGCATATTTCCAATTCAGATATTGAACAATTACTTCTCGAAAAGAGAAAGCTTAGAAGAGAGTGGCAACAAAATGGATCACCTACTGCAAAGCAGAGGCTGTCCTTCGCTACTAGATGACTGAAGAGAGCCCTTTGTTTAGAGGAGGGTCGCAGAAACAGAAGATACATTGAGAGTTTAACGAATTCTAAACATACGAACTTTTCTCTTTGGAAAACCACACGTATCATCAAACCACCGGAAGAGGGAAAGACTCCGTTGAGAAAAGCTATTGGTAATTGGGCAAGAAATGCAAAGGACAAAGCATAAATTTTTGCCGAGCACCTACGTAATGAATTTAAGCCAAATCCACCCAATAATAACTTTGTACTGGGAAATCCTCCTGTTCTTGAGACAGCGGATGATCATATCAGAGTAAGTACCGATTACGTTCGAAAAGTTATCAAAAATAACATAAATACGAAAAAATCTCCAGGATATCACGATTATCCACGATTAAAAACCTTCCGAATATAGCTATAATCGTGCTATCTGTATTGTTTTCTGCGATCATTAGACTAGGCGTTTTACTAACTAATTGGAAAGTTTCTCTGATACCTAAGCCAGGAAAAGATTTAACAATGTCGTCTTCATACAGACCTATAAGTCTACTGCCCTGCATATCAAAGTTTTTTGAGAAAATATTGCAATGTAAAATTATGCCATACTTATGCCATACTTATACTTCGTGAACAACATGGAACCATTGAACAAGTTAATCGATTGACTGGAGAGATAAGAAAATATTTTAAAAATAAAAAATACTGTTGCGCTATCTTTTTGGATATCGCCCACGCCTTCGACAAGGTATGACATAAGGGGTTAATTCACAAAATTAAGTGTCTACTACCATCAAGTACGCATAGATTGCTGGAGTTACATATCAGACAGAGTTTTTAGAGTGAAATATTGCGATTATGTAACAGGAAATATGAAATTAAGGCTGGAGTTCCACAGGGAAGTGTTCTCAGACAAACACTTTATTTGATATATACTTCTGATTTGCTTACCACATCGAAATTCGCTGATGATACTGCAATACTTAGCTCCCATGCAGATCCGCAGGTAGCTTCTACGGAATTGGCCAATTATCTCAGACTCGTGGAGATATGGTTGAATAACTGGAGAATACGAGTATTTGAACTCAAAAGTAAACACATCACATTTACTCGCAGAAGGGGTGATTGTCCACCTATAACACTAATATATAACATAAACATTCCACAGACAGATACTGTTACATAGCTTGGTATTCACTTGGATAGAGAGAGACTTCACATGAAGTTAAGAGCCTCTAACCTTCACTGGTTAATCAATGACCAATCAAAATTAAGCCTTGACTATAAAGTCATCCTGTATAAATGTGTTTTAAAACCAATCTGGACATATGGAATCAAATTGTGGGGAATGGCGAGTAAATGAGAACATCCATAGAGACCTTGAAGTACCGTTGGTTAAGGATGAGTTCATGAATGTCCGTGAGAAATACATCATGAAATTACGGAATCACCCGAACCCGCCTGCAAGACTTCTCGCACAGACCCAAACTAGATCAAGGCTTCGTAGAGTCGATCTATCACCCCGCTAAGATGTGGCCCATATGTCCATCAAAGCTCCTGTCAGAGAGCATTTAGTTTTAATTTTAGTTATAAGATTTTAATACTTATTGTTAGGCCTAAGTAAGGCAGATTCGATAAATAAACGTCATAATGAAAAAGAAAAAAATTTATAAAACCCCTTAACAGTTTTTATACCCTCCACCACCACAAGTGGTGAAAGAGGCTATATATACGTTTGTCATTCCGTGTGTAACATTGAGAAATATTCATCTGAGACCCAACAAAGTATATATATTATTGATCCTTATGAAATTCTAAGTCGATTGAGCAATGTCCGTCTGTCTGTCCGTCTGTCCGTCTGTCTGTCTGTCTGTGTAAAACACTCTCACGTCCAAACTACATAAGCAAAATTAATGAAATGTATACCAAAATGTTTATAATTTTTCTAAGCAGTTTGGTATTGAAAATCAGCAAAATCGAATTCGTAGAACCAGCGTTATGGATCAAAATGTAAGACAACCTCCAAAAATTTTGATAATTTTCACATGATTTTTTGTGACTTTGGGTAAATTCATTGCAGAGAATACCATGAAATTTTGCACTCATTATTGATATGATTAAAGGACAAATTCTGTTAAAAATGGAAAGAATCGGTCCATAATTTCTCGTAGCCCCCATACAAATTTCTTCCCGAAATATTGTGCTATGGTATATAAATGCCCATAGAATTGCAGTATCCATACAAAATTCAGCACAACTATGTATCGTGCAAACAGAAATCGCGAAACCAATTTTTTTTTGGATCGGGCACTATTTGACTCTAGCCCCCATATAAAGTTTATTTCCGAAAATCATTTAAATACACTTAAATATCTTATATATATCGGTATTAGGTTGAAATTCGACTTGCGTAATTCCCGTGCACATGAAAATCGCTGTAGGGAATTTCATGAAGATCGGCCCATAATTGGTAATAGCTCCCATATAAGCACCACTTCTAAAAACCACGTTAATTTTCATAAATATCTGAAAAATATAGTTATCGAATTAAAATTTTACAGAGATCGGTAGTATTAATCCAAAAATGATACTACTAGATTGTGTGAATATCGGTTCATATTTGACCATAGCTCCCATATAAGGTCCATTTCCGAAAATTACTTAAATACTAATAAATCTCTTATAAAAGCTTCTATCTGGTTAAAATTTTAAACAAATATTTCCATTTTATACGAAAATCGATGTGTTGAATTTTATGAAGATCGGCCGATAATTGGTCATAGCTCCCATATAAGGACCACTTCCGAAAAACACATTAAACTCTGTAAATATTTTAAATATATGGATATCGAACTAAATTGTATACAGATCAATATATTGTATCCAAACATTATACTACTGGGTTTTGTGAATATCGGTCCATATATGACCATAGCACCCATATTAGCTCCATTTCCGATAATCACAATAATACCGATAAAACTCTTGTAAATAATGTTATGGAGGAAAATATCAAGCAAAATAGGCCTCAAATACATAGAAATCACGTTAAAATATTTAATTATATCTTCCAAATAAGTCGCACATCCGAAAAATACATTAACGCATATATACAATCATATTGGTAAAAAATGTAACGGATATAAGTTTCAAGTAGATTTGGTGACCATAATTGTATATAGAAGGCTCACATCCGGAAAATTTATTAGAACAGAACAAAAATATACTTTTGAAGTTTGACTAAATATATTTGTTTACCCTTTTTATACTCTTTTACTTCACTTGTGGTGAATAAGGAAAATGTTAAGCCAGTCGGTAGTGTTAACCAATTATTAAGTATATAAATTGTTAAAAAGTACATTTTATTCCTATTATAAAATTATAGAATCTGTTGGAAGTGGTAGGAATATGTAGTTATTTCAATTATAAATTGCTGAATTAGATAACATTTTTATACATTTGAAATAAAATATCTTCTGCGTAAACTAGTTTTTCTATTTTGTTTAAAACAAGTGGTTTTATTGAAGAAAGCACATCATTTGTATATAGTCCAAAATGTGTATTATATCAAGATTCTATAATCCATAAAGTGGCTTAAAAAGAAATTCGGTTATAGTCCTAATTCGCTTATAGTCCACAAAAATTGTGCAACTGTATTTGTAGACTATAAGCGAAAACTACTGTATTACATTAACATTCTACCAATCTTCATAATCGGAGCTAAGTCCTAATAACAAACACTGAATATGGATATTAGAGTGTTTATACCAATGTAATTTCTATAATTTTCATCTAATTTCGGTGGAGGGTATTTAAAATTCGGCATAGCCGAATATAGCACTCTAAATTGTTTTATTTTACTTTGATTAGAGTAGAGAAGCGTAGCGGGTTAAGCTAGCATTGTATATATTTGCGCATATTGACCTACAAAATTTTGGTTTATTTTTTCAATTTGCACCTTGTTATGAATATATTGTTTTTCAATAAAAATTTACAATATATACATCTGCAAATATTGGCATTTATTGTTTCATACAGATTCGCATTTACAAATATTTGCTTATTTGTATTGTGGACTTTATTTTGTTTTATTGTAATTGTTTTGTTATTCTAATGGGGTGAAATCAAATATTTATTGTAAATAATATTTTCGTTTACAGTCGCATTTTTCATTTTAGTTTTTACTACAAAAATTATACAAAAATGTAAATGTGTCCATAATATTGATTTACTTATTTGTTTGACTGTACTAAACATTGCTTTACAATTAGAAGTAAGGTAATAGTTTTGGAATAAACATAAGTCTTCTCTTGAACTCAATCCTAGATTTTATTCCTTGTAATTTGTTTCTCAAAGTAACACCACGTTATGCCGGAGACATTTAAACAATAACAAATTAATGACCAACGGGCATATTTTGTATTTCTATTGCTGCTGCATGAAATGTTGCAGTCGCCAACTGTTATTTGAGCAATGGCTTAATCTATCAAACTTTCTAGATAAATTAGTCGTTGTTTTCCCACGTTGGGAGGAAAAGTGTTACGTATTAATAATAAAATAGTACACTTAATAGGGGCCATAGATATTGGAACCTTTTTTATGGCACGTGTTCACATCGTGACCATCCACGTTTGCGCCTGCAAAACAAATTAATATTCGTTTCGTCTAGCCATATGATCTGTTTTCCGGGCCTAACGAAATCATTAAGAAGTCGAACATATTCCTTTCGCTTGGTTTTGTTAACTTCATTATACATAGTCATTGGTTCAGGGTGCACCCCTTTAACGGTGTGCATTCTACCATACAATGTATTACTTATCGTTGCTTGAACTACTCTTTTCTCAGAAATTTGTTTTAAAGTTAAATCCGACTTTTTCTCAACCCAGCCTAATAAGTATTACATTAATTTTACATAATTAATTTTATTTACATAATTAATTTTATTTTCAACCCACCCTAATAAGTATTACATTAATTTTATTTTCACTAAGGATCTTGGGTTTATTTCCACCTCTTTGAAGAGCTCATTTTTGAGCTTTAATAACCCAGAGGATAACGGTTTGTAAGAAATCCCTAATGACGCAGCTTGCTCTGTCCAATTGTTGCGCCCATTTGCCTCTTCTATGTAGAACTCGACTGCGATCTTGGTCACTATATGTTTTATACTTTTTTCTTTGAACAATTTCTCCATCTATGACATCTTAAAAAATTGTAAGTGCACAAGGCACTTATCTCCTGCACAAAGGAGATCGGAGATTTACTGAAGAATAACATTTGACATGGAATAAATGCCCACACGGGATTAGTTTTCGGGCATTTCCCCTACACATTTTACACAAACAAATAGCACATAAATCTTTAAATTCCATTATTTTATAAACACTCTTTTATTGAACTTTTAACAAAACAATGGAAATCTAAGAACTGTTTTCATATGACAATAAATTTCAGATTTTTAAAAATTTTGTATTTCTTTAAACAAAGTACAGCAAGTAGTCCGACTCTCAATTTTTTAAAATTGCTCTCTCACACATACGGGTACCGTGTGAGTTCAGAGAAATGTAAACAAATGAAGTGTCTTGAAATTTTAACTTTTAATTTTTGATAAAATAACTTTTTTTTTTGCACATTATTATATTAACTCAAAGTATTTTATATTTTTTTAAAATATAAATTTCATTGTTAAACATTTATATTTTGCCCAAATCAAGAAATTTTTTTTTTTAAATTTCTGACATGTAATTTTTTGTTATTGTAGAATTTAAACTATGGACATTCAATTTTTGGTATTGAAAATTCATACAAAATAAAATTTAAAACATTTTTATGAAACTCTGTTGCCTGGAGAAAATTTAAAAAGTACCAACACATATGTAATTTTGTTACTTACACATGTTTAGAGTTAGGTACTGTTTTACTAACATATGCATAGAGTTAGGTACTGTTCTCAAAGAGTCAGACTACTTGTTACATTTTGTCTTTAAATTTTTAAATTAAATATTTCTCTTAAAATTCTCATTTTCATTTATTTTTTCTCATTTTCAATTGTTCTTTTCTGAATTTCAAACGAAAAATCTAATTTTCAATTGAGCTTCTTTGAATTTAAAGTAAAAATTCTAAATTGTTATTTTCCGAATTTAAAATGAAAATTCTCATTAGCAATTGTTCTTTTCCGAATTTAAAACTAAAAATCTCATTTTCAATTGAGATCTTCGGAATATCGAATGAAAAATCTCAATTTCAATTGATCTTTTCTGAATTAAATTGAAAAGTTTTCATTTTCAATTGAAGAAGGTGTAGTTCTTTAATTAATATTTCTAAAATTTTATTTAAGATTTATTCACATAAATTCTAATGAATTTAAATTTAGCACATAATAACAATTTAAAATTAGCATGACCTCGTAATAAACTAAGATAATTTAACAAGTTTAACACATAACAAAAAAACACCACAAAAATAAATAAAAAAATAAATAAACATTAAAAGCGAGTAATAAAAATATTTAATATGTAGTTAATAAGAGTATGTCACCATGACTGCATTTATGTTGCAATTAGCGTTGCCAAATGTCCAGGTTTTCGCTGAAAAAATTCAATTTCAGCCAAATCGCTATTTATATATACATTAGGGTGACAGCCGATTTTTTTTTTAGATTTCAAAGAGTGCCGGGTGAAATATTGTGACACTAGGTCTAAAAGTTATTTATTGAAAATTTGAGCCAAATCGGTCAACGATTTCGGGACGCGCATCGAGGTCAAAGGTCAGATATATGCAAAATTTTGCTATTTATATGAAATAAATTTGTGAAACTCCTTAACTTTCTGCATTATATTACGGAAATATGTAGATTTATTTATATTAACAAAACTTACACTAAAAAAAATCTTTTTGAGATTAAACCTATACGTCCTTTGGGTCAAATTAACCCACAAACTGTATTATCGCTAAAATTCGGAAAAATTGCAAATTTTTCAGTTTTTGTAAAAATTTTGCTACTAAATAATAATTTTTGCAATCGAATGTAAAAGAATCGAAATGTGTACGAGATCACATTTAGATTAGTCATCCTTTTATAATTTCCTTTTATAATGTTCAGTTTAGTCATCCTTTTATAATTTCAGTACAGTTTTGCTAGCTTCGTGTATCTTGATATTAACAATTGTCCATAAACTTCAATGACTCCTAGTTATGTGTAGAAACACAAGCTTGCGGATTTGAATGTGATTTTCGATTTTCAAAGAAAATGCCATTGTGGGATATTTTGGGCAATATTTTAAAAATAAAGAATTTGGCAAACATGGTTATAATAAATCGCTTGCATAAGTACTTCCGAACTCTAATGATTGATTAAGTACTATTTCAAATTAAGTCTTTATATTAAACAAACTAAAGTTCGAGTATTGGTGAATAACACAGTGCAACAGTATACGCTTATGACGCACAGTGGGGCAGAATCAAATTATTTTGGAAATAAATCTGGCATTTCTAAACGTCAACTCCGATCGGGATAAAATATGACGTGGGCGTAGGCAAGGAGTATTCGAGTTTACTTTATTGAAATGGATCCTACAAATGCTCCAGGGGCGGCGCTATGAGGGCTCAAAGTAGGGTACCTTCGACATGTAAAATTTTTAAACAAGTGCCATTTTTTGGTTTCCCATCAAAGATTATTATATTTTTAGAAAGCGCTCGGCTAGGTCTTGAAAATCATGCTTGTGTGTGCTATTTATCTGTTATAATTTCCAAGTTATAGGCATTTCAAAATTGAAATTTTAAAATTTTGCCATACTACCTTGGTCCTCTTTTTAAAAATATAGGGCGTACTTTTGAACCGAATAAATATATAATATGTAATAAAATATTTATTAACAAAACTCAATGAAATTTTCAACGTTTTTTAAATTTATCATTTTAAATAACAAAGTGTAAAAAAACTTGTCAAAAGGTCAGAGGAAATCCCGCAATTCCTAAAAATTGGAGCGAAAATCCCAAAACGATATTTTTTACAATTTTGCCCATAGGGTCCATATTTCCTTCGAGGCTGGGAAAATACTTTGGGAATAAATAGGGATCACCTGTTTTCCATTTTCTAAACCCAGCTTTGGGATTTTAGAACATGTGGCTCAAAGTTGGAATTTTGATCAAAAATAGGTCAAATTCCGAAGGGCATAGGGGCGTCATGTTCCAAAATTATGACATGTTACAGAAAAACATAAAATTGTTATATAATCTTAAAGAATGTTTTCTTTTAATAAAAAAAGATTTAAGTCACCTTTTCGCCCAAAAAACAGAACCCATATAACTAGAGTTTCCAGTTCGGTTTTAACCGAAACCGAAACCGCGGTTTACAAGGCCTAAAACCAAAACCGACAATTATTCTTCGGTTTTGACTTTTAATCTATTTTCAGTAGAAAAATTCAAAATTTAGAAATGACAAACAAACTTTTTCATCCAATATCTCTAAAAACAAATCGGAAAAAATATCTTAAGATTTGTTTAAATTTTTGAAATTGTATTACAATAATTGCTTCAGCCTTTCGAAGGCTAAATAATGCAAAATGTTTGTAACAAAGTTATTTCCAAATATCTGATAAAAGTATGGAGTACTAGCTGACCCGTTGCGTTTCGCCACCCCAATTGGAAAAAAGAAATAGTACTATTAAGTCTCCCTTTGTGAATTAATACTAATTAAGGAAAATATGTCTCTAGTTTCATGTTTATTGATTCTGTACCCCGTTTCTGTAACTATTTGTGAGAAGTTCTCACATCGAGAAGTGTGAAACAAAAAATTCCATCGTTTCTCGATTTGGGAGAAAAAAGTGTTTCTGCAACTTAAGGCTGGGTTAGCCGACCGTTGATGTATTGTAACCGTAATGTTTACTTAACGTAACACTTTAGTGCGATTATAGAACATTAAAAACGTGTCATATGTTTTTGACATAAACAAACAAAATATGGCCGGAACTATATTTGTTCATTGGCCTGTACCAATAAAATCAAATTTTCGTCGTTCATTTTAATAAAGACAAATTTAATACGTTTTGTTTAATTTTAAGTTTTTCTTGAATATTTCGCGCTTGTCGCTGATTGAAATCGTCAAAATTTAAACAGCTGTTCGAAAGTGTTATCAATACAATTGTTTTAAACACTGTTGATGCGATTTTATAATTTTTTTCTGCGATTTTAAAAAAAATTTATTAAACTTTATTTGGTAATAGTACTTACATATAAACCGTATTTATTTACACATAATGTATTCATCATCATTGTCCATTAGGAGACAATTATAAATATTATTTATTACCTTGTCATACAGACTTTATTTATTAAAGAACCGATAACTTAAAAATTAATATTGTATTGTACTTTATACTAAGGGCCATTATTATAACTTGCCTTTTTGTTCGTAATAGTAAAAGTTGACTTTAAGGGTACCTTTTTATATTGCTTAAAGTTAACTAAAAGTTAATCGTAATAGTAAAAGGTAGCTTCAAGTAATAGAAAAAGGTTGCTTTAAAGTTAACTTTTACTATTGGGAACATAAAGGCAAGTTGTAATAATGGCCCTAAGTATAGGTAATTTGTATATACAAAATATTTATTTAATATTTTGAAACTTAAATACTTTCGCCGATTATTAGTATACATTTTATAAATGCTTGTATGAATTAATTTGTATAATAAGTAAATATTACCATAACATTAAAAAGTTTTGTTTTCTATTTATGTATTTGTACTTATTATTGAAATATTTAAAACATTTTTAGAACATTGAAAATATTTTTAAGCGTTCTGTAAATAATAAGTATTTTTATACAAGACTTAAAATCAACAAGTTGACAACACCGTTAGTAAATGTCACGTAGAAACGTAAAGAAATTCTGTTTTTAACAGGTTCAGACGTTAGAGTTACGTTACATTTTCTCACTACAACTGCTTTAACCATTTTACACACAATAGAAACGATCAGTTGTTCCGTTCCGTTAAGGTTACATTACATTACGGTCGGCTAATCCAACCTTTAAAGTGTGAAGAGCCAACACTAATTACGTTTTTATTGGAAATTTCCAATCAATCTGTCAAAAACATAAAGAAGAAAATAAAAATAAACAAATCAATTTATGTATATTTAAAAAAAAAATTAAAAAGTAAAATTATAATTTTTTTAAAAAATAAATAATTTAATAGTGATCAGAAATGTATACTAATTTATTAATAGAGGCAGAGCAACATGATCGTAGAAATATGTTGCGAATTTATCGCCAAAAATTAAGGAATACAACTGATCCATTTACTATTCCGGAGCAACGTTTTAAAGACCTCTATAGGTTAAGCAAGGAAAATAATTAACATTAATTTAAGTTTTAATTTAAAATAAAATCTTACCTTTTCTTTATTTTTTGTATTCATATTATATTTTTTGAAAAAATTTGTTTTCGCACCGTTTTTAAATGTGAGTTGTTTTGACAGTTCATGTGAGAAACTTTTCACAAAATTTTCTTACAGAAACACTTTGACTCACAAATTTCCAATAAGTTACGTCAAAAAACTTAAATGACAGATAGTTCTCACAAAATGAAATTACAGAAACATTTACATGTAAGATATGAAATCGTGTTTCAATTCACGTTGTTATACCCTTCACCTTCGTGAGAAGGGTATATATAAATTTGTTATTCCGTTTGTAATTTCCACAATATAATTTTCCGACCCTATAAAGTATATATATTCTGGATCCTTATAGATAGCGGAGTCGATTTAGCCATGTCCGTCTGTCTGTCTGTCTGTCTGTCTGTTGAAATCAATTTTCTGAAGACCCCAGATATCTTCGGGATCCAAATCTTGAATAATTCTGTCAGACATGCTTTCGAGAAGTTTGCTATTTAAAATCAGCAAAATCGGTCCACAAATGGCTGAGATATAAGGAAAAAACCAGGCCAACCTCGATTTTTTACCTATTTTTTTACCTATATCTGGATTACTAAGTCATTAATATAGACAATATGGATATCTAATGATAGATATTTCAAAGACCTTTGCAACGACGTATATAAGACCATAGTAAGTTGGACCTACAATGGGTCAAAATCGGGAAAAAATTTTTAACCCGAATTTTTTTTCAACAAAAGTTTTTTTGGATAAATATTAAAAAAAAAAAATTAAATTTTAAAAAAAAGTTTTTTAAATTTAAAAAAAAAGTTTTTTAAATTAAAAAAAAATTTAAAAAAAAATCGAACAAATTTTTTTTTCAAAAAATAAAAAAAAAACAACTGGAAAAAAAATTTATTTTGTTTACCTAAAAATATTTAAATTTTTTATTTTGAAGTATAGTTTGGTGAAGGGTATAAAAGATTCGGCCCAGCCGAATATATCTCTCTTACTTGTTTTTTATTCAATTTCATTGTTTCATGCGAGAAATTTCTCGATGCGAGAGTTACATAAACGGGGTACTGGAACATAAAGACCCACATTTTGTTTTTATACTCAGCATCATGAATGTCTAATTTCATATTTCTGTGTCCATTATTATAGAACATACAAAAGAAAGGTACCACTATAATCATTATTTGTGAATTGTAACCCAGCAGTTCTAGGAGACAGTCCCGAACTAGTGATTTTACCTATCATTTATGGTAAGAACTAGTTACTTCAATAGCTACGTGACTAGTTATTTTAACACGGGCATGTCCTACGCAGGGGGTCAATTGACCCTTTTGACTTCAATGAGACTGTCTAATAGCTGGTCCAAAGTAGTCAACACATTGGGTTTACATACTGGTTAAATAGCGACAGTTACCTAAGTGGTAACTTGATCAGCTGCATAACTAGTTATTTTAACATGTACGAGTGCTAATTGACCTCAAATAGTCAGCTAAAAGACATATCATAGTCAGTCCAATAAACGATAGCTTGTAAACAAACCTTTCTTCGACAACTCTCCAATGAATTGCTTCTGGTGGGAAAAATAACTACTTTCTAAAGTGCAGTACAAATTAAACGTTTAAAGTGTCTTCACTATAGGTTACTAAGAGACACTAAAATGACTATTGACTTCATGCTATGTTAGATAGGATAACAGTATACTTAAGCAAAAATTAAAATTAACTATATGGGAATTATATCAATACAATTTGTATAAAACGAGTTTGAACGAATTTTCACACAACATGTTTAAAATGACTAGACTCCAGATAACTTAGAGACACTTAAGTGGCAATTGTCTCCACGCTAGATTACCTGGGACGTATAAAGTAACCAATTGTCTTATCTCTGCACAACAAAGAGCACATACGTCTCAAATGTCCAAAATATATAAATTGGAGTCAGCCAAGTGATAAAACATTTGTGATGATTACTGTCTATAAGGGATACATTGACTACTTGCTTAACTACTGTGAACTCATTCAGAATCATTTGTGCATAATTTTTAATTTTAAGGTTTATTATTATAAAATATTTAAAAAGTCTCATTACAATAAAGACATAAAATAAAATTTTTTTAAAAAAAAAATTGGAAAAAAACTTAAAAAAAATTTCGAAAAATTTTTTTTTAAAAAATTAAAAATTTTTTAGATTTTATTTTAAAGTATAATTTTTATTTTTTAAATTAAAAAAAAAAAATTTTAAAAAAAATTGGAAAAAACTTTAAAAAAAAATTTCGAAAAGAATTTTTTAAATTTTATTTTAAAGTATAATTTGGTGAAGGGTATATAAGATTCGGCACGGCCGAATAAAGCTCTCTTACTTGTTTACGCTATAGTTGTGAGTATTGTTTACGGTCGTGTTGTGTACGTGTAAAATTTACACTGTAAATTTACGAATATCTTCGTAATCTGAACAATATGAACGCGCATCGTTGATCCAAAATCCTTCCAAACTTACTGCAACAAATTTGCTGGAAAAAAAATTATACTCAATTAAACTGCAAAGTTGATTTGTAATTCACATAGTTTTTTTTTTATTTATTTTTAAAAATTAACAATTAAGTAACAATAACTTAAAATAGTAATTAGAAATTTTGAAAAAAATAAAATAAAAAAACGTAAAATATAACTGTTTATATTTGTTTAAAATATTTAATAATTAAATTATATAACATAAGGTACTTATATTCCATTCAAATGATCCCTATTATCATATTGCAGAGATTTTCATTAACAAAAATAAAATTAAATTAAAAAAACAAAAAAAAAAAAAAAATTAAATAAAAACTTAATTGACTACAAAAAGGCACCTGAGTTGTAAATAAATATGTATATAAATGATTTTATAACGTAGATATTTATGTTAAATATACTTGTATATTTATATATGTATGTATATTAGTAAGTAATATTTAAAAGATTTATTTAAATAAAAAGTTAATAACAAAAATATATATTGCATAGTTAAAAATTTATACACACGGCTACTGGTATACATGGACAGATGATGTATTTTATATACGTAAATAAATAAATATATTTGAGCTAGTTTTTATTTGAAATACTTTTTTAAAGTACATACATAGTTTTAATTTAGTAAAATAATTATATTTTACATTTTAATGATTTCATTAAATTTTATGGAACTTTTAAAGTTCCACAGTGTCCCGCACTAATACATCTCAAGTTAGAGAAGCTAGTTTCGTGTCCATGTATTTTCAGTTAAACGAACTTCCCAGCAAAAAATGGTTGTATAAAATTAAAGTTTTTTTTTTTGCAGATTTTTTTTTTGTAAAATTCTTTTCTCGAAATGCTTTATAGGCAAAAACTTTACTTACTTAGTAAGCCAGCAAGTAATATTGGAGTAAACTGGAAACTACTTATTATTTGACTAAATAACTAGTTATTTTTGTTCGAGATTTTCTAAAAATTCAGGGGTCCTACTTATAAATGTACTTACATTCAGCTCAATTATAAGTATTACATTCACAATAAGAATATGTAGCTAAAAAAAAAAAAAAAAAAACAGAAAAATATTGCCGTGTGGGTATCGAACCGACACATTATTTGCTTGTGTTTGCTAGTCAAGCTGCTAACTCACTGCTCCATGTACGAGTTATTTTATTGTAAGTTAATCTGAACAAAAAAAATGAATGGCGCTGACTGGTGTAGAACCGCTAACGTTTCGTTTTCCAGTCAAACACACTAGATAGCTGTTCTAAATGCAAAAGTTCTTTAACAACCAGTACAAAAATAAGTACCAATTCTAGTAAATAAAATAACCACCACTCATTATAAAATAATGTATGTGGTAATTAGTTGCCATTACAAAAATTCACAAAATTTTTGCTGGGATGTTAAAAAAACATCCAAATTAACACCATCTTTTGCTGGGATATACATAAGTACCGTGTTTGTGTATTGCTGTAAAAATATACTTAGTTTTAAATTTATTTTCATATTTTGTATTATTTTATTTATCCCTGATTAAATTTGAAACACAAATTGACTAGTGTTCAAGGTAACATTTGTTTAAGCAAGGTATATTTCATTATGATTTCACTTGTTTTCTTTTTATTTTATTTAAATAACTTTTTTATGTATTTTCATTTTCACTTGTTTTTATTATTTAGTTATTGGTTTTTTTTGTCTTTGTTTTCATTTGTATTTTAAATTATTATTCTATATTTTTTTGTTTATTTAACTTTTCCTTCCATTTGATTAAATTTATTTATTTTTCTTTTTATAC
Organism: Calliphora vomitoria; assembly: GCA_942486065.2. Lineage (NCBI taxonomy): Eukaryota > Metazoa > Arthropoda > Insecta > Diptera > Calliphoridae > Calliphora > Calliphora vomitoria. The sequence continues at coordinate 93,801,026 of OW818031.2, forward strand.
AGTATCACATTTTATAGAGTTCTGGTGGTTCTTTGCATGAGGATATGCCCTGATCATATTTGCCCATTTCGGCTTCATAGAGAAGATTGTTGATTAAATGTTTGACTACAATTTTTGCTTTGGACGTTTTAAGTTTTCGTATTGTTATGGCCACATATTCGCCAAACACTCCGTACTCATCGATGGGATTGTTGGTGCAGTTGTTGTTGTTGTTTGTCTTGCTATTGTTGCTAGTCGTTGGGTTGTTGTTGTTGAGTGTAGTTTGAAGGTGGGAAAAAGAGGTGGAGTAACCAGCTCCATCATCCTCATTGTCGTCGCTGTCATCATCATCAGCATTATCGTCAGGACTTTGATTGTTGTTTATATTGTTGCTGTTGTTGCTATTTAAATAATCACATTGTCTGGAGTGTATGATGGCATTGGAATGTTGCTGTTGTTTTTGATGTAATTTAGAAGGTGATGGTGCATCCACATTGTGATTTACGTTTGAATGCATTTGTGCCTTACGTTTGCGACTACCGACTGTGCCAGAAGAGCCACCATTGATAGCAACACTGGCTGGATTGTTGACGATGCCGCTGCCGTGGCTCATGTTGGCGGTGTTGCTTCTGTTCATTGTCAAGTCAGTGGCATTTTTATGATAATTCAGTGGTACTGGGGTGGAAGTGCGTGTGCTTTCAAGCATTGCTAACTCAGTGGAATCACTTTCAAACTGTTGAATAAAGTAGATAAAAACAAAATAAAAAAAATACAAATAAGAAACTTAATAATAGTAGTAGTAAAAACATGATGGAAAATACATAAATCGTAAATGTAGGAGAATAATTGAGTAGCCAGATACTAAAGTCTGTAACTTTGGCTTACAAAGAAGGTAAGTAGGTATGTGCTATATTTAAATCAACATTAATAATCTCTATAGCAACAAAATTTGAAACTAAATGTTTAATGTTCTTTCTACTTTTCTATTCTACTAGTTTACAAGGTTTTTGTTCATGATATGAAATACAAATAGACCATCTAACTTCGGGAAAAAATATGGAAAAAAATCCAGGACGTCAAACATTTGAGATATTTATTAAGAAAAAAATACTAAAATAACGTTAACATTGCAACAAAAAATTAATTAATTATACCCACCATCAAAAAATATAACCCCCATATTCATAAGATTCTAAGACGATATACTCCCTGTTGATAAGGTTTATTTGGTATTGAAAATGGGCAATATCGGTCCATGATTTTCACCATTTGTATCCCCCACACAAATGTCCCACCGGAAAACTGTTTGAGCAGACATAAATATTGTTACGAATGTGCAATAGCGATTTGAATTTAACGGTCCGCAACGACTGCCTGCAACATTAATCATGTTTATAAACACGTCCATCAGTAGAAGCTTCTACTTATCAACAATGTTGATAGCATGCGGTTATTAGGATTGTTTGTAAGTATGGCAACACTGCATGTTTAAGCTGCTAACATTAACATCGAAAGCTCACGAATTCGAATGTACTAGTATGCCCGTTAATAGAATTGTAGAAGATTCCCGATAGATTTCGCGTGTATAAATAGTGGCGAGCTGGCAGTCGTGAGTGAGTTGATCATTGTCGCTGTTAGAGTTAACATAAATTGTCGTGTACATGTGTGTTTGTACATTATAAAGTGCATTTCTGCGAATTCATAAACGTGTATAAAGACACTGAGGGACTATTTAATTCTGTTGTTGTTGTACATTCTAAATAAATGAAGAGTTGTTACAATTTTAAACTACTAAAACTGCTTTTATTTGTAATCAAAAGTATCCGGTTTATTTAAAGGAAATAAACCCCGTTTTTAAAAGGTAAAAACATAACAATATGTTTATTACGCAACAATCCTTATAAAATTATCTGGAATTATTTGTCCCTAGTCCTCATACAAGGCCCCCCTCACAAAATGTCTTGAATATAATTGTCTGAAAAAAACCTTTTACTGACTTTCGTGAGGATCGGTTTGTATATTGATGGTGGGTATACAAGATTTGGCACATCCGAATATAACACTTTGACTTATTATAGATATTTTCGTTTGTCTCAGCACGACACTTCAAGCATATGCGGTCCCTAAAACCTTGATAATGCCGTTTAAATCTTGACATAAAAGTCGTAATAAATCTGTCTATTCTAAAATACTGATTCGACTGTAAAATGCTGTACAAACAAATTATACAGGAGGACATAGAACACATGGTAAATACAGGAGCTCGAAACTTGTCATAAAACAAATAGGATTATAAAAACAAATATTTTTATTTCACTAAGTTATCAGTAGGGGGCGGATTTATATGCAAATGCATATTTTTTCTCAAACGTCCAAATACCATGTAGACTAATAATCTATCCGATCCAATTTTAGGTCGAAGTAGTTCGAATGGATAGAAGTATATCTGACAATGTCTCAGGAAACTCAAACTCTTAAGTGTTTCTTTAGCAAAATCAAAGATATGTTGTTGTTCGATTAATGTTATTTCTCAATCAACTTCCGGTAGAAAGTTATAAGGTACTAAATTTTGACGTAAAAGTTATGGTTAAGATAGAATTAGCTGTTATAGTTTTTCACGAGGCAAATTTTGAAATACAAAAATGTTAAAGACTACTTGAATTTATTTATTTAAAATGTACAACATCAACAGTTCAAATAGTCACTCAGTGTCTTTATACACGTTTATCAATTCACAAAAATTCACACACACTTTATAATGTACAAACTTAAACGTACACGACAGTTGATGTTAACTCTAACAATGCCAATGATGTACTCACAGAATACTGCAACCGCAGTCACTATTTATACACATGGCCATCTTCATCCGAGTAGCCTAGATTGTTCTTAACGGTCAAATCTCGTATGTTCGAATTCTAGAGCTTTCGATGTTAATGTTAGCAGCTTAAGCATTTAGTGTTGCCTTACTTACAAACAATGCTAATAACCGCATGCTATCAACATTGTTGATAAATAGAAGTTTCTACTAATGGACGTGTTTATAAACATGATGAATCTTGCAGGCAGTCGTTACAGACCGTTAAATTCAAATCGCTATTGCGAATTCGTAACAATATAAAATACTGTGGAAGAGTTGTGATAGAGTCCAAAAATTATTTAAATATATTTTTGTATGCGGCACATCCAAGAAACTGAATACAATAAGTAAGCTTTTAACTAACTTTATCCTAAAATAGCGGATCTATTCTAAAAACTCCAAGTTAGTAGATTCAAAAGACAAAACAATGTTCGTAGTATAAAACAGCATATCTGTATAAATTTTTTTAAGTAAAATCCAATCAAAAAACGATTATTGAAACAATACGTTTTAGCTTAAACTCATTACGCTACATTCAAAAATACTTTTGAAACCTCTTCTAAAATTCAAGCATATAGCGATTATACATTACATTGTGTGCTTAATTATTTAAAATTAATTGACAAGGTGGTTCAAATTGCGTTTGGACAATATATTCCTGACTGTTTTTGTCTTGTTCCCTCAGGAGCGATATCATTGAAGTGTCTGTACTGTTCTGAATTCTCTTGACAAAGAGAGTTTTTCACGATCAACTATGCCTATGCTGCTGCAGTGCACTGGAATTTCTAAACCGCTGGTCCGATCGGGATAAAATTCGTCATGGGCGTAGGTAAGGAGTTTTCGAGTTTAAGTTATTAAAATGGACCCTACAAATGCTCCAGGGGCGGCGCTATAGGCGCTCAAATTAGGGTACCTTCGACATGTAAAATTTTTAAACAAGTGCCATTTTTTTGTTTCCCATCCGATTTCAAAGATTCGTATATATGGAAAGCGCTTGGCTAGTTCTTGAAAAAACATACTTTCGTGTGCTATTTATATCTTATAATTTCCGAGTTATAGGCATTTCAAAATTGAACTTTTGAAATTTGGCCATACCTTGGTCCGCTTTTTTAAAAACATAGGGCTTACTTTTGAACCGAATGGACTCGAATTTCTTTTGTTAGTTAAATTACTAAATTACCAATAACATACAAAAGATTTCAGGGCAATATCAATTATGAATCCAAAAATAAACGATTTACAATTTAAAAATTTAAAAAAAAGGTAAATTTTTACTGTTTTTTGGATAAAAAGGTGACTTAACTCTTTATTAAAAAAAAAACTTTATTTAAGAACATATAACAATTTAGTTCGGACAAAATGTGGACCAAATTGTTCCTAATATTTGCAATCCTATTAAAGGGCTTCGAGATATAGAAACAAAATTTTGAAAGTAAAAGAACAAACCCGAACATAGAGAACCTAAAAGGAAAATGCGTAAAAGGCAAGAAAAATTAGTTTGAAAGAGAATAATGAGGTCAGTCCGGAAGGCAATCAGCCCCACAGATGCAAAAAAAACTTGGGAATTTAAGGACGAAGCCTAGTCCCCATATAAATGTCCTCCCGTCAAAATAAAACAAATAATGCTCAATCATAACTTTTAATTTAAGTATTTGCATAATGTACTTATTATTTTGTCCATAATTTTACAAAGTTTTTTTATTTTTCATTTCATAAAAAAACATTGGTTTATGTTATTAGGGCTTAAGCGTTTGTGTTTTATGTTAAACATTACATAAACTAACTAAATACATATAAAAATAATAATTTATTTAAAATAAATATACATTTTTAATTCATCAGAAGTTGCGGAAAGAACTCATGTACTTATTATTTTGGCCATACGTGTACATCTGAAAGGTATGTTCACTGTGGCCGATGCTACATCATCATCAGTTTGAGGTATGTTCAGGTGATTTAGTTTTAATCATGTCAATTTCAAGTGATTAAATTTAAATGTATGGATAATTATCTCGATTTTGAAGTGATTAGAGCTTAATCGCGTTTGAGGTGATTAACTCTGCACATGTGAACATAGCATAAATCTCTTAAAAAATTAGGTATTCACATAGAATTCAACAGAAATAAGTTTAATATAAACATAAATCACTCGACCAATTTTCGAGGCGATCGGTCTATAATTGGTCAAAGCTCCCATATAAGGCCTACTTCCAAATATCACTTTTACGAGCATCAATATTTTAAAAGTGTTGAAATCCAAATATAATTTAACAAAAATGAAACATAAAACTATTATATATATAATAGATATATCGCTCATTTGCTGCAACAACGTCATAACACAAAATCCCTGTTTTTTTGAACAGAGTAATACAAAATATGCGCCGTTCTATAGTCTTTCATATTGTTTTATCTAGAGTTTCCAATTCGGTTTTAACCGAAACCGAAACCGCGGTTTTTCAAGGCCTAAAGCCGAAACCGACAATTATTCTTCGGTTTTCACTTTTAATTTATTTTCACTAGAAAAATTCAAAATTTAGAAAAGAGAAACAAACTTTTTCATCGACATCAACCGACAATTATTCTTCGGTTTTCACTTTTAATTTATTTTCATTAGAAAAATTCAAAATTTAGAAAAGAGAAACAAACTTTTTCATCCAATATCTCTAAACACAGATCGATAAAAATATCTTAAGATTTGTTTAAATTGTTTTACAATAATTGCTTCAGATGATGTAGCAGGCTACCTTTCGCAGGCTAAATAATGCAAAATTTTTGTAACAAAGTCTTACTAAGTTATTTTCAAATATCCGATAAAAGTATGGAGTACTAGCTGACCGGTGCGCTCCGCCACCTCAATTGGAATAAAGAAATAGTACTATTAATAATTCAGGAAAACGTGTCTCTAGTTTCATGTTTATTGATTGATTGTAATGTGGATTGTAGCTCATTCTAGACGTATTATTACTTATAATAAAAACAGTACCATAAAGACCCACATTTTTTATTCCTACTCAGCATCATGAATGTTTAATTTCATATTTCTGTGTCCATTATTATAGAAAATAGAAAAGAAAGGTAAAACTGTAATCACCTTTCGTGAATTGTAACTCATTCAGAAATATTTGTGCCTAATTTTAAGGTTTATTATTATAAAATATTCAAAAAGTACCTTTACAATAAAGAAAAGTAACATTAATTATCCCTTTTGAATTCGCGTTTCTAGGTACATCGTTATGAAATATTCTAAGAGTACTATTAGTTTGAAAAAGTACCTGTAATTCCCTTTTTTATGTTCTCAGTCAGAATCAAGGCGAATTTATACAAGGTGGAGTCAGTCAATCAGCTGATAACTTTTTTTTTTCGTTTTTTGGTTCTAACAGATGTCAAAGTTTCTTTTTATATTTTAATATCTACGTATTCTAAGCTTATTAACAAAATATTTATTTTTTACATAAATAAGTAAAGCCCTCACTATTCAATTATCTACACTATATTAAGTTTTAATACATATTTGTTTAATTTTTCATTTTTGTTTTTTGACATTTGTTAAGACCAATTGTTGTTTTTGTAGAACTGCCACCACCTTGCATGAATTCGCCTTGGTCAGAATCATGTGTGTTTAATATCCTGCTTATAAGTTCATTATTATAGAAATTTCAATAATAGTTTCTGTTACCTCAATATCATTATGTCCTCTATCCTTGATTCTTTCTCTACTCAGAAGCATATCAGCCAACTATTATGTATACATATAAGTAAAATAATTTATTATAATAAGTTCCATTAGAAGAAAAAGTAAAAATGTTCCACACTTAAACCACTGTCAGTTTGAAATTTCAAAGTAAATTCCTGATTCTAGGTTCAATATTATAGAAAATTAATTTTGAAGAACGAAAAAGTACTCCTTAGTTTGGTTTAGTTCACCATTTTTGGTATCATAATACAATTGAGCACCCTATTCTTGATTATTTCTTTACTGAGAAGCATATTATCCAACTTTAACTAATTTAATATATTAAAATATTAAAAGAAAAAGTACCAATTTTCCTTTATCCTCGTAAACACTCGTCAAATTTTAACTTTAAATTTGTTTAGCAATAATATCATATAATTAATAAATTATCACAAAACCGAACCGAAACCTTTTCTCGTATATTTGACATTTGGGTTAAATCCAGATTAGAAAGATATTAACATCTACTATTTAAATCCGGTTTTATTTCTGAAATCGCATGATTTGTTGAAAATTTATTAAAAAAAATAGTAAAATGTCATAAAACATTCAATGACATTTTTCTCGAAACGACTTTTTTTGAATTATGACGTTGTTGCAGCAAATGAGCGATATGTATTTTTATTATATTTTTATATTTATATCATTTTCTAATATCCTAAATAAAAAATTTATTGAATGAAAATGTTGGTAACGTAACGTCATGTAACGTCACGTCATATACTAAGGCTAATAAATAAAAAAACGAGGAATGATTTTTAAATTTTATAATTCGGAAAATAAACTTATATTATTCCAAATCCTACTACAAAAGGTTTTATACAAAAAGTCTTGCCCAATTCGCAAAGTTATGCAATTTTCTAATGCAAGTCAAAACGTTCCTCTATTTTTGGTAAGGTCACGCCGTCGAATATTTTTGCTAATATCTTCAAATCCTTAAGGTCAATTGTTGTAATATTTTACTGAATATAGTGGTACTTAATTACTTCACAAATATAGAAAAAATGTACTTTATCATTCATTTTTTTTTTTTAAACATTTTGTCGTATAAATCTTACGTAATGCCATAATGGAAATGCCCATATCAATTTGTTGAAATTACGTACATATGTAACTTACATACAAAATTTTATGTTACTAATTTTTCTGGACTCCTATTACAAGCAGCAGGAATACATTTGAATTCGTATTACAAAAATCATTTAATAAAAAAATTCAATCAAATAATATCGTCCACTATCCTTTGCCCAGAATCTTATTAATTATATTTTCACTGCATTCCTATCTTTCATAATACAATTACATACCTCAAAAAATAAAGCTTCTATTTTATTGCACTTAAATTCTTAAACACACGATTCAATATAAATTTTTATTTTGTACACCCAAATCAACGCACACTTGTTGTTCATAGTTTTTTTCACATTTTTCTACTCAGTGACTATATGCGGCAAAATATTTCCATATATGTGGCTGAAATATTTTATAAATGCACATTTTCGTTTTAAACATTTTTAACTTCGCACAATTTCGTATTTTACATTTTTCAACTTCGTATGGTTTGGCAGTCTACATTTAGCATCTTCCATATTTCCATTGTTTGAATTTTTTACTGCGCATATCGTTTGCAGTTTATGGTTTTCACGCTGCAATTTGTTTGCATGTTTGATGTTTTTGTAGTAAATTTTTTGTATATTATACACAAGCAATATATTTTGTTTTTGCTAACCAAAAATATAAATATATTTGGGCAGCAAATGTTTTAGAAATGAAAAATTTTCATTTTGTCTTCTAGCTGCAACGTAAAATATTTTGTAAGGCAAAATATTTTTGGAAAAACTGCGACAAATATTTCAACTATGAAGCTTGTGCATATATGGAATTCGTAAATAGTATTTATATTTTTAGTATGTATGTGAGGATATATTATTTTGTTAAATATTTGTTGCAGTTTTCATGTAAAATTATGAAATATTTTGCAATTTTTTGACTAATATAGTAGTAATTTTAAACTCTGTATGTAAGTAAGCGATGTAGAAACTCGTCAGTTAAAAAATTAGAGTGTTGCAACAATCTGTAATGGCTAAAACCGATCTTGTTACGTATGTTTAACTATTCGAATTGTGTTTATACTAATTAGTATATTACGCACTATTGTACCTCGGTTTTAGGTTAGACAAATATTACTTACAATTTCAGTTTTAACATCATCTGCACTAATGTATTCACTGCCATCGAAATCAGAGTTACGTGTCTGCAAAGAATGAAAAAAATACAACAAAATGATAGAAGTGAAAAAAAGTGAAAAGTATTTTAATTTTAATGGTTTGTGGCAATATCAATGTTACTACAAAGACTAGTAACAAAAAAGTGGAATCAAATGACTTTTAACATACATATGTAACTACACACACACTCTGTCATACATGCAAACAAATTAGTACGTACAATAGATATAAGTTGTTGGTACTTGATATTGGGTTAATGGAAAAAGTGTTTAAAGAAATCGAACACTTTTTACAAACAGTACAAATATACTATTGAATGCATTCTGCCAAGTTATTGCATTATAAAAATTACAACAACAAGAATACGACTCGTAACAAATACTAAAGTTGAAAAAGTTATTGCAAACGTACTTTACTCGCACACTGTTGCACTAAACAATAATAACAAAGTAGAAGAAAACAAATAAAGTGGAGGAAGAAGAAAGAAGAAAACAAAACGGCTGATGCAACAAATTCAACCAACATCCATCCATAGATACACACTCACACACTCGTAGAATTGTGTACATAAAGCTCAATTGCAGCAGGGGCTTGTTGGTTGGCTTTCATTTTAATTCGTTTCATTTCATTTGAGGCCAGAGTAATGCGACACATTTACGATTTTGTAAAGCTTATCAGTTGTGGAGCAGAGCAGCATGATTGTTGGTTGGTTGGTTGTGTTACTTTGTGGTGAAAACCACAAAAAATTTTATATTTTTAAAAATAAATTAAAACAACAACCACAATAAGACATACGAATAAGTAACACTTCAACACACACTCACTTGTTGGGGTACGTATTTATGTATGTATGAGCATGTGTTTAGTTTTACATACATATAGAGATATAGCGACACTACAGATCGTAGAGTGCCTCATTTAATACCAAAAAAAGTGAGCATACGCGGACTGGACTGTTTCACGTGTGTGTTGATATGAAATTAACACAAAAAAATGAAAACAAAATAAATAATAAAAAATGTGTGGAAAAAATACGACGCATTAGCTGAACAGCTAACGACAACTGAGTTAGTTGGCAGAGGTACAGTGGGACTAAAGCTACGTATACACGGTTTTCAGATTGTCAGAAACATGCTCAGAAAATGGTTAACGCAACCATGAGAACTTATGTTGTAACATATGGTTGTTAACCATTTATTGAACATTTTCTGACAACTTTGTAAGAATATGACAACCGTGTGTACGTAGCTTAAACAATTAATATCTCCACTTACATTTCATTAAAAAGAGAATCAATCATATAAGGTGTCCGTCAAAATGATAAGGTCAAATACTTTTCATTCTGTTTATCCAAAAATACAAATAACGTATCCGGTAAATAATTGCAAAAAAAGAGGATTTGTCTTGGCTTTTATTTTAGAATATGCAAGTTACAAAGTTATCTCCTCTTTTTTAAAAAGATCATAAAACCCTAAATTTGTTTTTTTTTTCACTTTAGAAATTAATGGAATTCGAACAAGTAAGAGAGCTATATTCGGCTGTGCTGAATCTTATATACCCTTCACCAAATTATACCTTAAAATAAAATTTAAAACTATTTTTTTTAATTTTTTTCAAAATAGTTTTTTAAAAGTTTGTTCCAACTTTTTTAAAAAAATTTTTTTTAACTTATTAGTGAAAAAAATTTATGACAAAGAAAGTTTTTTGTGAAAAAATTCGGGTTAAAAAATATTTTTCCCGATTTTGACCCATTGTAGGTCCAACTTACTATAGCCTTATATACATCGTTGCAATGGACTTTGAAATATCTATCATTAGATATCCATATTGTCTATATTTATGACTCACTTATCGAGATATAAATAAAAAATAGTCTAAAAATAGAGGTTGTCTCGGATTTTTGCTCATATCTCCGTTATTTATGGACGGATTTTGCTGATTTTAAATAGGAAACTTTTCGAAAGCATGTCTGACAGAATTATTGAGGATTTGGATCCCGAAGATATCTGGGGTCTTTAGAAAATTGATTTCAACAGACAGACGGACAGACAGACGGACATGGCTAAATCGACTCCGCTATCTATAAGGATTCAGAATATATATACTTTGTAGGGTCGGAAAATTATATTGTGGAAATTGCAAACGGAATGACAAATTTATATATATCCTTCTCAAAACATTCACTTTTTCATACAATATACTTAATATTTGTTAACTGTTTAAGATAATTTCCTCTGCATTATGTTAAGCATCAAGCGTAGAATTAAAAAAATTATTGTTAAATTGTTGCCATCAATCGATTTTGTATAATTCGCCAAAACGTTCCAAAAGACATTTTAAATTATCACTTTATTGAAATTATCCTTCTAGATTTCCACACAGTGCTGTAGCCCTGATAAAGTACTACTAATTTCTGAAAAAATATTTAAAAATTCTAGGATTTTACCATATACATACATTTTTTAATCCATTTGTACTTTCTATAACATATGCGATCTTACAAAGCATGCTACATATTCTAAAATCTTATATGTTTACGGATAAGTCGATTTAACGTTGTACGTTTGGCGCTATGGACCCACATCTACCGTCAATATTTCATATATATTCAGAAGAATCTTGGTATTTCCGCAATATTTTGACATATGTTTGCCTCTATCTCGGATCTACGTTTTTTACGTGGACTATATGTATATCGAAATATAGATATGTTAATTTTCAACGACCATCAACATTGTTTTGAAACAAAAAAAAAAAAAACACTTAGAGTATCCAAAACCGAAACCGAAAACCGGTCAACTGGTTTTTTCATCTTTGTAAAACCGACCGGTTTCGGTTTTCTTTAACTTTTCGTTTTTTTGACAAACCGATTTTTTAAGACGGTTAACCGGTTTTAACGAAATACTTTTTAAAGCTTATTTTAACATAAAACTTAAAAATATTTTGACATTTTTAAAAATATTAATATATTTTTTAGAAAATTTCTGCATTTTACCGGTTAACCGGTTTTTAGAATGACAAAACCGACACCGTTTTTTTTTTAGAATGAGAAAACCAAACCGGTTTTTTTATAAAACACTGTTTTTGGTTAAACCGGAAACCGGTTTTTTGAATATGCCGGTTTTTTGGACACTCTAATAGCACTATAACATAATTTAAATGTGTGTTTCATGTGAAAACATTTAATCTTATCTATGATCTGTGCAATATATTGTAATTAAATCGTCACTTGTTTGTATATCCAGAATTACATGTACACTGTGACACTAACATTGGGCAACGCATCTACAGTTTCTACACAGACTCTGAGGATTTTTTGTGTCATAGTTTGTTTCAATTTTCAAAAAACATTTTGAGATAAAGAATTGATATTCCGCTTTAAGAGTTACAAAAATCGAAGAGAAGTATATACTTTAATTTTGCGACCTTTTGGCACCAAAAATACGATTTTGTAAAAATTGGTCAGAAAATATGTAAGATTTTATTCCAGAAAAGACAAAGCTCTAGTAAAGAGGAAGTTTATCTTGTCCAATTGTGATAAAAAGTAAATAATTTATCAACAAATTTTAAGAAAACTTGGAAAAAATATACATTGGTGTCCAGCTAATTAGGGACTAAATTGTTTGCAATATTCCATGAAATTCTTAATTAATTTTTTAAAAAATGTCCACAAATATATAAGCAAAATGATTGTTTTAATACACAAGTGCGTTTTATTCAGCTGTGTCAATTCATACAATTCAAGAACAAATTTAGTATTTTTAGTTCCACTTGTTTCGGTCATATCATGTTATTAACAGCGTATGTTCGGTGAGGCGGGTCTACGTATTTCCACATATCTTTGTCCATATATGTTGTACCGATTTTTCCAGACATTTTTGACCAACTAAAAACAGGAATACTAAATTTCATACCCATAGATACTTTTGTTTTAGCACTATCACACTTAAAATTCAGTCGATCAAAAAAACTCAAATATTTGTTCTTAAATAGCTGGCCGCCACTGTATATATATATTTATTTCAATTGTGATTTCGTGAGATTAAACCCAGGGTTGCTAGTGCGATTAAACGATGTCCGGATGTCAATGTATTGGTTAAAATATGTTATTCTTATATCATACGGACTGGAGCGTCCAAAAAAAATGGTTTCCGGTTTTTTGTTCTTTTAAAATACCGGTTTCGGCTTCTATCTTCTAAAAAAACGGTAAACTGGTTTATATAAAATTTGTATTCAATATGAAAAAGTCTTCTTAAATTTATTTTTATAGAAATGTTTGTTAAAGAATAATCAATAACATGTGTAAAGTCATGTTTCAAAAGAAAAATAAATAGATTTTAACATACAATTTTACCATGATTTATTTTTTTTTCAGAATAATGAAATAACTAATAGCAATAAATAAACTTTTTGGCTTTAATTCCATGTGTAATTTCACTCCTATCATAAAAACCATTACTTTGGTGTCTAATTTACATAATGTGTTCACATTTACCTTCAAATACTAATATTAACATTTAATCCTTATTGTTATGCCATTCTATATCAATTTTGTGGCTTCTATTAAGAAATATGTTGAGAATTGTGTACTAAATCCTCGGAAATTTGACATTTTAGAATTGTTAAGCCCCTATCTTTATGCAATTATTTTATATCTTTTACGAAATATTATCAAATGCTAGAATCTTCTATAAAATAAATCAATATTTTCACCAAATTATACTTTAAAATAAAAATGTAAAATATTTTTAGGTAAACAAAATTAAAATTTTTTTCAAAATTTAAAAAAAAAAAAAATTTTCTAAATTGTTTTTCAAAATTTAAACAAATTTTTTTTTTCAAAATTGTTTTAAATTTTTTTTTTTTTTAATTTATTAGTGAAAAAAAGTTAATGAAAAAAAAATTTTTTTGTTAAAAAAATTTGGGTTAAAAAATATTTTTTTATATACATCGTTGCAATGGACTTTGAAATATCTATCAATTGATATCCATATTGTCTATATTAATGACTTAGTAATCCAGATATATAAAAAACCAAAAATCGAGGTTGTCCCGGTTTTTTTCCTTATATCTCAGCCATTTGTTGGCCGATTTTCTCGATTTTAAATAGCGATTGAGTCGGAAGAATTCCCGACATATTGATGTATAAATTATGTTTGTAAGTTATTTGGGGGCTACGGAAAGATGATTTCAACACACAGACGTACAGACGGACATGGCTATATCGACTTCGCTATCTATAACGATCCAGAATATATATATACTTTGTGAGGTCGCAAATGAAAAATGTAGAAATTACAAACGGAATGACAAACTTATATATACCATTGCCAATCATGGTGAATGGTATAAAAATATACTTCATTAGAACCGAAAACTGGTTTGTCAAAAAACCGAAAAGTTAAAGAAAATCGAAACCAGTCGAGTTTACAAAGGCGAGTATCCGGCTTTGGATACTCTAATACTCATGTGGTATCAATATATAATATATAGTAATTATAATCAAAGCTAAGTCAGTTCCTTATCATTCAAATCTGTGAAAAGATCATTCTGAATTGTCTATATTGAACCATCATCCAAATCAGTGCAAAAATGGCTGGTCGGTTTTAATGCAATTTTTCATATCCTATTTAAGTATTTTACTTCTAATAAAGTCTATAGATGTCTAGAGAAAACGTTCTTTCTGAATGAACGTAACTTTAAATGAGATTCAGGAGATATTGGGTGATTTTCACTAAAAAAACGTTTCATTAAAAATTGTTTTTTCTAATAAGCTAAGTACTCTGTTAAAAATTTCGTGCTAACTGCTGTCAAACTACATACAAAATATTTGGAATAAAATATATGCGAAATAATTTCGCAAAAACAGTACTCTGTTCTTATTGTGGAAAACATGTGAAATACATATGGCAACCTTAATTTTCCACACGAAATAACATAAGCAGCACTTCTTTCGCACGAAATTAAAACCAACAGCTGATCAATTGTTGCATATAAAATTTTTCGCATGAAAAAACCATAATTTTTCGCAAGTATGAACAGAGTACTAGGCTTTATGGTAAAGGGCGTAAAAGATTTCTCATAGCCGATGACTTGATGAATTTTTTTACTGAATAATATCAAAATTCCTATTACTTAACAATGTTTGTTTTCGGCACTACATAAATCGAAGCAAATGGAAATTAATGTTTAAAAGGTCTATGCTATTGAATTTGACAATGGGTGCTGCTATCTAGGCCCACTGTTCGGTAATATTAATATGTGTGTGCAACTGTCAAAGTGTCTTCAAATAATTCAGCCGCTGAAATAACACCACACAACAACGAACCAGAAATGAAAACGCAAAACATACCCAATGAGAGAAACTAGACAAACAACTTTTTTGTGTGTTCAACGATTTTGAGTTGCAAATGAGTAAATACTGTGCAACAATAACAACAATATGGACAACTAATGATACACTGAAAAGAAAAATCAGCAAGAATGTGACGTATGGAAATTTGTTTACATTTCTATGTATATCTTATCAATAAGTGTGTGTGGGAAGTTCTTAGATTAACAATTTGGCTTTGATTTATATGAAAGCATATTTCATTGGATGTACTACATAAGTTAGATTTTTAGAAACTTGATCACATTGTTTAAAATTGCAAACCCATGATGTAAACCAACCTTCTGGTTATATCAAGTAAATAGTTGTTTAGTTAACATTTTCATATTCAGCTGAGTCGTATCCTAGCAATGTTGGAAATATAGCCAAATATATAATTCATTACTACATGCAAATCTGGGTATAACGAATTCGATATATTGAACGATATTTATTCATGTATTTTTATAAAATTTCAGAACGATTTTAGATTTTTAGTCCAATGTTTATTGTACTAAGTATTATTTAAATCATACTCAATTTTTTTACCAATTTTTTACATATTTCGTTCATAAAACTTGGTATTTCAGCTTTTTTGCATATTGTATAATAGATTTTCAAAATCACATCAATTTGACATTTTCACTTTTTAAAACATTTCAATTATAAAGTATTGAATCGATTAACTTTAAAAGGGGAGAAAGGAAAAACGATTTTCCCTTACTGTTCGTTATATCGTAAGTGAAATACGTAATTTAATCCTTATACTTATGTATAAGGTTAATGCAATCTGGTATTAAAGTACATATTGTAATTCTAATTAAGAATCTTATGAAAAATAAGTGAAAAAAAACTATTTTGTGAATTTGACATGTGCAAATTATGTTCTTCAACTACCTAGTTATAAAAGAAAAATTTCGTACAGTGTATTAGCATGTACATGATGTGGACATTTGTATGGCAGTGTATGCTTGTTGTTGTGTAGAGTGATAATGTCTAATATAAAAACTATAAAGATATGGAAAGTCACTACTTACCACAGCCGTTATCGAAAGACTAGGAATTGCAGTCGCAGCAGCTAAAGCAGAGGCAGAATTTTCATCTAAACTACGTGATCCATGTAAAACAGTCAAACTTTCCGGAGAGCACGTACTTGTTGCGGACGGAGGTGGCAACTGTTGTTGTGGTGGTGTAGTTGTTGTGTTTGATAATGTTGCTGTTGTTATTGGGACACTACTATTTGTTGCTGTGGCTAATGGCGATGATGATTTTGGACTGTTAAAAGGTTTCGAAATTGGGTTAAACGTTGCAGAAGTGGAGGTGAGGTTCAGAGTGTTGTTGTTGTTGCTGGTATTTGTATTGGCCGCTGTTGTTATTGTTGCATTTGTTGATAATTCAAGCAGCTTAAGCTGAGTAGCAGCGTCTATTTCTTGCTGCTTGAGAGCATATTTTTGCTCTTGTCGTCTCTCTTGAGCAGCTGAGGCAGCGGCGGCAGCTTCAACTGCAGCTATCACGGCCATAGGATGGCGAGCTTGTAAGCCTAAAGCCAAGAAATGATTGTTGAAGTGTTCAATGTCACGACTAGAAATTTTACGCTCCTCCATTAGTTCCTCATCGATACTGTTGTTGCTGGCGTTGTTGTTGTTGCTGTTATTATTATTGTTTGGCTCAGACAATGCTGTCTCTCTATTATTTAAATCGATTTTCTGCCCGTCCGCTTCGTCGGAATCCCCCGACTCGCCGTCCAATATAAAACGTATGGCATCGTATGCAAACCACATTGGCTGATAGTTGAGCCCCTTGCGTCTGCCATTGAGTACTTTGCCATGTTCACGATGGAATGAGGAACGTAAACTCTTGATTTTCGAACGTATTGAACGTATTTCGGCACCATACTTGTGGCCCAACAACTTGAGAGCTTCGTATTTGGTTTGCTTGATGTGATAGCCCTTGGTGTTGGGATCCCAGAGAACACGTTGTCGCCGATAGTCTTCGATGAAATCGAGTATTGTGGCACGTGACCATTCAATACGATCTGTCGTGGATCCTCCTCCGCCACTAGAATTGCTAGTGTTGATGGTGGTGTTGGAGGTTGTGCCATTGTCGCTCTTGATGGTTACATTAAGGTTTGAGGTGCTGTTGTTGTTGTTGGTCGAATTGTTGCCTTTGTTATACATTGTTGCAGTGTTCATAATACTCTTCCCCCTCTTGCGACGTTGTTGTTGATCATGTGGAGACGACAGTTTGAAGCCGTCCTGGGGTGTCCAGTTGAGATGAATGTGTGTGTGTTGAGGTGTTGAAAGGGAGGAGGGTGTGGGACTGAGGAAGGGGTACGAATAACTGAATGTAGTCCACGGTATTGCTGTAATTGGTTTGTCTGTTTGTGGTATGTGATCATAAGAGCAACAGGTTATTTCAAAACAAGTGTTTTTCTTTTATTTATTTTTCTTGTCTTGTTGTTTTCCTTGTTCCTCCTTCACCTTCTTCTTCTTCTACGTTTCGTTTGTTTCGACTACAAGTAATATCAATGACAACAACACGATGCTACTACAACTACGTGTGCGTGTGTGTTTGCTGGCCGTGTAATGAAGTGTGTTGTTGTTGGAGTCTGATTTGTTGGTTTTTGCCAAAAATATATTTTTGGTTGATCTTAACTGGTTTGGTGATCTTAGTGGTTTCGTTTGGTGGTGTTGTTTTACGGGTTTTGAATTATTTTTTTGTTTTTGTTTCGGTTGTTGGAGAGATGTTGTTATTGGTTTTGCAGCAGCCGCAACTTGATTGTTAAACACATTCGATCGCGAACATACATACCGTTTCGTCGTTCACCGTTGAAATCACGAATTGTACTAATTTCATATGTTTTTTTAACACACCGCCACCGTTGCTGCTGCCGCTGCTACTGCTGCTGCAGCCACAACTGGTACGACTGCGGTTGTTGTGGCTGGATGGCTGGCAAGCAGGCAGTCTGGTCGTTGTTTTTTTTTTTGTTTGTTGGTTGGTTATTTGGCTGACTGCTAGCTGGCCTTAGTATGTGTGGCATGCTCCAACGTCATTGCCATTGTCGTCTCAGCAGTTGTTGTTGTTGGTTGCCGTTGTTATTGTGGATGTTGACGTTGTTGTTGCTATTGCTGCCGTTGTTATTTTTAAGTCGTCTCCAAAAAAAAATAAAAAAAATTAACACACAAAAATTCATACATATTAACTTTTTGTGTCGAGTTTTGTCGTTTGGTTTGGTTTGATTTCGTTTTTGCTGTTGCTACTGTTGTTTTTGTTGTTGTTATTACTGGCATTTTAGTTGATGTTGTTGTTGCTGTGGTAGTACGATTAGTCGTATGCAAGCAAGTATGTATTTCGTTTGTTTGTTTTGTTGCTACAATAAGTATTACTTTAGTTTGGTTGCCTAACTGTCATTATGACAAACTGACACTGACTGACGAATTGCCTCACTAATTTGTATGGTGCTGCTGCGACTATTGTTGTTATTATTGCTATTACTGCCGCTTTCAGCTTCTGCTACTGCTGTTGTTGTTGTTATTATTATTATTATCGAGTAGTTGCTCGTGCTTTATTTATTTTGAACTGTCGTTGAATTTCTCGTTGTTGTTGCTGCGTTTATTTATTATTTAGCATTTCATACCTTATTTTTGTATTTTATTTTTGCTTAAGTTTTTCCATGTTCTTCAACAACAACGACAACAATAACAACCAGAAAAAGCATGTATGTACTTTGTTTGGTGTGGTCGAATACTTTTAATGTACTACACACTAAAAAAATCATATGTACCTACCTATGATTAAAATATATACTTAGGTACTAATAATATTTAGTAATACTGCTTATACTATTGTACAGTAATGGGTTAAAATTCCCTAAGTTCGGCATTTACCATTAGCCCACGTTTTTTTATCTTTATGTACATAATGTTTAAATATGGGTGAGATGAGTATTTTCATCTATTTTTGACCTCATTCAGTAACCATCTTTCAACATCTTTAAATTTTAATTGATGCCGACTTTAAGAACAAAGAGATAAAGCATCCTAAATTTGACAGCGGCTTTTTATTGGACTGGATACCGTAAAAGAGGGTAATATTTTGAGATTCAGTAGAGATTTTTTTTCCTAACATTTTAGAATTCCAAATATGGACACACCAGGAAAAAGACCCATGCTCCATGCGAAATAAGAGAAGGGCCGACTTCAGTATTAGGTGCCAGTAAAAAATATGGAGTTCCACGTTAAACAATACAGGACAGATTATACGGGGGTGTTCCTCAATGTCCTATGAGAATGGGGCAGTGTTATCTGATTCTGAAGAAACCCATTAAAACGTGAATACCTATTAACTAAACACGGTTCAATCAATCGTAAGGGAAGAGCAGCGAACCACACCATTTTTAAATGGTCGACCCGGAAAGAAATTGTATAAGGGGGTTTTGCATAAACATGCTTCTCTAAAATAAACTTGTAAGATACTCTAATAAATATGCTAGTGATCGGCCAGAAAATGAGGAATGTCTTAAAGAAACGGATTTGGATCTAGCTATTGAAATAGTCAACCGAATAGTTACTAATATATGTACATGAACGTGGAATTGATTCCGATGACATTATTGAAGAGATCAGTAACTTAAAAAGAAATTATCAAACTATTGAAATTTTGAGTAATGTTACCATAGAGTCAGGAACGTTCATAATTAATGAAGAAAGGCAGAAAATAATGTAGTATCGCCAACTTTAGCTGCAGAAAATCACAATGAAACGTTGAAACCTGTTCACTTCTCATCTCCAACTAAAACAACAACAAATTACTATTACGATACTTCGTTTTAGCCTTTTAACTGTTCAAGTCCAATCCCAACAAGTCCTTTAACCAACCGCTTCCAACGAATATAGTCTGACCATCTCTAAGCTCATCAGTTACTAGTTAAAAATTCCTTAGGCGCTTCACTAATGAAAGCCAACTCCATTTCATCAACATTTGAAAAACATTTATATTTCCCAAAAACATCAACTTCCACAAAGCTCACTTTAAATCCTAAGGCTCCTAGTGCTAAATCTGCTCATGCATGGAGGGTCCATATAGAGTCAAGCTGAAGCTAATGAAAGAAAATTGCGACATCAACAAAGAAAAATAAAATTAACCTAAACAAATTAAAAAAAGGAAGATTAAACGAGTTTGGGGCACATGTGAAGAAGATTTGGACATAGATGCTGATGATGATGGTCTGAAAAACGTAGGATGTGATTAGTATTTATTTGAATTCATATAAAATTTTATTCTTTTTTTTTTTTTTTTTTTTTTAAAAAACCTAAATTGCTCAAATTTAATAAAAGCAGCTAGAAAAGAGTTGAGTTAGACTCAATTAACAACAATAACCCATTAACATCCTAATACCATGTTCGCACTCAGAAGGATACCACCTTAAAAACTGAAAAAAAGTTAAAGTTTTGAAAGATTTTTAGATTTGTGGACTTTGCTTATTTGTTACAAAGTTTAACTCATGAATTTTGTATATATAAAACTTATTTGGAGAAAAAATTCTGTAGATACCTATATAAATTAAATATTTATGAACGATAAGTTCCAATAGGACATGGGAGGACATTTGTATGGGGGCTAGGTGAAATAATGGACCGATTTCAGCCAGTTTCAATAGGCTTGGTCCTCGAAAAAACGATATGTACCAAATTTTATCGACTCAGAAAGTGATTCTGAGTCGATTGATATACTTTAAGGTGGGTGTTAGACTAATATTTTGGGCGTTACAAACATCTGCAAAAATCCAATATACCCTCCCCACTATGGTTGTGTAGGGTATAACAAAGTGGGTGTGAGATATCATCGAAATTTGTTATTCCTTTGAAAGGATTATTGGTGTCATTATGAATAGAATATAACATCGTGCAAATGTCAGCGACAGCTTTACTGGTTGGCGCGCAACATAATGTCAAATTTTCCATGACTCGTGCGCATAAATCACACTGTCACACCATACGACATAAGAAAACCTCACAAGGAAAAGTCTAACGGGGTGAAATCGCTCGATCTCGGTGGCCTGTTCACATCACCTCCACATGAGATGACCATGCCCTCAAATCGCTCGTGCAGAATGTATAATAAGGCTCGTAGCGCCGTCCTTTTGAAACCACATGTAGTTGGTGTCCATATCATCCAGTTAATTGCTGGTAAAATTACTAAACACCAACATAACCTTTCTCTACATATTAATAATCAAGGCAACAATTTTGAAATCACACATTAGTTTTTGTAATATTTTAGTAAAGATGCAATGGTTTTCCAAGTTTAATTCAAAATATTATTTGTTGACTCTAATATTTGTATTTATGATATTAAAATCTTATTAGTTGTGCTATTAAACCCAAAACTTTGAATTTTTCACATTCTAACTGAACAGATATCTTAAAAAATAAATCGCGATTTTTAAAAATCAATAAAATTTACTTGTACTTTAACTTTAAATATTCGTATCTTAAAAAGCTGATGTCGGATTTTAGACTACATAATCCAAAAAAAATTATTTTTTTAAATACATACATTCATGAAGCAAATGCAATTTTCAGATAGTATTTTGAAAATCGATAGACCCACGGTCAATTTGATGTCTTATGGAATTCATGATATAAATTTATTTACTTAGTAACTTAACACGGTGCGCTTCACAGACATATATGTACTACGTTTATACGCTCGACTTATTCGCAAATAAATATATTACAAGTAGAAAAATAACGAAAACAATTCCAGATTAACGACACTAATTGCAAATAAGATTTTAAACATTGCCATATGTTTTAAGGTTTTTAGTTTAGTAAGACGTTTTTTAAAAATATCATTGCATTTTTGCATTAATTGGATTGCATGACAAACAATAATATTTGACTCTTTAATTTTTGTGTTTAAAAAAATTAAAAATTTATAATTTATTGTTCAATAACAGTGGTACAAAATTATTAATTATACCATTCGGCATCACATAAAAACAATAATTTTCCATAAAGTGACATAAACTGTGGATTAGTTAATTGCAAATTTTTAGTTGCGAATAGGCTACGTATAAACGTAGTAATAGTAAAACAAAAAAAATGTGAATTGAAAGCAAAAAAATATTCAGCGATTTAAAAAATCTTGATACTTTTCTTGAGACAATAGCTCCGCTATACAATATTATGTTTTTTCAGTGGGCAAGTTTCGATTCAGCCTATTTTAGTCAACTGCTTACAATGATAGGAAAGTAAAAGACTCTATAACAGTCATTTAGATATTAAAAAATAACTATTCACTTTGTACGATCTGATACCACCACGTTCAATGGTATCAAAATAACACATGTAAGGTATTAAGAATCACATTATTATAGGTCTCCAGATATCCGTTAGTAACAATTAACCGTATGTTGAACATGTTACCCAATCTGTTACAATCCACCTCACTTTAAGACAAACAAATATCCATTGTTCCGAAGGTTCAGTTGTTCTTGTTTTCAATTACGTACAATGGCAACAAAATAACTCAAGCAATATTGTGGCATAACAGGCCACAGTTCAATTGATATTCGGACAAAGTTTGAAGAATCTTGCAATTATAGTTCTCAATATATTTACATATAACTATTTACTCTGTATGGTAGATAACTCACCCACTGTTCCGATCCCTCTCATTTGTTGGTTAAACTTCATGAAGTGATAAGAAATTGATTCATATGAAGTTTGAAGAATTTCACAACTATAGTTCTCCAGATATTCCAAATTACTATTTACTTTGTATGGAAAGTCTCACGCCCACTAATCCAATTCCACATATTTTCAGCTAAACTCTGTACGGTAATAAGAAATCGATTCGTAAAAAGTTTAAATACTTTTACAATTATAGTTCTCCAGATATTCGAAAATAACTGTTTACTTTGTATGGGATGTGCCACGCCCACGAATGCAACCGCGACCATTTCCAGCAAAACTATATAAAAAGATAAGAGAAATTTTTTTATACAAAGTTTAAATGCTTTTACAATTATAGTTCTCCAGTGGTTCGAAAATAACTATTTACTTTACTACAGGGTGAAACACCCTCTGTTCCGTATTGAATCTCAGACATAGTATCTTTTATGATGTCAATTGAACCCACACTTTGACCTTAAAAACAACCACACACCATAATATTGTCACCACCAAACATGACTGTCTTATTAGTGCGCTTGGCCTCCAGTCACTTTTCCTTTGACCGTTTTAAAAATGTTCTCCCATTCCTGCCTCTTAAATTGTATTTGGATTCATCTGAAAAGAGAACAGTTTAAATGTACATTGACAAATTGTTTAGCAGTAGAAATTAGAGGATTTTTCGCGGGACGATAGCAACCAAGATCAACCTCATTTGCCCTGTGGCTAAGAGTTCGGGAACTAATTTGCAATATCAGTTTGTTGATAACCTTCGGGGAGTTATTTTTTGTTAATTTCTTAAACTCTCTTGCTATTAAATTTACATTACTGCTTTATTAATTGAATATTTATCACAGATATTTTTTTTGCTTCAATCCAGAACTAAAATCTTTTATTATTTTGGGTTTTTCGCAAAATCCTTGATTTAGCAATTTTTAAAAAGAATTATCAAAATAAACGATCAAATTAAAATAAATATTGAAATTATTGTTACGAATGATGATTTGAATTCAACGGTCTGTAACGACTGTCTGCAGCATTCATCATGTTTGAAGGCACGTCCATCAGTAGCATGCGTTTATTGGCATTGTTTGTAAGTATGGCAACACTAAATGTTTGGGCTGCTGGCAATGACATCGAAGGCTCTGGAATTCGAACGTACTGGTATGTCCGTTAAGAGCGTTGTAGAAGATTTTCGAGAGATGGCAGTGCGTGTATAAATAGTGGCAGAGGCTGCAGGAGTGGAGTTGATCATTGTCGCTGTTAGAGTTAACATCAACTGTCGTGTACATGTGTGTTTGTACATTATAAAGTTTGTGTGCATTTCTGCGAGTTGATAAACCTGTATAAAGACACTGAGTGACTATTTAATTCTGTTGTTGTTAACCACGCTGAAATTTACTGTATTTTTTTATAGAAAACCTAGTGAGTTTGAATTTAACTGAGAAATACTTATACATTATCGTTTGGAAATTGTTTTGTTATGCTTTTTTATCTTTATTGAAATTCATAATAAATATTTATGTATATCATAACCTAAACTAAAAATAAAGTTATTATTGCCACGGAAATATCTAACATGAGATAGATTATTTTTCTAAGCGACTATGACACTTAAACCAAATCTCTTACAAATGGATTTGGATGATAAACATTGTAGCTTAGAGTATTATGGCTACATTAAGATATTAAAAATTTTACAATAGCTAGGTCAAGATTTTTAAAAATATTGGACCGTTTTTGTTTCAACCTTTTTAAAATTTTCTGAAAGATATTTCTGCAGGGATAATTTTAAAATAGAAAACGCCAATTATTAACTAATAGTTTTCCCCAGGCCCTTCCGAATTTAGCTTATTTTATATCAAAATTTGAACTAAGTGTTCTAATCAGGGACCGAAAATAATAATTATTCTTGAAATTTCAAAGGAAAAAAGCCATCACTAGAAAATATCGGAGAGTCAAGTCAAACATACCATTTTGATCGATTTCAACTATATTTTCATAAATTAACATGATTTTTAATTTCTTGATTTTTATTTTTTTTTTTTTTGTCAAAAATAATTGTTATTTTTTGATTTTTATTTTTTTGTCAGAAATATTTGTCAAAATTTGATTTTTATTTTTTTTTTTTCAGGAATATTTGTCAGACTTTGATTTTTATTTTTTTTTTGTCAGAAATAATTGTTATTTTTTTGTCATACATATTTGTCACACTATGATTTTTATTTATAGTCTGACAAATATGTATCACAAAAAAATAACAATTATTTCTAACAAAAAAAATAAAAATCAAAGTCTGACAAATATTCCTGAAAAAAAAAAAAAAAAAATAAAAATCAAATTTTGACAAATATTTCTGACAAAAAAATAAAAATCAAAGTTTGACAAATATTTCTGACAAAAAAAATAAAAATCAAAGTTTGACAAATATTTCTGACAAAAAAAAATAAAAATCAAAAAATAACAATTATGTTGTGATTTTTATTATAAATGTCATAATTGTTACGGTCCCTGGTTCTAATATCTCAAACTGGCCTTGGACCCAATTAATTCATTTTTGTAATTTTGTTTAGTAATTATCGGATTATTTTTGACAAACCTAACATCACCTTTAGGATGTTAGGTTTTGGTCATTTGGAAAGTTACATTTTGGAAATTTTACATTCCTGATCCATTATCTTCGATTAAGCGATGTTACAAATAGTATAAGAAGCCTATGTATACTACCCCAACACTTTTGATGGAATAGTAAACAGTGAAACAGAAAAAATAATAATAATAAAAAAAAGAAAACAGCAACAATGTGTAGTGAGTTGGTGTCGTGTCGCATCGTCATCATCTATCCATTATCGTTACTGATCTTTGTTGCTGTTGTTGCCGCTGTCGTCGTCGTTTGTTGTCAAATAAACCGCAAACAAAACCTTTAGCAATTGTCGTGCTCTTATTTTGTTTCTCTAACATGTGGTATGCTCCGTTTGACTCTCACCTCTCGTCGTTGCCACAGAGTATACAGAGGTGTCACGAGACAGAAAATAATCTCGTTTTCTATTCGTCTCTTTCTTTATAAACTGCCCTTTTCATTGTTTTGTTTTGGTTATTTGTTTGTTTTGATTACATTACTTTGTCTACCATATTCGCGTTGTATATAGCGTTTTGCTTTAACACATCACTGATATCGTAGTACAAAATATTTGCTATCCTTTTTTAAGAGAACTGCCCTATCATCTGATTTTGAGTTTTTGAAACGTCAAATTTGACACCTCTGTATACTTTGTGTCGTTGCTTCCACCACAGTAACAATGAAATGTGTTTGTGCTTTTGGTGGTATCGCCACCTCTACCATCGCTGGAAATTGTAGTACAATATTCATGAGCAACAAAATACATAATAATAATAAATGGCAACAACAACACATTTGTGTAAAACGTACGAAAATGGAAAAAAGAAAGCTAGCGATTGCATTTACAGTCAGATCTCTAACTAAACAAAATATGTTATGGAACAATTGATGCAGATTGATCGATCAGTTGTAATAATTTTACATAGTACTACATACTAGAAATGCCAAACGGGACTGGTTATCACAATCCCGGGATCACGGGATTTTTGTAATTCCGGGATTTATCAGGAATTCGGTATGTGGATTACAAAATCTTTGTTGCTTTATAGTACAATTTTCTAATTATCTGCTCTAATTTAACAAATAATAATAAATAAATCTAGAGATAATTTAAATAAGTCCTTCCATTAAAGCTATTGGAATTTAAAATTTATTAAGTAAGGTTGAGTTGAGTATAGGGACAGTTGCATAAATATTGTGCGCTCTTGAGGAAGTGTTCATTTCTGTTTCTTCAGATCCTAAAAAAACATGGTCGGCTAGGTTACGAACTTAGTTTCCTCAATTAGTGATTTCCAAGCAGAATTCCTAAGATATTCATGGTTTGGCATTGTGTCCATATACAAATTTACGTATTTAATTCGACTAAATGAAGGACAGTGACAAAAATGTTCCAGTGTTTCGTACTATTCCTCACAGGCTCTGCAGATCGCATTATCGGATAGACAGGTACGAGCCAAATCAGCTCATATGTGTGTCCAGTCAACACATTAACTAGTATTCTGAGTGTTGGCCTATTAATGATCATAGTCTTCTATGTTCTATTCAGGTTTGGGTTTCTCTAAAAGGCATTGGTCATTCTGCCGACTGTCGAGTTCTGCCAGTCTATATCATGTTGGTTAATTGGCCATTCATTTAGTTCATCCTTAATCCAATTCTCTTCAACCTTTTAATACCCTCCACGATCTGGTAGATACAAATATTTACCTTATTTCGCAGAAGCCCATCCTCCTTTAGTAACCTTTTCTAGAACCTTCTGTGTACAGATCGGTTTCATAGCTATTCCTTACACTTATTACTTCATCATATACTCCTCCATCTGATATTATGCTGGTGCTATTCGAATTTTGTCACATATTTCAGTGGTAATATTACCCTTCGGTAGAATATTTATTATCCTTTGATATCTGGTTGGATGGTCATTTATCATCTACACTGCCATTACCACCAATCTGGTTGCAGCAAGGACTACAATACTCCTACTACTCCTAGGTATTTGGATTTCTTCGTTATTTCTATTGCTTTATTTTTGAAGACAGGACATTCATTAACGCTGTTTTACATTTAACCATCTCTCTCTGGACCAGTTATAAGATATGTTGAGGGGTTCATTAATCCACTTCCGAAACTATTATATCCAGGGCTCTGTTTGGTGCTGGATTATTGTGAGATCAGATACATGCAAGTGTAATCTATTACCTTATCTGTACATATAATGGGTGATTCAAGTAGAGATACTTTTTCTTTAATAGCCTTTTTTTGATAGATCACGTGTGAGTCATGTCATGCTGTCATGTTATTTTTGTTTAGTATTGTTTGACATTTCATAATGGAAAGACTTACGCCTGAACAACGTTTACAAATCGTTCAACTTTATTACGAAAATTCACGTTCTGTGGGGAATGTGTTTCGTGCACTTCGCACAACTTATGGTCAACATAGTCGGCCTACTGAGCGCACTATTCCCAACACCATCACCCATTTTGAG
Source organism: Calliphora vomitoria (assembly GCA_942486065.2). NCBI lineage: Eukaryota > Metazoa > Arthropoda > Insecta > Diptera > Calliphoridae > Calliphora > Calliphora vomitoria. The sequence continues at coordinate 93,828,980 of OW818031.2, forward strand.
AACCAGCATTCATTATTGTATAATATTCGACCGAATAGACCACGTCCAGCACGCTGTGGGCCTGTGAAATCATCGGTCATGCGACCGTTATCGTGCCATGATAACCGACTATTTGATGCCTGAAACTGAAGCTCGTGATCTCCGCGACATTTGCTTTCAGCAAGACGGCGCCACTTCCCACATATCGCATCAATCAATGGATTTATTGAGAGAACACTTCGGTGAGCACATAATATCACGTTTTGGGCCGGTCGATTGGCCATCAATATCGTATGATATCACACCGTTCGACCGTTTTCTGTGGGGATATGTAAAGTCTAATGGCCTGTTTCACGATCTCGAATGAAAAATGAGTCGAAAAAATTTATATGAAAAACACTCAGTTTTTAAAATTCTTTCGAATAGTTTTCATACAAATTTGTTCGAATCATTTTTCTTTCGACATCGTGAAACAGGCCTTAAAGTTTATGCGGACAAACCCGCTTCGATTCAAGCCTTGGAGGAAAACATCACGTGTGTCATTCGCCAGTTACCAGTCGAAATGCTCAAACGAGTCATCAAAAATTGGACTAAACGGATAGGCCATCTGCGACGTAGCAAGGGCCAACATTTGACAGACATAATCTTCAAAAAATAAATGCCAAAGAATGTTCTTTCAAATTCTCAATTAAATTTTAATTTTTTGTGTTTTTTTCTGTGCTTTATACTATGTATATATATCAATTACCTCTTCCCCAGTTCTGTCAACAAATGTGATGCAATCAGCTGTTGAAAACTCTGGGGGATGAAAACACAAATATAGTGTTGACGTTTTGATCTGCAGTAGCACTATCATTTTAAATCTGAGAAGAATTTTCTTGGGTAAGAATTATCTAGGACTGCTTTTCCTTTTTTTTTTGATAGATTCGTCCTTTGGATTATTTTCGGGACTCTTACTCTCCCTTATTTTGGCTGCCAATGATATTAAGAATGGCTTCACTATCTAATTTCCTATAAAGAAGGACATCGAAGAAAGCCTAACAAAATTCCACTGTCACCTTTATTATCGCATTTTGGCTTATGCGGACTGCTCCTTGCTGATTTTTCGCCTGGCTTTCTCTTCAATGATAGTGTAGTTATCCTTCACCGACGTCATTGGTTTGTAGATTCCTTCGAAAGTTGGGCACTGCCACAGACATTACTTCTTAAGTGCGTTGTTTGGTCAACGACGTTCTATTCTCCCGGACAACGCATCCTCTTCTCCTTTTCATTAGAGATGTATGCAAACAAATTATTCACATTTGGGTTGCCTTTTTGTTGGCCTTCTCTAGTTTCAGTTTACAGTTTTCCTAAGTTGGACGTTTCTTTTCTTAGAAAAAAAAGAAAAATCTAAATTATTCTCAAAAATATGTCCAAAAAGTAAATGAACGAAATCCAAGCAAATGTTGGAAATTTTGTCTGACTTCATCTTAAATGATTGTGTAGGTTTCCTTCACCGATGCCATCGCTAGCTTAAAGGTATTTTTTTCGGTGCGTTCTTCTTTGATGATTGATTCTCCGAAGAGTTATCTTCAGTTTTGTTGTCTTCCTAAGTTGGGCTTTTCTTCTATTTATAGTGAGCGTGTTTATCTCATCGGTATCTTTTTAGCATAACACCGTGGTGTTACATTATATGAGTTTTCAAGCATTTTCAATAACAAAAGCCAAGTTGCACATCTCCTATATTGTTTTTTGCAGGTGCTTAATGGCGACGACTGGGAGACTGTTTACTGTTCACTACTCGGTACTGAGTTTATTAGCCTTTGCAATTTTCTTGTACCATGGTTGCCTTAAATTTGGATACCTCCCTAGCTTCATTTGAATTGGTTCGCGAGGAGTTCTAGCAACTCATGGGGATAAGTGTAATATAACTTCACCATATGTGATAAGTCCCATGCTTATATATATTACACTCCCTGTATATTAGATTCTACCCCCTCCCATCTGACACTTAAATACGCCTCCAGTTGTATTAAAATTAAGGAAATTACACCACACGGAGTGTTTTTTATATTTCTTTCTAGTAATTTTCTGGGAAAGTCAATAAGAGGCCGATCTTTACAAAATTTGTTACAGTGATTTCTTAATACGTAAATTTATAAATTCGGAGAGTACCTTTTGATTATTTGTACCAAATTTGATATAGATTACTGGATTTGTATTAATTTACAAGCATTTTTTACGAGTGGGTCATATATGGAGGCTATGTTCAATTTAATACCCATCCTAACGAATGAAAAAGTGATTTATGTCAAATATCTCGATATCAAGATTTATAAGAGATTTATGAGCGTTAAAATTATCATCTGAAGGAAGCTAAGGGCTAGGATCACCAACATTTTTAATATAATTTTAAGTGTATAAAGCTGATAAGGGCTGTTAGGACTATATTTATGAGTGTTGATGAACAACTTTGGAAGGACATTTGTATGTAAGCTAGGTAAATTCATGGACTAATTTCAACAATTTCGAATTATCTTTAAAATTGCGACCTATAATTTAATTACAATGCTTGCGTGGACAGACGAACAAAAGTCATTAATCGTCTCAGAAAATCATTTTGAGTTGAACGGTATTGTTAAAATTCGTATTGTTAAAAACATACAACCGCAAGTGGAAAAACTATAAACGTAAAAGAAAAAGCAAATCTCCAGAATGAAAATTTGTGTAATTTTTTCCTATATCAACCATTGTGAGCCGAACATGCCCGATATATTGATGAAATTGAAATTATTTGAGGGCTTCAGAAAGTTGATTTCGACAGACAGACGGATATTGCAATATCGGCTTTGGTAATTATATGGATCCAGAGTACTTATATTATTTATGGAGACGCATATAAGTTGTGGAAATTACAAACAGAATGACTATTATTAAGGTTATAGAATAGTGCTGTTGACAAAAGCAGGAAACAAAAAAATTTATTTTATAGGGTTCCTAAAATGTAAGCAAAATTTTAATTCAATCGAAACACAATCGCAATTTATCTTTGAATCATAGGTGTATAATTGTATGCCATATCCATTGTACCCCTATATCGTATCAAGGGGCGTTATGTAGTCAGAAGTTGGGTGTAGTAGCGAGTCAAGCTAGTTCAGCAAGTATTCAATCATGTCTATTCTTGATCTTCCACAACAGGTGAAAGTGGCCATTAAGTGAATATCTCTTGGAGTTTTGTGTAATGCAGACAGATCTCTGAATTCTTTACAGATCTTTCCAAATTTCTTAAAATATATTTATGCTTTGTGTTTGCTATATTTATACGTCCTATTTTTTTCTTCCTGATAAAACTGTTACTTCATTGTCAAACCTAAAATATGTTTAATGAAATGCTCAACCTAAACTCTTTGGACCGGCTCTTACAGTTAATGTCTTCCTCTATTAGTGTGCTGAAGTGCACAAATTGTTGTTTGTCATTTGTTTCCAATGCCAAGTTAATTTTACACTGTTGATTATTCACACCGATACAAGTGCGAGTAAAATGCAATTGTAAGTTTAAGTAAGAGACTAATACAATAGAAAGCTCTAACGATGTTTAAACAGTTTTTTTTTTCTTATGTCTTTTTTTAACTTATTTGTTTATTTATTAACGTTTTTGTGTTTGGTTCATTTACTATTTTCGTGTGTTGTATGTATGTATTTATTTATTTATGTTCGGGTAAGGGTAGAGTAGCAAGCGACAGACAATAGAGTTTCAACAGTTTTGTTAGTTTTACCTAATTAATGTTTACATTTGGGGTTCCACAATTTACAAACTTTTCTTGTTACTTCTGCAATGTCTTTCCCCACCATTGCTTGTTGCACTTGCCCACGACTGGCATTCAGGTTGTCTTGATGCGGAAGAGTTTTATGATGCGGTTTTTATCTGTATTCGTGTATATGGAAGTGAATAAATACATACTTACTTACTACATACAACATGCATAGATAGATAGATAGATTAATAACTATGAATCTAGTGAGTTGAATGTTGGCTATTTCAACTTGATTTTTTTTGACCAACTAGTTATAACCAGCAGTTCTGGTGATTGTCTCCGAACTAGTAGTTTTACAATCGATTTATGGCCACTATTTCTGTGTTACTACCCAGCAGTTCTAGGAGCCAGTCCCGAACTAGTGATTTTACCCATCATTTAGGGTGGGATTTAGTTACTAACTGGAAACAAAAGGTAAAAGTTACCTTCGGAATTCTAGATCACTAACTAACATATCGAGGTACAATCTTTATAATTGCTGTTAAAGAAGATGGGGGATATCTAAATCGCCCCCTGACATCGATCAGATCAAAAATATATAAACTTTGTTTCATTTAACGTTATTCTGAAAAATACGAAGGACTTTAATATTATTCTACAATCAATAAAAGTCTTTAGTTGATTTTTGTACTTTGTTTTGAATTTCATCAATTTGTAACAAATAATTGTCCAAAAAATTGGTGCCATAGTCACTATGAGAACTAAAGGGTACTTTCATAAGTTGCAACATACTTACAAATTATTATTGGGTTTGTTGTTGTTTTTCTTTCTTATCACTATAAACGTTCACATGTATGTGTTAAAGGTGCGTCAGGTTTATTTAATATATGTATTTTATGTACATATATATATTATAGGGATGCCAATATCGATCGCGAAAATTCCGGGATTAAAAGATCCCACATCCCACATACGTTATTAAAGCGATTTTGGCATTAGAGGATTTGCCAACAGTAACCGATAAGCTAAAGGGAAGATCATCTTGCGTTTAAATTTTATAGTGAGGTTTATGTACGAAGTTGCAATATTTTCTGCAAAATATGGCAACTTCATGAAAAATAATTAAATTTATATTTTATTTTGCCAATAAATAAATAAAACTAGAAAGCAGACGTTTGATTTATATAATATTATAGAATATTTTTGAAATTTATTTGTTTGTTGTGAGTAAACAAAAAAGGTATATCGTTGCCAAATAATTTGCCAAAAGTAATCGGTTTTTTCTGGTATTGCCATATTTTCGAAAAAAAATAATTTTAAATGTCACTTTATTCCTCACTTTAATTATAGTTACCTTTTACTATTACGCACATTAAAGTCAAGTTGTTTTGAAGAAAAAATATAAAAATTATTTCAGAATATTGCTGGCCACTTTAACGAGATACTGATGATGCTGAATTAAAAATAAAACGGTCAAGCAAATATTGTGAAATTGGCAAACATTTTATTTTTGCAAAAATTTAGTTTTAATAAAAAGTTCAGTAACTCAATAAATTTTTAACGGATTTTTTATTTGCGTTTTACTCATTCACCTTCGTGAGAAGGGTATATATAAGATTGTCATTCCGTTTGTAATTTCCACAATATAATTTTCCGATCCTATAAAGTATATGTATTCTGGATCCTTATAGATAGCGGAGTTGATTAAGCCATGTCCGTCTGTCTGTTGAAATCAACTTTCCGGAGCCCCCAAACAACTTACATACACGATTCATACATCAATATCTCCGACATTTTTCCGGCTTGGTTGCTATTTAAAATCGAGAAAATCGGTTCTCAAATGGCTGAGATATAAAAAACAAGGACAACCTCGATTTTTACCTATTTTTGGCCTATATCTGGATTACTAAGTCATTAATATAGACAATATGGATATCTAATGATAGATATTTCAAAGACCTTTGCAACGACGTATACAATACCATAGTAAGTTGGACCTACAATCGGTCAAAATCGGAAAAAATATTTTTTAACCCGATTTTTTTTTTCACCAATACCTACCAAAAATATAGTATTACTGTCCACGAATTTCTACTTCATTATTTTTGTATCACTGTGTTTTTTATTTATTTGATGTTTGTTCCCAGGTTTACATGTTCACAGTGTTTCCGATGAGAGTGATGATATACAAATGTCGATATTTTTATAAAAATAATTACCTTTTTAGTAACCATATCTTTTTATTGTGAAGAACTTTTAGTTAAACAACTTTTATAAAGGTACTTATTTAGTTTTACGTTAAATTTATTCGATTTGCATTTATTTTGCATCAATAAGTTCGCGACTTTTCGAATTTCCCGGCTCCTAACTGAAAGAGCAACCCTGCTCCTGACGGGTACGGCGCTAGGGGCCTCAATGTAGCTTTGAAAAAAAGTTCAAAGCAATATATTTCACAAGTCCAAAAAAATCGATTTTAAATTTGGAAAATGTTGATTTTTTGTATTTGTTTTGAAAGAAAACTCTTTGCTTTCTAGAAACAAAGTTTCTTAGGGAAGTTATAAAGCTTTTGTATTTTTTTGAAAAGTATCTCAACAAGGATATCTTCAAAATAGAAAATGTCTTAAATATCTATTATCATATTTAAGACAGGCCTATCCGAATTTAACATAATTTTTAGCGAAATTTTGAATTCGGGCTAAGTGTTCTAAAAACCCAAAGCAATATAATGTGATTTATTCCAAATCATTCATATTATTGTTTTACCAGGCCCTAAAATTGGGATTTTTTATTTGTTTTTGGGAATTGCGGGATTAACATTTTCTAAATCTTATATTTGTTTACACCTTTACAAAGTTATAAAAATGTAACATAAAGAATTACATTCGCTAACGACAAATCTTTAATTGAATACTATATATTTATGTGTTCCCCGATTTCGCAACTTTTGTATTTTTGAAATATTGGAGACAATTGTACTCCGAATTCTACTAAAATTAATTTTCTTGTTTAGTAAATGTTCTTTCCAATCAAACGAAAACAGGACAATTTAAAGTTGAATGTTACTGATATTTTGAATTTCATAGATTTTAAGTAAAAACCACATATGGGCATTTCCATTATGGCGTGACTTGACATTTGTACGACAAAATGTTCAAATTAATGAACAAGTCAAATTTGTAAAAAGTTATTTTTTTATTTGCGGAGTAATTAAGTACCACTTTATTTATTACAAAATTGCATATTTCTGCGAATTGGGTAAGGCCTTTTGTATAAAACTTTTTGTAGTAGGATTTGAAAAAAATATAAATTTATTTTCCAAATTATAAAATTTAAAAATCTATCCTCGTTTAATATTTGATAGCCTTAAGGTAGGGTCACACATGGCTAATATTTACTCAAAAAACCGTAACCACTTTTTTTAGCACAAATTTGTTTAACTTTGTTTACACTTACAAGTGTTTTGTAGATCAAACAGCATCAAATAAAATAAAACTAAATATTTGTTTTGAATTGTCCTAAGTAAAAGGAGTTTTTGAAATAAATTAAAGAATTAAAATACATTTTATTTAGTGGTTACGACTTTTTCGTCAAATATTTGCCATGTGTGACCCTACCTTTAGTATCTGACGTGACGTTACATGACGTTTCGTTATTTAAAATTCAATTCGATATATTTTTTGGTTAAGAAATAAGAAAACAAATACATAACTACACTGAGAATATTTTTTTCTTTTAATTTCAATAATTTATTTTCGGAAATTGACGTTATATGGGAGCAATGACCAATTATGGATCAATCGCCATGATTTATGTCGCGTAATTTATGTCAATATGAAACTTATTTCTGTTGAATTTTATGTAGATACAACAATTTTTTAGTGATTTATGCTCGTTAAACCGATCATCATAAAATTAGGTGCCATGATTACCGTATATATAAAACTTATTTGGAGCGAAATTTGATTTGAATTGATAAACTTAAAATTTTTCGTTCTAGATGGACTTTTCGCTTGAAATGCCCATATACAAATTTTAACTCCTGGAGAAAATATGTTTACAAGAGTACAGTATTTTTTCATTTTCGCTTAGAGATATAATTACAGAGATTATTCCGACATAAAAATGGTTCACAATTTTTAATAAATGTTCTTCACAGGTCCTTCCAAATTTAACCCATTTTATGTCGAAATTTCGGATTTAGCCTATTTGTTCTAAAATCACGAATGGGCAAAGAGAAAACTTCTTTGCGATATGTTAAATAACAAACATCCTATTATATATAATGCATATTTCAAGTTTCTTCAAAAATCCCAGTTTAGTCTAATTTTTCGGACCAACCAAATTACTCCCAGAGCACGACATTGCAATATTTTGTACTTTCACACAATTTATATTTAATAAATTGCCATTTCAATCTTTCGGTCTACGCCTGTTTGAAATTTTATGCCAATCTGACTTAGCTGTTTCTATTTCCAAAATATTTTGATACAGACCTACTGTGGTTTGTAACGCTAAAACTAATTATCCAACTCGCAGCTATATTTATTCTTATACTATTTTCTAGGGATCAGCTCTCATATAACTAAAATCTTTTTAACGCTCTAACAGTTTTAATTAAGTTTGTCTAGAAACAAAAATCACTCTTCCAATTTTTGTGAGGATCGGTCCATTATTAATTATAGTACCCAGATATCCGAAAATCACTTTTACGATCATAATAACCTCATAAATTTGTGTTTTGGTATCATAATAAAACTCATGCCAAATAAGTATCTTGTAAACAAAAATAATTATAGTAGATTTTGTATAAGGATCCCTTTCAAAAAAAAAAAAAAAATTCCTATTTGATCCCCTCTGAATCAGTGCTTGATTTGGAGGGTATTATATTTAAAAAACTTAATAAGTTCTTTCCAAACATTCTTGTACAAAATATCAAGCGAAATAAGGGTATATCGTACGTGACATAAAACGGAAGTAATATTGAGGTAAATGTAGAAATATGCAAAAATTTGCGAATCGTGAGAGGCGTTATGTTTTCTTTTAATTTCTTACACTAAACCAAATGTTTTTCCTTTACAATCCGTCATATTTAAATAAAAATAATCTTTGGATGATTTTATAATAAATAAAATTTAATATCGTACGTGACAGATTTTTCTCTTATACTAAAACAATATATATTCTGTAAATATATGTATACAATCTTAGTCTAAACCTTGCAAATTAAATAAAAAAAATTAAATATAGTCGGTTTAAACTATTATTTTTGCATTTAAAATGTTGTAATAAGCTCAAATACGTTCACATAGTAACATTTAAGTGTTTTCTCCTATTCAAATTATCTTGAAAAAAAGTTTCAAGGGTTTTTGTTTTTTCAGTGAATAGAAAAGTGAAGTTAAGAGTTTTATGCAACAGAAGTTTCACAATTAGTATTGACCTCTAAATGCTTAGATTTAATCTGACATTGTTTCCGCTACTTTTGCCAAAAAGTTTTGAAAAATATTTGAAAATTTTCTTTCTTTAAATTAATAAAAGCACTACTCGCTTTAGTGTAATAAATTTGTTTTTATAATAGACTTGAAATCTTAAGATAAACCTGATGTGAAATTTTATTTTATCAAAGGTTTATAAAAATCAAACTAAGTACGTTATGAATTGTGTTTTAAAAATTAACCTTAGTCAGAATTTATTTCCTTGATCAAACTCCATCCACATCAAATCATCAATATATAAATAAAAAAAGTAAGTATTTCCCTATTCAAACATATACTTACTTACATATGTATATTACTGAATATTTAGGAGTTTTGGGGTTAAAAGATCCTATATTAGGAAAATAAACAACATGTAGGTTATAAATTAGAAACCACTTAATATTATAGGAGTTGCTAAAATTTGGAAGAGTATTTTTGTTTTTTTTTTTTTTTTTTTTGGCATAAATGACCGAAAACGATGCAAGCATAAAAATCAGCAATAAATTATGTGAACAATTTATGTTATTTTCGTAATTAAGTAACAAAAATTCTAGCACTTGAAACACTTAATTACGCTAGAGTGCATATGAATAATAAATTATCGCCAGAAGCAACAAAAAATCATGTAGAAAGATTAAACTAACACAAGAAATAAAATAAACTTATGTTATATAATGTAGATAGAATGTGTATTACATTCTACTCTTACCAAAGACTTGTTTGTACCTGGCCACATATTGGCTATGATGATAAAAGAAATGAAAAATATTCGAAATACGATATGAAAAAAGTTGTATGAAGGTAAAGTATCAGATGTTACGCCCAGCACTTAGGAAGACTGACTGCAAACATACAAACTATACGCTCCTGTACTTCAACAAAATAAATGAAAAGAACTGACGTCAAACAACAAATATAAAGTACATAAATATTTAGCTTCTTACTCTCGACGAAAAAATTAATGAAAATAATTGTTAACATGGATTAATACATGAACGTGGTGAGATTTTGAAGTCAATGAAATATTTTATAAACAGAGATTTTGGTTTAAAAAATATATATATTTTTTTATTTAAACATATTTGTTTGAGGAGGACGACTTAGCTGACAATTCTTTATTGTATCAATAATATGTTTCATTACTAGAAGGATTTACCATATTATGTTGCTCTCATATCATATCTGAGAACTGGTTGTCACAAACATATACATGTTTACTGTAACCATATATATGGTTGATATAATCATGTGAATCGTAAATTAACCATATTATTGTTACCACAATCATATATATAGTTACTGTGACTATAATATTGTTAAAAATTTTGAAATGGTTACAGTAACAATGCACAAATATATTTTTTTTCTGCGTGTAATAATTGAGGTAAATCGTTAGAAAATAGAAGATATAATTTTTGAGATATCCTCTGTTCAAGGTCAATTTTTTGTTTCAATATTAAATTAAAAGAATTTTTAGGAAAATATATTGAAACTAGGATATAAGCATTACTATGTGGCCAATATTGTAACAATTGCAAAAGCGGCTAAAAAGTTTTATACAATGGAAATTGCCGATTTTACACCAAGTTTTAACAAATTTGAAACGGATAAGATCCAATGACTTGTCGAAAAATTTTGTTTTCTCCCATATACTTCAGGATCCTTATAGATATTAAAGGAAGAAAATAATGTCTTAATATAATCAGAGAACTAGGAAACGGTTGAGCTTTACGCATCCCCAGACAGGAAGACGATGAATACGAATCTTCCGACTCAAATAATGAAGAGACAACTAAAATATGGAGAAGTGAAGAAGGAAGAGCAGAACTTTGTGGATCCCAAAAAAGAAGAGCTCCCGCACTTTAAAGGTAATGTCTCTGACAGTTACCAATTCTTAAAATAAAAAAACTCTTTGGATAATAAGACGGGAGAGAAGAACGCTACTAAGGAACCTTCCTCTAAGGAAGTGATGACGTCGGTGAAATCTTCAGGAAGTCTACACTGAAGAGGAAGCCAAACGAAACACCGACTAAGAAGCAGCCCACATATGCCAAAATGTATCGGTTATAGATGGGAGAGGAACTCAGATGGGCTGTCGTTGATTAATTGTCCATCCGGTAAAATTTCAATGGGACACCAGGAGAAGGCGGAAAATGCCATACGCATGAGGATTATGCAGTAGCTGTGGGAGGAGATCAACGATGCAATACAAATCATATTGAGAGTTGTCGGTTTATAAGGAAGGAAATACGCTGTATGCAATAAGTACCCAATATTCATTTAAGATTGGGACCACAAGCTAGATAACGAAGCCATTATTAAAATCATTGGGAGCTAAAACAGAGTTTTGAACGAAGAAAGATGGGAGATATTTTAAAGAACAGAAGAAGAAAGGGAAAACTTTTTTCGCCAGCGCTACCATCTTTAAAATTGATAGTAGTGAAAGACCATATTGATAGCAAATCAGAAAAAGCTGGAGAAGTGGAATAGGTTCGAAATTCGGCATAAGTTAATATTAAAGAAAATGAATAGCATCTGTTGTGCAAAGAGAACCACATTTCAATTGAATCCTAAGATATACAGAGTTTGCTGGTAAATGGAAAACTCTGCAACATTATCATAGATTTTTAAGTTGAAAATTGTCAAGGGACTAGTTTGACTTTGGCTTTTTAGGCTTATGGAAAGGTTAATAGAGTATAATGTACCGAAATGGGAATATGTGTATACCAGAAATGGGTATGGGCCAACCTAGTCGAGTGGTGTGGATTAAGCGATGTCCGTCTGTCAGTTTTTTTTTGCTTGAAATATGTTTTACAAAGTCTCAGGTAGTTCTCGGTCTATTTAACACATTGTTTCTGACAGATTTTAGTGTTTTTTTTTATCTGGGAGCTCCACTTAGCACGTAAAGGGTTTTCCAACAAGAGGTGTTATTTTGAAACACCCTGTATTTCGGTAGCTGTCACTTTTATTCTTTGTACAAGTAGAGACTACGCTTCAAATTATTAAAATTCACTACAAAAATTGTGAAAATCTTGGAGTCACAGTTCGCCAAACTAAAGCAACGAAACCAATGCTCTTTTACGGGAAAAGTTTCCGGACCGTGTTATCTTTCGAATAGGTGATCACAATTGGCCACCGAGATCTTGTAATTTAACACCTTGCGACTTCTTCCTTTGGGGCCACGTGAAAGATAAGGTATACGCCAATAGACCAGCGTCGATTCAAGACCACAAAGATAGAATTCGTAAGGCTATCGAGGATATAGGGCAGCCTCTTTGCGATTTGGTTATGGAAAATTTCATGAAAAGGATATGGTCCTCTATGCGTGGTCGTGGTGGCCATTTGGCTGATATTGTTTTTCATTATTAACGGCATACCTTTTTCTTTATTATGAAATAAACATCCGATCATTTATCTCAAAAAATTCAATTTTTCTTTGAATACCAAAATAACACCTTTTGTTGGAAAACCCTGTATTAATTTCGAGAGCCTCAAAACTATCTTAATGACTCCTCTAAAACAGAAAATCATTTAAAATGTTGTTATACAGTGCACTCGCGGTAACGTGAACTAATTAAAACCAAGGGAGTTCATGTTAGTGAAATTGTTCACGTTAGCGATTGTCGAATTTCATGGAAAAAAAATAAAATTTTATAATATAAACCTGTGTTTTACACGCTCGAACTTGAAATAAAACAAAATTATTTATTAAAATGCATTACAAAACAAAACGAGATCACGAGAAACTATAAATTGAAACAAAATTACATAGCAAATAAAATTACTCATTCGTTGCCACTAAAAAAAACTAATTTAGAGGATAAAACACATTTTTTTAACAAGGGGATTCTCAAAACTTTAAAAATTTAATTTAATGTATGTATTGAAGTGTTGTCTACATAATTAGAAAACAAATGCAGTGAAAAAAAATTGTTCACGTTATAGAGCTTTCTGATTTTGTTCACGTTACAGAGTAGTCAATGTAAGCAAAAGCTTGTTCACGTTAGTCGGTGTTCACGTTAGACGGTGTTCACGTTACCGCGAGTGCACTGTATATTTTTCTTGCATTCCCAATTGATCTACTTATAAAGTGTATGAAAAAGTAATGCAAAAACACAAACGCCTACCAAACCAAACCCCTTAATGACATTTCCTACTCGTAAGCAATGAATAGAAACAAATAAACTATCGAATTTATGTCTCGGATAATGGAGAGAAATTAAATAGTTTCACAGATGATATTGAAATGGAAAGCATAAAAAGAAATAAAACTCATTAACTAAAACAATTTATTTGAGGCACATATGCAATATAAACACAGATACACAAACTACCATACGAAAGCAATATATACAATACAATACATACAAAGAAAAACACATAATTATCTACATTCAAAGATTACAGAACTCTACGCAATTTAGAGTTTTCTAATGATTGGCAGAACGGTACAAAACAGAACTAAATTATGGGATAAAGAGCACAAATAGAAAACTACGAAACATCATTTAAGTTTAATTGAACTTCTTGATGCTCTACACAGCAACATAATGAAAAGAAACTTACAAATGTTAAATGTAATACATGTCCTTTTTACAGATTTCCTGCATAAATAAGTATAAATACATACTTACTACTGTACTATTGAATACATTCAGACGGGGACATCAGATGAAGATAATGACGATTGTGATATCATGCTGTTCAGTATATTATTCTCAGTTGGTACTATTGTTACCATGTATGTATGTACAAGTCTATATTTTAGCGTATTTGGGGGGAGGTTTACTTATTTCAGTAGTTACACACGTTAGAACATTCTAATATTTAACTAAAAATGTCAAAATGGTTAAAGACATACATATGTACAATTCAAACATATGAAAGAGACTTTATTGTCATTTACGAATATAATGATTTTCATTAAAAACAGGCACCGGACAGATACTTAGATTGAATGTATTATTGAATTTAGTTATTCAGGATACAATGTAGGAATATAATCTCCGTTAAAAATTGAAGCGTAACAAATGCATAAATTCATTACGACTTTTGCTACGGTATAATACTCTTACCAATACGCTACGACCAGACCACCTTTTAATGATTCGGATAATAATAAAAGAAATGAAAATTATTGAAGGATTCGTTTCAATTTGAGTAGAGGCAATGAATGTGGGGTTATAAATGATTTCTTCTATACGATTTTGTAAATTTCATCTTTGAACTTTATTATTATTATTATTAGTGAAACTATATTTTGTGCAGTTCAAAACTTCATCATTACAGGGCATACTTGGTAAGAAACCAATTAGGGTGTCTGATGAGAGACCAAAAACAACCGAAGGGCCCATAAAGTCTTTGGATAGTCACAGAGCACATGTTCAGAGGTTTCATCATGCAAATCTGGAACATCTGAGATCTTCGTCTGAACAGATTAATGAATCGTATAGACTGCGTGAACCCAGATAAGTTGGGAAAATTCCGATTCAACCCATGGACTAATTAGCACCATAGTGAATCCCCGAGGGATGATGAAGAAAGGTCAAGGTTCTTAGAGATGAGCGATATTTCTATACCTGTGATTTAATCATCGTGATTGCAAAATCACTGGTAACTAGAGTTTCCAATTCGGTTTTAACCGAAACCGCGGTTTTTCAAGGCCTAAAACCGAAACCGACAATAATTTTTCGGTTTTCACTTTTTATCTATTTTCACTAGAAAAATTCAAAATTTAGAAATGACAAACAAACTTTTTCATCCAATTATTCATCCAATATCTCTAAACACAGATCGGTAAAAATATCTTAAGATTTGTTTAAATTTTTTAAATTGTATTACAATAATTGCTTCAAATGATGTAGCAGGCTACCTTTCGCAGGCTAAGTAATGCAAAATTTTTGTAACAAAGTCTTAGTTATTTTCAAATATCCGTTAAAAGTATGGAGTTCTAGCTGATCCGGTGCGCTTCGTCACCCCAATTGGAAGATATAAATAGTACTATTAAGTCTCCCTTTGTGAATTAATACTAATACAGGAAAACATGTCTCTAGATCAGCGAAAGGCAAACTCACACCACTACAGTTTTTAGATATTGTAGTTGTATGAGTTGAGTAAAAAGTTGAGAAAAAACAAAAACAATAACTGAAATAAACAAGCAAAAAAGCGTAAAACAACCTGCTTCCATCAATGCTCATGCGAGACTGACTGGTTTTGATTGTTTTTATACAATGTGTGTGCTTGCGTACATGTGAGAACAAAAACAAGAGAGCTCATTTGAGAGCTCAATGCCTTTGGCTGCTCTAGATTCATGTTTATTGATTCATTGTAATGTGGATTGTAGCTCATTCTAAACGTATTATTAGAATAAAAACAGTACCATAAAGACCCACATTTTGTATTCCTACTCAGCATCATGAATGTTTAATTTCATATTTCTGTGTCCATTATTATACAATAAAATACAAAAGAAAGGTAAGACTATAATCACCTTTCGTGAATTCTAACTCATTCAGAATCATTTGTGCCTAATTTTAAGGTTTATTATTATAAAATATTCAAAAAGTACCTTTAAAATAAAGAAATATTAACATAAATTATCAGTTTTGAATTCGCGTTTCTAGGTCCATCGTTATAAAATATTCAAAAAGTACTACTAGTTCGAAAAAGTACCTGCAATTCCTTTTTTATATTCTCAGTCAGGATCATGTGTGTTTAATATCCTGCTTATAGGTTCATTATTATAGAAATTTAAATAATAGTTTCTGTTACCTCAATATCATTATGCCCTCTATCATTGATTCTTTCTTTACTCAGAAGCATATCAGCCAACTATTATGTATGTATATACGATAAGTAAAATTATTTATTATAATAAAAAGTACCATTAAAAGAAAAAATAAAATGTTCCACACTTAAACCACTGTCAAGTTTGAAATTTCAAAGTAGTTTTCTGATTCTAGGTTCAATATTATATAAAATTAATTTTGAAGAACGAAAAAGTACTCCTTAGTTTGGTTTAGTTCTCCATTTTTGGTATCATAATACAATTGAGCACCCTATTCTTGATTATTTCTTTACTGAGAAGCATATTAAGCAACTTTAACTAATTTAATCTATTAAAAAGGTACCATTAAAAGAAAAAGTACAAATTTTCCTTAATCTTCGTAAACACTCGTCAAATTTAAACTTTAAATCTGTTTAACAGTTCCTATATTATCAACAGATTTAATAGTTAATAAATTATCACAAAACCGAACCGAAACCGATAGGTTTTCAATTTTTTAAAATCGAAACCGCGGTTTTGAAATTCTTCGGTTTTTTGGAAACCCTAATAAATGCCTACAGAATTGCAGTATCCATACAAAATTCAGCCATAATAAGTTTCGTGCTAAAAAAATTAACAACACTAAATTGTTTGTGGATCGGCCCATATTTGACCATAGCACCCATATAAAGTTCACTTCCGAAAATCACTTCAATAAGCATAAATATCTTATAAATGTCGCTATCAAGTTGAAATTCGACATAAATAATACCAAAATCGCTGTACAAAATTCTATGAAGATTGGCCCATAATTGGTTATAATGCCATATAAGGACCACTGCATAATTATCTACAAAATATCAATATCGAACCAAATATTAGACAGATAAGTTATTTGTATTTTGTAAATATCGGTCCATATTTGGCCGTATTACACTTCCGAAATTCACTTAAGTACTCATAAATCTCTTATAAATATCTTTATCAGATTCAAATTCGATATAAATAACTCTCATATGTATAGAAATCATCGTACCGAATTTACTGCAGATCGGCCCATAATTGCTATACCTCCCATATAAGGACCACTTCCGAAAAACACATTAACCTGCATAAATATCTAAAATATTTTAATATCGAACCAAAATTCTACAGAGATCGATAAAATCTATTCACAAATGCCATTGTTAGCTATGACCATCATATGGTTTCCGAGCCAAAAGAGCTGCTCATATTTTGTGGCCAAGAACGAATTAAGCCAATATTGGATACTCTGTTCAAAAGTGAAGCGTATTCCAGGGAGAGCGAAACAAATAGTAGTCGGACGGGGCAAGGTCTGGACTATAAAGCGGGTGAGGTAAAACTTCTCTACTACTTTATTCTAAATACTTTTTAAATGGTATTGCAACATGTGGCCGAGCGTTGTCATGATGTAATATTTCGGTTTCATGTCCGGCCGAATATTCTCCATGGCGCCATAGATATTTGGCTTTGGTATCGAATCGGCTGGCCATCACATACGATATCTTACACTTCGGGTTATGTTTGCATTTTTCATTGCAAGCACTTTTTTCAAATTAAAGAACTAAAGCAAAACATTCCGCATATGAAAAAAAATCGATATTTTTAAGTCACACACCCAATAGTTTGATTATTAATATTGTAGTTTAGGATTATTATTACTCTAGTTTTTGAAGTCCAAGTATAAAAATTTATTATAGAATACTGAAATTGTTCTTACCAAAAACATTTCTTGTATTTTAAAATTTTTAGTTTGATGTCTTACTTAGACCTCAGATATAAAGATAAACAAGGTTATAGAAACTTTTATTTACTTGTGTGCATGTAAATTATCAGCACAATAAAACAATCTGAATTTAAATATTGGAAAATAGGCTACGAAATGTTTTATTAAAAGATAATGTTAACAAATTGTGGCCAAAAACTAAGTTTCCTCAAAACCTCCACGCTATTCCATAATATCTACAACTGTTCAAATTGGCATTTTAATCCATATTTAGACATTTTTTGAACCTCAAGGCGGTCTTCGATTTTTGAGCCCCAGTGCTGTATTAAACATTTTTTCGCTTCAAAATGGTGAAAACTGTCTTTAGACAACACTTTTTTAAAATTTCTTTATACCTTCCAATATATTCTGACAAGTCGTTTGTCAGCTATGATCAATCAAGTGCAAAAAGTCATCAAATTAGCATCGAAAATTATTTCGCAAATTTAACTATTAAAAAACAACATTTAGAATAAAATGATTGGCCCATAATCATAGTCAAACAATAAAGTCGATGCTTTTTAAAAACAACTTTAAAATAAAAACCCGCTTTTTATTATTTTCTAACTATAGTCAAAAAAAAGTATGTTTTAAATTGAACCGACTTTAAATGGGTGTCACCTCTAAAGCTAAGTACTCTGTTCAAAATTTCGTGCGAACTGCTGTCAAACTACATATAAAATATTTGGAATGAAATATATGCGAAATAATTTCGCAAGAGCAGTACTCTGTTCTTATTGTGAAATACATCTGGAAACCTTAATTTTCCACACGAAATAACATAAGCAGCACTTCTTTCGCACGAAATTAAAACCAACAGCTGATCATTTATTCCATATAAAATATTTCGCATGAAAAAACCATAAATGTAGAAAATGTTTTCATATAATATACAACAAAATATAGACAAGTGGCATCGCTGAACAGCTGACTTAGAAAATTAAAAAAAAAAAACAAAAAGCGACAAACAATAAATGTAACCGGGAAGCTAAAGAAAAAAAGTTTGTGGTGGAAAAATAGAACAGGAAAGATTAATATCAAATGTATTCTATTTTGGTACTAATTTTATTGATTCAATATTCAATAATTGCAAAGTCTCTGCCAATATCTAGCAACTTAAACATTTTTGTCTTTTTGTCGAACTTTTTTACATGGCGAAGAACAGCTGATGCTGTTATTAAATGAGTTAAAAACAACTTCAGCTAGTTTTATATTTACAGTCGACTTTAACATCAGAAGTATACTTTAACTTGTCTATGGTAGACCTAAAGTCCAGACGACTTTATTATATTTAAGTTTTAAAACGTATTTGAAGTGAAAAAAAATAAAAAGTTTGATTTAAAAACGAAATAGCGAAGGCCTCCTCAAGGCGATCTTCCCGGTTTGCGTGAACAAAAATGTCCTCCTCTCTTACATTGAGTTTTCACCTTTTCTTCATAAACCTATATTGTTTGCTTATGGTTCTATTATTTTACTATTGTGTTAAAGATGAATATTACTAAACGTCCTTATACGAAAAATATCAATTTGGAGCAAATGTCTGATGAACAATTTCTCGAGTTCATCGTTTCTGTAGAGTTTTGTAGACAGCACAGATGAAAGTATTGATAGCGATGACAGTGTTGCTGATTCCATTTATGTTCCAAAGACAAAACACAATTTCCTCGGTATGACAGAAAGCAGAAGAAATTCATCGAAATCAACTGCCCTCAAATTATTCGAGAATACAATGATCGCATGGGTGGATTAGATCACACGGATGGTCTCCAGGGTCGATACCATATTTGAGCTAAGACTCGCAATATTATAATTATTTTGTGGGCATGGTCTTTACAAATGAATTATTTTTATACAAACGTCTGCAGGCCGATGAGGCCAATGCTTCTAACAATGTGTTCGATTAAAAAACGGCTTTTACAGCTTCCAGATTTGCGGGAGGAAATAGCTGCTGGACTTGTTTCCTTCAAAAATATATCGTCTGTAGGCTGACCATCTGTTCAAAATCTCAGTGAGTCTTTATCACTAAGCCTGACATATCAGGTATTGGGAAAAGAGCTGCTCATCAAGTAGCTGCTGTTCAGTTCGATGCTGACGATCTTTTTCTTGTTTGGGTGGAGAAAAAAACTAAAAAAAGATGCAAAATTGCACAAAATGTGACACCCAAGTCGTTTGTTCCATTGTTTCTGGAACTACCACCATCGAAATAATGCGTATTTTAACTTTGTTTGTTCCCTTCTCTCAATAAAATTTACGTTTGGTGTCATATTACACGTAAACTGGCAAGACCGCCTACAGGCGGCCTTCACAATTTTTTACCTGGCGTTCGTTCAGGATGATTTTTTCTCCTGAAAATTAAAACTTACGGTTCTATTGACTACATCTACTTGAAAAAAAAATTATTGGCTTCATCGGATAACTTTTACGTTAGAGAGTTAAATTTGTGGAAATTTCGTTTAAAAATCTTGTAAATTTCGTTAAAAATATTTGAAAATGTAAAATTTGGGTGAGATGTTCATGAAATATATTTTTGGTATCATGTTATAATGGGTTTTCGATGTCAGAATGTTTTTTTAGTTTATATTTAAACATTTATGGGTAAATGAAATACAAAAACTAGTTTCAATTGGATTTTTCTCTACCATTTAGTTTTTTAAATTTTGTTGAAAAAATTGCTACTTTGAAATTTGAATTAGAGCATCCCTAATATATATATATACATGTAAGTATTTATCCATAAATACAAATGGATGTACGAAATGTTATTTAGTTTATTCCAGTATCGAGACGATACCCAGCAGTTCTAGGCGACAGTCCCGAACTATTGATTTTGCCCATCATTTAGGGTGGGAACTACTTATTTTAACACGTGCATATCCTAAGCGGGGGGTCAATTGACCCTTTTTGATTACAATGAGACTAGTAGCTGATACAAAGTAGTGAACGCATTGGATTCACATACTGGTTAAATAGCGCCAGTTACCTTACTAGCTACGGGTGCTAATCGACTTCAAATAGTCAGTTAAAAAGACATATATAGGCAGTCCAATAAACTATAGCTTGTAAACAAACTTTTCTAAGACAGCTCTCCAATGGATTGCTTCTGGTGGGAAAAATAACTACTTTCTAAAGTGCAGTACAAATTAAACGTTTAAAGTGTCTTCACTATAGGTTACTAAGAGACACTAAAGTGACTATTGACTTTATGCTATGTTACATGCGATATCAGTACACTTAAGCAAAAATAAAAATAAACTGTATGAGAATTATATCAACACAATTTGTATAAAACCAGTTTGAACGAATTACTCACAAAACGTTTAAAGTGGCTACACTCCAGATTACTTAGAGACACTTAAGTGACATTTGTCTTCACGCTAGATTACTTGGGATGTATAAGGTAACCGATTGTATTCTATCTGCACTAAAAAGATCACATACGTGTCAAATGACCAAAATGTATAAATTGCAGTCAGCCAAGTGATAAGACATTTTTAACGATTACTGTCTATAAGGGATACATTGACTACTTGCTTAACTGCTGGGTAATAATGATAAAACCAGTTTCCTCCTTACTTTGTCCATTTGAATATAGAATATTTAGTACATATCTTTTCAAATGCGCACAAAGGTGTTGTCTGGTTTTCAAATATGTTTTCTATATTTTGAGTTAAGAGTTTTGAAAAGGGAAATTTAAAAAACTAGTGTAACAAATTCAATGGTTTTTAGGTTTCATATTCATTATTAGCATAATTGACAATTTTTTTTAATTAATAATATACTTTAAAATATAATATCACAGATCATATTAGGTGGCAAAATAATAGATCCATCTTATGAACTGGATTTTAGTTTGAAATGAAAAATTGGCAATCATGAATAATTTCAAAATAGTCAAGTTGTATACAATTAATAAGTTCTTGTTTACCATCGTGTTGTAGTTGAGGTTTCTAATAAGTAATTATGCTAAAGCATGAAGTGATTATCACTACTGTTCACATTTCAACATGTTTTTACAGCTTTTGTTTCATAGGGATTCCACAATTTAAGTAAGTTTTAGTGCTAGGTATTATATATTCGGACATTGCCGACTGTGTCTCGTTCTTTTTATTAGCTTTGCCAAATTTTATCACATTATTAACAAAAATTTTCATTATTCGATACAATGACGTGCTGTGCACTTATTAAATTTTAAATCCTCAACAAAATTAGAAAAAAATAAAAATAATAAAAAACAAAAAGCTGGCAATGCATTTAAAATTTTTTATATTTATTATTATTTTTCTTTTTCTTTTCTATGTTATGCTGACAAATTTAAATATTCAAACACTTTGATGTTTTACGATGTCGCACATCAAAGTCAACATTTTTGTTGATCTAAATTTTGAAGGAATAACAACGAAATGTTATTGTCACATTTAAATCAACCTCATCACACACAAACAAATATCGTCCATTTGCAACAAGACCTTCATAACTTAAAAACTACAGTTTTTAATAAAATAATTGTCGGTGCCATATTATTATTCTTCAAATACATACATATGTATGTTTAATCCAAATTATGTGTAAGGAGAAATCTTTATAGCATAGAAAATATTAGAGTTGTGTGATTCATGAATGACCTAGTTCAATTGAACTATTCACTCAACTGAGCAAAGTGAATCGTTCATCGTGAATCGTTCAATCGTTCATCGTATTGTAAAATAAACCGAATGTGAGTTTGCTAAGTATATGATCGTATGCAACTCATAAAACGAAATGGTCATTATAAGTACAACATACTGAACTAATGAGCTAAAAGAGCGACCTAGTTCATTTAAGTGAGCTGAGCTAAAAAGAGCTATCACCTCACTGAGCTAATAAGCCCAACTCTAGAAAATATTATGATGGGGGCAAGTTTTTCAAGCAAAAACCTTGAAAAGTAAGCTCTTGCATATTTTACAAGTTTTTAGAAAAAAAGCATTTATGCTTTTGAGTTTTTTTACCCAAAACCAGACATTGAATATGGGTTGTAGATCCCACAACTTATATATATTTTGGGTCCTGATGAATCTTTAAGATGATCTTGTCCGTCGGTTAATATTTATTGAAAGTAAAAATTTTTTTTACAAAATTTTTTTTTGTAATTTGTGCATATGCTGCTTTGCTTGCATATTTAAATTATGGTACATAAATATTAGATATAAACTTCAAACATTTTAAACTTTGAGTTGTGACGTTATTGCACAAAGTGAACGATGTATTTAAAGCATCTAATGATACTGCAAAATGTCAACGCATGCATTCTTACGGAGGCAATGTACAATACCACTCACAGTTGAGGAGACGATAATTGTTTTTTTTTGGTAGCAAATCTTAAGAAATAATAAAAAATGATGAATAAAAAAACATGAATAGAAACATTTATTTGAAAACTCAGTTGGTACAATAAAATGAACAAATGGGCTGTTAAAATCAGCATCCTGATCATAAAAACGATTAAATTCGAAGAAAAAGAAATTAGCTCGTATAAATAAAAATAAAAACTATTTAAATCTATTTAAAAATATTTATTGGTAACCAAGAGGAAAAAAATATGAGGTAATTCGATTCCTGATTTGGATTTTAGAAAATTTACTTTTTCAAGGTTTTTATACAAATACATGGAATCTCCATTTTCGACTCTTTGAACACAATTCTCGAAATCAGTCAATTGCTGTTTTGTTTTCCAAAATTTGAACTTAGTCGAAATAAAATTTTCGATGTAGTTTATCAATTTAGTTTGTCAAAATTGTCTCTAAATTAATTATATAGTATTTCAGTCGGACTTTCGCCACCAAACTTTAGGTATATTGCTTCTACGTCACACAGTGGTTTAGAAATGTTTTTTTTTGAAAATAATTCGGTATCTCAGGAACTATTGGAGATATTGTTACGAGATATATTTCACATGGTTGAAGCTGAGGTGTTTTCGAGTTGATTTACGTTTGTTAAACTTCCTAGCGCTAATGGGGGCCAGTGCGTGGCCCCTCAAAGTTGGTCACCTCAAGTCTCAAATTTAAAAAAAAAATGTTTAAAAAATCCATTTATGATCCAAATGATCTGAAATTTAAAATATAAATAGTCCTTGAGATGATCTACGCTTACATGTGTAGGTTATCTCCATTAGTTGAAGAGATATTCAGATTTATTGATTTTTTTTTTAATTTTGCTCGATCTTTTTATGTTTTTTTAGATATGGCGGACCTACGGAGGGTCAAAATTTATTTTTAAAATATCAGCTATATTGGCGATAAAATTCTAAAAAAATAAAAAAAACTTGCCAAAAGTTGTCTCGTCCCTATAAAAAGTTACACGTATCCAAATTTGGAACATTGAAAAGCACCATATTTTTTACGTTTTTTCCCAAAAAATCCCATATATTTTTTCTTTTGTAGAAAAAAATTTTCTTCGGGACTATATGTGACAACTATCGTCAAAGCTTCAACACTTTCAAGAGGGAAACCAGGCGGGCAAATAAGGAATTTTGGAAACGTTTCTGTGAGGAACTGGAGACTACCACTGAGGCATCGCGTATACGTAAGGTACTACCCAAGGACCCTGATACGCCGGGATTCCTGAAGAAACCGGATGGTAACATTACTGAAAGTAGTACCGAAACTTTGAAACTGCTTATGGAGATAGCTCCGCTTCGGAGCATCTTGCAGCTTCCAAAATCCACATAAGTGAATTAATTAGCTCCATTGTTAGCGTGGAGAAAATTTCGTGGGCGATGTCATCTTTCAAGCCCTATAAATCTCCAGGGCCAGATGGCATATTCCCAGCGTTACTCCAGAAATCGATTTCAACCATCATGCCATGGCTTATTATGATTTTTAGGAACAGCCTGGAAACAGGATACATTCCTAATGAATGGAGAGAGGTTACAGTGGTATTTATCCCCAAAGCGGGAAATGTAAACCATAGTACCGTCAAGGACTATAGACCGATCAGTCTGTCATCTTTCTTGGATATAGAGGGTGCGTTTAATAATATGAATATATCCGCAATAGTTGATGCACTGGGTGACCTAGGTGTTGATCAGCGGATACAAAATTGGACCGAAAATATGCTTAAGAACAGGGCCATGAACTCTAATATGGGTATTGGTAGGACAAGGAAAGTTGTGACAAGGGGCACACCACAAGGTGGTGTCATCTCTCCACTTCTGTCGAATCTTGTCGTAAATAAAATCCTTCTCAGGCTCAGTAGGACAGCACCAAAGTAGTCGCATATGCTGACGACGTTGTGCTTCTTATTCAAGGGAATTTTCTTCCCACAATAAGTGTACTCATGGAATCAGCTCTCAGCGTTCTACTATCATGGGCCAAAGAAAACGGTCTAGGTATCAACCCTGCCAAAACCGAACTGGTTCTTTTCACCAGGAGATAAAAAATCCCAGAATTCAGACCTCCACGACAGGATGGTACTTTTCTAAAGATTTCAAGCGAAGCCAAATATCTTGGCGTAATTTTGGACTCTAAGCTCTCGTAGAAACGTAATGCTAAGAGTCGAATGAAGAAGGCACTATGTGCCTTCTATATATGTAAGAAAACCTTTGGGAAGAGATGGGGTCTTAAACCATATATTGTACACTGGATGTAGACCGCGGTCATAAGACCTATTTGACCTATGGGGCTCTTGTTTGGTGGAGAGCGCTGGACACCAAGACTCACCTCTCTACTCTAAACAAGGTACAAAGACTTGCATGTCTTGCAATTACTGGCTCTATGAATTCCACCCCTCAAGCCAGTCTAGAGACAATGCTAAATATAACTCCCCTTGATATATATATCAAATGCATTTCTGCTAAGTCTGCTCTACGACTCAAACAGTCAAGCGGACTGAAGCATGATCGTATTGGTCATGGAACCATCCTACAGAAGATAGGCAGGCCATTCATGGGTCATGAAACGGATTACTTGGTACCTTCACCGAATTTTGATAGGACGTTTAGGATCAAGATACCGACAAGTGAAGACTGGGCCCCGAACACTGTCCTAAGGGATGACGTGATCTCAGTCTACACTGATGGTTCAAAGACAGAAAGAAGCACGTGTTCGGGAATTTTCTCCGATGAACTGGACCTTTTGCTGTCTCTTCGATTACCGGATACGCGCAAATAGTAAAATTATATAGTTACTTTCATTAAATATGAGGAACAGTAACCTCATATTTTTTTCGATAAGTCTCATAATTAAAAAAATTTAAAAAGCCTTAACTGTTACGATACTAGGAGCAATTCTACATGATTGTATCCATTGTAAAGGTGCACACTAAATCTTCTACTCGAAATCTTTATTAGCTTTTCTTTTTTTGGCTAATGAATATTTTGTTCAAAAAGTGTTTTTCTCTCGAGATAAGGCTGACAATCTATATCAGAATCGGTGTAAATATTGTGTGTTTTAAGAGAGATAAATGATAAAGGAAACATTAAAAAAAAATTGTACTCAAACACAGAAGGCCCATTTAAATCTTATGGTTGCCTCATAAAGCAACTCAAGTAGGAAATTGTACAAGTTAAAGCTTCTACAATATGGGTTGTATACTTATGTATGTGTGTGTGTGCTTCTTGTACGTGCAACATTTTAAAACCAAGTGAGTGATACAAGAAGGCAAAATGTGAAAACAGTGTCGCAAATCATAAATTATTTGCTGTTCCTTGTTCGTGTTCTTTTTTTATTTAACTGTAAAATAAATTGCTATTTTACTACTGTTTTTGAGGCCACTCCAGCTTCGGCAGCATCACCACAAGGAGTAACACACGCAGTGTGCAGTTGTGTAGTTTGTAAAAATCAGTTGGCAACAAAAATTCTAAAGGCGATGGCAAAAAGTAAAAGTTTATTTTCTTCCTTTTTTAATACTGGCCCATACATACACGGTCGTATTCATTCATATCAGCTGGCAACAAGAAGTAAACAAAAAAAAATAAATAATAAAACAAAATGTATAAAAATCGTATGCACGTGTGTAATAAATCGGACCATGAAGGAAGAACATGAAAGCCTAGAAAAGAAATTAAATGTTTACCAAATTACTCTTAAACATATACTTACTTACATGCACACATATTTAAATGTAAGTATGTGCATTAGGGAAGCCCTTATTTTGGAGATTTTAAATTGTTTTCAAACTAAATTTAAAAAAATTATAATAATGTGTTTTCGATTGTAATAGGGATTACCACTCTAAATTAGGATTAAAAATAAAATTTTAACAGTTGCAACTGTTATAGGTTATTTGGAATTGCTGAATTTCGAGGAAATTTAGTTTTTTGTCAAAAATTTTTTAAAATTATTTTTTAAGAAGATAGAGTGTTATATTCGGCTGAAATCGAAATTCGAATCTTTTATACCCACCATCAATCAATATGTAGTTTTGTCCTTTTATGGGGACATGAATCAGGTATGTTCCGAACTGAACATAATTTGTTAGAGTGATTCATTTCTTAAAACTTTAAATGACTTATGTTTATGTTATTATCATTATATATAAATTATTTATTGACAATAAAAAAATTGTCTGATAAAGTGGTTAAATGGAGGGTAGGGTCAATTATCAACATATTTATGAGTGAGATTTATTCCGGGGGACATTTGTATGGGTGCTAGGTGAAATCATAGACCTATATTGCTCATTTTCAATACTAAACAAACCTTACCAACATCTGTGAAAATTTCAGCCAGCTAGCTCCTTTCGTTTGGGCCCTATAGTGTTTTCAACAATGTCTTAGAATCTATTTTGTTGGTGGTTATAAAAATACGTTTCGAAGCCTATTTTCTAATATCTAATTTCACATTGTTTCCTGAGGTTGTTAATTTACGTGTTCGTAATTTTAAATTTCTAGGATATTGCAAAGTATCTGGATACAAAGAGGTAACTAAATCCTGGATATCCTGGTGTAATCTGTTTTGTCAATAGATTAAGTACCTAGTCTTTTCGCGGATTTTATGGAAAATGGGTCAGAAAAGTACTAAAGCCTTATATTTCAGATAAATAGTGCCAAATAGCTTCGTATTATTTTGGATAGTAAATTAATCTTAAAATAGAATGTAATAAAATGAGTGGAGAAGGAAACAGTGCGACTTTTTTCGGATTATAATCGTTTGGTGGACTGATTACACTGCGTTACACGATTTTGCTACTCTCTTAACTGGTAGCTGGAATAAATAGGTAATGAGCCATAGATTAAATGATCAAAACGTATGTGGTATCATGTTACATGTTAATTATTATTTTTACTACCCTCACTTTAGGGTTAAAAGAAACAGTTACTGTTTTCTGTGTATTGTACTTTATTATACCCTTCACCTTCGTGAGAAGGCTATATATAAATTTGTCATTCCGCTTGTAATTCCCACAATATAATTTTCCGACCCGGAAAATTCCATTTAGCCATGTCCGTCTGTCTGTCTGTTCGCCTGTCTTTCTGTTCGTCTGTCTGTCTGTTGAAATCAATTTTTTGTCAGACATGCTTTCGAGAAGATTCCTATTTAAAATCAGCAAAATCCGTCCATAAATAACGGAGATATGAGCAAAAATCCGAGACAACCTCTATTTTTGGCCTATTTTAATTCCATTTCGTCATTCTCATTTTTCTTTTTTCCATCTAATCTGGGTGCGGTCAGTTATGAGCAGGTTCCACCAGGATGTAAAGAAAGAAGCTTGGGACACAACTATGCAGGACTTTGGGGATAAATAGGGAATACATCATGGTTTCTAAAGCTGTTTTACGTTTTCTGATTCCAGATTTGGGATTTTAGAACATGTGGCGCATAGTTGATATTTTGATAAAAGATAGGTAAAATTTCGAAGGGCGTAGGGGCGACATGTTTGAAAAATAAGACATGCTTTTTATACCAAAATATTCTCCGTAAAGATACATTACAGAAAAATATAAAATTGTTATATATTCTTTAAGAAAGTTGTTTTTTGTAATAAAAAAGATTTAAGTCACCTTTTAGCCCAAAAAACACCAAACATTTTTAAATTGAAAATCGTTTATTTTTGGATCCGTAATTGATATTGCTTTGAAATCCTTTGCATGTTATTGGTAATTTACAAAAAAAAGTACACCCTATATTTTTAAAAGCCGAAAGCTTTCTAAAAATATAAAAATCTTTGAAATCGGATGGGAAACAAAAAATGGTACGTGTTTAAAATTTTTACATGTCGAAGGTACCCTATTTTGAGCCGCCACGTCTGGAGCATTTGTAGGATCCATTTCAATAACTTAAATTCGAATACTCCTTGGCTACGCCCACCTAAAATTTTATTCCGGTCGGACTAAACGTTTAGAAATGCCAAATTTATTTCTGAAAAATTTTGATTCTGGCCCACTGTGCGATGTTAGGCGTATTTAAGTGATTTTCGGATCTTATATAAGAGCTATGGTTCAGCAAAAATATGGTATAATGATTTATTTTTACATACATCCATTGTTTGACCTACAACTCCGGTTGACTAAATTGAATTTACTGATTTTCAATATTAAATTGTTAGGACAATGACAAATATTCTTGTGCAAATCTTTTTAAATTTTTGTTGTGTACTTATTTTGGACTTAGAATTTCATAAGGATAAGGAAAATGTATACATTGTTGGGTCTTAGATGAAAATTTCTCAAATATCACAAAGTTCTATATACCCCCATTCTCCACTTTTGGTGGCGGAGGATATAAAAACTTTAAATAATAAGAATTAGTTGGAAATTTCAGAAGAAATATAAATCTTACTTTCAATTGATTTTTTTTGGACCAGTCTAATATACATACAATAACTACATAAACGTATGTAAAATGTGTATATGGATATTGTGAACGCCTGTTTTATTCATTTGGCACCCCATCATCATTATGTTCCTCCTGCTGTAATGAGTGGAAATTGCTTCCGCACAATCTTTTTAATACTTTTTTTTTCCATTTCGCATGTATTCGTTGGTATGGTTATTCGTTTACAGCCTCTCAAATGTACATATTGTAAATACTGCTTGCTGGCTGGAGTATGGGAGTAATCTTTAAGTGGAAAATATTGATGCATGTTTCGAGTGTTAAAAATATTGCGTGTTGTAAACTCCATTAAATACAATTTTTATTGTGCAAAATGTTTTATGTCATTTCAAGGAATAAATACACTACTATTGTACGAAAGTACTATAAAGTACCTCCCTTCAAGAAGTGAGAGCACGATAAGAAAATAAACAAACGAAAACGATGAAATACTGGTTGGTACTAAAGAAGGTTTTGTGGCGTAACAAAATAAACCATAACTTTTAGCAGATGATACGTACGCACATCTCATAAAATCTTCTTTTACTGCTTCTCAATGCATCTGAAAACATCTTGACATCAGAATTTAATATATATGTAGGTACTGAGACGTTGCATTCGTCGAAATAACGTATTTGATTACTTAGCATCTTTTATTAAATCAAAATAATGATTTGAGTATTTTATATAATATGGGCACCAATTGTTGTGCTCTTTGTATAAAAACATTTATCTTGTCTCGATTTGGCTAGTATTATATTTTCTATTACTATAAAATACTATATTACTAATAATTTTCACATTGCTAGATGAGTATTTTCCGGATGTGAGCCTTATATATGAGCTATGTATAATTAAGGATCGATAGTAACAAAACACAGTAGTAAGATATATACATACTTGAAAAAATTGCGCGTAAACTATAACCTATTAAGGGGCGATTTCCATAAAATTTTCTTAAATGAGAGATATGGCCATTAATATATTGATCGTCACAAAAACTAATAGATTCGATATTTATAAGATTTTTATTTATGTTAATGTGTTTTCGGAAGTCGTCCTAATATGGAACTCATGTCTAATTATGGGCCGATCTTTTGTGTAAAATGTTGGTAAGAAAACAATATTTGTGACGTTTTTTTCGGATATGGGAGCTATAATTTATCCGTATTTCAGTGTTTTTCGGAGGTAGAGTTATGACTAATTATGCACCGATCTTCATAATATTTAGTACAACGACATCTATGTATATTATAATTGTTTATGTCGGATGTCAACCTGTTAACGATATGTGGAAGAGATTTATGCGTATTTAAGTGATTTTAGTATGTGGACTATATTTTTTATGGATACTGTTGTTATATAGGCATTTATGTACAATGGAGTCATATATGGGGCCTGGGAGAAATATATTTGCAGAAAATATCAAAATATAAACTTTTAGAGTTAATAGAGTTAATTTTAAAAATTTGATTTGCGCCACCTGTTGTGAGTATTTGGAACTTTTTTTAAGGATTCAAAAAAAGTCAATTGTATTAATTTTTGCTACAGAATCGACTGTTGAAATCATATTTGCAATATATTCAACCGTTTTTCCTCTACAGAAAAATGTGCTCAAAATCCGCGTCTTTAGGTGCGTTGCACTGTGGTTCAGATCTCAATTTCATCGGCCAAAAGTAAAACTTTTTGTTAACTCCGATTTCAAGTAAGGTAGCCAAACAATTTTATAAAAATATTGTCAATTGTGTGCGTGACATGCTGTTAAATTCAAATATTTATTTATGTCATTTTATAAATATTGTGATTTTTGTAAATTTGATCAGAAATTAATTATCATTACTGGCAAACTGTTATAGGTAATTGGCTGATTTTTTTTGTTATGTTGGTAGGATAATAGTCTTTAAGAAGTGGTACTTGTGGACTTGTCACTGTACCGTTTATACCAGCTGTGTTATTAATTTTTTTCTCAGGTACTATATTTTAGTTAAATTTTAATTTCAGTGGAATAAAAGTGCTTAGGGTCAAAATGGGTTAAACAAATTTTACTTCCAGGAGAAAGACCAAAGTTTCCTTTTTAAGCCCATATATACTTGTTGACCTGTTTTGACCTGTTTGTTGAACACTTTTTTGACGTGAATGAAATTACTCCGAAATTTTATCTGCTGATAACTTTTTAATAAGTAAAACTGATTCAAATAACAAAAAAAATCGCATTTTCGTACTAAATGCTATACAAAAATTAAAAGTTCAAATTTAACCTCAAATTTCTCAACAACTGCTGAACCGATTTTAATGAAATTAAAACTGGAAAAAAATTCAAGAAGATATCTGTCCATCAAAAAAATAATACACCAATAATAGAAACAAAGAGGGCAGTACATTTCAAAAGAAAGGGAAGCATTAAATGTCAATGTGAATCCGATAAAGAATATTTTAAAGGAATAAAACTATTGGATTTGAACATTAAGCATAAATAATTGGAAATAACATTTTTGGAGAAAGAACAAACCCTAAGGATAGAAAAAATTAATATTGAAATCTCAAACTTAAAGAAAAATAGTTTTTAGTTTTGATTATTCAAGGAATATTTCTTTTGTACAATTATTTTTAACACAGAAACAAATAACTTTGTTTTGGTTTTATATCAAGGTGGTGCAAAAGTAAACTTCCGATGTTTTTTGGCTGTAATTAAAAAAAAATTAAAAACTTTGATTCTTCTTGTGGATTATTTTTATTTGGTCTTTTAATTTTTTTTTACATCAAGTCGAGAATATGATGTCATGTAAATGGCCGCCGCCACAGTTGATTGTCATTTGAGCCCTTTTTATGGCATTTTCCATCACTTTGGCCAAAACTTCCGGCGATAGGTCCTCACATTCTTGACGGATATTGTCTTTAAGAGCTGCAAGAGTCTGAGGCTTGTTGACATAAACCCGCGACTTCAAAAAGCCCCACAAAAAGAAGTCTGGAGCGGTTAAATTAGGCGATTTTGCTGGCCAGTGCAAATCGCCAAAACGGGATATTAAAAAAGTTCCGGTGACTCCTCCAGCGAAAACAGCACACCATACAGTGACTTTGAGCGGGTGTAATGGCTCTTCGTGTGTTACACACGGATTTTCAATGCCCCAGAAGCGTAAATTTTGCTTATTTACGTACCCGCTAAAATGGAAATGGGCCTCATCTCTCATGATTATTTTTGATGAAAAATCATCTTCCTCTTGGTGGTGATTAAGGATGGCTTGAGCGTCTGTTAAACGCGATTGGCGGTCAGCAGCTAACAGCTGATGCACCGTCTGGACTTTGTACGGAAACATCTTCAAATCTTGTACCAAAATTCGCTGTAAAGACCGTCGACTGATACCCATTTGCGTGGCACGTCGTCTGGTCGATGTCGACTGCTACAGCAGCAATATTCTCTGCAGAACGGCTACTCCGGGGTCTGCCACGCCTGGCAGCATCTTTTTTGTATATATATTTTTTTTTATTTTTTTTATAAAAAACAAACACAAACTGCGAAGCGTTTTGCTTGTCTGCAGATACACCCAGAGTCTCTGTCGGGAATCGAACCCGCAACACCCAGATTGATAGTCCAGCACACTATCGTGTAGTCTATCGGGTCACCCATCTCGTGTTGTGCCAGTCTCTTCGAGGCGAGCGGCTAAACGTCGCAGTGTTTCACCAGTAGGCGTTGGACGGCCAGGAAATCTGCGACGAAATTCACGTTGTGCCAAAGTCACCGACCGATTATTGGTCAAATAAATAGTCAGCAATATTCCGCGTTCTGGAGCAGTGTAGCGTAACATTGTTTATTAATGTGAATTTCGCATTTGTTTACTACACAAATGTCAAAACAGAACTGACATTAGAGGCCAATCGCAAAATTTATAGCATTTTCTGATGGGAGGATTACTTTTGCGCCACCTTGTAATTAAACGAATTGTTTTTCTTTTTCTTAAATAACCACCCAATTATTACCCAATTTCCTGCTTTACAGTTTGTTTCGAACACAAAAATATTGAAAAATCGTTATTTAATTTTAGCTTTTTTATTCGTGAATTATTAATTCTGTTATTTTTTTAATAAACTTTGAAAACAAAAAAACGAGAAAATTTCGAAAAGTTTAAAATTTTTGGTGAATATAAATACTGCGAGACGTATTTTAAGTTTGGATGAGATTCTTGGATATTTCAGTAGGAGAGATATTGCTTTGGATATCGACTTTATCTACATACATATAAAATTAAAAAAATGTTTCTCATACATATGCACGTTCATAATTATTTCAACATGTTAAACAATTTGCCAAATTTTCCTCATTATATATAATAGATAAGTTATGTAGGACTGTAAGAGAAACAATTAAAGTTTTTCCCTTGCTTCTTGATATTCGCATTTTATACAAAATAACTCTTTTTACAACATTTCTCGTTGTTATATGCACTTTCTTGTAAAGTCCTTATTT
Organism: Calliphora vomitoria; assembly: GCA_942486065.2. NCBI lineage: Eukaryota > Metazoa > Arthropoda > Insecta > Diptera > Calliphoridae > Calliphora > Calliphora vomitoria. The sequence continues at coordinate 93,862,967 of OW818031.2, forward strand.
TCAAGTTTTTGGATTCTACACTGGTGTAAATAAATAGTTGGTGCACTTGTAACCGCCATCCCCAATTAGTCGACCCATAAACTAGCTTTTCTCGAGTCTCTCTTTAAATTTTACTTTCGTTAAATATTCTGGAGTCGTGTTAAATGATAACTATTTACATTTGTAAAAAATAACTTTACTCATGAAATACCCAAATGTTAAGAGAGAGGTATCTCTTCCGATTAACAATTGGGCATCGTCGTCACTCGCAGCCTATATCTTTTATAAATCCACGACATTTGCTAAATTTCCCCATTTCCACGATTTGCTTTTCTACTAAGGTAGGTATTTTTACAATTTTCGCAAACGCCTGGGCAACTTTTGCGCGGATTCTACTCATAGTATATTGGGTGAAACCTTGGTACTCAGCACAGTCAATTTGCACATTGTTATGGCCCCAACATCTTAAAGCTGCTAGTACATGTGTGTGTGGAGAAATGCTACCTTTCCCTCTCAGTCTCTACAAGTCTCATTAATTTTTTTAAAATTTATTTATTAAATCTACATTTAAGACGAAAATCTTCTTCGTACATTTTTACATTTTTCTTGACCGATAACTTACTCCAATTTTTCTAAAAGGTCTAAAGTTTCCATTATTTTAATTTATGCATAAACATTTTGATTTAAATAAATTTCAATCCATTATTGTTTGCTGCCAATTTGATTCAACTACAAAATGGCTATATTGTGTTAAATTTCTTTTCAATATCGATATTTATGGGGAGATTGTCATAAAATTTTGTGCCTTGATATCTATGTATCTGATGCTTTTTTTAGTTCAATTTCGTGGAAGCTATGGGAAATTTTGATCTGATCACCACAAAGTCCAGCAGAATGATTTTTGAATACATATTACTTGTCCGTATAAAGTTTTAGTTCGTTACCAGTATTTATAAGATATTTATGTAGGCTAATGTGTTTTTCGAAAGTGGTCCTTATGTGGGAGCTATGACCAATTAAGGGATGATCTTCATAAAATTTGGCATGGATAACTATATTTAAGTGATTTTAGGAAGTGTTTTTTTTTCTCCATTACCCATCTTGGGAGCATATGGCTTCCACAAAGCATCAACATCTTACACGATTTGTAGCAGTTGTTTTCGCGTCTTCCTATGTAAGATTACACTGTCCTAGATCTTGGAGTATCGTGCGTCTCCATGTGTTCTTTGGTCGACCACGGCTTCATGAACCTTGAGGGTTCCACTCTAGCCCCATCCTTGTTATACTGTCAGGATTCTTTCTGATAGTATGGCCGATCCACCTCCATTTCCTACGTTTTATTTGCATTAGTATGGGTTCCTCGTTGGTGGGGTTCCAGAGATCTGTATTGCTGATGTTATTAGGCCAGAATATTCTGCATATGATTTTGAGGCACTTGTTAATGAATACCTGTAGTTTTTGCGTTCGATACTAACCAAGTTTCACTTCCGTACAACAGAGTTGACTTTACGCATGCGTTGAATATTCTAAGATTGGTTCGTCTGGATATTTGTGAGTTTCTCCATACTCTCGCATAAGATCTCCAATATGCAAGCAAGATAGATGATCTGGAAAGACTAGCACGCAATGTCGGACTTGAGATAAATATGAAGAAAACCAAAGGTATGAGAATCAACAACGTTAGCACCCATGACATCATGCTACAAGGCCAACCAGTTCAATACGTGGAAATCTTCTGCTTTCTAGGCAGTACAGTGTCAACAAATGAGCCTGTTATTGTTGATTCTTATACCTTTAGTTTTCTTGATATTTATCTCAAGTCCAACATTGCGTGCTAGTCTTTCCAGATCATCTATTTTTGCTTGCATGTTGGAGATCTTATGCGATAGTAGACAATTATCATCCGCATAATCCAAATCCTCGAGTTGGCGTGAGAGGCTCCATGTTATTCCTCTTCTCTCTGTACAGACTTCGCTCATGATCATCTAGCACTATAGTGAATAGCAGAGGTGATAGGAGACATCCTTGTTTTATTACAGCATTTGTGTGAAATGGTTGACTTATATTCCCGCTGTGAAGAACTGATAGTTCTGCATCCTCGTACATAGCTCTGATGATTCGCGTTATTTTCTGGGGTACTCCTTTTCTTCTCAATGCTTGCCATATTGAGGTACTTCTGATAGTGTCAAAGGCTTTCTTGAAATCTACGAACAGTAGGTACAGGGGGGTACGCCATTATAGAGATTGTTCTTCTATAATGCGTAGAGTGTTGGCCTGGTCTACGCAGCTATTGTTTGGCCGGAAACCTGCCTGTTCATCTTGTAGTATGTTCTCCATTTTAATTTGAAGCCTTCCCTGTATTATGACTGCTAGTATCTTGTATATGGTGTTAAGTAGAGTAATTCCTCTCCAGTTGTTGCAATCTTTCAAGTCGCCTTTTATCCTCCCAGACTGATGTGTGGTCGTAAAAGTTCAGCTGTGGTTTCGATGTCAACCCGAAGAATTTCAGCTGGAAGTGGCCTTATTATGGGGCTATTGTCAATTGTTTCGACTATTTATATCGTATTTTAACCTGATTTTAGTAAGTGAACTTTGTATGGGAGCTATGGTCAAAACAACGTTTTCTGATTTATTTTTACTGGGAAATTATTTTTGCTGAATTCTGTATGATTACTTCTATAGGCATTTAATTATGTAACATCGAGCCATATTCCGGTAAATATCAAAACCTTTTGAAAAATATAAATTTTTTTGGAGGTTGTCTTATACAAGGTAGCGCAAAAGTAAACTTCCGATGTTTTTTGGCTGTAATTAAAAAAAAATAAATAAAATAAATAGTCAGCAATATTCCGCGTTCTAGAGCAGTGTAGCGTAACATTGTTTATTAACGCGTATTTCGCATGTGTTTACTACACAAATGTCAAAACAGAACTGACATTAGGGGCCAATCGCAAAATTTATAGCACTTTCTGATAGGAGGATTACTTTTGCGCCACCTGTATTTTTTTCCATAACTCCTGGACATACCTAGATTGCCTTTTTATAAGTACCTTGGATATATATACTTTTTGGTTCTACAACCAAAATTTCGATATGACACAAACGTTTATACCAACCTCAACGTTTTGGTGGTAGGTATAAAAATTAGTAATATTCCATTAAAAACTTTACTAGTTTTAAAACGTATGCATATTTAGCTACTACTCTTTAATGGAGCGGTTCTGAATAAAATAAATGTTGAAAGTATTATATTTTCTGTAGAAATACTTGCTTATCGATTCTTGAATTAATTAAAGAGTCATTTCCGTAGATTTTAATCGTCATGAAATCATGTTAAAAGAATTCTATGTTAATATCTTACACATTGATATTGTTAAGAATGTGCAATAGCGATTTGAATTTAACGGTCTGTAAATACTGTCTGCAACATTCATCATGTTTATAAGCCCGTCCATCAGTAGAAGCTTCTACTTATCAACAATGTTGATAGCATGCGGTTATTAGCATTGTTTGTAAGTATGGCAACACTAAATGTTTAAGCTACTAACATTAACATTGAAAGCTCTAGAATTCGAATGTTCTAGTTTGTCCGTTAAGATCATTGTAGAAGGTTCACAAAAGATGGCATGTGTGGCAGAGGTTGCAGTCGTGAGTGAGTTCATCATTGGCGCTGTTAGAGTTAACATCAACTGTCGTGTACATTTGAGTTATTAATTAATTTTTAAGTTATATTAATACTTATTGTTTCTAAAGAAAGATTCAAAATGTGTATCGAAAACAATCTACGAAGTACAAACTGCATCTATAAAGTTTCTTATGTAAGATGTGCTGGTACTAATTTATTTTAAATATGGGTATAATACTAAACAACTTAAGGTTCTTAAAATTATTCGTATCACTTTCACTTCTATTTTCAATTTTGAACCCAGACTCAGTGGCATCTTCATTTTAGCCACCTTTGAATTTTAGATAAAAAAAATACTTATTTACAATGCCACATTGTTTGTTTTCTTAAAAGCAGGGCGTTTACACTATGTGGCTATAGATATGAGTACAAACATACATACATATGTACATGGGTATTTATGTATATCCATTACATACTCTCATACCCATTTAAGTTAAATTGTAAGCAATTTAACAAACTTTTTATGGGTGTTCATTTACAAATGCAAAAGAAAGGAAAAAAAAATACTAAAAAGCATTAAGACACGAAAAACTTTTGTGTGTGTATTAAACCACATAATTCAAATTTAGAACCTATAAAATACCACAAAGCCATTACAGCATGTAGATGGATAGAATATATTCCAAAAAAAAAAGAAGAAAACAACAAAAAATTAAAGGCAAAGTGCAAAAGAAAAGATGAAGAAATATTGCTGGAGAGGCTATAAAATGATCTATGTATATTTGTTGAAGGAGAAGAGTGTTTGTATGAGAACGCCAAAGTACAAAAAAAAAAAAAAAAAGATGTCTAACTACTAAATAACTTTTAACATTCTGCTGTTTTGACAGCTTAATTATAAAACTTTGCACAAAATTCTAATGGATGGATGAATGGTTGGGATGAACGTATGAATGTATAAAGAACTGAAAGAAAGAGCGAACTAACAAACAATTGGATGGATGCTACAAGGTACTAATTAAAATCCTTTCGTTACTAATTTTCCAAATAGTGCGGAACGAACGGAAACGAAATAAAGACATTGAGCATGAAAAATACGATGAAATTTAAGTTAGTAGCATACGACTAGATTTGTTATAAAGTTTCATTTAAATGTGGAGAATTTTTAATAAAAAATAGAAATTAATTAAACTTGAATAAATTTAAAAAAAATTAGTGTGGGTTGAAAGATATACATAGATTTGTTTAGATACACATACATACATACCGTTGTAAAATATTGAACAAGTTAACGGTCTCAATTTAAAATGCTGATGTCAATAAGTAAAAAAGCAACAAAGAAACTTAAACTATCAAAAAGCATAAATATTAACAACTATCCAACAAATAAAATAACATTTAGACACTTTGGTTAAATCACTATCATCACGATCATCATACAGAAGACTCATAAATCAGACTTAATTGCACAGGCATACGAGTACGACGACGAGTATAAAACTTATTTAAACAAAAAAAACTATAAGAAAACAACTAAGAAAATGTAGTCGGACAAGCCCGACCCAATGATACCCTATACATTATTCTGTGGAACTTTGAGCCAATCCTTGGTAATGTGATTATGTAAAATTTCTTGATGAGTAGTTAGAAGCTTCCATTACTTTATATATCAAGGTCCAGCAGTTTTACTGGACAACATTAATCCCATGGATCTTGATCATGTTCATATCTCATGTCCCATCAAATATTGTCTCATATCAAAGTAAAATACTAATCAACCTCTCCTACTTACTACTTAAAGCTTAAGATAGAGTGATTGATTTCTACATTGGATTATCTTTCAGACCAAGATTAAAATGACTACACGAAAATAAGATCTACTGAAATTGCGCTGCACTTATAAGTTAGCCATGTAAAAATATCACTAAACTATAAGGAATACTCTGCCTTGATCCAAAAGTAATTTCATTTGTCGGAAAACTCTTAATTTAAAGGCGTATTAAATCCATTCTAAGCTCCTCTAACATTTTCAACCTTCCCCACTTCAGAATGTTAACATCAACACTCAGTCTAAATCCATGTATTGTAGAAAACTTGTAACATTTCTATTGCTTACGCGGACGTTGTTGTGATGGCAGCCACAAAGCATTAGTCCAGAGATACTATCGGAGGTGCTTGAATCTGCGCTAGTTCAAAATTTAAATTCATTCAGAAGTTTTTAGTCATCTTCACCATGAGTGGCAAGGGTATATATAAGTTTGTCATTCCGTTTGTTATTTCTACAAAGTATATAATTCTGGATCGTTATGGATAGCGAAGTCGATATAGTCATGTCGTCTGTCCGTCTCTAGTTGAAATCAACAATCATAGCTCCCAAATAACTTACAAACATAATTGATACATCAATATATCGGAAATTCTTCCGGCTCGTTCGCTATTTAAAATTGGCCCATAAATGGCTGAGATAAAGGGTTTTCCAACAAGCGGTGTTATTTTGAATCATACGGTAATTCGGTAGCTGTCACTTTTGAAGCTTTTATTCTTTGACATTTGACAAGTAGAAACTACGCCATTACTGAAAACGATACTCGCTTCAACAACCCATTGAAATGATTAAAATTCACTACAAAAGTGGTGAAAATCTTGCAGTCACAGTTCGCAAAACTAAAGCATATTTGGGTCATCGTGAATCACCTTGTCGGAACGCAATACAGAAATTGGTGGAAAAATTCAAGCTGTTGGGACAAGTTAGTGATGTGAAGAATAGAACCCTTGTACGTCGCTCAAGAAGAACTGAGAATATTGCTGCTGTAGCCCAAATTGTTGAAGAAACCCTAGGTTTGCCCATTCCTCGTCGTTCTTTGGAATTGGGCATTCCACAAACGTCATTACACCGTATTTTGGATGATATTGATCTGAACAACGTTTACTTTCAACAAGACGGCGCTAAGTGCCACACAAACCATTGCTCTTTTATGGGAAAAGTTTCCGGACCATGTTGCCTCTCGAAGAGGTGATCACAATTGGCCACCGAGATCTTACGATTTAACACCTTACGACTTCTTCCCTTGGGGCCACGTGAAAGATAAGGTCTACGCCAACAGCCCAGCATCGATTCAACACCTCAAAGATAGAATTCGTGAGGCTATCGAGGAGGCTTTGCGATTTGGTTATGGAAAATTGCATGAAAAGGATATGGTCCTGTAAGCATGGTCGTGGTGGCCATTTGGCTGATGTTGTTTTTCATTATTAACGGCATAGCTTCTTCTTTATTATGAAATAAACATCCGATCATTTATCTCAAAAAATGCCATTTATCTTTGAATACCAAAATAACACCTCTTGTTGGAAAACCCTGTATAAGGAAAAATCCGGAACAACCTCGATTTTTTGCGTATTTTTTATCTATATCTGGATTAGTAAGTCATAAATATAGACAATATGGATATCTAATGATAGATATTTCAAAGTCCATTGCAACGATGTATATAAGGATATACTACATAGTTTATTTAAATTAAAATAAATTTTGAAAAAAAAAAATTAAAAGAAAAATGTGGAAAAAATTATAAAAAACAATATTGAAAAATATTTGAAAATTTTTTTTTTTTTAAATTTTGAAAAAAAAAAAAATTTATTTTGTGTACCTAAAATATTTAAATTTTTTATTTTAAAGTATAATTTGGTGAAGGGTATATTAGATTCGGCACAGCCGAATATAGCTCTCTTACTTGTTTTTGTTTTGTATTCTTTGACAATTTATCCCGGAAAGACATCTGTATTACAATAATCAGAGTTCAGTAAGAAAAGTTTTTCGTGTACTTCGAGCAACATATTCTAAACATCATTCAAAGAAATAACCCAAAGCAGAACCCAACAAAAATGATATATGATGATCGTGTGATACCACTCGTTTGGATTTTTTTTGGTTTCTAGACTTGGAAGTTAACATTACTCGCATAAATCGCTAGATACCGGTAGCAATACTGAAAAAACTTATCGAAGTCGTGACCAACATTTGTATGAAATTATCTTTAAAATATAATGCCTGGTATTGTCCTTTTGAGTTATAATAAATATTCCGACATCCAATTATATTTTAAGTGGTTTATTAAAAAAACACTAAATGGTTCACGCAATATTATAAGAATAATGTCAGGGATGTGGGCTGGAAGTAAATCCGACTAAATTAGAACTGTTGCCATTAATCAATTTGTTAATTATTAAAGAAGTGATCCTAATATCTGACAGTTCCAAATATCTTGTACTAATACTGGATAATACATCCACTAACACTAAAGAAGCAACTGCACTATATTGCTGTAAAAAGGCAATTGACCGAAACTGAGAAATCAGTCCTAAAACTTTATATTGGTTATACGATTATGTTATCAAACCAATTCTATTCTAAGAGGTAGCAAATTTGGAGGTTAGCGTTGAAGAGCGGTTACGATAGTAGGTGAACTTAGGACTATTGCATCCATGGCAGTGTTCTCTGGTAACCAAAATTTAAGATGATGCCAAATATTCACCGCCGCATCAAGATCACTTGAAAGTTGAATTTGAGACTCTCCCCCAGGCTACTGGATTATGTTAGCATAATTCAAACGGAAATAATGGCTATAAAAGTAGACGTGGAATAAGTTCAGAACCTCGAGATATCGGGAAGGGATATTCACATATATACTAATTGAAAAACGGCCTTTAGATCGCTAGAGAATTTGTATTAGAGTGTCCAAAAAACCGGCAAATTCAAAAAAGCGATTTCCGGTTTAACCGAAAACAATGTTTTATAAAAAAAACGGTTTCGGTTTTCTCATTCTAAAAAACCGGTTTCGGATTTGTCATTCTAAAAACCGGTTAACCGGTCAAATGCACAAATTTTCTAAAAAAATAAATTTTTTTTTTAAATTTTTTTGAAGTAAGTAAAGCTTTACAAAGTATTTCGTTAAAACCGATTAACCGTCTTAAAAAACCGGTTTGTTAAAAAATCGAAAAGTTAAAGAAAACCGAAACCGGTCGATTTACAATGATGAAAAAACCGGTTTTGGATACTCTAATCTGTATATTACATCGGAAATTGGCGGGTGTCTCTGGAGAAGATGGCAAGACATTCATCGGTTAATCTTATATCCTGGAAATGGGAACATTGATGAAACTGCAGAGTCGACGAACTTGTGAATGACGAAATCGCAAACGTTTCGAATTAGTTTTGAGGGTTTACTACTTATTTCATATAAACTGTGTATTATTGCCAAGGAAATATGTGTACAAGTAATATGTATATTCCTTATAAGGAATAAACCCACTTGTATGAAGTCCAGACAAATCTATTCGAATATGGATATGCTGTATGAGCGAATTGCGTAAAATCTGCCCAATCCTAAGGAATACTTATCATAGTCAAGCGGACCAGTTTCATACGCACGCATTAACTTATAATACCTTTTGAAAATGTAACACACTGTAGGGTATAACTACAAAACGTTCAGCTCAAAACATTAAAATCGTACTAAGATTGTCTTAAATTATGGTCGAAAAACGTCAAGATGAATACAATATTTATAAAAAAAAATAAGAAACAAAAAAAAAAAAAAGAAAACCAGAAAATAAAACAGGCAATCATGATCGATACAAAAAATTACCTAAAGCCGCACCTTAAAAACTCAAGCTAACAAAAAAACACATGCATACATATAGCAGAAAGACAACAAACTACGGCAACAGCATCGACAACAACAAGGGGCAACATTAAAAGCAATCCCATTAGAGTTGTACTAGTATCTTCTAATCAAGTATGTCTGTCTTTTAGTCCACACTTTGTAGTAAGCGTGTTGCCATAGTTGAATTAATCTTAATAGTGGTAAGTCACGGTTTTTTGTTTATATTAAGCCATTTATGTGTTGATTTATACCAATACCAAAATGTTCATGACCATATCTGATATATTGATACTACTACTGTGGATCCGTAGGTTATCTGTGGTTTTCGGAAAACCTATTTCAACCAACCAACGGAAAGACGCTCAGACCGTTATAACGAATTGACAATCTTATATTCCCGTATATCATTACCACGCATGATGAAGGGTATACAAACTATATTCAATCGTATTAGATTTGTTTTTTTGCTTGCTACTTTTTCTACTAGCTTTAAACAATTTCAATACAAAAGTAAACCAAATACATATTAGAAATTAAAAAAAATGGTGATTATTTTTACAGGATAATATTTAAAAATTTAGGAGTTTAAAAAAATATTTAGCAACACTTATACTAAAGATACGTTCACACTCTCAGCAAAAAACTTTACATCCAATTTATTCTGCAACAGGGTCCTGTATTTATTACTAGCTTGACCCGGTGTGCTTCGCTACCCCTGTCGTAGTCTATGTTGAAAATTTCAATAAAATCGTTTCGGTCGTTTAGTATTTATTGTTTAAAAACTAAAGGTACCAATTTTACCGGTTTTCCCCCTGTTTACCCCTTTCTGGTCCAAGTATTGAAAAAAGTTATAGCCTATTGACGCTTCCAAGTAAGGATCTATCTACGTTCCAAATTTCAATAAAATCGATTCAGCCGTTTATTCGTGATGCTCAAACAAACAAACAAACAAACAAACAAATAAACAAACAAACTTACAAAGACATTTATATATTTATATAGATATAGATTATGAGCCTTGATCAGCTTTGGCTTGTTCTCATACATAATTATTGAAATTATTTCAGGTTAAAAAATAATATATCCCAAATTGTTAATAGTGCAAAGTAGTGATCTGAAATTGTTCCTACCCAGATTATAAACATCTGAGCTATTATTCATTGGCTAAAATGTTAATTCACATCACTTTGAATGAAGTATTATATAATGATTACATATATAGGATTATAAAATAAGTGTCGAAACAAAAATGAGATTTACTCGGGGACGTAACAGTTGAAGGAGACATTACTTAAAGATATGTACCCTGAATAAGCCGTGGGTTCCAAACATTGTGTTTCAAGTATGTGGTGAACATTTAAAACAGTGGGAAGTTTGGTTTACCTATGATTGGGACTGAACCGTAAAAACACATTGATAACTACTATATAGTGTTGTTAAATTATATACTTAGTATGAATAAAAGGAAAATTACATATCCTAATTTAGCGTTTACTAAAAGGAATCTACAGTACTCAGACGACGTACCACCTCCAATGAATCAAAATCTATCACGCCTTAGATAAAACTGGTTGATATTTTGCCTTCCTTTCAAGAAAGTTTCCTGTACAGAAAAACTAAAAGCTGGTATTTTTTATGGCCCACAATTAAGAATTTTAATGAAAGACAACGATTTCATACTTTCAATGAATAATTTAGAACTAGTAGCTTGGAAATCTTTTGTTGTCATCGTGAAAAATAGCTTAGGAAATCAGAAGGCTGAAAACTACGAGGAATTAGTTTTTAATTAAGTAGATTTTAAAATATTGGATGTAATATGAGCTTAAAAGTACACCATTTTCACAGTCATTTAGACTGTGTCTTGAAAATCTTGTATCGTATAGCGAAGAACAAGAAGTACGTTTCAAACAAGATTTAAAAGTGATGGAAGATAGATCCGAGGACGCTGGGTATCTGAACATATGAGTGTCCTAAGAACCTCCATTGTAGAAAATAAACTTCTAAACTATTAAATAAGTATCAAATGTTGTAAAATCGTTTATTTTTACCCCTGTACGTAGCATTGAAAAAATAAGTATACATTTAGGAGTAGGATACCGAATATAAAGGGTGATTCATCGTAAGGTTTGATTTTCACTATGCTATTTTTTATTGATCACGCATGACTCATATCAAATTGCTTTGTCATTTTTGTTCAGTATCGTTTGACAAATCATCATGGAAAGACTCACACCACAACAGCACCTCCAAACTGTTCAGCTGTATTTTGAAAATCAGCGTTCTGTGAGAAATGTTTTTCCTGCGGTTCGCGGAACTTACGGTTCAGTGATGAAGCAAATTTCTGGCTCAATGGATGTTAATAAACAAAATTGCCGTATTTGGGCTGATGGGCATCCCGAAGAGTACCAAGACCTACCATTACATCCATTAAAAACAACGGTATAGCGTGGTTTATGGGCTGGTGGAATCATTGGGCCATATTTCTTCAAAAAAGAGGAAAATCAGAATGTTACCGTCAATCATAACCATGTAAACGGACTATGTGCATCCTGAAATTCAGGCGCATGGTCTCTGTAAGCTCTGGTTTCAACAAGACGGCGATAGGGTTCATACAGCGCGTGAAACAATTGAGATATGAATTTGGTGAGCACTTAATATCACCTTTTGCTAGATCGTGCGATATTACACCCTTGGACTATTTTATCTAGAGATATGTAAAGCCTGAGCTCTTCAGGAATAAGCCACCTACGATTGACGCTTTGGAAGCCAACATTACTCGTGTTATTTGCAGTTAAGCAAGTAGTCAATGTATCCCATATAGACTGTAAACGTCACAAAAGTCTTATCACTTGGCTGACTCCAATTTATATATTTTGGTCATTTGACACGTATGCGCTCTTTGTAGTGCAGAGAGAAGACATTTGGTTACTTTATACATCCCAGGTAATCTAGCGTGAAGACAATTGTCACTTAAGTGTTTCTAAGTAATCTGGAATGTTGTCACTTTAAACGTTTTGTGAGTAATTCGTTTAAACTGGTTTTATGCAAATTGTGTTGATATAATTCTCATACAGTTAATTTTTATTTTAGCTTAAGTATACTGATATCCCATGTAACATAGCATGAAGTCAATAGTTACTTTAGTGACTCTTAGTAACCTATAGTGAAGTCACTTTAAATGTTTATTTTGTACTGAACTTTAGAAACTAGTTATTTTACTCACCAGAAGCAATACATTGGAGAGTTGTCGAAGAAAGGTTAATTTACAAGCTATAGTTTATTGGACTGCCTATGATATGTCTTTTTAGCTGACTATTTGAGGCCAATTAGCACCCGTACATGCTAAAATAATTAGTTATGTAGCTGATGAAGTTACCAGTTATGTAGCTAGTAAGGTTACTGACACTATTTAACCAGTATGTGAATCCAATGCGTTTACTACTTTGGCCCAGCTATTAGACAGTCACATTGTAGTAAAAAGGGTCAATTGACCCATTGCTTAGGACATGCACGTGTTAAAATAACTAGTCCCGTAGCTATTGAAGTAACTAGTTGCCACCCCAAATGATAGGTAAAATCACTAGTTCGGGACTCTCTCCTAGAACTGCTGGGTTATTTGTTGCTCGTATGTATGAGTTGTGTTGTTTGCTGAGTTAAACTGAGTTGGGTTAAGTATTTTTTTTTATTTAGTGTTCCATATTTATACGGGATCTTATCAAAGGAGTAAAATATTTAATTGTCTGTTCAATGAATTTTCTTCTTTTTGTTCTTTTTCTCCACTATACACTGTTTAGTTGTAATGTACTCGCAGAGAAAAAAATGGTTGTCGTAAACATAATCTAGGAACAACATATTATGATTAGATTAACGATTGTAGTCAAAACATATTATGTTCATTATTAGTATTAGAAAATATGTCATGGCCAAATAAAGTCATTATATTTTTTTTATTAAATATAATGTGATCTTATAACATCATATTATATTATCATAACATTTACATATATGATCATAATATTGTTACGTTTTAACGTTTTAGTAGTTTAAAATTGTAGCAACTCTTTATTTAAAATGTACAACAACAACAGTTCAAATAGTCACTCAGTGTTTTATACACGTTTATCAATTCTCAGAAATGCACACACACTTTATAATGTACAAACTTAAATGTACAAGACAGTTGATGTTAACTCTAACAGCGCCTATGATAAACTCAACTCTCGATTGCAACCTCTGCCACTATTTATACACACGCTATCTTTCGGGAATCTGCTACAATGCTCTGTTAGCAGCTTAAACATTTAGTTTTGCCATACTTATAAACAATGTTGATAACCGCATGCTATCAACATTGCTGAAGCTTCTACTGATGGACGTGTTTATAAACATGATGAATAATGCAGCCAGTCGTTACAGACCGTTAAATTCAAATCGCTATTACTAAATCGTAACAATATGTACTGAAGTAATCATATTATGATCCAAAGTATGCTTAAAATGACCCAAAGTAATCATATTATGATTTAAAGCAATCATAATATGGCAACATTGATGAAAAACTGCTGCAATAAGTGTCATCATAATATGATGATCAACTTGCAACATTTAACATAATACTTTTAATGGAAAACACATTATGGTTACATATAAAACATAAAATTATTACTGTTATGTGTTCGACGTTAGTCGTAATTATACATAAATTATTCATAGAATTTTCTTTATTATACCCTACACCACCATAGTGGTGTAAAGTATACCAATCTGTTCAGGATCATTTTCTGAGTCGATTAAACGATGTTCGTCTCTCCATGTAAACCTTGTAATCAAACTACAGGTCGCAATTTCAAAGATAATTCAGCAAAATTTGGTACCAGCTCCAAGGACAAAGCCTATTGAATTTGGTTAGAATCGGTCCATTATTTCTCCTAGCCCCCATACCATTCCCCTATCTGAAAATAGTTAAGCTCTCATAAATATCTTAGTTATATAGATATTCAAACCAAATTCAGCACAAACAAGTTTTATATAAGCAGAATTCGCACCACAAAATTTTGTGACGATCGGTCCATAATAGTCATAACATAATTCCGATGTATTTACAAATGTTTACAGTAACTAAAATATTGTTGAATTTGATTTAAAATAACAATTATTTGTGTACGACAACAATATATTGTTACAAAGAACACATTATAGGTGTCGTAGCCTTGCCGAACCATATTTTTTCTCTGAGTGTATTTACATTCTTGTTTTTTTTTTTTTGGTAGCTTAAGATTTTGTTTTGTAAATTTAAGGTAATTACTTATGTTTAATGTAGCATAATACAAGCAACAAATGAGAATAATGATGATGGTACTCGCATTTTCCGACAAATTTATATGTACTTTAATTCATATGTACATTAGGGTGGCCCGAGAGAAAATTTGTGGATGTTTCCAACTAAAATAAAAGTTAAATTCATTCAAGATACCGTTATTAAAAATGTGTGTATTTTAAATGAATTTAAACTAATTACTATAAAAAATTCTATGTCAAAATTTAAATAAAAACTTTAAATTTTTGGAAAAAATTTAAAAACCTGGATTATTTTAAGATTTGCACGAGAATTCAGTTATGACCTTGAAAGTGCATTTTAAAGTCCTTTCACGTGATAATAATATTTCATATGTTATGCAAAAAATCATAAAAGCCTTAAAATGGACCTTTTTATCATTTGATCCAGATCACCAAATACTAAATACCATGGCAAACATTTAAGTTTGGAATATTCCCCATACAATCGAGGCCACCCTAATGAACATACATATGTATATGATAAGCAACAAAAGGTCATGTCAAGAACAAAGTTAAATGGTATACATCCATATGTATGCTGACATTGATAAATATACATAAATTCGTACTTACATCTAGGATTCTTATAATAGGTACACTATATTTATGTTGGCTGAGTACCTGATAATCTTGCTTTTGAAATTTTTAAATAGCCACTAAAGAAAATACTAATTTAGGAATTTTTCTTTTATAGTTTTATTAAATATATTATCAAAGATATACCCATCACCAATATAATATGGACAACGATTGTTGTGCATATTTTTATAAACACATGTATCCGATTCACCCGATTTGGATAATTTTGTATTTTCTATTTCCAGAAAATATCAGTAATAGAAAATGTAATAAATAATAATCCATCCAATAAGCATTTCATCATTCCTGAATAGGCTTATCGACTCATATATAAGGTAAAAGTTGGGGGACTCTTCACGACTATAATAATCCATCCAATAAGCATTTCATATTTCCTGAAAAGGATTATCGACTTATATATAAGGCAGAAGTTGGGGGACTCTTCACGACTATTGCGATGTCAACACACTTATCTAAAGGCAGCTCATTGAGATATCATTGGAATTTAAAAAAAACATACGATGACAGCTTTCGTAACAACCTTCACAATTCAACGTGATCTAGTAAAGGGTCTTCCAATAGGGACTTCCGATCATTGATAGTTGATAACGGCCATGTTGTTAAAGCTAATTTTCAGCGATAAAGATTGATTGATTGGATGAATAAGTACGTCAACAATAATTATCCACACGAGATCCAAGAGCGTATAATACATCCCGAAAAAGTCACTGTTTAGTGTGGATTTTGAGCTGGCGTCGTCATCGGTCCATATTGCTTTGAGAATGACATTGGCCAGGCCACCACTGTCAATGGCAATCGCTACAGGTCGATGTTTATCAACTTATTTTGGTCTGAAATGATTTATATGGACACCAACTACATGTGGTCTCAACAACTCATGCCACATTGAACATTCTGCATATGCGATGTGTGGGCAAGGTCATCTATCGTGGAGCTGTTGTGAACACATCCAACAAGAAAAAGTCTAACGGGGTCAAATCGTACGATCTCGGTGGCCATTTCACGTCATATCTACGTGAGAAGACCATGACCTCAAATCGCTCGTGCAGAATGTCCAATGTGGCATGAGCTGTGTGACTCGTAGCGCCGTCCAGTTGAAACCACATATGAGCCAATTCAGTCCAAAATAAGTTGATAATCATCAACATATATCGCTCGCTGGTGACGGTGATGGCCTGGCCAACGTCGTTCTTAAAGAAATACGATGACTCCGCCAGCCCAAAATCCACAACAAACAGTGACTTTTTCGGGATGTATTGTATACTACTGGATGTCATTTGGATTTGTATTGTCCCAAATTCGACAATTTTGTATGTTGACGTACCTATTCATTAAGAAATTAGCCTCAGCGTAGAATCAATTGTACATGTTGTTGAACGCTATATCCATCCATGGTGATTTGTCAAAACAAACTGAATAAATGACAGCCAATATATGACCGCATTAATAATATGACCGTTATAAACAGTCAGAGTTCGGAAGTCCCTATTGAAAGACCCTTTACATAGTAACCTGTACGTTATGATTTAATCTAAGACTTGTTATGTAGAATCTGAAGGGTATCAATTGATTTTCTCCAATGACAACACTATATTATAGAAGGTGGCGCAAAAGAAACTTCCGATGTTTTTTGGCTGTAATTAAAACAAAAAAAAAAAAATGAAAAACTTTGATTCTTCTTGTGGATTATTTTTATTTGGTCTTTTGATTTTTTTTTACATCAAGTCGAGAATATGAGGTCATGTAAATGGCCGCCGCCACAGTAGATTGTCATTTGAACCCTTTTTATGGCATTTTCCATCACTTTGGACAAAACTTCCGGCGATAGGTTCTCACATTCTTGATTGTCTTAAAGAGCTGCAAGAGTCTGAGGCTTGTTGACATAAACCCGCGACTTAAAAAAACCCCACAAAGAGAAGTCTGGAGCGGTCAAATCAGGCGATCTTGCTGGCCAGTGCAAATCGCCAAAACGGGAGATTAGGCGCCCGGGAAATGCATCCTTCAGCATATCGGTTGTGGCACGTACAGTGTGTACCTTTCATCCGTCCTGTTGGAACCACATGTTTTTCAATCCCAATTCATCAAGTTGCGGCAAAAAGAACTCGTTGATCATTGCTCTATAGAGCTCACCATTCACAGTAACCGTTTGGCCCGCGACGTCTTCGAAGAAAAAAGGTCCGATGACTCCTCGAGCGAAAACAGCACATCATACAGTGACTTTGAGCGGGTGTAATGGCTCTTCGTGGGTTACACGCGGATTTTCAGTGCCCCAGAAGCGTAAATTTTGCTTATTTACGTATCCGCTAAGATGGAAATGGGCCTCATCACTCAAGATTATTTTTGATGAAAAATCATCTTCCTCTTGGTGGTGATAAAGGATGGCTTGAGCATATGTTAGACGCGATTGGCGGTCAGCAGCTAACAGCTGATGCACCGTCTGGACTTTGTACGGAAACATCTTCAAATCTTGTACCAAAATTCGCTGTAAAGACCGTCCACTGATACCCATTTGCGTGGCACGTCGTCTGGTCGATGTCGACGGTGCTTCCATGACATCCTCGGCTACAGCAGCAATATTCTCTGGAGAACGGCTACTCCGGTGTTTGCCATGCGTGGCAGCATCTCGTGTTGTGCCAGTCTCTTAGAGGCGAGCGGCTAAACGTCGCAGTGTTTCACCAGTAGGCGTTGGACGGCCAGGAAATCTGCGACGAAATTCACGTTGTGCCAAAGTCACCGACCGATTATTGGTCAAATAAATAGTCAACAATATTCCGCGTTCTGGAGCAGTGTAGCGTAACATTGTTTATTAACGTGTATTTCGCATGTGTTTACTACATTTTCTGATAGGAGGATTACTTTTGAGCCACCTTGTAGTATTAGGTCCCTTTCATGTAAAGTGTTGAAACTAGTTTTGTGACAGTTACCTTCTCTCTAAACTGAATTTAGTCTTATAAGTACTTGCGTTTGCATAAAATCTTATGATCTTATTTAAATGTTATTGTAATTTGGGTGAATACTTACTTACTCTAGTTGCATTTTAAAAACTGATTGATGCTAAATGTTTGTGATATATTAAGACAACAATAACCAATACAAATATTACAGTTTTTTCAGCAAATAAGTTTTGTAAATAAGTACATATTTATTTACATCTGCACGCAGTCTTATATTTAAGTATGATGAAAATTACATTTCGTTCTTGTGCGACTCGTTTTAAGAGTTTTGGTTTGTTAACGTTTTGTTTACGATTTGTTGTAATGTTGTAGTTGCAAGTACCATTTTATCGAAAAAGTACTTGTTTTATATCTAAACTCAATTTACAATAGTATTTATTGAAACCTGTTTCAATTTAATACGATACAAAAAAGTAGAAAACCTTATAAGCCAGAAAGAAGTAAACATGTACAATTGTTCTATTGGAACTGATCGAATTTGGCAAGTACTTTACGATAACAATAAGAATTAAAGAATAAACATATGCATTCAAAATGGTTTTAATTAAAAGTAAAACATTTTTGAAACTTGAGAAAGACCCCCAAAATTTGGTAGAGATTGGCATTTGGTGATTTATATAGATACAGGAATCTACGTTGTTGATATCTCGCCAGGAAAATGTTTCAAAACTAAAGCAAAACAGACTATACCTGTCATCTAATGGTACGGTAAAGGGTGCCCCTAAAAAACAATTTTTTTTTTTTGTTAAACTTTTTGTGTTTATTTTTTTTTTTGGCTTACTCACCTAAGTGTTTGGCTTCAGTTTGGTAAACAACATTGGAACCAGTTTTTCTGGTACATCATTTTATTTACAATATAATGCCTCATTTAAGCTTCACATCTCTTGTAATTTAAGTTCTTGTATCGTGTACAGTGTAACACTATTACATTAAAAATAAGTGAAACCAATATGATAACAATCATTCCTAGAGTAAGGGAACCGACACAGATTTAGTCATTTGACTAGTTCCAAGAGGTAAAAAATCGAAACTAGTTCTAAAACTTTATGTAATTACATTTGGTCAATTCACAAGGTCTCTTATCATGTCATATTGTCATAATGTCCTAATATTTCACAATAGTTTTTATTGCTTTTCAAGCAAAAATGTCATAAAATAATACTACTCTCTATGCTATGTTTATTGTGTTATCGTAACGAACCAGCAGAGACCAACGCCGAATGCCTAAGAGTCGGTTAAGCCGAGCCGCCGAGTCGTGATATATTAGGGCATTATGACAATATGACTGATAAGAGACCTTGTGAATTGACCAATTGTCTATTTAAAATGACGCTGGCCTAGGAGGGAGTAAATTGAAAGATTTTGGACACTCGCTAACGATATCACTTGTATTGTTTAATTGTGGCAAAATGAACTTAAAAAAAAATTTGGTTAAAAAAAATATTATCAATTCATTTTAATCGTTATGTTGAAATGGTTATGGTAAACATGTACAACTGTATTTCTTCTTTGATTTTAAGGATTAATAAAGCCTTCACTGAAACGGATTTCGGTTCTAAAACTGATTCTACTACCATTAAATATATCCATTATATCAATGAAAATAATTTACAAAAACACTTTGTTACGAAACAAGTGGCGTTTCTTTGGATTCTTTGTTCCTCATTCATAACAGCAAATCAAAATTGTTAGTCTATCCTTCGATAACTTTCTTCCAGGAGCACTGGTTTCTCTAGGGTGAACAAACGTTTTATCTCATATCATTTTCCAATAGATATCAGTTTTATTCGCATTGAGAATAACATCAGGAGTTTGATTGTGCTGAACTATAATTGTATGCCGATTCTATAAGAAGTCGTACACCCTATTTTATTTGAATACAGATATCACTTGCATGAAATCCACCATTATAAAGCATTTTTTATTTATATGGCTCTAAATATTAAAGCAATTCTATTAACTGGAATTATTTTTACCTATGGTAGAGTAATTACCCATTTAACTCCTTTCCCACAAGGGGATACACATCATTCTTTAGATATAGGTGATTATTTGAGCCATTCTTGATAGATTGATATAATTGTCAATGTTAAAAATTTGATTGTTCGTTTGATTTTGTTTTATTTTTCTCAACATTCGTTAAATCGAGTACAAAATTGTTGAAACGTTTGTTATATAAGGTAGTTAATGTTTTGTTAAAATGAGATTCGTTATACCGGGATTTGTCTGTAACTGATTTTCTAGGGCCCCACTCAATGAAAACCAAAAATAACACTTTTATTTATTGACTATGTTATAGCCGGCGTTAAGCTTAACAACTTCGCTGGACATATCTTTGCGATATTCGGACATTTAGACGATCAAAATGCATGAAAAAGGCACAAAAACTTACAATCAAATCGATATATCACGATTCCTAGACCGGAAACGCCGGGTCTATATAACTTTTTTTTACCATTTTTCTGATTTTTAATACCAAAATGTTTATGACTATAATGGTATCACTTGTGGGTTATCTAGGTGCTTCAACCAAATCATAGGCGGACGGACATCCCTAATTGACTCCGGAATATAAAGGATGCATAATATATAGGTGTATCCTTAATCTCATGGTGAAAGGTATATTAATTAAGCTTGTTCTATAAAAAATTTTAATGTTAGTTTCTTTACAAAATTTTCTAATAAATTATACACTTGTTACACTGTGCCGTTGTTGTTTTGTTTTCGCGTTGACCCATGATTGTTGTTTTCTTTATTTTTATAATTTTTTTGCTGGCCTGCTTACAATGTTTGTATTGTTTTGATTATAGTTTTTCAGTTTTTTTCTTCTCCGCTGTCTGTAAACGATGCTTTGGTAAAAAATATGGTTTTAAGTATGGCTTAAATTGGCTTATAAAACCATAAACATAAAAAAACAACTTGAATTGTTATGCACCCAACGTTGCAGTGCGATTGTTTGTGTTTTGTTTACATGATATGATGTCTTTGCAGTATTTTTTAATGGTGTTGTTTGTGGACTGACTATTTTTTTTTTATAATCTCGCTGAGGCATAATTGTACTATGGACCAGAAATGTTTTTATGAGGTGGCGTTAATATAATATGTCGAGAAACAATTATAAGTTACAATTGGTTAATTTATTATAATTGCTATGCAAGCATCAAGTTTTTATTATTAAATAAAATAAAAATAAAAAAGCTCTAAAAAAAAGAAAGTTTAGTTTACAAAAAAAACTAAAAGTATTTTTTTTAGGAATCCTCATGATTCGAGATTATTTTGACAGCTGTCAAAAATATTCGTACAATCATACAATCAGTTGTGTGCAAACAAATTTGTGTTCGAATTTTGAAGAGTGCCTGATGGAATATTGTGACACTAGGTCTAAAAGTTATGTGCTGAAAATTTGAGCCAAATCGGACAACGATTTCGGGATGCGCATCGAGGTCAAAGGTCAGATATATGCAAAATGTTACTATTTATATGAAATACATTTGTGAAACTCCTTAAATTTCTGTATTATGTTACAGAAATATGAAGACTCATTTATATTAATGAAAATTACAGTAAAAAAATATTTTTGAGATTAAACCTATATCTCCTTGGGTCAAATTGGCCCACAAACTGTATTATCGCTGAAAATTGTAATCGAATGCAAGATAATCAAAATATGTACGTAATTGTCGTTCTAATGAGATATAAAAGCCAAAAATTGGTTAAAAAATGTTAAAGTTATTAAAAATTCCCCAGACCATTAACGTGTCTCAGGCCACTTGAACAATAAATGTGGGAACAAAATTAACATATTTTATGAAATATTAAAATAAAAACAAATTTTTACTTAAAATATCCGTATTAACTTTTGTATGAGTTTTTGTCTTTGTAGGATACCGTAAACCTATTCGCAGGTATGACCAAAAAAATATTTCTTTTAGCGGCAGTTTCTAATCTCCATTTTCAAATTTTTAAAAATTTTGTTAAACAAATTTCAGAATTTTTTGATCATCACATTGCGATTTATTGAGATCATAATAGAGAATAAAAATATGAAAAAATTATGTCAATACCTCTTACAGTTTTTCCGTACCTGCGATTTAAATTTTGCGATTTTCGGGATATTTTATTTATTATTCCTTACTGTTACGAATTTTGAGTTAACCCATACTCTTATCCTACTAATTGACAAAAATTTCTTAAAGCAATGGACTTAGGGTTCCTTTGAGCAAAAAAGGGCCCATTTTGGAAAAAAAATTAAATTTTGCAAAAAAAGAAAGGCAAAAATTGTATTTGAGGCGACCGAAAACCTCTTAAAGGTATAGACCTAAGCTTTCTTTTGAACAAAAAATTAAAAAAGGGCTCATTTTGATAAAAAAAATTATTTGGTTTGAGTCACAACACATTTATTTTGATAGATATCCCACTAAGCGGCCAAATCGGTTTTCAAGGAAAATATCTAAGCTTTCTTTTGAGGAAAAAAAGACAAATAAGGTTTTAATTTTGGTAAAAAAATTACAAAATTTTTTTTTTTAATTTTTTTTCGAAAGATTGCATAAATAGCTATCTAAACTATTTAGGATACATTTTGCTAAGAACAATAGGTAATAAGTTACATGGATGAGAAAAAACATATGATTGGCCAAAATGTCAAATTTTGACCACCTCTAACTCGAGTTCTTGTTTTTTTTTTTTTTTTTTGAAAGGGATCCTTATACAAAATCTATTATAATTAGTTTTGTTTACAAGTTACTTATCTGGCATGAATGTTATTATGATACCAAAACACATATTTAAGAGGTTATTATGATCGTAAAAGTGATTTTCGGTACGGGGCTTATCTGGGTACTATAGTTAATAATGGACCAATCCTCACAAATATCGGAAGAGTGATTTTTGTTTTTAGACAAACTTAAATACAAATGTCTGAGCGTGAAAATGATTTTAGTTATATGAGAGCCGATCCCTACAAAATAGTATAAGAATACCTAAAGTTGCGTGATGGATAATTAGTTTTAGCGTTACAAACCACAGTAGGTCTGAATCACAATATTTTGGAAATAGATCTTGACAGCTAAATCCTATTGGCATCAAATTTCACACAGGCGTAGACCGAAAATGTATAAAAATAGTGTGAAAGAACAAAATATTGCAATATCGTGCTCTGGGAGTAATTTGGTTGGTCCAAAAGTCCACCCAGACAAAAAAATTAAAAGTTTATCAATTCAAATCAAATTTCGCTCCAAATAAGTTTAATATATACAGTAATCATGACACCTAATTTAATGATGATCGGTCTATAATTAGTCATAGCTCCCATATAAGGACTGCTTCCGAAAATTATTTTAACGAGCATAAATCTCTTAAAAATGTTGGTATCCACATAAAATTAAACAGAAACAAGTTTCATATAGACATAAATTAGGCGACCTAATTGGTCATAGCTCCCATATAACGGAAATTTAAATAACGAACGTCACATAAGGTTTTGTACAAAAATTCTTGCCCAATTCGCAGAGATATGCAATTTTGTAATGCAAGTCAAACCGCACTTCTGTTTTTGGTAACGTCACGCAATCGCATAATTTTGCTAGTATCTTCAACTCCTTGGGTTCAGTTGTCGCAATATTTTTTCCAAATAAAGTAGTACTTAATTACTTCGCAAATATAAAAAAAATTACAAATTTGACTTTTTCATCTTTTTTTAACATTTTGTCGTACAAATGTCACATTACGCCATAATGGAAGTGCCCATATGTGTTTTTTACTTAAAATCTATGAAATTCAAAATTTCAGCAATATTCAACTTTAAATTGTCCTGTTTCGAGAGCATTCACTAAACAAGAAAATTAAGAATAAGAATTCGTAATAAAAAGTTGTATAAATTCCCTAGGAAACTTTGTTTCTAAAAATCATACAGTAGTAGCAGTTTTTCGGCAAAAAAAAAAAATACAATAAATCAACATTTTTCAAATTTTCAAATTTAAAATCGATTATTTTTGGACTCGTAAAAGATATTGCTTTGAAACTTTTTTCATATGATTTTCTTTTATTTTATGTATTTAACTAATGGAATAACTATTAATGAAATCCGCCATAGATTGTGCCCGATATTATGGAAAATCTGGACCAAGGCTTTTTGTAGTTTTGCTCGAAAAGTTGCGAACTTATTGACACACCCACGTAAAATAATCGACAATTCTTTTTAGATTTTTAAGTTTCTCATCGGATTTAGAAAGAAGAGACTGAGGCCTTTCGAATGGTATACATATATACAATTTAAGTAATCTTTAAATCTGTGTGCATTTCTCCTGCAAACATATATATTTTTTCACCATTTTCCGAAATTGGAATGTTTTTACAAAGTTTTTTTTATAAAGAAACCGTACTATTTACGAATTTATTAAAAAATCCGTAAAAATTTACTCAAAAATGTTTGCTTGATTATTTTATTTTTAATTCAGCATCAAAGCTTTAGATTAAATAACTCCCCAAAAAATTAAATACCTCCAACAAAAATTTCATTGGTAGTTGTTTAACTCCCAACCAAAAATTATGAAATAAATCCCAACGCATTGGGATGAAATACGTCTAAATATGTATGGATAATTGTATGAGGGTTATTTAATTTTTTCATATGAAGTTTTAAAATGTATCTTCATATACATAAACATTTTTAAGAAGGTAGGGACTAATATATATATATACAAAATATATTCATAGTCGTTATACCCTAAGGGAATGGGGAACTAATACAAAAAATGTCATGTGACTAGTTCCAAAGTGATATGGACCGGTACTAGTTCTAACTCTTTATATGAAGGGGATCACGGAACTAACCAAAAATTATTTGTTTTGTTTTTGATATTTTAATACTGGTCATAAAATTTGATTAATATTTCTATTTTCAGATTTGTTTAAAATTCATTGATAATTTGTCTTCTTTTTGCCATTATTGTACAATCCAATTGATATGGCTTGATTTCACAAGTCACGGGACTACTTAGTTCGCTTAAAACAATTAACTCAAATTTCCCGCCATTCATTTTGGGCTTAGAATCATAAGTTCAATTGAGTAATACTCTCTCCATCTATGGTGATGTTGGCTGTAATAAAAAAAAAAAACAGAAAAGTCATTTAGATTTAATATAAATTAATGAAACGAAACATACATACATTCATTGCAACAAAATTCTAAGCCTCCATAAATTGTTCATCAACATAACAAAATATTCAATATGAAACAGATGATGCCTTCAATTATGGCCTGACATTGGTGCGGGGTGGCTTTGAAAAGGACACATTGCTGACTAAGTATAAGCATATCCAGACGTATATATGTATTTATATATATATATATTGATATTTGTAGGTATATACATAAAAATGCTTTATAACAAATTTACGTAAAATATTTAATATTTATTTACAAAGTTACAACAACATGGAAAAAAATAATGGACATTTTTCAAAAAAATAAAAAAAAAAAAAAATATTAAGGACAAAATTGAAATTTTTCAAACGTTATTTTTTGTGGATGATGGACTGAGAATAATGATGGCCTTGGCATAGTTGATGTGGATGTGAATGTGTGTGCAATATATGTAGTGATTATTTTACCTTTCATCAAAGATGTTGATGTTACACCAAAATGAAAATAAAACCAAAATAAAAAAAACACACACAAAGTTTTACAATTTATATTAAAGAAACAATACAATTTGTTCTTCATCTTTTTGTTCTGCTTCTAGACACCATCCATCCTGTCTGTACTCGGCACTAGCAAACTTTACTTCCTCCCTTAAAGGAATACTATCATATTAGATATTTTTGTTGCAATAAATGTAAAGTTTTGTATTTAATTTCTAAAACGTTTTGGTATTTTTATTAGATTTCTCTTATATTTATTTATATAAATATATTTTGTAAGAGTGTGTGTGTGTGTGTGTGTGCGTATCTGTGTGAATATCTGTTTATTCAAAAGTAACAAATGGAAGAATTTGTATATAAACGAGGGTGGTTTGAAATTTTGGCAAAGTTCAACATATTTTTTAAACCTTGAAATGATTAATTTTTAGAGCATTTTACTTTATAATTTTAAATACAAAAATATATTTAAGTTTCTTTACATTTTAATTCAAGATTTGTAATAATTCTAAATTGATTCCAGTTTCAATACTTTAAATATTTAAACATGCATTATTTAGTATCTGCTTTGGGCGAACATCTCTCGTAAAATGTTTTACAAGATGACGATTTATCAAAAGTTATTTTTCTCTTTTTCTTATGTTTCTTCAATGAAAAAAAGGAAAAGGGCAGCACAAGGAATTTAATTAAGAAATTTCCATGAAAATAGCAAAAGATAAAGTTGATTTCTTTTTATTAATTTCATGAACTATTACACGAATAAATGTACAATCTTGGTAACTTGAGGGGGCTTAACATTCATCTCTAGACATTGTCAAGAAACTGTTAAAGTTTTCACTCCAGAGTTTAATATTATAAAGACCAATTAAATGTGGTTGTATTTCACAATATATTTAATATAAACAGAAAATTGTTTGGAAGGGCAATGCAAAGGAGCAATTTTTTTAAACAAATTTAAAAAATTATTTCACGATAGTTAAATGGAAAACAAAATATCAAAAATTTGTTTTACAAATAAAAAGTGAAATACTCCAGAATTTGTAGGTGTTGCTTTGATATTATGTTTTAGTTTCCCAAATAAAACTACCACTTGGCGTTTGGATTTAGGTTCAAATAAAATCCAATTAAAAAGAGTTTTTATATTGTTACGAAATTGTATTTGAATTTAAATATAATGGTTTTAACGGCTGGTTTAAAGTTGCATCATGTTTCTCAACCTTTTTATTTCTAGAGACTTGTAAATGTGGACAATATTGTTTGCCGGCCGATTAACAGAAGTTAACATAACTGTGGACATCAACTGTCTTGTACATTATAAAGTGTAATTTAAGTGAGTGTATTATTGTGAATTATATACGTGAGTGTGTATTAAAAACACCTAGTGACTACTTAACCTGTCACCTGTAGGTGAGTGTATTTGAATAAATAAAGAGTTGTTACAAATTTTAAACCGTTTTTATTTGCAATCAAAATTATCCGGTTTATTTATAGGAAATAAACCACCGTTTTTAAGTGGTATAAACCTAACAATATTTTTAATATTAGAATTAAATTTATTCTGGCTTGAGTTCAATAATATTTCGAAGAATACATAGAGAGTGTAATATAGGCAACTGACAAATTGGAATGCATTTTTTTATCCTGCCAAGGACATCGTTAACAATATTCATTGTCAAAGATATATTGTCAAATTCAATTTTCCTTACAAGTTATAAGAAGTTTCTAAAAATTGGTTTTATATTTCATTTACCTATTAATGTTTAAATATAATAATTTTTTGACATCAATAATGCATTACACCTTTATATAATCATTTAATTACATGATTGTTTTAAATTTAAAATTTTTTCTTTAAAAAAAATTTTAAAGAATTAAAAGAAATGTCTTCGATTCTAATAAATGGAAAATCAGAATTAATAATGCAGATTTAAATCTATTATGTGCTAGCGTGGGTACCGATTTTAAATTTCTAGAAAATTTAATTTAAGGACTGAGATCGAAAAATTTCTAACATACATACATATATATTAATAAAAATGAAACCACTAAACTACAGTTTTGAATCTTTTTTTATTTGATTGAAATTATTGTTACAATTTACAAAAAAAAAAAAAAAAATATATATATTTTTATAGTTCTAATCGCTAATGATGAAATCTTGAACCTTTTTCAAAAACCCTTCCATTACGGTTTTTATAGTGTTTTATGTCACTTTGTTCGAACAGGTTGTCCATCTCCGTTTAACATCTACCACACTTTTGGACACCTTAAGTGCTCTTCAATTCTCTTTTAACAAGACCCCAATATCTCTCCACTGGACTCAGCTCCAGGCAGTTTGGAGGAATTGCCTCTCTTGGTACAAATACCACATTATTGTTCTTGTACCACTCAAGACCTTGCTTACCATAGTGACAGATGCCAAGTCAGGCCAAAAATAAGTGGACACATTAAGAAGTCTTATGAATGGAAACAATGAATTTTTTTTTGGTAAACATTCCTCTATTTATAGAGCCCTTCGTAACAAATGTTTGACTTTTTCCGCAACTGCTTATTGCTTGTCATACCAAGAACTTTTTGGGAAATTTTGTCTACTTTTGGGTTCTTAACTTTTCTTCAACATTCCCTCAAGCGTCTGCAACATAAAAATATTGACCCGGAAGCTGCGATAAATTTTCCATACGTACATTTCGTCATCCATTATGCAACAGGCATATTTTTGGTATAAAATTTGACTTCAATTTCCGTGCTCTGTGTTGGCCGCTAAATTTTTAGCAGAGTTCCTGTCAGGAACTTTTAGAGCCTTGTATGCTTTTAAACCTTCATTAGCTTTAACTTTTCGTACCAAATAGTCCGAGTTCTGACCTAACCAGGCTACTTTCCTACCGGAGGTGTTGGGAGCTCTTTTGAAAATGCTTTCTATTTTTTTGGCTTTAGAAACATCATTTGGACCATTCCTTTTACCTGAACCAGGTTTTATATCAACGGACAAGTTCTCACGGTACTGTTTATTAACATTGGAAAAAGTTTGATAGCAGACCTTTGATTGTTTGGCCAACCTTTTGTAGGACCAAGTTGGGTTTCGTTGAAAATATATAATAATTTTAGTTCGCACTTTTTTCTTGTCACTCATTTTAATCAGATTAACAACAAATGAACATAA
This sequence comes from Calliphora vomitoria, assembly GCA_942486065.2. Taxonomy (NCBI): domain Eukaryota; kingdom Metazoa; phylum Arthropoda; class Insecta; order Diptera; family Calliphoridae; genus Calliphora; species Calliphora vomitoria. The sequence continues at coordinate 93,891,923 of OW818031.2, forward strand.
ATGACATTAAACATTATAACTGACATGCTTTACAAAGGTTACTGATAAAAAAAAGTCAAATAATACTTGGGTTATAAGTTTTAATGAAACAAGTTAGAGTGCTATATTCGGCTATGCCGAATCTTAAATACCCTCCACCTAAATTAGATAAAAATTATACAAATTACATTGGTATAAACACTCTAATATCCATATTCAGTGTTTGTTATTGGGACTTAGCTCTGACTATGAAGATTGGTAGAATGTTAATGTAATACAGTAGTTTTCGCTTATAGGCTTCAAATACAGTTGCACAATTTTTGCGGACTATAAACGAATTAGGACTATAACCGAATTTCTATTTAAGCCACTTCATGGATTATAGATGAATCCTCATATAATACACATTTTGGACTGTATACAAATTATGTACTTTCTTCAATAAAACCACTTTTTTTAACAAAATAAAAGTTTATTTAAAATATAGTAGTATAGTAGTAATTTATATATTGTTAGAAAAACTAGTTTATGCAGGAGATATTTTATTTCAAATGTATAAAAGTTTTATCTAATTCAGCAATTTATAATTGAAATAACTACATATTCTTGCCATTAAAAACAAATATATTTAGTCAAACTTCAAAAGTATATTTTTGTTCTGTTCTAATGAATTTTCCGCATGTGAGCCTAATATATATAATTATGAACCCATTTTTCCGATATGAGTGTATATGAGTGTATATATGCGTTAATGTATTTTTCGGATGTGCGACTTATTTGAAAGATATAATTAAATATTTTAACGTGATTTCTGTGTATTTGAGGCCTATTTTGCTTGATATTTTTCTCCATAAAATTATTTACAAGAGTTTTATGGGTATTATTGTGATTATCGGAAATGGAGCTAATATGGGTGCTATGGTCAAATATGGACCGATATTCACAAAACCAAGTAGTAAAATGTTTGGATACAATGTATTGATCTGTATACAATTTTAGTTCGATATCCATATATTTAAAATATTTATGTGTTTTTTAATGTGTTTTTCGGAAGTGGTCCTTATATGGGAGCTATGACCAATTATCGGCCGATCTTCATAAAATTCAACACATCGATTTTCGTATATATGGGAAATATTTGTTTGAAATTTTATCCAGATGGAAGCTTTTATAAGAGATTTATTAGTATTTAAGTAATTTTCGGAAATGGACCTTATATGGGAGCTATGGTCAAATATGAACCGATATTCACACAATCTAGTAGTATCATTTGTGAATTAATACTACCGATCTCTGTAAAATTTTAATACGATAACGATATTTTTCAGATATTTATGAAAAATAATGTGTTTTTTGGAAGTGGTCCTTCTACGGGAGCTAGAACCAATTATGGGCCGATCTTAATGAAATTCTCTACACCGATTTTTATGTGCATGGGGATTATGTAAGTTGAATTTTAACCTGATACCGATATATATAAGATATTTAAGTGTATTTAAATGATTTTCGGAAGTAAACTTTATATGGGGGCTAGGGTCAAATAGTGCCCGATCCAAAAAAAAATTGGTCTCGCGATTTCTGTTTGCACGAAACATAGTTGTGCTGAATTTTGTATGGATACTGCAATTCTATGGGCATTTATATACCATAGCACCATATTTCGGGAAGAAATTTGTATGGGGGCTACGAGAATTTATGGACCGATTCTTTCCATTTTTAACAGAATTTTTCCTTTTATCATATAAATAATGTGTACAAAATTTAATGGTATTCTCTGCAATGAATTTAACCAAAGTCACAAAAATCATGTGACAATTATCAAAGTTTTTGGAGGTTGTCTTACATTTTGATCCATAACCCTGGTTCTACCAATTCGATTTTGCTGATTTTCAATACCAAACTGCTTAGAAAAATTATAAACATTTTGGTATACATTTCATTCATTTTGCTTATGTATTTTGGTCGTGAGAGTGTTTTACAGAGACAGACAGACGGACATTGCTCAATCGACTTAGAATTTCATAAGGATCAATCTATATATCTATATAAATATATAAATGTCTTTGTAAGTTTGTTTGTTTATTTGTTTGTTTGTTTGTTTGTTTGAGCATCACGCCTAAACGGCTGAACCGATTTTATTTCGAAAAAATCTAGATTTTATTCACAATTTAAATTTATTTAAAAATCAAGAAAATGTACATGGTTTTTACTTTAAATATTCAAATCATTTAACATGCATTTCAAAGATAATTATCATTATTAATAATATCCTCCATAGAAAACATTATTAAAAAAATATTTGTTTTCAAAAAATTTATTCAAAGGCAAATTAAATTTTCAGAAATGTTTTCCACGTAAAATTTAATTTTTTTTTTTTTTCAAATAATCTTAAAAGTTTTAAACCACATTAAATATTTTTGTGACGGGAAGTCCTTCTATTTTTAAAATTTGTTTACATTTAACACCAACACCTCTCTTATGGAATTTATGAAAAAATGTGGGCCGTGCTTTTAATGATATGAGTCAGCCATGAAGTAAAAGCTTGTGAGACAACTGCCATAAATGTTGCATCAGTTAAAATTTGCGTTTTTTAATCCTCTTTTAGCGTTTATTAGAATCGAAAACAATGTCTTTATTATTATTAAATTCAATTAAAAGAATTTGTTAAAAATATTAAATTCTTGAATAGAAATTTTATGGATTTTTTTATAGAAAGTTATATTAATTTATTGATGTCAGATAATTTTTATATTTAAACATCTATGGGTAAATTAAATGCAAACATTGTTCTTAAATGGATTTTTCCAGCATTTAGTATTTTGAAAATACTTACTTTGACCCAGAATTTGAAAAATTTAAAACTCGGTATTACGATGGTGAAAACTAAACTGACCATAGTTAGTTTTGGCCTATATGTACATATATTTCCACATATCTACAACTAAAAGCAGTAATACTAAATTTCATACCCCTAGATGCTTTTGTTTTTTCATTATAACACTTAAAATTCTGTCGATACAAAAAATTTATATATTTGTCCCTAAATATCTGGCCGGCACTGTATAGGTCACCTATGATGTGTAATTTGTATCAAAAATTTGTAAATATACAATTAAATCCGCTCATATGATACCACATATGGTTTTAAATTTTAAAGTCCATTAAAGCACCTTAAAGACTTACTTACATATGTATTGAAAAATACCTTAAAAATAAATTTTATTACAATAAGGGTGTATCAAATCTTGAAACTTTATCCAGCCGTTAGTTGACTCAATTAACAAATTCGTCTAGCTGTAAACTGTATTTGTTTAAGTATACTTTTAGACTTAAGCATGCTTCTATGAATGCTTAAATATTTTTATGTTTTTTCGATAATAAAATTATTTATCTATTTGTATGTATTTTTTAACAGTAATAAAATTGCAATCATTTCTCTAACATATTGCCTTGGATATCAATAAAATATCATTGGCATCAGCAATTTTGTGTTGGAAAAAAGTTCTTTCATTCGAAGTAAGTGTTAAATTTAAAAACCCATTAAATTAAGATGAACAAAAAACACAAACAACACATTATTTTTCAAGATTTTAAGTTTACTTTTTCCAATAGACACTGCACAGTGGTTTAGAAACGCTTTTTTTTTTTTTGGAAATAATTCGTTATCTCGGGAGCGCTAATGGGGGGACAGTGCGTTGCACTGGCTACCTCGGGTCTCAAAAATTTAGTAAATGACGTCCCAAAAATTTATAAATTTATTTAATTTTACACTGGCCCCCATTAGCTCTAGAAAACTGAACAACTGCACATCAACTTGAAATGTCCACCATGTTTCCAAAAAAAAAAAAAAAAACGTTTCTGAACCACTGTTCACTGGTTGTTATTGTCTCCAACAAGATAAATCAACAGACATATAAATTTTATGAGTTACAACCCCTTTAAGTTAAAAGGGGTGTGTTGAGAATATAAAAGTAGTTTAAAAAAAATGGAAATAAAATTGTGCGTATCACAGGATTAAATAGCTAAAAAATGCCCCACAAAAAGGACGAAACTGAAACTTAGATTGAACCAAACATTGATGTCTTCAATAATAAAACGATGATAATATTGTAATCCATTAAGTAATAAAAATTGGATTTTCTATAAGACTGGGGATGGGGATGTGTGAGATTGTTGTTTTAATGTCGTTGACGGTTTTGGCAAAGTCATCATAGTCGGAACTAGGATGTTGATTTTAAAACCATAAAAAGCAGCTGCGAGTGAGTGAACTTCTTGGCTAAATGGTGTTAATTTGCACAATTTTATGTTGAATTTTTTATGACCAAAACAGATGTTGATTTTATAGTTTTAATATGTAATCGCATATATGTTGATATATAAGTTTGTATGTATTTAACAATTATATTTATGAAGAGGCATTATAAGTGATTATGTGCAAGAATGTTTCAATCAGTGTTGGTAAACAGGATGCAATTGTACTTTATTTTGATACATTTTGTGCTTTGGTGGTACTGCATTTTGAACAATTTCCCCATTTTACTGATGTTTTATCCTTCTGTTTATATCAATTTCAAGTCAATAAATACTGAAGAATATTCAATAAATGTCTTTAATTATGACAATACCCTTTTTGTTTTGCACAATTGTGTTTATTTAAATCTACAGAAGTTAAAATGTAATTTTTATTTTTTTTTTTTTAAATTTTATGAATATAAAAAACGTAAAACCTAAATTTCCGCTATCATTAAATTACCATTACGAAATTATATAAATTTATATTACTTACCCTTTAACAGTTTCGAATCAGAAATCAACTTTGGAAGTTTCTAATATGTACTCTTCTTCATCAAATAAAACAAAAATATTATTAAATTTTACTTCTCTTAGGAATGTTAATTCGTATAATTCTATGTGTTTTGCTTATTATTGGCAATTACAACACAAATGTGGATGGCAATATTTCAAAAAAACGTCCGGTTAGTTTTCGAGATATTTCGTTTCATCAAGGTTTTCATCAAAAACTGTTTTTTAACAGTTTTTAACTCAGGAACCTGAAATTTAATTTATGTTGAGCTCTAATCTGAGTACCATTTTTGAGTTTAATATTTAAGGATGTTTGCAGGATTATGCCAATAATTACAAAATTTTAATTTTTCAGTTTATTGTCAGTAGTTTTTTTAATATTGCGGAAACTAGACAATTTTGCAATTTATATTTTATATCCTAGTTAAAAATAATAATGGGTTAAAAATAATAATGAAATTAACAAATATTTTTTTTAGAATTTAACCCTATAGTGCTCATGTAACAGTTGCTAAAAAACGCACTTAAATTATTTTAAAAACCTTTCAAGTTTTTGAAATGAAATATCAGTTATCATTAAAAGGTTATTCGGGAATACAAAATTAATATTTTAGTAAGAGCTTCTTATGCTAAATTCCCAATTTTTATTTGATAAATTCACTGAAATTTATTGTTGGGGGGGGATAAGCTAGTTCCTATGCGCATTTCACTGGTTGCTTAGGCCAGATCATCAGGAAACCTTTTCCCAAAAGGCTTTAGAAAAACTAAAGATATTATACAAATAAAACGATAGAGTGAATGAGAATTACAGACACTCAAGCTTTATTTTTAAAAATATCAAAGCTTAAACAAAACACCAACAATAAACAGTGATTTTATCTTTTCTTACATTCTCTACTACAATTGGTTGGTTTCTTGCCGACACAAACTGTAGTGTGTAAGTGAGTATTTTGCATTTATTGGTATTTTGCGATGCGTTTTTTGAGGCATGCTTAAGCATTAGAGGGTTAATACGTATATACTGTTACGAAATTGCATTATCAATTTGAATTTAATGGCCGGTAACTTTCAACATTCATCATGTTTATAAACATTTCCATTAGTAGAAACTTTAACTTATAAAGAACTTACAGGCGCTAGATGATTATTGTGGAAATGGAACATTTGAATTTTTCCGTTAGATTATTCATGACACATGTATAAACTGGCGCTGTGTAAATAAATAGTAACAGCGAGTTGTGAATGAGTAGGTGTATCTTAGTTAAAATGAACCTTATTACCAGTGTGTTTTTAAAGTGTGTGTAAAAGAGGGTGACTATTTTATAAATATAGAGTTAAACATGTTTAAACTACTGGACGCTTTTATTTGCCACTTTTAAACACTAAACAGTTTTTTTATATTGAACGAAAAAATATTTTTCAAATATTTTAAGAAATGTTTAATGTTTTAGCAACTTTAACAGAAATTATTAATTGTTAAATTGTCTAGTTTATGTAGTACTCAAACAAACTTAAAAATATTAGCTGCGATTATATCTGCTAACTTTAAACTTTAAAAATTTGTAATTCCTTACACTACGTTGCAAACATCCTTAAATATTAAAATTAGAAATAGATCTTAGTAGGTGTTTTCGTGAAAATTTACAGTGAAAATATATTGAAAACTGACCGTACCATTGTAAAATTTAATATATACACGTTTTGGTAATGGATACTTTTAGCAGTGTTATACTCCTTCAATGTTTTACTAATTTTTTAAAATTGTTTAAACGATTTTTTCGTTAAAGATCTATTAATTTCTTCGTTTATATTAGCAACCAGATTTAGTTCATTGTTGAATATTCTCCACACAAATTTTGACCAGCATGCTGCTGAATTTACAAAGACTTCAGGACAGTATCAACTATCCATTGTGCACTTTGTTATACTCACCATCATAAAGATGGGGAGTATAATGAGTTTGTCATTCCATTTGTAAAATATTGAAATATTTATCGTATAACCAAAAAGTATATAAGGACTGAGATCGAAAAATGTTTAACATACATATATGTTAATAAAAATGAAACCACTAAACTTACAGTTTTTAATCTTTTTTTATTTGATTGAAATTATTGTTACAATTTACCAAAAAAAAAATTATTTTTATAGTTCTAATCACTAGTGATGAAATTTTGAACCTTTTTTGAAAACCCTTCCATTATGGTTTTTATAATGATTTCCGTCACTATGTTCAAACAGGTTGTCCATCTCCGTTTAAAATTGACCATACTTTTGGACACCTTTTTTGTGCTCTTCAATCTTTTAACAAGAGCTCAATATCTATTCACTGGACTCAGCTCCAGGCACATTATACCATAGTGACAGATGCCAAATCAGGCCAAAAATAAGTGGGCGCACTAAGAAGTCTTATGAATGGAAGCATCCTTTTTTGTAAACATTCCTTGATGTAAATTTCGGTATTTATAGAGCCCTTTGTAACAAATGCTTGGCTTTTTTGCCGCAACTGTATATTGCTTTCCATACCAAGAACTTTTTGGGAAATTTTGTCTGCTTTCGGGTCCTAAACTTTTCTTCAACATTCCTTCGAGCATCTGCAACATAAAAAATTGAACCAGATGCTGCGAAGAAGTTTCCATACGTACATTTCGTCACCCATTATGCAGCAGGTATATTTTTTGTATACAATTTGACTTCAATTTCCGTGCTCTTTCTTTGGCCTCTAAATTTTTAGCAGAGTTCGTGTTAGGAACTTTTTGTTCCTCGTATGTTTTTAAAACTGCATTGGTTTTAACTTTTCGTACCAAATAGTCCGAGTACTGACCTAACCGGGCAGCTTTCCTACCGGATGTGTTGGGAACTCTTTTGAAAATGCTTTCTAATTTGTTGGCTTTAGAAACATCATGTCGACCATTCCTGCTACCTGAACTAGGTTTTATATCAACGGACAAGTTCTACCGGTACTCTTTAATAACATTGAAAACAGTTTGATAGCAGACCTTTGATTGTTTGGACAACTTTTTGTAGGACCAAGTTGGGTTTTGTTGAAAATATTTAATAATTTTAGTACGCACTTTTTTCTGGTCACTCATTTTAATCAGATTAACAACAAATGAACATAATTGACATTAAACATAATAACTGAAATGCTTTACAAAGGTAACTTGATAAAAAAAAAAAATCAAATAATACTTGGGTTAAAAGTTTTAATGAAAAACGTTTGTTAAGAATTTTTCCATCTCAGTCCTTATATGGGTGCTTATTAAATTCTAAGACGATGTAGCTATGTACGTCAGTCTGTCTGTTGTTGGCACTATAAGGCCTCGAGGAAGTGGCGTATGGAGATGGAATTTTCCAAAAATATGGTCATGGACTTAAATATGGTCATAGCTCCCATATGAAAACCACTTCCGAAAAACACATTAACTTACATAAACGTCTTACAAATATGGGTTTCCAACAGATATCAGTTTAAAATTTCGACATTAATAATTCTAAAGTGTACGAGTATATATTCTGGGTCCTTATTAAGTTAGCTATGCCCGCATGTCTGTTGAAGACACGATAGGGCTTAAAGAGATTGAATTTTCCCTAAAATATTCTGTTGATCAGAAATTTTGAAGACGGGCATAATTCGACGTCCATAAATAGTTATTGCTAATTTATGTATACATAAATAGGTTGAATTGGTAAAAAGTTTTTGATCGAAATATATTACAAACTTTATTTGGACTTACCGCTATACATATTTTGATGATTATATGAATTTACGTACCACAGATATTTTCTAGTAAGTATGTAATAGAAAAACTAACCAAATCGGGAGAACCAGAAACATGTTTTTATATAAAACGCACAACAACCGGTGCCCGTTTTATATTGGGTGGTGGATATATAAAAGATTCGGAACAGCCGCATATATATAATACCCCTACTTGTTTAGAAAATGTTTGCTTCTTTATATTTATCTCGTTTCATTTTCACATTTTGTTAAGTTGGGTTTTTCAAAACTGGATTATTGTTCTGTAATTTAATTATTAATTATAGCTAATACTTATACTATATACATATATATATATACATTTGTTGCTATTATATTTAACAAATTCAAAAATTATTTAAATTTGTAGAAGATGAAGATTCCAAGCACACATTTTTTTAAGTGTACTTCACTTTAATTTAAAGTACTTCGTATACCTAATGGACAAATGATTACTTAAAATTAATACTATGTTTAATTTTATTTATTACCACACAGAGGCACTAAACAGTTTTTGGTACATGAACGTCTGTGGTTATTAAAAGAAGTAAATCTATCAAACCAAAGGATGTTGATGACCATATGTGATATGTTTTCTTCAATGCATATACATTAGGGTGGCCCTTATTTTACACTTTTTTCGATACTCTCTAGTTCAAAAACCAAATGCTGACATGTTGAGCAATATCGGATAACGTTTAGAGGTTGCACATCTTATTTGAAGTATCGAGTTTTGGATAAAAATAGTTTCCAAAAAATTAAATGTTGAAAAAAATTCAATTAAAAACAGTATTTGTTTTTTATTAACGTATATATGTTTAAATATAAAATATTCAAATTATCTGACATCGAATCATTTAAGCTCTAAATAGATTTACTTAGTAAAATTTGAGAGTTCATCTTGAATAAAGTTTCAAGAATTTTTAATTTTATCAGCCATGGTAAAATTCATGGAATGGCAATTCCATGAATTTTACCATGAATTTTGCATGCAATTTTATGATTTTTTTAAATCAGATTATAGTGGGTTATCGATATCAGAAAGTTTTTATAAATCAAATTTAAATAAAAAAACATTTTTTAATTGCAATTTTTTTCAACATTTTCTTTTTATAGGACGGAAAACAATTTTAGACCTTGGGACCATTGAAAATAAAAAGAGCAGAAATGAGTGCCAACCTAATGTACACTCATACTATCATACACATCCTTATTCACACGCATACAATAATGATAGAAATGCATGTGTGTAAAACGTGTCTTCCATTTACAACTTATCATTAGACCACAAATATGTGGCTTTGTCTTAGACAGTTATAAACCAAAATCATTAATGTAAAGACATTCAAACATATAAGTATACATGGAACTAACATACATACATATGTATGTATGAATGTGTCCTAACTGGCTGAAGATGAAGGATAAATTAATTGATGGTTTGTTTGTTAAAGCACTCGGAATATTTTTGTATAACTCCAAGGAAGAGTTTGTTAATGTCCATAAAATGTTCCGGTTACGGGATTGGTAAGTGGTATTTTTTTATTTTTTTATTTTATACTCTTGCTTATTTAGTTGATTATATATGTGTCAGTTTTTGTTATAATAATGATTCTAGAGAGATCTGAAAATAACTGTAAAGTATGTTTAAGTATGAGAACCGTATCTTATATGTATCAAATAGTCATTCATCAGTTAAAACAATAATACATACTATAATGACTGCAGTAGCACCAATCACACCACAATGTTAGTAACATTAAGAAAAAACCTAAAATAAAACTTATACAAACAAATTTGAAAAGATATGCCTGCTACCAGCAAACAAAAAAAGAATCCAAAATATTAAACTGACATCATCAGTTTGTCGACTGTAAAAAAAAAATGGGATGATGTTTTAATGGATGGCTAGTTGGACATTTTGGATAAATGAATAGACATGAACATAGAACACTGGAGCCTCTCATAACATGGCATATAATAATAATACCCCACATATATATGACAGTCAACTTGCCTGCAAAACTACGTAAGGTGCGTATCAAAATGATAAGGTCGCTTTTCCTTCTGTTTATTTAAAAATACAAATATTATTGATTGGTACTTACTGTTGGTAAAAATACTTGTTGCTCAAATGTTGTTCAGATAAGAATCCTTTGCTCTTATTTGCTTACTATTAGTTCTATTTGTACAAACAATTTATTTTGTGAAATTTGAGACATAATGTGATAGGGAACTTAGGGAATTCGCAAAGCGTTGAAATTTCTAGCATACTATATAAAATCAGTAATTAAATTGCACGTAATCAACGAAAATACGAATAAGAAACAAGTAAGAGAGATATATTCGGCTGGGCCGAATCTTTTATACCCTTCACCAAACTATACTTCAAAATAAAAATTTTAAATATTTTTAGGTAAACAAAATTAATTTTTTTTCCAGTTGTTTTTTTTTTAATTTTTTAAAAAAAAAATTTTTTTCGTTTTTTTTTTAAATTTTTTTTTAATTTAAAAAACTTTTTTTTAAATTTAAAAAACTTTTTTTTAAAATTTAAAAATTATTTTTTTTAATATTTAGCCAAAAAAACTTTTGTTGAAAAAAAATTCGGGTTAAAAATTTTTTCCCGATTTTGACCCATTGTAGGTCCAACTTACTATGGTCTTATATACGTCGTTGCAAAGGTCTTTGAAATATCTATCATTAGATATCCATATTGTCTATATTAATGACTTAGTAATCCAGATATAGGTCAAAAAATAGGTAAAAAATCGAGGTTGGCCTGGTTTTTTCCTTATATCTCAGCGATTTGTGGACCGATTTTGCTGATTTTAAATAGCAAACTTCTCGAAAGCATGTCTGACAGAATTATTCAAGATTTGGATCCCGAAGATATCTGGGGTCTTCAGAAAATTTATTTCAACAGACAGACGGACAGACAGACAGACAGACAGACAGACAGACAGACAGACAGACAGACAGACAGACAGACAGACAGACAGACAGACAGACAGACAGACAGACAGACAGACAGACAGACAGACAGACAGACAGACAGACAGACAGACAGACAGACAGACAGACATACATACAGACATACAGACATACAGACAGACAGACAGACAGACAGACAGACAGACAGACAGACAGACAGACAGACAGACAGACTCCGCTATCTATAAGGATCCAGAATATATATACTTTATAGGGTCGGAAAATTATATTGTGGAAATTACAAACGGAATGACAAATTTATATATACCCTTCTCACGAAGGTGAAGGGTATAAAAACTACTTCTTAAAATCTTTTTTATTTAAATGCACATAACTTTTGACTTGGTATCTATCGATTTTGAAATAAGGACTGAGATCGAAAAATTCTTAACATGCATATATTACTTACAGTTTTGATTATTTTTTTATTTGATTGAAATTATTATTACAATTTACAAAAAAAAAATATATTTTTATAGTTCTAGTGATGAAATTTTGAACCTTTTTTGGAAACCCTTCCATTATGGTTTTTATAATGATTTCTGTCACTTTGTTCGAACAGGTTGTCCATATTCGTATAAAATCTACCACACTTTTCCACACCTTTTTTGTGCTCTTCATATCTTTTTTAACAAGAGCCCAATATCTCTCCACTGGCCTTAGCTATAGGCAGTTTGAGGAATTTGCCTCTCTTGGTGCAAATACCACATTCTTGTTCTTTTACCACTCAATGAATATGATGAATATCTCGTAAACTATAAAAGATAAGATATAACATAATCATTCAAATCGAATCGAGAACAAAAATTTTGCGAGATACCCCCATTTCCCCTATAGTCGTTAGTAATTTTATTAAAATCGGCTTACAAGTTACAGATTTATTTCCACTTTTTTTATTTTCCCCACTGTAAGTTAACTAAATAGGTAAGAATGGTCACAAGACGGTAATACATTTTTTAAAATCTTTTTTGTTTGAGACTCAACTTTGATTGCTTATTGCTCTGACTGCCATCCAGCTGTCGCACAGTGGCTTAGAAAAGTTTTTTTTGGAAATATTTCGGTATCTCGGAAACTATTTGAGATAGCTGCCCCTCAAAGTTGGTCACCTCGGGTCTCAATTTTTTAAAAAAACGCCAAAAATCTATTTATGATCGGAATGAGCTGAAATTTAAAAAAAAAATAGTGCTTGAGAAGATATACAAAAATACGCTTACACGTGTAGGTTATCTCTATTAGTTAAAAAGATATTTAGATTTATTACTTTATTTTTTTTAATTCTGCTCAATCTTTTTCTGATTTTTTAGATGTGGCGGGGCCTATGGAGGGTCGAATTTTTTTTTCTAAAATATCACCTATATTGGTGATAAAATTCTTAATAAAATAAAAAAAATTCCTAACAGTTATCTTAATATCCTATAAAAAGTTAAACGAATCCAAAGTTGGAACTTGTAAAAAAAGGCCCATATATTTTTTCTTTTGTAGAAAAAAATTTTCTTCGGGACTATATACAATTTGTATATGCTCCGGAAAGAGAATTTAATGCAAAAGCGTGTAAAGTAAATCTTGGTTCACTTAAGCGGACGCAACACCCTCCAGATCTATCCAAACTTGTCAAATTTTTAACAAAAATTTAAGATTTGAGTAAAAAATTCTAAAAAGCAAAGCACCGATCCTCAAAAAAGCTTCATATTTGTATAATCCTATATGTTTCTTAAATGTCTACAAAGTTTTTTTTACTATCACACGGTAAATAACTTCACAGTAGGCACTTTTCTAAAAAAACTCAGTTTTTGGAATACATTTTCCCCGGTTTAGGAATTTCGGTATTTGAAAATAAAGAATGTCAAAAATTATAATGTCATTGATTTAAGGATAATTGAGTCTTTATTTCCATATTTTGTAATGATAACTTTAACCGTTAAAATTTTACATAAATTCAAACTTTATATTTTTCTTCATGGAAAATCACCATTTTATAATTTTTTAAGTTTTTAAAGTAAATGACGTACTAAAAGTTTATAAATTTATTTAATTTAACTAAAATATCAATCTTCAGGTCCTATGGTTTTCAACAATAGCAAATTCTTATATTAAAAGCCTTTATTTACTCCTCATTGCCCAATTTGGAAAATTTCTACATTTTTTCATACATTTCTAAACCACTTTGTGTCGGTAGGTATGGTTTCTCATTCCCGTTTTATACTTTGATATAGAGCCGTCCGTTATAATAATCATTTCTCGCGGATATCTGCTCATGTATTCCGCTTGACCAAAGTTGAATATCTGGGATCAGTGTCTACCAATTGCCCCGCTAGGTTATCTCAGGTATGCGGTTGGACTCCGTCGCTTGTGTATATCCATGTAAAGTTTCGAGTATACACTGATGACGTCATTTGTAGCTCCCTTTGCTGTGAGTGCCTCCATTGCACAGTGGTCCAAATGCTCAATCTAGCCGGAAAAAAGTATTTTTTTTAAATGTTTCAAAAGCAAATTTTTTGTATGGTAATATGTTGACAAGTGTCCATAGTACATAACGGCATATTCATTCTTCTTTAAATAGCTAGACTAGCATTGATACATTGCTTGAAAAACAAATAATTGCTTCTTTGTAAAAAAATTATTATCTCAAGTGACATTTAACAGTGCAGGGGAAATTGTCGTTAAAAAATAATAAAAACAGTTAAACAAAAAATTGTTGGTGTAATTAATATAACAAAGCACAGTTGGACAGAATCAAAATTTTTTGGAAATAAATCTGGCATTTTTAAACGATATTTTTGGAAAGCGCTTTCGGATGGGAAACGAAAAAATGTCACGTGTTTAAAAATTTTACAGGTCGAAGGTACCCTAATTTGAGCCTCTATAGCGCCGCCCCTGGTACATTTGTAGGGTCGATTTTAATAATTTAAACTCAAATACCCTTTGGCTACGCTCATGTCAAATTTAAACCCGATCAGACCAGCCGTTTAGAAATGCCAGATTTATTTCCAAAAAATTTTGATTCTGCCCCACTGTACGTTCGCCCCCCCCCCTTGGGGCATGGATAAGCATCTTGGTGAGCTCCACACCTTGATATTATGCCTCAAGTGGAAATATGGAGCGAAACCGGGGCTCCGAGGTGCACGGACCTCATTTCTGGTAAGAGTTTAATTTATTAAACTCGCAGCTGACTAGAGTCTTATCTAGAACAGCGGGGATCCTATGGCCTCAGGACTTAGGTCCTGTAGGATCATTGGTGAGGTCACTTCTGTGAGCACGCTGGTGGTTGTGGTTGAAACCCAAAGCGGGGAGAAGATCGTTGGTTAAAGGACTGATATTTGGGCTAGTGCTAAATTTCGGACTACCAAATGTATCTTACTAGGTGCTGTTGCTGACTCAACAGAGCCATTGAAAGTAGCAGATAACCAACTGGTGTTTGTGCTCAGGAAACGTATTAAGGCAGTACCATTCGTGATGTACTGGTCGTTGGGCTTGGTTCTCGGTCGAGGTCAAAAGTGTGTGATATAGTACACTCACTTTGACTTTTATCGGCTGGGAACTTTTGAAGTCAGAGACCATGCATCGGACTGGATCACCAGGCCGGATGTTGCAGCTTTGATAACTGTCCTGGGCTGGTCAGTTGGCTAGCTAGCTATGGATGGCAGGGATTAGATAACCCGAGCTCTCGAGCAAGGGGATTGTACTTTCATCTGTGCAATCATTGTACAAGAAGTTGCCAATTGAGTGTACCTTGCAAGTCATTCAATGGCGGTGATAGACGCATTGTCTCTATCCGGTGTTAAGACCACCGTGCGGTTTAAGCCTTTGCGGCAGGTACCCACGTAAATCTTAGACACGTTGTCCACGGTTTTTTCACCCCTTCTGCACAGAATATGTGAATCTTTGCCCCTTAAAAGTATTACGACGTCGTCGGCGTAGCAGGCTGGTCAAAATCCTTCTTCAGTTTAAGTCTTCAGGCGGCTATTTATCATGATAACCCAGAGCAGTGGTGATAATATGCCGCTATGTGTAGTTCCACAATTGACCTTCCTCTTAATGATAATACCAAACATACATATCATAGCTTATCCATCTATTCCTTAGCATATGTACTACCTAATTTAGCGGGAAAACAACATTAATAATGACCTCTAATCGTCGTAAAATCAAAAATAATATTTGGCAGCGTTATAAGAGATTTAAGTGTAACGCATAAGACCAACAAAAGTAATAATAGTAACAATACGGAAAATTTGGCTACCCATGTTATTTACTTTTTTAGCCTGTTACACATTTGGGCACATAATAACACACACACAGATACATACATACAGATTTAACACGGTGTATATGATGGGGCTATCCATCAACTTCAAATGGACACACTCAAATGGAAAGTATTTATTTTTATTTATTTAATTTTTTGCCTTTTTAAACATTTATTTAACATTTCCACACACAAAATACATACTGCACAGTGGGCCAGAAAGAAAATAAGTTTAATAAAAATCAGTCATACCAAACTGACTGTATTTGAGGTTTGACGACGAACTCTATAGACCCCCTTCGAACGGCAATATGTGTTCTCAAACTAGGGTACCTCTGAGTAAAGTATGTATAGTGTGCGATTTCCCGGAATATTTTTACCGTGAAATGGGAATGAACAAATTTAATATCCGGGAATCGAAATATAATGATTATTTATATTTCTGTAAGGAGAATATAATGGTTTCCAAAATATTGTTACGAAATTATACTTGAATTCAAATATATAGGTTTTAACAGCTTGTTTAAAGTTGCATAATGTTCCTCAACTGCTGTTAACATATCTGTAGGTATTATTAACATAGTTGTAGAACATAAAACAAACTGCTTTTATTTGCAATCAAAAGTATCCGGTTAATTTAAAGGAAATAAACCACTGTTTTTAAAAGGTAAAAACGTAATAATATTTTGATTCCGTGACACTGTGCACTGGCACAAAAACATCAAGATAGAAACACATGCACTTTACAAATGATCGTTATTCGTCATACATATGTATGTATATATGTCAGGCGGGGATCTCAAAAGCTAAAATTTAAGCGAAATGTAAAATAAATTTTAATTAACCCCCCCCAAATTGTTGACCTGGATTCGCACCTGATATATTTACATGTAATTTGATCGTATGTATAAATATGACTCTTCCAAAAGTTCTTCCTATTAAATATATTTTATCATCCTTTTAAAATTGTATCATAATCTGTACTGATATTCCTAACAACGCATAACAACTAAAATCTAACTAGATATTAAGTTATAACATACTCATCCGACACTTAAACAACCGAATAAACTTCCTCATACAACACTACTTTTGAAATCGCACGGATAGTTTTCAAGATCGTTGGAGGAGTATGAATATTGAATGTTTATAATGTTTTGAAATATACGGTAGTTATGATTTCAATTAAGTAGATTCATGTTTGTTTAGTCAACCTTTATAATATCGGATTTTGAAAGTACTTTTATTAAAATTTAAAGTTTTCACTTAGGAGAGGAAGTTGTCCACCAGTGACCCTGAACAGTGTGAACATCCCACAGTCTGATCACGTTACATACCTTGGCATTCATTTCGATAGACGTCTTACTTGCCGTCGGCACATAGAAGCCAAGCGGCTCAACATGAAACTAAAAGCTTCTAACTTACACTGGATAATCCACCATCAATCGAAATTAAGCCTTAACTGCAAAGTCATCCTGTATAAAACAGTCTTAAAACCTATCTGGACATACGGAATCCAACTATGGGGAACAGCAAGCGATACCAGTATAGATCTCATACAGAGGGTACAATCCAAAATTCTTAGAACCATGACGGGAGCTCCATGGTACATAAGAAATTAGAACATCCACAGAGACTTAGATGTGCCATTGGTCAAGGACGAATTTAGAAAAACTATTGAAGCTTATTTGTTAAAATTACATCATCATCCGAACCCGCTCGCAAGACTACTTACAGTAACTCAAGACAGATAAAGGATGCGTAGAGCTGATTTACCACTTATCTAATATACAAGATATGATTCTGCACTGAGAGAACAATAATTGTTTAGTGATAAGACTTTTTTTTTCGGATGTGGGCATATATGGGTGCTATGACCTACTAACATGTTGTAACGTAAGATCTGTATAGTGGAGGCCTATTTTGGTTGAATTTCATCTTAATAACGGTATTTACAAGAGTTTTATGGGTATTATAGTGATTATCGGAGGTGGAAATCATATGGGAGCTATGGCACATAATTTCGTATACATATGTATAAGGAGATTATTTATGTCAAGTCTGATACAGATATTTATAAGAGTATTTAAGTGATTTACAGAAAATGAAGTAGTATAATTTTTAAATACAAATTACCGATCTGTGTAATAAATTAGTTCGATATTATTAATGTGTTTTTCGATCCTCATGGAACGTTAAAATTAAACCTTTCATGGTTGTGACCAGCCTAGCTGCTGCATATGAATTGGCATTTCCCAGCCTAATGTCTTGCTTTATGGTATAATAAAATAATATACAAAACAAAACTTTGAGAAAATGCACAGTTATATCTGCAAATATTCTGCCTGTCTTAATAGATTTTAGCAGCTCATAAAGTCGACCATTGCCAACAAGGTTTATCACATCGTGTGTGTATTCTGGTTGTCTCTGATGCTGTTGCTCGAGTTTCATTATTGTTGAGCTCTTAGCGCGTTTTGTTTTTAGATCTGTTATCTGCAATTGGCTTGAAAAATGCTTTAGGACATCAGCTAGTTAATCATACTGAAGTATGGATACTTTAGTTTTTTTTTTTTACGTTTTCATTTATTTTCCTGCTCAAGTGGCATTAAGGACAACAACAATAACAACACGAATGACAAGAACCTAAAGAGGAACATAAAAAAGAAAACAGAAATAATATTTATATTTAATGTTCATGTTACTCGCATTTCTAGACCACCTCAGTTAGACCCACATTTAAATCTTAAGAGATTCTTAAGTATTTTACCACATAAACAATTTTGTAGATGTTGCTGTTATTGCTGTAATTTTTACGGCCAGTAAGCTATTAAACTAACACTCTTACACAGGATTTAATACTCAAATCGAAGTTCTTCTTTATGCCAATGGTTTTTATATTTATTTGTTATTATTGTTTTCTTATCTACTTAATCTGGTTCTGATGGTTTGAAGGATTTCTATGATGAATTTGATTTCGTGCTCTGGGTGTATTAATGTCAATTATAATTGCTTTATTTACAGTTGTGCATACTACAACTATCGTATCCTTCGTATCCTTGAAGACGAGAAGAAAAGTGATGTAGATTATACTTAGTAGGTTCTACCACTGATGAATTAATTGTTTCATAACTAAGTAATTAAGTATAATAGATTAACTTATTTTGTTCTGGTCATTAATTACTTATGTTTGGTGATGGCTTATCAATGAGTTAAAGTTAGTAAAGTAAAATTCTCTTAATATGATCTGAAGTTGAAGGAGAATTTTTCTATAGCAACAACATATATGTAATTAATTACGCTCAAAAATAAAATATTCTTTTTGACAACCAAATTGTTTGAACAATGTTTATGGTTTTAAGAACAGACCATATTTGGCATTTCAAAATCTAATTTAATTCAAACTCTTTTTCTCCATACAACTCAAACATTTGAAGTCAGTATCATTTATACATTATCTTCTATTCTAATGATCATACATTACAGATTCATCAATTTGAAATATTATAGTTATACAAGGTGGGGCAAAAGTAATCACTTGAGAGTATGTTAGACGCGTTTGGCGGTCAACAGCTAAGAAATACAAGCAAAAAATCAAAAGCGCTGTTTCGTCAGTTCGCAGGGAACTGACAGTGGGGGAGTTTTTCAACAAACAAAATTACAGAGTCTATGATATGTCATCTCGACAAACATCGGAAGTATCGCATGTGATGGGGGTAACAAAGCTAAATTTCTGCGGAAAAGGAAAAAGTTGTTTATCTACTAGACAACACATTGTTTAAATGTTAACTATGGTCCTTTTAGCTGTACTCTACACCAGCACTTAATGCAAATACAATAAAAACCTGGTTAAAAAACTATTTGTCAAATTTTATTTCTACTGATGATTGGCCTAAATCTTTAGATTATAAATTGTGACCTGTTTTACAGAGCATGGTCTGCATTACTCGTTAATCAAATTTGAAATCCCTAATGATTGCATAAACTTACGTTTTTTTATATTCTCAAATATGCAATACATACAAATACAAAAAGATATTTAAAAAAAAAACTGTTGTAGTAACGATTTTATCACGAATTTATGATAGTACAAAGTATTTGGCTATTGTGTAAATTTTGCATATTTCAGTCATTACATTTAATAAAAATATCATTAAGATTAATTTGGCTTAATAAATTCTGCTGTTTGTTTTCTTAATTTGTATATTTTGTGTTTTAGTGACTGGCGCTCCATAAAAAATATTAACAATTTTTTATTGTTGTTGTTTTTTCAACACAATTTCAATATAAATAAGAAATAAAAAATAAAATTTATTATAATCATAATTAAATTGCGAAACGTATCTAAACATACAAATTTATATTTAACAAACGTGTGTACACTGTTCAATGTGTGTCAATATAACAAAGTTTTATATTTGTTTAAGAAAGCATAATTAGTTATTTTTATTATGAATCGAGTTATTAAGAAATCTAAAATATAAAAAGTTAAATACAAAATGGCAAGAGTACGATTTTTCCAGAAAACTGAAGGTACATGTCGCGAGGTGGTCAGAACAAACAGTATGGCATTTCGGAATAAAAATCCCCATATATACTTAGTAGCATCGTATATAGGCAGGGAAATACTTAACTATGAATAATTGCTGCACCGCAGAAAAGCAAGACTTTGTGGTCCTTGTCAAGAGTATTCTGCATAGTACCGGTGCTTCAATTCCTCCGTTTCTGAGGGGAGATTGTGTTGTTATCGAAGCTAAATATTTAGGCGAACATTTGTTATTTAAATTCCTAACTTCCCGACTGAAATCAATCAGTGTCTTCAATATCTAGAGTACAATGCCTAAGATATTCTTCAGGACTCGATAAATCAAGAAGGTTTTGTCTAGACTCAATGTGAACAAATCCCCTTGTTAAAATAGTTATCCAGATATTCGATAATAAATATTTACTTTGTCTGGAAGGGGGCACGTCCCCTTCTCCGATCCTTAAACTTTTGTCACAGCAGGACACTGTCTTCCATGTAATATACACAAAGATTAAATACAAGTTCAGATTCGAGTTTTGATATTCAAAAATAACTATATACTATGTATATTCCACAAAATAACTAATTTCAAGCTTTTCTTAACTATTATAATTCTCCAGATATTCAATTATAACTATATTCTTTATATGAGAGGGGCAAATTCCACTAAGCCGATCCCTCCCAATTTCAGCCAAACATCGTAAAAATATATGAAAGTAATGCACCCACTGTTCCGATCTCGCCCATTTTGGATATACTTCGTACTGTGGTAAGAATACATTCTAATGAGGTATGGTAATATGTCAGACAATTTGATTAAGATTGTAGACTTGATTATTGTTAACTTATAAAGCCGTAAAAATCTTTTATTTATTTCACTAACATTTTCTTTCAGTGCAGCTCTCTTTCGCTCACCAACACAAATACAGTTTTAGCTTTGGACATCCCTGTTCTAAAATTATAATTATACAGATATTCAAAAGTAACTATTTATTAAACTTGATGCACTGATTGGAAATTGTATCGTGTAAAGTTTTAAGGCTTTCTTAAATATAGTTCCCCAGATACTCAAAATGACTTTTACTTTGTATGGGAGGTGCCATGCCTACAATCCAACTCCGCCTATGTTCAGCTAATCAACGTACAGTAATTAGAAACTGATATGATAGTTCTCCAGATAATCGCACATGTGTTCTCTTTTTACCATAATTATACCCTCCACCACCACAAGTGGTGAAAGAGGGTATATATACGTTTGTCATTCCGTGTGTAACATTGAGAAATATTCATCTGAGACCCAACAAAGTATATATATTATTGATCCTTATGAAATTCTAAGTCGATTGAGCAATGTCCGTCTGTCTGTCCGTCTGTCCGTCTGTCTGTCTGTCTGTCTGTGTAAAACACTCTCACGTCCAAAATACATAAGCAAAATAAATGAAATGCATACCAAAATGTTTATAATTTTTCTAAGCAGTTTGGTATTGAAAATCAGCAAAATCGAATTGGTAGAACCAGGGTTATGGATCAAAATGTAAGACAACCTCCAAAAATTTTGATAATTTTCACATGATTTTTTGTGACTTTGGGTAAATTCATTGCAGAGAATACCATGAAATTTTGCGCTCATTATTGATATTATAAAAGGAAAAATTCTGTTAAAATTGGAAAGAATCGGTCCATAATTTCTCGTATCCCCCATACAAATTTCTTCCCGAAATATGGTGCTATGGTATATAAATGGCCATAGAATTGCAGTATCCATACAAAATTCAGCACAACTATGTTTCGTGCAAGCACTATTTGACCCTAGCGCCCATATAAAGTTTACTTCCGAAAATCATTTAAATACACTTAAATATCTTATATATATCGGTATCAGGTTAAAATTCAACTTACATAATCCCCATGCACATAAAAATCGGTGTAGAGAATTTCATTAAGATCGGCCCATAATTGGTTCTAGCTCCCATAGAAGGACCACTTCCAAAAAACACATTATTTTTCATAAATATCTGAAAAATATCGTTATCGTATTAAAATTTTACAGAGATCGGTAGTATTAATTCACAAATGATACTACTAGATTGTGTGAATATCGGTTCATATTTGACCATAGCTCCCATATAAGGTCCATTTCCGAAAATTACTTAAATACTAATAAATCTCTTATAAAAGCTTCTATCTGGTTAAAATTTCAAACAAATATTTCCCATATATACGAAAATCGATGTGTTGAATTTTATGAAGATCGGCCGATAATTGGTCATAGCTCCCATATAAGGACCACTTCCGAAAAACACATTAAAAAACACATAAATATTTTAAATATATGGATATCGAACTAAAATTGTATACAGATCAATACATTGTATCCAAACATTTTACTACTTGGTTTTGTGAATATCGGTCCATATTTGACCATAGCACCCATATTAGCTCCATTTCCGATAATCACAATAATACCCATAAAACTCTTGTAAATAATTTTATGGAGAAAAATATCAAGCAAAATAGGCCTCAAATACACAGAAATCACGTTAAAATATTTAATTATATCTTTCAAATAAGTCGCACATCCGAAAAATACATTAACGCATATATACACTCATATACACTCATATCGGAAAAATGGGTTCATAATTATATATATTAGGCTCACATCCGGAAAATTCATTAGAACAGAACAAAAATATACTTTTGAAGTTTGACTAAATATATTTGTTTTTAATGGCAAGAATATGTAGTTATTTCAATTATAAATTGCTGAATTAGATAAAACTTTTATACATTTGAAATAAAATATCTCCTGCATAAACTAGTTTTTCTAGCAATATATAAATTACTACTATTCTACTATATTTTAAATAAACTTTTATTTTGTTAAAAAAAGTGGTTTTATTGAAGAAAGTACATAATTTGTATACAGTCCAAAATGTGTATTATATGAGGATTCATCTATAATCCATGAAGTGGCTTAAATAGAAATTCGGTTATAGTCCTAATTCGTTTATAGTCCGCAAAAATTGTGCAACTGTATTTGAAGCCTATAAGCGAAAACTACTGTATTACATTAACATTCTACCAATCTTCATAGTCGGAGCTAAGTCCCAATAACAAACACTGAATATGGATATTAGAGTGTTTATACCAATGTAATTTGTATAATTTTTATCTAATTTAGGTGGAGGGTATTTAAGATTCGGCATAGCCGAATATAGCACTCTAACTGGTTTTCTTAACATTTCCCCAAATTTCGGGTGTAATGGCCACGGTTTCAATTATTAATTCCCAAAGTCTTCTTCACAAAATGCTGAAAAAAAGAAAAAAATAATAATTAATTAAAGTTATAAAGAATTCAAACCATATAGCTCATTTTGAGCCACCCTGTACAAATTTTGTTGATATAATTCTCATACAGTTTATTTTCTTTTTGCTTAAGTATATTGACATCCCATGTAACATATTGTGAAGTTAGTTGTCACTTTAGAGTCTATAAGTAACCTAGAGTAAAGACAATTTACGTTTAGCTTATACTACACTTTAGGAAGTGGTTATTTTACCCCAGAACTAATATATTGCTTTCAGAGGAAGTTTTGTTTACAAGAAATCGGGTATTGGACTTTCTATGAGATGTCTAGTTAACTGACTACTTGAGGTTAATCATCATCATGTTAAAATAATTAATTAAGTAAGGTAGCTAGTAAGGTAACCGTACTTTAGACCAGCTATCAGACAGTCTCATTGTAATCAAAAATGGTCAAATGAACCCTGCTTAGGACATGCACGTGTTAAAATTACTAGTCACGTAGTTAGTTATGTAACTAGCTGTCACCCTAAGTGATAGGTAAAATCACTAGTTCAGGGCAGTCACCAAGAACTGGTGGGTATTGTCCGAGCACACACATTTAATTACATAGAGTAGTGCACAAAGAGAATTTAAAAATATTAAATTCACCAAAATAATGACAATACTAATATTAAACATTTGAATACTACTAAATATATTTTTATGTTTGAATGTATGGATGGTACTAATAATAACAATAAAATTTAATATGCTTAAGTTGTCAATTTAATTCACAGCACGATTAAAATTAAAGACAAAAACAACAAACAAAAAAGTGAGTGAGTGAAAAAAAAACGCTGTCAACAAAAACAAACATGATGATGAGCCAAATATGGTGACATGGACGGACACAAGGCGAGTGCGACTTTAAATGAATTTTTAACTTTTTTTCACATTAATGAATACATTAGAAAAATAAAACTGATTTTTTTCAGCTTATATACTCGCATTTATTGTATTTTTGAACTTTTGTTTAATGAATACGGGCAAGTAACGGCGTTAAAAGGTATAAACACTGAAATAATATTAATACAAAATAAAATTATTAATAACAATTTGAATAAACACATTTTATAGAAATCACGAATTAAACGTGCGCTGGCGTATTCAAATTAAATATCAACATCATATTTTTTTTTTTTTACTAAAAAATAATACTTTGTATTTGGTATTAAGTAAGTATTTCATAAAAGGGCATGAAAATTAACACTTTCAGAGCCATATTTTGAAAACTCGTAGCAGCTAGATTAGAGGCTACATTATATCTGCTAGATCAATCAGGAGCTAAGAAAAAAACTACATCGGACTTAAAAATAGGCGAGAAAAGCTAACAATACTTAATCATTTACCTCCCTATTCATAATCAGTTTTATAAAAGGTTTATGAAACAAATTTTCCATACATAATTCGCTTTATAAACCTGTAATAAATTTAAAAATGTATTATGAATAAGGCTTTTACTTTTTTAAATGAGAATCAAGGTTGGTTACCGATACAATACGGTTAAATAGATTTTAATTATTTTGATACCGTTACGACATTTTAGGTTATTTCAATAACGGTATTTTGGCGGTAACGGTGTTGGTGTTATTTTGGTATAAAGGATAACAGTAATTTCGGTCTGACATTTTCAATAAAATGTTGATAACAAGAAATGTTTATTTTTACAATTTGAAATTATTCATAGAATACCGATTATTTCGGTAACTGTTTATATTATTTAGCAGAAACGGTAATCGCATTTGTTTTGGTAGCGGTGTTTTATAAGTAACAGTCGTCGAGCTGAAAAGATATTTTAATAACTAACTGCGATCATATCGATATGTGATTTATTATTAGATTTAATTACTCTTTACATAGAGAAAAGATTACGCAAATCTTTCTGAATTCTTATACTTAGGTAGGAAAGTTGATGACCGTCTAAAGTAGCCATCTTTACATGAAGTGGACCTATCAGTTTAATATGGATACTTTTTAAAAGCACTTATTCTATACTGGTAACAAAATTTGATAAATAATGATTACTCAGGAAAAACTTTATTAGTTCCACAACTAATTGTAGATAGTAGATCTGCATTGAGACTTAAGAATGATTCTATAATTATATCACCCATCAATTGTTCGAAATGGTCATATAGGGAACTAAATAGTTTCGAGAAGCTGTTAACTAAATTTTATGGTTTGTTTCGTTATATTGCATATTTAAAAAGGTTGAAAGATTAATATTTACTGGGAAAATGCAAAATAGATTAGAGAATCGTTTATTCTTTAATACCTTTTGCGATTTTTACATTTGATTTTTATTGTGTTTTTACATTTAAGTCTTGTTGGAAAAAATCTAAAATTCGAACGGTAATTGCAGTTATTTTGGTAGCGGAGCATTTATGAAAAAAGTTTTTTAATCCTGAATTAAATTATTGACAAAAATTAAAAATAAATTTAAAAAAAGGTGGTATTTTATTATATCGAGCCGTTTTCGCACAAAAGACGTAACCAACAAAAACTAAATTTTACAGGAGATAATTTTTTTATTTTAAATAGAAAATAAATGTGTACTTACGTCTTAGTTACGAAATTTTCAGGAATGTTGCTAATAGACCTAAATTATCGATTTACATAAAAAAACGAAAATCTAATATCATGTCGCTTACGTCCGTTTTGCGAAAAGGGCTCCATATTTTAAATTCTGTAGATTCCATTAAACGATGTCGAACGTTGTCGTTTTTAACGACAAACAGCCGTTTTGCGTCTCACTAGTATTCTTAGTCGACAGAAAACAAATACGAACGATAACTTAAGCAACTCAGTACAAAATTGCGGCTCACTATTTACATTTTCTGATATTTGTACGAACTGAAGTGTCAAATTTATTCTAATTTTTTTTATTCTCGTCTGTACAAGGATCTAGTACAAAACGGATGCATACGTATTTATTATTTTATATTTGTGCATAATATAACATAATTACATATATTTTCACTCATACTTACTGGTTTGTGGTAGAAAAATAAGTAGAATTTGACGAAAAGTACATAGAAAAAGTACATATTTTTGTTCGAGATGTCCCAAAAGTATTCTTTTATATTCCTTAGTAGAGTTTTTTATTAAATTATGTATTTACAAAAAAAAAAAAAAAAAAATAAGTCGCATTCATGAGTTGAACCAACAACCTTCCGGCTGCGGCTAAAAATAGAAGAAAATGTCGAAGGACAATGATACTTGGCACATAGGCATTTTTTATTTGAATTAAGAAAAAAATGGAAAAATCAAAATGATCCGCCCACCTCCCATACAAAGTGAAAATTAAATTATGACCTACGACATTGCTTTTTCGCACATAACATTTTCAAACACTCAGAATCATTTGTATGAAATTTGAAAAATATCCGCCCACTTCCCATACAACTTGTATTGAAAAAGTGGCATAACTCCCTTGATTTTTAATGCATCAACTCAATTTTCACAAAAAAATATTATAATTGTAGAATGAGCTCCTGAAAATATATACCTTATCCGCCCACTTTTACGCCCATCTCCCACAGAAAAAACATGAACAAGTAATTTAATCATAGTCTTTTAATAATTTTTTAACATCATTCTCCAATTTTTTGATTTAAAGCTTTGTGCGAAATCTATTTATAAATGGATCTGAAGACAATAAAAGATTATGCATTACGTCTTCATTATTGGCTACACGTTCAATCATTCGCGAATGATGTAATCTATAGGCTCTATAGTCTTTATTCCTCGCTTCCTCGGACAGCATATCTGATACAAATAATCAATTAAAATGTAAAAAATAAAAATGAAATCATTGAATAAGGGCCTTTAGATAGAGACATACTATTGGCAGAATAGCTTCTTGACTAGTATGTATATTACATTATGTAATAATTTTTTTTTGAACGAAAATTCATGTTTTATTACTTTATCACTTTATAGTTTTTACTGGTAGGAGCAGCTGATTTTTTTTTAACTTTTAGCTGAGACTTCAAGCTGTAATTTGACATCTTTCGTTAAACAGTGCTAAAAAGATGAAGTCCACTGAAGTTGATGAACATTCAAATGTTGTTTATATTTTGTTCTACTAAATTTTTTATATGGCACTTTTTTCACTTTTTTTAATGCTAATCTCAACTATGATAATTGTCATTTACGAAAAAAAAAAACAACAAAGTCAAATGGTAAGTTTACTGTGATTGTACCAGAAGATTGAATATACAGTAAATTTGCATGCCATTTTAAACAATCGAATATATATGAACTTCGAGCGTGTCTGTCGAAAGAAATAATAAATATATCAGCCTAATATTACGGAATCATAATATTCAGATTTCTGACAACAAAATACCAAAAAATTATCCAAATCGGCGAACATGAAAAAAGTGAATTTCGGCCACTCTTTAACCAATGTGCAACACCACTGCTTAGTTATTTCATTGTGCGTCAAAAAATGGTTTTCAATAAATTGTCGATAGTCTTCTGGAATTTCAGATATGGCAACGATAAGTCATAAGATAATGGGTAACGCTATTTACGATTATATCAGTAACGGCAGTTGAGCTGAATGTGTATTTTATAGGTAGCGGTAGCCGACCTTGCTTCTTTACTAAGGTGAAGGGTATATACGACTCGGCACAGTAGGGTATTTTAGTGATAAATTCTGTAAATTTTGAAAGATTTCTTAGTGAAGTTAAGTCTTGAAAACTAATTATTTAATCTAAAATAAAAGAGAATCAAACTGTTTGACGGTTATATTAAATACGTAAAATAAAAATTCGAATTTTTAGGTATATGTATCAGTATTTTTTAACATTTCCTATAGATTTTGGAAATTGTGCCGATTTCTCATCAACATTATCGTACAGCCTGCCCATATATGCTAAACTTTTCGTCTTGACATTCAAGCAGTTGTTAGTATCATTTGTTAGCTCTTGAAATTTTATTCGACAGCAAATTGGATGTGAAAATTGCATATACTGTATGAAAAAAGCTTTGGTGCTTTCAGGCTACACTACACAACATATTGCAACAAGTTATAATGGAAGCTTTAAAGTTACATTTTTTGCTGGGTACCTACTATCTCCACTTAAAGGGTTAACATGGTATAATTAAGCAAATGGTGTTCATCAAAGCGGTGTAATGAGAATTTGTTTTTCAAGTTTGTTTTGTTTATTGTTTGGATTTGTTTTGTTTAGATTTTCAAAACAACTTCCCATAAAAGTCTCTCGGTATCTGTCGAATGTAGGTGTTAATGTCGCGTGTAGCATACTGATGATGTGTTTTTTATTTAGACGTTTTCATGTTTTCTATTCAAATCGTACGTACATACGTTTTGTTTAATTTTGTCTTTTGGAAATGCGTGAAAAAAAAAACTTGACATAAAAATATAAAAATAATGTAGCGTATTTCATTTTAATTATTATTCTTTTTAGTTTTCATAAACTTTTCAACTAAAAAAAGATCTAACGTATGTATGTAAGTATGTATATGCAATGATAATACATATTGTAGATATCTTACGATTTAGTTTTAGTTGGTTTCTAATGTTTTTTATCTCATAAATTATATGTTTAGAAACAAACCACCAACATTCACTAAATACGTTAAGTGAATATATTAAAAATGTACTTATACTACGAGTATATACACACATAGATACAAATTTGTCTTTGCCTATAAAGTTGTTGCTAAAACTAAAAGTATTGATAGTGTACTGGTACACTCCTAAAAACAATTGAATGCTGAAAAATATTATTCGTTTTTTTTTTTTTACAAATGTGTGTATTAAATGTACATAATATGTGTAAGGAAAACAAATAAATTGAAATAAATTAAATTATGGCTTTTTAAACGTTTTGAAAAATGTCATTCAAATAATATATTTTGTATATGATTAAGTTAACTATGGTTTACATTTGGATAACAGTCCTTTGCATTAGAATTAGGTATTTTTACACACAACATCAAAAAATATACATTAGTACATATATTCTGGATCCTCATAAGTTTCTAACACGATATATCCACCTGTCTGTCTAACTCCGTCCATATGTCTGTCTGTTGAGAACACGATGGCTGAAATGTTCTCTGTTGATAAGGTTTGTTTGGTATTGAAAATGGGCAGTATAGGTCACCCGGAATATATGCCGATTAGGCGGCAATCCTGATCAAATTTTGCACAAATTAGTTCTAAGTATTCTGAAAATAGACTGTAAAAGGTCCCATTAAGAAAATGTCTTGAACATTCATAATTTGTAAAAAATAATATCGTGATGAAATGGGACATAAACAAGTTTTATAGGTAACTAAATCTTCTACCAACTTTTGTAAGGATCGGTCCATAATTAACGCTATATATATCGGAAAAATAATGTATTGTCACATATTGATGGTGCGTATGTATATAATATAAAACTCTTACTTGTTAAGCTACGTACAGACATCTGACATCTGACAATTGTGTAAACACCTTACGTTGCCATTGCCAGATCATTGTCATAAACTTTTTATTGTCATATGTGCGAAGTTTATGCATCTGACAATGGCATCATTGTCAGATAAATAATTTCTATTGGCGACACTGTGCATATGTATTTAACCAAAGTGAAGCAACCGTGTGAACTGACAATTTTTGTTGGCACATAAATTTATTGTTTGACAATTGTCTGACAATTTACCTTTTGTTAATAATATTTCATTGGCAGTACATTGCGAGCACATTGCCAGATCTGACAACATTGTAAAATCTGACAACGGTGTGTACGTAGCTTTACTCTGTTAATGTCAAGTATCTGCAGATTTGAGTAAATACTTATTCATAGATTTAAGTCAATTGTTTCAAATTGATGACTACATATTTAATAAATCTACTACAGAGCTCCTGAGTTTATGGATTATGAACAAACATTTCTTCTCTTTTAATTAATTGTTGTTTACATTTTAGAAAATCTAAATATTGTGATTCAATAAACTATATTTAAATAGTCACCTATTGTTATTGACCCACAATTTTTGTCAGTGTAATAAATAAACAAATTTCATAATTATGTATTCAGCGAAAATATTATAAACAAAATTTATGATTTTATTCTTTTGGAAATATAATAAACAAAATTTATGATTTTATTCTTTTGACACAAATTTGTTTATATTTTAAGGTTATTGAAATTTAATTAAAATAGAAATTTAATTATGCCACATCACGTTTTTCACAAAATTTATTTTAGAATTAGTTTGTGAATATTTCTCAGAAAATTTCTATTGATTAAAACCACGTGATACTTCTGACAAATTTCATAATGCAGCACTTAATTAAATATTTTTCATAAAATTTATTGTAATCCATAAAAAAATTATTTATTTGTTTATATCAAATCATCTATTTGTTTTAAAAACAAACAAAAAAACTCATAATTCTATTGACCATGCAAAAACTCAGAAAGAAACAAAACAAAACAAAAAATTTAAATAAATAAATAAAATTTGCAAATAAAAATCGGTGCATAAGACAAATATTTGACTATAAAATAAATATTTGTAAAATACTATATGTATGTACATTAGGGTGGCCCCGTTTGTATGGAGAAAAAATAAGGTATCGATGTTTCCGCCTAAAATGAAAATTTGATTCATTCTAAGACTACCTTTTGAAATTTTTTCGTCCTTGAGTCAATATTTGGCGAGCTGGATCAAAGGATAAAAAGGTCCTTTTTTGAGGTTTTTTACATTTTCTCCATATTTCTTCCAAAGGAAGTATATGTAAGTTTGATATCATATAAAAGGTCTTTAAAAGACGCATTCAATAGGTTATTAGAATCTTAAAAAAAAAAAATTCAAATTCAAAAACTTTAAAAACTTTAAAAATTTTCGACAAAATTTTAGTTTTTTTTTAATTTTTTCATAGAATTTATTCAAATAAATATATGAAATTCTTGATCATAAACATAATGTAATTTCACCGAAATGGTGAAAGCTTATAAAATTTGAGTTATTTTGATGCCCATTACATATACTAAGAATTGAGTATACAGAGATTGTCAGATAGGGATGAAATTAGGTTTAAACAAATTTGAATAAACATTGAACTGGACTGAATTTTAAAAAACGAGAAAAACCGTTTCGGTGAAATTACATTATGTTTATGATTAAGAAATTTCATCTATATATTTGAATAAATTCTATGAACAAATTAAAAAAAACTAAAATTTTGTCGAAAATTTTTAAAATTTTTAAATAAATTTTTTTTTTTTTTAAATTTTTAATAACCAATTGAATGCGTCTCTCAAAGACCTTTCACATGATACCAAATTTACATATACTTCCTTTGGAAGAAATATGGAGAAAATGTAAAAAACCTCAAAAAAGGACCTTTTTATCCTTTGATCCAGCTCGCCAAATATTGATCTCAGGACGAAAAAATTTCAAAACGTAGTCTTAAAATGAATCAAATTTTAATTTTAGTCGGGAACATCCGCAACTTTAATTTTGGGGCCACCCTAATGTACATATGTTTAGGTATAGATATATAAACATTTTTATTATTTTATATTTAGCAAAATATTGTTTTTGTTATTTTGGCACAGAAAACTTAAGTTGATTAACCGCAACTGTTGTCAAACGTCTTCATTATTATGCCAAATATACAAAATGTTTCATATTTTTGTACATACAAGTAAATACAGTGCACTCGCGATACTATGAACACTCCAAATTATGAACAGTTTTTTACTTCCATTGGCTACTCTTAAATATAAACTTAGTGCAAAAGTTTAAATTATGAACAGCTTATTTTTTTTAAAGGGTTTTATCTATCTATAGTTGAAATCTAAATCAACAGGTTTATAATTTTAATAATAATTTGGGAATTTCCCTAGCGGTTTGGTTTTAAATTGTCTTCAGCTATCAATCAAAATGTCTAACATACACGTTTTAGTTAGTGCACACATTCAGCTGGAATTCCATATTAATTTTTATACCCTTCACCTTCGTGAGAAGGGTATATATAAGTTTGTCATTATGTTTGTAATTTCCACAATATAATTTTCCGACCCTATAAAATATATATATTCTGGATCCTTACATATAGATAGCGCAGTCGATTTAGCCATGTCCGTCTGTCTGTCTGTTGAAATCAATTTTCTGAAGACCCCAGATATCTTCGGAATCCAAATCATCAATAATTCTGTCAGATATGCTTTCGAGAAGTTTCCTATTTAAAATCAGCAAAATCCGTCCATAAATAACGGAGATATGAGCAAAAATCCGAGACAACCTCTATTTTTGGCCTATTTTTGACCTATATCTCGATTATTAATTAATAAATTTATACAATATGGATATCTAATTATAGATATTTCAAACTCCATTGCATGGATGTATATAAGGCTATAGTAAGTTGGACCTACAATGGGTCAAAATCGGGAAAAATATTTTTTAACCAGAATTTTTTTCGCAAAAAACATTTTTTGTCATACATTTTTTTTTACTAATAAATTAAAAAAAAAAATAAATTTTTAAATAAAAAAATTTTAAAAACAATTTAGAAAAAAAAAAAAATTTTAAAGTTAAAAAAAAATTATTTTTATTTTATAATTTGGTGAAGGGTATTTAAGATTCGGAGCAGCCGAATATACCTCTCTTACTTGTTTAAATATAAATTTAACGTGAAATGTTCTTAAAATCCATACAAAACAAGTTAGAGTGCTATATTCGGCTATGCCGAATCTTAAATACCCTCCACCTAAATTAGTTGAATATTATAGTAATTACATTGGTATAAACACTCTAATATCTATATTCAGTGTTTGTTATTGGGACTTAGCTCAGATTATGAAAATTGGTAGAATTTTAATGTAGTACAGTAGTTTTCGCTTATACAGATACAGTTGCACAATTTTTGTGGACTATAAGCGAATTAGGACAATAACCGAATTTCTTTTTAAGCCACTTTATGGATTATAGATGAATCCTGATATGTACTTTCTTCAATAAAATTACTTTTTTAAAACAAAATAAAAGTTGATTTAAAATATTGTAGTATAGCAGTAATTTATATATTGTTAGAAGAACTAGTTTACGGAGAAGATATTTTATTTCAAATCTATAAAAATGTTATCTAATTCAACAATTTATAATTGAAATAACTACATATTCCTACCATTTCCAACAGAGTCTATAATTTTATAATATGAATAAAATGTACTGTTTAATAATATTTATACTTAATAATTGGTTAACATTACCGATTGCCTCAACATTTTCCTTATTCACCACAAGTGAAGTAAAAGAGTATAAAAAAGGGTAAACAAATATATTTAGTCAAACTTCAAAAGTATATTTTTGTTCTGCTCTAATGAATTTTCCGGATGTGAGCCTTATATATATAATTATGAACCCATAGTCACCAAATCTACTTGAAACTTATATCTGTTACATTTTTTACCGATAGTGTAAATTTAGTTAGTGTATTTTTCAAATTGCGACTTATTTGGAAGATATAATTAAATATTTTAAAGTGATTTCTATGTATTTGAGGCCTATTTTGCTTGATATTTTCCACCATAACATTACTTACAAGAGTTTTATGGGTATTGTTGTGATTATCGGAAATGGAGCTAATATGGGTGATATGGTCAAATATGGACAGATATTCACAAAACCCAGTAGTATAATTTTTGGATACAATATATTGATCTGTATACAATTTTATTTCGATACCGATAAATTTAAAATATTTATAGAGGTTAATGTGTTTTTCGGAAGTGGTCCTTATATGGGAGCTATGACCAATTATAGGCCGATCTTCATAAAAATCAACACATCGGTTTTCGTATATATGGGAAATATTTATGTGAAATTTTAACCAGATAGAATCTTTTATAAGAGATTTCTTAGTATTTAAGTAATTTTCGGAAATGGACCTTATATGGGAGCTATGGTCAAATATGAACCGATATTCACACAATCTAGTAGTATCATTTTTGGATTAATGCTACCGATCTCTGTAAAATTTTAATTCGATACCGATATTTTTCAGATATTTATGAAAATTAATGTGTTTTTTGGAAGTGGTCCTTATATGGGAGCTATAACCAATTATGGGCCGATCTTCATGAAATTCCCTACAGCGATTTTCATGTGCATGGTGATTATGCAATTTGTATTTCAACCTGATACCGATATATATAAGATATTTAAGTGTATTTAAAAGATTTTCGGAAGTAAAACTTATATGGGGGCTATAGTCAAATAGCGCCCGATCCAAAAAAAAAATTTGTTTCGCGATTTCTGTTTGCTCGAAACTTAGTTGCTCTGAATTTTGTATGAATACTGTAATTCTATGGGCATTTATATACCATAGCACCATATTTCGGGAAGAAATTTGTATGGGGGCTACGAGAAATTATGGACCGATTCTTTCTATTTTTAACAGAATTTTTCCTTTTATCATATAAATAATGAGTGCAAAATTTCATGGTATTATCTGCAATGAATTTACCCAAAGTCACAAAAAATCATGTGAAAATTATCAAAATTTTTGGAGGTTGTCTTACATTTTGATCCAAAACGCTGGTTCTACGAATTCGATTTTGCTGATTTTCAATACCAAACTGCTTAGAAAAATTATAAAGAATTTGGCATACGTTTTATTAATTTTACTTATGTATTTTGGACGTGAGAGTGTTTTACACAGACAGACAGACAGACAGACGGACAGACGGACAGACGGACAGACAGACGGACATTGCTCAATCGACTTAGAATTTCATAAGGATCAATAATATATATACTTTGTTGGGTCTCAGATGAATATTTCTCAATGTTACACACGGAATGACAAACGTATATATACCCTCTTTCACCACTTGTGGTGGTGGAGGGTATAAAAACATAAGTTTTTAACTTTAAAAGAAAAATCAGAAATTTTAGAACAATTAGGAAAGATGCTAGTATTTCTAATTTAGCGAATAAATTTGGAGTGAAAAAATCTACAATATGTGGAATAAAAGAAAATCCTATTATTATATGTGTTAACAATTATTGTTTTTTTCTCAGAATAACTTTAAGTTTTTTTTTTTCCTTTTTTCAAAATAAATTGTTTTTTTAAATCTAATAAAAAATGTAACACAAGTAACTTATTTTTATAGGAAAAATATTTGTAGATGCCATTCGCAAATATGAAAAATTTTGCAAAAGTGAACTGGCCTGGTTTTAATTAGTTCATATTATCGCGAGTGCACTGTATGTATTTAGTTTTTGTTTGTATGTACTACATTAAATATTTGCATTATAAATATGTGTATTGTCTCATCAATGGGAAATTTTGAGTTTTATTTTTTTTTAACTTGTGAATGAAATTAAGTCTATTGAATAGCATTTTTATTTATGAAATCTTTTAAGCCGTTATTGTATTTATATTCATATTATTTTTTTGAATAAGTTACTTTTTCTGAAACTTCTTAGATATTGTTTTATATTTATGTGGCAAAAAATTGGTAATTTGTATCAAGTTTGTACATTTCAATGACTAATATATACCGTCAGCATTACTTGAGAGTAGTCCAATAATGACTTGTTCAATATCGGATATATAACTGCTTATTTGTCAGTAATTTTCAGGAGCACTGGGATGGCCTATTTTGCACTTTTTCAATTTTCGATGCTTCTATTATTCTCCGCCATCTAAAATCCAAATACTAAAAATCTAAGCTAAATAGGATAACTTTCAGAGGTTGCACATTATTTTGAAGTTTCGAGTTTTGGGTCAAAGAAATATTTTCTAAAAAATTTAATATTTCAAAAAAAAGTTCAGTGGAATAACTTTTATTCAACTATATAATTTTACAATATTTATAGACTAGTTTATATTTATATGCATGTATTAAAAATAGCTTTGAACGGAATTTCTGACTTCGGGTTAATATGGGTTATTAAAAACGTATACATATTGGCCCATAATCATAGTCAAAAATAAAGTATATTTTAAGAGAAATAAAGTCGTCTCTACTTAAGAGTGGACTTTAGGTCTACCATACACAAGTTAAAGTATACTTCTGACGTTAAAGTCGACTGAAAATATAAAACCAGCTGAAGTTGTTTTTAACTCATTTAACAACAGCATCAGCTGTTCTTCGCCATTTAAAAAAGTTCGACAAAAAGTCAAATTCTACAAGACATTGGCAGAGATTTTGCAATTATTGAATATTGAATCAATAAAAGTAGTACCAAAATAGAATACATTTGTTATTAATCTTTCCTTTTCTATTTTTCCACCATAAACTGTTTTTTCTTTAGTTTCCCGGTTACATTTATTGTTTGTCACTTTTCGTTTTTTTTTTAAATTTTCTTAGTCAGCTGTTTAGCGATGCCACTTGTCTATATTTTGTTGTATATTGTATGAAAACATTTTCTACATTTGAGGTGACACCCAGTTAAAGTCGGTTCAATTTAAAACATACTTTAATTTTGACTATAGTTAGAGAATAATAAAAAGCGGGTTTTTATTTTAAAGTTGTTTTTAAAAAGAGCCGACTTTATTGTTTGACTATGATTATGGGCCATTATTTTTGTAATAGCCACGGATAAATAAAGTACAAACAATTATTTGAACAAACAAATTTTATCTACAGGGTGGCCGATTAAGAAACTTAATGTAGGGAACGCATCCTCGGATTTCCATTCCAATCATGCTTGGATGAGCTATTAAGGATGAGTCTTAGACGAATCCACTTCTTCATCCAGGAATCTGGATGGATTAATTTAGAGGCAACGAAAGTATTGTAAATACCCTACTGTCTACCCCTTGGGTATCACAATGGGATCAGATTTGAATGAACCCAAGTGAGCTGCTCGAGGAGCGGCTGCCTATGGAGCCTAACGTAAGAAACTTATATATATTTTTTTTCAATTCAAATTATTAATTTTAAAAAAACAAGTAAGATAGTATAGTCGGGCAAGCCCGATCATATGATTATAAATAGTTTACTTTTGATATGAAACTTATTTGTAAAATTTGGAGAGATGATTTTCGTATTTATGAAGTATATTTGTGTTGAATTTTATTTGGATACTAAAATATTTCGAATATTTATACACATTAATGAAATTTTCGAGAATGGTGCTTATATGGGAACTATGGAAAATTGTAAACAGATCGGTACTAAATTTGGTAGTACGAGTTCAGCTTATATAAAACTTATTTGTGCTGAATTTGGTTTGGATATGTATGTATGTATATAATTAAGATATTTATGAGAGCTTAACTATTTTCAGATGGAACAGTTGTATGGGGGCTAGGAGAATAGTTGTAGTCGTTGGGACAATATAAAAGTTTGTGCCAAATTTTGTCGAATTATCTTTAAAATTGCGACCTGTAGTTTCATTACAAAGTTTACATAGACGGACGGACGGACGGACATCGCTTAATGGACTCAGAAACTGATCCTGATTGATATACTTTAAGGTGGGTATTAGGACAATATTTTTGCACTTTACAAACATCAGCAATAACCCAAAATACCTCACCACTATGGTGGTGTAGGGTATAATAATATATGACCTCCACACTCGGTGACGCATATTCGATACAGCCTGGAGGGTTGCAGCGGAAATTGCCTCAATTGTTGTTCTAATGCATTGCTTTAAATGGTCCAAATTAATTGGTATTGTTTAGTAAAATTCCTGTTTGCAATAACCCCACAAGAAAAAATCGAATGCAGTAAGATCAGTACACCTTGGGGGCCAACAAAATGTGGAGTATCTGCAATTCTGTCATAACAAGCAGGCTAAGTAGCTAAGTTTCAGCATTTTGTTGTAATCTTACAGGGTTGAAATTGAGTCTCTTTCGGTGTAGTTCTGTAAAAAAAATACTCATTTAACTTTTTTAAGTAACGGTGACCAATGACCGTAATAGTACTACCGTTTTCTTCGAAAAAGTAAGTCCCGTAAATGCAGTTTGATGAACCTGCACTCCACACTGCTACTCGGGCTGGATACAATTCCGTCTCATAGAGTATCTGTAGCGTAGAGTCACATAATATTCTGCAATTTTGTTTGTTGACTTTGCCGTTTAGATAAAAATGGGCCTCGTCAGACATAAAAATGCAGTTCAACATGTTTTCGTACTCAGCCACCATTTAAGTGATCTTCTGGCAAAATTCCAAGAGCATTCAGTTTGCTTGTTATTTGAATTTTATAAGGAAATATATAATTCTAAATCCTTATACAATATAGTATGTAGTGACTGTCTGCTGATACACACTTGAGCAGATAAGCTCCTTATCGAAACAGTAGGATCAACATGTAGGCAGCACCAACAGTAGCAATAGTTTCCAGGGACCGAACTTAGGGATCTCGATGATATGATCGTCTTATGACTTTTCCAAAATTGTTAAGCAGTCTAATTATAGTTCATCTGCTCGGAGGAAATCTGCAAAACGTGAGATTAAATTCATCCCAATAACCACCAAAGCCTCAAAAATTCAAGCACTTGAACAGTTGGAATGTGACTTGAATACAAATATAATTATGTTTTAAACTTGAAAAATATTTGAAAATCTTGCGCCTATATTCAAAACCCTCTATCTTGTAAAAAACAGGAGAGCCAAAAACTGTTTTTTTTGGCATGTTACTTGAGTTATTAAAATTCGTTGTTCTACAATATTTTTTTAAAGCAACTACTGAATCTCACATATAATTGGTTTTTAAAATGTTGCTTTATTGGGGACTTTATGATAGATAAAGGGTTTTGATTCTCAAAAATATTCATTGCGTATGTATGAAAATGATCAGATAGAGGATTTTGCATTCTAACAAAATAAATTATTTTGATTTAATTTATGCCATCTGTCAGTTTTTAACGTGATTTATTTAAGATAACGGCTAATAATACAGCAATATAAAACATATTAACAATAAACAATATTAAACAAAAAGTTTGCTGTTTTAAGTGTTTTTATACCCTTCACCTTCGTCTGTAGGGTATATATAAGTTTGTCATTCCGTTTGTAATTTCCACAATATAATTTTCCGACCCTATAAAGTATATATATTCTGGATCCTTATCGATAGCGGAGTCGATTAAGCCATGTCCGTCTGTCTGTCTGTTGTAAAAAAATTTTCTGAAGACCCCAGATATCTTCGGGATCCAAATCTTCAATAATTCTGTCAGACATGCTATCGAGAAGTTTTTATTTAAAATAGCAAAATCCGTCCATAAATAACGGAGATAGGAGCAAAAATCCGAGACAACCTCGGAAAATTTCATCAAAAAAAGACTATTTATTGCATAGTTTGACAAAAAAGCAACAAAACGTATGTTTGGATGTGTGTTAGTTTCATTGCTTTGCTCATTTCGTTTTTTTTAGTGTTTCATTTCGTTTGTAACTTCTACAATATAATCTGTTCGTCAGCAATTAAATGTAAAATTTTTAAAAGTTTTCTTGATATGTTTAGGATGCAATAAACTGAAAGTGTGCAATTAATGCATCCACAATAAAGGTGAAGGGTAAATAAGATTCGGCATAGCCGAATATAGCACTCTTACTTAAATTTTATTGGCGAAATTATCATAAAAATAATGGTATGGCGCGATATGCCGGTGGTATTACGCTCTTAAATCTTGCAAATTCTTCCACTTATTAGGCTGAATTGATAGTGGACCAGAATATAGAGGTTTTGGTTCAATATGTCCTGTATAAGGTTGAATACGAATAGGTAGATCAATGTGATCTGAAACAAAATTTAATTAATATTTTACGCTACCATCTGGAATATATAAAAGAGATCTTAAATTAGACATAGTAGGATAGTTATTTACTCGTCCTGGTCTAATGGAAGAAAAACGCATAAGTTTGTCATCATTGCAATTATTAAAGAAATCAAATTTAAAACGATTAAAAAATGTCAAATTAATGTTCAGCATGCAAAAAATAGCAAGAAGAAATTATTCCAAAAAAATATTTGAAAAATAAATTACCATGAATTACAGTTACCTATTATATTTAGAAGCTGATTAAATAATCAGAAGGAATGTTGCCAGAATTTTTTTATTTTGTACAGCTAGATTTGTGATTTACCACAGTGGGCATATTTTACTAAACGTTTTACCATCAAAAAGTAATTTTCGTGAATATCAAAAATCTTTTGAATATGGGTCCTCGAAATATTAAATATTTTTCACACAAAAAACATATGGCTTGAATTTATGTTTCCATTTTCTGGAGAATGCTATTGACATAAAGTGTAATACAACTAAGTATCATTCAATTGCTTGACTATAGTTTAAGGCTTGAATTACATTTGCTTTCAACTTGAATTCCAGTTAAAATGATTATTGGGATGATGAAGGCGCACAATCCAAATTATTGTTTTATTATCCCAACCTATTTCTTTTAAATTTAAAGAGCACTCTTTAAAATAAAAAAATAAAAAATAAACCAATTGATTATGTTATATTTTGAACAACTTTGTATTGGACAGTCTGTGTTCAACCAGATATAAAAGGGTTAGTTAACAAGTCGTAAAAATTTTTTGAAAATATAAAATTAGGGAAATTGCTTATAATGGATTATCGGTGTTAATAATAACGGCTTCTACGACATCTTACGATAAATGAGTTATTAAAGTCGTTAATTCTAACTAGTTTTAGTGATATCAAACTGATTTTGAATGTTTGTGGTGAGTAATTTCCTCCAACGATATCAACTTGATATATCAGAATATTATCATTACCACTCATTAAAGTTAAAAAAAATAATGAAGAAACCGGTAAAATATGTTTAAAAATTCACATTACCGAGATCGTTAAAGTTAATTTCTTTTGTTGCCATTTCTAAAGTAATTACATTAAAAACAAATATAATTAAAAAATCTAAAAATAATATTAATTACTTAGCTCATACTTATAAAATTAAATTTTAATTACGATAAAACAAGCAATAAAGTCACACCTTTCTTTTACCAAAACGTATATGAAGAAATTAAATTTATAATTTTGTTATTTTGTTGACAACAAAATAGAAAAAAATAAAAAACTAATTTAAAATCACATCACGTTTCTAATTTGTTTTATTTTAAGTTTTCCTTATAAAAGATTTCAAATGATTATTGAGAAATTGCCTAAATAATGATGGAGTATTAAATTAACTTTTAATTTAGATTTTTTTACCTAAAACTAAATTTAACTATTTTTTCTTTGTTCGTTATTTTTTCATTCCTTTTTGAACTTCATTTGTTTACAAAAATTGTTCATGTTTCAATATCGTCATCATCAACATGATCATCAACCTCAGCCTCATCATTTATCATTAGAAACCATCTTCAATGTAACAATGACAATTTATGGTTTCCAAATTTGGTTGCCATATTACTTGGCAACGTGAATAAAAACTCTTGTAGAAGAAATAAAAAAAAAAATAAAAAAATAGTGAAGTATATTGGAAACAATTCTTAAGATACACAGCGGGTTACCACAACATCACTGCCAACAACAAGATCAGTTTGAAAAGATTGTTTTCGTTGTTTTCTTGTGTTCAGTCATCATCTTAAAAGGTCTTTCTTTCACAGTGGTATGAGCGATATGTTGTGAATAATGAAAAATATGTATGTTTGTATGTATGTGTGACCCTTATATTTGTCGTTTTGGATTTTCGGTGCTCCCAATGTCTCAGTCATAGAGATTTATACATAGAGACGAGACACTTAGTTTTGTCAAACAAAAAATAACAACTCATACGTCTCATACATTAACAAAATA
This sequence comes from Calliphora vomitoria, assembly GCA_942486065.2. Taxonomy (NCBI): domain Eukaryota; kingdom Metazoa; phylum Arthropoda; class Insecta; order Diptera; family Calliphoridae; genus Calliphora; species Calliphora vomitoria. The sequence goes on from OW818031.2 coordinate 93,934,330, forward strand.
CATTGAGTAACATGTATATTGTTGTTGTAAGAGTTAGGTTTTGACAATAGACTTAGGTCTCAGTCATCTCAAAACCAATTGCTGAAAATCCTATAACATTTTGACGAAAGTCAAAAAGAAGTATTCTTAAAATTTTAACTCATTTAAGGGTGAAAACTTGGATTTGTGGTCTCCCGGAATATTTGTTTTCCGAGAAACGGGAATAATAAAATTAACTTCCCGGGAATTTATTGTTATTGTATTGTATAAAATTGTATAATTTTATTAACTTTAAACAAAAAGAGAAACATTTTTAAATCATTTGCTATTATAAAGTAATTAATTAAATGTATTCTTTGAAATTATGAAAATTTAATAAATAAAAAATTGTCTTTCCAAGGAACATAAAAACACTTTTTGCATGTAACAAGAAAACTTTTGTATAGTTATACTTGGAACAAGGATAAGGATAACTGAAATATAAATATAATGTTTTAAATACGAATAGTTCTTTCGCAATTTGATTTTATTCTATGCTAGAAAATCTCAGTTTTTATCAACAAAATTGCGTTATTTTGTTATAATGTAATACATGATTTTCTTTTGTATTTTGCTTAAGGAACATCTCTCTGTAATGTTCAACAGTAGTCCACCAGCATTCATGTAGCCACTGGCCCGTTTTTCTATCGTAGAAATGTATTGGTAGAATCTTACGTCTTAATCTCTCAAGGATTTTCGTAACCCATCCGTGCGAAGCCGTTACAAGAGTTTGAGCATTTTCAATAAGTGATTGAGTGATCATAGCTGGAATCCACAATTTCCATTGCGAATCTTCCCCAGCTTGATCAAAACCTGTCCTTTTGTATATTAAACCGTCTTCAATTTTTAAATGTGGCAATTTTTCTATATTTTCCTGAATTACTAAATCTAAAAATTCGTTACTTGCAAATTCATTTGTTTTAAAACCTAATATTTTAGTCATGTGGATCTCATCTCGACAATGATATTTTCAAAGTCTTCCTATATTTAATTTCGAAATCAAACGCTTGTAGGTTTTGCGACCATCCAGCTAGCAGATCCTTCAATTATTAGGAACAAAATCTAAATGTAAATGTAGGAAATGTATTTGCAACGACATATTCTAATAAGTAAATAACAGCTCCGCAACAATACTTTCATAGTCGCTTGATCGCTTGATTCCATACCTTTAATCGAGAGGCCAAAAGTTCTACCTATTGTTTGGACAAATATAAGTCACATATTAAATCATTGAGATCTTTTAGAAATAGCAGATTTGTCTCATTAGATGAGAAAGTTTCTTGAAAGTCACTGTCTAGTTAATCGCGTTCAACTGCTTCTGGCGTAGCTGGCCGATCGGAGGTTTTACTTTAGCTTTCATTATTTTTTTTCTGCTTGTACATGTAGGAGAATTTAAAATCTGCTCATATTGCAGCACTGGCTGTAGCACAAAAACTAGACCAGATCATATCAAATCATAATAAGTATGGTGTTCGAATGTTCTTGTTACAAAATTTTGTTGATCAGTGTTATTTTTCAAAATCAAAAGAAAGTCATGGTAAACTATATAACTGGAGATAATTTAATGAAATAAACAGGAGTTTCTTTACCTTCCCATTTGCTTTATTACAGAGTTTCACTCATTGAAATCTTTCCATATTTGAACAAGTACAAGCTTTACAACGTTTTCCTAACCCGATGTGGTCAACTTTGACACCCTGTATCTCACTTTGTATACTAAATTTTCTTAAAGCTCATACATCATTTTGGAATCGGAGTAGTTGTTTAAAAAATTTAGATTTAGATCAACTATATATAATTTCAAGTTTCTAAGCTCATTATTATAAAAAAAAAACCATAATCTTTTTTGATGGTGGGTATAAAAAAAGAAAATTTAATGGCGGGACTTTATTTCTATCATATAATCTAGAAAATGCAACAGATGCTGGGATTATATACATATATTTAAATATCGATCATTGTTCGCATGTTGTTTTTAATCCAATTGTATATAAGCTCCTAATCTATTTTGATATTAGTTTTAACTACGATTTCACATTGAAAATAATCCAAGCCACTGTATTATTAAATAAGTTTTCTCCATATAAGTGTTTGTTAATGTCAAAGAGGAGAAGAGAGAGATTTTTTTGTCACATATCATATTGATTAATTTGTATTATTTTATTATTTTACTCAAAACACAATTCAATCATTAAAATACAAAAAACCAAAAAAAAAAAAAATAATGATATTGCTTGATCATGCCTTTTTGTTAAATGATTGACCAAAATACATACATATGTATGTATGTACATATGATCGAACATCAGTATTGTTGTAAATGTGTGGTTGCTGGTTGCAGTGTATTTGATGTATACTTTTTTTAAAACCCTAAAGATTCTGCTTCTTGTTTAACCAATTCTTCAAAAGATCATAATCTTTTCAAATTTTGAAAACAATGCCTCGAAAGGTACAATAAAAACAATCTGTAAACAATATGGTCTTTGACAATAAACTCTGTTGTTTTTTTGTTTGGTTAGTTTTCTGTTTTGTTCAACATCAATTCGTAATGATCACCTATCTGCTGGATGAGTGAGTATAATTAATTATCTGAAAGGCGAAAGCTAAAGAACAGAAGCAGGTAGGAAACAACGCCCTTCATGGGTAATGAAATGGATTGGCATGCCAGAGTAAATTGTCAACAATACGGCAAGATTACTTAATTGTTGTTCCCTTTGTCAAGTGAAAATAAAATATTTTTGCAATGTTGTTGTTGGATTTGCAAAATGCATTTAAACAAAAAAGAAAAAAAACACAAGTTGAAAGGATATTTAATCACTTTTAATGAATATTGACACTTTTATTTGTGAAATGCACGCATATACAAACAATGAAACAGACACACTTGCTGCGCAGACTGTCGTAGGGAAGATCGGGTATGAAGAAAGGTAACGTATTTACGATCTTACGATTTTGTATTTTATTTTTTTGGTGCTGTGTTCAATCTGGCTGTTGTTGTCAAATTTAATGGAGTTTGTTTTCAAAAACCTCAATCATAATTTTTGTTTACTCATGACAGTTGTGTTGTTACCAAAAATAAAATAATGTGATCTTTTTTGTAAACAATAGACACACACATACATATATCATATATGTATTTGTTTAATTAAGAACAACTGCTTGTTGTACCTGTTTTATTTGAGTGTATAACTGAGTTTTTTTCTTTTTTTTTAAATGTATTACTATTTTATTGTTGATGTTTTTTTTTATTAAAATCAGAATTCGTTCTGCTTGGTTATGCATTGTAATTTTTAAGTTGAAAATCAACAACAACTACAACAAGTAACGTTTTTAATTAAAAATAATCAAACTGACTAAATAAAGTAATTTTGCATTTATTGTAGTTTCTGTATATTAATATATAGTGCTTAACAAAAGTAAAACTTAAGATTTTCTAGTATTTTGCTTTAAATACATTATCATACGGATTAGGGAATTTATTGTTTGATATTAGAAAAGCCTCCTAGATGTGACTATTAAAATGGTCATATAATATTAGAACAGAAATTCTAAAAATTATTTCACTACATAAGCTGTTTAGTAGAGATAGAGAGATTAATGATTTTATAGTAATACTGCAGATTTCATACCTACACTGAAATTTTAGGATTTATTGCTTAAAATCCCTTAATACCCTGGTATTTCTATCGTCTTTAAACTGTAAGAACACACATGCTGAAATGAATCCGCGATAACAGTATTTTAATCAAAAAATACTTAAGTTGTTGTGTACCAGCCATGGAAAATTGAGGTTTTGTAAACTGTATTGAATTTTAACAAGAAGTACTACAACTTTTAGTATTAGCACTTTAAATTACAGCAGTATTAAAAAACAAAAAAAAAACAAAAAATAATATTTTTCTGACTTTATGTTCATAATTTTCAACTTGTTGGATTGTAAATAGAATAAGTGGTTTGTGATGCTCGCAAGGTCTAAAATTTCGTGTAGAGTTGTCAGTCTCCTATCCGACGCGTCACAGGTAGCGGAAAGGGTGAGCTAATGTCTGGCCTTGTGATACTGTTTAATTACTGCAGTCAAACACGATCGAATATTTATTCGAACGTTCGAGTTAATTTTATTTTTGGAATTCTTTTATACGATATCGAAAAAAAAATCTATAGAAAATTCTAATGCTTGTGCTCGATAATGAACGAGATTTTACTCGAACGCTAATAAGCGTTCGAAATTTATTTCGAGTGCGAGAATTTGGCCCCAGGTCACAAAGTTCTGGCAAAGGCTCGATCGATGTCAATATCTTGTGGTAAATTTTATTACGAATGCTATGTCAATCTCTTAAAAAAGATTAACAGTTTTCATACCTCTGTGATATACAGTGCAAGCTCTGTATTTGCGACTAATTTAAAGCCAGACCTATCGCGAAATCTAAATTTTCGCGATAACAGAACCCAAAATTTTATTAAAAAATTTAATGTAATTCTTAAAATTAGAATTGTTTATATTGATATATTTACATTTTTAATGAAATTGGAGATTTTGAGTTGCTTTTATGGCAAATTATTTTTTAAAATAACGGCTGAATCATGTGGTTCATAAAGTGCTGTTGTCGACTTATCATTTTTCAAAGCCCATTGTATGCATATGTTTATCGATGTTATACAATCGTCCACTTTCATTTTTTTTCTTCATGATCACTCCGATTCCTTATCTGATTATTCCATTCGCTCCTCATTACTTTCGACATGAAATTCTTCTTGAATCCAGTTGTTTATGTCAGCATTCGTGAAAAGATGGAACATTTGAGCTACAAGTGTACCAATAGTTGAAAGATCTTCTCTTTCTGCCGGAATTATATTTTCTAAAATATTTTAGAGAATTCAAGCAAGGCGTTCCAGGATTTTCGGTTATTGGACACTGATATTTTATCCCAGGACGTAGCTTGAATCTGAACTGCATTTTTGAGACTAAAGTTTTTTAGTTTGAGCCAAATTTGTTCCCTTCTCGCCAAGCAAGTGGGTAAGCAGTTGTTTTTTATAATTTAATTTGACCAAGTAGATAACGTTTAGATCTAACGGTTGGAAAAGCGCAGTGTAATTGGGTGATAGATTCATTGCTATAACTAGCTTGACCCGGTGCGCTTCGCTACCCCTGTCGATGTAAAAATCGGTTCAGCCGTTTAGTAATTATTGTTTAAAAACTAAAGGTACCAATTTTACCCGTTTTTCCCTTTCTGGTCCAAGTATTGAACAAATTTATAGCCTATTGACGCTTCCAAGTAAGGATCTATCTACGTTCCAAATTTCAATAAAATCGGTTCAGCCGTTTAGGCGTGATGCTCAAACAAACAAACAAACAAATAAACAAACAAACAAACAAACAAACTTACAAAGACATTTATATATTTATATAGATTAAACCGTCATAACTTTTTAGTTCCTCAACTGGGTGACACGTCGCGTTATCTAAAAGCAAAACTGCTTTTTGTGGCAGACCTTTTGAAGTCATAAATTCTCGGACCTAAAAAATGTTTACTTATGAACACCTAACTTTCACTAATTGGTGAAAATTAACTTACGGGGGTAACAAATTCGTGATGGAACCAGTCCTTGAATATTAATGATGTCATCCAGGCGTTATTATTGGAGTTGTATATTACATGATTATTGAAAAAGCATTTAAAGGCATATTTTTCATCCGGGAGCCTTTTTTTCATTACATGTGACAAAAGTGTGATTTGGAAGCATCCTATAATATACACCGGATTCGTCGGCATTGTAGATTTGATGATGAGTCAACCCATGCTCATCAAGGTAATCCTTAAACTCTTCACAATTGGATCAATAAGATGAGGTTTCGAAGACAATTTCTCTGCAGTAATTTTTAAAAATCTAATTCCATGTCGACACTTAAATTTCTTCAGCCATCCTTCACTGACATTGAAAACTGAATTGATAAATTTTAGAATACAATCCTTTGTGTTACAAACCACTTATAAAACATTTTTTTCATTCTTGGGAACTTTTTTTATGAATTTTCTTGCTTATGGAATCTCCACTTTTAAATTTGTTTAAAACTCTAATTTTTGAGAAATCGTTTGCTTTAAAATATGTTGAACTTTTCCCATATTAAGAAAATAAATAAATTGACAACATTGAATATCAAAGTTATTCAAGAGAGTTAATATACCAAAAGACTGGGATTTTCCTTTTTTGGTTATAGACATAGTAATAAAATTTAAATAAACGGGTAAACGGGAAAATTTAACCCGTTTTTCGCGAACTATCGAGATTATAGAACCTCCAATATTAAAAATTAAGCCGACAGCCCGGTTATCGCGACGGCTTAATTTTTAATATTGGATAACTGAGCTATCGCGAATACCGAGCTTGCACTGTATTTTATAACAAATACTCATAACGGGATGTAAATGGTGACAGGATCTTGTTGGAACTGGTGATACATTTTATCAGAAATAGTTGCTTAGTTTTTAACACATTCTTTCTTATTCCCCCAACATTATAACCAGCATACCAAAACTGTCTTTCCCTTTTCCTGTTCTCTAAACCAATATTTCCCTGCTATTTCCATCACGTCTTTCCACTTGTAATGTTAATGTGGTTGGTAGCAGTGCTGAGAACCTGAAAAAGACTAGTCGCGAACAACCCCCTTCGACGGTAGAGCACGGCTCGGTTATAATAATATTAATGGATCAAGAGAAAGAATCGATTTAAAGTTGACGGCATTTTAATGCAATACGTATATGACTACAGGAATCACATGGACGTACTGATTGGCGCAATGATCAAACATTGCTTACATTGCAGCGTTTTGAAGTTCCCTAAGGAATCCCCAGTTATTGAGCCGCCTGAGCTGCTTCTACGTTACATTTCCAACGCCAATCCTATTTCCAAGCACTTCCTTCAAAATATCCGAAATAACTAATGCTTTCAAATGACGTTGGCTTCATGCCCACCTTTAAAGTTCAAGGCCAAATGTACCACAGAATTTGATCAGTACTGCCATTTCCCAATGGAAATGAAGCTACAGAAGCCGAACGCTATCAACGAACATGCCATTTGCTGTAATACCCTTCTGCCGAAACATTCTCAAAACAATTGTTGGACATCGGAAATGGAAAAATTCCAATTGATCCCGCCACAAATGAGATTTTGTTCCCGGACTTCTGCCAAATGCAAATAAATATTCAAGCCGTTCTCGACAAGGTATTCCCAAGTCTTACAACCAACAAAAAAATTCCGATTCTGTTTGGCACCAACAAATTATGATGTTAACAAGCTCAATAAGCAAATACAATTGAAACTGTCTGGCGAAACAATAAAATAATGAACGAAGAACAAGCCGTCCATTATCATACTGAATTTTTGAATTCATTGGAACCAGCCGGTCTAACATTGAAGGTTGGATCACCGACTTTGTCCGACACTGTATACTAGTTCAGCTAGTTACATATAAAAATATTCACAATATTTTCTGTAGAAAATAATGTTATACTCTACATGCTGTGTATACGCAACATACTGCTATAAGCAATATTTTTATACCCTTCTCCTTTTTTTTTTTTTTAAATTGGAAAAAACTTTTAAAAAACAATTTTGAAAAAAAATATTTTAAAAAAAATTTTATTTTAAAGTATAATTTGATGACTCGGCACAGCCGAATATAGCTCTCTTGCTTTTTTATATAAAAATTCTGTTATACACCAGATTTTCTTTAAAAAATACTGTTATACGCAACATTATCTTTATAAAATACTGTTATACACAACATTTTCCATAGAAAATTATGTTACATACATTTTCTATATGGTCTAGATCTTCAAAATAGTCTGCGAGAAGTTTTTGTAACACTCAAATGAGTTCATGAGCGAATTCGTACGTTTAAATAACAGTCTTCGACTTGTTACTATTTAGCAATATTCAATAATTTTAATTTGTTGTAGAACGTAAAAAAATCTGGTTAGGAGTCATGGTCCGAAGCTTAAAGATTATTGTTCTTCAATTCAATTTTGGTGAGGTCTAGTTTATATGCTTAAATTATATATAACACCCACAATTCTACGCTACTACGGAAAAAGTTAACGTAAATGTATAAATATTTATTTATATTGCAATATCTTTATGATATCCAACATTGTTATTCTGTTTTCGTTTGGTGCATCTTAATTAAATATAAACATTTTTTTTATTATTTTATTATTGTTATTATTTTTTGGATACAATAACGTATATATTAACGAACATATTCGATTGTACACATTTTAATCGTAAATTTATTATATATTTGTATATATGTATATGAATACATGGTGCTTATATATCTATATACATTAGGGATATATTTTTTCTATATTTTAAAATATCGTATACAGTATAGTAGAGTGGGTCGGTCCATACGCATAATTAAAGTTGAGCCACCACCCCCTTAATTAAATGTTAGTTGAAGGCGATTCCAGAAATGTGAAAAATTATATTTTTGAAATGCTCCAAAATGCCGCACTTTTTGTTTTTTGTATATTGCATCGCCATTTGACACCCGTTTAAAATGCATATATCGCATATCATTTATTTAGATGCTTAAATTTGCTTCTGTAGTTCAAACAAATGTTTGTATCTCTAAAATTGTCTACATTGGTTTTAAATTTATTTTCCGTATGGAATGGTCCATGTCCACTTTTCTGATCCCCCTAATACTTAGCTCAACAGAGGGCACTAATCTCAAAGTAATGTACACGAAGCTTGACGACACTAACTCCAGATAATCGTTAATAACGGTTTGCTTTGTATTAGAGCCCACTGTTCCGATCCCACCCATTTGATATTCAATATCAAATACCAGCAGCTGCTCAACTTTAGCCAAACTACTTAAAATAATGAGGAAGTAAACCATAAAAAGTTTGAAGACTCTCAATATAATAGTCACTAAGATATTCGAAAATATCTATTTGCTCTATTTGGGAAGTGCCACGCCCACTGTTTAATCTCATCAATTGTTATTTCATTTACTTATAGTGGTAACAAATGACTCTAACTACTATAGTTCTAATGCTATATAATAACTGTTTACTTTATATGGGAGTGAGTGGTCACGCCATTCGTTTTCATTCCCCTCATTTTTATCTCAACAAGGGATAATGGTTACAAATAAATTTAAACAAAGTTTAAAAACTCTGATATAAAAGTTAAATATCTGATAATGAATATTATTATTGTATGTGAGGGGCTATGATTTGAACAAAGTTTGAAGACTGTTGTAACTATAGTACTCCAGATATTAAAAAATAAATATTTTGTTTTTATGTGAGGTACAGTGGGCGTCTGTTACGATCCCGCTCATTATACCCTTCACCTTCCTGAGAAGAGTATATATATATGTGTTGGCTTTATTGCTTTGTGTATTTTGTTTTTGTTTTTTTTTTTTTTTTTTGGTGTTTGACAAAAAAGCAACAAAACGTACATATGTTTGGATATGTGTTGGCTTCATTGCTTTGTGTATTTTGTTTTGCTTTTTAAGTCTATAACTATTATAGTTATCTAGACATTGTTACGTTTTTACCTTTTAAAAACGTGGTTTATTTCCTTTAAATAAACCGGATACTTCTGATTGCAAATAAAAGCAGTTTTAGTAGTATAAAATTGTAAAAACTCTTTATTTATTTAGAATGTACAACAACAACAGAATTAAATAGGCACTCAGTGTCTTTATACACGTATATCAATTCGCAGAAATACATACACACACTTTATAATGTACAATTATACACGTACAACACAGTTGATGTTAACTCTAACAGCGCCAATGATAAACTCAACTCACGACTGCAGCCTCTGCCACCATTTATACACAAACCATCTCTCGGGAATCTTCTACAATGCTCTTAACGGACAAAACTCGTATGTTCGAATTCCAGAGCCTTCGATGTCATTGCCAGCAGTCCAAACATTTAGTGTTGCCATACTTACAAACAATGCCAATAACCGCATACTGCTGATGGACGTGCCTTCAAACATGATGAATGCTGCAGGCAGTCGTTACAGACCGTTGAATTCAAATCGTTATTGCACATTCGTAACAATATTCAATAATAACTAATTACTTTATATTTGAGGAACCATGTCTACTAATTCGATCCTCCACATATTTAGCCAAGCTATGTACATTGATCTAAAAATAAATATTTTGTTTGTATTGGAGATACTACGCCCATATGGAATTTTATAATAAATAGTAGCATAATAAGTAGTTAATTCCTTCTAGGTACAAAGGACCAATTGACCCAAACACAATGACTTGAGCAAGTTAAAAGCCTCAGTTAAAAGCTTTGAAATAATGTTGGTGGGTAACCAGTGTACGTTTATAGTAGCTACACATTCGTCAATGCAGAGCTAGTTCAAAGGGCTACTAGGTTTTTGTATGTATAAACTTTATACATACAAAAACCTAGCGAAAGGCATTGAGCTCTCAAATGAGCTCTCTTGTTTTTGTTTTCACATGTACGCAAGCACATACATTGTATAAAAACAATCAAAACCAGTCAGTCTCGCATGAGCATTGTTAGAAGCAGGTTGTTTTACGCTTTTCGCTTTTTATGCTTGTTTATTTCAGTTATTGTTTTTGATTTTTTCTCAACTTTTTACTCAACTCATACAACTACAATATCTAAAAACTGTAGTGGTGTGAGTCTGCCTTTCGCTGGTATAAAGGATTTTATGCGTTCAAATGTGTGTATGTTTAAGATTTTAAATTAAGTGGTTTGGTGAGTGGACAACATTTAAATTTGTTGTATTTATTAACATATTAATAAGCTTAATTCATAAGAATATATTTTTTGTTGCTATTGTTATGAAGATTTTATATTTTTTTTTATTTTTTCATCAACTACTACAGCATCAGTAAAGAGGACAATGTTAATTTAGCTTTAATTAAGCGTTTATAATAAATACATTATTGGGGTGTACACGTTTTCAGAGTTATTTTCCAAAAATTAACAACTACATTCATTGTCATTTTTGACAATACAAGCTTGGAACTGTATAAAAAATTTAAAAAATAAATTATATCAAAATAAATGTTTTTAATATTAAAATAAAATTGGTCATAACTGTCAAATGCTGTAGAAAAGTCAGAGTATGTATGTCTAAATGTAAATGTCTTTAGAAATTTCGATATGATTTTGTTAAAAATAGGATTCGGAACTAGATTTGGATCTGACCAGTCACTGAAAAAATTCATTAAGTGAATTAAGGGACTCAATGAAGAGTAGTGCGATAATTTTTCGAAGTTAGTTGTTATGCTATTGTACACCACCCTTTCTACTCTTCAAATATATATTGCCGCCTTCATTTATATTTCAGTTGTGTTTAGTTTTATATTCAATTGTTAACGATGTTATTATTAGAGCTATAAAAAATTGCGAAAAATATTCCAAAAATAATAAATGATCATGGATAAAGTGCTGTAGTCGCCCAATTTATAAATATAATTCTTTTAAACAATCAATTGATCTATGAGTACATTGAGGCAATAAATAAGACGACACGTTTCGCTGATTTTTAATATCACCACAAGACGACTTGCAACTGGTATGGACTGGTTTTTGACAACAAATTTGATCTTAATTGTCCAATTAAATAAAAAATTGACTTGTGTAAAAAAATCCTTTGTCGCACACTCGTAAAATTAATTGAGTAAATGTAGTATTTATTTATTATTTAGTTCATTGTTATCTAAGCTTTAAAAAAAACATGGAATTAAAAAAATCTATGTGTAAGTTAAATTCAAAATTTTAACAAAGAAAAACGCATAAATAACATTTAAATATTTCAGAGAAATTCAATGCAAAAAAATCTCGTTATAAAATTTGTGAGTGTACACTGTACAGCTAAAGAAGTCTAATAAAATTTGATTGATTTATTTCCTAATATCTTAATTTTTCAAATATTTGAACGTCATGACACGTCATTCTTTTTTTTTTCGCTATTTTTATCATTTTTCTAGTTAGCTCTTAAAGAATTGACAACACTGAAAATAGCAATAACAACATTTACACAATTAGTAAAACAGTTTTGTTAATTTTTAGCAAAGTGTTTGTTTTTGTTAATTATATATTTTATATATCAGAATACTATATTTTTATTATTATGTATTGTTGTTTTAATAAGTTTTGTTTGTGTTGTTAGTGTCATTGTTTTCGTTGAAGCTCTCGTCTTTATTATTGTTATTAAATATTAGTGTTTGTTTTTCAAGTGTGGGTGTGTCAAGATTTTGTTTATTAATACACGATTTTTTAGGTGCGATATTTTTCAAGTTTGTCATAAAAATAAATAATGCCAATTACGTTAATACCCTACGAATCACTTTAACTTATTAGGAGATGTTAACGTGTTTGTTGGGATTCAATTTTGATTTTTTTTTTAAGAAAATATAATAATATTACTTATTTAATATTAACCGATTAACGGTTAATTGATTGAATACCCCATTAGATACCCAAGTTTCTAAAACGGGTCTTTATCATTTGTGAAATTTTTAGATAAATCTGAAAGTTCGGAGAGGACTTAATATAACATTATTTAGATAATCAATAATATTGGAGTCATAAAGGCGTCACTTAAATACCGAAGTTCCTAAAACGGTGAAATGAAGAGAAATTAAAATTTTTTAAGTAAAATAGATGCAAGGACATACCTACCTGCCATACATTCTGTATTATTTAAAAGAGATAACTTACATATGTTTGCATGTTTTTTGTAGATCTCCTTAAGGACTATTTATATTTTAAATTTCAGCTGATTCGGATTATACCTTAATTTTTGGAGATTTTTTTTTTTTATATGTGAGACCTGATGTGGCGTTTAATTTTGCTAATTAAGCGTAAAGAGCTTTATTTACAACTTTGACCCCCACTGAAATTTTCCGGCAAAAATTTTTAATCCTTAAATGTCCTTTTCGAAAAGACTTTCTTAGATTTTCTCGAAAAATAGGTCAAAATTACCCCTGAAGAGAGGAGATAGAGGGTTAAGATCTTCCACAAAAATGATCTTCATAAAATTCAACAATATAACTCTGACAATAAGAATTCTCTCAGACATTAACCTACAACAATTTTATCAGTTAAAAAAAAAATGAAAACTTTGACCCACTATAAAAAAAATTGAGATCAGCTGGACATAAGTTTATTCTTCAAAAATAATCTACTCAACATGACCTTTCGGAATTATAGGGTCACTATTCTGTTCAAAAAATGCTGTTGGACAGTGTTATTTACTTCTGATAAAATTTACAAAAATCACATAAATATAGTGGCAAGATGGAAAAACAATAGCGATTTAAAAACAATGAGTTTCGAGGGCGCCTGCTTGGTGCCTCAGGCCACAAACTAACGCCATACTTATTCATTCCATTACAAAAATCTCAAAATGTGAATGAAAATAAATATAACATAGCCCACATTGCAACACGAAATCCTGTGGAACGATGTTTAAAGTGTGGAAACAATGATTCCGATGCTTGTAAGATGGAATGACCGTTTCTTTTTCTGACGTTAAAGTTATCATTATAGCTTTAGTTGTTCTACATAACAATTTACACTATTTTACTATTTTTTAAATATTAAATAGACAACTTATCAAGCCCTCTTTACTTTATAAAAATAATATTTTTTCTCAAGCACAGCCAAAAAAAGATATTAGTACGAGTACTTTATTATTTAATATTCATTGTTTTACTGCACTACGATTGAAGTGGCAAATTGAATCACATCACAGAATTAAAAAAAAAAAAAAACATGTAAGAGAGCTATATTCGGCTGTGCCGAATCTTATATACACTTCACCAAATTATACTTTAAAATAAAAATTTTAAATATTTTTAGGTAAACAAAATTAATTATTTTTTTTTTCAAAACTTAAAAAAAATGTTTTTTCAAAATTTTAAAAAAAATAATTGTTCAACATTTTTTTTTTAATTTACTAGTGAAAAAATTTATGACAGAAAAATTTTTTTGGTAAAAAAAATTCGGGTTAAAAAATAATTTTTCCCGATTTTGACCCATTGTAGGTCCAAATTACTATAGCCATATATAGATCGTTGCAATGGACTTTGAAATATCTATCATTATATATCCCTATTGTCTATATTAATGACAGAAAATAGGACAAAAATCGACGTTGGCCCGGTTTTTTTCTTATATCTCAGCGATTTGTAGGCCGATGTTTCTCGATTTTAAATAGCAACGAAGCCGGAAGAATTCCCGATTTATTGATGTATGAATCAAGTTTGTAAGTTATTTGGGGTCTTCAGAAAATTGATTTCAACAGACGTACAGACAGATAGACAGTCAGTCAGACAGACAGACAGATAGCGTTTGTGGATAGCATTTTCGTTTTCAAATAATATTCTGTGACTTTAGTGCCCTTTTTTAATAACAATCGTTACACCCTGCAACAATTTTAATATTAATCATAGAAAAATTGTTATATATATTCGTGAAACTTTACATCATTGATGCCCAAGCCCTATACTCTTGGTGCTCATTTGTTTTTGTAAATGCTCTTAGCTATAGGCTGTGTGTTTCTATACTCAATAGAACACTCAGGCACTAGCAATATGAAATACACAAACAACTTTGCCTTGTTGGTTTTTTGTCGTTCTTCAATGTACACACGCAAGTGGAAAACAACAACACTTTCGTATGCTTTGCTGGTAAACATTGACGACAGCGATCATCAATGTAGATTTTGTTTTTGTTTATCGTATGGTATTGTTTAAAAAAGTGTGTATTTTTTTTCTTTATTCTTTGTATGTTTTGGTTTTTACAACAAAAAAAATTGCATAAAAATTTGTTTTTCTTTAAATGTATTGGTGTTTGCTCTTCCATAAGGAACTTTTGGGCACCTCTGCTTTACATAGTAATACTAAGTACTCAGTTTTTCTTGATCGGATCAGATGACCTTCTAATTGGACTTTAAAATTTCACAGAATAAACAATTTTCATAAAATCGGGTTTCTGGTTTAATCGGTTAATCGAGCAAATAATTAATCGTGGCTTAGATTTAATCGGTTAATAATCGGTTAATTTTAAATCATTCGATTAACCGAATAATCTCTATTTTAATTTTAAATTGAAAATAAAACAACGAATTTTGTCTACTTATTTACCCATTTTATTATTAACAAGTAAGAGAGCTATATTCGGCTGTGACGAATCTTATATACCCTTCACCAAATTATACTTCAAAATAAAAATTTTAAATATTTTAAGGTAAACAAAATTATTTCTTTTTCCAAAGTAGTTTGTTTAATTTTTTGGAAAATTTGTTTCGAATTGATTTTTTAAATTTAAAATTTTTTAGTTTTTTTTCAATTTTTTTTTTTTTTTAATACAAGGTGGCGCAAAAGTAAACTTTCGATGTTTTTTGGCTGTAATTTAAAAAAAAACATGAAAAACTTTGATTCTTCTTGTGGATTATTATTATTTGGTCTTCTAATTTTTTTACATCAAGTCGAGAATATGATGTCATGTAAATGGCCGCCGCCACAGTTGATTGTCATTTGAGCCCTTTTTATGGCATCACTTTGGCCAAAACTTCCGGCGATAGGTCCTCACATTCTTGAATCAGGCGATCTTGCTGGCCAGTGCAAATCGCCAAAACGGGAGATTAGGCGCCCGGGAAATGCATCCTTCAGCATATCGGTTGTGGCACGTGCTGTGTGTGCCGTTGCACCGTCCTGTTGGAACCACATGTTTTCCAATCCCAATTCATCAAGTTGCGGCAAAAAGAACTCGTTGATCATTGCTCTGTAGTGCTCACCATTCACAGTAACCGTTTGGCCCGCGACGTCTTCGAAGAAAAAAGGTCCGATGACTCCTCCAGCGAAAACAGCACACCATACAGTGACTATGAGCGGGTGTAATGGCTCTTCGTGGGTTACACGCGTATTTTCAGTGCCCCAGAAGCGTAAATTTTGCTTATTTACGTACCCGCTAAGATGGAAATGAGGCCCATTTCCATCTTATTTTTTTGATGAAAAATCATCTTCCTCTTGGTAGTGATTAAGGATGGCTTGAGCGTATGTTAGACGCGATTGGAGGTCAGCAGCTAACAGCTGATGCATCGTCTGGACTTTGTACGGAAACATCTTCAAATCTTGTACCAAAGTTCGCTGTAAAGACCGTCGACTGATACCCATTTGCGTGGCACGTCGTCTGGTCGATGTCGACGGCGCTTCCATGACATCTTCGGCTACAGCAGCAATATTCTCTGCAGAACGGCTACTCCGGGGTCTGCCTGGCAGCATCACGTGTTGTGCCAGTCTCTTCGAGGCGAGCGGTTAAACGTCGCAGTGTTTAACCAGTAGGCGTTGGACCGCCAGGAAATCTGCGACGAAATTCACGTTGTGCCAAAGTCACCGACCGATTATTGGTCAAATAAATAGTCAGCAATATTCCGCGTTCTTGAGCAGTGTAGCATAACATTGTTTATTCACGTGTATTTCGCATGTGTTTACTACACAAATGTCAAAACAGAACTGACATTAGGGGCCAATCGCAAAATTTATAGCATTTTCTGATAGGAGGATTACTTTTGCGCCACCTTGTATATGTATAGCGAAAAAAACTTTTTGTGAAAAAAAAATTCAGGTTAAAAAATATGTTTTTTTACCCATTGTAGGTCCAATTGACTAGGTATTATATACGTCGTTGCAAAGGTCTTTGAAATATCTATCATTAGATATCTATATTGTCTATATAAATGACTTAGTAATCCAGATATAGGTCAAAAATAGGTAAAAAATCGAGGTTGTCCTGGTTTTTTCCTTATATCACAGCCATTTGAGAGCCGATTTTCCCGATTTTAAATAGCAACCGAGCCGGAAGAATTCCGCAGATATTGATGTATGAGTCGTGCATGGAAGTTGTTTGGGGGCTTCTTATAGGGTGGGAAATTTATATTGTGGAAATTACAAACGGAATGACAAACAAAATAAGCAATAGCAAAAAAATATGGTATCTTAGATCCTTTTTTTAATTGAATTTTTTTCCTTTTAAACGATCTTTTTAATTAGTTTCAATAAAACTTGACTTGGAAAGAACTCTCTCACTGATTGTAGATATTGGAAAAATCAAAAGTAATGTATGATAAAGAATATCCAATTTCTCATATAAAATCCTCAATTATACCATTGGAGTCCTTTTTAGAGTTTTTTAGATTGTGAATACTTTTAATAGATTCTGATAAAAGACTCGTTTCAGTTATGTCTTTAGATTCATCTATTATCAAGTCGTCCTCCGACTCATTAGGACAAAGAAAACCATAGTACATTCTAGAAAAAAGTTCATTTACAAATTCGTTAGTTTCAATTCTAAAAAACTATTACTAGAGGTTAATGTTCATGAGGTAAAAAATAAAATTTGTGTGCTTGAAACTATATTTCTATATAAAGTGCCAAAAAAAAAGAAATTTCGGTTAATCGACACAAATTAATCGGCTTATTTGTTATTTGAAAATCGGCCATTTTAAATTATTCGAACAGTTAACCGACAAAAATTAATCGGTTAACCGATTAACGGTTAATCGATTGAATACCCTATAATTCATACATATAACATAATATCAGTTCAATACCAATTTTTAACTGCTTATTAACTGTTCTTAATCCGATAAAAGTAGCTCTTCAGAAACTTTGACAAGTGAATACAATTTTTTGAATTTAAAATCGTAAGAAATGCGAAATGGCTGTAACGCCAAAGATTCAATGACTGACTTAGATTTCATTCATTCAATTATTTAGTACATCCGTCTTAAAATGTTGTGTGTAGTACGAAGTACATGTTTGCGTATTTGTGAATGAAAGAAGAATTTTCACATAAATTCCATCATATCAAATAATAAGCTTCAACACAACTAATCTTCAGCTGTCTCTTTGTCTGGCTTGGTAACATACTTGTACATTGTACTTGTTCTTAGAATGATACAAATTGATATGATTACCTTCTTAATTTACTTAATATTGTTTAATGACAACAGCATTTCAATTGGCTGACTTACTAACAACTATTAATAAGTGTTTGTTTGAATGTTTCAGTGTGTATGTATCTTAAGTATGAGTGTTTATTGTTTTAGATTTAATACACTGTTTCTAGTTTGCTGTTTCTTGTATCTAAGTGTATTCGAAACAATGTTCTATGTACATATGTATGTATATAATGCAGTTGTTCTTAATACTGAATGTGCAACATAGCGCGAAATTCCACTAATCCTTTTACTATGAGTTTCTACTTATGTGTGGATATGTATAAATGTTCATACATACCATAGTATCAATGTATGTGTGTTCTATTTTCTTTGCTTTTGTTTCGGTTCTTATTAAATTCTTTTAATATAATTATATTGTTCTAGGTACTCAAATTCCAAGTATTTCTTTAATAATAAGAGACTAAGTAAGAAATATACACTCTGAAATCCAAAGGTATTTTGTTTTTGTATAAAAAAAATTAAAAGCTAAAGCGTTTAAATACTTGGTGCATGTACGTACACTCATGTGTACAATCTAGGGATGTCAATCCTGATCCCGAAAATCCAGGTATTTTTCGGGATTAATAAATCCAAAATTCCGGGATTTCAGATTTTTTAATTTCATGAACGAAACATCGTTCTTTTATGAACGATTTTTTTTTTTGGTATCAAACATATTTATATTTAACCCCGTATTCAGAACTTTACGACAATAAACAAATTATAACAAACATGCTTTTAATATCAATTATAGATTTCTCAATGTCATAAAGTTCAGAATACAGCGATAAATATGAAATATCTTTGTTATATTTTTACTTAAATATATTTATGAAATAAGTTGTTTTCATTGTTGAATTTGATGTGAACCAAAAATCCCAAAGTCCCGAAAAATCCCGGGATTTACATAAAATCCCGTATATCGGCATCCCAAGTACAAATGCATACATATGTAGTTGTATTTGAATCTTTACGTCTGAAACCCTAATCATTTTTTAAGCATAAGAAAATGAAAAATAAAAAGAAAATAATATTGTCCCATCAACTATTTGTATTTAAACTAAACATTGTATTCCAAATGTAAGTACGCATGGAAATTACAACAGCACAGTGCATCTTAAGTAGTTAAATTTTCAGAAAATTGCAGAATAGTTGGGCATACCGAAAGTCGTTTTAAGAAACTATATAAAATTAAGCTGCGAAATCTTTTATAGCTCTGTGTTCTTCTAATAAAATATAAAGTTAAGTTTATCAAAATTATATTACAAGATGTTCTAAAAATAAACTGTAATTTTTAAAGCAAATTGAAATATTGATTATGTTCTAACAGATTGGGTAATTTCGTAAATCAATAAAAATATATTTATCATATTGTGGTGAAGTCCCCTGTTTAGCTCAAAGGGACACACCCAGAGATGGCTTAAATGCAAAAAATGTATCAATTGTGGTGGCAACCTGACTGACAATTTCAAAGGTTTCCTTGAATAAGTATTCGACCATGAAGGATTTTAATATACAGAAAACTGAAATTTAAAATGTGCAATCTACTAATCATGTTTATATTCTAAAAACCAACCACTAACGAAAGCTCACATGCAAATATCCCAATATAAGTGGTATTTCATTAAGCGCTTCTTATCTTTAAATTTAAATAAATCAAAGTGTGTGAGATATCATCGGCGTGCAAATGTCAGCCACCTCTTCACTGGTTGGCGCGCATTCAAAATATCAAATTTACCATATCTCTGGCGCATAAATCAGGCTGAATTTGATCGATGACAAGGGATATACTGGCTGTGGTTGGTGGCTTATAAATTATGAAAAAGTCTAACGTGACCAAATCGCACGATCTCGGGGATCAGTCACATCACATCTACGTGAGATGTGTGACACGTAGCTCATCTTTGAAAAATCTTGAACTTTTTCATAATAAAAAATTTATATTTTTAAATATTCTATTCAACAACAACTCAATGGTTCTGACATTTTATACTAAAATATGAAAAAGTGCAATATTTTCATAAGACCTAGCTGAGCGATTTCAAAAAATATAAAAATCTTTGAAATCGAATGGGAAACAAAAAAATGGTTCGTGTTTACAAATTTTACATGTCGAAGGTACCCTACTTTGTGCCCCCATATCGCCGCCCTTGGAACATTTGTAGTTCCCATAAACTTAAGTAATCATTGGCCCACGTAACCCGATCGGACCAGCCAGCAAATTCGACAGATATATCTTAAACAATATGGACGCTATCAACTGTCAAAGTTCGATAGTCCATAAATACTGCGGTCGGTAAAATATTCCAAGACTCACAATTTTATCAATATTGATATTTACCATTTTTTTTTTTTTTCAAAAAATTACATAGCCATCGTTTTTAGCGTACAATTTCACATTGGAAAGGTAAATCAGCCGATATTATATAAAAAAATAAAATAAATTTGGGTGCCTCGGAGATGATTTTTTTGATATCTTGTAGTGGAACTTTTTTTCCTCATGCCAAAAGCTATCGAAAAATCGATGGCATAATATCGCAATATGGCACTCATCGCAAAAATGCCAGTAAATAAAAGCAAATTTCAGTGCCCCAGAAGCGTAAATTTTGCTTATTTACGTACCCGCTAAGATGGAAAAGCCCATTGTGGCACGTGCAGTGTGTACCTTTCAACCGTCCTGTTGGAACCACATGTTTTTCAATCCCAATTCATCAAGTTGCGGCAAAAAGAACTCGTTGATCATTGCTCTGTAGAGCTCACCATTCACAGTAACCGTTTGGCCCGCGACGTCTTCGAAGAAAAAAGGTCCGATGACTCCTCGAGCGAAAACAGCACATCATACAGTGACTTTGAGCGGGTGTAATGGCTCTTCGTGGGTTACACGCG
This sequence comes from Calliphora vomitoria, assembly GCA_942486065.2. Classification (NCBI taxonomy): domain Eukaryota; kingdom Metazoa; phylum Arthropoda; class Insecta; order Diptera; family Calliphoridae; genus Calliphora; species Calliphora vomitoria. The sequence continues at coordinate 93,955,267 of OW818031.2, forward strand.
GATTTTCAGTGCCCCAGAAGCGTAAATTTTGCTTATTTACGTATCCGCTAAGATGGAAATGGGCCTCATCACTCATGATTATTTTTGATGAAAAATCATCTTCCTCTTGGTGGTGATTAAGGATGGCTTGAGCGTATGTTAGACGTGATTGGCGGTCAGCAGCTAACAGCTGATGCACCCTCTGGACTTTGTACGGAAACATCTTCAAATCTTGTAGCAAAATTCGCTGTAAAGACCGTCGACTGATACCCATTTGAGTGGCACGTCGTCTGGTCGATGTCGAAGGCGCTTCCATGACATCCTCGTTCCCCAGCAGCAATATTCTCAGCAGAACGGCTACTCCGGGGTCTGCCACGCCTGGCAGCATCTCGTGTTGTGCCAGTCTCGATGCGACCGGCTAAACGTCGCAGCGTTGGACGGCCAGGAAATCTGCGACGAAATTCACGTTGTGCCAAAGTCACCGACCGATTATTGGTCAAATAAATAGTCAGCAATATTCCGCGTTCCGGAGCAGTGTAGCGTAACATTGATTATTAACGTGTATTTCGCATACGTTTACTACACAAATGTCAAAACAGAACTGACATTAGGGGCCAATCGCAAAATTTATAGCATTTTCTGATAGGAGGATTACCTTTGCGCCACCTTGTATTTGCATTTATTGGCATTTTTGCGATGAGTGCCTTGGAACATGCTTAAGCATTACAGGGTTAATTTCACAGCGGAACAGATATTTTGGTGTTTTTCTTCTAAATTTTGAATAATGCAGCTTAGAATATGAAATGCTTTTAGCATGAAACTGATGAAGAAGATTTGAACCCATTTACCATAGGTCAAAATTATAAGGATGAAATTAAAAAAACATAATTTAATATCCTGAAATTTAGATAAACAAAATTTATGTCAAAGGAAAGATAATTTTGTGTAGAATACCAGTACAAAAATGCTTTTTTAATTTTAGTCTCCATTTATGCAATATTCAACCAATAAGAAAAAATAATAAAGAATAACCAAACAAATGAAAACCGCGATATTTTAAAAACAAGAGCAGACCAAAAAAAAACTAAAGATTTGAAAATGAAATGTCCCATACTTGTTTAATCAATTACATTTTAGCTGCATCAAACCAAAATGTTGATTTTGTTCCTTTGTGTTATCAGGGCAAGTTTAAATACATATGAACAAACAAAATAAGCACAAAAAAAAAAAAAAATAAATAAAAAATTTAAAAATATGCTCGTGTGCATGTAGAAAAGGGTATGGATACGGATAGGGAAAATATAATTTTAAGTTTAACATTATTTTATTGTAATACATAATTTTGTCACAAATAACATTACAATGTTTTTTTCAGTTTTACCAATTATATTACGCATTGTTACGTTTTAACCTTTTAAAACGTTGGTTAATTTCCTTTAAATAAACCGGATACTTTTGATTGCAAATAAAAGCAGTTTTAGTAGTTTAAAATTGTAACAATTCTTTATTTATTTAAAATCTGCAACAACAACAGTTCAAATAGTCACTCAGTGCTTTTATACACGTTTATCAATTCGCAGAAATGCACATACACTTTATAATGTTAACTCTAACAGCGCCAATGATGAACTCAACTCAAGACTGCAACCTCTGCCACTATTTATACACACGCCATCTTTCGGGAATCTTCTACAATGCTCTTAACGGACAAACTAGTATGTTCGAATTCTAGAGCTTTCGATGTCAATGTTAGCAACTTAAACATTTAGTGTTGCCACACTTATAAACAATGCTAATAACCGCATGCTATCATCATTGTTGATAAGTAGAAGTTTCTACTAATGGACGTGTTTAAATTCAAATCGCTATTGCACATTTGTAACAATATCTTTATTTGTTATATAAAATGACAAAATATTTTATTTTATAAATAAAATATCATGACACGGACATAGCTAGATGGTCTTTAAGTTTCATAAAGACCCAGAATATATGTAATTATGGGGTCTACAACCAATATTCAATGTGTCGTGGTGGATAAAATCTCAAAAGTATAATTTACTTAAATGAAATTATGGTCTAAGTACGAAATATGTAAAAGCTTAATTTTCTGTTTATTTTATGCAAAACTTGTTTCTACTTTAAATTTCATAATCTACTAGCTGAACCCGGTCCGCGTTGCTGGCCCTTAGAAAACATCTGTTTTATATTGCATCTCGGTCTCGATTTTAATATACAGTGTCGGACAAAGTCAGTGAAACAATCTTCAATTTTAATACAAGTGGTGGCAGTCCGGCTAGTTCAAAATTTCAGTTGGATAGTCGACGGCTTGTTCTTCGTTCATTACTGTGTCAATCGATTTGCATTTTATTGTTTCGCCAGGCAGTTTCAATTGTATTTGTTTATTGTGCTTGTTAACATCATCATTTGTTGGTGCCAAAATTGCATGTTCCCACAGCCAATCCGAATTTTTGTAGTTCGTTGTAAGACTTGGGAATACCTTGTCAACAACGAAATCTCATTTGTGGAGAGATCAATTGAAATTTTTCCATTTCTGATGTCCAACAATTGTTTTGAGAATGTTTCGGCAGAAGGGTATTGCACACGCATGTTCGTTGATAGCGTTCGGCTTCTGTAGCTTCATTTCCAGTGAAATAAATTTGAAGGAACTTCGCATCATCATTGGGAAGCGGGAGCAGTGATCCAATTCTGTGGTACATTTGGCCTTGAACTTTAAAGGTGGGCATGAAGCCGACGTCATTTGAAATCATGAGTTGCATTTTTGGATATTTTGAAAGAAGTGCTTGGAAATAGGATTGGCGCCGGAAATGTAACTTAGAAGCAGCTTAGGCGGCTCAATAACTGGTGGCAGAATAACTTTACCGTTCGAACAGCACATTCCCGGGGATTCCTTAGGGAACTTCAAAACGCTGCAATGTAAGCAATGTTTGTCCATTGCGGCAATCAGTACGTCCTTGTGATTCCTGTAGTCATCATACTTATTGTAAAAAAATGCCGGCAACTTTAAATCGATTCTTTCTCTTGATCGAGCCATTCGGGAGCGATTGGCTTCTAGTCTTTCGATATGCTGTTGGGGTGTCTCCGCAGCACTCGATGAAGATGCAATGCGACGCATTTGCTGAAGCCGTGATTCTCGTTCTCTTCCCGTTTCTGCGGCTCTAGACGTAGATGCCCTTTCTAAAACAAATTTTATATGAATAAAACCGTTATTTTTTTATTAAAAGTGGAATGCGGAGAGTTATTCAAAATATTATTTTTTTTTCATAGATTTCATATGGAAATTTCTTATTCATGCAAAATTGTTTATCATCGATTGATATATAAAAGAACTTTTATAGTACCTGATATATGTTGAAATGTATTCCTTCCTTCGCTTACACCAAATAATTCGCTTCAGAGTACACCACTTTGAATTAAAATTTTTAGAATGATGAAATGAAAATTGCCATTTTTTGAACGTTGGGAATACTAAAAAGTATTTATGTATTTCTCCAATTGAAAAAAATTTTTTTGTCGACAATATTAATTTTTTTTTGAAAAACCGAATATCAAAAATCTTACTTTACAGTGTTACCCGCTGGGCTATTCTGAAGATTCCCTGAAAATTTGATCAAAATCGGTTCAGTCGTTTTTGAGTTCATTCGGAACATACATACCCACATACATACAAACATCCATTTTTATACCCTACACCACCATAGTGGGGAGGGTATAATGGATTTGTGCAGATGTTTGTAACGCCCAAAAATATTAGTCTAACACCCACCTTAAAGTGTACCGATCGACTTAGAATCACTTTCTGAGTCGATTAAACGATGTCCGTCAGTCCGTCCATCCGTCTGGCTGGCTGGCTGGTTGTCCATGTAAACCTTGTGCGCAAAGTACAGGTCGCAGTTTTGAAGATATTTCAATAAAATTTGGTACATATCATTTTTTCAGCCCAAGGACGAAGCCTATTGAAACTGGCTGAAATCGGTTTATTATTTCACATAGCCCCCATACAAATGTCCTCCCGAAATTGGACTTTATCGGTCATAAATATTTAATTTATATAGGTATCTACACAAGTTTGTCTCCAAGTAAGTTTTATATATACAGAGTTCATGTCACCAAATTTTATTATGATCGGTCCATAATTAGTCATAGCTCCCATATAAGGACTGCTACCGATAATCACTTTAACGAGCATAAATCTCTTAAAAATGTCCGAATGCACATAAAATTCAACATAAATAATTTGCATATAGACATTAATCATATGACCAAATTTCATGGTGATCGGTCCATAATTGATCATAGCTCCCATATAAGGCCCACTTCCGAAAATCACTTACGAATATAAATTTTTGAAATTTTGAAAGAAAAATGTTTTTGCTCATTTACTCAGTGTAGGGTAGTATATGGTCGGGCTTGACCGACCATACTTTCTTACTTGTTATATATATAGATGATTTTCACCCAAATTTTTTCCGAACACCAAATTTTGGTGTTATTCCGATTTTTGGCCCAATTCAAAATTTACTTCAAATTTTACCAAATAAATTTATCTGTGTACTTTTGACAAAATAACTTTAGTTAAATTTTAAAATTTTTCAAAGGAGCGTGGTTTTGTCAAAAGTCCACAGGTATGAACATCGTAAAAATGGAAAAACAAATAAATTTATTTGGCTAAAACCCCTTGATTGTTAATACATACATTTGTAATAGCCAACATAAGCTACGGTATAATTTTATTTCAATAGCAATAGCACATTAAATTAAATTTGTTCAAGAGTATTACTTTTAAGGTACTGTTCTTGATAACTGAATAATTAAAGTTTCTGTTGCAAAGCTCTTTACATTTTCCCCCACATAAAACACTGTCCATCACAACAAACCAAACATATGATTGTTGGTTGTTTTGGAATTGCTCTTACCCATTCGCAACAAAGACAATCAGCTGTTCAGTATGAGAGACATGTATGCATTAAACCAACCAACCAAACAACAAATAAAACTATACCGTGTTTATAAACAAAAGACCCCTGAAAAGCCCCTTAGAATAATTATTTCACATTTAGTTTTTTTATACCCACCATCGAAAAAAATGAGGGGTATATTGAATTTATCATACCGTTTGTAACACCTTAAAATATTTGTCACAGACCCACATAAGTATATATATTCTGGGTCCTCATAAGATTCAAAGATGATCTAGCTATGTCCGTCCGTCTGTCTGTCTTTTGAAAACACGATAGGGCCCAAACGAAAGGAGCTAACTGATGGTATTGAAAATGTGCCATGATTTTTGTTTGAACAGTCATAATTTTGCACAAAATAGTTCCAAGTTCTCTGAAATTATACTGTAAAGTATGACGAATATCGGCCAACTTTTGTCCCCAGTCCCCATACAAGGACCCCCTCAGAAAATGGGTTGAACATTTATAATTGTCTAATAATAAATAATATCGTGTTCCAATTGCACAGAAACAAGTTTTATATGGTCCTAAATCTTTCTACTAACTTTTGTGAGGATCGGTCCATAATTGACCTTACCCCCATATAACCTCTATATCAGACAAATATTTTATTGTCACATATTGATGGTGGGTATACAAGATTCGGCATAGACGAATATAACACTCATACTTGTTTAATTTCGCTTTTTATATTTCACCGAAAAGAAAAATAATGCGGGTTTCTTTTTGCGTGGAGAGACGCTTGCAGTTGTTGTTCTCGTATTCGTCAGTATGTGGAATTGTAACCTTAGTACGATTATAAGTATTTTATAAAACAACAACAGCAACTATAGCTGCAACAATGCAAAAAAAAAGCACAATACCGGAAACTGCTGCACAAAAAAAGAATACAAAAACTTAAACGACATCAGCTTTTAAATAGTAAGATGATTACTGAAAGTTAGAGGTAAAAAAAAGAAAAACAAGTGAATGAAGTAGGAAAGAAAGAACCAAAATTACAAACATTTTTATTGTACGACTATTATGTTCTTAAGAAAAGAAGAAAACTCTCTTAATACCACTTCTCTCCCCGCAGTCCTATCTGCTTAATTTTACAAAGTAGGTTTTGTTCATAATTGTATAAAGTTACATGATTTTGTGGTATGTATGGTAGTTGTTGCTGCTGTCATTAATGTGTTCTCAAAAAAAAAAAAAAAAAAAAACTGCAACAACAACAACAGACCAGCAACACCAGCACTAGAATAACCGACATAACAATCGAGACAATCTAGAGTGCAATAATTGCTCTTGCATTTAACCAAACTCATTATCATCTTTAAACTTCACTTAACATCCGACCAACATCCTCAATAACATCACCAACAACGATTGTTTTTGGCTTTTGTTCGAAACTCACAGTTACCGCAAACACAATAGAAACCACAAAAATTACGACGCACTTGCTTCATATTAATAAAAGGAAAAAGTAAATAATTACTTACTTGAATTATTTATTCCCAACTAAAAACATTGTATGTAAATATACATATTATTATTTGTTGTTTTTTTTTTATGAATATTGTACTTTTGTATTGTTAAATTAGCATATGAAATTTAAAATTAATAATTTTTTAATTAAATTTTTATTTCAATTTAGTTTTGAAGAATACAATTAAAACATATTACTATTTTGTGTGTGCGAAAAAGGGAAATTTAAAAAAACTAACACACTTATTCAGGCTTGTCAGACATTTCGTTGGCAATGGTCTGAATATATTTTTAGCTTCTTTAAATTCCGTTTGATGTTGGTAATTCAAAAAAGATATAGTAAGGACTGAGATCGAAAAATTCTTAATATACATAAATGTTAATAAAAATGAAACCACTAAATTTTTCATTTTTTTTTATTTGATCGAAATTATTATTACAATTTACAATAATCACTAGTGATGAAATTTTGAAACTTTTTCGGAAACCCTTCCATTATGGTTTTTATACCCTACACCACCATAGTGGGGAGGGTATAATGGATTTGTGCAGATGTTTGTAACGCCCAAAAATATTAGTCTAACACCTACCTTAAAGTATACCGATCGACTCAGAATCACTTTCTGAGTCGATTAAACGATGTCCGTCCGTCCGTCCGTCTGGCTGGTTGGCTGGCTGGCTGTCCATGTAAAGCTTGTGCGCAGAGTACAGGTCGCAATTTTAAAGATATTTCGATAAAATTTGGTACATATCATTTTTTCTGCCCAAGGACGATCCCTATTGAAACTGGCTGAAATCGGTCCATTATTTGACCTAGCCCCCATACAAATGTCCTCCCGAAAGTGGATTTTATCCGTCACAAATGTTTAATTTATATAGTTATCTACACAAGTTTTTGTTCAAATAAGTTTTATATATAGGGAATTCATGTCACCAAATTTTATTATGATCGGTCCATAATTAGTCATAGCTCCCATATAAGGCCTGCTTCCGATAATCACTTTAACGAGCATAAATCTCCTACAAATATTGGTATACACATAAAATTCAACATAAATAACTTTCATATAAACATTAATCACTTCACCTAATTTCGTGGTGATCGGTCCATAATTTGTTATAGCTCCCATATAAGGCCCACTTCCGAAAATCGCTCACGAACATAAATTATTGAAATTTTGAAAGAAAAATGTTTTTGCTCATTTACTTAGTGTAGGGTATTATCTGGTCGGGCTTGACCGACCATACTTTCTTACTTGTTATAGTTATTTCTGTCACTTTGTTCGAACAGGTTGTCCATCTCCGTTTAAAATCTATCACACTTTTGGACACCTTTTTGTGCTCTTCAATTCTCTTTTAACAAGAGCCCAATATCTCTCCACTGGCCTTAGCTCCAGGCAGTTTGCAGAATTTGCCTCTCTTGGTACAAATACCACATTATTGTTCTTTTACCACTCAAGACCTTTCTTACCATAGTGGCAGGGTTCCAAATCAGGCCAAAAATAAGTGGACGCACTAAATGTAAACATTTCTTGATGTAAATTTCGGTATTTATAGAGCCCTTTGTAACAAATGTATGGCTTTTTTGCAGCAACTGTATATTGCTTGTCATGCCAAGAACTTTTTGGGAAATTTTGTCTGCTTTTGGGTCCTAAACTTTTCTTCAACATTTCCTCGAGCACTCAAAATATTCAAGCAGCGTTCCTGTCAGGAACTTTTTGAGCTTTGTATGTTTTTGAACCTGCATTGGCTTTAACTTTTCGTACCAAATAGTCCGAGCACTGAGCTAACCGGGCTGCTTTCCTACCGGATGTGTTGGGAGCTCTTGCTTTCTGTGAACCATTTCTTCTACCTCAACCAGGTTTTTTTATCAACGGACAAGTTCTCCCAGTACTGTTTAATAACATTGGAAACAGTTTGACGGCAGATCTTTGATTGTTTGGCCAACTTTTTGTAGGGCCAAGTTGGGTTTTGTTGAAAATATTTAATAATTTTAGTACGCTCCTTTTGCTGGTCATTAATTTTAATCAGATTAACAACAAATGACCATAATTGACATTAAACATAATAACTGATATGCTTTACAAAGGTAACTTGATAAAAAATCAAATAATACTTGGGTTAAAAGTTTTAATGAAAAACGTGTGTTAAGAATTTTTCGATCTCAGTCCTTAATTCTGCTTTTATATCCTTCACTACCAAAAGAGGTGAATAAGGGTATCTACATAGGTCCGTGTAAAACACTCTCACGTTCAAAATACACAGAAATGTTTATCATTGTCCTAAGCAGTTTGGTATTGAAAATCATCAAAATCGGTACAGTAAAACCAAAGTTGTGAACCAAACGCCCAAAATGTTGTTAGTTGAAATTACGAACATATTATTCCTGTGACAAAGGGACTAACTTTGATGAAAATACTAAGGTTGGTCCATGACTTGTCCCAGCCCCCATACGAAATTCTTCTCGAAATATGGCTCTATGGTACATAAATGCCTATAAAATGATGTTTTAAGTAAAACTAAAAAACACATGATGGATTGGCTCATATTTGACCTCAGGCCCACATCCGAAAAACTTAAATGAGCATAAATGTACTACAAACATAATCGTATATATAAAAAACCCCCGTATGGAATTTTTTAAAGGATCACTTCCGAAAAACACATAAACCTAACCTACATAAATATCTTATAAATATTGATGTCGGACCAAAATTTAATATAGGTCAGAAGTATTTATTTAAAATTCATACCACTTGATTTTGTGAATATCAGTCTACATTTCACCTATACAGCATATAAGGTACATAGAATCAAAATATATTGAAAATAAATGTTATCTTAATAAAGGCTCCTCAGACTGTTTAAACTTGAAAATTCTGATTCATCGATTTGGACTATAAAAACAGGCTGCATATCGATAACCCATTATAAATTGAAGCAAATCATACATTTTACATTTTCAAAGCATATTTTAGACAAAATTTCCCAAAGTTAAACAAATTGTTTTCGATGCTAATAAGCACTTAATAAATTAATGAAAAATTGCATTGATTTGAAAATTAACGAAAAACTAGTTAAAAAATATTATTCGAATAATTTAATAAAAATATATTTAAATCCAGACAAATTTTATTCATTTGTTTGTTAACAATGAATAGGTTAGGTTACGTGGGTTGCTCTCAAGTTAGCAAGTTCACTCGGAGGCCTTGTGGCCCATTGTGATACCCTTAGAATTACCATTTTCTTATTTTGAAAATTTCATACATAAAGGTAGAATAGTTGCCCACACTAATTTCGTTGACTTTGTGCTTCTTGTGATCCCCGTGAGAACCAGCCGGTACTTCTAATAAATCTGATCATATTTACTAGTGGCACATCTCTGAGACAGTCCAGAAATTAACTCTACCAAGATGTAGTAGTCTATGCTCTTGTAAGGCTGGGCAGTCACATAGAAGGTGTTGTACGGATTCCTCCTCCTCTTCATCTAAACAACTCTACAATAGCTATAACATGGGTAACCCATACGTCCCGACATGTATCCAATCAAACAGTGCCCAGTGATTATACCTGCCTGATGGAATTCCTACTAAGAAACAAAAGAGTCTTAGTCCTATCCTCTGTCAGAGTGGGATGATATTTGACCACTTGAGTTCCGTCTCACTCAAAGCTCATTCATTTATTAATTTCGATACGGTCACCAAGTGAGTGTGAATATCCCTTTGCGCATTCGTCGGATAATTCATTTCCCCGGATGCCCTCATGTCCTGGGACCCATATCAAATCGACGTAATGTTGTGTCAGTTGGGCCAGTGATTTCGACTTAATAAAGTTGGAGTTAAGAGCCTTGATTGATGCAAGGCTGTCCAAGTAAATATGTATAGTCGAATTTTCGAAATTCAGTTTCCGGATTCTTCTCACTGCTGTATCGATGGCATATATCACAGCCTGAAAAACCGTGCAGGTATCCGGTAATCGAAGAGACAGTAAAAGGTCTAGTTCATCGATCCCGTGCCTCTTTCCGTCTTTGAACCATCAGTGTAGACTGAGATCACGTCGTCACTTAGGACAGTGTTCGCTGCCCAGTCATCTCTTTTCGGTATCGTGATCCTAAACGTCCTATCAAAATTCGGTGTATGTACTAAGTAATCCGTTTCTTGCCCCATGAATGGCCTGCCTGTAAAATTTTTGCTTATATAAATTATCTTTGTAATGATAATTTACTTCTGATCAAATTTACAAAAATCATATTTTTTATAAAATAACATAAAATATTTGTCTTTAACAGTATCACCAATATTTTTTATCTATTTTTTTATCATGATTAAATGTAAAAATTGTTTATGAATAAGGCCATAAAATTATCTAATTAAGTAATACTTAAAGCCAATTGGATGTATATTAAAATCGTCTTTCTCTGTTTTATTTAAATATAAAGTTATTTAAATGTCAGTTCCTTGGCATATCCATGTCTTGGTTTTCTAAAATGATTGGATTGCTTAGAAGAAATATTTAATATTTACTTTGAAATCGGCTTTGAATTATTATAAATTATTTAAATAATATTTTAATTTTATACTTATTTTTGTGAAATGAAAAAACATATATTTTTAAATGAGAAAAACTTTTGTTCCATTAAATTTGCAACAAACACAAAAAAAAAATCCTTTTAGAAACAACGCAATCTAAAAAGTCTTTTAAAAGGATAATGACACACTCGAAATGTATAAGGATAATACTCATGCAAACATATGTGCTGATATGGATATGAATACATATTGTTGGTTGTATGCAACGTAGCAACATAATCATAAACAGCAACAAAAGCAGCAGCAAAGTATTGTATCTACTCGTACATATTTTATTAGAAATTCAAAACGGGTAAGAGGTGTGTTGCTGTTCTCAACATAAACATATCAGCAAATAGAGTTGCCAATAATTAGAACTTTTCTAATTTGTGGTTATCTTGGGGATAATATTTTGGTGTTTTGAAATCATAAAATGATTTCTGCTTTATTTTTTTAAATAGGATAACATGTATTGTTGTACATTTTGGCATCAAATGTCTTATATATTTATTTTATGTTATTTTTTTGAAATTCTGACATCTGATTCGATCACGAAACAGTCTCCACTTTCACGTATAAAAGGAAAATCCAAAATGTTTTATATGCCGATTAAAACTGTTCACATTATTCATTTTTTTTAATACGCAACAATTATGTTGGTTTAAAGTTGAAAATTTAAAAAAAGTCTTAAAATAAAGCTTTAACTTAAGTGAAATTAAAATTATGCCAATTCATAGAATTCTCTCGGACCTATTAGCTATGTTAGAATATTAATTACATATTAAATAATTATTGAAATACACTGAATAGACAAGTTGTTGCCAACAGCAAGAAATTGCAGGTAATATAAGACGTAATTGTCAATGATTTGCAGAAAAATTTAAGTAAATATCAGTGTTGGTTAAAAAGTAACAATCGTACAAAACATACTATTCAGGATAAAACAAAACGCGCGATTTCAGTTTTTCCAAAAATAATGTTTCGCCTATTTAAAAATTTGTATTTGGGTTAAGTGTATTCGAAATATAATGTGATATAATTTTTAATTTTGTTTTGCTTGGAACAGCACTCAGGGGATGACCCCTACTTATGCAAAGCATTGTGTTGGAACTAGGAAAATAGGTTATGGGAAGAAGGATAGAGGGAGTAGTGTTTATGGACATTTGATTTGAATTTTCCTACATTGAAAGGGACAGGAAATACTTCGACAGGAAGCTTTTTCCACATACGGACGGTACGGCTAAAAACGAATTTTCGTTGTAGTGTCTTGTGCGATCCACTGACCAATCGATCGGATGAGCCCCCGCTGATGAACGCGTATTTCGTAAGAAACTACGTGTATCGGGAACAAGTTCCCTAATTTCATCAGAACACATTCCATTGTAGTGTCGATAGAACAGTGAAACACAACCCACATTACGACTGTCACCGATAAGCACCTTCGCCCTCTCCTGTATGCGGTCAAGTAACTTCAAAATAGACTTCGAAGCACCCAAAATGGAGTTGTATTACATTTTGGGTCCGATATAAGAGGTGTAAACAGTAAGGAGATCAGAAGAAGTGAAGTATTTCTTACACCGTCTTAGAAAACCGAGGCACTTGAATGCTTCTTTCGACACTTGAAAAATATGTTTTGTCCAGCGAACATCACACTGAATTCTCAAGCCTAGAACATCGAGAACTTCTGATTCCTTAATATTTACACCACCCATTGAAACAGATGATGCAACATGATCTGTGGTGCGTTTGTGTGTTAACATACAACATTGAGTCTTACACGCAGAAAAAAAATATAGTTGTACATTGTTACTGTAGCCATTTCAAATTTGTGCATGGTTACAGTAACAATTTCAAAATTTTTAACAATATTATAGTCACCGTAACTATATATATGATTGTGGTAACAATAATATGGTTAATTTAAGATTCACATGAATATTTCAACCATATATATGGTTACAGTAACCATGTATATGTTTGTGACAACCATTTATATGATGAATAATTTTATCATAATATGTTGTTCTCAGATTATGATATGAGAGCATCATAATATGGTAAGTCCTTCATCATATAAATGGTTGTCACAAACATATACATGGTTACTGTAACCATATATATGGTTGAAATATTCATGTGAATCTTAAATTAACCATATTATTGTTACCACAATCATATATATAGTTACGGTGACTATAATATTGTTAAAAATTTTGAAATTGTTACTGTAACCATGCACAAATTTGAAATGGCTACAGTAACAATGTACAACTATATTTTTTTTTCTGCGTGTACGTGCATTAAAATTGAGTCTGTTCGCATAACCCCATTCAGAGATTGTCACAAGATCTTGCTTAAGTGTATCATTCATGTTTTGCCTTATTGCTCCACCCCGAAATGCTTGGCCTATAGTTGAATGAATATGAATGGCAAGTCCCCCGTAGAGCGTCCTCTACGAAATCCGTACTGCCGGTCGATAAGTAAATTGTTCGACTCTAGATATTTCACAAAATTGTAGAACAAATTGCTATTGGGCGATAATTTTCAGGGTTATTAGCCCCTCCCTTTTTTGGAATTGGCGTTACATTAGCAACCTTCCAACATATAGGAAATTCTCCGGCACGTTATAATATGCTAAAAAGGACGGGCTAGCGTCGAAGAACACTGCTTCAAGACTGATCAGTTACTGATACTCGCTCGGGTAGTGGCTGATTGCTTTCCTGTAAATTCGAATTATTTACAAATAATCAACCGTTTCAGTGAATTATTGGCCATCCTTTCAAAGAGTATGAATTGAGGAAGTAGCATTATCCTTTATTCTTTTAACGAATGACCAAAAGCTTTTGCTGCCCCGGGGAACAGCAAGAACTTTGGCTCGGAGGCGTTGCTCGTGTAGAGATTTTTTCATAGATTTAATCGAAATTTGCTTTGTTGGAATGAAGGTTTTCATCCCCATCATAATTTCGCCATGGCATTGACATTATTGTCCATGAAACAGAGGTTCCAATTAAAATGCCGAAAAAAGTCGTTGATCTCAGCCCAACGAGCCTTTTCGTAAATAAAAGTAGAACGTTTATTAGCTGGTTGAGAAACGTTACGAAGTTTGGAGAGCGAAAAAGGGGCGGAAATGGTGCAATGATCCGAATTTCCAAGAGGTGCAAAAACATCTACTTCATACTTGTCAGGGTGTGAAGTTAGAAAAAGTAGTGAATAAAAAGAAAACAAAGAATATTTGTATTTTCTATAATTACCGCAAAGTGAGCATTAAAGTTCTTCGTTCGATGGGATGTAGCGGTAACATTTGGCTGATATGTTTTCTTTGGTTAAGTTAGCCACCATTTTCGCTTTAGTTTCTTGGTCTGTATAATCGGCAAATACAGACAAGATACACACTTCATCTGTAAAGTACCTGAAGAGACACATTTCAATTCGTTGACGTTATGGCGGCAAGCAAAAATAAGCATTTCCCTGTTAAGTTGCTGTTCTAGAAGTACACAAGCACCATAAATTCTACCTGTATTTGAAGCAGTGATAACACAACAGAAAACTTGTTCTTTATCTTCAGGATTCAATCAATAATAGCATTCCGTTTGATCCCTTCCTGAAGAGTTGTACAATTTTGGTACAGCTATTGGTAAGCGTTCTTCTTTAATTTTTTTTTTAAATGTGTTTTAATTAATCAATAACTATGTTTAAAGAATGTATCAATAATGATACTAAGGAAGAATTATAACTTGTTTTCAAAGCTCGTCCTACGGATAATAGACAAGTACTGACATGTTTTGATGAAAGTCGGAACGGGTTTCTAAATACATGAAACTTTTTTTACAATTGTTTTAACATTAGTCGAACAATATTAGTGTGTATGCGTTCAAAAAAAATTAGCTGTATTTTTTTGGGACACCCTAATTTACGTGTTAAAATAACTAGTCACGTTGCTAGTTATGTAACTAGTTGACAGCCTAAAGGATAGCTAAGATCACTAGTTCGGGACAGCCTCTTAGAACTGCAAGGAAAATATATCAATAGATAGTGTACGTACGTACTTAAGTTATTACCTTTTAAAAACGGTGTTTTATTTCCTTTAAATAAACCGGATACTTTTTTTTTTGCAAATAAAAGCAGTTTAGTAGTTTAAAATTGTAACAACTCTTTGTTTATTCAAATGTACAACAACAGTTTAAATAGTCACTCTCTTTTAATACACACACTAATATTAAACACTTTAAACTGCAGTTGATGTTAACTCTAACAGTGCATATAATAAAACTAACTACCGACTGCAACCGCAGCCACTATTTCTACACAGCGCCATCTTCCTTTGAGTAGCTTCATGAAAGTTCTACTTCTACAATGATCAACTCAAAGCTTTTATTCAATGTTGTATGTTCCACAGCTATGTTAATAATGTCCACAGTTATGTTGACTGCTATTAACCGGCCTGTAAACAATATTGTCCACAATTAGAAGTCCCCAGAAATATAAATGTTGAGAAACATGAAGCAACTTTAAGCCAACTGTTAAAACCGTTATATTTGAGTTTAAATACATTTTCGTAACAGTATTTTAAATTTAGATACACTTATGATACACTTAATTCAAACTGATGGTAACACTAGCTAATGAATGCATTCAAAATGTAAAGCGAATGCAACAATTCATAGCGAATGTGTATCTTAAGTGTACATCTCTTTAAATGCAGCTAAATAATAGAGACAACAAACGCAAGTATGAGTACAACGAAAAAAAACAGAGAATTGATGACAAAGACTTATGCTAATAAACCATGTAAAAGTATCAAAAAAATCAGAAAGAAAATTTAAATTTTCTAAAGAAAAAAAAATTAAAATAATCTGCCAAAAAAGAAAAAAATTTGTAAAAGGGTGCTTTCTATTTACAATGAAATGAAAAGAACTCTAACATTTTGGTTGTTTTTCCCCTTTGCAACAAACAAATCTTACATCAAAAGGGTGTAAAACACATTTACAACAGCTCACAATTTCGTTACGCTTACAAAAGTAATATGTATTCCTCACAAACATATTTTTTGCTATTTACCAAAGTAGATACAAAACAATAACTACATACATACTTGCAAAAGGGTTTTCACTTTTCGAATGTACAAATACAAGTACTTACTTAGTCAAAAATTCTAAAGAATGACATAAAAAAGTAAAAGAAATATTTATGAATATGCACCTCTTAAATATGAACAATGGAAGTGCAGATATAAAAGGCAACACAATATAGAATGGAGTGTATGTAAGAGAATAAATAAATCTAAATTTGCGTAACAATGCCGCGCTGGCAGCCATGCCACCGTATTTGTTAAGCTCAGCAACATTTCAAAAGGATTTTCCACATACATACAAACAAATACATTAATACATTCTAGTACTTGCCACCATACATTTGTATCTTTAGAATTTATAATATATTGTAAAACAACTCCATAGATTTTTCATTTGTAGTCACTCTTATACACATTTCATGTTTATTCTAAATTACATAATTTCTAAAGAAAATTCAAAAGAAAATATATTAAATACAATATTTAAGCTGCCTTTTGTTCAGCGTCTTAGCGAGTATTTTGAAAATATAAATAATTTTAATTTATTGCAATTACCTACAATGTATGTATGTATGTAGAATGTGAGAAATAGGAAAGTGTTATTATTAAAGTTTTTCCATTTATGGGGGTTGGTTGCCGTGGAAATTAATATAAATTATAGAAACTTGACTACTTAAGTAAGATCAGCATTTTGAAAGATTTTTTAAGATTATTTGCATACATACTATATGATTTGCTATAACAAAATTATAACTTAAATTTCCATGGTTTTGATTTATAAGATATATGAACAAAAAGATTATTTTAATGACTATACATATCTGCAAAATAAGTTTCTTTGTTGTACAGAGAAATAAATAATAATTTATATAAATCTCTGAATATAAATTTAAAAAAGTCTGTTTTCTGTTGGAGATTCAAATAAAGAATTGTAGAAATATTTGTTGAGTTCAAAAATAAAAATAGTTTTACTCACTGTTGTTCAGTTACATATTATATACATATATTTATAGTCACATGAAATTGACCTCTACCATACAGACGTTTGTCTTCTACTAGAAATGCTAAACATTGGTTTCAAATTATATATGTTTGTTAAAACTAGGGAATTATGTTTATTAGCTGATATATTTGGAATACAAATTGAAATTAAATTTTCTTGATCTCCATAATTCTGACACATATTTATAAATTTAACTATAAAGTTTGTGTGATTTTATACTTCCCAACTTACTTCGTGGTACTTTGTCAAGTTTTCAAGGACATACTTTTATTACTGAGACGTAGTCGAGTCTATTCAGTATCTATTATACTGCTTATTTACAAGTCATTGCATTGACATATTCTGTTTTTACTTATATATGCTTTTGTGATTTCTTTTAAGTTTGTTTGTTTATTTCTTGGTTTGTTTGAGCATCACGCCTAAACGGCTAAATCGATTTTATTAAAATTTGGAACGTATATAGATCCTTACTTGGAAGCGTCAATAGCTATAACTTTTTTCAATACTTTTACCAGAAAGGGATAAACAGGGGGAAAAACTGGTAAAATTGTTACTAAACGGCAGAACCTATTTTTACTACGACAGGGGTAGCGAAGCGCACCGGGTCAAGCTAGTAAATTATAAATACCGGTACTTGTAACTCAGTAGTTTTGGTAATATCAAAGTAATGACTTATTTAACATCACGTACATCACTTTTTTGAAACAACTTACCAAAACTAAAGAGAAAATAATATTTAAGGATCTACAAATTTGTTTATTAAATCTCCGTCTCCTGTATATTCTACCCATAACTGCATATATTAGTTGTATATTTTCTTTTTCTGTTCTCAATATTTTGTTTAAATTTAATGTTTGCATTGTAATTTTTATATCCTTCACCATGAGTGGCAAGTAATTTCTACATTTTTCATTTGCGACCCCATATATATTCTGTCCGTCTGTTGGTTGAAATAAACTTTCCAAATCCCCTAAATATTTTATAAACATGATTGATACATGAATTGGCTGAGATATAAGGAAAAAACCGGGACAACCTCAATTTTTTGCCTATTTTTGATCTATATTTGGATTACTAAGTCGTTACTAAGTTACACCACCACAAGTGGTGAAAGAGGGTATATATAAGTTTGTCATTCCGTGTGTAACATTGAGAAATATTCATCTGAGACCCAACAAAGTACATATATTATTGATCCTTATGAAATTCTAAGTCGATTGAGCACGCCCAAAACACATAAGCAAAATTAATGAAATGTATACCAAAATGTTTATAATTTTTCTAAGCAGTTTGGTATTGAAAATCAGCAAAATCGAATTGGTGGAACCAGGCTTATGGATCAAAATGTAAGACAACCTCCAAAAATTTTGATAATTTTCACATGATTTTTGTGACTTTGGGTAAATTCATTGCAGAGAACACCATGAAATTTCGCACACATTATTTATATGATAAAAGGACAAAATCTGTTGAAAATGGAAAGAATCGGTCCATAATTTCTCGTAGCCCCCATACAAATTTCTTCCCGAAATATGGTGCTATGGTATATAAGTGCCCATGGAATTGCAGTATCCATACAAAATTCAGCACAACTAAGTTTCGTGCAAACAGAAATCGCGAGACCAATTTTTTTTTTGGATCGGGAACTATTTGACCATAGCCCCCATATAAAGTTTACTTCCGAAAATCATTTAAATACGATTAAATATCTTATATATATCGGTATCTGGTTGAAATTCAACTTGCATACTCCCCATGCACATGATAATCGCTGTAGGGAATTTCATGAAGATCGGCCCATAATTGGTTATAGCTCCCATATAAGGACCACTTCCAAAAAACACATTAATTTTCATAAATATCGGAAAAATATCGTTATCGAATTAAAATTTTACAGAGATCGGTAGTATTAATCCACAAATGATACTACTAGATTGTGTGAAAATAAAATAAAAACAGCTCCCATATAAGGTCCATTTCCGAAAATTACTTAAATACTAATAAATCTCTTATAAAAGCTTCTATCTCGTTAAAACTTCAAATAAATATTTCCCATATATACGAAAATCGATATATAGAATTTTATGAAGATCGGCCGATAATTGGTCATAGCTCCCATATAAGGACCACTTCCGAAAAACACATTAACCTCTATAAATATTTTAAATATATGGATATCGAACTAAAATTGTAAACAGATCAATATATTGTATCCAAACATTATACTACTGGGTTTTGTGAATATCGGTCCATATTTGACCATAGCACCCATATTAGCTCCATTTCCGATAATCACAATAATACCCATAAAACTCTTGTAAATAATGTTATGAAGAAAAATATCAAGCAAAATAGGCCTCAAATACATAGAAATCACGTTAAAATATTTAATTATATCTTCGAAATAAGTCGCACATCCGAACTTTTTAATCCTATTATAAAATTATAGACTCTGTTGGAAATCGTTGGAATATGTAGTTACTTCAATTATAAATTGCTGAATTAGATAACATTTTTATACATTTGAAATAAAATATCTTCAGCGTAAACTAGATTTTCTAACAATATATAAAATACAAGGTGGCGCAAAAGTAATCCTCCTATCAGAAAATGCTATGGATTTTGCCGATTATTGGTCAAATAAATAGTCAGCAATATTCCGCGTTCTGGAGCAGTGTAGCGTAACAATGTTTATTAACGTGTATTTCGCATGTGTTTACTACACAAATGTCAAAACAGAACTGACATTAGGGGCCAATCGCAAAATTTATAGCATTTTCTGATAGGAGGATTACTTTTGCGCCACCTTGTACTACTATATTTTAAATATACTTTTATTTTGTTTAAAAAAGTGTTTTTATTGAAGAAAGTACATAATTTTTATATAGTACGAAATGTGTATTATATCAGGATTAATCTATAATCCATAATGTGGCTTAAAAATAAATTCGCTTATAGTCCACAAAAATTGTGCAACTGTATTTGAAGACTATAAGCGAAAACTATTGTATTACATTAACATTCTACCAATACCAATGTAATTTCTATAATTTTCATCTAATTTAGGTGGAGGGTATTTAAGATTCGGCATAGCCGAATATAGCACTCTAACTTGTTTTATTTAAAAAAAAATGTCCCGCTGAAGCACAACCATTGCTTACCAAAGCTTATGGATGGTTTGTTCGGTTCAGAAGTGGTGTTTTTGACACGGAAGACAAAGATAACCATTGCCCAGTCAAACGCCAAGAATTGGAGGCATTACTCCATGAAGATTGTTGCCAAACTCAACAAGAGCTTGCAAAATCATTGAGAGCTAATCAAGCAGCAAATTCAAAACGTTTGCGAGCATCAGGAAAATTGGGTACCATACGAATTAAAGCCGAGAGAACTTGAAAGACGATTTTGCATGAAAAACTGATCCATTATGATGACCCGATGCGTAAGACATGGTATGTGAAGCCCGAACGCAACTGATTCGTTTGAAGATGTCACAAGACATACACATGTATTTTATATGCACAAAGTTTCATATGGATCACACGGTATGTACATTAGATCGTACCACTTTACAAGCAAAATATAAAGTATTTCTCCAAGGCAGTTACGAACAATTTTGTTTACTGAATTTAAATTTTTCGTAACACTTATTTTTGGTACTTTCAGTCGGATCGTAAAGTATGATATATGAATGTTTTTCTCTAAGGGCCATTGACGTTATGTATTCCGTTATAGTATTTATCCACTAGATATCTGTTCCTATGTCACAAAATTAAAGATCGCAAGAAATCATTAAACTTTTGCTAATCTTGGAGCAAAATATTGGTCCTCCCGATACATAAATATTGATATATCATACTTTAAGATCGTTACTTCATACAGTGTGATCCTCCTGTTATTAAATATACCTTGATAAACCATTAACTTGGTTGAATATAAATAAGTTACTCAGCGGGTTTAGAAAAAGATAGAACCTTGATAAATCTGTGTGTAATTCTTCAGCAAAATATTTGTTGGAGGTTACTTAAATATCGAATATACCATCAGTTCTTCTTTCTAAATCCGCTGAAAAACTTAAATCAGTTGATATTCATCTAAGCTGCTGGCTTATAATTGCATAAAAGTACGAAAAACTGTTTTTTTTTTACCAGTAACTCAAGATTTTGGGAATGTTGTACTCGACAAAAGCTACCAGAAAACAAGTATCACTTGTATCAAATGTCTGTTTGATTTTCAAAAATGTCTGCTTGTAAAGTATGCACATATTTCTAAATCTTTTTATGTAAATGATGCAACAATTCAATGCATTTAACAATGTTTTTGACTATTTTTTTAGATTGTCCCAACCCCTTTTTAAGTCACCACCTTTTTAATTCTATTAATTCGCGTCTTGCATCAATTTAATACTTAGACAAGTCTTCAAGTCGCTGCTATTGTTATGGAAAACGCGAATCTATTTAGAAATGCGTCATAAAGATGATGTATTTGATTAAAGGATAATTTTACATCAGCTCCTTTATTTTCTTTTTTTTTAGATTTTATTTAACACTTTCCCAGGATTGTTGTTCTTAAAACTTGAAAAGATAATGAAAATTTTACCGGTTTTCACACAACAATACAAACAAAGTAATTTGTGATCATATATCATTTTAATGAGAAATGCGAGCGGCAGTTCATACTTTTTAATACGCGTACATACTTACATATCTTGTATGAATATTTTTTTATCGTTTATATCCCCTAGAGAGATTTTATCTTTTATTATTGTTTTGTTAAACAATATTTAAAATACATACAAATTCCCATATTTGTTATTTCAGTCGCGGTAGTTGTTGTTGTTGCTTTACTCATGGATCAACCCAAAAAAGGGTTGTTGTATTGCCGTCCTGTCCCTATTTCTGAATTGTTTCTTGCATTTTGGTTGTTTTCGACAAATTATCAATAACATTGTTGCAAATTATTTAAATTATAGTTTTCGTTCTGTAACCAACAATTTCATTTTCTCTGTCGTTGTATTTGTTATTGTTGTTTGTTTGTTTGTTGGTTTATGCGAATTGTGAAAAAGAAAAAAAAAAAAAAAAAAAAAATGAATAAATATCAGGAGCATTACGAATGAGTTTCAACAGGAAATACATTTATAATGGCTCAAATTGTTAAGTATGGGTTGTGGGCTTGTTATAAATTATTGTGTTACGCTTTTGTAAGTTTTTGATATAATTTTCTTACTTGTTGTAGCTGTTGTTGTTTTGGTTTTTGTTTATGAACAGAACAAAGAAATTAATGCATTTTTAAAATAAGCATAGCAAAAATGTTTATAGATTCCATGCTAAATAAATATCCCAGCGACACAATCACACAAAACTTGCTATTCAAAAACTTGTGAAGGCCGCTTTGAAAGTTAAAATACGTATTATTTTCGATGATGGTAGTTCCAGAAACAATTTTTATCAAATTGATCGTATAAAGACAGGTCTCATTGGGAACAAACGACTTGAGTGTCACTTTTTTTGCAATGTTGCACCTTTTTTTGGCTTTTCTCTCCACCCAAACAAGAAAAAGATCGTAGCATCGAACTGAACGTCAGCTACTTGATGAGCAGCTCTTTTCTCAACACCTGATATGTCAGGCTGTAGTGATAAAGGCTCACCGAGATTTTGAACAGATGGTCATCCTACAGACGATATATTTTTGAAGAAAACAAGTCCAGCAGCTATTTTCTCCCGCAAATCTGGAAGCTGTAAAAGCTGTTTTTTAATCAGACACATTGTTGGAAGCATTGGCCTCATCGGCCTGCAGACGTTTGTATAAAAAGAATGCATTTGTAAAAACCATACCCACAAAATAGTAGAACAACCCAATTAACTATAATATTGCGTGTCTTAGCTCAAATATGGTAACGACCCTGGAGACCATCCATGATATCTACTCCACCCATGCGATCACTGTATTCTCGAATAATTTGAGGGCAGTTGATTTCGATGAATTTCTTCTGCTTTCTATCATACCGAGGAATCTTTGATTGTTCTTCGCCAGGATTGTTTCATCCGAATCCGAAGACATATTTGTTATCCTTTCATAATACAGTATTCACATCGACTACATGTATTGAGGTCATGTATTCTACGCAAAATCATCTCTTCTCTTGGTTCATTTCACAGTTTACACAAAAGCAAATCATGATCAACTAGAAATATGACAAAACAAAATTAGTACCTCTCCTTGTGCCCAAACCATAAATTCTTCTGTCTCGTAAATAGACTAACAGCGGCTTCAATTTGTAAAAGTTATCAAAATACAGAACGTGATGCATGAAATTAGGAATCTCCAAACATTTTAGGTAGGTCCAATGTCCGGTATAACAGATAAAATGATATTATCTTCAGACCCATTGTAGATTTAAAACCAGTAAGAAAAACCGTTTGAATCACAAAGCGCGAACAATTTGATCCCTCTTTTATGCGGCTTATTGGTCATGCATTTTCGGAGATGGTGTTTCGTCTTTGGAACATAAATGGAATCAGCAACACTGTCATCGCTATCAATACTTTCATCTGTGCTGTCTACAGAACTCTTCAGAATCGATGATCTCGAGAAATTAATCAGATATTTGCTCCAAATTGACATTTTTCGTATAAGGACGTTTAGTAATATCAAAAATTGGTTCTAATTGGCATGCGTCCTTCTTCTCCTCTACTCAGGTCTATCGTGTCATTCATTCTCGATTGATTGTTGCTACTTTAATTTAATGTGTTGTAGTCGATTTGTGTATATTTTAATTTTTAATATATCAGAATCAACGCAGATATTTGTTTAGTTAAATTTAATGGAGTATATTAGTTAAATTGAACCCACCATCGTAAGCTAGAACTTTTGCTTATACACTTGCTGGGATATTAATTACACATACAAATATTGGAAAGTTAATCTGGAAAAACTGACAAAAATTTAAATACATGAATGTAGACTACTAAAAAATTGCTCGTTTCAAAGGAAAAGTTTACCAACCATAAACAATTGACAGCAAAAACACAAAAAAAAAAATAAAACAAAACAAATGCAAATTATATATTATTTTTGTGTGTCTTTTTTGCCCAGTGTACAAATGAGTCTACATATATTTGCATAATGCATTTCCTGAACAGAGTAAAATTGGTTTTAAATTACAGATAGAAATTTTGATTGAAAAAATTTGTTGCATATTCATTAAATCTGTATTTATAATACGGATTTTGTCTAATAGGTACATTTACTTAAATTCCAGGTGATAGATATTTGTAATTCGATTTTGATTATTACCTAAAAATTTTAACGTAAGTGATATTTTACGCTATTTTAATAAAGGTCTGAACAACCAGTATCTAAATTTGTTGACCTTTAATCTCGGTGCTGTAAGTGGTTAGATGTCCCGATTTCAGTCAAATCTTCCGTGTGTATTTCTAGGATTTATGTAATAATATTCTTACGAAATTGAATTATCAAATTGCAACATTAGTCATGTTTATAGACATTTCCATCAGTATAAATTTCTACTTATCTACAATGTTGATAACACGCTTTTATTAACATTGTTTATAAGTATGACAACATTAACTGTTAAAACTAATAACATTAAGCTCTAGGTGATCATTGTGGAAATAGAAAATTCTAGTTATTTCCATTGGATTATTCATAAGACTTCTAGATGAGGCGCTGTGTGTGTAAAAAGTAACAGCGAGTTGCGAGTGAAGCAGTATATCGAAGGCGCTGTTAGACTTAACATCAACTGTATTACCAGTGTGTTTTTAAAGTGTGTATATTAAAAGAGACTGACTACTTAAATTGTTGTGTTTATTAAAATATAAATAAAAAGTTTTTACAAATATTAAGCTACTGTTCACTTTTATTTGGAATTAAAGTAATACGGTATATTTAAAATAAATAAACCACCGTTTTTAAAAGATAAAAACGTAACAATATTCTGAATTTGTTTTATTGAATGGGCTGATTAACAAAAAAAAAAAAACGAGTAATTTCAAATTCTGAAGTAACTTCTTTTAAAGAACAGTTTGCTTACACCAATTTAAAAATAAACGGTTACTATGTATACAGCAAATTAGAATTAATATGGAATTTTTTAAAACAGTGAGACATTTGTGAGAATTCTAATATATTTGTTCCCATTTAATTGCAGTTCATCTTCTACACATTGCAACAAGCATTTGAAATGTTAACATTATTTAGTTTTCATTGCTAATATCTAACATTGGAAACACCGAAACCCCATTTTTAATATCACATGTTTATATGTATATTAGAGTGGCCCTTCGTTTGCATTTTTTCGATGCTCCCAATGTCTAAATAGTTCTCCATCATCTAAAAAGCAAATGCTGAAAATTTGATCTAAATCGGATAACATTTACAGGTTGAACATTTTATTTGAAGTTTCGAGTTTTGGGTCAAAGTAGCAAAATTTTCAAAAGAGGAGAATTGTTGAATGCCAGAAGTCTTTAGCCGGGACTTGTTACACCTACCTTTCACAAACTCATTTAAAAATATTAATCTACGAGAATTTCCAGACAATTAAACTTTAAGTGACGGTTTATTTATTTAATTTAGTACTATTAAGTCTCTCTTTGTGAGTTGGTACTAATTCAGGATAACATGTCTCTAGTTTTATGTTTATTATGAGAATAAAAAAAGTACCACATTTTGTATGCCCGCTCAACATCATGATTCTGGGTCCATTATTATAGAAAATGCTAAAGAAAGGCAACAATAAAGCAGGCGCGGAATCAGGTCAAACAATTGGGGGGAAACATTTTTTCTACTTTTTTTTTCTTCTTTTTTATATGAAAACTTTTCGGTTTTGGGGGAATTCCTTTTTCACCCCGTCTGGATCCGCGCTAAAATTTTCAGAATTTGGTTTATAGACGATGGAGAACAATTTAGGCATTGGGAGCAAGGAAAGTCCAAAAAACGCAAAATTTCTGGTTTAGCCTAAATACGAAGGCTTGTATAATCAGTAATGGTTATAACTAGTTTCAGTAGGTGGTGTTTTGTAGCCGATTGTATTTTTCTTCATTGTTAACAAACAAATTATTGAAAATTTGCTGGTATTTTATTAAATTATTGAAAAATTGAGCAAATTTTATCGTTTGCACAACAAAAAAAAATTTTAAATTTTTATTCGATCAAAACAAAACTCGAATAATTGACTACTCTAATGTTTACTTACATTTAAATAAAGTATGAAATTTAATTTAAATTTGTTTTAAAATCTGAGACTGGGATTTTTCCACTTTTTTTTTTGTTCTCCATGTTGTTATTTCATATTGGACATTGTTGCAATGTTACGCGTTGCAGCACTTGTTGTACAAACTGTAGTTTACATTTGAATATGTATGCTCCAGTGTATGTTTACCGTGAACGTGAATTTGTATATTTCTTATGTTCATGTTGTTCGTGTGCATTTTCTGTTTTCGTACTTTAACTGTCTTTTATACCCTCCACCACCACAAGTGGTGAAAGAGGGTATATATACGTTTGTCATTCCGTGTGTAACATTGAGAAATATTCATCTGAGACCCAACAAAGTATATATATTATTGATCCTTATGAAATTCTAAGTCGATTGAGCAATGTCCGTCTGTCTGTCTGTCCGTCTGTCTGTCTGTCTGTCTGTCTGTGTAAAACACTCTCACGTCCAAAATACATAAGCAAAACTAATGAAATATATACCCAAATGTTTATAATTTTTCTAAGCAGTTTGGTATTGAAAATCAGCAAAATCGAATTAGTAGAACCAGTGTTATGGATCAAAATGTAAGACAACCTCCAAAAATTTTGATAATTTTCACATGCTTTTTTGTGACTTTCGGTAAATCCATTGCAGAGAATACCATGAAATTTTGCACTCATTATTTATATGATAAAAGGAAAAATTCTGTTGAAAATGGAAAGAATCGGTCCATAATTTCTCGTAGCCCCCATACAAATTCCTTCCCGAAATATGGTGCTATGGTATATAAATGCCCATAGAATTGCAGTATTCATACAAAATTCTGCACAACTAAGTTTCGTGCAAACAGAAATCGCGAGACCAATTTTTTTTTTTTGGATCGGACACTATTTGACCTTAGCCCCATATAAAGTTTATTCCGAAAATCATTTTAATACGCTTAAATATCTTATATATATCGGTATCTGGTTGAAATTCAAATTGCATAATCCCCATGCACATGAAAATCGCTGTAGGAAATTTCATGAAGATCGGCCCATAATTGGTTATAGCTCCCATATAAGGACCACTTCCAAAAAACACATTAATTTTCATAAATACCTCAAAAATATCGTTATCGAATTAAAATTTTGCAGAGATCGGTAGTATTAATTCACAAATGATACTACTAGATTGTGTGAATATCGGTTCATATTTGACCATAGCTCCCATATAAGGTCCATTTCCGAAAATTACTTAAATACTAATAAATCTCTTATAAAAGCTTCTATCTGGTTAAAATTTCAAATAAATATTTCCCATATATACGAAAATCGATGTGTTGAATTTTATGAAGATCGGCCGATAATTGGTCATAGCTCCCATATAAGGACCACTTCCGAAAAACACATTAACCTCTATAAATATGTTAAATATATGGATATCGAACTAAAATTGTATACAGATCAATATATTGAATCCAAACATTATACTACTGGGTTTTGTGAATATCGGTCCATATTTGACCATAGCACCCATATTAGCTCCATGTCCGATAATCACAATAATACCCATAAAACACTTGTTAATAATGTTATGGACAAAACTATCAAGCAAAATAGGCCTCAAAATACATAGAAATCACTTTAAAATATGTAATTATATCTTCCAAATAAGTCGCACATCCGAAAAATACATTAACGCATATATATACTCATATCGGTAAAAAATGTAACAGATATAAGTTTCAAGTGGATTTGGTGACTATGGGTTCTTGATTATATATAGAAGGCTCACATCCGGAAAATATGTTAGAACAGAACAAAAATATACTTTTGAAGTTTGACTAAATATATTTATTTACCCTTTTTTATACTCTTTTAATTCACTTGTGGTGAATAATAAAAATGTTGAGCCAATCGGTAATGTTAACCAATTATTAAGTATACAAATTGTTAAATATTACATTTTATTCCTATTATAAAAGTATAGACTCTGTTGGAAACGGTATGAATATGTTGTTATTTCAATTATAAATTGCTGAATTAGATAACATTTTTATACATTTGAAATAAAATATCTTCTGCGAAAACTAGTTTTTCTAACAATATATAAAATACTACTATACTACTATGTTTTAAATAAACTTTTATTTTGTTTAAAAAAGTTTTTTTATTGAAGAAAGTACATAATTTGTATATAGTCCAAAATGAGTATTATATCATGATTCATATATAATCCATAAAGTGGCTTAAAAATAAATTCGGTTATAGTCCTAATTCGTTCATAGTCCACAAAAATTGTGCATTCTACCATTCTTCATAATCGGAGCTAAGTCCCAATAACAAACACTGAATATGGATATTAGAGTGTTTATACCAATGTAATTTCTATAATTTTCATCTAATTTAGGTGGAGGGTATTTAAGATTCTGCATAGCCGAATATAGCACTCTAACTTGTTTTTCTTCTTTTTCGTTCTGAGCTTTTGTTTAACTTTCATGTCCGTTGAATTTTATTTAACAACTAGATGTTGTGTATCTGTCAGTTGTTTGGTTTTTTGTTTAAATTTGAGCAGCAGCAAAAACGAAAGAAAAAGAAAGAAAAAAAAACATTGGAAACCAGTAGCAACATGAACATAAATATAAGAAAAATGCAAAATACTTGACATCTAAAAGATACACATACAAGAACAAACAAATTATTTAAATAAAAAGCAAACAAACAACAATAAAAACACAAGCAAGAATTAAAACCACAAAGTAAGAAATGCAAACAAAGTTCATGTTTTATATCTAGAGCCTATATTCAAAAGAAGCCAACACGAATTTTGTTCAAAATGAATTTTTAATGACAAATGTCTTACTACATGGGATACTAATTTAAAATAAAAGTAAATCATATGCATTTTACATAACATTTTTGATTTTGCTATCTATAAGTAGATTTTTTTCAAAGAAAATAAATATTAAACACAAATTTGCTGAAAAGGTGGAAAATGGATATTCATAAGTGTTAGATTCTACTTTGAACAAAATATGCCAACTGAAAACATATGAATTACGTAGTAGGATTTGAACAATATTACTTAAATTACAACAGTTTTTGCTCTCTTGAAAAGTGCTTTTGGTAGTTGTTACATTTTGAATATAAGCCCTCGATATGTAGGTATGTATATTGTGAAATCAATACTACTTATTGCCTACTTTTCAATATTTCTACACTTTTTATAATGTCATCGATATCTTGGGAACAAACATTCTTTAACTTATGATATATGTACATTATGCACACATACTCAAATTCTGTATCTATGTACATTAGACAGGCTCGCTACTGTACGGAAAACAGGTAAGTGAAAATGGATTTAAATATCCCATTGAAATATGGTGCTAAACTGTTATATTTAATCCTCCAATTTTTATGAAATTTATAGATAATGTATAACTAAATTCAAAAATACGTGTTTGGTCGGTCCTTCTTTTAACGATTTTTTTTGAGATCATCAATATATATGTATGTAGGTTCAATTTGATCATGATATTGCATATAATATCTCCTTCCAAAATTTCTGGAAGATTGAAATATCACATGGAAATTATACACTTTGGATCACTCTAATGTACATAAACATTTGTGTTTGCTTATGAATTTGATTATGAAGACATCCCCAGTTATAGAAACACATTTACATGATTTAATTGACTTCCATGTAGGCATACATCAAAGCGTTTTGTAACTTCAGTGTTGGAAATTGTTATTTAAAAGGTTTCAGTTGTCGATTCTTTTGATCTGCTTCCATCGAGCATTTCATTGTTGTGTGGTTGAATTCATTATTATTCTTTCATGGAATTATAGAATTAAAATTCAGTGTTAAATCTTTTTTTATACAATTACACTCACATACTTATGTAGGTATTAAAGAGGCGAACAACACACTGAAAAATTAATGGGTTGTCTTGACAGCTTAAGAGTTGATTTTTTTTAAATAATAATAATTACATTGTGCTACCGCGAAAACGTATACACAATTACTTATATAGTAGAGGTTATGGGATAGGCTGAGTACCTTACAAATACAATTAAATTTAAATTCTACTACATAGAAAAAATACCAAAGATAAATATTAGGAGACGGCTTGTTGCTTTACCATGATTAAAAGGGACATAGCATTTGGTATCTTTTAACTCCCATGCATAGGTTAGGTTAGGTTCCATGGGCAGCCACTCTTCAAGCAGCTCATTTGGGTCCATTCATAAACTGATCCCATTGTGATACCCAAGGAGAAAACATCTGGGTATTTACAATACTTTCGTTGCCTCCAGGTTAAACCAACCAGATTCTCTGATGAAGGAGTAGATTCGTCTAAGACTCATTCATGATAACTCATCTAAGCATGATATGAATGGAATTCCGAGAATGCGTTTCCTCAGGTTCATTAGAGCCGAGCATTGGTAGAATAGGTGGGACACCGTCTCCTCCTCTTCTTCATTGTGACAGCTCCTACAGTAGTCATTGTACCGTAGGCCCAGTCTTTGAACGTGTGACCCAATTATACAGTGTTCTGTAATGAAGGAAACAATTAGCCTTATTTGCTCTCGACGAAATTCCATAAGTAGGTTCGTTCTGCTGGCATCATATACGGGCCAAGTACACGTCGATATAACACAGGAAGACTTGTTGGTCTACCAGCTGACCAGCTGGTCTATGTGCAGACTCATATAGTATCTGCTCTACAGCGATCATGCATTTAACAAAGGAAATACCAGAAAAGGGATCGATCTCCTCATCATCTATCATCGCACCCCTTTTGGCCAGTTCATCTGCTATACAATTCCCTGATTCCCATCGGAAATACCAGAAAAGGTGTCGATCTCCTCATCATCGCACCCCTTTTGGCCAGTTCATCTGCTATAAAATTACCCTGATTACCATCGTGACCCATATAAGCGTTATTCTAGAATGTGTCGCTATCTCATTAAGGGATACCTGACATTCCTCGGTTAACCTAGATGTCGTGAAGACAACCGCTATTCCGTTAAGGCAGCCTTGCTATCAGTAAATATGCATATATCACTAGATATTTGATAAAACCTCAGCCAGTTGGATGTGTGTTTAATGGCCGTAACTTCTGCCTGAAGAGCAGTACAAAAGTTAGGTAGCCTGAAGTAGGATTTGATTTCAAAGTTCTCAATAATGAAACCTCCATCAACCGTACTGCCCCTTTCCGAGCCATCAGTATATACCCTTATGATATCGTCAGGGGGAAGGAGTCCACGCTGCCATAAATTCCTATTCGGGATTATAGTATGGAAATCTTAGAGTGCCCATGGTATTTACCAGACCACGAACAACCAGCAATCAGTCTCACAGCAGAGTTGAGGGCCATAGTGAAAAGTGCCTTAGAGGGGGTAGTCCTTATAGCGCCTGTAATCAGTATCGCGATAGTCATAAGAACTCGTTCAACGGCATTGTCCAAAGCGTGCCACCACACCAACACTCCATACAACAATATGGTTTTAACAACTGCTTTAAAGATCCAATTGATACTGTAGGAACTTGTTTATAAAATACTTGTAAATATTTACTTTTTAGTTTCTGATATTGTTTTCTATAAGTTTAAAAATATTTTATGTTATTAGATCATTATAAAAATTCTCTTGTTCAAAAAACATTGTTAATTATAAAATAAATAATTGTATAAGAATTCATTATAAATAAATCATTTTAATTCTTCATCTTATATATTTAAAATATTTGAATCCTAGATCCTACAGATACCTTCCGGCATAATATCCCAGTTAGTACAAATTGCCCTTTTACAAAAGCCTTATTAATACTGTTTTGAATATTAAAATTCCAGGATAATCTTTTATACAGAATGATGCCAAGGTACTTTGCATTATCCCTGATCTCAAGACTAATTCCATTCAGTCTAGGTGGTCTAATGTCATCGATCTTATACCTCCTGAAGTGAAGAGAACCAATTCCATTTTTTGTGGGTTCACACTAAGTCCACTCGAAATACTCCACACATTCAGTGTACTTAATGCCGATTCCATACAACTAGATATTGTATCCAGAAATTTACCAGATATAAATACTGCAACAACGTCAGCATATGCGACTGTCTTGATCCTTCTGTTGTCCATTTTGACCAACAGGGTATTCATAGCCAAATTCCACAGAAGTGGAGATAGTACACCACCCAAAGGGGTTCCATGATTGGCCACTTTTGAAACACTTATGACTAGAGTAGCACATATGACTCTATTGCTGAGTAACTCTTCGAAAAGTTACTCCCATGCATAAATTAGGGTCGATACTGCAATCATTGGGAATATGAATTTCTTGTTCCGCCACATATTTTCACGGATGTCCTCATGTCCTGAAAGTCAAGACTGAGATCGTAAATACTACATTTTTAGGACTGTGCTGTAACCAATTCAGTCTTGGTTCAGTCCGTCTGACTCTTAGCGGAAAGTTATGTTTAGCATCGTCTCCAAAGTGGCTCCTCAATTAGTGGAACCCATGTACCTTATAATAACAAGTCTCTATACCTTTTTCTAAATGGTGAGATGTATTTTCACCTCATTTTTTATTCTGATTTTTAATACTGAAATTCTCATTAATATATCTTTGGGAAAAGTAAAGTAACATACGAATATGAAGTGTGATTTATTTATAAGTTTTTTTCTTAATTGTTAATAAAACACTCAAAATAGAAGTTCTGGCATTTACTATTTAAAGATTTTTTTTTACTTTTTTATTAATTTATTGAATCTGCTTACTTCCTTAGTCATAATAATAATTCTTAAAATTTTATAACTAAAATTAAACTAATTTCTCTCTAACGAGAGCATTGATGGACATATGGGCCTCATCTTAGTGTTTGGCTCTGTGGGAGAAGTCCATCAACATAATTTCATATATTTTTGGCCACGACTACGCATTAGCTGGTCCATTCGGAAAGAACAATTTTGGATAAATTTGTCCAGCATTCCTACCGGTATCTCGCGACTTCCAAGACGAAGTCTTTTGAGTTCGCATAACATCAAAGAAAAAAATCCAGAGGTGTGATATCGTATGATATAGGCGGCCAGTAAGTAGGTCCAGAACGCGACATTAATTGCTGAGCTCGGAAGTTCGGTGATGCAAACCATATGTTGCTTGAAGTGCACTTAAAACATTTCCCACAGAACAGTGATTTTTGTAATACAGATGATAAATATTTAAACAATACTGACAGTGTGACATCAATAATGTGTAATCTGTAAAGAAACAAAGAAAAAACCTCTTAATGAATCACTCTTTTATACCCACCATTAATTACAGGCTTTTATGTGGAAATTTTGTTTTATAAACCTTACATAAAATTAAATATATACTATGAATAAGGGGTAAAGATGATCTTGAAATGTGCGTCCGTCTGTATGTCTGTTGAATACACGATAGCACCCAAACGAAACGAGCTAGCTGGCTGAAATTTTCCAAATACTCTCTGTTAATAAGGTTTGTATGTTTATTGAAAATGGGAAATATCGAAGGATGATTTCTCCTAGCCCCCATACAAAGGTCCTTCCGGAATACAGTTTGAGCAGACATAAATATGTTTTATACGGCAATCCTGATAAAATTTAGCTCAAATTAGTTCTAAGTACTCTGAAATTATTCTGTTATACTATGTATGGGGAAATTCAGGAAATATTTGGTCCCCATACAAGGTCCCCCTCAAGAAATGACTTGAACATTTATAATACTTAATATCGTGATGAAATTGGAAATAAATAAGTTTTATATAAACCTAAATCTTTCTACCAACTTATGTGGGGATCGGTTAGTAATTGATCTTTGTAACCCTATATCAGAAAAAATATTTTATTGTCAATAAATAATATAAATCGCGGCTACTTTTATAGCCATAATTTCGGCTTGAATTACGCTACCTTAATCCAGGACACTATCAATATCAACTGGTTGTGATACATCCGACACTTTCATGGGATTTTGATTTACTGGTAAAGTGATTTTGTGGCATTTAGTCTTAATCCGTGGATCGCAAATATTTGTTTTGCGTAAACTTCTAGTAACGGATAGCGAACAATGGCCTAGCTAGATGGAGTATTCATAAGTTCTCCTGTTTTTGCAATCGCTACCCTTGTCATAACATGTTTATGTCACAAATGTATTGACTTTCTCTTTTAAGTACGATGGAATCATACCAGTTTTAACTTGGATATTTAGAGGGATCAAAGCTTCAAAATGCTTAGTGTCCAATCACTTTAATACTATATCAATGATTTAAAGATGGAGCGATAATCAAAATCAAATCTGAAGAAGAAACTAAAATTTTCTTTAAAATATTTTTGTGCCACCACTTTCTTCTCTTTAGCCTTCTATAGAACATTTATGGAATATTAATAGTTATATAAATGATTCATCATTTCTTTCCTTGATTCTAATAAAATATCACATGCTTAGTTTTATGATTAATTCTTTATGCCACTCGTAGTCGTAATAATGATGAATGTTTGAATTTTGTAGCAGTATGTTTTAGTAGTCGTAATATAAATAAATTGTAAAATATTTCCCTGCAAACCTTGTACTTCATTATGCATCGCACGATTAATTTCATATGGGCGCTATTAAGAAATAAAATGAAACTCTAGAAAAGGAAGAATTAAAAAGCAACACCAGCCGCTTAAGATTTAAGAAGTTTGTACTGAACATACTTAGATACATATGTATTTTAATGTATATAAATACAATAATAAAAACAATTTAACATGTGCATGCATGTAATGTCACATTTTTCATAACAATGTTGCCGTGAATTGCCATTTGATTGTGAATCCATAAGTGAGTGAGTGAGGTTGGTCTTTAATAAAATGCAACACATGCAACAAACAACACACATGCCACCAAGCTGTACAATTGCCGAATGCATTTAATAATAGTGAAACATAAATTTAAAATATGTCACATGAGGCAAACACTACAAATTAACCAAGAACTATGCATGAGAGAAGTGCAACAAAGAACCGAATACATAAATATATGCAAAGAAACAAAATAATAAATAAATATCCACACAGATACGCACATCCATACAACTGAATGCGTATTGTTGAAGACATTTTGTGAGGTTACAAATGCAGCACCATAAATCAGTTAACAAGTCATAATAATTGCTACTTTATGCGTAATTACAATAAGATCATGCCATGCTACTGTCACTGTATTTTATATACTTTGCTCAGATCTTTGAAAGAATTCCCTAATTAACAACGACAAACAATTATAAACTCACATGTTTTATGGTGAAATCGAAATACGCGAGACAAGTGAATGCTTTTAAAGCATTGTTGTCTTATGTATTTCTTACCTTATTTCGCTTTCGTTCTCTGAACTTTCCATTGTACAGTCCAAAACGCTCGTTGCGCCAAATAAAACGACCTCTTTCGATCTTCAATTAAAAATTTTGATTTGTACATATCCAAAGATTATCTGATTTTCGGTAAACAAGGAAAAGTTGGAAGATTTTTTTAGTACACCAGGAGATCATTTTCTGGCATGTTTCTGACAACGCCCATTAAGTATTTACATATTCTTGGGTTATTAATTAATTATTGTTAAATGTTGATTGCAAAATGCTTAGATTTTATATACCCTGTACAAACTACTTAATGGCAGTCTGATTCTAAATAAATTCCTGATCTTATAGACTAGTTATGGAATATCCAAAAACTGTGTTACTACAGGTATAATATATATAATAGCGGAGTTCACAATCTTGTGCAAATGGTATTGCATCATTTTTCAAGGTGGCTCAAAAGTAATCCTCCTATCAGAAAATGCTATAAATTTTGCGATTGGCCCCTAATGTCAGTTCTGTTTTGACATTTGTGTAGTAAACACATGCAAAATACACGTTAATAAACAATGTTACGCTACACTGCTCCAGAACGCGGAATATTGCTGATTATTTATTTGACCAATAATCGGCAAAATTTATAGCATTTTCTGATAGGAGGATTACTTTTGCGCAACCTTTTATATGCATTGCATTTTTACTTTACACTAACAAAATATAAAGAAATACACCATTGCATAAATTTACAATACAAATGCAAAAGTTTGTGAATACTGCTAATATAAGGACTAAGATATTAAAATTCTTAACACACGTTTTTCATTAAAACTTTTAAACCATTATTATTTGATTTTTTTTTTTTGATCAAGTTACCCTTGTAAAGTATTTCAGTTATTATATTTAATGTCAATTATGTTCATTTGTTGTTAATCTGATTAAAATGAGTGACCAGAAAGAAGTGCGTACTAAAATTATTAAATATTTTCAACAAAATCCATCTTGGTCCTACAAAAAGTTGGCCAAACAATCAATGGTCTGCCGTCAAAGTGTTTCCAATGTTATTAAACAGTACCGGGAGAACTTGTCCGTTGATATAAGACCTGGTTCAGGTAGAAGGAATGGTCCTCATGATGTTTCTAAAGCCAAAAAATATAAAGCATTTTCAAAAGAGCTCCCAACACATCCGGTAGGAAAGCAGCCCATTTAAGTCAGTACTCGGACTATTTGGTACGAAAAGTTAAAGCCAATGAAGGTTTAAAAGCATGCAAGAGTTCCAGATAGGAACTCTGCTAAAAATGTAGAGGCCAAAGACAGAGCACGGAAATTGAAGTCAAATTGTGTACAAAAGATATACCTGCTGCATAATGGATGATGAAATGTACGTATGGAAAATTTTTCGCAGCTTCTGGGTCAATTTTTTTTTCCCAAAAAGTTCTTGGTATGGCAAGCAGTATGCAGTTGCGGCAAAAAAGCCAAACATTTGTACCAAGGGCTCTATAAATACCGAAATTTACATCAAGGAATGTTTACAAAAAAAGATGTTTCCATTCATAAGACTTCTTAATGTGTCCACTTATTTTTGGCCTGACTTGGCATCTGTCACTGTGGTAAGAAAGGTCTTGAGTGGTACAAAAACAATAATGTGGTATTTGTACTGCCTGGAGCTGAGTCCAGTGGATATACATTGGGCTGTTGTTAAAAGAGAATTGAAGAGCACAAAAAAGGTGTCCAAAGGTGTGGTAGATTTTAAACGGAGATAAACAACCTGTTCGAACAAAGTGAAATAAGGCACTATAAAAACCATAATGAAAGGGTTTTCGAAAAAGGTTCAAAATTTCATCATTAGTGATTAGAACCATAAAAATATATATATTTTTGTAAATTGTAACAATAATTTCAATCAAATAAAAAAAGATTCAAAACTGTAAGTGAAACCACTTTTATTAACATTTATGTATGTTAAGAATTTTTCGATCTCAGTTCTTATCTGTAGTAATTTTATTTGTTTTCAAACGGAGTGCTCAAATGAACATGCTTTCTTTTATTTAAATAAAGCAAACGAAATAATAATTGGCTGGATTACACGGTAGCTCGCTAGACATAAACAATCAAGTAGAACCTATATGACTACACTACCCAATGTGATCGGTGAATACCAAGGCAGCTCCAACTTAGTACTTTCAGAATCATGTATCTCTATAAATGACTACCTGGACATTCACGCAGGAGGTTACAAACTGTTTCTTCCTTTTCCCGGTACCGTTGGCTGAGGCAGTAGTACAAGTCTGCTTGCATGCTTACCGATCCAGTGTCACAGAAACACTGCTATTAGCCTTGAAATGTCTTCCAATTCCTATTCAAGAGTTGGATATTGCGTATCTCTTTGATCTTGCATCTGAGACATTTAAATCGGATCCATATCCATATGGACAGCTCGTATACCTGCTCATTGATACCTATGCGCACAGTCCCAAACTAGAGTGATGTCAGATAGACGAGTTAGCATTGACAGTTCTTCCTTACACTATCTGAATAAGGTTTATGTGCAGTGTACATTTCTCAACCTGAAATACGCTGGCTTTTCCGGAAAACATATTAAGAATTTTAACCAAGGTTCAATGCCATAATTCATCATAGAATCATTAGTTTAAACTCTTAAGTTATAGCCAGTAGTCGTATGGTTTGTTTAGGAGAGAGGAAAGTATGTTCTGTATCCTTATATGTTCATATTTCTGGATCTCATATATCTTTACTGAACTGCGTGTAAAGAAAATCTCTGAGGTCCAAGAAATTCTCTGAGTTAAGTTTGGTATCTGATATTTGTGTGATATTTGCCTACTTTTTGTGGCCCATGACATTGGTCATTAAACACACCTGGACCATGTCATTCGCCAACAGCTGTCATTAAGTTATTTTCGAAATCGACAAGAATCGAGTTAACAACAATATTTAATAGTAGAGGGGAGATCACTCCACCTTGAAGTGTTCCGGGTCCAAGTTGTTTTAACTCGATTTCAGCATGGTTACCATCCAATTGCCGTCGCGGCGTATACTTCAACATCTAGATCTTCTAGTGCCCGTTGAATTGCGATAGTTGTTAAATTGTTGAAAGCAACTTCTAAATTGTTTAAATTCTAGTGATGTTTGAATGGTGTTTACAACTTCATGCCGGACTTACTCTGGGAAATGGGTATTGCGTAGAATATCCAGAGATTCGATGAACATTTTGATAAGGAGTCATCCATACTTTCATAATTTTCTCGGCTTTTTTTATCTGCCTCGTCACTTCTTGTACCACTGATCTTAACGAAACACTTGTCAAAAACATCCTTGAGCAGGTTGTTTACCCTGCATCACATGTGTACCTCAACAGAATCGTTAAAGTGTCTTCTTGTGAATGTCGCTGGAGGGTCTGACATCTCGTTTACGTTTTCTTTGTTGCGATTTGCCCTTCCTGTTGCTTTCATGGTTGTTTAGTTTGTGACATTCCTGGCGATGATTAACGCTTTGGAGTATCGAGATTTAAGAATGTCTCTCCTATTTTTTTCTATTTCTTAGCTTTCCATTGGTCGTCCGACTTGACTGCCAATTTTGGGAAATAGGTGTGGTTATGTATGAGGTTAGCGTTATAGCTCGACTACAGTCTCCTGAATGGATGCGACTAGTTCCTCAACTAAACTTTTTGTAATTGGAGAACTGTTAGGATTGCTCGATAATTGATGCTGGTTTTATTAGATGTCTTATCCTTATAGTGCATTACATGGATGGGCTTGAGCCACTATACTTTCTAACATGTTTCTAATTCTCATTAGAAAGTTAATAAATTATAATCAACAATTAGGGAAATGTAGTTTCTTAAATTTTATACTTGCTGTTTTCTGATTAATCCAATTTAATTATTTAGTGAATGAATAAATTCTTAAATAATCTGTTTTTTTTTGGAACACAACGGTTAGCATTTATTTCCTTTGAAATTTAATGAAATATATATTCATGTATTATTAGGTATATGTGTAAGAGTTTTTTTATAAATCTGCCAATTTCTAGCCATTGTTCTTCTAGCTGACTCTAATAGGTTTATTTGAAAAAATAATAAAAAAGAAAATGTGCGTGCATCACTTATAGTTTATGCAACTAAAATTGCCGTAAGTGCTTTTTTTAGTCAAATATACAACGAAAATATTATGATTTTAGTTTTATTTTTTTTGCTTGAGAATTTTTTTTTTAGATTTTCAGTTTTTAATAATTTTAAAGTCATGCAATGTTTTGTTTTAAAACAAAATATTAATTATTTAAATCTTCCATTTTTCTTTTCGCTTCTTATGCCGTCCCAATGCAACCAAAGAATATTTTTACTCATTCGTTTGTGGCACGCACGCATTTCATCCAATACCACACCACGTACTTTTTTTCAAACCGAAACAAAAAGTTAGCCTGCATTGCGTGTTTTTAGAGATTTTCATTTATTTTGTTTTTTTATATTTTTTTTTGTGGCCAATAAAATGTTCAAAATTCAAAACATATAAATTAAATCTTATTTGATTTGATTTTGTGCCAAAGCACGCATTTTGTATATTTTTCATAAAATTGTTTTTAAGAAATTTTTTTAGGAACGGTTTGAATGGATGTATGATTCTTCAATGCACATTTTTACTTAACACTTCCTCATATGTTGCATGTTATACGTTGATATTATACATACATTTCTGTGTAAATCTGCAGTATCTACGTAGTCGTAAATGTTAATTTTATTGGGGCAATATATATTTTTGTGGGACACATTTATTTTTATAGCGATATCATAATAAGTTAAGTTAAAATGTTTTTTTTTTTTTAACAGAAAATAGTAGTGGGAGACTCCCTTTGCAATTAGCAAACCTATTCAGTTAAAATATAAGTTCAATCAACCTAGTATTACTTTCTAAGTAAGAACTTTTTATATTCATCTTAAGCAAATTGGTAGCGTTCTATCATATCAGTATAGGGATTGCGGGTTCGATTCCTACCAGAGACTCCAGCCTTGATAAAAAATCCTTAATGTGAAAGCGAGTGCTCCCTAATACAAAATATTTTCAACACTCTGAGTGTATTTGTAAGTGTTTCTGTATATTTGCTAATTACCCAGCAGTACTGGGTGACTGTCCCGAACTGGGGTTTTTGCCTATTGATTAGTTGTTTTAACATTTTAAGTTACAACTGACTCTCCAATTGCTTAGTTTTGGTGTGTAAAATAACTACTTTATAAAAGGCACTGTAAAATAAACGTTTAAAGTGACTACGCACTAGATTACTTAAATACATGAAAGTCACAATTCACTTCAAGCTAGATTACTTGGGATGTACAAAGTAACCAAATGACTTATCTCCAAGTGATCAAACATTAGTGAAAATTACTGTCTATAAGGGATACATTGATTACATGTAGAACAACTGGGTATATTCGTATATGTTGTTGCATTTTCGTTAATATGGTAACTTGATGATGCACTCACTCACTGTTTATTGTTTCATTGACTCGCTCAACGACATACTCGTTAACTGACGTAGTCACTCACTTACTGGCTCACTCACTATCTCACTCTTGAAATGCATTATGCATGCACGCAATTGGTAAACTGAATGCATGATCAACAAACTGAAATGCATACAAATTTATGTGTGTAACTAAATGCGTATTTAATAAGAACGAATAGTATGTTACTAAAAATATGAGAAGTCTGTAGAAATGGATGCATGTTTTCTTCTTTCTACTCGCATGTATAATTCATCTATCTGCACGAAATCTTGTAGATACTTCTTACACACAACTTGTACGTACAAGTACCGATATACTCGTAACTAGTGGGTTCTCAGTTTTGCACCGTTTAATTTTGACAAGGCAACAAACATCAGCAGCTGATTTGATATTCCATGGTGGCATGTTTTATTTTAAAAAAATTTTCTCTCCATTATATTTCATACATAATGCAGGCAATTTCATTTAAAAACGACCATTATTTCCCATAAAATTTACATTTAAATATTTTTTAAACAAAACACACATTCAGAATGTTTTATAGACGATAAAACCACACTTGTGCAGCACTTTTTTAACACCTTAATGTGTCCAAAAGTATCTAGGAGATTGTATGTAGTTTTAAGCAGTACTAACATATATCGTTAGCTTAGTAAGTAAACGTTAAAGAAAATTTAGATTTCAATACAAAATGTTAGAATAGTGTATTTTACATTTACAATTACTTAATTTTTATACCCTTCACCTTCGTGAGAAGGGTATATATAAATTTGTCATTCCGTTTGTAATTTCCATAATATCATTTTCCGACCCTATAAAGTATATATATTCTGGATCCTTATAGATAGCGGAGTCGATTAAGCCATGTTCGTCTGTCTGTCCGTCTGTCTGTTGAAATCAATTTTCTGGAAATTAAAATTAATCACCTTCAAAAGCCATCGTTTGCAGAAACCGTCTCATTCACATTGACACAAGAAACCGCCAAGATAATCTTTACAGAGTAAAGATCCGAGGTGCAAGATCTTGAAGTTGTTGCTGAGAAGAGAAGATGTGGTTAACGCTGAAAAAGAGGCAGTTTGTAGGCATTAGATGATAAGCGTAGCAGGGCCGGAATCAAATGTTATAACTGTCCTCTACAATCAACGAAGTAGTGAAGGAGTTCCATGAGGGACCCAGTGGTGGTCATCTCGGTGCGACAAAAACTCTAGAGAAGATAAAACAACGTTTCTATTGGGTCGGATGTAGGGTTTGGGGTTTCCCGGATAATTTTATTTCCCGGGAAACGGGAATGAAAAATTTCATTTCCCGGTATTCCCGGGAATCCCGGGATTTTTTTTTCTACTAGAAAAATTAGTAAACAATAAAATTATTTTATAAAATTTTATTAAAAAAATAGAAAAACAATACATTACAATTCAATTGTACTAACATAAACCAAACAAAAAGTTGGTTAAAATATTTGGAGATCATTTGTTACTATAAAATAAAATATTAGCGTATTCATGATGTAGAGCTCTTGTCCCGGTAATAGAGTAAATATATGTCACAAAATTGTATAAATTATGAACGTACCTTTATAATTCGCTGTCGATTAATAAGTTAATTGCGTTGGTAATGCACTTTTTAGCTTTTTTATTCTGATTTTAAAATTGAATTCATTTCCAAAACAAAAATATGAAATATCAAATGTCGTGAATTTTAAAAGCAAGAGTGTAAACCCAGCAGTATGAAAAGTGCCAATTGGAAACCTTACACTAGCTATGTTACTACTTGTACAACAAACTAGTTCACTGTGTCTGCTAAAGTGGTAGTCATTTGCATTACATTTCGCCAGCGTATTAAGTAACTAACAATAGTCGGATATTCGCCTTAAGTTTTTGAAAATAAATTCAAGTAAAATAAAATCCTCTAAAATATAGCACTTCGATGGCCACATGTAATGCTGAATGTGGCCGGTGGTA
The DNA here is from genome assembly GCA_942486065.2 of Calliphora vomitoria. Lineage (NCBI taxonomy): Eukaryota > Metazoa > Arthropoda > Insecta > Diptera > Calliphoridae > Calliphora > Calliphora vomitoria. Next base: position 93,998,376 of record OW818031.2, read on the forward strand.
TTTTCGTTCTCTCTGATGATAAAAAAAGCAAAAATTGAGAGTAGGCTCACGTGTAATTCTTAATAACAAATAGATAGCAGTACAAATAAGAGCTCTGTGTCTTAGTGATTAGCGCATTTTACTATAAAACAAGAGGTTTTATTTTTCCTTTTTTTTCTCAAATGCTGGAGTATTTGTACTATTGAATTTAATAGTGAAGTGTTATTCAAAGCGTGCCAATCGGCCACCTGCTATGACATCCCCGTGTTAAATTCACCAGTCAAAAACGTTGGGTTGAAAATTCACTAGTTGTAGTTCTCAGTTATTTGAAGTAGCGGAACTGGTTCAATGAACTGCAGGGAAGAAAAAGTAGTTATAATAAAGTGATCTTTTACTACTCTTCTAGAGAAAGTACTCCAAATTTTGAATACCGCTATTATTTCATAGAAATAATGTTATGTGTTCATCACAGAACTACTATTTCTTTTAAAAAATTGAGTTTTCAAAATAACTAATGCACTCAATAAGTTATCTGACATCCGATTTCTTATTTTAATGGCAAAGTTTCCAGACACCGAGAAAACTCTTTCGCTTTAAACAAGTGTTGGCTTTATCGTTAGTAAAGCTAATTTTTTTTTCCGATTGCTCGTTGCTACAAATAAAGCTAATTCCCGCTTAAAACGACTTTCAGCATCTGATTTCAAATATTTAGGGTTTCTTTTTCAATATTGATTGAATAGTCTAATTCGTTTTTCAAATTTTGCTCCATTTGTATTTCGGAAACATCATCACTTTGAACAGATGAGAGAACATTGTGGTCAAATAGGCGTTCAAACATTTGCTGTCCATAAATTTTTAACATGGTCTTTTTTTATATTATAATTTAGCTTATTATGTTGTGAAGTTGTTACCTAATTTAAATAAGTCTGCTTTTATATTATGTATTCACTTAAAACTTTATTGCATGAACCATTTTTTGAGAAGTCGTAGAATTTTTAGATAACATCTGTTCATAAAGAGGGTTCATTATAGCATCACCTCTAATGCTTGGAACAAGCCATTCATCAAATATAGATGTTATATTTAAATCTATAGTATTTTTAATATATAAGTATTTTTAATTAATTTTAAATTTCCCGTTTTTCCCGGGAAATAAATTTAAATTTCCCGAGAATTCCCGACAATAATTTTACGGGAAATCCCGGGATTTCCCGGTCGGGAATTCCCGGACCCCAAACCCTAGTCGGATGTCAACAAGCAGTTGCCGATTGGATAGTAAATTGTCCCCAATGCATAGCAGCCAAAAGTAGGGGACAACATCAGCAGTACAGCTCGGGTGGACAGCGATAAATGATGAATCTGGGAGCAAGCTGATTAAAATACCCAACAGCAAAATGAAAGCCAGATACGATCGAGCTGTGAACTCTGAAGGATTAAACGAAGGCCAGCTTGTACTATTGTATAACCCACAACATAAGAAAGGACTGTCTCCCAAACTACAAATCCATTGGGATGGACCAAACCAGGTGATTAAGAAATTAAGCGACGTGGTGTACAGAATCCATTAAGAACGACTAGCTGCCTATGGGAGAAGTGAATCTATGCCTATTCGGAACGAACAGGCTTAAGCAGTGTTACGAAATTGTACGTGAATTCAAATATAACGGTTTTAACGGTATGTTTAAAGTTGCATAATGTTCGTCAACTGCTGTTAACATATCCGTGGGTATTATTAACATAGCTGTGAAACATACAACATTGAATAAAAGCTTTGAGTTAAACATTATTTGAAAGTATTGCAACACTGAATGTTAAAGCTGCTAACATTAACATCGAAAGCTCTAGAATTCGAATATACTAGTATGTCAGTATCTCGGTAACTATTTGAGATATTGTTACGAAATTCCATGAGGTTGGAGCTTGAGGTTGATTTGCAGTTGTTCAGCTTCCTAGCGCTAATGGGGGCTAGTGAGCTGCCCCAAAAAGTTGGCCACCTCGGTTCTCAATTTTTTTTTAAAAAAATCGCCAAAAATTCATTTATGACTATAATGAGCTGAAATTTAAAATATAAATAGTGCATAAGAAGATCTACAAAAATATTCTCACATATGCAGGTTATCTCTATCAGTTGAAGAGATTTTTTTTTAGTCATTTATCTCAAAAAATGTAATTTTTCTTTGAATATCAAAATAACACCTCTTGTGGTAAAACCCTGTATTTCTTTTAATCAAAATTTTGGGCCACATGTTTTAAAATCCCAAAGCTGAGATCAGAAAGTGGAAATCTGCTTTGCAAACATAGATGTGTTCCATATTTCAAAAAAAAATTGATTCTGCCCCACTGTGCAAACACAGAAATTATCTAAAATTTTAGGTTTATTAACTAAAAAACTTTGTAAATACCATTGCGCTTAGTTCAATTTATACTATTGGTCATTTCACAAGGTCTCTTATCATGTCATATTGTCATAATGTTCTAATATTTCACAATGGTTGTTATTGCTTTTCAATCAAAAAATTTCATACTTTCTATGCTATGTTTATTATGTTATCGTAACGAATCAGCAGAGACCAACGCCGAATACCTAAGAGTTGGTTAAGCCGACTTTTCATATTTATTATGAAAATATGACTGATAAGAAACCTTGTGAATTGACCATATATTTTTATGAAATATCACCTATAGATTTTTTGAGTATGTAGTGATAAAAACCCTAGTTACACACGGAATGACAAAATCAATATACCACTAATTTTTCGGTTGTGGGTATAAACAGAATAAATATATATTTTTAAGTTTGAAGCTAAATTTTCTAAAATCATCAATTCAAATGACTAATGAATGGAACGAGTCTATCTTAAAGTTTCCATAGATATATTCTAAGGAAGGAGCAACATAATACATTGACACATCATATCACATACATATTAAATTATATTAAACAAATTTAGATTTCTGGTTAGGTATAAATATGTATTTTTTAGATTTAGCAAATAATCACAAAAGTATGGTTGTTACACTCTCAAGTGTTTGTTTGTTTTTTGGATATGTTAAAAGCAATTTAGCTTAAAGGTATATTTTCAAATTTATGTTTGTATTTGACAGTTTATTTAATCAACATTTCAATTTTAAAGATGATGCCTCCAGAGTTAATAAGACCGAAAATTGTAAATTTCATGCGCTTTTTGTTTTGCTTTCATTACTTTTATGTTCTTGCACAAAAGATAAATTTGCCTTGGTTGGATTAATACATGCATGAATGAATACGTGTGTGTTTGTTTGTTTATTTGTTTCCTTTTAGGTTCTAAATACATTTCCTGTTAATTCCCAATTGGACATTAGATTATTAATGAATATTTGAGATGTATTTACAAACAACAATTTCTGGAAAATATTGAATTGTAAACAAATATTTGCGCAAATACACACGTAGGCATCTATACGTACTTTTAAAAGCTTTTCACACATGCATATATGAAATATATTAAAAATTAAATAAAATTGATATATGTATGACAACAGTTTCCCTTTAATTTTAAAAAAATTCAATCCAAACACAATACAGCATCTTTATATATGTGGCAGATAAATTCAGTATAAATGACACTTGTTGTTGTGTTATGATTCTCCCTTTTTTTGTTTTTATAAAATCGAATTTTAACATTTTAATTCCCATTTGGGGAAAATCCAATTTTCCATACCACCACCCAGCTGTGTTATCAACTGTAGACAGAAATATGGGGGGCGGGGAGTAAAGTGAATATTATTAAATTCACATGTCGTAAGCATACGCAATGTAAACATGTAAAATGTGTGTGTACTCGACATATAAAGACATTAATACTTATATATGCACATACATATGTACATTAGGGTGGCCTTTATTTTGTACTTCTTTGATTTTCAATACGATTTTGCTAAACATTTGGTTTTTAGATGACGGATAACAATGGTAACCATAATATGATTAACTTACGATTCATATGATTGTATCCATCATATATATGTTTACAGTAAACTTGTATATGTTTGTGACAACCATTTTGTATGATAAATCATTATATCATAATATATTGTTCTCAGATTATGATATTAATTAGCCGAGAGCAACATAATATGGTAAAACCTTAATCATAAAAATGGTTGACACAAACATATACTTGTTTACTGTAACCCTATATATGATTGATACAATCATGCGAATCCTCAGTTAACCATATTATGGTTACCACAATCATGTAAATAGTTACTGTGACTATAATATTGTTAAAAAACTTTTAAAAATGCTGAAAAGGTTACTGTTAACATGCACAACTATATTTCTTCTCTTGGTGTGCTATACGATTTTGAAAAAAAATTGAACCACCCTAATGTACATATAATAAATACTTCAACGTATTCACAAGTATTAATCTAAAGAACAACATCAACAAAAACAGCAGCAGGAACAAGATGAAGTTAGCATCTGATGCGTAATGAAGTAGTAGATCTCTTATTCCTGTATGTAAAGGGTGTTTTTTATAGAGGTGATGAAGTTTTTAACGTACATCCAATTGGCTTTGTAAATTATCTAATTTTATGGCATTAATGTTTAAATGTGATTTTGGGCATGTGACCATCGCGGCTATCGCGTACATTTTGTAACCTTGTGGTCAAATTTTCACAAATTTACACACGTCGAATATTCTCTTCCATGTGCTGGATCGTTTCTGGTTTATCTGCTTAGATCTAGTGGCTTATTTCATTTCTTCAAATTATTCACCCGCCAAGTGTCTCTATCAGTAAACTGATTGTGTGACATGTAGCACCATCCTGCTGAAACCACATACATGTCTGCAATACTAATGCCTTTTAATTGAGGCATGAAAAAGTTAGTAAGGTGGTCTCTATACAGCTCACCGTTGACTGTAAAGTTCTGACCATCGTTATTTTTGAAGACATGTGGACCAATAATTCTACCGGTCCATAAAGCGTACCAAACAGTGCTTTTTCTGGATCGCTCCAAGTGCGACAATTCTATTTATTGACATAACCATTTAACCAAAAGTAGGCTTCATCACTGAATAAAATTTTCAAATGAAGTGTGTGTGAAAATTTTACCTTCGAATCTATATTAAAACCTTACTTAATGCCATACAATTATCTAATTAAAAAAGCCAATTGGATGGATATTTCAATTCAATTCTCTGTTTTATTTCTATTCAAAGTTCTACTCATCTATAACAAACACCCTTTACTTTACTTTTTTATATGCCCTCCTGCTGGGTATAAAATTAAAAAAAAAAACAAGACATTTGCTTGTTGGGCTTATTTTACTTTTGTGCGGACAGTTTTGTTTGCAAAGTGGAACTGATATGTAAGTCATACATGCACTTTTAGGGTTCCGGACTTTTGCCGCTCCCGGAAAATAATACTAAATTAAACCAAAAACCTTTCATAAACACTTACCTATATTTTAAAGAAATATAGCACAATTTTACATAAAGCTAATTTAATCCATTATTGTCATTATTTTCTGTAAATATGAATATCCTTGGAAATTGCAATAATCAGTATCTTATTAATTTCTTTAAGAATTTAAAATTTCAATTTGTCACACAGAGTAAATAGTTTTGGTTGTGATAACCAAATCTGTTGCTAATCGATTAATTCAGTTTTAATGATAAAATGTTTCTGTTGTGGCTGAAAAATATTAGTTGATGTAAAAATATACATCTATTTTAGTCGTATTTCTTCTTTGTCAACTGACTGTTCCTGAGAACCCAAAAATTTATAAATGAATCATTCGATTGCCAACAAATTTGGTTATCGCAACGAATCATAATATTGTTACTATGATTTCAATGGAATTTCCAAAAAAAAAAAAAACTATTCCCGGAAGAAAGCCAACCAGTAGAAACCATACCTGGGACACTTCGTTTACATGGTGCAGATTTCATCCCAATTGGAAGACATCGATTTGGAAAGTTGGTTCACTTGGCATGAAATACCCCATATATCAAAACATATGTTTTGATGAAAAGTACAAAAATAATCTACACGTATACATATATTTTTAGCTGTACAATAAATAAGTGTTTGGCTTCTGTTAGCTCCCTTTTAAGTCTCCAGCAGTAATCGGCGAATATTCCTGGACTCCATTTCACTTGCTAACACTCCTCCATTAAAAAAATGTCCTGATGAAATATCTCACCTAGTTCGACACTTAGAGAACTTATGTATTTTCAATTAATTAATTAACTTTTTTTGTAAACGTGAACGATCTTTCAGTTTCTATTCAAGGCTCTTATTCTTCATTAGTTACCGTATTTGTCGACCAACAAATATTCACTCTTCAATTTTTGTGTCGCTGAGCTTATGAAACTTCTCTTTTAGGTATAAAAATCAACTATCATCTTTATCATGGCTTTAAAAAAACAAATTCCCAACTTAAGTAGTGTTGGGGACTTTGGACACTATTAGCTATTGGTTTAATGGCCAATGCACAGTGGTATAGAAAAAAAAAAACGGGAAGTAAATCTTTAACTTCTAAACCCTTAGTCCGATTTGCGCATGTCAAACAAAGAAGAAGTGTTGTCGAGTTTAAGTTTTGAATTTGGACCGCATGAGCCCACCAGAGGTGCGGACAGGGTACCCATATTAGGACACCTCGGGTTAGAGAAAACTTAACAACTCGCAGTTACAGATTTATTTCCCTCTTTTTTATTCTATACCACTACGCAATATCCAATCTGGTTACTTATAGAGTGATCTGACTTGTTTGTTAAGAAAAACAATCGCACGATCTCTCGGTTCCATAATAATTGGTATATCAAATGACTTGAGTCTTTAGCTCAGCGTAATACTTAGGAGAGCTAAATATAATAATATCATATTTGGTTTACGTGATGTAAAAAAAAATAGTTTATTTTTTGTCGGTCATGCTCTGGCGCGGATCCAGAGGGGGTGAAATAAGAATTAACACCATACCAACCCCCCCTTCCAAAAAACCGAAAAAAATTGTCATATAAAAAACAAGAAAAAAATATAAATGTTGAAAAAATTTTCAAATTCATTTGACTTCCCCAAGACAGCAACCACAGCTTATAATTATGTCTGAATATACTTACAATATCATAACTAAAGGAGATAAGTCCATACATATGATGATTCTGTTATATATCACCGAATATATTTCCTGAACTCTTTTGAAATATATCTACATATATATTTGAAGGTGTTGTCTGACTTACATACCTCAACTTTTATGATTTCAATGTAGCACGAGCATGTGTTTGTATGAGTTTTTTTATTTTCTGGAATAAGGATCATTTTATTCTTCTGATTTTTGGTTTTTCGGATTATTTTTTTCCCCCAAAAAGCACTTGTATGCTGCAGTGGTGCTATTGTCGTTGCTGTTGATGAGTGAGTGCTTTATTGCTTTAAACACAACCATTTTAAATATATATATAAAAAAAAAATCAACAAAACAGCCATAAATGAACGACAAAAGATTAAAATAATGCATAAATATACATTTACAATATAAATGTACATAAATACATACTACGTGCAAGTACATACTCGTATGTTGTATACATTTCCGAATGTAGGTACTTTTAGAAATTTTCACAAAAACGAAAATAATATACAATCCAACAACAAGTAATAACACGTACACTGTAAAAATAATAATATTTCAATTTCAAAATGTCGAACATTTTTTTTTGCTAGATAAAGATTTCATTGTCTTTATCAGGGACCAAATTTGTTTGCGGATTGTGAAAATTGTCAACTTACAGTAAGAAAGGCAGTTATGTGAAAAATAACGTATTCCTGTGCGACAGTACTTAAGCAGAGCTTCTATGCGTAGATTATGGAATACAAATCTTATTGTAAGGAATGCTCACGAAAAAAATGGTTATTACGTTTATCGTTTTATATTTATTAATCATTAACATCAATAAATGCCACCATGGATTTCTGCAGATGCTTACTAAATCCCTATACATTTCCAACTCAAAATACCATATATTTGGACTCATCCTTGCTTGTATAGTAATTTTCATAAAAGCGCAGCTTGTTTTTATTTTTTACTAATTCTCCATTTTTAGAAAAACTAAGCATATAATTAACATGACATTTCTAACAGTAGCGTAGTAAAAGCTAATGCGTTACCAATTTCGTTTGTGTGTAAACAAAGTTATAAACCTAAACCTTAGCACTCCTTACATAAGAATGATTCTGAAGAGCTTTCTATAAATCCGTTTGTTCAAATTTGTCCCGTAAGTTCTGTCAGTGCATTTGTTGTTTACTTAAAATCAGCCACACTAACAAGTCGTGTGTTGTTTATGTTGTAATTTTACTCTGTTGATGGTAAAATGTTTATGTTCCCTTTATTCTCGTTTCTTGGACTGACTATAAAAAATCTTTAGAATACTCGTACAAACATCAAGTCATGTTGTCTTTGCACAACACAAAAAAACAAAAACTAAACGAGGTTTTTAAATTTTTATTTACAACATACACGATGTTTGCAATAAACTTAAAAATAAAGACAAGATATATAAACAAAAAAAAAAAAAAAAAAAAAAACAAAAAGGAATGAATTCGGATTTAGTATGCGGCAGTGGTCGATTAAAACCTAACTTACACCTCTGCTACCGACTGAAATCAGTATTTAGTCATTCGAAGTCGATGTTTAATTTACAAATTTACCAAAACCTTCATTCGATTTAAAAAAAAAATAGTAAATAAATTAGTTTTCTAATTTATAGATGTTACTCTACCACTATTGACCTTTATTTATAATGTAGGGTGTATGAAATAAAATCAGCAAAAAAATATACACATTTTAGCACAAGTCTAATACATTATAAAAGTGTTTTTTTTTTCCTTTGTTTTGATTCGTTTTGTAAGTAGTGAAGAGATCTACCGAGTACACATATGGTCAAAAATAAAAAAAAAACCAAACGAAACAAAATTGGTGAATATTGTTAAACACCATGAGAGCTACCCTAAAACTACTAATGCTAACATTAGACAAACTTTCTGTATGGTGCGTTCCCACTTGGAAGCAGGTTTGTATGTGTTTCTCGTTAAACGCAGCGAGAAGAAATGCTAGTGCTTCTCTTTGTGGGCCTTCTAAAATACATATTTAAACATTCTAAAATATTCGTTATTCATTCCATTCTGCCTTCTCGCAGAAGATGCTTCTCCTTCTAAAGAAAGTCATACTCATTCGAAAATGCATTACAAAATAAGGTCTAACAAACCTTTATTTAAAATTCAAACATGATTGGTAGAAAATCTTTTAAAAAATTTGGTATTTCATATGACTTAAGTTCGCGTGATATGTTTTTATATATAAAACTACAAGCATGATTCTTTAAAAATCGTTCTTAAGGTTTTATGCTGTATTCATTAAGAATATTTCCCTAATAACAATTTTAAAGGCTTGCTTCATCGGACCTTCAATTAGTCATTAATTTCTATGAGGCATTACGCGGTAGATCTCCTTACTAGAATTCAACGCAAGCCCTAATGTGCCTTCTAAAGTATGCCTTCTATCAGACCTCTAACAGAAGCGAGTATGCAAGAAATTACTTCCAATGACACGCAAAGAACTACACCAGCTAAGAAGCGCCTGTTAGTTATATTATATTTTTAGCATAAAACCGAACATAACAAAGTAAGTTTAACAGAATCAACATTATTCTTAAAATTAAAATTGGGAAAATTTCATATGAAATTGAAATCTTATGGCCTGATTCAGAAACACGACCGGAAAACAATTGCAAATTCACTCACTTTTAGTGTTTTTCAATTTCTAATTCAGCCAATGTGAAATATTATAAACAATTTTTTAAGCATTATTTGAAACAGAATAGCCACCCTATAATTCTGAAAGGGTATGTTGAGTACATCATTTTTGTAGAATAAACTTATAGTCCAACTTGTCTGATTTTTTTTTTTTACAGTGGGCAAAGAGATGAATTAGAACTCCTTAAGGACTATTTATATTATAAATTTTAGCTCAATCGGATTATACTGGGAGAAGGTCCCTGGGGACCTTTTTCATTTTCAAACTTAAATTACTCCTTGATTATCCATGGGAAGTATACCTGCCCCCACATGTATTCCAAGGAAATTTTATCTAGAATCGTTTAAAAAAATCAAAGCGATCCGACCAATAGTTTAGTTTCTATTGAGATTTAAATGTGTTTAGTACGGGAACGTGTGAAAAGGTCCGCTGGGACCTTTTTTATTTTCAAACTTAAATTACTCCTTGATAGTCCATGGGAACTATAAACGACCCCCCCCCCAAATGTATTCCAAGGAAATTTTATCTAGAATTGTTTAAAAAAATCAAAGCGATCCGACCAATTTTCAACAAAATTTTCGTAGAATATTTTAATCCTTAAATGTCCCATTTGAAAGGACTTTTTCAGATTTTCTCGAAATAAGAGTCAAATTAACCACTAATGAGAGGAGATAGAGGGTTAAGATCTTCCACAAAAATGATTCCCATAAAATTCGACAATATAACTCTGACTATAAGAATTCTCTCAGACTCCCTTCGATCAAAAGATTAAAACTGTAAAAAGAATTCCGACCAGGGACTATTAGTTTATTCTACAAGAATAATCTACTCAACATCCTCTTTTAGAATTATACGGTCGCTGTTCTGTTCCAATCAAAAAGTCTCAATTTGTTGGACAGTGTAATTGTTGTTTTATATATTACTAGCGGATACCCGGCGTGTGCTACTACGCTAATAATTATTTATTAATGAATGGGTTTTATAATAAACATTTTTTTACCATATTAGTACATATTAAATAGTACCAAAAGGAAGTACGTTCAAATTTCAAAATGTGCCAGAGTCCATTTAGTATTTTTTAATTTAATTTCTGAGATATGGGATACAAAAAAGTACTAAAACTCGAGTTTCGCCCATTTTATCCCCTTAAAAGTACAAAACGTAGCACACACCTGTGGTGATAGCTTTATTAGTTCCGGAGATACAGAGATACCGATTTTACCTAATTAGTGTATCTACACATCGGGAGAGGTGCTTACATACAAAATTTCAAGATAAACAAATTTTAAAATTGGGAAAAAAATTTTTATGGGATAATTCAAAATTCCGGTTCACGAATGGACCTAATGCATTGCTTAAAGTGTCGAAAACCATCTTCAGAAAATTTCCTTTCCAATGAAACCAGATTGGTGCTAATCGGTTGAATAGTTTCAGAGTCTATAACGGTCATAGGTAGAAACATTTTTGTTTTTGTTTTACATATATATGGGGCATTTCTTGTCAAATTAACCAACTTTTGAAATCGATGTCTTCCGATTTGGATGAAATTTGCAGCATAGTTATATTAGATAGTAATTCAGGCACAATTTTTCAACAAGATCGGTCGAGAACTTTCTGAGTTAGATGGGGTCAAAATTTGTTATTTTGGCCAAATGTCAAATTTTGTTTTTTATTGCCTATTGTTGTTAGCAAAATGTGCAAATCTCATCCCAATCGGAAGACATCGATTTCAAAAGTTGGTTCACTTGATATGAAATCCCCCATATATAAATGTGGATATATAAGTATTCAAAATTGTGAAAAAATGGCGGTATGAGAAAATTCGAAAATCGGCTTTACGAATGGACCGCAGGAACCTAATGCAGTATTTTAGGTGTCTAAACCCATCTTCAAAAAATTTCCTTTCCAATGAAACCAGTGCTAATCGGTTGGATAGTTGCAGAGTCTATAACGAACATATGTAGAAACATATTTTGTGTTTTATATATATAGATTTCTGTTAGAATTAAACGTTTTTAATTTAAAATAAAATTTGTATTGCATTATTAATTTTGGAGCTAATCAAACTATCTCAATCGTTGCTATGCCCCTTTGGTAAAAGAATAATGTCATGTAGAGTATAATACAAATCATTTAAATTTAAAACTTCTTAAATTCAATTGATATTTTCCCAATTTCAAATTGCAATCCTCATTTGAATTTTTTAATAGAAATTCTTAACTTAATTTGGATTTATCTCAATTTCACCTTGAAATTCTCAATTTCAATTGTAATTTTTATATTGCGTCTGCCAATTCTTACACGTATATCACATATATACCACATGAAACCCTCATCGTCTGAATTCACCATAAACACACTGGAAATTTTTATAAATAAAAGCCTTTTAGAATTGATTTAGTAACCAATATTATCACTTCTAGCTTTGCTTTGCATGTATCGAGCACTCCGATAACAGCATAAGGATAAGCATGATCTCAGTTCATGGCTACAGGCCAAGCAATTTTCATAATACCTGTATCCAAAGTCCTCAAGTTTCCCTAAGAGAAACATAAAAATATATGAGTTCATAATCAATATTTTTATTAATGTGAATATTCTGAACCCGGAATATTTTTTCGGGGAAACGGGAATAAATTAAACCAGAAAAAATTTCTAAAAAATAAAGTATTTTATAAAATTGTGTAATTTGATATAAAACAAGTCAGGTCATTCCGATTCTTTAATACCCTCCACCTAAATATGATGATAATTATAGAAGTTAGAATGGTATAAACACCCAATTTTTGTTATTGGGACTTAGCTCATATTATAAGAATTGGGACAATGTTATTGAAAGACTAGTTCATGCAGAAGATATTTTATTTCAAATGTATCAAATTCAGCAAATGTATCAATTGAAAGAACTACATATTCTTACCATTTTCAACAGAGTTTGTATGACGTTTAACAATGTATATACTTAATAATTAGTTAACGTTACGAGTTTGGCTCAGAAGTTTTCCTTATCAGCCTCAAGTGAAGAAATAGAGTATAAAAAGGGTATATAAGTATTTAGACAATGTTCAAAATTATGTGTATGGAAACGAGGTTATATCACAAAAGTTGTTCTAATATGGAGGATATGACCAATTATGGGCCGATCTTTATAAAATTTGGTACAGCGATTTTTATATATATTGAAATTTTTTCTTTCGAATTATAACTTGATAAGAAATTTATTAGGATTTTACTGGTTTTCGGAATGGATCGGAATGGATCTTATATGGGAGCTATGGTTAAATATAGAGCGATTTTCAAAAGATTCCTTAGTATGATTACTGGATACAAATTACTGATCTGTGTATAATTTTATTTTGATATCGATATGTTTTAGATATTTATTAAGGTTAATATCTTTTTCGAAAAAAATGGTCCTTATATGGGCCAAATATGGAGCGGTATTCACAAAATCCTGTAGTATGATTTTAAAATATTAACAAGTAAGAGAGATATATTCGAATCTTATATACCCTTCACCAAGTTATACTTTAAAATAAAATTTATAAAAAAATGAAACATTCTTTTTTTTTATTGTCTCACATTTTGATTCATAACTTTGGTTCTACTGAACCGATTTTGCTGACTGATTCAATACCAAACTGATTAGGACAATAATACAATTTTTTTTGGAAAGTTTACTAAGTTTGTTTATGTATGTTGGACGTGAGCGTGTTTTACAGAGACACACCGACGAACATGGCTCAATCGACTTAGGATTATAAGGATCAATAATATATATACTTTGTTAGGTCTCAGATGAATATTGCTCAATGTTACACACAAAATGACAAACTTATAGATACCCTCATTCACCACTTGTGGTGCTGGAAGTATAAACAAATATATTTAAACAAAGTTCAAAATTTTGCATATAGAAATGAGTTATATCGCAAAATTTTAATATAAGTATATTAGCGTTTAATGAATTTTCGGATATGAGTCTTATATATAATTATGAACCCATAATCAAACAGCATGATATTTGTTTACTTGAAACTAATTTTTGTTATCGATATCAATGTTTATATGCGTGAATGTATACGATCGATATCTCATTTTGTTCCTATTACATGTGGCTTTGCGATAAAGCCATAAATCTGAACAATTTCTGATGTTTTCGATTTTTCATGATTTTTTTTAAAACAAAAAAATTGTTATTTTCAAGTAAAAAATTTATTATACCCTTCACCTTCGTGAGAAGGGTATATATAAATTTGTCATTCCGTTTGTAATTTCCATATTATTTTCCGACCCTATAAAGTATATGTATTATGGATCCTTATAGATAGCAGAGTCGATTAAGCCATGTCCGTCTGCCTGTCTGTTGAAATCAATTTTCTGAAGACCCAGATATATTAGGGATCCAAATCTTCAATGATTCTGTCAGACATACTTTCGAGAAGTTTCCTATTTAAAATCAGCAAAATCCATCCATAAATAACGGAAATATGCGCAAAAATCCGAGGCAACCTCTGAAAATTTCATCAAAAAAATACAATTTATTGTATGCTTTGACAAAAAAGCAACAAAACTTATGTTTAGATGTGTGTTGGTTATTGCTTTTCGTATTTTGTTTTTATCAAAATCGGATTTTCCAATTGCAAAGCATTGTCGCGTTATTTCGGTATGCTGCATACAAATTGTATGGGCATGAGAATTTTTGACAAGTAAAAAACGCCTTCCGCTCCAATTTAGGTATGCGTGTAAGAATTACAAATCAAACACACACAATTTATATGTATTTGAGTGCGTTTCGTTTATTTTCATTTTTGTTGTTATTTTTTCAACATACAATTGTGCAAATAATCGTTGTGTTTATTTGGTTATTTAACAGTGAGCACTCAACATGTGAATATGATTATCGGATGTTTTGCAATTGCATCTGATATGATATTATGATTTGTTCTTGTTGTTGTTGCTATGTGAAGAGTTTTGCATGGGTAAAGGCAATCTAAGTAAATTGTATACTTTGGTGAAGGGTATATAAGACTACTGAGCCGATTGAAACGCAATATATAGAAACGGATTAAAAATTAAATAAATCTTAGCTTTTCTAAGTTTAGCTTTTTCTAATTTACAAATTCGAGACAAGTATATTCCGTAAATCCCGGCCGGGAATTCCCTAACTCCAAACCCTAATAAAGACTAACTGCAACTGGTGAATATTGTGACACACATTTTATGGTATCATAACGTTTATGGACATTAGGTATTATGACACATCACCATTAAATCTAAATTAAACAATATTCTCTGGAATCTCCCTTACACTTGAAATATATTTAATTACTTGTTAAGTTATAATTTTTATATTATTATTTAATATGTTTTAATGTAAGTATGCTTTCTAAAATACTCTGATATATTTGTTAAAATAAAAAGAAAACTTGAGAGTTCAGCCACTTTGTAGTAGGGGGTATGTGAGTAAAACTAAAATAAATAAAATATTGCTGATGATGACGAGAAGATATGGCGAATTGTTGTTATTATTGTTGCCAGCTATATATGATGATGAAGATGATGACGATGGGGTAAGCAAGTGATGTTTTTTTTCTCTTCATTTTTTTTTTGTTAGTTGTTCAAAGGCACACGGAATATAAATGTCCATTATAAAGATAAGCTATTGTAAATGGATAGACGGACAGACGTTTGGATCGATGATCCAATAGATGTATGAATGTTTTCAAAGATTAGATGGTGGTGCGTACAACTTTAGCACACACAAACACACAAATTTCAACATTTGAAAGAACCCATAAGTAAGAAAAGCAGCACTAACCAGTCCGAGTTTATGCATAATGGATAAAAATGAAATTCACTGGAGAATTAACTTCAGTTTTTATATATACTTTTTTTTTTTTGCTTTTTTGGCAATAATTATTGTTGCTGCTACTGTTACTGCTGTGATGTTGTCAGTTGTTACTGATGTTGTTGATGTTGAAGAGGAGCAAACAAAAAAAAAAAAAAAAAAACCCATAAAGTTTTAACTAAAGAAAAAAGAAAAAGCCCTGACACGCATAGCAAAACCAAACAAATCAAACGTATGATGTTTTTAATGTTTTGACAGAGCTCGTTTTTCTTTATACTCGTACATAATATATTTTTTTTTTATATTTTGCTTTGCCAAATCTTCAATTTTAAAAACCTATTAAAACTTTTACTATCTTCTCTTTATTTTGTTTCCTTCTTTATGGCTGTGTTTACTTTAACTTAATTGTTATCTTTATTTGAAAAAAGCTAAAACAAAAAATAATAAAAAAAAGTTTATTGTTAAATTAAATCTCAATTTGCTATAATTATTTACAGTCACTCATGAAATTAAATGATCGCTATTGGTAATTAAAAAAAAAACACAGCAAACATCTGTTTACGTTTTAATTTTTAGTCATATCATGGTTAGAATAAAGTTGTAAATTAAATTTAATCTAATAAATCAAATACATATACATGTACATATATATAGTACAAGATTAAAAACAAATCCAGTAATTTTGACACAATTGATTTAGATCAATCTGTGTATCTGTGCTAAGTTAAAAACTGTACGTCAACTTTTGTAAGTGATTGTAAGTACAATTAATCTTCAAGGAGTTTATTTTCTCCTTTTCAATACAAAACAAATTGTATTTATGTGTCTCCGTCTCCATCCCTGTTTAATTTTTTTTATTATGAAGTGGCAGTAATTAACATTCATAAAAATACATGTGTATCTATTCCATGTGTCTATCTAATATGCACGCGTGTTGATAAAACAGTAAAAAACAATTAAAACCGTTTAATTAATATAAATATTGTTGTAATTACGGTCGATTTGAGTTAATTCTTAATTTCTGTTGAAGCTATAAAATAATGAAGTGATTCATCCATTCATCGTAAAGTCAATTTAATGTTATTGCAAAAAAGAAGGAATGCAAATTGTGGTTGATGGGAGTTTTATATATGATACCCTTCACCATTAAAGAATATTTATAGCAATATTTATTAAAGGAAATACAGTGCACTCGCGGTAACGTGAACTAATTACAACCAAGAGAGTTCATGTTAGTGAATTTGTTCACTTTAGCGATTGTCGAATTTCATGGAAAAAATATAAAATTGTATAATATAAACCTGGGTTTTACACGCTGGAACGTAAAATTCTTTTATTATTATTTTCATTATTAAAATATAAAACCAAAATTATTTATTAAAATGCATTACAAAACGAGATCCAGAGAAAAAATACATTGAAATAAAATTACATAGCAAATAAAATTACTCATATGTTGCCATTAAAATAAATTAATTTAGAGGATATAAACACATTTTCTTATATAAAGGGATTCCCTAAACTTTAAAAATCGAATTTAATGCATGTATTTAAGTGTTGTCTACATGCTTAGAAAACAAATGCAGTGAAAACAAGTAAGAGAGATATATTCGGCTGGGCCGAATCTTATATACCCTTCACCAAATTATACTTCAAAATAAAAATTTTAAATATTTTTAGGTAAACAAAATTTTTTTTCCAGACGTTTCTTTTTCATTTTTTGGAAAAAAAATTTTGTAAATTTTTAAAATTTTTTTTTATAATTGTTTATTTTTTTAAAATTTAAAATTTTTTTTTTTTTAATTTATAATTTTTTTTTAATATTTAGCGAAAAAAAACTTTTGGTGAAAAAAAATTCGGGTTAAAATGCTTTTTCCTATTTTGACCCATTGTAGGTCCAACTTACTATGGCCTTATATACGTCGTTGCAATGGTCTTTGTAATATCTATCATTAGATATCCATATAGTCTTTATTAATGACTTAGTAATCCAGATATAGATAAAAAAATAGGTGAAAAATCGAGGTTGTCCTGGTTTTTTCCTTATATCTCAGCCATTTGTGGACCGATTTTAAATAGCAACCGAGCCGGAAGAATTCTGGAGATACTGATGTATGATTCGTGTATGTAGGTTATTTGGGGGCTTCTGAAAGTTGATTTCAACAGACAGACAGGCAGACGGAAATGGCTTAATCGACTCCGCTATCTATAAGGATCCAGAATATATATACTTTATAGGGTCGGTAAATTATATTGTGGAAATTACAAACGGAATGACAAATTTATATATACCCTTCTCGCGAAGGTGAAGGGTATAAAAATTGTTCACGTTATAGAGCTTTTTGAGTTTGTTCACGTTACAGAGTAGTCAATGCAAACAAAAGCTTGTTCACGTTAGGCGGTGCACTGTATTTGTTTATTTTATTTAGATGAATTTTATCTCTATACCCAGATATTTAGAAATGTACTAATGTAAAAGTTTTTTGGATGAGTACCACGAACAACTTTTGTGCGACTATCCGGCTCTACAGGAACGCAGATTTAAATATCTCGGTATGCGCTCTTTTCAAAATCTGGGTGGCCTCAAAGATGTGTCATATACCATTTCAGGATGAAATTGATAAAATACAAATTGAAGTTGAGAAATTTTTTCGATTTCTCAATTAATTTCAATTTCTCAATTTCAATTTGTATTTTATCAAAAAAATCAATTAAAGTATTAAGGCGCGAAATTTATTGAACTAATTATTAAAAATAAGCGTCTATAAATATACCTATATGTTTCAATCTCAAAAAAATTTATTAATGTTTTAATAGCAAATCACTCTAAACGATTAAAAAATAAGAAAAAAAAATAAAGTTTTGCACAAAATACTTCAAAATTTAAATACTCGTTCAGAATCTCAAGTTATTTGAACATCTGAAAGTGAATAAAATGAATTAAACATGATGTAACAAATAAACAGCGTTAGTGAAAGCAATATAAAATTGTAAATTTTAGGGGTTCAAAAGAAATCACAAAAAATACAGTTCTGATCAAAATGTGGTGGATCTGTTTTTTTATTTTTATAGAGCACAAGGTAATAAAAAAAGGAAAAAAAAAAATAATATAGTTTTTTGGGTATTTTTATTCAAACTTATGTAAAATCAATATTTTGTGCTCAAAATTAGGCAATTTCGAAAGGCTGTAAGTCATGGAATTAGCAAAGATATGTCAAAAATTTTAAGTTTTTGGTTAAATTGAATATTTACAAATTATAATCAAAAAAAAAAAAAAAAAAATTGTGAAAATATAGCTAAACAAAAAAATTATAGCTATTTATGTAAAACACTATTTTTAAATGCGTATATACATATGTATATTATACTCAAAATGTGGTGGATTTCTTTTTTAATCTTTAAAGGTAGTATACGTACTCCAAAAATAAAAATAAAAAAAAAATCGGAGGATACCTTTTTTGGGTATATTCCATCAAAGTTCAAAAAAAAAAAATTTAACCCACAGAAATAATACGTGTTTTTTTATATTTTCTCTAGTCCACAATTAAACATCGATACCAAAAATTTTATATTTAAAATGTAGCCTATATATTAACCAATCAAATGCAAAAAAAAAAAAAATAATGAAATTTTTGGAAAAAAACATTTTTAGCAATTATTTTTCTAAAACATAAAAAAACTCTTTTTTATCTTAGAGTTTTTATCAATATATTGTTCTGACTTTGGTGCCATCTAGCGGACACGTTACGAGTTAAATATTTTTTTTTATAAAATATGTGTTAGTTATTTAGTTACGAATCTAACACTATAACTTTTTTTCTTTTCGGAATAACTTTTTTTGTTGTATTTTTGTCCACCGTGGGACGGGGCAAAGCAAAACTTCCCAACCACTTCATTCTAAGTACTTTTTCACAGGTATTGCAACATGTGGCCGAGCGTTGTCATGATGCAATATTACGATTTCATGTCTCGCCGCATATTCTTCGGCCAATGCTCTCTTCAAACGAATCCCTGTAGATAGTACCATTTTGCTCCCACCAAATACAGAGCATTACCTTAGCGCCGTAGATATTTTGCTTTGATGTCCATTCGGCTGGTTGACCGGGCTTCACATACGATCTATTACGCTTCGGGTTACTGTAGTGGATCCATTTTTCATCGCAAGTAATGATTTGGTGCACAAATTATTATTTTTATATCGTTCAAGCATCATTTCGGACACACAAATCGGCATCAATTCGTATTGTATCCAATTTTCCAGCTGCTCGCAAAAGTTTTGAAATTGATGCTTGAGTAGCTCCCAATAATTTTGCAAGCTCTTGTTGAGTTTTACAACAATCTTCATGAAGTCACTCCTCTAATTATTGGTCTTCAAACTTTTTTTGGGTGGACTGGCCGATATTTGTCTTCAGTCTCAAAATCACCACTTCTAAACCGCACAAACCATCTCTCGCACGTTGAAACCGATGGAACGCATTCATCATAAGCTTTGGTGAGCAATCGGTGTGCTTCAGCGGCACTTTTTTTAAATTTAGGAAGTAAAGGAAAACTTCTCACATTTGACGATTAGTTGGCACAAAACTTTGTTGATCACACTATAATATTCAATAACTAAGAGTGAGAATAAATAAAAATGTCATTTTGAAGAGTACATATCTGTAAACTCTTCAAAATGACATATAAGTTATAAAAACCGCAATCAAAAGATACGCCATCTAATGTTAACCCCGCATTTTTAAGTCATACATACAATAAGTTGAAAATGTTAGCCTTTTACTATAAAAGATTTCTGAATCCCTATGTAGAAAATATTTTCTATTCCGGAGAACGTGCATGCAGATTTGCAGTTGTGGCGATATGTTTTGGATAATTTTCATGGAAAAACTAAATTTTTGTGACATGTTTTGAACATTTTATAATTTCGGTATTTGAATAAAGACAATGGCAATGATTTGGAATGATAATCTATATATAAAAGCTATGACTTAAATTATTCTTAGTTTGTAAACAAAATTTTAATTTAAATAAATAAAATCGTCGCAATAAGGTTCATAGTTTATGGCTCTGTAATAAATAGATTTATTTTTTTTTTTTTAGCAAATTAAACAAAATTACAATTATATGCATAAATGGCAATTAATATTCAAAACAAGCATTTATTCAATAAATTTCAAATGTGTAAAATTCATTTTGAATTATCGGCAAAATAAAAAGAAATATTTTTTGTACGACTAAATACTAACGAGTATAAAAAAAGTAAAATATCTTTACTTCTGCGAGTACATATAATATTAAGTAATTTTGTCAATTAATAATGACTATTAAATGACAAAGCAGACTTGTGGTCAAGCTATTAGAATATACTATTACAACGCTAAGTTGAGCTCCTGGCATTTCTAACATTTCCAGGTTTTCAGTAATGGCAAACGAAACATTAACTCACGTACTCGACAGCTCGTGTATGAAATGAAAAAAAAAAAGAATATAGTATGTATATAAAATAAAATATAAAAAAATTAACGCAAATTAAAATGGTCGTACATTAAGATAAGTAGACAATTAACTTTCATTTAATTATGGCAGTAATGATAGCAACTGTCATCAAATACACCAATAATAATAACAATTGTTATTACTGTTATTATTTTGATTATTATGGCAACAAATTTAATTAGAAATAATATGGAAATACACGTAAAGCAAATGCACTTGCTGGCATAAAATTAAAAATAATAAAATGAAAATAATAATATTGATGTTACCAAAAATTGAAATAGAACAAATATTCAAGGAAAATAGCTTAGAAAATAATAACGTCGTTAGGTTTTCTAAGAATGAACAGTAAAAATGTTAAAACAACCCAGCAGTTAAGTAATCGTCACAAATGCCTTGTCTGACTCCATTTTTTATATATTTTAGTCATTTGTCTGACTCCATTTTTTATATATTTTAGTCATTTGACATGTATGTGCTCTTTGTAGTGCAGATAGAATTCAATTGGTCACTTTATACATCCCAGGTAATCTAGCGTAAAGACAAATGTCACTTAAGTGTCTCTAAGTAATCTGGAGTGTAGACACTTTAAACGTTTTGTGAGTAATTCGTACAAACTGGTTTTATACAAATTCTCATAGAGTTTATTTTTATTTTTGCTTAAGTACATATACTGATATCCCATGTAACATAGCGTGATGTCAATAGTCACTTTAGTGTCTCTTAGTAACCTATAGTGAAGTTACTTTAAACGTTTAGAAAGTAGTTAGAACGAAGGTTTATTTAGAAGCAATCGTTTATTGGACTGTCTATGATATATTTTTTTTAGCTGACTATTTGAGATCAATTAGCACCCGTAAATGTTAAAATCACTAGTAATGTAGCTGATCAAGTTACCAGGTAGGTAGCTAGTAAGGTATCTGACGCATTAGACCTTCTATTAAACAGTCTCATTGTAATAAAAAATGGTCAGTTGATCCCCTGCTTAGGACATGCATGTGTTAAAATAACTAGCCACGTAGCTAGTTATGTAACTAGTTGTCACCCTAAATGATGGGTAAAATTACTAGTTCAGGCCTGTCTCCTAGAACTGTTGGGATATTCATACACACACACACATACAGTTTCATACTCATACATTAACAAATATACACAGATACAATTCATATTCTCCGTATCCATGAGCAGTGTTGCCATATAAATTTTACTTTATGTCCCCTTACTGAAAGTCAATGTCCCCAGAAAATACCCAAAACTTGAATTATATTGTTAATACTAAATTTTTCTATGTTGAGTTTAACAAAATGTGGATTTCAACTTTCAATGGATTTCCGGAACGGATTCTAATTATCCGACTAAACAAATGAAGGTCCATTGAAAGCAAGTCTGTTTTTGAAAAGCATGTCTAATGGATATGTATTTCACCATATCTAGAAAAATTTTTATCAAATTGTGACATATTAAACGAAAGCTTGTTAAACAGATTTAATGCTTCTTTGGACAAGGACTGTATCTTTCTGTGAACTTATGATGGAAGCCTTTGTTCATATATTTTAATTTATTAATCATCAAAGTAAGAAGTGTCTTGGGAACAAAAATGTTTCGAAATGCATACCTAAATTGTTAGTGTTTTTCAAATTCTGATTTTATTAACTTATTGAATCTGCTTTTTGTAGGCCTAACAATAAGTTTTTAAATCTTATAACTAAAATTAAAACTAGTTGCTCTCCAACAAGAGAGCCTAAATGGTTAAGATGAGTGCCATCTTAGGGGGGTGGTAGATCAGCTCTACGGAGCCTGGATCGGGTTTGGATCTGCACAAGTTGTCTTGCAAGCGTATTGGGATGGTTTTGCAGCTTACAATATATTTCTCACGGACTTTCTTGAACTCTTCCTTTACCAATGTCACTTCTAAGTCCCTGTGGATGTTTTCATTTATTATATACCATGGTGCACCCGTCATGGTCCTAAGAATTTTAGATTGGGCCCTCTGTATAAGATCAATACTGGTGTTGCTAGCCATTCCCCATAATTGAATTCCATACGTCCAAATTGGTTTTAAAACGGTCTTATACAGGATGTGTTTATATTCAAGGCTTAATTTTGATTGATCACTGATTAACCAATGAAAGCTAGAGGCTCTGTGAAGTCTTTTGGTTTCTATGTGACGGCGCCAAGTAAGCGGTCTATCAAGATGAATACCAAGGTAGGTGACATAATCAGACTGTGGTATATTAACGTTGTTGAGTGTGACAAGTGGGCAATTTCCTCTCCTTAGAGCGAACATAACATGTTTACTTTTCAGCTCATTCACTTTTATTCGCCAGTTTTTCAACCATGTCTCCACATGTACGAGATAATTTTGTAGTTGACTAGATGCTATGATTGGGTTTTCGTGTGAACTAATAATGGCAGTATCATCTGCAAATGAAGAGATTGTTAATTTATCGCACGTAGGCAAGTCAGAGGTGTAAATCAAATATAACGTAGGTCCTAGTACACTTCCCTGTGGAACGCCAGCTCTAATCTTGTATTGTCTTGTCACCTAATCATTGAACTTAACTCTGAAAAGTCTATTCGATAGATAAGACTCCAGCAATTTATGAGTACATAGTGGTAGTAAACATTTGATTTTATGTACTAGACCTTTATGCCATACCTTGTCAAAAGCTTGGGCAACATCTAAAAAGACGGCAGAACAATATTTATTTAATTCAAAAGATTTTCTAATCTCTCCAGTTAAACGATAGACTTGTTAAATGGTGCCATGATGTTCACGGAAACCAAATTGGTGTACTGGGATAATATTTCCATCATTCAAAAAAGGTATGATCTTTTCCTGGAATATTTTCTCGAACAGCTTCGACAAACAAGGGAGTAGGCTAATAGGTCTATAAGAAAATGGCAGGGTTAAATCTTTACCCGGTTTCGGTATCATTATTATTTGAAAAATTTTCCAATTTTTTGGATAAATTCCAAGTTTCAAGATTGCATTAAACAATATAGAAAGCTCAATTATTGCCACATTTGGTAGGTTCTTAATCAATGATGGAGTTATTAAATCATATCCCGGTGATTTTTTCAAGTTAAATTTATTTTTAGTTACTCTATTAGCATCCTCAGGACCAATATCGAATTGGGCTGCATTAGCCATTGTTGAAACCAGCA
The DNA here is from genome assembly GCA_942486065.2 of Calliphora vomitoria. NCBI lineage: Eukaryota > Metazoa > Arthropoda > Insecta > Diptera > Calliphoridae > Calliphora > Calliphora vomitoria. The sequence continues at coordinate 94,022,669 of OW818031.2, forward strand.
ATTCTTCGAGCTCGAACTCATTTGCCGTGGAAGTAGGTTGAAATACTTCACTTAAATGTTCAGGAAATACTGTTGCTTTTTCTATAGCACTTCGTGCCCAGGTTCCGTCGGCTTTTCTTAAAGCGCTTTGTGCTTCTACCGGTGGCTTAATGTTCCTCGTTGCCTTCCAAAGAGAGAAATTTGTGTATTTTGTGCTCGTCAAACTTTTAATATAATTTTCGTTTATGCGATCCTCTTCTAAATTAAGGGCTCTTTTCAGTTTTCGTACTGCTGTGGACAGCCTCTGCTTTGCAGCAGGTGATCTATTATGTTGCCATTCTCTTCAGAGTCTTCTCTTTTCGAGAAGAAGTCTTTCAATATCCGAATTTGAAATAGGCGTATTAGTTTTTGGAGGGATTTGGCGCCTAGAGTGTTCCAGAGCCGAAATTATCAATGACGTGAAGTCATTGATGGTTTTATTTATGTCTTCCTCACACTGTAAATTAGGATTTGTGTGGCTATGACTGCTGATATATTTCCTATATTTTAGCCAATTGGTCTTAAAACACAAAGAGTCCTTAGGAAATCTTGGGTTGTTGGGTCTCTCGCAATCTATATATATAAAAGTCAATGTGTGTTTGTATGTATATTTGTTTGTTTGTCTGTTTGTTTGGACTTTATAGACGGCTAAACGGCTGAACCGATTTTCATGAAATCTTCACAATGTCTTCCCGTATCTCTGGAAGGAACTATAGGCTACTTTTTATTTTGAAATTTTACGTGTGCGATGTGCCACGCCCATTTATACAACATTACCTCCTATTTCAAGTCAAAAACAAAATGCGTATATTTCAAAAAGTATATCAGCTAGAGTTCCCAAATTTTGTACAAGGAACTTTAGTTTCAATATAAATATTTTGGACAAAAATGGGCAGACCAGCAATAGTGGGCGTGGCACCTCCCATAATAAGTAAATACTAAAATCTGAATGTCAGGAAAACTATAACACCTAGAGTTCCTAATTTTTGTACAAGTAACTTTAGTTTCAATATAAATGTTTTGGACAAAAAGTGGGCGGACCAACTGAAGTGGGCGTGGTACCTCCCATATGAAGTAAATACTAAAATCTGAATGTCAGGAAAACTATAACACCAAGAGTTCCCAAATTTTGTACAAGTAACTTTAGTTTCAATATGAATGTTATGAACAAAAAATGGGCGGAACAGCAAAAGTGGGCGTGGGACCTTCTATATGAAGTAAATACTAAAATCTGAATGTGAAGTAAACTATATGAGCTAGAGTTCCCAAATTTTGTACAAGTAACTTTAGTATCAATATGAATGTTTTGAACGAAAATGGGTGGACCACCGAAAGTGGGTGTGGCACCCCCCATACGTAGTAAATACTAAAATCTGAAATTCTAAGAAACTATAACAGCTAAAATTACCAAATTAAATACAAGTAACTTTAACTTCAATACAAATGTTTTTAACAAAAATGGGCGGACCAACTAAAGTGGGCGTGGTACCTCCCATATGAAGTAAATACTAAATGTGATGTAAACTATAAGAGCTAGAGTTCCTAAATTTTGTACAAGTAACTTTAGTTTCAATATGAATATTTTGGATAAAAACGGGCGGTTCAGCAATAGTGGGCGTGACACCACCCATATGAAGTAAATACTAATATCCTAATATCTGGGAAACTATAACAGCTAAAATACCCAAATTTAGAACAAGTAACTTTAGATTTAATATAAATATTTTGGACAAAAATGGGTGGACCTGCAAAAGTGGGCGTGGTGCCTTCCATATGAATTAAATACCAAAATTTGCATATCATGGAAACTATAAAAGCTAGAGTTTCCAAATTTTCCACAAGTTACATTAGTTTCAACATGAATATTTTGGCCAAAAATGAGTGGACCAGCAAAAGTGGACGGGTCACCTCCCATATGTAGTAAATACTAAAATCTGCGTACCAAGGAAACAGCTAGAGTTTCCAATTTTTTTACAAGTAATTTTAGTTTCACTTGAAATATTTTGGACTAAAATGGGCGGACCAGCAAAAGAGGGAGTGGTGCCTCCCATATCAGGGAAACTATACATGTTAGAGTTTCCAAATTATGTACAAGTTACTTTAGTTTCAATATGAATATTTTGGCCAAAAATAGGTACATATGGGAGTGGCACCTCCCATATGTAGTAAATACTAAAATCTGCGTATGAAGGAAACTATAACAGATAGAGTTTACAAATTTTGTACAAGTAATTTTAGTTTCAATAGAAATATTTTTGACAAAAAACTGCATATCTGGAAAACTATAACAGATATAGTCCTCATATTAAGTATCAATATTTTGGAATTTGACAGATCGAAAATAATGGAACTTCACCTAATATTGGAAAAAATTTAATACATAACTATACTATCAATATTAATATTTAAATTCCTATATCTTGAAAACTGTAATAACTGAAGTACTAACATTTTGAAAGAATAACTTTACTATCAATATTGTCTGTGCGATGCTAAATGGCTGGACTGATTTTTATGAAATTTTTACGTCTTCCTGTATGTCTGCAATAAACTATGAGATACTTTTTTCTTCGAAAAAATTAATTAAAAAAATATATCTTAGATAGATTATTCGTACCCAAATTGTATATGAACAACATTTAAATCCATATAAAAATTAATGTGTCGTGTAACTACAACATCTGAAGTCTTCAAATTTTGTCGGAGTTACTGTAGTAAGTATTCATACTAGGACCTTACATACGTGTAAGTGCTGAAAAAAACTAAGAATAAATTTATTTAAATACATACATACCTACATAAAGGAAATATAATTGATGACTTTATTATGTTATTGTTTAGTTTAAAAAGTGGGTAAATAAGGATAATAGTTAGATTTTTATTAAAAATAAACTGTAATATGTTTAATGTATCATATTAATATACCAAGTAGTAAAATGTGTACTACCTATTGTTAACATCAATGCAAAAAACTCTACAAAATTTTATGACCTCCGATCACCGCGAACAAAATTATGTCTTAAAGTTTAACTACCTGTAATGATTTTGACCTGAATGGAATTACCTTTGTTATTTGTTATTTTAGTCGAATCTATGATTCTAAATAACAAATATTTATGACATCCAACCACCGCGATTATTTCATAAAGTTTAACTACCTGTAATGATTTAGACCTGTATCGATATTTGTTACCTAATTTACTTTAAATAAAGGAAATAAATATAACACACATTTCATTTTTGAATTTAGTTGATTCTAAATAAGTTACACGTTTTTTGAGTGAATATTAACATTTTCAAAATACCACCAAAAAAACATCACTGTCCAAACACACCAAACATGCCCAATTTTTGCAAACCCAGAGAGCTAATGAAACTTCGGAAGAGCGTGAACCTAGGCTCAGAACTGAAAGCAGTCGAGCTTCAACCTCTAGAGCTGCGGAGACATTTCAAGAGCACAACGAGCGTATTGGAAGAGAAAGGTAGCGGTTATCAACATCAAGAGCAGCAGAGACGCCAGCAGAACACGATGATCGTCTTCAAAGTCAGCGAAATCGGACATCATCAGCACGAGCAGCAGAGACGCCACCAGAACGCGATGGTCGCCTTCAAAGTCAGCGAACTCGAACATTAGCAGCACGAGCAACAGAGACGCCATCAGAACGCGAAGGGCGCGTTGAAAATCTTCGATATCGTGCTACAACAGCGCGAGCAGCAGAAACGCCATTAGCACGAGAAGGACGTCTTGAAGTTCTTCGACAACATACTACAACAGTACGAGCTATGGAAACAGAAGACCGGCGTGAATCACGCATAGAAGACCAGCGGATTCGAACCTCATCAAGAAGGGCTAATGAGAGGAGAGAGCAACAAGATTTACGACGCAGCCAAAATCGCAATAGAATGGTGGTTAATCGCCGGAATATTGCTGATGAATACGAACGCATTGCATTTAATTACAGATCTAATATGAATTATTCCGAAGGTATCCCAAGGCATTAGAATAAGAATTATTTAATAAGAAAAAATTTTAATGTCACCATTTTATTACGATAAGTTTAACAAGTAAGAAATAAATAGTTCATTAATTTATTATTTTTAAATTGTACATATAGACTAAATATATTGTACATCAAAAAAATAGAATAAGAAATAATATTAAAGAAACAATGTATATTTTAATTACTAAATAAATATTTTTTTTAAACCTTTACTTAATATGCATTTTACTTCGAGGGGGTAGCGAAGCGCACCGGGTATTAGCTAGTAAGTAATAATTATAGGAGAATGGTCAGAAGATAGATCATAGGATATTTCTGTGGATACTGTATTTCTGGAAATTATGTTTAACACTTTTAAATACAGTTAAATCGTTAAGAAATAAATAATTTTTACTTAAAATGAGAATAAGTAGTATATTGTATCCCCATATTTTGTTAAAATCCCTCCCCACAAACTTCTGTCCGCACATCAATCCTGAAATCTCTAATTTGGAGACAAATACCCTCATCTGACTACACTGTCCATGAGTATAATATTTTCCTCATTATGACAATTTTATACCATGAATGTGAAACAGACAGACGACACTGTCATGTTGGCAATTGCTTCAAATTACATACTACAATGTAGCTATGTGTGTGTGTAATAAAATAGCAAATCACTCATAATTTAATAGGAACAAAAAGATGCCTCTAATAACAATTCATAAGATGAAAATCACAAAATTTATATTCAACTTTATATAACAGCCCTTCATGGCCCTGTTTGCTACACATTCTCTTACTGTGCAATTGTTCATTTAGTCATTCCAGGAATGAAACAATGGTGGTGATGGTGATGAAATTGTATTCTTTTTCGTTTTTTTTTTTTATTATTAATTTAACTAAAAGACAAACTGGCAAACTGTTGGTTTGACGTATATTTTGTTAAAAAATTTGTCAATTGAATTGTTAGGACGCACGTGTTTTCCTTTAATTTAATTTGTTGTATAAATAAGGATTCATCCTGTGTATATTGCTCATATACATCCACAACCACATCCACTGACATACAAACACTTATTAATTTTGACTTTTTATGAGTATCTATCACCATTTCATACTCATACTTGTTGTAATCATAATAAACTTATCACAAGAATTTTGACAACATTTGGTGATAATGTTTGATTTCATTGTGTTCAAGATTCGAGGTCGTTGCTAAAGTATTTGAGACACACATAAGAACTTTTTTATGTAAATCATTTTATGTGATTCTAAAAATGTTTTCTTTGATTTCCTAAGTGAAAAGTTGTTATTCGAGTTCGAATCCTACCAATTTATATTTCAGGGCAGATGTATGGCTCATTTTGATACAGTTATTGTAATTAGAAATCGATTAGGAGTATCCATTCTGTTGAATGTTTTGTTGGAGATTTAAATGTGAATACAATATATTGCCCACTACACTTTTCAATTACCAAGGTAAATTTTGATGTATGTATGTATTCACGCATAATATATATCAAGCCTGGATTTTCTGGCCTTTATATGATAGAAAAATGCCCAATCCAAGAAATATTAATCAAAATGCAATATAAACTGAAATACTATACGATGAATTTTTCGTAGTATCTCATTACGGGAAAATTAATATTCTTAAATATACTAAAACATTTTCTTATTAATTTTAGGACTAATTGGTTACATCAGTATGAGGAATATACATATATACTGATTTAAATTTTTTATTAAAAATAAAGAGTGGCAAAAAATTTATCAATTGCTGCAAAGCGGAGGATTTGTGGTGTCAACTTGAACACGAACGGTGTGAAATTGACAACGGATGGTGTCAATTTCACACCAATTTCACCACAAACACAATTACGCATTCTTTTATATTTTGGGTTTTAAACCATTTATTTACTTCTCTTTTATTTATATTTATAGCCTTCACCATGAGTGACAAGGGTTTGATAAGTTTGTCATTCCGTTTGTAATTTCTACATTTTTCATTTGCGACCCCACAAAGTATATATATATTCTGGATGGTTATAGATAGCGAAGTCGATATAGCCATGTCCGTCTGTATGTTGAAATCAAATTTCCTTAAATAACATATAAACATAATTGATACATCAATATATCGGGAATTCTTCCGGCTCGATCGCTATTTAAAATCAGCCGTCAAATGGCTGAGATATAAGGAAAAACCGGGACAACCTCGATTCTTGGCCTATTTTTGATCTATATCTGGATTACTAAGTCATTAATATAGACAATATGAATATCTAATGACAGATATTTCAAAATCCATTGCAACGATGTATATAAGGCTATAGTAATTTGGACATACAATGGGTTAAAATCAGGAAAAAATATTTTCAACCCGATTTTTTTTACCTAAATTTTTTTTCACTATAAATTTTAAAAATTATTTTTTTTTTCAAAATTAAAAACAAATTAGAAAAAAAAATTTTAAAAAAATTATTTTTTAAATTTTGAAAAACTATTTTGAAAAAAAAAAAATAATTTTGTTTATCTAACGATATTTCAAATTTTTATTTAAAAGTATAATTTGGTGAAGGGTGAAAAAAAGTGACACCCACCGTATGGTGTCAAAATGACACCATCCGTTGTCGATTTTGCATCGTTGTTTTTCCCTCAGTGTAGTAAAACTCTCGAGGTATATTTTAATCTGGACTATAATATTCTAAAATGGTTTTATGTTAAAATTCATACCAGTAAAGAAATTTGGTTAATTCGCCAAAATGTTGAAAAAAATCAGTTTTTCCAGAATTCCGCAAAATTCAATTGACATATTTATACCCTACACCACCATAGTGGGGAGGGTATAATGGATTTGTGCAGATGTTTGTAATGCCCAAAAAAATTAGTCTAACACCCACCTTAAAGTATACCGATCGACTTAGAATCACTTTCTGAGTCGATTAAACGATGTCCGTCCGTCCGTCCGTCTGGCTGGCTGTCCATGTAAACCTTGTGCGCAGAGTACAGGTCGCAATTTTAGAGATATTTCGATAAAATTTGGTACATATAATTTGTTAGGCGCAAGGACGAAGCCTATTAAAACTGGCTGAAATCGATCCATTATTTCACCTAGCCCCCATACAAATGTCCTCCCGAAATTGGACTTTATCGGTCATAAATGTTTAATTTATATAGGTATCTACACAAATTTTTGTCCAAATAAGTTTTATATATACTGAATTTATGTCACCAAATTTTATTATGATCGGTCCATAATTAGTCATAGCTCCCATATAAAGCCTACTTCCGATAATCACTTTAACGAGCATAAATCTCCTAAAAATGTTGGTATTCACATAAAATGCAACATAAATAACTTTCATATAGACATTAATCACATGACCAAAATTGATGGTGATCGGTCCATAATTTGTCATAGCTCCCATATAAGGCCCACTTCGGATAATCACTCACGAATATAAATTATTGAAATTTTGAAAGAAAAATGTTTTTGTTCATTTACTTAGTGTAGGGTATTATATGGTCGGGCTTGACCGACCATACTTTCTTACTTGTTTTCTATGTTTTTTTTTCCCACTAAAATTCGTTTAACAAAATTGAAACTATCTTTAAAAAATTCTAGTAAATATTGATATATTTATAGTAAAAATATGCTTTTATTAGAGTATGTGTCAAAATATGTAGATTTTTATTTTACATTTCTTTGCAATTTTTATAACTTTAAAATATTTTAACCAACTTTTGAAATTTTTTTTTGGAAAATCTGAAACAAATTGCAAACTGAAGCAAATCTCTACTAGTTAACATCATCACATTAACATTTAACTCTATCAGCCACGCTTTTTATACCCTCCACCACCACAAGTGGTGAAAGAGGGTATATATAAGTTTGTCATTCCGTGTGTAACATTGAGAAATATTCATCTGAGACCCAACAAAGTATATATATTATTGATCCTTATGAAATTCTAAGTCGATTGAGCAATGTCCGTCTGTCTGTCCGTCTGTCTGTCTGTCTGTCTGTCTGTCTGTCTGTCTGTGTAAAACACTCTCACGTCCAAAATACATAAGTGAAATTAATGAAATGTATACCAAAATGTTTATAATTTTCCTAAGCAGTTTGGTATTGAAAATCAGCAAAATCGAATTGGTAGAACCAGGGTTATGGATTAAAATGTAAGACAACCTCCAAAAATTTTGATCATTTTCACATGTTTTTTTTCTGATTTTTGGTAAATCCATATGATAAAAGGACAAATTCTGTTGAAAATGGAAAGAATCGGTCCATAATTTCTCGTAGCCCCCATACAAATTTCTTCCCGAAATATGGTGCTATAGTCTATAAATGCCTACAGAATTGTAGTATCCATACAAAATTCAGCAAAAATAAGTTTCGTGCTAAGGGAAATCACAAGACTGAATTTTTCGTGGATCGGCCCATATTTGATCAAAGCCCCCATATAAAGTTCACTTCCGAAAATCACTTAAACATGCATAAATACCTTATAAATATCGTTATTGAGTTGAAATTCGACACAAATAATCTCCATAAACACAAAAGTCGCTGCACCGAATTCTATGAAAATCGGTTCATATTTGTTTATAGCTCTCATATAAGGACCTCATCCGAACAACACATTAACATTAGCATAAATATCTAAAAAATATCAATATCAAACCAAAATTTTACACAGATCCGTAATTTATATATGGAAGTCATACTGCAGGATTTTGTGAATATCGGTCCATATTTGACCGTAGCTCCAATTTAAGGTCCATTTCCGAAAATCAGTTAAGTACTCATAAATCTCTTATAAATATCTTAATAATGCTAAAATTCGACATACATAAAACTCATATACATAGCAACAACTGCACCAAATTTTATGAAGTTTGGCCCATAATTGGTCATAGTTCCCATATAAGGACCACTTCCGAAAAATTAACCTGTATAAACATTAATTTGTATAAATATCTAAAACAAATCGATATCAAAATAAAATTATACATAGATGAGTAATTTGTATCTAGTAATCATACTACTGTAGTTTGTGAATATCGGTCCATATTTGACCATAGCTCCATATAAGGTCCACTCCCGAAAATCACTAAAACCCTCATAAATTTCTTACAAATATAGTCATCAAGTTGAAATTCGAATCCAAAAATTGCAATATATGTAAAAATCATTGTACGAAATTTTATGATGATCGGCCAATAATTGGTCATAGCCTCCATATAAGTACCACTTCGGGAAAACACATTAACCTACACAAATATCCAAAAAAAATATTTGTATTGAACCAAAATTGTACACCGATCAGTAATTTGTATTCAAGAATCATATTACAAGATTTTTTAAATATCGGTCCATAATTCGATATAGTTGTCATATAAGGTCCACACTTGTTAATATCGTTGTTTAAATTAAGTTTTATTAATTTTTTTATTTATAAATTTTACAAAACTAGCCCTCAAATACTTTGAAATCACGTTACAGTACTATATGGCGATAGTCCCATAATAGGTCAGCTCCAATATGTTGAACCAATATTTGAATCCAAAAATCATACTACTGAATTTTATGAATATCGGTCTATAATTGGAACAGCCCTCATATAAGTTCCACTTTCGGTAATAACTATAATACCCATAAAACTCTTGTAAAGATGAAATTCAATTCAAATACATAGAAATCACGTTAAACTATTTTATGATGATTGACTCATAATAGGTCATAGCTTCCAATTAGTTCCACAACCCAAAAATACATTAACCCATATAAACATTGATATCGATCAAAAATTCAACAGAAATTAGTTACAAGTAGACAGAAATCATACTGCTGGAATTTTTGACTATGGGCTCATAATTATATATAAGACACATATCCGGAAAATCCATTAATCGCGAATATATATTAAAATGTTGTGATATAACTCATTTCCATATGTAAAATTTTGAATTTTGTCTAAATATATTTGTATACCCTTTTTTATATTACTTTTCTTCTCTTGTGGTGAATAAGGATAATGTTGATCCAATCGGATAATGATAACCAATTATTAGGTACATATATAAATTGTTAAATGTCATACGTTATAATATGAATAAATGACAAACTCTATTCAAAATGGCAAGAATCTGCAGTTAAAGTATCTTCTGCTTAAACTAGTCTTTCTTACAATTGTTATATTATTTCATATATTTATTTAATAGTATTTCGATAACATTGTCTTAATCCTCATAATAACAAATATTGAATATGTATATTAAAGTGTTTATGCCAATGTAACTTCTACATCTCTCATCATATTTAGGTGGAGGGTATTTAAGATTCGGCACGGCCGAATATAGTACTCTTACTTGTTTGTGTATAAGTTTAAAAACAAAACAAGAAAAAATAAATCTAAACATGAAAAAACCACACCATTCCAAGTTTTTTTGTGGAGTGAAGTGGTTAGTTTACTAACCACCACAGTGGTTTAGAAACTTTTTTTTTGGAAATAATTCGGTATCTCGGGAACTGTTGCAGAATTGTTACAAAATTTCACAGGGTTGGAGGTGGTTTTGAGTTGATTTGCATATGTTTTGCTTCCTAGCGTTAATGGGGGCCAGTGTGTGGTCCTTCAAAGTTGGTCACCTCGGGTCTCAAAATTTTTAAAAAAATCGCCAAAAATCCATTTATGATCCAAATGAGTTAAAACTTAGAATATAAATAGTCCTTAAGAAGATCTATAAAAAATACTTTTCAAAGGGGGAAAGGTTTGTGGAACTTTTGAAGAGTAAGTAAAGATTTTTTATATAAGTATTTGATATTGTTGAAATCTTTAGGACTTGAGAATTGATATTTTAGAAAAATTTAATAATTCTATACATTTTTGGGACCTCATTTACCTTAAAAACTAAAAAAACTATAATATGGTGATTTTCCATGAAGAAAAATATAAAATTGGAATTAATATAAAATTTTAACGGTTAAAGATAACTTAACAAAATTTAGAACTAATATAGATCCAAATGTCCTTAAATTAACGGTATTATAATTTTTGACATTTTTTATTTTAAAATACCGAAATTCCTAAACCGGGAAAAATGTGTTCCAAAAACTGAGTTTTTTTTTAGAAAAGTGCCTACTGTGACGTAATTTACCGTGTGATAGTAAAACAACTTTGTAAGTGTTTAAGTAACATATAGGGTTATACAAATATGGAACATCTTCGTTGATCGGTGCTTTGCCTTTTTAGAATTTGTTACTCAAACCTAAAATTATTTTTTTAGAATTTGCCAAGTTTGGATAGGCCTGGGGGGTGTTGTGTCCGCTTCAGTTAATCAAATTTTTATTTACACACTTTTGCAGTAAGTTCTCTTCCCGGATCATATAAAACTTGTGTATAGTCCCGAAGAAAAATGTTTTCTACAAAAGAAAAAAATATGGGCTTTTTTAGGAAAAAACGTTAAAAATACGGCCCATTTCATATGTTCCAACTATGGATGCGTGTAACTTTTTATAGGGACAAGATAACTGTCCCAATTTTATTTAGAATTTTATCACCAATATAGCTGATATTTTAAAAATAAATTTCGACAATCCGTTGGCCCGTCATCTCTAAAAAACCATTAAAAAATAGAGCAAAATTAAAAAAAAAAAAAATAAATAAACCTAAATATCTCTTCAACTTACAGAGATAGCCTACATATGTAAGTGTATTTTTGTAGATCCTTTTAAGAGCTATTTATATTCTAAATTTCAGCTCATTTGCATGGATTATTGGCGATTTTTTTTTAAAAATTTGAGTCACGAGGTGACCAACATTGAGGGGCCACCCGTTAGTTCTAGAAGCTGAACAAATGCAGATTAACTCAAAAACACCTCAGCTTCAACCATGTGAAATTCGTAACAATATCTCCAATAGTTCCCGAGATAGTGAATTATTAAAAAAAAACGTTTCTAAGCCACTGTGCACCGTGGCGGTTGGCATTAAAAATAACTATGAACAAAATTTTTGTTTCGTATAAATTTTTTTGAAATCGAATATTTTTTACAAATTTTCTGGCCAATCAACCAAAATATAAATAAACTATGTTTTAAAGACTATAGAAAATGTGGTTAGTAAAGTAACCACCCAACCGTTAAAGAGCCCATAGAACAATTCTAGAGGGTGGGTGGTGCGTCCCCCTGCTTGATATTTTTTGTAGGCCATACAATCTTGGAGGCATGAAAACTTTCGAACAAATAATTTTTAAAAATTTTTTAAGCCCAGATGGCATTAACGCTGTTGTCAATGGGAATATTATCTTTAAAAACTAACCATGACACACGATCTTGAAACTTTATATTCATCTAACAAATTAAAAAGCAAAATACATGCTTCACATAAAGCCAAAAGTCTTCATTGGTTCTTCAGTAACTAATCAAAATTAAGCCTTGACTATAAAGTCATCTTGTATAAGTATAAACTATGTAAGACCAAATTGGTCCAACCCAAAATTTTAAGGACAATGTCGTAATACTTAAGAACATTCACAGGGACTTAGAAGTACGATTAGTAAAGAATGAGTGCAAGTAAGTAAGGTATGTGTGATCGCTAAGCCATTTTACAAACCCGTTAAGATGAAGCCATAAAATTTTACAAAAATGTTATTCACCTGGGTATTGAAGATTTATTCTGACAAAACTCAAATACATACTTAAAAAGTTTACAAAATAAAGTTAATTATTTTAAAACTATCGGACAACCTGCGTAACACATTGCGAAAACGTGTAAAATACGTACGAATTCATTTATGTAAGTGTGTATCGTATCGTATATATTATTTTCATTTATATTGTATTCAATGTAATAAGAACACAACGAATATAGAATTTCCCAAGTCTTCATTTTGTTTATGTAACAATTTATGACTTTCATTTGATATTGTATTTGATTTATACGTTCGTATATTCTATAAAAAGACAGGAGACGCAACAATATGAGGAGTATTTACTCGAATAATACTATACAAAATATAAATTATCATTGTTCATACTGTGTAGGTTGCGATTATTACATAAACCAGAAGAAAATTATTAAGAATTTATGATGATTACATACAATTTATAAAATACAATATTTGTTATATTTTTCCATCATCATAATCATCGTCTTCTTTATTATTTATTTTTATTTGTTTTTCTACAAGTGCTTTGAAATCGAATCCTCGTTACAAAAATACACAAAATCTAGAAAGAACATTTAATTAATTTCCACAAACAGTTTTCGAATTTATTTTTATAAATCGAAATGCATTCACTTTAAAGAAAAATAATTAATTTGTTGGTTTTGGTAGAGGTTCCTATACATCATTTTGTGAACTGATATTTAGCATAAACCTAATATGTTAACAGATAACTGGTATAGACTTTTTTAACTCCATAAATAATTTAAAACGAAAACAAAAAATAAAAAAAATGTACAGGACAAAAGTTTAAATACGCCTTAAAATAGACATTAACATTTTAAGCAATGTAAAACAAAAAGCAATTTAGTATTTGGTTAGGGCCTCCTTGTCTGTGAATATGTTCTGGTATAGATATTGGTCCATTATACCATCAATAAAGGCCAAATTCCGAACTCCAGCTGCTCCTATTGCACCCCAAACCATCACATAGCCTCCCCCATGCTTCACAGTTGGAACCAAATTTTTAATTTGAAGGGCAGTTTTAGGTTTGCGCCAAACATTTGCACATTTGCAAACAAGTTAAACTTAGATTTGTCTGTGAAAAGAACAGTTTTCCAGAATTCCACGTCTTTGCTTTTGTATTTCTTTGCAAATTCTAATCTTAGTCGTCTATTTTTTTCATTAATTAGTGTTTTTTTTCGTGGAACTCTGCTTCTGTACCCGTGATTGCGTAATGCTCTTTGCATAGTTTTTGGATGAACGTTCTTTCCCAAAGTATTAGCGATATCATGCGCCAATTTTGGGGCTCTAACCACTGGCTTTTTGGGTACTTCTCTGATGATTTGGCTAACATCTCGATTAGAAAGCTTTTTTGGTCTTCCTCTTCTAGGCATATTTTCTACAGAATTATTATTCTTATATTTTCTTTTAATGTTCTTGAAAATGGTAAATTCAATAATTTTCCTATTTCTCGATATGATTTTGTTTTTCCTTAAAATGTTTAATTATTAAATATTTTACACTTCTTTCAATTTCTTTTCCTTTGCCCATAATTTTCAATACAACTTTCAGCAGCAACAATAAAAACGCAACTAAGAAGAAGTTCTGGCTGCTAAACAATATGAATTGTGATCAAAACATTAAATGTAGCGGTACAAAATTCTTGAAGTAATAGAGAGAAAGTTATAATATTTCAACATGTACAGTATTGGCCATAACTAAAGCACCCCCTCAATGGATTTTTTCATATCTTAATTTTTTTGGTAAAAAAGGTTTTTTTGAGATGTATTTTGTATATATTTTATTAACTTATATTGTTAATGTTCATATTGTGTTTATTTAGGAAAGGTTAATTTTATGAACAACTAATTTAAAATGATAAAAGATACAAAAACACAAAACGCGACGGACAAAACTAAAGCACCCCCTTATAAGATGTTTAAAAAGTTGACTATTTTTCTGCATATTTGCAATGTCAGTTAACGGGGCTCACAACGGATGCATTTGAAAATTCCAGAAGATAAAAATAAAGGAAGGCGTAGTCTGTATAATTTAAGTTCTATACAGTTTATTGTGAAAAAACAATGGATGACAAGAAACAAGTACTCCAGTGAATTTAAAATTAAATTTATTGAAGACTGGAAGCCGGGCTTATCACGGCATGAATTGAGTAAACAATATTCAATTAACAGATCAGTTATTTCCCGGCTGATTCCAAAGTTTTTGCAGACCGGTCCTATATCACCGGGGCATTCTGGAGGACGTCCGCGTAAAATCACACGATACAATGATTCCTTGATCAAAGAAACAATGCAAAAAGATCCTACAGCATCTGCTAGTCAAGTAAGAACAAGTTTAAGATTATGCGTTAGCGAAAGAACAATCCGTAGAAGAGCAGTAGAAGCACGATTATTCAGCCGATGACCAGCAAAAGAACCGTTTATATCAGCTAAGAACAAGAAAGCTAGACTGGAGTTAGCCAAAGCCCACATCAACTGGAGTGTCCAGTCTGCGTGTACGCAGACGAAAAGTAGAAAGACTGAATCCTAAGTATTACAAAGGAACAATTAAACATGGAGGGGGCAATGTAAAAGTCTGGGGTTGCTTTTCTGGTCAAGGAATTGGGCCAATTCATAAAGTTAATGGGATTATGGATCGGTTCATGTACCGTGATATATGGAAAGATGTAATGTTGCCTTATGCCAGTGAAGATAGATATATAGGGAAGATATATAGGGAGGTTCCAACAGGATAACGATCCTAAGCACACCTCCAAAGTTTGTAAGACTTGGATACAGTACAATAAGATTAAAGTTCTTCATTGGCCTGCTCAATCTCCAGATTTCAATCCTATTGCGAACTTGTGGGAATTCGTTAATATGAAAATAAATCGTGAAATATGCCGAAATAATGATCAGCAATTTTCACGATTTATATAAAGCCGTTATTATAGCCTGGGAAGGAATATCGCAAGACACCATAAAAAACTTAATATAT
The DNA here is from genome assembly GCA_942486065.2 of Calliphora vomitoria. Taxonomy (NCBI): domain Eukaryota; kingdom Metazoa; phylum Arthropoda; class Insecta; order Diptera; family Calliphoridae; genus Calliphora; species Calliphora vomitoria. Next base: position 94,038,337 of record OW818031.2, read on the forward strand.
TCTATGCCTAAGAGATGTGCTTGTGTCATCCAAAACAAAGGATTTGCAACAAAATATAAATTTAAAACAATTTTATATTATATCCATAAAGGGGTGCTTTAGTTTTGACCGTTTTATTTTCCAGCTTTAAATATCTTTTGATTTAATGTTACCTCTTATAGAAAGATTAACTTTAAAAGTATTTGTTTATCAATAGTAATTATATTAACAATTGAAAATAATACATAATAAAAATTTAAAACTTAGTTTTTATACAAAAAAATATAATATGAAAAAAATTCACTAAGGGGGTGCTTTAGTTATGGCCAATACTGTATTTAAACTTTTGTCTCATGCTTATTTTTATTTTAATAAGATTTACCGTTATCTTTGCAATGTTCCAAAAAAATAGGTTTTGTTTTTCATCGCACATGGTAATAAATAAAACTACATACAAACAGTTTCTATTAAATAATTACTTTTGTTCAAACTCAAAATTTGGCAGCTGTATTTAAACTTTAGTCTCTGACTGTATAAGTTATTATATAACAAGTAAGAGAGCTATATTCGGCTGTGCCGAATCTTTAATACCCTTCACCAATTTATACTTTAAAATAAAATTTAAAAAATTCTTATTTTTTTAAAAAAATTTTTTTTCGAAATTTTTTTTTTTTAATTTTTTTCCAATTTTTTTAATTTGAAAATTTATTTTTTTTAATTTATTAGTGAAAAAAGAGTTTTTTGTGAAAAAAATTCGGGTTAAACGACCCAAGGTGGCGTTTAATTTTGATAACTAAGCGTGAAGAGCTTTAAGTATATACTACTTTAGTATCTTCGGTGACCCCCACTGAAATGTTTCGGCAAACATTTTTGTGGAATACTATAATCTTTAAATGTCCTTTTTGGAAGGACTTTTGTTTATTTTCTCGAAAAAAAGGCACAAATTGACACCTAAAGAGAGGAGCTAGTGGGTTAAGATCTTACACAATATAACTTTTACGATAAGAATTCTCTCAGACATTAACTTACAAAATTGTTTTTATTTAGTATAATGCAGACTAGCTGGGGTATAAGATTATTTTACAAAAATGATATACTTAACATGCCTCTTCAGAATTATAGGATCGCTATTCTGTTCGAATCAAAAAGTCTCAATATGTTGGACAGTGTTATTAAAAATTATACATATAACCAGTAACAAAAACTGTATAAATTGTAAAAGACAAAAAAAATATCACTTTACGACAATACATGTAATAAGTAAATATTTAAAAATACAATGGGTTAATCAAATAAGGAATGAGATCATAAAATTCTTAACACACGTTTTTCATTAAAACTCTTAACCCAATTTTTATTTGATTTTTTTTTTTTGATCAAGTTACCCTTGTAAAGCATGTCAGTTATTATGTTTAATGTCAATTATGTTCATTTGTTGTTAATCTGATTAAAATGAGTGACCAGAAAAAAGTGCATACTAAAATTATTAAATATTTTCAACCAAACCCAACTTGGTCCTACAAAAAGTTGTAAAACAATCAAAGGTCTGTTATCAATTGTTTCCAATGTTATTAAACAATACCGGGATAACTTGTCCGTTGATAGAAAACCTGGTTCAGGTAGAAGGAATGATCCACATGATATTTCTAAAGCCAATAAATAGAAATCATTTTCAAAAGAGCTCCTAACATATCCGGTAGGAAAGCAGCCCAGTTAGCTCAGTGCTCGAACTATTTGGTACGAAAAGTTAAAGCCAATGCAGATTTAAAAGCATACAAGGCTCGAAAAGTTCCTAACAGGAAGTTTGCTAAAAATTTAGAGGCCAAAGACAGAGCACAAAAATTGAAGGCAAATTGTATACAAAAAAATATACCTGCTGCATAATGGATGACGAAATGTACGCATGGAAAATGTTTCGCAGCTTCTGGGTAAATTTTTTTATGTTGCAGATGCTCGAGGGAATGTTGAAGAAAAGTTTAGGAACAAAAAGCAGACAAAATTTCCCAAAAAGTTCTTGGTATGGCAATCAATATGCAGTTGCGGCAAAAAAAGCCAAACATTTCTTACAAAAGGCTCTATAAATACCGAAATTTACATCACGAAATGTTTTCAAAAAAGGATGTTTCCATTCATGAAGTGTTCACTTATTTTTGGCCTGTTTTGGCATCCTGTCACTATGGAAGCAAGGTATTGATTGAACAATAATGTGGTATTTGTACCAAGAGAGGAAAATCCTCCAAACTGCATGAAGCTGAGTCCAGTGGATAGATATTTGGCTCTTGTTAAAAGAGAATTAAAGAGCACAAAAAAAGGTGTCCAAAAGTGTGGTAGATTTTAAACGGAGATGGACAACCTGTTCGAACAAAGTGACATAAAGCACTATAAAAACAATAATGGAAAGGTTTTCGAAAAAGGTTCAAAATTGCATCATTAATGATTAGAACTATAAAAATATTTTTTTTTTGTAAATTGTAACAATAATTTCAATCAAATAAAAAAAGATTTAAAACGGTTAGTTTTGTGGTTTCATTTTTATTAACATATATGTGTGTTAAAAATTTTTCGATCTCAGTCCTTACTATTGACCGAGTCTAGATTACTAGGTTAGTGGTGAGTAAAGCAGCTAGTTATTAAATAGAATTATAATTAGACTTTTAAAATGATAGATTGATCTAACAACGGACAGTAAAATGATGACACTCCCAGCATTATATACATTGTAGCTTGTAAAATAAGTCATGTCGAACATAGAATGACAATTGGCTCTCCTATAGATTACTTATGATGAGTAAAATAACTACTTTCTAAAGTACAATACAATTAAAGTTTAATGTGACTTATCCCTAGAGAAACTAAAGAGACAACTGATTAACTAGATTAACTGGGATGTATAAAGTAACCAATTTACTTTCCCTTGCCCTACAAATAGCACATACGAGACAAAGGGCTCAAAAATACTTTTATAAATTAGAGGCAGCCAAGTGATTACTTTGATATTAGTAAAAATTATTGTCTATAAGGGATACATTAACTGCTTTTAAAACTGCTGGATTATTTTGATGCACAACAAAACACGTTCATAACATCGTTTTTATCTAGCACGGAACTCAATGGCACGCTAGGATGTTGTTAATCAAGTAATTATAACTTAAAATATTTATTTTGCCAAAGATAAAAAATATTCTAATGAACTAATGTACAAACATACGTTTTGCAAAAGTATTGTTGGTTTTTCTTTTTATAAGATAGCATCTATTAGTACTGGTTTTAAATAATTTACAATGTGGTATCAATACTTATTATTGTATTCGCATAGTTATCATATACCGATAACGGCATTCTTAAAAGACAAAGTTTATTCTAAATATTTGAAAGTAATAAAACTAATTAAGTATTATATTATTATTTACTACTAATGCATATTCAATGTAAACTGTAAGTCTCTTCCGGCGAGGCGTAAATCAACTACAAATATTTATAAATGGACGTACTTCTTGGATGTAATATAATGCATCAACAGGTAAACCAGTTGATGCAGCCTGATGATCACAATACAGTGTAACTCGGTTATATTGCATTTAGTTATTTAATGTTGATGTAAACTTATATAAAATTCTTAACGTTTTCGCATTTTCATATAGTGATCTCCAAAATAATGAATCGGTTAAAATGAACTTTTATAAGTAAATACGGATACAATTTCATAAAAATGATTTCTTATAACGAAATCCCAAAATAAAATTCTCTGCAAAATTTGTTTACTTTAGTGCTTTTAGTCAATTAAAACTACAATTTGATTGGTAATGTTTTAAAATTATTGTACATAATTTGTGTTTGTTCTATGATAACTAATTACTGTTCTTAAGAGCATCCATTCTATGTAGGGTATCATTTAGCTTGTCTAATATCGTTTGACTATTTTACAGTTTTTTTTTTTTTTTTTTTTTATTTTAATCGTAATGTTTGTACGATATTATGTCATGATATATCAGTAAATAAATATTTTAATTAAAATCTGTTTTATCTCAATACAAAAAAAAAAAGCAAATAAATAAACAAGCAACAAAACTACTCAATTAAATATTTTCAAACATTCTGCTATGTTAAAAAATGATTATTTTATTTAGTACTTTAAAGCATATGTACACTTTTTAATTAAAATTCTTAATGAATTTGAATTTTATACACTAATTTAAACTATTTTAGACAATATTTATTTTATTCAGGTATTTTTAACAAAATAGGTATTATTAATAACTTTTAATTAACTTATTGTTTGCACAGTGTACGTATATAATAACTAGTTTTTATAATAAATATTTTCTGTTTATTTTAATTATTATTAAAAATTATTTTATGCATTGTTCGAATGTATAAATTTAATCGGGATTGAAAATAACGCCTAACAATAGAGTATATAATTGAAAACTTCTGAACTATAACAAGAAATCTCTGAAATTCAATTGGAAATTTCTGAAATACAATTAGGAACATCTGAAATAAAATGGAAATGATGTAGTTATCATTTTAAATATCGGTATGAGAATTCGAGCATTTAGTTATTTTTTCAACAGATTTGGTAGTTTTGAGCCGTTCACCTTAATGTTCAACAGTTTTTTTTTTATTCCATAATACTTAAACTTTAAACATTTCTAAAATGTTGCCCCAAGTTTATAAAACCACAAACTAGTAGGGTTGTCAATCACACTGACCAACAAATTGAGACTTTTTGATTGGAACAGAACAGCGACCCTATAATTCTGAAAGGGCATGTTGAGTAAATAATTTTTGTGGAATAAACTTATACTCCAGCTGGTCTGAATTTTTACAGTGGGTGAAAGTGGGGAAAATTTAAATTTTGATCCACTGTCAAACAAATTCAGACCAGCTGGACTATAAGTTTATTCTACAAAAATAATCTACTCTACATGCCCTTTCAGAATTATAGGGTCGCTGTTCTGTTCCAATCAAAAAGTCTCAATTTCTTGGACAGTGTAATTGAAAAAACTACTAGTTATTTTTTATAAACAACCAGAATCTTTTACATTAACCAAGTTTAATTTTATCATTTGGGTATAAAAAAATAAAAAAAAAAAAATCGTCTTATAAAATTTAAACACAAAATATCGTGAAACTTTGACATTTTCTTTTGTTCTTTGAATGATCTTCTCGTTTTAAACGCCAACAGTAATCACCTACCATAGTTGTGTCCCAATGGCCTTGAAATCGTTTGTGATGCTTCTTTACATCCTGGTGGAAACTCTAACCCTGCTCATCGCTAGTCGCACCCAGATTTGATGGAAAAACAAAAAATGAGAATGAAGAGAGGGAATTTTCAACGAAATTCTGCTTTAAACATGTCGTCAACTAGCTGTTCTACATTTGCGGATCTGTTGTTCCCTAGAAACCCTTTTATAACTGCATTCAGTGATAACCAGGTATCAAATTCCTTGTTAGTAAGCTTTTCATCGTTGTGCGTATTTGTGCTCCCACAAGTATTCCTTCTTTGAGTTTGTCATCACTTAAATTGGAAAATACTGTCTTTAAATATAAAAATCTCCCTTTTTATTCATAGCCTTGACAATATTTTCCATCAAACAAAATTTAATGTGCAGTGGTGGTAAAATTACATATTTAGGATTTATCAATGGTATATGTTTCACATTAGATTTTACGCAAACAAACTCTGATCTTTTTGGCCATACTTTTGGTGCATTTAAGCAGTTGCGACGACGAAATTTTTACAAAGATGTCGACGTAATCGAATAGGAATGATTACTAAACAAAACTTAATAATAACAAAGTACAATACATCGAAAACAGTAACTGTTTCCTTTAACCCTAAATGAGGGTAGTAAAAATAATAATTGACATGTACCTCGAAAACTAGACGTGATACACTTACGTGTGTAACATTTACTCTATGACTCATTACCTATTCATTCCAGCTAACAGTTAAGAGGGTACCAATATCGTGTAACGATGTGATATTATTCGAGTTTAATTTTGAACCAATTATTCGAATAACTTATTAAAATATATTAAAACGCAGAAAATGAGCGAAAACACTTTTTTATAATTTCGGAAGTGAACGAATTTATTTCTTATATGAAACTTATTTATATTGAATTGTTTTTGTATAACAACATTACAGATAAGAGTAATATACTCATTAAAGTAAGTTTCGGAAGTGGAACTTGTATGGGAGCTATTTTCAGACCAATCGCCATGAAATTAGTTCGCGAAATTTTTTTCTATGTTTATGCTACATTGTTTTGAGATACCAAATTATTTGTTTATAAAACTTATATTTACATGATTGTGGTAACCATAATATGGTTAACTTACGATTCACATGATTGTATCAACCATATATATGGCCACAGTATACAAGTATATGTTTGTGACAACTATTTAAAAATGTGGAAATGTTTACTGTAAACATGCACAACTATATTCTTTCTCTGCGTGCACTATCTGGAATATAAGCTATATTTTTAACTGATCCTCATATATTTTGATTAAGAAATATATTTTCTATATGAATCTTGAAACTAAGCTACGTGGGCGGGTGTCACAGATTTTTGGATAAAAACTCATTTTATTTTTCAACATAGTCTCCTTTGAGCTCTATACACTTTGTCCAATGATTCTGCAATTTTTTTTTAATCTCATCAAAAAACTAAGATTTATTGAGGTCATTTCCACCGAGGTTTGGAAACAAGAAATAGTCACTCGGGATAAATCCGGAGAATAGTTCGGATGAGGGAGCAATTCATAGCCTAATACATGGAGTTTTTGCCAAGGAAACTGCACACGTGTGCACCCTTTTCTGTACCCGATTGTGAGCAAACGCGACAGCCATCTTGCGGTAAGCTTTCTCATATGCAAGTGATCATTGAAAATAGAAACCACTGAGACATGTGAGATGCCTATGGCCTCCACAATCTCTCGCACTTTCAGTCTCCGATCGGCCAAAACCATATAGTGATTTTTTTCAATTGTTTCGTGTGTAAAGAACGCTCGGCATCTTCCGAAATCCAGTGAGTACATCACTTTTTTCCAATTGATATTGAAGGTCCGGGTAAAAATGTAAGTATTTATCAAGCTTAGCCTTGGTTTGAATTATGTTTTTTCCGCAAAAGAGCAGACGAAATAGTCTGCTATAAATGGCAATCAAACAAACTAAATGATGCAGCTTGTTCAAATATTGACTGGAGTAAACAGACAGATGCCTGTTGACAGGAGTAGTGTTACGCTTTTAGTTACCAGGCATAATGTTGACATTTTGAGACCCAAATCAGAAATATATGAAATATAAATGTAGAAACTAGTTTTGGTGTTGTTTATTTGTATTGTTTATTTAATATTTCGAGTATTTAGTTATTCGACAATTATTAATTGAATTATTTTTATACCCTTCACCTTCGTGATAATGGTATATATAAGTTTGTCATTCCGTTTGTAATTTCCACAATATAATTTTCCGATCCTATAAAGTATATATGTTCTGGATCTTCATAGATAGCGGAGTCGATTAAGCCCGGTCCGTCTGTCTGTCTAGCCGTCTGTTGAATTATTGAAGACCCCAGATATCTTCGTTATCCAAATCTTCAATAATTCTGTCATAAATGCTTTCGAGAAGTTTCCTATTTAAAATCAGCAAAATCCGTACATAAATAACGGAGATATTAGAAAAAATCCGAGACAACCTCTATTTTTGATCTATATTTCGATTACTAAATCATAAATATACACAATATGGATATCTAATAATAGATATTTCAAAGTCCACTGCAATGATGTAAATACGGCTATAGTAAGTTGGAACTACAATGGGTCAAAATCGGGAAAAATATTTTTTAACCAGAATTTTTTTTCACAAAAAACTCTATTTGTCATATATTTTTTTTTACTAATAAATTAAAAAAAATAAATTAATTAAAAAAACTGTTTTTCAATTTTTTTTTTTAAGTACAATTTGATGAAGGGTATATAAGATTCGGCAGAGTCGAATATAGCTCTCTTACTTGTCTATTCTAAACTGAAAAATTCTATTCATTCGAATAAAAATTATTTTTTTTCCTTCGATTATTCGGATAATATTTAATGACAACCCTACAAACTAGTCACGGATTCAGACAACTACTTAATTAATTGAAAGAAGAAATGTTTTTAATTTATTTTATATATTTTCCCACTCATACATTTATGTACTTGTTACATAAGTATTTAATATGGACAATTATTCCGTTAAATCTATAATTTAAAGTGTCGATAATTTAATAAATTAAAGTAAAATTGACTTGTATTGAAAAGTTTCTCTGCAGAAATTAATAATTTCCTGGTTAAGCAGAAACAACAATCAACTAATCAATAAAAAATAAAAGTGCGAAAAGCAAGGGAATGTGAAAGAAAAGTAAAGACCCTTCAACAAAATAAAACTTTAACAACCACGTAAGTCCGTCTATACAACCAACAATTAATGGAATAAAACAAAAAAAAAAAAAAAATAAGAGCAGCAGCAGTAGTAATAAAAAAAAATGACAGCAGCACAAGCACTAAAATTGAATGACCAACAGTGAGAGTAAAAAGTAATATCTATTTCCTGATACAAATTTAAGTTTGTACACATGATGTAAAGGATAAAGTTCCTGCAAGATACTTTTAACCCGCAACTGCAAAATTTTTTAAAATAAATCAAAATAAAGGAATGTAAATATTTAAGATCCTATTGCTAAAGCACGAGTTTAAACATTTTCAAGGCTGATTTTTCTAGTTTCCTTTTTTATGTTTTAAATTTCAGACACTTGAACATTGCCGATTTATACTAAGTCGTTTTGCAGGATGGTTAGTTAATGTCGCAGATCCTCGAGTTTACGAAAACTGAAGTAGTACGTCTTTTTGTATTGATCATCAATTTTGGCCGGATAGCGTTTTTGTATTCCACCAGATCATCTATCGTTCTGTACCATGTTTTCTGTCAAATTCTTCGTATTTATAGAACACTAGGTCAGATCTGTCTGAGATTGAGGTAATGAAGAAAACACAACGCAAGTGCTAAACAATACAATTTAAACATCTTTGGATCCTGCATCAACGGGGTTGGTCCATTGGACTAACTGAAGTAGTGTTGGCTGGGCAACTGAATATGTGAGGGTTATCATGTGGACCCTTACGACAAGTTGTACATAGATTTTGGACGACGCACAGAGGGATGGCTTCATACATTTTTGTACAAAAATTATAAGAAGTGGTCGTAGAGCATTGAAATTTGGCACCGAGAATTATATGGACTAAATTAAGAAAAAACTGAAATTTTATCAAAATCGTAAACGCCCACTGCCTATACAATCCAAATCGATTTTTTCGCATAAAATGTTTGCTATCCAAGCAAAAGTCTATACATTTTCTGAAACAAAACAAGAACGCATGCTAAGTTTTACTAAAATCGGCCATGCCTAACGCCCACTGCCCATGCAATCCAAATCGATTTTTTCGCGTAAAAATGTCCTCATCTCAGCAAAAGTCTAGAAATTTGGTAATACATTTTTTTAATAAAATCGCCCATGAAACCCATACATAGATAAGAATTTTTTATACCCTCCACCACCACAAGTGGTGAAAGAGGGTATATATAAGTTTGTCATTCCGTGTGTAACATTGAGAAATATTCATCTGAGACCCAAGAAAGTATATATATTATTGATCCTTATGAAATTCTAAGTCGATTGAGCAATGCCCGTCTGTCTGTGTAAAACACTCTCACGTCCAAAATACGTAAGCATAATTAATCAAATGTATACCAAACTGTTTATAATTTTAAGCAGTTTGGTATTGAAAATCAGCAAAATCGAATTGGTAGAACCAGGGCTATGGATCAAAATGTAAGACAACCTCCAAAAATTTTGATAATTTTCACATGATTTTTTGTGACTTTGGGTAAATTATTTGCAGAAAATACCATGAAATTTTGCATGCATTATTTATATGATAAAAGGACAAATTCTGTTGAAAATGGAAAGAATCGGTCTATAATTTCTCGTAGCCCCCATACAAATTTTTCTCGAAATATGGTGCTATGGTATATAAATGCCCATAGAATTGCAGTATCCATACAAAATTCAGCACAACTAAGTTTCGTGCAAACAGAAATCGCGAGACCAATTTTTTTTTTTGGATCGGGCACTATTTGACCATAGCCCCCATATAAAGTTTACTTCCGAAAATCACTTAAATACACTTAAATATCTTATGTATATAGAAATCAGATTGAAATTCAACTTGCATAATCCCCATGCACATGAAAATCGCTGTAGGGAATTTCATGAAGATCGGCCCATAATTGGTTATAGCTCCCATATAAGGACCCACTTCTAAAAACCAAATTAATTTTCATAAATATCTGAAAAATATCGTTATCGAATTAAAGTTTTACACAGATCGGTAGTATTAATTCACAAATGATACTACTAGATTGTGTGAATATCGGTTCATATTTGACCATAGCTCCCATATATGGTCCATTTCCGAAAATTACTTAAATACTTATAAATCTCTTATAATAGCTTCTATCTGGTTAAAATTTCAAACAAATATTTCCATTATATACGAAAATCGATGGGTTGAATTTTATGAAGATTGGCCGATAATTGGTCATAGCTCCCATATAAGGATCACTACCGAAAAACACATTAACCTCTATAAATATTTTAAATATATGGATAACGAACTAAAATTGTTTACAGATCAATATTGTATGCAAACATTATACTACTGGGTTTTGTGAATATCGGTCCATATTTGACCATAGCACCCATATTAGCTCCATTTCCGATAATCACAATAATACCCATAAAACTCTTGTAAATCATATTATGGAGGAAAATATCAAGCAAAATAGGTCTCAAATACATAGAAATCACGTTAAAATATTTAATTATATCTTCCAAATAAGTCCCACATCCGAAAAATATATAAGGCTCTCATCCGGAAAATTCATTAGAACAGAACAAAAATATACTTTTGAAGTTTGACTAAATATATTTGTTTACCCTATTTTATACTCTTTTACTTCACTTGTGGTGAATAAGGAAAATGTTGAGCCAATCGGTAATGTTAACCAATTATTAAGTATATAAATTGTTAAAGAGTACATTTTATTCCTATTATAAAATTATAGAATCTGTTGGAAATGGTAGGAACATGTAGTAATTTCAATTATAAATTGCTGAAAATATAATTCCTTCTGCATAAACTAGTTTTCTAACAATATACACAGAAAAAAAAATTCATAATTGGAATGAATTTTTTAATAAATATTATTAATCGAACATGACTTTTTTTCCCAAACTTTTTTCATTGAGAATAAGTACATGTTCATAAATATTAAGAAAGTGTACATGACGGAAATTTTTGCATTTTTTACATAAATTTGTTGATATTTTACGATAAATTGCATTAAAATTGCATTATGTAATTATCTAGTTAAAGTATTTTTGTATATTATCCCTATATTGACCAATCATTCAAGAGGAATCAACAAAATCTGAAACTTAAAAAAATACCACTAAACATAATTAAGCATGCATTAACATTAAAGCTTTTCATCTGGTTCAGAAAATGCAGTCAATTCCGCGCATATTTTATCATTTTGTAGCTGAAAATCATAAAAAAATCAAAAATTTTCTAAGGAAAATTTCAAACATTTTTGAACAACATAAAAATCAGGATGCACTAAATAAGGTGAAATCAACAACACAGCTGATTTTTATTTATTTATTTTGAAAATGCTTGGGTTTTGTCAAACTGAATTTATTTTGAAAAAATAACATATTTTATTTTCAAAGAAAAAAATTTTTAAATCAAAAAACATTAATGAAAATGTTAATGAAAAGATTTAATATAATGAAATTTGGATAAAGCACTATTAAACCGTTGTTCTTTTTCAAATATAATTTAAATTTAACGGCAGTTTTTTAGTTAATATGCCAAAATAAAATTTGTTTATTTTTTATTTGACAAATTCAATTTTGACAAAACCTATGCTCTTGTCAGCAAGAAATATTGTCTTTGTTGTGTTTGTTGTCGAAACGCTCTCACCTTACTTATTACATCATGATAAAAATATAAATGAAATTGTAATAATATTTTCCAAGCATTCTAGATTTAATTTGAAAACATAAAATATTAGAAAAATCATACAATTTAAGAAATTATTTATAAATGTTATGAATTGAAATCAATGAAATCAAATCATACTATTTATGTTGAAACTTTTTTCTGTGTATATAAATTCTACTATATATTAAATTAACTTTTATTCTGTTTAAAAAAAGTGTTTTTATTAAAGAAAGTACATAATTTGTATATAGTCCAAAATATGTATTATATCATGATTCATATATAATCGATAAAGTGGCTTAAAAAGAAATTCGGTTATAGTCCTAACTCGCTCATAGTCCACAAAAATTGTGCAACTGTATTTGTAGACTATAAGGGAAAACTACTGTATTACATTACCATTCTACCAATCTTCATAATCGGAGCTAAGTCTCAATAACAAACACTGAATATGGATATTAGAGTGTTTATAGTATAAACACTCTAATATCCATATTCAGTGTTTGTTGGTATAAACTTTATACCAATGTAATTTCTATAATTTCCATCTAATTCAGGTGGAGGGTATATATAGCACTCCAACTTGTTTGCATTATTCAAAAGTTGACAACGCTTTTTGTGGAGGTAAAGGAGAGAGTTTAAACACATTCATATTCATACCAACAATATCGAAGAGTTTTGAACAACACTGTAATTGCCATTCGGTTACTCATTTACTGCTGCGGCCGCTGTTGTTTTTGTCTTAAAAACTGTTTATGGGTTTCTTATGGTTATGTTGAAATAAATGTTCCGTATATGTTGAAATCCATAAATTAAGATGAATTTATTGTATTATCCCATACGCAATAACAACAATAAATACAGCAGCAGCAGCAGTAATACAGGCAGCTAAAAAATACAAAAAAAAAAAAAAAAACAATGTTAAGCTATGAACACTCTTTCAATGACTATTAATTGTAGATACAAGTAAATATTCCACTCACTCACTCTTGTCGTTGCCTTGCTCCTCTGTCACCATTGTAGTGGACCATAATATATTCTTCTTTTTCTTCTTCTTGTTTAAAATTTTCATTACAAAAACAAACATTAATGGTCCGAACAGAAGCAGATCATACACACAACAACAACAACAACAGCAAACAATACGTCCGTTTTTTCTGATGTTAAAAAAAAAAATTTAAAACAACAGCAGAACAAAATTTAAAGAAAACATCATTGAATTGAATTCAAGCCATAACTCGTCCATATTATGGGGTCAATGGAAAACAACAAATAAAAAAAAAACTCCAACCACAAACTCTTCTCTTACACAGTGGACATTCAGCTTAGTACACGTTTCGTATGTTTTTCCTTTTTCTTAATTTTTGTAGATGTTTCGGTGAAGTAGATGTAGATGTAGGAGGAGGAACAATTTTCATGTACAATTCTTTCATGTTTCGAATGTAACACCACTCACATTCTGCCCCGCACGTAGAGTAACGAGTAGGTTCCACATAAAGTTTAATATATTGGATGGATTTATTTTTAAGAGTTTCTGTTTTTATGTTGGAGGGCATGAAATGGAGATTAATTGTAAACTTCATTCAGTATGTCTGTTGGTTTTTATATCTGCCTGCAAGAGCTTTAAACCCATAATTTATGAATCTTGATTTTAATTGGATTATATTTAATAAACATTATATATTTATCATTTTACCGTTTGCCAGTTGCTATTTAAAGTAAAAAGTCCCTTTATTTGCATGTGAGCGATGAAGTGGAGCAGCATTAAATTTCCAAAAATTTCATAAAATTGTATTTCAAATACTTTAAAATTTAAATAATAATATTTACAGCCATGATTTTTGTTGTTTCCAGTCGACTCCAAATATCAGGCCCTTTTGTTTGCATGAAATTTTGAATTCATGTTTCTACTGTAACAAGATTACTTAATAGTATTTAAATTAGTGACCAATCAGCATACAAAATTTGTTATAATATACCCGACAGGGATACCGACACAGAGCTGGTACCGTGAATTGTTCCATGGGTAGGAAACGGTTATAGTTCCAAGGGAGATAAGTGAGCAGGTAATGTTAATAGGAAATAAGAAGTAGATAACAGGGGTTCCTCTAATTTACATAATTCCCTAAATAAAACAGATGTTACGAGGGTGGGTCAATAAGTCCATGATTTTTTTGAATTTCCCGCCACGTAACTGAAAGGGCAACACTGCTCTTGTCAACATGCATCTGTTAGGTGACTCCTGTCGAAATTTGAACAAGCGGCGTCAATTAGTTTGTGTTTGATTGCCATTGATAGCAGACTACCTCGTGCCTTGAGGAGAAATTGAAATAAAGTGAATTTCGTCTGCTCATTGAGCATTATTTTTTGCAGAATCAAAACCTTTACTCAAATAAAGGCTAAGCTTAATAAATACTATGGGAAATCTGCATCATCAATTTCAATGTTAAGATAGTGGTTTACTGAATTTCGTTGTGGCCGTACAAGCACGGAAGCTGACGAACGTTTTGGACTGTCAGTTGAGGTCTCTACACACGAAACAATTGAAAGCACGATATGGTGTTGGCCGATCGGAAATTGAAAGCATGAGAAATTGTGGAAGTCATAGGCGTCTCACATGGCTCAGTGGATTGAATTGTCATTGATCACTTGTGTATGAGAACGCTTTTGCTCACAATCGGGTGCACAAAATGGTACACACATGTGCAATTTCCATGGCAGAAATCTATGAATTAGCTTGCGAAATACTCCTGCTTCCACCCTCTTCTCAGGATTTAGCACCAAGTGACCATTTCTTGTTTTCACACATGAAGAAATGTCTCGGCGGAAAGAGATTTGATTCCAACGATGAAATCATCTCACAGAAAATACATATTTTGATGACCTTGGAAAATCTTATTTCTTGGAAGCGATAAAAATAATTGGAGAAGCATTGGATAAAGTGCATAGAGCTCGAAGGAGAAGACTATGTTAAAAAATAAAAAAATTTGTTATCCAAAAACCTGTGTTTCATTAAAAACGCCATCACTCCTATGGTATTTTTCCATAAAGCAAATAATAATCCGAGCTCATATTGAGCCCTTACCACACCAAGAAATTTTTTCAGTTTGTGCATGTCCAACCTTAACGGAATTCTAGTTCTTCCAGACTTGTTTAGTCATAGTAAGCTTGGTGACACTCCGATACTTAATAGTAGTAGGTATAGCATGATATCCAAAGCCACCTGAAGATGGGCGTACCTATGCCTTATTTTCGGAGCAGGTGAATAGAATAGAGCCTCTGAATATTAAAGGACCTCGCAGGGATACAGCTACCAATGCAATGTATAGAATACTAGAAACCTATACGTTGTAAATCCACATTTCTTAGGACCCAACTCAGACAAACAGATAAATACAATATTAGATGACCCGGACACTAATTTAATTTTCAAGAAAATAGATCCAAGGATACGCCTACCTTCCATATATCCTGCATCTTAAGAGTGGAATTGTACCTATATTTTTGCCAAGGTTAAAAATTAATATATGTTCATGCTGTTATATTTATAAACTGTGAACCAAATTTCACTTCAATAGCTCTAAGAACTCCTTATGCTTCCATATATCCTTTCATTTAAAATCGCTGTAAAAAAAATCGATACTGAAATAAAAAAAATCATAACATTGGGTCTAAATAAAAATTTGTATAAAAAATGCTTTAAAAAATTTGGATTTTGTAACTGGTAAAAATGTATCTAAATAAAACGAAATTATAAAGTAAATATTACCACTTATCAAGCTTTTAGGAAAAGGTTTCCTGATGATCTGGCCTAACCACACAGTGAAATTCCAGAGAAACTAGAATATCCTTCTAAAATACATTTCAGATAATTTATATGGAATATTTCAACTGGGAATAAAGCATGACAAAATAATTAACTAATAACCTATACAGCTGAGGTGCCATTTAACATATAGACATAATTTTAATATTCCGGGTTTTACATTTCATCATACATTTCATACATTTCATTAAAGCATACGGTGGTACTGGCATTTTAATAAGAAATAGGATAAAACATTATACCCTAGAAAAATTCTTCAAAAACTATTTGCAAGCAACATCCATTCGCATAGAATGTGGAGTTGGAGATTTAACTCTAAGCTCAATATATTGCCCCCCACGATTTTCTGTGACTAAGGAACATCTTGAAGAATTTTTTAATACACTAGGAGATCGTTTCCTGCCTTGTGGCGACTACAACGTTAAGCATATATATTGGGGTTCAAGATTATTGAATCAAAAGGCAGACAGCTGTACAGGACTCTAGTTACTCGTAAAAATTGCCTAGATTTTATATCACCTGGTCAGCTCACTTATTGGCCTTCTGATCCTAGAAAAATCCCTGACCTAATAGATTTTGCCATATCAAAGAATTTAAATAGAAACTCTATTACTGCAGAAATATCATATGAACTGTCTTCTGACCATTCTCCCGTTATACTAAACTATTATGGAAAATATCAATCGTCTCATACAGAAGTCTCATTATTCAAGACTAATTGGTTGAAATATAGAAAATACATCAGCAGCCACATCCACACTGACTACAACATACAGTGTGAGGAAGATATCAACGATTGTATCAGAGACTTCAAGTCTCTAATATTTTCGGCCTTGGATCACAGTAAGTGCCAGATTCCTCCTAAACCTAAAATGTGTATTTCTAATGCAGAAATTAATAGACTCCTCCTCGAAAAGAGGAGATTTAGAAGAGATTGGCAACACAACAGATCTCCTGCTGCTAAGCAGAGACTGTCCACTGTAAGTATGAAACTAAAAAGAGCCCTTCAGTCTGAAGAGGATCGCAGAATTCGAATCTATATTGAAAGTTCAACAAGTACTAAGCACACAAACTTCTCCCTTTAGATGGCAGCTAAGAACATTAAGCCACCGGTAGAGGGTCAAAGTCCGATAAGATAAAGGATAAAACCTTAGTTTTCGCTGAACATTTAAGCTATGACTTCCAACCAAACCTCGCAGCAAATAATTTTGTATTGGGGATCCTAAAGGACAATCTTAAACTAAAAACATCTCCAGGTTATGATTTAATTACACCTTCCATGATTGGAAACCTACCAGATGTGGCAATTATTGTGCTCACAGTATTATTCAATGCGATATTGTCTATAGGAGTTTTCCCGAATGATTAGAAAATCTCCCAAATTATAATGATACCCAAGCCAGGAAAGGATTTGACATTGGCATCATCCTACAGACCTATTAGCTTATTGCCTTGTTTGTCTAAACTATTTGAGAGAATAATCCAAGGGAAAATTCTATCGTTCTTAAATAGCCAACACATTATCCCAGATCATCAATTCAGATTCCGTAAGCAACACGGAAAAATAGAGCAAGTTAACCGCCTAACTGGAGAGATACGAAAATCTTTCGAACTAAAAAAGTACTGTTCGGCAATATTTCTAGATGATGCCCAGACTTTTGACAAGGTTTGGCATAAAGGTCTAATACACAAGATTAAACGCCTACTGCCTTCTAGTACACACAAAATACTAGAGTCTTACCTATCGGATCACTTGTTTAGGATAAAATGCGGCGATTTTGTGACAAGCGACTATGCGATCAATGCTGGTGTACCCTAGGGAAGTGTTCTAGGACCAACCCTGTGCATATTGTACACCTCTTATTTGCCGGAGTCCGAAGAATTAACCATTTCCACCTTTGCAGACAACACTGCAATTCTTAGTTCTCATGTGGACTTAAATGTAGCATCTAGAAACCTTGATAATTATCTCAGGTACGTAGAGACGTGGTTAAGAAATTGGAGAATACAAGTAAATGAAATCAAAAGCAAGCACATAACGTTTTCACTAAGGAGAGGAAGTTGTCCACCAGTGACCCTGAACAGTGTGAACATCCCACAGTCTGATCACGTTACATACCTTGGCATTCATTTAGATATGCGGCTCCAAATGAAACTAACGCTTCTAGTTTACACTGGGTAATCCACCATCAATCGAAATTAAGGCTTAACTGCAAAGTCATCCTGTATAAGACAGTCTTAAAACCAAGTTGGACATACGGAATCCAACTATGAAGAACAGCAAGCAATACCAGTATAGATCTCATACAGAGGGCACAATCCAAAATTATTAGAACCATGACGGGAGCTCCATTGTTAAGCTTATTTGTTAAAATTACATCATCATCCGAAACCACTCGCAAGCCTACTTACAGTAACTCAAGACAGATCAAGGCTGCGTAGAGCTGATTTACCACTTATATAATATAATATGATTATCCACTGAGAAAACAATAATTGTTTAGTTATATATGTTTAGTTATAAAATTTAATTACTTATTACAGTGGCTTTGGCTGTCTGTTCTCACAGTGGTTTCGACTATCTGTTCTCACAGTGACTTCGGTTGTCTGTTCTCACAGTGGCTTCGGCTGTCTGTTCTCACAGTGGTTTCGACTGTCTGTTCTCACAGTGGCTTCGGCTGTCTGTTCTCGTAGCATAAGAAATCATTGTATTATTTAGAATTTAGACACTAAGAATTAAACACTGTAGTATTCTAAAAACCATCCCGATCAAAAAGCACCCGAACCTGAATGCCGAACCTGCGTTAACCCGATCCTGATATAAACCCGAATGCAGAACGCCGAACCTGCGTTAAGCCGATCCTGATATAAACCCGAATCTGTTAGCACTGATCCCAATTATTCAACCCGAACCTCCGTTAAGCCGATCCTGATGTAAAACCCGAACCTGTTAACAACGATCCCGATTATACTACCCGAACCTGCGTTAAGCCGATCCTGAATCTAAACCAGAACTACTAACATCGATCCCGATTACACAGCCCGATCCTGAACTTAAACCGAATCCCAACAGTAACCGTTATTAATCCGACTGAATCAACGTAGCTATTCCATCGTAATTTAATATACATATATTGATTGTATCTAAAATTAAGAAAGTTTTCAATAAAGTACTATTTTTAATTAAACCCTAAAAAGGAACAAAATAATCGTCTTGTTACTTAAGGTTTGTGGACCCGTAAGTAAGCCCTGGACACGACTAAGTTGCCTCAGCCGACGACAAAACCACGTTACACTATCCAAACTTGGCCAATTTTTAAAAAAATTTTAGATTTGAGTAAAAAATTCAAAAAGGCAAAGCACCGATCCTCGAAAAAACTTCATATTTGTATAACCCTATACGCTTCTAAATACCTAAAAAGTTTTTTCACTATCACACTATCACAGTAGGCACTTTTCTAAAAAAAATCAGTTTTTGGAACACATTTTCCCCGGTTTAAGAATTTCGGTATTTAAAAATCAAAACTGTCAAAAATTGTAATGTCATTGATTTAAGGATAATTGAGTCTATATTAGTTCCAAATATTGTTATAATATCTTTAACCGTTAAAATTTTACATTAATTCGAATTTTTTATTTTTCTTCATGGAAAATCACCTTATTATAATATTTTAAGTTTCTAAAGTAAATGACGTCCCAAAAACTTACAAAATTATTTGATATTGGGTCAAACGAATGTATTACCTCTTTCAGCTCACGCTCCTTTTTGTCAAATATTTGAATAATATAAATAGTAATAGTATATAACATGAATATTGTCTAAACGATTTCGCAAAATATATGTACATATGTAAAGATTTTATAGTATCCATAGAATACAATACGATTATATTTAAGTAAGCAAATTAATATTTTGTAAGTGAATTTAAAAAGCAGTTATAAATATTTTCATTATTATTAATGTAAAAATATTGTAAATTTTTTATATGTTTCTATTGTAAACTTTATCACCGTCCTCTAACTATTTAAACATTTTGTATGTCATACAATTACAAGTAAAATTATATTTACATTTTAACTGGTATTCTATAGATAAAAAATAAAAATAAAACAAACAATGCACTATTATTTTAATTGGTAATAACGAATTTTATATACCATACACGGCATGCTGAGACATGACGTGGTATGTTTACAATTTAAGTAAATGAATTTTAAAAGAAATATGACCATATAAAACATTGCCCTGATATATTTCTAAGATCATTATCATTACAATAATTAAATATAGACAACTAATGTTCAAAATCACTATTACATATTCTGCTTAAATCAAATGTGTAAAATATCCTACATTTGTTACAAACTAAATGATACATTGGATTTACATTCTATCTAAATGGTAGCTAGTATATGAAACTAAAACAACTGTGTAAGTAAATAATAATTCAACAATTTTTGTTTTGTGTATTTAAGTAAGTATTTGTAGTGTAAAATATTTCAGTACAATACAATTGATTGCTTTAGACAAGGAAACTTTAAAGTTGATTGGGTTAGGTTAGTTTTAGCGACAGAAAAACTATAAAAAATTATTTTTAAATGTCACTCATAAAATTATTATTACGACATAAACATGTACAAAAGTCAACAAAACTTTTAAAAGCTTGCAGTTTTATTGCTTACGAGTGAGTGTAAGTCTAGACACGGTAAATAAATTGGGAATTACTTAGAAGAAAAAAGCGTTCAGATAAGATATAATTTTTTAGTTTATTAGTTGTACTTTCGAATATGAAGATTTCCTTATGATCATAATGACACGTAATTAATTTGACCTAAAGTAATATTACTGTTTAGCACAATTTGCTTTATAAATTTTATTCGCATGTACAACTAGGATTTGTAAAGTTCGGCTGAAACCCATTTTCATATGCGA
This sequence comes from Calliphora vomitoria, assembly GCA_942486065.2. Classification (NCBI taxonomy): domain Eukaryota; kingdom Metazoa; phylum Arthropoda; class Insecta; order Diptera; family Calliphoridae; genus Calliphora; species Calliphora vomitoria. The sequence continues at coordinate 94,059,198 of OW818031.2, forward strand.
AAACCGAACAGAAAATAATTCTATTTTGCATATCGTTATCTTAGTATAACAACGAGAAAAGGCGAAATAATTTTTACTGATTTGTATTAAAATATCCATTTTCATAAAAAGTGGACTTAGCACATTTGCTTGCTCACTAAGCTAACGACATTTTCAAATCATAAATAAGCCATAAGATTTGTGTCGAAATTTCATTATTTCTTTTTTTTCTTTATAAATATTTCGGTATTCGAACAAAATTTGGCCAAATACTGAACACTGAAAGAAACTCAAATTTATGACATAATCCGAAAACGAATATTTATTCGAATTCTAATAACACTGCGTTACAAATGAAAAAAAAAATTGAGTACCCGCTTTGAAATGTCAAGATTTCTTATTTATACCTATCGCTTATTAAAGATACATACAAATAATATTCTTTTCATCACGTCTATTTTTTCTTCCGTAAGAATATCCCAAATTATATTTAAAATAAACGGCCAAAATATTTTTTAAAGAAATCCTCTAAAAACAACCAGAATTTGTTACATTAATCAAGTTTAATTTTATTATTTGGGTATAAAAAACTCAAAACAAATACGTCTTATAACATTTGAACACAATATATTGTGAAACTTTAACATTTTCTTTTGTGCTATGAATAATCTTCTCATTGGCCTCGAAATCGTTTTTCAAGCCTCCTCCCACCCCACTCATTGATGATCGCACACAGATTAGATGGAAAAAAGAAAAATGAGAATGAAGAAAGGGAATTTTCAAGTAAATTCTGCTTTAAACATGACGACAACCCGTTGTTCTACATTTTCGGCTCTGTTGTTCCCTAGAAACCCTTGTATAACTGCTTTCAGTGATAACCAGGCATCAAATTCCTTGTTAGTAAGCTTTTCATCGATGTGTGTATTTGTGGTCCCACAAATATTCCTTCTTTGAGTTTGTCATCGCTTCTTTAAATATAAAAATCTCTCTCTTTATTCATAGTCTTGACAAAAATTATCATCAAACCAAGTTTAATGTGCAGTGATGGTAAAATTACATATTTAGGATCTATCAATGGTATATGTTTCACATTAGATTTTTTGCAAACAAACTCTTATCTTTCTGGCCATACTTTTGGTGCATTTAAGCAGTTGCGACGACCACTTAGTCCAGTATTCATATTGTATATAGATGTCGACGTTATCGAATACGAATGATTACTAAACATAACATAATATTTTTATAGTTTTAATCACTAGTGATGAAATTATGAACCTTTTTCGGAAACCCCTTTCATGATACAAATTCCACATTATTGTTCTTCTACCACTCAAGGGCTTGTTTACCATGGTGACAGGATACCAAAAATAAGTGGACACATTATGAAGTCTTATGAATGGAAGAAGCCTTTTTTGTAAACATTCATTGATGTACATTTCGGTATTTATAGACCCCGTTGTAACAAATGATTGGCTTCTTTTGCCACATTTATTGCTTGGCATACCAAGAAATTTTTGGGAAATTATGTCTGCTTTTGGGTCCTAAACTTTTCTTCAACATTCCCTCGAGCATCTGCAACATAACATTTTTGACCAGGAAATTTCGAAAAATTTTCCAGAACATACGTTTCGTCATCCATTATGCAGCAAGAAAATTTGTTTAAATTTAGCTTGAGACAGCTATGGGTGAACATTAACAGTTTACCACTAATATAAAATTAAACAACTATTCAACAAATGTTCACAATATTAAGATCCATTGAAAACCTAGAGTTCAAAGCACGTTGATAGATTTACACAAATTGTAACAAAGATTTTAATAAATCATTAAAAAATAAGTAACAGAGCTGTATTCGGCTGTGCCGAATCTTATATACCCTTCACCAAAATAACATGGTTACCTTAAGATAAAGATTACAAATCTTTTTGCTGGAAAAAATGTTTCTGTTATATCTTGTGTATAACAACATTATCTATAGAAAATCTTGTGTATAACAACCACATTTTAATACGGAACAAAAATCCAATTTTGTATGCCAAAAGATTAAAAAAAAATAGAAAATCTAAAGGTAGGGTCACACACGACAAATATTTGCTCAAAAAAGCGTAACCACTTTTTTTTGGCACAAATTTGTTTGACGTGTTTACTCTTACAATTGTTTTGTAAGATCAAACAGCATCAAATAAAATAAAACTAAATTGTTTGTTTTGAATCATCCTAAGTAAAATAAGTTTTTGAAATAAATAAAAGAATACAAATATATTTTATTTAGTGGTTACGTCTTTTTCGTCAAATATTTGTCATGTGTGACCCTACCTTTAGAACATCGCTTTTTAATGCAAATATATAATAGTGTGTTCAAATAGTTCCGTTACAATTTAAAAAAAAAAAATCTCAAATCGTCAATTTGTTTACAATAAATCACATAGAAGCTTTTGCTGTAATGTTTGTTGTTGTGTACTTTCATGGTTAAAGCTCGATATGCATATTTACGTACTTTGTCTTTACCCATGGAAAACCCTTCATAGTAGCAACAACAACAAGAAAAGTATAATCTCATAGCAGCCCAGCAGTTAAGCAAGTAGTCAATGTATCTCTTATAGACAGTAATCGTCACAAATGTCTTATCACTTGGCTGACTTCAATTTATATATTTTGGGCATTTTAACACGTATGTGCTCTTTGTAGTGCAGAGAGAAGACAAGTGGTTACTTTATACATCCCAGGTAATCTAGCGTGAAGACAATTCACACTTATGTGTCTCTAAGTAATCTAGACTGTAGTCACTTAAAACGTTTTAGTAATACGTACAAATTGTGTTGATATAATTCTCATACAGTTTATTTTTATTTTTGCTTAAGTATACTGATATCCCATGTAACATAGCGTGAAGTCAATAGTCACTTTAGTGTCTCTTAGTAACTTATAGTGAAGTCACTTTAAGCGTTTATTTTGTACTGCACTTTAGAAAGTAGTTATTTTGCTCACCAGAAGCAATCGATTGGAGAGTTATCGGAGGAAGGTTTGTTTACAAGAAATCGTTTATTGTTCTGTCTATGATATGTCTTTTTGGCTGACTATTTAAGGTGAGTTAGCACCCGTGTATGGTAAAATAACTAGTTATGCAGCTGATCAAGTAACAGTTAAATAGCTAGTAAGGTAACTGGCGCACAGTGGGGAAATAAAAAAAGTGGAAATAAATCTGTAACTTCTAAACGAATAGCTTGAGTGGAAAAGAAAAGATATACGTATTATATATCAACGTGTAGGAAATTATGTCCTATTTTCAAAAATATAAAAAAATTTTAAAAATTAAAAAAATGATAGAATACTTTTTTCAAAAATATGGGAATAAAAAATGGTCTGATTTTTCTGGAAAATTTCAATATTTAAAATGCAATACAAATTTTGTTTATGAATCGTTTTTAATGAAACTTTAGATTTTTATAGAATTTTTTGATCGAAATACAAAAGTGAAAAAGAAATTAGTGAATTGTTTTTGACAATCCCACAATTCCCAAAAAACTTTTAAAAAATCCCAAAATTGTGATTTTTTTGATTTTTGAATCTATTGAAGACACCAAGCTCGGGGCTATGAAATCCCTCTGCACAATATTGAAGAACATATTGGGACATACAAAGCAGGTCTTAATTTTTTGAAGCTATGCGATTTTAGAATATGTTGTCTAAAGTTGAAATTTTCAAAAAAAATAGGTCTACTTCGAAAGGCTCTGGACCACGCAATAATTCAAATTTTGATATTATTTTGCTTTTATAATATTTCCCGAAATGTTATAATATTTCCCGAAATGTTTATGTTTTTCTCATTTTCTGTATAATTTAAAATTAATATAGTTACTTTTTTCGAAAAAAATGGCGGAAAAACGACTTTTTTATTTTTTTTAAGTTTGAGTGCACATAACTTTTGACTCGGTAGATATTTTTTAACATTTCTTTCTTAAGATTATTAACAAATTTGTTGTTAATTAAAAAAAGACACTTCAAGAAAATCGGGAAAGAATTGGATCCGTTATTAGCAAAATAGCAGACCAAGGTAGGCAAAAAAAATAAAATTTTACTTTCCAAATGCGAATAACTCGTAAACTATAAGAGATAATATATGGCTAAAGCAATATTATTTGTAGATCTCGTCTAGTACATTCCACATATATAAAAATCTTTCAAATCGGATCGCAAACAAAAATTCGGCATCATTTTTAATTTTTGATATACCCGAGGTGTCCCATTTTGGGGCATTGTGGCTCGGCCCCCCCTTGGTTGTTTAAGCCCAAATTCAAAACTTAAACTTATCAATACCTCCTCTATAGCCATGGGAAGTAGAAGTTACAGATTTATTTCCACTTTTTTTTCAGATCCCCCACTGTGTGGCGCTATGTAACCAGTATGTGAATCCAATGCGTTCACTATTTTGGACCAGCTATCAGACAGTCGCATTGTAATAAAAAAGGGTAAATTGTCCCCCTGCTTAGGACATGCACGTGTTAAAATAACTAGTCACATAACTAGTTGTCACCCCAAATGATGGGTAAAATCACTAGTTCGAAACTGTCTCCTAGAATTGCTGGGAGATGTAATTGCAATACACCCGCCAAAACATCTTCCCACAGTGACGAAATTATGTATTGAAAAAAAAAAAAAAACAACAACAGAAATGAAAATAAATTGTGTACATGAAGTCATAAATACAATAACAAATTACATTGATTTTTGGTTATATCTCAACCATTTCGATTTTCTCGATTTCAAATAGCAACCTTCCAGTTGGACTGAATTCCCGATATATTGATGTATCAATAAGGTTTGTAAGTTATTTAGGGGATTTGGAAAGTTGATTTCAACACCAGACGGACCGACGGACATGGCAAATGAAAAATGTAGAAATTACAAACGGAATAACAAAATTATATTGTTACGAATGTGCAATAGCGATTTGAATTTAACTCTGTAACGACTGCCTGCAACATTCATCATGTTTATAAACACGTCCACTAGTAGAAGCTTCTACTCATCAACAATGTTGATAGCATGTGGTTACTATCATTGTTTATAAGTATGGCAACTCTAAATGTTTAAGGTGCTAATATTAACATCGAAAGCTCTAGAATTCGAATGTTCTAGTTGTCCGTTAAGATCATTGTTGAAGATTAACAAAAGATGGCGTGTGAATAAATAATGGCAGAGGTTGCAGTCGTGAGTGAGTCTAATTTAAAGCATCGTTAAGTAAATACATCAATTGCATTGCCAGTGCATACTTGTACATTATAAAGTGTGTGTGCATTTTTGCGAATTGATAAACATGTATAAAGACACTGAGTGACTATTTAGACTGTTGTTGTTGTACATCTGAATAAATAAAGAGTTGTTACAAATTAGAAACTACTAAAACTGCATTTTATTTGCAATCATAAGTATCCGGTTTATTTAAAGGAAATAAACCCCGTTTTTAAAGGGTAAAAACATAACAATATATACCCTTGCCACTCATGGTGAAGGGTATAACAATATGCAATGGATGAACAAATAAGAAACATAGAAAAAATGTTATTGTATTTGAGTCTTAATGATAAAACTGCAACAAAAATTATATTTTAATCGTTGTAGTTTTATAAAAAAATCATTCAACTATTTAAAGGCTTTTTGATAATACTATTTAAATTTTGGAAGCCAAATTTATTTAGATGTTAATGTAAATACCTACATATAATTGCTTAAATCCATTTTACCAAAAAATTTCACACCCTCTCCATCGAGTTTTTGAGACATATTTCAAATGATAAAGTGGTTTTAAAGCTTTATGTAGAATAGAAACATTTCGAAAAATTTATATCGAATATCCTCTTCCTACTGATCCTATAAACATTGGGGCACATTAAGACAATAAAATATTATATTATTCATTTTTAATTTTTCGTTTGAATTTGAATGTTATTTTTAGTAATTTCTTTTTTTTTTCAATATTTGCAAAATCGTAAATATGAACAAAAACCTTGAAATTAGTTTTATCAATAAAATTTACAAAAATTAAAAATAAGTTTACAATGGTTGTATACGTGTATTTAAAATTTTGTAGATTTCAATAAAATCAATAATTGAAATCAAAAATCAATATTTTCTTAATTTAAATTATTTATCGGTAACGGTATTTACGATTATATCGGTAACGGTATTTGCAGTTATTTCGGTAACGGTAGCCGAAGTTGATTTTTCCTTATCTTCCAATGGATCTTTAAGCTTTTTATAATATCGGACACGTACGATTTGACGTGCTCTTTAATAGTAGGTAGTTTTTCCTATTCCAGTAAATTTTATTTTATATACATATATAATCTTTTGTTGATAATATAAATATTTTAATTATGTCAAGCTAAAATCTGTTCATTAACATAAATAGGTATCAATGTTATATTTTACCTACCCCAACGTTTTTTTATTGCTGTTATCTATAATATCTACAAATTTACATACAAATTAATTGGGATCCGCAGAACAAGGGTGTGGTTAAATTAAAAATTTTATATTCATGCTAGATATAAAAAAGCTCACAAAGTAAATAAATTTACCGCTTTTTAAAATGTGGGTAATTTCGAATTCTCATTTACGTATAATTGCATCAATAAATAATTTAAAAACAAATTAATGTTTTTTTTTTTTTTTTCAACTGCTACAAACTGTAAGTACTTTGAGAACAGGAATAAATAAAAATGTACTTTGGTGTATTAAATTCTGTTCATTAGACAACAACAATTTCTATGCCTGAAGTCAGCAGAAATAAGTATTTTGTACTTTAGTCATTCCTGTTGGTTTAATTTTTTTTGCCTTTGAACAAATGGAACGAGCGAGTATTTTGTTTATTTTATTTTCTTCCGTTTTGCCATTTGGTCTTCTGTGTAGAAAGAAGCGTCTATCTACATTTCTATGAGTGTTAACAAATTGAAAATGTTGTTAAAACAGAAACACTAACTGCAACAACACAGAAGCACCACATAATAATTTTAACTTTTATTTTACATTAACAAACCACTAAAGAAAGTTTATATTGCTGGCTTTAACTTTTGTTTTGTTTTTGGTCACAATTGCAAAAGTAATGGCAAATTTAACAACGAAATAACTTATAGAAATAAAAACTTTTATTCGGTGGATGCAATAAGGAAGTTAGTTCTCTTATGTACATATATTCAAAAGTTGGCGAATTATTTATAACGAATCATTTATTTCGTGGTTTGTTTAATACTTATGTAGTTATTTCAAAGTAATTTTAAGTATGTTTTAGATTTAGATTAAATGAAAATTTTAATATTTTACTAGGATCCAATTGATCCAATATATTAACGAAATCTGCCTATGTTTATTTTATTTATCATACTTAGTTTATCATAATAGTTTCATTTATGAAATTAATCTGAATTGTTCATTATTTCTTAAAGGCCTTATTCATAAACAATTTTTAAATTTAAACAACGTTTTAAAATCAAATTTTGTATGGAAATTTTTGCTTTAAAACATTTGGTCAATTCACAAGGTCTCTTATCAGTCATATTGTCATAATGTCCTAATATATCAGGACTCGGCGGCTCGGCTTAACCGACTCTTAGACATTCGTCGTTGGTCTCTGCTGGTTCGTTACGATAACACAATAAACTTAGCATAGAAAATAGTATTATTTTAGGACACTTTTTGCTTGAAAAGCAATAAAAACCATTGTGAAATATTAGGACATTATGACATTATGACATGATAAGAGACTTTGTGAATTGACCAATTTTTTTAAATTTACATTTTTTTATGAATATGGGGGTAAGTATTTATGATTTTTTATTAATTTTGTGTCAAGGACGCACTACCAACAAATTTCCAAAATTTCAGAATCTAAGATCTACATTCTTATTATAGATTCATAAAATATAAACTAATGATTGAAACGAATGGGATTTTTTCGATTTTCTAATTTGTTTACCACAACTTCTGGAGCAGATATGAAGAAGCAATATTGTTCTAAGCGTTATTACAAAGCTAAATCACCAACCAGTGTGGCCCAGTTGTATTATCATCTAGGCTTCCATAAACTATCCAGCAGTTCTAGGGGACTGTCCCGAACAAGTGTTTTTAACATGTGCATGTCCTAAGTTGGGGGTCAATTGACCCTTTTGGATTAAAATGAGACTATCTAATAGCTAGTCAACATATTGGATTCACAGTTACCTAACACGCTACATGATCAGCTACATACCCAGCAAAAATTATTCTTGATTTGGAAGCAATAAAAATGACTACTGCATCTTTAACAGCTTCCTTTATTGCTTCTTCAATTATTGCCTTACGATACTGATTTTTGGAAGGCATACATTCAGCAAATATTGTATGTGGTGCAGAAATTAGAAAAAGGCAGCACTATTTGTCAAGCAATTACTACTTTTACTGCTGGATTTTTTACAAAATCAGCCTAAAGTATGCACATCGGACGCATGATATTATCAATTCTTCCATGTGCTCGTAAATGCACATTCCGGATTTCTTAAGCAGAGCTTCTACGCGAGGAATCCCATACAAAAATCATGTAATCTTTCATAACAAGTGGAAGCAGTAGCAACTGCTCTCTGCCTTACATTTCTGCTTCCGAGGAAGCACCATTTCTTGCTGGGTAGCTAGTTATTTTAAAATTTACGGTTACTAATTGACATCAATTAGTTAAAAAGACATCTCACAGACACTCTAATAAACGATTGCTTGTAAACACACCTTCCTACGACAACTCTACAATAGATTCCTTCTGATGGCTAAAATAACTACTTTTTAAAGTGAAGTACAACATAAACGTTTAAAGTGACTACACTCTAGGTTGCTTAGAGACACTAAAGTGACAATTGACTTCACGCTAGGTTACATGGGAAGTGAGTATACTTAAGAGAAATAAAAATAAACTGTATGAGAATTATATAAACACAATTTGTATAAAACCAGTTTGTACGAATTACTCACAAAACGATAAAGTGACTACACTCAAGATTACTTAGAGACACTTAAATGATAATTGACTTCACGCTAGATTACCTTGGATGTATAAAGTAACCAATTGACTTTTCTCTGAACTACAAAGAGCACATACGTGCCAAATAACCCAAAATATATCAATTGGAGTTAGCCAAGTGATCTGAATTAGAGACAATTACTGTCTATTATAGGGGGGTTACACGGTATGTATTGCATGTGTTTTGTGACATGTATTGGGAAATTTTTTCACATGTAAACATGTGAAATACATCTGTGTGTGTCTTATGACATCTTTGGCAATTAGAGCATGTTCTATTTTCGTCTGTTTAACAGTGTGTATTTTGAAATCCAACACTGTGTTAGTGCAAAATAAAAAATACAAAAACAAAAAAGAGTAGAGAAAAATTATATCAAAATAAGTTTCATTGCATTAAATATATTTATTGTGATTTCAAAATTTTTTAAATAGTTCTATATTTAAAAACAAACATATAACCTAACTCAGGTTTTGTCACATGCAGTTACATATGTACGTGTGAACGTGGAAATTATAAATCGTATGTATAACGTGAATTTTGACATACACATGGAATTCGGTATGTATCGAATACATGTCCCAATACATATGTTATACATGCCGTGTGACTCCCCTTTTAGGGATACATTGATTATTTACTTCACTGCTGGGTAAGTGTTTTCTTATAAATTTTTTACAAATACAATCGCAATACTTCTACAAATTCTCAGTATTGGGTGTATGACTTACAAATGCGAGATTCACAATAGATGTCGTATCTTTTGAAAGCGGTTTTTGTTTTTAATAACTCATATGTAATTTTAAAGTGTACATATCTGTCATTTACCCTACTTATTTATTGAACATTATAATGTAAATAACAAAGTTTTTTTTTTGCTTCGAAAATGTCGTATTTTGTACCAACGAATCGTCATATGCGGTAAGTTTTCCTTTACTTTGAAAAAAAGTGCCGCTGAAGCATACCGATTGCTCGTCATAGCTTATGGTGAATGTGTTCCATGGGTTTCAACTAGAGTTTCCAAAAAACCGAAGAATTTCAAAACCGCGGTTTCGGTTTTAAAAAATTGAAAACCGATCGGTTTCGGTTCGGTTTTGTGATAATTTATTAACTATACAAATTTAAATTTCAAACTTGACGTGTGTTCAAGAGGTTAAATTAAAATTGGTACTTTTTCTTTTAATGGTACCTTTTTAATATATTAAATTAGTTAAAGTTGGCTAATATGCTTCTCAGTAAAGAAATAATCAAGAATAGGGTGCTCAATTGTGTTATGGTACCAAAAATGGAGAACTGAACCAAACTAAGGAGTAGTTTTTCGTTCTTCAAAATTAATTTTCTATAACATTGAATTAGGAAATTACTTTGAAATTTCAAACTTGACAGTGCTTTAAATGTGGAACATTTTTACTTTTTCATCTAATGGTACTTTCTATTATATTAAATTATTTTACTTATTGTATATACATAATAGTTGGCTGATATGCTTCTGAGTAAAGAAAGAATCAAGGATGGAGGGCATAATCTATATAAATATATAAATGGCTTTGTAAGTTTGTTTGTTTATTTGTTTGTTTGTTTGTTTGAGCATCACGCCTAAACGGCTGAACCGATTTTATTGAAATTTGGAACGTAGATAGATTCTTACTTGGATGCGTCAATAGGCTATAACTTTTTTCAATACTTGGTCCAGATAGGGGTAAACAGGGGGAAAACCGGTAAAATTGGTACCTTTAGTTCTTAAACAATAAATACTAAACGGCCGAAACGATTTTATTGAAATTTCCAACATAGACTACGACAGGGGTAGCGAAGCGCACCGGGTCAAGCTAGTGAGTTTATATTCCCTCAATATTGAAATATCTATAGTAATGAAATATAAGCAGGAAATTAAACACACATGATCCTGGCAGGTACTTTTTCGAACTAGTAGTACTTAATAGGATAATTAATGTTACTATTTCTTTATTGTAAAAGTACTTTTTGAATATTTTATAATAATAAACCTTAAAATTAGGCACAAATGATTCTGAATGAGTTAGAATTCACAAAAGGTGATTATAGTGGTACCTTTCTTTTGTATTTTCTATAATAATGGACACAGAGATATGAAATTAAACATTCATGATGCTGAATAGGAATACAAAATGAGGGTCTTTATGGTACTGCTTTTATTCTAATAATACGTTTAAAATGTGCTAAAATCCACATTACAATGAATCAATAAACATGAAACTGGAGACAAGTTTTCCTGAATTAGTATTAATTTACAAAGGGAGACTTAATAGTACTTTTTGTTTCTTATCGCTAATTTAAAAATTTTAACAAATATTAAGATATTTTTACCGATCTGTTTTTAGAGATATTAGATGAATAATTGGATGAAAAAGTTTGTTTCTCATTTCTCATTTCTAAATTTTGAATTTTTCTATTGAAAATAGATTAAACGTTAAAACCGAAGAATAATTGTCGGTTGCGGTTTTTGGCCTTGAAAAACCGCAGTTTCGGTTAAAACCGAACTGGAAACTCTAGTTTCAACGTGCGAGAGTTGGTTTGTTCGGTTCAGATGTAGTGATTTTGACATGGAAGACAAAATTCGCCCCGGCCAGCTAAAAATTTGAAGACCAAGAATTGGAGGCATGAAGATTGTTGTAAAACTCCAAATGAGCTTGCAAAATCATTGGGTGCTACTTAAGCAGCCACTTCAAAACATTTGCAACAGGAATCTTCCAAAAGCAGGGAAATCAGGTACCATACGAATTGAAGCCAACATTTGCCCCTAGACCCCATAAATGATCCCCTCAGGAAATTAATTGAACATTCATAATTGTCTTAGTTATAATAATTAATATCGTGAACTAATTGAACATAAGCAAGTTTTATATGAACCTAAATCTTTCTACCAACTTTTGTGAAGATCGGTCCATATTTGAACCTATCCCCCAACCCCTATATCATGTATACCAACATATTGATGGTGAGTATAGAAGATTTGGCTCATATAATTACTATCCATACCGTAGTGCAATGTTCGCTAATGTAAATTTTTTTAATGCAGTTTACAGTAAACATGTATATGTTTGTGACAACCATTTATATGATAAATAATTTTATTATAATATGTTAATATGATTATGATATCCATAAGCCGAGAGCAAAATAATATGGCAAGTCCTTCATCATATAAATGGTTGTCACAAACATATAAAAAAATTTACATTAGCGAACATTGCACTACGGTCTGGATAGTAATTATATGAGCAGAATCTACTATACTATAGGGTTGATACAATTATGTGAATCGTAAATTAACCATATTATTGTTACCACAATCATATATATTGTTACTGTGCCTATAATATTGTTAAAAATGTTGAAATGGTTACACTAACCATGCACAACTATACTTTTTTTCTACGTGTGGGGATATTTCATTGCTCAATTAGTTTATGTGTACTAAGTTTCATGCAAATGTTGAATAATTTGTGCAACTTTGTTTGTTGCTTATTACATTAAAAGTAACGGTCCACTATACACCCTACATGAATAAATTGTAATTTGCGAAACAAAATAACTATGAAATCTTCAAGACCTATAAATTTTCATTTGATTTCTAAAGTACTGGGTCCAAACATTTTTAAATCTATATTTATTATGATTGCTTTTGTATTTTTAATACCTATACGAGTACAAAAAAAGTGTTTTCTTTTCGTTTCTTTTATTTTTTCGTTTATCTAACCAAATATCCGTCTATGTACTTGTGTATATATCTTTCTTGGCATTTTATATGTATTATTTTTTATTTTATGTATTTCACTGCATTTCTTAATTTTTTTTTTTCAGTCGTGTTTATTTTTGCATTTTTATTTGTTCTCTGTCTATTTACCTCTTTTACTTTGCATTGTGTATGTATCTTTTTCAAACTTTTTCTTTATTTGCAACTTTTATATTGTTTATTTATTCTCTGAGTTTTCTCTCTTTTCTTAATGGATTTCTTTTTTTTTTTTTTTTTTTTTGCAGCAACTTGCAACGCTGTTCGCGTGAATGTTGATTCTTGGTCGTGGCAGCCGTACTTTTGTTTGGTTTTATGAATAATAAAACGTTTATTGTTGATTGATGGTTGATTTTGCAATACGATACTAGTTGTACCTTGCAGATTCATAAACTGCTATATTCTGAAGTCTTGTCTTACTAGGTTTACGTTTAGCCTAGGGTCCTTGAGTTGAAACAGAAAGTTGACTTTTCGACCTTTCAAAATTTTTTACTTTAGCTATTTAAGAGAACTCGACTTTTTCCGAATTTTTAACCTATTTTAATGTAAAAATATAAACAAAATACTTTTTTTCATTAGTCAACTTTATTGAGATTTCGTCATCGAGTTCGACTTTTCTCCGAACAAAGAGGCGATTTCTAATTTCAGACTTATTTCAGCAAAAAGTCGATTGTTCGAGCAATTGCCTTATAGAACCGTAGTTCAGCCATTCTGATATGTAGAAAAAAAAGATAAAACCGGTCATAAGTCAAATATTTTACCATGTACTGATAGTCAAAATAAGCCCACTGATTTAAATGTTTAAATAAGATAGGTACTAATAAAATAATTTTATTATGAATTTTTCAATTGAAATTTCAGAACTAATGGCACGTTTCAGTCTGAAAAAGATTATAAAACTATTATTTAAAGTTGTTACCAGGGCAACTGAAAATATGAAGTATAATATCGTTTTTAAACCCTTCACCTTCGTGAGAAGGGTGTATATAAGTTTGTCATTCCGTTTGTAATTTCCACAATATAATTTTCCGACCCTATAAAGGATATATATTCTGGATCCTTAAAGATAGCGGAGTCGATAAAGCCATGTCCGTCTGTATGTCTGTCTGTTGAAATCAATTTTCTGAAGACCCCAGATATTTTTGTGATCCAAAGCTTTAATAATTCTGTCAGACATGCTTTCGAGAAGTTTCCTATTTAAAATCAGCAAAATCCATCCATAAATAATGGAGATGTGAGCAAAAATCCGAGACAACCTCGGAAAATTTCATAAAAAAAGACAATTTATTGCATTCTTTGACAAAAAAGCAACAAAACGAATGTTTGGATGTGTGTTGGTTTTATTGCTTTGCGTATTTAGTTTTTTTGGTGTTTCGTTTCGTTTGGTATTGTTGTTTTTAGGTTTTTAGAGCATATTTTTTGTTGTCCTGGTTATTACACAAAATTTTGTAAATTTAACAAAAAATAACGTTTACAATTAAGTAAACTAGTAGTATCACAAAGCATTCAAATGATGCTTGTAAAACTTTTTCAAATTGAAACGTACATATGTAAAAATATGTATGTATGTATATTTATTACTTGTCCATACTAATTGACCAAAACACTACAACTTTATAAATAGGGCATTTTCCCCTACAAGTACATAAAGAGCTTGAAATAGAAGTGCGTATTCACATGTAAATTAGTATCTGTATGTTACCACAGTGTGACAGACATTTAGGAATACAGATTTTTAAATGAAGTTTAATACTAGGGAGAATATGTGGTCTCCGGAAAATATTGAACCATGGGGAAGAACATACACAGTAGAAAATCAGTGCTTAAACGATGACAGCTAATATAAAGAAACTCGTTGAAGAGTTGAATATCTTAAAACGTAAAAACATCAGAACTAATTTCAAACTGCATTAGAGCTTTGTATACCATCATATTTATCGTACTGTATGTAATAAATAGTACATAGTTTAATATATAAGCCCTGGGCTAATCTTGCCAAATGTGTATTTATAAGAGTTTGTATGTTTTTGAACAAAATGTTCAACGTATTTGTGTAAATCTATCTAGATGTACAATTATTCGTACATAAATACCTCCATTTATTTAGCTTTTGTTGTTATTTTTACGTACAAACATGCATATGTACGTTAGGAGGGCCCCCTATAAATGGAGAAAAATTAGTTATAGTTATTTATTGTTAGATATTCTAGCTAAAAAAGATTGTTGCAGTTAATAAGCGAAATTAAAGGACATACAATTTTGTCCTCTTTTTAATGATACACAATCCAATGTGTAATTTTAAAGCAATTTAAACCTTAATATTAGTTGGAAACCTAACTGCTTCCATTTTGGGACCGTCCTAATGCACGTATCTCTTTCTAAATGTAGTTGCTGTACAAATGTATTTGTTTCTCAATGCGTATATACTGCTTTTCTGCTTTTAGATTTTTTTTTTTTTTGTATTCGCTGCAAAGTGCATAGAAAGATAAATCTGTGCCTACTTTCAAATTAGAGAGTATCTGTATATACTTGCAATATAGTGAGGAGAACTCTCTGTAGCTAAACAAAACTCTCTACATTGTATGACAACTCTTGCATTTAGTTAGCAAATCAATGCTGAAACACATTGCAGGACAATCTTCGGCCCAAAACTTTATTTGGAATTATTTATGTATCTATACTAAACAGGAATGGAAAAGTTAATACGATCGTAGATTTTTCATAAAGAAAAGTAACATGGTACTCCCCACAGTGGTTCAGAAACGTTTTTTTTTTTTTGGAAATAATTCGGTATCTCGGGAACTATTGAAGATATTGTTATGAAATTTCACGTGGTTGGAGCTGAGGTGATTTTGAGTTAATTTGCATACGTTCTGCTTCTTAGCGCTAATGAGGGCCAGTGTGTGGCCCTTCAAAATTGGTTACCTCGGGTCTCAAAATTTTACTTGATTCGTAAAGAGAACTTAATGCAAAAGCGTGTGAAGGAAAATTTGGCTCACTAAAGCGGACACAACACACCTCAGGCCTATCCAAACTTGTCCAATTTTAAAAAATAATTTTAGGTTTGAGTAACAAATTCTAAAAAGGCAAAGCACTGATCCACGAAGATGTTCCATATTTGTATATACCCTCTTTCACACAAGTGGTGAAAGAGGGTATATATAAGTTTGTCATTCCGTGTGTAACATTGAGAAATATTCATCTGAGACCCAACAAAGTATATATATTATTGATCCTTATGAAATTCTAAGTCGATTGAGCAATGTCCGTCTGTCTGTCCATCTGTCTGTCTGTGTAAAACACTCTCACGTCCAAAATACATAAGTGAAATTAATAAAATATATACCAAAATGTTTATAATTTTTCTAAGCAGTTTGGTATTGAAAATCAGCAAAATCGAATTGGTAGAACCAGGGTTATGGCTCAAAATGTAAGACAACCTCCAAAAATTTTTATAATTTTCAAATGATTTTGTGTGACTTTTGGTAAATTCATTGCATAGAACACCATGAAATTTTGCACTCATTATTTATATGATAAAAGGACAAATTTTGTTGAAAATGGAAAGAATCGGTCCATAACTTCCCGAAATATGGTGCTGTAGTCTATAAATGCCTACAGAATTGCAGTATCCATACAAAATTCAGCAAAAATAAGTTTCGTGCTAAGAGAAATCTTAAGACTGAATTTTTCGTGGATCGGCCCATATTTGATCATAGCCCCCATAAAAAGTTCACTTCCGAAAATCACTTAAACATGCATAAATACCATATAAATATCGGTATTGAGATGAAATTCGACACAAATAATCTCCATATATACAAAAGTCGCTCTCATATAAGGACCTCATCCGAACAACACTTTAACCTGCATAAATATCTAAAAAATATCAATATCAAACCAAAATTTTACACAGATCCGTAATTTATATATGGAAGTCATACTAAAGCATTTTGTGAATATCGGTCCATATTTGACCGTAGCTCCAATATAAAGTCCATTTCCGAAAATCAGTTAAGTACTCACAAATCTGTTATAAATATCTTAATAATGCTAAATTTCGACATACATAAAACTCATATACATAGCAACAACTGTACCAAATTTTATGAAGTTTGGCCCATAATTGGTCATAGCTCCCATATAAGGACCACTTCCGAAAAACACATTAACATGTATAAATATCTAAAACATATCGATATCAAAATAAAATTATACACAGATGAGTAATTTGTATCTAGTAATCATACTACTGTAGTTTGTGAATATCGGTCCATATTTGACCATAGCTCCATATAAGGTCCACTCCCGAAAATCACTAAAACCTTCATAAATTTCTTACAAATATAGTCATCAAGTTGAAATTCGAATCCAAAAATTACAATATATGTAAAAACATTGTACGAAATTTTATGATGATCGGCCAATAATTGGTCATAGCCTCCATATAAGTACCACTTCTGGAAAACACATTAACCTACACAAATATCCAAAAAAAAATATTTGTACTGAACCGAAATTGTACACCGATCTGTAATTTGTATTCAAGAATCATATTACAAGATTTTTTAAAAATCGGTACATAATTCGATATAGTATTCATATAAGGTCCACACTTGTTAATAGCGTTGTTTAAATTAAGTTTTATTAATTTTTTTATTTATAAATTTTACAAAAATAGCCCTCAAATACTTTGAAATCACGTTACAGTATTATATGGCGATAGTCCCATAATAGGTCAGCTCCAATATGTGGAACCAAAATTTGAATCCAAAAATCATACTACTGAATTTTATGAATATCGGTCCATAATTGGCAACTGTCCTCATATAAGTTCCACTTTCGGTAATAACTATAATACCCATAAAATTCTTGTAAAGATGAAATTCAATTAAAATACATAGAAATCACGTCAAACTATTTTATGATTAGTTCCACAACCCAAAAATACATTAACCCATATAAACATTGATATCGATCAAAAATTCAACAGAAATTAGTTACAAGTAGACAGAAATCATACTGCTGGAATTTTGACTATGGGTTCATAATTATATATAAGACATATATCCGGAAAATTCATTAATCGCGAATATATATTAAAATTTTGTAATATTACTCATTTGCATATGCAAAATTTTGTCTAAATATATTTGTATACCCTTTTTTATATTCTTTTTCTTCACTTGTGGTGAATCAGGATAATGTTGATCCAATGGGATAATGATAACCAATTATTAGGTACATATATAAATTGTTAAATGTCATACGTTATAATATAAATAAATGACAAACTCTATTCAAAATGGTAAGAATCTGCAGTTAAAGTACAACAATTGTTATATTATTTCATATATTTATTTAATAGTATTTCGATAGCATTGTCTTAATCCTCATAATAACAAATATTGAATATGGATATTAAAGTGTTTATGCCAATGTAACTTCTACATCTCTCAACATATTTCGGTGGAGGGTATTTAAGATTCGGCACGGCCGAATATAGTACTCTTACTTGTTTTTTTTTTTAAATTTCAAACAACTACAGTAATTTAATAAACTATTTTTGTCTTTGGTTGAACTTTAATAAAAAAGTAATTGAAAATGTGATTTTCGCAATACAATTTACATTTTTGTCAAAGTTCTAGATCCAGGTTTTCTACGTCTCATCGTTCAGGCTTTATTGCGTTTAAATTGTTTTTAAAGGTCGGACGGACGAACGGACACTTTGTTATAAATTTTTGATTTCGATGAATTTTCCCCATTTCAATAATAAACATTTCAGATCAACATAAAATATTTCATTCCTAATTCCTTCCGTCTAGGCTCTATCGTGTCCTCAAAAGATAGACTGACAGACGTAGCTGGATCGTCTTAGAATTTTATGAGGACCAGAATATACGTATGTATATACTTTTGTGGTTCTATAATTGATCCCCGCATAATTGATTTGTTAAAAATCGTAGAGATGAAAGAAGATTTTAAACCCTCATCTGGTTGGCTTCATAGTTGTCACATAATGAACCATCCGATGACATTAAATTTTTTCCGGTTTTGCTTTCAAAATATGAGCCATTAAAAATATTTAACGCAGATGAACTGTAGAATGCTACGTTTAATTAATTACGTTGTGCAATAAATCGGATGTTCTTTAGTTACATCGGTAGAGCAATTAACAGAGTATCGAGTAAATAATTGCACCAAAATCTGAGACTTTTGGAAAATCAATTATCCGAAAACTACTGTGTTATAAACAGAATGGCCAAATGAATATAACTTTTATATTCTTGGTGGTGGATATAATGACAGATTAACAGCTAACAGTTGAGGGTTAGTAAAAACGGAGCATTACACGAAAGAACAATGTGTTTTCGTTGTTGAATACTATTTCAAAAATTAAAAAATGTATAAAAGTGCCTACACTTCGAATATTTTGTACGAAATATGCTTGGAATATTGGTTAAACTTCGTCAACATTGATCGTGTGATTAAATTCAATCTTTGTGTAAATTTTGAAATACCCTATATAATATATATACATACATATATTTAGAACCTACTTGAAAAAAAGTTTATTTTTGATTACATATTTTCTTAAAGTTAGGTATGTAGTTTATTAATATGTTAAACACGAACTATGTTAGATCAATATTATAATTCAACAACAAGATATCTAAATTACCAAATATTTTTACTCCATAGGTATTACTCGTATATGTAAATATACACCAACAATATACATTTTAAACCAGACTAAAGTTACATCAACATAGTGATTTATAGTATAAACTGCCCAAACCCAAAACGTTGTTAATGGAATGGTTGCATATCCCTGATTAACTACAATAGTGACGTTAATGTTGCATGGTTAGGTGAAGGTGATGCAAGAGGAACATAAAATTCTATGTTTGTGTCTTTTGTCTTTGCCAAGTTGTGTTTTTAGGTACCTCTATATGTACATCAATTCAGGGACTCAAAATCAAACCAAACTTCCTTCGTTTTGTTTCGATGGGGTTTATGGTTGTTTTTGTTTTAATCCTCTGCATTGTCGGATTCTCTTGTTAAGCCGGTTTTTTTGGCGTGCTTTTTATTTACATTTTATTTTCAACTTGTTTTTTTTTTTGTATTATTTCATTCTCTTGTTGGTACTCTTTTAGTTTTATTTTTATTTTTCTTTTATTGTTTTTGCCATTTGTTTTTACTATGTATTGCAAATTGTCTGTTTATAAGTATAGACACAGATACATATTAATATGTATGTATATGTATTTGTACGTATCTACAGTGAGAAATGCCTACATTCCCTACCAAACATTATCGCGATGGTTAAGATGATGATGATGACGGTGACGGGTAAAATGACGATGGGTTGGTGTAGTCTCTGCAACATGTACATACAATTATAAACAAACTTACATATCTCACTACATACATACGTTGGTACATACATAAATACATATATTTTTTGCCAGTTCTCTTATGTACATTTTGTATGCTTGTTCGGTTTGTTCGTTTGTTCGTTTGTTTTTGTTTTTCTTTCGTACTAAATATATGTATACTATATAGTGCATGTGTTTGTTTATATTCCAACTACTCTGTTCTCCGATGTGCTCTTTGTCTGTATATACTTTTACTTACTCTGTTGTTTTGAATCTGAGCGCATACAGCAATAATAACAACAACATTCACTAAATACTGTGTCGGTCAATACATCATGAACAATGATATGAAATATCTGAAAAATTTTGGGCTTTGGTAGTATCTAAAATGGAGGAAGATTATAATTCATATTCCGGGATTTGCTTAATCCGACATTTTTAGCATTATCAACCTCTGAATCCATAAAACATATATGTATATGCTCCTAATTTTGAACTTTTTCGATACTTCCGAGGTCTAAAATTGTTCTCTGACGTCTAAAAACTAATGCTGGCAATTTAACATTTAAAATCGAATAACATTTAGATGTTGCAGATTTTATTTGAAATTTAAAAACAAAATTTCAATTAACAATAGGTACTTTTTGTACATAATTTTGTTGTTCGAATAAATTAGAATTCAAAAATGCTTACCTATATGAGGTCTTTCGAGTATATTAAAGATTTGAAAAAACCTTAAATTTATATTTTTTAGCCTAAACTAAACTAAATCTGGTATTTCTAAACGTCTTTTCCTATCGGCATAAAATTTGACGTGAGCGTAGCCAAGGAGTATTCTTGTTTAAGTTATTAAAAGTTTTTAAACTTGCCATTTTTTCCATCCGATTTCAAAGATTTTTAAATTTTTGGAATGCGCTCGGCTAGGTCTTGATAAAAACATGTATTTATTTATCTCTTATAATTTCCGAGTTATATGCATTTCAATATTGAAAAATTTTGCCATACCATGGTTCGCTTTTTCAAATATATAGGGTTACACAACAAAATTACCAATAATATATAAAAGCTTTCAGAGTAATTTCAATTATGGATCCAAAAATAAAAGATTTTCAATTTAAAAATTCAAAAAATTTTAGATTTTTGCTGTTTTTTTTTTTGGCGAAAAGGTGACTTTACTCTTAAAATAAGACTTTCTTTAAGTATATATACAAATTTAATATTTTTCTGTAAGACATCTTTACGGAGAACATTTATAAAAAATATGTATAAAAAACATGTCCTATTTTTGGAATATGTCGCCCCTACGCCATTCGGAATTTTACCTATTTTTTAACTAAATTTCAACTTTGGGCCACATGTTCATAAAACCCAAAGCTGGGATCAGAAAACGGAAAGCAGCTTTGCAAACCTTGATGTGTTCCCTATTTATCCCCAACGTATTTTCCAAGTCCCGAAGGAATTGTGGACCCTACGGGTAAAATTGTAAAAAATATCATTTTTGGGATTTTCGCTTAAATTTTTGGAATTGCTAGATTTAAAAAACGTTGAAAATTTCATAGAGTTTTGTCAATAAATAAAGATTTTATTACATATTTATTGAGTTTCTAAAACTAAATAAAATTAGTATCATAATTTTAATAGGATTGCAAATATTAGGAACAATTGGTCCACATTTATTACGAACAATTTTTTTTTTAAAGAGTTTTACGGGAATACAAAATTAATATTTTAGTAAGAATTGTGCTAAATTTCCCAATTAATTATTGATAAATTCACTGAAATTTATTGTTGGGGGATAAGCTAGTTCCTATGCGCATTTCACTGGTTGCTTAGGCCAGATCATCAGGAAACCTTTTCCCAAAAGGCTTTAGAAAAACTAAAGATATTGTACAAATAAAACTATAGAGTGAATGAGAATTACAGACACTCAAGCTTTATTTGTAAAAATATCAAAGCTTAAACAAAACACCAACAATAAACAGTGAGTTTATCTTTTCTTACATTCCCTACCACAATTGGTTGATTTTTTTCCTACTCGAACTGTAGTTGTAAGTGGACGATCGTAATATTGTCAGAGTCATAAAATTAATCAGTAAAAAAACAAGTTAGAGTGCTATATTCGGCTATGCCGAATCTTAAATACCCTCCACCTAAATTAGATAATAATTATACAAATTACATTGGCATAAACACTCTAATATCCATATTCAGTGTTTGTTATTGGGACTTAGCTCCGACTATGAAGATTGGTAGAATGTTAATGTAATACAGTAGTTTTCGCTTATAGGCTTCAAATACAGTTGCACAATTTTTGCGGACTATAAACGAATTAGGACTATAACCGAATTTCTATTTAAGCCACTTCATGGATTATAGATGAATCCTCATATAATACACATTTTGGACTGTATACAAATTATGTACTTTCTTCAATAAAACCACTTTTTTTAACAAAATAAAAGTTTATTTAAAATATAGTAGTATAGTAGTAATTTATATATTGTTAGAAAAACTAGTTTATGCAGGAGATATTTTATTTCAAATGTATAAAAGTTTTATCTAATTCAGCAATTTATAATTGAAATAACTACATATTCTTGCCATTAAAAACAAATATATTTAGTCAAACTTCAAAAGTATATTTTTGTTCTGTTCTAATGAATTTTCCGGATGTGAGCCTAATATATATAATTATGAACCCATTTTTCCGATATGAGTGTATATCTGCGTTAATGTATTTTTCGGATGTGCGACTTATTTGGGAGATATAATTAAATATTTTAACGTGATTTCTATGTACTTGAGGCATTATTTGCTTGATATTTTCCTCCATAACATTATTTACAAGAGATTTATGGGTATTATTGTGATTATCGGAAATGGAGCTAATATGGGTGCTATTGTCAAATATGGACCGATATTCACAAAACCCAGTAGTATAATTTTTCGATACAATATATTGATCTGTATACAATTTTATTTCGATATCCATATATTTAAAATATTTATAGAGTTTAATGTGTTTTTCGGAAGTGGTCCTTATATGCGAGCTATGACCAATTATCGGCCAATCTTCATAAAATTCAACACATCAATTTTCGCATATATGCGAAATATTTATTTGAAATTTTAACCAGAGAGATTTATTAGTATTTAAGTAATTTTCGGAAATGGACCTTATATGGGGGCTATGGTCAAATATGAACCGATATTCACACAATCTAGTAGTATCATTTGTGAATTAATACTCACGATCTCTATACAATTTTGATTCGATAACAATACTTTTCAGATATTTACGAAAATTAATGTGGTTCTTAGAAGTGGTCCTTATATGGGAGCTATAACCAATTATTGGCCGATCTTCATGAAATTCCCTACAGCGATTTTCATGTGCATGGAGATTATTCATGTTTAATTTCAACTTGATACCGATATAAATAAGATATTTATGTGTATTTAAGTGATTTTCGGAAGTAAACTTTATATGGCGGCTATAGGGAAATAGTACCCGATCCAAAAAAAATTGGTCTCACGATTTCTGTTTGCACGAAACTTAGTTGTGCTGAATTTTGTATGGATACTGCAATTCTATGGGCATTTATATACCATAGCACCATATTTCAGGAAGAAATTTGTATGGGGGCTACGAGAAATTATGAACCGATTCTTTCCATTTTCAACAGAATTTGTCCTTATATCATATAAATAATGAATGAAAAATTTCATGGTATTCTCTGCAAAGAATTTACCAAAAGTCACAAAAATCATGTGAAAATTATCAAAATTTTTGGAGGTTGTCTTACATTTTGATCCATAACCCTGGTTCTACCAATTCGATTTTGCTGATTTTCAATACCAAACTGCTTAGAAAAATTATAAACATTTTGGTATACACTTTATCAGTTTTGCTTATGTATTTTGGACGTGAGAGTGTTTTACACAAAGAGACAGACAGACGGACATTGCTCAATTGACTTAAAATTTCATAAGGATCAATAATATATATACTTTGTTGGGTCTCAGATGAATATTTCTCAATGCTACACACGAAATGACAAACTTATATATACCCTCTTTCACCACTTGTGGTGGTGAAGGGTATAAAAAAAACAGGATTACATTTAGAAGTTATCGATATGACTGTAAGGAGAAGATTACTAGATGCAAACATCGCAGAACGAAGTCTAAGGAAAAAGTCAGTATTAACAAAAATACATACTTGTTTGGAGTACGCTGGATGTTAGGCATATGTTGACAACAAATTGTGATCCAGATTAGCAGATGAAACCTTATACATTGTGATTTACTGCAAAAGCTGTTCTTATATGAAAATATAAAATTCTTTTGATCGACACTGTATGTACTCGTACAGAGTACTACAGCTACTACTATACTGCCTTTGGTTTCTTCTTTATGTTTGTATTTTGTGCTTTTTAGCTTTTATTTTTCAGTGTGTTTTTTTTTTATTTGATTTTCTTTCGTGTTTTTTTTTTTTGTTTGGTTTGTTTTGTTCTGTTTTGTGTTGTGGTGTATGTGTGTTGTTGTTGTATTTAATGTATATATAGTATTTTTTTTGTTGTGGCGCTTTATATATGTTGTTGAGTTTCTCTATTTTCCCCAATCATATGGTGCTTTTTCATTTGCAGTTCGCATATTCTCGCAGATTTTGTTTTTAGTTATTCGCCGATAATTGATGTCAAAGGACGCGTTGCGACCGGTATCTTACGGCGCGTATAATTAACAAGGATACTAAGGAGGTGTATTTTATAGATTGTATTTGTATTTTCCAAGTGCATGAGAGTGTTTTTTATGTGTGTGCGTGCGTGCGTATATATGTGTGTATGTGTATTAATAAGGTTGTGATACTAGAGTAATTTGCAAACAAAAAAAAAAAAATAAAAAATGCCAAAAGAAGATCCGTTCGTAAATCGAGCCCAGTTGCTGAAAGCAATTAAAAAATATCCTGAAATCTGGGATTCAAACAATAAACTGCACATGTGCCGTAGTGTTACGGCTCCCATGTGGAACGAAATAGCAGATCAATTTGGAGGCCATGTTCCCACCGGTAAGTTTACATTTATTCACTCTCTCTCTCTTTTGATAACTGCTCACTCTCCCCTGACTTACTAAATCTAACACCTACAATCGCTATGTTATTTATTTAATTCGTTTACTCATTTGTTTCTTGAACGATTTTAGTAAAGCTTCAATCGATTTGGAGCCAAATGAAATATCACTACCACAATTTGGTGCATCGTCAAATTTTACACAAGGAACGTTTTACTACCAAATGGGAACACTTTGAACCCATGTCATTTATGTACAACATCACCGTGGCCAAAATAGTAGGAGCTTCCGGCACGAGCACAACCGATCCAGCCGAAATTCCAGAGAGTTTGCCTTCACCACCGCCGCTGCCACAATCCCAAGGACGTGGCAGACCTAGTGGTAGTTTTACCTGGCTGCCACCAGTAGCTCCTCAAGCTGAAGTCAGTGTAGAAACTACACCCTTCACTGGATTTACAGGTTTAGTTCCACCCGCTGCCGTAACAGTGGAAACTACTACTACACCCCTAAGAAAGCCGGGACGACCTGGTTCTCTTAACAACAGCATGAGGGGACGTATAATCGATGCCATCAAAGCCCGTCCCATATTATGGGCCGGCAGACAGAAAGAAGTCAAACAGGGACAAAATCGTACTTCAGCCGTTTGGAAAGAAGTGGCTGTTGAATTGGGCTTAACTCCAAGTAAGTGGGATTACAAATTAACCAAGTAAATCATTTTTTAATAATGTATTTTTTAAATATTTAACAGGTTTGGTGCAGACACGTTGGTCGATTATCAAGCAACGTTTTGTTGACGAGCTGCAAAAGGAGCGACATGCCCGCTATTCTCAAGAGGCCTTCCATTCTACGTGGGAGCATTTTGAACGCATGTCTTTTATGCGTGACATATTGGCTAAAAAAGTTGACGAACGAGAACAGACTCGTGAACATATACAGGAAATTGTTAGTGAAAAACAACAATTGCTGAACCATCATCATCAACAACAACAACAGCAGCAGCAGCATCATCAACAACAGCATCACCAACATCAAATTCACAGTCCACAGCAACAGCAGCCGCCACAACAGATACGTTATATACGTACTACAGCATCAGGTGATGTTAATGCAACGACTGCATTAGCTTCACCACAAGCAACTCACCATCAGCCGGCACAGCAGCATCATCACCATCTACAACATCCACAATTGAGCATGTGTGATGAGAATGGCGAACTAACCGTACACAATTCCCATCCCAATGGTGGCTTAGTGGGCCTTTTGCCAGGTCATACAATTGTTACAAGCGCACGTAGACGTGTCAAAAATGAAACCGATTTAGAATGGGATCCTTTCGAGATGATCCTTCACGTACAGGCCGGTTCTGAGGCAGCCAACAATTGAATTGATGCCAGTTTTTGTTTTTTTTTTATTCAAACAATAATAAAATAAAACAAGAAGAAACTACTAGACGTGACCGTGGAAGACTGATTATATAAATTACACTTACACACCACAAAAACTTATTATCATTTAATCAAAAAGTTTGTGCATAAAAAAAACACTCACACACACGATTTTCAAACAATTCTTTTATATAACTTGTTTCGTTTTGCATGCAGTCGCTCATTCAGACACACAGATACACACACACACCCATACATACTCAGTTATGTACTCATGGATACTCACAATACTCATACGTATTTACATTCATACATACATTTCAATGTTTACAAACATACATTGACTAACTCGCACACATCATTTGCATTTAAGTATTATTTACACTCCCATCTGTAGCAATGGGTTTGTGTAAAATTTTGTGCAAAATACAAACAAACAAACAAACAAACAAACAAATGATTGTATGCATTTGTTTATAAATTGTGTGTGTGTGTTTGAATGTGCATTCAAAATAATGATTATTGAACAAGAACTGAACTGTGTTGTGTTGTGTTTTCAATTTTTTTTTTTTTTTTATTCGAAACAAACATTTATTATGACTTTCTTGTTCTGCTGTTGTTTTCTTTTTTTTTCTTATTCTCTTTTAAAATGTATATTTTTTTGTTGCTTTTTTGTCTTGTACATGTATGTACATATGTGGTTTTTTATCTTAAAGATACGATTTATTATTCAGTATGCAGCAGACGTACGATATTTTGAATGTGAATGTAAACATTAAGAATTGAGATATAAAAGTGTCAATAAATAAAAAAAAAGAAACTCTTTTTTCTAGAACCTTAGGTTCATTTATCATAAATGTTGGTGAAATTATTTTAAACGGATTATAATGATAGGAATATGTACGAAATTCATTTCTTTATCGGGTATCATAATTTTTTTGAATGTTTTTGAGTTTTTTTTTTTGGTGGTTCAACGCACATAAAGGCACGGATTTAGAGCTAATTTTTCTGTAGAGAAAAAACTGTTGAATAAATTGAAAATCTGATTTCACCAGTCGATTTTACAGCAAAAATTAATACAATTGACGTTTTTCGAACCCTTAGTTTCAAAAATCCAAAACTGGGTGCGCAAATCTCTTTGAAAAAAATAGTTTTATTTTTAACATTCACGATGAAAAGGCATTTTCAACGTTTCCTTGCTATCAGAAATCATTAAAAAGTTATTTTATAACAAGAAAATAATAACACTTATCGACAAAAAAACACTTTTTGCATGTAACAAGAATAATTTTGTCTAGTTATGCTTAGAACAAGGATAAGGATAACAGAAATTAAACTAGAAAGTTTTTTCGTAATTTGATTTTATTATATTTTAGAAAAATCTTCATCAACAAAATGACGTTATTTTGTATAATACGTGAATGTATCCTTATGATTTTCGTCTGTATTTTCCTTCAGGAATGTCTCTTTGTAATGTCCAACAGTAGTCCGCCAGCATTCGTGGACCCCATTTGCCCTGATATCGGTTTTCTATTGTAGAAATATATTGATGGAATCTTTCACCTACGCCTCCCAAATTATTAGGAAAGAAGTCTAAGTGTGAATGTAAGAAATGTATTTTCAACGACATATTACATCCCAAATCCTTATAAGTGGATAACAGCTCCACGACAATTCTTTTATAGTCGCTTGATCGGTGATTTCCCAGAAAAATTAAAGTCACTTTTATTAAGGATTCCCAGGCTGATTTTTCTAAAATACTAAGTTTTTCTTTAAATAATTCATCATTCATCAACTGCCTGTTTTGAGGACCAACAAATATGGCTTCTTTAATTTTAGCATCACTCATTTTATGAAATTTGTCTTTCTAATATAAAAAGCCAGCTTTCACGAAGTTTTTCATGAGCCCAAGCTTTATGTGTAAAGTTGGTAAACATATATTATCAGGCAGCACTAATGAAGTATTTTTAACATTTGCTTGTCCTGGAGTACGAGATTTCCTTTTAAGCCAGTCTTTCTGAACATAATGATATTTCCGATCTCTTCTGTCCCACTCACAAATAAAATAACAGTATTTTGTGTATCCTAGCTTTAACCCTAAAATTAGGGCAATATTCTTCAAATCTCCACAAACTTTCCAGTTGTGTTCGTAGTTAGAAGCTTCACCTAATGGTATAGAGGGAAGTTCATTGCCGATATGTAAAAGAACAGCCTTTAAACTTACTTTGGCTGTAGCACAGAAACTAGACCAGATCAAATCAAAATAAATATGGTGTTTGAATGCTTATAGGTAGGTTATTCAAAATTAGTACGTACATCTCTTGTTACAAAATGTTGTTGACCAATGTAATTGGTAAAAAAAGTTTAGACATTTTTTTAACGTATCACATGATTAATTTAAAGTAATTTTAAAAAATGTCAGTGTTATCTACTGCGGATATAGCTAAACGATTTAAAACGTCTTTATTTTTCAGCAAACACCAATCGTTTAATCTTGAAATTCAGCCAACTAGTTGTTCAGTACATAAAAGAAATATTTATGCCAAAATTAACTAAACCTTTTAAGCACTGAAAAATTACATAATCAAAGACCGAATTAGAACAAAAAGAATGATAATTTGTTGGTCACATTGGTAGTTTTGTTTAATATATTTTCATTTTCTTCGACATCGATGAAATCTGTTTCATAAAGTATTTGATCGGTTGAATGCATCAAGTTAACGAAATCCCCAGTTTCGTATTCTTCGAAATCGTGTAAATTCAAATTTGAATCAATTTCCTACAACTTTTGAGTAGTTCGTAGTTGTTCCTATTCCTCTAATGAAATTCGTTCGTCTAAAATTGAAAATACTGCATTATCTTCGTTTATATATTCCAAATGCCGTAACTGAGTGGCTTTAGCACTGTTTGCAATTAAATAATATTTCCTTCCATTTGCGAAAATTTATCAAGTTCAGACAAAAAGTCTAGGTAATTTTTTGTAGCATAAATTGTTGATTCGCACGTTGTGGTCTGCTCCACAAGCTATTAGATTATAGCCAAGTGAAAGATTATGAACAAGTTACACCACTTCTCTGTGATCCGTCCTTCTGTGATTAAAATGGGTTTGTTTAACATAAAAATCTTCCAACGATTACCGATTTTGGCTCTTTTTGAATTATATGCCGGTGTAATTATACCCTACACTACCATAGTGGGGAGGGTATAATGGATTTGTGCAGATGTTTGTAACGCCCAAAAATATTAGTCTAACGCCCACCTTAAAGTATACCGATCGACTCAGAATCACTTTCTGAGTCGATTAAACGATGTCCGTCCGTCTGGCTGGCTGGCTGGCTATGTAAACCTTGTGCGCAGAGTACAGGTCGCATTTTTGAAGATATTTCGATAAAATTTGGTACATATCATTTTTTTCTGCCCAAGGACGAACCCTATTGAAACTGGCTGAAATTTCATTATTTCACCTAGCCCCCATACAAATGTCCTACCAAAATTGGACTTTATCGGTCATAAATGTTTAATTTATATATGTAGCTACACAAGTTTTTCTCTAAATAAGTTTTATATACACAGAATTCATGTCACCAAATTTTATGATGTTCGGTCCATAATTAATCATAGCTCTCATATAAGGCCTGCTTCTGATAATCACTTTACCATTATAAATCTCCTAAAAATGTTGGTATACACATAAAATGCAACATAAATAACTTTCATATAGACATTAATCACACTACATAATTTTATGGTGATCGGTCCATAATTGGTCATAGCTCCCATATAAGGCCCACTTCCGAAAATCGCTCACGAATATAAATTATTAAAATTTTGAAAGAAAAATGTTTTTGTTCATTTCTTAGTGTAGGGTATTATATGGTCGGGCTTGACCGACCATACCTTCTTGTTTTTAAACCACGGTTATGTAATGACTACAAATTAGTATTCCAGAACCAACCGTTCTCATTACCACTTCTTTAAATGGGTTTGCCAATATTTTTTTTGGTGAAGTCTACAAGGTCGACGATTCGGCTTTTTTTTTTTTTTAATAACACTGCTGCATCTCCTTTCCGCCTAAATTTGCAGCTGTTGATAGCCCAACAATCTTGCTTGTGATGTTTAATGTATCGCATTCCCCTTTTAATTCGTTTAAAATAGATCTTGCTGAGCCATCGTCAATGAAATTGCAAGTAATTAGTTTTTGTAACCCATTTGTTGCGAAAACACTAATGACTAATCTCACTACCATATCGCTGTCATTATTCTGCATTCGTTTACCGTCCAAATGCAATATCAAGTAGTCTGGAAATAAAAAATTCCTGGGGCCGTTTCATTGATTGATCGCCTTGGGTAGACTGTATTTTTTACAAATGTGAACAAGATATATTTCCTTCTATGTTGTTGAGACGTTTGAAAAGAAGTGCTATCGAATTGAATGAAATTCCAAGACAGTATAACAGTCGGCAAGTCTTTAGATCTATAAAAGAAACTTAAAAATTTTGGTTTTTGGTTCAACTAACATCTAATCTGGGTCTTGATTTCCGGTGTGGGAGATATGCCCAGTTATTGACCACACATGAAGCTTATTTGGACAAAATGTTGTGATGATACTTATACTTTGCTAGAGTTTCTTGTTCGGTTTTAACCGAAACCGAAGTAAGAGTGTTATATTCGGCTCTGGAGAATCTTGTATCAATTGCGGCTATCAAAAATTTGTCTGATGTAGGAGTTATATGGGAGGTAGGATCAATTATATTTTTACCTCTTTTTACAACTTATAATTATACGATTGAAAAACAAAATTTCTCCTAAAACTACGAAAGAAAAATAGTTTTATGATACAATTTATATACAAATTTATTCAGCATTAACTTAATTGTTTTATGATTTAACAATATACATAGGTATAAGGACTGATTTTTATAGTTCTAATCACTAATGATGAAATTTTGAACCTTTTTCTAAAAACTCATCCACTATGGTTTTTATAGTACTTTATGTCACTTTGTTCTAACAGGTTGTCCATCTCAGTTTAAAATCCACCACACTTTCGGACACCTTTTTTGTGCTCTTCAATTCTCTTTTAACAAGAGCCCAATATCTCTCCACTGGACTCAGCTACAGGCAGTTTGGAGGAATTGCCTCTCTTGGTACAAATACCACATTATTGTTCTTGTACCACTCAAGACCTTTCTTAGCATAGTGAGAGATGTCAAATCAGGCCAAAAATAAGTGGACACATTAAGAAGTCTTATGAATGGCAGCATCCTCTTTTGTAAACATTTCTTGATGTAAATTTCGGTATTTATAGAGCCATTTGTAACAAATGTTTGGCTTCTTTTGCCGCAACTGCATATTGCTTGCCATGCCAAGAACTTTTTGGGAACATTTTCTGTTTTTGGGTCCTAAACTTTTCTACAACATTCCCTCGAGCATCAGCAACATACAAATATTGACCCGGAAGCTGCGAAAAATGTTCCATATGTATGTTTCGTCATCCATTATGCAGCAGATATATTTTTTGTATAAAATTTGACTTCAAGTTCCGTGCACTGTCTTTGGCCTCTAAATTTTTAGCAGAGTACCTGTCAGGAACTTTTTGAGCCTTGTATGTTTTTAAACCTGCATTGTTCGAGTACTGAGCTAACCGGGCTGCTTTCCTACCGGATGTGTTGGGAGCTCTTTTGAAAATGCTTTCTATTTTTTTGGCTTAATAAACATCATGTGAACCATTCCTTCTACCTGAACCAGGTTTTCTGTCAACGGACAAGTTCTCCCGATACTGTTTTATAACATTGGAATCAGTTTGAAAGCAGACCTTTGATAGTTGGTCAACTTTTTGTAGCACCAAGTTGGGTTTTGTTGAAAATATTTAATAATTTTAGTACGCAGTTTATTCTCGTCACTCATTTTAATCAGATTAATAACAAATGAACATAATTGACATTAAACATAATAACTGACATGTTTTACAAAGGAAACTTGATAAAAAAAATTCAAATAATACTTGGGTGAAAAGTTTTAATGAAAAACGTGTGTTAACAATTTTTCGATCTCAATCTTTATTTGTACTGATATTATTACAACATAAAAAATGTGTCCAATTAATATGAGTTCTTTTTATAAAATCCTAAAGCACGGAATCCCAAACGGAATATAGTTTTAGATATCTTAGTATGTTTTTATTGTGCCATATAAGCTTTTACCAGCGTCGGACCAAATATGGACCCAATGGGTCAATATCCGAAATTTGGGATTTTTTTGTGAATTCTGGAATTTTTTTACACAATTACTTTATAACAAACTTCCTATTATATATTATACATTTTAGGCAAATTTTTATGGACCCAATAATTTAGTAATTTATCAGAATTGTACATCAAATTATATTTCCGACGATACCGAAGACAAGTATTTGTGGTCGAATACTTCTCGGCTACGCCTATGTCAAATTTCATGCAAATCAGATCAGCCAGTTAGAAATGGCAGATTTATATCCAAAATAAATAGATTCTGCCCCACTATGCAGTATTAGAATATTGTTGTTTAAGAAAATTCAAGTACATATGTGATCGCTCTTTATATGCATATCAAATTTTAATGGGCGTGAAAATGTATCATTCTTAAATGTATAAATAATTGCCAAAGTTTCTAGTTGGAAAGCACAAAGTAAAAATTGAACTGTTATTAAAAATTAGCTAGATGACAGAAAGTCCCCATAAGATCTTTTATTTTCTGCACAGAATTCACTTAAAGTACTAAAGTGTATAAAACAAGTTCTAAAGATTATTTATTGAACTCTTATTCCTCAACATGTACAAGTATAAAATGTGTGCTAGTTGTGTATGTACAAGTTGAATAAATACAGAAGTTGGCAATAGAAGAAAACAATAACTATGAACACTTAAAGAAAACTCCTTCAAAACAATCGAAGAAACATAAAATGTGCAAAGAGCTCTTATTTTTACCCTACACTAGATATGTGTGAATAAGTTAAGAAGAATGATAATATTTGAAAATTTTACTTAATCTTAAATCAAATTTAAGCGAGTCAAAGCAATTATTATATAATTTAAATTTCAGAGAAATCGGATAATATTTAGAGGTTGCAATAATATTACAACATAGGCAACCTAGCGTAAATCCAATATCTAAGCACCCTAATTCTATAGAAAATACTTCTGTTTATGTAAGTATAGTAATAATTTCGTTCTAAATGTTCTTTGTATGAACAATGCTTTAAAATACTACATCAAATAGTCGCAAATTATAGCGAATAGTTGGACTAGCTCAGCAAATCATATATGGATCAAATCACTAATTGAGAATACTTTTGCGAGAAGTCCATTGCATAAACGAATATCTTGTTTTTACAAGGCGTTGAAAGCTATCCAGCAAACATTCATCACCAAATAATGAGTTCAAATGCTAGCATTTCACTACATCCACAATAGCATTTAAACACATTATTTAACAATTGCCTTCAATGACGTCACCATTGAAGGCAAGTACTTACGATTCATTATTTTAATATCAATAAAACTAGTTAGAAGTAATGGTTTAAATAACACATTGAAAGTTGGGTCTCACAGAAGCCGTTATCAGTAAAAACATAATGTGCTCATGCAAATGACTAGAAAGTATGAAGTTATATAACATATAATAAATTAGTCATTATACGAGCACTTCCAAGTCATACAAACAGTATGTAATAGTCATTGAAAAGTTAGTTATTGAGTAATTGTAAGTTATTAACAAGTTTTTTTACTGGGTTTGTATATAAAACTACTAATACTTAGATTCGATTTTACAGGAAATCAAGCATCTTCATAGTTATAAAGAATAGTTCAGCAAATGACTTTTGTTTAAATTTATAAATACGCATTGTACCTTTAAGCCGACTTAGACCGATCACAACTATTGAATATATACTATTTCTTCAGCACAAAGACTACAAATTTTATATCACATGTACTACTTATTTTGACTAGCATTTTAAAGTTGTTTTGCACCATTTAGCTTTAGGTAATGGCTCTAAAGAAAAATTTTAATGCAAGACATAAAACGTAAAAATATAAAATGTTTGTTCAAATGCTTATACATACATCTTAGGGTGACCCTTATTTTGCACTTTTCCGTTTTTCGATTATCTATAAACCAAAATTCTGTAAAGTTGCACAATATGTTGCACAAACGTTGAAAAAAAAAATGCAATCAAAAATAGTTTTTCTATTTCTGACATCGATAAGCCATTATTATTTAATACCATTAAAAATCTTAAAAGTACATGCATATGGGCATTTCCACGGTCACAAAAGGCAAAATTCTTACTCCTTAAGGCGGAAAAAATTAAAACCTTTGTAAATTGTTTTTATTACATTTTTTGATATTTTTTGATATTGTCATAATGTCCTAATATATCACTACTCAGCGGCTCGGCTTAACCAACTTTTAGGCATTCGGCGTTGGTATCTGCTGGTTCGTTACGATAACAAAATAAACATAGCATAGAAAGTAGTATTATTTTAGGACATTTTTAGCTTGAAATAAAATAAATAAAACCATTGTGAAATATTAGGACATTATGACATGATAAGAGACCTTGTGAATTGACAATATGTGTTGCAAACATTATATCCCGAACGAGACTAAAAACATAACTCGTTCTCGACTACGTCTAGAAAAATGCAAAATTGAGCGAATTGGAAAATAATTTATTAAACATTTTTTTTAATTAAAATGTTCATCATAGGAGAAGAAATGCATTTTTTGGAGTTTTTATTTCCGGAACAAGTGCATTTTATCCCAAAGCGATTTCAGAGTCATTTCTCATGGCTGTTTGGACTTACCTTTTATATAATACTTCAATAACTTTAATTTTTTTCTTTAAGTTTTCTGGTAATGCAATTTCTGACTACTTTACTGTTTTTGTTATTGTTTGTTTGCAGTTAAAAAGCTCAAACTTTATTTTTTCTTTAACATATTGTAATTTTTTATTTCAGCAGCTTACTTTTTGTTTTTGACAAATTCTTTACTATTCTCAGCCGCTTTATCGAAATATTGTTTATACTTTAGAGGGACTATTTTAATTATTTTCTCTAGTACCGCATTGTTGCTACCCACCTAAGTAATTCCGGCGTACATTTTACACATCTAAAATAACACTATGAGACAAAAAAAACTATAGACTACACTAAGAATATGTTTTTGAAATTTGCAAAACACCTCCAAAATCTTGAGCTACGGGTAAAAAAAACGGGATTTCATACCTTTAAGCACTTTTAAGCCATTAACTAAGTTGATTCTCAACCGATTTTAATTTTTTAAACGGATTTAAAAAGCGGTTAAGCAAACATTTCTAAGTAAAATGTCTAGAAATTATATTTTTTCAAAATTGTTTTAGTACAATTTTCAATAACTTTGCCAATTTCCAATGGATTTTTAAAAACAATATTGCGTTTTACGCATAAATAAACTTACTTTTTAAATCAATGCATAAATAGTACGGTTCCTTTATAAAATACTATGTAAAATCTTCTACAAAGTTGTAAAATGGTGAAAAAATAAAAACAAAAATGTGTTTGCTGAAGAAATCCACACAAATTTTGTCAAAAAACGTAAATCTATATATATAAAAGTCAATGTGTGTTTGTATGTATATTTGTTTGTCTGTTTGTTTGTTTGGACTTTATAGACGGCTAAACGGCTGAACCGATTTTCATGAAATCTTCACAATGTCTTCCCGTATCTCTGGAAGGAACTATAGGCTACTTTTTATTTTGAAATTTTACGTGGGCGATGTGCCACGCCCATTTATACAACATTACCTCCTATTTCAAGTCAAAAACAAAATGCGTATATTTCAAAAAGTATATCAGCTAGAGTTCCCAAATTTTGTACAAGGAACTTTAGTTTCAATATAAATATTTTGGACAAAAATGGGCAGACCAGCAATAGTGGGCGTGGCACCTCCCATAATAAGTAAATACTAAAATCTGAATGTCAGGAAAACTATAACACCTAGAGTTCCTAATTTTTGTACAAGTAACTTTAGTTTCAATATAAATGTTTTGGACAAAAAGTGGGCGGACCAACTGAAGTGGGCGTGGTACCTCCCATATGAAGTAAATACTAAAATCTGAATGTGAAGTAAACTATATGAGCTAGAGTTCCCAAATTTTGTACAAGTAACTTTAGTATCAATATGAATGTTTTGAACGAAAATGGGTGGACCACCGAAAGTGGGTGTGGCAACCCCCATGCGTAGTAAATACTAAAATCTGAAATTCTAAGAAACTATAACAGCTAAAATTACCAAATTAAATACAAGTAACTTTAACCTCAATACAAATGTTTTTAACAAAAATGGGCGGACCAACTAAAGTGGGCGTGGTACCTCCCATATGAAGTAAATACTAAATGTGATGTAAACTATAAGAGCTAGGTTAGGTTAGGTTCCATGGGCAGCCGCTCCTCAAGCAGCTCACTTGGGTCCATTCAAATCTGATCCCTTTGTGATACCCAAGGGGTAGACAGCATGGTATTTACAATACTTCTGTTGCCTCCAGATTAAACCAGCCAGATTCCCGGATGAAGGAGTAGATTCGTCTAAGATTCATCGTTGATAGCTCATCCAAGCATGATAGGAATGGAGATCCTAGGATGCGTTCCCTCAGGTTTGTCAGAGCCGGGCAATGGCAGAAAAGGTGATTCACAGTCTCCTCCTCTTCTTCATTATGGCAGCTTCTACAGTAATCATTGTACCGTAGGCCCATTCTTCTAGCGTGTGCCCCAATTAAACAGTGTCCTGTAATAAAGGAGACAATTAGCCTTATTTGCTCCCGACGGTAATCCACAAGTAGATTCGTCCTGCTGGCATCATATGCGGGCCAGGTCGACCTCGCTATAGCACAGGAAGGTTCATTAGTCCACCTGTTTTGTGCAGTCTCATATAGTATCTGCTGTACAGCCATCTTGCATTTAACAAGGGAGATACCAGAAAAAGGGTCGATCGCCTCATCATTCATCATCGCACCCCTTTTGGCCAAAGCGTCTGCTATACAATTACCCTGATTTCCATCGTGTCCAGGGACCCATATAAGCGTTATCCTAGAATGTCTCGCTATCTCATTTAGGGATACCCGGCATTCCTCGGTTAATCTAGATGTCGTGAGAACACCCGCTATTCCGTTAACGGCAGCCTTGCTGTCAGTAAATATACATATATCACCAGATATTCGATAATACCTCAGCCAGTTGGATGCACGTTTAATGGCAGTAATTTCCGCCTGAAGAGCAGTACTGAAGTCAGGTAGCCTAAAGAAGGATTTAATCCCAAAGTTTTCAATATAGAAACCTCCACCGACCCTGTTTCCCCTATTAGAGCCGTCAGTGTATATCCGTATGACATCATCAGGGGGAAGGAGCTAGAGTTCCTAAATTTTGTACAAG
Source organism: Calliphora vomitoria (assembly GCA_942486065.2). Lineage (NCBI taxonomy): Eukaryota > Metazoa > Arthropoda > Insecta > Diptera > Calliphoridae > Calliphora > Calliphora vomitoria. The sequence continues at coordinate 94,097,275 of OW818031.2, forward strand.
TAACTTTAGTTTCAATATGAATATTTTGGATAAAAACGGGCGGTTCAGCAATAGTGGGCGTGACACCACCCATATGAAGTAAATACTAATATCGTAATATCTGGGAAACTATAACAGCTAAAATACCCAAATTTAGAACAAGTAACTTTAGATTTAATATAAATATTTTGGACAAAAATGGGTGGACCTGCAAAAGTGGGCGTGGTGCCTTCCATATGAATTAAATACCAAAATTTGCATATCATGGAAACTATAAAAGCTAGAGTTTCCAAATTTTCCACAAGTTACATTAGTTTCAACATGAATATTTTGGCCAAAAATGGGTGGACCAGCAAAAGTGGGCGGGTCACCTCCCATATGTAGTAAATACTAAAATCTGCGTACCAAGGAAACAGCTAGAGTTTCCAATTTTTTTACAAGTAATAAGAAATAATATTAAAGAAACAATGTATATTTTAATTACTAAATAAATATTTTTTTTAAACCTTTACTTAATATGCATTTTACTTCGAGGGGGTAGCGAAGCGCACCGGGTATTAGCTAGTAATATATATACCATGGAAAGGCCACAGTTTATTTCTTTTTTGAATCCGTTTAACAAATAAAAATCGGTTGAGAATCAGCTTAGTTAATGGCGTATAAGTACTTATAGGTAAGAAAACCGGTTTTTTACCCGGAGGTGTTTTGCTAATTTCAAAGACAGATTCTTGTTATAATCGACAGCACCTTCCAGAAAAATTTTATCCCTTTCCAGGTATTATTTTTTGTCGCATAGTGTAATAAACACATTTGTTTTTGAGGAAGAAAAAATCAAAATAAAATGTTTAGTGTGATTATTATAGATATACTTATAGAGTAACTTGTTTTTTAGTTAAAGCCATTAAATTTTGATTTGAATTAAAATTTTCAGCCACTTTATTAGAACGATCTCGGAGTAATTCAGATACCGGAACGCGACATTTGAACATGAACAAAATCAAATAAAAAATTGATCTTTAGTCATGATTTGTTCGTCTCTTTTACTTAGTTTTATTTATTTATTTCTTAATTTGTTTTTGTTAGAAATATTTTATAAGATAAACAATAAATACTGGAAGAAAATGTAACTAAAAGTCGCTAAGAACAAGAAAAAATATATTTTCAGTTTTCAGTCCACTTTTCTTGTAATAACAACACAGATTAGCTAAAAATAGAAAACAAATCATTTGTATAAGAAAATCTTTATTTCTGGTCACGGTGAACCTTTCTCTCGAAATTTCCATTTTTAAATTTTTTGGCCAGAGTTCCAACTTAGCTGTATTGGTAAACTGTTCTAAAAATTTAATATTATATTGTAAAATTTTAAATTAACCACCAAAATGTTGGGTGTATGACTTAAAAATGTTTAGCTTTTTTTAAACATTTGTACAATATAAATATATTCAAAGTATTTGTCATTGTTGGCTATGAAATAACTGCTCATCTTTTGACTCCAAGAACGAATTAAGTCAATATCGGATACTCCGTTCCAAAGTGAATCGTATATCAGAAAGAGCGAATTGCAACGATCGAAAAATTACGGAGCACGGTCTGAACTATAAAGCGGGTTGGGCAAAACTTCACAGCCACTTCATTCTAAGTACTTTTTTAAATGTATTGCAACATGTGTCCGAGGGTTGTCTTGATGAAATATTACGGTTTCATGTCTGGCCGCATATTCTGTGTATTTTTCGACCAATGCTCGCTTCAAACATATCAGTTGCAAAATCGTATTCAATGTCTCACGGCATAAATTCGTATGGTACCCAATTCCCTGCGTTTGGTTGAATCCTGCTGCTTGCAAACGTCTTGAAATTGCTGCTTGAGTAGCTCCCCATGATTTTGCAAGCTCTTGTTGAGTTTAAGAGAAATCTTTATGGAGTAATGCATCCAATTCTTGAAAATCACCACTTCTGAACCGCACAAACTACCTCTCGCACTTTGAAACCGATATAACACATTCACCATAAGCTTCGGTGTGCTTCAGCAGCACTTTTTTTTGAAATAAAAGTAGTAAAGTATAACTTCCCACATATGACGATTTGTTGGTACAAAATTCAACATACACTACATGTAAATAATAATAATAATTAAGTGAAGAAAACTTCTGTTTATCTTTTAAAAAAAATATATATATTCTTTTTTGGAAAATAAATCAAAGTTTCAATCAAAATGTGCATTCTCTTAAAGTTTTCTGCATTTGGTTTTTAGACGACAGAAAACAATTTTAAAGCTTGGGAGCTTTCAAAAGCGTAAAAGTCCAATATAAGAGCCACGAATATACATTATAGTACAATCAAAAAAGCCCTTAAACCATATAAGTCTGAATCTTTTTGAAAAAGTTACATGAAATCCTTTCAAAAATAGACTATTTGGTAAAGTAACTAAAGATTAGCCAAACTCAAAGTAAAATTGATATCTTGAAATAGAAATTTTGTAAAAAGTGAATTTCTGGCATTCTAGCATTTAAATTGGAGTTAAAAATAATAACTTTTCTTTGGTTGCCCTAATACACTCACATATATAAGTTTCTATTTGTACAACACACTTGCAGGCTGTAATGAAAATTGAGTAAAAAGTAACAACCGTTTTACACCATCTTAACCATTTCCATTCGTACTACTGTTGCTGAAGGAAAAATACAGATAAGCTTTTAAGCAGAAAAACGAGTTTAAACGTTGATTTCTTTTTTGCTGTTTTTTTTTTATATTTGCAAAATAACCTAAAGGTAATAGACAAATGTACATTCATACATACATATGTATGTATGTATACACTTAAAAAACTACACACAATTATTTTGTATGTATGTATGTACATCATACATACATGTATTAAATATACGTACATTGTATCCAGCAAACAAAAAGTGCGATTCACTTGAATAAGGTACATTTTAAATTGAAACGATATATGAGGCTATCAGTGCAAAAGTGGTGTAACCCCAAACTTTTTATTTAGTGGTATATTAAACTTACACCACTTTTGCAGCTCCATCTGCTTTTGAATACAAAAGGTAGCCTACCCCACTTTTGTATTGATATTGGACTGTACGAACAGCAACCAAAAAATTATGGGTTACACTACTTTTGCGCTGATGGCCTCATATCTAGTTATTGTGTTTATGTTCTGTTATGGAGTCCGTATATAAATTGTATAAATCTGGTCTACCGGTGTCCTTTACCTGTCTAATCAATGTCATTCTATAATATTTGACACATGTGGTTTTTTCCCTGATGTAACGTAAAAATACATATATAATAAATGTCGTTATGGCGAGGTTTGTGGAACTTCTGAGGAGTAAATAAAGGCTTTTTATATAAGTATTTGATATTGTTGAAAACCTTATGACTTAAAGATTGATATTTTAGTAAAATTAAATAATTTTATACATTTTTGGGATGTCATTTACTTTAAAAACTTAACAAATTATAATATGGTGATTTTCCATGAAGAAAAATATAGATCTAATGTAACATTTTATAGGTTAAAGATATCATAAAAAAATTTGGAACTAATATAGAGCAAATTATACTTAAAACAACGACATTATAATTTTTGCCTTTTTTTACTTTCAAATACAGAAATTCTTAAACCGGGGAAAATGTTTTCCATAATCACAGTTTTTTTTTAGAAAAGTGCCTACTATGACGTTATTTATCGAGTGATAGATAGTAAAAAAACTTTGTAGATATTTAAGAATTATATAGGGTTATACAAATGTAAAGCTTTTTCGTTGCTCGTTGCTGTGCCTTTTTAGAATTTTTTACTGAAATCTAAATTTTTTTTATAAAAATTGCCAAGTTTGGATAATTCTGGGGGTGTTGTGTCCGCTTAAGTGAGCCAAAATTTACTTTACACGCTTTTGCATTAAATTGTCTTTCCGGATCATATAAAAATTATATATAGTCCTGAAGAAATTTTTTTCTAAAAAAGAAAAAATATATGATCCTTTTTGGGAAAAAACTAGAAAAATACGGCACTTTTTACATGTTCCAACTTTGGATGCGTTTAACTTTTTATAGGGACAAGATAAATGTTAGCTGGTTTTTCTTATTTTATTTAGAATTTTATCACTAATATAGGTGATATTTTAGAAAACAAATCGACCCTCCATTGGCCCGCCACATCTAAAAAACCATAAAAAGATCAATCAAAATTAAAAAAAATAAATAAATAAACCTAAATATCTCTTCAACTAATAAATATAACCTACACATGTAAGCATATATTTTGTAGATCTTCTTAAGCGCTATTTATATTTTAAATTTCAGCTCATTCGGATCATAAATGGATTTTCGCGATATTTTTAAAAAATTTTAGACCCGTAGTGACCATCTTTGAGGGGCAACGCACTGACCCTCATTAGCGCTAGGAAGCTAAACAACTGCAAATCAACTTAAAAACACCTTAGTTCTAACCATGTGACATTTCGTAACCATACCCCAAATAGTTCCCGAGATACCGAAATATTTCCAAAAAAAAAAAAAAAAAAACGTTTCTAAACCACTGTGTGCATAATTGACGCAAGCTTCCATACAAAAGTAGATATAAATTATTCGATTCCCTAATCAAGTAACGCACACGGTACGTTTGCACAAGTAAGTTGGCATAAATATATGAATGAATACTTATAGTGGATAGAATTACTTATGAAATGTTTATGAACTCCTTAAAAATCTGACTCTTTTTTAACGCCATTAACAAAGGTTGGCTACCGACTTAAAACGGTTAAAAGTTAAAGCTTATTTTGATTTTTTTATTAATTTAAAATTATTTATAAAATAACGTTAACGATATTTAGCGGTAACAGTATTTACGATTATATCGGTAATAACGGTAGTTGAGCTGAAATGGTATTTTATGGTAAAAGGTATCTTAGCGGTAACGGAAGCTTGGTTTATTTCCATCTCGGATATCAGTTACCAGCTGGACGATATACACAGTCTTCTGAGCCAATTCGAAAACCATCATTAAGTTGAGAAATTATGGCAAATCTTTTAATGAAATTGGAATTTTATTAAATTTAAGTAAAAGCACAGTCCAAACAATAATAAAAAATTTCAAAGAAAATGGAAATTATGAAAGCTTCCCCGCATTCTCGACAAACGAACAGAACTGTCTATTATACGTTCCATTCAAGAAAATCCTAAGCTAAGTGCCGTCGAACTAAACCGGAAAATTAGAACAAATCTAGAAATTACCGTTTCTGATCAGACTGTTCGCCGATGTATCAAGAGAAATGGGTAAAATAGCAGAGTTGCCAGAAAAAACCATTACTTAGATCTGTGAATATCCAGAAACGCTTAGAATATGCCCAAAAGTAGGAAAATGCTTAGGTAAATGACCCTACATTTTGGGAGAGGGTAATATTCACAGATGAATGTAAATTTATGGTTTTTGGAGGTGATGGACGAACAAAAGTTTGGCGAAAGCCTAATGCAGAGTTATTACCACAAAATGTTAATTGCACCGTAAAACATGGAGGCGGATCAGTTATGGTTTGGGGATGTATGGCGGCAAATGGTGTAGGTTAGCTTAGGTTCATCGATGGTACTATGGATAAGGCCATGTATATCGATATTTTAAAGCGTCCAACTTCTAGATCTGGAGGAAAACGCAATATTTCTCCAGGACAACGATCCGATGTTATTGAACATTTATGGGATAGTTAAAACGAGGTCTAAAAAATACTCCAGAAATAACATAAAAATTGACTTTGTCCATGCCAAATAGATTATCTACTGTAATTAAAGTTTTTTTTATCCCGTATTTTTTTATGTAAATTAGCTTTATGCCAAAAAATGAATTATTTTATGTTTTTTGGTAGAATTTAATAAAAATAAATTAGTTTGCATTTATTTTGTCGCAATAAATCCGAAATAGCACAAAAAAAGTAATTAAAGAATTTTTCACTAAATATTTATTAATAAAGATGAAATATATTAGGGGTATGTAGACTTTTGTAAGACTGTGTATATAATTTTAAGAAAAATCAGCTTTTGGTAGACCCAATCTATTTTATTTTTGTAATTAATTAAAATTAGGGTTGTCAATTATTCGAGTTATATTTTAATCGAATAAAATAATTTGTTTTATTACTCGAGTGATCGATTAATTTATAAAATTTGCTCTATTAATCGATATTCGTTAGAAAAGGAAAAAATATTATTCGAATAATAAAATAAAAATACATATAATCCAGAAAATAATGATTAATTACTTGTTTGCAAACAACGAATAAATAAACTATATTTATAATTGGCCAATTCACAAGGTCTCTTATCAGTCATATTGTCATAATGTCCTAATATATCACGAATCGGCGGCTCGGTTTAACCAACTCTTTGGCATTCGTCGTTGGTATCTACCGATTCGTTACGATAACACAATAAACATTGCATAGAAAGTAGTATTATTTAAGACATTTTTAGCTTGAAAAGCAATAAAAACCATTGTGAAATATTAGGACATTATGGCAATATGACATGATAAGAGACCTTGTGAATTGACCAAATATATGAATGTAAATAATATATTAAGCATTTTAAGTCTCGTTAAATATTTTTCTTTAAATAAATGCTGATTGAAAAACTTTAGATTCCAAAGTATTTTTAAATTCGTATAACGCTTTCAGAAAATTTGTATGGCGTTTGACAAAAAAAGGTTATAAATTATATCTATATTGTTAATTGGAAAGTCATTCTAACTCTTTTGCAGATACCCTCTTTTAGGTCTTAAGTAGTCACAATGTTCTTTTAAATTAGGTTTTTATAATGTTCTGATATTGGTGTGTTAATACAAAAGAGATTGGAAAATTAACGTAGAAAGTTGTTTCTATAAAATGTTCAATATATCCAACTTGGAATAAAATTATAAACTATTGGTATTGTTTCATTAACATAGCATTGTCCAAATTTTTGTTTGCAACGAGTCTTTCACTCACAAAGTGTGTATGAGATATTATTGAAATGTTTTATTCGTTTGAAAGGACTATGGATGCCACTATGTATGGAATATAACATCGTGCTAATGACCGCCGCGGCTCGCTGGGTGTCCAATTTTCCATGACTCTGGTTACGTTGGCTTTGAGGCCCGCTGTGATTTGTGGCTCACTCAAATTAACATGGGACTTATGAAAACCACACAATAAATTATCTTACGGGTTAAATCGTACGTTTCACTTGAGATGACCATGCCCTGAGATCGCTTGTGCAGAATGTCCAATGTGGCACGTGGCGTCCTGTTGGAATCATGTCGTTTGTGTCCATATCATCCAATTCCAAAAATCCACATCAAACAGCGACTTTTTGGTTCTCATGTGGGCTGGTATCGTCCCAAATTCGATAATTTTGTTTGTTAAAGTACCCATTCATCCAGAAATGGTCTTTATCACTGAAGGTGATTTTTTGATGAAAATTAGGGTAAGAACAGAACACCCATTTTGATAAAACAATAAATAAATATATGATTTTTGACGAACCACAAAAAATTATCAAGCGTTTACAAATTTCGTATGATATGAATCTATAAAGTGAGAAAAGTTTTATTAGTAAAGCGTCCAATCATTGCTATAAACAACCGTTAAGGTCAGTAGCCTGATTTATAATAGTTTTCCATGCGCGTCGATCTAATGCGCTTAGCCTCCAGTTTCTAGCACCAAGTTTTGAGAGATCTTCCTCAGCTTGATCCGGAGTTTCAAATGATTTTCTCGCCGGAGCATTCTCGTCCATACGTATGACATGACATAGCCAGCGCAACCGTTACACCTTGATGCGCTTAACTATGTTGATATCCTCGTACAACTCATATAGCTCATGATTCATTCGGTGGCGATACTCTCCGTCGACGCAGATAGGTCCATATATTTTGCGGAGAATCTTTCTCTCAAACACCCCAAGAATAGCTTCATCTGCTTGCGTAAGAACCCACGCTTCAGCGCCATATAGTAGCACGGGTAATATAAGCGTTCTATAGAGTGTTATTTTTGTTTGTCGAGAGAGGGCCTTGTTTCTAAACTGCTTGCTTAGCCCAAACTGATGTTATTTGTTTGGTTTATGGAGGTACCGAGATAAAGTTGTTTACTACCTCGAAGTTATAGTCACCAACGTTCACATACTGACCCAGTCTTGTTGCTTCCTTGTTCGTTGATACCATTAACTTTTTTTATCCTCATTTACTACCACACCCATCTTCACCGACTCCTTTTCGATACTGGAGAATGTTGCAGTTACCTCTCGCAGATTCCGCCCTATGATATCAATATCATCGGCATAAGCTAGTAGCATATGCTTTTTGTTGTATATTGTGCCTGCTCTATTAACTGCAGAACCTCGCAAGATTTTTTCCAACAAAATGTTGAATGTATTAAACGTCTCGGAGAGGTCTTTTCCAATTTTAACCGATGATCTTGTGTCAGTTAACGTCATTCTGCATAAGCGTATTAGCTTTGCAGGTATACCAAACTCTGACATGGCTTTGAATACCGTTGCTCGTATGGGGCTGTCAAAAGCAGCTTTGTAGTCGACGAACAGGTGATAAAAAAAACCAGGTCTAAAGCCACATTGCTAGGTTCCTATTATTTCGGTGACTTTAGTTTTCAATCTTTCACATAGTACGCTTGATAGAATTTTGTATGCAATAGGAAGGAGGCTTATACCTCTATAGTTGGAGCATACGGTCTTGTCTCTTTTCTTATGCACAGGACACAACAGTCTGAGGTTATAATCATCAGGTATGCGTTCTTCTAGCCAAATGGTTCTAACAATTCGGTGCATACTCTGTAAGAACTCGTTTCCTCCGGCTTTAAACAGTTCTGCGGGCAAGCCATCGGCACCTGCAGATTTGTTGTTCTTCAGCCGGGATATTGATTTCTCGATCTTATTTTGGCTAGGTGGTGTACATTCGACACCGTCATCAATGATTTGTTCAAGGGCATCTTCGTTGCTACTATCATCTGATATCAACAATGTTGAAAAATGTTGTTTGCATGTCCTCAGAACACTTTCAGTATCTGTCACTAGGTTTCCGTCCTTATCCTTACAGGAGAAACTACCAGTATCAATACCCTCTGTTTGGTGATTTACTTTCTGGTAGAATTTGCGGGCTTCGTTTCTACTCCTGTACATCTCGATCTCCTCAAACTCGCGCCTTTCCATTTCTCTCTTCTTGCGACAGAACAGTCATTTCTCCTCTCTCCTTTTACAGTGGACTGCAGTGTTGCCATGTATGCAGCGTTTTTCTCTGTACTTGTATTGCGTCACTCCTGGTCGAACCATTAGTTTTTGGGGGGAGGCTTCTGAAACCCAAGTACGGATTTTGCAGCAGATTCCATGGAGTGTGAAATACTTTGCCAATCTGCGCAGATAGCATCGGGATAAGGAGTCCAATCATTACATAATAGTTATATTAGGCGATTTAATAAATGTATATAAAAATAATTTAGTACCACATGGTTTAAAGTAAATATTTCTATATGCTAAAGGATTTGCAATAATTCACTCATCCGTCATAGCAGTACAAAGTGTAATTATTATTTCTTTTTTGTTTTGTGAAACGCATTGAAAATTTATTTTAAACTTCTTTGAAAAACAGAAAAGACTACAAAAATACATAAAAGTAAATTTTTAAAAATTACTTTTTACTGACAGATATGGACGTGTGGCGGATAAGTTTTCTTTCGATTCAGTTCAAAAAGTCATACGAACATAAGAAACTTTTCACGTTTATAGTTTCAGTAGCTCTATGCCATGGCTGAAATGAATTTTCTTCCAAGTAAAAAATAAATAAAAAAAAACAAACCCTTGCCACACTTACTTACTGCCAAATAACAAACACTCCCAACCAGACTCATACAAAACAATTGTAAGTGGGTACAAAAAAGAAAGTCTTTTCATGAGTTTCTAGGAAGTAACCAACTAACTACAAATAGTACGTGTTTGTTGTTTGTTCAATTTCTTTGGAAAAAAAGTGTTAAAAAGTTTTCCTTATGCTTAGAAGATGACTTTATAGAACCTTTTTCTTATTTTATTTTTTGGTGTTTTGTTTTTTTTTTGGATAAAATGTCTTCCAGTCTGCTTCAACATTACCAAACACAAATTGTATTTTCGAGAAGAAGCCAACTTACTGAAACTAAAATGAAAACTTAGATGAATGATAATAAAGTTTTTCCGTTAAAAATTATATAAACTAAGATAAGTAATCTTAATTTGAAATTTTTCTATAAAATAGGGAAAGTAATCGAAAAATGAAAAAAAAGAATATCTTAAATTAAACCAGCTATACAAATGCATTTATACGAACACACATGCTAAAAGAAACCTAAGACGTTTTTATTACTTTTAGAAGGATATGATAAAAAAAAACCATTAGAAATTTAATCTATGAATAATGCAGAGCGTAAACTAGTTTGTAGATCAAACTTCAATATCAAAATTTAAACTTATTTCTAATAGGGTTTTTAAAGTTTATTACATCACACTTTCGAATTAAATTTATTTCTATTAAATTTTTATTATTTGCTTAATTTATACAAAATTTCAGGCACTAAATACCTAATGTTCTTTATTTGTAAGGACTCTTAATGAGTGTCTGTAATGAAACAATACACAAAAATTTTAATTATAAATCATAATTTGTATGCCCAAAAAGATCGTGGCATATTGATTTTGACTCGATTTGTAACACATCGAAATATTGCTCGTATACCCAAATAGTATATATATTCCGGATCCTAAACTTGTAAGACTGTCTAGTAATGTCCGTCCGTTTGTTTAATCCACTATAGGGCTCAGAGCAAAGGACTTAGGCAGTTGATGGATAACGCTCTATTTTATATTACCAAAATCCGAAAACAAAAAGATAATATTTTGTTGGTCCTGCTTTCAGCTTAATTGCGGCCTCTAGCCGCCTTTTCATGGAGTTTACTAGATGTTCTGTTAAATCTTTAGTGATTTCCCTCCCCTGAACTCCCCCTCTTCCTTTAAAGTGCGTTCGGAGTTCGCCCTTAGATGAAATGCTTCGTTTTCTAATATTCCGGCCTAATATTTCTCACAGGTGCTCTATTGGGTTAAAGACTGGAGACTGCGGAGGTGAATTTAACGGCTTAGGTACGTTATACAATAGCCACTCCTTAACAATTCTGGCGGTGTGCTTTGGGTTATTGTCTTGCTGAAAGATCCATTGAGTTTCAAGACTTAAATTTTAAGCATTCACTTTCAATTTGTCCTTTAAAATGTTTTAGTAGTCTCTTCTGTTCATTGTACTTTCAATAAATACAAGATTGTTAGGTCCTACAGCTGACATAGAGTACATACATAGCCCCATATTAAGTCCATTTCCGAAATACACTTACAGTATCGGCCATAACTAAAGCACCCTGTCAATAGATTTTTTACTTTTTTGATAAAAAAAAAGGTTTCTTGGGATGTATTTTGTATATATTTTATTAACTTATATTGTTAATATTCCCATAATGTTTATTTATTACAGGATAATTTTATGATGAATAGATTTAAAATGATAAAACATATAAAAATACAAAACGCGACGGACAAAACAAAAGCACCCCCTTATAAGATGTTTAAAAATTTGACTATGCTACTTCATATTTACAATGTCAGTTAACGGGTTTCACAACGAATTTAATAATAAAGTTATTGAAGACTGGAAGGCGGCATGAATTGAAAAAAAAAAAAAAATATTCAATTAACAGATCAGTTATTTCCAGGCTGATTCCAAAGTTTTTGCAGAATGGTCTGTAGGATGCCCGCGTAAAACCACACGATATGAAGATTCCTTGATCAAAGGAGCTATACAAAAAGATCCTACAGCATCAGCTAGACCAGTAAGAACAAGTTTAAGATTATGCGTTAGCGAAAGAACAATCCGTAGAAGAGCAGTAGAAATAGGATTATTCAGCCGACGACCAGCAAAAAAACCGTTTATATCACCTAAGAACAAGAAAGCTAGACTGGAGTTTGCCAAAGCCCACATTAACTGGAGTGTCCAAAAATGGAAGACAGTACTGTTCTCTGACGAATCCAAATACAAATTAAAAAGTTCCGATGGAATAAGGCGTGTACGCAGACGAAAAGTAGAAAGACTGAATCCTAAGTATTGCAAAAGAACAACTAAACATGGAGGGGGGCAATGTAATGACCTGGGGTTGCTTTTCTGGTCAAGGAATTGAGCCAATTCATAAAGTTAATGGGATTATGGATCGGTTCATGTACCGTGAAATATGGAGGTTCCAACAGGATAACGATCCTAAACACACCTCCAAAGATTGTAAGACTTGGCTACAGAGCAATAAGATTCATGTTCTTCATTGGCCTGCTCAATCTCCCGATCTCAATCCAATTAAGAAATTGTGGGAGAAATAAGAATCAGCAGTTTGCAAGATTTATTACAAGCCGTTATTATAGCCTGGGAAGGAATATCGCAAGACACCATAAAAAACTTAATATATTCTATGCCTAAGAGATGTGCTTGTGTCATCCAAAAGAAAGGATTTGCAACGAAATATAAATTAAATAAAGTTTTATATTATATCCATGAATGGATGCTTTAGTTTTGTCCGTTTTATTTTCTAGCTTTAAATATTTTTTGATTTAAAATTACCTCTTATAGAAAGATTAACTTTAAAAGTATTTGTTTATCAATAGTAAATATATTAACAATATAAACAAGTAAGAAAGTATGGTCGGTCAAGCCCGACCTTATAATACCCTACACTAAGTAAATGAGCAAAATCATTATTCTTTCAAAATTTCAATAATTTATATTCTTATATGGGAGCTATGACAAATTATGGACCGATCACCATGAAATTTGGTCATGTGATTAATGTCTATATGAAAGTTATTTGTGTTGCATTTTATGTGTATACCAACATTTTAAGGAGATTTATGCTCGTTAAAGTGATTATCGTAAGCAGGTCTTATATGGAAGTTATGACTAATTATGAACCGATCATAACAAAATTTGGTGACATGAATTCTGTATATATACAATTTATTTGGAGAAAAACTTGTGTAGATACCTGTATAAATTAAACATTCATGACCGATAAAGTCCAATTTCCGGAGGACATTTGTATGGGGGCTAGGTGAAATAATGGACCGATTTCAGCCAATTTCAATAAGCTTGGTCCTTGGGTAGAAAAAATGATATGTACTAAATTTTATCGAAATATCTTCAAAATTGCGACCTGTACTCTGCGCACAAGGTTTACATGGACAAACAGCCAGCAAGACGGACGGACGGACGGACATCATTTAATCGATTCAGAAAGTGATTCTGAGTCGATCGGTATACTTTAGACTAATATTTTTGGGCGTTACAAACATCTGCACAAATCCATTATACCGTCCCCACTATTGTGGTGTATGGTATAAAAAATATATAGTATGAAAAAAATTCACGAAGGGGGTGCTCTAGTTATGGCCGATACTGTAGATACACATAAATCTGTTAAAAATATCGTAATGAATTTGAAATACGACATGATAACCCTCATGTACACAAAAATCCGTACATAGTTTTATGAAGATCGGCCTATAATTGGTCATAGGTCCCATATAACCAAAAACTTTGAAAATAACTGTCGTTTGACGCATATAATAAATGCATAGAATGAATGGAGTGAAAAATGTCATTGAAAAATATTGTTCTCTTTAATTAGATTTTTAACAGCAGACTTTAGCTATATATAGACGGTTGTCAGATCTTACAATATTGTCAAAAAAAAAATTCATAAAATGTCTAACAACCGTGTGAACTTACAATTTTTGTCTTGCAGACATCTGACAATCGTGTGAGCACATTACGTTGTCATTGTCAGATTATTGTAAGATAATTGTCAGCGACTTTTTATTGTCAGATATGCGAAGCTTATGCATTAAATAGAAAATGGATGGCGACATTTCAATTAATGACACCTGAGTCATAGATTGCAGATATGAACCAATTGACTTGACTTTTCCAGTCGCCAAATCAAGGCCCAAACAAAAATCCTTCCTCTAAGTGGAATCCGTGTGGTCACACGAAAATGCTGGTTGCGCTGAGTATAAACTTCCCAAAGATATTTTATGACAAGAGATCGCAGATGCCATCCAGATAAGTTTCAACGAAAATGAGCAAATCTTCCAACCTCTTTCAATTGCAATTTGGAAAAATTCACAAGAAAAAAGTCAGGCCAAAGCACTGATGAACAATTTAAAATTGTTTGTTTATAATGATTTGTCAGTTCTGGCAATGTCTAACAACGAATCTGACAATTTTAGCCATACAACAATCTCACAACCGTGTGGATTGACAGTTTTTGTTGGCAGATACATTTATTGTCTGACAATTGCCGGGCAATGAAATTGTAAGGTTTTCTTACAATCGAATTTTGTTATCGAATCTAAAGGGCTATTGATTTCTTTTAATTTTAGAAATCGCTCTATTGCACTATGTACAGTGTAAATGTTTTGAATTTGGGAATGTCCCGGCTCTGAACATTTTTAAACAATTGTTTTCAAGTTACTTCTTTTATACAAAATGTCAAGGAAACCAGACATACTGTTTTATTTCTGTTTTGCGGCACACAGTAGTTGCTCCAAAGAATGATATACTCAATTTTATAAAATCTTGCAATACATTTTCCAAAATTTTAATAAGAGTCTTTTTAAACACGACAGAACTTGTGAAAGGGTTAACCATAGGGTACAACTAGAGGCGCAACTGAGAGTAAGCTGAGAGTAACAATAATTACTCTCTTCACACGTACTTGTGATATGTGAATTCAACATACTTGTGAGAGAATTTAACACATCAAAATACTTGAAATTTTAACTTCGATTTCCCGACTAAATATAGACCGAACCGCTTTTTTACACTTCCACACAATTTTTGTCAATTTTTTTTAATACTTGCAGGACACTTTTATTTCTGAAACACTTTTATTTTGCTCAAATGAACAAATTTATTTTTTATTTATTTTTGACACTTCAATTTATCTGTGGTAGAATTTTATTTATAGAACAGAGTTTCAATTTTTGGTATTTAAAATAGAAGAAAATTTAAATAAATTAAAATTTAAACATTTTTATAGAACTCTGTGTGTCTGGTGAAAATTAAAAAGGCACCAATACAACCTCAAAACTATGTACTAATACATTCTCACGACTTAGGTTTTTGACAACAGACTTAGGTTTTCTCCCTCTCAGTAGCGCTTCTATGGATATATTATTCTATGGGGTTAACAGTCAAACGAACTGTCATACTGCGCTCACTCTGGTAAATCATTATTCGTAGATTGACGGTTGAACAACGCTACAAAATTTACTATGAAAATCAGTCAAAGACGATTGTTTTATCGCAAAATTGAGTTCAGCGATGAGGCTAATTTTTGGCGCATAATATGATTTCGAGAAATGGACATGTCAATTGGGCTCCAATATAGTGCGATTTGACACGTCTCGATTATTTCCTGTGGAGCCACTGGTATATGCTGATAAACCAACAACAATTGACGCCTTGGAGGCCAACATAGTTCGTGTTATTCGTGACTTACCATCAATTCAATGGCAGCAATGCTCGAAAAAGTGGCCCATAAAATTCCTGACAAAATTGTCCAGAAAATTGCCAAAAAATGTAATACAACAGAATTTTAAAAATACATTAAATAACAAATGACATGTTTAAATGCATTCATATAAGAACGTCTAAATAACAAATGTCTTAGTACAATACAAAATCAAATCCGATACGTCAATTATGTTTGAAAAGCATTCAAAACTATTTTGTACAAATGCCACTAATACAAAATAATGCATGAAAACAAACAAAAAAAATCTGAGAGAAATAAGTAGAACAAAACAAATTATTACACTTGAATCTCTTTATATGACTGCCAATCATTATAAAAAGAAACTGACAACAATAAATTTATGTATATTTTTGTTCTATTTAGAGAAGCAAAAAGAATGGCCTTAAATACAAAACGAAAAAAAAAAAAAAAAAAAAAAAGCGAATGTTGGCAATCGAATTTTGTCGGTTCCATGTAATTTGATTAAAGTTGTTGAACTTCAATTGTTATAAAAAAAATAATTCGGTTGTAATAACATTACTGTACCATATGTATATATAAAACCATTAGGTTTGCCAAAATAAAATGCTTTTTATTCTAATTAAGATAAATAAACTTTGGATTGTTGCATAAAGTTTAACAAAATATTTTGTATCCAAAGATAGCCGTTCATATTGTAAGTATAGTCTTGGGAGAAAATACAAATACTTCCAAAAAAACTATAATTTTGTTCACGGTTGCCTGGTTATCAGGTTATCTGGTTAAAATAAAATAAAAATACCGTGAACACCCTTTTAAGTTGGTTATTTTTAAATATTGAAATACTTGATATTTAGTTTATTGAATGTATATAATTTGCTCTTCATCAGATGCAAATTTTAAATGTTTTCACATATATAGATACAGTAGATACCGACCAGTGCCGAATAGTGTGATAAATCTTCTGAAAATATATTTTCACTGCCCGTGGATTGAAACTCGCCATCGTCTTTTACCATCTAGGCACGTCGCTGAAGAGTACTTCTGTACGAATTGCAACAATATATGAAGTGGCTGATGGTGGTACTCTGAATAATATTACCGAATTACAGGAATTGGACTAATACGGCAGCGCGTCGGCGACTTTGCTAAGATATTTGATGAGTTCAGCCAACAAATTTACTCCAATAAGTTTCATGTTGTGCATACTAAGCATATTACACGCATATCACGATTCCACAGTATTTATTTATTGGGAAGAATGGATTGCAGCTGATTTCAATCTCATTTTCATTGCAAAACTAAAAATAGAATAAACATAAAATAAAAACACAAACAAATAAATAAAATTCAAATCAATTTTTTGAAATAAATTTATATTATTTTCCAACACTAGAAATAAGCAGATAATCACGTAAGCTATAAACATAGGAATGGGTTGGACAAAGTTGGTTATATTTTTCAAAGAATTTTTGTGTTGTAGAAATAACGCGATAAGCACATGACCCGATAACCAGGCAACCGTGAACACCCTTTATATAACGCTCACGAACGTTTATCACTAAAGCCAAACTATTTTGGGAAACATCATTAAACAAAATAACTTTTATCTCTCCATACGAATGCATACTTATTTATGCATAACTTGACCACAATACCGAAATCATGCCACAATATTATTACTAGTAGTCTATAAATAATCATAGCTCTTACATAAGGCTAACTTCCAATTATCATTTTAACGAGCATAAATCTATTAAAACTGTTGGTATCCAAGCAAAATTTAACACAAATAAATTTCATATATACAGAAGTCGTGTCACGTAATTTTATGATGATCGGCTCATAAGTAATCATAACTCCCTTACAGCGCCCATTTCGTATAAAATCCTTAAAATATCTAATCTTATATTGTACAAGCAAATTGTAATAAAACCGGTCCATATAATGCTCACATTTATCCATATACATTATTTCTGAAATAATACCATAAATCTCGATTTAACTTTTGAGCCACTCCGCCCAAGTTCCTCGAAAAAATTATATGGTCGGTCTTACCGACTATAATTTCTTACTTGTTTAATTTATACATATTATTGTTGTGAGTGTTAAATTTTATTATGATACCAATATTTTTAAGACGGAGAGGGCCATAGAACTGCCTTCTATTGTGGAGCTACCCGTATTCGATTTTGCAGTATGATTTCTGCCGAATTACAATATGTATTCATTCTGACATATCGCAACTGTTCAACAATACTCTATTAACTTTAAAACTTGTAAGTGTTGAGGAGAGACAAAAAACTGTTTGTGGTTATATTTTAAAGAAATTACACTTGAAAATATATTTACATTGTTTTTCTTCAAAGTTTCTGCAACTACTGCAAAATAAATCTATTTTTTGTGTTAAAACCATTTTTTTGAAACTTCTCGATATTTTTGTACCCTCCACCACCACAAGTGGTGAAAGAGGGTATATATAAAATTGTCATTCAGTGTGTAACATTGAGAAATATTAATCTGAGACCCAACAAAGTATGTATATTACTGATCGTTATAAAATTCTAAGACGATTGAGCTATGTAACTATGAACTATGTGCTATGAACTATGTGTAAAACACTCTCACGTCCAAAATATATAAGCGAAATTAATGAAATTGATACCAAAATATTAACAATTTTTCTAAGCAGTTTGGTATTGAAAATCAGCTAAATCGAATTGTTAGAACCAGGAACATGGATCAAAATGTTTGACAACCTCCCAAAATGTTGATAATTTTCACATGCTTTTTGTGACCTGGGGTAAATTCATTGCAGGGAAAACCATGAAATTAAGCACTCATTTTTTATATGATAAAAGGACAAATTCTGTTGAAAATGGAAAGAATCGCTCCATAATTTCTTGTAGCCCCCATACAAATTTCTTCCCGAAATATGGTGCTATGGTACATAAATGCCCATCCAATTGCAGTATCCATACAAAATTAAGCACAAATTGAAATTCAACTTGCATAATCCGCATGTACATGACAATCGCTGTAGGGAATTTCATGAATATCGGCCGATAATTGGTCTTAGCTCCCATATAAGGAACACATCTGAAAAACACATTAACCTCTATAAATATTTTAAATATATGGATATCGAACCAAAATTGTATGCAGATCAATATATTGTATCCAAAAATTATACTACTGGGTTTTGTGAATATCGGTCCATATTTGACCATAGCACCCATATTAGCTCCATTTCCGATAATCACAATAATTCCCATAAAACTCTTGTAAATAATGTTATGGAGAAAAATATCAAGCAAAAAAGGCCTCAAATCACGTTAAAATATTTAATTATATCTCCCAAAAAAGTCGCACATCCGAAAAATACATTAACGCATATATACACTCATTTGGTGACTATGGATTCATAATTATATATATATAAGGCTCACATCCGGAAAATTCATTAGAACAGAACAAAGATATACTTTTGAAGTTTGACTAAATATATTTGTTTGTTGAGTCAATTGGTAATGTTAACCAATTATTAAGTATATAAATTGTTAAATAGTACATCTTATTCCTATTATAAGATTATAGACTGTGTTGGAAATGGTAGGAATATGTACTTACTTCAATTATAAATTGCTGAATTAGATAACATTTTTATACATTTGAAATAAAATATCTTCTGCGTAAACTAGTTTTTCCAACAATATATAAAATACTTCTATACCACTATATTGTAAATAAACTTTTATTTTGTTTAAAAAAGTGATTTTATTGAAGAAAGTACATAATTTGTATATAGTCCAAAATGTGTATTATATCAGGATTCATCTATAATCCATAAAGTGGCTTAAAAATAAATTCGGTTATAGTCCTAATTCGCTTATAGTCCACAAAAATTGTGCAACTGTATTTGTAGACTATAAGCGAAAACTACTGTATTACATTAACATTCTACCAATTTTCATAATCGGAGCGAAGTCCCAATAACAAACACAGAATATGGATATTAGAGTATTTATACCAATGTAATTTATATAATTTTCATCTAATTTAGGTGGAGGGTGTTTAAGATGCGGCATAGCCGAATATAGTACTCTAACTTGTTATTTATTATTTTGTCATTAAAACCGTATCAACTCAAAATACAAATCAATAAATAAAACAATTGAATTATTTTTAACTTAAATAAAGGCTCAAATCAAAATACTACCTATTTTATGAAAATATACGATGCATTTCTGTTTAAAATTTTGTAAATAAAGAGTAATCGGAATACGTTGAAATTTTTACAGTAGATAGATATTGATGTTGTTAGTTGAAAAAGTCTTGCAAAAAGTCAACTAACAACTAACATTGTAAAAGTTCTCAGTAAAGAATACCTTTACCGGGAAATTGTAAGGGACATGAACCGATTTTAAACAATTTCAATATGGATTGTTATTGTCACAAGGGAAACTTTATGCCAAATTTTATCATCCTAAGTTTGTGTTTTAATGATCAAATGCGTTGAAAATGAGTACGGGTCACCATTTTTTATGCATTTTCCTGGCAGCATATATATATTTATATTCTATTGCTTAAAAGAATTTTATAACGATCCAGCTTTTTTAGGACCGAATTTTCATTGCTTTACAAATAATCAAAAGCGTTAAAGCCTGATGTCTACTTCCGTTGTCATATTTTGACGAAATTTAAATACCGTTTGAGTGAAATTTATATTGATATATATTTTATTTTATATATTATTTTTTATTTATATTGATATGTATATTTTTATCTGGTACACCTGAATCGGTGGCATCTGGGTATTTGTATACACACTTCTAAAATATTTATTTCCTTTTTAACGTAACAACCTGAAATAGATGCAATAAATGCATTTATTATATTTTGACGATAATAAACAAATATACATAAAAGTTCTTACAGTTGGTGTTTTGCCTTAATATTTCGTGTGAGTGTTGTTGCAGAAATACAAAAAATTCCTCAAAATCAGTGACTTGGATTTGTTGAAGTTTTGATGATTGCACAAAAATCACTTATATGATACGTTTTCTTCAATATTAATATAATAAATCAGTTTTCTTACGATTTTCTACTAAAATGTTAAAGTAAATTTTAAATATTTCAGGTGTTCAGAAATCACTTTTTAAAGAGTCAAATGCAGAAGTGTCTTTTGGATTTATATGCGTATATAAGTGTTTCTTCATCTGAAAGTTATTTTGTGTCAATAATATAAGTGTTTTATATTCTAATCAATATTTTTTATATATTATTATGTTGGGTTTTTTCCATTTAGGATAATTAATCCCACTAGCCCAAAATTGACCGTCTAGAATGCGCTTTGTCCAGAACGCCCAGTGCAGAACGGTTTCGTGTAATTCGCCAAAACGTTCCAAAGGACATTTCATATACCAAAAGTAATTTAGCACTTTTGGTATTATAGAAATTGAGTAGACAGAGGCAGAAGAAAATTATATTTTATATATAAAAGTTTATTTAAAATATTAATGACAACAATTTGATGTGTT
Organism: Calliphora vomitoria; assembly: GCA_942486065.2. NCBI lineage: Eukaryota > Metazoa > Arthropoda > Insecta > Diptera > Calliphoridae > Calliphora > Calliphora vomitoria. The sequence continues at coordinate 94,118,386 of OW818031.2, forward strand.
TATTGTATGGCTACTTGATAACGAGTAAACAAATTTAGAAAAATGTATTATAAAATTATTTTCATTTCAAAACATAAAATTCAAAGGTAAATTGTAAATTATTTAATTGTAATATTAAAGTATATTTAACACTACTGCCCAATTAAATAAATCCAATACATTCTCTAAACTTAAGAAATTGAATCCTTGGCAAAGATTTTGTAAAGAAATCAGCAACTTGTTCTTTTGATGGCTTGTATTCAATTCGAATTATTTTATCTTGCACTAAATTGCGAACGTAATTATATTTAATGTCAATGTGTTTAATTCGTTGATGCTCCTTTGGTTCTTCGGCGATTTTAATGCACGACATGTTGTCTTCATAAATAATAATAGGCGATTCAATTTTGACATCCAAATCTAACAAAAGCTTTTTGAGATAAACGGCTTCGCAACTTGCAACACAAAGTGCAACATACTCGGCTTCGGTCGATGATAGTGTAACAGTTGGTTGCTTTTTAGTTGTCCAGGATACAGTACATCCATAAATTTGAAATAAATTTCCACTGACAGACTTTCGATCTTCTGCATCACCTCCCCAGTCAGCATCTGAGTAACCAATTATAATATTATCTGATCTTGAATCGAATTTGAGTTCCATATCAATCGTCTTCTTTAAATATCTAAGTATTCGTTTCAAATGCTGCCAGTGATTTTCGCTTGCACAGTTTTGAAATCAGCTGAGATAATTAACTGAAAAACTTAAATCAGGTCTTGAAGTAATCATCAAGTACATGAGACAACCAATTAACTCTCTGTAACGATGTTGAATATCTGCAGATAATGAATTCTTTTCGAGAATTAACTTTGGTTCCATAGGAGTATCAACTCCATTGCAATTTTCCATTTCAAAACGGGTCAATAATTTATTTATAAAGGATTTCAGATTTATGGTTAATTCGGATTGCTTGAGACTTCTATTTATTTTGACACCCAAGTAAACATTAGCCTCCTTCATATCCTTCATTTCGAATTCGTCCATTAATAACAACTTTTCAGTTTCTATTTCAGCAATATCGTTTCCTACTAGTAGCAAGTCATCTACATAAAGAAGCAAATATACAAGGTTACCTTTGTTTTTACGAATATATAAACAGTAATCGTTTTCCGATCTCTTAAAATTTAATTTTTGTATATAACTATTGAACCTTTCGTTCCACATCCTGGGAGCTTGCTTGAGACCATAGAGAGATTTGTTCAGTTTACATACCTTATTATTTTCATTATTCAAACCTTGAGGAATCTTCATGTATATATTTTCTCTCAAATTACCATTCAGGAAGGCAGGTTTTACGTCCATTTGATGAATGTGATAATTTCTCTTATTAGCGATGGCTAATAACACTCGAAATGTTTCTATTCTAGCAACGGGTGAATATGTTTCTTCAAAATCTAAACCTTTTCGTTGAGAAAAACCTCTTGCAACAACTCTAGCTTTATACTCTCCAGGATTTCCGTTTACATCTAGTTTGCGCTTAAAGACCCATTTTGAATCAACAACTGATATTCCGGATGGTTGTTCAACAATATCCCACGTCTTGTTTTTCTTTAGGGAATTCAATTCGCTTTCAATTGCATTATACCAATGCATTGCATCGGACCTAGCTTCTATTTGTAAGATAATTTGCACAGCATACTGCTTCTGACCATAACTGTTTAGTTAAACCTGAATAGGATATCATTGACCGCGCTTTTTCCATTAACGTCCTATTCATGCGTTCTGCGGTTCCATTCTGCTCTGGTGTGTACGCAATTGTGTATTGAATAGTTATTCCATTACATTTGCAAAACGAAATCTTGCAATTGTGCATACTTTCCGCCCTGGATTTGAATTCTTTAAAATATTCAAAAACTTCAGACTTATTTGACAACAAATATACTACCGTAAAATGGGAATAATCGTCAATAAACGTAAGAATATATCGTTTTCCATTCCAAGAATTTGGCGAAATTGGACCACAGACGTCACTATGAATCACTTGCAAACAACGACTTGACTTTTGTTTAGAAGTAGACTTGAAAGGCTTTCTTGACTGCTTTCCAAAAACACAAGATTCGCAAAACAACTTGTCTTCAGACTTTATTGAATCAATACCATCTACCATGGATGACAACTTTTGTACATCTGAAAAATTCAAGTGGCCCAATCTAAGGTGCCATAAATTGAGTTGATTTTTCTGAGCTGTCAAACTTATGTTAGCACCCTTAGAGCAATTTAAATCAAATTCATACAAATTACCATTTCTCATACCTTGTAACCACATAATTCCATCTTTATAGATTTTCACAGTTCCATTTTTTATAACTGTCTTGAAACCATCTACTTCCAATCGACGTATTGAAAACAGGTTACACTTAAGGTCTTTACATAATAACACATCCTTTATTTGACAATTTATATACTTTCCGTTAACGTTAACTCTTCCGTTAACATTACCCATCATTGATGCTTTTATACACACCTTATTCTTTGCAACATTTATAAAAACTGGATCATTGAGTTCTTGCAGATTTTCAAAAAAATGTTCATCTTTAGCCATATGGTCACTAGCTCCAGAATCTAGGACCCATTTCATAACAGTACTTACGGATGAACCTAAACCAACCTTTTCTGCAACAAAACTAATGGCGTTATTTTCTGTTTCAGCTGCATTACCATTCTTATTTGATTGATCACGCTTCCATTTAAAACAATTCTGTTTCATATGGCCCTTCTTGCCGCAATAATGGCATTTCCATTTGAATGAGGTTTTCATGGCTACATTTTCTTCAGATGCGTCTTGTTTACTATGGCGATTTCTTTTTCTATCTTCTTCCAATAGACGGTTTTTAACAAACTCCATTTCCAAGGTTTCAGGATTTAGTCTTTCTATTGCTGTAATTATTGTATTAAATGAATCAGGCATTGTTAATAATAGATGACATATAATATCAAGCTTTTCTAATTTCGACCCTGAAGCAACCAACTGTCTCACCAAACCATCAAACTTTCGGAAATGTGCTTCCAATTCTTCCGTTTCACCACATTTCATTGTAAGTAGCTTTTTCCGTAAAAACAATTGACTTGAGACACTTTTGTTAGCAAATACTTTACCAAGGGAGTTTAAAACGGCAAACGCTGTTGTACTGTCCTTCACGTATTCCAAATATGCATCAGCGATACGGCGTATTATTATTGACTTTGCCTTTTTGTCATTTTGACGAAGATCAGCAATCTTCACAGCATCAGACTCATTAGACTCAATATTCTCCACATCTTCTTCAATAAATTTTCGCAAACCATGTTCGTCCAGAACAATTTCCAAGCGAAACTTCCAGTTGTCGAAATTGCGACCATCAAATAATTGAATTGCAAAAATTTCTTCGTTCATGTCTGGGCCCATAACCAATTGAGTAGACAGAGGCAGAAGAAAATTATATTTTATATATAAAAGTTTATTTAAAATATTAATGACAACAATTTGATGTGTTTATTGTATGGCTACTTGATAACGAGTAAACAAATTTAGAAAAATGTATTATAAAATTATTTTCATTTCAAAACATAAAATTCAAAGGTAAATTGTAAATTATTTAATTGTAATATTAAAGTATATTTAACAATAGAAACAAAATCAATTGATATTTGCATATTTTTGATAACAGATTTAAATATGGAATAATTATCAGTTTATGCATATTTTAATTCCAAAAAATTTTGTCTGTTAAAACTGAACACGAAGCTCTATATTTTACCATATATTTAATGAAATAAAATCTGCAAATAACAATATAGCATTCGCCAATTGAATGTAGATTTTGTAGTGCTATTATTTTGACAGTCATTGAACATACATACGACGACTAACGTTTATACAATATTTTGTATGAATGTTTAAAACCACAGATTGTCTATTTATTAAAACAAAAATCTACAATTTAGGTAACAAACAAGTTACTTCTTCAATAAAAAATTAGAAAATTCGAAAACTGTTCGTATGTGAAAACTTTTACACACAAATAATACAAAGTTATAGATGAATTGATAACGTTTATGGTACGAGTGTATTTAGGTGGCACCATGTTATTTTTTGATGATTGTATGAGTGTAACAAATTTTGTACCTACCTCCAACTCTATCTACCTCAGCAACCAAAACGAAACTCGTTGAAAAGTTAAGGCTTAAAATTAAAACTAGATTTGTTCATTCCTGTCAAGCCAAAATAAATGAATAAATGTATACAGTTAACTTCATATACAGAAATTGGAAATAACTCCTACTAAAATAATATAAAGATTGTGAATACCAATCTTTATATTATTTTTTAAGAAAATGCAATTTAACAATGAAAACAATTTATTTCGTAAACATAGTTAAATAAATATAGTTATAATAAAACAAAAACTAAGGCCTTCTAAGGTCTTGCTGAAAGGTATCTTATCAGTAATCAAATTTTGTATTCTTTTATTTATATATATATACTAGCTGACCCGACAGACGTTGTCCTGTCCATATATTAGAAAAAATGTTTGTGTTCGATTTGTGAATTTGTGAGAAGCTGTTTGAATTATGAAAAAATAGTAAAAAGAGACAAACAACGTACTTTTAAATGATAATTTTTATTTATGTAGGTTTGAGGTGTGTTTAAATTACATTTGATTTGAAAATATGTACAATATATGGTGTTATATTTACATTTTGATTGAAAGATCGATGTTCAGGAACCAATTAAAATAAAGAAATACTTTTTTCTGTTGCTTTGCAGTGATATCGTAGTTTCCTTCATTGCAATGCTTTATGATACACGACATTTTTAGTTTTGTTGCCTGGCGCGTAAATAAATAATGCTGATGGTGTTCCGACACGGGAACAGGCGACATACAATTGACCATGCGAGAAGCATGGATTTTCAAGGTTAATGCCGCAAACACGCAATGACTGCCCTTGAGATTTATTAATTGTCATAGCGAATGCAAGCCGTACCGGAAACTGCAATCGTTTAAAATCGAATGGCATGTCGGTCAGAGCCATTGGGATCCGTGGTATCAAAACGTCTTCTCCTTTGTACTTTCCTTTAAGTATTGTTGCTTCGATGACGTTGTTCATCAGGTTTTTTACCGCAAGTCGGGTGCCATTACAAAGACGTGGTTGGTTTATGTTTTGTAACATTATGATTACCGATCCGACTTTCAGTTGGAGATTGTGAGGCGGTAATCCGGGTAATTCCAGCGAGTTTAAAAACTCGGTTGGATAGTTGACAACATCATTTTGGGAAGTAACGGAATCCACCGATTTGTACGTCATCAATTCGACAGCAATTTCACCTTGAATCTTAAAATTCAATTCGTCGACATCAATGTTTTTCGCAGCCAATATAGCACGTTCGCTCAACCAATCATGATTTTTGTAATTTTGTGCAATGTTTGGAAATACCTTTCGGATTAGCTCGGATTTTGATTCGGTGAACTGACAGAAACCGGGGGGAAATTGAATGCAACCGGTCGAAATGTCAACCGGGATTTTGCCGTTGCCAATGTCCAGCAATTGTTTGGAAAATGCTTCTCCAGATTGATCGTTCTGCAGCTCGACACGCATGTTCACAGTCAATTTGAGTTTCTTGAAGTGTTTCCACAAAACGGACGACTTCAAACATGCATTAAGTTCATCGGCTGGCGTTGACCGTGGAATCACTGGCAATGTTTGCCGAAAATCCCCTGCCAACAGAATCATTACACCACCAAAACGGCTTTGATTGTTTCGTAAATCTTGCAAAGTTTTATCTAATGCCTCCAAAGACTTTTTATGCGCCATTGTACACTCATCCCAAACGATTAGTTTGCTTTGCTGCAAAACTTTGGCCATTGCACTGTTCTTGGAAATGTTGCATGTTGGATTTTCATTGATGTGCAACTTCAATGGCAACTTGAGTGCTGAATGGGCAGTACGACCGCCTTCCAACAACGTAGCTGCAATTCCTGATGAAGCAAGTGCAAGTGCAATATCATTCTGCGAGCGTATCGTGGCCAAAATCAACGCAATCAAAAAAGTTTTTCCAGTTCCACCGGGAGCATCCAAAAAAAAAATTCCTCCAGTTCCATCTTTCACAACTTTCATAAGAGTGTCGTATGCATATTTTTGTTGTCGATTCAACAGTGGAACGTTTGTTCGTACTAATTCCTTCAAGGCATCGCAATCATATTGTATTTCGCGTCGCAACTCTTGATTAAATACGTCGTGCATCGGTCGTGCCTAACTCAGACAATACCTTGTTCGCCATCATCAAGCACATGTCCTCAATTAAAATCAAAGCCTCGTTGTAAATTTCCTCATTCAGTTGCAAATTTGGATTTGATGTTCTAATACGCACCTGATGCAAAATATCATCACACATGGCATCTTTGTATTTGCTCCATAAATCAGTCGGTTTGGATGGGCAGCATGTTGAAACAATTATCGAAAACAGTGTTCGTATTTGATGAGCATTTGATGAAAGCACAGCATCTTCGAGGGTGCATTCCCAATGAGCGTCATTTACCAACAATCGCAAGCGTTGACATGCTTCTCTATACGTGTCACACAATTCACCATTTATAGTTCTCAAATCTTGGAATGATGTTGGGCCACGAACGTTGACTAATAGCAAACGCAAATAGAAACACTCATCGTTTCTTGGATGAACTGTGTAAATACGACCTAATGCGTTGGTGGAAAATAAATTGGGGAAACCTGGAACAGGATTTCCTTGTTTCCGTCGTTGAAATTTCTTTGTCGATTGATTCCAAGTATAATATCTTGGCATTTCGGAGTATAGTAACGTTCGGGCAAATTCATCGTTCCTGCACATTTCAAAAAATCTGGTCAATGTTGTAGGTGGCGGTCGATCAACTCGTTGTAATACATTCTACTCAGTAAAGTACACTCTTTGACCATTTTCCAAATGTACGGCTAAATGAATAACAGAAGGATGTCTTTCATGAATGCTAAATGAAAAAATGCGCCAAATTGCTTCGTTACTACTAACATAGCGGCCCATTTGAAATTGAGTGACTTCATCGATGGAATTCTCCGCACTAACTCCAATCACAGCCATGTCACTACCTTTGGTCACATATTTGCAGATGTATTTGATGGATTTCACGGAATGGCAAGATTCGACGTTGATATGTGCTTTGAATGTTTTGGAGAGTAGTGGCGAATACGGAACAATCCAACGGTTATCAATTTGAATGTCCTGCTGATTCACTTTCACCATTGTTGATCTTCCATTGTCAGCAATTGAACGGCGACGATACAGTGGGTAACCATCATTTCCGGTAATTGTTTCAGCTACTAATGGCCTTGGATAACGCTTCGAACATTTGCCGTCGACCATACACGGAGAAAGGATATTTAATGATCCACAGGGACCATGAATCATGTTTTTAGTAACAACCTCGTGCAAGCCTGGATCTTCTACTTCATCAGGAATTTCAGCTGATATCACATCATCGATTTCATTCGGTCTTATCTTCTCAATCAACCAAATGAGGATATGCGCGTGTGGTAGTCCGCGTTTTTGCCACTCTACTGAATACATCCAGCAGCGCGTCTCGCCGAACACGCGATACTTCACAATGAAATCCATCAGTGATTTTAATTTTTGTTTGAAGACTTTCGCGGTGACGTCATGGCGATCGATGGGTGATTGGCCAGGGAATAATTCTTGCCGAATTTCTATCCACTGTGGATTGCAAGTGAAAGTTATGAATAAATCTGCTGTACCGTAGTGTCGAACGTAGGTTATAGCATCCTGAGCATATTCATGCATATGGCGAGGACTTCCGACGTACGTTGCTGGGAGAATCGTCATCCGGCCGATATTGTGTGCGTTCCCGTCCACATTTATGGCATCTCGAAGGTGTATGTACTCTTCGGAACGCAGTTTTTTCTGGTTCAATCTAATGAATGTTAATCTTTCTGTTTCTATTTTTACATACATATCGACAGCATATTGGTGGAAAAGACGACGACATTTCAATATGTGATTGTCCTCATTTTCACGAACCATCAGTCGAAATGCATAATAGTTCATTGAACTTACTTTTTTGTTTGTTTCAGCGCCTGTACATTAATTTTCGCGTCAATAAAATTAATTGATCTTATAATAGAAAAAATATAGATTTGATATTCACCTGTAAGCGGATTTATCATTTTGATCGAGAAATGATAACCGTCTTCACCTTGCCAAAATATGATTGGATATTGTAACGCATCATATGATCGGTGAGTTTCGTACACACGCTGCTGCTGATTATTTCGTCGATGTAGAACGATATCACGTGATTCCAAATTTTCACCAACGACGACAATGGCGACATCATCAATTGTTGGTGCATTGAAACGTCTTGCGTGTTCTCCCGTAGGAGTCTTATCGGCTCTGATAACAATTTTGTGATTATCAGAGGGCATGCGGTCTAGTGCGGTTTTGAACAATGCAATCAATGATATATTTGACCTTGAATCTGTAATGTTTAATTTACATAAGAAAACAAAATAAAATGCTGTAAGTGGTGAAATTACCTTGAAAGTAGGCATGAAATTATCCCGAATCACATTTGTTGCGCCAAATGAAGTCATTTGGAAACAATTGTTGTAGTTCTGGATTTGTGTTAGGAAATGCTTGGAATGAGCTCCTGTTCCAGAAACCAATGAGAGCAATGGCTCTGGTGGTGGAATCAACGGTGTCAATTTCACTTTGCCACTTGCGCAACACAATCCAGGAGTTTCATTTTTATATTTCAATGCCTTACAATGTGGGCACACAACGCTCATCGAACCAATAGCAACGGAATGGTCTGCACTGTAATCGACTGTCCTGTTGTAATGAAATGCAGCTCGATGAGTATTTAACGCAACATTTGTTTCTCTTCTTGCACGTACATTTGAATTAATTATCACTCGGTTGGATTCTATAGAACGATTGTGTCTCATTCGATGCATATCTACTTCGTTTGCATATTCTCTTTCTTCTTGTGTACGTGCAGAACGTGTTTGTGATAATCGATTTCGTTCAATTTCATTTCGCTCTTCGAGTTGTTCCGCAGTTTGATTAGATCGAAAATACGCTTGATTTGAAGCATTGCGAGTTCTGCGACCTAAATTGCTCCTTCTTATTGGCGGCATTACAATGCGATAGAATTTATTGACTTTGCTCTTACCTTTTAACCGTTTATAACTTCAAAACCCACAGTCTATAGTAGGTTAATCTATAAATTTGTTTGAGGTAACACGATTTAACTTATTTCAATTAATGAATTGATTGCAATGTACTTACAATGGAATCTTAATTCAAAAAAAAACTTATCACCGTTAGTTAACTTTTTTAGAAACACTTTAAACTTTTTTTAATTCACAATTAACAATTGCACTTATTTTATTTTTCGTCCACCGATTAATTTGATCAACAATTTGACAATAAGCAGTCAATCAACATTTGCACAAATAAATTGGAATGTAAATAAAAAAGTAACGGTATTTTCGGACAAATCGCGAAACAATAACAAATGAGTTATTTACAACATAAGAATATCCCAGCAAAAACTTTACTTACAAATAAGCCGAAAAATAAGGAGAATTTGACAAATCGGTGCAGCCGTTTTCCGATTTTAGATAAATCGAAAAAAGTGGGCGTAAAAGTGGGCGTGGTAAATTTTTCTTTCAGTAAAAACTTAAATTAGATTACTACGATCATTTAAATAAAAGATTAGCCATATCGGTGCAGCCGTTTTCCGATTTTAGATAAATGGAAAAAAGTGGGCGTGGTAAATTTTTCTTTCAGTAAAAACTTAAATTAGATTACTACGATCATTTAAATAAAAGATTAGCCATATCGGTGCAGCCGTTTTCCGATTTTAGATAAATGGAAAAAAGTGGGCGTAAAAGTGGGCGTGGTCAATTTTTCTTTCCGTAAAAACCTAAGTTGGACTATGACGAACATTTCAGTAAAAAAATTGTCCAAATCGGTCTAGCCGTTCTCAACTGATGCAATTACCAACGAACGACAATTGATTTTTATTTATATAGAAGATATAAAACACAAAAAATGTTTCTATGTCCGTTATAGACTCTGAAACTACCCAACCGATTACCTCCAAACTGGTTTCATTAGGAATGCAATTTTGTGAAGATGGTGTTAGACGCCTTAAACAATGCATTAGGTCCATTTGTGAACCGGAATTTCGAAATTAGTTTATCGTGAAATTTTGTATGTAAGCACCTCTCCAGATGAGTATATCCACTAAGGGGGTAAAAATGGGTAAAATCGGTATCTCTATATCTCCGGAACTGATAAAGCTAGTGGACAGGTGTTTGGTACGTTTTGTACTTTTAAGGGGATAAAATGGGCGAACTCGAGTTTGAATACTTTTTTGTATCCCATATCCCAGAAATTAAATTTAAATGGAACTGCAGTTTTAAATGGACACTTTTTTGAAATTTGAACGTACTTCTTTTTGATACTTTTTTACAAAACTATTTTTTTTATGTACATTAATATGGTAAAAAAATGTTTATTATAAAACCCTCCCATTAATAAAGAATTATTAACGTAGTAGCACACGCCGGGTATCCGCTAGTTTAAAATATTTGTCATATAAAAACGTAACAAATTCTATTATCTACAGAAGAATCCGCAACTTATACAGCCCGCAACTTTTAAAAAACCAATGTAAATCAATATATAATTGATATGTATGTTTTCTACATTTATTTAAAAAAAATGGATGTCACAGACATATACTTGTTTACTGTAACCATATATATGATTGATACAATCATGTGAATTGTAAGTTAACCATACCATATGCTTACCACAATCATATAAATAGTTACTATAGACTATAATATTGTTAAAAAACGTTTAAAAATGTGGAAATGGTTACTGTAAACATGCACAACTATATTTTTTCTGTGCGTATAATTTATTGAATTCAAATAAATAAAAAAAATAGAATTCATACATATTTATTATACCCAATAAACCAGAAAACGATATGATAGCAAAATCGGTATTACCTTATGGGGGCGATTATGATATCATATATTATTATTGAAAACGATATTATTATAATATAGTTTTCAAAAATTTTCCTTCCACTAAAATAAATAAATAAATTACAAACATTTGAAAAAAGCTTCAAACTGAAAAATAATTTATATTAAAAATTTTCAAACAACATACGAAAACAAAATAAATCTTAAACATTAAAAACGTTACTATTTGATTTAAACAGTGGGCAGATAATAAAAACGCCATAATTTTCTTAAATTTTATGGTGATTTGTATGCAATATTTGAAACGTTCAAATATTTGCAAAAATATGCGGTATGAATGTGATGAAAATATGTATGATGTTATTTTTCCTTTCCAGGTTATTGTATTATTTCAGCCAAGATGTTTAAATATGCCTTGATTTCAGCGAAATATCTAGTATAAGAGATTAAACTATATATTTTTAGTATTAAATAGAGAATAAAATCTGTAGCATGGCGATTTTACTATCGTTTTTATTGGAAATTATGATAGCGAAAACGGTATCATAATTGCCTGGAAAAACGATATTATAAGGAACGGTACAATTTAGTCCGCAAAAACTATCGTTTATGACACGCAAACGATATCATATATGATAGTTTATATCATCTATATGATATCGTTTCGATATCGTTTTAATATCGTCTGGTTTATTGGGTAGGTATCTTTTTGAGAAAAAACGTTATAGTTACACAGTGGAAAAATTATAACAAAACGGAACATTTGACAAATTTTGTATGAAAATTAATATTAAACACATTTTTGTTATTACCCAATAAACCAAACGATATTAAAACGATATCGAAACGATATCATCTAGATGATATAAACTATCATATATGATATCGTTTGCGTGTCATAAACGATAGTTTTTCCAGACTAAATTGTACCGTTCCTTATAATATCGTTTTTCCAGGCAATTATGATACCGTTTTCGCTATCATAATTTCCAATAAAAACGATAGTAAAATCGCCATGCGACAGATTTTATTCTGAAAGCTATTTAATACTAAAAATTATATTTTTTATCTGTTTATCTGCTGAAATAAGAAAAATAACATAACATATCATACATAATTTCATCTCACATATGCATATTTTTGCAAACATTTGAATGTTTTAAATATTATAACGGCTATATGCATAAAAAAAACTTATTGTAGATTTAAAACACAAATTTGTAAACAAACACTTTAGCTTTAAAAATCATTTATAAAAGTATAGTATTCATAAACGTTTGTTAAAGGCACAATAACTAATATACTGTTTTTTGTCTAAGCTGGCAATGCTTCTCAGTTATTTTCCCTTTTTCGTTGTTAGTGTTGCTTGCAATTAGGACAAAATATTCGTTAATTCTCTTTTTTTCATTGTTTGTTTTAGTGATTATATATTTTTGAAGATAAAAACTAAAGTATTTAGAGAAAAAATATATATTTGATACTAGTAAATTTATCCTAAGCTAAAATGCATTAATATACAAAAGTTTTTATATATTTTAGTTCAATTATTATTGAAAGTATTCGAATGACGAATAATCTGTGATAAAATAAACATCACTGTTTTATAATTTGTTTTATTAATTTATTTTTATTGTCATTTGGTTAAATTTTAGCAAAAATTAATTAATTTCTATGTGGAAACACATAATTTTAATTCCGGAGTGGATATATTAGATTGTGTGGACCTTCTTCCACAATGTTTACGCATTTAATTATTACATGCCGTTACAGGTTGACAATAAATTACAAAAATGGCAATAAAACTCACTTGCGAACCTCATGTAGTTCACTGCCGGAGAAATATGGAACAAAATCTTATATTATTAAAATGGACCCTATTTCCCAGCGGAGTTAAAATTATGTTTATCAATTGCAATAGTATCGACTATTATTGCAAATTTATAAAGAATAATCTTTAAAATTCCCTTTTTTCAAGATAAAATGTAAAAAGAATACTTTATAGTAGGTTTAAAGAAGGGTCGAACGAACTTTAAAATTTGTACACTTATTAAAGGTTTATCAAATGTATTTTGAGCTATTAATCGTTTATGAATACAACTTTATGAAAATTTGCTTATAATTGGTTTATAAAGTTCTTGTAAATTTTTATGCATATGGCTGTAAATCTATAATAATAACGTTTTAAATGATTTAATATTTATTTTGTTTTCGTCTTGCTCATGTTGTTTGAAAATTTTTAAATTAAATTATTTTTCTGTTTGAAGTTTTTTTTCAAATGTTTGTGTTTTATTTATTTATTTATTTTATTGGAAGGAAAATTTTTGAAAACTATATTATAATAATATCATTTTCAATAATAATATATGATATCATAATCGCCCCCATTAGGTAATATCGATTTTGCTATCATATCGTTTTCTGGTTTATTGGGTATGTCATAAAGTTCAGAACAAAGTATTTTTTTAGTTTATAATAAAAGTGAATAAAAATTAATTTATATTCATACTAGCTTGACCCGGTGCGCTTCGCTACCCCTGTCGTAGTAAAAATCGGTTCAGCCGTTTAGTAATTATTGTTTAAGAACTAAAGGTACCAATTTTACCAGTTTTCCCCTGTTTATCCCTTTCTGGTAAAAGTATTGAAAAAATGTATAGCCTATTGACGCTTCCAAGTAAGGATCTATATACGTTCCAAATTTCAATAAAATCGATTTAGTCGTTTAGGCGTGATACTCGCTACCCCTGTCGTAGTAAGAAAAATATATAAGGATTTTATTTAAAAAAATCTGTTTTCCCCCTGTTTATCCCTTTCTGGTCCAAGTATTGAAAAAATGTATAGCCTATTGACGCTTTCAAGTAAGGATCTATCTACGTTCCAAATTTCAGCCGTTTAGGCGTGATGCTCAAACAAACAAATAAACAAACAAACTTACAAAGACATTTATATATTTATATAGATATAGATTCAATATATGGAGCTGACGATTACTTAATTAGTAATAAACTTATGTGTATGCCAATCAAGGCAAGGGAATCCCGCTGCTGATTGAAATTTAAAAAGCTGGCTCCGTTAGGATTTGAAGCGCGATTAGAGATATAAGTATGTCGAATATTAGCACCAATAATATCCAAATCCTTGGAATTACCTTAAAAATCGTGTTTTTTTTTTCTCACAAATTCCGTTATTTGGGTTTTGGTTATACCGAATAATCCCGTGATTTTCGGATTGTTATCCCTACTAAAGATGCATTGGCGCTAAGAAGTATAAGCATGAGGAAAATCAATTTTTTTTAGAGAATAATTGAAATTGAATTCTGATATCTTGTATTTCAGTTACACATATGGGTAGACCATAAAAAGAACCTGTGAGTGCGTAGGTCTAGGTTACTACATGTTGAGTAGATCATTTTTGTAGAATAAACTTATAGTTCAGCTGGTCTGAATTTTTTTGTACAGTGGGTCAAATTTTTAATTTTTTTTATTGAAGGGAGCATTATACTAACTAAAAAACAAGTTGTAAGTTAATGTCAGAGAGAATTCTTACTGTCAGAGTTATATTTTCGATTTTTATGGGAATAATTTTTGTGGAAGATCTTAACCCTCTACCTCCTCTCTATAGGGTTCAATTTGAAAATTTTTTTGAGAAAATCAAAAAAATTTCTTTCAAAAAGGACATTTAAGGATTAAAATATTCTACACATATTTTTCCCGGAAAATATCAGTAGGGTCACCAACGATACAAAAGATGTAAATAAAGCTCTTTACGGTTTATTAACAAAAATACACGCCATCGCAGGTATCACATTTAAAAAAAATCGTCTAACATCCAAGTATGATCCGAATGAACTGAAATTTGAAAATAGTTCTTAAGGAGATCTACAAAAAACATGTATATACATGTAGTTATCTCTTTTAGTTTAAGATATATTTAGGTTTATTCATTTATTTTTTTTAATTCAGCTTGATCTTTTTTTGGTTTTTTAAATATGGACCCTCTGTTTTATTCCTTAAACATTTTCTGAAAGCTACACGAATTTACAAATACATTGGAATCTAAAGTCTTTCAATAAACAATTCACAGAAAAAAATTACGACAAATCGGTTGTCATATTAATTACCAAATTCGTCAATACAATTAATTTTTTAATTGAAAGGGCACCAACAACCATTTTTATAAATACAAACAATATTTTTGTTAAGTAAATTTGTTAACACGCAACAATTTTTTTTAACAATGATTTTATAATATTGATCAATAAATTTGTTAACCTCCAACCAATTATATTTTAACAATGTGTTCGTCATATTGAACAACTATATTGTTATTTTTCAATTACTATCATTTAGTGAAAATTGTTACATTAAAATTTTAAAGAAATGCGATATAACAATTTAAATTTTTTATTTTATTAAGAATAATTTACATTACATAGAACCACTTATTAAAGAACGAGTGTAAATTACCATCCTCGTTGTACTTGTCAATAATTTCTTGTTGAAATTGTATCTTTAATCATTAATTTATCAAAATAGTCCTTTCCCTGAATTCTTTTCTGAATCTTTTATATTCAGGGTGTTTTTAAAGCATCGGCAACAAATCACTGAACGCACTAGTAAAATTTCACAACATACCTTTTAGATTGCTTCAAGCTGTTAGAAATCCATCAGCAAATTCTAATTCTTTTTCATTACTTACATATTTAAAACAATATATAAATATTTTATATTTTTTGACACATATTTTTAAATTGTTCAATACAAATTTCAAATGAAATTTCAATAACTAAAATAGCTATAGAACAACTAAGAAAAATTATCAATATAACAATTTACAAACATGTTAATTAAAAAAATTGTTAGAAATTAGTTTTGATCGTCAAAAAATTTTATTAATTATTTAATAACATTTGCAAGTTTTTTCTGTGATTATAAATATTTAACTAGACTTTATATTATTACCCCCATATTCATAAACAAATTAAAATGTAAACAATTGGTGAATTCACAAGGTCTTTTATCATGTCATATTGTAATAATGTCCTAATATTTCACAATGGTTTTTATTGCTCTTCAAGCAAAAAATGTCCTAAAATAATACTACTTTCTATGCTATTTTTTTTTTTGTTATCGTAACCAACCAAGAGAGACCAATGTCGAATGCCTAAGAGTCGGTTAAGCCGAGCCGCCGAGTCGTGATATATTAGGACATTATGACAATATAACTGCTAAGAGACCTTGTGAATTGACCAAATGTTTTAAAGCAAAATTTCCATACACAATTTGATTTTAAAATGTTCTTTAAATTTAAAAATTGTTTACGAATAAGGCCTTTACATCTACGTATTATTAATTTTGTATTTTCATCATTGTTAACAAGCAAATTATGAACTTTTATTTGATTAAAATAAAACTAATAATTGACAACCTACCTCCATCCTCCGAGTTGGATGGACGTTAAAAAATTTTAAAATTAATCGTCTTAAAGTATTCCAATCTGCTCAGGAACACTTTCTGAGTCGATTAATTTGCCACAAACTTCGGTCCATTATATCTTCTAGCGCCCGTACAACAGCCCTATCTGAATATAGTTAAGCTCTCATAAATATCTTAATTATAAATATCTTAATTACACTATTAAGCACTGATCCTTCTATCATATACCAAAGCTTCCATATTCATATAGACACAAATCATACGAGTAAGTATCTAAAATATAAAACCCACTTCCAAAAATCACATTAACATGCATAAATCCTTTCGGTATTCAAACTCAATTTAATACAGTTAAGTTTCATATACATATTTACAAATCATGTCACCTAATTTTATGATGACCGGTTCATATTCACATTCGTTAGTTATAGCCCTAATATAAGGCCCAAATAGCCTAGTTATATGCATTGTCCCACAATTTTATAATTTTAATTATAGTTTAATTGTTTGTCATTATTTACTCCATTTTAGAACTTTCAATTGATTGCTGCAATTAGTTGTAGATACTAAAGAACAAAATTAGACTCATTCAAAGCAAACCAATATTTTAAGGCAGGTCTAATTTATTGAATGCTAATTACATTCTAGTGAAAGTAATACACACTTGTTATTTGATATTAAGAAATACTAAGTAATACTTCATTTAATAGATTTTTCAATTAATTTACCTTCTTATAATGTTTAGGCTTTTTTATGGGCATTTAAATAATAAGTTGGTATTTTTAGCTCAACTAGATTTAAAGCTGAGACTGCAAGCAGCATCTGTAATTGTACAACTCATCACGAATGCTCTCAAAGCAATCATTCGATTTATGTGCCTTCTTATTTATTCTTTCTATCCGTACATGTCCATGAGTCTGGTGCAATATGTTGATTGCACCAATTTAAATTCTACAAAACGTTACTAATATGGGCAATCGAACTACAAGACATCATATGTTTTCCTACAATCTAACAATTGTATTAAATTCGTTATTGAAAAATGCCCCTTTAAGAAAACATGACCATAAATAATGCATAGAAGGCAGTAGTAAATGTAATACTAAACAAGTAAGAGTTTTATATTCGGCTGTGCCGAATCTTGTATACCCACTATAACTATATGACAATAAAATATTTTTCTGATATAGGTATTATATGTGGGGTAGGGTCAATTATGGACCCATTCTCGCAAAAGTTGGTAGAAAGATTTAGGTTCATATAAAACTTGTATATGTACAATTTCATCACGATATTAATTATTATAAGATATGTATGAATGTTCAAGTCATTTTCTGAAGGGATCCTTTTATGAGGACTAGGAACAAATGTTGCCCGATTTTAGCCATACTTCACAGTATAATTTCAGAGTACTTAGAACTAATTTGAGCAAAATTTGATCATAATTCCCACATAACCAACATATTTATGACTGCTTAAACAGCAGTCATGGGCCAATATTGCCCATTTTCAATACTAAAACAAGTAAGAAAGTATGGTCGGTCAAGCCCGACCATATAATACCCTACACTAAGAAATGAGCAAAAACATTTTTCTTTCAAAATTTCAATAATTTATATTCGTGAGCGATTTTCGGAAGTGGGCCTTATATGGGAGCTATGACAGATTATGGACCGATCACCATGAAATTAGGTAGTGTGATTAATGTCTATATGAAAGTTATTTATGTTGCATTTTATGTGTATGCCAACATTTTTAGGAGATTTATGATAGTTAAAGTGATTATCGGAAGCAGGCCTTATATGGGAGCTATGACTAATTATGGACCGATCATCATAAAATTTGGCGACATGAATTCTGTATATACAAAACTTATTTAGAGAAAAACATGTGTAGATACATACATAAATTAAACATTTATGACCGATAAAGTCCAATTTTGGTAGGACATTTTTATGGGGGCTAGGTGAAATAATGAACCGATTTCAGCCAGTTTCAATAGGGTTCGTCCTTGGGCAGAAAAAAATGATATGGACCAAATTTTATCGAAATATCTTCAAAAATGCGACCTGTACTCTACGCACAAGGTTTACATGGACAGCCAGCCAGCCAGCCAGACGGACGGACGGACATCGTTTAATCGACTCAGAAAGTGATTCTGAGTCGATCGGTATACTTTAAGGTGGGTGTTAGACTAATATTTTTGGGCGTTACAAACATCTGCACAAATCCATTATACCCTCCCCACTATGGTGGTGTAGGGTATAAAAACCTTGTCAGTAATTGTGGAAAATTTCAGCCAGTTAGCCCCTTTTGTTTTGGCCCTATCGTGTTTTAAAAATATATGGACTGACGAATATAGCTGGAAATTTAGAAATTTATAAGGACCCAAAATATATATACTTTTTTGTGGGTCTGCGATGAATAATTCGATGTGTTACAAATGGAATGCCAAAATCAATATACCAACCATCTTTTTTGATGGTGGGTATAAAAAAGAAGAATCAAATCAACAAAATGTTTCATATGTACGAGACAAAGTACAATAGACAGAGTGAATGAATGAAAATTTCAATTAAAAAACATACATGTAAACGTTATAAATCATACCAAATGAAAAGCAATACAATTGATATCGTACATATTGATGTTACTAGACAAAAGTAGATTATAAGCTATATAAGGAGTATAAGGTTTTTACTTATTTTGCAGATATTAAGGAAATTAAATAATTTTTTATTTAAATATATTGCAACGTAAAACTCTTTTAGTTATAAATACATAAAGTAGGTGACAATTAGATATACTAATACTTAACACTCTCAAAACCTAAGTTTTTGACGACAGAGTTTCCACTCTAAATGTATTTCTCTCTTATATATAAAAAGGCCACACTCTTTTTTGCGGTACACTTTTAAGTATGTTATTGTCCACCAATATTGATGTAACATATATGGTTTAAAAGGTTCTTTTCTCTAGATATACAGAATTTAAAAAATTGTGTCCATAAAGTTTTAAAGTGTTCGAATTTCGGCCCCCGAAATCTACAAACATAAAATTTTAATTAAAAAACAAGTAAGAGTGCTATATTCTTATATACCCTTCGCCTTTATTGTGGATGCATTAGTAGCCCACTTTCAGCGTATATCATCCCAAATATATCAAGAAAACTTTTAAAAATTGTACATTTAATTGTTGACGAACAGATTATATTATAGAAATTACAAACGAAATGACAATCTTATATATACCCTACTCACGAAGGTGCAGGGTATAAAAACAACAACTCCACACGAAACACAAAAAAAATACAAAATACGCAAAGCAATCAAACCAACACACAACCAAACATACGTTTTGTTGCTTTTTTGTCAAAGCATGCAATAAATTGTCTTTTTTTATGAAATTTTCAGAGGTTGTCTCGGATTTTTGCTCATATCTCCGGTATTTATGGACGGATTTTCTGATTTTAAATAGGAAACTTCGCGAAAGCATGTCTGACAGAATTATTGAAGATTTAGATCCCGAAGATATCTGGGGTCTTCAGAAAATTGATTTCAACAGACAGAACTACAGACAGAAGGATATACAGACGGACATGGCTTAATCGACTCCGCTATTTATAAGGGTCCAGAATATATATACTTTATAGGTTCGGAAAATTATATTGTGGAAATTACAAACGGAATGACAAACTTATATATACCCTGCTCACGAAGGTGAAGTGATAAATTAATATCATCAGCATAAAAAAAGATTTTTAACTCTATTACAATAAAGTGTTCCCATTTACGTTCGTTTTAAGATTTAAAATCAAAATATATAGTCTCAATATTACATGCATTCTTAAAATTTTAGTCGCGATATACACAATTTTTACAAGAGATGAAGTGTTTTATTTTTGCATTATAAGCTAAAATGTATTGGTTCACTAATCGATTAAGTTTAAAAAGAAATTATACAGATATGCTTTTTTATACAAACAATTTGTTTGTCTCCAATAAATCAGCAAAATTCGAACTTTTTATGCGCCTATTACTAAAGCTACGTACACACGATTGTCATATTCTTACAATGTTGTCAGAAAATATTCATTAAATGGTTAACAGCCATATGTTTCAACATAAGTTCTTATGGTTGTGTTAACCATTTTCTGAGCATGTTTCTAACAATCTGACAACAGTGGGTACGTAGCTTAAGTATAGCGATTAATTTTGAAAACGTTCTTGAAGGATCTTGACTGTGCGGCAGCAAAATGTGTTGGGATAAAAGTACTATCTCATTGACCGTTTACAAACATTTATTTAAATAATTGTTAAACTCTAGCACTTCAGTAAGTTGCCACAACTCTTCCGCGGTATTTTATACCTATATAACACCTTTGTTTGCTAGTAATCAAAGTTGTGAAATTTTAAAGTGGTCCTTAAATATTTCAATATGTACATGGGCCCCTTTGTCCATAATGTGGATGTGCCTCGCAAAAAAACATATTTATTTTAAATCCACGGTAATTATTTCACATTTTAATGAAAGTTCGTCAGATATCACCAAGATATTGGCCTCAAAATTTAGTACCTTATAGCTTAGCAATAACGCATATAACAATATTGTTCCTTAACATCTGCTGAACAGTTACTTTACACAACTCTTAATCCAAAAGTTGAAACTTGTGGTAAAAAAAAATATATTAAAAAATTCCAGGTCCTTATAAAATTTTGCAACTTTTAATTGCAATTCTGTCAAAAACATAAACACAGTTAAGGTCGGTTTCATTTATTTGAAAAAAAAAAGTTGTTTATATATGTATATTGGGAGATCTATTATATGTCCTTTTAATATAATAACAAAAAATAAAAATAATATCTTCATTTAAAAGTTTAATATAAAGTGTATCATATTCGATATCATTTAAACATTGGGCTCATATTCGATTATTATTTGTTGCAACAAATTGAATCAGCCCAGCCATTCAATTAAATAGGGGTGAAGAAAAAAAAACAAATAAACTAAAAACACAAATAAGCTTGAAATTGAAATCAATTATTGTAAAGTGCTACTGGACATGACACAAGTGTCAATATTGTAGAAGAATATACGAAATATATATATATATATTAAGGTGGCCCCGATTGTATGGAGGAAAAGTAATGTATCGATGTTCCAAACAACAATGAAAGTTTAGTTTGTTTAGGGAGGCCATTTCTCTAAAATTGTCTACTGGCGCGCCATGGCGCAGGATCAAAAAAAAAAAATGTTCCTTTTTTTAAGTGTAACCGAAAACCGGTCAACCATTTTTTTCATTTTTGTAAACTCGACCGGTTTCGGTTTTCTTTAATTTCGGTTTTTTGACTAACCGGTTTTAAGTAAATATATTTTCTAAAGCTCATTTAAACATATTTTTGAATAATTTTGGTACCATTTTTTTAAAATCTTGATTTATTTTATAGAAAATTGTAGCATTTGACAATATTTCGTATAAGATATAAAATAATTGTATAAAGATAGAGTCTTAAGAATTAAAGAATGCAAAATTTCTGAAGATTTAGTACACAATTCATAACATATTTCTTATTAGCAGTGCTGCCAGTTTAGCATTTTTAAGGCTAAATTTAGCCTTTTTATTTACTCTTTAGCATCGAAATTTTGGATTTAGCTTCGTGGCTATATTTTAGCCTTTTTTTAATTTCAAAATAGCCTTTTTGAAATTAAAAAAGGCTAAATTTATATTTGTGAGCCATTTTGATTTTAATTCATTACTGTTTTTCATTTAGCTTTTTGACATACTCAAGAATTATGCAGTATTAAAGGAACAAATAACAATTGCCAACATAAAGTGCTTCAAAATTAAATAGAGTGTTGTATATCTGAAAGCTATAAATGTCTAGCAAATTCACTTTCAAGACAAAATTGTTATATAATGGACAAGAGCCCCACAAACTCTTGATACTAGATGGCTGTCATTTGAAATAGCCGTTAAACGTTTTGTGGATCTATGCTTCGAGTTAAAAACAGTAATGCTACAAAGCCAAACATTTAAGTGATTAATATACTGATTATAATTTGGTGTACCATCTTTTTTTGAAACCAGTATTGCACAAAGTACAAAAAGTAAATTAATCATTTGTAAGCAATTTAGCAGAGCTGTTTTCTGATTTAAAATTTCTTCTCCATAGTCTGTGTTTTCAAATTGTAATACTTACAATGCAAAGAATTTGATCCATTATCATCGCCAATTGAAAATTGTTTAATGTTTTCGCCACATTTTTCATACAAGTTTGAAGAATGATAGATAAAATAAAGAACGGATTAATTAGTGACGATTATGAAAAATAATATCGCAAATTAAACTAAATCCGTTGATAATACACTTAAAATAAAATGTACTCGTAAAACCAAAAAAATATATTATGTATGTGAAAAATTAAACTGCTAATAAAATTACGAAGATTAAAGCTTATGGGCAGAATATTTTAAACTACATATGGACAAATATAGAACCAACAATGTCCATTTTCTGACATGGTTAATCTAGTATTTAACTTTTCAGTACTTTAGTAAAGTTAACAAGTAAGAAAGTATGGTCGGTCAAGCCCGACCATATAATACCCTACACTAAGTAAATGAACAAAAACATTTTTCTTTCAAAATTTCAATAATTTATATTCGTGGGTGATTATCGGAAGAGGGCCTTATATGGGAGCTATGACAAATTACTGACCGATCACCATGAAATTTGGTCATGTGATTAATGTCTATATGAAAGTTATTTATGTTGCATTTTATGTGTATACCAAAATGTTTAGGAGATTTATGCTCGTTAAAGTGATTATCGGAAGTAGGCCTTATATGGGAGCTATGACTAATTATGGACCGATCATAATAAAATTTGGTGACATGAATTCCCTATATATAAAACTTATTTGGAGAAAAATTTGTGTAGATACCTATATAAATTAAAAATTTATGACCGATAAAGTCCAATTTCGGGAGGACATTTGTATGGGGGCTAGGTGAAATAATGGACCGATTTCAGACAGTTTCAATAGGCTTCGTCCTTGGGCCAAACAAATGATATGTGCTAAATTTTATCGAAATATCTTTAAAATTTAATCGACTCAGAAAGTGATTCTAAGACGATCGGTATACTTTAAGGTGGGTGTTAGACTAATATTTTTGGGCGTTACAAACATCTGCACAAAGCCATTATACCCTCCCCACTATGGTGGTGTAGGGTATAAAAATGTTTGATGCGTTATTGAATATTAAATTATTATTAAAAAATTACATAAATATTATTTATTGTATTTTATTTATATTTACGCAAATTCTAGTTCTGATTCTTCCGATTATGATAAAACTATTATAACTGTTTTATAATTATACATGTATCATTAAAAGACTGAAAATATATTAATGTATATTTTATGTAGTGATTTCGAAACACTGAAATAGTAAATACTTAGTACTTAAATTAAAAAAAAAAAAAATAATAAAAAATTTGAGTTCTGTCTGTATAAAAATATATATGTATATGTGTATATTTATTATTAATGTTATTTTTTGTTTGCTGCTGAAGTGTACCTTTATAATTTTATGAATTTTATGAACATATTTTCTAATTTTTTTATTTAAAAATAAATATAAACCTAAATTCTTAATTTCTAATATTTTAGCTTTTTTTATTGGCTTTTCTTTTAAACAGTTCTGCTTTTTCTGGCCTTTTTTTGAAGTCAATATAGCTTCTTTTTTAGCCAGCTCCTGGCAACACTGCTTATTAAAGTCCACAAATGGAAAAACAATAAGGATTCTATTTTAATATTAGTATTTAAATGTCAACACATTATGTAAATTAGACACCAAAGTAATGGTTTTTGTGAGAGGAATGAAATTACATATGAAATTAAAAACAAAAAGTTTAATTATTGCTATTATTTATTTCATTATTCTGAAAAAATAATAAAGAAAAGGTAAAATTGTATGTTAAAATCTATTTATTTTTCTAATGAAACATGACTTTACACATGTAATTGTTTTTCATTACCAAATATGTCTATAAAAATAAATTTAAGTAGACCATTTTCATATAGAATAAAAATGTATTATAAACCGGTTACCAGACAAAACGAAACCGGTTTTTTCAAAAACACAATTTTTCGGTTAAACCGGTTAGATTTCGAATTAAGGTCTCAAGATCACAACAATATTAAAATTAACTAGAACACGAAATCCGTATTGAACTTTGCACATTGGTTTAGAAACGTTTTTTATGGAAATAATTCGGTATCTTGGGAACCATTTAAAAGAAAATCGCCTAAAATCTATTTATGATCCGAATGAGCTGGATGGATCTGGTCCGCTTAAGTGAACCATGTTTCACTTTACACGTTTTGCATTAAGTTCTCTTTGCGGATCATATGAACATTTTATATAGTCCCGAAGAAAATTTGTGCTACAAAAGAAAAAATATAGGGATAACTGTTAGCAAGTGCTTTTATTTTAGAATTTATAGTTAATAGTTATATCTGATTTAAAAAAAAAATAAATTAAAAAAAAATATTTTCAACTAAAAGAAAAATAACCCATATTTTTGTATATCTTCTCAAGGACTATTTATATTTGTGGACATGAATTTTTGGTGATTTTTTTAAAAAATGTGAGAATCGAGGCGACCAACTTTTACTCTGGCCCCCATTACACCTAGAAAGCTGAACAATTGTATATCAGAAACACTTTAGCTCTAACCATGTTCAATTTCTTAACAATAAAAAGTCATTTCTAAACATATGTGCTATGGGAAATGTTCGAAGCCTAATGAAATCAGTTCATAATCTCACCTTAACGCATATAAAAGTTCTCTGTGAATTGCGCTATAAAGCTAATGAGTAGGTAAATACACTACAAAAAACAAAAAAATTAAACTCTAATAATTGATTAACGTTAGATGAGATTTATTTTTAGATTAACTAATATGATTACGAATTGGAATTTGATATTCAAGTAAAAACCTGCCCTTAATGTTTTTGTTTATTTTATTAGATAAATCAATAAATGTAGTTATTACATAAGTAAGTAATATAAGTGTTATTGTTTTATGACTTTAAAGATATTTTAGATACAAATTTTGTGTCTGGAATATATAGCTAACATCAGATCTGGAAGAAAATCAATTAATCAATTCACAAGGTCTCTTCAATTGGTCAATTCACAAGGTCTCTTATCAGACATGATGACTTGCAAGACTTTTTCTTTGTTTTTTCAGTTTTTGTATTTGTTTGTTTGTAGGTGCACTGAACAAAGTAAAGAATTGAATGTGTTGGTGAAAGAATTTTGCGCACCTCTGTTCTACAATGTGGAATGAGATGAAACAAAGCGAATATAAATTCGCCTTGAGATGAAATGAATAAGAATTATAAATCAAACACACGCATGCATAATTTCGTTTATTTTAATTTTTGTTGTTGTTATTTTTTCAACATACAATTGTGCAAAATTATTGTTGTGTTAATTTGGTTAGTTATCAGTGAGCACTCAACGCGTGAATATGATAATCGGATCTTTTGCAATTGCATCTGATATAATATTATGATTTTTTCTTGTTGTTGTTGCTATATGAAGAGTTTTGCATGGGTAAAGGCAATGTACGTAAATATGTATACTTAGGTGAAGGGTATATAAGATTCGGCACAGCCGAATTTAGCTCTGTTACTTGTTTTGTTTTTTAAATTACAAATGTTCGAATATTTTCGGACTTCCAGGATAATTATAGATATGGTAAGCGTATTTTAGAAGAATTTTTAATTTTAAATTTATTTTTTACAACTCCTAAGACATTTCCGTTATATCGAATGCCTCAAAAATTTGTCATAATTATTTTTAGACACTGAAGAATAGAGTTAGACTCATCTATGAAAAAATTATTTTTCGAAGGACAGGTTTAAAGCGCTTACATATGTGCCCGAAAAATGTATTTGCTTTTTTATGGTTTAGGTACACAAGTAAATGTAGCTTTTTGCATCAGTATATGAATGTAAATAAATACATATTTATCGTCAGTGGGTGTCTGTATTTGTATACATAAGATGATACAATGTCGATCAAAATGTGAATGTTCAGAGAATTTCTATAGAGGTTCCCCTTCTACGATTCATTATATAAAATTAAATACCTTAAAACATCAAAGGCTTCTCATAATATACCTATTGCGAAGAATTGCAACATTTTGAGAAGAATGTATGCAATTTAATTCAATATGTGACCATAACTTTAACCTAATAACAGTTACATGTAGTATTTTAAACGACACTGTAAATTTGTTTGTAATGTGTCTGCATAAATTTATGTACATAGTATTTATAATTATTTTTATGAGCAGTAAAGATGAATAAATTTGATGCAGACGCTGAAATTTAATTGAAATGTTTAGTTGAAGTGTTTGTTTGTCCGTTTTCAGTACACATACATATGTATGTATGCATGTAAACAATTTTACACAAATACATGTACAAACATATACTTGTTTACTGTAACCATATATATGATTGAATCATGTGAATCTTAAGTTAACCATATTATGGTTACCACAATTATGTATATAGTAACTGTGACTATAATATTGTTATTGTAATATTGTATTTTTTCAAGAACAACTGAGAATATTGCTGCTCTAGCCCAAAGCGTTAAAGAAAACCCAAGATTGTCCATTTCTCTTCGTTCTTTGGAATTGAGCATTCCACAAACGTCATTACACCGTATTTTGGTCGGAGTGGGATGATATTGATCTGGACAACGTTTACTTTCAACAAGACGGCGTTAAGTGCCACACAAGCAACGAAACCATTGCTCTTTTACGGGAAAATTTTCCGGACCGTGTTATCTCTCGAAGAGGTGATCACAATTGGCCACAGAGATGTTGTGATTTAACACCTTTCGACTTCTTCCTTAGGGCCACGTGAAGGATAACAGTCCAGCGTCGATTCAAGACCTCAAAGATAGAATTCGTGAGGCTATCGAGGACATAGGGCAGCCACTTTGCGATTTGGTTATGGAAAATTTCATGAAAAGGATATGGTCCTGGAAGCGTGGTCGAGGTGGCCATTTGGCTGATGTTGTTTTTATTATTAACGGCATACCTTCCTCTTTATTATGAAATATTCATCCGATCATTTATCTCAAAAAATACCATTTTTCTTAGAATACCAAAATAACACCTCTTGTTGGAAAACCCTGTATTTCAAGAATACCCGGATACCCCGGAATTTAAAAATCAAAAAGTTCGAGAAATTAAAACACTACCTCTATTACATATTATACATTTAGCTAATATATCATCACTTGATAAATGAATATGCTAATTTTCATTCTGATATAAAAGTATTTTCCATGAATTTTCATTTCAATCTGATATAAAATTATTTTCCATGAACTGGACCCTTAGATGTTGGTTAAATGGTTTTGTATCTAATAAATATTAAATATGTATAATGTGAGAACTTTAAAATAGTTTTTCACAAATTAAAAGACAGGACATTACAAATGTCTAGAGATTTTATCATACTAATAATAAAGAAAACTCCAACGAATAAAAACCAAAAAAAAAAAAAAAAAAACTAAGAAAAGACCTTAAGGAATATATACGAATTGTATTAATTGTATACAAAATGTTATTTTTAATCACCCATGATGATCTTAATCACAAATAATTAATTGTCTTTAGATATTGATACAAAACACGAGTTGTGCTGCAGGCAGAGAATGAACAACAAAAAATAAAAAATTAAGAGAAACTGAAAAATACAAAACGAAAAATACAGTAGCCGTTAAAATTATAAATAACCAAAATCATTAGCGTGGATATCGATTAAAGATACAATTTTTTTCTGTATATTTTGCTTTTTTCAATGCTCATTAATGGTAGCTTTTTTTTTAATGACCAACGGTTCATTAGGTTGCAGCGCGTGTAGAGTAACAATAAAATTAAATGAGCAGAAAATACCAACTGAAACGAACAACAGAAAGGCAGACAAAGGCATCAACCATATTGGAGGTTGGAGGCAACAAATGATTGAAAGTAATAATGCTCGCATAAAAATGAATATGTATAATTTGAATGTATGGCTGACCAACGAGCCAAATGATGACAGCCAGACTATCAAATAAACTGGGCAGCTTTTAATTTTTTCTTTAAAGTGATTATTGAATTATAATCAGACATTGCAAGATATTCGTTCTTGAATAACACATTCAATTTAATTTTATGTTTAGACAATAAGCTAATATTTCACCAAATATTATGAATTAAAATTGTAGATTTTTTCGCAAATATTGCGTTTTTTAAAACACCGGTTAACCGACATTGAAAGGAATTATTTTAAAAGTTTAAACAATGCATTTTTATATGTAGAAAACCTAAAATCTATATAAATATATAAATGTCTTTGTAAGTTTGTTTGTTTGTTTGTTTATTTGTTTGTTTGTTTGTTTGTTTGTTTGTTTGTTTGTTTGTTTGTTTGTTTGTTTGTTTGTTTGTTTGTTTGTTTGTTTGTTTGTTTGTTTGTTTGTTTGTTTGTTTGTTTGTTTGTTTGTTTGTTTGTTTGTTTGTTTGTTTGTTTGAGCATCACGCCTAAACGGCTGAACCGATTTTATTGAAATTTGGAACGTAGATAGATCCTTACTTGGAAGCGTCAATAGGCTATAAATTTTTTCAATACTTGGACCAGAAAGGGATAGAAAGGGGGAAAAACGGGTAAAATTGGTACCTTTAGTTTTTAAACAATAATTACTAAACGGCTGAACCGATTTTTACATCGACAGGGGTAGCGAAGCGCACCGGGTCAAGCTAGTATCCAATAAAGTATACATACAATTTGGAATGGTCCATTTTATTTTGTAAAAAATCTAAATTAATTTCTGACAAAATTTTAAAATTGCTGTGGACATCATTTGGTTTTTATTTTGAGCAATGCACGAATCACTCTACATAACTATACATATTTTGAAAAGTTGGATGTTCTATCATCGGAGTATTTACTATATACAACTACTTATTTCGTTATCTCCACGACTGTTATGAAATAAGTCCCAAATGCAACAATAAGTCAATTTTTTTTTTATTGGGAAATAAAATTTTAATTAATAAAAAGACAATGCCAAACCTTAGGAATGTTGAAAACGATTTTTAAATCAAAACATAGAACAACAGAAAATGGGCCTTGTTTCCGGTGTTATACGTCACGTTCCCCTTTAAGGTCATTCGTTTTATTTCTGTAAATATCGATTTCTTCAACTTCATCCTCCGTTGGATTATTTTTTATTGAAAATTTAATGCAACGATCACATTGGTCTTTTGTAGGCTTTGTAAAGGACAAATTATAATTGTGGTTGAACTTATCTCTTTAAAATCTTTCCGAAACTGGGTTGGACGGGTATTGCTCCATGTAAATGGGCAAATGAACGGTATGGAGTAACAGCTAAACCAGAATAACTGCTCCAAGCAGAAAATACGTTAACAGTGACAAATTAGTTACTATACAGTCTAATCCAACGCCTATTTAGTTTTGGTAGTAAGAGAAACTATGCTTTACAACAGTATTCTAGGAAGAACTTTTTTATAACAGAAAAATATATTGAAAAATATTATCATTCCACAATATTGATTGCACGTAGAGCAAAATGTCCAGCAGTAATCAATTTCATGATTTTGTACTGAAATTTTGCCAGTGAATGACGTATAGAGAAAAATAGCACAAAAATGTTCTGTTTTTAAAGATATAGAGCAAAATGGACACGATTTATCTCAGCAATGAGACGATATAGCCGAAAACGGTTTGCAGATGTGAAAAATTTGGGTTCGAAAACCTATGGTGGCATCCTTAAAAATGGCATATGGAGCACATCTATGAAACAGACGATATGAAACAGCAAATGTTTTAAGTCACAAAAAATGAACTTATAAGATGCAAACGCACTTCTTCTTAACTTTGATTACACAGGTCAACAGCAAAAAAAGGATTGAGTAAGCACTATATAGATTTGATGCATTAACTAGGTTAGGTTTTTTTTTTTTATTTTTAAGTAAAATTATAAATTTTTTTAGACGTTTCCCCACATAATTAATGATATCTCAAAAAGGGTCAGTCCGATGTTACTATAATGGAAATTTTACTATAAATGGAAATGGGAAAATTTACTTAATTGTGAATAAATTCGAAAATAATCCATCGATTTTTATGTGGCTTTGCGATAAGGCAATAAATTTCAGTATTATATTTATTTTACATATAACAAAACATACATATGCATTTAAATAAATAAATTAAATTTACATACAATTTTAACTTAACAGCAGACCCATCGTCATTAGTTGCAGTTTGACCGCCAGCTGCACTTTTGTAAAATTTTTTTCAAATCCTAAATCTGAATCTCATTCCTCATGGACTAGAAGCATCCTGATATTCATCCGAACTGCCATGTTTACGTTTGCTGAACTTTATTTTTAATGGTGGTACTTTGCCAAAGCGTCTCCCTCCCGCGACATCCACATCTACGATTCCCACTTGAAGTGTCTTTTTCCTCCTTCTATTCTTCGTATGAATCATCAGGCCGCAAAAAATAATTGTCAACTTATTTTGATGTACGTAGTAAATTGCCATTTCCAATTACTTATCGATGATCTGGGTTCTTCAGCTTTCTTACTCTTGGCTTGTTCTGTAAATTTGGATGAGCTTCATGGATCTGGTGTTTTGGCATTCTCCTTTTGTAAAATGGGTCGAACATGTTGAAAAAAAGACTTGTACGTGGTTAGAATTTTTAAATCTGTTTTGGGTTAATCAATTTCTACATCAAACATTACTTACCTCAAAGAATGACGCTTGTCTCTCATAATACATACGAATGTATCTACACCAGATGGAAAGTTCATATTCTTAATATAAATGTATGACAAAAATATGTTGACAAAAATATATTTATTATTTCATTTTTCCTTTTTAAACTGACAGAATCCTATTTAATTAAAACAAATAATTAATAGAATTAAATATATAATTCAAAACAAAATCATAACCAATACAAGTTTTAACTAAAAAATAGTTTACAATAATTTTTTCTGTGTAATATCTCTAAACACAGATCGGTAAAAATATCTTAAGATTTGTTTAAATTTTTAAAATTTTATTACAATAATTGCTTCAGATGATGTAGCAGGCTACTTTTCGCTGGTTAAATAATGCAACATTTTTGTAACAAATTCTTAGTTATTTTCAAATATCCGATAAAAGTATGGAGTATCTGACCGGTGCGTTTCGCCACCTCAATTGGAATAAGGAAATAGTACTATTAAGTCTCCCTTTGTAAATTAATACTAATTCAGGAAAACATGTCTCTAGTTTCATGTTTATTGATTCATTGTAATGTGGATTGTAGCTCATTCTATACGTATTATTAGAATAAAATCAATACCATAAAGACCCACATTTTGTATTCCTACTCAGCATCATGAATGTCAAATATCATATTTCTGTGTTCATTATTATTGAAAATATAAAAGAAAGATACCACTAAAATCTCCTTTTGTGAATTCTAACTCATTCAAATTCATTTGTGCCTAATTTTAAGGTTTATTATTATAAAATATTCAAAAATTACCTTTACAATAAAGAAATAGTAACACTAATTATCCGTTTTGAATTCGCGTTTCTAGGTCCATCGTTAAAATATATTCAAAAAGTACTACTAGTTCGAAAAAGTACCTGCAATTCCCTTTTTTATATTCTAACTCAGTCAGGATCATATGTGTTTAATATCCTGCTTATATTTCATTATTATAGAAATTTCAATAATAGTTTCTGTTACCTTAATATCATTATGCCCTCTATCCTTGATTCTTTATTTACTCAGAAACATATCAGCCAACTATTATGTATATACAATAAGTAAAATAATTTATTATAATAAAAAGTACCATTAGAAGAAAAATTAAAAATTTTCCACAATTAAACCACTGTCAAGTTTGAAATTTCAAAGTAATTTCCTGATTCTAGGTTCAATATTATAGAAAATTAATTTTGAAAAACGAAAAAGTACTTCTTAGTTTGGTTTAGTTCTCCATTTTTGGTATCATAATACAATTGAGCACCCTATTCTTGATTATTTCTTTACTGAGAAGCATATTAACCAAAAAGGTACCATATATATATTAAAAAGGTACCATTAAAAGAAAAAGTACAAATTTTCCTTTATCCTCGTAAACACTTGTCAAATTTGAACTTTAAATTTGTTTAGCAGTTCCTATATTATCAACTGATTTAATAGTTAATAAATTATCACAAAACCGAACCGAAACCGATCATTTTTCAATTTTTTAAAACCGAAACCGCGGTTTTGAAATTCTTCGGTTTTTTTGGAAACTTTAATATAAACGGATTAAAAGTTATGTAAATCTCAAATTTTTCTAGTTTATTTTAGTAACATAGGGCTGACCCTTTTTGAGATATCATTAACCCGCCAATGGTGACCTGTATGTCTGTGAGACCGGGTGTGTTAAAAGAATCGAATAACTTTATTCTCCGTTATTGTTTTTAAACAATTTTGTGAACAGGCCTACCTAAACAAAGGCGTAAGGCGGAACGTTTTTTTTCGCTTAGCTTTAACGCTGAAATGTCATACCTAAATAAGAGCGGCAACGCTAAGTCAATACTACAATAAAAACAAGGTTATCAAAAAAATAAATATGACAACCCGGATTATTTAAACAATAAAGTACATTGCAGTATTGGTGTTTCTAATATTTGTTTTGTGATTTGTAAAATAAAATTTTATAAAAAAAAAACTAAATATGAAAGTTTAAAAAATTAGTTTCTTGCTTATTTGTTTCCTCTTTTGTATGTATTTATTGTGTTTTGCAACTAACTTCACTATTAAACGCGCTGTCAAAATCGGATTTTCTAATTGCAAAGCGTTCCCGCCGCGTTATTTCGGTATGCTGCATACAAATTGTATGGGCATGAGAATTTTTGACAAGTAAAAAACGCCTTCCGCTCTAATTTAGGTATGCGCGTGAAAGAGTTTAAATTGATCAATTAAAAAAATTTGTAGTTAATAGTTTAAGCTTACAAAAACATATAAATGATTCTTTTATCAGATATTGTATAAATCGCTTTATTTTCAACTTAAATTCTTTTAAAAGTAAATTAAAACATAGACAGCTTTAAAACAGCTTTAACCTCTATTTTAAAAGCTATTACCTATTAACTTTTTAAGCATACGAATATTTCTTATTTAATTTATATAAAACCAAGTTAAGAAGACAATAGTTATAAATTATAGTTTTCCTCATCAGATACATACATACGTAAGACTTACATTGTAAGTATATTACAAGAAAATATACCTGAAGTATGAACAGACTTTTGAGTTAAAGTTTAACAAACAGAATAAAATTATAAAATGCACAATTTTATAATGGGAGGTATGTATGTAATCCAGCAGGAAAACAAATAAAAATGTTTTATAAAAAACAAATGGCAAAAAAGGACTGTGGAACAAAAGCTAGAATGGGGTTGAAAAGTTACATTAAAAATTGCTTGTTAGCAACGCTGCGTGAGCTTAAATAGTTAAGCTGACAAAACAAGCAAACACTCATGCGAATCTATATACATATGTATGTATGTTTGTAGAATACCAATACATAAATAATCATACACCAATACATTCACACATACATATAAACGTTCACAGACAATACTAAAACACAAAATACAGGACAAGGAAATCCTTGTTGCTTGTTTGCCATTACAGCGGAAATAACAAAGCAACATGTCGCCAAATGTTTTAACAATACTCACGCACTCAATATACACAACATTCATGACTAACACAAGCGAATATACTTATGCGTTGTATTTAATTCACCGCTTTTTCCTTTGTTTTTCTAACTTTAAATCAAATGCACGATGCTATTTTACAACACAGCAAAAACTACATAGAAGAAAAGAAGCAACAGAGTGTATTTGTATAAAATGTACAGTTTAACCCTAAGGGACCCTGTCAAATACGGAAAATACGGAATGCCAAGACTTTAGTGAAGCATGAATTATGACTTTTATTTGCGTTGTAGTTTGTTGCTTCCTGCGTAGTGCGTCGTTGCAAGAATTAAAAAGAAAGAAAGAAAAAAAACCACACTCACGAAAACATATAAACACTTTCTTGGCTGACTGACTTTTTAAACCCAAAACCCCCTAAAGACAATAAACGCGATTTTCCTTTAGATGATTTATGTGCTCAACATACATAAGTAAAATCCAGCAACGACAAAAACTACAAAATTATAGTACGCATCATTTTTGTTATGCTTTCATACGAATTTGGAGATAACTGATACACCAAAATGGAAAAAAAAACTAAACATGAAATATTATTAACTCTAACAAGGTTTTTAAGCAGAACCCTTTAAGAATTAAATCACCATTTATTTATATTACATAAGACAAACTACTAAAGTTATGGTCAGACAAGGTAAATAGTTGATAAAAAGAAGACGTAACCACAGGCATATCCGAACTTGCCTTAAGAAATAACACCTTTGGTGTACATAGCTCTGAATTACAAGAATTTTAAAAGTTTAACTGGAGCTAAAGACATAGGTAAGGTAACCTTGTTAAAGCAATCATTTGTGAATCTTGTAATTTTTAGTAAGCCGTTTCAAGTTGACTTGTAGATATGCTTACTGATACCACAGAAAAAGCAATAGTTTTCTCGTGGTACTTTCTGGGGAATCGAATTTGAGCGACGATCTGTAACATATTTAAATGGCCACTGAATCATACTTCGTCTCGGTACGTAATAGTAGATATGCTAACACCTTTACCTAATGAATAAACGCTTGGAAGTCAGATAGCCTTGATAGCATATCACCAGATATTTCATAAGCCGAACAACATCATAGCCCATACCTTACCTGATCTAAGCTAGCTTTAGATAGTAAAATATAGAGTTCAGTGGCACGAATGCCATACCTTTCAAGCGGACATGATATTAAACGCCCGTTTAAACATTGCAATTTCGAAACGTCAAAGGAGTGCCAGAAAAGCTAACAAGACTTATAAACTTTATAAAGGGTCAATAAACTATTTTTACTA
Source organism: Calliphora vomitoria (assembly GCA_942486065.2). Lineage (NCBI taxonomy): Eukaryota > Metazoa > Arthropoda > Insecta > Diptera > Calliphoridae > Calliphora > Calliphora vomitoria. Next base: position 94,154,001 of record OW818031.2, read on the forward strand.
TTTAACATAATACTGGACATTCTCAGTCTATGACATAACAATATGGTATAACTTGGAACTTTAATGATGAGTTGGATAGTGTATGTATGTCTTCCAACGGAGTTTAAAGTGTAAAAGCTAAAGTCCAATAGCGAAGCATAAGATCGATAACAACTCAATCCATAGATTTCCCCTAAATAAGGAGCTTAATTTCGAAAGAGTAATCATATTTGTATATCTCGGATTCGTTTTACATCAAAATTGGGACTCTGATCAAATAAAATTCATGAAATTTTAGATCTGCTCAGTACTCACGTATGGGGTATACGCATGGGCGCTTTAACCCTCTAACCGCTAATACCACCTCAAGGCGGTCTTCGATTTTTGGGCCCCAGTGCTGTAATAAACATTTTTTCGCTTCAAAATAGTGAAAACACTTTTTTATATTTTCTTTATACCTTCCAATATATTCTGACAAGTCGTTTGTCAGCTATGATCAATCAAGTGCAAAAAGTCATCAAATTAGCATCGAAAATTATTTCGCAAATTTAACTATTTAAAAACATCATTTAGAATAAAATGATCGACATCAAAATGTTAGGGTAAGTAGATAACATTTCATATTTAAGTTTTAAAATGTAGTTGAAGTGAAAAAAACAAAATGTTAGATTTAAAAACGAAATAGCGAAGGCCTCCTCAAGGCGGTCCAAGGCGTGTACAAAAATTTCCTCCTCTCTTACATTGTAGTTTTCACCTTTTGTTCCTAAAACTCTATTGTTTGCTTATGGTTGTATTATTTTTCCTTTTATTTTACTATTGTGTTAAAGATGGATATTACTAAACGTACTTATATAAAAAATACCAATTTGGAGCAAATGTCTGATGAACAATTTCTCGAGTTCATCGATTCTGTAGAGTTCTGTAGACAGTACAGATGAAAGTATTGATAGCGATGACAGTTGATTCCACGTGTGTTCCAAAGACGAAGCACCATTTTCGAAAATACACCCCCAATAAGCCGCATAAAAGAGGAATCAAATTATACGTGCTTTGTGATTCAAATGGTTTTGCCTACCGGGTTTAAATCTACAATGGGTCCGAAGATAGTATAATTTTACCTGTTATACCGGACATTGGAGCTACCTAAAATGTTTGGAGATTCCTAATTTCGAGCATCACATCCTGTATATTGATAAGTTTTACAAATCGAAACTGCTGTTAGTCTATTTACGAGCCAGAGGATAGAAAGCAGAAGAAATCCATCGAAATCAACTGCCCTCAAATTATTCGAGAATACAATGATCGCATGGGTGGAGTAGATCCCATCGATGGTCTCCAGGACTCGCAATATTATAATTACGTTGTTCTACTATTTTGTGGGCATGGTCTTTACAAACGCATTATTTTTATACAAATGTCTGCAGGCCGATGAGGCCAATGCTTCCAACAATGTGTCCGATTAAAAAACAGCTTTTACAGCTTCCAGATTTGCGGGAGAAAATAGCTGCTGAACTTGTTTCCTTCAAAAATATATCGTCTGTAGAATGACCAGCTGTTCAAAATCTCGGTGAGCCTTTATCACTACAACCTGTCATATCAGGTGTTGGGAAAAGAGCTGCTCATCAAATAGCTGATGTTCAGTTCGATGCTGATAATATTTTTCTTGTTTGGGTGGAGAGAAAAACTAAGCAAAGGTGCAACATTGCAAAAAATGTGACACTCAAGTCGTTTGTTCCAAATGAGACCTGTCTACAGGCGGCCTTCACAATTTTTTACCTGGTGTTCGTTCAGAATGATTTTTTCTCCTGAAAATTAAAACTTACAATTCTATTGACTACATCTAGTTGAAAAAAAAAAAACTATTGGATTGGATAACTTTTACGGTCTTGCCAGTTAGAGGGTTAAATTACGGCGATGAATAAAATTTGAAGCATTCGAAATTTGGTGGTACAGAAGATTACTTAATAAAGAGAGTATCTAATAATGAAGTTCTTAGTAGAATCATGCGACTGTGAATTAATTTTTAAAAATAGTATGAAATTTTACTACTAATACTTGAAGAAAGACAAGGTATGGTTTGAAAGCAAATGTCCTGGCTGGGGAATTTAATAAATTGGACGGGACTAAGTACAATCATCGACCTAATACATATCGCAAAAAGTCGAGATGAGTTTTATGAAATACTTAGTCAACAATATTAACTATATAAATTTTAAATTTTGAAATTATGCAATGCACAGAAAAAACAGATTCGTGATAGCAACCGAATTTGTTGCCAAACGCATGATTCTACCTTAATGACCGAATTTTACAGTTATGGCTACAACATTTTAGAAGGGGTAACAAATGTTTGGTTGCTTCAACTGAAATTCTTCTTTGTCAACTGACTTTCTGTTGATAGAACCGAAATATTCGATGTCTGCAACCGAATCATTCGATTGGCAACTAATTCGATTGCTATCACGAATCTATTTTCTCTGTGTGTGATCACTAGACTGTCCACAAAAAATCGATTTTGGAATCTTGTTGGTCTTAACCCCACAAAACGATTCCCCTTTCCAGATATTGAGATAGCCGAAATTTGAGCTCGATTAAACGACGTTAACCCGTGCCGCTCGTCGCTCAAAGTTTGAAAAAATAAACATTTTTGGCCAAAAAGCTAACATAAGAAGCTATAACTCCAGAACGGTAAAAAATAGAAACACGATTAGTATCTCAAAACTATTAGCTTTGTTTTGAGATACTAATCGTTTTGAGATACTAATCTAATTGTTCTTCAAAATTTATTTTATATACATTTTTCTTGTTACTTTAAGCCAAACAGAGTTACAACAGCTTTTGTCTCCAAAAACGTGACCTAGTCGCGGTAGGAGCATACTTCGTATATTTTGATATTATGTGAAAAATGTTGCTAGTAAGTAAATATTTTTACATTTTATTGTTATTGAATCATAATGTACATAGATTTAGTATTTCAAAAAGATATAAAACACAAAAATTGGTTGAAAATTTAAAAGTTATTAAAAATTCCCTAGGCCATTAACGTGTCTCGGAGCACTTGATTATGATATGTGGAAAAAAATTTAACTTATTTTGAAAACTATACGAATAAAACTATTTTATTACATAAAATATATCTATGTTTGCTCAAATATAAGTTTTTTTCCTTAAAATATAACGTGAATCTGTTCTCAGCTATGGTCAAAAAAAATTTTTTTTTTAGACGACAGTTTCAAAACACCATTTTCAGTTTTTTTTAAACTTTGTTAAACAAATTTTTAAATTTTTTAAATATCACCGGGAGGTTTATGGTCAATAGATTAGGGAACAAAACAGTGAAAAAATTAGGTCAATACCTCTTATAGTTCAGGTGTACCTGCGGTTTGAATTCTGCGGATTTCGCGAAAAACTCATTTTTTTGGAATATTTTAGAAAATATGTCATAATTTTTTATTGTTATACATTATAACCGAAATATTTACAGAATATTATTTCTCAGATATTAAGAAATATGTCCCTGATGTTATATATAAATCGGGAAATCCTAAGGCGTAAACTTTGGAGGTCAAATGTCAAATTTCGCAATATTTGGAAATTCACATTGAAACATATGGAAATAATCTTTATTTGTCGACCATATTTACTAAAATTACAGGATTTTATGGTATATGGTCCGATATTTAGAATAACATAAAAAAAAAATCAAATTAACCCTTTAAAGCATTTGGGTCAAATATGTCCCCAAAGTTAATAAAATCAATTTTAATAAATTTAAAAATAAAAAAATTAATATAATTTATATTCAGAAAAAAAAAAATAATAATTAACCCTTTGGATCATGTAAAATTTCAGTTTTAGTCATATTCTTATTGAAACATATGGCAAAATTATTTATTTGTCGACCATATTTACTAAAATTACAGGAATTTATAGTATTTTAAAATAACAACAAAAAAAAAAACCAAATTAACCCTTTAGAGCACTTGGGACCAATATGACCCCAAAGTTAAAAAAATCAATATGACTAAAACTGAAATTTTACATGATCCAAAGGGTTAATTATTATTTTTTTTTTTTTTCTGAATATAAATTATATTCTTTTTTTTATTTTTAAATTTATTAAAATTAATTTTATTAACTTTGGGGACATATTTGACCCAAATGCTTTAAAGGGTTAATTTGATTTTTTTTTATGTTATTCTAAATATCGGACCATATACCATAAAATCCTGTAATTTTAGTAAATATGGTCGACAAATAAAGATTATTTCCATATGTTTCAATGTGAATTTCCAAATATTGCGAAATTTGACATTTGACCTCCAAAGTTTACGCCTTAGGATTTCCCGATTTATATATAAAATCAGGGACATATTTTTTAATATCTGAGAAATAATATTCTGTAAATATTTCGGTTATAATGTATAACAATAAAAAATTATGACATATTTTCTAAAATATTCCAAAAAAATGAGTTTTTCGCGAAATCCGTAGAATTCAAACCGCAGGTACACCTGAACTATAAGAGGTATTGACCTAATTTTTTCACTGTTTTGTTCCCTAATCTATTGACCATAAACCTCCCGGTGATATTTAAAAAATTTAAAAATTTGTTTAACAAAGTTTAAAAAAAACTGAAAATGGTGTTTTGAAACTGTCGTCTAAAAAAAAAATTTTTTTTGACCATAGCTGAGAACAGATTCACGTTATATTTTAAGGAAAAAAACTTATATTTGAGCAAACATAGATATATTTTATGTAATAAAATAGTTTTATTCGTATAGTTTTCAAAATAAGTTAAATTTTTTTCCACATATCATAATCAAGTGCTCCGAGACACGTTAATGGCCTAGGGAATTTTTAATAACTTTTAAATTTTCAACCAATTTTTGTGTTTTATATCTTTTTGAAATACTAAATCTATGTACATTATGATTCAATAACAATAAAATGTAAAAATATTTACTTACTAGCAACATTTTTCACATAATATCAAAATATACGAAGTATGCTCCTACCGCGACTAGGTCACGTTTTTGGAGACAAAAGCTGTTGTAACTCTGTTTGGCTTAAAGTAACAATAATAATGTATATAAAATAAATTTTGAAGAACAATATTAGCTTTGTTTTGAGATACTAATCGTGTTTCTATTATTTACCGTTCTGGAGTTATAGCTTCTTATGTTAGCTTTTTGGCCAAAAATGTTGATTTTTTCAAACTTTGAGCCACTAGCGGCACGGGTTAACGGCGTTTAATCGAGCTCAAATTTCGGCTATCTCAATATCTGGAAAGGGGAATCATTTTGTGGGGTTAAGACCAACAAGATTCCGACATTTTTTTTCCCCCATACGAATAGTGGACAGTCTAGTGATCACTTATATACAGTAATGTATTAATAATAAAAGAAGAATAATTACTTAAAAGGAAGATAGGTACATTCGGCACTCTAAAGTAATTCTGGAGATAAAACTAACACAAAATCTGTTCCGAGCCAACGCAAAATGAAAAACTTAAAAACAAATACTTATAATGGCCACTTACTATTTCCAAACAAAAGTTAGGGATCAGAGTTTTTCGAAAATCACAAAGAAGAACATTTAAAAGGTTGATTTTACACAGAAGATCCAATACTTGGAGGCATCAAATCAAGACAACTTCCTGAAAAAATTGCTTAGTTATATGATTAAATTTAAAATATTTTGCTGTTCATAGCATGAAGATGTTAGGTATCCAAATATTCAATTAAGATTCATGCAAGCGGAAACAAATGACGCGACTACATTTAAGATAAAATTATTCTTAAATTTATTACACATTTTAATTCTTACTGTTTTTTTTATTTCCATAGCAATTCCCAAATAATAAGTATAATTACATGATGACTAATCACAACTTTTTTCAGTTCTAAAAATGTAATAACTTATTTGAGGAAAATAAAAGGGTAAAGAAAATCTTATGGCGACAAAACCTCTAAACAACCTTAATTGTTTAAAAAAAAAAAAGTTCAAAAAGAAGTTTATAATAGGTCCAATTTTGTTGTTGTTGCTGTTTTTCTCGTTATTTTATTATATTCCTTTGTTGAATAGGAAACAAACAAAAAACCAACAGAACAGAAAAAAAGGGAACATGTTATCCTTACTGACCCATATTCTTTGTGTTTGATTTTTTTTATTTAATAAACGAGTACGTCTTGACAACACAGGGTTGGAATAATATTTCATACACTCATACACGACATTTTGATAAAATATTTTAACAGAAGTCGGTCAAGCCCGACCATATATTACCCTACATTGAGTAAATGAGCAACAGCATTTTTTTTTTTTAAATTTCAATCATTTATTTTCGTGAGTGGGCCTCTGAGCAATTATGGACCGATCGCCGTGAGATTAGGCCGTGTAATTTATTTCTATAGGACCAGCCAACATTTTTAAAAGATTTTCGTGTACTTTTTGCTCAAGGCCAGAAGGACGGACATCGTGATTCTGAGTCGATCGGTATACTTTAAAGTGGGCGTACATACATCAGCTCAAACGCGTAATATCCTCCCCTATGGTGGTGTATGAGATAAAAATAAAACTAATTAAATAGATGTGCGCTTTTCAACATTTTTCAAATTTGTCTTTCTAAATAACAAAGTGTAAAAAAACTTGTCAAACAGTCAAAGGGAATCCCGCAATTCCTAAAAATTGGAACGAAAATCCCAAAAAGGGCAATTCCAACAATTTTACCCATAGGGTCCAGATTTTATTTGGGGCTGGGAAAATACTTTAAAGATAAATAGGGAACACATAAAGATTTGCAAAGCAGCTTTGACCAGAAAAAAGTGCGTACTAACATAATTAAATATTTTCAACAAAACCCAACTTTGTCCTACAAAAAGTTGGCCAAACAATCAAAGGTCTGCCGTCAAACTGATTCCAACATATTAAACAGTACCGGGAGAACTTGTTCGTTGATATAAAACCTGGTTCAGGTAGAAGGAATGGTTCACATGATGTTTCTAAAACCAAAAAAATAGAAAGCATTTTCAAAAGAGCTCCCAACACCTCCGGTAGGAAAGCAGCCCGGTTAGCTCAGTACTCGGACTATTTGGTACGAAGAGTTAAAGCCAATGAAGGTTTAAAAGTATACAAGGCTCAAAAAGTTCCAGACAGGAACTCTGCTAAAGACAGAGCACGAAAATTGAAGTCAAATTTTATACAAAAAATTACCTGCTGCATAATGGATGATGAGATGTTAGTACGGAAAATTTTTCACAGATTCTGGATAAATTTTTTCATGTTGCAGATGCTCGAGGAAATGTTGAAGAAAAGTTTAGGACCCAAAAGCAGACAAAATTTCCCAAAAATATCTTGGTATGGCAAGCAATATGCAGTTGTGGCAAAAAGCCAAACATTTGTTGCAAAGGGCTCTATAAATACTGATATTTACATCAAGGAATTTTTACAAAAAAGGATGTTTCAACTCATAAGACTTCTTAATGTGTCCACTTATATATGGCCTGATTTGGCATCTGTCACTATGTTACCATACGAAAGGTCTTGAGTGGTACAAGACCAATAATGTGGTATTTGTACCAAGAGAGACAATTCCTCCAAACTGCCTGGAGCTGAGTCCTGTGAAGAGATATTGGGCTCTTGTTAAAAGAGAATTGAAGAGCACAAAAAAGGTGTCCAAAAGTGTGGGAGATTTTAAACGGAAATGGACAACCTGTTCGAACAAAGTGACATAAACCACTATAAAAACCATAATGGAAGAGTTGTCGAAAAAGGTTCAAAATTTCATCATTAGTAATTAGAACTATAAAAATAATTTTTTTTTGTAAATTGTAACAATAATTTCAGTCAAATAAAAAAGATTTAAAACTGTAAGTTTTGTGGTTTCACTTTTATTAACATATATGTATGTTAAAAATTGTTCAATCTTAGTCCTTACTGTTAACGGCTATTCCGATTTCAAGATTCTATTAACCACGTAAAAAAGGAATATATATAAATGGTACTTTTCTGAATAATATTAGATTTGATAATATGCCAGGACCCCAAGAGCTGATAAATAGTTTGAGAACACTCAGAGAGACCTATGGCTTGAAGATAAATTTAAAAAAAAAAAAACTAAATATAAACCCTCAAAGCGAATCGTGAAATAGAGAGACTTTTCTCCACTTATGTTAAATTTCAAAATTACCTCCATACTCAGTTTTTACCAGTATCACGACAGGAACATGAAAAACTTTTTCCACAAATAATCTGGTAATATATTTCTAAAAATTAATGTACTCAATGTAGGGTAGTACATCTATATGTCTTTTGTTCAATTTAATATGATATTTACCTGTTAGCAACTAGTATGCCCTTTTATTGATAAGAACCACCAAAAACACAGAATTTTAAAAAGGTATGAAAAACAAAAACTTCAAAATAAAGACTTATTATAAATTCCTAAAACAATGGAATTAAATGTTTTCCATTTCTTGTATTGTATTGTATTCGAATTTAATAAAATGGCTTTTAGGCAGAAAAATGCTTGAATGATTAAATTCGTTTAAAAAATGAGGGCATTTAGAATACAAGTATTCGTATTTAGTCATCCACATCTTTACTTTTGCCATCACCATCATCTTTTGTATTCCCTTGTTTGTTATGTTTTTTGTATGTATATTTGTATTAATCTTTTTTTGTTGTATTGTCTTCAAAAGTCCATCTCAATGTCCATCAAAAAGGCAAATAATGGCAAAAAAAACAGAGTACATTTCAAAAAAGGGTTGATTTCTAAAAAAAAGTTTGCTTTCAGCATCAACAAACAACATATGCACAAAAATCTAAAAAAATAAAAAATCTGCTTGAAAACGAGTCATTGTAAATTTATGTGCATTAGGGTGGCCCTTGTTTTGCAATTATAAGATTTTCTATACTTCGAGGGTCTAAACTTATTATACATCAATTAAAATGCCACAGACAACAGTTCTGATAACGTATTGTTCTCATTTTTTAAATAAAAACCCCTTGCTAGCCAAACCAATAAAGACAGCCATGAAATATATTTTTATTAATTTATTTTTCATTAAATGTTAAAAAGTTATACATATTTAATTTTTTGAAACTGTTCCTACTTTGGCCCAGAATTGTTTAAAATGAAGGAAATGGAAGCATCAAAAGTGCATAAAGTACAAAAAAGGTTCACCCTAATGTACATATACAAAGAAGTGACCACTTGATATGAAACTCAAGGCCTTTTTACTTGTGTTATTTATTAAAATGTCCTTTTGTACATCCATTCTCTTTCAAGAATTTATTTAAACAGTTCGTACAGATCTTTTTTTTATTTATTTTTAGTGGTGGATTTGGCCACAATTTTAAATTTTTTATGAATGCGGAAGGATTTTTACTTTTGACTCATTCCTTTTTAACACTAACTACAGTGTCAAATATCTGTTTACATGCACTTGATATTTTAGCTGAACTCAAAAGGCATGACTAATGTTATGCATACTCGACCTTTGGAGAAAGAAGAAATTGTAATTTCGAGGGCTTCATTCACAATATAAGTATGTATGCATATCCTAATATATAGCGAATTCTCAAGTCTACTGTTAACGAAATGGTTTTAAACTCTTTTAAAAATTGCATATTTCTCTAAAATTTAAAAAAATATAGTCCTTTCATGTACAATCTTTATTTTTAGACAGATAAATATGATCCAGTAATTTCCTTTGTTTATTTCCTGCCCACATTATTATGACCATCACTGCATGCATATTAACATATGTAATATGCCTTTATAATAACTTGAAAAGTTTAAACTCACACCTTATAACATTTTGTATTTTAATTATGGCGAAGCCAAATATATTTCAAGGGTTAAATTATGAAACGACATTGACCAAAAACATGATATTGCACATAGCAACAAGATAAATATATAAATTTAAGGTATTCATATAGGGTTAAAACTAGATGCAAAATAATGGAAACGAAGTTTGTTCATTTAGTTGCATAGTAGTGCCATTTATACAGTATACTACTATAGTGTGGAGAGTATTATGCGACTGTAACACCTTCAAATAATAGTCAAATACCCACCTTGAAGTACTGCAATCGGCTCAAACGAATCACTTTTAGATTCGATTTTATAAATTTCGATATCAAAGTACAGCTCGCAATTTTGAGTAATTTTAAGCAGTAAGGACGCATTCTATTGAAATGTATTAGAATAAGTCAATGTTTTTACGTAATTCAAATTTATATTGCGAAACTTTTTAAGGGTCGGTACATAATTGACTTCCACATAAGGACCACTTCATTGTAAAATTTAATATTTATTGACCAATATCACTCTTGAATATATTAGTTTTTATTGATTAAAGCATATTAGCACTGAAATATTTGAAATCAGTGCCTCCGCATTACTAGGCAATGCTATGTGAACAACGCACCTAAGTAATGTCCACCATTAAAATTAACATTATATTAAAATCATTGAGTCAACAAGAATGGAATTATTTTAATCAAAATGCAAAATCATAAAGTAACTGGTGATTTATTTAGAGTTTTTTTTAAATTAAGCGTGACTGGTGGTTGTCATACTGCCATATATGCAACATATGGTTTCCATTATCGACCTTCCGAGCCCACTATTGCCAATACCATCCGCAAATTTGAGTCTCAGTGAAAACCGTGATCAATCGAGAGTAGGATATTGGCTTGAAGACTTACAAAATTAATCTATTCACTTTGTTTTGCCAAATCACCATGGATGTATATAGCGTCTAACAACGCGTGCAAATGATAAAATAGTTTTATTGAAATTAGTGTTCTGTTCGAGCATCGAATGTTTCTCCCATTTTACGGTGAGATCTAAAACACATGTAATACACAAAGCTGATAATATATAAATTAATTCTAATTCGTGTTATCATTTGTGAATCAATATATTTTTTACTAGCTTGACCCGGTGCGCTTCGCTACCCTTGTCGTAGTAAAAAAAATATGTAAGCCGATATTTAAAAAAATCGGTTTTCCCCTGTTTATCCCTTTCTGGTCCAAGTATTGAAAAAAGTTATAGCCTATTGACGCTTCCAAGTAAGGATATATCTACGTTCCAAATTTCAATAAAATCGGTTCAGCCGTTTAGGCGTGATGCTCAAACAAACAAACAAACTTACAAAGACATTTATATATTTATATAGATTAAATAAAACGTTGTTTTCCAAAATATACTTTCAACAAAATAAATCTTTGAGTATTGATTATTTTACTCGAGGTGTATATTTTTAACTGTTGTAAAGATATTAAGTAAATGTTTCTATTTATCGTCTTTTGTGGAGTTTCCTACATGTAGTTGTGCGTGGGAAACTATGTAATTTTTTTTGGCAAATAATTGCAAAAGGTAAGTTCATATGGGAGCCCCATGAAAAAACTGGCGCGATCCTATAAATCCTATAGTCCAGATAATATTAAATATACTCTGAAAGTTTTACTAAAATCGGACACTTTAACCCTTAAATGCTGAAGGTCAAATGTAAAATTTAGCAATATTTGGAATTTCTAAACCAAAGATACCGAAATATTATAAATTTTTGGACCAATTTTAATGAAACTTGAGAAAAATATAACATAAAGTCCAGCACTTACAATAATTGCACAAAAATTGAACTTAGGGTCCAAATGGCCCTCAACTTTAATTTTTTTGGCCATAGGTTACCGGTAAATACGGATATATTTTAAGTAAAATTTAACTTTTATTTTGATATTTCTTAAAACATGTTAATTTTGTTTCTACATTTCTTGTTCAAGTGGCCTGAGACACGTTAATGGTCTGGAGAATTTTTAATAACTTTATCATTTTTAAACCAATTTTTTTATATCTAATTAGAACGACAATTACGTGAACATTTCGATTATGCATTCAATTGCAAAACTAATTATTAAGTAGCAAAATTTTCACAAAAACTGAAAAATTTGCATATTTTCCGAATTTTAGCGATAATACAGTTTGTGGGTCAATTTGACCCAAAGGAGATATAGGTTTAATCTCAAAATTTTTTTTTTACTGTAATTTACATTAATATAAATAAATCTACATATTTCTGTAACATAATGCAGAAAGTTAAGGAATTTCTTAAATTTATTTCATATAAATAGTAAAATTTGGCATATATCTGACCTTTGACCTCTATGCGCGTCCCGAAATCGTTGTCCAATTTGCCTCAAATTTTCAGCACTTAACTTTTAGACCTAGTGTCACAATATTCCACCCGGCGGCACTCTTTGAAATCTAAAAAAAATAAATCGGCTGTCACCCTAATATACATATTAAAATATCACATCAATGTGTTTTGTTCCGAGACTATAAATCGAAAATTATTTCTAATATTCATTAATGATCTACCTTCTTGCATTAATAATTCGAAAATATTAATCTACCGATGACGTAAAGCTATTCCTTAGCATAAACCACTCCAATCAATGTTCTCTATTTCAAGCAGCTCTGGATAATTCAACAATTTATATAATTTTATTCACTTTTCAACTGATCCTAGTATAATTAAAAGAAGTATTCTGCATTTATTAAACCAATTGCATTAACATTATTATTGTATTATTTAAATTAAGATTTAAGAAATAATTAAATAAATACATTACTGCGTTTCATACAAAAAAAAAAAAAATTAAGCAAATTTTACTAAATATTGTATAACTACTCCCAGTCAAACTAGAAATCCAATGGATCACATGTTAAACGGATATTTAAAGAAAAAATTGGAATACTTATAAAATAATAATCTTTTATTTTACTGAAATAACAGCAAATATCGTTACCGCTAAACTAACGCTACCGAAATAATCCAAATTAGCGTTACCGTTACCTTTTAACTGTTTCGAATAGAAAGCCAATCTTCGTTTATTGTTTTGACTCTCAGAATAAATATTGTTATCTAGATTAAATTCAGCATAATTGAGTTTTTTAAAAACAATAATGTGACTTTTGTAAGAATCAATTCAAAATAGTTCATAGCTCCCATATTGGCCCATTTCCGAAAATCATATTTATAATAAAAAATCTCAAAAATGGCATTTAAACCATATTTTAGGATATATATCGGATACTAAGTTGTGTACAAGAACAATATTTATATATCAAGGCCTTCCATGCTTAAAAAAATTATTTTTATAAAATTTTGTTATAGTTTTTTTTTTTTTAAATTTAGTAAAAGTTTTGATAAAGGTATTTGATTCGGAAAAAATTTCCATTGCTTTGATACATTTAAAGTATATTGTGGGACATTTATTAATGTGTAGTTATCTGATACTTTTATAGAGACAGTAAACTAGATTAAATAATGTATTTGGTACAATTAATAAATCTAAAACTTTTATCAAACAAGATTTATGTTGTAAAATGTTAATCTTATGGAAATTTTTATCTAAAATTCAATAAAACAAAGCAGAATTTAAGCCATTGTGTCGTTAAAGTTTCATTAGCACATTCTATCTAAACAAATGGTAAAAAACTTAAATTGGTTATTAATCAATTAACAAAATCTATGGAAACTTTTTTACAAACTAAGATCTAAAAACTGAAGTAAAACAATAAAAATTAAACAGGTGTTTACACTAGTAATTAATAGATATCTACCTATTTCTAGTAGAGTGTATAATAATTATCACATAAAACACATACTGACAAATGGATGAAGGTGTCATCCATTTGTCAGTATGATTATTGGAAAGTTTCCAATCAAGTTTCTTGAGCTGAATTACAAACAGTGGCAAAGAGTCATACGAAAATTTTCCACAATAAATACTGAGTGCTGGATAACTTTATATGTCTTCATTACCGTAGAATCCGTGTATAAATAATATATATAATACGTGTAAATAATTCAGAAATTATTTAATTTTAACAATTTGTATTTGAATTCATTTTAATGAATTAAAACAACGAATACAAATGTGTCGCTTTATATAAAAAACTTATTTATTATAATATATTGAAAATTCTTTAAGTAACATGTTGTGCCACACATCAAACATGGTGGGGGAATAACGAACTAAAAACCATTTAATAAAAAACAGTGTTTTCAAATACTAACTGTGTTTCAAATTCCAAATCTAGGTGGACAAAATTATAAAAATGTGTGTCTCTTGAATTTACTATTCTTTCTTACATGTTTTAACATGACGTTAACATAGAATTAACTCGAGATGAATTGAAGTGCTTTTATCGATCGGCATTTTCTGAAACTATCCAGCCGATTAGCTCCAAACCGGTTTTATTGGAAAAAAATTTTCTGAAGATGATTTTAGACACCTAAAATACTACATTAGGTCTATTCGTAAAGCCGATTTTCGAAATTTCCTATGCAAACATTTAACCCAAATTTGAACTTTTGAACCAAATTTTTACTTTTTGAATGCCTTGAAATTATATATGAAGGTACCTCACACGATGTGTAGATCCACTAAGAAGGCATTCTTGGAAATTCGAATTTTAAGGGGGTAAAAATATCTTCCGAACTAATAAAGCTAGCACGAAAAGTCGAACTTAATCGAAATTTATGCAAAAAAAAAAAAAGTGGGCTGGTGTGTGGGACTTTTTGATTTATGTACTTTTAAGGGGATAAAAAGGGCGAAACCCAAGTTTTAGCACTTTTTTGTATTCCGTATCCAAAAAAAATTAATTTAAATAGAATTATAGTTTTTAAAATAAATATTCAAATGGATTACTTATATGAAGCCACAATCATCATCGGCAAATGTAAAGGAAAAGTCGTTTGATACCACGACTTTCAATGATTTCAATCAAGTTTCCAGTGCGTCTGGCTTTAGCCATAACAATCAACAAGGCTCAAGGCCAATTGCTAAGTGTTGCTGGTATGAACTTAGAATATTCCTGTTTTTCGCACGGCCATTTGACGACTGTAATTTGCTTCCAGTATTTTCCACATACTGATTTTTTTATTAACTTTAAAATTAAAGTTAAGTCAACATTTTCCGATTTTTCATAAAAATTATCTTGCGGTTCAGACTATAGTCCATGTTGAAAGCAGAAGTATTCCGTTTTTTTTTTTTTTTTTTTTTGAAAGTTCAAAAATACTTTTAATTTTCATAATAATTTCTAATTATTTCCCAAATGCTGTATGTATCTACAATTTGAGTATGCTGTGGCGTGGTAATTGCTTAAATTAATATTAAATTGCATTTTATGTGCATGTGTTTTATGGTTATTTCCTGCAATTCTGCTTCTGGTGATTCTGATATAGAAATGTACTTCGAGTGGCTGCTGTTGCAGTTGCTGTTGCGATGGCAGATAATAACCCAGCAGTTCTAGGAGACAGTCCCGATGTAGTGATTTTACCCATAATTTAGAGTGGGAACTACTTAGTTACTTCAATAGCCACGTGAGTAGTTATTTTAACACGCGCATGACCTAAGCAGATAGTCAATTGACCCTTTTTGACCACAATAATACTGTCAACGCATTGCATTCACATACTGGTTAAATAGCGTCAGTTACCTTATTAGCTAACTCACTTGTAACTTTATCAGCTACGTTATACTAGTTATTTTAAAGTGTACGGGTGCTAATTGATCTCAAATAGTCAGCTAAAAAAATATATATATCATAGACAGTCCAATAAACGATTGCTTCTAAACAAACCTTCGTTCGACAACTCTCCAATAAATTGCTTCTGGTGGGTAAAATATCTCTAAAGTGCAGTGCAATATAAACGTTTAAAATGACTTCACTATAGATTACTAAGATACACTATAGTGACTATTGATTAGATGCTATGTTGCATGGGATATCAGTATACTTAAGCAAAAGTAAAAATTAACTGTATGAGAATTATATCAACACAATTTGTAAAAAACAGTTTGAACGAATTACTCACAAAACGTTTAAAGTGCCTACACTCCAGATTACTTAGTTATACTAAATTGACAATTGTCTTCATGCTAGATTACCTGAGATGTATAAAGTAACCAATTGTCTTCTCTCTGCACTACAAACAGCACATTCATGTAAAATGATCAGAATATATAAATTGGAGTCAGCCAAGTGATAAGACATTTGTGATGATTACTGTCTATAAGGGATACATTGACTACTTGCTTAACTGCTGGGAAATGTTGTAAGTAAATACATATGTTCATATACTTACTTATATAAGTATGTATTTCAGTATTGTATGTAACTTTGTTCACAAATTGTATACTTACATATTTGTTGGTTTTTTTTGTTCACAATATATCTGTCTACTATTTAAGCGTTATTAAATTTTTGAAAATTTCATTTGCCCACTTGTGTTAAGTGTCAACAATTCCAATTAAGTTGACAAGTTTTTCAATTGGTTAATTAAAATATTTTACATCACTCATTGATATCATCCAGCAAATAGATGAATGTGTCCAGGGATGGAAATATCCATAATATGTTGGATACATTTAAATAACCAAAACAGTAAAAGTTGCCTCAAAAATTCAAGCACTTAAACATCATGTTTTAAAATTGAAAAACATTTGAACAAATTAAATATTTTTCAAAGAAAAACACATATAGCTTGAATTTATGATTCCTTTTTACTGGAGAATGCTATTGATATACAGTGTAATACAACTATAACTCAATTGCTTGACTAAAATTCAAAGCTTGAAATACACTTGCATTCAACTAGAATTCCAGTAAAAATGGGAAGCTCCTACATAAATTAATGGTAGTTAAATAGGTGTATATCTAACATATACTATTCAGATGATCGTCAGATCGGTCCACATACATATGTCTGAGATATATAGAAGGAGATGAAGCAAAAGTAGCTGAGTGATTTGAGCTCAAAAAATTACACTCCTGGTCGATACCATTACCAATTATCCTTCCCTGGTTATTCCTATCCACTTACACCATGAGTATGGTTCGTTTGTTTTCGTAATGCTCTTCTAAATAGTGCGAAAAATAAAATGATAAATTTAAAATGTCGTCAATAGCGCAGTGTTCGTATGTTGATGCTGGTTAATAATGACACAAGTGCATCTACGATACACTTCCCAGCAAAAATTGTGTGAATGTTGGTAATGGCAACTAGTTACATACATTATTTTGTAATGGGTGGTGGTTACCTAGCACAATATTTTATTTAGTAGAGTAAGTACTTATTCTTAGTACATTTGTAAGCGGGACCCATGAATTTTTTCAAATCGCGAACAAAAATAACTAGGGTTTCAGTCAAATAATAAGTAGTTATCACTTTGTTCCAATATTACTTGCTGGCTTACTAGTAAAGTTTTTGCTGGGTTAGCTCTAATAGTATACTTCTACCAAAACATTTTTTGTTTGGACTCGTGTTTACATATATATTCAGTGTTGCCAGTTTAGCCTGTTCTTTGCAAAAATTCTGCATTTATTTGTCTCCTGAGTAAAAATCTATAATCATGTTGTAATTCAAAAAAAGATTACTCGAATAATTGAGGAAAAAATAATTTTTTATTCGAATGAATTATATTTTTCTGTTTATAATAAAAGATTATTCGATCAATAATTGTCGATAATTCGAATACTCGAATAAATTTATTTGCTTATATGCAAAAAACACATAATAAACATTTTTATATTTCTACAGAAGAATTTAGAAAATATTTAGATCGATCATAACTCCAAATTTAGTTCAACTGGCTCATTTAAAATTTATTGTATGCTAATATTATTGAGGATAACTCAGAAATAAAAGCTCAGTTATATACTGCAACAGCTGAATATTTTGATTGTAAAATTGCTTTGAAAGCTTGTAACATTCAAATATAACAACCAGTTTTACAAAATTATTTACTATGCACCATGGTTAGTTTTATTTGATAGTAATTCAGACACAATTTTTCAACATGATCAGTCGAGAACTTTCTGAGTTAGAGGGGGTTAAGATTTGACATTTTGGTGTTTTTTCTCATTTATGTAACTTATTACCTATTGTTCTTACCAAAATGTGTCCCAAATAATTTAGACAGGCATTCCTTCAATCTTGCGGAAAAAAATTATAAAATTTTTGGGATTTTTTTTTTCCGAAATCAAAAACTGTGTTGACTTCTTTTTTCAAAATGGGCCCTTTTTTTAATTTTTATTTTTTTTTTCAAAAGAATGCTTAGGTCCATTTTTTTTAATAGGCGCTTAGTGAGATGCAAGTGGGATATCTATCAAAATAAATAAGTACTTTGTAATTCCAGTCATCAAATTTTAGAGTTTTTATATTTGCAAAATCGAACTTTTTTCCAAAATGGGCTCTTTTTAATTTTTTTTTTTTTTTCGCTCAAAATAAAGCTTAGTTCCATTCCTTTAAGACGTCTGTGGTCGCTTAGTGGGATGCGAGTGGGATATCTATCAAAATAAATATTTTGTAATTCAAGTCATTTTGAGTTTAATAAATTAATACTCCTTTTAATGACATTAGGATCAGTTGAAAAGTCAATAAGATGATATGAATTGTTGAATTGTGCACAAACTCTACGCATCAGATCAAAGTTTTAAATGGAATATAATTTCTTGTTGGACGATTTGGACCGATATTTAAATAATCTTGTAGTGTAATCTTGGATACAAATTACTGGTATATTAGAGTGTCCAAAAACGAGCAAATTAAAAAAATCGGATTCCGGTTTAACCGAAAACAGTGTTTTATAAAAAAGTCGGTTTATGTTTTGTCATTCTAAAAACCAATTTAAATTTATAGACAATTTTGGTAAGGCAAGAATTTTAAATATATATTACCGATCTATGTAAAATTTTGGTTTGATATTGATGTTTTTTAGATATTTATGCAGGTTATTGTGTTTTTCGGAAGTGGTCTTATATGAGAGCTATAAACAATTATGAACCGATCTGCATTAAATTCAGTGCAGTGACTGTTGTATACATGGGAATTATTTTTGTCAATTTTCAACTGAATAGCGATATTTATAAGATATTTATGCTTATTTAAGTGATTTTGATATGGGACAATCCACGAAAAACTTAGTATTATTTTTGCTGATTTTGGTATGGATAGTGTAATTCTGTACGCATTTATTGATAATTTTCGCATATGGTGAAATATGGAGTTATATATTTCACCATATGCGAAAATTATACATTTTTTTTAGGTTGTCTTACATTTTGGTTCTGCTGTACCGGTTTTGCTGATTTTCGGTACCAAACTGCTTAGGACAACAATCAACATTTTTTTGTTAAATTTTGTTTTCTAAGTTTGTTTGTGTATTTTGGACGTGAGCGTGATTTACAGAGACGTGAGCGAGTTTTACACAGAATCGACTTAGAATTTCATAAGGATCAATAATATATAAGTAAAATTTTTTGGGTCTTAGATGAATATTTCAAATATTGACAAACTTATATATACCCTCATTCACCACTTATGGTGGTTAAGGGTATTAAAAATATATTAATGTGAAAAAAGAAGGAATTTCGGTTAATCGACACAAATTAATCAGTTTATTTATTATTTGAAAATCGGCAATTTTAAATTATTCGAACAGTTAACCGACCAAAATGAATCGGATAATCCATTGAATACCCTAACGAATAAGTTCTAAACTAACGAATAAGTTTAAGACTAAAAACACCAAGGGGAGGCGTAGCCTCAACGCCCCCAAGTGGGGTACCTCGGGTATATACAAAATTAAAAATGATGCCAAGTTTTTCTTCTCGATCCGATTTGTAAGATTTTTATAAATACTAGAAGAGATCTACAAAAAAGTCTGAAATATTTTCGATTTTTTAACGTATATTTTTTTTATTTGACAATAAGTTTATAAGTATGTATAAAAAATAATTTTTAAAAATCAATAGAGTCAAAAGTTTTGTGCTTTTAAATTAATGTTTTTTTATTTTTCCGCCATTTTTTTTTTTCGAAAAAAGTACAACATTAATTTTTAGTTATACAGAAAATTAAAAATATAACAATGTGTTTATATTTTTCCGAAAGGTAAAATTTGTATTATTGCGATGTCAGGTCCTTCCGAAGTGGACCTATTTTTTATGTAAATTTAATTTTAGACCAAATTTTCTCTAATCGCATAGTTGGTTTCAAATAATTTATACCTGTTTTGTATGCTCTACTATGTTCTTAAATATTTTACAAACAAAATTTTTCGGCCCGACTTGGTACCGTCAACAGAGCAAACAAAATATAAATACATTATTTATTTCTTTTTTTATTGTCTGTATAGCTAAAAATTAAT
Source organism: Calliphora vomitoria (assembly GCA_942486065.2). NCBI lineage: Eukaryota > Metazoa > Arthropoda > Insecta > Diptera > Calliphoridae > Calliphora > Calliphora vomitoria. The sequence continues at coordinate 94,174,215 of OW818031.2, forward strand.
GTAAGTACTTTTTACGAAAAACTCTTTTTAAAATATGTACTTATAAATTTCTAATTAATTACAAAAACTCAATTTGCCACAAGCAAAGAAAAAATAAAGTTGTGCATGTTTACAGTAACCATTTCCAAAAGTTTTTAACAATATTATAGTCACAGTAACTATTAACATGGTTACCACAAAAATATGGTTAACTTACGATTCACATGATTGTATCAATCTTATATATGGTTACAGTAAACAAGTATATGTTTGTGACAACCATTGTTATGATAAATCGTTATATCATAATATGTTGTTCTCAGATTATGATATCAATTAGCCGAGAGCAACATAATATGGTAAAACTTTAATCATAAAAATGGTTGTCACAAACATATACTTGTTTACTGTAACCACATAACTTTTAAAAATGGGGAAATGGTTGCTGTAAACATGCACAAATATATTTTTTCTCTGCGTACAGACTAAATTAGGTAAAAAAACTGAAATTTCAATTTTTGAATGCGAACGCGAATATCTAAAAGATTTGGTGCATTTTGGCCTTGGTGTTAAAAGTCGAAATTCAACACATGAACTCAACTATACCTCTTCTATAAGCATGTTCCCCAACTATATGACGCAAAGTTTAAGGACAATCGCATAACGCGAATCCGTGCCAGAAATCAATTGAAAGTTGTGAAATTATGTAAGTATTGTCACCTTTTCTGATTACTTAAAAATGTTGCTATTTAAATAATATATTTTACATGTTTGAAATAAATCCTATCTTTAGCGATATGATGTTAGATGTGCTTAAGATCTTTACATAATGACTGATAACTAAAGAACTTCTTCTAATATTGTCTGTAGGACACAATTTCCCTTAGAGTTCAAAAGTTCTAAACTTTATTCAATGAAAGTTCTCTCATTGAATTCCTTAAAATCCAAATAAAAACCTATTTGTCCCTTATCTACTTAGTATAAATCACCGGAATTTAAAAACATTCCTTGAGAAAATAATTTTAATAAATTCCTCTAAGCCAATACATAAATATGCTAAATTTTAATTCCTTATTGGAATTTGTTTATTATGAACAACCGTTTGCAGAAAAGTCACCATGGATATTTTATTTAATCGCTGGATTACGTTTTATCATGGAACTAGTTTTGCCAACAACCCTGACCAACACGTCTTCCTTTGAACAATAAAAATTATCGCAGTAACAAACATTTGTTTAGGATTCCTACCACCGTTTTTATCTACGAAATCCATTGAATCGATTTTAGTTAGGACGGCCCAAAGTAATAATTTAATTTTTATGTATTTTTTATTTACAAATTATAAATTGTTACCTTTTTGGAGAAAAGCGTATCCCGTTTGTGGAAGACAACACAAAAGGCACCTAAGAAAAATAACCATAAAAATTTTAAAGAAAATAAAGCAAAGTTAATTTATTTCCTTAATTAAAATAAAACACACACACACAGAGATATGGCACAACACTCGGGTGGGAAGTACCGCCCCCTTTTCGAAACCATGAATTATTGAAACGACCACAGAATTACATAACAAAACAGAAATAATAATATTGAAAAAGAACAAAAGAACCACGGAAGAAAATTTACGATTGTGAGAATTTCCGCAAAGGAAAATCTCCACAGAGCATGATGATGATGATGACTACGACGATGTCGACGATGACGATGACAATTACCGAGTACACAAGTAATTCTCAGTTAGTTTAATGAGTTGTCGTTCTTTAACTACATAAAGTATGTTGACAAGCAACCCTCCAAAATGCAGCCAGTCCGTAATTATAATAATGGCTTTTATAGCTGTAATATTCTCCATTCTTACATGCAGAGCAATCAACGAACCAGCCAGCCATCCATTTACAATCATCCCTTGCAGTTTATGAACAAACATTCATAATATGGACGATGACTGCAGCAGTACATTCTATGTGATACTCCTATAAGTACGTATGTATTTGTATGGATGTTTGTTTGGCAGTTAGTTAATCGAGCACCCCTTCTTTTTTTAAACATAATAAAAAGAAAATAATAAAAAAATAAGCAAAATCTTGAAGTATCTTTTTATCTTTTCTACTCGCGCTCTTGAGATCATACAGAGTATTTAAGTATGTATGACATTAAGTGTTTGAGTTGAGAATATTTGTTCACTCGCTCGCACGGTCGCTTATTTTTTGTATGACTATGTTCGCTATTGCGTCTTTAATGTCTACTTTAACCATACATTTTCATCCATACATCAATGTCAGCAACTGTCAGGCGTAACAAAAGCAAATGCTTGAATCATTACAAGATATATTTTCATCACTATTTCAATACATTGCAAGGGAAGTAAACCTAAGCAGTTAGGGGAATATATTTATAACACATACAAACGAGTAGGATAGAAGGGGGATCATTCGCCATAGGGGCACATCTCCCAACACCGAATAACTTAAGAACCGAGTAATCGATTTTCGTTTATCGAATATTTACCATTTCAAAAAGTTGGAAAGTTTAATTTTACATATGTTGTGAGGCAGCCGCGATTAATTGTTTTTCAAAAAGCTGTGATAATATTTCAGAGTTTGAATTTCTTATTTTTTTTGCTTGGACCAGCACTCAGGGGATGACCCCTACTCATCCAATGCATTGTGTTGGAACTAGGAAAATAGGTTATGGGAAGGAGGATAGAGGGAGTAGTGTTTGTGGATATTTGATTTGAATTTTCCTACATTGAAAGGGACAGAAACAATTCGACAGGAAGCTTATTCCACATATGGACGGTACGGCTAAAAAACGAATTTTCACTGTAGTGTGTTGTGCGATCCACTGACCAATCGATCACAAATGGATGAGCCCCCGATGATGAACGAGTATTTCGTAAGAAACTACGGGTTTCGGAACTAGCTCCTTAATTTCATCAGAACACATTCGATTGTAGTATCGATAGAACAGTGAAACACAACCACCATTTCGACGATGCTCCAGAGAATCAATAGAGCTGGACACCCTACTGTCACCGATAAGGAACTTCGCCCTCTCCTGTACGCGGTCAAGTAACTCCAAAATAGAATTCGAAGCTCCGGCGCATACATGAGAGTTGTATTCCATTTTAAGGAGATCAGATGAAGTGAAGTATTTCTTACACCGTCTTAGAAAACCGAGGCACTTGAATGGTTCTTTCGACACTTGAAAAATGGGTTTTGTCCAGCGAACATCACACTGAATTCTCGTGCTTAGAACATCGAGAGCTTCTGATTCCTTAATATTTACTCCACCCATAGAAACAGATGAAGCAACATGATCTGTCATGTGTTTATGTGTTAACATACAACATTGAGTCTTACGTGCCTTAAAATCGACTCTGTTCGCATAACCCCATTCAGAGATTGTCACAAGATCTTGGTGAAGTGTATCATTCATGTTTTGCCTCAGTTGAATGAATATGAATGGCAAATGTTGCTGTCATCTGCAAAAGAATAGATGGAGTTGGAAGTTTGACTTAGAAGGTCATTTAGAAAAATAAGTAATAGAGTAGGAGAAAGAACGGAGCATTGCGGTACCCCTGAATTAATCTTGAACTCATTTGATGAGACCCCATCTGCAACAACTCGTATAGTGCGATCTCTGAGAAAGCTCGATATAAAACGAGAGAAGTCATTACCGACACCAAAAGCAATAAGTTTCGATAAGAGCGCACCATGCCACACCCTATCGAACGCCTTAGAAATATCTAGAGCCACATGGAACGGCACCATTTTTCCGATAGGAAGGCAAGCAAGTCCCCCGTAAAGCGTCCTCTACGAAAGCCGTACTGCCGGTCGCTAAGTAAATTGTTCGACTCTAGATATTTCACAAGATGGTGGTTAACCATACTCTCCATAACTTTGGAAAGTGCAGAACAAATTGCTATTTGGCGATAATTTTCAGGGTTGTTAGCCTCTCCCTTTTTTGGAATTGGCGTTACATTAGCAACCTTCCAACATATAGGAAATTCTCCGGCACGGTATAATATGCTGAAAAGGTTTGCTAACGGACGGACTAGCGTCGAAGAACACTGCTTCAAGACCAGTGCTGGTATACCATCCGGCCCAGCAGACTTGTTTGTATTGAGATCCGAGATTTTTGCATTTCTTTTGTTTTATTTTACAAATGAAAAATCTGCCCTATCCCTTTGGCTATTTTACCCCATGGGTGGGGTGGTTTCGCCATTTTTGTTCAGTCTAGAAATGTAAGAAAAATATTTATATTAAGATGAAATAGACAAGATTGAAATGAATAAAACTAAAACCAACATATCTAAGTATCCGAAACAAGAACAAATTTGAGAATATCTATTTTGGTTGTTGGCGTATGGTCCCCCTTCTATCATATGCCTTCAAAGATTTATCACTTTGAATTAATAAATTTACCATTCCATCGGATGTAGCCAGAATTCTACGAGTTTTATTCCTTAATATCACAAGCATGCATGCTTTTGGATAATAACAACCAAATATTGTCTCTAAAGTTATTCGAATCTTCACTTAATCTATATAAAATAACATTGAAACAAACAGAATCGTTTGTATTTTTTTCGGATCTGATTCTCGTTTGAGCTACTTTAACGTTCATTTAATGGATTTTTTGCCCTTTAATGGAGTCACAATTTCGTCAATACAAACATTTTCTTATTCGCATGTACTAAAACGAATTTAAAAAAAATTCAATAACCGCAATAACCTCAGTTGCCATAGTATGTTATTTCGAAGACTATGAAATCGGTTCCTGGCCCTATTTTCCCCGAAATATTCCAATAGATTTTTAATTAAGGATATTCGATCATTATTTTTAATAAAAAAAATTTTAAAATTCTTCGCGAGTAGGGCCGCTGTAGTTTGTGGCTTATTAACATAGACCTGCGACTTAAGAAACCCTCACACGAAAAAGTCTAATTTACCCCGTTAGATATCAGCTCCACGTGGGATAACCATGTCCTCAAATCGGTCGTGCAGAATGACCAATGTGGCATGAGCTGTGTAGCACGTTCCCAAAAAAATATGGACTGATGAAGTCGCCATCCCAAAATCCTTATCACATAGTGACTTTTTCGGGATGCATTCCTCGCTCTTGGATCTCAAAATTCGACAATTTTCTTTGTTGAATTTCTTCTTTTTTTTCTTCCAGAAATGTGTTCCCCAAACAGAACACCCATTTTGTACGTGTTGTTGTACGCTATATCCGTCAATGATTTGGCAAAACCAACTAAATAAATGATAGCCAAATCCACAGATGAATGAACTGTCAAAGTTCGGAAGCCTCTATTTAGTTGAGCTGTAGTCATTGACACGGAGTTTACAATTATAATGGGTATCCTTCCCTTTGTTGGAAATTTGTTTCCAACAGTAGTGTATACGTGTATACTACGTATACATTACTTGTGTGTAAAATACACTGTGTATTGTTGCACATTCGCTAATGCTGTTCTGATACCTACTCATAAATCCCATAAAGAAAAAAAACCATTTTAATAATTCTCTGCCAAGCAAGATGACAAAATACTTATAATGTAAGCAAATAAAAAACGAGTAAGAAAGTATAGTCGGTCAAGCCCGACCATATAATTCCTTACACTGAATAAATGAGCAAAAACATTTTTCTTTCCAAAAGAAGTGTACCTTGTATGGGAGCTGTGACTTATTTGTGTTGAGTTTTTTCAGGATACCAAGATTTTTAAACGTTTTACGCTCGTTAACGAAATATGTTCAATTGTGAAACGATTTGCTTAAAATTATTAGGTGTGATTTATTTGTATATAAAAAACTTATTTGCGAAAAATTTGTGTTGATAAATATCTATATAAATCAGGCAATTATGAACGGTATAGCCCTATTTCTGGAGGATATTTGTTATGGGGCTACAGTAAATAATGGAGCGGATATTGGGCCGAAGAAATTGCAATCTGTACTTAACATAGACTTGCATTCTGAGTCGTTCGGTGATATAATTTAAGGTGAGTGTTGAACTAATATCGTTGGGCGTTACAAACATCAGCACAAACGCATAATACCCTCCCCACTATGGTGGTGTAGGCTATAATAATAAAAAAAACTGATTTTCGGGTGAATAAAATTCTAAATTTTTTGTTCACTATGAAAAAGCGTTTAGAGTGTTTTGAGGCGTATGTAGTTAGTAAGTTTTTATGTTAAGAGTTTGAGTAAAATCTTTGCCAATATTTTAAGGGTTGTTGGAATTTTCGCCTGCAGAGCGAGTGCGTGTTAGTGTATTAACGCAGTGTTCAGTGTTGGACAGCATTATCACTGCGTAATAATGACAACTACTCGTAACTTGAATTATTGGATTCGATTTTTTAATTTCATTATGCGTGTGTGTGGTGTATGTTATGTGTTGAGTTAAATAAAGTTGAATCGAATTGTGTTTGAATTGTTCCGTTCTGTAGTGTTCTGTTGTTGTCATTGTCATTGGTGCGTAATTATGTTTGATTTTCTTCTTTTAAAATACGTTTTTCAAGTATTTCCCCAAGGACATCTGTTGTATGTTTGGTGTTTGTACTCGCTCGTTATGTATCAGCGTCTGTTGAATGAATGTTTGGTCTTTGTTGTTATTGACAAACAATAGAAAAGCTTATTAGAGTAGCGGTTGGTGGTCCAAAACTTAATTGAAAAGTGGTAGGTATTGTTCCAGTGCCTTTGTTTACTCTAATGATTTCAAAATCAACAATGGTTACCAAAGGATCATTCATTATGGATATAAATGCTCTTGTGCGAGTACATGGATGTATGGGTATATGTATGTTTTAATGTATATACTGTATATGTATGTATATAAAATGTATATCATGTACATATGTACGTGTAGTAATAAAAAGGTCCTTGAAAATATTTCATTTCAAATCATTCAAAGACATTAAATATTTGTGTCAATATTAAATATTTACCGGCAAAACTTAATTTTGTATTTAAGACTAAATATTCAGTAATTATTGTAATAAGGAAAGTAATAGCGATGTCAACCAAAGCTATGACAAATAATAGCTATTCTTCAATTGTGCTTCGATCTGAACTAGGATTGTCAATTATTCGGCCTGTTAAAAATAGTTATTATTCGAATGCGCATAATAAGTAATATCAAAATTCGTTAGGAGCTATCCTGAATTACATAAATGTTTGGAATATTTCGAATAAGTGGTTTTTACTTGTTCGAAATTAATTATAATTAATAATTAACTTACATAGCACAGTGGTTTACAAACTTTTTATAGGAAATAATTTGGTAACTCGTGAACGACTGTAACTATCGTAACGAAATTTCACATGGTTGGAGCTGAGGTGTTTTCGAGTAGACTTGCGGCGGGCAGCCCCTCAAAATTAGTGACCTCGGAACTCACTTTGTTTAAAATTCCCTGTACAAATTTTCCGGAAGTTTTACCAATTTTTCACTAACCGGAATTTAAAACTGATGAAAATACACAAAAATCAAGCTGGAACGCTAATTTTCTCAGCAAAAAATGTGAAGAGGTCTTTTTCACAGTTATTCGCGAAAATAATGGGCAGCTTATTATTAGTAATTTGGGATCTTTGGAATGTAAATCCAAACAGATATCGCTCTATCGACATCGCTAAATGAAAAATGGGGAAATTTCAAAGTACTATGTATACACTTACCATTCATGGTAAAGAGTTCGTAAGTAAAACTAATGCTTTCATAATAAAGTGCTTTCGATTATGTGATCGAAATCATGTTTTATTTCCAAGATTTCATAGATATTTATTTATGGATCATTTTAATAAAATGTTGATACAAGAATGTTAATAAAAAACAAGTAAGAGAGCTACATTCGGCTGTGTCGAATCTTATATACCCTTCACCAAATTATACTTAAAATTAAAATTTTTTATTTTTTTTTCCGAAATTGTTTTTTATAAGTTTTTTCCAATTTAAAAAAAAAAAATTTTATATTAAAAAAATTTTTTATTAGTGAAAAAAATTTATGACAAACAAATGTTTTTTGTGAAAAAAATTCGGGTTAAAAAATATTTTTCCCGATTTTGACCCATTGTAGTTCCATCGTTGAAATCTATCATTAGATATCAATATTCTCTATATTTATGACTTAGTAATCGAGATATAGATCAAAAATAGACCAAAAATAGAGGTTGTCTCGGATATTTGCTCATATCTACGTTATTTATGGACGGATTTTGCTGATTTTAAATAGGAAACTTCTCGAAAGTATGTCTGACAGAATCCTTGAAGATTTGGATCCCGAAGATATCTGGGGTCTTCAGAAAATTGATTTCAACAGACAGACAGACAGACGGACATGGCTAAATCGACTCCGCTATCTATAAGGATCCATAATATATATACTTTATAGGGTCGGAAAATTATATTGTGGAAATTACAAACGGAATGACAAACTTATATATACCCTTCTCAAGAAGGTGAAGGGTATAAAAACAGGAAATACTGCTCTTGGGGACATCTAAATATAGATTCTACTAACAAAAAATGTCTTTTAGATACTACAATGATACGTTTAACCCTATTAAGACACTTTAGTGATGTTCCGATAACAAAACCGGCATCACAGCTCGGGAGTAAAGAGAGAAATGGCTAGATAATTGGAAGGGATGTTCTTCACTCTTTGAGCCGAAATGGTGCAATTGTGAACATTGATGGATTATTTAAGGTTGTTTATGAAAAATGTATTTATCGGTAATACACTTGAAAGGTACGTTCATTGTGGCCGATGCTACATCATAATCAGTTTGAGGAATGTTCAGGTGATTCTACGTGATTAATGAAATGATTAAGTTTTAATCACGTCAATTTGAAGTGATTAACAAATCATTTAAATGTTTGGATAATCACTTCGATTTTGAAGTGATTAGAGCTTACTCACATTTGAGATGATTTACTCTGCAAATGTGAACATAACATTAGAGTAAGTGTGTTTTGCAGATATTATATTATGAAAATTCAAAATGTTCTTGATTTTGTTAATGAACCAACCAACAAATCAAACTAATTTGGTTAATTTCATATTTGATTTTTTATATTTTATGAAAAGTTATTTCTGCAAAATTATACGAAAAATGTTTAATCAGCCACATATATAATCCGTTCATCGTCAGAAGCAGTACGTATCTATGTAATATTTAAACATATATAAATAATGATTATAACACTATTGATCAATTCACAAGGTCTCTTATCAGTCATATTGTCCTAATAATCACGACACGGCGGCTCTGCTTAACCGACTCCTAGACATTCGGTGTTGGTCTCTGCTGGTTCGTTACGATAAAACTATAAACATAGCATAGAAAGTAGTATTATTTTAGGATATTTTATGCTTAAAAAGCAATAAAAACCATTGTTAAATATTAGGACATTATGACAATATGACATGATAAGAGATCTTGTGAATTGACCATATGTTTTTATATAAATTTTGGCTTTAATATTTCGAATTAACATTACAACGTACCAAAAAATTGCCCGATTCCCGGGAATGAAAAAGGTCGGGAAATTAATAATCCTAGTTGTGATACCAAAGAGCTTAGAAAGATTAGAAACATTTTGGTATAAATTTAATTAATTTCGGTTATGTATTTTACACAGACAGACAGGCGGACGTAGCTTATTCGAATTTTAATTTCATAAGAATAAACAATATAATTGTCGGTTCTCAAATTAATATATCCGTTCTTTCTCCTACTCTATTCCTTATTTTTCAAAATGACCTTCTACGTCAAACTTCCAACCCTACCTATTCTTATGCAGATGACACCAACATTTGCCATTCATATTCATTCAGTTATAGACCAAGCCTGTCGAAGATTGGGGCAATGAGGCAAAACATGAATGATTCCCTTAATCGGGACCTTGTGACAATCTCTGATTGGGGTTGTGCGAATATAACTGCTTTCAACGCCCGCTAGACTCAGTGTTGCATGTTGACACAAAAACGAATGACAGGCAATGTTGCTTCATATGCATTTATGGATGGTGTAAATATTGTAGAATCAGACGCTCTTGATGTTCTGGGCATGAAAATATAATGTGAAAGTGCCGAAATAAGTGTCGAAAGAAGCATTCAAGTGTCTCGGTGTTTTCAAACGGTGTAGGAATTACTTCACTCCATCTGATCTCCTCACTATTTACACTAGCTATATCCAACCGAAAATGGAATACAACTCCCATGTATGGGCCGGTGCTTCAAAGTCTATTTTGGAGCTGCTCGACCGCGTACAGGAGAGGGCGAAGGTGACAGTAGGGTGTCCAACTCTATTGATTCGCTGGAGCACCGTCGCAATATGGGCTGCGTTTCACTGTTCTATCGGTACTACAATGGAATGTGTTCTGATGAAATTAGGAAACTTGTTCCTGATACCCGCAGATTTTTACATAATACACATTTTTCGTCAAGAACACATCCATTTGTGGTCGATTGGCCGCCCAACACATTACAGGGAAAATTCGTTCTTTAGCCGTACTGTACGTATGTGGAACAAACTTCCCGCTGAAGTGTTTCCTGTCATTTCCAATGTGGGAAAGTTCAAATCGAATGTCCACAAACATATTGTTAAAGTTAAACAATCAGAAGTAATGCCTACTAAATTAGCTTTCCAAAAAATTAATGAGTTATGGTAATTTTTGTAATTTGTACAGTTTTTCCATACAAATGCTTGCGATTTTAATAATATCGTTATTTCACTAAAACGAAGTAATCGAGAAAAATTAAAAGTATTTCCGCACTCTATGGACTCCAACAAAACAGAATTGCCAAATGAGAAACCCTGCATATTATTTTCGTTCTTAAGGTGGTCCAATAAAACTCCATACTTTATTTTTAAGGACCACCCTATCAATACATATGTATATAGATACATATTTATGTTAGATACATTTATTATTGTTTATTTAAAAAGCCTAGTATTACATAATCTCATTAACTATTTTTATTTATATTTAATAAGTTCCCAATAATTTGTTGTCGTGCCTCTTCATTGGTTTTCTAAACAAATTTCACAATGTTTAAGTTTAATATTCCTGTTTTAAAATCTTAAACAAACATTTCATGCTTAAATTCTACATTTTAACAAAGTAAAAATAAGACAATCACACAAATGTTTAAAATCTTCAAAAGTGCTATAATTTCGATATAGTCTGTCGCCCTCAATTAGCTGTCAAAATGAAAATGTCAAAGTGTCAAGTGAATTGTGGCTAAGCGCAAACTTCTATATAGAAATCAGTAAAGGAAAACAAAATGTTGTCTAAGTAAAAATAAATATAAAATAAATAAACAAAGCATTGCAACGCAATGGCAACGTCAACCGAAGACAAAACAATACAATCCCAATATAATACAGTGCAGTACGACCGACGGACGACACTCCTCTTGTACATCTCACACTGGCAATCATCATCTTATTGTTGTCGTTTTTTGGTTGTTGTTGCTGTTGCGGCATGGCTGTTAGAAAACAACATCCACACAAATGCATTATGTCAGCTTCAAAAACGTTATTCACTCGTAAACAAACAATAAATACAATACACGACAACAATAACAGCACCAATAATATAGAAACAAACAATGTATTCGACAAAACATATAAAAAGATTGGTAAATACAAATAACAAACTTCAGTCTGATCAGTCGCAGGCAGTGTTGCCAGTTTAGCCTTTTTGAGGCTAAATTTAGCCTTTTTATTTACTCTTTAGCCTCGAAATTTTGGTTTTAGCTTCGTGGCTTTTTTCTAGCCTTTTTTAAATTTGAAAATAGCCTTTTTTAAATAAAAAAAGGCTAGAAAAAACAACGAAGCTAAAACCAAAATTTCGAGGATAAGGAGAAAAAAAAAGGCTAAATTTATATTTGTGAGATATTTTCATTTTAATTCATTACTGTTTTTCATTTAGCTTTTCAACATACTCAAGAATTGTGCAGTATTAAAAGAACAAATAACAATTGCCAATACCAAGTATTTCAAAATGAAATATAGTATTTTATATCTGAAAGCTATAAATGTCTAGCAAATTCGCTTTCAAGACAAAATTGTTATTACACATTATATTCATCGTTATATACTGGACAAGAGCCCCACTAACTCTTGAAGGCTTGTGATACTCGATGGCTGTCATTTGAAATAGCCGTTAAACGTATTGTGAATCTGTGCTTCGAGTTAAAACCAGCAATGCTTCAAAGCCAAACATTTAAGTTATTAATATACTGATTATAATTTGGTGTATTATTTTTTTTTTTTTAAACCAGTAAGCAGTTCAGCGGATCCAACAAAGCTGTTTTCTGATTTAAAATTTCTTCTCCATAGTTTGTGTTTTCAAATTGTAATACAATGCAAAGAATTTGATACATTATCGCCCCCAATTGAAAATTGTTTAATGTTTTCTCCACATTTTTCATTCAAGTTTGAAGAATGAGAGATAAAATAACGAACGGTTCAATTAGTGACGATTCTGAAAAAAATAATACGGCAAATTAAACTAATTGAGCAATTGCGACAAAGATTATCATATGAAAACTCGTCGCTAAATCGATTTTTTATCCGTTAATAATACACTTAAAATATTACTCGTAAAACCAAAAAAATATATTATGTATGTGAAAAATAGTAAATGCTTAGTACTTAAATTAAAAAAAAAAACAAAATTTAAGTTTTGTCTGTATGAAAATATATATGGGACATTTAATGTCAAGTGAACCATCTTTTGAAATCGAGGTTTTCCAATAGTTAGTTCTATAAGATAGTAATTCAGGCACAATTTTCCAACAAGATCGGTCGAAAACTTTCTGAGTTAGAGGGGATCAGAATTTGACATTTTGGCCAACCAGGTGTTTTTTTCTCATCCATGTAACTTATTACCTATTGTTCTTAGCAAAATGTGTCCCAAATAGTTTACATAGCTATTTCCTCAATCTTTCGGAAAAAAAAAATTTTTTTTTACTTTTTTTGCAAAATCTAAAACTGTTGACATTTTTTTTCAAAATGGGCCCTTTTTTTATTTATTTTTTCTGCTCAAGAGAAAGATTAGGTCAATTCTTTTAAGAGGTTTTTGGTCGCTTAGTGGGATAACTATCAAAATAAATATTTTGTAACTCAAGACATACAATTTTTGAAATTTTTTTGCAAAATCTAATTTTTTTTCCAAATATGGCACCTTTTTTAATTTTTTTTTTGCTCAAAAGGAAACTTATTTCCATTGCTTTAACAGATTTTTGGTCGCTTATGTATATGTGTATATTTATTATTAATGATTAATGTTATTTTTTGTTTGCTGCTGAAGTGTACCTTTATAATTTTATTTATTTTTATGAATTTTATGAACATATTTTCTAATTTTTTATTTAAAAATAAATATAAACCTAAATTCTTAATTTATAATATTTTAGCTTTTTTTTTGGCTTTCTTTTAAAGCAGTTTGGCTTTTTCTGGCCTTTTTTCGAAGTCAATATAGCTTCTTTTTTTGCCAGCTCCTGGCAACACTGGTCGCAGGAGATGTTGGAAGTCGTTGCACTCTACATTATCCATTTCGTGCAAATTATTTTGAAATTTTTCTCAAATATGTAAGCATTTATAAAAGGAGTTTTGTTTTGAAAATAGATTGATCAGAAATTGAAGATAGATCCCTTATAGGGTCCGCTTCCGAAAATCATGTTAACGAGGATTAATTTCTTAATATCGAAAACGAATTTAGGCAGCTGTCAGTAATATTTACTAGAAACTGAGAGATTTTTTATAAATAAGAGTGTCCTACGAAATGGCGAAAGGGTACTTTTTAGAAAAAATACTGAATTCAAGTACAGAAAGTGGTGAAGAATGTGAAGATTACAGTTTTGATGAAGAACTCGTGGACAACAAAGGAACAATTCTTGATACTCCAGCACTATTGTGTGAAAAAGAACCACCTGTTATAGTCAGAAGACTTCTGAGATAGCAGAACGTTGAGACGTCTTCAATATTCTTCTTGTCTATTGTGAATGATCTGTTGTTAGAAGCATTAATTCTCATTGCTTTAGTTTTGGCAATATTTATTTTTAGAACAGCCTTAGCATTCTTCAGTTTGTACTGCATTGATCTTAGCCTGTATACCATTAAAGTTGTGGGATAGTAGACATATGTTGTCGGCATAGTCTAGATCATCTAGCCTTCTGTTGAATCCCCAAGTTATTCCCCTCTGTTTACACGAGCCTCTTCTCATTATGTTGTTCAGGACGATAGTAAAAAGATGGGGAATGAGTTACTAATACAGCCATCATGAATAATTCGACAGTCTGCGTGGTGGTATAGGACTTTAACAATATCAATTATTTTTGTTGGGGTGCCTTTGCATGGCTGAATGGGCAAGAGAATCGAATGGTTTCTCAAAATCGATCAATATCAAGTAGATCGGCGTCCTCGACACAACAGATTGCTCTATTATGATCCGTAAACTATTGACATGGTCAATGCATGATTTTCGGGGATGAAAGCCAGCCTGCTCATTGCGGAGAAGTGGATCGAATGCGACTGATGGCTTTTTATTGATGACTTGAGAGATTATTTTGTTTGCGATATTGATAAGGGTTTTGCCACGCCAATTTTTGCATTGTGATAAGTCTCCTATTTCGGGAGTTTTTGGACAGTCTGTGGATATATCGTCCATAGCACTGTGTTAAATACAATCACATATATTGTCACCAGTGTTCGACGTTTTCGTTAACATCGAGGTGTAGTGCTCTACAAATACATGCATTTAGTCTCTTTTGGATGTGACTAAATCTCTATCACTAGTTTTAAGTGGAATGTTAGTAGCAAACGATTTTTGGGTTGGTTTTTTTTTGCTTTTGTTCTATAGGTTCGACTGCTCTTTCGGCTTCTTTGACCATATCATCAGTCCATTTACGCTTATCTTGGTGGGCACATTTTTTGACATTCTTGTCTAGGGTAACGTATATTGAGGGCAAATTTGCTTTTTCATTACGGGTACTAGCGGTATTCACAGCCCTTTGTGTTTCTTCTTTCAGATATGTATGAGGTTCCAAGTAGTGTCAGAGATCCATTGTGTTAATGAAACAAGTTTTAATCTAATTAGGAATTATACTATTTGGAATCTTTTGCAGGGAGGAGTTGAGAGAATCTATGTAGTTATTCTTGATTGTTGGGTTCTTCAATATATCGACAATATACTTCTTTGGGCTTTATCTACATCCAGAAAAAAACAACTTAAAATCAATAAAAACCATATTAGATCAATAAAAAACATTAACGAAAGTCTAGTAATATTGATATTTTTTATTTCAATATGGAAATATATTAATTAAAAGTTGAAAATTATGGATTTATCGTATTTCAATATAATTTTTCTATTATAATCTATTATAATGAACATTATTGAATTAATATGACTCGTTCTTATTTTTAAGTTGCAGGTTTTCCCTGAGTATACTCTTCTGATGGCTGCTACGTTTAAACGAATTGTGCCAATTAAAAGGTGATGGTCGCAGTCGGCGCCACGCTTGTTTCGGGAATTTAGCAACAATCTCACTGAATAAGGTCAAAAATAGATCAAAATACTCATCTCACCCAAATTTAAACACTACATAAAGATAAATGAGTGTATGTTAAATTAAAGTTAAATATTACTTTTGTATAAAATTATCGTTATTCCTATTTGTTAAGCTTTTAACTCAAAAATGCCAACTACTGGGTCATGCCGACTATAGGAACACTTACCCTATGGTCGATTTGATTTTCGGTAACGTTATCGCTTAATAACATTGGTATTCAAATAAAATTCAACACAAATAAGTTCCAAATATTTGAGATGCACGACAACATCGAAACAAAAATGATTAAAATTTAAAAATAATATTGGTGCAGGATATTATGTGTTCAGGCTTGACGGACTATAATTTTTTAATATGTTCAATAAAAATGGTTACCAAACTTCGGGACTTTCAAATAAGTTCGTAATATGCAAGAATTCGTTACAACCGAGTTTATTATATTTATCAAAAATGGATAATTTTATATACGTAATTAATAAAAATCGGTTGGCAAATATTCAAGTTATTACTAATTTCCTTGATTACTACTAAGGCGTTTAAAAGTTCCAATTAAAATCCATTTTATTTTTATATTGTAAAAGAAAATTTTAAATTTTAGAGATCATTCATTCCTGTCTTATTTAGGAAATCTCATAAAAGTAAAACGAGTAAGAACTATATTAATTCCTTCAATTATTTAGAAGCGGGAGCAATTAGCTAGCGGTAAAAATCAGTGGTGCCAACAAGAGTATTTTAAATTACACTTAGCTCTTTTTCTAAATTACACTTTCGAGAAAAAATTACACATGTGAATTAAATTTCACGATCTCAGATAGGGAAATTTGCCTAAAGCTGCTCCTATTATGGATACCTGATCTTTTAAATGGTAGATTGATAAGTTTAAAATGTACGCCGGGTTTGGCGGTCTGTAGCGAGTGCCTGCGGCATTCATCATGTTTATAAACACGTCCATCAGTAGAAGCTTCTACTTATCAACAATGTTGATAGCATGCGATTATCAGCATTGTTTGTAAGTATGGCAACACTAAATGTTTAAACTGCTTACATTAACATCGAAAGCTCTAGAATTCGAATATTCTAGTTTGTCCGTTAAGATCATTGTAGAAGATTAACGAAAGCTGGCGTGTGTATAAATAGTGGCAGAGGTTGCAGTCGTGAGTTGAGTTCACCATTGGCGCTGTTAGAGTTAACATCAACTGTCGTGAACATTTGAGTTTGTACATTATAAAGTGTGTGTGCACATCTGCGAATTGATAAATGTGTATAAAGACACTGAGTGACTATTTGAACTGTTGTTGTTGTACATTTTAAATAAATAAAGAGTTGTTACAAATTTTAAACTACTAAACGTCTTTTATTTGCAATCAAAAGTATCCGGTTTATTTAAAGAAAAAAACCAACGTTTTAAAAAGGTTAAAACGTAACAATATATTGGTCAGTGTATAGGTCGATTTAAAAAAAAAAAAACATAATATAAAGTCTGACAAAAATATTTAAATACAAAATGGCCGAATTGAATTCAGTAGTCTTTAAAAATTTTAAAATTTACATTTTCGCGAAATTTCTACCAGAAAAATCTATAACAAAAATAAAAAATTGTGAATATATCCAAAATTTTACAAATACACCAATACTCTGGTTTGCGTCGCTTCGTTCCGCGTCGTTTTGAAGTTGCGTCTTTTTAAAATTGCTGTTGCTTCGTTTTTGTTTTAGTTTGCGTCGCATGGCTTAGAAGTTGCGTTATTTTTTATTGAAAAATCAATTTTTTTCAGCTAGAATTTTATATCTTGGAATCAATTAAATGAAAATCAATACAAATGTATGGAAAATCATTCTTCGGTTTGCGCCGTTTCATTTTGCGTCGCGTTTCTCCGGTCCCAATTAGCGACGCAAACCGGGGTATTAGTGTAATGAATAACCGACAGAGATGTTCCAAAAATTTAAAGATTTCAGAAGAAACTATTAAAATTAGTAATAGTATTTCGATTATTTCTTCAAAAATATGGCATTATTCCTTGATAAAAAGCAAAAACGAAAAGGAAATTGCACATCAGACTAAAAGAGCTTGTCTAAACTTCGTAAGAAGCCATGAATCCTGGACCGTGGTTGACTGGAAACGAGTTTAATGGTCAGAGGAGACGAAAATAAACATATTTAATTCTGATAGCATAAATTTCCACCCAGTATTACCAAGTCAAATAAATAGTGGTTCCCCAATAGTTTTAGCATGTTTCTACCACTTTGGTGTTGGTCTACGGGTACAAATCAATGGCATTATGTGTAAGGATCATTTTATTCACCTACCGGCTGCAAATATACCTGTTGCGGTGGGACGGTTTTAGCACAAATAAGTTTTCTATAAGCTGAACTCGTACTACCAAATTTAGTACCGATCAGTCCACAATGTTCCATAGCTCCCATATAAGCACAATTCTTGAACATTTCATTAATGAGCATAAATCTCTGAAATATGTTAGTATCCAAAGAAAATTCAGCGCAAATGTGTTTCATATATACGCAAATCATCCCACCAATTGTGACAATCGGTTCATAATAAGTCATTGCTCCCATATTAGCCCACTTCCAAAAATCACTACAAAAATGTGTTTTTCCCAAAATTATCTCGGAATTCCTCTCTAGTGTGACATTGAAACAATTTAATTCTCTGCAATTTATATACTTATGCTGATGGATCCAAATGGAATCTCGGCACAGGTAAACAGTGGGGTAAAATTTAAAAATGCAGTTAGGTACAAGTGATTGCTTAATTTGTGCAGGCCATTGCAGGCGAGTGTATTATAATAATGTCAATATCCAGAAGTGATATCTGTATTTTATAGAGATAACATTAGCTACAACCCTATTTAAGCAAATTTAGCAGATTTAAAGTAATTGCCGTTGCAAACATCTAGTGACATCCATTGTTACCATGCACTTTATTGTAGAGATTCATATCTCTAGGAAAACTTAAGACATTATCTTGGAAATTGATTATTAAAGTCGTTAAAGTACACGATACTGTTGAGATTTGTTGTAGGTTTCTTGTTTTAAACACAACGCAATTTTATTATTCTTATTTTGTTGTATGTGTTTGTTTTTGTTTTAGTGGCTTTGTGTATTTATGTTAAAGTAACTAAAATTGTTGTACGAATAAATTAACACATTACCCACCTTGGAAACTAATAACAACGACAACAAAAATAACACATTTACTTAGTTTTAGAATCACCACGGCTGGCATCGCATCAAACAACATTTACACTGTAAATCCATTTGTACGACTTTTATGGGCGTGTAGGCGGAGGTGAAACATTATGAGTTTGAATACTTATTACCAGGGCAACCAAAAATATGCAATATAATATTTTTTGCTGTGCGTCGTGTAAAGATATGAGATAAGGTCATACATGGCCAGTGTTGCCAATTCTTGGGTGAACAAAAAGGGCTAAATACTTTGAAAAAAATTGCTAAAAAGGCCATAAAACTTTTAAATTAAAAAACGCATACATCTTACACAAAAAACAACTTAGGATGTTACATTTGACCATGGCGAATAGACAAACCAAAAATGTATGAATATAACACACGTTTAAATGGAAGAAAATAAGAATATTTCTTTCTTTCTGTTGATCCTTAACTTGAAAATAACGTACTTAATATGTGGCCACTAGTATATCATATGCCGATGTTTTCAAAATCTCCTATTTATTTCCTGGCATACAAAATGCTCCTAGGCAATTTTTTTATGAAAGCCAAATTTTAGAGATAACTTCGGAATCAATGGAGAATATTTTGATAAGTGAATATATGGCTAGTATGCCACTAAAATAATCCAGAAAAAAATATTCTAAAAATTATACACGTCGTCGGACAGAATTGATTTTCATTGGTATACATGGCCTGTGTAAGGTGTTATAAAATATTTTTTAAATAACTATATTTACCAGGGACCGAAAATAATAAATAATCTTGAAATTTCAATGGAAAAAAGCCATCACAAGAAAATATCGGAGAGTCAAGTCAATCATACCATTTTGATCGTTTTCAACTATATTTTCATAAATTAACACACAGAAAAAAGAAATTCATAATTGGAATGAATTTTGTAATAGATATTATTAATCGAACATGACTTTTTTTTCCCAAAATTTTTTCATTCAGAACAGGAACATGTTCATAAATATTATAAAATTGTAAATGACGGAATTTTTTGCTTTTTTTGCATAAATTTGTTGATATTTTATAATAAATTTGCTTTACAATTGCATTACATGATGGCTTAGTTCAAATATGTTTGTAAAATAGCCCTATATTGACCAATTATTCAAGATAAGACAACCAAATCTGAAACGTAAGAAATATTATTAAACATAATTGAGCATCCATTATCATTAAAGCATTTCATCTGCTCCAAAAATGAAGTCAATTTCGCGCATATTTTCTCACTATGTAGCTGAAAATAATAACAACAACATTTTAAAACAACATAAAAATATAAATGAAAATTTAAATATTTTTTTCAAGCCTTTTAGATTTTATTTGAAAAAAAAATATCAACAATATCAAACTATTTAAGAAATTATTTACAAATGTTATGAATTTAAATCAATGAAATCATACTATTTATGTTGAAACTTTTGTCTGTGCATGATTTCTAAATTCTTGATTTTTATTTTTTTTGTAAAATTTTTTTTTTGTCAGACTATGATTTTTATTTTTTGGCAGATATACAAATTAACTATTGAGTTTTATTTACATATTTGTCAGACTCTTACATATCTGTAAATAAAATTCAATAATTAATTCTTGTATATGCCAAAAAAATAAAAATCATAGTCTGACAAATACGTCTGACAAAAAGATAACAATTATTTCTGAAAAAATAAAAGTCTGACAAATATTCCTGACAATAAAAATCAAAGTTTGACAAATATTTCTGACAAAAAAAAGCCAAAAAAAAAAAAAACAATTATTTATGACAAAAAAAAAAGAAAAATCTGAAAGTAACAATTATGTTGTGATTTATATTATAAATATCATAAATGTTACGGTCCCTGTTTATGAGTCTAAAGGGGCCCATAGACACATACTGCTGACATATACTGCCGATGAACCCTTCGTATACGTGTGTGATTGATATTTTACTACACACCTATCAATCATCATTTAAAAAAAATTAAAATTACAATAAACATGCGTTTGAGAACAAAAAAAAATATTATTTTCTATCTTTCTGTAACTGAAACGTCAAATTTAAAAAAATATATTTTAGAAAAAATAAAAAATTCATATTATTGTTCATTTGATCAACTGTCAGCAGTATGAGTTCATTTCAAAATCAAAACTATTTTGATTTTTCATACTGCATTGTCTGTGTGTCGCATACATAAACAAAAATTTCAAATTTACCGACACATGCTTATTGCATGAGCATGAGCAGTATGTGTCTATGGGCCCCTTAATATACGTGAAGCCTAAAGTACAGCGTAGATTTTATGACCATTCAACTATGGGAGTTCAGGAAGTTATCTGTACATTAAAACAAGTAAGAGAGCTGTATTCGGCTGTGCCGAATCTTATATACCCTTCACCAAATTATACTTTAAAATAAAACTTAAAAATTTTTTTTTTTCGAAATTGGTTTTTAAAAGTTTTTTCAAATTTAAAAAAAAAAAAAAATTTTAATTAAATTTTTCTTTTAATTTATTAGTGAAAAAAATTAATGACAAAAAAATTTTTTTTGTGACAAAAAATTCGGGTTAAAAAATATTTTTTCCCGATTTTGATCCATTGTAGGTCCACTTACTATAGCCTTATATACATCGTTGGAATGGACTTTGAAATATATATCATTAAATATTCATATTGTCTATATTTATGACTTAGTAATCGAGATATAGATAAAAAATAGGCCAAAAATAGAGGTTGTCTCGGATTTTTGCTCATATCTCCGTTTTTTATGGACGGATATTGCTGATTTTAAATAGGTAACTTCTCGAAAGCATGTCTGACAGAATTATTGAAGATTTGGATTCCGAAGATATCTGGGGTCTTCAGAAAATTGATTTCAACAGACAGACGGACATGGCTAAATCGACTTCGGTATCTATAAGGATCCAGAATATATATACTTTATAGGGTCGGAAAATTATATTGTGGAAATTACAAACGGAATGACAAACTAATATATGTATACCCTACTCACGTAGGTGAAGGGTATGAAAATACAAAAATATCTCAATCGTTTTAGAAGTTACCGAGAAACAATTCTGAGCAACTATGCGTTACTGACAAGAGTATAACATATATTTTGAATGCGTCCTTGATGCAAATAATAAAATACTCGAGCAAAAATTTAAAGATATAATTTGAGAAATACAGCAAGTTTGAAGGAGATTTGTTTTAACTGAGTTTACTTTTTTTCAACTGCAAAATGTTCAGATCATTAGTAAAAATGGCTAAATGAAAATAAAAAAGCCTAACAAATTGGCTAAAGTGACTTTTTACTGACTAAACAAGATTGAAAAGCGCTAAATTGGCAACACTGCACATTGTTAATATTTACTCACCAACCAATTTTATTAGCGTAAGTAAATTTGTTTGACGTTGTTTACTCTAACAAGTAAAAAAAAATTATTTTTTTTTCTTATGAAATGTTATTGTTTGCACTGTAATTTTTCTTTCTATATTTTACTATTTTATTAAGGCCCGATGATAATTGGCTTGTGATCATTAAAGAAAAAAGCAAATATATTAAAATATATGGGAAAATTCTTAGGTAAATGACAAAATTTAGATATTTTAAATTATTTACAAAATCGTAAATTAGCATCCCAAAGAACCAGTCTGAAATAGGCCACAAGGTATTTTTTAAATATATAATAATAACATAATATCATACGTAAAATAATGTAAAGTTAAAATATTGAATGAAATTTTTCCGGAATTTCCTTGAATTGAAACAGAAAAATATTATGCCACAAATTACTAAAAATGTTTAAAATATTATGTAGTTTCGAAGACTGGCAAATCAATAGATTAAGAATACCAATGAAACTCTATCAAAATCTAAAACAAAAACACATTTTGTTTCTGTAGTGTATGGATTTTTTTCAAATAATATTAAAAATTGTTAAAAACAATACAAAATATTAAATGGATCTAAATTTAATTCAATTTTAATTTTTAACAAGTAAGAAAGTATGGTCGGTCAAGCCCGACCAGATAATACCCTACACTAAGTAAATGAGCAAAAACATTTTTCTTTCAAAATTTCAATAATTTATGTTCGTGAGCGATTTTCGGAAGTGCGCCTTATATGGGAGCTATGACAAATTATGGACCGATCACCACGAAATTTGGTCACGTGATTAATGTTTATATGAAAGTTATTTATGTTGAATTTTATGTGTATACCAACATTTGTAGGAGATTTATGCTCGTTAAAGTGATTATCGGAAGCAGGGCTTATATGGGAGCTATGACTAATTATGGACCGATCATGATAAAATTTGGTGACATGAATTCCCTATATATAAAACTTATTTAGACAAAAAATTGTGTAGATACTTATATAAATTAAATATTTGTGACGGATAAAATCCACTTTCGGGAGGACATTTGTATGGGGGCTAGCTCAAATAATGGACCGATTTCAGCCAGTTTCAATAGGGATCGTCCTTGGGCAGAAAAACTGATATGTACCAAATTTTATCGAAATATCTTTAAAATTGCGACCTGTACTCTGCGCACAAGCTTTACATGGACAGCCAGCCAGACGGACGGACGGACGGACGGACGGACATCGTTTAATCGACTCAGAAAGTGATTCTGAGTCGATCGGTATACTTTAAGGTGGGTGTTAGACTAATATTTTTGGGCGTTACAAACATCTGCACAAATCCATTATACCCTCCCCACTATGGTGGTGTAGGGTATAAAAATGTATAATTATTTTTTTGGAACTGTAAGTAACACATAATAATTTTGTGCATAATAACATAAATAGAATCACTAAATACATTTAGTGATTTAATACAACTTTAATTTACGAGTTCAGTATGTTATTTATTTAAAAAAAAATCTTTGTATTTCAGAAAAAAAAAAAAAAAATATTTTAGAGCATATTTTTTGGTTGCCCTGCTTACTTACTACTAAATACAAGACATTGTCATAACTTACAACATTTGGATGGATGGGTGAATGTTTATAATACTTATTTAGTTGTTGTTTGGGATGGGTGCGTTTAATTTGCTATTTAGATATAAAATAAAAAAGATATTTATTTGTATTTACTCAAATCAAGCTCATAAAAGAGAATTTGTATACAGGTGTCAAGTGGTTTTCAAATAAATCTGAAAACCAATGAGAAAATTAACAAACAGTTTAAGTGTCTGTGGTGTTTCTGTGTGTGCATGTGTCTTAACGAGTTGGACGGACACCAAAAAAAAAACAAATTAAAAACAATAATAAAACACAATAAATATTTATGTAGAGAGGGTAAATGTAATATTTAATTAACCTTTCATTGAAAACATGTCTAAAACATACATATTTCGAAATTACTTCAATATTTAAAAAGTTTTGAATTTTTTTCACAATTAAAATAAATATATGTATAACATAAAAAGGCATAAAAAGACCAGAAACAATGGGAATAAAAAAAGTGTCATAAAAATAAATGAACATTTTTTATGTGTGTTTATGTACGAACAGTAAGTATGAGTGTTTATGTTTGGGTTGTATTTTAAATCCTTCAAATACTTCCTTTTTTTAATTTAAATATTTATTATAAACAAAGGACCTCTCTTTAAGCTTGTAACGCACATTGGGATTATCAGTTTAATTGGTTTTTATTTGAATGACAAAATGAAAATTTAAAAGAATTATTAAAAATATTTAAACATATACAGAAAAAATTATTACTATTTTTACTTCGGACAAAGTTTTTTTTTTTTTGATTTTAGACTTAGGCTGATGTTAGATTTAGGCTCAATGGGACATTAATGCCTATAAAATAGCGATATCCATACAAAATTCACCAAAATTAAGTTTCATACTAAAACAAATCAAGAGATTTTCGGTGAATTGTTCTTTTATAAACAAGGCAATCATGATGATCATACATAATCTTCATATATATTTAAATCGCTGAACCTAATTCTATATAAGGACCACTTTCGAAAAAAAACAGTACACAAATATCATATAAATATCTATATCAAACCTAATTTAACACAGATCACTTATATTCATGCAAATATTATTCGGCTGGATTTTGTGAGTTTAGGTCCCATAGTACATATGTATTTTGCCGTATCAAATTTTATGAAGATGAGTTCCGATATAAGGACCACACCCAAAAAATACATTAGTCTTTATAAATATCGGTATAAATCCAACATTTTGCACATATCAGTTATATCTATGATAAAATCATACTACTGGATTATGTGAATATCGGTTCATAATTAGGTATAGCTCTTATATAAATAGACATAAATATTTGATAAAAATCGATATAGAGATAAAATTCAACACAAATTTGTTTCATTTATACAGCCATTATACTTCTTCTACTATAAGGTCCACTTCCAAGTATGACTATGACAACCATAAAACTCTTGTAATTAACGTTGAGAAGAAAATCTATAAAAATTTAATAGAAATGCATTTCAAGTATGCAGAAATCATATTGCTGAATTTTGTGGCTATTGGTTCATAATTATACAATGCTGCTGTATAAGGTCCATATTCAGAAAATACATTTAACACAGATATATATCTGATTTTTCACTAACAACGCTCGAAATGCTGTGATGTACCTAATTTCCAAATGCAAAGGTGAGTTAGATTAAAAACATAAGTTTGAAGTTATTCTAAATACATATGGGGCATTTCACGTCAAGTGAACCAACTTTTGAAATCGATGTCTTCCGATCGGGATGAAATTTGCACCAATGTTAGTTCTATTGGATAGTAATTCGGACACGATTTTTCAACACGATCGGTCAAGAACTCTCTGAGTTATAGGAGGTCAAAATTTGACATTTTGGCCAAACAGGTGTTTTTTCTTATCCATATAACTTATTACCTATTGTTCTTAGCAAAATGTGTCGCAAATAGTTTAGATACCTATTTATGCAATCTTTGGAAAAAAAAAAAAACAAAAAAAATTAATAAAATATTTTTGACTTTTTTTTTAAAAAATCAAAAACATTTTTGACTTTTTTTCAAAATGGGCCCTTCTTATTTTATTTTTTTATTTCTTTTAAGAAAGCTTAAGTCTTTTCCTAAGCGACCTATATTTTTTTTGCAAAATCAAAAACTTTGTTGACTTTTTTTAAAAAAATGGACCCATTTTTTAATTTTTTTTTTTTTTTTTGCTCAGAAGAAAGCTTATGTGTTTTCCTTTAACACCTTTTTTGTCGCTTAGTGGGATGCGAGTGGGATATCTATCAAAAAATGTTTTGTAACTCAAGAAATAATTTTTTTTCCTTTTTTTTTTTGCAAAATCAAGAACTTTTTTTACTTTTTTTCCAAAATGGACCCTTTTTTATTTATTTTTTTTTTTTCAAAAAAAAAAAGCTTAGGTCTTTGCCTTTAAAATCTTTTTGGTCGCTTAGTGGGATGCGAGTGGGATATCTATCAAAATAAATATTTTGTAACTTAAGACCAAGGTTTTTAAATTGATTTTTTTCATATTTGTGTGTAAGTGTTTCTAACACCTTAAAAATAAAAACCACCACAACTGACCGATAACAGCCACTGGAGGGGTGCAATGTGAGGCCGACCGCTATCAATTTTCCACCCCCAAAATTAGTCAGAGTTTTGTATATTGCGGCTTTTTTATTCAATCCTATAGGTAGTTTTCAGCGCAATAATTTATATTCGTGATTGATTTTTGGAAGTGGACCTTATATGGGAGCTATGTCAAATTATGGACCGATCACCATGAAATTAGGTGGTGTGATTAATGTCTATATAAAAGTTATTTATGTTGCATTTTATGTGTATACAAACATTTTTAGGAGATTTATGCTCGTTAAACTGATTATCGGAAGCAGGCCTTATATGGGAGCTATGACTAATTATGGACGGATCATAATAAAATTTGGTGACATGAATTCCGTATATATAAAACTTATTCGGAGTAAAACTTGTGTAGATACCTATATAAATTAAACATTTGTGACCGATAAAGTCCACTTTCGGGAGGACATTTGTATGGGGGCTAGGTGAAATAATAGACCGATTTCAGCCAGTTTCAATAGGGTTGGTCCTTGGGCCGAACAAACTATATGTACCAAATTTTATCCAAATATCTTCAAAATTGCGACCTGTACTCTGCGCACAAAGTTTACATGGACAACCAGCCAGCCAGACGGACGGACGGACATCATTTAGTCGACTCAGAAAGCTATTCTGAGTCGATCGGTATACTTTAAGGTGGGCTAGACTAATATTTTTGGGCGTTACGAACATCTGCACAAATCCAATATACCCTCGCCACTATGGTGGTGTAGGGTATAAAAAGTGATTTTTATTCCTGAGGTTAACATATTATGGGTATTACAGTATCGAGGCTATGAAATTTTAGTTAGGTATGTTACATACCATCGGAAAGGCTAATGTGTCTAGTTTCTCTGCGTAAGTTTAATTTTTAAGGTTTACACACAAATACGAAAAAAATCAAAATAGTGCATATCCTAAAAATTTAAAAACCTTTGTCTTGAGTTACAAAACATTTATTTGGATAGATATCCCACTCGCATCCCACTAAGCGACCAAAAAGATTTTAAAGGAAAACCCCTAAGCTTTTTTTGAGAAAAAAAAAATAATAAATAAAAAAAGGGTCCATTTTGGAAAAAAAGTAAAAAAAGTTTTTGATTTTGCAAAAAAAAAGTAAAAAATTTTATGTCTTGAGTTACAAAACATTTTTTTGATAGATATCCCACTCGCATCCCACTAAGCGACAAAAAAGGTGTTAAAGGAAAACACATAAGCTTTCTTCTGAGCAAAAAAAAAAATATTAAAAAATGGGTCCATTTTTTTAAAAAAAGTCAAAAAAGTTTTTGATTTTGCAAAAAAAAGTCAAAAATTTTATATCTTGAGTTACAAAATATTTTTTTTGATAGATATCCCACTCGCATCCCACTAAGCGACCATATAGGTCGCTTAGGAAAAGACCTAAGCTTTCTTAAAAAAAATAAAAAAAAAATAAAAAGGGCCCATTTTGAAAAAAAAGTCAAAAATGTTTTTGATTTTTTAAAAAAAAAGTCAAAAATATTTTATTTATTTTTTTTTAATTTTTTTTTTCCAAAGATTGCATAAATAGCTATCTAAACTATTTGGGACACATTTTGCTAAGAACAATAGGTAATAAGTTATATGGATAAGAAAAAACACCTGTTTGGCCAAAATGCCAAATTTTTACCTCCTATAACTCAGACAGTTCTTGACCGATCTTGTTGAAAAATCGTGTCCGAATTACTATCCAATAGAACTAACATTGGTGCAAATTTCATCCCGATCGGAAGACATCGATTTCAAAAGTTGGTTCACTTGACGTGAAATGCCCCATATATTTGTGTACCAGAAAAAGGGTATAAACCTTTTTCTTACAGCAGTAACTCGATAAGCCACCATAATACAAAAACTGATTTTATGTTATATGTATGTGCCTTGGCCATCTCCTTTTACTTTTTTTTAAATACATTGGCAAACTGTTTAGGAAAGTGTGATACAAAATCATTACTTTGATCTTTCTGAATGATGTGATGAGACTTGAACCATTTCTTATTAAGAAATTCCTAAAAGGTGTAAAGCAGTCGACAAATCTAATTACTTGCTATATATGTTATGTAAACAAGCATGGACACATTTTTTATGTTGAAATAATTTTTGTAGTAATATTCGTATCTTAAAGAATATAATAATAAACATAAAGTTCTTTTGTAAACATATTTTTTCCGGGGGCTAAGACTTAATGTAAGAGTCACTCATTCATGGACTAGTACAAAATATTGATTTGAAACTTTTTTCTCGCAAAGAAACTTAATTTTGAGTGAAATTTGGAGTAAAATTTAAAAAAAATTCTGCATATTTAGACAAAAATTGTGAAATTGTGGAATTCTGAAATATATAATATTCAATATGTTCGTAAACATATAGGAATGAAATTTGTAACGTCGATGCACATTTGATAGCAATTCCCGCTCTTCCCCAAAAACATACAAAAATAAAAACGTTCGTATTTTTTGGAATTTCGCCCAAAAACTCCACATTTGGTCTGGGGCTGCTAAAATAATAATATGAATGAATAAAACTGTTGTCCATTTTATAATCCTTTGTAATTATAGAAAACATAGCTTAAATCCAAAATGTTGATAAACGCATATTTTTGGCAATTTCTATTTTAGAGCAATCACTGTTGAGATACGTTTCAGAAAAATATAAAAGAATTATACATTTTTCGGACAAAAAAAAAAAAAAAAATACGAAAATTCAACACATAAAAAACTATACATATTTCAATTCAAATATTTATAACATATTGAACTGGTTTCAATTATTTCATAATTGAATAAAGTATTCATGTACTGAAAAACACAATTTTCTGATATTTTCTACTGAATTTTAAGTCTTGATTTTGATAATTTTTAGAGATGGGATTCTACCCGGTATTTACCCATACATTGGGTAATTACCGGGTGACTATCAATTAAATAACTTTTTAAATTGAGGCAATAAGTGATGATTTCTTAAAACTCTCTACCTTGAAGAACCGTTTTTTATTAGTTATTGAGATAGTAAAAACAATAACGATTTTTCGTCGATGTTTTCTAAAATCTGCAAAGAGAAAGGATCAGGAGAGCAATTAAAGCTTCCTGTTAAGACGAGATGGGGAAGCTACGTAACTTCATTAAATAGCTTGATAAACAGTAAAGTTCCGCTTCAAGCTTTGGCTGTTCACGAAAAAGTAAACCTAAAGGCTAGAACCAAATCACTAAGTGAAGATTTTTGGAATATGCTGGACTTCAATTAAAAACTATTTCAACCGATGGCGCAATGGATAACAATTTTCGAATGCAACCAGTATAGTATTCATCGGGTATATTTAGCTTTTAAATCCATACAAAATAAGCTTCGAGATGTACTTATACCAATAACTTGATGATAAAAAAAACAAGAATTGTTGTCTTCCTTTGATGAAAGGTTGAAAATGTCTGTTAAACCAATACATTTGGCTGCTAGTTTCCTTGACCCCAATAGTCAAGGGCATGATTTAAGTTCATCCGATTGTCTAATTACAATGGAATTAATTTATGATGTGGGTACCAATTTGAATATAAAAATAATGGCGGACCTAGAAAACTATTAAGCTAGAGAGGATTTGTGAGCTAAAAATTTTGTGTGGAGCTGCATAGAAGAAATATTTCCTTCAACGGAGTGAAAAAGTATTTGCACGTCCACAGAATTAAGCAGAATAGCGGTTCGTATATTGACATGCACTTCAGCTGCCGCTGAAAGCTCATTCAGCACTCAAAGAATGAAACACTCAAAAAAATGAAACAGATTAACTGCAGATAATCCAGGAAAAGTATGTTTTATAGCTCATAATTGGAATCTCCTCGACAATGATATGCGACAAAAGGATACTTCCCTACAAATTGTACCGGCTGAGGATATAACCTTCAACTCTGCTAATTAATTTGAGGAATCACCTTAAATACCCGGGTATTTATCCATTTTTACCCATTTAACGGTGTATTTACCTATTGGGTATTTACTAGGGTATTCAATTAATCGGGATTCTGGTTTAATCGGTTAATCGAGCAAATAATTAATCGGGGTTTAGATTTAATCGGTTAATTTTAAATTATTCGATTAACCGAATAATTTCTATTTTAATTTTAAATTGAAAATACAACCACGAATTTTGTATACTTATTTAAGCATTTCAACAAAAAAATAAATAATAGGAAAAAGTATGGTATTTGAAATCCTTTTTATATACACAAGTGAGTTTTTTTAGGATTTTAGTGAGATATTCTGAAATAAACTTTTAAGAAAAGAATATAATTTAAGAGGTTTTCTTTAAAACGATTTTTCTTTAGTTTTAATAGAACTTGACTTGGAAAAAACTCTCTCACTGATTGTAGATGTTGGAGATATCGAAAGTAACGCATGAAAAAGACTATCCATTTTCTCAGTTCTTTGTTCAGGTTTTTTTAAGCATATAAAATCCTTCATTATACCTTTGGAGTCCTTTTGATTTTTTTTAGATTATAAATACTTTTAATAGTATAGTTAAGTTCTGATAAAAGAGTCGTTTCTGTAATGTTTTCAGTTTCGTCCATTATCATGTCTTCCTCCTACTCATTAGGGCAAAGTTTATCATGAAACATTTTAGAAAAAATTTAATTTCCAAATTCCTTAGTTTCAGTTTTTGAACTATATTTAAAAAACTATTGCTAGAAGGGAATGTTCATTTAGAGTTAAGAAATAAAATTTGTGTGTTTAAAACTATATTTTTATATATTAATTACAATAAAAAAAGAAATTTCGGTCAATCGGTTAATCGAATCAAATTAATCGGTTTATTTGTTATTTGAAAATCGGTAATTTTAAATTATTCGAACAGTTAACCGACCAAAATTAATCGGTTAACCGATTAACGGTTAATCGATTGAATACCCTAGTAATTACCCATTTCCCATTTCTATTAATTTTGATAATTGAATATACAATTTTCGTTATTGTTTGAACCATAGGGAAAATATACATAGAGCGGAAAATCTTCTGTCAAAGACCTAACTCAGTTGTCAAAAACCTTAGTGTTGAGAATGTGTTAGTAAACAAAACTATGTGTAGTAAACAAAACAACACTCGTATGTGTAACTTTTTTGAGTAATTTTTATGTTTGAGTTTTTTCTAGTTTCTGCTCTATGTATATTTTCTCTATGGTTTGAACTTTAATAAAAAAGATTATTGAATATTCACACAATTTTCGTAATTGAAAACATATTTTAGTTATTTTTGTGTTTTCAATTACGAAAATTGTATAATCAAATGGCAGATTTATTCCAAAAAAATTTGGTTTTGTCCGAATGGTGCTATTTCATAATTTCGCTGGGTGTCCTGGGCCTTTTAGAATGAAATCCGAGTTAATTCACATAAACCTAATACTACATTTTTATATATATGTACGTATAACAAAATCAGCATACTGATAATTATCAGTTTGTTGTAGTACAGAGATACTAAAGTTCAATCTGTACCATTCCCAACCAAAACTTGGTTTGACCTCAGCCAGATTCTGATATAATCGTACACTTTTTTCGTAATTTAGCTATCTCTGTAACCAGTGTACTGAGAAAAAAAAATAAAAACAATATCCAATTTACAGTGTAATGAGTTCATAGTCATACAACATAAACATAAAATTCATTTTCTATTAAAGATTTTTTCCCTGTAGGCTTTTCAAATATAAATTTATGTATGTTATATGTATGTGTATGTCAGTCAGTCAGTTCATGGGTGTTTGTTCACTTTACATTACGGTTGTTACACCAGCATGCAACGTGTTTTAAATTTTAATATCATCAAAAACGAAATAAAAACTGAAAGCTGAAAGCTGAAAACTCAAAGCTCAAAATATCGCTTCATGTAATAGCCATCCGTGTGTCTGTCTGTCTGTCAGTCGGGGCGGTGGGGTACGCCTGTTACCATACAGCACCAACACAACACCAGCATTGTGAGATTAGACCATTTTTGTTGATACTTTTTACGTTTTTTTTTCCCCATTTTCGTCATTTACCAACTACATGAATTTCGGCTATAAAACAATTAAATTTCAAACATCGTAAAAAATTGTCAACATTTTTTTTAATGATTTTCCTGTGAGCGAAACGAAAATGCTGGAAAACGAAAGTTAAAAGGTAATTGACGAAAAATGTTTAAGTACTTTTTTATATGCGTGTGTTTTACTTCCTCTCTATGTAGTTGTAAAATTAAGCACTTTTTAGGTTTTTTTTTTCTTCTACATCATCCCATCCCCAGCACTTTAAATAAATTTTTCATTACGTTATTTTTTTTAATTTAAAATTATATTTCAGATTTATATGTATTTTATGTGCAGCAGTTAGATTAAACATGAGATATTTTTAACTTTACTAAGCAGTATCTTACTTTATTCTAGGTTATTTTTTTTTTCTAATTTGCAGATGCAGTCGTTGATAATGGAGTGAAATTTTATGTCATTTTGCGTCAATTTTAGGAATACAAGAGTAAAAATAAGAATTTTTACTACTAACAAATTATTATGAAATATGAACAAATCTAACATTATGACTAAGTATTTACAAAGCTGCCATAAAATTTCTTACAGATTAAACACAAATTAAAATTTGCTAAGGAAATTTTGATTAAAATAATTTGTAGAAAGACATTTTTTCTTAAATTGTTATTATCTAACTTAAGTATTTATCTGGAAGGGACTATAAAAACACAGCACTTAAAAGTTTGTATTTTATATACTATAAGTAGTAAATACTTAATGCGAATTTTAGAAACTCCAATTAAGTATATACTATGTTGAATTTGTAAAGAAATTTATTTTATTATTTCTATGTGTTACACCGTGAGACATTTTTCATTATTTTACTGGAATTGAACAAGACCATAGACACATTAAACTAGAGATCATGTAGAGTAAAAAAAAGAACAAACATTGCTAAAATTTGTCAACCCATTAGTTTTTCTCAATGTGGGTATCAAATAAAAGAGGAGAATCTCTAGAAATGGGAAACACTTTTTTCTCTGGAAATGAAAACAATATTTTGATTTATCAGGATGAAAAATTTTAATAAAAGTCCTTCAAAATTTTAATCCTTTCGTATTCCAGTAACCAAGTAATCAAAGTGTATTTTCAGTGCCATATTTATACCCATCTCACCGAAATTGAGTACGAGGTTGCGGACGAATACTTCGTAGTTTTCAGATTTTCAATTACTCATGAAATGTTCTATTATGTCATTTAAACTCCTCCAACTATTCTTTTCAATAGGTGATAAAAGGTCTGGGAATTCTTTGCAATTTAAAAACTTTTTTAGATGCGATCTTAAAGTAAAAGTTAGCGTAGTTTAATACAATAATCATATTAACAATTGAAAATCTTTGCGCAGACCTTCCCAAAAACACAAAAATATTGGTGTTTGGCGAACGCCTTTTTTAACGTGTCACAGTGGGGCAAAATCAAAATTTTTTTGATACAAATCTGGCATTTCTAAACGGCTGGTCCGATCGGGATAAATTGGGAAAATGTGAAATATTTTTGAAGAACAGAGTTTAAAAAAAATAGTTCGAAATAAATGTGGATCAAATTGTTTATAATATTTGCAATCCTATTAAAATTTTGATACAATTTTTAGTTTTAGAAACTAAGTAAATATGCAATAAAATCTCTATTTATTAACAGAGCTCAATGAAATTTTCAACGTTTTTTAAATTTGTCATTCTAATAACAAACAGTAAACAAACTTTTCAAAAGGTCAAAGGGCATCCCGCAATTCCCAAAAATTGGAACGAAAATAAAAAAATGGTATTTTTTACAATTTTACCTTTGGGGCTGGAAAAATACTTTGTAAATAAATAGAGAACACATCAAGGTTGTCAAGGCTGCTTTCCGTTTTCTGATCTCAGCTTTGGGATTTTATAACATGTGGCCCAAAGTTGAAATTTTAATAAAAAATAGGTAAAATTACAAAGGATGTAGGAACGACATATTCGAAAAATAGGACATGTCTTTTATACCAAAATGTCCTCCACAAAGATGCCTTACAGAAACATCTAAATCTGTTATATGTTCTTAAATAAAGTTTTTTTTTTTTAAATAAAAAAAGAGTTATGTTACCTTTTCGTTCAAAAAAATGCAAAAATTTACTACTTTTTGAATTTTTATATTGAAAATCGTTTGTTTTTGGGTCCATAATTGATATTGCCCAGAAATCTTTTGGATACTATTGGTAATTTAGTTGTATAACTAACAAAAGAAATTCGAGTCCATTCGGTTCAAAAGTGAGCCCTATAAACATTTTGTGTGGAGCTGCATAGAAGAAACATTTCCTTCGACAGAGTGAAAAAGTATTTGCACGTCCACAGAATTAAGCAGAATAGCGGTTCGTATATTGACATGCACTTCAGCTGCCAAAAAAAACGAAACAGATTAATTGCAGATAATGCAGGAAAAGTATGTTTTATAGCACATAATTGGAATCTCGTTCACAAGGATATGCGACAAAAGGATACTTCCCTTAAAATTGTACCGGCTGAGGATATAACCTTCAACTCTGCTTATTCATTTGAGGAAGCACCTTCCACTAGCTGCACAACCTACCTACCTTTTGGTTAAATACCCGGGTATTTATCCATTTTTACTCAATTTACCCATTTTACGGGGTATTTACCAATTTGGTATTTACCCATTTTCCATCTCTATTAATTTTGATAATTTAATATACAATTTTCGTTATTATTTAAACCATAGGGAAAATATACATAGAGCGGAAACTCTTCTGTCAAAGACCTAAATCAGTTGTCAAAAACCTAAGTGGTGAGAATGTATTAGTAAACAAAACTATGTGAAAGCAAAAACAACACTCGTATGTGTAACTTTTTTGAGTAATTTTTTTGTTTGAAAAATAGGACATGTCTTTTATACCAAAATTTTCTCCATATATATGTTCTTAAATAAAGTTTTTTTTAATAAAAAAAGAGTTATGTCATCTTTTCGTCCAAAAAACTGCAAAAATTTACTATTTTTTTAATTTTTAAATTGATCCATAATTGATATTGGCCTGAAATTTTTTGCATATTATTGGTAATTTAGTTGTCTAACTAACAAAAGAAGTTTGAGTCCATTCGGTCTAAAAGTAAGCCCTATATTTTTAGAAAAGCGGACCAAGGTATGGGAAAATTTTGAAATTTCAATTTTGGAAATTATAAGAGATAAATTGCATACGATAAGAGATAAATAGCACACGAAATCTTATGGGAAACAAAAAAATGGCACGTGTTTAAATCTTTTACATGTCGAAGGTACCCTACTTTGAGCCCCCATAGCGCCGTCCCTGGATCATTTGTAGAGTCCATTATAATAACTTAAACTTTTTCTACGCCCATGTCAAATTTTATCCCGATCGGACCAGCCATTAAGAAATGCCAGATTTATTTCCGAAAAATTTTGATTCTGTCCCACTGTGCATGTGAGAATGAATAATTTTGAGGTCGGAAAAAATCACCCAACTATGTACATAGGTCATAATTTATTAATTTTAGAATAACGTTCATGTTATCAAAATTTGCCTTTGCATCTGTGCCATAAATAATTGGCAATGGCAGATGCATATTACCTATGTTGAAGAGGCGCCCTTCAATTGGATCATAGGAATGGCCTGTCATTCACTTTAAAACATGCATCGAATGATTGCTAATTTGAACGCTTTCGGTCTGATGACTCCAAAATCTTGAGAACCCAATATCCACTGTTGTAATCGTGATTCCAATATTTCTGCACTTCTCTGCGACATATTACATTTGTGTCACGAACGAGAGGCTGGTTTATAAAATGCGGCAATTCATCGCCCAGCTCATTTCGTGTTGGTAAAAATTCCGAAAGAATTTCCGATAGAGAGTCGATACTCAGCGATACAACATCAAAATCATATGGAATTGTCTGGGATTATTTAATTGAGCCTTAGGATTTGACGTTGAACGTAGTAATATACTAGAAAAAAATTACGACAAATCAATTGTCATATTAATTACGCTTTTCGTCAATTCAATTAATTTTTATATATAAAAACGCACCATCAATCGATTTTGTAGATACAAAACATATTTTTGTTACATGAAATTTGTAACTTTCAACAATAAGTTTTAACAACGAGTTACTGAAATTAAACAATAAATTTGAAAACAGTCAACAGTTAAAATAAAATTAAACTTTTTTTTTCGAAATTGTTTTAAAATTTTTTTTTTTTATTTATAATGAAAAAAATTTATGACAAAAAAATGTTTTTTGTGAAAAAATATTCAGCTTAAAAAATATTTTTACCGATTTTGACTCATTGTAGGTCCAACTTACTATAACCTTATATACATCATTGCAATGGACTTTGAAGTATCTACACGCAGAAAAAAAATATAGTTGTACATTGTTACTGTAACCATTTCAACATTTGTGCATAGTTATTGTAACAATTTCAAAATTTTTAACAATAATTTAGTCACAGTAACTATATATATGATTGTGGTAACAATAATATGGTTAATTTACGATTCACATGATTGTATCAACCATATATATGGTTACAGTAAACATGTATATGTTCGTGACAACCATTTATATGATGAAGCACTTACCTTATTATGATGTTCTCATATAAGTGAGATCTGAAAATAGAAAATTGAGTACACAGTTTTTCTAGATAAGATCTTTAGTTTGTGTTAGGTTGTGTTCAAGTACAAAAAGTACTGTCTAGTATTTTTCTTACCTTGAAACTGTCCTTTGAAAATTGTATCCTTGAGAAATTCAAACATATTTTTTTTTCTCCAAAAAAAAAAAAAAATATGTTGAATCCACATACACATGCATACATTTTGTTCCTATAGCTTTATTAGTGATGCCTTAACAAACAAATATTTTATTATTAGCCTAATATTAAAAAGAAATATTATTGGTCGATATTTTTCGTCCTAAAAAATTATTACCAAAACTTGTTTTCATTCTTAGAGATTGTCCTCTTTTATTTAATTTAACGAAAAATAATTGGTAGAAATATTTAAATAAATTTTTAGAAATTTGTATATCCTTTACAAAAAAGGAAATATCATAAAATGAAAAACGGAAAATACGATATGTAGTTTGATGTGGGCATGGTCTAGTTCAAGTCCAATAATTACTGTTGCACGGCGTTGTATTTAAAAACTGATCTAATATGCTTAGTAAATTAGAATTTTATACCTTTTGCATATTTAAAATAAGTTTTAAACACTTAATTACTATATTTAAGTCGTGGAAACTCCGCTCTCAAAAGACTTTCATAACTGAAATATAGGAATTTGTTTCCTCTTCTAAAGTAGATGCAGTACCAAATATTGACCATGATTCTGACAAATTAGTAATTACAATATTATCCACCATAACAAAATTTAGATTTAATTTTTGTTCTATTTAAGTAAAAAATTTAGTTTAAAGTAAGTGTATATTTATACTCCGGTATTCAACAGATCTAAAAGTTAATTATATGTTCGAACTATGATAGATATGAGAACGATGATTTTTTAAATAAACTAAAGAATAATTTAATTCTGGTGTTAATTGTGGTTTCCATTAAAGAATAATTTAAAATGCGGCAATTTCTATGTTGTAATTATTTAAAGTACAAAATAACATATAATTAATTTCTAATTAAAAACAAACATACCGCTCCTTTAACATCTGTAACTCGCCCCTTATCAAATCTTCAGACAGTAGCAAAAATCTAAAGGGGTAAAAGTAACTTAAAATTTTAAATCAATTTAAATTAAATTGAATGAACGCATTTATGTTGGTGATTTAACATTAAAAATGAAACTGGTTTTAAATTTTAAATATTTTATTTAGTTTTTTTTTATATTGTTCATATGTATATACAAATTTGTATTGTTAAATCTATGTTTGATTTCTCGGTCTTAAAATCAACTGCCTACACAGAAATCGTAACTTTTGTTGTTTCATAAAAATGATTTTACGATATCTACATAAAATTATAAAAAAATAACAGAAAAGAAAATTAATTTTGTGTTTTATGCCTTAACAAAATAATCAAGGTTCTTCACTAATACGATCTATTAATTTATGATTATATGGCTGTCTGTCTGTCTCTCCATTGCCTGTCTGTCCCACCATATCAGAGAGTTTGTGTAATGAAACATATGTTTCTCAACAAACAAACTGAAATGTATTTTTTTTATATTGTAGCTATAGTTTGCAGCATTAGCTACGATGCACTTTCTATTATATTTTATGAAAAATACACATATTGACAGTAATAAAACTGTAATTGAAAAGCTTTACACTATTTCTTATAATATTCTATATCTATTGAGTTTTGATAAAATTTATTTGAGTTTATACGAATTGTTCTTAAAAAATGATATACTTATTTGAAGAAATTCTTAAAATAATTCCACAGTTATGTAAAACAAAGAATTAATCACTGGTCACTATTTACCCAGTTTTCATAAAAATCCTTGACAGATCGTATACATTATACGATATCTATATATTAAATGTAAGTTTAGACATAACAAATATAGAGTTATATGCGGCTGGAGGAGCCCTTTCAAATGATACCCGATATTATATGTGTTGTTTTGGGAGAAAATACAAATATTTAAAAATTAAAAAATGCTTTTTTTTAAACGGTTCAGCTCTCGAACGGTTTGCACTAGACCCAAAATATTTTGGGTCACATTCTAAAACAAATCAAAATGTTTCCCTCTTTATACGACCTGATTACAGATACGCACATTGGCTGAAGAGTGGCCGAAATTCATTTTTTTCATGTTCGAGGATTTGGATAATTTTTTGGTATTTTGTTGTCAGATATCTGAATATTATGATTCCGTAATATAAGGCTGATATATTTATTATTAGTTTGGACAGACACGTTCGAAGTTCATATATGTTCGCTTATTTAAAATGGCATGCAAATTTATTGAATATTCAATCTTTTGGTACAATCAGAGTAAATGACAATTGTCATAGATGAGACTTGCATAAAAAAATTGGAAAAAGTGCCATATAAAAAATTTTGTAGAACAAAACATAAACAACATCAAAATTTCAATGTTCATCAACTTCAGTAGACTGCATCTTTTCAGCGCTGTGGAGCGCTGTTTAACGAAATATGTCAAATTACAGCTTGAAAAATTCAGCTGCTATTACCTACTCCTTTCCTAAAAAAAAACAGTAAAAGCTATAAAGTGATAAAGTAACAAAACATTAATTTTCGATCATGGTGCATGGTGTTGTTGCCATCTTTACTGTTTAAAATTATTACATAATGTAATATGCATACTAGTCAAGAAGCTATTCTGCCAATAGTATGTGTCTATCTAAAGGCCCTTATTCAATGATTTTATTTTTATATTTTACATTTTAATTGATTATTTGTATCAGGTGGTGTCCGAGGAAGCTCAGGAAGCGAGGAATAAAGACTATAGAGCCTATAGATTACATCATTCGCGAAGACTTGGACGTGTAGACACTAATGAAGACGTAATGCATAATCTTTTATGTTATTGTCTTCAGACCCATTTATAAATAGATTTCGCTCAAAGCTGCAAATCAAAAAAATTGGACTACAATAATGATGTTAAAAAATTATTAAAAGACTATGCTTAAATTACTTATTCATATTTTTTTATTTGTTTTTTCTATGGGATGGATCAGGTATATTTTCAAGAACCCATTCTACAATCATAATATTTATTTTTTGTGAAAATTGAGTTAATGCATTAAAAATCAAGGGAGTTATGCCACTTTTTCAATACAAGTTGTATGGGAAGTGGGCGTAAACGTGGGCGGATTTTTTTCAAATTTCACACAAATTATACTGAGTGTTTAAAAAAGCTATGTGCCAAAAAACAATGCCGTAGGTCAAAATTTAATTTTCACTTTGTATTTGAATTTTTCTTAATTCAAATAAAAAATGCCTATGTGCCAAGTTTCATTGTGTTCTATGAATACAACTAATGTGATACGTAAGGGCATACAGGTAATGGCAATGCTATTTTTCGTAAATGTATTTTAATATTAACGCTAATTTCGACTTGATACAAATAAAAATAAGTTCACAAATTTGGTATATTACAATAACTCCTTCAGATGATGTAGCATCTACCTCATCTATGCTACATCATCTGATTGTAATTCAGGATACCTTTCGAGTATTTCCTGACAATTAAAATTTAAATTATGGTTTACTTAATTTAAAAAAAACATAATGTAATATTTTAATAACAATGTCTTAGTTATTTTCAAATATTCAATAGAAGTATGGAGTACTAGCTGACACGGTTCGTTTTGCCAACCCAATTAGAAGAAAGAACAAGTAACAGAGCTAAATTCGGCTGTGCCGAATCTTATATACCCTGCACCAAAGTATACATATTTACGTACATTGCCTTTACCCATGTATAACTCTTCATATTGCAACAACAACAAGAACAAATCATAATATCATATCCGATGCAATTGCAAAACATCCAATAATCATATTCAAACGTTGAGTGCTCACTGATAACTAACCGAATAAACACAACAACTATTTTGCACAATAGTATGTTGAAAAAATAACAACAAACAACAACAAAAATTAAAATAAACGAAACGCACTCAAATACATACAAATTATGCATGCGTGTGTTTGATTTATAATTCTTATTCATTTCATCTCATTCCACATTGTAGAATAGAGGTGCGCAAAATTAAATTCTCTCACCAATACATTCAATTCTTTATTTTGTTCAGTGCACTTACAAACAAACAAATACAAAAACTGAAAAAATAAAGAAAAAGTGCTCATGCGCATTCCTGGTTGTCTCGTTGAGTGGACAACGACTATTAAAATGTAAGAGCATAAGAATACGTGTGATTTGATTTTGCGCAATTGTGCTATGGGCTGCGCACCATTGGTATAAAAACAAAATACGCAAAGCAATAACCAACATACATCCAAACATACGTTTTGTTGCATTTTTGTTAAAGCATGCAATAAATTGTCTTTTTTTTATTAAATTTTCAGAGGTTGTCTCGGATTTTTGCTCATATCTCCGTTATTTATAGACGGATTTTGCTGATTTTAAATAGCGAACTTCTCGAAAGCATGTCTGACAGAATTATTGAAGATTTGGATCACGAAGATATCTGGGGTCTTCAGAAAATTGATTTCAACAGACAGTCAGACGGACATGACTTAATCGACTCCGCTATCTATAAAGATCCGGAATATATATACTTTATAGGGTCGGAAAATTATATTATGGATATTAAAAACGGAATGTCACTAAAGTACCACTAAAGTAACCTTTTGTGAATTCTAACTCAGTCAGAATCGCGTGTGCCTAATGTTTAATTTTTAGGTTCATTATTACAAACTATTCAAAAAGTACAATTACAATAGAGAAATAGTACCATTGATTATACCCTTTGAATTCGTATTCACTAAACCATAAATGCTTAATTTCTAGGTCCATCGTTATAAAAAATTCAAAAAGTACTATTAGTTGGTAAAAAGTAGCTGTGAGTCCCTTTTTATTATTAAGATTATAACTAGGTCAGGATCATATGTGTTTAATTTTCAGCTTATAGTATAGAAATTTCTTTCTTTACTCCGAAGCATATTAGACAACAATTTTATATATAAGTAAAATAATTTAGAAAAAAGTACTAATTATGCAAACTTGAACCCCCGTCAAGTTTGAAATTTCAAAGTATTTCCAGATTCTAGGTTCAATATTATAGAAAATTCAAAAAGTGCAATTATGAAGAACGAAAAAGTACTCCTGAGTTTGGTTTAGTTCTCGAGTTTTTGGTATCATAATACAATTGAGCCTCATATTCTTGATTATTTATATACTGAATATTAGCCTTTTATACTTTTACATATATAAGCGAACTAATTTAAT
Organism: Calliphora vomitoria; assembly: GCA_942486065.2. Lineage (NCBI taxonomy): Eukaryota > Metazoa > Arthropoda > Insecta > Diptera > Calliphoridae > Calliphora > Calliphora vomitoria. Next base: position 94,216,519 of record OW818031.2, read on the forward strand.
ATATTAAAAAATAACCATTTAAATTAAATGTACCAATTTTTATCCTCTTGAACACCAACTGATTTTGTTTCTATATACGTAATATTTAATAAATTATCACAAAACCGAAACCGATCGGTTTTCAATTTGTTAAAACCGAAACCGCGGTTTTGAAATTCTTCGGTTTTTTGGAAACTCTAGTATACGATTTAATTCTATAGATTTCAATACGCTCAATTAGTGTTAACAATAGTTGATATTTTCACAATTTAGATTTATATATAGAATTTCGATTATTTCGGTTACAGTATAATGTACATAGTACTTTTTGGCTGCTCTTGTAGTAATACCATAGAACGTTTAGTTCTGCCCTTAAACTAATTTTGGTCACTACGATACAAATGTGAAAGAGTTTGTTTTTTATTAGTTTCCATATGCAGCTGCATTAGATAATAAACACCAACAAGATGAAATGAAAACAGCAACAACAACATTATAAATTGTAATTAGATGGTTAAAACATTGATTTAGTAGCTTCAAACAGCACCAAACATTTCATTCGAAATGTATTTATTCATGCAAGAAACATACGATTTTTCAAATGAAATACATGTAGAAAAAAATAAACAAATAAAGAGAAACAACAACAAAATAATGTTGCTACAAGTTGTGAGCGAATAAGGAAAAAAATAAAATACATAAAAAGAAATAATAAATATTGACGACCAGAAAGAAAAAAATGTTTTTTTTTTTTGGTGGAAAAGGAAAAAATTCAAGTAAAAGACCAGAAAAAGATTTTAATTTTCAACGAAATAAATTTTGTATGTTTTTTTTTTCTTATTTTTTCAACATCCCAACAATTGCCACAAATCACACCAAAAAAAATTTTAATTATCGACTATAGAAATGCTGCTGCTAGCCTGCCTGCCACTGCTGTTGCTGGCTGGAACAGCTCCCAAAATGCTCGTTCGTACATCATTTGGTTTGTTCATCCATACACAACTACGCCTATTTTTTGCCATTTTTTTTTTTTTGGTTTCTTGCTGCTGCTGTATTAAATATTACGACTTCTGTTGTATTCGTTCGCTACTGTCGAACAGTGGGCTCGATCACAAAAAACTGGTAATTAATCTGAATCTTCTCAGCAACTGGTCCGATTCCAAAATGAATTATGAACGAATCGCAGAGAATGAAAAAGGTGAGATACAGGGTGTAGAAGCCGACCTCCTCTGTCTGGGAAAACGTACAGCTTGTTACTTGTACAAATATTGACAGATTTTAATGAATGAATAGCACGTGTTATCTCCTATAGTTTAAAATACATACATATATTTATGTCCAACTTTTGAAGTTTCCAATTTTTACCTTAACTTTATTTCATTTTTCGAAGCCATTTGAGAAAAACAATATAAAGTCAAGGTAAAAACGAAAATTTCTAAATTTTAACTTGAATATTTTTTAAGCTATTACAGATAATTTTGTAAAATATACAGGAATTTCATAACCTTCTAACTTTCTTTAGCATAAAGTTTCATTCTTTGAAGTCTGACCATATTTGTACAAGTTACAATCTGCACAATGTTGTCCTAGGCAGAGGTTTCCGACTTTGACACCCTGTATCTGACATGTAACGAAATTCATTTTCTTAAAGTCTATTTCCTTTTCAACGATTCCTTGGTGTATATTATTTAAATATATTATTTAAGCATCATTTTGCCATCGAACCAAAAGATTTACATTTATTAAAATGTTTGGCCATCGACCCCACTGTGTGTTGCTGCTATAGATGTAGTGTTGAAAGATTGTACAGATTGTTTAGTGGTGTATATTGTTTAAATGTTGGAAGTAAGTCTCTATCTGATGTTGCAGGGGCAAACATAAAAGGCAGAGTCTTATCATCGTATTTGTTGACTAGCAAGTGGCTTTTATGGCCATCGTTAAATTATGATTATGGCCGTTACAAATCTCATTGTGAATATTGTTTTTGTATGTGTTTCGGTGTATATTATTATTTTATATAATCTACTCCTGATGTTAAATTATTGTATTATTCTGTACATGTATGTATATTATATATTTATGTATGAATGTATACGAGAGTTGACTGTTTAGTCCTAGATACAATTGAAAAAAGTATTTTATTCTGGACTTATGCACGTAACTTCAACAAATACTTAGTTATCTACGGTGTAAAATACACTGCAGATACATGTACCTAAAAGGTAACTTGACATTAATTTCAAATCAATATATACGGGTAGAAATTACTAAATATATATACTCCATAAGTAAGTCATCACTGATAGATATCTTTTTGTTGAAATTACGGGCATTAAAAGTTGATTATCATTTTACATTTTCTTGATTTTTTTTTAATGTTTTTTAAAGTTAAAAACGTAAAACATCACATTTTTGCGAAAATTTACTTAATTTGCAAACAAATCGATATAGAAAAATTCAATAAATACAAGTGTTATTTTACAAAATATACTTTCAAAGATAAGAATTTAACGATTATCTATTATAACATTATAATTAATTCAGTTATTTAGGAAAGCATTTGCACGCTAATATAAGACTGTACACGATTACACATATACAATTATTTAACGCAAAACTCTTTAATGTGGTTACATTTTAAAGAGAAACGCAACTTCGTAGGACTTTCCTTGAATAAATATATATTTTTCAGAATATACTTACTTACATACCTCACACAATTAATACAAACTTCAAAATTGTAGCACTTTTTACACACCAACACAAATTCAATCCAAGCAAATCATTTAGTCTGTGGTATTGTCAATTTCTACACACTATTGTACCCGAAGGGACGAAAATAACACTAAAATCCGCAAAGAAAAAAAATTAAATAAAAACGAACACATTGTGTACATAAGAACATTTATTTAATTTTTCTAAATTTTATTTAAGTTTGTTGGTTAAAGCAGCAGTAATAAAGAAATATTTAATTATACTTAAGTGTATTATTTCTGGTATTTAATTACAAATGATACGAATGGATATAACGAAACAAACATGCATATCAGCAAACTACGCTAAAATCTGAAAAATAAATATATCTATATAAATATATAAATGTCTTTGTAAGTTTGTTTGTTTGTTTGAGCATCACGCCTAAACTGCCGAATCGATTTTATTGAAATTTGGAACGTAGATAGATCCTTACTTGTCAATAGGCTATACATTTTTTCAATACTTGGACCAGAAAGGGGGAAAACCGGTAAAATTGGTACCTTTAGTTTTTAAACAATAAATACTAAACGGCCGAAACGATTTTATTGAAATTTCCAACATAGACTACGACAGGGGTAGCGAAGCGCACCGGGTCAAGCTAGTATGTAATAATAACATAGTTCTCATGTAGCAATTCTATTTTATTGGAGTCCTTAGAATACGGAATTACTTAAAGTTTTTCTCGTTCACTTCATTTTATTGAAATCACAATATTCTTAAAGTTACAACTTAAGTACACCATAGATATGTTCTTTAGAAACTAATTTTTAAATTATCTCGTTTGTTTGAGAGATATGATTTTTACATTTTAAACAAAGAAAGATTTGTAAAAATCATGATGCTTCTCAACACAAATATGTTATCACAAAAATAAGCATTATACGAGAAAATCAAAAAAATATTTAATTGCCTCACGATCGAGTTAGAGCGCACAGTGGGACAGAATCAAAATTTTTTGGAAATAATTCTGTAATTTCTAGATGCCTGGTCCGATCGGGGTAAAATTTGACGTGGGCGTAGAAGGAGTATTCGAGTTTAAGTTATTAAAATGGACTTTACAAATGCTCCAGGGGCGGCGCTTCGACATGTAAAGTTTTTAAACACGAGCCATTTTTTGGATTTCAAAGCTTTTTATATTATTGGATAGGTCTTGAAAAAAACATGCTTACTATCTTCACTGTGGAGCATGAAGAAATACAAATTTGTTGAATAAGTTGCGTTTTACGAAATTTTTAATTTTTAACTTTAAGTATATTATTTGTTAATAAAAATAATATTAAACGAAGTGATCGAGAAAATCAATGAGTATTTCCGAACTCTATAGACTCCAATAAAACAGAAAGTCTTAAAAGCGATTTGCTTATTTATAGAAAGAAAAAAATTTAGTTCTTTTGGGATTTTTCAATAACGGCGCACTATGGAATTTCCAAATTTTGTGACAACATCATATTTTAAAATTTGTTTTATAACGTTCAATTGACAACATATTGGAAAGAAAAATTAGATACAAATAATGACAGTTGACAACCCACAATTAGACATAAAATGCTGATAATATATAAGTTTATCCTAATTCGTGTTATCAATTGTGAAGCAATATAATTTTTATTAAATAAAACGCTGCAAAGTGTTGTTTTCCAAAATATAAGTACTTTCAATAAAATAAATCTTTGAATATGGATTCTATTACTCGAGGTGTGTATTTTTAACTGTTGTAAAGATATTTTGCAAATGTTTGCATTTGGAACTTATTTTGATATTTTTTACTGGGTCATCTTTTTTGTGATATTGTGAATAGTGTTATTGTCTTTTCTGGAGTAGAACTCACGAGGATAACAACCGACAAAGGTGTTTCCTGCATGTAGTTGTTCGAAAGTAAGCATTGATTTTTTCAAAAATACCCCTTATGGGCAGCCCACTACAAAAAAGGAGGCGTGGACTGCTCGTTTTCCCTCAACAAGACGTGTTATTTTGCGATTCAAAGAAGAATGGTATTTTTTAAGATAAATGATCGGATGTTTATTTCATAATAAAGAGGAAGGTATGCCGTTAATAATGAAAAACAACATCAGCTTAATGGCCACCACGACCACGCTTACATGACAATATCCTTTTCATGAAATTTTCCATAACCATATCGCACAGTGGCTGCCCTATGTCCCCGATAGCCTCACGAATTCTATCTTTGAGGTCTTGAATTAAAGCTGGGCTGTTGACGTAGACCTTATCTTTCACGTGGCCCAAAAGGAAGAAGTCGCAAGGTGTTAAATCACAAGAGTTCGGTGGCCAATTGTGATCTTCTCTTCTAGAGACAACACGGTCCGGAAACTTTTCCCGTAAAAGAGCAATGGTTTCGTTGCTTGTGTGGCACGTTTGGACGTCTTGTTGAAAGTAAACGTTGCTCAGATCAATATCATCCAACTCCGACCATAAGATACGATGTAATGACGTTTGTGGAATGCACAATTCCAAAGAACAACGAGGAATGGACATACCTGGGTTTTCTTCAACACCTTGGGTACAGCAGCAATATTCTCAGTTGTTATTGAGCGACGTGCACGGGTTTTATTCTTCACATTACTAACATGTTCCAACAGCTCGAATTTATCCACCAATTTCTGTGTTGCGTTCCGACAAGATGCTTCACGATAACCCAAAAATGCTTTAGTTTTGCGAACTGTGACTGTAAGATTTTCACCATTTTTGTAGTGAATTTTAATAATTTCAATGCGTTGTTGAAGTGTGTATCGTTCCATTTTTAGTAATGGCATAGTTTCTACTTGTCAAATGTCAAAGAATAAAAGCAAAAAATGACAGCTACCGAAATACCGGGTGATTCAAAATAATACCTCTTGTTGGAAAACCCTTTATATTCGTTAATTGATTTCGATTATATATCAATGACTGCTCAATTTGTATGAAGAAGTTGGTGTTTTGTGAAGTAACGACTTCCCTTACAGGACTCTTAACAAAATACAATAAAATTAAGACATGAAAACAATGTTCCAAGCAGGGTTATTTATAATAAAAATTGGTTATTTTTTGTCTTAGTGAATAATAGGATAATTGATTTAGGCCTTTATTTGAATACGAAGGAAAAGAAGTCAGCAAACATATCATTTAAATTTTGTATGACATTAAATTTCATCACAGATAAATATCCAGAAACTCAACGTTTCGAACCAATGAATTGATAGAAAGATTTTGGATTACTATTGAAGTTTGTCTTCACTTTAAAAATATAACTATTGTACCACTATTGATGTGTATATTAAATATAATTTTTTCTTAATGTTTATTTTTCTAAATTATCAGGCTTCATGACAGACGGACCATTAGGAATTGTTTTTCTTATCATTGGAATAGATTATTTAAAACATTTAAATAAGCCATCGTAAAATTGATATGGAATTAGATTAATTCTCTGTTGAGAGTAGATGATTCCATTTGAAATAATTTGCTTTCTTAAAGTAAAAGCAATAACCGTTGGAACGACTGCCCTCATGTACTGCAACTTAAATTTCTCAGAATAGCAAGAAAATAATTCAGTTTAGTCATTAAATCTTAAATGGTTTTATTTAAAATACTTTGTGAAACAGGTTGGACATCTTAAAATAATATTATTATGTATAAATAATGTAGTTATAAAACATATTTGGCATATTTGAAATATTTACTAAAGGAAGAGGAGAAAGAGCATGTATAATTTGAAAATAATATAGAAATCACCAGAAAAAAAATAATTGAATTTTTAGTTAAAATATGAATGGAATTTTCCATTTCCTGTACGGAAACCATGCAATAAACAACTACAACGCAACAACAGCAGCAGCAAAATGTAGAAATGTGTTGCAACCCTCTTTTTTCTTTATTCCTTTCAAAAGGTAAAAATATTTACTACATGTACATTTGCTCGTAGAGCAGCAGCAACAACAATCCAGATGATTGTAGAATGAAAACAATATCGGATTTATTCATACCTTATTTGGTATTTCAATTTCGAATCAATTTCAAAATATACACATACACGGTTTCATAGACATCCGTATATGTACTAACATACACACACAAGATACAAAAAATAAGCTTGTTGCTAGGCAAACAATTTCGGTTATTTTTAGATTGAAAGCAGTAAAAGCAACAACAAAATATACATTACCACAAAGGACCAAATTCAACCCCCAATACTTTAGTTTAAGCATTACTGCTCTTACTGATTACCTTTGTAAGGTTGTTTGAAGTAAAAATTTACAAAAAATCATATATTTTAGGGTGAACGATTCGGTTTTTAAAGCGGTTGAAAAAACCGCTTAAAGAAATATTTGCAATTAAATCTCTTTTGTCCGAATTGGAAAGAGTTTCAGTAATAATCCTAAACATATTATTTGTAGCTAGTGTTTTTACACCCAGCATCAGAAAAGATATTGATTTAGTCATTCCGTTTGTAACACATCAAAGTATTTGTCGCATTAGTATATATATATATTATGGGTCCTCATACGATTTTAAGGCAATCTAGCTATGTCCGTCTGTCTGTCTCTCTGTTGTAAACACGGTTGGTCCCAAACGAAAAGAGCTAGCTGACAGAGAGTTTCCACAAATAGTCTCTGTTTATATTTGTTTGGTATTGAAAATGGGCAATATCGGTCCATGATTTCATTTAGCCCGCACACAAAAGTCCCCCGAAATACTGTTTGAGCAGTTATAATTATGTTCATTGTACGGCAATCCTGATAAAATTTGGCAGACATTTTTTCTAAGTACTCTGAAATTATACTTTAATGTATGCCGAAAATCGGGTAACATTTGTCCCTAGTTCCGATACAAGGTCCCCCTCAGAACATTCATAATTGTCTTATAATAATTAATATCGTGATGAAATTGGACATAACAAGTTTTATATTGGTACATAATTGACCCTAACCTATATCAGAAAAATATTTTATTGTCAAAAAATAATATATATATAATGATATTAACATACATTTAGACATAAGTCACTTAAAGTTTTAAGAAATTAATCCCTCTATCAACTTATGCACAAATTGTCATGTCACTAGTATTGATTTTTGACGATATGTCGAAGTAGATAACCACTGCAATGACATACTGCTGAATTTCCTTAATGTTGGAATGTTCCTAATGTAACGCCAATTTCTTTCAAGGAAGATGTCGCTGCGCATACAAATATAGCTGTGTGAAATTGTTCACAAAATTTTTTAATTCCACTATTTCACTTTTTTATTCACTAAACCGTTTTCAAAAATCTCAATTGGTTAAGATGTTAACAAAAAGTGCTACGTGTAACTCATAAGAAAAAATTTAAAAAGAGTTTTTTGAACAAAAACTAACTTATTTATGCTATTCATTTTGTGACAAATAACAATGTTTTTTCACGTAATATTCAATTCGGTCTTACATAAATGGCGCTTGATAATTAAGATTACAAGACGTAATTTTTACACACTATATGATGTACATTCTAACCTCCTATCAACTTAGTAAAGTGACTAAACCGTCAGAATTTACATATTTACATAATATAAATTAACACTTTTTACCAAGGTGCTCTCTTCATAGTCCAAACATTTTTGGATCGTACCCTCTGTATAAAATCGACTTTCCGTTCCCAATAATTGAATTCGATATGACCAAATTGATGTTTAAATAGTCTTATATTGGATGAATCTGCAGTCAAGGTTTAATTTAGATTGGTCGTTGATTAGGCAGTGCAGATTAAATCCTCTTGGCTTCAATGTGGCGAAGCCAAGTATGCAGTCTATCCATGTGTAAGACAAGGAACAAGCAATGGTAAACTACCACGTTATAAAATATTTGTAGTGACACATAGTTTTCGGGGGAAATTGTCTTTCGTATCCGAGGTATAGTGTAGTTCAATTTACCCTAGAAACGTTTATCAATTTTTGGGACCTCATCAAACGAGCTCAAGATTATCCCATCGTTAGTCGCAACTGATCTGATGAATGTAAGCAACAATTTTTTGAAGAGATTTTTTTTTCAAACGCTGCTTTTTCGTTATTTATATCAATTTGGTACATTGTGACTAGTCTCAATTGAAAACGAAACGACTAACGGAGGGTTAATTCTATCACCTACTTTTTGTTATGATGCTCTGGGATAAATAATCCGGTGTAATATTTCATGTATCGACAAAAGGACTCAGTTTTTAAAAAGTATATACTACTTACTCTCGATCTTGTGATTATCACTATATGGACATTTCAATAAAATGTAATCAAAAATTACATAATTTATTCTCCTTCCAACAATATATGTGTGTTGGTTCAAATGACGTAAATTATAGGTCATGCTGAGTTTTAAATCGATGAGATTTTAGATATGGACCTTTTATGGTAGTTATAATAAGATGTGAATCGATGCTTGCAACCAAATCTTTATCTTTATTGAATCTATATTTTGCGAAATTTACAATAAGTATTAAAATCTTAACCTAAACTAAAACTAAAGTTGTTATTGCCGCTGCAATGTCCAATATGTGCTCGTTAAAATGATTATCTGGCCAGATCCAGTGTTTCCAATCGCCTCAGTCGGCTATGACCCTCAAATGACAGCAACTTCTTTGGCAAAGGGATTTGGATGATCCAATAGTTTCGAAAGGTAGTTTAAGCTGGAGAGTTTGATCATCTCGTGTATTATGGGAAAATTGAAACCCCTATTACTATTGCGAAGGTACTACGGGGCACCCGTTATTGTCCTTAACAGTACAGACAGCTTTCTTTGCAATTTTTCAAGGTTAGATGAAGAGGCTGTTCCCCATAGTCGAATGCCGTATAGTCATATCAGTTTTATAACTGTTTTGTACAAAATCACTTTGTATTTCAAGTCTAGAGCAGACCGTGGGCCAAGTAGCCAGTGCAATTGAACTGACTTTAATTTTATGTATGTAACCTTGGCTTCAATATGGTGGGTCCATGTTAAACGGAGATCAAGATGCATACCGATATATATCACATGGCTCTGTTCTGGAGTTTTGATATTATTTATCTGTATGGAAGGACAACTTTCTCGTTTTAGAATGTAACGTGAGTACATTTTGTTGCATTGACTTTTATTTTCCATTTGTCCAGCCATTTTTCTAAATCGCCGATGTGAGACTGGAGTTGTTCAGAAGCTATTGAGGGGTTTCCATGTGTACTTAAAAAAATAGTATCATCCGCAAATGTATATGTGTGAGTCAGTGTGCTCGTAGGCATATCTGTAGTATATAAAATATATAGGAACGGCCCTAAAATACTTCCCTGTAGTACACTAGCGGATATTTTCCGACATAACAAGATCACATCTTTTGATCTGATTTGGAAAGATCTTTTTATACCCTCCACCACCACAAGTGGTGAAAGAGGGTATATATACGTTTGTCATTCCGTGTGTAACATTGAGAAATATTCATCTGAGACCCAACAAAGTATATATATTATTGATCCTTATGAAATTCTAAGTCGATTGAGCAATGTCCGTCTGTCTGTCTGTCTGTCTGTCTGTCTGTCTGTCTGTCTGTCTGTCTGTGTAAAACACTCTCACGTCCAAAATACATAAGCAAAATAAATGAAATGCATACCAAAATGTTTATAATTTTTCTAAGCAGTTTGGTATTGAAAATCAGAAAAATCGAATTCGTAGAACCAGCGTTATGGATCAAAATGTAAGGCAACCTCCAAAAATGTTTGATAATTTTCACATGATTTTTTGTGACTTTGGGTAAATTCATTGCAGAGAATACCATGAAATTTTGCGCTCATTATTGATATTATAAAAGGAAAAATTCTGTTAAAAATGGAAAGAATCGGTCCATAATTTCTCGTAGCCCCCATACAAATTTCTTCCCGAAATATGGTGCTATGGTATATAAATGCCTATAGAATTGCAGTATCCATACAAAATTCAGCACAACTATGTTTCGTGCAAACAGAAATCGTGAGACCAATTTTTTTTTGGATCGGGCACTATTTGACCATAGCCCTAATATAAAGTTTACTTCCGAAAATCATTTAAATACACTTAAATATCTTATATATATCGGTATCAGGTTAAAATTCAACTTACATAATCCCCATGCACATAAAAATCGGTGTAGTGAATTTCATTAAGATCGGCCCATAATTGGTTCTAGCTCCCATAGAAGGACCACTTCCAAAAAACACATTATTTTTCATAAATATCTGAAAAATATCGTTATCGTATTAAAATTTTACAGAGATCGGTAGTATTAATTCACAAATGATACTACTAGATTGTGTGAATATCGGTTCATATTTGACCATAGCTCCCATATAAGGTCCATTTCCGAAAATTACTTAAATACTAATAAATCTCTTATAAAAGCTTCTATCTGGTTAAAATTTCAAACAAATATTTCCCATATATACGAAAATCGATGTGTTGAATTTTATGAAGATCGGCCGATAATTGGTCATAGCTCCCATATAAGGACCACTTCCGAAAAACACATTAAAAAACACATAAATATTTTAAATATATGGATATCGAACTAAAATTGTATACAGATCAATACATTGTATCCAAACATTATACTACTTGGTTTTGTGAATATCGGTCCATATTTGACCATAGCACCCATATTAGCTCCATTTCCGATAATCACAATAATACCCATAAAACTCTTGTAAATAATTTTATGGAGAAAAATATCAAGCAAAATAGGCCTCAAATACACAGAAATCACGTTAAAATATTTAATTATATCTTTCAAATAAGTCGCACATCCGAAAAATACATTAACGCATATATACACTCATATACACTCATATCGGAAAAATGGGTTCATAATTATATATATTAGGCTCACATCCGGAAAATTCATTAGAACAGAACAAAAATATACTTTTGAAGTTTGACTAAATATATTTGTTTTTAATGGCAAGAATATGTAGTTATTTCAATTATAAATTGCTGAATTAGATAAAACTTTTATACATTTGAAATAAAATATCTCCTGCATAAACTAGTTTTTCTAACAATATATAAATTACTACTATACTACTATATTTTAAATAAACTTTTATTTTGTTAAAAAAAGTGGTTTTATTGAAGAAAGTACATAATTTGTATACAGTCCAAAATGTGTATTATATGAGGATTCATCTATAATCCATGAAGTGGCTTAAATAGAAATTCGGTTATAGTCCTAATTCGTTTATAGTCCGCAAAAATTGTGCAACTGTATTTGAAGCCTATAAGCGAAAACTACTGTATTACATTAACATTCTACCAATCTTCATAGTCGGAGCTAAGTCCCAATAACAAACACTGAATATGGATATTAGAGTGTTTATACCAATGTAATTTGTATAATTTTTATCTAATTTAGGTGGAGGGTATTTAAGATTCGGCATAGCCGAATATAGCACTCTAACTTGTTTTGTATGTAATTCTTAAGCAGTTTATGTACATTCGCAGGTATTAATCTAGTAATTTTGTGTATTAGTTCATCGTGCCACACTTTATGGAAGGCTTGAGATATGTCAATAAATAATGTAGAGCAATACTGCTGGCTCTCTTACGAATAAGAGTAGTTATCCGATGTACCTGTTTAATAGTACTATGGTTCTTTCCGAAACCTAATTGATCAGTCAGGAATAATGCAATTTTCATCATTAAATCAATTATATTAACTGGAATGTGCTTTTGCCTCTGGTCGAGTAATAAACAATTGAACTCCTTTTCCACAAGGGAATACACATCATTTTTTAGAGATAGATGATTGTTTGAGCCATTCTTGATAGATTGTAATAATTCTCAATGTTAAAAATTTTATCGTTCGTTTGATTTTGTTTTATTTTTTTCAACATTCGTAAAATCGGGTACAAAATTGTTGAAACTTTCGTTGTATAAGGTAGTTAATGTTTAAAATGGAGTTGTATGTTATATCGGATTTTCGTTAAAGTTAGATTCGTTATACCGGGATTTGCCTGTACATTAAAATGGGTGTGAGAATTTATTTTTAATCGTTATAAAAAAAAAACTTAGTTATTCGAAAAAGGATATTAGAAAATGTCTAATAACCGATTACCCTAATACATATGTGCATATCACGAGTGAATTGTATGTTTAAAACTTAACCCATTTTGTACGCAACTTCTAATTCTCATGAGGTAGGCAATTTTTGGAATTGGACAATAAAAATGTTCAATGTAACAAAATAGCTTTAAAAAAAAGTTAGGACCAAAAATATATAGTTTAAAAAACTATGTTTAAACTATATATTCTAATGTAAAGAGTGATTATATATATGACCTTGAAATGTAATTTACTCGTAAAAAGAGTATGAAGTGTAGCTTTACGTTCACGAATTGCAAATGTAACAAGAACTAACGCCACCACCACCACCAAAGTTGTCAAATTTCGGTAGGAATTAAACAAGAAATTGCGTAAATCTTTATCTTTTTGTTGTAGTTGTTTAATTCGGTTTTCAACCCTCATTCCTGAAACAATTGACTTTGTAGCATAGCAATCTATTTGCGTATATGCTGTATACGAATATGTAATCGTACGATACTGACGAAACTAACCAGGTTGATCAAAATTCTTCTTCTTTTTTTCATATTTAATGGCACATCCATAAAATTTGGGTTGGTGTTTTATACAATTTTGTATAGATATGTATATTCCTTCTTTTTAGTTGTTTCATAATATAATATAATCTTTTATTTTTGCCTTTGATTGTATGAGTATTAAAAGTAAATAATGTTTTGTTTGGATTTTGCCGAGCAGCCCTCCTGACCGTGTGTTTAATTTTGATGTGACTCTGACATTTAATATTCAATTTTGCTTAAATATCCTCACAGTGTGTTTATGATGATGATGCCCTTCTGTTTTCCTCAACAGTTCTCTCTGGCAGTCTTTCAATCTGTCAGCTTGCAATTGTTTGTTATTTTATACTTATTTCCCCTTGGATCAAAAATTATTATGGTGCATACATTTAGACAAACATTTTCATATATATAATATGTATGTATTACTACAACATGCAGAATCCATAAATTGAAGCCTGGCACTCGTTTATAGTGTTCGTTGAAAGTGTTTTTTTTGTTTTTTTTTTTTTTGAGAGAGTTTCTGGTTCATTAAAGACAACACAGAAAGAATTCGCAATTGCATCATTATTATTATGGACGTTACAGAATAAAAGCGAAAGCAAAAATAAACAAACAAACAAAAAGGGTCCATGTGTCCCTCGTTTTGGGTATTTGTGTCGAACTTATTCATCCCTACATTTGTATATAATTAGTTTTTGTCCTCGTTACTTTGTATGCATTTTAAAAAGATCCTTCCATGTACCTTTTGCTTTTCGTCTTCTGCCTGTCTTCGTAGTGGAAACAGTAAACAGCAGTCGCAATTGAGAGGTCCCTCTTTGCCAATATAGTTAGTTAAGGGTACCCTTTGAATCTCAAATTACAACCACTTAACGCTTATACGTACGTGCCTGACGTGCGCCGTTCAATTTCCCCTCTATACATTGGATTGCTCTATGGAAAATTCCATTTACAAATCACAAATTTTGTCTGTACTTTTTCGTTTGGTAGTTCGTTTATTCATCATAGTAACAGGATTTCGTTGTGTTAAGGAAAACTCATTGCAAACAGGATTATTAAGTAAGTTAGTTGGATAAGAAGTCTAAGTATACTCCCAAAACGACCACTCGTTTATTACACAGGGTGTCCAATTGAATACATTAAATGAACTTTAAAAGAATTTTGAGATATGGAAGATACGACCAATTATAGACCAATCGATACAAAGTTCACCAGAATGAATTCTGTACTTACGAAACTAATCAGGGTTTAGTCTAAAAGTATATTTCGATATATTACAAATTTTTAGTTGTTTATTTTTCACCTTTAGATTTTATTCAGTTTTTTCCTTCTCCTGTAAAGTAACTAAAAGTTGAGATACGACCTCTATATATATAACCGAAATAGAAACCGAAATTTTAGAGAACTTCAAATTTGGTATGGCTGTGGAAAACTTGTATTATCTAAATCAGAAGAGTAAAGGTTCAAACATTTATTCAGGAACACACTCTCCCCTGACAATTTCTGTAGGGCACAACACGCATACCTTAAAGGGAGGTCGGTGAAGACAGGCTTGCATGACGTTGTTGGAACTATAGAGGGGACACTTGACAAAAAAGAGTGTGTTATGGCATCTTTCTTGGATATAGAGCGTGCGTTTAAAAATGTGAATATATCCGCAATAGTTGATGCACTGGGTGACTTAGGTCTTGATCAGCGGATAAAAAATTGAACCGAAAATATGCTTAAGAGCAGGGCCATAAACTCTAATATGGGTATTGGTAGGACAAGGAAAGTTGTGACAAGGGGCACACCACAAGGTGGTGTCATCTCTCCACTTCTATGGAATCTTGTCGCAAAGAAAATCCTTTTTAGGCTCAGTAGGACAGGCACCAAAGTAGTCGCATATGCTGACGACGTTGCAACGTTGTGCTTCTTATTCAAGGGAAGTTTCTTCCCACAATAAGTGAACTCATGGAATCAGCTCTCAGCGTTATACTATTAAGGGGCCAGAGAAAACGGTCTAGATGTCAACCATGCCAAAACCGAATTGGTTCTTTTCACCAGGAGATACAAAATCCCAGAATTCAGACCTCCACGACTGGATGGTACTTTTCTAAAGATTTCAAGCGAAGCCAAATATCTTGGCGTAATTTTGAACTCTAAGCTCTCGTGGAAACGTAATGCTGAGAGTCGAAGGAAGAACGCACTATGTGCCTTCTATATATGTAAGAAAACCCTTGGGAAGAGATGGGGAGACCGCGGTCATAAGACCTATTTTGACCTATGGGGCTCTTGTTTGATGGAGAGCGTTGGACACCAAGACTCACCTTTCTACTCTAAACAAGTTACAAAGACTAGCATGTCTTGCAATTACTGGCTCTATGAATTCCACCCCTCAGGCCAGTCTAGAGACGATGCTATATATAACTCCCCTTGATATATATATCAAATGCATTTCTGCTAAGTCTACTCTACGACTCAAACAGCCGAGCGGACTGAAGCATGATTCTATTGGTCACGGCACCATTCTACAAAAGATAGGCAGGCTATTCATGGGGCAAGAAACGGATTACTTAGTACCTACACCGACTTTTGATAGGACGATAAAGGGATGACGGGGACGCGAACACTGTCCTAAGGGACGACGTGATCTCAGTCTACACTGATGGTTCAAAGACAGAAAGAGGAACGGGCTCGGGAATTTTCTCCGATGAACTGGACCTTTTGCTGTCTTTTCGATTACCGGATACCTGCACGGTTTTCCAAGCTGAGATGTATGCCATCGATACAGCCGCGAGAAGAATCCGGGAACTGAATCTCGAAAATTCGACTATACATATTTACTTGGACAGTCTTGCATCAATCAAGGCTCTTAACTCCAACTTTATTAAGTCGAAATGTCTTCTCAACTGCATCCAATCACTGGCACAACTGGCACGTCGAGTTGATATGGGTCCCAGGACATGAGGGCACCCGGGGAAATGAAGTATCCGAGGAATGTATATAGACATATCTCTTGCGCAAAGGGATATTCACACTCCCTTGGTGACCGTATCGAAATTGATAAATGAATGGGCTTTGGGCTATCCAGATTGCTCTGGCCCACTCTGACAGAAAATCGGACTAACACTCTTTTGTCTCTTAGTAGGAATTCGATCAGGTTTCTTACGGGTATAATCACTGGGCACTGTATGATTGTACGCATGTTGAAACATATACGCCACGTTATAGCTATTGTAGAAGTTGTTTGGATGAGGAGGATGAAGAATCGGTACAACACCGACTGCCCAGCCTTACAAGAGCATAGACTACTTCATCTAGGTAGAGCTCTTTTCGATGATCTGGACAGTCTCAGAGATGTGCCACTAGTTAATATGATCAGATTTATTAGAAGTACCGGCTGGTTCTCACGGGGATCACAAGAAGCACACAGTCAACGAATTTATGGTGGGCAACTATTCTCCCTTTATGTATGAAATTTCAAAATAAGGGAATGGTAATTCTAAGGCTATCACAATGGGCCACAAGGCCTCCGAGTGAACTCGCTAACTTGCGAGCAACCCACGTAACCTAACCTAACTATTAATTATATCAGTCCTATTTTTGTTGTCCGTTTTTTCAATGTTTGTTTTACATTTAGCCACCCTGTACTTCAAATCACTCATTTAGTTCTGTAACTTTAATATTTTCATTATAAGCATATGGTTCAATGGTTCGTCCTATATCATATTCATACATGTATCAACTTGTGTATATTTTTCCATTTTCCACAAAAATTTTCTCACTCTCTTAGCAGTTTCAATTGTACTATAATTTCACATAATTACTGTTTATTGAGGAAACATGAATTGCATTCGTAAATAAATACAATGAATTCAATTCAACTCTATAGATACAAGTATGTTCGTTTTATTTTCTACCAACTTCATCCATCCGATGGGGTGAAATTTCTTTAGGTATGTATTTATGTATTTTTCTATCGTATTATGTACACAATATTTACAAGTAAATATTATTATACTATGTAGAGGGTATTTTCTATTTTGCTATTCATTATTGTCTGTTACCATAAATAGTTAATGGACTCAAAAAATTAAAAATTCTAACCTTTGATCTTAGGATAATTTGAAAACGATACGTTCCTATTCACAGTTGTACTAGACATACACGACTCTCTACGGATGAAAAATTGCCAATAACAATTTCTTGGTCACTGGGTCATGACAAGATACGAGTACTTAATTGATTTCTATTAAGTGGAAACAAAAAGTTTTTATACAATTTTAATGAAAGCAAAACTTTTTGTGTTACTTATCTCAGTTGAACACTTAGTGTATTTCATTTCCTTTAAGTGTATCCATTAACAATACTGAAACACGCGGTTAATCCATGATATCTTTTCTTTTTTAAATTTAATGTTTTTAGTGAAATAAAAATTATGTAACACAAATTTTTGCCTATGTAATTGAATAGTTTTAAGTTAATCTATAAGCACCGAATCATATATAGACCCATTAGATTCCAGATGCAGATCTGTTACAAATAAATGTCATACCAAATATATTAGGAAAAATACTGAATTTACCCCCATTAACACTGACTGTTTTCATACAAAAAATTATGACATCACTCACAAAACAGCTGACAGAACAAAAACTAAAAGTCAGAATGCATTTCGACTTTCGAGAGAAATGTTAACAAATCTGTAACTTAAGTCACCATTAAGCAACCTCTGTCACTATTTATACACACGCCATCTTTCGGGAATCTTCTACAATGCTCTTAACGTATAAACTAGTACATTCGAATTCTAGAGTTTTCGATGTCAATGTTAGCAGCTTAAACATTTAGTGTTGCCATACTAATAAACAATGCTAATAACCGCATGCTATCAACATTGTTGATAAGTAGAAGCTTCTACTGATGGACGTCTTTATAAACATGATGAATGCTGCAGGCAGTTCGTTAAATTCAAATCGCTATTGCAAAATCGTAACAATATAATTACTTTTGAGATAATTGATGTTTTGCAATGCATGTCTTGAGGCACTCTTATGGGTTAGAGGGTTATCAAATAACCCTTCTTTGTGATAATGGGGGTTAGTGTTTGTCGATCAAGCTGATGAATTGAATATACAACGCATTAATCCACTATCGACACCAGAATATGCCTATCACTCTACTATTGAATTTAGTGCAATCGTTAAAACTCAACTATCGGAAAAACCTGTTATAAATGAGGAAAATGTCTTTGACTTTGGGAACGCAGAAATTGAATCACCAACTCTCAACAGAGAATTAGTTTGAAAGTTATCCTTATGACAACTTAAGTCCTCATAACATTGATCTAATTCTAAATCAGTTTTATGATAAGTTATTAAAATGTTTAAAATTATCTATTGCAATGATAAGGAAAACAATTTATAATTTACATATAAAAAACAGTAAATCTGGACTTTTCAAATCAGCTTACAATATATGCAATATCCAATGTTACAATAATTATCTTTTAAAAGTGAAGACAAATTTCAAAAGTAATCTTTTTATAAATTCGTCAATATGAAACGTAAAATTTCCGGATATCCATCTATGATGAAATTTAACGCCATAGAATCTTCAAATGATTCGGATATTTGTGACATGTTTGGTGACAAAAATGGAAATTAACCCTTAATAGAAATTGTGGTACAAATGACCCTAAACTTTTAAAATCACGAAAACCACAGTCAAATTGAGTATCATTTTGACCCAATTGCTTTTAAGGGTTAATTTCAATTTTTGCACTGTTATTGTAAATTTAAGACCTGAAGGTATATTTTTCAAGTTTCATTAAAGTTGGTCCAAAAATGTTTAATATTTCGCTATCTTTCATTTATAAATTCCAAATAACGTATGGTGAAAGAAATACGAACAAGTATAAAATTAGCGAAAACAGTTGAAAAAAAATTTATTAAAATTCAAATTGTAATTAATATTTAAGCTTACATACTAAAGTATATTTAAAAAAAAAATTAGCTCCTTCGCGATTTGCTTTTCTTATTTTTTTGGGAAGACTACTCATTGAAGCCTGAATTCCTTCTGTATTTATACTTTTCAGCTCCTTTTTTATTTTCAGAATTAGGGAATCAACATTTTTGGCTCTGTAGCCTCTTTCATAAACTTTTCGTTTCAAATTAGCCCAAAAAGTTTCAATAGGTCGCAATTGTGGAACATTTGGAGGGTTCATTTCCTTTGGGACAAATTAAATTTTTTTATTTTTTAAGTTTTCTATTGTGGATTTCGCATAGTGAGAGGACGCCAAATCTGGCCAAAAAATAATTTTTTGTTTTCGATGATATTTTTCGATAAAATTTTTAAGTGCTGGCACACATTTTTCATTGTAAACTTGGGCATTCACAGCTAATCCACCTTTAAAAAAAACTGGTTCACTGATACCACTTTCACTTATGGCTAACCATAACAAAACTTTTCCTGGGAACTTTGTCTTACGAATAAATTTAACTTTTTCGGTGGCGGCGTGACTAGAAGACTCAAAATAATGTTTTGGTTGTCATTAATTTCCTTAAACGGTAAAATATGTCTCGTCGTCCATTACACATTTGTACTCTGATGAGCAAGAAAAGTAATTTCTGGAAAGCTCCCGTAGTCTATGTTTAATTACCTTTTCTTGAGCTTCGGTGGTAAATGGTGCTGTTCTTTTCTTCCTTTTCTGTACTCCCATGGATTCTAAATATTTTTTAATTGCGTTTTTGTCACAATTATATTTCCTACCCAATTGACGATACGATTTTGCACTGGCACCTAATACTTCATTTTTTAATTTAGAGCGTAGTTTGGAGTCTTGTAAACTGCATTTTCGACCAGATCCACTTCTTCTTTCAATTAGCATATTGTTCTTATATAAGTTTACTGTCTTGTAGATAAAGGTTTTTTTGAATCCCATGTCCTTAAAGTGCCAAAAAATTTCATTTTTGGTTTTATTTGGGTTTTCTTCACAAAATTTAACAATTAATTTTCGACGGTTCAGTTCGTTTAGTGCCATTTTCGATACAAATATTAAATTGATCCGAACAATTTTATGTTTGATAAATAAAAAGACGGTACTCTTGAATTTACCGTATGTAATTTTTTTGTTAATGTCATGTGTCATTTTTAAATAGAGTGTTTTACTTGTTCGTATTTTATTCACCATACGTTATTGCTAAATTTTACCTTTAACCTTCACCATTTAAGGGTTAACGTTTTCCGATTTTAGTAAAACTTTCATAGTATATATAAAATTATCTGAACTATAAGATTCTGTATAGGGTTTACCTTAAATTCGTAACAGTAAGGAAATTGCTCTCATTCGCTAAAATATGGCCAACAAATTATTTTTTCCCGAAAATCACAAAATTTAAATCGCAGGTACGGAAAAACTGTAAGAGGTATTGACATAATTTTTTCATATTTTTATTCTCTATTATGATCTCAATAAATCCCAATGTGATGATCAAAAAATTCTGAAATTTATTTAAGAAAATTTTTAAAAATTTGAAAATGGAGATTTGAAACTGCCATTAAAATAATAATTTTTCTTGGACTTCCCTGCGAATAGGTTAACGGTATTCTACAAAGACAAAAACTCATACAAATGCAAATACAGATATATTTTAAGTAAAAATTAGCTTTTATTTTAATATTTCTTAAAATATGTTAATTTTGTTCCTAGATTTCTTGTTCAAGTGGCCTGAGACACGTTAATGGTCTGGGGAATTTTTAATAACTTTATAATTTTTTAACCAATTTTTGCCTTTTATATCTTATTAGAACAACAATTACGTCTACATTTCGGTTCTTTTACTTTTGCTTGCAAAAATAATTATTTAGTAGCAAAATTTTTGTAAAAACTGAAAAATTTGAATTTTTTCCGAATTTTAGCGATAATACAGTTTGTGGGTCAATTTGACCCAAAGGCGATATAGGTTTAATCTCAAAAGGATTTTTTTACGGTAATTTTCATTAATATATATAAATCTACATATTTCTGTGACATAATGCAGAAAGTTAAGGAGTTTCACAAATTTATTTCATAAAAATAGTATAGTGTTCCATATATCCGACCTTTGACCACGATGCGCGTCCCGAAATCGTTGTCCGATTTGCCTCAAATTTTCAGTACTTAACTTTTGGACTTAGTGTCACAATATTCCACCCGGCACTCTTTGAAGTCTAAAAAAAAAATATTGGCTGTCACCCTAATGTGTATGTATAGGTAGACCTTTTATTCTATAAATTAGACAAACTTGGACTTTCTGTATATACTTGGATCTGCATATATCCACGTATCTTAAAAACAGATATCAATGTGTTTTGTTCAGACTCTATAAATCGAAAACTATTCCAGTTATATCTGACCCTCAAGGTATCCATTTGTGTCCAGTATTATTTCTTATATTCATTAATGTATGTCGATGTCTTAAAGCTCTTCCTTAGATTAAATCACTCCAACTAATGTTCTCTACCTCAGGCAGAACTGTATAATTGATTGAATTAAATGGATCTGAATTAAAAAAAAATAAATTATGTTTTAATTCTGACATTTCGAAAACTATTAATAAGACCGTAGGGATATTATGTTTCCTCAAACGCTTGGGAAACGAATTTGATGATAATTATGTCACAAAGGAATTGTCAACGTCACTTGTAAGACCAATTTAAGAATGTGCTTCTGTTATCTGGGATCCACAGTACGAAATCCATATAAAGAAAATTGCCAGTACATTAAGTTCTGCTAACCAAACACTTTGAGATCCCCAAAATAAAGTAGGGCTAGAAACTTTCATTCATGTACTTATATAGAATATATAAAAGAGTAACGTTACTGACTGACTGCCTGATTCATCATCGTACAGCCCAAACGACTGAAGCTAGAATAATGAAATTTTAACTGTGGGTTCCTCCCTCCCCAAAACGATCCGATAAGAAGGGAATTTTGGAAATTCGAACGTTTAGGGGGTAAAAACGGGTAAATTCGGTAACCTTATATCTTCAAAACTAATAAAGACACAAATAAACTTAAAACTGCATGTTACTCCATTTAAAAAATAAGCTGACAGGTGTTTCGTATTTTTTCGAAATTCGAACCTCTTAGGGGAGAAAAAGGGTAAAAACTCTATTTTGGTACTTTTTTGGCACCCTATGTATCTTTTAAACTAATAGACATAGAAACAAATTTTAAATCATATTCTTTACTTATCAAAAAAATAAAAAATATAAGCTTGGTACTTTTTGGAAATTCGAACCCTTAAATTGAAATTCGAACAAATTGTGTTAATTTATGGTACTTTTTCATAAAATAAGTTTTTTTATAATTTTACTAGAGATACGAATATTTTATTATGAGCTCCCACCATGATACAGAAATTTATTTGAATATAATTTTACCACCGTAATGGGGATAAAAAAGGTACCAAAAAGGGGATAAAATCGGGAAAAAACATTTTATTTGAAATTATTAAGACAATTTTGATAATTTTTTTAACATTAGTTCCTGGATTCATACAAAAATTAACTAACAGAGTGATATTTGGAAATCGACTGCCAAGGTCCAAATGCGGGTAAATAATTTGGTACTTTTTTTTAAACTTATTTATTATTAGCACATTAACAAAGCTTTTAATCGTTTGAAACATGTCTTTAGGATAGACAATTTTGGCAACTCATCTAGCGCACCGGGTCAGCTAGAATAAAATCTCTATTAACCAAAATATGACTTATTTTTCAAAACACTAGACATGAGCTTAAATGATTAAACTACTTTTGGGGAAAATTGCGGACAAGTCTGAAGTGTTCCATTTTATCCGAAATATATATAATTTATATATTTAAGGTTTCATTTTTAAAAATCTTACTTGTTGTAAATCACACGGAAGTAGTTAGGCATTCTAATTTCAAAGGCTGTCAGCAGATAACATTCATTCGACTTTCGGAGTTGGAGGTTTAATTCAATATATTGTCATTTAGTTTAAGTCCTTGAAAAATTCCTGCTCTTAAAGACTTTCCCAAATATAATAATTTAAATAGAAGTTCAATTACTACAAAAAATCATGCAAACTAAATATATTTTACCTCCCCGGAAATTCTCGAGGGGGAAAGAAAATTTTAAAGTTTTCTCAGCAATAGAAAAGGACAGACCAATAAAATATAATTAAATATTAACAAGCAAATCATATTTTATAACATTAATTAGTTTTCTCTAACATAATTTAGCAGTTAGTTAGTTATGTTTAATTAACGATTTGTGGTTACCATCAATAATTTATAGGTCTAATTATAAAATGTAGAAACGAAAAAATTTAAAATTCAAAATTCATTTCATTTGAAGTGAATAAAATGTATGTATATACAACAATAAAACATAAACCTACTTATTTATTGATTAAAAAAGCCAAAGAGCTTAATTATATGGCCTTTTGTTCATTTAAAATGTGGCTGTCAGAGTAACTCATTTCACTTCATCTCATTTCGTTTGATTTCATCGCAACGCAACTCAACTCATCTTTTCACTGCATTGAAGCGTAAAATTCAAGAGTGATGATTAAAAAATCCACGGCTGTAATAAGTTTTGACAATAAACAAAAGCCTTTCGATGCTTCTTAGTTTTTTTCTTCATATTTATGCTGTTGTATTTAGTAAAATGTTTATTTTTTTATTTTTTGTTTTTTACGCAGATTTGGAAAGATTCAACAGCAGTTGGAGTGGCAGCAAAAATGAGGCAACAACATCACCACCACCAACAATAACAACGGTAATACACTTACATACAAAAAAAAAAAGTACACTTCAATTAAAGTGAGATTTTACCGCTTTTAACAACAGGCCTTAGAAAATTGTATGAATATAAAAACAACAACAAAGAAAGCACCAAATATAAAAAAAGTGTTCAGACAAAAAACAGTAGAAATGATGACTAAACGAAAATGTTAACTAAAATCCTAAAATACTGGTACAAAACAACGACGACAACAGCTACATACATACATACAACATCACAAAGAAGGGTATGAAAACATTATCATCATCATGAAAAACAACAACTACAACAACGAGAGAGAACATAAATAAAAGAAAAGGTTTTACACATGACTTGTATTGAAAAGATGGCCCCTGACAGGCCTCAATTCACCTCCACATACACACATACAGATACACGAATGTATATCAAAGAACCCTGTAGAAAAATTTCACAAAGCGTTTTACAATTCGTCTAAATAGCCATAAGAACCCATGTTTTGTTCACATCTTTTGAACCAAATGGTAGAATAAATGAGTTTGCTTTGTTTTGAAGATTATAATATTGAAAGGTTGGAGAAAAGATAAGATTTAGAAATACCAGTCATTCGACAGTTTCTGGGTCACCATGATTTGCATGTTCCGGTGGCGGACATTTGTATGGGGCTAGGTGAAATCAAGGACCGATATTGCCCATTTTCAATACCAAATAAACCATATCAACAAAGAGAATTTACAAATGTCCCCCACCGGAGTACTGTTTGAGCAGTAAATAATCGATTTTTTGTCGAATCTTAATACATATATATTGTACTTTAAAATAAAATTTGAAAAAAAAAAAATTTTTCGAAATTTTTTTCTAAAAGGTTTTTTCCAATTTTTTTTTTTAATTTAAACATTTTTTTTAAAATTTATTAGTGAAAAAAATGTATGAGAAAAAAAAGTTTTTTGTGAAAAAAATTCTGGTTAAAAAATATTTTTTTTCCCGATTTTGACTTCCAACAAATTATAGCCTTATATACATCATGGCAATAGACTTTGAAATATCTATCATCTAGATATTCATATTGTGTATATTTATGATTCAGTAATCGAGATATAGATCAAAAAGAGGTTGTCTCGGATTTTTGATCATATCTCCGTTATTTATGGACGAATTTTGCTGATTTTAAATAGGAAACTTCTCGAAAGCAAGTCTGACAGAATTATTGAAGATTTGGATCCCGATTAAAGTTGATTTCAACAGACAGACGGACATGGCTTAATTGACTCCGCTATCTATAAGGATCCAGAATATATATACTTTATAGGGTCGGAAAATTATATTGTGGTAATTTCAAACGGAATGACTAACTTATATATACCCTTCTCACGAAGGTGAAGGGTATAAAAATTGGATACAATACCTTATAATGTTTTCTCTTGACAACCATTTTGAAGTTTATCATAACTAAAATTTATCAGGTATAGACATAGGTTTAATATTTTGAACCATAAACATAAGTTCGAAGATGAGATCAGGCAGAGTTAATAATTGGAAGTATTGGAAACCTAAATTAGTTCCATAACGTCATTGTTGTATAAGCTGGCTGACTTTCGAATCTCTTTTGGAAAGTTAGGAAGAACTACTAGCCACTTAGAATACTTGGTTACATTCAACAAATGCCGAATAAAATATTTTTTTATATAGATTCCATCCAAATTATTTCCTACACGGCAAGCGACTAACTACGTTGCGTCGTATGTGATTTGATAAATCATTATATGAGTCATGGTGAAAATGAATTGAAATGTGAACCAAACAACATATACAACAAATAACAGCAAAAACAACAAAAAAAAGTAAAGGAAAACTTTGATATAAAAAAAAAAAATTGAAAAAATAAACAAAAAATCCAAATTGAACAATACACAGCTTAGGAGAGGTAACAAAACAATCGCACCGTCTAACTCACTATAAGACTAATGGGCTGGCTGGATATCTGACTGTTCGTCTGCCTTGCAGTAAGACAGACTCGTTGACTGGCAACATAAATGTAATCGAAAGACACACGTTGTGTCAAACATCATCAGCCACAATAGATTTCCAAATAAACATGCATTCATTGTTCGTATTCACCAGTGTTACCTTATGTCAAGTTTTCCACTTTTTTGCATGTTTTTTGAGATGCAAAAAAGTTTTCAAGTTTTTTTTTTCTAAAAATAAATTTGCAAATTTATATAGTTTTTTATACATTTTATAAAATAATTGTACAAAAAGGATCTGCTAATTTTAGTTTATTAAAAAAACATTTTTTTGAACAGGATTTTAGAACTCATCGTTTAACGTAATTGGTCAATTCACAAGGTCTCTTATCAGTCATATTGTCCTAATATATCCCGACTCGGCGGCTCGGCTTAACCGACTCTTAGCCATTCGTCGTTGGTCTCTGCTGGTTCGTTACGATAACACAATAAACATAGCATAGAATGTAGTATTATTTTAGGACATTTTTTTACTTTAAAAGCAATAAAAACCATTGTGAAATATTAGGACATTATGACATGATAAAAGACCTTGTGAATTGACCAAATATTTAAAATAATGAAAGTCATAAAAAATCTATTTCGTATTTGTGTGCTTTTGTAACAAATGTAGTTGGTTTGAATAATAACAAAAAAGCTGATGATGAATGGCATGAGCTACTCCATTTTGATTTTGTGAATTAAATTCCACATCTCAAAATCTTTAAAATTATAAATTTTATTGTTATACTTTTGAATGAGTAGTCTGCTATACACTGCGTGTCAGAATTATAAACATATTAGGTTTAGTCTTCGACAGCCTCCTTCACTTCTCCTCGCACGACACTTACATCAACCACAAACTGAAATCCAAAATTACGTCTCCAATCCAATCATGTCCATTTGTTGATGCAAGGAAAATTCTTTACACTAACTGGATAATAATTTTTGTAGTTGTATGTGATATTTTTTGGAAGAAAATAAATTTAATGTTGTTGGTCCAAAGATTTTAATAAAAATTTGAAATATATGCGGAAGAAAACTAGGTTTTATTTAAGAGTCATTTTAATAGTCCCACCTTTACTGGCCTACCTAAATAAAAGCGTAAGGCGGAACGTTTTTTTTCGCTTAGCCTTAACGCTGAAATGTCATACCTAAATAAAAGCGGCAGCGCTACGTGAAACAATAAAAACAAGGTTATCAAAAAAATAAATATGACAACCCGGATTATTTAAACAATAAAGTACATTGCAGTATTGGTGTTTCTGATTTTTGTTTCGTGATTTGTAAACTAAAATTTTATCAAAAAACTAATTATTAAAGTTTAAAAAATGAGTTTCTTGCATATTTGTTTCTCCTTTTGTATGTATGTGTTTACATTTATTGTGTTTTGCAACTAACTTCACTATTAAACGCGCTGTCAAAATCGGATTTTCCAATTGCAAAGCGTTGCCGCCGCGTTATTTCGGTATGCTGCATACGAATTGTATGGGCATCAGAATTGTTGACAAGTAAAAAACGCCTTCCGCACTAATTTAGGTATGCGTGTTAATGATGTGAAATTTGTTGTCACAGTTATAAAGTTCTGAACGGGGATTAGTAAAAAAATGTTTTTTTAGAGAAAAAAGTTTTTTTGAAAAAATATATGGTAACACTGGTATTCACATAAAGCAAACAACAAACTACATTCGTACTTTAGGAGTATCTGTATCTGAACGTATCGACTAAACAATGCAGTTGCCAATTTTTTTTTGTTTGTACATACCTTGTTGTTGTTTCTTTTTTATACATACATCCATATAAACTTATGTGTGTACATTTATTGTGATGCAAACTTTAGAGTGCGAATTTTATTAAAGAAAACTAAGCAACCAACGCGTGTGTGTTTATCTAACCATTGCAACCGATGTTTGTTGTTGCTTGTTATTGTTTTTGCTGATATTACTGTCAGGGATGTCAAATGTGGCCATTTCTCAACAAACTTGGTGATTTTTATACATGTTTGGCGATGAAAATTTGTATCTGACGATTCCTTGGGATATACTAATTGGTTTGCTATTTTTAATACCCTCCACCTCCAGAAATGGTACATAAAGTTATATATAATTTTTATATTGCGTGTTTAACACCTAGAAATAATTATATACAGTCCAACATAGTCTATGTATTCTGGGGCCTTATAAAAATCTAAATCGATTAAGCAAATGCCTTTAAATGATTTCAAATAATTCTATGTTAATTTTTACACGTTTCTCTTTTGAAGCAGGGAAGACAGTGATAAGAATTGGTTTCTGAATTTACTGATGCCGTTAAAGTAGTAACTGCAATTGTCGATATCTCCAAAATCCCGTTGCCATTATTAATAAGAAAATCAAAATTATACAGCCAAGATTATAATTGGTCTCTCATACATATATTGGTTGACAATACAATTGAAACTGTTTCAAATATTCAAATAGTCAACAACAAAAAAAAACTTAAGAAATTTGAATTTTTTGTATTCATTGCTTGTTAGTTTTTACTAGCTTTCGAAATTTTCAATACAAAAAGTGCCGAATCTTATATACCCTTATATACCCGATTTTAAATAGCAACTGAGCCGGAAGAATTCCAAAGATATTTATGTATGAATCGTGTATGTAAGCTGATCGGTGGTTTCGGAAAGTTGATTACAACAGACGGACAGACAGACATACAGACGGACATGGCTTAATCGACTCCGCTATCTATAAGGATTCAGAATATATATACTTTATAGGGTCGGAAAATAATATTGTGGAAATTACAAACGGAATGACAAACTTATATATACACTTATTACGAAGGTGAATTGTAAAAAAATGTAATTAGTTTAATTCTGAAAATAGATAGCAAACAAAAAAGTATTCATTATTATGGTATTGACAAAAGAAAGGAAACATACGTTTAATTTTTACAAAAATTGTTTAGTGACTCAGTATTTTGTTGGATATCCCTTATGTTTTACTACTGCCTCACAGTGACGATGCCTTAAAGTTTAGAGCTTAAACGAACTAAAGAGTCAAAAGTCTACTTTGAAATATTTTCCCATTCCAGCATCCGATAAAGTTACCTTCATTTTACAACTTTAAGTATTTTGAGACCTACAATGGAACTGAAATCTGGCGATTGATCAGGGCACTTCAATACACGTATCTGGGGTCACTGTCGTGCTGGAATCTCTAAACTAGGGGCATAATTGCCTCAGCGTATACAATTTCAACATCGTATAAAATGCATACGTATACGATTATAGTCATAGGTGGTCGATTCACAAGGTATCCTATCATGTCATATTGTCATAATGTTCTAATATTTCACTACTCGGCTTAACCGAATCTTAGGCGTTCGACGCAGGTCTCTACTGGTTGGTTACGATAACACAATAAAAATAGCATATAAAGTAGTATTACTTTAGGAAATTTTTAGCTTGAAAGGCAATAACAATATTTTCAAACCATTGTAAAATATTAGAACATTATGACAATATGACATGATAGGATACCTTGTGAATCGATCAAGTATATTTTATGATATGGAAAACATCCTCAGGTCATAATATTGTCAGATCCAATCTTGACTGTATTATTTCTGTACTGGGGGGTCTTTTTACCATCGGCTGACATGTTGCATTTGGATTCATTTGCACATTTCAGTCTCGACCAGTTTAAATGTTCTTTTGGCTAATTGTATACGAGCAGTAAGGTTTTTTAGATAATTAAGTTTTTTTCACCTACGGGGGAGTAATTTTTTAACTCTCTTGCTATTAAATGATCGTGTTTTAAAGATAGCCATTGCTTTGACAATGCTATTAAGTATACATAACCACATTCTATAAATGTATAAATCCGAATCCTTCTTCACAAAAGATACAACTAGGAGTGAGATCGAAAAATTCTTTACATCAATTTCCGTGCTCTGTTCTTGACCTCTTCATTTTTAGCAGCGTTCCTGTCAGGAACTTTTTGAGCCTTGTATGTTTTTAAACCTGCATTAGCTTTAGCTTTTCGTACCAAACAGTCCGAGCACTGAGCTAAGCAGGCTGCTTTCCTTCCGGATGTTTTGGGAGCTCTTTTGAAAATACTAACTATTTTTTGGGCTTTAGAAACATCATGTGGACCTGAACCAGGTTTTCTATCGACGGACAAGTTCTCCCGGTACTGTTTAAAAACATTGGTAACAGTTTGACGGCAGACCTTTGAAAGCTTGGCCAACGTTTTGTAAGACCAAGTTGGGTTGAAAATATTTAATAATTTTAGTACGCACTTTTTTCTGGTTTACAAATAATATAATACTTGGGTTAAAAGTTTTAATGAAAAACGTGTGTTAAGAATTTTACGATTTCACTCCTTAATTTAAGACAACTTTGACTTAGAAACATTGTGCATTGGACAAACTAAGTATTACTCAGGTTTATCAAAGGTTTATAAAACAAAATTTCCATATAAATTGTTTAAAAATTGAGTGATTTTTATACAAAAATTTTAAAATTGTTTTCCTTTCGTGTTTCTGAATCAGGCCCTAAGTCATAGAGAAACAGACATAGAGCAGAAATTAGAAAAAATTTTAAAAACAACTTTAAAATAAAAACCCATTTTTTATTATTCTCTAACTATAGTCAAAATTAAAGTATGTTTTGAATTGAACCGACTTTAACTGGGTGTCACCTCAAATGTGGAAAATGTTTTCATACAATATACTACAAAATATAGATAAGTGGCATCGCTGAACAGCTGACTTAGAAAATTAAAACAAAAAGTGACAAACAATAAATGTAACCAGGAAACTAAAGAAAAAACAGTTTGTTGTGGAAAGATAGAAAAGGAAAGATGAATATGAAATTTATTCTATTTTGGTACTAATTTTATTGATTCAATATTCAATAATGGCAAAATCTCTGCCAATATCTTGTAAAATTTGACTTTTTGTCGAACTTTTTTACATGGCGAAGAACAGCTGATGCTGTTGTTAAATGAGTTAAAAAAAATTTCAGCTAGTTTTATAATTACAGTCGACTTTAACGTCAGAAATATACTTTAACTTGTCTACGGTAGACCTAAAGTCCACTCTTAAGTAAAGACGCCTTATTTCTCTTAAAATATACTTTATTTTTGACTATGATTATGGGCCAGTGTCTTTATACACGTATATCAATTCGCAGAAAATACACACACACACTTTATAACGTACAAGACAGATGATGTTAACTCTAACACCGCCAATGATCAACTCAACTCACGACTGCCAGCTCTGCCTATATTTATACACGCGCCATCTATCGGGAATCTTCTACATTGCTCTTAACGGACATACTAGTACACTCGAATTCCAGAGCCTTCGATGTCATTGCCAGCAGCCCAAACATTTAGTGTTGCCATACTTACAAACAATGCCAATAAACTCATGCTACTGATGGACGTGCTTTCAAACATGATGAATGCTGCAGGCATTCGTTACAGACCGATGAATTCAAATCGTCATTGCACATTCGTAACAGTATTAAACATATTACCACAGATTACGCAGATAGGAATCAGCTGATTCCAGTAATATGACAATAGAAAACAAACAAAAAAGAAAAAATAGGGACAATCACAATCGTTGCCTATTGAAAATTGTATTTTTTCTCTCGCTCTGCAAACCACAACCATTGAAAAGTGGTTGTAGAACGTCAAAATAACCATACGGTTCGTATTTTCGTGATCTCTCACCAGATCAGTGAATTGTGGTACATTTGCATAAAAAATGGATTTAGTACTCAAAATTTTCTAGTAATGTCTACACAAATGAGTTCAATTAAACAACCCTTCGATGAAAGTTTTAAAATCGATAACAGGCCACTTATACATATGTTTCGGATAAATGACGCCTGTATTTATAAGCTGCAGTAAAAAAGACTGAAAGAAGTGTTACTTCATATAGATAACGTAATTTTATGGTACGAATTGGGTGATTTAAAAATACTTGCCAGTTTAATAGGACTTTAGATAGGTCTTTCTTTGCAAAAATTGTCCGCCTTGGATAAGTAATCAGCTTTAAATTAAAATTTTAAATTTGCGATTTATCGCGATTTTTGTTATGAATTCAGCGACGTTGGGCAATAAAATCAGCTGACAACCCTGTTTTTGATGTTGATTTTTCTGTTGAAGCCATTAACAAAAATAACATTTTTATTGTATTTGAATGTTTCGGAGTAGTGGTTAGTGGTGGTGCTAGTGATGATGCTGACGAAGATGATTGTGTGCATAAAATTTAACAGCACAACGTACTACATAAAGCAACAACATCAGCGAAGATGCAACAAAAAAAAAAAAAAAAAAAAACTGAAAACAATACAAAAACACATTTGAAATTTCAGCAAAAAACAAAGCAAAAGATCAAATCTGAATAACAAAAACAACAACAACTGAACATAGACCATGTCACGCGATATTGCACACACAATTTGGTTGCTTTTTTTTCTTTGCATTTGGACGTGTGCTAAATTCATGTTTGTGCCCTCAACCCCAGCCAGCAAATGCTGGCACTCGAGCAACTGAACGGGTTAAAAAAGATTCATTTATTAGGGAGAAATTGATTTTTTTGAATTGATCCTTATAGTTGGTAGTCGATTCTAAATAACAATTGGAAAATTTATCATTCACGTTTTTCGTCAAAGGCATTCGAATGTAGATTCTACCAAATTGGTTCTTGTTATATCTTTAAATCCACCAAATATTTAAAATATATCGAATGTGAAAAACTACGTTCATGAAGCAGATGCACTTTTGCAATTGTTCTCCACTTAAAATTTTAAAATTATTTCAAATAATCTTAATAAATGTATTAAATCAGTAAAATCCGACACCAGCTTCTAAGATACGATTATTCAAATATATACTCGTACAATTACTGCGAGTTTTTCGAAATTACAAAAATTAATATGGAAATGTCTAAATGTCTCTAAAGATTATATATTGGAACACCCAATGTCAAATTGATTGAAATTCATGTTATAATAAATCACATAGAGTATAAGGATGTATGTGTGTATTTAAAGAAGTTAGATCTTAATCAAAGTTCACGCTATATTCAAAAAAATATAAGTCATGTTCGATGAATTTGGAGAATGTGTTTTACTCAATAACTAACATTTAACATTTATTTTGATTATACCACTCTTTAGTTTATTTTAATTAGAATTTAATAATATTTACTTTGCATCACTCTATTAAACCATATTCTTTATAAACCTATCGTATCCATAATATGCTTGAAATATTCAATTGTAATTTGTCTTTGCGTTTATTGAATTCACACAAATTAACTGCATGCTAATGTGTTTGCATACGAATATAAACCAGAAATGATGGTGCGTTTAATGCCACATGCTGTACGAAAAATTCATCTGAATATGTGCATACAAACAAACAAAGATGCATGCATGTAAATACTTTGAGGATGCATCATTTAATAAACATGTTTGTGTGTTGTTTGTTTTATTCTTTCTCTGTGCATCTCACAACCATTTTAATTTTGTGGTTCATCCGAAATATACTAAATATTCACTCTGGTGAAATCCTTTTGATACCATTTCAGCTATATTTAAAGTCGTATTCAAACACACTATAAACACATACATACATGCAGTCAATGTTTATTGCTGATATTGTTGTTGTTTGCATCTACATCCTGTTGGTATTTTATGCATGTTCGTTAAGTTTTATATTTCCTTTTCCGTCGAACCAAACAACATAAAAAAAACACAAAAATCCATTAACATGAAACTGATTGTTCGTTTGTTCGTTCAAACTGTGTTTCTCTCTATCTCTCCCTCTCTCTCGCACACTCAATGATATTGTTTTATATTCTGGTCAGTGTTGACAATTTGAAGAATTTACCCTCAAATCTAGAGTTTTTTATGTACCAAATGCTCGAATATATATGTTTTGGAGGTAAGCGGGAAATCTAGTGAATTTTTTGTTGAATTTGATACCCATAATCAATTTTTACAATAAAATGTTTTTTATAAAAAAAGCAAATTTTTGTTCGATATACCCCAGAGTAAAGCGTACGTCCAAAGGCCTGCATTATAGAGGATGTGAATGTTGACAGTAAACAAATTATGAAAATATATTGTTGTTAAAGGGATATTTATTTGTTCTAAATATTTTTAAAATTGATTTTATTGTCTCAATATTAAGAATTTTCCGTGGTTTTTTCTTATTATTTTTATACCCTTCACCATAAGTGGCAAGGATATATATAAGTTTGTCATTCCACAAAGTATATACATTCTGGATCGTTATAGATAGCGAAGTCGATATAGCCATGTCCGTCTGTATGTAAAAATCAACTTTCCGTAGCCCCAACTAACTTGCAAACATAATTGCTACATCAATATATCGGGAATTCTTCCGGCTCGGTCGCTATTTACAATCGAGAAAATCGGCTGAGATATGGCTTAGATATAAGGAAAAAACAGGGACAACCCTGATTTTTGGCCTATTTTTGATCTATATCTGGATTACTAAGACATTAATATATACAATATGGATATCTAATGATAGATATTTCAAAGTCCATTGCAACGATGTATATAAGGCTATAGTAATTTGGACATACAATGGGTCAAAATCGGGAAAAATATTTTTTAACCCGAATTTTTTTTTACCAAAAAATTTTTTGTCATACATTTTTTTCACTTATAATTTAATTTAAAAAAAAAATATTTTGAAAAAAATTAAAAAAAGAAAATTTTGAAAAAAAATAAAGAAACAATTAAATATTGAAAAACAATTTTGAAAAAAGAAAAATTTAATTTTGTTGACCTAAAAATATTTAAAATTTTTATTTTAAAGTATAATTTGGTGAAGGGTATATAAGATTCGGCACAGCCGAATATAGCTCTCTTACTTGTTTTTTTTTTTAATTTCGAATTGTTCATCTAAATTACTATTTCGGGTACAAGTTCTTACGATGTCATTGCCTAACCCTAACACTTTGATAATACCGCTTCATAAGAGGTTTAACAATTTTAATATATCTTATCCTTTCAAGTTTTACAGCGAGTTTACATTCATTCTCTTTTGGATAAAAACATTTTCCTGTAAGCTTCATTTGCTCGTTTACATTTATTTGGTATAATAATTGATTTAAATCATTAGGTACCTTTGATATAAAGCACAACATAATCGTTAAATATACATATATAGCAGTAGTATGGGAGAAGACCTTTTTAAATGGTATCCAAAAACTCAATTTCTAATAGAAAATGTGCAAGATTTTGTCTACATTGTCGCAAATAAAATATTGAGGAATAATTTCAAAACTTTATTTTAAGGGTGTACTTTTGCAACACTTTAAGCTTCATAGAAAATGAGGCACTCTTATATTGATCAAACTCAAATTTTATATTTTTAGTGGCAAAAAAAAAAAAAAAAAATTCAGCTGTTTTGTAGTTTTATTTTACGGGAAATGACGGAAAATATTTGACAACACTGATTCTGGGTACTCATGTTCGGGGCTTTTGTTACTGTTGTTGTTTAATATTAATATACCGTTATGGGTGGACATGGGCGGATGTACATAATCGTAAATTTGCCTAGAATATTGAAAA
Source organism: Calliphora vomitoria (assembly GCA_942486065.2). Lineage (NCBI taxonomy): Eukaryota > Metazoa > Arthropoda > Insecta > Diptera > Calliphoridae > Calliphora > Calliphora vomitoria. The sequence continues at coordinate 94,252,222 of OW818031.2, forward strand.
ACATTTTAGGATTAACTCTTGTTTACAATGCATGAAAGGGTTGGTTGATGATGCCTTTGTGCTGACTTCCACATACTACAATAAAATTACAAAGAAACTGGAAACTGACAAAAAAAAAAAAAGAAAAAAACATGTGCGAATTTTGGCACACTGCATGTATTCATTGAAATAAATGTTTTAAAACACCCTGCGGATCATATGTTAGATTTAATTTTTTAAAAGCCCTAATTTACAACATAAAATCTCATATTTTTTAAATTTTTTCTATCATGTTTTAATGGTTTCGAATATAGGATAAAAGTTGTTTAAATAATTAAGGGCAAGTTTTTCTGATTTCTATTAAATTGAGTGATAATATAGAAATTGGCTAGAGCAGAAACATTATAAATTGACTTCTCAAATAACGATTCATATCTATATATTTAAAAATGAAATGGTTCATGTATGTAATGGTATCACGTCAGAACGGCTGTAGAGATTTGGTTGATTTTCTTTTATTCGATTCTAAATTTTCAGGAGATGGTTTGTAAAGAAAAAAATTAAAAAATTCGGAAATTTTAATTTTTAATATATTGTCTCCTTTTCACTTCTCATTCTACTTAATAAGAGAAATTTTTTGGAGAAACTTGAAGAACCAACATCAGTAAATAGATACCTAGCGAAGGGCGGTCAACTAGTTTAAAATGGCGTTTATAAAATTTAAGATTTTGAGAAATGTAGACAAAAAGTGGCTGGGTTATTAATGTCTTTAACGAAGAGCAAGATGTAATGAAATATTAAAAAATAATAAATATATTCACTAATCACCATAATTCCTTCCATCAAACGTTGTGATTTTTATGTATATAAGTAGTACTTAGTACAAAACATATTTAAATATAAAATCAATTTAAAAAATACAATTTTTTTAATAATTTGAAGTATCTTTACGCCAAGAACCATAAAAATATTTTTTCGATACAAAATAGGTACCTAAATTAATTTTATCTTCCAGCAGATTTTAGAAAATATATGGTAAAAGTGGTTCATCTCTCAGCTGGTTCTAATTAATCTACTAATTATCTCAATCTATTATTTAATTATAATTTGAGGAACGTATTGGTTCTATTTTCCATTGCGTTTTTAGTATATCTTAATTGGTTTTTTCGTTTGATTTGGAATATCCCATATATTTCTTGCCTTTCATCCGTTTGATAAAATTTGTTTTACGCATCTTTGGACAAATGTCGTTCTCTTTTAGATATTTTCAAAGCTATGTTTTCTTCAACTGATGAGTGATGATTCTTATTCCACAGCAATAAGTTATAAGTACCATCATCGCAGTTCCAAGTATCATCATCCAACATACAAAAACATATCGAGTAGTAACATATTAGTAGTAACTAAATTTTCATTTTTAAGTTTGGTTTCATAATGTTCTGATATTGATGTGTTAATCCAAAGTCGATTGGATGATGAATGAAGAAAGTCTAACTTGGAATGCAATTATAAACTATTGGTCTAGTTTCATTAAGGTAGTTTTGCCTAGATTTTTGTATAATGTATTTTCGAATAATTTGCAAAATTTTATTTATTCGAATAAAAATATATATTTTTTTCGATTATTCGAATAATTTTTATTTGAATGACTCCTATCAGAAAATGCTATAAATTTTGCGATTGGCCCCTAATGTCAGTTCTGTTTTGACATTTGTGTAGTAATCACATGAGAAATTCACATTAATAAACAATGTTACGCTACACTGGTCCAGAACGCGGAATATTGCTGACTATTTATTTGACCAATAATCGGTCGGTGACTTTGGCACAACGTGAATTTCGTCGCAGATTTTCTAGCCGTCCAACGCCTACTGGTGAAACACTGCGACGTTTTGCCGCTTGCCTCGAAGAGACTGGCACAACACGAGATGCTGCCAGGCGTGGCAGACTCCGGAGTAGCCGTTCTGCAGAGAATATTGCTGCTGTAGCCGAGGATGTCATGGAAGCGCCGTCGGCATCGACCAGACGACGTGCCACGCAAATGGGTATCAGTCGACGGTCTTTACAGCGAATTTTGGTACAAGATTTGAAGATGTTTCCATACAAAATCCAGACGGTGCATCAACTGTTAGCTGCTGACCGCCAATCGCGTCTAACGTACGCTCAAGCCATCCTTAATCACCACCAAGAGGAAGATGATTTTTCATCAAAAATAATCATGAGTGATGAGGCCCATTTCCATCTTAGCGGGTACGTAAATAAGCAAAATTTACGCTTCTGGGGCACTGAAAATCCGCGTGTAACCCACGAAGAGCCATTACACCCGCTCAAAGTCCACCATACAGTGACTGTTTTTGCTGGAGGAGTCATCGGACCTTATTTCTTCGAAGACGTCGCGGGCCAAACGGTTACTGTGAATGGTGAGCGCTACAGAGCAATGATCAACGAGTTCTTTTTGCCGCAACTTGATGAATTGGGATTGGAACACATGTGGTTCCAACAGGACGGTGAAACGGCACACACTGCACGTGCCACAGCCGATATGCTGAAGGATGCATTTCCCGGGCGCCTAATCTCCCGTTTTGGCGATTTGCACTGGCCAGAAAGATCGGCTGATTTGACCGTTCCAGACTTCTTTTTGTGGGACTTTTTGAAGTCGCGGGTTTATGTCAACAAGCCCCAGACTCTTGCAGCTCTTAAAAGCAATATCCGTCAAGAATGTGAGGACCTATCGCCGGAAATTTTGGCCAAAGTGATGGAAAATGACATAAAAAGGGCTCAAATGACAATCATCTGTGGCGATGGCCATATACATGACATCGTATTCTCGACTTGATGTAAAAAAATTAAAAGACCAAATAAAAATAAAAATTTTTTAATAACATCCAAAAAACACCGGAAGTTTACTTTTGCGCCACCTTGTATATTTAAAATTTATTTTGGCTCCTCTGTCAGTTATTTTCTTAATTCGATTACAGCGTTTGCCCGCTCTCGTTTGCGCTACTGGTGACATCGATGGGGGACATCACAACGCATAGCCAATCTATTAACATTTCTTCCTGAATATTTAAGTTTGTATTTGGCCATGATGAGTGTGTCTTTAAAGGTGTCTTCGATATTCTGAAAATTAGTTTTCGCATCAATAAAGAAGAAAAGACTTCACACACGTGATTTCCACACTGTGAGTTATTATGTGTGCAATTTGAGACTTCGTCGGAAGATGCTCCAGTTGATGTTATGATGCAGGCAGCAAATGGTGTTGGATTTGGATGTGCCGTTTATTCTCTTTATATTCGCATATTTTTTCTGAGACATGCCTTAGAAGCTTCCGATTAAACCATATCGATATGACTATCCGTTACAGTCTCATGTAGTAAACATTCTGGTAAAAATTTCCTCCACTACGTTAAAAAGTAACACCTATAAGATGCAACCATTTAGGAAAATCGTGTCGTTTAAAAAAAAAATAATTGAATGAAGCACACTACAGTTTGCGTTTCTGTATAATACATGGATAATCTCTATTAAATTCCGCGATATGCCCCTTACAAGTAACAGCGTAAGTAAGTACATATATCAAAAACTTTTTAAAATTGATGAAGACCTGGTACTGAGGAGATCACTAATTATAATGCTAAGTATGTTAATGTGATCTACACAGGATTTTGATAATGTTAGAGATTGTCTTGTTTACCAGTTTTTGTTCACCAGAATTTCAAAATTTGCGTTAGTTTTGTTCTTATATAGGTTCAAAGTTCATATCTCTTAATATATACTATTGAAATTGAGCAATTTTACATCATTCTTATATAAAATTTGAAATTTAAACCTCGATAACAGACAAACCAAAGCGAATTTATATTTTTTAACAACTTTCATTTTTGTGCGGCCATACAGAAATTGTGTATCAAGTTTTAAAAAATTTGGAATGCGTAACACCCGATGCCATGCCGAATATTTCTGTTTCCTACCTATTGCAGACTATACTTTATGTATTTAAAGAAAAGGGAGATATTGTAAACTACTTAGTTTCTTTTTGATTTGTTTCAAGTAAGGTCAAAAAGAAGAAATTTGTAGAGCACTTCGTAGTTCTGATACAAGAGATGTGGTTATTATTTTGAGAAATTTGAATTTCATTAATTTTATGAGGTCCTTCCCTTAATTTATGACATTTTAAATCTAAATAATCTAATTTAATCCTCAACTTTAAACATAAATTTAGAAGACGTATTCACGATGACCCGCAGAAACACAAAAGAACAAAAATACTTGTAAGTAACTCTCAGAGATTGAATGATATTATGGCCTGGTATTGTTTTCATGTGTCGAAAAAATACTTAATAAACAACAAATACGGAAAAAAAGGGAAAACTTACAACGTAAAAAAGACAATAAAAATGAATACGCATTAGATTGTTTTATTCCTTTCGTGTGAAATTTAAAGTAAACACATCAACTGTATTCCATTGTAATGTTTCATCATCTCCTTTACTTTCGTTGAGCATCAACATCAATACCAACTCACTGGCATTCACACATATACACACACCGAGAAATAAACAAACTACCACCATTATTAAAAATGTATCTGTTAAGGATTTCATTTCACATTATTCTTTCTAGCAATGCGTCCAAGTGGAACATCTTAAATAACATCTTTAAGGTTTAAAGCGCAAATAAAACCACCATCTCCTTTGTGTTTTTTTTTTTATAGCTTGTGTACCCATTGCCCGCATATTCGTTGATAATTTTAGTTGTTCAGTCCCAGTAACCCAACTAAATTGCGTAACTTATCAAACCAACAAAGAAGATGCCATATGAATTTGGCTGAATAAATGGTTGGAATTCTGGATGGATGGATGGAAGTATGTTTGAATGGTTGTTTGGCTGAGTTGTTAAGGAAAACGCTAGATATGAAGAAACAAATTGCTCCACTAACATCAGGATATAAATTTTTCAGATATCCCCTTAAAAATAAATATGTATGCACCCTTATGTACGAACACAATTCTACTGAAAATTATACAATCAAATATACGTAGTTGGATTTTACACGTAACACAGCACAATTAAATTTGTTAATATGAGTTTGACAGAATCTTGAATTAGAATTTATAGGTCAGTGCATCTTTTAAAATTTGCCTACTTGTTTGTTTGCCTACTTGTTCACAAGGGGGACAAAATGCGTTATCATTATTTTTACATTTTAAGGGCCGTTTTCTCATTAGGTGATTATATTTTTCCCCAACGAAAAACTACAGATTAAAGAAATTTGATTTTCTCCATGTCTCATTTGCTTCTATTCTGTCGCAAAGCTAACTTGATCTCATCTGCCAATTATTCATTTATCGTACAGATAAATTCAATCAGCTGACTGCTGTTCATAGTTTTTATGTGTCTGAGTTTTTGTAAACGAAATTAACTAGATTTTATAAATAAAAGTTTAATAGAGGAATTAACATTAATTTGATGGAGGACGAACGCGAAGAACATGAGTTCCAAGTGAATACTGAAGGAGTTTATCATGCCAGGCCTAACTACCTGGCTGATATGGAGGATAATGAATTTTTCAAAAGATTCCGGCTGTCGTTGACCACATTAAACAGCTGATTTATGTAAACATGTTGTCACTTGAAGGCAGGGTTCTCAACTTTCACATCTATTTTGAGAGGTATTGCCAACTGAAAATAATGTTTTTTTGTCGGTATATTGAGAAAATCAAAATTGTTAACGGACATTTTATCAGCCTAATAAAAAGACGTAACCACTTTATTTAGCTCAAATTTGTTTGACTTTGTGTACTCTTACAAGTGTTTTGTAAGATCAAACAGCATCAAATAAAATAAAATATTTGTTTTGAATTGTTCTAAATAAAAGGACTTTTTGAAATAAATAAGAGAATTAAAATATATTTAATTTATTGGTTACGTCTTTTTCGTCAAATATTTGCCATGTGTGACCCTACCTTAAGTAATGTAAACCCTAAGACAGTGGTGTAGATAAAAGAATAAATGCGTTACCATTACGATTATTTTACATTCAAATGTAAAATTAATTTTTTATTGGCAAAATGTTGGGCCACTAGTTAACTTCATCATATCATCCAAATATTTGCTAGAGCAATTCTACCGGGCGACGGATGGTGCTTTATTTGCTCTGTAGCTTGATATTATTTATTGCAACACAATTTTAGATCACTCTATATATGTACATTAGAGTTAATTCAATAATTTGTGGTTATCATAATTTTTTTGAAGTGGCGTTCTTTTTTGGGAAAATTGTTACTTCTTAATGTGGTTCAATGCACCTACAGGCACGGAGCTCCTTTTTCTGTGCAGCAAAAACGGTTGAATGTATTGCAAATCTGATTTCACCAGTCCATTCTGCAGCAAAAATTAATATAATGGACGTGTTTTGAACCTTTAAAAAATGGTTTTAAAAATTTTTTGTTGAGGCAAAATATTAAACAAGTTTCTAAACTTTTTTACCATTTTTGATCTACAGCAAAATGAGCTCAATATCCGCGTCTTTAGCGAAAATTTAAAAAAAGGTGGCCATTATTTTTATTTATGAAATGGTGTGACCTGGACACCAAACGAGCTCTTATGTACAATGTACATTTGTTCAATTTAAATCGCAGGTATGGAAAAACTGTAAGAGGTATTGACATAATTTTTTCATATTATACCCTCCACCACCACAAGTGGTGAAAGAGGGTATATATACGTTTGTCATTCCGTGTGTAACATTGAGAAATATTCATCTGAGACCCAACAAAGTATATATATTATTGATCCTTATGAAATTCTAAGTCGATTGAGCAATGTCCGTCTGTCTGTCCGTCTGTCCGTCTGTCCGTCTGTCTGTCTGTGTAAAACACTCTCACGCCCAAAATACTTAAGCAAAATTAATGAAATATATACCAAAATGTTTATAATTTTTCTAAGCAGTTTGGTATTAAAAATCAGCAAAATCGAATTGGTAGAACCAGGGTTATGGATTAAAATGTAAGACAACCTCTAAAAATTTAGATAATTTTCACATGTTTTTTTCTGATTTTTGGTAAATTCATTGCAGAGAATACCATGAAATTTTGCACACATTATTGATATGATAAAAGGACAAATTCTGTTAAAAATGGAAAAAATCGGTTCATAATTTCTCGTAGCCCCCATACAAATTTCTTCCCGAAATATGGTGCTATGGTTTATAAATGCCCATAGAATTGCAGTATCCATACAAAATTAAGCACAACTGTTTCGTGAAAACAGAAATTGCAACACCAATTTTTTTTTGGATCGGGCACTATTTGACCATAGCCCCCATATAAAGTTTACTTCCGAAAATCATTTAAATACACTTAAGTATCTTATATATATCGGTATCAGGTTGAAATTCAACTTGAATAATTCCCATGCACATAAAAATCGCTGTAGGGAATTTCATGAAGATCGGCCCATAATTGGTTATAGCTCCCATATAAGGACCACTTCTAAAAAACACATTCATTTTCATAAATATCTGAAAAATATCGTTATCGAATTAAAATTTTACACAGATCGGTAGTATTAATTCACAAATGATACTACTAGATTGTGTGAATATCGGTTCATATTTGACCATAGCTCCCACATAAGGTCCATTTCCGAAAATTACTTAAATGCTAATAAATCTCTTATAAAAGCTTCTATCTGGTTAAAATTTCAAATAAATATTTCCATTATATACGATAATCGATGTGTTGAATTTTATGAAGATCGGCCGATAATTGGTCATAGCTCCCATATAAGGACCACTTCCGAAAAACACATTAACCTCTGTAAATATTTTAAATATATGGATATCGAACTAAAATTGTATACCGATCAATATATTGTATCCAAAAATTATACTACTGGGTTTTGTGAATATCGGTCCATATTTGACCATAGCACCCATATTAGCTCGATGTCTGATAATCACAATAATACCCATAAAATTCTTATAAATAATGTTATGGACAAAACTATCAAGCAAAAAAGGCCTCAAATACATAGAAATCGCTTTAAAATATTTAATTATATCTTCCAAATAAGTCGCACATCCGAAAAATACATTAACACATGTATACACTCATATCGGTAAAAAAATGTAACAGATATAAGTTTCAAGTTGATTTGGTGACTATGGGTTCTTGATTATATATAGAAGGCTCACATCCGGAAAATTCACTAGGACAGAACAAAAATATACTTTTGAAGTTTTACTAAATATATTTGTTTACCCTTTTTTATACTCTTTTAATTCACTTGTGGTGAATAATAAAAATGTTGAGCCAATCGGTAATGTTAACCAATTATTAAGTATACAAATTGTTAAATAGTACATTTTATTCCTATTATAAAAGTATAGACTCTGTTGGAAACGGTAGGAATGTGTAGTTATTTCAATTATAAATTGCTGAAGTAGATAACATTTTTATACATTTGAAATAAAATATCTTCTGCGTAAACTAGTTTTTCTAACAATATATAAAATACTACTATACAACTATGTTTTAAATAAACTTTTATTTTGTTTAAAAAAAAGAGTTTTTATTGAAGAAAGTACATAATTTGTATATAGTCCAAAATGTGTATTATATCATGATTCATATATCATCCATAGAGTGGCTTAAAAAGAAATTCGGTTATAGTCCTAATTCGCTCATAGTCCACAAAAATTGTGCAACTGTATTTGTAGACTATAAGCGAAAACTACTGTATTACATTACCATTCTACCATTCTTCATAATCGGAGCTAAGTCCCAATAACAAACACTGAATATGGATATTAGAGTGTTTATACCAATGTAATTTCTATAATTTTCATCTAATTTAGGTGGAGGGTATTTAAGATTCGGCATAGCCGAATATAGCACTCTAACTTGTTTTTATTCTCTATTATGATCTCAATATATCTCAATGTGATGATCAATAAATTCTGTAATTTGTTTAACAAAATTTTTAAAAATTTGAAAATGGAGATTCAAAACTTCCGTTAAAAAAAATAATTTTTTTTGGACATCTCTGCGAATAGGTTAACGGTATCCTACAAAGACAAAAACTCATACGAATGTAAATACGGATATATTTTAAGTAAAATTTTACTTTTATTTTAATATTTCTTAAAATATATTAATTTTGTTCCTACATTTCTTGTTCAAGTGGCCTGAGACTCGTTAATGGTCTGAGGAATTTTTAATAACTTTATCATTTTTTAACCAATTTTTATCTTTTATATCTTATTAGAACGAAAATAACGTACACATTTCGATTCTTTTACTTTCGTTTGCAAAAATAATTATTTAGTAGCAAAATTTTAACAAAAACTCAAACATTTTAATTTATTCCGAATTTTAGCGATAATACAGTTTGTGGGTCAATTTGACCTAAAGGAGATATAGCTTTAATCTTAAAAAGATTTGTTTACTGTAATTTTCATTAATATAAATAAATCTACATATTTCTGTAACATAATGCTTAAAGTTAAGGAGTATCACTAATTTATTTCTTATAAAGAGTAAAGTTTTGCATATATCTGACCTTTGACCTCGATGCGCGTCCCGAAATCGTTGTCCGATTTGCCTCAAATTTTGAGCACTTAACTTTTAGACCTAGTGTCACAATATTCCACCCGGCACTCTTTGAAATCTAAAAAATAAAAATCGGCTGTCACCCTAATGTACATAACAAATAGTTTTATTAAAAAAGAAATTAAAGAAATCGATTTCGGTGAGTGACGATTTTCCACAAATTGACTTATAAATATTTAATAACCTTATGGGTTGTTTTTTTCTGCCGAAATAAAGTTATAACCCTAATTTGTCTTCACCACGTGATTGCTGGAAGACTGTCAATGTAGATATCAATGGTCCACGAGTCCTGAGTAATTTATGTATCTTCTCGCAGCCGAAAGATCAACTAATCAGTGATACCGTAAGACAGAGTCTGCAGTCCACTTTACAAGTGCAACATGTGTAAAGATAGGTCGTATAATCGATATATACATCCAGTGTACAAAATAGTTCAAAAAAGTTTTTACACAAGAGTAAAATGCACAGCATGATTTTCTCCTACGTCTTTCATTAAAACTATGACATAATGAATGATATATGATCTGTACCATTGTGATCTCCATTATTTAGGAATATTCCCAGATTAAAGGTTGTCCCTAATGTTTCTGATTATGCATGTAAATCCGAAAGGTGTTGCCTGCTAGCGCCCTTATTTTCTGCATCTCCGAAAAATATGTACTCACCAGCAGTTCCAGTATTTAGTAGTATTTACTTCCCTAAAGTTTCCATCTTGATAGTAACTATCCTAGAAGTGATGTCTTCGTGGTAGTAAATCATCGCAGAATCACACTAATAACTCCCTTTTTGCCCGTCTAGTTTCCCTTTTGAAAGTGTTAATATGTGACGATAGTGGTTCCAATTCCCTGAATCATTCTTCGTTGTTGCCCTAGTGAAAAATCTCATTCGATATCTTTTCAGCTGCAGGACTAAGCCATTCCTTATACAATGTATAGAATTGTCCCATAGTTTTCAAGATAATATATTCACTGAGTCATCTAGATCTGTTGAATAACAACGAAAAGAATAGTGAAGCATAAGTAGTATCTTGAAAATATTTTCATGTTGATCGGAGATAGAGCGATGAGAAATTCCCTCCAATCATTAATCGTACCCGTTAACTACTAATCTAATAAATTATATTTTCCCTGATTTTGGTCGTTTGCCCTTATTTTATTTTTAAACAAACACAAACTGCAAGGCTTTTTGCTTGTCTGCAGATGCACCCAGATTCTCTGTGGGAAATCGAACTCGCAACCCTCAGATCGATAGCCCAGCACACTACATGGTCTACCGGTGTGTTGTAGTAAATCCGGTGCTTTCCCCACAGATACACTAAGGGCGTCAAAAGTTAGGAAACACCAGTGAATTATATTATTAAGATAATGAAAAACATTAGAGTACGTCCTAAAAATTCGGCCTAATCTGGAAAATACCGAAACTTTTAAATTTTAATCGATGGATGCATATTATGATTTTGTTATCTTATAAAAATGAACTAATTTCCTGGTGTTTACGTACTTTTGATGCTCACAATATTTAGAAAAAACTACAGACAAACTGCTCAAAAGCATGGAAAGGAGATTTACCAAATATGACATTATCGAATTATATTCAAGTTTAGTTCCTAAATACTTTTCATACTAAGTATCCAACGAATCGAGTTATGCTCCTATTTTTGTGAATATCAATATAATTTGTATAATTCTACACAGAGAAAACTAATGCGTAGTAGCAACCGAATTTGTTGCCAATCGAATGATTCGGTTGCACACATGGAACTTTTCGGTTCTATCAACAGAAAGTCAGTTGATAAAGAAGAATTTCGGCTGAAGCCACTAAACTTTTGTTATCCCTTCTGTAAAATTCGGTCACTAAGGTAGAATCATTCGATTGGCAACAAATTCATTTGCTATTACGAATCTGTTTTCTCTGTGAAGTTTGAATTAAAGACTCGATTCTAAGATACCTCATAGCCGAATATAGCTCTCTTACTTGTTTCCTTTACATTCATTCTTTAAATCCATTAACTTCTTAACGTATACCATACATTATAACAACAGTATAACTTTCTTAAAGTCAAGTCATTTCATTTCTACCATAAATGTTTTCCTCCATATTGTCATCGTCATCGTCATAATCATCATAATCATTTTGATAAATTTCATCATGGTGGCTAAATTAGTTCAAACAAACTCTATTCAAATGTTGTAACATTTCAACTTACCATCATGCGAGCCACCGTCAACCTCACAATCTACATCGTCTTCGTCATCTTTATCAACATTAATGATTCCTGTGTCAACCCTTATGCTTATTACGTCGTACTCTTTGTATTACAACAGCTACTTATCAATTTTGTACTCAATTCAAATCTAACCCTGCAAATATTGTACAATATAAATTAGATATTTAGACATTCTCTAAATGTAAAGACATTAATATTCTTAGCATTTCCTTATTTTAGGATTTTATTAGAGTTGAATTGGTTAAGTTTGTTATGACGCTTTAAGTTATTGTGTCCTTTTTTTCCACTACAAACTCAATCTAAGAAAATAATTTGTATATATATTTACGTGGTGGCCTAGTGATACCAGTACAAACATCATTCTATTAATGTAATGGTTTACATATGTTTTTTTTTCGCTTACTTGAATGGTTAGTAAGCCTATGGAGTTCATAAGGGAACTTTATAATTCTTAAAAATCTTACTTTACTAAGTCAAAGTAAAATTAATAGACAGACGGTTGGTCCAGATAGTAGGTACATCTATATATTCCGCTTTTATTGTAAAATTTATATGAATTAATATTGTTTGATTTTAAATAGTAGCTAACTATTTATTTAAATATATTTATTAGTTTATTGGAATGGCAAAAACGTGTTTTCCATTAAATCACATTTTGCCAGCTGTTTTTTTTTTATAATGATCATTGCCACCATCAAAAGAGGCACGTTTGGAAAATGTAAATTAATCAAGCTTAACAAAATCTACACCAGCCACCCACTCAATTCATACTCTACTAAATATTTATACATACTTCACTTCACTCTACTACAGAAATTAAAAACAAAAACTTAATGGAAGAAAAAATCAACAGAAGCAGCAACCTTATGTAGCATAATTTGTTTCCGTTGATTTGAAAGCTTTGATGGCGTTAATTAGCAAATATTTTTCCGTAAAGCGTAAATCACCCCAACGGAGTCGAAGATTGGATGGAGATGTAAGAGAGGTGGATACCCAGAGTTGAAGGCTTTTGTTAGAAAATAATGAAATTGGTCTCATTTAATTTGCGTGTTAAAATATTACAGATGAAAACTGTTATTTTTCATTGTCGTTGTTCCTGCTGCCATTTTAACTCTTTAGAGGATAAACTGTGAATTTATTGTACAAAATTTTGTTGAAATCATTTAATCAATATGTAATAGTTATGGAAATAAAAAGAGCAAAATATAATCAATTTTGTGCGCTATGTTGTCCAACAAAAGTACCATAAGCTCCCACTCTTGAATTTCTACATGCTCAGGTCCATATAAACTTTATTTCATGTTCTTATGTTCATTGGTGAAGAGAATACAAAAAGTACTATTTGAATAAAGAAAAGCTAGCTAAGTTCCCCCCTGGAATTCTCACTCACTTATGACCATATACGCTCATTTCATGTTTCTAGGTCCATTATTATAGAAAATTCAAAAAATACCATTCGAATAAAGAAAAAGTACCATAAAGTCTCGCTTTTAAGTCTCACTTAGAACAATATATTATAGAAAATTTAAAAAGTACCATTAGAAGCAAAAAAGTACCACTAAATAGGATATTTTTATTCGAATTTTAAATCATTCAGGATAGTATGTGTCTAATTTCATGATTCCAGGTTCGTTATTATAAATGAATTCAAAAAGTACAATTAGAATACAAAAGTACCATAAAATCTACCCCTTAGATTCTTATTAACTCAGAACCATATATGCTTAATTACCATTAGAAGAACGAAAAAGTACCTATAGTTCAGTTCTTACATGTTGGCACCTATATACTATCCCCTATTCCTAACTCTAATTGCACTCAGTTACATATCAGCTAACTTTAATATCGATAAATTAAATAATTTAAAATATTAAAAAAGTACCAATAGGAGAATAGTACCAATTTCACTTTTCCTTCTTGAAGTTTGAAATTTAAATACTCCATTTTGCCAAAAATGTTTGTGCTACAGACATGTCACGAACGATTTAAATCTGTGTTAATGTGCTCAAGAAAAAATATGTTTAAAAAAAGTATCAAACTGTTTAAACGGATTTAGCACAATATACACCTTGGCACTGGAATTCGAAATAGAACTCTGTTAGTTAATTTTTGTAATCCAGGAACAAATGTTAAAAATATTATCAAAATTGACTTAATAATTTAAAAAAAAATGTATTTTCCCGATTTTATTTTTTTATAGAATAAAGAAAAAGTACCATAAGGTCCTCACTTGTGGATTCCCACACAACCGGATCCATATAAGCATGTTTCAGGACCGTTATTATAGAAAATTCAAAAAGTACCATTAGAAGAACAAAAAAGTACCTATAGTTCAGTTCTCACATTTTGGTACCTAAATATTATCCCTATTCCTAACTCTAACTTCACTCAGATATATATCAGCTAACTTTAATGTCGATAGGTGAAATAATTTAAAATATTAAAAAAAGTACCAAATTCCTTTTTCCTTCTTGAACACCCCTCAAGTTTGAAATTTAAAATATTCCATTTAAGTATGCTAAAGACATGTCTCAAACGATTAAAATCTGTGTTAATGTGCTCAAGAAAAATAAGTTTTAAAAAAGTACCAAATTGGCAGTCGATTTCCAAATAGCACTCTGTTAGATTATTTTTTAATGAATCTAGGACCCAATGTTAAAAAAATTATCAAAATTGGCTTAATAATTTAAAATAAAATGTGTTTTCCCATCTTTTCCCCCTTTTTGGTACATTTATTATCCCCATTGCGGTGGTAAAATTTTATTCAAATACAAATCTGTATTGTGGTGAGAGTTCATAATAAAATATTCGTATGTCTATGTTAAATTATAGAAAAACTTATTTTATGAAAAAGTACTAAAAATAAAGACAATTTTTTCCCCTTAAGGGTTCAAATTTCGAAAAGTACCATACCTTTATTTTATATTTTTTGATAAGTAAAGAATACGATTTAAAACTTGTTTCTATGTTTATTGGTTTAAAAGATACATAGGGTGCCAAAAAAGTGCCAAAATACAGTTTTTACCCGTTTTCTCTCTTAAAATGTTCGAATTTCGAAAAATTAACAAATACCTGTCAGCTTATTTTTCAAATGGAGTAACCTGCAGTTTTAAGTTTTTTGTATCCTTATTAGTTTTGAAGATATAAGGTTACCGAATTTACCAGATTTTACCCTTTTTACACCCTAAACGTTCGAATTTCGAAAAATTACGAAACACCTGTCAGCTTATTTTTTAAATGGAGTAACACGCAATTTTAAGTTTTTTTGTATCTTTATTAGTTTTGAAGATATAAGGTTACCGAATTTACCCGTTTTTACCCCCTAAACTTTCGAATTTCCAAAAATCCCTTCTTATCGGATCGTTTTGGGAGGGAGGAACCCACAGTTAAAATTTCATGATTCTACCTTCAGTAGTTTGGGCTGTGCGATGATGAATCAGTCAGGCAGTGAGTCAGTAACGTTACTCTTTTATATAGATTAAACAATAGGCTGATGGGTCTGTACGATTCTACTTTTGTGTGATCTTGTCCCGTCTTAGGTATCATTTTCTAGTAATAAAACAAGTATTAGTGTTATATTCGGCTGTACCGAATCTTACATACCCATCACCAATATAATACGTGCACCGATTATTGTGCATTTTCTGTATACACATTTATCCGTTTCATACGATTTGTTTAATTTCAACTTGTTAGATTAGAGCAAAATGTATAGTGGTAATTCAAATGTATAGTGGTAATTCAATTCGTGCCAAATTTAGGTTTTCTATGTCAGCTTGTTTAGGCCCAATAGTTGTTTGTATTGTTTTTTGGTCCAATGTTACACATTTTGAATTAAAAAAGGTGTCTTAAAAGGTGAATTAAAAAAGGCGTCAACCGTGTCTTCAACGGATTGACGGACGGTCAAAGCTAGATCGTCGGCTAAGGACTCGAAATATATATTTTTTTTTTGGTCTACGACTTTTTTAGACTATTTTATTTGAGAAAATTAAAAACCAAAGTCTTTTGTATATTTGTACACATTTTTAAGAAGTTATGAACCGAAATGTATTATTAGGCATGTTTAACACAACATTATATGTTTTTTCCAATAGGGACACTTTTTAGCTTAGAAGTTATGCACCATGCACTTTGAAAATTTGTGCAAATACTCAACATATATTATTTTTAAAATAAGATAAATGCCTTTGAAAAATAAGCCTTTGAATTTTATATCTTAAGAATTAACTTTTGACTTTTTAAAGGAAATATGATACATCTCTCAAATAAAATCAAATTTAATGTTGTACATGTAAGGCTTAATATTTATGTGCTCTTATATATACACTTTTGGGAAATTTTGTTTTTTCAATTTTCAATTTAACTGTTAAAATTTTACATTAATTCAAATTTACATTAATTCAAATCACCATATTATGATTTTGTAAGTTTTTAGAGAAAATGACGTCCCAAAATTATATAAAATTATTTAATTTTACTAAAATATCAATCTCCATGTCCTAAGGTTTACAACAATAGCAAGTACTTATATAAAAAGCCTCTATTTACTCCTCAGAAGTTCCACAAACCTTTCTCCCTTTGGAAAATTTGTACATTTTTTCATATATTGCATGCGACATTACAATTTTTGACAGTTTTTGTTTTCAAATATCGAATTCCTTTTAGAAAAGTGCCTACTGTGACGTTATTTACCGTGTGATAGTAAAAATACTTTTCAGATATTTAGGAAGCAAGTATACAAATATGGAACATCTTTGAGGATCGGTGCTTTGCCTTTTTAGAATTTTTTACCCAAATCTAATTTTTTTTTAAAAATTGGCCAAGTTTGGATAGGTCTGGGGGGTGATGTGTCCGCTTAAGTGAGCCAAAGTTTAGTTTATATACTTTTGCATTAAGTTCTCCTTACGGATCATATACAAAATGCGGCACTTTTTACATGTTTCAATTTGGATTCGTTTAAATTTTTATAGGAACAAGATAACTGGTAGCAAGTTCTTTTATTTTAAATTTTATCACCAATATAAGTGATATTTTATAAAAAAAAAAAAAAAATCTCTTCAACTAATAGAGATAACCTACACACGTAAGCATATTTTTGTAGATCTTCTAAAGAACTATTTACATTTTAAATTTCAGCTCATTCCGATCATAAATGGTTTTTTGGCTATTTTTTAAAAAAAATTTATACCTGAGGTGGCCAACTTTGAGGAGCAACGCACTGGCCCCCATTAGCGCTAGGAAGCTCGAATGTGCAATGTACCGTTATGTTCCTCATACAGCCAGGAAAGTGAATTTTTTCATGAGCCGAAAACAAAATGTTCTTTTGATAATACAGAAACTTGATAGCGACACATATTTGATATCTTCATATCATAAGATAGGATTGTAAGCTTCGCACTTTTAAACAGCCTCCTTACCATCAGTCTTTGAGCCATGCAAAAGTTACTATACAGAATAGTTTAAGTTTGGTGTTCGGTTTTAACAGAAAAAATAGTTTGCGAAATTAAATATACAACTGTTCATTATCCCAAATTCAAATCTGTTATCTAAAATATTCCAGGTATTTATATATATTATCAACTGATTTTGTTTTTATAATGCCTTAATATTAAATAAATTAGCTATTAGTGTTGTTATAGAAACAAGTTATTTTTCAACTCTAGTTTAAATCCCTCTCTTTGAACTTCAGGTGAATTTATTCTCCACCTATTCCATATCATTGGTTGATCCTGTGAAGTGTCTATCAATCTAAAAATAGCATATTCCGTTAAGACTTCCAACTTCGTCCGCCTTGAATTCCAAATGGTTCTTCCATATCCATATCGGAATTCAAAGTTAGGGTTATTCTGCTGTCCCCACAGTCAATATAATGTCCATAACTGCCTAACTATCCTTATTCCGGAATATCGGCGTATTAGTTCTGTTGCAGATTCGTAGTAATTGGCAGTTATAAGGAGTGAGATCGTAAAATTCTTAACGCACGTTTTCATTAAAACTTTTAACCCAAGTATTATTTGATTTTTTTTTTTTTTTATCAAGTTACCTTTGTAAAACATGTCAGATATTATGTTTAATGTCAATTATATTCACTTGTTGTTAGTCTGAAAAAAGTGCGTACTAAAATTATTAAATATTTTCAACAAAACCCAACTTGGTCCTACAAAAAGTTGGCCAAGCATTCAAAGGTCTGCCGTCAAACTGTTTCCAATGTTATTAAACATTACCGGGAGAACTTGTCCGTTGATAGAAAACCTGGTTAAATTAGAAGAAATGGTTCACGTGATGTTAATTAAGCCAAACAAATAGAAACCATTTTCAAAAGAGCTCCCAACACATCCGGTAGGAAAGCAGCCCGGTTAGCTCAGTGCTCGGACTATTTGGTACAAAAAGTTAAAGCTAATGCAGGTTTAAAAACATACAAGACTCAAAAAGTTCCTGACAGGAACGCTGCTAAAAATTTAGAGGCGAAAAACAGAGCACGGAAATTGAAGTTAAGAATTTTTCGATCTCACTCCTTATATTTGTACACTAATTCATCTCTCCTGTATAAGTGATAATTTCACCACTGCGTTGTGCATTTTCATCACAGTCTTATTTTGCTTTTGTAGAAATTATAAAATTTTGGATTCAGAATATCCTATGACTCCTAATCACATGTGCATTAGTGTATATTATTTTTTGTAGCAAAAATATTAGCCATTTTCATCACTATGTGGCTCTGTGTTTAATCATTGTAATGTGCTAAATTTTTGCCCACAATTAAATGCTGACAATTTGCATAAACCATTGTGAATAACTAACGCCCAACATAATCCCCATGTTAATCAAAAGCAACGTTGGTGATGATGTTAATGTTGATGAGAAAATTAAACTCTTAAGTAGTTCGAAAGAAATTCAATTTGTGAATGAGTATTATTTATTAAAATCAACCACACATAGATACATACAGTAACGGTCAAAACATTTTGGAGAAAATTTGTGATATAACTTTTTCTATTTCTAAGGAAGTAAAGAAACAATAAATGTACTCCTAAATAAAAAAGCATCCTCAGTTTTATTTATAAAGATATTTAATTTCAGTAGTTCTAATGATATTATTAAAGAATTTAACAGAAAGTAAAAAATTTTAAAAATTATACGACAAAATATATTAGATTATATAACACATAATAATAACCGCAATTCTTTAAAACTTAAGCATGAAATAATATTCTCTATTGTTGGCATTGGAATAGATGACCATGCCTCAGTTATATCTTGAAACATTATGTTTGGTTCTCAATGTGCCAATTCCCTATTTACCTTTCTATTAACTATCTCCGAAAAATGTTCTATAGGGTCTACGTCGGGTGACTGTACTATCTACTGCATCACCTATTTGGATGTGGGTATAGGGGCACGATAAAATTGCATCTCCTTCTGAAATATATTTATATACATTTCTTTGTGTAAAGGGCCTAAGAATTCACCATATCATGTCCGCATCCATGCTCTAGGATTTAATCTGTTATCAACAGGTCGTCGAACTCTCCTCATTTCAATATAATCAACAAAATTAAATTTAGTTTCATCGGGAAATGAAATGATATGCCATTGTTCAACAATCCACTTCAAATGATCCCGAGCAAATTTAATGCGAGCTTTACAATTGTTCTGCGATATAAATGGTTTCTCCACTGATCTATAGCTTTTGGGCCTAGGCTCTTTTTTGTGTAATTCTAGTTTGAGAGAATCTATTACTCTAGAAGCTGACGTGTATGGATCTTTTTTGAACTCTGTCACCTTTGGTCGAATAGTTTCCACAGATTTTGTTTTTATACTTATATATTACGTACCTGATAGTTGATATTCTTCTCTTATATTATTTTTAAGAATTGCGTAATACTTTGTTCCAGACATTTTAATTATATCGATCTAAAATTAATTTATTGTGGTACAAAATCGCAAAAAATTTAGACAATTGTCAAATAAATTTCAATTCACAATTTCACTATATGTAAAGGAACATCTTTTTTAATTTTAAAGATAATTACAGCAGTTGTTCTTGGTATTACTTAGTTTAACCCTTGATATTAGTTTAAAGCCGCAAACTTTAAAAATCTAAAAAATGTTGCCGAATAGTTTTGTTTAGGGTAATTATGACTCAATAAACTCAAAACAGCCATCAGAAACTAATTTGCAAATTAAGCTTAGGAACCAGTTGCAAAAAGGTGAAGAGTGCCTCAGGGCATTGTTGCCGGTTTAGGTGTAAAAAACAATAAGATGTAAATATTAATTATGATACGATTTTACTGAAAAACTAATGAAAAATATAGAAAAAGTAAGGAAATATTTTAACGTTCTCCGATATATACAAGGTGGCGCAAAAGTAAACTTCCGATGTTTATTGGCTGTAATTAAAAAAAATGAAAAACTTTGATTCTTCTTGTGGATTATTTTTATTTGGTCTTTTAATTTTTTTTTTACATCAAGTCAAGAATATGATGTCATGTAAGTGCCCGCCGCCAGAGTTGATTGTCATTTGAGCCCTTTTTATGTCATTTTCCATCACTTTGGCCAAAACTTCCGGCGATAGGTCCTCACATTCTTGACGGATATTGTCTTTAAGACCTGCAAGAGTCTGAGGCCGCGACTTCAAAAAGCCCCACAAAAAGAAGTCTGGAGCGGTCAAATCATGCGATCTTGCTGGCCAGTGCAAATCACCAAAACGGGAGATTAGGCGCCCGGGAAATGCATCCTTCAGCATATCGGTTGTGGCACGTGCAGTGTGTGTCGTTGCACCGTCCTGTTGGAACCACTTGTTTTCCAATCCCAATTCATCAAGTTGCGGCAATAAGAACTCGTTGATCATTGCTCTGTAGCGCTCACCATTCACAGTAACCGTTTGGCCCGCGACGTCTTCGAAGAAAAAAGGTCCGATGACTCCTCGAGCGAAAACAGCACACCATACAGTGACATTGAGCGGGTGTAATGGCTCTTCGTGGGTTACACGCGGATTTTCAGTGCCCCAGAAGCGTAAATTTTGCATATTTACGTACCCGCTAAGATGCAAATGGGCCTCATCACTCATGATTATTTTTGATGAAAAATCATCTTCCTCTTAATGGTGATTAAGGATGGCTTGAGCGTATGTTAGACGCGATGGACCGTCTGGACTTTATACGGAAACATCTTCAAATCCTGTACCAAAATTCGCTGTAAAGACCGTCGACTGATACCCATTTGCGTGGCACGTCGTCTGGTCGATGTCGACGGCGCTTCCATGACATCCTCGGCTACAGCAGCAATATTCTCTGAAGAACGGCTACTCCGGAGTCTGCCACGCCTGTTGTGCCAGTCTCTTCGAGGCGAGCGGCTAAACGTCGCAGTGTTTCCCAGTAGGCGTTGGACGGCAAGGAAATCTGCGTCGAAATTCACGTTGTGCCAAAGTCACCGACCGATTATTGGTCAAATAAATCGTCAGCAATATTCCGCGTTCTGGAGCAGTGTAGCGTAACATTGTTTATTAACGTGTATTTCGCATGTGTTTACTACACAAATGTCAAAACAGAACTGACATTAGGGGCCAATCGCAAAATTTATAGCATTTTCTGATAGGAGGATTACTTTTGCGCCACCTTGTATATATATATTGATTCCTATGGTTCCAAGTTGGAACAAAGGGCCAAAACGAAATTCTTCCATCGGAATCTGTCTGTGATGACTCATCATCGTAGGATGATACTCATAAAAACTTATAAGAACATTTGAGAAGCATATATGAAGATCGCATTTCGAGCAAACACACTGTGTTTCCGACTTTTTGCATAGTTTGTACCATCTTTTTTGCCTAACAAGATTGGATAGTGGTCAATATTGTCATAACGGATGCCATTAACTGGATGTTTTGCTTTTTCACCAACTTTTGATTTTCCTGGCCGTGGGTCTTCTTGTTGAGTACCAACTGATCATGATTCAAGGCGGATAATTTAATCCGTCTGTGGTCTCTATCTGGCATACCTATAATTTTTTTTTTATATAACAAAAAATATAACAAATAGTATAACAACAACTAAATTTAGCCGCAACCCACAACAGTGCCCTGAGGGACCCCTTAGTTTTTGCGTTCTCGATACACTTTTTGATAATTGTTTAACATTTACAAATTCATAGACTGAAAGAAGAATAACTTACCTATTAAAAAAATATTTGGAATAAATCGGGCGACTAAAATTTTAGTAAAACTTTGATTTAAAAAAAACGCACAAAATTTCACGTGTTAAAATTATGACATCACTCTCAAAACATTTCGACCATCAAGGGAAATGTTAACTGTAACTAAAGTCACCGTTAAATTTAAATAATATATATATATATAATTACTTTTTGAGATAATTGGTGTTTTGTAATGCATGCCTTGAGGCACTCTTGCGGTTTAGAGGGTTAACGTGAAGTTAAAAATTACGGTTAATTAAAATGTTCATACATATCAAGTTTTTGGCCATTATTACAACTTGCCTTTATGTTCGTAATAGTAAAAGGTAACTTTAAGTAATAGAAAAAGGTGGCTTTAAAGTTAACTGTTACTATTACGAACATAAAGGCAAGCTGTAATAAAGGCCCTGAGTCGAATATGTTTGCTTATAACATACTACATATTTATTGTGTTTCTTTATTTTTAAGTACAAATATATTTATAATTCTGTGTATTTTGGTTAAATTAGGTGCCGAATTGAAAGAGCTATCGTATCGATATCGTAATTATCATAAAATGTAATACATTTCTCGAATGCCACAATATCGAATAAGAAAATTACGATCAGTTTTACGCGATATCGAATGCGGTAATTCGGCAAAAGGTTTGAACATTTTCGTGTCATATATTTTTTGTTAACAAAACAAGAAACAATTTGTGTGCAATGTTTTTTAACCGTCACTGTACATACATATCGCCACTTAAAACACAAAAAGCCTTGTAATAAAAACATATAATTTTTTATTAAAAATCTAGGAACGATTTGTGTTTCTTTTATAGTTTTGCCCCCTTATTCATAATGAATTTTAAATTTTATAAAAGGTTTATAAAACAAAATTTCCATACAAAATTCGTTTTGTAAACATATAAAAAATTTAACAATTTATTATGAATAAGGCATTTATTCTAAAAGATGTTATGGTTAACCTTTAAAATTACCAAAATATGTATTAACGTATGGTGAATAAAATACGAACAAGTAAAACACTCTATTTAAAAATGACACATGACATTAACAAAAAAATTACATACAGTAAATTCAAGAGTACTGTCTTTTTATTTATCAAACATAAAATTGTTCGGATCAATTTAATATTTGTTTCGAAAATGGCACTAAACGAACTGAACCGTCGAAAATTAATTGTTAAATTTTGTGAAGAAAACCCAAATAAAACCAAAATAATATTTATTGTCACTTTAAGGACATGGGATTCAAAAAAACCTTTATCTACAAGATAGTAAACATATTTGAGAACAATATGCCAATTGAAAGAAAAAGTGGATCTGGTAGAAATTGCAGTTTACAAGACTCCAAACTACGCTCTAAATTAAAAAATAAAGTACTGGGTGCCAGTGCAAAATCGTATCGTCAATTGGGTAGGAAATATAATTGTGACAAAAACACAATTAAGAAATATTTAGAATCCATGGGAGTAGAGAAAAGAAAGAAAAGAACAGCACCATTTACCACCGAAGCTCAACAAAAGGTAATTAAACATAGACTACGGGAGCTTTCCAGAAATTACTTTTCTTGCTCATCAGAGTACAAATGTGTAATGGACGACGAGACATATTTTACCGTTGAAGGAAATGAATGGGAACCAAAACATTATTTTGAGTCTTCTAGTCACGCCGCCACCGAAAAAGTTAAATTTATTCGTAAGACAAAGTTCCCAGGAAAAGTTTTGTTATGGTTAGCCATAAATGAAAGTGGTATCAGCGAATCAGTTTTTTTTAAAGGTGGATTAGCTGTGAATGCCCACGTTTACAATGAAAAATGTGTGCCAGTACTTACAAATTTTATCGAAAAATATCATCGAAAACAAAAAATTATTTTCTGGCCTGATTTGGCGTTCTCTCACTATGCGAAATCCACAATAGAAAACTTGAAAAATAAAAAAATAGAATTTGTCCCAAAGGAAATGAACCCTCCAAATGTTCCACAATTGCGACCTATTGAAACTTTTTGGGCTAATTTGAAACGAAAAGTTTATGAAAGAGGATACAGAGCCAAAAATGTTGATTCCCTAATTCTGAAAATAAAAAAGGAGCTGAAAAGTATAAATACAGAAGGAATTCAGGCTTCAATGAGTAATCTTCCCAAAAAAATAAGAAAAGCAAATCGCGAAGGAGCTAATTTTTTTTGTAAATATACTTTAGTATGTAAGCTTAAATATTAATTACAATTTGAATTTTAATAAATTTTTTTTCAACTGTTTTCGTTAATTTTATACTTGTTCGTATTTCTTTCACCATACGTTAGGTAAGGCATTTTTTATTTTAGGTAACGATATAACTGGCATACAAACTAAAGCCAATGAATGCTGTCGTTATTTTTTTTTTAATTACGTTCATAATTAAACTTTTGGAAAGTGCTTTTAAATATTCATGAGTAGATTTTAAGGGTTCAACATTTCTAAAAAGAAAATAATGCCAACAAAAATAACGAGTACAAAAACATCAGTAACTCAGCACACAGAAAATTCATTGAAATGCATTTATTAATAATTTTTATTGAAATAAGTTTCGATACTATAGGATGCGATTTAATTTTTATTATTTTTTTGTTTAGTTTAGTTTAAATGAATATTTTTGTTGTGTTTTGTTTGGTTTTCGTTTTTAATGATGTAAACAAAATGTAAAATATTTTCAAGGATTTATGTTTTGTTTCAATTTGTATGTAAAAATAAAAACAATATTTGATTGTAAACAAGATTTGAATCTTTTTTTTTTCTCTTTTATTTAAAATTTTTCATTTCTAAATTGAACTGAACCCAAAGAATAACAAGAACAACTAACAAATAATAATAACAACAACAACAACAAAAAAACACTTTTTCCTTCATTTGGCATTGAAATTGAAATGTATTTCAAATAATCTGAATCTGTGGTTGTATCTGTATCTGAATGAATGTGAAAATAGCCTTTGGCTGCTTAAAGTAAACATTGACGAAATAACAAATGTACGATTCTTCTTGTACTCTCTCGTTAATACATTTTGTATTTTCTTGTTGATTATTTCTGCTTGTCGATTTTATTTACAATATTTCTTCGTTTTGTTTGTTGTTAATTTACAAACTGTAAAGAAATTAAAATCGAATTTTAATTGAAATGAAATGAAAGACGATGAAAAACAATAATCACAAATTTGCTTACTATATACACAAATCAAATGTTCGTTCTTGTACTGTATTGATTCATATGCAAACATTTCAAATTAAACATACTTTCGTATGTATGAAATTCTACTAAACAAATAAACTAAAACAAATTTGGTAAAAAATAAATTTTAAATATAAAAGCAAACAAATTTTGTAAGATAATTATTATTCGCTCAAATATGCATGAGAAGAAACAGTGTAAAACATATTGTATGAAGCAGGTTTAAAGATAATTAATTGTTGATTATTTCTTCAGAAGTTTAATATAATCAGGGCAAGTTTAAATATGCACAAAATAATTAAAAATAAGGAAGCAAAAAAGCACAAATACATGGATGTGCATAGGATAAATATAAATTAATGGTTTAATTTTTAATGTTATTGTAATATCTTTCTGGCAACATATGGATTCCGAGCCAAAAGAACTGCTCATCTTTTGATGCCAAGAACGATTCAAGCCAATATCGGATACTCTGTTCCAAAGTGAAGTGTAGCCACATATACTGGGCGTTTGTCGGCCACTGTGATAGTCTGGTCAAATTTCAGCAGATTATAATAAATAAATCCCTTTTGCTCCCACCAAATACAGAGAATTACCTTAGTGACCTGGATATTTGGTTTTGGTGTCAATTCGTCTGGTTGGCCGGGCTTCACTTACCATCTCTTACACTTCGGGTTATTGTGATGGATCCATATTTCATATCAAGTAATGATATGGTGCAAAAATGATTACCTTTTATAGCGTTCAAGCAACATTTTGAGCATGCAAACCGTATTTCAAGGTCTCTCGGCTTCAATTTCGGTACCCAATTTCCCTACATTTGGATGAAACCTGCTGCTCGAAAACGTTTAGAAATTGCTGCTTGAGTAGCTCCCAATGATTTTGCAAGCTCTTGTTGAGTTTTACAACAATCTTCATGCAGTAATGCCTCCTAGGTCTTCAAACTTTTTTGGCCGGCCCGGGTGATCTTTGTCTTCCGTGTCAAAAACACCACTTCTGAACCGCACAAACCATCTCTCGCACGTTGAGACTGATGAAACATACTCACCATAAGCTTTGGCGAATGTGTTTCATAAGTAAAGAAAAACTTCCCGCATATGACGAATCGTTTTCAACAACAAAAATCTATGTTTTTTGCATTATAATGTTCAATAGCTAAATGAGAATAAATTACAGATATGTACCCTTCAAAATTATATATAAGTTGTTAAAAACAAGAACCGCGTTCAAAAGTTACGCCATCTATTGTAAATCCAACATTTTTAAGTCATATGACCAAATTTAGTTTTTTTTCAACAGCCAAATGCGGTCGTTTATCAAATACTCATTTAAACTAAATATAATATTCGCCATTGATTTTTGTATCCTTTTGAAAATACGTAATGTGGATTATACCACGTGAATTGTCCTTCTTTGGTGCCGATTCACCATGATAAACCCACTGTGTTGACTGCTGTTTGCTCTCTGGTGTGTTGTAATAGATTTACATTTCGTCCACGGTAACGAAACGGGTTTTACGGTTGAACAACACCAAACATTCCTACGAAGTTGTCACTCGATTGCGTTTGTGAGCAAATGCGGCACCCATCTTGCGGAAAACTTTCTCCTACCGAAGTAATCATTCAAAATTGAAACACTTTCAATATCCGATCAGCCATCACCATATCCTGAATTTGTTCAATTGTTTCGGGTGTGAGACTTCAAATGGTCGTCCAGAACGTTCGTCATCGTCCCTGCGAATTTCAGTAAACTACTTTGTTACCATTGAAATTGATGGTGCAGAGTTCCCATATTTATCAAGTTTTGTCTTGGTTCAAGTGATGTTTTTTTCGGCAAAAAAAATAAGGACAAAACGAAATTCACTTTCTTCCATTTTCTCCTCAACTCACGCTATAGTCTGTTATCAGTGGCTGTCAGACACATAGTAAATGGCACGTCTTGTTAAAATTTTGACAGGAGTCAATCACAGATGCCCGTTGATAGACTGGAAATTCAAAAAGTCACGAACTTATTGACCCGCCCTCGTACTTAAGGGAGTTCTTAGTTGCTGAATATTTACATAATCGGATAACAGACAGGGGCTTAGAAACTATTTTTTAAATAATTCGGACCCCCAATGTTGCTTAACTAAAATTAATTTCAAATAGTACTAAGTATTTATATAGTACTTAAAAATATCTATAAAAAATACACTTACATCTCTTTTATTTCAAGAGATATTTGTGTTGCAACATTTTTCTTTTAACTTTTTCGCCTACGCTTTTACGGTTTTTTGATGTGACGACCTACCAGGTGTCGGTCTTTTTTTAATATCTGTTGTATTTTGAATAAAATTCCAAATAAAATATAAGAAAGTTCAATACAGTTATCAGGTCTCTATGAAAACGTTCAACATCTAAAATAGAGTATATTTTTTGGGTTTTTCTTAAATTCTCTCTATTAGAAAAAAAAATTCGGGCTCGTATATATTTTGTATATGTTTCTGAAAGAAAATTTACCAATTGAATTTCAATTTACAATTTTTAATAGTAGTTTAGAATATTCCAATTAAACATACATGTTCCAGAAACATCAAATATATTTCGGAAATCTCTAATTGTATTTCAGAATTTTCTGTTTATAATTCTGAAATAAAATTGGAAATTTCTGAATTGCAACTAGTAACTTCTGAAATACAGTTAGATATGGTGTAGAAACTATTGACTCGGACGACGACTTAGAACGCAATTCATCCGGTATTAAAGGGTAAAAACTGTTCAATGCAGAAAAATACGGACACAATGCGGAGGACCATTGTAAGGTTTGCCTGATCGATATTGATAAAAAGCTGGACAATCAGATTCAAAAACCTGTATTATATTGTATGTACTTTTGTTTTGATTAAATAATTTTAATCTTTGAAATTGGTGGTAACGTATGCGGAATGAAATTGCAACAAAAATTTGACACTGGCCAATGAAAAAAATACATGAGCTATTAGTGTTTCAGGACTTATTTTCAATTACGTTATGTTTTCTCTTAATACTTTAAAACCCCATTTGAAAATCTGTCTTTTAGTTATTTTAAAATGTTAACAAAAAAAGAACTACCTTGAAAAAACATTTGTAATTTTTTCCATATTTTATCTATTTTCATCGGGAACAATTTGTTATATTTTACATCAAGTGACAGAGAAAGGCAGAGAAGTGGATTTTTTTGGAAGTAAATAAGCCTATTATTGATAAGATGTGCAAAGTAGAACACAATCTTTTTTCTAAAAGAATATATATGGATCTTAATCAATCAGATGTAAATTGAAAATTTTGACTTTTTTAGAATATGATTTGACCATCAATTCTAATTAATATATTATGAAATATGTACACAAAATTAATCAGTTCATAAAAAGAAACACCAGAAATTTTTTAAAGAAAGTTCTTCTTAACTGTTCCATCATCCAACTGTATGGTGTTCTCCAACACCCGTCAAATTCCAGACTTTCTAAAGTGAAAAAATGTCATAATTTTTTAAAATTAAAAATATTTTGAGAATTTTTGGACCTTTTTAAATAGAAGAGTTTTTGTAGATTATTTAAAATAAAAATCGAGAAAAATAAGACCATGAAATTCCTGTATATAAATTCCTTTATAACTGCCACAAAAGTACATGAATATAATACATTTTTTGTTTACATTAAATCGATACAATGGGCTATTTTATAAAGGTTTTATATATTATTTGGTTTAACGTTGGAAACAAATATAGCGTTTTCTGTTATGTTGCAATTTTATTCCGCATACGTTATTTACATTTTTATACTTAAATAAAAAATGATAACGGTGTGTTGATTTTGCCATTCCGTCTCTATCAAATTGAAATAAGTATTCATCGCAAGTTCACATAAGATTCTAAGACGATCTACCAATGTCCGTCCGTCTGTCTGCTGAAAACACGATAGGACCCAAACAAAATGACCTATCTGGCTGGGCGTTGGAGCATTCAAAATGGGCTATATTGGTGCATGAGTTCATCTAGCCCCCATACAAATGTCCCTCGAAATACTGTTTGAGAACTCATAAATATGTTGATTATGCGATAATCCTAATAAATTTTTTCAAAAATAATAATTAAGTATGTACTCTGAGATTAAACTGTAAAGTATGGCTAAATTTGTCCCTAACCCCCGTACAAGGTCCCCCTCATAACATTCATAATTGTCTTGTAATAATTAATATCGTGAAGAAATTGAAAATAAATAAGTTTTATATTAACCTTAATCTTTCTACATACTTTAATGAGGATCGGTCCATAAGTGACCCAAGATATACATGATATACTGTGGTGTATAAGTGAGGCAATAATTACAAGGGTTTTGGAAATTAATTTTTCGTAGCATTTTATAAATTTAAAACTGTTTTTAGTTTCATACATCATTAAGTGCGTGACTGAATATATGGATATTTTTACACAAAGGTCATTACCTCACTTTTGCAACAAAGTTGTGCATAATCTTTACGCTTCTTTGAGTTAATTTATTTTATTGGTCTTTAGCTCGTAAATTAATAGTTGAAGTAAAGTAGTTTACTCTATATTAATCATTAATATTGTGCTTAAGCTGAAAAATTCCACATGTGGCTTATACCCATTTAGTGGTAGACTTTTGTGAATTTCACATAGGATATATCGAAATAATGGCAGCTATATGATTCAAACCAACTGGAAAGTCTGCAATTTTTATTAATTTGTTTAAAATTCAATATCGATGTTGAAGTATTGTACCAGTATAATTATATGAAAGTTCAGCAATGACACAGTTCAATACTTTCAAACAAGAATTTTTTTAAAAAACCATAAATATGTGTCCTAGCATTTTAGCATTCTTCTTATAATTTTGGAATTTACTTCCTTATGTTAGCTTTGCACTAAACATTTTTAGGAATTGTTTAAATCGACTATATACCTTTATTTTTACAAAATAATCTTTTTATTGGTTATTTTATGACAGAACTGTGCGAAAGTTCAGGAGGCAAGCGTCCATTCGGGAAAATTTGTTTGGAATTCAAATATCGTTTCTAAAGTGTTAGTTCGTTCTAGTTTAGTTTTTTTGTAATTTTTTATCGCTCCAAATAATTTTAATTTATATGTCTATTTTTAATCTATATATATATATAAATATATAAATGTCTTTGTAAGTTTGTTTGTTTATTTGTTTGTTTGTTTGTTTAGCATCACGCCTAAACAGCTGAACCGATTTTATTGAAATTTGGAACGTAGATAGATCCTTACTTGGAAGCGTCAATATACATTTTTTCAATACTTGGACCAGAAAGGGATAAAAAGAGGAAAAACGGGTAAAATTGGTACCTTTAGTTTCTAAACAATAATTACTAAACGACTGAACCGATTTTTACATCAACAGGGGTAGCGAAGCGCACCGGGTCAAGCTAGTTCTTTATAATTTCGTGATATGTGATACTAAAAACTGTTTCTAAAATCCTCCGAAAATCTATTGGCAATTTTCTAAAACTGTTTTTACAATTGTCTCACTTTTGCACCGCAGTTTAAATTTAGTATTTAAGCTTACGAACATTGCCAATTCTAAAACTTTAGAGGTTTTGTTAAATTTTTACTTTAAATTTTTTTTAAAAATATTACAATATTCCTCTAATTATGTCGAATAATATTCAACATAATTACATAAACAGTTGCTTACTGGTATTGAAAACTCGAAATATACCACTTTTCGTAAATTTTCGAATTCATTTATTTAATTTTCGTAAAAAAATAGGACCTTATTTTGTCCTTTGAAAAATTGTTCGGCAAATGGTTACTAAGTTTCACGAAGGCAGCACGAAACGCTATATAGTTTATCGTTATATATTTCTTCAGATATTTTTTGGAAGCTGTTAGAAAAATTTTTTCCGAAAATTTATGTTCACCTGGACAGAATCTTGAAATTGAACAAGCATCAAAAAAGCTGGACAATCATCCAAAACAAGAGCATTTGTACGTCGGAGACAAAAAATGAATTGAACCACGCATAGAGCGGACACATTAGTGACCGCTACATTTTACACAAACATTTCGGTAATAAGATACGCTTATTTAACCAGAAACACTTACAAAATAAGCAGAAACATAATGGGAACTTGACGAAAATATTACTTATTATCTACTACAATAGAAAAAGTTCTCATTTTTGTTCGCGATGTTCCAAAAGTAATCGTTTTTAACTTGTCCAGCAATTAAGTATTTTGTAAGCAATTTATCTACGTAGAACAATATTTGATTAATAATAATTAATTAATTAAATTAAACATAATTTGTATGTATTACAAAAAAAAATTCTGCCTCTTCTTATATTTGACTTGATGAAGATGGCATTAAGAAATGCATTATTTTGTAGTTACATTTTTACATACATATGTGTGGAAAACCACACATCAAGCTAAGCAACGCCACTTTTTAAATATCTTGTTATCAAAAAATATTTTTGAATCAATTGATGCATTTTCTGTGCTTATTTTAGGAACATTACAACTTTTTATAAATATTATAAAAAGAATAATAATTTTGTGTGGTTTTCCACACAAGAGTGAAATGAAGACTAGTGTTTATCAAAAATAGTTCGTAATAGCGATGTTCCAGTTTTTTTTTATTTGTCTATCAATTAGCAATTGTTTTTAAATTCACAGATAGTACCACTAACAAATTTTTTTTTTTACTTAAAAGTCAAAGAAAAAACCACAAACAAAATATACCTAAAAATATAATCAACAAAAACAACCTAACGAAATTTTCTCCATAATTAAATGTTAAAAAGTAAAAAATAAAATGGTAAACAAATAAGCGTATAATGAGAAAACTTACGATAAACAAAAACATGAAAAGGAAACCCTTAAAAAATAAACATTTGAAGATTTTTGGTGTAAATATAAAGTAGTTGTTGGGTGCTGTGGCTGATATCTAGAAAAACAAACAAGACGGCAACTAAATGTAGATACTGAACAGCAACAACTACATATAGCGACAACAACAATTACAACAAAACTAAAAACAAAATAGTTGCCAAACAACAGATACGTAATACAGTAGCATACTAGGAGACTGAACAAAGTTAAATCTCACTTGAGATACAATTGAAGCATTAGATGAATATAAACTCACACTAACACACATGTATGTATATATGTATACATGGACATTCTGGTCCATACATCCATAGATGTCAGGGATGCAAAACATGTTTTACAAATTGCACCAACAATTTACAAATTGTATCAAGTACATTATGATAAAAGATTTGTTTAATGTTTATTTAATTATTGAATCTGCATTTACTAATATTATAACTAAAAATATTTGTTCTTTGTCCAGAGTCTTAAATTAAGTAAAGGTCTTCAATTTGTCAGGGAGGTAGATCGGCTCTACGAGCTTTTTATGTGAGTAGTCGGTGTTAGTATCCAGCAGTTGTGGGTTACTGTTTAGAACTAGTGATTTTACCTATCATTTAGGGTCACCACTAGTTACGTGACTAGTTATTTTAATACATGCGTCTGCTAATAAATAATATAAACTACCTTACAAAGAGTCTGACTAATAGCTGGTTCAAAGTAGTCAACGCATTAGATTCATAAACCGGTTACATAGATACAGTAAGCTTACTAGCTACCTGACTAGTTACTTGACTAGCTACATTACTAGTCATTTTAACAAGAACGTGTCATAGGCGAAAGTTAAGTCAAAAAGACTAGGATGTCTAAAATACTAGATACCACCTAGAAAGAGACATTGTAATAGTCTGTTCTTAGTAGTTAACTCATTCTGAAGCAACTGACGTATTAGTTACAAAGAGGAAGCCCAATCCGGTTTCTTGTAAACAAACTAAGTATCCTAAGTATATTTTTACCCAACTTGTCGATCTAAATCTTAAAATTAATCCATATCTGTTAAGTCAAATAATGTTTTTTCCTCCAGAATAAATTCATTTCAATTATTAAAACATTTTTAGTAGATCTATTTTAGAACTATTTACAGGCGTTTTTCGAATGTCTTGCGAGTTGTGTGCATGAAATTTAGGATCGTTAAAGATCTTGTTTCAGAGGATATTTGTAAATAATGACATGTGCCAAATGATATTAAATTATGTATTTTTTAAATTTTCGACCCGATCATGGATAACAAGCGAGTAGACTTAAAGAGAGTTTTTTTTATAAAAGTGGGAAAATCCGAATTTGCTACTTTGCACTAAAAGGAGGAATATCTACGTACCAAATGACTGAAAATGTATAAATTGTGGTCGGTCAAGTTATCAGACATTAGTGAAAATTACATTGAATAGTTGAAAAACTGCTGGGTAGTCTTGCAAGTGGGTTCATTTATGTGCCATGGCGCTCTTATCCTAAGAACATTGGATTGGGCACGCTGTATTAGATCAGTACTGGTATTACTAGCCGTTTTCCATAATTTAATTCCATATCCCCAAATTGGATTAAAATGCTCTTACCTATAAAGGAATTTTGTGAAAAAATTAAATACAATTGTACCTTATTAACCATCCCTGATGCATAAGTAAGTACTACTGTACAATAGGCAGGCAGTCAATAACGAACCTACAAAAGTAATCAAACAACAACTGAATACAAAAAAGATTGACCAGAAAATCATAAAAAATAAAAAATAAACAAAAACCAGTTAAAATTGAAGGAGTTGGAAAAATATGGAAAACACAAATCCATTTTACAAAACATGTTTTGTTTTGCTTGTTTTTCGATGTTGTTGTAGTTTTTTTTTTAGTCTTTTTTGTTTATTTACTTTTTTGTAATGGATGATGACCTACACTGTGTTTGGTGCACGATGAAACATGTATAAACGTGATCATACTGAGAGGTTTCGAATATGCTTACAATATACACACATATGCAAATCAAAGAAGAGCCCATGGAACTACAGCATAAGAAAAGAAACTTATTAAAAAATATAATAAAGAAACAGAAAAATATTAAAAGTTGACTAAAGTAAACAAACAGCCAGCATGTTTTATCACGTTCACGTTTCAACAATCTCACCAGAGACAAACGATCTGTTTGAATACACGAGACCATTAAATTCACTCAAGAGTAGACGCTTCACACTGTGTTATCGAGTGTTTATGGATACAATAAAATTATTAAACAAAAAAAAACAAGAGACCGTTAAAAACACATTTTTAACCATAGAGTACAACTGAGAACGCCTGCGGTCGAAAGAGTTCAATACTCATTTCAATTTTGTTTTGAGAGTCAAATTAAAAAAATAAAAAAACATTTAGCTCTTGTACTCATTTTTAATTATTTGTTTTAACAAATAAATTTATTAACAATCTCTCAAATACTGTGAGTGAGTGGTATAACTTTTTTATCTTTTGTATTTTTTAGTTTTGCTAAACAAAAATAAATAATTTATGAAATTTTGTTATTTGTTGCCATTAATCATGTATGATTTTATTTTTGACAGCTGTTGGACCAATTTTGTTATATTATTATTGAATCTTAAAATACTAAATGCTAATTTTTACAAGCATTGAAATACATATATACATATTAATTTATTGGTAAAATAAGAGCAAGTTAATCGTGTATCTGTATTCATTAAAGCTAAAACCAGATTTTGGCACCAAACTATGGCCAATATTGTAATATTTGTGAAAACGCTTATTATGGTTCATTTTGGAACAAAGCTTTCCCCCCACAAAACCATTTTTAAAAATATACAAAAAATAGCGGATTTCATAAATTTATCAACCTCGGACCAAATGTGGTCCCTTTTATTGTTTTTAATATTACAAAATTACATATTATATCTAAGTTGAAAATATCTAGCGATATGTCAAACAACAGAAACAAAATTTTAAGCAAAATTTTCGGACCAACCAAATTACTGATAGAGCATGGTATGATGAAATGTAACTTAAAATTTGGTTTTTGGTATTAAATTCACATTTAGTAACGCAATCGTAATCTATACAGAACTACATATATTTAAAAAAAGATATACATACAATATTTTAGTAAGATTTTCTTATGCTATACAAGTTTGGGAAATTTTCAAATTATTGTAACATATCAAGGAAAATGTAAAAAAAGTATTTGCTTTGAGAAATTTTTAATTTATTTATATGGTTTTTTGTGTAAAACAATTTCAATATTTTCAAAATATTTGAAAATTTTACTGAAACCAATTTGTGAATATTTGACATTTTTTATAAGAACACAATCATCAGACTTTATTCAGATGGTTACAATAACTGATTTTGTGCTAATTTCCAAGCAAATGATAAGCTAATTTTTAATTCATTATCAAAATCACAACAAAAATTGTCAATGCCAAGTAATGAGTTAGAATACTAAATTCTGGCACTTCTCTACTTAAAGGGGGGCATACGGTATGTATTGGGTACATATATTCGATACATATGGAATTCCATGTGTATGTCAAAATTCACTTTATAGATACGGTTCATAATTTCCACGTTCATACATATGGGCAATTCCATATCATCGTACATGTCATTTGTACGCCTACAGAGTGGAATAGAATTTGCAAAAATAAGAGTATCTGAAAAATAATTTGGTCTTCATGTTCCATTCAGAGGGTACTATATTTTAAAAAAATAATAAGTTCTTTCGAGACATTGTTGTCCAAAATATAGAGCGAAATAATATTATATCGTACGTGACATAAAACGGAAGTAATTTTGAGGTACATGTAGAAATATGCGAAAATTTTCGAATCGTGAGAGGAGTTATGTTTTCTTTTAATTTCTTACACTAAACCAAATATTTTTCCTTTACAATCCGTCATATTTAAATAAAAACAATCATTGAATGATTTTATAATAAATAAAATTTAATATCGTACGTGACAGATTTTTCTCTTATAATAAAACAATATATATTCTGTAAATATATGTATACAAAAACTAAAAAAATGAATACAAAATATACATTCGGTTTCAATAAACAATTTTATATTAGCAAGTAAACAATCAGAGTCAAATTCATTTCACACTATATGCTAATTGGGGGCTTAGTTTTCGCCGCAATCTAAGCCTTAAACATTTAAACTATTATTTTTGCCCCTAAAATGTATAAATAAGCTCTAAATATTTTCACATAGTAACATTTTATTGTTTTCTCCTATTCAAATCATCTTGAAAAAAAGTTTCAAGGGTTTTTCTTTTTCAGTCGTGGTTGCCATTCTCGTGGAGTTGACCATATGTAATTGCGTGTGCCATAACCTCTATTAGTTTATACTATTGCTGTTTTTAACTATATATCTATTTAATACATTTTGAAATAACAATTAATATATTTAATTTTATGAAACTTATATTGTTATGATTTTTCTCTACTCTTTTTTGTTTTTTTTTATTTTGCATACAACAAATTTTTTTGAAATACAAAAAATTTTCTGCGAGTTATTAAGTTTTCCTTAATTAATTTGTCACGCAGAAACTTAAGGTAGACATGTTAGATATGTTATTGATAGGGAATTTTGTTTTCAAAAATGTATATAAATTTTGGGAGTTAAAAAATTCATGGAATACTTTTTTAAAAAATATGACAATAAATGCATTTTATTGAGTTTTTGCATAGATACAAATTTTTCAAATTGAAATTAAATTTATATTTATGAATATTTTTTAATGAAATTTCACAGTTATGTAGATTTTTCTATTTAAAATGGAAAAATAGAAACAAATTTTTAAAATTTATTATCAGGTATCCCGCAATTCTCAAAAAAGTTTTGAAAAATCACAAAAATGGGATTTTTTTGTTTTCTGGCTATAATATCCATACCAGGGTCGGAGTTATCAAAAGCCTTTACAAAATAATTAAGAAGATATTGGGCTATTTAAAATCGGTTACTGTATTCTGATATCATCTATGCGATTTGAGAATTTTTTTCCTAAATTTTAATTTTACATAAAAAATAGGCGTGGACCAGGTCCATCCAATGAGGACCAGGTCCACTTGGTATCAAAAATTATTCAATTTTTTTTTTCATTTAAAGTATTTGATATAAAATTTGCTTTTCAAAAAGTATAAACCCTTTATACATCTTTTTAGAAATATTTTGAAATAACTTAAAAAGAAAAAAAGTACTTTTTTCCAAAAAAATTTAGAAAAATAGCCTTTTTAAAATTTGTTAAATTCAAATGTATATAACTTTGAACTTAGTCATTATTTGTGAAACATTTATTTTTCTATTTGACACAAGCATTTGTTGTTAGTCCAATAAAGGCAAAATGGAGAAAATCGGGAATACTTGGATTCGCTGTTATCAAAGAACTGGAGTAGGGTGGGTAAAAATGTTGAAAATTTTACCTTTGGGTCAAAATAATGAATATCAGAATTCATTTTAGAGGTATGGTTCCTTGGGCACTTGGGCGATTTTTTTGCGTCCCTACAAATCGACCCGCCCTAATCTATATACACAAAACATTTTTACCACATTTTTTTAACGATTCTAGGGTATTTAACATAGTAACGAGTTCCTTAGCGCAGTTCCGAAAGGTCATTAATAGTTAGGTGTTGTGAACCGATTTCAATATGCTTCAGCCTTGGGCAAAAGCAGAGATATCATCACTTTATGTTTAAAATTACAACAAAGTTTTCGTGTTTTAATTAACTTTGACATTGCTGGGATATTGAGATCATAATCCGAAATATATGAAAAATAAATGTAGAAACTAGTTTTTAGTAAAATTTCTAATGATGACAATCTTTGTTTAACATTATAAATTATTGGTTATATTTATTTGAAATTTGTTTCTTCAATATTTCTTTTTATATAAACCATTTTTTTAAATGTTAGCTTGAAAGTAAATTTATTCAATATTCCATTGTTCGACAATTATTGATTGGACAATTTTAGTCCCTAGTTTTCGCTACCTACATTGAAAAGATTTAAATGCATTTTTCATATATTCTTGCCCTATATGTTAAGTATAGATATATGAGATATATAAAAGCCATCACCACTTTTTTAGTTTTGTGTAATAAATAACAAAAATCTGGATATCTAAAGTTATTCACTCATTTATTTTATTTCCTTTAAATAAACCGTATACTTTTGATTGCAAATAAAAGCCGTTTAGTAGTTTAAAATTGTAACAACTCTTTATTTATTTAAAATGTACAACAACAACAGTTCAAATAGTCACTTAGTGTCTTTATACACGTTTATCAATTCGCAGAAATGCACAGACACTTTATAATGTACAAACTTAAATGTACAAGGTAGTTGATGTTAACTCTAACAGCCCATATGATCAACTCAACTCACAACTGCAACCTCTGCCACTATTTATACACACGCCATCTTTCGTGAATCTTCTACAATTATCTTACCGGACAAACTAGTATGTTCGAATTCTAGAGCTTTCGATGTCAATGTTAGCAGCTTAAACATTTAGTGTAAACAAGGCTAATAACCGCATGCTATCAACATTGTTGATAAAGAAGCTTCTATTGATGGCAGTCGTTAAATTCAAATCGATATTCGTAACAATATGTTTTGTTAATTTGTATTTTAGAATTCGGGTAAATACGATAAGATTTTTTTGGATAGTGCTCTGTTTGATTTAATTAAATAGGACAAATGCTACGTTTGAGATGGTTTGATTATTTCTAAATCGAAATATAGGTCAAATTAAAGACAGCCCAAATCACCGTGGGTTATGCTTACCGGAAAAAGTTATATCGGTCAAAAAAAAGTTAAATAGTCCCGGCGTTTCGCTGAGTCAGGTCTAGGAATCAAGATATATACCTAGTATTGTATAGAGACCATCTAAATATTTAAATATCACAAAGTAATGTTCAGCAAAGTTCTTAAGCACTATACCGGCTACAACATAGTCAATAAAGGAAATCGGTGTTTTTGTTTTTCCTTGAGTGAGACTCTGGAAAATTTGTTTTTCATAATTTTGTTCGTAAGTTATTTAACAAAACTCAATTATAATCATCGAATACTACATTTAGACTAGAGAAAAAAACTAATAGATTTTGGCTATAGTGCAATACTTCCAGTATGAACATGTTTCTCGAAATTCACTTCTTGCATCACCATATCGAATACTACAGCAAGCAGCTCGCCTCAGATTTGGATGAACATAGCGAGCGCTTCAAATCAAGTGGCCATGCCCATGGAAATGCGATATAAAGGCTGGACTCGCTGGTGGCTGAAATTTGTTGGTGGTCGCTAAAGTCGTACGATCTCGATAATGAAGTCGAAGAAGAAGATACAATGGTAGTTTCCTCCGAGAGTACGCCCCAAAATTTTAGTTAATTGACTAATTAAAAACAATTGATTTTTTTTCCAGATGGAGACAAATCCTCATCCAACACTGACTCCGAACAAGAAGGCGCATCATCACGCAGGAAGTAAAGACAGTTAGAATGGGGTCAGGTACTTTTAAATGAACACTCTAATGATGATTTGAGTTTTGTTATATTTCCAAGGTCCCACTCAAGGAAAACCAAAAATACCGCTTTCCTTTATATGCTATGTAATAGCCGGTATTGACCTTAACAACTTTGTTAAACATCACTTTGCAATATTCGGACATTTAAAGAACAAAATTCTGGAATGAGTTTCGGTAGGGCTTTTAATGAATAGTCATGTAAGTATGTATCTTGTTGATCATATTAAGTAAATAAACAAATTTCTAATGACCCTGTTTCATAACTAATGATCGATGGGTACACAAGTTGATATTTTTTGTTTATTTTATAATTTTTTTTTTTTTATATTAATTTGTAATACTTTATACAGTAGAATTGACGTATTATTTGCTTGTTTTGGCAACATAAAGTCTTGCATCAGCTATATTTTTACAATAATATTTATCGCTCACAGAAAAAAAAGTAGAAAAAAAAAAAAAAAAAAAAAAAATAGAAAGAATTGAAAACCAAAAAAACTAAAATGAATTAAAACAACAAGAATTGAAAAGAAATCACGTTCGCCAAAATGAAATCACTTGGGTGCCCAAACCTAAAAGGTAGGAAAATGAACATTGTGTTTTTTTTTGTATTTTTTTTTTTTTTTTTGGCAAAAGTGAAAATACTGTAACACTTACAAATGAAATCACTTTTGACAAAATAATAAATTATAGGTGTGTTTGTAGATTTTCATATAAATTATGTAAATTACACAATATTCATTTAGTTGAGTTCGGTTGCTGATACACCCATTTAAATTTATATGAATGTTTGTGACTTTATAATGGTACCAAGAAATAAGCAACTTGGTACTTTTTTTTCTTTTTTTCTTTTGCTGCTTAATTTTAAACATTTAAATTTTAATTACTTAGAATTATGAGTTTGTTATACTTTTTTTTTTTTTTTTTTGCAAGAAATAAAAGTACTCATTCATAATTAATTTATTATACGGTTCTTTATACATAAATATATGAGTATATATCTATGTATGAATACATGTATGGTTCCATGTATGTATTTTTAGGTGGTATTTTCCGGCTTTCAACTCGTATGGAACTTACTATGCATACGGAGAAAAATATAATATAATAGTTAAAGGACAAATGGATTGATGCTCTCAGAATACGGCATATCATTTGCATATGAATCCAAATAGTCTTGAATTTTATGTTAAATTGATTTCCTATCATTAGATATACAAAACAAAAGAGCATTTCATGTCAAATGAACCAACTTTTGAAATCGATGTCTTCCGATTTGAATGAAATTTGCACCATCGTTAGTTCTATTGGATAGTAATTCAAACATAATTTTTCAGCAAGATCGGTCGAGAACTTTCTGAGTTAGAGGGGGTCAAAATTTGACATTTTGGCCAAGCAGGTGATTTTTCTCATCCATGTAACTTATTACCTATTGTTCTTAGCAAAATTTTTCCCAAACAGTTTAGATAGCTATTTCTTCAATCTTTCGGAAAAAAAATTAAAATTTTTTTTTAAAATCAATAACTTTTTTGACTTTTTTTGCAAAATGGGCCCTTTATATAAAATATATTTGTGGCCCACTATTGAAACCAATATTTTGAAAGTGGGTCTTATATGTTAGCTATGGTCAGTTATGAACCAATCGGCATAAGTCGTGTGATTTCTGTTTGCAAAAGCTTTATTTGTGTTAAATTTTGATTTTATGACAATCAATATCTTAAAGGCAGATATGAACAACATTCCGGGTTATAAGAAAATAAAAAAAAATATCTAAAAAATATCAAATTAATTCCAGATTGTCTTACATTTTGGTCCACAATTTAGCTGATTTTCCAAAAAAAATTCTTGGTGTTATGCTAAATTGTAGGATACCTTACAACCGTTGTCTACTAAGTAAGCAGCACAATTTTCTATTCGTTTTAGTTTCAAGCTAACTCAAGGCTTTTAATAATGCAATTATTCTTATTTGTGTTTTTTTTCTTCTTTTTTTTTTTTGAAAGTTGATTCAGCATTAAAGTTCATTTTGTACTTTATCACAATTGTTTTCAGTGGCATGATTTTATTGTTATTTTTTTTCTTTATTTTTTTTTTGCAAAACTGATACTTTTAAATTAAGCTACTGCTGTCTTACTCATCATAATGACGAGTGCCTAGCAACAAGGTAGAGGAGTTCTCTGCTTTTATTTCTGTCTGCTTGAGTAATAATCAACGAAACCTTTTTCTAGGTCAAGCTAATTTTTGAGTCATACTATTATTGTTAAAGTTAATTTCTAATGACTGAACAAAGAAATAACAAAAAAAATAAACACTTAATATAATTATTGCTAAAGAAAATGGTAATAAACATTATGAGCAGTTAAGATTTAGGCGATAAAAATCTTGCATTTGGAGTTGTACTAAATAATGCAATTTTTATTAAAGCTAATAATAAATATATTAATTTGTAATGAAAGGAAAATGTTTTTAAAAATAAATACATTGTAATGAACTGTTTGTGGTTTTTGCTATTGTTGTTAATAATACATACTATAATTATAATTTAATATTGGTGCAAGGTTGACAACCTTGGATGTAGAAAAATTATTTCGAGCCCTGTGACTTTCACAAATATGAACCGATTTTAATAATTTCGCCATTAAGTCCCAAAATAAAATCATTGTCATAGTCAGGTTGGTATTAAAAAAAAATCGTATAAAAGTGACATGGGTCAAAATGTGAAAATAATTCGATGAAATTTATCAAAATGAATCTGTTACAAAATATATAAATGAAATCCAAACACTTACAGAGTAAATCGTTCATGCGTTTTATAAAATGTGTATGTAATTATTTCTAATCACAAAAGAAGATTTTGTGAGCCCCTTCATATAAGTACCTCTGTTTGTTTTATGTTTTCTAAAATGTTTTGCATCACACTGTCAGTGTGATGCAACGATTTTAAAAGTAGACGTTAAGAAAAACCATGGTTGTGGTGAGCATAATCAAATTTAGCGTAACATTATGATTGGATTTCGTGGTTGCTGTTAAAGTGTAGCCTTATCAAATATCATTACATGATACTACTTAATCATAATTCAACCCATTGTTAATCATATTATGGTTCAACGATCACGTTGTAATAGTATCATAACCA
This sequence comes from Calliphora vomitoria, assembly GCA_942486065.2. Taxonomy (NCBI): domain Eukaryota; kingdom Metazoa; phylum Arthropoda; class Insecta; order Diptera; family Calliphoridae; genus Calliphora; species Calliphora vomitoria. The sequence goes on from OW818031.2 coordinate 94,295,013, forward strand.
TAATATGATTATTACAAAATATTTTTTTTTCAAATTTATTATAATTTAGTTGTAGTTAGAATTTTCACAAACATAACATCGTTCAAAATCAATCACATTGCCAACCATTTAGCGTTAATCATGTAATTGTAAAGTATGAATTAAAACAATGCCGTTGGAAACAAGTTATTATTAAAATAAAACGTATTTAACCATAATGTCGTTTAAGACAAACACTTATGATTGTGAAGAACATAGCATAGTTACCGCTACCATGTCGTAGCATTGTATTTTTTCAGTAATTTTTTAGGGCCTGTCTCACTATATGCGAACGAACATTTTCGCATACTTGTAGCTTATTTACGGGTTTTTTCTTGTAAGATTATTGAAATGTATCGTTTCTAAGTATTCGTTGCAACGAAAGAAACTAATTTTTGGCCCTCAATTACTTTCGCAAAAGATTTTTAAATTTTAACAGAAAATCAACTTTGTGTGTATTATGTGTTTGCACTGTTGTTTCTGAGACGATTATATAGCTACCATACCACTGCAATCTAATAAATATTTTAAATATACATATTGGTATCTACATAAAACTTAGCTCACATAAAATTTATCTAATCAAAATTCAGTCAGGACCCATTTTTCTAAAAAAAAATTACACATAGTATTGTTTGGGATGATCGGACCGTAATTGTACATGAGTCTCATAACAAGTACATATCCAGAAAAAACACCATCATAAATCTCTTAAATACTCGACTGAGGCTCCAAATTTTGAGAGGATCATTATGTAATTGGCCACAGTACTACTATACTATCGGCATTTAGTTGAATAAAGCTTCCATATGAAATCTATTTACTTTAAAACACACAACATATAAACCAAAATAAAATCAAAAGTGATTGCAGAATATTTTTTAAATTTGCATCTTAACTCTTAGTATTACTTTAGGAGAATACACGTCAATGCGGACAAATGCCAATATCTCAATTACCAACCTTTATCAAATTCTAAAAAATATATAGTAATAAATAAATTCTCTTCTATACTATTGAAAAGTTTCAAGGTGGACACTCGCTTAATTTAAAAGTTATATATAGTATTAAATTTTTTAAAACAGCAATAAATAAAATATCCATAAAATGAAAACAACATAATATACTAAATTCTTCATTATAAAAATGTTTGTCACAAATATATACTTATTTACTGCAATCATATACATATATAATTGATACAATCATGTGAATCGTAACTTTAACATATTATTGTTACCGCAATCATATACATATTAAAAGTGACTATAATATTGTTCAACAACTTGTAAACAGTTTGAAATGGTTACAGTAAACATGTACAACTACATTTTTTCTCTGCGTGTACATTGTTTTTGAATTTTAATTGAACCAGTAGTTTACTAATTTAACTAAAATTCAAACATTTTACTGACTTAAATGATGCGAGCTTTCCTAAAATGTTTAGCTTTTTTTCGATATATAAATTCGGTATTTCATGCAAAGTGAACCAACTTTTGAAATCGATGTCTTCCGATTGATATGAAATTTGCTAATTAGTTCTGTTATATAGTAATTCAGACATAATTTTTCAACAAAGTCGGTCATGAACTTTCTAAATTAGAGGCGAAGCAGTTGTTTTTTCGCATTCTGGTAACTTATTATCTATTGTTCTTAGCAAAATGTGTCCCAAATAGTTTAGAAAGCTATTTCTTCAGTCTTTCGGAAAAATAAAAAAATTTGAATGTTTTTTTTTGCGAATCCAAAAACCTTTTTGACTTTTTTTTTTTAATTGATTTCAAAAGTTGGTTCACTTGACATGAAATACCCCAAATATAAATTTAATCAAAGTGCTGGCCATTGTCAGATATGACCTTTTCCCATCATTCCCGCAATATATGGATTCCGCATGATAATAACTGCTCATCTTTTGAAGCCAAGAACGAATCAAGCCAATTTCGGATAGTCGGTTCTGAATTGAAGCGAATACCAGAGACAGCGTTCTAGCGAAACAAATAGTAGTAGAACGGGGCAAAGTCTGGACTATAAGACGGGTGAGGCAAAACTTCCCAACAAATTCCTTTTAAATAGTTTTAATGACTTTCTTTTATAACGCTCAAACATCATTTCGGACATAAAAAAACGTATTTCAAAGTCTCTCAGCTTCAATTCGTGAAATAACTTACTGTCTTTCGTATGGAGGTATTAACAGTAAAAGCTTACAGAAATGTAGCTATTAAGCTGCTCATCTCGAACAAAAATGTTTGATATTAGAAAAGGGCAAAATCGGTCAAGTAGAACTAGTGTTATGGTTCAAATTGTAGGACAACCTCCTAAAGATTTTGTATTTTTTAAAACTTTTTGCAATTTTCTTTAAATATATTACATACTAGCTTGACCCGGTGCGCTTCGCTACCCCTGTCGTAGTCTATGTTGGAAATTTCAATAAAATCGTTTCGGCCGTTTAGTATTTATTGTTTAAGAACTAAAGGTACCAATTTTACCGGTTTTCCCCCTGTTTACCCCTTTCTAGTCCAAGTATTGAAAAAAGTTATTGAGAAAAAGTTATATAAGTAAGGATCTATCTACGTTCCAAATTTCAATAAAATCGATTCAGCCGTTTAGGCGTGATGCTCAAACAAACAAACAAACAAACTTACAAAGACATTTATATATTTATATAGATACTAGCTTGACCCGGTGCGCTTCGCTACCCCGATGTAAAAATCGGTTCAGCCGTTTAGTAATTATTGTTTAAAAACTAAAGGTACCAATTTTACCCGTTTTTCCCCCTTTTTATCCCTTTCTGGTCCAAGTATTAAAAAAATGTTAGCCTATTGACGCTTCCAAGTAAGGATCTATCTACGTTCCAAATTTCAATAAAATCGGTTTAGCCGTTTAGGCGTGATGCTCAAACAAACAAACAAATAAATAAACAAACTTACAAAGACATTTATATATTTATATAGATAGATAATATTGAAAATACGTTATACATAGCACACGTTATTCCTATTATAAAAGAATAATTTGTATTTGTATAAATACAAAAATCTTCCCGGAATATGGCACCATGATACATAAATGTCTATAAATCCATAAAATTTTGTACTGAAAATTTGAAAAAAAATATTGTTTTTATACAAAATGTAAAAAAATTGGTGTCAGTATTATATTAGTGATGGGTATATAAGATTTGGCACATCCCAATATAACATTGTTACTTGTTATATCTTTAATTTTTGTTATACTTACAAATTTTAAAAAATTAATTTTCTCAACAATCTATATTTACATTGAAATATGATAAATAGCAAAAGCAACTATAGAACCATAGCTTCGGCATTTATTTAATCTCGTATAATGTTTTGGAAACATATGTATATAAAGAATTATTTACTACTAGCTTGACCCGGTGCGCTTCGCTACCCCTGTCGATGTAAAAATCGGTTCAGCCGTTTAGTAATTATTGTTTAAAAACTAAAGTTACCAATTTTACCCGTTTTTCCCCCTTTTTATCCCTTTCTGGTCAAAGTATTGAAAAAATTTATAGCCTATTGACGCTTCCAAGTAAGGATCTATCTACGTTCCAAATTTCAATAAAATCGATTCAGCCGTTTAGGCGTGATGCTCAAACAAACAAACAAACAAACAAATAAACAAACAAACTTACAAAGACATTTATATATTTATATAGATTTTAAAATCTCAAGATCGAGATGAGAGTTTTCTGGAATATGAATAAATAAAACCAGTAAGAAAGTATAGTCGGCAAGGCGGACCATATGATACCCTACATCGAGTATGAAACTTATTTGTATTGAATCTTATTTGAAAGCAACATTTGTAAAACATTTATGCTCGATAAAGTGATTTTCGGAAGTGGACCTTATATGGGAGCTATGACTTATTATGGACCGATCGTCAAAAAATTTGGTGGTATGATTCGCGTATATGTATATGAAATATATTTGTGTTGCTCATTAATGATATTTATCCACATTAATGATATTTTCGAGATTGGTGATTATATGGGAGCTATGGAACATTGTGGACCGATCGGTAATAAAATTGGTAGTACGAGTTCAGCTTATATGAAACATATTTGTGCTGAATTTGATTTGGATATGTTTATAATTAAGATACTTTTGAGAGCTTAACTACTTTCAGATAGGGCAGTTGTATGGGAGCTAGGAGAAATAAGGGACCGATATAAACCAAATTCAATAGGTTTGGAAAATATAAAAGCTTGTGCCAAATCTTGTGGAATTATCTTTAGAATTGTGACCTGTAGTTTAGTACAAGGTTTACATGGACGGACGAATGGACGGACATTGCTTAATCGGCACTGAAAGTGATCCTGAGCACATTGGTATACTTTAGGGTGTTGGTACAATATTTTTGCACGTTGCAACACCCACTATGGTGGTGTAGGGTATAAATACATCCATTCAAAATACATAAAAACTCTTTATACAGTTTTTATGTATTTTGAAGATTCTTAGTTCATTAGAATAATAAACTAAAAATCGGAACACTAAAAGAAATGCTTATGTTTAAGCATCTATGTTCGTACAAATTTACACATGTTTATCTCTATGCCTGTAAATTGTAGATTTTAAAATAATTGTAAACAAATATTTGCAGTTTCTTGGTAAACTTCTTTAAATTAAAAGTCACAAATCAAAAATAAGGTTCTCTCATACCAGCTTTAGACATAAATTATTAACTTTGTGTGGTTTTAAATTATACGTTCCGTTAAGGAAATTGTAAATTGCTTGAAATATTTTAGAATAGATGGGTAAATATGACCCAGTGCTGATGATAGCAAATATAGTATCTAATATTTTAGATTTTATTTGTTTTTCCTTTCATTTTTTTGAAAAGATGAAAGGGTTAAAATTTACATAAGTTTAATGTTTAATATTTATAAATATGATAAATTATTATTGTTATTATTTAAATTGCTTTTCTGAGTTGAGCAAAATGAAAAGTGTATGTATGCATGTGTATGTGAATGTGTACATATTGTGCTAGTAGATAGATACAAATGTATTTATGAGATACATATTCTAAGTAAGTGTATGAAATATATGTATGTTTTCTTAGAAATTTGTTTTTTGGCAAAAGTATAAATATTTTTCTTTTAGAACGTGCCACACTTGACTTGTGAATTTTTATATTATTTTTTTGTTGATAATCGTGCACAATATTTATTTTTATTTTTTTTAAGTAATAGAAATCTAAAATATTTCCTTTTGGTACAATTGAAATTATTATATGTATGTTGTAGTTGTTGTTGTTATTATTATTATTATGGCTATGCTCCTAAAAAATATTAACAATTTCTTTTGTAGTTCAGAAGGAATAGGAAAAACCCCGAAAATACCATTAGTAAAATTAAGGCAGCTGTGCAAATATGAATGAATAGCGTGACAAGGCCACTACCACCACACACACCACTAGTTCTACCACCACCACCATCATCACCCTCCCTCTCCATAAGCGTGCTATGTAGGGGGTTAACTGGTCTATATTATTTAATACATACTGACATACATACATACATGTTTAGCAGATAGGTAAAATGTATTTATAACAGTGTAGGGTTAATATCTTGTGCCCTGTTTGTACTACCTAAGTAAATCGGGCGTTGTTGGGTTTTTCTCTCAGCCTGTGTCTGTTTGTCTGTTTGTTTGTTTGGTTGTATTTATTTTCATTTCTAGAAATTATTTGTTTAGTGAGTAACGTAAATATTTTAGTACTTACTAAACTTTTTTTTCACATTTATTTTTTGTCATTCTTTCTTTTTTATACTTTTCCCCCTTTTTTAGCACAGCTGTGTTGGTTTTGCCCGTGCTCGTAGTTCAAAGTATGAGTGCTGGTGACTACGTGTCTAAAAGCATTTCATATCTCGGCGGTTTGTTTTTGTTTCTTACTCAAATCTACGAGTAGTATAAAAATAAGATTAAAATTATATTTTTCTATGAATACCAACCATTCACTCGTATCTAACCGTGTATGTATAAGTTTCTATGTTAATGTGTTCAAATAAATTATTATGACTATTCTATTGCACAGATTTGTCCAACCCTATAGCAGTTTATATGTTGCATATAAGTATGTATGTTGATATATATATAAAAATATTTATAAATAACAGGTGAATATTTAAACAATATTTTGTTTATAATTTTTCACACTTGATAAATTTATAACAAGAATTTATTGTAGTTTTTACCTTATTGTTCGTTTATTTAGAACTTCTTTGTTCAACAATGCAATCGAATTTTGCAAAGAATTTGGCAGATTCTGCTTTTTGTCAATTGTATTACTTATTATTTAAAATTTTTAATTATGTATTTATAATCAACAGAAAATAAAAATTTAAGTGCAAGCACACATATGGTGCATTCCTGAGAAATTTAACATTCCACAGAAAGTTTCACCGGGACTGAAAACTAAAATGGTAATAACATAAAATATGCTGTAAAAACCAAAAAATATTCTCTTAAAATTTAAAACAAATATGTTCTAAAAACAAAATCCATATAATTTTCAATGCCAAGGACATATTTTTATTAAAAACTAAATACGATTTCTTTAATAAAAAAATCAGTACATTAAAAAAATAAAAAAAACATTGCAATTTTTCAAGAAATAAATTCACTTTTTTTAAATGATTGCTTTGATGTAGATTCCAAATATGGGCATTTCCAGCGAAAAGTCCACCCAGAACGTAAAATTAAAAGTTAATCAATTTAAATCAAATTTCGTTCCAAATAAGTTTTATATATACGGTAATCATGACACCTAATTTTATGATGATCGGTCCATAATTGGTCATAGCTCCCATATAAGGTCCGCTTCCGAAAATAATTTAACGTGCAAAAATCTCTTAAAAATGTTGGTATCCACATAAAATTTAACTGAAATAAGTTTCATATAGACATAAATTACGCGACCTAATAACGCCAACTTCCAAAAATAATTTACGAAAATAAATTATTGAAATTAAAAAAAAATGTTTCTCAGTGTTGGGTATTATATGGTAATGTTTGAGCGACCATACTCTCTTATTTGTTTTCTTTTTCTTATTTCTTAACCAAAAAATATATCGAATGGAATTTTAAATAACGTAAGGACATGTTACGTCACGTCAGATACTAAGGCTAACAAATAAAAAACGAGGAAAGATTTTTAAATTTTATAATTTGGAGAATAAATGTATATTACTCCAAATCCTACTACAAAAGGTTTTATACAATAAGTCTTGCCCAATTCGACAGATATGTAATTTTGAAATGCAATTCAAACCGCACATCTGTTTTTGGTAACGTCACGCAATTGCATATTTTTGCTAATATCTTCAACTCTTTAGGGTCAATTGTTGCAATATTTTTTTCTAAATAAAGTGGTACTTAATTACTTCGCAAATATAAAAAAGAGCTCTACAAATTTGACTTTTTTATTACTTTTTTTATAACATTTTATCGTACGGAAATGCTCATATTTATTTTTCTTTGGTATAACAGTTTTTCTATAGAAAATATTGTGTATAACAGTATATTCCATAGAAAATATTATGTTTAACAATACTTTCTATATAACATATTGTGTATAGCAGTAGTTTCTATAGAAAATATTGATTATGGCTTATGCAATTGTTATATTTAATTAAAATATTTATTGATTTTGAATTTTAAATGTTATTAATATTTTAATTGATTTAATAATAAATATTTTTTGAATATCTATTCAAAAGCAAATATTTGTTTGTATGGTTTTATTAAAAATATTGTTTGATAGTTGTGTGGAATTTCAAATAATACGTTTCATTAATAGTTATAATATTTTAATTAGAAAAAGAAAATTTTTTTTCAATAAAATATTCAATTGACTTTTTGAATTTTGTAATTGGATTTCAATTTTAGTTTTTTCTGTGTAAAGTACTGAAATGGTAACGTCACGCAATTGCATATTTTTGCTAATATCTTCAACTCTTTAGGGTCAATTGTTGCAATATTTTTTTCTAAATAAAGTGGTACTTAATTACTTCGCAAATATAAAAAAGAGCTCTACAAATTTGACTTTTTTATTATCTTATCTTTTATTATCTTTTATTAACTTTTTTATACATGCGTTTACATTATTCCGGTTTCTCTGGTAATAAACAAATGATTTTTTTCTAATGATTATATTATATTAAAACAAGTAAGAGAATTATATTCGGCTGTGCCGAATCTTATATACCCTTCACCAAATTTAGGTAAATAAAATTAAATTAAAAAAAAAATTTTTTTTTTTTCAAAATTGATTTTTTAATTTTATTTTTTCAAAATTGTTTTTGTAATTTTTTAAACTAAATATAAAATATTAGTGAAAAAAATTTATAACAAACAAATTTTTTTTTGGTGACAAAAAATATTTAAAAAATATTTTTCCCGTTTTTAAGCCATTGTAGGTCCAACTTACTATGGTCTTGTATACTTTCTTGCAAAGGACTTTGAAATATCTATCATTATGTATCCATAATGTCTTTATTAATGACTTAGTAAACCAGTACCGCAATTCTGTAAATTGTTATACTTTCCTACCGATGTCGTTAAGTAACGATAAATATCGGTTGCTTTAACGAATTTAATATTCACTGTTTGAAGTTAACGATTTCTCGTTATGGCTTAACTAGAACATTTTATTTGTCGTTAATCTTCCGTCAAATTTCGTTATCTACCGATTTTTTTTAACGAAAATAATCGGTAAAATTTAATTCTTAACGATAAATATTGTTAACTAACTAATTTTGATTACTTAACGACACAATTTTGTCGTTAAAAAGATACAGAATTGAGGTACAGATATAGATAAAAAGTAGGTAAAAAATCTACGGAAAGTCGAATTCAACATACATGGCTATATCGACTCCACTACCTATAACGATCCAGAATGTATTCCAAATTTTGTGTTATATACAATAATATTTTTTCAGGTCATTTTGAAATAGAAACCTCACCCAAAAAAAAGATTTTTTAAAGTAAAAATTTTTTAAAACTTGTATTACTTTTTTTATAGTAAAACATCGGATTTTTCCCCTTTACCGCAAATTTTAAATACAGATTCGAGCCAGGTTGATATATTTATAAAAAAAAACTATTTGCGTTTTTTGGACAAAAAAAAAAAAATAAAAAAATTATTTCCAAATTTTACCGCGTTTTGTAGGTGAAATTTTTTGACAACCGCGAAAAAGTAATACCATTTTTTTAAATAATTTTCAATCGTCTATTCGACTATGTCATTTTGATATTTGCAAATGGCACTTTATGGCCCTAATGCATATACCCTTGCTACTCATGGTGAAGCGTATAACAAGTAAAAGCGTTATATTTGGCTGTGCCGATCTTGTATGCCCACCATCAATATTGTTAAGTTTTAACCTTTTTAAAACGTTGGTTTATTTCCTTTAAATAAACCGGATACTTTTGATTGCAAATAAAAGCCATTTAGTAGTTTAAAATTGTAACAACTCTTTATTTATTTAAAATCTACAACGACAACAACAACAGTTCAAATAGTCACTCAGTGTCTTTATACGCGTTAATCAATTCGCACGAGACAGTTGATGTTAACTCTAACAGCGCCTATGATAAACTCATTCACGACTGCAACCTCTGCCACTATTTATACACACCCCATCTTTTGTTAATTTTCTACAAAGATCTTAACTGGCAACTAGAACATTCTTGACTCAAAAACGGTTTAATTAGTAGAACAAAATTAAAAGAGGCCGAACAAAGCTCGTTTTACGATAAATTTTTGATTTGATTTTGTTTATGTAACAATGTCACGTTCTTGTACCAAAAACGATCGTTCTAATCGTGTAGCTGAAAATTTAAATTAGAATCAATTAGGTAATGCATATAATATTTACTAAACATTTTATTTTGATTTTGCAACTTGTGTATTTTTCGCTATCGTAAGTATGTATATCTTTTATATAACAAATGATTTTATTATTTTAACATGCATATTTAGATGGGTAAAACGTGTGTCCAGAAACAATGCGAGACAAATATCAACAAAATATATAGTAGATTCTTATTATTAGAAACAAATATTTGTCTGTAGTGAAATCGATTGCATTATCAACATATTTTAGAAACAAATCTGTCAATTCTACAGTAGATTGACAATCGTATCAAAACTTAAAAGTCATATCAAATAAAAAAAAAAATTAATTTTTATTACAAGTCTCCCTGTAATGCAAAAACGTGTAAAGTAAATTTTTTTTTAAAAATTGGCCAAGTTTGGATAGGTCTGGGAACAAAAATTCAACACTCCGTAGGCTCGCCACATCTACAAAACCATAAAAAGATCGAGCAAAATTAAAAAAAAATAAATAAACCTAAATATCTCTAGAACTAATAACTATTAAGCACTATTTATATTTTAAATTTCACCATCATAATTAAATTTTTGGCGATTTTTTTTAAAAAATTGAGACCCGAGGTGACCAATTTTGACGGGCAACGCACTAGCCCCCATTAGCGCAAGGAAGCTGAATAACTGCAAATCAACTCAAAAGCACCTTAGCTCCAACCACTTTTCTAAACCACTGTGCAGTGTGTAATAAATATATTTGTAATAGGATAAAATACAAGTTGGCAAGCCTTTACATATAGAAACTTTAAGACCCCACAGCAGCAGTGTAAGGTCCGTCGTCTAAACTCAAACTCAAATACTCTTCTGCTACGTCTATGTGAAATTTCATGTCAAAAACCTTTGAGTTTATGTGCATCAAAAATTGAATTAGACATTCTTGAAATTTGTCCAAATTTTAAGCAGAGTTCCTGCATATGCAGCAGGTAGAAATTAGTTTGAATAAATTGCTTTAAATTTGTATAAATAATTACAGTAATTGTGAATATAAAATTAATCTGATATTTTGTACAATTATTGTATTAACTCTATTATGATTTGAATAGGAATAGCATGATTTTTAAATCCTTGGAATTAAAATCAGACTGATATTGTTTACGCACTTAATGCCAAATCTGTGTATCCGAAAATAGATCCAGCATACTTGCCAACTCAGAATACCTCTAAATATGTGTGTCATTTAAATTGACTGACTAATTCTACAAATTTCCAATCAGATAAGGGAAATAAATAAATGACTAACGCAAATTTCATCAGCAAGAAGACTTGATAGGACCAGCAGATCGATAGTGTTGAAATTTTGTAAAAAAAAGTAGAATAGTTTTTGCATTTGTAATGACATAATGAGTTCGAATTTTTTTGTGCGTATGTGTGTAGAATTTTATTGGACAAGGGCCAAAGGTTTCATTAGAAGTAAATATAAAGTATTTGTTGAGAACATCGATTACTTAAGTGTTAAGACCTTCGATATTTATTTCAATCAGTAAGTTGTTTTCTGGTACAATAACAAAAAAAAAAAAAAAAAAAAAAACACCAACAACTGTAGAAAATTGTTGCTACCTCTTGGTAGTTGGGATGGCAATAATAATGAAAACGATGAGTAATCATCAATCATACGATACGATATGAAAGACATTCGATTTGTTATTCATGCATAGAAGTGGTATCGCACTCTGTTTTCTTCACCTTTGTTGCTGTTCTTTTTGTTGTTTTCTTTATAGTTATATCTATACAATATACAAATTTTGTTGCTGTTATTTATATGTTTTATTTTCTATCTTATACCTAGTTTATTTATATTATTTATTATTTTTAATTTTATGTTATTTTTTTGTCCGTCTTGTTCAAATAACAACTCTTTCATGCATTATCAATTCGTTTCAATATTAATTTATACTTTATACAATTAAACAATAAACGGAATATACTAGATGTTTTTTACACCACGACTTTAATTTTTGCCGTCAATATGTCTGCTGGTGCCATAAATTGATCGTTGTTGTTTTTTCTATTTCTGTGTTCTATTGTTTACTGTTGTTACAATTTAAATACCCTACATTATGTATTAAGGTTTTATTGATCATTATTATACACAGATTGGGCAATATTTTAGTCTCTGGAATAGTTAATGTAACCTAGCTGTAATACTTAGATAATAATCGCGTGTTAAGTATATAGACCTTTTTTTTGCATCAAAATCCACTAAAAACTAATTAAGATTTTCTGTAATAAATTTGTATGTACTTGAAGAAAGCTGCGAGTATGAAAAAGGTTGTGATAATTGAAGTTGAAGATTTAGCTTTTGGGAACAATTTTTATTAAAAACAAGTAAGAGTACTATAATATGGGCCGATCCACGAAAAATTCAGTCTTGTGATTTCCCTTAGCACGAAACTTATTTTTGCTGAATTTTGTATGGATACTACAATTCTGTAGGCATTTATAGACTATAGCACCATATTTCGGGAAGAAATTTGTATGGGGGCTACGAAAAATTATGGACCGATTCTTTCCATTTTCAACAGAATTTGTCCCTTTATCATATAAATAATGTGTGCAAAATTTCATGATATTGTCTGCAATGGATTTACCAAAAATCAGAAAAAAACATGTGAAAATGATCAAAATTTTTGGAGGTTGTCTTACATTTTAATCCATAACCCTGGTTCTACCAATTTGATTTTGCTGATTTTCAATACCAAACTGCTTAGGAAAATTATAAACATTTTGGTATACATTTCATTAATTTCACTTATGTATTTTGGACGTGAGAGTGTTTTACACAGACAGACAGACGGACAGACGGACAGACAGACGGACATTGCTCAATCGACTTAGAATTTCATAAGGATCAATAATATATATACTTTGTTGGGTCTCAGATGAATATTTCTCAATGTTACACACGGAATGACAAACTTATATATACCCTCTTTCACCACTTGTGGTGGTGGAGGGTATAAAAAAATTAATTTTTGAATCTTTACTCTTCTGAATTCGATAATATTTAGTAAGCACGTACCGAATACCTAGAGTAATACACTTTTGAACTGTTAATCTGAGTTGATCATTGATTTAAAGATATTGTTAAAATGTATTATCTTTTTTTCATCTAAAAATAATTTTTGGTAAATTACTCAGAAAATCGAAGACCCTTCGATTTATATTAGACTAGGACTATAAAATTCCAACAACTAATTACAAAGATATGCAAAATACTACACAGAAAAAACTAAAATTTATATCCAATTACTAAATTCATAAAGTCAGCTGAATATTTTATTGAAAGGACCATCACAAAAATCAGAAAATCAAACACTAAAATTTGTAAATATTTTATTGAAAAAAAATATGAATTTTTCTTATTAAAATATTATAACTATTAATGAAACATATTATTTGATATTCCACACAAATATCAAGCAATAAGGGTCCTCATGTAAACGCTTAATTGCCTCGCAAACTGTGCAATCTGTGCATTTTTACACTCTCCCAAATGAACTGTCAAAAATTGTATGCAAATTCGTTTGCACACATCCGATAAGTTTGCGCGACAATTTAGACTCGCAAACTTGAATTTATTGTGCATTTGATAAATCAGCTGCTTTTGTTTACTTTTATTTAAAAGGTGGGTTCATGAATAACATTTGCACAAATAGGAAACTTAAGCGTTTAAATGAGTACCCTTAATGTTTTTAATAACACCATACAAACAAGTAGTTGGTTTTGAATAGATATTCAAACAATATTTATTATTAAAGCAATTAAACTATTAACAAAATTCAAAATCAATAAATATTTTAATTAAATATTGTATAGCAAATTGCATACACCATAAAAAATATTTTCTATAGAAAATAAACAATATTCTCTATAGAAACTACTATTATACACAATATTTTCTGTTGAAACTACAGTTATACACAATATTTTCTGTAGAAAATACTGTTATATACAATATTTTAGATAGAAAATTCAGCTATTTACAATATTTTCTATAGAAACAACTGTTATACACAATATATTCTGCAGCAAATACTATTATACACAATATTTTCTATGGAAAAAAACTCAATATTTTCTATAGAAACTATTGTTATACACAATATTTTCTGTAGAAAATACTCTTACATACATTATTTGTTATAGAAACTACTGTTATATACATTATTTTCTATGGAAACTACTATTATACACAATATTATTATACACAATATTTTCTGTAGAAAATACTCGTATATACAATATATGTTATAGAAAATATTGTAGAAACAACTGTTATACACAATATTTTCTGCAGAAGATACTGTTATACACACTATTTTCTGTAGAAACAACTGTTATACACAATATTTTCTGTAGAAACTACTGTAATACACAATATTTTCTATAGAAACAACTGTTATAGATAATATTATAGAAACAACTGTTATTCACAATATTTATACACACTATTTTCTGTAGAAACAACTGTTATACACAATATTTTCTGTAGAAACTACTGTTATGCACAAATATTTTCGATAGAAAATTCAGCTATTTACAATACTTTCTATAGAAACAACTGTAATACACAATATATTTTGTAGAAAATACTGTTACACAATATTTTCTGTGGAAACAACACGATATTTTCTATAGAAAATACTGTTATACACAATATTTTCTGTAGAAAATACTGTTACATGCAATATTTTCTATAGAAACTACTATTATACACAATATTTTCTATAGAAACAGCTGTTGTTCACAATATTTTCTATAGAAACTACTATTATACATAATATTGTCTATAGAAACTACTGTTATACACAATATTTTGTATTAAAACTGCTATTATACACAATATTTTCTGTAGAAACTACTGTTATACACAATATTTTCTATAGAAGCTACTGTTACACAATATTTTCTATAGAAACTGCTGTTATACACAATATTTTCTATAGAAACTACTGTTATACACAATATTTTCTATAGAAACTACTGTTATACACAATATTTTCTGTAGAAACTACTGTTATACACAATATTTTCTATAGAAACTACTGTTATACACAATATTTTCTGTAGAAACTACTGTTATACACAATATTTTCTATAGAAACTGCTGTTATTCAAAATATTTTCTGCAGAAACTACTGTTATACACAATATTTTCTATAGAAACTACTGTTATACATAATATTTTCTGTAGAAACTACTGTTATACACAATATTTTCTATAGAAACTACTGTTATACACAATATTTTCTGTAGAAACTACTGTTATACACAATATTTTCTATAGAAACTGCTGTTATACACAATATATTCTGCAGAAAATACTGTTATACACAATATTTTCTATAGAAACAACTGTTATACACAATATTTTCTGCAGAAACTACTGCTATAAACAATATTTTCTGTAGAAAATACTGTTGTATACATTATTTTCGATAGAAAATTTAGCTATTTATAATATTTTCTATAGAAACTACTGTTAAAAACAATATTTTCTCTAAAAACTACTTTTATACACAATATTTGTGTACATAAATATTTTTTTTCGAAATATATGTATAATTTTTTTTTTATTTATTATACAGCTGTCTGACAAAATTCAATATAAATTTGATTTTGTTTCAGAGTAAACAAAAAAATTTTCAATCATATAAAAATAACCAAACCAAATTTTAGTAAAGAAAATACTTTGTTGTGTATTATAAAAATGTTCCACAAAATAGGAACGTACTTGGTTTCGAGAAACTATAGATATTGAAATTCTTGCCCAGTGTGCAAATTTTCGAGCAAAACTCTTCAACCGTTTTTGTGCCATTTCAAAAACAAGCGAAAATATTTGTAGCATTTTTCGCTTTTTCACATAGTGAACCGAGCTTGATGTAAGATAGCAATGTGAATAGATATCATTTGAAAAATTTTTAAAAGGCTCTAAGGCCCATTGACTTTAAGTATCCCGTTCTAGTATTTATCTACCTGTTCTCTGTTCCTACCAACCTAATAACCACCTTAATGTCAGAAAATTAAAGCTCGCAAGTTCATTAAATCTATGCTAACCTTAGAAAAAAACATTCGTCTTCTCGAGACAAACACATTGATATATCATACTTTAAAATCCAACTGAAAATGCTGAAAGATATAACGAAAATTTTAAAAAGGCCACCACTACGTACGACGAAAAAAATGTTTAACTGCCTTGCACCTCACAAAGAAATATATACAAGGTGTCAGCCCTTCGATACCTTTTTGATTTACAGCGATACGATCTAACGAAAGCAGAAATGGAAAATGTTTCTAATGAGAAAAAATATTTTCAAGGAAATGCTGAATGGAACGCTAGAGAACGGATAGTAAAATTCTCTTTCAAAATATAATCCAGATAAATAAACCTATTGAATTGTGTGACTTATTACTACAATTGTCTGACGTTGATATACAAAGTTGCAGAATAAAAATTCTTAAAAAACAAATTAATATATTGAGAAACAAACAATACAAATAAATACCGCGGTGAAAAAATCTGGCAAACAAGAAGTAAAAAAATTGCACTCTTTTGTTAATAATTATATAAAATTGAATAAGGTTGAATAAAGTCGTTTAATATTAATAAACTTAATTATAAAGAAAAAATGTTCGGTGAACTATTAATTACTATTGCGTCTAGAATCCTTCACCAATTGTTGCAAAAAGTGGCCGCAAGGTGGCAGTAATATAATTTTTCTTATAAATTTAAAAAATATCTTTTATTTTGATTTTTTTCGATCATGGTCCATTCCTGGACAAAGTTGCGGAACATTGTCCAACCAAATTGTATTGTTTTAAGGGTCAAAAAGGCGATTTTCGTGAATAACATAAAAATAACGGTATCTTTTCAAAAATTCTGAAATGAAAAAGTCATAGAACAAACTTTATTTCTGATACCCCAGAGATTCATTTTCAACAATAAAAAAGTTCTTTTTCGCAAAAAAAAAACATTAGAAAATTTTTATTAAAGGTTTATTAACTGATACAATGGCTTTTAATTGAGTAAAATCTTTAAAAAATGGAAGATGGGTTTTTTTAGATATCCGTTGTTCATGGATATATTGTTTAAATTTATTAATCTTTTTTCATGTTTTTTGGTAAATTACTCAGAAAATTGAAGATCCTACGAGATATATAAGACTAAGTAAATAAAAATCAGATGGTTCAAGGACAATTTGTTGGTGCTATATCCTGTGTTCAGATGAAAATGGCTTTTAAGAAAAGATGTTGAAACTAGGCATTACTATGAGAGTAATATTTTAAAAATTGGATAAGACGTTCTAAATTTATATACAATTGTAACTACACAATTTTACACTATTCTTATGTAAAATTTGAACCTCGAATTTAACAATTTTAAGGAACTCAAAATATTGTATAACCACAGAGAACTTGAGTTCCAACAAATTTGGCAATGATATCTTGTTTCCAATCAAAGTCATATTCAAATTATATTTCCCAAGAAGTATGTACTGCTTTTTGTTTAAAGATTTTTTTTTTTTAAATGTAACAATGTAGTGTTTTTGATTGTTTTTTAATTTCAATAGGGTGTTCTATAAAAACACACCCGACCGATCGTCTTGTTTTCATATTTGCTTTATTTTCTACTTTACAAAACCTCAAATAAAAAAGTAACAACAATAATAAACCAAAATTGTTATTTTTGCTGTATTTTTTTTTTATTTTGTTTTTTTGTAATTAAACTACGAGTATTATACTTATTGCATGATCTCATCGTCCGTTAAGAACACACTTTAAAATAATTATAGCACTTAACGTTTAACAAAAAAATTAAATATAAAAAAGTTTTTATAACAGAAAAAAAAATAAAACAAATGATTTTTAGACAAGATGAGGTTGTTTAGGTTCTTTCTAATTAAGATTGAGTGGCATTTGTAAAATGTCAAAGTAGTTTTCAAGATAATTGTTTTGTTTTGCTTTAGAAACATCTTTTTAAACTAGAAAACTACAAAAAAAAACTCTACAAATTTTTATATATAATTTAAAAAACAAAAAACTCAACAGAAAACAAAAAAAAATTGTTGATGATCTTAGAATGTCGACTAATTTCAAAATTGTAGACATTTATAATTCCCATAATAAAAAAAAGTGAGACAAATTAAAATTAAATTAGGCTGAAATTGTTTTTTATCAACAATTTTGGAGAACAACACATGTAGACTCAATAATTAGTTTAAGGTGAATTTTCTTAAGTTCTTATAATTTAGTGAATTGAGGGTGAAAAATGTAGCATATTTTCGGTTTTTAGGGCAACATTATTTGAAAAGAACACGTTATACGAATTGGAGAATGCTTTCGTGGCTGGTGATCCTTTTGCAGAAAATAATATTGAATGTGTAAGTGCTAGTGTCAGAAATGAAGGTGTTCATTGATTTTGAAACACGTCTACAATAAAACGGCGAAAACTTTGCTTCATTTGTAAGTTCTATTTCTAGCCTACAAATTGTGTATATGAAAACAATTTTTTATATCCTTTTTCAAGAAAAAAGAACTGACAGTGTTTTCCAAGGCACCAAGTTTTATAAAAAATTGTTGGAGAAAATTTTTAACGGACGAATTAGGTGAATAGCTATGCTGAAAAGGTACTGACACCAAGAAAAGTGTTCGAAATCTATGCACAACAAAAGCAATAAGAAGTAAGTTAAATAAAACATTTTAATTGAAAGAAAATAATCATAAAATTTCTACATTTCATAGATGAATCTTTTTCAGTGGGTCTTACAGAAGACCTATTAATTAAAGACACCCGAACGTTCTTCCAGTTCGCTAAAAATCACATTAAGCTACGAAAAAACTATAAGAATAATAAAACTGCATAATTAATAAATAATGAATAGAAAATATTAACAGTTAAATAAAATTAAATGAAAAAATAATGATTTTATTTTTTAACACAAAATAATATATTGTTACGAATATGCAAAAGAGTTTTGAATTTAACGGTCTGTAACGACTGCCTGCAACATTCATCATGTTTGTAAACACGTCCATCAGTAGAAGCTTCTACTTATCAACAATGTTGATAGCATGCGGTTATTAGCATTGTTTATAGGTATGGCAACACTTAATGTTCGAAAGCTCTAGAAATCGAATGTACTAGTTTGTCCGTGAAGAGCATTGTGGAAGATTCCCGAGAGATGGCGTATGTATAAATAGTGGGAGAGGTTGCAGTCGTGAGTTGAGTTGATCATAGGCGCTGTTAGAGTTAACATCAACTGTCTTGTACATTTAAGTTTGTACATTATAAAGTGTCTGTGCATTTCTGCGAATTGATAAACGTGTACATAGACACTGAGTAACTATTTGAACTGTTGTTGTTGTACATTTTTAATAAATAAAGAGTTGTTACATATTTTAAACTACTAAAACTGCTTTTAGTTGCAATCAAAAATATATGGTTTATTTAAAGGAAATAAACCAACGTTTTCAAAAGGTGAAAACGTAACAATTGGTGTCAGAAGTGGGATTGCGAAATGAAAAACATGAAGTTTGAGAAACTAAAAGTTGAACAACTCAAGAAAGAATTGAGTAAGTTGGAGCTACCAATAGCAGGTAACAAAGCAGAATTGCAGCAGTGGCTCATAGATGAATTCAAACGGCGTGTTATTGACATTGGAGCTTACGAATTCGAGTATAAAGAAATGGAAGTTTCTACCCGTGCAACAACAAGCAGCATAGATTTAAGCACAATGTTTGCTGCTATGATAGAAAAAATAAAATTAAAATTCCAAGAAGTGAACGAAACTTCAAGAAACATCTTAGAAACTATTAAAGTAAACAACGAGAAGCTCTTAACTGAAGTTAAAAAACTTCCAGAGTAAACAACGATAAACTTCTAGTTGAAGTTCAAGAAGAGTCAACAACGAGAAACTTCTTGCCGACAACGAGAAACTTCGTGCTGAGGATAAAGCTGAAGTCAAAGAAACAATTAAACACTTAGATGAAATGGAAGCGAATCAACAAGCATTACAAGAACCACATTTAAAGAGAGCTAACACTGAGGGAGAGTATTTGAGGAAGAGGAGGATTGTGTTGTCATTGGTTTTTTTTTTGTTTTAAATAAAAATATATATTAATATAATTATTAAATATGTGGCTTGATTCGTCAAATGTTGGACTCGATTTTTGCTTATATTATATGTTGATTCGTTTTATTTTAAGGCTTGTTTACGACCAATCTTCTTATAAACATTAAAGAGCACACAGTGGGGCCGAATCAAATTTTTTTTGGAATAAATCTGGCATTTCTCAACGGCTGGTCCAATCGGGATAAAATTTGACGTGGGCATAGCCAAGGAGCATTCGAGTTTAAGTTATTACAATGGGCCCTACAAATGTTCCAGGGGCTCAAAGGGCTTCAACACGTAACATTTTTAAAATCGTGCCATTTTTTCTGTTTCCCATCCGACTTCATATATTTTTATATTTTTTGAATGCGGTTGTCTAGAAAAAATATGCTTGCTTATGCTATTTATCTCTTATAATTTACGAGTTATAGGCATTCCAAAATTTAAATTTAAAAATTTTGCAATACCTTGGTCCGCTTTTTAAATAATATAGGTCGTACTTTTGTACCGAATGACTCGAATTTCCTTTGTTAGTTAGACAACTAAATTACCAATAATATACAAAAGTTTCTAGAGCAAAATCGATTACGGATCCAAAAATAAACGATTTTGAAGTTTAAAAATTCAAAAAATAGTAGATTTTTGTGGTTTTTTGGGCTAAAATGTGACTTAACTCATTTTTTATTAAAAAAAAACTTTCTTTAAGAACATATAACAATTTTATGAATTATAAAAAACATGTCCTATTTTTGGAATATGTTGCCTATACGCTCTTCGAAATTCGGCCTATTTTTTATCAAAATTTCAAATTTGGGCCACATGATCTAAAATACCAAAGCTGGGATCAGAAAACGGAAAGCAGCTCTGGAAAACTTGATGTGTTCTCTATTTATCTCCAAAGTATTTTCCCAGCCTCGAGTCCATTCGGTCAAAACGTACGACCTATATTGTTAAAAAAGCGGATCAAGATAAAATTTTAAAATTTCAATTTTGAAATGCCTATAACTCAATAATAAGAGATAAATAGCACAAGCAATCTTGGTTTTTCAAAACCTAGCCGAGCGCTTTCCAAAAATATAAAAATCTTTAAAATCGGATGGGGAAAAAAATGGGAATTAAACATTTTATATGTCGAAGGTACTCTAATTTGATACCTTCGTACATTTGTACGGCCCGTTTTAATAACTTAAACTCGAAAGCTGCTTGGCTACGCCTGCGTCAAATTTTATCCCGATCGGACCACCCGTTTAGAAATGCTAGATTTATTTCCAAAAAATTTTGATTTTGCCCCAATGTGCAGCAGTAATTCTCATATATGTTTTGTAAATCATGTCAATATAATCGGAATAAGTGGAGATGATATGATTTTTGTACTTAATAATTACTGTTTTATTCACAGCAGCTTCAAGATTTAATCCTATATTCTATCCTATTGGTAAGATTAATTTATTAAGCTTAGCAATTACTGGCTTGGCAATCCAAAGAACAATTTAATGGGGAGTTATGACCCGTAACTTTAAGCTTTTTGGTTCATACTATCATGGAGCTCTCTTAATGGATAGTATAGCAAACCATTACCATGTAAACTGGTTGTAAATTAAACGTGCATCCAAATATTCAACACTTTTTGCTTGAACACATGAGTAGATGCAATTCTGCACATTGCCATTTTAAAGGAAAACATAAAAGAACCAATGGATATTATACTGAAGGTTTTTATTGGTCTTTGCAACAAAAACTAATTATTATCTTGTAAATGGAATCAGCAAAATCAAAGTATCGACCGTCAAGAATGATAATTAAAGCAAATATAATCATAAAATAGAATAAAAGCAACATTGTATTACCGTTAATAATTTTCCGAATAGAAAAACTACTTAAATATGCAATTAACATCTACCGTTCATTAAAAATAAGTATTTTTAAATGTAACGTAAAATGTGTCTGATGAAACATACAATTATGTTATTCTTAGTTCTAATAATTAAACAAAAAATTTATAATATTGTCCATTTTAAATCGGTTGATATTAAAAAAATTATAACAACTTTATTAACAAACATAAAACAATAAAACACCAAAAATATGCAGCGGTTCTCACATACCAATTCTGGTTTATTGGAGCCCATAGAGTTCGCAAATATTTTAGATTTTCTCGATCACATCGTTTAGTACTTTTTTCTAGCAAATGTATTGAAATAACGAAATTCTTAAAGTTACAACTTCAAAAAATCATAAGTAAATTGTTTATATTATTTAAGAGATATGTTAGCATATATTTTACCCTCAAATGGAACAGACTTTTTAAAATCGTTGCAAAAGGGCTGGGTTATGGTCGTTTAAGTTTCAAAAAACACACTTTTTCATCAAATTAACTTATTTTGTTTTTCTATACAAATGATTGCTTGTTGTTAAAAAAAATCATAGCTGACAGTATTTTGCTTATGTTGAGGAGCATCCTGACTGTAAACTTCCGTAACTCAACCATTTTCCAACCGATCTTCTTCTGTATAATATGTAGAACTCCTATCTGTCAAACAAAAGAAATAATTTTAAAATTAGTTTTTTAAGAACATATTTATGATGTTTTGAATATCGTTATTTCACCAAAGCCAAGTGATCGAGACAAACTACAAGGTGGCGCAAAAGTAATCCTCCTATCAGAAAATGCTATAAATTTTGCGATTGGCCCCTAATGTCAGTTCTGTTTTGACATTTGTGTAGTAAACACATGCGAAATACACGTTAATAAACAATGTTACGCTACACTGCTCAAGAACACGGAATATTGCTGACTATTTATTTGACCAATAATCGGTCGGTGACTTTGGCACAACGTGAATTTCGTCGCAGATTTCCTGGCCGTCAAACGCCTACTTGTGAAACACTGCGACGTTTAGCCGCTCGCCTCGAAGAGACTGGCACAACACGAGATGCTGCCAGGTGTGGCAGACCCCGGAGTAGCCGTTCTGCAGAGAATATTGCTGCTGTTGCCGAGGATGTCATGGAAGCGCCGTCGACATCGACCAGACGACGCGCCACGCAAATGGGTATCAGTCGACGGTCTTTACAGCGAATTTTGGTACAAGATTTGAAGATGTTTCCGTACAAAGTCCAGACGCTGCATCAGCTGTTAGCTGTTGACCGCCAATCGCGTCAAGCCATCCTTAATCACCACCAAGAGGAAGATGATTTTTCATCAAAAATAATCATGAGTGATGAGGCCCATTTCCATTTTAGCGGGTACGTAAATAAGCAAAATTTACGCTTCTGGGGCACTGAAAATCCGCGTGTAACACACGAAGAGCCATTACACCCGCTCAAAGTCACTGTATGGTGTGCTGTTTTTGCTGGAAGAGTCATCGGACCTTTTTTCTTCGAAGACGTCGCGGGCCAAACGGTTACTGTGAATGGTGAGCGCTACAGAGCAATGATCAACGAGTTCTTTTTGCCGCAACTTGATGAATTGGGATTGGAAAACATGTGGTTCCAACAGGACGGTGCAACGACACACACTGCACGTGCTACAACCGATATGCTGAAGGATGCATTTCCCGGGCGCCTAATCTCCTGTTTTGGCGATTTGCACTGGCCAGCAAGATCGCCTGATTTGACCGCTCCAGACTTCTTTTTGTGGGGCTTTTTGAAGTCGCGGGTTTATGTCAACAAGCCTCAGACTCTTGCAGTTCTTAAAGACAATATCCGTCAAGAATGTGAGGACCTATCGCCGGAAGTTTTGGCCAAAGTAATGGAAAATGCCATAAAAAGGGCTCAAATGACAATCAAGCGGCGGCCATTTACATGACATCATATTCTCGACTTGATGTAAATAAAATTAAAAGACCAAATAAAAATAATCCACAAGAAGAATCCAAGTTTTTCATTTTTTTTTTTAATTACAGCCAAAAAACATCGGAAGTTTACTTTTGCGCCACCTTGTATAAGTATTTCTGTACTCTATGGTCTCCAACAAAACTGAAATGCTATATGAGAACCTCTTTATATGATTCCCTTTGGTTAAGACCACACCACTCAATGACATAGGTGAAAACTAGATAAAGTCCAGATGCTGTGAAAATATGTCGCATTCAGGTATCCAATTAGATCATTAACTATATGCTTGTTTAGAAATCTGTATCTCAATCATGATTGTTCACACACATATTCTTATTCTCTTCTGTTTATTCGTCACTGAGACGGCGCGAATGCACATGCTTAGCGAGTGTATTACTATTTAGTCATTACCACTGAAATAAATGTTTGGACTCTTTAATATATTTCAAACATTCAAACATCATTGAAGTGTTGTTTCGTTTTTTCTCTGAACAATTTTTTTCAGATTTGATATTAATGTGATCAAAACTGCGTAATGGGATAACAAAAGAAAATATTCTATTAATAACAATTTGCGAAAATTATTGATATAGAAGACGCAATTTTATTAGATTGTTGACTTAATTCTTGTTAACAAATAAAGGCTGGCAAATACTGACATATTTTTAATAGTTCACTAAAGTTTTCTTAAAGTGCTATTCTACCTCGCTCAACAACACAACTGCAGTATTATCTTTGGGCCTCCCTGATCTGAGAGCTTCATACAGCAGCGACAATAACTGTTGAAGGGAAGTTCGAGTCTGCTTGCATGCTAGCCGATCACTCAATTATCTTTTAATTCTGCCATTTGCCTCGAAATTTTAATACAATTTTGTGACAAGTTCAAAACAGAACAAGTTGGTTCCGTATCAAAGAGTTCCCAATTTATTCCCTCCTAGTACATCGCCGTGTTAAAGTGGAAGATCTCTTAAATTGGTCTACCGTGGAATTAATGACAGGACCAGTTCTGTATAGGATGTCTTCCCCCTAGGGAAAATAATAACTATAACACCCTTTTAATTGCTTTAAATATTTACTTACTTAGTTAAACTATAATATGTACTCAAATGTTTAATTGTTTTCTTAACACCAAAAACCTCATTAAAACACACTTAGTTCGTGCATGGATTTTAAGTGAACCATTCTAAAAACAGGTAAATAAGTGCTCGTATTAAAACTACACTAGTCACTTGTTATTAAAGAAAAATAGTTAATTGAACTAGAATTGTTAAACAAAAACCAACAACAACAAATCCATGTCTATTGCAAAATCTTGTTTTAATCGCATGTAAGTACTCGTACCTCTACTGGACGTAGAAACGAGTACGAGTACTAGTCAGCCAGCCAGTATTCAATGAAGATCGTTGACAGATTAACATGATCAATGGAGAGAAAGAAAAAAAAACATGTTTTTTTGTTTGTTTTTCCTTATTCCTGTTTACTCGACTACGTGTTCGAGACATAGAGCTTGTCTGATAGGCAGGCAGACACAGTCATTTATATATGCACGTATATGTATGTATGTATTTATGTAGGAAAATAATTGTAAAATCGAATGAATATTCGAAATAAACCAAACATCGATCGATGGTTTAAATGAATGATCAGTAATGTGGTTGTCGTTGTTGCAATGAATTAAACGTGTTTTTTTTTTCTCTTGCAATAATTGTAGTAATTTTATTAATTAAAAGTTTTCCACAAAATTTATAAATGTTGCATTAGATGTTGTTGTTGTTGTTGTGTTTTCTGTTGTTACCATTAACTATAGAAAATCAATGACGCGAAACGTGACCATCGTAGACAACAAGATCATTCATTTACTTCGCATGTAGTTGTTTCGTTTCGTTTTTTTATTTTTCTTTTTGTTGTTTTTGTTTTGCAAAAACGTTTTGTAATAATTGCAAATAATGTATGTATGAAAATTATATAGACAAAGAGCCAGGCAAACATATATACTGATCGCCAGTCAGTCAGTCAGCCAGTCATACTATTAGATTGACATTATACTCGTATATTTGTTGAGGTTATTTTTTTTTTTTTTTTTTTGCAAAAAAAAAAAATGCACTAGAGATGTGTTGAATGTGTTCAGTGCTGGTCAAAACAGGAATAACAAAAATCATATATACTAGGACGCTTCTCGCAGCTGTTTCGATGATAGGTATACATTTCCGCATAGAAGATGGAGCAAGTATCGGGCAGTCAGAGACAATTAAAGAGTCAAAGTTTATCAGAGCAAAATCCAAAGCCAGAGCCCGTTTCAAAAGCTGTGTTTGTGATTAGAAATCTGGAAATACAAATTTTCTTCAAAGTGTTTTCAGCGACACTGTAGATGGTTGTGTGTGAGTTTATATCGTGTTTATAAAACAAAGAAAGCGACAGACTCGTCATAATAGACCATGACGCTTTAGTCTAAAAGCGCTTAGCAACAAGACCTGCACGCACTGTAACATTTATAATAGCAAAAACAAAACAACAACAACAACAAACAAGCAACAGCAGAAAACTTAATTCATATTATTCAGAAAAAGGCAACGATCATTCATTTTTTTTTTTTATTTTTTAATAAAACAATAAATACAACATACTAACTACAACAGCCGCAATAAAGACAGCAACATTAAATATTAACTACTGCATGTATGTACTTCACTACAACGGTAAGCAGCAAGTAAGTAGTACCAGTAGATACATCCATGTATCTACAAGATTGTCTGTAAGTGTTGTTCTTGTTTTGCATGAGACATCATTAAGTCTATTTTATAACTTTAAATTTTGACAATGACTTGGTAACAGTAGCTACTAACTAAAGGTGTTTCTGTATATACAAATATAAATACATAAATAAAAAGAAAATACGATCGTCGTACATACATATGTATATAATTATGTTTAAAATGGTATTTTACTTAGTAAATTTGTGTGAGTGTTTTTGGTTTTCTTTTTAACAACCAATATGACGCACCATCATCATCCACATTGTGTATCCCAGACACAGGTTGACGACAACTAAATGATGACGATTATTTTGTCATAAAACTCTTAAAATAAATTCATTCAAAACATAAAACATACCGTATGCGTGTATCTGCCTATTAGCATTATATTAAATATAAAAACGAAAAGGCCTTTTATTTCCTGTATTTGTGGTGAAATTATTAAAAATAAGAAAACAAAAGCAAGCGAAAATATTTTGTTCTATGCCTCTATATGTAGAAACTTTTGTGATCTTGCATTTTTTATTAATAAATCAGAAAGCAAAAAAGTATGAATTTTTTGGAAAATATGGTAACAATGTTGATAGAATGAAGCAAAGGTAACAATGTACATATTTCACAATGGACATTGCTGTCTTTGCTTTAATCGGTAGTTTTTGACCATGGATTTATATTGGTTAATAATTAAAAGCGTATTTGCATATTGACTGATCACAAACATTCATAGAACGTATGTAACTATATGGTATTATGAGTTAAGTTCTAAAATAATGGAGATTGTAGATTTTGCTTCTTACCCCTCATATCTGATATAATGTAATTAGAATGATACCTATATTTATATTTATATGAGATTTATGCAAGTTGCATTAAGTTTCAAGAATTTAGTAGATTGTTTTTGGCTTACCTTAAAGTAATTTTGGCTTAATCATCTTGATAACACAACAAATGATAAATTTATTTTGTAAAGTAAATATTGATTACGTGAAACTTTTTAAGAACCCAATTTGTTTGTAGAACACTGTTAAATTATGTGGGAATCGAATGTTCTTTGTGCCAAATTTTGTATCGATATCAGTATTTATAAGAGATTTATTTTTTGACGATTTTGCGAATACTATTTTGTTTTAAAATTGGATAAACATATAAATATTTATAAAAAATTTTTAATTAACCCCTTTCATGCTACGATGGGTTAAATATTTAATATCTGAGTTAATTATAATATTGAAATTTATCAACTTTTTGCTTTAAAATCACTTAATTTTGATTTCTAATTACACGTTTTTTAACAATATTATGTTCACTGCAACTATTTATATGATTACGGCAGCCATTACATGTTAAAGTTACCAGCTACCTGATTGTAGCAATCATATTCATATATGATTGAAGTAATTAAGTACATGTTTATGGAAATCATTTCAGTTTATGTAGTACTCAAATCTCAAATCATTGGGATGGGGATAATTCACAAGTTCATTTGAATTAAGACTGTTAATGCAAATTAACGCTGTCGTCTGTCTACGCTATTACACAATCCTGCCAACATCCTTAAATATTAAAATAACAATGATACTCAACTAAGAGAATAAAAAATATATGTATCTTAAAAAATATGTTTTTTTGTAAGGCATATATAATAGGGTGTTCAATTAATCGGGTTTCTGGATTAATCGGTTAATCGAGCAAATAATTAATTATTTTTAAATTATTCGATTAACCGAATAATTTTTATTTTAATTTTAAATTGAAACTGGAACCACAAATAAGCTCTTGAAAAAGAATATATTTGAAATGTTTTCCTATTAAACGATTATTTCATTAGATTTAATAAATCTTGAGAAATCAAAAGTAATGAATATCCAATTTCTCATATAAAATTCTCAATTATACCATTGAGTGGATGAGGATTTTTGTAAGATTTTTTTGTTGAATAGGTGGGACTTTAAGCTTTAATTTGCTTTTTTAATCTTAAAAATCGAATCATAATAAAAAAAGTAATGAACGGTTATAAATAAATTTTTGATTTTTTTAGTTTTTGTATAAAAGTGATATGTTAAGACAAGTAAAAGCGGTGTTTTTATTTATTTTTCCATTAGTTTTAATAGTATTAACAACTGACATTTGTTAACAGCCGTTTAGCTTAGTTTTTTTTTTTTTGTTTTTTGAAAAATACAATCTTCGGCCCGTAGACTTTGAAGCCCCAATATTTACAAAGCCCAAAGTTTGCATTTTTTGAAAAACATGTTCAGCTACAGTAGAGTTAAATTAAATCTCCATTGGTAGCAAATGTATGATACTTAAAAAAATACCTTCGAAATTTAAAATTTGAAACCGTTTGCAAAGATTTTGAAACAGATATACAAAACTTACAAAACAATATGTACTAAACTCATAACGAAAATGGAATCTGGACAAGATACCCTTTCCAACAAGGTAAAACAATCCTAAAACAAATAATTATAAATATTAAAACTACGCCCTTGAATATGGTATAATTTTAACACCCCAAATCTTTAAAGTAGAAAGTAGTGTGCTCTGTCGCCATTTTCGAATACTTTTGTTGACATAATAATTATAATTTTTGCAAATTTTTATTTATTGCACGACATCTAAGCTTTACGATTGAATTTGTTTTATGGTTAATTTCAAACATTTGCCGAAATCAATTATAAGATGCATAAACCTTATATTATCCACTGTGCATTGGAGTCCTTTTTGGAGTTTTTCAGATTGGGAATACTTTTAATAGTTTCTGATAAAAGACTCGTTTCAGTTATGTCTTTAGTTTCATCTATTATCATGTCGTCCTCCGACTCATTAGGACAAAGTTAATCATAGTGCATTCTAGAAAAGGGTTCATTTACAAATTCCTTTAAATTTTTGTGCTATACTTCTAGAAAACCACAAACTACACAGTTCCAGTAATATGGCAATAAAAAACAAACAAACAAAAGAAAATGTCAAAATGGTTGTGGTTTAAAAAGAGGGACAAATATATATCACTCTTGTTGCCTATTGAAAATTGTATTTTTTCTTTCACTCTGAAAACCACTTTTCAAAGGTCCGATATTACTTTTTTGAGAACTGTCATTTGTTTCATATTATTACAGATATGATCTATGTGAGTTAAGAAATGAAATGTGTGTGCTTAAAACTATAGTTCTATATAAAGTGCAAAAAAATATAAATTTCGTTTAATCGGTTAATCGACACAAATTAATCGGTTTATTTGTTATTTGAAAATCGGCAATTTTAAATTATTCGAACAGTTAACCAACCAAAATTAATCGGTTAACCGATTAACGGTTAAACATGTATACAACTTGCAAATATAATCCTTTCCAGTTTCGTCAAAATTAAACCCATTTCATGAAAACTTTAGTTTTTAGCCAATTTGTTTTAAAGGTAGAACAAAGTAGAAAAAAATACTCATAAAATATATCTTAATTTTAGATGTTTGGTTGAAAATATTCAACATCCATAACTTCAACGATATGATCTAAATAAACATATATTAACCAACGTTTATTAATTGCAAAATGTATCTTTGTCAAACCAGTAATACGAAATCACATCACTTTATTCAGGAAAAGTATTAAAATTTTGATACTTTATAATAAACTAGCTGAACCCGGTCCGCGTTGCTGGCCCTAAGAAAACATCTGTTTTATATTGCATCTCGATCTCGATTTTAATATACAGTGTCGGGCAACGTCGGTGATCCAACCTTCAATTTTAATACATGTGGTGGCAGTCCGGCTGGTCCCAATGAATTCAAAAATTCAGTAGGAAAATCGACGGTTTGTTCTTCTTTCATTACTGTGTCAATCGATTTGCATTTTATTGTTTCGCCAGGCAGTTTCAATTTTATTTATTTATAGAGCTTGTTAACATCATAATTTGTTGGTGCCAAAATTGGATGTTCCTACAGCCAATCCGAATTTTTGTAGTTGGTTGTAAGACTTGGGAATACCTTGTCAACAACGAAATCTTATTTGTGGCGAGATCAATTGAAATCTTTCCATTTCTGATGTCCAACAATTGTTCTGAGAATGTTTCGGCAGATGGGTATTGCAGCAAATGCACACGCATGTTCGTTGACAGTGTTCGGATTCTGTAGCTTCATTTCCAGTGAAATAAATTTGAAGGAACTTCGCATCATCATTGGGAAGCGGGAGCAATGATCCAATTCTGTGGTACATATGGCCTTGAACTTTAAAGGTGGGCATGAAGCCGACGTCATTTGAAATCATGAGTTGCACTTTTGGATATTTTGAAGGAAGTGCTTGGAAATAGGATTGGCGCCGGAAATGTAACTTAGAAGCAGCTTAGGCGGCTCAATAACTGGTGGCAGAATAACTTTACCGATCGAACAGCACATTCCCAGGTATTCCTTAGGGAACTTCAAAACGCGGCAATGTAAGCAATGTTTGTCCATTGCGGCAATCAGTACGTCCTTGTGATTCCTGTAGTCATCATACTTATTGCAATAAAATGCCGGCAACTTTATATCGATTCTTTCTCTTGATCGAGCCATTCGGGAGCGATTGGCTTCTAGTCTTTCGATATGCTGTTGAGGTGTCTCCGCAGCACTCGATGAAGATGCAATGCGACGCATTTGCTGAAGCCGTGATTCTCGTTGTCTTCCTGTTTCTGCGGCTCTAGATCTACGTCCTTTCTAAAACAAATTTTCTTTGAATAAAACCGTTATTTTTTATTAAAAGTGGAATGCGGAGAGTTATTCAAAATATTATTTTTTTTCATAGATTTCATATGGAAATTTCTTATTTATGCACCTAATATGCAAGACTAAACAAAATTGTTTATCATCGATTGATAATATAATAGAACTTTTATAGTACCGGATATGTGTTGAAATGTATTCCTTTCTTCGCTTACACCAATAGACCGAAATCAAAAATCTGACTTTACAGTGTTACCCGCTTAGCTTTTCTGAAGATTCTGTAAAAATTTTATCAAAATAGGTCCAGCATATTTTTTATATATATATGGCATTAACGGTATAATGTAAAAATTTGATTTGTACACGCCCCTCCGACCACAGACCGAATATCAAAAATCTGACTTTACAGTGTTACCCGCTGGGCTATTCTGAAGATTCCCTGAAAATTTCATCAAAATCGGTTTAGCCGTTTTTTATATATATAGATGGCATTTGCGGTAAAATGTTAAAATTTAATTTTGCCACGCCCCTCCGCCCACAGACCGAAAATCAAAAATCTGACTATACAGTGTTACCCGCTAGGCTATTCTGAAGATTCCCTGAAAATTTCATCAAAATAGGTTCAGCCGTTTTTGAGTTCATTCGGAACATACATACCCACATACATACAAACATCCATTTTTATATATATAGATATAAGAATTTGTTTAACAAAATGTTGAGTTTTGACGCATAATTAGTGCTGAATGAAAAAATAAAATCAGACAACAAATATGGAATAGTCTCTGACTAGTTTTTCAAAAAGGTTTTCACAAATTTTAATATTTTTTTTAGTTTAAATACGGATGTATGGAACAAAATTACTATTTTAGTAATACCTTAATTGCAAATCATTTAAATCCAATTGAAAACAAGTAAAAGAGCTATATTCGGCTGTGCCGAATCTTATATACCCTTCACCTAATTATACTTTAAAATAAAAATTTAAATATTTTTAGGTAAACAAAATTAATTTTTTTTTTCAAAATTGTTTTTCAAAATTTCAAAAATTTTTTTTAAAAATTTAAAAAATAATAATTTTTTTCAAACATTTTTTTTTTCGAAATAGTTTTTTTTTTAATTTTTTTCAGAAATTTTTTTTTATATATTTTTTTTTAAATTTACTAGTGAAAAAAAATTTTATGAAAAAATTTAATAGTAAAAAAAATACGGGTTAAAAGTATTTTTCCCGATTTTGACTAAATGTAGGTCCAAATTACTATAGCCTTCTATACATCTTTGAAATATCTATCATTAGATATCCATATTGTCTATATTAATGACTTAGTAAGTCAGATATAGTTAAAAAAATATGCCAAAAATCGAGGTTGTCCAGGTTTTTTCCTTATATCTCAGCCGATTTTCTCGATTTTAAATAGCAACCGAGCCAGAAAAATTCCCGATATATTGATGTTTGAGTCAAGTTTGTAAGTTGTTTGGGGTCTTCAGAAAATTGATTTCAACAGACAGACGGTCGGACATGGCTTTATCGACTCCGCTGTCTATAAGGATCCAGAATATATATACTTTATAGGGTCGCAAAATTATATTGTGGAAATTACAAACGGAATAACAAACTTATATATACCCTTCTCACTAAAGTGAAGGGTATAAAAATATATGTTTTTTTAATTGATGCATAAGTTGTACATTTATGAAACATCATTTGTCAGGTTTATAAATATTAATAAAAAAATGTCGAATCATATTCGTCAGATTTTACAATAGCTATACAAATATTTTTGCTATTTTCGGTCTAACTGTTTCATGTATGTTTATCGAATATCGTATGAATTTGTCGGGGATGAAAAACTTGATATCATCGTAGCTTTCTTTTAATATATTTAAGTGAATTTTATACAACATACAACTCTTACGATAGGTTGTGAATTGAACAAATATTATAATAAAAGAAAAATTGCAAATTTGCAAAATTAATAAAATAATATAAAAAAAAAATTAAATTAAATTTTTATTAATCATGCATAAGTTTTGTGGTCAACATTAATATCAAACACACCATCACAACATCAATGTAAATATGTATGTTTTTAGCACAACATATTTTATTTATTATGTATTCCCCAGCAGTTCTAGGAGGCTGTCCCGAACTAGTGATTTTACCTATCATTTAGGGTGACAACTAGTTACATAACTAGCTACTTGACTAGTTATTATAATATGTACGTGTATGTCCTAAGCAGGGAGTCAATTGACCCTTATTGACTACAAAGAAACTGCCTAATAGCTGCTCCAAAGTAGTCAACGTATTGGATTCATATACAAGTTACATAGAGTCAGTTACCTTACTAGCTACCTAACTGGTTAATTGATCAGCTACACAACAAGTTATTTTTACAATGACCTCCAATATTCAGTTAAAAAGACATCTCATAGAAAGTCCAATAACTGATTCCTAGTAAATTAACCATCCTGCGACATCTCCCCAATAGATAACTACTTTCTAAAGCGCAGTATAAACAAAACGTTTAAAGTGTCTATACTTTAGGTTACGAAGGGACACTAAAGAGACAATTGACTTCACCATAAGTTACATTAAATGTTAGTATACATAAGCAAAAAGAAAATAAACTGATTGAGGATTACATCAACACAATTTGTATAAAACCAGTATGTACGAATTACTTACAAAAACTGCAGTACAAAATAAACGTTAAGAGTGACTACACTCACTTGTCACTTAAGTGACAAATGTCTTCACACTAGATTACCTGAGATGTATAAAGTAACCAATTGACTTCTCATTATATATAAACTGAAATCAGCCAAGTGGTCAGACATTAGTGACAATTACTGTCTATAAGGGATACATTGACTACTTCCTTAACTGCTGGGTTACATCTCATCTCATGTATTTGTTCGTACGCTCACAAGTACGAGTAACTGTTACCAACTTAGTAAGATACAGGTGATGTTGCTTGTACTCTTATGTTATAAACAGTTTGGTACTTTGAGACTTAAATATTTATATGTAGTTGAACATACATAATACACTGATTGAAAAATATATATGGTACAAGCCTGCAAACGTGATATATTGAAGTCAAAACTCATCGAACATAATATCGGTTTCTTATCGATATAGTGTCACCATTCGGAGCAAAACTCAGTTGATTTATGAAATTTAAAGTCAGCGCAGTATAAACAATTTTTGTATTGAACTAAACATATTTATTAAACAATTTATAGCTTAAGGCGTGAGATCGAAAAATTCTTAACTTCAATTTCCATGCTCTGCTTTTGGCCTCTAAATTTTTAACAGCGTTCCTGTCAGGAACTTTTTGAGCCTTGTATGTTTTTAAAACTGCATTAGCTTTAACTTTTCGTACCAAATAGTCCGAGCACTAAGCTAAATAACCGGGCTGCTTTCATACCGGATGTGTTGGACGCTCTTTTGAAAATGCTTTGTATTTTTTTGGCTTTAGAAACATCATGTGGACCATTTCTTCTACCTGAACTAGGTTTTATATCAACGGACAAGTTCTCCCGGTACTGTTTAATAACATTGGAAACAGTTTGACGTCAGACCTTTGAATGCTTGGCCAACTTTTTGTAGGACCAAGTTGGGTTTTGTTGAAAATGTTTAATAATTTTAGTACGCACTTTTTTCTGGTCACTCATTTTAATCAGATTAACAACAAATTAATATAATTGACATTAAACATAATAACTGACATGTTTTACAAAGGTAAAAAAAATCAATTAATACTTGTGTTAAAAGTTTTAATGAAAAACGTGTGTTAAGAATTTTACGATCTCACTCCTTATTAGTGTTAAACTTAAATTATAATTGGAATGACTTTTTAAGAGTGTACCAGAATGTGTATAGAAGAGTGTATAGAATGAGTGCTAAAATTAATGAAATTTCAATGAAAGGTAAATATGCATTCCAGTTACATACAGCCCAATTATGAACAAAAATTTCCTGGGAGTTTTTTCCCTTTTCCCATTTTTCCTATTCAAATTCAATGTGAAAAAACTCCCGGGGAATTTTTTATTCATAATTGGGCTGATTTAATGGACATTTTTATAGTCCCATTTTTAATTGAAGACATATAAAGATTATTTACTCAATTTTATGTTCTTCTGAATAATAATTTGACACTAAGTTGAATCGAAATAGTTTCCCCTTGTATGTATCATATGCGGAGTACGTTTTTTCAGAAAGGCGATACAAAGACAGCATATCTAATGAGTTTCAACTTTAAAGTTACATTTTAAATTCTCTTTATTTCAATAAACTGTACCATATACAATTTTCGATTAGTGTATCTATCTACCAAATAAATTACTTGTTATATTTAAATAGTATGTTGTAGTATGTGGTATGTAATTAACTAAAGGATGTGGTGAAATTTTGAAAGTTTTTAGGAGTGGCAAAAATTAATATAAAATATTGTAAATGAAAATCTATAAAATTTATTAAAAACTATGTAAGTAAACTCAATTTAAATTATGAAATTGCTTACATTCAATTTTAATAGTTATTTTGTTTTAATAATCTTATATGTACTTTGTTATATACAAAACTAGGAAGCAGTACACTGCAATATTTTTGAGTTTAGAAAAATTAAAATATCAACAGATTTCCTAAAATTTAATAACGTTGGGTAAAAATGTAATATTTAAAGAGACTTAACCTTATGTGAGCAATATAATAAATCTTGGGTAAGTTATATAGGATAAATGAATTTATTTATTAATTTTTACGGAAATGCATCACATCACTTCAAGAAAATTTGTTGTCTTTATAAACTAGGGATGCCAATCCCGAAAAATCAGTTTTTCGGGATTACTATATCGCACAGTGGGGCAGAATCAAAATTTTTTGGAAATAAATTTGGCATTTCTAAACGGCTGGTCCAATCGGGATAAAATTTGACATTGGCGTAGCCAAGGAGTATTTGAGTTTAAGTTATTAAAATGGACCCTACAAATGCTCCAGGCGCGGCGCTATGGGGACTAAAAAAAGCGAATCAAGGTTTGGCAAAATTTTAAAATTTCAGTTTTGAAACACCTTTAACGCGGAAATTATAAGAGATAAATATCACACGCAAGCATTTCAAGGCCTAGTTGAGCGCTTTCCAAAAGTATAGAAATCTTTGAAATCGGATGGAAAACACAAAAATGGGGCGTGTTTACTTTGACCCCCATAGCGCCGCGCCTGGAGCATTTGAAAGGTCCATTTTTATAATTTAAACTCGAATACTCCTTGGCTGCCGTTTAGAAATGCCATATTTATTTCCAAAAAATGTTGATTCTGCCCCACTGTGTATCTCGAATTTTTGTATAAACTCCGAGTAATTCTGGAATTTTTGATATTTAGGAAGCTTTGTGAAGACCCAGAATTCATTGAAAACTAAAATTCGTCACACTTATATAATTCACCTGACAGTGAATGATGATTTTCTTCAGCTCCATTAAATGTAATATTATTTTTTGTTATAAACTATAACGATTCTTTTATATTTAATTTCAACTCCCGTATTTTAAGCTTTATGATAATAACAAAATTATAATAATGTGTTTGATATCAATTTCCACACACAAGACAAAATTGCAATTTTTTTTATAATTTTCTCATCGTATTAATATTGTTTTAGTTTAGTTTGGAAGAGATGTGCACTATGAGCACTTCCACTCGGATACCGTAAGTTCCATTGTGATTCCCTTCAAGAGTCATACACAGTAAAGAAAGAATGTGAAGAAAAAGGATCCAAATCCGCATAGGGAAAGAAAAATAAAGATTTTGTTACGCATTTGAAATACGTCCTTTAAATAGCCAACATATTCCTCTAATAAAACCTAGTACATACTTATGTTACTTAGTTTACAGCCAGCAACACAACCGAATTCATCCAGAAATCTGTTTCCTAGCCATTGAAATGTAATACCCTGTAGTCTAGGGCAGTTGCACATATTATTCTCTTCTGTCTCTAGCTCCTCTACATCCCCACACACCCAACAGAAATCCTGTGTGCCATTATCCCATTTACCTTTGAAGGCCCAATTGAGCAATGACCAGTTATAACTCCTACTAGAATCCTAAGGCTACACCTATCCAACTCAATCAGTGTTTTGGTTGCATTTTCATTCAGTTTTGGCCAAAAGGCCATGGACACTTTGCATTCCGTCCTACTGCTCCAGGATTGGTTGGTGGAGTCACGGAAATAAAAGCGATCAGATCATTAAAAATTGTAACAACTCTTTATTTATTTAAATTTACACAACATTTTAAATAGTCACTATCTTTTAATACACACACTTTAAAACAAGTAAGAAAGTATGGTCGGTCAAGCCCGACCATATAATACCATACACTATGTAAATGAGCAAAATCATTTTGCTTTTAAAATTTCAATAACTTATTTTCCTGAATGATTTTCAGAAGAGTGCCATATATGGGAGATATGACTAATTATAGACCGATTGCCATGAAATTTGGTGATGTTATTTACGTCCAAATGAAAGTTATTTGTGTTGAATTTTATGTGTATACCTACATTTTTCAGAGATTTATGCTCGTTAAAGTGATTTTCGGAATCGGGATATTACAGCTATGACCAATTATGGAACGATCGCCATGAAATTAGGTTTTATTTATGTCTATTAGGGTGACAGCCGATTTTTTTTTTTTTTAGATTCCAAAGAGTGCCGGGTGGAATATTGTGACACTAGGTCTAAAAGATAAGTACTGAAAATTTGAGCCAAATCGGACAACGATTTCGGGACGCGCATCGAGGTCAAAGGTCAGATATATATAAAATTTTACTATTTATATGAAATAAATTTGTAAAACTTCTTAACATTCTGCATTATGTTACATAAATATGTAGATTTATTTATATTAATGAAAATTACAGTCAAAAAAATATTTTTCAGATTAAACCTATATCTCCTTTGGGTCAAATTGACCCACAAACTGTATTATCGTTAAAATTCGGAAAAAATGCAAATTTTTCAGTTTTTGTTAAAATTTTGCTACTAAATAATTATTTTTGCAATCGAATGCATAATAATCGAAATGTGTACGTAATTGTCGTTCTAATAAGATATAAAAGACAAAAATTGGTTAAAAAATGTTAAAGTTATTAAAAATTCCCCAGACCATTAACATGTCTCAGGCCACTTGAACAAGAAATGTAGGAACAAAATTAACATATTTTAAGAAATATTAAAATAAAAGTTAATTTTTACTTAAAATACATCCGTATTTACATTCGTATGAGTTTTTGTCTTTGTAGAATACCGTTAACCTATTGGCAGGGATGGCCAAAAAAATTAATTTTTTTTAACGGCAGTTTCAAATCTCCATTTTCAAATTTTTAAAAATTTTCTTAAACAAATTTCAAAATTTTTTGATCATCACATTGGGATTTATTGAGATCATAATAGAGAATAAAAATATGAAAAAATTATATCAATACCTCTTACAGTTTTTCCGTACCCACGATTTAAATTTTGTGATTTTCGGGAAAAAATATTTGTTTGGTCATATTTTGGCAAATGAGAGCAATTTCCTTACTGTTACGAATTTTAAGTAAAACCTATACAGAATCTTATAACTCAAATAATTTTAGATATACTATGAAAGTTTTACTAAAATCGGAAAACGTTAACCCTTAAACCGTGAAGGTCAAAGGTCAAATTTTTCAATATTTGGAATTTCTAATATAAAGATGCCGAAATGTTATATATTTTTGGGCCGATTTTAATGAAACTTGAGAAAAATATAACATAAAGTCTATAATATACAATAACAGTGCAAAAATGGAAATTAACCGTTAATATAATTTGGGGTCCAAACTTTTAAAATCGCGAAAACCGCCGTCAAATATAGAGTCATTTTGACCCCAAGTGCTTTTAAGGGTTAATTTCCATTTTTGCACTGTTATTGTATATTTAAGACCTTAAGGTATATTTTTCGCAAGTTTCCTTAAAATTTGATCACAAATTTATAATATTTCGCTATCTTTCATTTAGAAATTCCAAATATTGCTAAATTTTACCTTTGACCTTCACCATTTAAGGGTTAAAGTTGTCTGATTTCAGTAAAACTTTCAGGGTATATTTAAAATGATCTGAACTATAAAATTCTGTATAGGTATTACTTAAAATTCGTAACAGTAAGGAAATTGCTCTCATTCGCCAAATTATGACCAACAAATTTTTTTTTCCCGAAAATCACAAAATTTAAATCGTAGGTACGAAAAAACTGTAAGAGGAATTAACATAATTTTTTCATATTTTTATTCTCTATTATGATCTCAATAAATCCCAATGTGATGATCAAAAAATTCTGAAA
Organism: Calliphora vomitoria; assembly: GCA_942486065.2. Lineage (NCBI taxonomy): Eukaryota > Metazoa > Arthropoda > Insecta > Diptera > Calliphoridae > Calliphora > Calliphora vomitoria. Next base: position 94,334,703 of record OW818031.2, read on the forward strand.
TTTGTTTAAGAAAATTTTCAAAAATTTTAAAATGGACATTTGAAACTGCCGTTAAAAAAAATATTTTTTTTGGTTAAAGGTATTGTACAAAGACAAAAACTCATACGAATGTAAATACGGATGTATTTTAAGTAAAAATTAACTTTTATTTTAATATTTCTTAAAATATGTTAATTTTGTTCCTACATTTCTTGTTCAAGTGGCCTGAGACACGTTAATGGTCTGGGGAATTTTTAATAACTTTAACATTTTTTAACCAATTTTTGTCTTTTATATCTTATTAGAACGACAATTACGTACACATTTCGATTATTATGCATTCGATTGCAAAAATAATTATTTAGTAGCAAAATTTTAACAAAAACTGAAAAATTTGCATTTTTTCCGAATTTTAACGATAATACAGTTTGTGGGTCAATTTGACCCAAAGGAGATATAGGTTTAATCTGAAAAATATTTTTTTGACTGTAATTTTCATTAATATAAATAAATCTACATATTTCTGTAACATAATGCAGAAAGTTAAGGAGTTTCACAAATTTGTTTCATATAAATAGTAAAATTTTACATATATCTGACCTTTGACCTCGATGCGCGTCCCGAAATCGTTGTCCGATTTGGCTAAAATTTTCAGTACTTATCTTTTAGACCTAGTGTCACAATATTCCACCCGGCACTCTTCAAAAATCGAACTCAAATTTTTTTCCATACAACTGATTGTCACTCTAATGTCTATGTGAAAGTTATTTGTGTTGAATTTTGTGTGTATACCGACATTTTTAAGAGATTTATGATCGTTGAAGTGATTTTCGGAAACGGGCCTTATATAGAGCTATGACTAATTATGGACCGATCGCCATGAAATTAGGTAACACGATTTCCGTATATATATGACTTATTTTGAGCGAAATTTGTGTAGATATATATATGAATTAAACATTTATGACCAATAAATTCCAATTTTCGGAGGACATTTGTATGGAGGCTAGGTGAAATAATAAACTGATTTCAACCATTTTCAACAAGCTTTGTCCTTGGGTAGAAATAATTGTTTTTTTATCGGAATATCTTCAAAATTGCTACCTGTACTTTAAGCACAAAGTTTACATGGACGGACAGACGGACGGACATCGTTTAATCGTCTCAGAAAGTGATTCTGAGTCGATCGGTACAGGTGGGTGTTAGACTAATATTTTATGGTGTGGGTATAAAAACACTTTATAATTTACTAGAATACACTGATAATACAGTAGATACTAAGTCTAACAGTGCCTGTGACACACTAACTGCTATGCAACTCGCTGTTACTATTTATATAAGGAGTGAGATCGTAAAATTCTTAACACACGTTTTTCATTAAAACTTTTAACTCAAGTAACCTTCGTAAAACATGTCAGTTATTATATTTAATGTCAATTATATTCATTTATTTTTAATCTGATTAAAATGAGTGACAAGAAAAAAGAGCGTACTAAAATTATTAAATATTTTCAACAAAACTCAACTTGGTCCTACAAAAAGTTGGCCAAACAATCAAAGGCCTGCCGTCAAACTTTATCCAATGTTATTAAACAGTACCGGGAGAACTTGTCCGATGATAGAAAACCTGGTTCAGGTAGAAGGAATGATCCACATGCTGTTTCTAAAGGCCATAAATAGAAAGCATTTTTAAAAGAGCTTCCAACACATCCGGTAGGAAAGCAGCCCGGTTAGCGCAGTGCTCGGACTATTTGCTACGAAAAGTTAAAGCTAATGCAGGTTTAAAAACATACAAGGCTCAAAAAGTTCCTGATAGGAAGCTGCTTAAAATTTGGAGGCCAAAAACAGAGCTTGGAAATTTAAGTTAAGAATTTTTCGATCTCACTCCTTACACAGTGCCATTTTCTAGAATGATATATTTCTAGAGATTTTAGCAGCTTTAATGTTAATGTTAACAGTTAATGTTGTTATACTTATAAACAATGTTAATTACAGCGTGTTATCAACATTTTTGTTCTGTTAAAAGTATTTATAAACGTGTTGAATGTCTAAGAGACGTCCTAGATATTCATCACTTACATAAGTTAAACAGTGCGTTTAGACTATTGGGTATAGCTGACACAAATTTGGCGAATTCTCAAGGGTTTTAAGAACGACTCTTTTAGGGTATTTGAGAATATGTTACGGTCTCCGGTGTTTCACAGAAATTTTGAAGTACCTGAAATACCTGAAAAGATTACGGCACAGGTGTCAGTCAGTTTTTATGATCCCAGTTTTCATAGGTGCCTATAGATACCAAACCATCAATCTTGCTCTAAAATTTATGTCGTACTCATTTGTGTAGTTGAGTGTTTGAGAAGGTATTGAAGGATCTCATCACTAGGATAAAATTCTAAGTTCAGTCATGATGGCCAGACTGAACTTAGAATTTTACCCTTTATGAGGCACAGATGAGTCGATTCTATATAAATCAAATATTCCAATTGCCTGATTCAGAAACACGAACGGAAAACAATTTTAAAATTTTTGGATGAAAAACACTAAAAAATTATTTACTGAGTGATTTTAATACATATGTTTTAAATAAATTTCTGTTCATGTTACTGAATCGTGCCCTAAATATATTTTGTTATTGGAATTACACTGAATACAAAAACATTTTTGTAATTATTTACAATATTAAGTTTAAGATGCAATATGATAGACCTTGGACAACTAATCTCTATATTTTTGTTTAATTTTAATATGTATTTATAAACAAAATGTTCTATTTAAGATCTATGATATGTTGTTAACAGACAGCTGGAAGGACATTACTCGATCTAATCACACTGACCGTATTTTCGATTTGTTTCTATTCTTTTTTTATATTATTTTATTAACACATCAGTTTGAACGAACAACGAACTGAATTGACCTTGAACTGAAACTAAATAAATTAAGTTCGTTTAAAAACGTTTGTTGAAAAATCAATCAATAATTCATTGTTCACCAAGAACGTTGCATGTATGACTGTAAGTAGATAAAATAAATTAAAAAGAAACAAAAAAAAAATAAAAACAAAAACAACGACAACAAAAACAGACAGAAGAAGTAGCAAAAAATTCAACAATAACAAAAAAATTAATTATCTCACAATTGGTTCTTAAAGTATAATAAAATTAAAAATCATTAAAAGAAAGGAAACAGAGAAAAAAAATCTAGATGAAAAGAAATTATAATCGTTCGATATACGACACTGAAGAACTGTACAGATATTAAATCTTATTTATAAGTTTCGTTATGAAAATAAAACTTTCACTTTAAAAAAAAAAAAATATAGTTAACGATATTTTACTTGATGTTTGGAAACTAATATAAATAATAGTTCAATAGTGAAATAAGAGTTTTACTGCGGAATGAAAGATATTGCGGTACATGTCAGCCACGCGAGATAATGGTGGTCAAAAGTCATATGAATCGGCTTTTTGCATGTGTATGTATACCTAGCTTATTGTTCATTATATGTGATTAGAAGTTATTAAAAAATTTCCAATGTTTTCAGTAATTCCAAAAAATCTCTCTGAAGATAATAATATTTTTTTAATAATTTTGCTTTAGGATTTTAGTGCAAATAGCCTAAATTCGGAAGGCTGCGAAGGATGCCTATTAAAAATTGAACATGGCAATTCGCTCTGGAATTCGAACATACGAGTTTTGTCCGTTAAGAGCATTGTAGAAGATTCCGGAGAGATGGCGTGTGTTTAAATAGTTGCAGAAACTGCAGTCGTGAGTTGAGTTTATCATTGGCGCTGTTAGAGTTAACATCAACTGTCTTGTGCATTTAAGGTTGTACGTAATAGAGTGTGTTTGCATTTCTGCGAATTGATAAACGTGTATGGGGACACTGAGTGACTATTTAATTCTGTTGTTGTACATTGTAAATAAATAAAGAGTTTTTACAATTTTAAACTACTAAAACTGCTTTTTATTTGCAATCAAAAGTATCCGGTTTATTTAAAGGAAATAAACCCCGTTTTTAAAAGGTAAAAACGTAACAATATTCAATGTTAAAGTCACCACAGTTTTGGATTCGTACAAACTATTGATTTGAAATATATTTTGTGTGATCGGAAAGAGTATTTTCTAAACAAATGAGCTAATTTATTGGTGTCGTAGTAAAATTATTTTCGATATTTCAAAAAAACTTCATATTTATACAAAATTGTGAAATTGGAGAATTCAGAAATATTAAATAATAGGTTTGTTCGTTAATATATCGCATTGAATTTTGTGTGTCAGTACAACTTTTGGTACAAAATATATAGGTGGAAATGTATATACGATTTAGGAAAAGCAATACTGAAAGTTCTGCCCATAAAGACCACATTAGATACGGGCTGATAAAACAATAATACGAATGATTTGAAATACATAATCGTATCGGAAAAAGTTGCCCGTATTGAAATCCCAGCTTTCGGATTTTAGAAAACTTAACCTAATTCAAAAGTTTGATAAAAAACAGGTTAAATTTGAAAGGTCCAAGGGAAATCCCTGTTAGTATATTTCAGGAGTTTTCTATTTAATACAAAGACATTATAATTTCCTTAAGAAACTATTTTTCTAGGAAGCAGAGAGTAATAGCGTTTATTTGGCCAAAAAAGTTTCACTTTTACTTAATCTATATATATAAAATACATAAAATGTTTCTACCTATGTCCGTTATAGACTCTGAAACTATCCAACCGATTAGATTTCAAACCGGTTTCATTGGGAAGGAAATTTTCTTAAGATGGTTTTAGACACCTAATATAACTATAATGAATTGCGCCATTTTGTCCATGTTCAGAAACAACTATTGACTGCTGATCAAAATATTGTTTTAGAACAAGTTATGCAACACGTAGCGAACGAAAGTGGTGGAATTACATTCTTGTTCAATTTGAAACTCGCTGAAATTCGATAGACAAATGAAATTGCACTAGCTATAGTATCGTCTGGAATCGCATCAACTTTACTCGATGGTGGGTGTACAGCGCACTCAGCTCTTAAGTTTCTATTAAAAGTAAACCATAGCGAAACACCAACATGTAACATCGGTAAAAATTCTGGCATGGCTATAGCCATGCAAGTGGCAAGCTCACTTATTCTATGGGATGAATGCACTATGACACACAAGAAATCTCTTGAAGCTCTTGGCGGGTGAAGCTCTATTGCATCTTGCTGGTGATTTTTGATAAACTTTGCCAGTGATTCCAATATCAACACCAGCCGATGAACTAAATGCATGTTTGAAAGCGTCAAATCTTTGGAGACATGTAGGGAAACTTACATTGTCGACAAATGTGCATTTACTTCAAGATGTTGCTGCGCAAATATTCGCCAAACAGCTTTTGGATATGGGCGATGGAAAACTTCTGTTTGTTCCGACTACACGTGAAATAACTTTTCCGCCGAACTTTTGCCAAATTCAGTCATCTATTCAAAATGTTGTGCAGAAAGTTTTTCCAGATATTGCAAACAATTTCAAAAATCATGATTGGCTTTGCGACCGAGCAATTTTGGCTCCAAAAAATTATGATATCAACAAAATAAACAATCAAATTCAATTGGAGCTTCACCGGGTAAAGCTGTCAAGTACAAATCGATTGACACAATTATAGATGAGGAACAAGCTGTCTATGCAATAGATAGTTGGAACTCTTTGGAACCATCTAGAATGCCACCACACATCTTAACTTTAAAAACAGACTCACCATTGATGCTCATTCACAACTTAAATCCACCGAAATTATGAAACGGATCAAAACTTGCTGTTAAAAACCTATCGTCAAATTTACCAATCCCTAAGTGTTGCTGGTTTGCACTTGGAAAATTCCTGTTTTTCGCACGGCCAATTGCATGTTGCTTGCTCCAGAATGGGAACACCGAGAAATCTTTATGTTTACACACCTACTGAAAAAACAAAAAATATTGTTTATCCTAGCTAGCATTAACATAAAAAAGTTAATAAATAAACAAAATTTCCTTTTTTCTAACAAATAAAATGCATTTCTTTTTTAGGCGTAGTAGCACACGCCGGGTATCTGCTAGTAATATATAAATATCAAAATTTAAAATCTATAATTTTGGACTTGCCCAAAGATATTGCATTGGAAATTTTTTCTTATGATTTTTGTATTTATGTTTTAACTAATAGGAAATGTGAATTTTGAATTGCATATAACTCGCTAGCTTAAAAAATAAATAGCACACGCGTTTAAAAATTAGCATATCCGTGGTTCCCTATGGCAGAGGAGTATTTGAATTTATGTTTTGACGACGGATTTGCCTTTGCGAAAATTGCATGCCAATTAGATCGACCAGTTGGAAATGTCAAATTTATTTCCAAAATATGTTGATTCTGCCCTTACTGTGTGCTGTCAAAGAAAGCGAAGCTTCGGAAATATTTACTGTCGGTTCAAAGAAATAAAATGACACTTGTAGAAGAGTTTCCTATGAACAGTAAAAGATTAGCTATACATCTAAACAGACTGAGAGACGCATGTAACATTTTCCAAGGAGAAATATGTGTGTTGTCTGAAGCAGGTAAGATGTAATATTCTTAAAATATCAGACAGCTATAAATGCACTTAGTAATAGAAATATTAAATCAAAGGTAGTCTGCTGTTGAAGCAGATAGAGATCTACAATAAAATGGAACTGCGAATGAGTTAGTACGGGCCGAAGCAGATCTTGATACGGATATCGGATGCGGACAACAAGAGATAAATTATGCAGACCAAGATATATATGAATATCTCTCCGATATGTATACAGACGAAATCCTTGGGGGAATCTGTGAACATTGAAGAGAATATTAGGGTGAGCAAAAAAAAGTACTTCAAGATCCGCACTTTTCTTCACAGTTATGCAATTACAGTGAGACCTCGATTATCCGTAATGGTCGGGACCGGGAGCATTCTGGATAATCAATTTTCCCGGTTAATTGAATACCAATTTTTAGTAGTTTTTTAATAATGACAGTTTTTCGATAATGAAATTTAAAGCTCGATATTTCTCACTGATTCATAGGTTGGATCAAAGTCGTATAATTTGGTGGAAAAAATTTCACAATAACGTTTTCAGCATTGAAATCCAATAGCAGAATGATTTTACTATCATCTTTTAGACCGATTTTCTTAAAATTCTCTCTCACTTCTGGTACTACATTTTTGTTAATCCATTCTCATTGTCATTTTTTAAAGTTTATTCCAATAACTAATGCTTTGCACTTGTGTGTACCAGCAGCATTAACGCAAACTAATGAGGTTAGTCTCTCCTTTAAGACCTTGTCATTCTATGAAATTTTCATTATGCCAAGACAAACTTCTCTCAAGTAAACACTTTCGATTCTCCATTATCTCATTGGTGAGTTTTTTCATTGATTTGAATTTATTTAATTTTTCCACAAAAATTGTAGCTGCTAATTAGCTGAATATTTTTCTCCTGCAGCATTAAGTTTGTGATTACAATATCGTTTTTTTCTTAAATTTTGAGTGGAATATTTTAGGCTTTCCTTCACTGTTAATCCAGAAATTGGAGTTCCTTTAAATCGTTCCTTCCGGAATTATTCATAAACTGCAAAATCTACTTTTGGTTCTTCAGCAGTTTTTAAAATTTTTCGGTTTCTAAAGCCAATAACAGAATCAATTTGTTTTTTATAATGTCTAACACTCCTTACGCCAAAAGCTATCGAACACAATATCAAAAAATGTTGGCCTTACAAATCGATCGATGGAATTCAACTTTTTCGTTTTATTTGCATTGTGTTTGATTGTTCAAAAATAATCGAAAAAAAATTTAATCCCGGATAATAGAGGTAATTACGGTTTCTGTTTGCTTTCCCGGATAATTGATGTTGCCGGTTAATCGAATCACGGATAATCGAGGCCTCACTGTACTTAAAAATAAGCTTAAAAACTCAGCATCACACCCTACACAGTGGCTGGCTGTAGCGTATTGAAAGTAGAAAACAAAAGCAAACACATTAACAACATCATAATACACAATTTAATGCTGAAAAATATACAGCTGCAATATCCATTAAATACAATTGACGTATAATTTTATTTTATATATGTATTATACTTTTTGTTGTTGTTGTTTTTGTTTTTCCGCAATTCGGTTCAATCCAATACAATCCCACTAAACAACAATAACAAGCACTATATCAATTATACTCAAATTAAGAATATCTATCGTATATGTAGAATAAAAGGCACACACACACACAGTACATACGTGTTTTTCTTTTAGATTTTATATTAAAACGAAAAATTTTCGCTGATGTGAACATATCGACACTGTTGTTGTTCTTTATTTTGTGGCATACATCAGCGGCATACTAGCAACAACAACAGCAGTATCCATACATACATCCATAAATAAATATATTAAAATATGTACGTGCAGCAGAAGTACGAATATTGGACCCCCACTGACATGATGTTGATTGGATGATTATTTAGTATTTTTACACTCGTAAACAACAATATTTATTTATTTATTTTTTTTTACTTTTTTGTTGTTTGTTTTAACCATTTATCTTTTTTGCGAGTGTATGATGGTATGTTGCTGTGTACTACGTGCAACAGCGATAGAGCACAATGACCTAAACAAATGCAATTGCAATAGTTGCTGTTGTTGTTGTTGCAGTTGCAGTTGTAATTTCAATTGCAATTTTCATTTCAAAAAGTCAAATAAAATTACAACCACAAAAACGAAAATTGAAAACGAATAAATAAACAGCAACAATAACAATAACAACAACAACAATAATAAATAAACAAAATGAAAATTACTCTGACAATTTTCTGTGTATAAAATAAATTAGATTAATGCTTTTAAAACTTTTTTCTTTCGTTTCTGCTTTTGCTTATGGTTGTTATTGCTATTGCTATCGTTGTTGTTGTTGTTTTCATTTCATTAATTTTTTCACTCTTGAACGAACACTGTCAATTTTATATTTTACGTAAGTATTTCTTTACATTTTCATACAATTTGTTGTTGCTTCTGCTGCCACTCACTGTACGTTGTTCTTCTTGTTCTGTGTGCAACGAAAGAAAGAAAGTAAAAAAAAAAAAATGTTTCTCGACCAATACATTTTTTGCCATTTATTTTAATTAAAACAAAATTTATTTTAAGCTCAAAAGAAAATTGCATTAACTGTCAGAAAAGATGACAAGAACAAAAATAATTTCCTTTTTTTTAAATAGCCACATTAGTGGGATAACCAAAAATAGGCCGCATTACTATGAGTTTTCCACTAATGTATTACATATTAGTGAAAAGACTTATCATGGAAAATTCTTAAACATTTATTTATTTTTTGATAACAGCCTTAGGTTTTTGACAATTAGGCGTCTTATACATCTTAACCAATACACTTTTGGGAATTGAAAAACAGATAAATAAAACCAGAGAAATTGCTGTATATATTTACAGATATAGAATTCTAAACGTTCTATAGCGAACACTGCATCTGATTTTATTACAAAAGGAAGCTGAGAAAAACTTGACAATTCTTCTAGAATTAAGTGGTCATCGTGATAATATACTTCCCGTTCTGAGGGCTTAAATAATCGCTTATATCTTAAAGATATAATTTGGGTTCAGAGGAATAGCAACAGGACTGAGAGTTGGCGAATATGAAGATACAATTTTAAACTTAGAGTTCTTCAAGGCCGAAGTCACTGAACAATTACTGATACCTTCCTCTTATAGATTAGGGTTCGAAGTTTCTGCATTAAACTTTGGTGTGTTTTATCCGTAATACATAGGTCCGGATATATTTAGTTTGTATGATGGTATCTTTTTATACCCTCCACCTTCGTGAGAAGGGTATATATAAGCTTGTTATTTCGTTTGTAATTTCCACAATATAATTTTCCGACCCTATAAAGTTCTTGATCCTTATAGATAGCGGAATCGATTTAGCCATGTCCGTCTGTCTGTCTGTCTAGCTGTTGAAATTAATTTTCTGAAGACCCCAGATACCTTCGAGATCCAAATCTTCAATAATTCTGTCAGACATGCTTTCGAGAAGTTTCCTATTTAAAATCAGCAAAATCCGTCCATAAATAACGGAGATATGAGCAAAAATCCGAGACAACCTCTATTTTTGGTCTATTTTTGATCTATATCTCGATTACTAAGTCATAAATATAAACAATATGGATATCTAATGATAGATATTTCAAAGTCCATTGCAACGATGTATATAAGGCTATAGTAAGTTGGACCTACAATGGGTCAAAATCGGAAAAAAAAATTTAACCCGAATTTTTTTCACAAAAAACATTTGAAACAAGTTAGAGTGCTATATTCGGCTATGCCGAATCTTAAATACCCTCCACCTTAATTAGATGAAAATTATAGAAATTATATTGGCATAGACACACTAATATCCATATTCAGTGTTTGTTATTGGGACTTAGCTCCGATTATGAAGATTGGTAGAATGTTAATGTAATACAGTAGTTTTCGCTTATAATCTACAAATACATTTGCACAATTTTTGTGGACTATAAGCGAATTAGGACTATAACCGAATTTCTTTTTAAGCCACTTTATGGATTATAGATGAATCCTGATATAATACACATTTTGGACTATATACAAATTATGTACTTTCTTCAATAAAACCACTTTTTTTAAACAAAATAAAAGTTTATTCAAAATATAGTAGTATTTTATATATTGTTAAAAAAACTAGTTTACGCATAAGATATTTTATTTCAAATGTATAAAAATGTTATCTAATTCAGCAATTCATAATTGAAATAACTACATATTCCTACCATTTCCAACAGAGTCTATAATTTTATAATAGAAATAAAATGTACTATTTAACAATTTATATCCTTAATAATTGGTAAAATTTGAGGCCTATTTTGCTTGATATTTTCCTCCATAACATTATTTTCAAGAGTTTTATGGGTATTATTGTGATTATCGGAAATGGACATAATATGGGTGCTATGGTCAAACAAGGACCGATATTCACAAAACCTAGTAGTATAATGTTTGGATACAATATATTGATCTGTATACAATTTTAGTTCGATATCCATATATTTAAAATATTTATGGAGGTTAATGTGTTTTTCGGAAGTGGTCCTTATATGGGAGCTATGACCAATTATCGGCTGATCTTCATAAAATTCAACACATCGATTTTCGTATATATGGAAAATATTTCTTTGAAATTTTAACCAGATAGAAGCTTTTATAAGAGATTTATTAGTATTTAAGTAATTTTCGGAAATGGACCTTATATGGGAGCTATGGTCAAATATGAACCGATATTCACACAATCTAGTAGTATCATTTATGAATTATTAATACCGATCTCTGTAAAATTTTATTTCGATAACGATATTTTTCAGATATTTATGAAAATTAATGTGTTTTTTGGAAGTGGTCGTTATATGGGAGCTATAACCAATTATGGGCCGATCTTCATGAAATTCCTTACAGCAGTTTTCATGTGCATGGGGATTATGCAAGTCGAATTTCATCCTAATACCAATATATAAGATATTTAAGTGCATTTAAGTGATTTTTGGAAGTATACTTTATATGGGGGCTACGGCCAAATAGTGCCCGATCCAAAAAAAATTGGTCTCGCGATTTCTGTTGGCACAAAACTTAGATGTGTTGAATTTTGTATGGATGCTGCAATTCTATGGGCATTTATATACCATAGCACCATATTTCGGGAAGAAATTTGTATGGGGGCTACGAGAAATTATGAACCGATTCTTTCCATTTTTAACAGAATTTTTCCCTTTATCATATCAATAATGAGTGCAAAATTTCATGGTATTCCTACAATGAATTTACCCAAAGTCACAAAAAATCATGTGAAAATTATCAAATTTTTTGAAGGTTGTCTTACATTTTGATCCATAACCCTGGTTCTACCAATTCGATTTTGCTGATTTTCAATACCAAACTGCTTAGAAAAATTATAAACATTTTGGTATGCATTTCATTAATTTTGCTTATGTATTTTGGACGTGAGAGTGTTTTACACAGACAGACAGACGGACATTGCTCAATCGACTTAGAATTTCATAAGGATCAATAATATATATACTTTGTTGGGTCTCAGATGAATATTTCTCAATGTTACACACGGAATGACAAACGTATATATACCCTCTTTCACCACTTGTGGTGGTGGAGGGTATAAAAAAAATAAATTTTTAAATGAATTTTTTTTTTTTTTATAAAATTGGAAAAGCTTTTAAAAAACTATTTAAAAAAAAAATTGTTCAATTGTATTTTAAAGTATAATTTGGTGAAGGGTATATAAGATTCGACATAGCCGAACATAGCTCTCTTACTTGTTTCTGGTTAATTGAATTCTGTAGTAATTTAACTTAATTTTATAACTATCGTGTGATGATAACTTATTAGATCAGATGTGTCTAAGATTAACATGAATACCTGCCGTGACGGCCTTACTTCATGGTGGTCTTAACACCGGATAGAAACAATGCGCCATCAACATCATTGTGTGACTTGTGACAAGTGACAAGGAACACATAATTGGCAACTATTCGTACATTGACTGCATGGATTAATACACAAGCACCTTGTTAGAGAGTTCGGACTATCTAATCCATGTCATCTATAGCTAGTCGAACAGTAAATCCTAGGACATTTATTAAAGCAGCAGTGTCCGGCCTGGTAATTCAGTCCGACATATGGTCTCTGACTTCAAAAATTCTCTGGCGATAAAAGTCAATGTGTGCGGTTCACACAGATGACCTCGACTGAGAGCCAAGTCCAACAATCATTATGTCAGGAACACTAAACATCCAATCCATATCCAAAGCACTGAGCCAATTATATTTAGCTCTGTGAATCAACAACAGCACTTAGTTAGATGCATAAGATTAGTAATGTTTCTAAGAATAGAGCAAATAGGTTGCCAAGAGGCTATGCAATCTTATAAGCTTTTTTGTTCTGTAGTTTCTTAATGATGCTAAACTTATATGTTATCTTGATAATCGAATTACGCAATTGCTCCTATATTCAAATTAAAAAAACTAGCAATGAAACCACACCATCTAAAGCCATCCATATTGACGGTTACATGGAAAAATGATGGATACCCGGACAACATTGAGTACTGCACTCCCAGACCCTACTTCGATTACGGATGTAATAACTTTTTGGACGCAATCCCTCCCCGGATATCCATTTGGAATCTTCACTGATGGCTCGAAATTGGAGGTGGGTATGGAGAGAGGCTTTTATCATACAAACTTATGATATTCATAAGCCTAACGCAACATAATATGGTAAGTCCTTCATCATATAAATGGTTGTCACAAACATATACATGTTTACTGTAACCATATATATGATTGATACAATCATGTAGGACAACAATGAAAAATGGTTTCTGGAAATTTATCAATACTTTAATTAAACTTTTTAAACGGCTTAATTAAAATTATGTTTTTAAAGCACTAAATCATTTAAAAAAGTTATATACCTATTACACATTTACATTTTTTTTTTTATGAATTTTTGCACTTTTCTTGATGTTTATTTTCCTGTAATGACACTCTACTCAATAATGGGGTATACTATGGATTTTACTACATGTACAAAAGATTTCTTGCTATATGTTTATAGTGGAAGTAGGCATCGTGCATGACACACTAAGACTCAATAGGCCATTGTGAAAATACAGTACAAAGTAGTAAATTCTAAGCCATAGAGATATATAGAACAAAAGGCTTATTGGTCTGAGTCTGTATCTTCGGTCTTACAAAAAAAATTTAAAAAGCATATCATCTTGATAAGATATTTTTTTTTAACTCAATATCTGACATTACAACAAGCCGCAGCTTTTATTGAAGATTTTAATATCATCAGTATGATAATCCGGAACAGAGATTCAATAACAAATATTGAAATAGATACTAAACATCTTCACTCGCTCATATCCACTGCCGGTTCAATTTCTGTATTATTCTTTGGATTCTTTACTTAGTAATCTAACATTTATATTTATGGAAACATGGGACTTTGTAGTCCTTGTAGTCTTAGTCTATGTTGTTTTTTAATTATGAAATATTAATTAAATAAATACCGCAAATTAATGCCTTGTAAACCCATGATAATTTTGTTACTTTGTGTCATAAAGTATATGGTTTATATTTATTATTTTTATGTCATTTGTTTTCTGTAAATAAACTTCCGTTGCTATTAATATATGAGAAAAAAAATTTTATAAGAAATGTATTTAAATGTTCTCTTTTTTAATGGCAGATTATTATACATACATTAAGAACAATTTTTGTGACAAAAATGGAAGAAATTAAAAACAAATAAATGAATTTATAAATAGATACAAGGTGTTTTATATCATTAAGGTAAAAGTACTTAATAACGTAAATTGTCAAACGATTGACATATAACAATGTTTGTCGGTTTTGATCATAAACAAGCAACTGCAGAAATTGAAAAGAGTTAAGTGGTGCTCAAGTAATATGTGTATTTTTAATAAATAGTGCTTGAACTGTCTACTCTTAAGACTTGATTAAGAGCCGATTATAATAGTAAGCTTTTTACGTATTTTTTCTTTGTTTTTTATTACATTTTTTTTGTTTTCGAATGAAATGTTAATAGAAAATGTCCTTTCGAAAAGTTCGCTTAATTAATCAATTTAAAAAAATACATATATTCAATTCATATATGAATAATTACACTTTATACCAACAAATTTAATCTATTAAATTGAAAAGAACGAATAATATTTCCAAATGTGATGGCAGTGCCATCCATCTATCTATTGATGTTTTTAACAGCCCAATAGTCTATAGTAGTAACATGTCATCGACATAAAGATAACGATACATTTTACTTCACTTTGCTATAGCAAAATAAATGTTATAAATAATAACTGAATTATAAGGAGTGATATCGAAAAACTCTTAACACACATATGGGCAATTCCACGAGAATGACTACCACGACTGAAAACCCAGAAACCCTTGAAACTTTTTTTCAAGATGATTTGAATAGGAGAAAATACTAAAATATTACTTTGTGTCAGTATTTAGAGCTTATTACAACATTTTATTGGCAAAAATAATAGTTTAAACTGACTATATTTAATTTTTTAATTTAATTGGCGTGTTTTAGGCTAAAATTGCGGTCAAAAGTAAGCTCCCAATTAGCATATAGTGTAAAATGAATTTGACTCTGATTGTTTATTTGCTATTATAAAATTGTTTATTGAAACCGAATGTATATTTTCTATTAATTTTTTTAGTTTTTGTATAGATATATTTACAGAACATATATTGTTTTATTATAAGAGAAAAATCTGTCACGTACGGTATGTCACGTGCGATATTAAATTTTATTTATTATAAAAACATCCAATGATTGTTTTTACTTAAATGTGACGGATTGTAAAGTAAAAATATGTCGTTTAGTGTAAGAAATTAAAAGAAAACAGAACGCCTCTCACGATTCGAAAATTTTCGCATATTTTTACATGTACCTCAAACTGACTTCCGTTTTATGTCACGTACGATATACCCTAATTTCGCTCGATATTTTGGATAACAACGTTTCGAAGGAACTTATTATTTTTTTAAAATATAGCACTCTCTGAATGAAACATACAGACCAAATTATTTTTCAGATACTCTTATTTTTGGAAAATCTAATGTCAATGTCACGTACGATGACATGGAATTGCCCATATATATTATTAAAAACGAAACCACTAAATTTACAGTTTTAATTTTTTTTTTTTTTTGATTGAAATTATTATTACAATATACAAAAAAAATATTTTTATAGTTTTAATCACTAGTGATGAAATTTTGAACCTTTTTCAGAAATCCTTCCATTAACGTTTTTATGCTCTTCAATTCTCTTTTAACAAGAGCCCAATATCTCTCCACTGGCCTTAGCTCCGGGCAGTTTGAAGGATTTGGCTCTCCTTTTACAAACACCACATTATTGTGACAGGATGCCAAGTCAGACCAAAAATAAGTGGACACATTATTAAGTCTTATGAATTGTCCTTATCCTTGATGTAAATTTCGGTATTTATAAAGCCCGTTGTAATAAATGATTGGCTTTTTTGCCGCAACTGCATATTGCTTTGACCAGGAAATCAAATGCAGCAAGAATATTTTTTTATAAAACTTGACTTCAATTTCCGTGCTCTGTTTTTGGCCTCTAAATTTTTATCAGCGTTCCTGCCAGGAACTTTTTGAAACGAAATAGTCCGAGCACTAAACGAACCGGGCTGCTTTACTACCGGAAGTCTTGGGAGCTCTTTTGAAAATGCTTTCAATTTTTTTGGCTTTAGAAACATCATGTGGACCATTCCTTCTACCTGAACCAGGTTTTCTATCAACGAACAAGTTCTCCTGGTACTGTTTAATAACATTGGAAACAGCTTGACGGCAGCCCTCTGAATGCCAACTTTTTGTAGGCCCAAGTTGGGTTGTGATGAAAATATAAACATAATAACTGACATGCTTTACAAAAGTAGCTTGATCAAAAACAAGTAAGAGAGCTATATTCGGCTGTATATATAAAATTTAAAAAAAAAAATATTTTAAATATTTTTTTGTCAAAATTGTTTTTTAAAAGCTTTTTCTAATTTAAAAAAAAAAAAAAAAAATTTTAATTTATTAGTGAAAAAAATGTATGACAAAATAATGTTTTCTGTAAAAAAAAAAATTCGGGTTAAAAAAAATTTTTCTCGATTTTGATCCATTGTAGGTCCAACTTTGTATAGCCTTATATACATCGTTGCAATGGACTTTGAAATATATATCATTAGATATTCATATTGTGTATATTTATGACTTAGTAGTTGAGATATAGATAAAAAATTGCTGATATCTCCGTTATTTATGGACGGATTTTGCTGATTTTGAATAGAAAACTTTTCGAAAACATGTCTGACAGAATTATTGAGGATTTGGATCCCAAAGATGTCTGGGGTCTTCAGAAAATTGATTTTAACAGACAGACTGACAGTCGGACATGGCTAAATCGACTCTGTTATCTATAAAGATTCAGAATATATATAATTTATAGGGTCGAAAAATTATATTGTGGAAATTACAAAAGGAATGACAAACTTATATACCCTTCTAACGAAGGTGAAGGGTATAAAAATAAATCAAATAATACTTGGGTTAAAAGTTTTAATGAAAAACGTGTGTTAAGAATTTTGCGATCTCATACCTTAATTTTGTATATCTTAACCTGCTGAGTTTATTTTTTTATCTACTACCCAAAGTTCAATACACCTATTCTAAAATTGTGAGAGCTAGAGCTTTTTATCAATTCCTTTTGAAAGCAATATAAGTAATTTTTCTATAAATAGCAAGCTGGAAATAGGGAGCGAATCTAGGAGTTTGTCAAACCACACCATTCAACTTAATCAGTAAATAATTTTCAATACTCACACGCTTTTCAAAGCAAATTTATTTTTTAAGTTCCTACCTTTAGAAAATAAGCGTAATCTTAACTTTTTTTGTCTATATCAGATAACACTTTAATTACCTTTTGTTCGATAAGAAAATAATGTTAAATTTTATAAGTAATTCAATAATTTCAACCTTGATTTTATTGACTTAATATGGGCAAATTGGTGAAACGAATCTATTTTTAATTGTATTCATTTCATATTTAAAGTCATTGACATGCAAAATTGTTTTCAAAAGATGTACTATTATTTTCATTATAAGTATAATAAAAAACAAAATTGGTATCGTGCAAATATTATATCAATAGGTTAAAATATATTTAAATACTATGTATGTTTATTGACATGACTTATTAACAAGCAAAGCGAAAAAGTGAAAGCAATGTAGAAATTTTTACACCCTACAAGCACATTTCTTTTCTATCTGATGTCACTTATTAATGATATGCTTCCACACAAAATAGACGGTCGAATATCAGATATCTCTTAAATCATAATATCTATTATAGCATTTTTTTATTAAGATTTGTATAACTGAAAACTGTTTTAAAGTTTTGCATACCTTTTCGAAAGCTTTAATCTGAATAGTTAAACTTTAATGCTGTTATGAATTCAAATTCAAAAATGCATGTAAATTATACCATTGAGAAAAGATAAGTTAAGAATATATGTAATATATATTGTTACGAATGTGCAATGACGATTTGAATTTAACAATCTGTAACGACTACCTGCAGCATTCACCATATTTGATGGCACGTCCATCAGTAGCATGGTATTGGCATTGTTTGTAAGTATGACAACACTAAACATTTGGGCTGCTGGCAATAACATCGAAGGCTCTGGAATTCGAACATAGGAGTTTTGTCCGTTAAGAGCATTGTAGAAGATTCCCGAGAGTTGGCGTGTGTATAAATAGCGGCAGAGACTGCAGTCGTGAGTTGAGTTGATCATTGTCGCTGTTAGAGTTAACATCAACTGTCGTGTACATGTGTGTTAGTACATTACAAAGTTCGTGTTCATTTCTGCGAATTGATAAACGTGTATAAAGACACTGAATGACTATTTGAACTGTTGTCGTTGTAGATTTTAAATAAATAAAGAGTTGTTACAATTTTAAACTACTAAAACTGCTTTTATTTGCAATCAAAACTATCTGGTTTATTTAAAGGAAATAAACCAACGATTTAAAAAGGTTAAAACGTAACAATATTAATCAAAATCGAATCATAGAATATTTTAATACCGAAAAGAGTATAAGATTTCGTTAAAAATTAGAATCAGAATAATTGACTTTTCGACTCGTTATAGCTCTGCACTCTACATAGAAAAACATGCACTTGAACTTCGAATCATTTTTCATACTGGGATATTACGTGTAAGCTCTGCTATTTATTTTTTGGTTTAATCAAATTTTGGTTCAAAACTTAAATTGAAATCCTTTCAATTTCCTTATTCGCTAGACATAATTAAATTTTATCATATTTCAATTACAAACTCCATGACCAATCGGAAACACCCAGTAGTGTGCTCTAACATATCTTGTTGTGCGTAGCGTTAAAAAAAAAAGTATATTTTCTGGTAAACAAATTTATCGTTCATTTGAAAGTTTTATTTTAGTTGTGTAAACAATCGGTCACTTAAAACTCAATTAGTCAAATTATTTCTACAGAAAATGTAGAAAACACGGAAAACACAAACAGCCCATCAAATTTTTACGAATGTTCGTTAAGAGTTTTAACAAACAAATAATTTAACAATTTGTTCAAGATTGTGCTAAAATGCTTGTATGCAAATTTCCAAAATCAATATCATCAATTCCAAGTCCACTGATCATAATAACTACACTGAATTGGCCAATATATTTGTATGTTTGGTTGCTTTGATGATTATCTACGATAGTCCGCCTGCCTATCTTTAAAAGAAAAATTGTTATAAAAATAATTTAAGTCTCGTGCGTCATCATAGCAAATTTTTTTTTTTGTATTTTGTCTTGGATTTAATTATACTTAAATGTTTGTACGACTTACGTACTTAAACACATATATACATACATTTATAATATACTTTTTCTATTATTATTACTTCTGCTGTTATTGCTAAACAAATTTATTTGCTTTTCTAGTGTTGCTAACGAGACTTTCAACCTTATTGTTGCAAACAAAAAAGTTAAAAAAATATTATTTGCTGGAAGAAGAAAACAAACATTGAAGATTGAAAAATAGCAAAAACTAAATACAAATCTGTTGCTTTTGTTATTTATCGAAAATTTACCAAAAAAAATATAAGAAAAAATAATAGAATTGAAAAACAAAAATATTTTTAAAATATGCACATTATTGGCATAATGTCAATAATACTATCTAAACGATTCACATTATAATTTATCATAAATGATCAATGTAGACCAATTGGAATCGTATGAAAGTTGTTTTTATGAACCAATTTAGCAATACGTATGGTGTGATATTTGTTAGCGTAAATAAAAATAGGAAGTAAGAGAATGGGGTCTAACAAATTTGATAAAAATATTTATGTTTATAAAAACTATACCGATAGACGCAAATAAATAAGATTGTTAAGAAGATTTATGTAACAAAAACGTAAATGAAAACTTTACCAGTACAAACCTGTAACCATAGAGAAACATAGAGCGGAAACTAGAAAAAAAACTAAAACAAAAAATTTACCCAAAATTATCACACACACGAGTGTTGTTTTTGTTTTCACATAGTTTTTTTTTCTACTAATACATTCTCACCACTTAGATTTCTGACAACTAAGTTAGGTCTTTGACAAGAGAGTTTTCGGTCTATGTTTATTCTCTATGCCTGTAGCGTTTATACTTTAAAAAATGTTAGTTATATATTAGAATTAAAGCTTCCAAAATACGAAATAGTAAGTCCATTTTAATTTACATTTAATTTATTAACTTTTATTTAAAAACACACATTAGAAAACAGGCAGACAAATAACATAACCACCAAACTGTTGTCACATTTCTTACTGGATAATTCTTATAAGTAGAAAAGACAGCTAGTTAAAATTTGTAACAACTTTTTTCTCAAACATTCATACGCTCTTATTATTAATTTTTCTTGCAAGTTTTTCTTGAAAAAGAACGCTTTTCCAGTAACAATTTGCAATAATTCGTAAAATTTTTTGGTTGTTGAACAGACTCTATTTTATATTGCCATTGAATTTTAACAACTGAAATTGTTAATAACTATCTAGAAGAAATTGCTGATATAAGAGTTAAAAAAACATATTAAATAAACAAATTATAGACAATTTAAATCATATTTGAACAAATTTAATTTTTTTTGTCATCTTACATAATCTCGATAAAAGTACAAGATTCATTTTTACAGAACCGACACACATGCAAACGTTAGCGGAAGTTATGTCTTAGAATTTCTAGTTGGAGAAGTTGGAGAAAAATTTAAAGATAAAGCCGGTTGATATTCCCAATATAGGCATCAATGGATCCAACACCATATCCGACAGTTCAGAGAACTGCCGAACGAACGATGTCATAGATACCTAGTGCTGGTCAATAACAGTGAAGTGTCGGTTAGGTTAGGTTATCAGGCAGCCGTCAACAACCTTCGTTGGTGCAGCTCAATTGGGTCCAATAATCCTTCCTTTTGTGGTACCTGAAAAGAAAATGAAAACAGATAGAGGAGAGAAATAGAGTAGAAGAAAGGAATTCTATAGATTTAGCAGGCAAGAGGTGGGCATTTAAAGAATGGGAGGAGTTAGAGGAGAAGATGTTGAGAGTAAGATAACGCAGACCATAATGGGACAGTTACCGAGTCGCCATGAGGTGCAATTTGCCAGTCCGGTTTTATCAACCACCTGCTTTCCCTAATAAAGGCGGCTATGCACCTTAGTTCCTTCACAGATAGCCCGAAGAGGGTACAAAAGGATCTCTCACCTAATAGTCTGGCCCGTAGATTGCCAAGAGCCGGACAATTACAAAAGAAGTGTAGAATAGTTTCTTCCTCTTCCTCATTCTGACAACTTCTACAGAAGTTGTTATAAGGTAAGCTAATTCTTGCAGCATGGGTACCGAAAGTGCAATGTCCGGTGATCATCGCCACCATATTGCTGAGTCGTATTCATTTAAGTCGAGGTAGATATGACATGCGTCTACAGTCCAACGCAGGCCATATCATCCTTGTGGGGATTCATTACCCCACCTCGTTTGGGCAAGTTCGTAATAGGGGTCGTGTATACGTTTGACATCGGAATTCCGCAGAGGGAGTCTATCTCGTCTTCCGACAACAAGGCTCCTAATCCTGCCAAGTGATCAGCAATACAATTGCCTTCATTGTCACTGTGTCCACGTATCCATGTGAGTACAACTGTCGAATGTCTCGCCATCTTATTTAAGGATGCCCGGCATTCCTGGATCATATTCGATGTTGTATAAACACCAATCAAGGACTTAATTGCGGCTTTACTGTCAGTATATATATACGGATATCCCTACCAGATACACTGTAATATCCAAGCCAGTTGTCCGCTCTTTTGATAGCCGATACTTCGGCCTGAATAATGCTACATTCATCTGGAAGCCTGAATGACATTCTTATTCCAAATTCAGGGATGTATACTCTACCCCCAACTCTGTCCCCCTTTTTAGACCCATCCGTATAGATGGATAGCCCCATCTCATCAGCAGAGAGATTCCATATTGGATGGGATTGAGAAACCGAAGTTCCTCAGAAGGAAGGGTTTGGGAGTGCAGTAATCAATATGATCAGGAAGATTTTGTTTACTTTTTATTATGCAAGCATGTCCATAGGATCTATAATTCCATACATTGCAGGCGTTAAGCCTGAAGGCCGTGTTCAATGCCAGTTTTCTTGCCATTAGATCTACTGGTATCCAGTTGAGTAGATTGAAGAGCGACTTCGTCGCGGTTGTTCTCAATGCTTCTGTTATCAGGATTGCCATGTTTCTCAAAACCCTCTCAAAGAGTATACGATAGATTCCAATCAACCAATGATTGGTTCATTGGAATCTATTACGCCCGTGTTGCATGGTCGTAACTACCCGATTGATGGATGGAATGTGTCATGTCATACATTACAAAGGTAAGCCTTGCAGAGAATCAATGATATATTGAGAAAAACTTGAAATATATTTTCAAGTTTAAATTAAAAATAAAATAGTTTATATAAACAAAAATGTGGATAACATTATTTCAATGAAACAAGATTAATAGTTTAAAATTGGTAGACAATTTTGTTTTATAAAGCTTTTATATAAGGACTGAGATCGAAAAATTCTTAACATACAATTTCCGTGCTCTGTCTTTGACCACTAAATTTTAGCAGCGTTCCTGTCAGGAACTTTTTGAGCCGTGTATGTTTTTAACCCTGCATTGGCTTTAACTTTTCGCACCAAATAGTCCGAGCACTGAGCTAACCGGGCTGCTTTCCTACCGGATGTGTAGGGAGCTCTTTAGTGAATGCTTTCTATTCTTTTGGCTTCTTGTGGACCATTCCTTCTTGTGGACCATTCCTTCTACCTGAACCAGGTTTTTTATCAACGGACATGTTCTTCCGGTACTGTTTAATAACATTGGAAACAGTTTGACGGCGGACCTTTGATTGTTTGGCCAACTTTTTGTAGGACCAAGTTGGATTTTGTTGAAAATATTTAATCATTTTAGTACGCACTTTTTTCTCGTTGCTCATTTTAATTAGATTAACAACAAATGAATATAATTGACATTAAACATAATAACTGACTTGCTTTACAAAGGTAACTTGATAAAACAAATAATACTTGGGTTAAAAATTTTTAAGTGTTAAGAATTTTTCGAACTCAGTCTGTATTTAAAAATTATTGTGTTGAATATGGGGAATAATTTGTAATCGACTTTAGTCAAACGCTTTTAAAATTTACTGAAAGCCTTATATAAATTAAAAATACTTTGGAATCTAAATTCTTTCAACCAACAATTATTTCATAAAATATTTAACGAAACTTTGTACAATTAAAATGTTCCAGTTTATTATTATTATTTACATCTACGTATTATTAATTTTGTTTTTATTCATTGTTAACAGATAACTATTTTAAAATTGTTTGGTTTTAAATATATTTTATTAAATTATTCGAATAATATTATTCGGTCACTCGAATAATAAAAAAATTAACTTTTATTCGATTAAAATAATACTCGAATTATTAACAACCCTAGTGAGTACCCATTTGGAAAAGGTTTGTGTATTGTTTATCCTTTTTTTAGCAGAGGATTTGTTTTCGCGCTTAAAATTTATTGTTTAGTTATTACCTTAAACTTCTACACACAGAAAGCGCCTTTTTGCAAGTAAAGCTCTTCCAAAAATGTGTAAAATTTTTACTGGAAATTGTCAGTAGCTCTCTATTATTCATTAGAGGGGTTATCAAATGTTTAGGCTAATTTTAAAGTATATTGAAAACTGGCGAAACCAAAAGCACATAGCCATGGAAAAGCTATAAGGAACTTAACTGAAACAGAAACATCATTAGTATTACAACTGCAGCTGTTTTCTTCAAAAGATATATGCCAAAAATAATTGTCTATAAAGTGTCTTAATGACGCAAAATTTAGCTAGCAATAATTTGGCACTTACGAGTACATATTTGAATTGGAAAATATACATATTTGAAAAATAGAAAACAAAAATAAATTAAACAACTTGTTTATTTCTAGTCCCAACAAATGATAAAATTATTTATTTGTGGGTATCTATGCAATA
The DNA here is from genome assembly GCA_942486065.2 of Calliphora vomitoria. NCBI lineage: Eukaryota > Metazoa > Arthropoda > Insecta > Diptera > Calliphoridae > Calliphora > Calliphora vomitoria. The sequence continues at coordinate 94,358,949 of OW818031.2, forward strand.
TGTAGTACTTGTTTATTTCAAATATTTAGAATGTGTTTTTTTTTTTTGTAAATTGACTGCAAGAACATTCACCTCTTCAACGTCCGTTAACGCCCACTTCCTGTGAACGGGCTTTATAAAATCGGACAGTAAAATATTATTCATATTCTTTTCTACTTTTGCATTCCTTTGTTTTTATTAAATTATAAAAACAACAACAAAATCTATAAATAACAAGAATATACATGCATAAATACTATCGGACATAATATGAAATGTAAATAAATTGTTGTTTTACTTTCCCCAAAAACAAATTTATATGTATTTTCTCTTAATTTTTTTTTTTTGTTTCTTTTCAGTTCAGTTCACGGTTGCTAAGCCACAGTAAATACTTATCGTAATGTTGTTTTTAATTTTTTTTATTTTGTATTTAAGTGTAATAAAAGCAAATTTCTTTTAAATCCTATAAACTGTTATTGCCTCTTTATTGGCGATAATGTATGCTTGATTACGCATTAAGTACTAAAGTTCGCCCGTAGCCACGATCTTAGAACGAAAAACATACATAAACACACAAACACACACACACTCAAACTAGAACCTCACAAAAAAGTAAAATTCTTTTATGTTTATTTTCTATCAATATTTAAAAATGTTTTTGAGGGTTTTCTAACTAATCAGTACACCGAGGGAAAAGTTGTAGGGAAGTACTTACTATATCTGGGGACTTTTGACAAAACAACTTAAGTGTAATTTTAAAGACTTTCGAATTGATCGATAATTATTTCTTTATTCGACCTTAAAGAATTTCAAGAGCTTTTAGAATTCTTTGAGGCAAATAATAAAGTTCTTCAAGGTCAAATAATAAAATAATTATCTATCAATTCAACAGTCTTTGCGGACTCCTGAACAATTTTAAAATTACACTTAAGTTGTTTTGTCAAAAGTCCCCAGATATATTTTTCCTTGTTCTACTTATGATTTTCAGAAACATTTTAAAATCGTTAATGTGGCTTTGAAGTTTAAAATATGTACGTCCATGATCTTTGATTAAGTATCATCGATATTGAATATAAATAATTCGGGGTTAAAAGGCAAATACCTATAAAACTCCACCAGAGAAGTTTTTCTATACAGCATTCAAGTAATTGATGTTACTCGTACAATGACTAGTCATTGTCCATCTATTCGTCACCTGTAAATGCTTAAATGCTGGCAATGCCTATCTATATCCATATTGCAATATCTATATTAAATTTACTAAATGTTTATACTATTCTCTCAGTGTATTATATTGTTTTTCAAAGTTTATTTATTTGTATTTTACTTATAACCAGATACTTACGAATATAATTCATACAATAATACTTATTCTACATGTTTATAAACGTTTGTATATACATACATGCATATGTATCTATGAGTACGAACTTCCAACCATACATAATTTTTTTCATTGAGGATTATTCTTTATTCTTTATACTTCCATTTTTCATTCTTAATAGTATTTTTATACTTTAGATTGTTTTCGTTTTTTTTTTTTTTTCCCTCTTCTTATTTTTACTACCATTTGTTTTTTGATAAATAATTCAGTTAAATTTAATTTGTTTGGTTATTTGCTCTCTAATCGTTTTCTAGTATGTATTTGCAAAAAAACAAAAATAAAAACAATAAATTTTATCATTAACAACATTTCGATGCAAATAAAATGAATGAATTGAATTAATTAATTGTTTCACAATATAACACAAATAAACGTTGAATAAATAATTCCAAGAATTATTTAAATTTGAGAGCGTATATTTAGTTGAGACCACACAATTGAATTATAGCAGATATATATTGTTATGTTAAACTTAAATATATGGGAAATCGTTTCAAAATTCCAAAAGTGTAGCAAAAATTGATTCTCGGAAACTATAAATTTTTTAAAGCACCTTTTTATACATCTAATTATCTTTCTGCTGTATATCTGTATTCGGGGAGGGTATACGTTTGATCAAATTAATTTAAGTTTTCAATTCAAACTATGAGCTTTAACCCTCTAACTGGCAAGACCGTTAAAATTATACGATGAAGCCAATAATTTTTTTTTTTTTTCAAGAAGATGTAGTCAATATAACCGTAGGTTTTAATTTTCTGGAGAAAAAATCATTCTAAACGTACGCCAGGTAAAAAATTGTGAAGGCCGCCTGTAGGCGGTCTTGCCGGATTGCGTGTAATATGACAACAAACGTAAATTGTATATACAAAGTGGCGCAAAAGTAATCCTCCTATCAGAAAATGCTATAAATTTTGCGATTGGCCCCTAATGTCATTTCTGTTTTGACATTTGTGTAGTAAACACATGCGAAATACACGTTAATAAACAATGTTACGCTACACTGCTCCACAACGCGGAATATTGCTGACTATTTATTTGACCAATAATCGGTCGGTGACTTTGGCACAACGTGAATTTCGTCGCAGATTTCCTGGACGTCCAACGCCTACTGGTGAAACACTGCGACGTTTAGCCGCTCGCCTCGAAGAGACTGGCACAACACGAGATGCCGCCAGGCGTGGCAGACCCCGGAGTAGCCGTTATGCAGAGAATATTGCTGATGTAGCCGAGGATGTCATGGAAGCGCCGTCGACATCGACCAGATCACGTGCCACGCAAATGGGTATCAGTCGACGGTCTTTACAGCGAATTTTGGTACAAGATTTGAAGATGTTTCCGTACAAAGTCCAGACGGTACATCAGCTGTTAGCTGCTGACCGCCAATCGCGTCTAACATACGCTCAAGCCATCCTTAATCACCACCAAGAGGAAGATGATTTTTCATCTAAAATAATCATGAGTGATGAGGCCCATTTCCACCTTAGCGGGTACGTAAATAAGCAAAATTTACGCTTCTGGGGCACTGAAAATCCGCGTGTAACACACGAAGAGCCATTACACCCGCTCAAAGTCACTGTATGGTGTGCTGTTTTCGCTGGAGGAGTCATCGGACCTTTTTTCTTCGAAGACGTCGCGGGCCAAACGGTTACTATGAATGGTGAGCGCTACAGAGCAATGATCAACGAGTTCTTTTTGCCGCAACTTGATGAATTGGGATTGGAAAACATGTGATTCCAACAGGACGGTGCAACGGCACACACTGCACGTGCCAAAACCGATATGCTGAAGGATGAATTTCCCGGGCGCCTAATCTACCGTTTTGGCGATTTGCACTGGCCAGCAAGATCGCCTGATTTGACCGCTCCAGACTTCTTTGTATAGGGCTTTTTGAAGTCGCGGGTTTATGTCAACAAGCCTCAGACTCTTGCAGCTCTTAAAGACAATATCCGTCAAGAATGTGAGGACCTATCGCCGGAAGTTTTGGCCAAAATGATGGAAAATTCCATAAAAAGGGCTCAAATGACAATCAACTGTGGCGGCGGCCATTTACATGACATCATATTCTCGACTTGATGTAAAAAAAATTAAAAGACCAAATAAAAATAATCCACAAGAAGAATCAAAGCTTTTCATTTTTTTTTTTTAATTACAGCCAAAAAACATCGGAAGTTTACTTTTGCGCCACCTTGTATAAATAAATTTTATTGAGAGAAAGGAACAAACAAACTTAAAATACACATTTTTTTCGATGGTGGTAGTTCCAGAAACAATTTTTATCAAATTGGCCACATAAAGCCAGTTCTCATTTGGAAAAAACGACTTGGACGTCACATTTCTGGCAATGTTTGCACCGTTTTTTTGGGGTTGCTCTCCGCCCAAACAAGAAAATGATCGTCAGCATCGAACTGAACATTAGCAACTTGATGAGCAGCTCCTTTCCCAACACCTGGTATGTCAGAATGTAGTGATAAAGGCTCACCGAGACTTGGAACAGATGGTCGTCCTTCAGACCGTATATTTTTGACGGAAACAGGCCAGCAGCTAGTTCCTCACGCAAATGTGGAAGCTGTAAAAACAGTTTTTTAATCGGACACATTGTTGGAAGCATGGCCTCATCGTCATGCAGACTTTTGTATAAAATGAATCCATTTGTAAAGACCATGTCCACAAAATAGTAGAACAACGTAATTATAATATTGCGAGTCTTAGCTCAAATATGGTATCGACCCTGGAGACGATCCATGAGATCTACTCCACCCTCGAATAATTTGAGGGCAGGTAATTTCGATGAATTTCTTCAGCTTTCTATCATATCGAGGATCCTTTGATTGTTCTTCGCCAGGATTGGATCTTTTGAATCAGGAAGACATATTTGTTATCCTTCCATAATATAGTATTCACATCGACTACATGTATTGAGGTCATGTATTCTATGCAAAATCATCTCTGCTCTTGGTTCATTTCGCAGCTTACACAAAAGCAAATCATGATCAACTAGAAATATGACAAAACTAGTTTTTGTGCCCAAACCATAAATTTCTCTGGCTCGTAAATAGACTAACAGTGGATTCGATTTGTCAAAGTTATCAAAATACAGGATGTAATGCATGAAATTAGAATGCTCCACGTTTTAGGTATATATCAGGTAAAGTAATATTATCTTGAGACCCATTGTAGATTTGAAACCGGTAAATCCATTTGAATCAAAAAGCACGAACAACTTGAACCTTCTTTTATGCGGCTTATTGGGCATGTATTTTCGGAAATGGTGTTTCGTCTTTGGAACATAAGCGGAATCAGCAACACTGTCATCGCAATCAATACTTTCACCTGTGCTATATACAGAACTCTACAGAATCGATGAACTCGAGAAATTGTTCATCAGACATTTGCTCCAAATTGATATTTTTCGTATAAGGACATTTAGTAATATCCATCATCAACACAATAGTAAAATAAAAGGATGCACATAATAGAACCATAAGCAAACAATAGTGTTTTATGAACGAAAGGTGAAAACATCAATAGAAGAGAGGAGGACAAACCGGCAAGACCGCCTTGAGGAGGCCTTCGCTATTTCATTTTTAAATCAAACTTTTTATTTTTTTTTTCACTTCAAATACGTTTAAAAACTTAAATATAAAATGTTATCTAATTACCGTAAAATTTTGTCGATCATTTTGTTCTATATGTTGTTTTTAATAGTTAAATTTGCGATGCTAAATTGATGACTTTTTGCACTTGATTGATTACAGCAGAATATATTGGGAGGTTTAAAGAAAATGTAAAAAAGTTTTGCCTAAAGACAGTTTTCACTATTTTGAAGCGAAAAATATTTAATACAGCACTGGGGCCCAAAAATCGAAGACAGCCTTGAGGTGGTCTTTCCAGTTTTAGGGTTAATCTATTACATTTAAACAATTTAGGGCAACCCTTTGAAAACATCTGTTTTATATTGCATCTCGATCTCGATTTTAATATACAGTGTAGGACAAAACCTATTCACGGACTCCCCCGACCTGACTTCGCACCGGAAACAATATTATCTGTAGTTTGGCAAATTTAAAAATAGCTGCCAGAAGTCTATAACTTTTGACACAGAACAATTTTTTAACGCGGTTTTTTTGTTTGATAGGTGACCTTTTTACTCTTATTTTGGTATTTCTATATTATTTTGTGGCGGAACGTAATGATGTCTAGAAAATTGATAGTTATTTTCTTAAGAATAATTAGCCATAATTTAAGTAGGATTTTTTTTTTTAATTTTCATATGAAATTTATAACAAAAAATTGAGTATTTATTGTACAGAATAATAATAATAATACCAAGTATTAAAGTATGGTCGGTCAAGCCCGACCATATAATACCCTACACTAAGAATATGAGCAAAATTAATTTTCTTTAAAATTTCAATAATTTATTTTCGGAAGAATGCCTTATATAGGAGCTATGACTAATTATGGATCGATCGCCATGAAATTAGGTCGTGTGATTTATGTCTATACGAAAGTTATTTGTGTTGAGTTTTGTGTAGCTACCAACATTTTTAAGATATTTATGCTCCTTGATTTTCGGAAGAGGGCCTTATGTGGGAGCTATGATCACCATGAAATTAGGTCATCTGATTTATGTCTATATTAATGTTATTTGTGTTGAATTTTGTGTACCTAACAGCAAATGTTATTTGTGTTGAATTTTGTGTACCTAACAGCATTTTTGAAAATTGCGACCTGTACTTTGTTTACAAGAATGCATTTATTTTATACAACATTTATGGTTGTATAGAGTAAAAACATCAGAAATGAGTCAGAAAAATGGATCAAGCTCAAATGGAGCAAAAAAGCGCAAAACGAAATGGGTATGTAAATAAAGGAGAGAGTACGTACTTTAAAATGGTTCTAGGTTTTTTACGAAATATTAGGATCAATTCCATCAAACTTTAAATTTATGTAAATTTTAATATGTTTTTAAAAATAATATAAAAGCGATTTCGAAATTGGCGAAAAGATATATCTACATTGAAATTAAAGCTATGAAACCATGAAATCCATTTTGAAAATAAAAAGTTATAAGCGATTGAATTTTCAAAATTTATTACAAAATCCTACTTTTCAGCCAACTAATAAAAAGGTACATAATGAATCACCTCTGTTTACACAGAGACCTGAATTTATGGCTTCTGAGGTTCTCAGGTGTTAACTTTAATAGGAGTATTTAAAAATATTTCATAGTTGAAAAATAAGGTTGCCAGATTATGTCATATGAAAGAACAGGGTACTACTTTTGCGATATTATTTCGCACATATTTCATTCCAAATATTTCATATGTAGTTTGACAGGATTTTGCACGACATTTTGAACAGAGTACTTAGCTTAAGGCACATATGTTTCGGCATAATCACATAAAGTTTCTTTGATAGGTTGGTTCATAATAAAATATTTATTAAATTATTTTGCTTTTGAAAAACAAGAAATAAAATGAAGCTCAAGGTGTCGATAATTACACTGCAATGAAAGTTTGCTCATTAAGAGGCAAAGTGTAACTGGTTGAGGACTTCATTAAATTAGTTTAAATACTTATAAAATATGACACGCGGTTTCGGTTTTAAAAAATTGAAAACCGATCGGTTTCGGTTTTGTGATAATTTATTAGCTATTAAATCAGTTGATAATATAGGAAATACTATACAAATTTAAACTTGACGAGTGTTCAAGAGGTTAAAGGAAAATTGGTACTTTCTCTTTTAATGGTACGATTTTAATATATTTAATTAGTTAGCTTATATACATTAAAGTTGGCTAATGTGCTTCTCAGTAATTAAATAATCAAGAATAGGGGGCTCAATTGTATTGTGATACCAAAAATGGAGAACTAAAATAAACTAAAGAATATTTTTTTGTTCTTCAAATAGTACTTTTTGAATTTTTTATAATTTTGAACCTAGAATTTAGAAATTACTTTGAAATTTCAAACTTGACACTGGTTTAGGTGTGGTAAATTGTTACTTTTTTTCTAATGGTACTTTTGATTATATAAAATTATTTTACTTATATGTATACGTAATAGTTGGCTGATATGCTTCTGAGTAAAGAAAGAATCAAGGATAGAGATGTTGAGGTAACAGAAACTATTATTGAAATTTCTATAAAAAAAACCTTTAACAGGAAATTAAACACACATGCTTTTGACTGAGTAAGAATATAACAAGTAAGAGTGCTATATTCGGCTATGCCGAATCTTATATACCCTTCACCTTTGTTTTGGATGCATTACTTGCCCATTTTCAGCGTATATCATCCTAAATATGTCAAGAAAACTTTTAAAAATTTTACATTTAATTGCTATTGCTATATTGTAGAAGTTACAAACGAAACAACAATTTTATATATACCCTTCTCAAAAACAACAACGCCAAACAAAACGAAACACCAAAAAAAAAAAACAAAATACGCAAGGCAGTGAAACCAACTCACATCCAAACATACATATGTACGTTGTTGCTTTTTTGTCAAACACCAAAAAAAAAAAACAAAAACAAAATAATGAAGCCAACAATCATCCAAACATATGCACGTTTTGTTGCTTTTTTGTGAAACACAAAAAACAAAAACAAAATACACAAAGTATGAAGCATGAAGCCAACACACAATCAATCCAACACACATACGTTTTGTTGTTTTTTTGCAAAGCATGCAATAAATTGTCTTTTTTTGATGAAATTTTCAGAGGTTGTCTCGGATTTTTGCTCATATCTCCGTTATTTATGGACGGATTTTGCTGATTTTAAATAGGAAAATTCTCGAAAGCATGTCTGACAGGATTATTGAAGATTTGGATCCCGAAGATATCTGGGGTCTTCAGAAAATTGATTTCAACAGACAGACAGACGGACAGACAGACAGACAGACAGACAGACAGACAGACAGACAGACAGACAGACAGACAGACAGACAGACAGACAGACAGACAGACAGACAGACAGACAGACAGACAGACAGACAGACAGACAGACAGACAGACAGACAGACAGACAGACAGACAGACAGACAGACAGACAGACAGACAGACAGACAGACAGACAGACAGACAGACAGACAGACAGACAGACAGACAGACAGACAGACAGACGGACATGGCTTAATCGACTCCGCTATCTATAAGGATCCAGAATATATATACTTTATAGGGTCGGAAAATTATATTGTGGAAATTACAAACGGAATGACAAATTTATATATACCCTTCTCACGAAGGTGAAGGGTATAAAAAAGGGACTTACCTTTTTAACTAATAGTACTTTTTGAATATTTTATAACGATGGACCTAGAAACGCGTATTCAAAAGGGATAATTAATGTATATAATAGAATTTAGATTACAATGAGTCAATAAACATGAAACTAGAAACATGTTTTCCTGAATTAGTAAAGGGAGACTTAATAGTACTCTTTCATTCTTCCAATTGGGGTGGCGAAGCGCACCGGGTCAGCTACTACTCCATACTTTTATCGGATATTTTAAAATAACTAAGACGTTTTTAAAATATAAAGAAATCTTACGATATTTTTACCAATCTGTTTTTAGAGATATTGGATGAAAAAGTTTGTTTATCATTTCTAAATTTTGATTTTTTCTACTGAAATTAGATTAAAAGTAAAAACCGAAGAATAATTGTCGGTCGTTTTCGGACTATAACCGATTCAAGTCCCATTAGAAGTCTAACACATCATATTGCTGATGGGTATAAAAGATTCGGAACATCCGAATAAAACGACCTTACATGTATTTATTAATATCGTAGATTTTAATTAGTTCAGTTAAATTGTATACACAGATTTTTTTACCATAAGTATGTAAATATGTATGTATAAAATATTTTTGCATAAACATATGCATGTAGATCATTTGTGGATGTTTCTCATATTCATGCACACATCCATTAATATACATAAGTTTATATGAACAGTGTCGGTAAAAAAGCATTGGACAAACATTTTTTCTTTACTATTTTTATATAATTAATATTTAAAACAAAAATACGAAAAGTTCCAACCCTGATTTATCTAAAAACACATAATGATAAATATTTTTTACTTAAAGAGTAAGAAAACTAATAAACAAAGCAACAAAACATATTGGACAAAACTGGCAATGTCTGAAAAAGATAATTAAAACATGATCGTTACAATTTTTCAATAAAAATATTCTTAACTACATGTTAAACTTATATCAATAACAACTGTAGTGATTATCTTTAAATATTTTAAAAAATATAGAAGTAAATTATAGTATTAAATTATATGCGATTTTATAATAGAATAAAAGAATTTTAGACCGACATATTTAAAATGGCTGGAACAAAATATTGCACAAGTATTAAAAAGTAAATAATTAATAAGTATAAAAAACCAACACTGAGACAACTATTCACTCAGGCGGTTGACCAAAATCCATAATAGCTAAGAAAGATGCACGGATTGGGAAAGAGTTCAAAAAAGATCCATACATTAGAGATTCTTTTAATCTAGAGTTTTGTTTACAAAGTAGAGCAGTTTCAGGTGGGCTCAATAGCTAAATCGCTGTTTAAATTTGCTTAAAAACACTTGAACGTTTTATTTTCCGATGAATCCAAATTTAATTTTGTGGATTCTAATGTAATGAGCGAGTTCGACGACCTGCCAATAACATACTAAATCCCAGTACAGAGTGGGGCAGAATCAAAATTTTTTGGAAATAAATCTGGCATTTCTAAGCAACTGGTTCGATCACGATAAAATTTGAGGTGGGCATAGCCAATGAGTATTCGAGTTTAAGTTATTACAATGGGCCCTACAAATGTTCCAGGGGCGGCGTTATGGGGTCTCAAAGTAGGGTACCTTCGACATATAAAATTCTTAACCACGTGCCATTTTTTATTTTCCATCCGATTTCAAAGATTTTTATTTTTTTGAAAGGGCTCAGCTAGATCTTGAATAAACATGCAAAAGATTTCAGAGCAATATCGATTATGGATCCAAAAATAAACGATTTTTAATTTAAAAATTCAAAAAATAGTCGATTTTTACTGTTTTTTATGCGAAAAGGTGACTTAACTTTTTTTTTATTAAAAACAAGTAAGAGAGATAAATTCGGCTGTGCCGAATCTTATATACCCTGCACCAAATTATACTTCAAAATAAAAATTTTAAATATTTTTAGGTAAACAAAAATTTTTTTTCCAGTTGTTTTTTTCATTTTTTGGAAAAAAAAATTTTTCGAATTTTTTATATTTAATTTTTTTTTTTTAATTTTAAAAACTTTTTTTGGTTTTTTAAATTTGTTTTGTTAATATTTAGCGAAAAAAAACTTTTGGTGAAAAAAAATTCGGGTTAAAATTTTCCCGATTTTGACCCATTGTAGGACCAACTTTCTATGGTTTTATATACGTCGTTGCAAAGGTTTTTGAAATGTCTATCATTAGATATCCATAATGTCTATATTAGCTGGGATCAGAAAACGGAAAGCAGTCTTGGAAACCATGATATTTTCCCTATTTATCCACAAAGTATTTTCTCAGCTCCGTAGAAAATGTGGTCCCTATGTGCATAGTTGTAAAAAATACCAATTTGGGATTGGGATTTTTCTCTCCAATTTTTATGAATTGCGGGATGCCCTCTGACCTTTTGACAAGTATCTTATAGCCTGTTGAGTCACTTATTCGCCCAAAAAACAGCAAAAATATACTACTTTTTTAATTTTTAAATTCAAAATCGTTTATTTTTGGATCCATAATCGATATTGCTCTGAACAGCTAGTTGTTAATGTCATGCAGTGGCCAGCACAGTCACACGACCCTAACCCTGTAGAAAATTTATGGAAAATAAATTGTTACATCGATATCCAAACAAATTATATCAACAATAGAGATGTAGTAAATTTTTGAAAGAAGAAAATTACCCTTTTTAATTTTGTTTAATACAGTAAAAATTATTTGTAACATTAGTTAATGTTCATGTATATAAGCATTTTATTAAAAAAAAAAAAAAAAAATACATGTTCGATAACAGGTAGTTATCAATCAAAATATACTAAGTCACCAATACTAAGTTACATGTCAATTGAACCACGCGAAAATCTTTCCCACATACAAAATTTCAAGACATCAAAATTTTCAAAACCATCTTGGTGGTCATAGGTTGGATGGTTTTAGAGTCAATAACGGACATATGTAGAAATAGACTCTCCAGTTCGTTTTTAACCGAAACCGCGATTTTTCAAGGCCTAAAACCGAAACCGGCAATTATTCTTCGGATTTTACTTTTAATCTATTTTCAGTAGATAAATTCAAGATTTAGAAATGATAAACAAACTTTTTCATCCAATTATTTATCAAATATCTCTAAAAACAGATCGGTATAAATATCTTAAGATTTGGTTAAATTTTTTAAATTGTATTACAATAATTACTTCAGATGATGTAGTGGGCTACCTTTCGCAGGTTAGGCAAGAAAACCTGTTAATAAAGCACAACACATCACGTTGATCTACGAGTATTTCCTGACAATTAAACTTCAAATGACTGTTTATTTATTTAGTTAAAAAAAATGTTTGCATAGTTTTGTAACAAAGACATAGGTATTTTCAAATATCCAATAAAAGTATGTAGTACTCGCTGACCCGGTGCACTTCTCATCCCAATTGGAAGAAAGAAATAGTACTATTAAGTCCCCCTTTTCGAATTAATACAAATTCAGGATGACATGTCTCTAGTGTCATGTTTACAGATTTATTGTAATGTGGATTCTAGCTGATTCGAAACGTATTATTATAATAAAAACAGTACCATGAAGACCCACATTTTGTTTTCCTACTCAGGATCATGAATGTCTAAGTTTATATTTCTGTGTCCATTATTATAGAAAATACCAATGAAAGGTACCATTAAAATCACCTATTGTAAATTCTAACTCATTCAGAATCATTTGTGCCTAATTCTTTTTTTGGTTTATTAAGTATTATAAAATATTCAAAAAGTAACTTTACAAATAAAGAAATAGCAACATCGTGTTTCTAGGTCCATCGTTGTAAAATATTCAAAAAGTACTATTAGTTGGAAAAAGTACCTGCAAGTCCCTTTTTTATATTCTAACTCAATCAGGAACATGTGTGTTTAATTTCCGCTTATAGATTCATTATTATAGACATTTCAATAATGGTTTTTGTTACCTAAATATCATTATGCCTTCTATCTTTGATTCTTTCTTTACTTAGAAGCATATCAGCCAACTATTACGTATACATACAAGTAAAATAATTTAAAATAATAAAAAAGTACCATTAGAGGAAAAAGTAACAATTTTCCACACTTATACCACTGTCAAGTTTGAAATTTCAAAGTAATTTCCTAATTATAGAAAATTCAAAAGGTACTATTTGAAGAACGAAAAAATAATCCTTGGTTTACTTAAGTTCTCCGTTGTTGGTATCATAATACAATAGAGCACCCTATTCATGATTATTTATTTACTGAGAATTTAATATATTAAAAAGGTACCATTAAAAGAAAAGTAGCAATTTTCCTTTATCCTCTTGAATACTCGCTAAGTATGAACTTTAAATTTTTACAGCATTTCCTACATTATCAACTGATTTAATAGTTAATAAATTATCACAAAACCGAACCGAAACCGATCGGTTTTCAATTTTTTAAAACCGAAACCGGTTTTGGAAACTCTATGTAGAAATATTTTTTGTGTTTTATATATCTTATATAAATAGGCCGCACGTTTTTTTGTGGTACACTTTTAAATATGTTATAGTCCACCAATAATGATGAAACATATATGGTTTAAAAGGTTATTTTCTCTGGATATGCAAATTGCTTTAAAATTATTTCAATAACAGTGGTAAAAAGCGTTTTAAAAGTGGTCGAATTTCGGCCACCGGGCGATCCTAGTATAGATTTGATATTGAAAAAAAATTATGACGCGAATTTTTTCCAATATATTTCGACCGATACTGTATATTCGTTAAGTTTTTTTTTTTTTTTAAATTTAATTTTGTTTCTGCTACTATGTATGCTGAATGTGGTATACTAATCTGACGGATATCTACTTACGTATTTATGTATCTACATACGGTGCCAGTATGTCTGTGAAAGCACAATTTGCAACAGTGAACATGAAAATAAAGTGTTGTATATATGTATCATTATTATACTCATATGTATATATGTAAGTATGAATGTATGTATGCATAAGTGTATATACTGGTATATGTTCTGAATTCTTTTTTTGTAGCTTGTATTTTTTAAACATGACAACAGACTATAATATACATACATATGTACAAGCCATTGTGCATACATATATTTATTTTCTATATATAGTTTGTATACAATACATATTGTATTTTGTATAAAAAAAAAAAAATAATAAGAACATGGCAAAAAAAGGTGTAATTACATGCTATAGCATGACCATACACTTATCAGATACACACATACTAAAATATACTTTGATAGAATTACATATCTACATTAGGATGTCCAAAAATAGTGTGGATATTTTAAACAGAAATTATGGTCGGGCGGGATACGATGGGTTTCCTCTTAGAAACTGTTAAATGATTGTCCAGCAGGAGCAATCATTTAACATAAAAAGTGGTTCATTCTGGCCCGTATACGCAGAGAAAAAATATAGTTGTGCATGTTTACAGTAATCATTTCCACATTTTTAAAAGTTCTTTAACAATATTATAGTCACAGCAACTATTTACATGATTGTGGTAACCATAACATGGTTAACTTTCGATTCACATGGTTGTGTCAATCATATATATGGTTACAGTTAACAAGTATATGTTTGTGACAACCATTTTTATTATCAAGGTTTTACCATATTATGTTGCTCTTGGCTAATTGATATCATAATCTGAAAACAACATATTATGATATAAAGATTTATCATAACAATGGTTGTCACAAACATGTACTTGTTTACTGTAACCATATATATGATTGATACAACCATGTGAATCGTAAGTTAACCATATTATGGTTAGCACAATCATGTAAATAGTTACTGTGACTATAATATTGTTAAAAAAAACTTTTAAAAATTTTGAAATGGTTACAGTAAACATTCACAACTATATTCTTTCTCTGTGTGTATATGAAGAGTTCAGGACTCATTCACTTTTTGGCTCCGTTATGACAGGGTTAAGGATAAGTATATCAACCATTACTGGACACTGTATTATAGGAACATATGCTATGAAATCGGGTCTAAGGTTTAAGCTTAACTCTAGATGCTCCCATAGTGAGGACAGTGTCTCACTCTCATTCTGTCAAAGTTCGGCTTAGGCCAATATAAGAAAGCGTACCTTTCTCTCGTGCTTGAAGGAGCTGTCGGGGATGAGTCTTAGACACACAGAATTGGCCGTTGAAGATATACTTAAAGGAAATAGCAAAACATTTTTGAAAAATATAATTTTTTTTGGATGTTGTCTCACATTTTATGGGATTTCTTCCAATATTATAACCTTATTTTGGAGGATTATATGGGAGAAAGCATGTCTAATATGGGATCAATGATCAATTATCAATCAATCCGCACAAATTTGTTAAATGTGATATCTTTTTATATAAAACTAATTTGTGGTAATTAAAACTTTATGACAAAAAAGTTCTATTTCAGGAGAGCATTTGTATGCGGATTATATGAAATAATGAATTGATTTCAACCAAATTTTTCGTCTGCGGCCTTAGAATATGATTCGGTATACTTTACGGTGGGCGTTAGACTAATATTTTTGGGCATAACGCTTAATACCATCCCCACTATGCTGGTTTAGGATATAACAAATTGAATGAAACCAAATATTTTCAGTAAATTTTAAAAATGTTATTATTCAAAGTTTGAACGAATAATATTATGAAGCAATGCTGTTATGAATGAATTCTATGAATATTTAGCTTATTTGGGAATAGTTTTATGACATGAGTTCTTGAAATTTCTAGTCCTGAAATAAGATTTTAATGAATTAAGCTCAAATTAAATTAATTATATCGATGCTCTGATTGAAATCAATGAAACCATTTAATACTATCAATGCTCAAACCTTTTATTTGTTATGAATGAAATTAACTATCTGTAACCAACTAATTATTATCGCAAATTAACCCAAAATGTTGAAACTGTCCCATAAATTAGTAGCAGTCGTAATTAATTTTTTATTGAAGTAAATAGAAACATAATTCTATAAAAAACTATATTTATTTTGTTCATTGCGCCAACAATTGGGGCCATCCTAATAGCTATGGACAACTATATATTTATATACAAAACGTATTGTATTTTTTATGGTTTTTTGAGTTACGTGGTACTCGGATGATGTTCAATTTGCACACAAACCTACATATTTCAATAAACGCTCATACAACATACAGTGAATGACAATAGAATAAGTATAATCTTTTTTACAAAATGTAAATAAACATTATGTTGTTAACCAAGAACGAATACTATTGAAACAGTTAAAAATCGATCGATATATCCCGTAATTACTACATAAAAGTCTTACTGAATTGAGTTTTGTTAAAGTTCACAAATATCTGAAATATAATTTTGAAAAAAATTAAATTCTCTTAAGGGGCCCATAGACACATACTGCTGACATATACTGCCGATGAACCCTTCGTATACGTGTGTGATTGATATTTTACTACACACCTATCAATCATCATTTAAAAAAAAAAAATTAAAATTACAATAAACATGCGTTTGAGAACAAAAAAATATTATTTTCTATCTTTCTGTAACTGAAACGTCAAATTTAAAAATAATATTTCAGAAAAAATAAAAAATTCATATTATTGTTCATTTGATCAACTGTCAGCAGTATGAGTTCATTTCAAAATCAAAACTATTTTGATTTTTCATACTGCATTGTCTGTGTGTCGCATACATAAACACAAATTTCAAATTTACCAACACATGCTTATTGCATAAGCATGAGCAGTATGTGTCTATGGGCCCCTTTAACCATTAACTATTTTTTATAATTATTTTGAATTAATTATATACAAAGTTTATAATGTCAAACTCAAAATATTATTTTTAAACATTATTTTTTGATAAACAATATTGGAAATGTTTTATTTTGATCTGAACCATTATATTTGTCATTGAATTACAGTAAAATAATTTACTGTATTCAAATAGATTTGAATGTGTAGAATAGAATTCAGTTAAAAAAAATTAAAATGTGGAATTATTCCGTTTTGTTATGGACCTCCTCATACTTATTATACAGTGTATGTATTATACATATCTATCTATATATATTTGTAATCTTATATACTGACATTTATGTCTTGCATATTTATTTTTAATATGTTGGCTGGTCAACAAAGCACGTCAAATGAACGACATTAGTAGCAACACTAAACCGATTATAATAATGTCATTTTTAAGCAAATCCCTTTTACAAACTATTAATATACATACATACTGACAAACATGTTCAAATAGTCTGAGAAAAATTTAAATTCATGGGCGGCATGTTAATGCCCAACAAAACATAATCACATTTGCTAAAACAAATATCGATTGCAAGCAAGCGTACTTCATTTAAAATAGTATTTATGAACTGATAGAAAATAAAATCGCAAAAATGTATTTTGAATTTAGATATATTTACTGAGATTTATTTTGTACATTTAAATGTGATAATATTATGGACTGAGACCAAAGAAATGGCAACACACAATACATTTTATTAAAAATTATTAAAACCTCTCAAGAAACTACATTTTGATAGTTCTATCGACTACTACTAATGAAATTATGTAACTTTTACAAAAAGTTCAATAAACGTATTCTGCGGTTTTATCACCCACCTTATTAGAATTCATCTCTATTTATAATGTTTCATATCATTTGATACTTTTAGTTTCGTAAGATTGAATTCCATTGAAAAAAAAAACTATTCTATCGAAGTCGATTTAGAAGTATTAGTGCCTTAGTTAACATAGGTTTTGGCTGAAACCCTCTACCTTGACTAATTGCTCACAATTTACCAACCAAAAAACTTTTGGAAGCTCTCAGATAAAGGATAGACTTTCGTTACTTTTAAATTATCGTTACTGAAATAACTACAGTTACCGTTATTCTGTATGTTAAGCGTCAAGCGTAGAATTCAGAAATACATAAATCTACATAATTTTGTTGCCTCGGTAAAGTACGAATTTAATATATATTTTCGGACAAACCAAATCACGGACTCCCCCGAGGTGGTCATATAACAAATTTGTAGTAGATATCCATAAGTACAGTGCCATGCTACGCCCTTAAAAAAAGACACGAATATATTTAATGAAAATGGGATATTATATTGTTACGAATGTGCAATAGCGATTTGAATTTAACGGTCTGTAATGACTGCCTGGAACATTCATAACACGTTTGTAAGAATGGCAACACTAAATGCTGAAGCTGCTAACATTAACATCGAAAGCTCTAAAATTTGAATGTACTAGTTTGTTCGTTAAGATCATTGTAGAAGATTCACGAAAGATGGCGTGTATATAACTAGTGGCAGAGGTGGCAATCATGACTGAGTTCAGCATAGGCGCTGTTAGAATTAACATCAACTACCTTGTGCATTTAAGTTTGTACATTATAAAGTGTGTGTGCATTTCTTCGACTTGATAAACGTGTATAAGACACTGAGTGACTATTTGAACTGTTGTTGTTGTAGGTACATTTTAAATAAATAAAGAGTTGTTTCAATTTTAAACTACTAAAACTGCTTTTATTTGCAATCAAAAGTATCCGGTTTATTTAAAAGAAATAAACCAACGTTTTAGAAAGGTTAAAACGTAACAATCTTTCTTGTTTTTTATTTTGAGTAAAAATAAATAAATTATTTGATGTGTCAACTCGGGAGCTACCATCAATCAATTGACCGTGTGAAAAACATGAATTTTTTCAAATAAAAGCCAGCAAATAGTCAATGATTGGGCTTCTGCTTTGTTAATGGTTATTGCAAAGGTAATACGAAATGGGAAGTCATTGGAAATCAGTACGTCTTCGTCTTTAAATCTGCCAGCGATGATTGTTCTTCAATTAAATTCAGTGAGCATATTTTGATTACCAATCTTGTTCCGTTGCATAATTTTGGCGTGTTTCAATGAATTAAAAAATTCAGTAGGATAATTGACGGCTTGCTATTCGTTCATTACTGTGTCAATCGATTTATATTTCATTGTTTCAATTGAATTTGCTCATTGAGCTTGTTGCGCGTTCCCACAGCCAATCCGAATTTTGCAGTTAGTTGTAAGATTTGGGAATACCTTGTCGACAACGGCTTGAATATTCATTTGAATTTGGCAGAAGTTCGGCGGGAACGAATTCTCATTTGTGGCGGGATCAATTGGAAATTTCCATTTCCGATGTCCAATAAGAGAGAGAATATTTCGACAGAAGGGTTTTACAGCAAATGAACACGCATGGCGTTCGGATTCTGTAGTTGAATTTCCAGTGAAATAAATTTGAAATAAATTCGCATCATCATTGGGAAGCGGGAGCAATGATCCAATTCTGTGGTACATTTGGTCTTGAACTTTAAAGTTGGGCAGGAAGCCGACGTTGTTTACGATATTAGTTGCTCCGAAGAATCTCATTTGAAAGCACTAGTTGCACTTCCGGATATTTTGAAGGAAGTGCTTGTGACATACATATAATATATGTGCCATGGCGCCGGAAATGCAACTTAGAAGCAGCTCGATAATTATAATTGGTGGCTGAGTAACTTTACCGTTCGAACAGCATATTCCCGTGGATTCGGTAGAGAACTTAAAAACACTGCAATGTAGGCAAATTTTGTTCATTGTTCCAATCAGTACGTCCTTGTGATGCCTGTAGTCATCATACTTATTGCATTCACTTGATCAAGCCATTCGGGAGCAATTAGCTTCAAGTCTTTCCATAGCATCTGCTGAACCCATGAGACGCATTTTCTTTCCGTTTTTGTGGCTCTAGAAGCAGATTACCTTCTTCCTTCTATTTCCGCGTCTCTAGATGTAGATGCCCTTTCACGATTTTCCTGAAGAAGTGATTCGCTTCCGCAACTATTTCAGATGTAATTTGGTTGTGATTTTACCAATGCTTGTTTTTTTGGTAGCATTTTTGTAAATTTTCACTCAAATAATTTGTGAACAAATTTATTAATTTGATTTAACTTATAGCTTTTTACCGATCAACACAAATTTTTTTTTAAACAAACACAAACTGCGAAGCGTTTTGCTTGTCTGCAGATACTAAATGCAGAGACTAAATGTAAACAAATTTTATTCGAATAAAATCTTAACTTTTTATGAATTCACCGTTATTTTAATTAAAAGTGGAACGCGGAGAGTTATTCAAAATATTTTTTTTAATAGATTTCTCATGGCTATATCTTAATCATTGTTTATCATTGATAATTGATAATATTGATAATATAAAATACCTTTTATGAAAATTTTGTTTGTACCAGATGTGTGTCTAATGTATTCCTTTCTTCGCATATACCAAATCATTCGCTTCAGATAAATTAATATTTTCAGAATGATGTTAAGCAACGAAAAGAAATTTGTAATTGTTTGAACGTTGGGTATGACATTTATTTCTCGAATAAAAAAAAATATTTTTTTGGTCGAAAAATTTTTTTGTTGAGAATAAACATTTTTTGGACAACAAAATTTTTGTTGATGATTTTTTTTACCCTAAAGCATGTATAGAGAAAACTATATATGTATAAGAGTTAAAGAAAAGGTCGATCAACAATTTTTTTTTACAAAATATTTTGTTTTATGATAAAATTTGTAAAAAATTTATTAAGCCACGCCCCTCCGCCCACAGATCTTTACTTACTTACTTTACAGTTTTAGCCGCTAGGCAATTCTGAATATTCCGTGATAATTTCATCAAAATAGGTCCAGCCGTTTTTGAGTCCATTCGGAACATACATACAAACATCCATTTTTATATATATATCGCTCATTTGCTGCAACAACGTCATAATTCAAAAAAAAGGCGTTTCGAGAAAAACGGATTTGACTGTTTTTTGACATTTTACTATCTCTTAAATAAATTTTCAACAAATCATGCGATTTCAGAAATAAAACCTGATTTAAATAGTAGATGTTAATATCTTTTTAATCTATATTTAACCCAAATTTTTACTTGTCAAATATACGAGAAAACATGAATTTTAATTTTGATGTGTACAACAACAAAAAAACACTTTCACACAAAAAATAATTGATTTTTGAAAACTGATAAATCTATATGAAAGACTAAAGAACGGCTAATATTTTGTATTACTCAGTTCAAAAAACCCGGATTTTGAGTTATGACGGTGTTGTAGATGTATTTTTGAAAATTAAAAAAAAAAAAAAACATTTAAGTAGACCGCCTTATTTTTAATTATTTCTTTGAATGCATTTTACGTGAACGAATTTGATATGGTTGAGAATAGATGTTTAAGACTATGGACAGACAACGATTTGAAAAATTATAAATTTTGTTCATAAACCAAACATTAAATTTGGGAATTTAGCTACTCTGAGTCCTTATAAAATTCTAGGACCATGTTTTTTGTAGCAGAATTTATTTTCAAAAGTAAAATAAGTTTTAATTGTTGTATTTATTAAAATTAAAAAAGGTGATATGGTGTTAGGGGCAATACGGAAGAAGACCGAAATACTTTTGTAACTATTTCCGGAAGCAAGAAATAGGAGAGTCACAGCTAAGCGTTCTTGTGCTGGAATAGTCAGACGTATATTTGTGTCTTGTTTTACAATATGTGTTGACACTAGATGCAACAATTCCTTAAATGTTTCATCATCCATAATTATAAAATTTTGAAACAACAAGTTTTGGTTATATATTTCACGAAACTCCATCAATGTTTTTTCATAAGCGCCATCCGTGGTGCTTCTTTTTGTGAGCCACTCTCTGACCCAACTTCTTCTTTTAACATTTCTACTTTTTTTCTTCATCAATAATTAAAGCCGACGCAATTTACTTTTGTTAGTAAACCAATCTTTTTTTCACAAATAGATTAAAATTTTGTATATTTATGTAAACAAAATTTAAAATCTAGTACAACAGCTCTTTCTCATAGTTGCCGCAATCTAGAACAATCGTGTGACTGCAATGCTGCAATTATTGCCACTAAACCTTTCTGCGGCAATTTACGACAATCAAATTTATGTAAAATGAGACAATCATGCAATTGCGGAGAGTTTGATTAGGACAATTTCTTTATTGGGACACAAATCAGCACAATAAAAATTGTATAAAATTGGTGTATTGTGGCAATCGTGTGATCCTACCTTGACCGTCAATTAATAGATTAGTCTATTTTCCAGAATTTAAGAGCATTTTAAAATACGTATACATGTATATAAAACATTTCAAAAATAATTGAATGCAATTTTTATAAATAATCTTCCATACATTCGGTGCTATCCTAATTGTATATTATTTGTTTAATACCGTGCCATCCTAATTGTGTATTATTCCTATATTATATGTATAATTATTGTGTTTAGATACATGTAACATCAAATTTTCGTATTTTGCTTTAAGTATTTTCAAGTAGTTGTTGTCAGTTCCATTTTTAGAATCAAGCCAAAACACATTTTCAGAAGTATAGAAACATTGCTTAATCTGCAAATTCACTAAGCAGGCCCCCATCTACGGTGGTATTTGCTAAAAAAAATAAAATTATTTAAAACAAAACACACTTATACAAAATGTCAAAATACTTGTACTATAAAAGACTTGTGGAATGAAATATTCATAGAAAATAACAAAAAAAACAAGTAAACAAAAATTTAGTTTCTTAACAAAAAAATAAATAAATAAAAATATTTGAAAATAAATAGTATACATAAATACACGAGCCACAACATGCCATAACTAGGAATGAGTCTGCAAAAAATCGGTTCTTTTTCTCCTAAAAACAAAAGACAAATTAACAATAATAAATGCTTTTAAAGAAATTAGTTGAAAATAAATATGAAAGAAAACAAAAAAAAAAAATGATATAAACAAAAACATTTTTTTTTCTGTTTTGTAATTTGTGGCAGCTGAGAACGTGGTTCATCTTGAGCGAATAAATAACAATTAGATATACTCGTATTTTTCAAGCAACGAATTATTTATACCCTTAATGGCAAAATCCATGTCAAAGTGATCAGTAGTTTGTATAAATAAACATGTTTTGGCGTCTTTGAATTCTGCCCACATCAAAAGATAAAACTGAATCCCACCAGCAGGTTTGCTACTGATACAAAACGGAACCGCTAATTTAGACTATATCGGTAACGATATTTGCTGTTATTTCTATAACAGTATTTTAATTCTAACAGTAATATCGGTCTGAATTAATTCCACTTTTAATCTGAATCTGATTATCTGACTGGAAGGTGGTATATAACATTCTAACTTATCTACATTTCAACAAGTAAGAGAGCTATATTCGACTGTGTGGAATCTTATATACCCTTCACCAAATTATACTTTAAAATAAAATTAAATTTTTTTTTTTTTTTTAATTTTTAAAATTTTTTTTTTTCGAAATTGTTTTTTAAAAGATTTTTCCAATTTTTTTTTTTTAAAATTTTTTCAATTTTAATTTTTTTTTTTAAATTTATTAGTGAAAAAAATGTTTGACATAAAAAAGTTTTTTGTGAAAAAAATTCGGGTTAAAAGATATTTTTCCCGACCCATTGTAGGTCCATTAACTATAGCCTTATATACATCATGGCTTTGAAATATCTATAATTAGATATCCCTATTGTCTATATTTATGACTTAGTAATCGAGATACAGATCAAAAATAGGCCAAAAATAGAGGTTGTCTCGGATTTTTGCTCACATCTCCGTTATTTATGGACGGATTTGGCTGATTTTAAATAGGAAAGCATGTCTGACAGAATTATTGAAGATTTGGATCCCGAAGATATCTGGGGTCTTCAGAAAATTGATTTCAACAGACGGACGGACAGACAGACGGACATGGCTAAATCGACTCCGCTATCTATAAGGATCCAGAATATATATACTTTATAGGGTCGGAAAATTATTTTGTGGAAATTACAAACGGAATGACAAACTTATATATACCCTTCTCACGAAGGTGAAGGGTATAATGAAATCAATTACGGAAAACAAAATTGGTTATTTTATTTACTTTTAACTATTTATAGAATAATAATATCTGTAATGGTATCTTATTGGAAATGGTATCCAACCATGCCCATAAGAGAATATTGGTTTTATGGGACGCGTTATAAACTAGAATTTCACTATCTTAACTTCATATTTTGATTTAGATTCTTAACTATCAATTTATATACATATAATTTTGTGAAAATGGGCGAATTCACTTAATTGTGAATAAATTCGAAAAGAATCCATCGATTTTTATGATCGATATCTCATTTTGTTCCTATTACACGTGGCTTTGTGATAAAGCCATAAATCTGAATAATTTCTGCCGTTTTCATGATTTTTTTAAAACAAAAAAAAATTACTATTTTCAAGTACAAAATATATTTTTGGCTTCAATTTGTTATTATAACTCCGAAACTGCTGAAAATTTGTAAATAGCATGGGAAAAATATTACCAAAATTCAATCAATCGACATTACTACTCAATTCTATGTACAAGGTGGCGCGAAAGTAAACTTCCGATGTTTTTTGGCTGTAATTAAAAACAAAAAATGAAAAACTTTGATTCTTCTTGTGGATTATTTTTATTTGGTCTTTTAGTTTTTTTTACATCAAGTCGAGAATATGATGTCATGTAAATGGCCGCCGCCACAGTTGATTGTCATTTGAGCTCTTTTTATGGAATTTTCCATCACTTTGGCCAAAACTTCCGGCGATTCTTAACGGATATTGTCTTTAAGAGCTGCAAGAGTCTGAGGCTTGTTGACATAAACCCGCGACTTCAAAAAGCCCCACAAAAATAAGTCTGTAGCCGTCAAATCTGGCGATCTTGCTTGCCAGTGCAAATCGCCAAAACTGGAGAATAGGCGCCCGGGAAATGCAGCCTTCAGCATATCGCTTGTGGCACGTGCAGTGTGTGCCGTTGCACCGTCCTGTTGGAACCACATGTTTTCCAATCCCAATTCATCAAGTTGCGGCTCACCATTCACAGTAACCGTTTGGCCCGCGACGTCTTCGAAGAAAAAAGGTCCGATGACTTCTCCAGCGAAAACAGCACACCATACAGTGACTTTAAGCGGGTTGGGTTACACGAGGATTTTCAGTACCCGCTAAGATGGAAATGGGCCTCATCACTGATGATTATTTTTGATGAAAAATCATCTTCCTCTTGGTGGTGATTAAGGATGGCTTGAGCGTATGTTAGACGCGATTGGCGGTCAGCAGGTAACAGCTGATGCACCGTCTGGACTTTGTACGGAAACATCTTCAAATCTTGTACCAAAATTCGCTGTAAAGACCGTTGACTGATACCCATTTGCGTGGCACGTCGTCTGGTCGATGTCGACGGCGCTTCGATGACATCCTCGGCTACAACAGCAATATTCTCTGCAGAACGGCTACTCCGGGGTCTGCCACGCCTGGCAGCATCTCGTGTTGTGCCAGTCTTTTCGAGGCGAGCGGCTAAACGTCGCAGTGTTTCACCAGTAGGCGTTGGACGGCCAGGAAATCTGCGACGAAATTCACGTTGTGCCAAAGTCACCGACCGATTATTGGTGAAATAAATAGTCAGCAATATTCCGCGTTCTGGAGCAGTTTAGCGTAACATTGTTTATTAACGTGTATTTCGCATGTGTTTACTACATAAATGTCAAAACAGAACTGACATTAGGGGCCAATCGCAAAATTTATAGCACTTTCTGATAGGAGGATTACTTTTGCGCCACCTTGTATATCAAAGAAAAAACTAAAATTTTTTTGAAAATGGGCAAACTCACTTAATTGTGAATAAATTCGAAAAGAATCCATCGATTTTTATGATCAATATCTCATTTTGTTGCTATTATATGTGGCATTGCGATAAAGCAATAAGCCTGAACAATTGCTAACGTTTTCGATTTGTCATGAGTTTTTTAAAACAACAAAATTTGGTATTTTCAGGTTAAAAATATATTGTTTGCTTTAATTTGTTATTATAACTTTGAAACTTCTGAGCCGATTGAAATGCAATCTATATGTGAAAATTTGTAAATAGCATGGGGAAAATATTTTCAAAATTTAATCAATCGCAAAAAGAACATTACTACTCAATTTTATGTATATCAAGCAAAAAACCAAATTTTTTTTTGAAAATGTGCGAATTCACTTAACTGTGAATAAATTCGAAAAGAATCCATCGATTTTTATGACCGATGTTTAATTTTATTGCTATTATACGTGGCATTGCTAGAAAGCAATAAACTATTTCTGCCGTTTTCGATTTTTCATGAGTTTTTTAAAAAAACAAAATTTGGTATTTTCAAGTTAAAAATATATTGTTTGTTTTAATTTGTTATTATAACTCCGAAACTACTAGGCCGATTGAAGCGCAATATATAAAGGGATTAAAGATTATGTAAGTGTCAACTTTTCTAAGTTTATTTTAATAATAATGGACTGACTATTTTTGAGATATCAATAATTATGTGGAGAAACGTTTAACAAAATTCACAACTTTACTTAAACATTTTTTTAAAATAAAACCTGTCCGTAGAATTTAAAATTTGGACCATATTTGTGCTACTGGAACCACTTTATATCAAAATTGTTTAGTGGTTTAAAAGGACTCTAAAGTTTTCTTGATTTTGTTGCCCTGTGTTATAAAAAGTTTTCGTATTTCAGTTGGACGAGAAAGGAACATGAGACATACAATAATCGATCATTTGTAAACAAACTTTGAAGTTCTGTCAATACATATGTATGTGTTTAATTTCTGATATTCAAATTAAATTTAGCATAAAAACAATTTAAATTAAGGAAATTAGTAAATAGAATATTTAATTTTTGTTATTTTAATGCAATAAACTAATTAGAAACTATATTTAGAAATAAATAATAATTTAGTCACATATAATTTATTAATTATTTTTTTTTTTTTTTTTGGCATAAAATTGCAAGCAAATTTTTAATTTATTCCATAAATTATTCAGGCTTTATAATAATGTTGATTTATTTGTTGTTTTAAGTTTATTTTTAAATGAGAATTTTATTTATTAATATTTAAATATGCATATTTATATTAAAATGCTTCACCATACTTGATTATATCAATTAAATAAGTGTTGGCACTTTTTTTTATAAATTTTTATTATAATTTTTCAAAAATAAAAATTTTGTGGCATCTGTGTTTGTTTAAGAGTTCATCACTTTACCGAAAAATAAATTGTTGTTTTTATTTTTTCAGTGGTTTTAATAATAATTACTTTTTTACAGTAAAACTCTGCTAAAATGAATAAGTTTTCTGTGTTTCGAAATAACCTCGGCTACAAAGCAACAATTTGTCTGTTGATTTGAAGTTTGTTTTAGCAATGTTTTAATGTAATTTTTTGTTTTGAATACTTATTTATTTTATGAATAAATTATTTAGATTAATTAAATTGTTAATTTTGGTATGTGTGTATACAATTTTGATACATATATTTTAAACTTAACAATTTAATAAGCTTGGTTATTTATAAAGACCTCTATTGTAATTTATATGAATAATTCCTTAGAAGGTCTCTTTTATATTTTAATGCACTTGAATCAGTTTTTACTTAATAGGGTATGCATACATATATAAATGTAAGCAAATGTAAGACAGAACTAGTAATACAAATAAAATTATTTTCAGTAAATCTAACTCATATATATCTATATGTTGCCACAAACCAGACCTCTTGACATAGTGGGTATCATATGGTTGGTCTGTTGGTCTTTACCAAATTTTATTTCTTACTTCATACAACAAAAAACACTTGCTTTAATTCCAATGGCTCTACAAATATGATAAAAACCCAATTTAAGATATTTAAACTGTTGTTATTTTGGCACAGTCTAAAAATAAATAATGGTGATTGCTTAGGCCAGATTAGAGTACCCAAACCCAAAAACAAGTGAACCGGTTTTTTCATTGCTGTGCAAATGGCTGAAATATTACCAAAAAACCACGATTACTTCGATTTTTCAACAATTTTTGATCTATATCTGTATTACTTAGTTATTAATATAGACAATATGGATGTCTAATGATAGATATTTTAAATACCTTTCCAACGACGTATATAACGCCATAATAATCCATAGTGCATGAAAGGAACTTCAAATATATTTTTGTTTAAGCAATCAATTCTCTGTGCCATTTGTAGGGGTTTCTCAAACTTCTAAGCGAAAATATTCCTTTAAAGCTGTGTGTTGCTCTAGAATTATGTCTACACATGGTTTAAATGACAGCTATCTTGTTACTGTTGGTCTCAAAAATAGTCTAATTGAAAGAAATTTAGGTAAACTTTTTAAGCTTTAACAAAAATATCCAGCGATATTGATCAGCATGTCATCAATTGAACTTTTCTAACTTCTAGCACGATTTTAAAGCCACTACACGCAGAATATAGTTGTGCAGGTTTACTGTAACCATTTCAACATGTTTACAAGTTTTTTAACAATATTATAGTCACAGCAACTATTTATATGATTGTGGTAACCATAATATGGTTCATTTACGATTCACATGATTGTATCAATCATATATATGGTTACAGTAAACAAGTATATGTTTGTGACAACCATTTTTATGATGAATAATTTGATCATAATATGATGTTCTCAGATTATGATATC
Source organism: Calliphora vomitoria (assembly GCA_942486065.2). NCBI lineage: Eukaryota > Metazoa > Arthropoda > Insecta > Diptera > Calliphoridae > Calliphora > Calliphora vomitoria. The sequence continues at coordinate 94,387,156 of OW818031.2, forward strand.
CATAAGCCGAGAGCAATATAATATGGCAAGTCCTTCATCATATAAGTGGTTGTCACAAACATATACTTGTTTACTGTAACCATATATATGATTGATACTATCATGCGAATCGTAAATGAACCATATTATAATTACCTCAATCATTTAAATAATTACTGTGAATAACATTGTTCAAAATCTTGTAAAAATGTTGAAATGGTTACTGTTAACATGCACAACTGTATCTTTTTTCTGCTAAGTTTAACGTTCATAATTAACTTAAAAACATTAGTAATGCGATGAAATTCAAGTTTTATATGAATCATAACAATTTTCCAATTGAAACTAGCCCCTATATATGGCCTCCTTCAGAAAATCAGACATTCATCTCATATTGTTATAATAGTCGATATAATTAAGTTTTTAACCCCTCCCCTTTCGTATATAGTAGAATAATTCATATTATTCTACTATATATTCTTTCTTTTAACCCAATTATTATTTGATTTTTTCTTTTTTGATCAAAGGTAAAGCATGTCAGTTGTTATGTTTATTGTCAATTATGTTCATTTGTTGTTAAGCTGATTAAAATGAGTTACGAGAAAAAAGTGTGTACTAAAATTATTAAATATTTTCAACAAAATCCAACTTGGTCTTATAAAAAGTTGGCCAAACAATCAAAGGTCTGCCGTTAAACTGTTTCCAATGTTATTAAACAGTACCGTTGATATGATGTTTCTAAAGCCAAAAAAATAGAAAGCATTTTTAAAAGCTCAGTGCTCGGACTATTTGGTACGAAAAGTTAAAGCCAATGCAAAGGCTCAAAAAGTTCCTAACAGGAACTCTGCTAAAAATGTAGAGGCCAAAGACAGAGTCCTTACTTAAAGTGAAACTACACTGAACTCCATTATCTTCTAAAATAATTGCTGAAATTAGTTAAACATAGCTTCACTGCCAATATTTCGCCCGCAGTCCCCTTGACATTTTGAAATATCGCACATTTTTCTAACTAAAAACTGAAATTTCACGTCAATGGTTCCAGCATTTCGGTTCAAAGGTCAAAAATTACGTTTGCCTTTCTATATTTGGGGGATTAAAATGGTGTGCTATTAAGTCATATTGTCATAATGTCCTAATTTATTATGATAGTTTAAACAAATTGTTGTTGTGATTCAAACAAAAAAAGTGTAATTTTAGGACTAAACAGTAAACATCATGTCATATTGTCATAATGTTGTAATATTTCACGACTTGGAGGCTCGGCTTAACCGACTCTTAGACATTCGGGGAAGGTCTCCACTGGTAGGTTACGACAACATAATAAACATAGCATACAAGGAAATATTATTTTAGGACATTTTTTGCTTGAAATGCAATAACAAAATTTTCAATCCATTGTGAAATATTAGAGCATTACGAGAATATGACATGATACCTTGTGAATTGACCAATAGTTCAAAAAGTCTTATTAGTTTAGAACTTTGATGTTTGAAACACAACAAAATAATCTATATATAATCTATCATATAGGGCAACTATATATTAGGACATTATGACAATATGACATAAAAGCAATCCGTTTGAATCTACCAAATATTTAATTTCTGATTGTTTCATTGGTTTGCTTAATTATTTAACATGTTTTTATATCTGGGGTCGTAATTGACCATGGCCGCAAATGTAGACCATTAAACTAAAAATTATTGAGCATATTTAGATGACGTATAACAATTTTAATTCCTGTGCGCATCGAAAATCGTAAAAGTCTAATACTTTGAAACTTTACAGGGACATAGAAAGTGGGTTTAGTTATTCTCAGGTATAATTTGATGCATTGTATACTGTTTTGAACTTTGTGCCCAATATTAAGTTTGTTGCCATATTAAGAAGTCAATTGGTTCATACTTGCAGCTTTTTCTATTTAAGATTTTTTATAATTTTAATCAGAATGGTTGATTTACGATTTTATGAACAGAGTTTTTAGGAGTATAAAGGCATTTTATAGAAAGTGTAAAGTTCATCAGAAGATTTTGTGAAGATATCAAAATCAGATTTTATATTACGTGTGAGCTGTTTGCATTCGTAATTACGAAATTGGATCGCCTTTGTTGGAGTTCAGGATAGCTTTTCACTTTAATATTTTCCCAATCAGATGTGCGTACATCTGAAGTAATTCAATCTGGAATGATTTAGTGTTTCGATGATATAAATGAGGAATACTATCCACTCTGTTTTTAAATGAGTTAGAAAAGTCTACAACCGTATCGTGGTTTACCAACATCCTTACATTAAGTCTTCTTCTCTTGAGAACAGAGCCACGATTTACAGCCTTGCTCGTGAGTCAAATTTCGAATCGAAAATCAATCTTGAATTTTTCACCAGACAATATGAATATTGAGTTTTTACAAAATAAAAAAAATAAGTTGAATACTAACAACTATACTATAAGATACTAACAACACGGCCACTTGCTAGTGTAATTTATGTAAAAAGTAGTAGTAATAGCGTTTACTACATATGGGCATTTCCATTATGGCGTGAGGTGACATTTGCACCACAAAATGTTAAAAAAAAAATAATGAAAAAATCAAATTGAGAAGTAATTAAGTACCACTTTATTCAGAAAAATTATAGCAACAATTGACCCTAAGGAGTTGAAGATATTAACAAAATATATTGCGATTGCGTGACGTTACCAAAAACAGAAGTGCGGTTTGACTTGCATTACAAAATTGCATATCTTTGCGAATAGGGCGGGCCTTATATGAATAATGAATAATTATGGACTGATCATCATTATATTAGGTGCCATGATTACCGTATGTATAAAACTTATTTGGAGACAAATTTGATTTGAATTGATTAACTTTTAATTTTTCGTTCTCTGTGGACTTTTCGATGGAAATACCCATATGTATTAAGTGTAATCGTATTTGTACGTATTTGTGAAAAGTGAAAAAGTAATAAATTAATCGAAATAAATAAATTTGTATATTTTTTCTTCCTATTTGTTGTTATTGTATGAGTATTGTTATTATTATTTACTCATTGTTCCACATTTATTGTGTTTGTTATTTAGTAAACAATGATTTAACTTGTAAGTGGCAGCTTAGAAAAAAAATCGTCAGCAGCAATAGCAACAACAAATGACTATGTACATAGAAATATGTATAAATGTATGTATATGTATGAATGGTAATAAAAGGAGCCAAGAGGGTATTGATTTGTTATAAAACAAACAATAACAATGATTATAATGAAAGCTGGGGAATGGGTGAGCGAATGTACCAACGAGTGAGCAGGGGCAGGCATTCAACTAAATTATAATTGAAAATAATAAAAATAGCTTAGAAAAAAAAAGTAATAATAAAAACAAAAACAACAATTGCACACTGTACATTAAAATATAATAGTACAAACATGAAAACAACAGCAACAACAACATCACCTCTTTGTATAAAGCTTTATTTAATTAAAAAAGAAATATTGTAGAACGGTGTCAGTTTGAAAAGTACTTGCAAATTAAAAGGAACCATATGAAATGGAGTGAACTTTTGAGAAATGTCAAACTTCTGCCAATTCAATAGGAATGGATCCTAAAAAGGAATAAAAGCAAAGAACTATGTAACTGGAAACTGTTTTTTTACATATCCAGAATTCATTCTTCTATGCATAAAATTTTAGATTGACCGTTTTTATGATTTATTTTCACATTCATGTTGTACTGTAACAAATTATACTTTACTATATATAATAATATTTAATCTAGTTTTACTTTGTTTTTTACGTTTTGAGATACCAAATAGAAAATGTTGCCTTTCACTATTCAATAATTCAGAGTATTTAAAATTTGAAGAGCGTACTTGCGTTTTCTGGTTTCCAAGTTATGTTGTTTTTAAATAATGTCAAGAAAGTGTAAAAATTATCCTGACAAGTTTTGTTACATTTTACTTTTAAAACTCAGCGAAGAAATTTGATGCCATTAGTAACTAAGGTATATAAAGGACACATCTGCTGTTTTACATGTGTCGGTCTTCTTACAGGATGGGCGAAAAGATCTCGATCTTTGCCTTTTGATTTAGACGGAACCGACGAACCACTCATATGATTGTTATTTTTGCCTTACTGATACAAAAGGCATTATCCTGACCTGTCATCTACTAAAAGACTGATCCCTCATAGTGAAAAATTGCCTGTACCAGAACCACCTCAAAATTCGGATCGGTCCGCTACACCAGAAGCAATTGAAAACGATTCATTAGATACTGGCTTTCAAGAAACTTTCTCATCTAATGAGCCACATCTACTATTTCAAAAAGATCTCAATGATTTGGTACGCGACTTAAATTTGTCCAACCAACAGGCAGAACTTTTGGCCTCTCGATTAAAGGGATGGAATTTATTACAAACCGAAACAAGAATATGCTATTATCGCAATCGAAATGAAGAGCTAAAAGGTTTTTTTTCAAAGCTGGTCAATGTTAAAAATAATTCATTATTGCTGCCTTTAGAAAAATCAGCCTGGGAATCCTTAATAAAAGTGACTTTAAATTTTCTGGGAAATCACCGATCAAGCGACTATAAAAGAATTGTCGCGGAGCTGTTATCCACTTATAAGGATTTGGGATGTAATATTTTTTTTTTTTTTTCAATTTAATGTTTTATTTATTGTATCTTCATTACTTAATGAACTAACAACAAGTATTTCAAATCTTATATCTAATAATTATAATTATTTAGTCCAGCCAGTGCCGGACGAAAAATTGTTTATTGATTGTTGCTTTTATTAAATAGGCATTCTTCCTTCTAGTCTTAGGTCAGCTGTGTCCCTCCTTCTTAATCGAGTGTGGCCACGGTTATCTAATATGTTGCGGGCCAGTGGGTTTGGGTGAATTTCAAGTTTTTTTAAATATTTTTCCACATTTTTCGTGATCTCAGTTTTTACAAAGGGCACGTTTAGATCTTTGTGTATATTCGCGTTTTTGATATACCAGGGGGCAACTGTAATCATTCTTAAAAACTTGTTTTGGCGTCTTTGGATCTTTTCTACATTTGACGCTGAGGCCGTGCCCCATAGCTGTATGCCATAACACCATATCGGTTTTATGATCATGTTATAAAGTAGAAGTTTGCAATCTAGACTAAGCGTAGAGTTTCTGCCAATGAGCCAATTAATTTGAATTGATTTCAATTTCATTTGAGTCAATTTTGCATCCATATGACTTTTCCATGTAAGACGACGATCGAGATGTATTCCGAGGTATTTAACTTCCGATTGTTGGATTATTGTTTGGTTATTGATATGAATGGGGGGGCATGATTCTCTACGTAATGTAAATGTTATATGTGTACATTTTTGCTCGTTGACTTTAATTTTCCATTGTTTTAACCATTTTTCTAATTCAAATATGTGATTTTGTAAGTAACGAGACGCTTCTTCAGGGTTTTCATGAATGCTTAGAATAGCAGTATCATCTGCAAATGTTGGTGTATGCGTGCGATTGTTAGTTGGCATATCAGACGAATATATCAAATATAAAAAGGGTCCCAGGATACTGCCTTGGGGAACTCCAGCTTCAATGGGTTGGGGACTACTTAAAAAGTCTCCTTCTTTAACCTTAAATGTTCGACCAATTAAATAGCTTTTCAATAGCTTATGTGTGTTTGCGGGTAAATTTTGACTCAGTTTGTATATTAAACCATCATGCCATACTTTATCAAACGCTTGAGAAATGTCGATAAAGAGAGCGGAAAAATATTTCTTTTCCTCAAACGCTTTTCTTACAATATTTACAAGTCTATGGGTTTGTTCGATAGTACTGTGTTTTCTTCTAAATCCAAATTGATGATTCGGAATACAATTGTTTTCAATTAACATCGGGTACAACTTGTTCATGAGTATCTTCTCAAATAGCTTTGATATATTAGACAATAGGCTGATTGGTCTATATGATTCTACTTTTGTGTGATCTTTTCCCGGCTTAGGTATCATGGTAACCAGTGAAACCTTCCATTCTGGAGGATAATATTCAAGGCGTAATATAGCATTAACAATAAAAATAATTATTTTTAAATTTTCTGGGAAATCACCAATCAAGCAACTATAAAAGGATTGTCGCGGAGCTGTTATCCACTTATAAGGATTTGGGATGTAATATGTCGTTGAAAATACATTTCTTACATTCACACAGACTTCTCTCCTAATAATTTGGGAGCCGTAAGCGATGAACGCGGTGAAAGATTCGATCAAGACATTTCTACAATAGAAAACCGATATCAGGGCAGGTGGGGTCCACGAATGTTACAGAGAGACATTTCTGAAGCAAAATACAGACGAAAATCATAAAACATTCACGTATTATATAAAATAACGTCATTTTGTTGATAAAACTGAGATTTTTCTAAAATACAATAAAATCAAATTACGAAAAAAACTTTTCGTATTTAAAACATACTAGTTTAATTTCTGTTATCCTTGTTCTAAGCATAACTAGACAAAATTATTCTTGTTACATGCAAAAAGTGTTTTTTTGTCGACCAGTGTAATAGTTCAAGCTTATCTTATAGTATAATAATTCGCTCAGAATTATTTACTGAGTTGATTCATGCGATGTCATTTGCAGCTCCCTCTGATCTAAAAAAAATCAAAAACTTTTGATAAAATACAAAATTTTGTTACAAATAATCTCTAAAAAAATCGCTAAACCATTTGTTTTCTAAATCGACCAATGAACACGTACTGCTGCCGCTTATCCAATAAATGTGTGTTGGTAACAATGACAGGGCTTTAGTGTGTGTGTGTTTTGCAGACATTGTATTATGAAAATTCAAAATCCTCTTGATTTAGTGAATGAACATCAATACCAAAAAATTACCCAATTCCCAAGAATCAAAAATGGTCGAGATATTGAAAACCCTAATTACGATCGAACAGGTACATCGGGTGACAACCCTTATTCGGAGAACATATTTATACACGCAGAAAAAAAATATAGTTGTGCATGTTTACTGTAACCATTTCATCATTTGTGCATATTTACTGTATAGTCACAGTAACTATTTATATGATTGTGGTAGCAATAATATGGTTAATTTACGATTCACATGATTGTATCAACCATATATATGGTTACAGTAAACAAGTATATGTTTGTGACAACCATTTATATGATGAAGGACTTACCATATTACATTGCTCTCGGCTAATGGATATTATAATCTGAGTACAACATATTATGATAAAATTATTAATCATAAAAATGGTTGTCACACACATATACTTGTTTACTGTTGATACAATCATGTGAATCATAAATTAACCATATTATTGTTACCACAATCATATAAATAGTAACTGTGACTATACTATTGTTAAAAATGTTGAAATGGTTACAGTAAACATGCACAAATGTTGAAATGGTTCACAAACATGCACAACTATATTTTTTTTGCGTGTAGTTATCTCTCAAGTATGATACAGAAGGACTGATACAGAAAATAATACCTAAATTAGAACTCATTTCAGTAGAAATATTCAAAATTTTCAACTGAAAAATAAGCTTTTTATTACAGTATAAAAGGAGAACTTACAGGAGATTTTAATCTTTATAATTCATCCTTCAATTCAAATGGTATGATATCATTTTTATACCCTCCACCACCACAAGTGGTGAAAGAGGGTATATATACGTTTGTCATTCCGTGTGTAACATTGAGAAATATTCATCTGAGACCCAACAAAGTATATATATTATTGATCCTTATGAAATTCTAAGTCGATTGAGCAATGTCCGTCTGTCTGTCCGTCTGTCCGTCTGTCTGTCTGTCTGTCTGTGTAAAACACTCTCACGTCCAAAATACATAAGTGAAATTAATGAAATGTATACCAAAATGTTTATAATTTTTCTAAGCAGTTTGGTATTGAAAATCAGCAAAATCGAATTGGTAGAACCAGGGTTATGGATCAAAATGTAAGACAACCTCCAAAAATTTTGATAATTTTCACATGATTTTTGTGACTTTTGGTAAATTCATTGCAGAGAACACCATGAAATTTTGCACTCATTATTTATATGATAAAAGGACAAATTTTGTTGAAAATGGAAAGAATCGGTCCATAATTTCTCGTAGCCCCCATACAAATTTCTTCCCGAAATATGGTGCTATAGTTTTTAAATGCCTACAGAATTGCAGTATCCATACAAAATTCAGCAAAAATAAGTTTCGTGCTAAGAGAAATCACAAGACTGAATTTTTCGTGGATCGGCCCATATTTGATCATAGCCCCATATAAAGTTCACTTCCGAAAATCACTTAAACATGCATAAATACCTTATAAATATCGCTATTGAGTTGAAATTCGACACAAATAATCTCCATATATACAAAAGTCGCTGCACCGAATTCTATGAAGATCGGTTCATATTTGTTTATAGCTCTCATATAAGGACCTCATCCGAACAACACATTAACCTGCATAAATATCTAAAAAATATCAATATCAAACCAAAATTTTACACAGATCCGTAATTTATATATGGAAGTCATACTGCAGGATTTTGTGAATATCGGTCCATATTTGACCGTAGCTGCCATATAAGGTCCATTTCCGAAAATCAGTTAAGTACTCACAAGTCTCTTATAAATATCTTAATAATGCTAAAATTCGACATACATAAAACTCATATACATAGCAACAACTGTACCAAATTTTATGAAGTTTGGCCCATAATTAGTCATAGCTCCCATATAAGGACCACTTCCGAAAAACACATTAACCTGTGTAAATATCTAAAACATATCGATATCAAAATAAAATTATACACAGATGAGTAATTTGTATCTAGTAATCATACTACTGTAGTTTGTGAATATCGGTCCATATTTGGCCATAGCTCCATATAAGGTCCACTCCCGAAAATCACTAAAACCCTCATAAATTTCTTACAAATATAGTCATCAAGTTGAAATTCGAATCCAAAAATTACAATATATGTAAAAATCATTGTACGAAATTTTATGATGATCGGCCAATAATTGGTCATAGCCTCCATATAAGTACCACTTCTGGAAAACACATTAACCTACACAAATATCAAAAAAAAAAAATATTTGTACTGAACCAAAGTTGTACACCGATCAGTATTTTGTATTCAAGAATCATATAAAAGATTTTTTAAATATCGGTCCATTATTCGATATAGTTGTCATATAAGGTCCACACTTGTTAATAGCGTTGTTTAAATTAAGTTTTATTAATTTTTTTATTTATAAATTTTACAAAAATACTGCTGGAATTTTTGACTATGGGTTCATAATTATATATAAGACACATATCCGGAAAATTCATTAATCGCGAATATATATTAACATTTTGTGATATAACTCATTTCCATATGCAAAATTTTGAATTTTGTCTAAATATATTTGTATACCCTTTCTATACCCTCCACCACCACAAGTGGTTGTCATTCCGTGTGTAACATTGAGAAATATTCATCTGAGACCCAACAAAGTATATATATTATTGATCCTTATGAAATTCTAAGTCGATTGAGCAATGTCTGTCTGTCTGTCTGTCTGTCTGTGTAAAACACTCTCACGCCCAAAACACATAAGCAAAATTAATGAAATGTATACCAAAATGTTTATAATTTTTCTAAGCAGTTTGGTATTGAAAATCAGCAAAATCGAATTAGTAGAACCAGGGTTATGGATCAAAATGTAAGACAACCTCCAAAAATTTTGATAATTTTCACATGTTTTTTTCTGATTTTTGGTAAATCTATTGCAGAGAATACCACGAAATTTTGCACACATTATTTATATGATAAAAGCAAAAATTCTGTTAAAAATGGAAAGAATCGGTCCATAATTTCTCGTAGCCCCCATACAAATTTCTTCCCGAAATATGCTGCTATGGTATATAAATGCCCATAGAATTGCAGTATCCATACAAAATTCAGCACAACTATGTTTCGTGCAAACAGAAATCGCGAGACTATTTTTTTTTTTTAGATCGGGCACTATTTGACCATAGCCCCCATATAAAGTTTACTTCCGAAAATCATTTAAATACACTTAAATATCTTATGTATATCGGTATCAGGTTAAAATTCAACATGCATAATCCCCATGCACACGAAAATCGCTGTAGGGAATTTCATGAAGATCGGCCCATATAAAAACCACATTAATTTTCATAAATATCTGAAAAATATCGTTATCGAATTAAAATTTTATACAGATCGGTAGTATTGATTCACAAATGTTACTACTAGATTGTGTGAATATCGGTTCATATTTTACCATAGCTCCCATATAAGGTCCATTTCCGAAAATTACTTAAATACTTATAAATCTCTTATAAAAGCTTCTATCTAGTTTAAATTTCAAACAAATATTTCCATTATATACGAAAATCGATGTGTTGAATTTTATGAAGATCGGCCGATAATTGGTCATAGCTCCCATATAAGCACCACTTCCGAAAAACACATTAACCTCTGTAAATATTTTAAATATATGGATATCGAAATAAAATAGTATACAGATCAATATATTGTATCCAAACATTATACTACTGGGTTTTGTGAATATCGATCCATATTTGACCATATCACCCATATGAGCTCCATTTCCGATAATCACAATAATACCATAAAGCAAAATAGGCCTCAGATACATAGAAATCACGTTAAAGTATTTAATTATATCTTCCAAATAAGTCGCACATCCGCAAAATACATATCCGCATATATACACCCATATCGGTAAAAAATATAACAGATATAAGTTTCAGGTAGATTTGGTGACACTGGGTTCATAATTATATATAGAAGGCTCACATCCGGAAAATTCATTAGAACAGAACAAAAATATACTTTTGAAGTTTGACTAAATATATTTGTTTACCCTTTTTTATACTCTTTTACTTCACTTGTGGTGAATAAGGAAAATGTTGAGCCAATCGGTAATGTTAACCAATTATTAAGTATATAAATTGTTAAATAGTACATTTTATTCCTATTATAAAATTATAGACTCTGTTGGAAGTGGTAGGAATATGTAGTTATTTCAATTATGAATTGCTGAATTAGACAACATTTTTATACATTTGAAATAAAATATCATCTACGTAAACTAGTTTTTCTAACAATATATAAAATACTACTATAACTATTTTAAAAAAAACTTTTATTTTGTTTAAAAAAAGTGTTTTTATTGAAGAAAGTCCAAAATGTGTATTATATCATGATTCATATATAATCCATAAAGTGGCTTAAAAAGAAATTCGGTTATAGTCTTAATTCGCTCATAGTCCACAAAAATTGTGCAACTGTATTTGTAGACTATAAGCGAAAACTACTGTATTACATTACCATTCTACCAATCTTCATAATCGTAGCTAAGTTCCAATAACAAACACTAAGTATGGATATTAGAGTTTTTATACCAATGTAATTTCTATAATTTTCATATAATTTAGGTGGAGGGTATTTAAGATTCGGCATAGCCGAATATAGCACTCTAACTTGTTTTTTTTACTGTAAAATATTTGAATTGGTCGCATGGTTTTTATGAGAGAAAAGTCAGAAGTTGAACCAATCTTTGGTCATATTTTTATTTCAAAATTGCTAACAAGTTTTGAGTGATATTTTCATGTAGTTTAGACAGGCGCGGATCTAGCCAAAGAATTTTTATAATTTCCTTTCCCCCCAGTGGATCCGCGCCTGAGTTTAGATCGAAATAAAGTTAAAAATTGCATGTGATATCTTAGAAAAGACTTTCCGGATTGACCTAGCATATTGTATATTGGATGTGGTAAGTCGGTATGTATGACATTTTAGTTTGTATTCATTACCATGATGACAATAACAAATCGTGTGGGGTTTAATGAAAATAGAAGATGCAGGGTCGCAATGAATTTGAGGGAATAGATAGTTTTTTTAGATATTTGTACTTGGGAAGAAATTTAATACTTGTATACATATATACATACATGCATTCATACTTACATGTCTGAATGTTTGTGTTTATATGACACCATAATAGTGGTACAGTGGGTGTTGCGGTTACCAATAACAAAGTGAGTGAGTGAGTGGGTTAAGAAAATTACTAACAAACAATCCTACATTTAATATGTTTTAGCTAACGAACAAATGAAAACAACGGCGACAACAACAATGTAATACTTACTTACATACATACTTAAGGATTATTAGTGGGTTGTGGGGTTTAAATAGCAGGGGTCGAGGGTGAGAAACGGTAGGCTTGAGTTATAAGAGATATTTCATTAGGTAATGACAGTTCAAAACAAAAACGCTAACAACAACAAAAACTTGAGAATTTTAGAAAAATTATCTAATCAACAATAATAACAGGGGAGTCAAAGAAGCAAAACAACAATAACAGCAAAAAAAAAAAACGAATAGAAAGTGAAAGAGAAAGAACAGGCAAAATTGAAAAAAAAAAAAAAAATAGTAATAGAAAGGGGATCCTATTATTAACGTCATGTTTAAGCAGTATTAGATGACACACACCTTCACAAGTAGTCAAGGGTGTTGCTGCCGCCGTTTATTGATTTGTTTATGAACTCTGCGATTTTGAAAAAAAAAATAATGTGATAAAATCAAATAAAAAAAAACGTGATTTCAAATGTATGTATGAATATAATTTTTGCATAAGTTCTATGAGTATTTCTTTTATAAAGCAAATAGACCGTAAGACGCCTTTGTCATGCATAGACACGTAGCCAAATTATCTAGATTGACTGTTAAATTCAAAAGAATATTGCAAGTATTTTGATACAAGGGTTTGTTTCGGTGTATACATTTTAATAATTGTTTCTACAGAAAATTCAAAAAAAATATTAATTCAATGAAAAACGTAAAAACTTTATTTTTGTACTTTTATTATTAAATGTAAAATGAGTTGTAGAATTGATGAAAATTTGATTCGGGCTTAACCGAAAGCGCGGGTTTTCACATAGTTATTTTTGAACAATTTTTAGTAGGAATATTCAACTTGAACATCAAAATGAACATTTTATTATGTAAAGAGTTTTCCAACAAGAGGTGGAAGAAAGAAAGTAACAAGCGTCAAAATTCCAAAAAGGACAGATTTAGAACCGTGAATGAACTTCTGATTTAAGCTTTAAAACCCATTTTCAACGTTAAGCTAAATTGTCATATCTACCACTTCTAGCGTGTTTCAAAGTCACATTGACCACAATTGTAAACTTTAAAGGCTTTTTTCTTTAATATCTATGATTTTAATGTGATTGAGATGCAAGTGGACAACTTTACGTATGGAAGGACCACTCGTCTCAACACAAACTTAAAGCAACAGTTCCGAGAGTTTATTCAAAAGAATTTGTAGAAGTAAAGTTTGTAAAATGCAATAGCTGTTTGTTATACAAATCTTGGTTTACAGATATAAACTACGTAAACTTAAATTTCTTAAAAGCTGTTATCTGGAATTTTAAAACCTCAAGCCAAAACGATTCCTTGTGGTTATTAATTAAAAGAAAACAAGACCTTAAACAAAAGCTCAAAGATATTTTGCACAGAAGCAGAATAGAATATTTTAATTCCAGAATATTTCAATACCAGAAACCGCAAGTTAACCGACCAACGACATTGATTGAACCTTTCAATTTTATTTTAGTTTTACTGACTAATTCATTATTTTTTTTATAACATTTACTGTTTGAATTATTTTTGGTTTTGAATATGATTTTATTGATATGAAATATTATTTTTATTTTTATTGTGATCAAATGCAAGGAAATTTTAAACTTATTTGTACAATTTGGTTTTTGTAAGATTTTTTAGCGAGATCTACATTATCATTAAAATTGCTCCTGTTTGCTACGATAATATAATTTAATAAAACCAAGTTGGAGTGCTATATTCGGCTATGTCGAATCTTAAATACCCTCCACCTAAATTAGATGAAAATTATAGAAATTACATTGGTATAAACACTCTAATATCCATATTCAGTGTTTGTTTTTGGGACTTAGCTCCGATTATGAACTTATAGTCTACAAATACAGTTGTACTTTTTAACAATTTATATACTTAATAATTGGTTAACATTACCGATTAACTCAACATTTTCCTCATTCACCACAACTGAAGTAAAAGAGTATAAAAAAGGGTAAACAAATATATTTAGTCAAACTTCAAAAGTATATTTATGTTCTAATTCTAATAATTATGAACCGATAGCCACCAAATCTACTTGAAACTTATATCTGTTACATTTTTAACTGATATGAGTGCATATATGCGTTAATGTATTTTTCGGATGTGCGACTTATTTAGGAGATATAATTAAATATTTTAATGTGATTTCTATGTATTTGAGGCTTATTTTGCTTGATATTTTTCTCCATAACATTATTTACAAGAGTTTTATGGGTATTATAGTGATTATCGGAAATGGGCATAATATGGGTGCTATGGTCAAATATGGAGCGATATTCACAAAACCCAGTACTATAATGTTTGAAAACAATCTATTGATCTGTATACAATTTTAGTTCGATATCCATATATTTAAAATATTTATAGAGGTTAATGTGTTTTTCGAAAGTGGTCCTTATATGGGAGCTATCACCAATTATGGGCCGATCTTCATGAAAATCAACACATCGATTTTCGTATATATGAGAAATTTTTGTTTGAAATTTTAGCAAGATTGAGGCTTTTATAAGAGAATTATTAGTATTTAAGTAATTTTCGGAAATTGACTTTATATGGGAGCTATGGTCAAATATAAACCGATATTCACACAATCTAGTAGTATCATTTGCGAATTAATACTACCGATCTCTGTAAAATTTTAATTCAATAACGATATTTTTCAGATATTTATGAAGATTAATAAGGGTCCTCATGTAAACGCTTAAATGTCTCGCAAACTGTGCAATCTGTGCATTTTTACACTCTCGGAAATGAACTGTCAAAAAATGAATGGAAATTCGTTTGCACAACTCCGATAAGTTTGCGCGACAATTTAGACTTGCAAACTTAAATTTATTGTGCATTTGAGTAATCAGCTGCTTTTGTTTACTTTTATTTATGAAAAATAAAAATCAAATAAAATATAAATATTTTGTGCATGTGAAAATTGTGTAACTTTGGAACAGAATGATTGGATTGAATGGCAATGTATATGGAAATATTAACCTACACCTAGAACATAAACAAAATCTTCCAAACTATGTATATCATAGTTTGTTCCAAAGATTTAACTTTCATTCAACATTTTTAGAATTTAAATTGATATAATTTGAAAAACTTATTTTTACAGCTTTTGTTGAATTTATTTTTATTTGTCATTTTTAACAAATATAAATTTTCTGTGTAAACTTGCACAAAATTGAAAAGGTGGGTTCATGAAACACGTCGCGCAAATTTGCACATTTACACAAATGGGAAACTTAAGCGTTTAAATGAGTATCCTTAATGTGTTTTTTGGAAGTGGCCCTTATATGGGAGCTATAACCTATTATGGGCCGATCTTCATGAATTTCAACCTGATATCGATATATATAAGATATTTAAGTGTATTTAAGTAATTTTCGGAAGTAAACTTTATATGGAGGCTATGGTCAAATAGTGCCCGATCCAAAAAATATTGATCTCGCGATTTCTGTTTGCACGAAACTTAGTTGTGCTGAATTTTGTATGGATACTGCAATTCTATGGGCATTTATATACCATAGCACCATATTTCGGGAAGAAATTTGTATGGGGGCTATGAAAAATTATGGACCGATTCTGTCCATTTTCAACAGAATTTGTCCTTTTATCATATAAATAATGAGTGCAAAATTTCATGGTATTTCAATGAATTTACCCAAAGTCACAAAAATCATGTGAAAATTATCAAAATTTTTGGAGGTTGTTTTACATTTTGATCCATAACCCTGGTTCTTCCAATTCGATTTTACTAATTTTCAATACCAAACTGCTTAGAAAAATTATAAACATTTTGGTGTACATTTTATTAATTTTGCTTATGTATTTTGGACGTAAGAGTGTTTTACACACACAGACAGACATTGCTCAATCGACTTAGAATTTCATAAGGATCAATAATATATATACTTTGTTGGGTCTCAGATGAATATTTCTCAATATTACACACGGAATGACAAACTTATATATACCCTCTTTGGAGGGTATAGAAATAAATTTTTATTAAAAGCTAAATATGTCAAAACTACTAAAATGAAGATGTGACTTTCTTTCTTAGAAGGGCAGTATAGTTCTCCAGATATTTGAAATTTCTATTTACTTTGTATGGGTGGTGCCACGCTCATTTCTCCAATCACGCCCATTTTCAGCCAAGCTGCGTCCAATGGTACCGAATTAAATCCCGAGAATTTTTGCGACTTTCAAACTTATAGCTTACCAGATATTTCATGGTAAACATGTATAGCATATATTGTCGAATTCAGAAAAATAAAGGTTCAAAACTAATTTTTTGTTTCGCGTCTAAAAATAGACATATTACGAGAAAAAGTGTTTGCTTTTACACACAGCAAGTTTACTTGAAGCAATTCTCTTGATTTTCTTTTAAACTTGCTCGTGTGTTTACAGTGTAAACTTTACACACAGCAAGTCTTTTTTCAATTTTGTATGTCAAAACCTAATAGACGCCATAGTGAAAATGAGAAAACAAAAGAGAATTGAAGAGTCTTGCCAGAACAAGCAAGTGTGTACCCCTCTTATTTCTTCTTGCCTCACTCTCATATAAACTCAGACTTGCGGCAAGAAAACTTGCCCTGTGTAAAAGCAGACTTATGGACAGAAATTAAAGGCCAATATTCTGCCAAAATGTGAGTGCGATATTATGTTTCCTATACTTATGATATTTTTTAAAGTAGAAACATTTAAGAAGACATATTTATAATACTTAAGGTTATTTGTTTATATACTGATAGTCAGGCAGCAATAAAATCTCTAACAGGCGTATACACAACATCTAATTTGATCCAGGAATGCGAGACATTCAACAGTCGTACTCAAGTGGGTACGGGGACACGGAGATACTACAGGCAAATGTGTTGCTGGTGAATTGGCAAAAAAAGGCGCCATGTTACCTGACGGAAACATAGATTTCCTATGGGGAATTCCGTTATCCAAATTCAAGCTACAAATTAGAAATTTCTCCTATTAGCTCGCTCAGACAAAATGGGGTTGTGAACCCAAATGTACTATAACCAGAATGATATCTTCTTGGCTTGTCAGGCTCAGAATTTCGTGGCGTAGTGGCGGTCATTACCGTACACTGCACTTTTGGCAACCACGCGAGGAGACTTTGCTTGCCCTACAACGACTTCTACAGAAGTTATCAAAACGAAGAGGAGGATGAGACCATTATTCATCTTCTTTTTCACTATCTGGCATTAGGAGATCTACGCTTACGGTTTCTGGGACACCGTTCCATAAATAATCTTTCTGAGCTCTCGAATATGAGGCTTGAGGGATTTAATGCCTTTATAAGAAGTAGTAATTCTTTAAAAGGAGCAGACATGGGAATCTCTCTCTTATTGATACCCAATTTTTTTTTTGGAAATCTCCTTCTATCTTTCTTGAACATCTTTTTCTTAATTTTTCAATCTTCCCCTTCTCTCTTTTCATTTCTATCTGCCTCTCTTTCTTTCTACTTTCAGGTAACCCAAAGGCAGCATTGCTTGGAACCACGTCAGCTGTTCCTCTATTCTTGAATTTCGCGGCTGCCTGGAAACCTAACATTAGGTTATTTGTTGGTCTGGTAAGTGGAATCTTAGACTTATTCTAATAAATCTCTAATATAAAAATTTTAGCAAATTATCTTCAAATTACAGCTCTGTAAGTAAAACAGAAACAGTCTATATATATAATATCCTATCCACCTATTGTTATATAAATTCAGTAAGTGATTTTAATAAAATACACTTAATTGGCTGCAAGTATGGTGGGCGAGCGGAATATTTAATTTTGTAAAGATTAAAAACTTAATTTATTTAATTTTACATATAAATACATAAGTTTAAATATATATAAACAAAAACTGTTTAATTAAATTTTATAGTCGAAAAGAATTTTAATAAAACTCATTGCATGTAAATTTATTTATTTTTTTTTATTTTTTTCGTTTTCGTTTATTGTATGAAACACATAAATCACTAGTGTGTTTTTATTTTTTGTTTCTTTTTGCACTTTTATAATTAATTTTATTTAACAGAAAAAAATCCATAAATTGATATGTTCGTATGTATTATTTGCGTATGTGTGTGTTTTTTTTATATTCAATAAATTTAGTTGTACGTTTGTCAGAGTATTTTGTCAGGCCTGTATTCACAGATACCGATGCATGCATTTATTTATTCGTTGTACAGTGAAGTCTTTAAATATTGCATTCATTTTAGGTAACAAATTGATTGACACTTGTTGTGGCAACTAATTTATTCATTGTCCGATGGTAATAACATTCACTGTTTATTTGTATTTCAATTTATTTATAAATGATTATCTATCTTCTATGTATTTCTGTGTTTCTTGAGTGCGTTGACTTGTTAAAAATTGTTTGTGCGAATTTGTAGATACACTTTGTTTAGTGTTTTTCTTCGATTTTCAACATACTACTACATGCGACTACATAAACACGCACTAGTGTTGCCAAATGTACCGGACTGTCCCGTTTCTTTAAGTTTCCACATCTAATACTTACATGATATTAAGTTACTTAATAACGGTCTATTTTTAATTAAACTCATTTAATGTCATTAAATTGAAAAATACTGCATTTGTGTTTAAAATATATATCAAACAATTTACTGAAATACTTAAATGGTACTGATATGTGTTAAGATTCAAAACCTAACTAATGTTCCTCAGATATTTTTCAATCGATGTTAAATTTTATCTTAAGGATCAATCGACTCAGAAAATATTTATGAATTGATGTCCTTTCCTCTGTCTATCTATTGGCTGGTTTCCATGATCATACTACAGATCGTAAATTTGAAAATACTTAATTTTATATTGTTTGGTAACTGTCATTATTTTTACAGGCCGAATGCTCCAGTAGCAGAGAAATGGGACGTCATAATCAGAACAAAAAATCACCATTAGGCCACCTACCCACAGTGGTTTAGAAATGTTTTTTTGCATGTAATATATGAAAAAACTTAAAAATTTTTCCGAGGGGGCAAGGTTTGTGGAACTTCTGAAGAGTAAATAAAGCCTTTTTATATAAGTATTTGATATTGTTGAAAACCTATTGACCTGAAGATTGATATTTTAGTAAAATTAAGTAATTTTATACATTTTTGGGATGTCATTTACTTTAAAAACTAAAATAATTATAAAAACTAAAATAAATATAATTATTATAAGAAAAATATAAAATTTGAATTAATGTAAAATTTTAACGGTTAAAGATAACATAACAAACTTTGGAATTAATGCAGATCTAAATATCCTTAAATCAACGGTATTATAATTTTTGACATTTTTTATTTTAAAATACCGAAATTCCTAAACCGGGAAAATGTGTTCCAAAAACTGAGTTTTTTTTAGAAAAGTGCCTACTGTGACGTAATTTACCGTGTGATAGTAAAAAAAACTTTGTAAATAATTAAGTAACATATAGGGTAATACAAATATGGAAGAACTTCATGGATCAATGCTTTGTCTTTTTTGAATTTTTTACTCAAACCTAAAATTATTTTTTAAAATTGGCCAAGTTTGGATTGAGGTGATAAAAATTGTATTCAAACAAATTTTTGTTTCGTACTGGGGACTCAAAATAAAATATTCAAATGTTATGGAAAAGGTACAAAATATAAATTAAAATGTTACCCCTTAAGGATTTGAATTATCAAAAAGTACAAGTTGGCGCAAAAGTAAACTTCCGATGTTTTTTGGCTGTAATTAAAAAAAAAAGTGAAAAACTTTTATTCTTCTTGTGGATTATTTTTATTTGGTCACAGTTGATTGTCATTTGAGCCCTTTTTATGGCATTTTCCATCACTTTGGCCAAAACTTCCGGCGATAGGTCCTCACATTCTTGACGGATATTGTCTTTAAGAGCTGCAAGAGTCTGAGGCTTGTTGACATAAACCCGCGACTTCAAAAAGCCCCACAAAATGAAGTCTAATGCGGTCAAATCAGGCGATCTTGCTGGCCAGTGCAAATCGCCAAAACGGGAGATTAGGCGCCCGGAAAATGCATCCTTCAGCATACCGGTTGTGGCACGTGCAGTGTGTGCCGTTGCACCGTCCTGTTGGATCCACATGTTTTCCAATCCCAATTCATCAAGTTGCGGCAAAAAGAACTCTTTGATCATTGCTCTGTAGCGCTCACCATTCACAGTAACCGTTTTGTCCGCGACGTCTTCGAAGAAAAAAGGTCCGATGACTCCTCCAGCGAAAACAGCACACCATACAGTGACTTTGAGCGGGTGTAATGGCTCTTCGTGGGTTACACGCGGATTTTCAGTGCCCCAGAAGCGTAAATTTTGATTATTTACGTACCCGCTAAGATGGAAGTGGGCCTCATCTCTCATGATTATATTTGATGAAAAATCATCTTCCTCTTGGTGGTGATTAAGGATGGCTTGAGCGTATGTTAGACGCGATTGGTGGTCAGCAGCTAACAGCTGATGCACCGTCTGGACTTTGTACGGAAACATCTTCAAATCTAGTACCAAAATTCGTTGTAAAGACCGTCGACTGATACCCATTTGCGTGGAAATGGATGCTACAGTCCAAATTTCATGAATATAGCTTCAGGTGTATGGTCTGTGCGTTAATGAATTAGTTACTGCGTGACGTAACGTTGCTCTTTTATATATATAAATTCAGATTTGGACATAAATTTGGGAAAAAAATTAATATTAGAATAATAGCAAATTTTTCTTATTTCTTGTCCCGCGTAAGTTTTGAAAATCCCAAAATTTTTCACCTATTTTAAAAATTGTCCCGCTTTTCGTAAAACTAAAACTGACAACCACAATTCGCATACATAAATTTGTTTGTATATGATACACTCTATCGATGGCGGTACATTTTGTTAGATATGTTTTTAGATTTTGATTGCGTTGATCAGTAAAGCTATAGCCAGCAAAAATTATAATGTAAAGACTATATTGAATATTTTATTGATCGTAACGTTTTACAGAGGCCGTTATCTGTAAAAACGGAATGTTAAAATAGTTACTACTGTATGATACGATAACGATTCAGTCGCGAAACCCTTAAACTGCTTCTTCACGTTTGTAAAAAACATTACTACTTATGCGTAAAATATAGTCAACTAAACTAATCGCATAGGGCATCATTAAGTCAATCATTATTAACTTTATGCTCTTTTACTTGTTTAATTTACTATGAACAATTTTTTTGAAAAAAAAAAAAAATAAAACAAAACACAAAAAACAAAAAAACACACTTTTATAATAATATTACTCAATCATGTTGCGTATACTTTTTTTTGAGATTTTTTCTGTTTTCGTTGCTGCACCATTCAGTTTTTAGGCAAAAAGTTTATTGAACTTTATGCAAACTAGTTGGCAACTGAATGTGATACAATACGAGTGTAAACGTATGTATCTGCATAAAATTTTTCCTTTTTTTTTCAATTATTTTATGTCTATTTTATACGCATTTTTTAGTCTATTGTTGCATAAGTGAAAAACATTAATTTTATTATAGTAATTAAAATTTTAATTATAACAAAATACTAAAAAACCCAATGTAAATTAAACAAGAAAAAAATTAACTTATGTTTGTAATTGATTTATTATTGTATTTGTACATTTGTATGCTAATGATTGCAATCGCTACTGCGTTATCAATAAAATAATGATATTTTTTTAAAAAAATGGTTGAAAATATGGTAGATACTGTTGTCAGTTATTCAAATTTATTTTGAAGAGAATAAAATTTTATAATTTTTAATTTATTCGATTTTTTATTAAAATATGGTTTTGCACAAAGCTGTAAAAGAATTCATTCTCTAATTCTATTTTAGAAATTGAACTATATTTTAAGGAATTAACAATTCTTATAAGGCATTCTGTAAGATATAATTCGTATAATTAATTCTTAAAGCTTTTGATGTTGTTGAATCAATTCCTAGGTGAATTAATTCCCATTGAATGATAAATTCCTTCTGAATGAATTCTTATCAATGTTAAATTCACTATGAATGATAAAATTTTTTTCAAATTCAATCTATTACAAATTGAATTAAATAACTTTTTAACCATTCAATTTGTAACAGATTGAATGAACATTTTGATTTTTAATTCAAAAATATTTTAGTGTTAAGTTCTTGTTAGTTCAGTTAAAAGGCTAACAAATATTTATTTGATTGGTCCAGTTTATAAATAATTATTTTAAGAAGAACATAAAACTATAAAATAATTATATACACTATTGGATTTTTTCATATCATAATTTTTTTTAATAAAAAGAGGATTTTTGGGATGTATTTTGTATATATTTTAATAACTTATATTGTTAATGTTCATATAGTGTTCATTTAGGAAAGGATAATTTTATGAACAATTAATTTAAAATTATAAAACATACAAAAACACAAAACACGACGGACAAAACAAAAACACCCCCTTATAAGAAGTTTAAAAATTTTACTATTTTTCTGCGTATTTGCAATGTCAGTTAACGGGACTCACAACGGATGCATTTAAAAATTCCAGAAGATAAAAATAAAGGAAGGCGTCCAGAAGATAAAAATAAAGGAAGGCGTAGTCTGTATAATTTAAGTTTTATATAGTTTATTGTGAAAAAACTGTGAATGGCAAGGAACAAGTACTCCAGTGAATTTAAAATTAAAGTTATTGAAGACTGGAAGGCGGGCTTATCACGGCATGAATTGAGTAAAATATATTCAATTAACAGATCAGTTATTTCCAGGCTGATTCCAAAGTTTTTGCAGAATGGTCGTATTTCACCGGGACATTCTGGAGGCCGCCCCCGTAAAACTACACGTTATGATGATTCCTTGATCAAAGGAGCAATACAAAAAGATCCTACAGCATCAGCTAGTCAAGTAAGAACAAGTTTAAGATTATGCGTTAAAGAACAATCCGTGGAAGAGCAGTAGAATTATTAGAGCAGTAGGATTATTCAGCCGACAACCACCAAAAAAAAAAACCGTTTATATCAGCTAAGAACAAGAAACCTAGACTGGAGTTTGCCAAAGCCCACATTAACTGGAGTATTCAAAAATGGAAGACAGTACTGTTCTCTGACGAATCAAAATACAAATTAAAATGTTCTGATGGAATAAGGCGTGTTCGCAGATGAAAAGGGGAAAGACTGAATTCTAAGTATTGCTTAGGAACAATTATATATGGAGGGGGGTAATGTAATGGCCAGGGGTTGCTTTTCTGGTCAAGGAATTGGGTCAATTCATAAAGTTAATGGGATTATGGATCAGTTCATGTACCGTGGTATGTTGAAAGATGTAATGTTGTATTATGCCATTGAAGATATGCTATCCTAAGCACATCTCCAAAGTTTGTAAGACTTGGATACAGAGTAATAAGATTCAAGATCTTCATTGGCCTGCTCAATCTCCTGATTTTATTCCTATTGCGAACTTGTGGGAATTTGTTAATATGAAAATAAATCGTGAAAATTGCCGAAATAAGGATCAGCAATTTTCACGATTTATTTGTTGTTTTTCTTTAGGGGGGTCATAAGTTACATTTTCAATTGAGCGTCGTAGGAAAAATCACATTCGCTCATTTTTTTTTTTATTTAAATAGAAATTATTGAACAATATTTTTTATTTCATATTTTCTTGGCAGTTTTGTTATATAATGAAAGAAATAAATTTGCACCGTACCAACTTAAATTAGTAAAAGTTCACAAATGATAAGATATGACGATATTATGACAAATAAATATGTTAATATATATATCCTAACAAATGGGTTTAAATTTTTATTATGAATATTTTATGATTTCCTCCCTAATTACAAAAATTGAAATATTCAATTTTGAAAAGTGTATATACATTTCGTGTTTGCCGAATGTATATTGATTTTAATATTAAACTATTACAAATTGAATTAAAACTTTTTACAACCATTCAATTTGTAATAGAAGGAATTAAAAAAAGAGAATGATCATTCAAGTGAATTCATTCCTTATAAGAATGAATTCTGTTGTGAATTAATTCTATTCAATGTACAGCCTTATGAATTAAGCTAAGGAATTATTTACAGTGAATGGTTTTAACGAATGGAAAATTCTAATAATTAAAGCCGAATTATATAATTTGAATGATACATTCAAAAAGTTCAAGCTAAATTAAAAATATAAGTGAATTAATTCTCAATTGAATTCATTCTTTCACAGCTTTGGTTTTGCATGAATAAGTTTATAAATTATTATTCGAATAATTTTATAAATAATAAAAACAGATAATTTTTTTAAAAAAAAAAGGAAATAAGCTTTGAAATGTTTACAAATATAGCTTGAGTGTTTGTAATTCTCATTCACTCTATGGTTTTATTTGTATAATATCTTTAGTTTTTCTAAAGTCTTTTGGGAAAAGGTTTCCTGATGATCTAGCCTAAGCAACCAGTGAAATGCAGTGAATTTATCAATAATTGAGAATTAAGCACAAAAAACTATTTTATGTTTCTTAAAATTGTTAATATAATTTAAAGTTGGACAATGAAGGGATCTCGAGATAATAAACATTTAGTAAAATTTTCCTAATATTTCGAAGGATAATCAAAATAATTCAGTTATATGTTTGTGCATATCTTTGCGTTGTTAGCGTTTTATAGAATTAAGGTAGGGTCACACATGGCAAATAATTAATCAAAAAAGAATAACAAGAAGGGAAGCTCTTCTCTCTCTTCTCACATACAAGAAGAATGTGAATACAACACACTAGAGATAGAGATTTGACTTAAAAACTATTTATTGAAAAT
Organism: Calliphora vomitoria; assembly: GCA_942486065.2. Taxonomy (NCBI): domain Eukaryota; kingdom Metazoa; phylum Arthropoda; class Insecta; order Diptera; family Calliphoridae; genus Calliphora; species Calliphora vomitoria. Next base: position 94,412,116 of record OW818031.2, read on the forward strand.
TGCAACAAACACATAATATTCTTCTATTTTTTTCCACACACATATTAACCATTAAAATAACCGCACAAACGAAAAATATATTTTTTTAATTTTTTTGACTTTTAATTTTTTGGGGGTTGAAATTAAAACTGAAAAAAACACATTTGTAAAATTTGGTACTGAAAATTAATAAGAAATTCGAATAAATAAATTTTTTGCAGATATTATGGAAGAAAAAGCAGAAAAATCTATTTATAAAATCTTTCCAAGTCAAATATACATAAACGGTTAAAATTTTGTTATAATTTTTAAGGTCGCTTTATTACAACTATGTGTGTTTGAGGAGTGTGTTGAAAGTCTCAGCAGTAAAAATATGCAGTAAAGAGGCCTTCCTAAATGCCTTATTTTGCAGACACAAGGACACCCAGCCGCATTGCAAAATTGTTTAAATTTTACACGGCGTGTCATTGCGTGTTAGAGGGCTGAGAGAAGGCATATTAGAAGGTGTTCCGTTAAAGGCCTGTAAGGAGCTCTGCCGCGTAATGCCTAACAGAATGTCCACATATTAACATCTATTAAGAACCCTGAAAATTAAAGCCTAATTGTAAGACTGCTGAAGCAAGAAAAAAATCTAAATGAATTCAACATAATAACTAAAGAATGGACTTTAATGGAGTTTTTTACATAAAAAACTCCTTCACGCGAATTTCACAACTTCAAATGTTATAAAAAAAACTAAATTATTTAGCAGATTCTGCACCTTCTTCTGGTTTTATGTAACAGTTTATACTAAAGAGAGCAAAATATATAGTATTATAGAGACATTAATTACAAAACCAATCTTGTTTGAATATTAAATAAAGGTTTGTTAAACCATATTTTGCAATGCAATTTTGATTGTGCATGACATTTTTTAGGAGGAGAAGCATAGCCCGTCTTCTGCAATCCAGCAGAGTAGAATGAGTATCGGATCTTTTAGATCTTTGACAGCGTTTCAGTTCTTGTTATTATTCTTTGCAAAAAAGCGTAACCACTTTTTTAGTACAAATTTGTTTGACGTTGTTTACTATTACAAGTGTTTTGTAAGATCAAACAGCATCAAATAAAATGAAACTAATTATTTGTTTTGTAAATGAAACGAGGTTTTGCCATGTGGGACTTCAATTCTACGACTCAAAGACCTTTGCAACGGCCTTATATATGAAATATTTATCATTATATATCCATATTGTCTATATTAATATCTAAGCCATTTGTATGCCGATTTTCTCGATTTTAAATATCAACCGAACCGGGTCTATAGCGGATATATTGATGTATGAATCATGAATGGAAGTTATTTGGCGGCTACGGAAAGTTAATTTCAACATACAGACGCACAGTGTCCCCATTTGAGTTTCTTAGTTTCAAAAATCATAACTTTTCAACCAAATGAGAAATCAAAATATTTTAAAAGCAGTGTTTGAAAAGGGTTATACGCCCTTTAGGTGCCTACTTATAGATTAACAAAGATGATATTTGTGGAAAAATCTATTTTATGGAAAGTAAAATAAAATATTTTTTTTAAATTATTCCAAAAAAGATTAAAAAAAATTTTAAATTTTTTGTAAAATATCTTAAATTGTCCAGAAATGCATGCTACACATTTTTGGAACCATGCATTTTTTCAGAATTTTACCTCTAGCTAAAAAAGGGGCGGGCAGCTCGGAATTTTTTCATTAGGTAAAGGAAATCAGTCAACTTTGATGAGCTATATCTTCTGAACCAAGAATCTGATTGTAATAAGAGTAGCATATTTGAAATCGATGGACAATTGTCAAATAGATTTATTCAATATTATTTAGGGGCACATAAAAAATGTGAAAATTACAAACGGAATGACAAACTTATATATGTATACTAGGCTGGGTCAAATTGTATGGATGATCAAAAAGTAAAAAAATAAAAAAAAAATAATAATACTGAAATATCATTGAAAAAAATAAGAAATGCGGAAGATAGGATTAGATTTTAGACCTATGGTTTCTTGGGGAAAATTTCTTAGAATTTATATACCCTTGCCACTCATGGTGATATTGAATAATATAAACAATATTAAAATATGATAACAATAAAATATGTATTCTAGTATAATACAGATACATATATTTAACTGATCATATTTTATAATTGTTTATATTATTCAATATCACCATGAGTGGCAAGGATATGTTTGTGGCAACCATTTTTATGATTAAGGGGTTTATTTCATTTTAATAAACCGGATAAATTTGATTGCAAATAAAAAGCAGTTTCAGTAGTTTAAAATTGTAACAACTCTTTATTTATTAAAAATCTACAACAACAACAACAGTTCAAATAGTCACTCAGTGTCTTTATACAAGTTTATCAATTCGCAGAAATGCACACATACTTTTTACAACGTAAAAGCACAAATGTACACGACAGGTGATGTTAACTCTAACAGCGCCAATGATCAACCCACGACTGCCACCTCTACCACTATTTATACACACTGCCATCTTTATCCGAGTAGTCGAGATTGTTTTTAACGGTCAACTAGTATGTTCTATTTCTAGAGCTTTCGATGTCAACGTTAGCTGCTTATACATTTAGTGTTGCCATACTTATAAACAATGCTAGTAACCGCATGCTATCAACACTCTTGATGAGTAGAAGCCTCCACTAATGGACGTGTTCATAAACATGATGAATGCTGCAGGCAGTCGTTACAGACCGTTAAATTCAAATCGCTCTCGGCTTATTGAGAACAACATATTATGATATAAAGATTCACCATAACAATGGTTGTCACAAACATATACTTGTTAACCATATATATGATTGATACAATCATGTGAATCGTAAATTAACCATATTATGGATACCACAATCATGTAAATAGTTACTGTGACCATAATATTGTTAAAAAACGTTTAATCATTTTGAAATGGTTACTGTAAACATGCATAACTATATATTTTCTCTGCGTGTAGTTTCCAAATGTGACACTTATCTTATGACACCCTTAATTTTTAATTTTTATAAAAACAAAATACAAAAATTGAGGATATGAATTTCATTGAACTTTAAGTTTTGTATGATCCTGGAAAACATGTATAACAGATATGAGAGAATGCTGAAAAGTTAACAAATTAATTTTGTAGATTGAAGTTTTTCGTTTCGTCCCATATACTTTTTGGTTCTGCCGCCAATATTTTGATATTTTACAAACGGAATGACATATTCAATATACTGGACCTGCAGTAGAATTGAGGATCAAATTCCTTTGTTTCAGTTGTGGAAAATTATTTGAAAACTTTATCAATTTTGAGGAAGTTTTTAGGAAATAAAGCGTTTGAAGTTATTCTACCTATACACACAAATTGTTGAAATAACAAATTCGAAATTTACAAAATCATTTTCTTTTATGCAGCTACTCTCGATGTTTAAAATTATGTTTAAAATCATATTACGGCTTAGCAGATATTAATTTAATAATTAATTTGAAGGAGGCAACACAGCCTACGCAGCATCACATTAACGTTAAATTAAATGTTTTAAATTTATAGTCTTTTTTTACCTCTTGTCTTAAGTGCAATTCATATTATCTAAAGTTTTATTATTATTAAAAAATTATTCATACATTCAGCTGTGAAGAAAATTAAATTTACATATTTATTGAATTTTAATTACTTTAAATGGTTGTGTTATTAAGTAATATTGTTATATATATACTTATAATTATGAAATAGAATTATTTAGGTAATAAACAAATTTTATCCAAAACTTTACCCAGTAAAGAAATAATATTGATGGAGATTTAAATAAGCTCTGAATAAATTATAATCACACAGCTGAAATCATTTGAAATCATATGCGTAATATTTTTCTAAAAGGGTATGCTGTTATTGTAAAAGATTTAGTGCGTGATTATTAGACAGAGCTCAATTTTAATCAAATTTAGTTCCGGATAATCCCTTTAACTTTAATAGTTTTAAACATAATTTACAAACGCAACAAACCTTAAAATTGTACTGACCATACAAAAAAAAAAGAGACTCTTGTTTTTTAATTATTTCATTCTGTTACAAAAAAAAAAAAAAAAAATCAAAAATTCAAAACACATCCAAAATAGCAGCAGCAACAACAACATAAAGTTATAAATTTAAGAAAAATTTACGAGCTCAAACATAAATTCTCTAATGAACGAGTCTGTATAATTTGAAACTGGCAACAAAAAGAAACACATCTGCTTAATGGGGAGGGTCATAAAAACAAAATTATGTAGACGAAAAACGAACAAATAAAAAAATCAAATTAAAACACAAAAACTGACCGACAAACCCTTTAAAGCCCTTAATTTTTGTGTTGTTGTTTTCACTTTTTTTTTATTTTTATTTTTTATAAAAAACCAGAGCAATTAAAACTGAAGTTATGAAGACTTTCAAAGGTTTTTATGGTTTCGTTTTTTTTATTTCAACTGCCATAATTTATGCAAATTAAGGTACAATCTTTAAGATATAAAAAAATGTAAATTAATAATTAATTTGTAAGCCTACATACTCTTAGAAAAATATAAAAGGCTAAAAATACAAATTTTTAAAAGCGTAAAATTTCGAATATTAAAAATATGTACAAACAGTAACAAAATTCAAAAATGTTGTAAAAATTAAGTACATATGTAATAAAAAAATATATAAAATACATATTAAAATTATACTTAAGAGCTCCCTATAATGCTAAGCAACCTTTAGCGAAATAACTACAATTACCGGTATCTCTCTGAAATACCGTTACCGATATAATCCCGTTACCGACATTCTATAACCCCCATATGCATAACAAAATTTTAAATTTATAAAAGGTTTATAAAACAAAATTTCGACACAAAATTTGTTTTAAAAACCTTTGATAAATTAAAATTTTTTTTATGCATATGAGGGTAAATATTTAAATTATTAAAAAAATTCTGATTTCAATAATTGAGTTTATCGAAATCTACAAATATAATCAAATACCAGCTTTGTCAACTCATTTATAATTTTTATAAATTTGATTAAAATTTAATTCAGTAAGAAATTACCGCTATCATTAAAATGCCATTACCGACATTTTTAAAATCTGCTACAAAATAGAATGATTTCTGAAACATAATGGAAACAATTGTTTCAAGAGCAAACTAAATTTTAATATTTAAAAGTAGGGAAGTGCGATTATTCAAATAATCAAAAATTCTGATTAATCAGTTAATGGATTAAACAACGCGTCTGATTAATCAAAACGATGATTAATCAATTAATTTTGATATTTACCCCCATATTCATAAAAAAAATTAAATTTAAACAATGTTTTCAAGCAAAATTTCCATACGAAATTTGATTTTAAAACGATTAAATTTAAAAATTGTTTATGAATAAGGCCTTTAGAATATAAATATTTTTGTTCAGACCATGATACAATAATAGCACAAGCTTGAAACATTAGTTTCAAATAATAGTCTTCAAATATTTACCCTAATAACGACAAACTATGGATTTAACTAGAGCTTCGTGTTCGTTTTTAACCGAAATAAACAATTATTCTTCGGTTTTTACTTTTAATCTATTTTCAGTAGAAAAATTCAATTAAACTTCAAATAACAGTTTATCTATTTAATTAAAACAAGAAAGAATGCAACATTTTTGTACCAAAGACTTAGCTATTTTCAAATATCCGATAAAAGTATGGAGTACTAGCTGACCCGGTCTACTTCGCCTCCCCAATTAGAAGAATGAAATAGTACTATTAAGTCTCCCTTTGTGAATTAATACTAATTCATGATAACATGTCTCTAGTTTCATGTTTATTGGTTAATTGTAATGTGGATTCTAGCGCATTCGAAACGTATTATTAGAATAAAAAAGTACCATAAAGACCAACATTTTCTAATCCTACTCAGCACCATGAACGTCTAATTTCATATTTCTGTGTCCATTTTTATAGAAAATACAAAAGAAAGGTACCACTAAAATCACCTTTCGTGAATTCTAACTCATTTGGAATTATGTGTGCCTAAGTAACTTATAATTTTTGGGTTTATTATTATAACATATTCGAAAAGTACCTTTACAATATCTAAATAGTACCATTATTGATCCCTTTTGAATTCGCATTCACTAAACCTTAAATGCTTAATTTGGTTTTTCGTGGTCTATCGTATATAAAAGTACCTTCAAGTCCATTTTTTATATTCTCAGTCAGGATCATATGTGTTTAATTTCCTGCTTAAAGGTTCACTATTATAGAAATTTAAATAATCTATATATAATTCTATATAATGTATATAAGCTAACTAATTTAATATATTAAAAGGTAGCATTAAAATAAAAAAGTACCAATTTTCCGTTATCCTCAGGAACTTTAAATTTGTATAGCATTTCCTATACTATCAACTGATTTTGTTTCTGTAACAATTAATATTTAATAAATTATCACAAAACCAAACCGAAACCGATCAATTTTTTAAAACCGCAACCGAGGTTTTGAAATTCTTCGGTTTTTTGGAAACTCTAGATTTAACACGTAAATTTTTTATCATCTTTTCGCGATATTTGATAAATTTAACACGTTTATTTTGAAAAATATAAAATATTTCATCCACTATTTAATAAAAAACATGTTTGAAAAAAATTTTGTTTAACAAAAAATGAAATTGTTTATTTTGTTCTTAGACATTTCATTTCGATTTCTTCATAGTTTCTTTTGTTTGACTTGAGAATGTATTTTAAATTCATCAAATGTCTAACAAACCAATTATTCTTTGTTTTGAATAATCAAAATTATTCAATTAATTATCTATATATTAATTCCTTTAGTTCCTATAAAGAGCATAGGACCTCAACAAAAGATTTCCAGTCGTTTCTATTTGATGCTACTTAGCTTCTTGATTTCATTCCAGCTTTTTCCTGCTCGCGAAGCTTCAATATCTAGCTGTCTTCGCCAAGTGTGGGCAGGCCGTCCTCTCATTCTGCTACATTGCGGTTTTCAGTCAATGGCATTGCGGGTTACATCTCTGTAATGCATGTCCAATCCATCGCCATTTCCTTGTCAAAATTTCGGAATGTAATTGACTTTGATGTGTGACTGTCCAGCGGTGTGAGTTCGATATTCTGTTGGGCCAGAAGATTTTCAGTATTCTTCTTAGGCATTTGTTGGTGAAAACTTGCAAACTGTTTACGTCTCTGGCAGCCATATTCCACGTTTCACAGCCATAGAAGAGCACATACTTAACACACGAGTTGAAGATTGTTATCTTAGTGCGGGTGGAGATTGATGGTGATTTCCACACTGTGTTTAGTTTGCCAAATGCTTGCCGAGCTCTCATGGTGAAATTTGAGACATCATCAGAAGAGCCTCCAGTCGATGTTATGATGATATGGATGTCTTGGATAGATAATCGCCGGTTGGATGTTGTATTTACTCCCATTACCTTCGTCTTATTTATATTTATTTTGAGTCCTGCCTTTGCAGCTTCTGTCTCTAACATTTGAAGGCTTTGCACCATCTCAGAGTGACTGTGCGTTAGAAGGCATATGTCGTCGGCATAGTCAAGATCGGTCGCCTAAACCCATGACAATGTCCAGCACTACGTTAAAGAGCAACGGCGACAAGATGAAGCTTTGTCGTACACCAGCTTTAACAGAATCCTTATCGCTAATTGAGTTCCGGTGAAGTATACGACAATTTGCGTTTCTGTATGGCTCTTGGATAATCCCTATTATTTTCCTAGGTACACCTTTACATGTGAGTGCTTCCCAATAGGTGTGAGGGAGGTTGTAGGTATGTCGTCCCTTTCCATGTGCCTAGTGCAGTTACATAATTGTTGGTGTATGTGTACGTCCATTGACAACATGTTGGAGTAGTGGTGTACCCATCAGAGATGTATATGAGTTTTTTCTATATGAATGAAATCACTGCATTTGTTGTGTTTTCAATCATCAACATGTGCTAAATATATTGCTTGCAGTGCTTTCGGCCTAACAATTGATTGCCATTTTCTCAATAATTTTTTAAATGCCCTTAGCAATAACAACTCAAAAATTATTACTGTGTTTTGATTTGTATGCAAAGTATTCAAATGATTCACAAAAGCTCGATGATAAGTTGAATGCATAGTACTAAATCAGTGGATTAATTTGTTTTACATAAGTTTTCGCACGTGGTTCATGAACTAAATTTCGTCTTATTTTGATACAATGAAGTCCGAAATAATAAAAAATATTGAAAATGGTCTTTTCCGAATTATAAAAAATTTAAATATGCAAGAAAAATCCTTCTGAATACAGTCTTAAACTAATTCAAACATACTCATATAGGAAAGTGTATATTTATTCAAAAAACTCTTCGTATATTCATAACACTCATATTGATTCGCTGCTTTTGTGAATGGTTAGAGCTTACAGAATATGCAAGCAATTACATGCATTTTATAACAAAACACTTGCTGTGGTGAATCATGCAATGACAGTTTTCGTTTAATTTATGTATAGTGATAACTCAGTATTCACTTTTGCAAAATAAAAAATATGTCATTTGAATGGTATTCATGCACATCTCTGGTACCCATATATCGAGCTGGCTGTTTTTCGTGGTGATGAGATCTCCATTGTTGTTTCGTAACGGTTTTGAGGAATTGAAGTTTTTATTAGCGAGCCTTTTAGGTTCTACCTGATTCGTTAAAATGTTTGATTAATTCAATAATTGATTAATCAGAAACTGGATTAAACATGATGGTTTATAAATTAATTGATTAATCGCTCATCCCTATTAAAAAGTACATTTTCCGAATTAATTATTTTTGAAAGTTGGTTTTAATAATTTTGATAATTGAATCAATAACTCTTTTACATAAAAATGAAATTGAATTTTGTAGGTCTTTTTATGAAACATGCATTGACGCATGTAATTCATTTTTGTAACACAAATGTCTATAAAAGTAAACCTCTTTCATATTGAATATTCCTGATAAAGGCGGCAATACATGCCAACCCTGTATCCGATAATTCAATAGAAAAAAAATATAGTTGTGCATTGTTACTGTAACCATTTCATAAAATGGTTGTCACAAACATATACATGTTTACTGTAACCATATATATGGTTGATACAATCGTGTGAATCGTAAATTAACCATATTATTGTTACCACAATCATATATATAATTACTGTGGCTATAATATTGTTAAAAATTTTAAAATTGTTACAGTAACCATACACAAATGTTGAAATTTTTTTCTGCGTGCAGAACTTTGATTACCTGAACAATGACAGAGAATACTAAAAATAGTATCATGCTCTTCCTCATTAATGTAAAGCGAGTATTATTGCCTTAGTGAAAAATTTGTTGCCTTTTGGTCCAATCTTGACTGAATTATACTTGTGATTGTGCAGGTAGGTTAACTCATCCACCTTACTTTAACGAGAGCATAATAAGCATTACATTGCGGAATGAATATAATTGGACAATCTTTCAAACATTGTACAAAAATCACGATTATTTCAGATCCATTTTAGTTTAAAATATTGTTTTTTCCAAAGTTTTGAAAAAATCATAGTTGTGTTATTTGGCTCAAATTTCAGGCATGCAAAGTGGCACATAAATATCGTTGATAATTGAAAAGTGTTATTTTGTAGTATTAATAAATTTCCCTCATACATTTCTTTGAATTTTTAAATACAAGGTGGTGCAAAAGTAATTCTCCTATCAGAAAATGCTATAAATTTTGCCGATTATTGGTCAAATAAATAGTCAGCAATATTCCGCGTTCTGGAGCAGTGTATCGTTACATTGTTTATTAACGTGTATTTTGCATGTGTTTACTACACAAATGTCAAAACAGAACTGACATTAGTGGCCAATCGCAAAATTTATAGCATTTTCAGATAGGAGGATTACTTTTGCGCCACCTGTTATATTATAACAATATTTTGATTGTTCTAATGATTCTATTAAAGTTAAAATAATTCAATTAATGTAAAAATTTAATTCTTTATCATGTTTTATATAGGTATAGTATTCAGATACTAGTATTTGAAGATACATATCTTAATGACTTTAGAAACCAATGTAGAAGCAAACTATTGTCACCCCAATCTTAATATACCAATGTATGCAAAATAATATTTGTATAAATTTCTGTTTACATATGTGCAATTTTTGTGCACATCAAACTAATGTATTTATTTTTCAACAAATTAAACATTTGTATTTATTATTTTTATATTTTATACATTTGTATATAGTACACATTTATATTGTTGGTTTACAGCCTTGTGTATATAGAAAGCACACTATAAATACAGATTTTTGTTTGATTAAAAGGTTCACAATAGATCCAAGATTTTCGGAAAAAATTGTGTTACAGAAAACTAAAATTTTGAGTAAACTGAGTTTTGTCTATCATGTAACAGTCAATAGTATGTGTAATATTTGCATGTCCATGACTGTTTCTATCTATACTAGCTTTTATTAGATACAAACACACATTATTTAGGCCTACAATTTTATAGCAAACTTGTAGTATGCATGCAGTTGAAATAATAGAAAGAAAAAAACTTGAGCAAAAAGCTGCAGCTACTGCCACTGTAGTTGCATTTTGGGTGCAACAACCGCATTTGTAGTTCATGAACGGCCAGCGAACCTAAGGCATAACAAGAAAAACAAAAAAATTATAAAAATAAAAAAAAATAAAAAATAAGCAAACAAAGTTTCAGAATTGACAAACTATGAGTACACATTTACACACACTCCCATTCATACATATCTACATACGTACACTTCCCAGCTGTTCTGAACTAGGGATTTTAGCTATCAATTAGGTTCATCACTGCACAGAAAAATATATTGCTTAAATTTGTTTTGGTATTCCTTTTAGTTGGTTTTAATAATATTTATGATTCAATCATTAATTTTTATTCGAAATACTGGAGATACTTTTTGAAAAATCAAATTGGTACGTTTTTATAATTTGAATAATATCTGTAAAATTTTACATAACGTTTTTTAATAAAAATAACCTCACTGTTGCAACATCAAATTACATGTTAGTCAATGTATTTTATTGTCGTATCAGGCATATAATATGTTATATTTTTGTTTGACAAAACAGTGGTGTGTCTCGTCTCTATGTATAATTCTCTATGCTCAAATATTTCTTTCAAATGATTATATTTTACAAATTATGTACATACATATTACTAAAATGTCTACACCCAGCGAAAAAATGAACACATCCGTGTACGATTTGACACCATTCGGTGTCAATAGTGTATCAAATTGACGACCGGTGTCAATTTGACAACGAAAACATGACACCATTCCGTTGCCGAATTGCCACTAACCGTTGTCGATTTGACACCGTTCGTATACGATTTAATAACAGATCGTTGACAATTTGTCACCGATCGTGTGCAATTTGACACTAGACCGTTGTCATCTTGATACCGCACCGTTGTCAATTTGACACCGTTCGTGTACGATTTGACACCTGACCATTTTGAATAACCACTCTATTTTTATGGTAATTAAAATAATAATTTGTTTTTTATATTTATTTTTAAATATAATATATATAAGTAAACATGTACTTAAATATAAAATAAATATAAAAGATTGTTTAAATTTGGCAAACCAGTGATTGTGAATTGCTTCCCTGAGATCCACTTTCTAAAAAATAAATCAAATACTTATTGTATTCTACATCTGTTAATTATATATACATAAAGCTCTAATTTCCTTTTAAATGTACAAAAACTGAAGGCATGTTTTTTGTTTCCAGGAATTTTTGGAGTAATATATCGTCACTGGATTTGGTGATCTTCTCATTTCTTGCACTGCCTGGATCTTCATATGCATCAAGATAAATTTGCCATCAAACACATTTTACGCTTTTTTATATTTTGATTTTTAAACCATTTATTTATTCACTTTTATCCATTATATTTAAATAAATGTTTTCACTTTTTTATGTAAATAAAATTAACACACCTATAAAAAGCAACTCACGTTGAGATGCGTCTGCGAATAATTTAACAACATTGCGTTGTCGATTCATACTCGTTTGTTTACAAAATTGTAAACGTATGGTGTCAAAATGACACCAACCGTTGTCGATTTTGCAACGTCGTTTTTCCCTCAGTAAGGGCAGAATATTATGAATCGCACAAGCAATTAATAATACTTTTAATTGCTTATATGTAATTATATGTTAAAAATTCACTTGAGTTAAATGACAGTTAAGATGAAGGATATTTCCATTTTGATAGAAAATATAAAATATTGTTACGAATTTGCAATAGCGATCTCAGCCATGGGTAAGGCTGCGAATTGGCTGAGGTTTTACCGAGTATACGGTATGGCTATTCGGATCTGCAGCGCGTAAACCTCTTATTGGTGTCCTATTGTGTCTAAAATGCCAGGCATATCTAAACGAGATGTCTAGAAAATCTTCAGTTGGGCATCTCTGGTCTAAATACGACTCACAAATTATACAAATGTTTACCACAACTGCTTATAAATATTGTTACGAATTTGGAATAGCGATTTTAAATTAAACAGTCTGCAATGACTGCCTGCAGCATTAATCATGTTTACAAACACGTCCATCATTAGAAGCTTCTACTTATCAACAATGTTGATAGCATGCTGTAATTAGCATTGTTTATAAGTATGGCAACACTAAATGTTTAAGCCGCTAACATTGACATCGAAAGCTCTAGAATTCGAAAATACTAGTTTGTCCGTTAAGAGCATTGTAGAAGATTCCCGAAAGATGGCGTGTTTATAAATAGTGGCAGAGGTTGCAGTAGTGAGTGAGTTTATCATAGGCGCTGTTAGAGTTAACATCAACATTTAAGTTTGTACGTTATAAAATGTGTTTGCATTTCTGCGAATTGCTAAACGTGTATAAAGACACTGAGTGAATAATTGAAAAGTTGTTGTTGTACATTTTAAATAAATAAAGAGTTGTTACAATTTTGAACTACTAAAACTGCTTTTATTTGCAATCAAAAGTACCCAGTTTATCTAAAGGAAATAAACCAACGTTTTAAAAAGGTTAAAACGTAACAATATGTATATATAAATATAAGTCTATATAGATTAGTGTAGGTAAGGATTTTAATATTAATACAGCCCAATCAATATTTTGCAAAGTGGTGGATGAGTTTTTGAACAAGCTAGCAAATTTTTGGTGCAGTAAATGGATATCCATCCAGATGAAGAAAAAATAGCGAAAATAATTTTCTATGAAAAGTGAGATATTCCTAATGTGATAATGGCTGTGGATGGTACTCATGTTTAAATTATTTCTCCAACTTGCAATAAACATATTTTTATAATCGTAAAGGATACTACAGCATTAATGTTATAATTGTAATTCATTTTCTTAAGTAGCTCAGCACAGCGTTTTTATAATATTTCCAATATGTACTTATTACATATATGTGATCAGGAGCAGAAATACGATATGTACCATTACAATATCCCTGAAGTTTTCATGATTCGCACATATGGGAAATGAACGCTGCAAAAACTTGTACACAATCGTAGATCTCTCGTTTTGGGTAAGCAAATTAATAAATTATCAGCAGAAAAGGTTAACTGCATGTCAGTTAATTCTCCAAGAAAAATTAAATTTAATACTGCACATTCTAAAGGAAGAATTAAAGAACTAAAATCATAAAAGCAATGTCTTGATTTTTTGTCATTAAATTAACCATTGCTTTTATTTGCAATTGACTTATGTAATCAAAATAATTTTTTTGATTATGTCCGATTAAGTGAGCCAAATTTTACTTTACATGCTTTTGCATTAAGTTCATACAGTCCCGAAGAAATTTTTTTATATTAAAATAAAAATATAGGACTTTTTTTGGAAAAAAAAACAAAAAAAGGTATTTTTACATGTTCCAATTTTGGATGAGCGTAACTGTTAGCAAGTTATTTTTATTTTATTCACAAATATAGCTGATATTCTAGATAAAGATTTCGACCCTCCGTATGCCCGCCATATCTAAAAAAACGAAAAAAAATCGAGCAAAATACAAAAAAAATAAATATCTCATGAACTAAAAGAGATAAAGTATGCATGTTTTTGTAGATTTTCCCAAGTACTTTTTATATTTTAAATTTCAGCTCATTCGGATAATAAATGCATTTTTGGAGATTTTTTAAAGAAATGTGAGATGCTAGGTGACGTGTAATATTGCTAAGTAAGCGTAAAGAGCTTCATTTACAACTTTGGTGACGCCCACTAAAATTTTCGGTCAAAAATGTTTGTAGAATGTGTTTATGCTTAAATGTTCTTTTTGAAAGGACTTTTTTTTATTTGCTCGAATCAAATTGACCCTTAAAGAGAGGATCTAGAGGGTTAAGATCTTCCACAAAATGATTTCCATAAAATTCTACTGTGTAACTTTGACAATAAGAATTCTCTCACACATTAACTTACACCTTTTTTTACCCACTGTAAAACAAAAACTCAGACTAGCTGGAGTCTAAGATTTTTCTACAAAAAAATTCTAAACCGTAGTCCGGTTTGAATGAAATTTGACATGTCCAAAGAGGAAGTCTTAAGTTTTGAATTTAGACCTCATGCATATTTCTTCGTTTGCGTTCGGATTAAAAAAAATTACACATATAAGCTACAGATTTATTTCCCTCTACTTTTTTTTCTGTACCACTGTGTGCTGTTGGATAGTGTAATTAAACCAAAACAATTTTTCTTAAAAAATTTACAATTCCTTAAATTTTTGTTCTTTCCGCTAACTTTTCGTTATAAAATTTTAGCGTAAGCAAAATAAAGAAATATATCTAAATTGCGGAAACATTAATATGGCAATACCTTCAAGATGGAGATGATACCGCCACAAGGGAACGATACCGCAGAAACGGAATGAATAATTGCACATTTTGCTTCCGTACAAAGAATGCTTTTCGCAATCGCGCGACGGAAGGAATAATTAGACATTATGGTATTTTATTAAAATAATAACGTACAATTTTTCGGAATATTATTGGTGATATACTTCGAAAATTTAAGTTCCTACGATTTATATAAGAACATGTTTATAGCAATCGGACAACTAATTACGAAGATATGCCCAAAGTTTTTTGATTATTCATCGAAATATTAGGAAATTTTTATTAAATCCTTATTATTGCGAAATACTCTTGTTAACCATAAAATTGTTTATAAATGAGGAAAATCCTTTGCCCAAGGACAATTTGTTGGGCGCATTTTTATACTTCTATGATTGACAAGCTTTAGTATCACAGATCAAAAATTAAAATTAACTGTTTTACTTCAGGTATTTTCCACTCATCAGTTAAAAATACATATGAACTTTGTACCTACATGCTGAAAAAAATATAGTTGTGCATGTTTACTGTAAACACTTTAAATTTTATATGGCCATGGAAAACAAAAGGTTTAAACATTTATTTTTCTATCAAAATTTTTCGGTTCGTCCCAATATATAAACTGTAAGTAATGCTAGGTACAATATTATGTCCTATGGTAGTAGGCTAGTATACTGATAATTAACCTGATAATAATATATTTGTAGCAATTTCTTGTCTTTAAAATCATGTATAAATTTAATAAGACAAGTAGTAAAGTAAAAAATCTAATAAGGGTTAATCAGAGTACATATAATATAAAACTATTTTCAAAGTTGCTTTTTAAGGAACAGTAAAATATAAATTGACTTTGTCCGATAATATTAGTGGTGAGTAAAATAGCTAGTTCTTAAATCGAAATATAATTAGACTTTGTAACGAGTAAAATTACTTATCACTAATGTAGAAATAAAATAAATAATTTAAGCAGAATAGATTACCACTGATAGCTGAAATAACTACTTTCTTATGAGCAGTGCAAAAAAGGATTTAAAGTTACTACTCTCTAGAATACATAGACATAGTAATGTGACAATTGACTAGATTATAAAGATGTATAAAGTAAGCAATTAACATTACTTTGCACTACAAAGAGCACATACACATATAAATGTCAAATAACCCAAACCTATATTAATTGGAGTCAGCCAAGTGATCAGATATTAGTGAAAAATTACTTTCATTGACTACTTATAGAACTGCTGGGTTGTATATATAAATGTTAGTTCATGTATTTGTGAACGTTGTTGTATGATGTAAGTGGGCTTTTATTTATTTAGTTTTTTTTTTTTCAAAAATTTTTTTTTCTTGCTTCTTGCATGGGGTACAATGCAAGTATGATGCACTCGTACAAGTACATTTGCTGAGGCACGTTGCAAAGTAAACAACAACAAAAGTGACTGCAACAGAAAAGAAACCTAAAGATTGAATTCGTTTTATAGAATACAAAATAGAACTTGTATGCACAATAGAAGAAGAACAAGTAAAAGAAAAACGACGACACATCACAAAAAAAAAAACAAATACAACTTACGTGAACGAGTACGATGTACACAATGCAAAACTTAGGTGGGGAGTGGGTGTTTACACTTACTTCCACTCACTCACTCACTCGTACGGGTGAAGTAATGATGTTAAGGCGGCCATAGGTGGGGGAAGGTGCATAAAAATGCATCTAACAAACAAGCAAAACGATATGCATGCATAGCCAATTATTTTTATATTCCATTTTTTCTATTTATTTTACTTTTTTTTGTTTTTTTTTTTTTGTATGCTAAAAACACACAGCTAGTAGAAAGATGTAAAACATACACACAAAAAGTTGTACAAGTACATACTTTACTATTTCAGTACAATACAACATGAATTCTAAAGTATTCACTAGATAACATATACGAAAAAATTGATTGTACATATAAAAAAATATTTAAAATAAAAGTTTACTTTTTGGGGGGCTTTGATGCCGTCAAAGGAAACTTTTCTCTTACAGGTCGTGGCGAATTATTTATTATAAAAAAAATATTGCATTTATTTTATAACTATGTAATATGAACAATAAGACAGTATAGTTGGGTAAGACCGTAAGGACGTTTATTATTTTAAATTTCGAAAAATTCGCGAATTTATTCAGAACTTAAATATTTTTAAATCAAGAAATTACAAAATTGGCTTTCGATTCAAAACGGTGAATTTGTGCTAACAGTATTTTGGTTTATTTCGGTAACGCACAGTGGTTTAGAAACATTTTTTTGGAAATAATTCGGTATCTCGGGAACCATTTCAGATATTATTACGAAATTTCACATGCTTGGAGCTCAGGTATTTTCGAGTTGATTATAATGTCGTTGATTTAAGGATAATTGAGTCTATATTGGTTCCAAATTTTGTTATGATATCTTTAACCGTTAAAATTTTACATTAATTAAAATTTTATATTTTTCTTCATGGAAAATCACCAGATTATAATTTTTTAAGTTTTTAAAGTAAATGATGTACCAAAAGTTTATTCATTTATTTAATTTTACTACAATATCAATATTCAGGTGCTATGGTTTTCAGCAATAGCAAATACTTATATAAAAAGCTTTTATTAACACCTCAGAAGTTCTACAAACCTTGCCCGCTTTGGAAAATTTCTAAATTTTTTCATACATTTCATGCAAAATGTTACTAACATATCAAATGTAAATTCTGAATTCAAACACATACTGACTTAACAGAAAATTTGGTGTAATATATTTTGCATGCAATGTATGAAAAAACGTAAAATTTTTTCAAAGGGGGCAAGATTTGTGGAACTTCTGAAGAGTAAATAAAGCCTTTTTATACAAGTATTTGATATTGTTAAAAACCTAAGAACTTGAAGATTGATATTTTAGTAAAATTAAGTAATTTTATACATTTTTGGGACGTCATTTAGTTTAAAAACTTAAAAAATTATAATCTGGTGATTTTCCATAAAGAAAAATATAAAATTTTAATTAATGTAAAATGTTAACGGTTAAAGATAACATAGCAAAATTTGGAATTAATGTAGATCCAAATTTCCATAAATCAACGGTATTTTAATTTTTGACATTTTTTATTTTAAAATACCGAAATTCCTAAACCGAGAAAATGTGTTCCAAAAACTGAGTTTTTTTTGAAAAAGTGCCTGCCTACTGTGACGTAATTTACATTGTGATAGTAAAAAGACTTTCTAAGAGTTTAAGTAACATATAGGGTTATACAAATATGGAAGAACTTAATGGATCGGTGTTTTGCCTTTTTAAAATTTTTTACTCAAACCTAAAATTATTTTTTAAAATTGGCCAAGTTTGGATAGGCCTGGGGGGTGTTGTGTCCGCTTTGGTTAGCTAAATTTTTCTTTACACGCTTTTACACTAAGTTCTCTTTCCGGGTTATATAAAAGTTGTATATAGTCCTAAAGAAAAATTTTTTCTACAAAAGTTAAAATATATGGGCTTTTTTGGGAAAAACGTAAAAAATATGGTCCTTTTCACATGTTACTTTTTATAGGGACGAGATAATTGTTAGCAAGTTTCTTTTATTTTATTTAGAATTTTATCGTCAATATAGCTGATATTTTAAAAATAAATTTTGACTCTCCGTAGGCCCGCCATATCTAAAAACCATAAAAAGATCAAGCAAAATTAAAAAAAAATAAATCAATAAACCTAAATATCTCTTCCACTAATGGAGATAACCTACACAAGTAAGCATATTTATTATAGATCTTCTCAAGAACTGTGTATATTTTAAATTTCAGATCATTCGGATCATAAACGGAGTTTTCGGCAATTTTTTTAAAAAATTTGAGACCCGAGGTGACCAATTTTGAGGGGTCACGCACTGGTCCCCATTAACGCTAGGAAGCTAAACAAATGTAAATCAACTCGAAAACACCTCAGCTCCAACCATGTGAAATTGCGTAACAATATCTCCAAATATCTTCTAAACCACTGTGCGTCTGTATATATCCCGGTGTAATATTCGTACGCGAGATAATATGGTTGAGGGAGAGACAGAGCGCAAATATTCTATGAAGCCAGGGAATGATATGCCATTTTGCGCTTTGTAGCATCTTCGGCAAAATACCATACGGTCCAGGTGACTAGAATGGTGAGAAACTATCAATTGCCCACGATATCCTATCATAAGAGATGATGTTACTGTCGATGTTGGATAGAGTCCTAAATAGCGAATATGATCAAAATGGGAATTCATGATATAAATTTATGGGATTGGTGGCTCAATTGTGGCATTCGAAAATTTACAAATTTCGGAAGTATTGAAGTCCTCTAATGATTGTTTAAGTACTATTTCAAATAAAGTCATTAATTTTAACTCATTTTAATTTTAAATCATCTTCATCATCTTGTCGGCATTCATATCTATCAGAGGTCATTACATTCTATTGGTCATTACATGTATATAACGCAATTGACAACGAATCATATGCAAATTGACAGTAAGTTGTGTTCAGGACCCAGAAGTTAAGCAAGTAGTCATTGTATCCTTTATAGACTGTAATCGTCACAAATGTCTTTTCACTTGGATGACTCCAATTTATAAATTTTGGTAATTTGAAACGTATGTGCTCTTTGTAGTGCAGAGAGAAGACAATTGGTTACTTTATACATCCCAGGCAATCTAGCGTGAATAGAATTGTCACTTAAGTGTCTCTAAGTAATCTGGTGTGTAGTAACTTTAAACGTTTTGTGAGTAATTCGTTCAAACTGGTTTTATACAAATTGTGTTGATATAATTCTCATACAGTTAATTTTCATTTTTGCTTAAGATACTTATATCCCATGTAACATAGCATGAAATCAAAAGTCACATTATGGTCTCATAGTAAACTTTAGTGAAGTAACTTTAAACGTTTATTTTGTATATACTGCACTTTAAAAAGTAGTTATTTTACTCACCAAAAGCAATCCATTGGAGAGTTGTCTAAGAAAGTTTTGTTTACAAGCTATCGTTTATTGGACGGCCTTTGATATGTCTTATTGGCTGACGATTTGAGGTCAATTAGCACTCGTATAAGTTAAAATAACTAGTAGCGGATCATGTTACCAGTTAGGTAGCTAGTAAGGTTACTGACGTTATTTAACCAGTATGTGAATCCAATGCATTAACTACTTTGGACCAGCTGTTAAACAGTCTCATTGTAATCAATAAGGGCAGTCGATAAGGCTTAGGACATGCACGTGTTAAAAAAACTAGTCACGTAGCTATTGAAGTAACTAGTTCCCACCCTAACAAATGATGGGTAAACTCACTAGTTCGGGACTGTCTCCTAGAACTGCTGGGGAACTTCAAGCGTTATTTACTCTCAATACAAATACATCCACAAATCTGAAATGTTTCTTTGAAACGACCACTAGTCTATACCTAAATTTATTATTTTATAATTTGTTTTTATTGAAATCAGCAACAATAGAACCTACCGTTTCTAAATTTAATAAATAAAAGTAGTTAAACAAATTATGAATACCTTAATTATGTCAGTTATGTTCAGTTTTTCGCATTTTGTATTCCGCATTGTACACACTTCTATTAATACTTACTTTCAAGTTCTTTGACGAATACAAAATTCTAATTAGTTCAACAAAAAATTTTATTTCTTTATGATTAAAATAATCAAATAAAACTGATATACTATACATACTTATGTACGAATACATACTTGTACATATACTTTGAATATAAATACCTAGTATATGAATAAAAAAAAAGTTCTTTGAATTAATTTAAATCCCTTTGATTAGCAAAGTATCTTGTTTAACAGCAGTTCAACTTAATTAACATGTCTATACGAGTGAGTACTTCTCATTCATAACAAGTCATACAAAAATAAAGGAACTCGAGTAACTCTACAAAATTATTTTGATTTTATGAATTTGTACTTGTATATTTACTTTAATATTGCATAAAGATACATGGATGTATATTTAATAACGTAAGTATCATCGAAATTATGCCACACTTTATGGTAGGGTACAATGTAATAAAAAATAATAATAAGAACATGTTAAATATATCTTAAAATAATTGTAAATTGCTAAACATAAAATAATTTCAAAATCCATTAAAGCCCCTCTTAAACTAAAATTATAAATTAATATCAAGTTCCAAATTAAACTAGCATTTACAGCAGCACACTTTCATGTAGTCTATACTAAATATGTGCTATAATTGAATATTTAGAGAGTTATAATTCCACATAAAAGATACAGAGCAAGCACGGTATTCGCGACTAATTAAAAACCAGACCAGACAGAACCCAAAATTTTATTGAAAAAATTTATGTAATTTTTAAAATTAGAATATTGATATACACATTAAACATTTTTAAAGAAATTGGAGATTTTGAGTTGCTTTTTTGGCAAATTATTTTTTAAAACAACAGCTGAATCACG
The DNA here is from genome assembly GCA_942486065.2 of Calliphora vomitoria. Lineage (NCBI taxonomy): Eukaryota > Metazoa > Arthropoda > Insecta > Diptera > Calliphoridae > Calliphora > Calliphora vomitoria. The sequence continues at coordinate 94,433,461 of OW818031.2, forward strand.
TGGTTCATATAGGGCTGACGACTTATCATTTTTCAAAGCCCATTGTATGTATATGTTTATCGATGTTAAATCATCCTCCACTTTAATTTTGTTTTCTTCATGATCACTATCGTATAAATCCTCTGATTCCATATATGATAATTCCATTTGCTCCTCTACAGTCCACATGAAATTCTTCTTGAATCCAGTTGTTTATGTCAACATTCGAGAAAAGATGTTCGGTATCAATTTGAGCTACAAGTGTACCAAAAGTAGAAAGATCTTCGTTTTCTTCCTCAATTATTTTTTGTAAAAAATTTAAGGGCATGTTATCCTACTCCATTCAGTACCGAATTCGAGCAAGACGTTCCACGATTTTCGGATATTGGACACTGATATTTTATTTTAGAATCTGAACAGCATTTTTAAGATTGAAGTTTTTTAGGTTGAGCTCCAAATTTGTTCCCTTCTGGTCAAGCAAGTGGTTGAGCAGTTGTATTTTATAATTTAATTTGATCAAGTTGATAACGTTTTGATCTAACGGTTGAATAAGCGCAGTGTAATTGGATGGTAGATTCATTGCTATAATTAAACCGTCATCACTTTTTAATTCCTCAACTAGGTGACACGTCGCGTTATCTAAAAGCAAACCCCGCTTTTTGCGGCAGACCTTTTGAAGCAAAAAATTCTCGGACCTAAAAAATGTTTACTTATGAACACCTAACTTTTACTAATTGTTGCAAACTCACTTACGTGGGTAACAAATTCGTGATGGAACCAGTCCTTGAATATAAATGATGCCATACAGGCCTTAGTACTGGAGTTGTATATTGCAGGATTATTGAAAAAGCCTTTAAGGCTCGTGGGTTTTTCGATTTTCCACTATTCAACAATTTCAGTTTGTCTGTTCCATTCACATTTGAACAGGGCAAAAAAGTTATTCGTTTTTTGCATATTTTTCTTCCGGGCGCTGTTCTCTCATTACATGTGACAAGAGTGTGATCGGGAAGCATCCTATAATATAAACCAGATTCATCGTCATTGTAGATTTGGTGAAGAGTCAACCCATGCTCATCAATATAATCCTTAAACTCTTTTACAAATGGATCAATAAGTTGAGGTTTCGAAAACAACTTCTTGCCCGTAATTTTTAAAAATCTAATTCCATGTCGATGCTTTAATTTTTTCAATCATCCTTCACTAGCATTAAAACCTGAATTGGTTTAATAAATTTTTGAAAACAAATGACTGCCTTTTGTTTGTAAAATCTCTGCTGATATTGGAACATTTTTTTCTTTGTTTTAGAAACCACTTATAAAGCATTTTTTTCCATTCTTCTTTAAGGTGCAACGTTTGTCAGGGCCACTTTCTGTTGTACATATGATCTTTTTTATTGAATTTTCTTGCTTCATAATGGGGTAAACCGAAGACTTATGTAACTTGTAATTCACGCAAATTGAATTTATGGAATCTCCACTTTTACATTTTTTTAAAATCTCCAATTTTTGAGCATACGTTGTTTTACAAAATGTTGAATTTTTCCCATATTAAAAGATGTATTTACACAAAAAATGACACGAATAAACTGACAAAATTGAAGATCAAAATCAACCAAAGAGGTTAATATAATAAAAGACGGGGATTTCCCTTTTTTGGTTATAGACAAATTTGTAATCAAATTTAAAACAAACAGATAAAAGTCGCAAGAATAAAACCTGTTTTTCGTAAACTGTCGCGATGATAGGACCTGCAATGTAAAAAAATAAGCCGTCGCGCCAATGGGTAGTCGTGTATACCGAGCATGCACTGTATATAAATGGGTGGAGTCGTATCTGCCATACCAACTATATACCTAGTTTTTTTCGAATATCTAGAGAACTATAATAGTGATATTCTCAAAACTTTGTGTGAGTTATTTTGTTAGCATTGTATGTAGTTAAGAACAATTGAACGCAAATGCAAATGGGTAAATAGTTATTTTCGAATATCTAAGGAACTGTTATAGCAAGAGTCTTCTAACTTTTTATAAATTACTTTCCTATCACTGTAAGTAGTCTAACTAAAAATATGCTGGATCGAAACTTAAAAACTGCAAAAACATACGAAATTATGTTAGTATCAAGAGTTTTAAATTCGCAGGCTATTTTTTTTACATTCAATGGCAAAAGCATGTCATACAATTAAAAGCTAGCAAAGCAATTACGATATTAATTTTATTCATTTAGTTTTTTATAAAATTCTTTCATATTTTCTTTTAATTGACTACAATATCGGTAGCGAAGCACACCGGGTTAAGCTAGTGTTTTTAATAATTATTAAACAATGTACCCACATGTGAATTCTAAATCTTAAAATCATCAATCATAATTATAGAACGTATCCTTGCAAAAAATAAGTATTTAAAAAGTAAGTAACATATTAAATATATATGTATGTATTACTGTTAACAAATGTATGTAAATATGTATACTCGTATTAAAACAATCGCGATTAAAGATGTCGAAGTAAACAAGAAATTTAGTTTTGCAATACAACAAATTTAAATGGAATTTAAAAGTTTTCACCTTTCACATTCTGCATTTTAGATGTTAGCATCCGTTTATGATTAAACTACCTTAAGTCTATAGTGGAATGACTACTTTTAGTACGGGTAAGGATGTTTTGTATTATATTCTTATTTTATTCTATGATAATTTAATATATGAGTAGGTACATCCATATTAAGGTATGGCTCAAAGGTGGGTGATACTTATCTATATTATGAACTTTGTGTTTTTTAGTAGCAAAGTGGCGGTAGTGGTGATGATGGTAGCATTAGTGATGGAGGCATTATGTTAATAATGTATTTGGCTTATTACAACACAAGTTTATATTCATGTTAAGTATGTATGTATGTAGATTCAAGTGTTATATTAAAATAATTAGGATGGAGTCTGAATAACACCAAATAATTGGGGCCTTTTTAAATTTAATTTAAATCAGTGAAACTATTTTTTTTGTTTTTATTAATTAATCTTACTTTTAAAACTAAAAATTTAAATAGTTAAAATTAAAACCTATCACTTTTCAGCCCAGTTAAAGGAAAAATTCTTAGTATTTTAATAATTGTAAACTACAAAAATTCTATTTATAAAGAATTTTGACTTCAACTGAATTCATCCTTAGGCGCCTCCTTACATAGTGCGGTTTTATAATTTAAAGTACTCTTCCGTTTTGTAGAGAAAATTATTTGCCATGGTAATATAAAAATTTTAAATTATAAATACATATACTGCTAACCAGAAACTTACACAGTTACGTACGTATTTACACACAAACAGTATCTTAAGTTAGTACAGCTGTGTTCAAAGTAATAGGAGTGGTGGTACCGAATATTTTTATAAAAGTAAATTTTGATAGTACAGCAATGGAAAGTAAAAATTAAACCAAGTGATTTTATTTAGTCGTTTCTAAATTGTCCTATATATTGTTTTGATCAAAATAAAAAGAGTGTTAGTGATTTACTACAAATTAAAGTGGTTAAGATTAAACATCGCATATGAAATTTAAAGTTAGTTATGTAAACATATGCCAGGATCTAATATGTTGTTTTATACCCTTCACTATGAGCGGCAAGGGTATATATAAGTTAGCCATTCCATTTGTAATTTCCACATTTTTAATTTTCGACCCCACAAAGTATATATATTCAGGATCGTTATAGATAGCGAAGTCGATATAGCCATGTCCGTCTGTCCGTCTGTATGTTGAAATCAACTATCCGTAGCCCCAAAATAACTTACAAACATTATTCTTCCGGCTCGGTCGCTATTTAAAATCGAGAAAATCGGTCCACAAATGGCTGAGATATAAAAAAAAGCGGCACAACCTCGATTTTTGGCCTATTTTTGATCTATATCTGGATTACTAAGTCATTAATATAGACAATATGGATATCTAATGATAGATATTTCAAAGTCCATTGCAACGATGTATATAAGGCTATAGTAATTTGGACCTACAATGGCTCACAATCAGGAAAAATATTTTTTAATCCGAATTTTTTTTACGAAAAATTTTTTTTTTAAATAAATTTAAAAAAAAAATTCAAAAAAAAAAAAAAAAATATTAAATTGGAAAAAAATTAAAATAAACAATTTGGAAAAAAAATTTTTTTTTTAAATTTTGAAAAACTATTTAGAAAATTTTTATTTTTTTTTTCAAATTTTGAAAAAGAAAAAATTTTATTTACCTAAAAATATTTAAAATTTTTATTTTAAAGTATAATTTGGTGAAGGGTATACAAGATTCGGCACAGCCGAATATAGTTCTCTTACTTGTTTTTATTCAAATGTACCATTTAGGAAATTTGGACCTTATGCTTTGAAATGGAGCGTAATCTTTCTGTTAGTTAGTATCCTTCGGCGTTGGACTAAAATTTCAGAAATATACCCAGTACTGATGAAGAAACAGGCAGCCGTACAATTAAAATTCACCCAAGATTATGTATTAGTTTTATAATATATGAATAAATCAAACTTACGTTAACTAACTAAGGCCATTCCTATTTTTATGAACACAACTGTCCCATTAGTTCTACAAGTAGTCAAAGTATCCCTTATAGACAGTAATTTTTACTAATGTCTGATCACTGGGCTGACTCCAATTTATATATTTCGGATAATTTGACACGTATGTGCTATTTGTTGTGCAAATGGAAGACAATTGGTTACTTTAGACATCCCAGGTAATCTACTGTGAATGCAATCGGAACATTAGTGTATCTAGGTAATTTAAAAAATATTTTTCCCGGTCCATCTTACTATAGCCTTGTATACTTGTGACTTAGTAATCCAGATATAGATCAAAAATAGGCCAAAAATAGAGGTTGTCTCAGATTTTTGCTCATATCTCCGTTATTTATGGACGGATTTTGCTGATTTTAAATAGGAAACTTCTCGAAAGCATATCAGAAGAAGCATTATTGAAGATTTGGATCCCGAAGATATCTGGAGTCTTCAGAAAACTGATTTAAACAGACAGACAACCAAAGGAAATGGCATAATCGGCTCCGCTATCTATATGGATCCAGAATATATATACTTTATAGGGTCGGAAAATTATATTGTGGAAATTTCAAACGGAATGACAAACTTATATATACCCTTCTCACGAAGGCGAAGGGTATAAAAATTAAATATTATAGTTTAGAAACTAGGTCAATTGACCGCCTCTTTAGTACAAGCACATGTTAAAATAACTAGTCACGCAGCTATGTATGTAACTAGTGTTGACCTTAAATTATAGGTAAAATCACTAGTTCGGGACAGTCACCCAGAACTGCTGGGATATGTATGTAAGTAAGTATGCATTGTATCTATGCTGAATGGAACGTTTTTTATTTTTTTATTTTTTCTTCCTTTTCGCAGTATCGCACATTCATCTATTTACCATAAATAAATACTTGTGCGGTTTTTTCCAAGTTAATTAAGTAAACAAGCGAAAGAGCACATATTTAGCTAACTACTAATAATAAGTAATATATTTTGTATTTTATAGAACTCGTGCTCATGCAGCCAGTATTCACAGCAATCTAACTTCTAAAAAATAAATGTTGCCAAAAATGTATTACAACAAAAGCAGAAAATTAAATATTGACACAAAATACAACACATTAGATTTATTTGTTTATTACTTTGTTTGGATGGTAAGGAAAACAAAAGAATAGATGAAAGAATATTTAATTTTACAAGGATTGTTAAAGGAGAAGAAACGCAATTTAAAAGTTTGACTAACACGGATTGAAAAGTTCCTGCAGAGAGATCATTGTGCTGTAATCATATACATCATTGCAATGCACTTAAAATTATTTTCTTACTAGGATGATCGATTTGGTTTCTCCAAAAGTTGTTAATGATATGCATATGTTCATTAGAGTGGATCAATCCCCATACAAAAAAATATAAGGTTGTGCCAGTCATCATAGTTTCACGATTTCAAAAAAAAAAAAAAAAAAAATACGAATAAATTTATTTTGAAGTAGAAAATAAAATAATTGTTTATATAAATAAAAATTTTGAAAAAATAGAAGCAATTCATAATGTTACTTTAAGTTGGTTATAAGTATTGGAAATTACGACTGGAAAACGATTTGGATTAACACACCAAGATCACAACATTATGAAAGAATCCTTAAACACAAAAACCTTGTTACTATTAAAGACCTAGGGAAGGTTAGAGTATAAATATACAATGTATAAATATAATTCATAATAATTTTCATTTACACGTCTTACAATTTTACTGAAAGCCATATACGGATTTGAAAATACTTTTTTTTTCTTCTTGGACCAGCACTCAGGGGATGACCCCTATTCATGCAAAGCATTGTGTTGGAACTAGGAAAATAGGTTATGGGAGGGAGGAAAGAGGGAGTAGTGTTTGTGGACATTCGATTTGAACTTTCCCACATTGGAAATGACAGGGAACACTTCAGCGGGAAGTTTGTTCCACATACGTACAGTACGGCTAAAGAACGAATATTCCCTGTAATGTGTTGTGAGGTCCACTGGCCAATCGACCACAAAGGGATGTGTTCCTGACGAAAAACGTGTATTTCGTAAAAATCTGAGGGTATCAGGAACAAGTTCCCTAATTTCATCAGAAAACATTCCATTGTAGTACCGATACAACAGTGAAACGCAGCCCACATTGCGACGGTACTCCAGCGAATCAATAGAGAGTTGGACACCCTACTGTCACCAATAATCACCTTCGCCCTCTCCTGTACGCGGTCGAGCAGCTCCAAAATAGTCTTTGAAGCACCAGCCCATACATGGGAGTTGTATTCCATTTTTGGTCTGTTATAGGTGGTGTAAATAGTGAGGAGATCAGATGAAGTGAAGTAATTCCTATACCGTTTCAAAAAACCGAGACACTTGAATGCTTCTTTCGACACTTGAAAAATGTGTTTAGTCCAGCGGACATCACATTGTATTTTCATGCCCAGAACATCAAGAGCGTCTGATTCCACAACATTTACACCATCCATAAATATAGATGAAGCAACATTGTTTGTCGTTCGTTTTTGTGTCAACATGTAACACTGAGTCTTGTGGGCGTTGAAAGAGACGTTATTCGCACGACCGCATACAGAGATTGTCACAAGGTTCCGATTAAAGGAATCATTCATGTTTTGCCTCATTACCCCAATCTCCGACAGGCTTGGTCTATAACTGAATGAATATGAATGGCAAATGTTGCTGTCATCTCCAAAGGAATAGATAGGGTTGGAAGTTTGACGTAGAAGGTCATTTAGAAAAATAAGGAATAGAGTAGGAGAAAGAACGGAACCTTGCGGTACCTCTGAATTTATCTTGAACTCGTTTGATGAGATCCCATCTATAACAACACGTATAGTGCGATTTCTGAGAAAGCTCGATATAAATCGAGAGAAGTTATTACCGACACCAAAAGCAATAAGTTTCGATAATATTGCACCGTGCCACACTCTATCGAACGCCTTGGAAATATCTAAAGCCACCACTTTATTTTCGCCAAAACGGTGAATGGAACGACACCATTCTTCCGATAGGAAGGTCGTTAAGCAAATTGATGGATTCTAAATATTTAACCAAATGGTAGTTTACCATACTTTCCATAACTTTGGAAAGTGCAGAACAAATTGCTATTTCAGGGTTATTAGCCTCTCCCTTTTTAGGAATTGGCGTGACATTAGCAACCTTCCAACATACAGGAAATACGCTGGCACGGTATGAAATGCTGAAAAGGTTGGCTAACGTCGAATAGCACTGCTTCAAGACCAGCGCTGGTATGCCATCTGGACCAGGAGACTTATTTACGTTGAGATCTGTTAAAACCCTTTTTACAGCACGAGCTCGAAAGAATATATTTGGCATAGCCAGTAATACTCTTTCGAGTTCGGCCAGTGGTTGATCACTTTCCGGCAAGTAAGAATTACTTGTGAATAATTCAGCGAAAAGGTTAGCGGGTCAGTGAATATTTGGTCATCTTTTAAAAGAACTAGCATTATCGTTTACTCTTTTAACGAATGACCAAAAGCTTTTACTACCCCGGGGAGCAGTAAGAACTTTAGTACGAAGGCGTTGCTCGTATAGAGCTTTTTCGCGCCTTAGTACATTGGCACACGAAGATCTTGCCTTTTTGCATAGCCAAGTCCTGAATGCTTCCTCTTTGGATCGGATTGCTATTTTGCAGGTCTGATTAAACCAAGATTTTCGCCTAGGTCTAATCGAAGATGTTTTTGATGGAGTGAAAGTCTTCATTCCCAACATGATTATATACTTTGCTTAAATCAATAATTATTTCATAAAATATTTAAATAGAATTTATATAATTTAAATGCTCTAATTTAGTATTATTTTCATCTACATATATAAATATTATCATATTTTTATTCATTGTTAACAATAAATATTAAAAATTTCCAATTCGAATAAAAATTTTAAATCTTTATTCGTTGGAATAACCGAGAAAAATTTTTAAATTAATCGTTCACTCGAATAATTAAAAAAATAAAAAATTTTATTCGATTAAGATAAAACTCGAACAAAATAATGGCCACCTTATTTTCGTGGCTTGACAAGACATACATTTATTTCATCGTTTAATATTTCTTCAATGCGACATAGAATTCCAGATGTGACTTCTGGTATCGTGGTTCATTACTTCCTAACATTATTTGTTAGCAAAATATAAGATTATCAAATTCGTTTGCTTTAAAAGTATTTATTTATATTCATAAAGAATGATGCTTTTACTTAAAAACCTTTTATGTTGATTTTAAAAGGTTTTCAGCAATTGTCTCTTCTTATTAAATCTTATGTTTGGAAATGTGTTATTTCCAAGCATGTTATGGGGTTTTGACAAATCTTAAGAAAATATGCATATTTTAGTATAGATTCTGTATATGATTTATATTTAGATGTAATTGGATTAAAGTTGGAGCTAAGCTTAATATTTTTTTTATCGATATCTCGATTAATTATTATTCGGATGGCGAGCGTATTTATTGAAGCTTTTTAACATACAACGAAGTAAATGTGTTTCAAACTTTATTTGAATACAATTAAAAGCCTTTGAAACACTTTTTGTTTTGTTTCATTAAATGTTTATTTTATATTTTTTGTTTGTTTTACTTTATTTTATTTTTGGCTTTGTTTTTACATTATTCATGCGAGACTCGTGTATGTGAATTTCATAATATCTACAAAGTAATTAATCATTAACTTGTTGTCAGTTTTTTGTTGCTCGTCGTTCATTTCGGAATACTTTGAATTTGTCTTTTATAATAAAATAACATGAACAAAAAAATTAAACAATAATGAATCCAAATATATATATACATATATAAAAATTTGTCACCTTTGTGTTTAATTTTGAACGTTTGTGTGAATGTTTATTTGTTTGTTTACTTATAATTTAATCAGCAAATTTTTTATTTGTTCTGTATGTGCTTTTTAGCTCTAGTTTAGGAGCACGTGTGCCTCCCACACCAAAAAAACAAACAAAAAAAATTCCCTGAAAACATACAAACACATCACAAACTAAAGACGAGAGAACAAAACAACAAAAAAAAAAAAAAAAACGTTCACATCAAGTGTTTTTTCTAAGTTAATTACCGAAATTCCTCATAAAAACAGATCATTAAATGGAAATTAAATAAAATGTATAGACTCGTGCAATAACAAAACAAAATAACAATTTTAGACTAAACAACAATTAAACACAGAACAAATATTAGAAAGAAAATTACTAAAAAGCTTATTTGCCAACAATAAATAGAATACAGAGAATTCATCATCACCTTCAGCATAAGATGTACGACTATCCATGACATGCCATGCCCACCACTGCTATGCATACAGATACACGTAGCACCTCCTATCATAACTACATATCCATACATAAGAAATAGGAAGAGAAATGTGGAACAATCATATGAAATATTTCAATGGAAAATGTGCGTGTTTCCACTGCGAAGTATTTAACCCAAAAAGAATACATAAGTAAATTAAATTAAATACAAATAACATACAAACATAAATGATATATCATATCGGGAATGATCCGGATTATATTGCTATAGAAAATCGTGGGAATCGGTCCATATACACATGTAATACGATTATATTAATTATAAACAACCAAGTCGGTGCATAAATGGACAAGTAATAAAATTCTTATATAATTTGTAACACAGTTTTCGATTAGTGAATGTTATAAAAATCGATTTTGAATTTTCGATTTTAAAAGTCGATTCAATTTTTTAATAACAGTTCTGCATTTTTAGGCATTTACTAACAAATGTTTTAATGTAAACTATAATAACAGATTATCATATTGTTGCATTTTTACCTTTTAAAAACGGGGTTTATTTCCTTTAAATAAACCGGATACTTTTGATTGCAAATAAAAAGCAGTTTCAGTAGTTTAAAACTTTAACAACTCTTTATTTATTTAGAATGTACAACAACAACAGAATTAAATAGTCAGTGTCTTTTTACACATTTATTAATTAGCAGAAATGCACACACACACTTTATAATGACAAGCTAACGACAGTTGATGTCAACAGCGCCAATGATCAACTCAACTCACGACTGCAGCCTCTGCCACCATTTATACACACGCCATCTCTCGGGAATCTTCTACAATGCTCTTAACGGACAAAACTCGTATGTTCGAATTCCAGAGCCTTCGATGTCATTACCAGCCCAAACATTTAGTGTTGCCATACATACAATCAATGCCAATAACCGCATGCTACTGATGGACTTGCCTTCAAACGTGATGAATGCTGCAGGCAGTCGTTACAGACCGTTAAATTCAAATGGTCATTGTACATTCGTAACAATATCATAAAACCTTGATATTGAGGAGATCATTTTATAAAACGTAAAGTGTAACAATGTGCTAACATTTATTGGACAAAATTACATAATAGTTTTCATATAAAATTCGTATGCTTGACAATATTTCGTTTTATAAAATGAGGTCCTTAGGACCCAAAGGATTTTCGACTATAAACGAAGTCGATTTACCAGTTAATATTTCCAATAACTGCCTAATTTTTAACACACTTAATAAATTTTTTAAATTCGAATCAAACCACATTAAATTTCGATAATTTTTTTTTTTTGGAAAATTTTCTCTTCTTAGATTGGAATTATTCCATCTTCTTAGCAGTTTTTTTGATTATATTATAGTCCATAAGACCCACCACCAAAAAATGGTTTTTTTAATTTCATTTGCAGCACATCGAATGATCTAGCATTGTCCGTCCATCTGGTAAAGGCATGATTGGGCAAAGAGGGAAGGGCTTTCCCCAAATAAGTAAAAATTAAAGTATTAAATTAAATTGCCAATGACGCAGATAAGTTTCTTAGCTTGCAAAATTTCTCGACAAAGCTATCTGCTCACTCCCTTTCATGATTGAGTCCAGAGCTGTTACTGGCATGACACCAGTCCAAATATGTGTTGCACCTTAATTGGATGAATATGTGGTGCAACAAGTTCTTACGGTGCGTAGAACCGGCTATCGCGAGAATGTGAACCACCCAAATACTTTATTGGTCAACTTTGACAGACTCTTTGCCTCCTCAGCTCATACCACTGCAATCACGCACAAGGTTCTCAAAGCACTAGCAGGCAGCACATGGGCACGGATAGAGACACCTGGTTGGCTACCTAACATACGATCGGTAGGTCAGAGGACTATTACTCTGCTAGAGTGTGGTCACTTTCGTTGAAACTCAGAGCAGAAATGTTCAAAGCAGCATGAAGATAACCCTGGAGCACCATCTACATGATGTAAAGAAGGGTTATCCCAGTAAAGGAACGCAAGGTCATATTATTGAAACAGTTCCTTCTGGGAGTCGTCATCCTAGCTTCAACATCACACAGCTCAAGCATTTCGCGATGCATGTTAGGAATGACTTTCGTGTATAGGAGGAGAACATACAAAGATATGTGCAAGATTCATTGGATCATAATTCGTTCGCTCATAGCTGACTCGGAGAAAAACATTCCTTGGAATACAAAAGTAGTTCTGGCACAACTGGGTACGGAATAGAGCAACAGTCTTAATACCTGCTGGTCCCGTATAGACCGCCGTCCTAAATTTATGCCCAGCTTGGGGCCAGGTTCTCCATGATACCCACATATTTAATTTCATAGCCAACCCTACTTGACTTAGCAAAAGTAATCCTCCTATCAGAAAATGCAATAAATTTTTCGATTGGCCCCTAATGTCAGTTCTGTTTTGACATTTGTTTAGTAAACACATGCGAAATACACGTTAATAAACAATGTTACGCTACACTGCTCCAGAACGCGGAATATTGCTGACTATTTATTTGACCAATAATCGGTGAGTGACTTTGGCACAACGTGAATTTCGTCGCAGATTTCCTGGCCATCCAACGCCTTCTGGTGAAACACTGCTACGTTTAGCCGCTCGCCTCGAAGATACTGGCACAATACGAGATGCTGCCAGGCGTGGCAGATGCCAGAGTAGCCGTTCTCCAGAGAATATTGCTGCTGTAGCCGAGGATGTCATGGCGCCGTCAACATCGACCAGACGACGTGCCACGCAAATGGGTATCAGTCGACGGTCTTTACAGCGAATTTTGGTACAAGATTTGAAGATGTTTCCGTACAAAGTCCAGACGGTGCATCAGCTGTTAGCTGCTGACCGCCAATCGCGTCTAACATATGCTCAAGCCATCCTTAATCACCACCAAGAGGAAGATGATTTTTCATAAAAAATAATCATGAGTGATGAGGCCCATTTCCATCTTAGCGGGTACGTAAATAAGCAAAATTTACGCTTCTGGGGCACTGAAAATCCGCGTGTAACCCACGAAGAGCCATTACACCCGCTCAAACTCACTGTATGGTGTGCTGTTTTCGCTGGAGGAGTCATCGGTCTTTTTTTCTTAGAAGACGTCGCGGGCCAAACGGTTACTGTGAATGGTGAGCGCTACAGAGAAATGATCAACGAGTTCTTTTTGCCGCAACTTGATGAATTGGGATTGGAAAACATGTGGTTCCAACAGGACGGTGCAACGGCACACACTGCACGTGCCACAACCGATATGCTGAAGGATGCATTTCCTGGGTGCCTAATCTCCCGTTTTGGTGATTTGCACTGGCCAGCAAGATCGCCTGATTTGACAGCTCCAGACTTCTTTTTGTGGGGCATTTTGAAGTCGCGGGTTTATGTCAACAAGCCTCAGACTCTTGCAGCTCTTAAAGACAATATCCGTCAAGAATGTGAGGACCTATCGCGGGAAGTTTTGGCCAAAGTGATGGAAAATGCCATGAAAAGGGCTCAAATAACAATCAACTGTGGCGGCGGCCATTTACATGACATCATATTCTCGACTTGATGTAAAAAAAACTAAAAGACTAAATAAAAATAATCCACAAGAAGAATCAAAGTTTTTCATTTTTTTTTTTTTTAATTACAGCCATAAAACATCGGAAGTTTACTTTTGCGCCGCCTTGTATAATGGAGTTATGGATCAACACAGTTGAAGTTGCACAATTTCTTGGACTTGACTGCGATGCAGAACACCCAGATTAGACAATTGTATGGTTGTAGATGTTACAACAACAACGAAAGTGCAAAATAGTCATTACAATTGGACCTCGTTACACATCGTTTGGGATCTTATATAAAATGAGTCAATCATTAACTGAATCCTTTTCTATATTTAGCATTAACATCAAATTTGGGGATATTCTATTGAAAATTCAATTCTAATTTATATTTCTGCAAATACTGATTTGACAATTAATAATAAAAAGTGTGTTCAGTCTCTTTATTATTATAAATATGGTACTTACTAACCATTCATAGCTTTGTTGGGTTAAACATAAAATATTTAGCATTTTTTTTCATCTTTTTTTTTTTTGGAAAACCCCTATTAAAAGCCAATATTAGCATTTAGTTTAATAAACACATGTGGGTGGTAGTCTGATATTGGATTATTTATTATTCTTCAAAGTAATTTGTTTAACAAGCAAATTAATAAGAATAATTTAATAAAAAATTTATTCACAATTTCACACAAGTTATCGAAGTATTGAAAATTGTGGCGTTTTCTCTTCGATATCGATATGATAACATCTAATTGTCTATACGTAGTACTGTGCCAATGGTCACGTACACAAATCATACTTTTATTTTCTAAGAAATAATTAATTGACTGAAAAGGAAAAAAAAAACAACAACATTAGAGGAGCATTGAAAAACCATCACAAGAAAATTGTCAACCAACGTGAGCATGTGATTCATATGATCAAGCAGTTTAAATAAAAAGGCCAACGCAGTTCATGTTAAATATTCTAAATAATAATATGTATTTTTTTTTTTTGCTTTGACCACAACACGATTCAGTCAGTATTAAGAAAATAGATTTAATGAATAAAGATACCAAGCAGATTTACTTATGATGATTATTATTTCTTTGAAACTGAAAAATTAGGTCTTTTGCTCTAGCACTTAGATTCAACATTCAGATTGTTCGACTAAGAATTATAATGTAGATACATATGTATCATGTATGTACAAACGTATGTACATATCGTGTCTTGTGTATTTCATCGCAATTCTTAATGATGCTTGTATTTTGTAATGCTGTGAGGTAAAATTTGTCAGAAATTTTCTTGAATACTTTCGAAGAATAAATGATTTATTTAAATTTCTCCTTATTGATAAAATTCATTATTGGAAAGAAACGAAAATGTTTGACAAATCATCGGACCTTACCCTTGCCAAATTTGTTAAAACTTGATTCACTAGTTCTTTATAGTCATACAAAATTTGAAGTTGCTTTAAAATGTTTATTAATTGTTGTTTGTCTTTCATCGACGTTCAAAGTCAAATTTTATACATTTAATAATGGTGTAAAATCGCCATATTTCAATAGTATATAACTTTTTTGTAATCGCTTATCCAATTTTTACAATATTGGTTTCATAGTTAACTTTCTTTTGAGCACAGGATATTGAACCAAAACCTTATAATCCATTGAATGATTAACACATACAAAATTCAGAGTACGACCACTAGGAGATCTCAAGATAAAAACAAAAATTTCCTAATATTTCGAAGAATAACCAAAAAACTTCAAATTTATTTTCAAGCATATCCTTGTAATTAGTTGTGCGAACTTACTGCCGTATACAAATTTACAAAAGGTTTATAAACCAATTATAGACAAATTTTCATAAAGTTGTATTCATAAACGATTAATAGCTTAAAATACCTTTGATAAATGTACAAATTTTAAAGTTGGTTCAACCCAACTTTTAACCTATTTTAAAATATAAATTTACTAAAATAAAATATAAATTTGTTCCCTAAAAATTAGTTTTTATCTTTAAAAATGTATTAATACCAGGGACCGAAAATAATAATTATTCTTGAAATTTCAAAGGAAAAAAGCCATCACTAGAAAATATCGGAGAGTCAAGTCAAGCATTTTGATCGTTTTCAACTATATTTTCATAAATTAACATGATTTTTAATTTCTTGATTTTTATTTTTTTTGTCAAAAATAATTGTTATTTTTTGATTTTTATTTTTTTTGTCAGAAATATTTGTCAAACTTTGAGTTTTATTTTTTTTGTCAGAAATATTTGTCAAACTTTGAGTTTTATTTTTTTTGTCAGAAATATTTGTCAAAATTTGATTTTTATTTTTTTTGTCAGAAATAATTGTTATTTTTTTGTGATACATATTTGTCACACTATGATTTTTATTTATATAGTCTGACAAATATGTATCACAAAAAAATAACAATTATTTCTGACAAAAAAAATAAAAATCAAAGTTTGACAAATATTTCTGACAAAAAAAATAAAAATCAAAAAATAACAATTATGTTGTGATTTTTATTATAAATGTCATAATTGTTACGGTCCCTGATTAATACTAAAAATAAACAGTTAAAAAAAGAGAATTGCAGGCAACACTAACAACGAAAAAAGGGAAATAACTGAGAAGCATTGCCAGCTTACACAAAAAACAGTATATAAGTTATTGTGCCTTTATCCAATGTTTATGAATACAATACTTTTATTAAAGGTTTTTAAAGCTAAAGTGTTTGTTAACAAATGTGTGTTTTAAAGCTATAATAAGTTTTTTTATGAATAAGACCGTTAGTCTTATATACATCGTAGAGACTTCAATTTTCTTAGTATCTCACAAAATCTCTTTTCCGAAGGACTAATCCATAAAATTTAATGCATATACTTTAAGCAAGAATATTTTCATTATTTTAACCCATTAACGCCGAATGGGTAGAAAAATACCCAAAAATAGCACAATTTTAGAAAAATTCTAGGAAATTCCAGGAGAGCTATATTAAAAATTGTCTTTTGTATAAAGATAAAGTAAGAACAGAACTACCTAAAATAATTTTTTCGGCAATATTAGGTCATGCGTGGGTGAGGAACTACTAGGCCAAAGTTTAGCAATTTTACAATATCACAAAATTCGAAAATACCCTCATTGTGTCTAGTAGTCTTGGATGTCCTCTATCAGTTAAACAACATAACAAGGTGAACACGCAATCTCACATACTTTCGGGTTACCACTAGCCACAGAATTAGTTAGGTGATTAGTTATTTTAACATAGGCTTGTCCCAGGAGGAAGTGAATTGACTCTTTGGAGACAGTAACTACAGTTTGTCGATTAGAAATTGATAATTTACTTTGCGATCGATTTATAATGACAGGTTAAATAACTACTTTTTTAAGTATAATAAAAAAAACTATTTTCAAATGTCCCCATCTCTAGATTATGAAATGTTTAAGTAACGACTGTCTCCACTCTGCACTACATCGAGTACATTCGGGAAGAATGACCCTACCTATAATTTATTGTATTTTACGAGTGTATTTAGTCCATGTCGAACTGCTGGGGAGTGTTAAAACGTTTCTGTCGCTTGTTTGTGTACGTTTATGTTATATTTCTTATCATTATTTTTCCATTCCTCCTCAATTTGTTATTGATTTGTGAAAACTTTACTAATACATTATCTATATAATGTTTCCTTGACTTTCTCTACATTAACAAAAATATAGTTCTATATTATGGAGACCAATATTTCCATTATTGTGAACGGTCAAGACACAAATTTAGCTTTTATAAATACACTCAATTTCAGATTTACCAGTCTTTGCATTAGTTAATTGAATTTCATCAGACATTATAAATAATATTTTCTAAAAGTATCAACTTTATCTGGTGGGAAATATCTGTGGTTTGCGTCATTATTTTCCTCATCTATTTATAATTGTTAGCCAAAAACTGTTAAAACTTTAATATGTTGAAGAATTTTCGATAAATTTTAGAACTTTGTAAATTTTTACCGACTTATTATTGAATTTCTTTTTCTCTTTCAAAAAATGTCACAAGTTTTTTATCAAGCCAAACTTATGTAGATGATGGTAAATGGTTAACATAACACAACTAGTTAGATATGTGGCTTAAACTTTTCAACATCTGTATGGCGCTGATCCTGATCAATGATTTGGGGGGGGGGGTTTATTTAATTTAAAATTTGTTCTACATTTCTCTTTTTTTCTTTTTTTATATGAAAAATTTTCGGTGTGGGGGATTGGGATTCCTATTTCCCTCCTCTGGATCCGCGCCTGTAGCTAGGTATTGATAAATCTACTAAGTAATCATTAAAACATCGAAAAAAATTTGTTAAAGGCTTCCTTTTTCTAAGTAGCTACTTAATAGCTTTAAGTACTGTCTGTATAAAATTTTATCAAAATCGGACAACGGATTCAGGGGTCAGGCATTAATGGTTTAATATACTTAGACCATAATTTAAAGATAAATATGTCAAAAATATAAATTGATAATGTAAACTGCTACCATTCGGCTTCAATATCATTGCAGTCAAGCGAATTTTATTTTAACTCATTACGGTTTAGTGGTCACTATTCTAACCACCTTTTCTAGAGTATTTAAACAATTTTAGTGACATCTATTGGTATTTTGCTTAACAATAACATTTTCTTAAGTTATCGTTAACGTTTTTTGGCAAAACTTTGCCGTCAGGTTGCTCTGGTTAGATTTATATATTAATTTGAAAATATTATAAGGGGGTTTTCCGCATTCAATAATAATAGATCCGAGTGTTTAACGTATGCGGAATGAAATTGCAACAAAACGGAAAGCCCTTTGCTTCCATCGTTAGAACAAATAATATACAAAACCTTATTGATTTAATGTAAGACAAAAATTTATTAAATTCATGTACTTTTGTGGCAGTTATGAAGAAATTTATATTCAGGTGCAGAAAATACCGATGTTTGCAATTTTCTGAGTTCCTATTTGAGTTTCGTGGTCTTATATTTCTCGATTTTTTTTTAAATAATCTACAAAAACTTTTCTATTTAAAAAGGTCCAAAAACTCTCAAATTATTTTTAATTTAAAAAAATTGGGACAATTTTTCACTTTAGGAAGTATGGAATTTGGAGGGTGTTGGAAAACACCATAATCATCTGGGCGTGACAGTTGGATGATGTAACAGTTAAGAAGAACTTTCTTTTTATAAAAATAATCTCTGATGTATATTTTTACGAAATGATTAATTTTATGTACACATTTCATAATATATTAATTAGAATTGATGGTCAAATCGAATTCCAAAAAAGTAAAAATTTTCAATTTAAGATCCATATATATTTTTTTAGAAAAAATATTATGTTCTACTTTGCACATCTTATCAATAATAGGTTTATTTACTTCCAATAAACTCCACTTCTCTGCCTTTCTCTGCCACTTGATGTAAAATATAACAAATTGTTCCCGATGAAAATAGATAAAATATGGGAAAAATTACAAATGTTTTTTCAAAGTAGTTCTTTTTTTGTTAACATTTTGAAATAACTAAAGGCCAGATTTTCAAAAGGGATTTTAAAGTATTAAGGTAAAACACAACGTAATTCAAAATTAGTCCTAAAACACTAATAGCTCATGTACTTTTTCTTTGGCCAGTGTCAAATTTTTGTTGCAATTTCATTCCGCATATGTACGTTATTCCTCAAATTCAGTGTTACTTTGTTATTTAGTGTTTGTTTGGTTAGCTTGTGCTAACAAACTAAATAACGTAAGCAATAGAGTGGTTAAATTACTAACCACTGTGACTGAAATAGGTTTTATATAAATTGTTTCTCTACATAATATTATGTGTACTCAATGAACATTAAATTTAAGATATTTTGTTAGAAGGTATACCTTCGGATGGGAATGTGTCTGCAGTCTTGAGATACCCTCTGTTCAAGGACGATTATCTATGCAATAGCCTGTTATGATGAAAAACGGATTTCTAGTAAAAATTACATTTCATTAGCATTAATATGAGATCAAAAATGGTAAAATTTGACTAATATCTCTAAAGTTATTAATAGTTTTACTTTAAAATTTAAGTTTGAACCTATATGAAAATCAAACAAAAGTGAATTTCGAAATTCTGGAGAACTTTAAATTTTTAATGGTCAAATATTGTAGAATTCATTTATTTGGATATAATTTTTTAGTTTCGTCCGCATTGGATTCTTACCCAACAAAAACATTTATCAACAAATAATGAATTAAAATGCGAATATTCTGACACTTCATTACTTACTTAAATACATTTTAACTCATTATTTTTTCATGGTGATGTCATGCAACCGCAGCCGTTTTCAGTAAAAACAGAATGTGATTATGCAAATCACTGGTAAATAAGCTGTTATATACATATGGGCAATTCCACGAGAATGACAACCACGGCTGAAAAAAGAAAAACCCTTGAAACTATTTTTCAAGATCACTTGAATAGGAGAAATCACTAAAATGTTACTATATGGTAAAAATAATAGTTTAAACAGATTATATTTAATTTTTTAATTTAATTGGTATGATTTAGGCTAAGATTGCTGTGAAAATTAAGCTCCCAATTAGCGTATAGTATGAAATGAATTTGACTCTGATTGTTTGTTTGCTATTATCAATTTGTTAATTGAAACCAAATATATGTTTTCTATTTATTTTTTTAGATTTTGTATACATATATTTACAGAATATATAATGTTTTACTACAAGACAAAAATCTGTCACGTACGGTTATAATTATAATTATCCAAAGATTATTTTTATTGAAATATGATGGATTGTAAAAGAAAAATATTTGGTTTAGTGTAAGAAAATAAAAGAAAGCATAACGCCTCTTACAATTCGGAAATTATCGCATATTTCTACATGTACCTCAAAATTACTTCCGTTTTATGTCACGTACGATATACCCTTATTTCGCTCGATGTTTTGAACAACAGTGTTTTGAAAGAACTTACTATTTTTTTTAAATATAGTACCATCTGTATGGAACATAAAGACCAAATTATTTTTCAGATACTTTTATTTTTGCAAAATCTATTCCTATCTATAGGCGTACAAATGTCACGTACGATGACATAGAATTGCCCATATGTAACAGGTGGCGCAAAAGTAATCCTCCTATCAGAAAATGCTATAAATTTTGCCGATTATTGGTCAAATAAATAGTCGGCAATATTCCGCGTTCTGGAGCAGCGTAGCGTAACATTGCTTATTAACGTGTATTTCGCATGTGGTTACTACACAAATGTCAAAACAGAACTGACATTAGGGGCCAATCGCAAAATTTATAGCATTTTCTGATAGGAGGATTACTTTTGCGCCACCTGTTATAAGATAATAAAGAAAACAGTAACTATTCGAATACTTTCAAGTAATGCATACGGTAAGTAGTAGTCATTTATAAAGTTTTAAGAAAGCCAAACAAATTGCCACTTTACATAAATTGCGGTTACAAACTAAAAACATTTTTCTTTTTGGAAATAACTTGAAATTTGTAATATTTATATCCATATCTATTAATATCTACTTATTTTCAATATATGAACTTAACTGATACTTTAATTCATTAAATAATATGTGAATTGTAACATTTATAAATTGCATTACATTTGGCATATATCAGAAATTTTGCTTTAATTTCAATAAAAAACTTTACGCAACATTAAAATAGTATATATTCAATTCTTTACAATCTATAAGATACATAAAAGCATAATGAAAATCAAAAGAAACAAATTTATGTGTCGAAATCTATTATAATTTTTAACTAACGTGCTTTATTTGAACAAAATGTTATAAATTCGTTTGACTTGAAAGAAATCTAATAAAAATCACATTATTTTTATTTCCCTGCAAACAATGCGATTAAAACGAAACATAAATTTTCGTACTTTTTATATCTTCTCACAGATTTTCTTCTTTGTATTTTTGGTTCGTTTGATTTCTTTTGTAACGCAAGTGATAGTAAATTCAGAATAGAAGATTTATGTCTCATTGATTTACAACTCTTCCACATTTACACACAGATACAAAATCAAACGTATTCACATTCACACTACCAAATGGTTCGTTCAAATCTGCAAAAGCGTTTGTGTGTGTAACCGTGTGTTTTAGTGAACTACACAGATACTTACTCACTCGTACTTACAACTTACAACTACAATATTGCATACAAACTTAACAATAGAAACGCAGAATGAAAAGAAAAATAATAATAATAAAAAAACTGAAATCTCTTATTTATAAAAACAAGTAAGAGCACTATATTCGGCCGTGCCGAATCTTAAATACCCTCCACCTAAATATGATGAGAGGTGTAGAAGTTACATTGGCATAAACACTTTAATATCCATATTCAATATTTGTTATTATGAGGATTAAGACAATGTTATCAAAATACTATTAAATAAATATATGAAATAATATAACAATTGTAAGAAAGACTAGTTTAAGCATAAGATACTTTAACTACAGATTCTTACCAATTTGAATAGAGTTTGTCATTTATTCATATTATAACGCATGACATTTAACAATTTATATATGTACCTAATAATTGGTTATCATTATCCGATTGGATCAACATTATCCTTATTCACCACAACTGAAGAAATAGAATATAAAAAAGGGTATACAAATATATTTACACAAAATTCAAAATTTTTCATATGGAAATGAGTTATATCACAAAATTTTAATATATATACGCGATTAATGAATTTTCCGGATATGTGTCTTATATATAATTATGAACTTATATGAGGCCTGTTGCCAATTATGGACCGATATTCATAAAATTCAGTAGTATGATTTTTGGATTCAACTTTTGGTTCAACATATTGGAGCTGACCCTTTATGAGACTATCGCCATATAATACTGTAACGTGATTTCAAAGTATTTGAGGGCTATTTTTGTAAAATTTATAAATAAAAAAATTAATAAAACTTAATTTAAACAACGCTATTAACAAGTGTGGACCTTATATGAAAACTATATCGAATTATGGACCGATATTTAAAAAATCTTGTAATATGATTCTTGAATACAAATTACTGATCGGTGTACAATTTTGGTTCAGTACAAATATTTTTTTTGGATATTTGTGTAGGTTAATATGTTTTCCAGAAGTGGTACTTATATGGAGGCTATGACCAATCATTGGCCGATCATCATAAAATTTCGTACAATGATTTTTACATATATTGTAATTTTTGGATTCGAATTTCAACTTGATGACTATATTTGTAAGAAATTTATGAGGGTTTTAGTGATTTTCGGGAGTGGACCTTATATGGAGCTATGGTCAAATATAGACCGATATTCACAAACTACAGTAGTATGATTACTAGATACAAATTACTCATCTGTGTATAATTTTATTTTCATATCGATATGTTTTAGATATTTATGCAGGTTAATGTGTTTTTCGGAAGAGGTCCTTATATAGGAGCTATGACCAATTATGGGCAAAACTTCATAAAATTTGGTACAGTTGTTGCTATGTATATGAGTTTTATGTATGTCGAATTTTAGCATTATTAAGATATTTATAAGAGATTTGTTAGTACTTAACTGATTTTCGGAAATGGACCTTAAATTGGAGCTACGGTCAAATATGGACCGATATTCACAAAATCCTGCAGTATGACTTCCATATATAAATTACGGATCTGTGTAAAATTTTGGTTTGATATTGATATTTTTTTTGGATATTTATGCAGGTTAATGTGTTGTTCGGATGAGGTCCTTATATGAGAGCTATAAACAAATATGAACCGATCTTCATAGAATTCGGTGCAGCGACATTTGTATATATGGAGATTATTTCTGTCGAATTTCAACTCAATAGCGATATTTATAAGGTATTTATGCACGTTTAAGTGATTTTCGGAAGTGAACTTTATATGGGGGCCATGATCAAATATGGGCCGATCCACGAAAAATTCAGCCTTGTGATTTCTCTTAGCACGAAACTTATTATTGCTGAATTTTGTATGGATACTGCAATTCTGTATGCATTTATAGACTATAGCACCATATTTCGGGAAGAAATTTGTATGGGGGCTACGAGAAATTATGGACCGATTATTTCCATTTTCAACAAAATTTGTCCTTTTATCATATAAATAATGAGTGCAGAATTTCATGGTGTTCTCTGCAATGAATTTACCAAAAGTCACAAAAATCATGTGAAAATTATAAAAATTTTTGGAGGTTGTCTTACATTTTGATTCATAACCCTGGTTCTACCAATTCGATTTTGCTGATTTTCAATACCAAACTGCTTAGAAAAATTATAAACATTTTGGTATACATTTCATTAATTTCACCTTTGTATTTTGGACGTGAGAGTGTTTTACACAGACAGACAGACAGACAGACAGACGGACAGACGGACAGACAGACGGACATTGCTCAATCGACTTAGAATTTCATAAGGATCAATAATATATATACTTTGTTGGGTCTCAGATGAATATTTCTCAATGTTACACACGGAATGACAAACGTATATATACCCTCTTTCACCACTTGTGGTGGTGGAGGGTATAAAAAAAAAAATATGTAACGATATTTTTTGTATGCCAAAGTAATAAATCGTTTATGAAAAGCCATAAAAAATCCAGAAAAGTTATCAAAAGGAAAATAAAAGCAGACATCGTTCATTCATTCAATCAGGCTTTGTGATTATTATTTGAGACAGTTTTGAATGGAATACTGAAAGCAGCATAAAATAAAACACAGAAACAAATATTGTATAATAATTTTTATTTTTGTAAAATTCTAAAGTTGAATTTTTATGATTTCATGTCGTTTTGTTTGCTGAATTGGAGTGGGTCTATAAAAATTGTTACGAATGTAAGTATGCATAATGTCAAAAGAACTTAACTCGATATTTATTAGTTTCTATAGCAAAGAAAACTGATTCTAGGGAATAGCTAATAATTGTATCCATAAGACACTGAAACTTATATATAGAAGAAAACAGGAAAAAATTGTTACGTCCTTTCTAAATTAACGTTATATACATAACATAAATACATACACATATAGAATACTTATGTTGATGAAATGATTTCAAACATTAAATAGAACAAATATGTCAGTTGATTCTCAGAACATCATTCTTAACTATTCACAAGATTTATAGAGTTTTATTGCTTTATGCATAAAAGAACTTTTTTTTTGCCGAAGACAAAAAATATATTGTAATGAAATAAGTCGGGTTATAAGAGGTTCGCTGAAATTTGATCACTCAATACTTTAATAAATATACAATATATTATTGGTTACAAATACTTATATACATCATTCATTCCAACTTGGTTGGTTGGTTTACGTGGTAGTTCACTGCGTGCCAACAATCAAGTAGAGTCGAAGGACTTCATTTTGACAAGACCACACCACTCGTCAGATATAATGTCGTTTACATCGTAATGTATATTAGAATGTCGAGTTTTTTAGACCCAACCGATAGGCGTGAGTTATCTCAGTAGGTCATTACGTTTAGAACAAGCTACCTCACTAAGGTTGGACTGTATGTAGTTGCCCATGAATTTATGCATCTTGACACTCAGGGGTCGGCATTCGCAGAGAAGGTGGAAAATTGTTTCCTGTTTTTCCCTATTCTTACAGCTACAACATTTTTTTTAACGTTTATTATAATATTGTTCCTGCCTTTAATGTCTGGGCCTTATAATAATGTCAAAATTGGTTTTAAGACTGTCTTATACAGGATGACTTTGCAGTTAAGGCTTAATTTCGATTGATGGGGGATTAGCCAGTGTAAATTAGAAGCTTTTAGGCTTCTATGTTCCGACGCCTAGTAAAACGTCTATCTAAATGAATGTCAAGGTATGTAACGTGATTAGACTGTGGAATGTTCACACTGTTTAGTGTCACTGGTGGACAACTTCCTAAGCGAACACGCTATGTGCTTGCTTTTGATTTCATATAATTGTATTCTCCAATTTCTTAACCACGTCTCTACGCGCCTGAGACAATTATCAAGGTTCCTAGATGCTACATTTAAGTCCACATGAGAACTAAGAATTGTTGTGTCATCTGCAAAGGTGGAAATGGTTAATGGTACAGTGTTGGTCCTAGAACACTTCCCTGAGGTACACCAGCAATGATCGCATTGTCGCTTGTCACATAATCGCCGCATTTTATCCTAAACCGATACGATAGGCTACGAAAATGGTCGATAGGCTACGAAAATGGTCGTTAAAAGGAGTCCCAATCGATTTGCATGCCTGTCCTTCTATTTCGGATTATCAACTGTATAGTTCGTTTTTCATTAAAAGAGGGCCACATTAACTTGGCCACCCTACATGTGTCTCTGTAAGAAAGTGTCTGAAGATAATACTTTTAATAGTCCCCTAATTAAGATGAATTTGTGTAGGCCTTCAGTGTGAGAAGAGCCGCCTGACTGTCGACAAAAATACCTATGTACATTGCCGCAAGTAGTGTATTGCATGCTATCATGATTGCAAAAATGTTCGCCTGGAAAACACTACATTCATTCGGAAGACGGTATGAGATGCCTAACCCAAGTTCGTCACAGAAAACACCAGAATCAACACCACACCTCATTTTAGAAACGTCTGTATAATCCTGGTGTCATATTCGTACACGAGATTACTCCTACCACACTAACTCCTGTAGGGAATTAAGTCCTTGAACACCCTATCAAAATCTTTGTTTGGAGTAATATAGTCAGAAGGTTGGTATACTATCGAAGGCAGTAGGCCCAGAATCCCCGCGTGGCCATATGTTCTCAATCTCCAACATCCAGAATCGTGCAGCCAAGAAGCGCTGCAGGCTAAGGTGGCCATTATGTGAAAGTCTATTGGAACAAGGTGCAGTATAGTGTTCAGTGCCTCTGAGGGACTAGTTCGTAGTGCGCCAGTTATCCCAATGCAAGCTGATCTCTGGAGTTTATATAGTAGGTCTACGACATATTTCTTTCTAGTTGCAGTCTACCATGCAAGAGATCCATAAGTGAGAATTAGACGTGGTATAACCGTATACATCCATTTAAATATGATGCGACTAAGTCCCCATTTTTACCAAACATCTTACGACAGCTGTAGTAAGCCACCGTTGCCTTCTTAACCCTATGTTTATTATTCAGTTTCCATGATAATTTAACGTCCATGATAAAACCTAGATATTTTGCATCATTTGAATGGGGGATTTTGCAGTTTTTCAACCGCGGAAGTCTAAAGCTTGGAATCTTGGTCTTTGTCGTGAAAAGTTCTGTTTTGCTTGGATTCACCCCAAGACCACTGTAGCCCAGTTCTCTAGCAGTGGACATAATATCACTAATCAAATCCGGAGACAATACTGATACGAGTATCACCACATCGTCCGCATAAGCGATAACTTTTATTCCTATTCTGTCTAGATCAATGAGGATCGAGTTAATAACGATAATCCATAGTAGTGGAGAGATCACCCTACCCTGTAGTGTACCTCGTCCAACTTGTTTGGACTTAACGCTATTACCAAGATTTGCTGTAACTATTCTTTATTTCATCATGATTACTAACCAGTCGCTGATAAATTCAACATCTAAGTTATTAAGAGCTTGCTGAATTGCAAGAGTAGTTATATTATTGAAAGCACCCTCTATATAGAGAAAGGAATAAACATCCAAATTAAAACTCGTTCTTACATTGTAATGCTAATTTTATTAATTTAAGATGCATTTCAATGATTATTATGTCCTATTTTGAACAACATAAATAAAAGAAATATTTGTTTGACAAAATATATTAAAATTTTTTCAACTAATCTTAAAAAAGTGTTAATTTGAATATATATGTATCTGTAAGTATGTTTGTTTATTTGTGCCGCAATAATGCCTAAACGGCTGAAAAGCTTTTACTTAAATTTGGAACAGAGATAGATACCAACTTGGATGCATGAATAGGCTATATTCCTCTTCTAAACTAGGACCTGAATGGGATAAAAAGCGGTAAAAACGGGAAAATATCAACTTTTGGTATATTTTCAATAAATGATGTACAGACTTTAAATTTTAAATACCAATATGTTAATAAGCAAAAGCTCATCAACAACATTTATTTGTTTAATTTATCTTAAAAGAGGGCAAAAATTTGAGTTTTTAGTACCTTTTGTAACTGTTGTTCTATGACAACGAAATTTTTGTTGAATCTTTATACAATCACTTAAATATTTGTTTTCGTAAGACTACACTTAAAGAATTAATATTGGTAAAAATGCTAATTTTCTATTTATTTAAAATAAATCACACACAGACATTAAATTTTAAAATATAGATTTCTTAATAACAATATTAATTTAAAAAAAAAACATATTTGCTAAATCTTAAAATAATGGACCAAAAAGGGCAACAACTATATCAATGGTACTTTGTTAAAAATTGGACATTGTTAAAAATTAAGTTGCAGTTTTGTAGACTGTATGTGTATTGTTTTCATTAGACGGTATTTAGGCGGAATAAAGGGTAAAAAGGGAAATTTTGATATATTCTTTTGAACTCAGTTTGTTTTTTAATAACTTATATGTCATTTTGAATCTGTCATTTATTCTCACTTAGATATTGAACATTATAGTGTAAACAAAAAATTATTTTTTTGCTTTGAAAATGTCGAATTTTGTACCAACAAGGCGCCATATGCGGAAAGTTTTGCTTTACTTCTTTAATTTAAAAAGAGTGCTGCTGAAGCACACTGATTGCTCACCAAAGCTTACGGTGAATGTTTTCCATCGGTTTCAGTATGCGAGAAATGTTTGTGGTTCAGAAGTGGTGATTTTGACACGGAAGACAAAGATTGCAGAGGTCAGCCAATAAAGTTTGTAGACCAATTGGAGGCATTACTCCATGAAGTTTGTTGTCAAACTCAACAAGATCTTGGAAAACCATTGGGTGCTACTAAAGTAGCAATTTCAAAACGTTTGCGAGCAGAAGGATTCATCCAAAAGCAGGGAAATTGTGTACCATACGAATTGAAGCCGAGAAATTCTTGAACGCTTTAAAAGAAAATAATTTCTGTACCAACTCATTAGCGAAAAATGGATCCATTACGATAACATGAAGAGTAAGAAAGCCAAATATGCATGGCGCTAAGCTAATGTTCAATATTTGGTATGACCATCTATTATGAGCTGCTGAAATCTGGCCTGACCATCGCATGGAACCTATACCGAATGCTATTGATTCGTTTGAAGAGAGCATTTGCCGAAAAATGCCCAGGATATGCGGCCTGACATGAAGCCGTAATATGCAATCATGACAACGCTAGGCCACATTATGCAATACCTGTTAAAAACTAGTTAGAAGGAATTGGTTGGGAAGTTTTGCCTCACCCGCCTTATAGTCCACACCCTTCATCATCCGACTACTATTTGTTTTGATCGATGTAGAAGGCTCTTGGGAACAGAGTATCCGAAATTGGGTTGATCTGTGATGTCTTATGAAATTAATGATATACTTAATAGGGTCACAAAAAATAACTGTAAATATTACAAAAGTAATTACAAACTTATGTATACTTTTGCTATTTATGGCGAAGGATTTAGTAAGTTTGACACACCATACCCAATACAATTGGTGCAACTTATTTTATTTCCGCAAATTTAGCTTCTTCCGGTTTACAAAAAATACAGAAGATCCAGCATAATATGACACATAAATACGAACTCCTCCTTGGAAGCCTAATACTACAGTAGCATTTATAAGAATCACATTAATGAATCGAAATCTGAAAGACTTTTTAGAATCGATATAAATTTTTGTCCAAACAAGTTTTATGATGTTTTATTTATTTTAGCAGATTTCAGTAGTTTCTTAATAATATTTATTTGGTAATATAACAACAACTGTTAATTGTTTTATATACATATGTATAGACAGACTTTAACGATATATCCGGTTTTTAGTATTTGTACAAATATGTCTAAAATGAAAGGCGTAAATCCATGAGAACATGTTTGAGGTAAAAATAACATTTAATAGTTCTTTAAAACGTTTTCAATTTACACCTTCGTTTATTTAAAACAATTTTATTGCTTACACTTGATAATTCGAAAAAGAAGTGTCAAGTTAGAGTTGCGGTGACGTCTAAGTTGTGGCTACGTTGTAGCAGTTGAGTTAAAAATCAACTTTAGCTTGTCATATAATCGTGCAGTAGGCATAAATTGAAACTGGCGGAAATGTTCACAGTTTATTTTTTATTAATAGTTTATTGCCTTTTAGAGAAGTTATAAAATAGTCTGCTATTAATGTATTTATTTAACTAAAAAACGAAATACTTAATTAGTAAGGAAAAATTAAATGTGTAATCTCTTTCGTTAATCCTCAATATAGTTCGTAAACATATTTGAATTAATTTCAGGTGGATCTGTTCCCTTCTATGATCATCAACAAATTTTACTTTGTATCAAAGTAATTATTTTTAAAAATGTAAAAAATATATAAATATACACACAGCCTCAAAAGTGTGTAAACACAAGATAATTTTTTCCTTTTTTAAGGATCATGAAAATCATTATAGTCCAACTTAAATCATTTTATTCAGAACCGAATTTATTATTCAGAGCAATCTCCAACAAACCGATACTTTTAAACTTTAATCGATGGAGAGATTTTTGGTTTTTTCATTATCTTAAAAAAATCAAATAATATGTGGTGTTTACTCGTTTTTGAGGCTGTGTCTATAAGTAATATGTGTTAATTTTTTTGTAAAAACTGAGATAAAAAATATGCTTTGTAATCCCTCATAAAGTATTGAAACCTTTTGTTCAAGTTTATGTTGATCGTTTTACGATATCTTAGAACACAAATAAAATATTGCTAAAGAACAATAAACAAAAGCTCAAGGGATTACAAAACAAATCACCCGCATACTCAACAGTCGTAAAATGTTAGTTTTGCTTCTTCGTTCAGCATTTAGTTTTTTTTTTTTTTTTTTGCTACAAAAAACATGGAAAATTATAAGCAACAAAAAGGAATAAAACAAGTCATACGTACATACATCATTTGTGAATTAGAAAAGGTTTTTGTTATCATGATACTTCAGGTGAGTTACCGCAAGAAGAAGAAGATGACAACAAATTAAAAGTAATTTGTTGTCCTTGCAATAAATTATCAGCTCTTTAAGTATCGGTCCATCCAACATGGACGAAATATGGTTATACATGCAAATAATTTAAATTCAACTATATTTCAAATAAAACTATGGAAATATTTTAATATCCTTTCGAATTCACAGAATGCTTTTATCAGGAAACATTTTAGTTAATAAAATGTAAATTTGTATTGCTTTAAGTTTAAAAATTTGATTACATTGTATGACTTTAAAATCAACAAAAGTTGAGCTTTTATTTTAGAACCAGCTACTAGGGTTTCATTCTTTTTACATATCGCACTCGTTCAACAACACTGTATTAACTAAAAAACTTTTAACAGTTTTCTTAATGCTTAACAAAGTTTTCTTTAACACATTGACTGCCATGTCGGTCACATATGTATGTGTGACACTGCAGTATGTGGTTTAAGCCACGTCGGACACATATGTCTCTTTAGCCTTGTCACACAATAGTGCTGGAGTTTCAAGAATTGTTTCTATGTTGTCTGCAAGTTCCTCATCAAATATGTAATCTTTGCATTCTTCATCACTTTCTGTATATTTTCTAACTCAGTATCCGATTTATAAAAGAAACTCTCAGTTTCTAAGCAGCAAATATATAAATTTCCATCAATTCTTGTATTCCGATGCATATCCATTTTATTTGTTCATTATCTTCAGATAGTGTTATGTATTGTTTTTTGCCAAAATGAGAAAATAAAAAATTTTGAGTTAATACTTATTAGTTAATGGAATACCGCACAAACGATGAATATTGATGTTGAATTGACATGAATTCCCCATATATTAAATTTATTTATGTCTAAATAAAATTCAAATACAATTGTTTGGTGTACTTAATGTGTTAATGTACTTTTGCGCAACTTAAGAAATATATATTCAACATATCATAAATATTAGAGTGTCCCGATTAACAGTTTTATATGTATCTGTTGTACGATGTTTACCCCCTTATTTAAACAACGGAAAAGTATTATATTATATATCAAGGTGTAGAAAATTAATTCCTCTTTTCAAAAATGTACAAAACTTTTAAAATTTAAAAAAATTATAGAAGACTTTTTTCAAAAATATGGGAAGAAAAAATGGTAGTTGATTTTTCTGGAAAATTTTAATTTTTAAAATTCAATAAAAGTTTTGTTTATGAATCGTTTTTAATGAAATTTGACACTTACATATATAGAAACTTTTGATCACTTTGAAACAAAAGTGAAAAAGAAATTAGTGAATTATTTTTGACAATCCAACAAATCCCAAAATTGTGATTTTTTGGATTTTTGGATCTATTTAAGGCACTAAGCTTGGGACTATGAAATCCCTTTGCACAATATTGAAGAACATATTGGGACATGCAAAGCAGGACTTAGTTTTTTGAAAGCAGCTATGGGATTTCAGAAAATGTTGTCTAAAATTGAAATTTACATAAAAAATAGGTCTAGTTCGGAAGGCTCTGGACCACGCAATTATATGAATTTTGATATTATTTTGCTTTCATAATACTTCCCGTATTGTTGTCTTTCAGAAAATTATAAACACATTAATTATGTTCTTCTTATTTTCTGTATAATTTAAAATTATTATAAGTACTTTTTCGAGAAAAAATTGCGAAATCCGACTTTTTTGATTTTTTTTAAATTTTAATGCACATAACTTTTGACTTAGTACAGATTTTTAAATAATTTTTTTCTTACTATTATTAATAAATTTGTTGTTAATTTAAAAAATATATTTTAAGAAAATCGAGAAAGAATTGGATTTGTTATTAGCAAAAAAGCAGACAAAGGTAGGTAAAAAAATAAAATTTTACTTTTCAAATGCGAATAACTCATAAACTGTAAGAGATAATGTATGGCTAAAGCAATCGGATAGCAAACAAAAATTTGGCATCATTTTTAATTTGTGATATACCCGAGGTACCCGACCTTGGGGCACTGTGTCTTGGTCCCCCCTTGGTTTTATAAGCTCAAATTCAAAACTTAAACATATCAACACCTGGTCTATAGCCATGGGAAATTTTATTAAAATCGGGCTATTCGTTTAGAAGTTACAGATTTATTTCCACTTTTTTTTAATTTACCCACTGTGCAATGTTAAAAAAAATCCATCTATACATTTTAACCATTTCAACTTCAAATTGTGTATTTCCCAAAGATATATTATTTTTTGTAATCATGTAATTTTAAGTCTGTCGAATTTAAAATAATTAAAAAATAACCTTTTTACACTCTATACCTCCTAAACACCGTCTAATGAAAAAAAACTATTTAAATACACATGTTTGGGAGTCTACGGAGCTACAACTGAATTTATTGATTTAGAATAGAATATAAAAAAGGTACCAAAAAAGTACCATTAATATAATATTTTTTCTTTTTTGCCCATAAGTTTTTGATTTAGCAAATATATGTTTTTTTTTTTTGAAACTTATATTGTAATTTAGAAATCAATAAGTATTTAAAATTTCATGTGATTTCTTTTAAATCGAAATTTTTACCCATATTTATCTTCTAAGGGTATAAAGCTACAACACATATTTACCACTTTAAGTTTAACAAAAGGTACCAATTTTATCCGTTTTTACCCCTTTCTGCTCCTAGTTTTAAGAGCCTATTGACGTGTCCAATTAAGGATCTATCTTTGTTCTAAATTTCAATAAAATTTATTTAGCCGTTTAAGCGTGATTGCGGAAATACAAACAAATTTAAAAAGACGTTTATAATATGTATTTTATGTACATAAAACCCACTTCCGAAAAATACTTTAAAGCGAATAAATCTGTTAAAAGTTTCAGTAATGATTTTAAATTTGGTACAACAAAGATTCATCTTATATATAATTAGACCACACGTTCTTTTGTGGTACACTTTTAAGTATGTTATTTATTGTCCACCAAAATTTGTTCACAATTCTTTCCATAAAAGTCGTAAAAAGCGTTTCAAAAGTGGCCAAAATTCGGCCACCGGTCGAACCTAGTATAATTAAAAATTGTACTGCCAAATTTTAAAAGGATCGGTCCAAAATTGGCCATGATACCTCCGAAATAAAGATACTTTTTAACACCATGTATATGCAAATCCTGTTACAAAATTTGAT
This sequence comes from Calliphora vomitoria, assembly GCA_942486065.2. NCBI lineage: Eukaryota > Metazoa > Arthropoda > Insecta > Diptera > Calliphoridae > Calliphora > Calliphora vomitoria. The sequence goes on from OW818031.2 coordinate 94,467,106, forward strand.
GGCTGCTATATATGTTCCTCTTCATAATTGGACCTATGTTATTTATGTAGCTTAACCTGGACTAAGTCTCATCCAGTAATAGAGCTTTAACTATTCCTAATACGTAAATATTATAATAGAAATACTTCTATGTTATCGTTTGACCGACTGTAGTAACATATTTCAAATTATGAGATTTAAAGACACATTCGTCTCTCAACTCAATAAAAACATAATGTAACTAAAATATATTATTACGAATGTGCAATAGCGATTTGAATTTAACGGTCTGTAACGACTGCCTGCAACATATATCAAGTTCATAAACACGTCCATCAGTAGAAGCTTCTACTTATCAACAATGTTGATAGCATGCGGTTATTAACAGTGTTTATAAGTATGGCAACACTAAATGTTTAAGCTGCTAACATTAAGATCGAAAGCTCTAGAATTCGAATGTTCTAGTTTGTCCGTTAAGATCATTGTATAAGACTAACGAAAGATGGCGTGTGTATAAATAGTGGCAGAGGTTGCAGTAGTGAGTGAGTTTATCATAGGCGCTGTTAAAGTTAACATCAACTGTTTTGTACATTTAAGTTTGTACATTATAAAGTGTGTGTGCATTTAAGACTTAAGGCCCCCTTCCAAAAATCAATTTAACGATCACAAATCTCTCAAAAATGTTGGTATCCACATAATATTCAACAGAAATAAGTTTCATATAGACATAAATCACACGACTTTATTTGATTACAAGCGGTATATAATTGGTAATAGCTCCCATGTAAGGATCTCATTCGAAAATTACTTTAATGAGCATTAATCTTACAAAAATGTTGGAAACCAAATACAATTTAACAAAAATAAGTTAAATATTGAAAGAAATAACGCGATTTTATTTCAAGAGGAGTGGTCCATAATTGGTCATAGCTGAAATTTGAAATTTTAATAGAATAATGATTTGCTTATATACTCTGTGTAGGGTATTAGATGGTCTGGCTTGACTGACTATATTTTCTCACATGTTTTCTTATTTCAAAATTTAATTTCAGCTGGACATAAACATTTTAGTAATTTTTTGCTGTTAAAACTGTTCCGGTATAAACATTCATATTGATCTGCTTGTAATTGATCTTGCGATATTATATCGTGGGAACATAAACAATGAAAACCTGTTGTTAAATTAGCATACGTACAAGGGTGAGTTACCCTTGAAATAACGCATGAAGTAACATTTTCGTTTTAATATAAACGAATATGTATTGTAATTAAAAGAACAGCTCCTTTGTGCCCTTTTCTTGGTAAATTTTGTAATTTGTATGCTAATAAACCTGACACAACAAACTTGTTTCAAATACCTAATACGCCACATACAATAATACAAGTGCTGTATTACGGGTGAGGAAGTGTATATAAATAAAATGCCTTAATTGCCTATTTCTAATCCGAATTGAATAGTGTTCTATATAGATAATTTTTTTTTTTTTTAAATAGGAATATCTTCTGAAATATTTAGGTAATTTTCTCTTTTGAAATTGTGTCGAGCATTCATAATAAAACCCTTTTTTAAGCAATGGAATGCGGAACAACAACAACAAAAATGGCAAAATAAAAAAAATAAATTGTTTATACATGCACTATGTACAAAAAACAAGGATATTTAAAAAGGATATTCTATTTTGTGTGCTTTTTTGTGTGAGGCAACAACAAAAGTAACAAAAAATGGGAAGTAGATTGTATCTACAACACAAATGCACACACATTTACACGCACGAAGGCAATCTGAGCAGTCATTACAAATTGAAAACGATTTTCTAAATATTATGTTGTAAATTGATCTAAAGCAAGAAAGTATATACCCACCACCAGTAGCGGATCCAAGGGTAAAAAAAGGAAATATGCCCCCCAAAAAACCGAAAAGTTTTAATATAAAAAAGGAAAAAAAACAAATTTTAATTCATTTAACATTCCCTACCAAACCTGGATTCTTGCCTACCCACCACCAATACACCGATTTTTATGCTTAGTGTATAAAAACATTTATCTGGTTCATAAAGTATATATATTGTGGATCCTTATAGACAGCGGAGTTGATTTAGCCATGTCCGTCCGTCTGTCTGTCTGTTGAAATCAATTTTCTGAAGACCCCAGATATCTTCGGGATCCAAATCTTCAATAATTCTGTCAGATATGCTTTCGAGAAGTTTGCTATTTAAATGGATTGTTTGTTATATTGTAGGTACTTGAAAAACTTTTCAACCTGACATCGTACGAAAACACTGGTGTGTAGATACAATGACCATTTATATTGTTATCTATTGTAATATTTGTGAACTCTGTATATGGACACGTATTAATTTTAAGATTTTACTTTTTTTTTTTTTTTTTGCAGTTTAAATGAGGTTTTATTATTATTTTTTTCAAACTCATACATAGATACATCGTTAGATATAAACACAAAATACATACAAAATACTAACATAGAAGTTTATGGGTGTAGAGAGACTTATAAAGGATGAATAGAGTTTGAATGAGTATGAATGGTTTTGAAGATAATGTCAAGGGATTAAATATTAACAAGTATTTTTGGTATGGGTACAATACAAAATACAGGAAGGTTGTGTTTTTCATTCGGGTTTTTCAAACAAATTAATAGCAATTTTTAGAGTTTATGATTGTTGTTGACCTTATGGGTACAATGGTTATAATGTATACAGGAAACTGACTTTAATAAGTTATTAAAATCTATATTAATAAAAAAATACCACATGCATACTTCTTTTTTTAAATTAATGAATATTTATTTTTGTTATAAACCCCTAAATGTTAATGTTCTATAATGTTCATCCGGGTATTTGGTATACATACTTATGTAGGCGGAAGTTTGTTAGTGTAACTGTGAGTATATTATATAGATTAAGTATTCTATATATTGATGATTGTGTTAGATATGTACCAGATTTATCAGCACTATGAGTTGCTCGGATGGATACTTCATTCCAATCGCAGGTACGAAAAAAAGTTTAGTTTTATGTCACTAATTATAAGGAGCAATTCTTACTGCTTAACTTTCAATCATCAGGAAAATGTTTAATAACTCGAAATGTTTTCAATCGATTTTTGACATCTAACTGAGACATTTAGTTTTTAAATCGACATTTCCCCTTTAAAAGCTTTTTCCAAACTTCAGAGCTGATATGATAGGGGGTTAACTTTATCTGGTTTTACTAAAAAATCTTTTTCTTTGTAGTCTTTTACTTATTCTAAAAACATCAAAATGTGAATTTAACATTTTATAAATTTGGAGTCAAATTATAAAAATATAAATATAAACATGTAAGAGTTCTATACCTTTCACCGAAGTATTCTTTAAGATAAATATTAAAAACAATTGGTTAATTCTCAAGGGTCTTATCAAGTCATATGGTCATAATGTCCGGCTCGGATCTACATATATGGGAATAAAAACGTAAAATATGTTTGTCAATATCTACCATAGTTTTTTTATCGACTTAGAATATTGTTACGAATTTGCAATAGCGATTTGAATTTAACAGCCTGTAACGACTGCCTGCAGCATTCATCATGTTTATCAACACATCCATCAGTAGAAGCTTCTACTATCAATAATGTTGATAGCATGCAGTTATTAGCATTGTTTAAAAGTGTAGCAACGCTAAATGTTTGAGCTGCTGACATTGACGTCGAAGGCTCTAGAATTCGAACATACTAGTTTGTTTGTTGAGAGCATTATAGAAGATTCACGAAAGAGGGCGCGTGTATAAATATTGGCAGAAGTTGCACTCTTGAGTTGAGTTTATCATAGGCCCTGTTAGAGTTAAAATCAGCTGTCTTGTACATTTAATTTTGTACATTATAAAGTGTGTGTGCATTTCTGCTAATTGATAAACATGTAAATAGACATTGACTGACTATTTGAACTGTTGTTGTTGTACATTTTAAATAAGTAAAGAAATAAGGCAACGTTTTAAAAGGGTTAAAACGTAACAATATTATAGTTCAGCTAATTTTAAATATGTCCCGATAATTTACTTGATTTATATTTTGCAATATTTGGAATTTCTGATAAAAATATTGCAAAATATTGTATATGTTGGCGTCGAATTTTATGAAACTTGAGAAAAATGTATCTTAAAGTCCTATATTTACAATGAAAGCCAACAAATATAAATTAACTCCTATTAACGCACTTGGGTCAAAATTACACATAACTTTTAAAAACATGAAAACCATTGTCAATTTTAATTTGCAAATTTTAATGTTTTTTAGAATTAAATAAGCTAAATAATTTAAGTTATTTTTTAAATTTAATAAGTCAAATGTGCAATAAAGAGTTAAAGTCAATCATTTTATTTAAAGATCCTCAATATAAGGACTGATGCATTAAACACGTTAAAGACAGCAGGATACTGACAATCTGTCACTGCCACTTTTGCCGCTGCAGCCGAATTAGGCTAATTTATATTTTTGTCAACCGCAAAACAGAAATACCGCTGTTAATATAATAAAAAATGTTAGTGCTTAAAAAATATAATTTTTTTTACTTCATTAAGAGAAATTTTGATAACCATATTGGAATAAATTAATATAAGGTACATAAATTATTGCCACATACATATATATTTTTACTCAAAATAATTGTTTAAAGTCACACCACGGAATTACAAATCAGCTGTTTGCTTTGTAGCTGTCCTCTTTAAAATAATTCAGTAGCTGTCACACGACTACAACTGCAGCCAGCAGTATTTGTGTTCATGTAGTCGTGTAGCTGAAAACAAGTGGAAATAAATCTGTAACTTCTAAACGAATAGCCCGATTTTTATAAAATTTTCCAAGCCTATAGAGAGGTGTTGATAAGTTTAAATTTTGAATTTTGGCTTATAACACTAAGGGGCGCCGAGCCACAATGACCCAAATTGGGACACCTCGGGTATACCAAAATTAAAAATGATATATATATGGAATCTACTCAACGAGGCCTACAAAAAACATTGCTTTAGCCATATATTATCTCTTATAGTTTACGAGGCTCTACTGGGTCAAAACTCTGCTAAAAATTTAGATGCCAAATACAGAGCACGGAAATTGAAGTCAAATTTTGGACATTTTTAGCTGCTTTCGGGTCAATATTTATATGTTTCTGATGATCGAGGAAATATAGAAATGTTTAGGACCCAAAGGCAGAAAATATTCCCAAAAAGTTCTTGACAGGTAAAGCAATATGCAGTTGCGGCAAACGAAGCCAAACATTTGTTACAAAGGGCTCTATAAATACCGAAACTTACATCAAGGAATGTTTACAAAAGAGGATGCTTCCGTTCATAAGACTTCTTAGAGTCCACTTATGTTTGGCCTGATTTGCCATTCGGTTATTATGTTAAGCAAGGTCTTGAGTGGTACAAGAACAATAATGTGTTGTTTTTACTAAGAGAGGCAAATCCTCCAAACTGCCTGGAGCTGAGGCCTGTGAAAAGATATTGGGCTCTTGTTAAAGGAGAATTGAAGAGCACAAAAAAGGTGTCCAAAAGTGTGGTAGATTTTAAACGGAGATGGACTACCTGTTCGAAAAAATGACAGAAAGCTTTCCGGAAATGGTTCATAAATTCATATTGATAAAAACTATAAAAACAATATTTTTTGTAAATTGTAATAATAATTTCAATCAAATAAAAAAATCAACACTGTAGGTTTAGTGGTTTCATTTTTATTAACATATATGTATGTTAAGATTTTTTCGATCTCAGTCCTTAAGATGAATTACGCTTGGTATGTAAAAATCAGGTATAAATACAATATTTTACCGTTAACAAATTTTGGGCCAAAATTTATCAAAATATGTTAATTTACTAATACACAATGCAACATATTAAATTTCGATTATTTTATATTAAAGTGCAATATGTCTGCAAAAACTGAAAAAATTCCTTTTTTTCCCTTGCAAAAACATATCCAAATTTCAGAGCCGTTGCGTCACCAGTTAACGTTATCCTATGATCCTAATATTCTAGGGGAAAACGGTGAAAATTAGCAATTTTATTTATTTGTTATCATATTTGAATGATAAATTAAATAATGTTAATGTGTTTATATAAATTGTCAAATGGTCTGACGAAGACATTCACATTTTTTGTTCATTCCTTCCTGATTGGTGATGATAAATTAATATGAAATTAATGTATATACGAATAACTCTTAACTACTTAGTTACTATTTACAAATAAATTTCCATACATTTAGTGTTCATTTTAAGCAATTTTTATTAATGTGTTAAGTTTAACCAAAACACCATTAAATTAAATAAATACAATACAATTAATGGATGACTAAAAGTATTTTGTTGTTAACAACATTTTAATTTATTGTTGGTAGTTTTCCATTTAAAACTATGTGTTATGTATCCTTGCCAAATGAACAAATATGTATTTATTATTAACAGTAGTTTAGGACTCTGGTTATAACAACTTTTTATGGCCAAAAATACCTACAGACGTACAGAAATACTCGTACAATGTAAAATAAAACTATAAAATTTTAACTATTTCTTGTTTGCATGTGCTAGTGTTATTTAGTGTACCATTATAAAAGATACAAACAAGTAACCGCTTTTAATGGAATAAAAAGTTTACCTTTTTTTTTTGCTCATAAAATTTCTTAATTTACGCCCCCGACACAGAAAAGTGGTTCCTTGTTAATCAACTTGACTGTGGCATTTTTATAAACAAACAGAAGGACAGACTGACAGTCGTTCACCTATACAAATATACGATTTTCATAAGTCTACAAATTACACACAAACACACGTACATGGAATTCAAATTGTTCAGGTTGTATCATAAAATTAAGGTTGACGTTGTTAAATTAACTTCTTCTCATTTTATTTACGAGTGACAATACCCTTGTGAAGGAGTTGAATATGTCCAGTTCCTGTGTTTTTATATAAACATTACACATATTAAATGATAAAGAGAAAAATATAAAATGTATTTTTAGTTAATTATATCGGAATTGTACCCTACTTATTAAACTAAGGTAGAACTAAAATGTCTTTTTCAAAAAACACATCGAAATATTGGTCTAAGTCCAAGTAGTATTTGTGATTTTTACTATACAATTTTGGAATTTGATAAAATTCAGAAAACTGTTCGATTGGAAGTGAAAAAATGTAGGAATTAACAATTTTTTACCATGGGGACCGAAATTATCGACCCTACACTACCTTAGTGGGGAGGCTGTATTGGGTTATTGTCCTAACTAATCAAATGGCCCTAAAAGTGGTATATTCGGCTTTATACACACCACCAACCTAATATAAACATATTGTTACGTTTTTACCTTTAAAAAACGTGGGTTTATTTCTTTTAAATAAACCGGATACTTTTGATTGCAAATAAAAGCAGTTTTAGTAGTTTAAAATTGTAACAACTCTTTATTTATTTAGAATGTACAACAACAACATAATTAAATAGGCACTCAGTGTCTTTATACACGTATATCAATTCGCAGAAATACACACACACACTTTATAATGTACAAGTACACACGTACAAGACAGTTGATGTTAACTGTAACACCGTCAATGATCAACTCACTCACGACTGCCAGCTCTGCCACTATTTATACACGCGCCATCTATCGGGCATCTTCTACAATACTCTTAACGGACATACTAGTACATTCGAATTCCAGAGCGTTCGATGTCATTGCCAGCAGTCCAAACATTTAGTGTTGCCATACTTACAAACAATGCCAATAAACGCATGCTACTGATGGACGTGCCTTCAAACATGATGAATGCTGCATGCAGTCGGTACAGACCGTTGAATTCAAATCGTCAATTTTGTGTGAATATCTCTATTCTATAGACATTTATATTTCATTAAGCCATATTCCGGAATGATATGTGTAAGCGTGCATGGATAATTCATGGAGCGATTGTTACCATTTTCCGCAAAACTTGTTTTTTTTAAATAGAAATTTCTGCAATATATTTCAAAGAAAACTTTTGAAATATATCGACTTTTTTGTGAAACTTTTGTTCATAACTATGGTTCTGGTTGGCCGATTTTGTCTATTTTCAGTACCAAGCATTTCTGATCAACAAACAATATTTGAGAAAAACTCCTTTCTCTTAGACCATATCGTACCTTCCACAGGGACGGACATAGCTATATCGTATTAGAATTTTATAAGGACACTTTCGAAAAAAATTTAAAAGGTGCATAAAACTTTACACTTTGAAATTTTTTAACGCCCATCCGACTCGCAGGTGTCATATATGTAGAAATTGTGTTTATGCCAAGTTCAAAAATACCTGTGAATCGCCCTTGCGAAAAACATAAATTTTCTAAAAATTTACGGCAACTCTTTGAAAGTTTAAGGAGGTCGTGTTATATTCCTGAAAAGAAACTGAACAATTTTAAGTATTCTTACATTTTTATACCTTTCACCTTCGTGAGAAGGGTTTATATAAATTTGTCATTCCGTTTGTAATTTCCACAATATAATTTTCCGACCCTATTAAGTATATATATTCTGAATCCTTATAGATAGCGGAGTCGATTTAGCCATGTCCGTCTGTCTGTCCGTCTGTCTGTTGAAATCAATTTTCTGAAGGCCCCAGATATCTTCGGAATCCAAATCCTCAATAATTCTGTCAGACATGCTTTCGAGAAGTTTCCTATTTAAAATCAGCAAAATCCGTCCATAAATAACGGAAATATGAGCAAAAATCCGAGACAACCTCTATTTTTGGCCTATTTTTATACCCTTCACCTTCGTGAGAAGAGTATATATAAGTTTGTCATTCCGTTTGTAATTTCCACAATATAATTTTCCGACCCTATAAAGTATATATATTCTGGATCATAGATAGCGGAGTTTGTCTGTCCGTCTGTCTGTTGAAATCAATTTTCTGAAGGCCCCAGATATCTTCGGAATCCAAATCTCAATAATTCTGTCAGACATGCTTTCGAGAAGTTCCCTATTTAAAATCAGCAAAATCCGTCCATAAATAACGGAGATATGAGCAAAAATCCGAGACCTCTATTTTTGGCCTATTTTTGTATCTATATCTCGATTACTAAGTCATAAATATAGACAATATAGATATCTAATGTAAGATATTTCAAAGTCCATTGCAACGATGTATATAAGCTCTAAAATTTCCAAATAAGTTTAAGTACAGTCAAAGAATATTTTGAAATTTTCAACTTTTAAAACCCATAACTTTAAGAAATGAAAGATTAGTAACCTAAGATTTCGGATTCACAGGTCTACCGATATGTGTCACTGAATTTTTTCATGTCGAAATACAAAAGAAATACTAGCCATCTGAATTCAGTTTCAACGATTCTCCAAAATGTTTGCTATTCCTCATATATATAATGAAAATTGTCTATCATTGTAACACCAGGTTGCTCGTCAATAACTGATGTATGTATACTTACGTATGCAATTATATTACAACCAGACACACTGGCATTTTCATTAGACTTTTCTCACACCATCATCTATCTGTAGCAAGGTTATGATGTAGGGTATAGAAACAGACTAATAAAAAATTTTCAACTTTTTAAAGGTCTCAAAAGACCTCAACGTCATGTTCATGCAACTTGACTTAAGGTTGCACGAGTAATTTCTTATTTCTGTGTGTCCAGGTTTTATTTATTTTCCTGTATTCGTTCGTTTTCGTTGCTGTTGTTATTGTTTTTTATTATGATTTCTGCTCCTTGCTGTTGGCTTTTCGTTTTGTCATTAAAACTAAAAGTGTTCGTTTGTTGTTTTTCGTTTATTATTTTAATGTCCTGCAATTAAGAGGAAAATTTTTAGGGCGTTTTATTACGTTGACAACATTTCTGATTAAAAAATGTTGTAGAGAAAGCAAAAACAACACAATGCGGTTAAAGTAGTTGTAATGTTGATGGTAAGGCACTCTCGGTATGGCTCGACGCGGCACGTTAATTAAATATTTCAATGTTTGTTTGTTTGTGAATACAACACGAAAAGGTGTTATAAATAAATTGGAATATGTTATTTGGGGCGATGTATGTATGTATGTATGTAGTTGAGTGGATTTGTTGGTGTCATTGGCTGGGAAAATTGGAATTGTATTTTTGTGATTAAAAGATATAAAATCAACATTCGTTAGTCTAAACTAACAATTGAGAGCAAAGTATATAAGTCGTTGTAATATTTTGTAGATAGTTAGATGTTTTGGATATATGCATTTCAGTTTCCATGTTAACTTTAAATTTAATTAAAGATTTGTATCAGGGTTTTCAAAACATGTATTTGTATTAAAACTATACTATAAAGGTTAGTGATTGAATTTCGACAAATCTATAACATATTCAACATTTTTATTAACAATTATTAACAATTTAAAATAATAATAAGAATAATTTAAAGGAGTTGCGTAAATTATTAATTAAGCAACTAAAAGAAATTGTATGAACATTTCAATTAGACATTAAACAAAATATGTGTAATACATGTTACAAACTACCTTACAACATATACGTTAAGTGGTTTTAGCATTTAAATTCTCTCATAGATTTTGGCTAACCTTGAGCACAATTTATAATCAACTATACTGAAATGGCTTAAAGCCATCTGAAAAAAAGAAAAAATAATAATAATAATAAATATAATGTGATATGTAATCTCTCAACCAAACATTAAATACATTAATATTTTATGAAACTCATGTATGAAATTCAACACTACATTGGGTGTAACATTAAAATTAATGTGTGCGAGTCTTTAAAAATCGTTACATTAAGAAAAGTTCATGTAAAAAAAGATTTACGCCATATTTAACATGTTTCCAAGATACAAAATTTGATTCTAATAAAAATACATACGAAATATACAAAAATATTGTATATATTTGTTCATATATGTATGTAAGTAAATAAATAATAAACACCTGTGTTAGAAACAAAATTTTGTCTTTGCAGTCTTACAACAATTTTATTCTACTTATTTTTAAACAAGTGATTTTATCACATGAAAAGAATAAAAGGTCATGGCATTTAAATAAAATAAATACGAAAAATATAATAAACGAAAAAAAAAAAACCAACTGAAAACATTAACCAGGTCTGCATATACAAAGCATATTACATTACATAAATAACAACCGAACCCTTAACACATAAAATTTAACAAGCAAGATTTGATAGAGAAAACCAAAATATATACGAATAGATAGAACATTATTAAACCAGGTTATTGTACGCTTACAAAAATTCTTAGTGATTTTCAATCAGAATTCCTAGGCAGTTCCAGGTTTCCATATCAAAATGTTCGTTTTTAATTCGACTAAAAGCAGAACAATAGCACTGGCAATGTTCCAAGTTTTCGTCTTCCTCCTCACACGCTCTGCAGGTCGTATAGCCGGATAGGCTGATACGAGCCAGATGAGCCTTCAACTCCATTTGTCCAGTTAAGTAATCTTCTGATTGTTAGCTTATTTAGTTGCAGAATCTCTATCCATTGCTCGTTTTCGATAATGCCATGATGACTTAGGATTCATATTATCTAAAGATGTTTGCAATGAAAAACATTTTTATATTTAACAGTTTTGTGCCTTAAGGTTTTAATAATCGTTTTTGATATCAATCTTCTTTAACCATTTAATACCCTCCATAATCACCATGATCTCAGCCTGAAAAATAGTATTATGATCTGGTAGATGAAAGTACACACAGATACAAAATATAGTTGTGCATGTTTACAGTAACCATTTCCACATTTTTAACAATATTATAGTTTCAGTAACTATTTACATGGTTGTGGTAACCATAATATGGTTAACTTACGATTCAAATGATTGTATCAATCATATCAATCATCATATGGGTACAGTAAACAAGTATATGTTTGTGACAACCATTGTTATGATGAATATATGTTGTTCTCAGATTATGATATCAATTAGCCGAGACCAACACAATATGGTAAAACCTTAATCATAAAAATGGTTGTCACAAACATATACTTGTTTACTGTACCCATATATATGATTGATACAACCATTTAAATCCTATGTTAACCATATTATGGTTACCACAATCATGTAAATAGTTACTGTGACTATAATATTGTTAAAATACATTTAAAAATGTGGAAATGGTTACTGTAAACATGCTCAACTATATTTTTTCTCTGCATGTATTCACCTATATTTCGGCGTAGTTCGTAATAACCCATTCCGGTTTGGTCATCTATGTTTGAACCATCTGTATATACATCGGTTTCTTGGTTATTCCTTACACTCGTTATATCATCCCACTCTTCTCCGCCTGCTAATGCAGTTTATTTTGGCATACGCTATTCGAATTAAGTATGTCATATCTTTTAGTGGTAATATTACCCTATAGTTGGATATTCATTATCCTTTGGTGTCTGATTGCATGGCCAATTATCAGCCACTCTCCCATTACCATTAGTTTAATTGCAGCAAGGGTTTATTTCGATCGGAAGTATTGGTTAAATATTCTCAGTAGCTTTTGCCAATGTGATTTTCGCTGCACCACAAATGCTTATACAGGTTTTATTTTTACTTCAGCTGAATGTCCAGACAACCCATATAATATGTGCATTTACTACTTTGCTACCAATATGGTAATTTCAGTATAGTCTCCAATCGAGTACTGTACCTAGATAAGTATTTAACTTTCTTCGTTATTTGTATTATTTTTTGAAAGACGGCACTCATCATTTTAAATTTTCCGCTTTCTAATTGCCTTCCTGTCCCAGTTATAGTATGTGTTCAGGTATTAACAACCGCTTGATGAGTTATTATTGGGTTATTGAATTTAATACGTGGCATGATTATCTACACAATTGGTCAATTCACAAGGTCTCTTATCATGTCATAATGTCCTAATATTTCACAATGGTTTTGATTGCTTTTCTACTTTCTATGCTATGATTATCGTAAAGAACTAGTAGATACCAACACCGAATGCCTAAGAGTCGGTTAAGCCGAGCCGCCGAGTCGTGATATATTAGGACATTATGACAATATGACTGATAAGAGACCTTGTGAATTGACCAAATATAAAAATTGTGTTAATTTTTGTTCATTAACCTTTATTTTTCGTCTTCCATTTTCATTGATTGGAATATATAATCATGTATGTTTTGAGATACTTCTTGAGGGTTTTCATGAATTCTTAGAACAGCAAATGTTGATGTGTGAGTAAAATTGTTTATTGAGTACAAGTATAAAATTGTGTCAGGATACTTCCTTCAGAGACTTAGGAATAATTGACAACTAAATAGGTATCTAAGAGCCAAAAACCTAATTCATATGAATGTATCGTCATGTCCCAGCAAAAATTTTGTGAATTTTAGTAATGGCAACTAGTTACCACCAACATTATTTTGTAATGAGTGGTGGTTACCCAGCACATTATTTTATTTAGTAGAGTAGGTAATTATTTTTATGTAGGTTGGTAATGAACTTTTGCATTTAGCACAGCTATCTAGTGTGTTTGACTGAAAAACGACACGTTAGTGGTTCGATAGCAGTTAAAGCCATTCATTTTTTGTACACATTATACTAATTTATATGTTTATGTTAAAACCATTATTAACTTACGATAAAATAACACGTACATGGAGCATTGAGTTAGCAGCTAGACTATCAAAAAAATATGTGTGAAAGGAGAGCAATTTTTTTTTCATTCACATTTCTCTCTGGTTTCGTTATATTAATTATTTCTACGGACTTCGGTGAACTTAAAATTGCTCCTTGTTTAAGCTTCGACCAGTTAAATAACTTTCTAATAACTTGTGTATGATTACGGTTAAATTGATGTATTTAACGATTTGATAAAGGCTTTAGAAAAATCGATGAAGACAGCACAACAAAAGTTTTTCTGTAAGTTTGTTCAATAAAACTGTGCTTCCTTCTAAGCCTTTTGTTTTTTCAAACACCAACTGAGACCCTATAGGATTGTCTGCAGAAACAATTAAAGTCTTTGGCGGGAATTTAACCCGCAATTCTGAGACACAGTGTCCAGCACACTATCATTTATTCAATCGGGACACCGTATTTATAGTTAATGGTTCGGAATACATCAGTTTTCATTTATTTATTATAAGCTGTTCAAACATCTTTGATATATTAGATAAGTAAATTAGTTAGTTCTACTTTTGTGTGATCTTTTCCTGGCTTACGTATCTGATAACCAGTTAAACTTGTCATGTATTAAAAATTCGCGTAATTATTTTTATTTATTGCAACCCGTGGTAAATTAATAAGCATTTTGTTAAACAGCTAATTTTAGATTTTTATTGAAATTGTTAAGAGGGAGAGCGATTATTGCTGCTGTTGTTAGCGGTATGTTTTTCGCTCAATGTTTACTATGTGTTTACAGCAACTGAATACTACAGTCTTTAGAAATTGGGATTATATCAACAAGAAGCTATTAACTTGCTTGAAAACATAGACATATATGAGGAAAATAAAAAATGTTGGTGAATTTCAATTTTCAATTTGAAACCAACATAACTTATGATTTAAGCGAACTGTTTGAGCATGCTTAAGCATCTATGTATACAACTACAAAATAGCGTTCGTGTCAAATTTTTAGTCAAATTCTCCAACATATTTGATTTTCCTCGTATGTATAATATACATTGTATATTGGTAAATGATTCGTTTTCGTCATCTTATTCACACAGGGTAAGAATATCATATGCGAAAGTAGGTGTGACCTTAATTTTAAATTGTAGTTTGTAAGACATTTATAGATATCTGCCTATTCGTTAAAATATTGTAATTAACATATTTATTCTGTCACTTCTTGCTTTTATCTCTCGGTAAGATATTAAATATTTATTTTAGTGACAAACAAAGTCGCTTCGAATTTGGCCATCATCGATATGCTTATTTGGTTTAGGATTTACATACATACTATCAGATATGTGCATTTCCTCCGATTAGTCAACCAGTATCGAAAAATAAAATGTTGATAATCATCGTGTTTTATTTTATATATATTTTGATATAATTTGGTACATATAATTTTTTGGCCCAAGAACGAAGCCTAGAAACTGGCTGAAATCGGTCCATTATTTCACCTAGACCCATACAAATGTCATCCCGAAATTGGACTTTATCGGTTTTAAGTGTTTAATTTATGTAGGTATCTGCACAAATATTGTTCCAAATAAGTCTTATAAATACCGAATTCATGTCATCAAATTTTTTTATGATCGGTCCATAATTAATCATAGCTCCCATATAAGACCCGCTTCCGTAAAACACTTTAACGTTCATAAATCTCATAAAAATTTTGGTATAAAATTCAACATAAATAACTCTCATATAAATATAAACTACGACCTAAGTTCATGGTGATCGGTCAATAATTGCTCCCATATAAGTCCCACTTCGAAAATCCCTCACGAATATAAATTATTGAATTTTAAAAGAAAAATATTTTTGCTCATTTACTTAGTGTAGGGTATTATATGGTCGGGCTTGACGGACCATACTTTCTTATTTGTTTGTTAAGGAAATTTTGAAGATATTTATGGGTAAATGCATGGTGATAATAATAAAAAAATCATATGGAAAAATCGTACGTTCGCGACCGGTACTTAAGCCAATTATACAAAAACCAATAGAGATATTTTATTAATACACTTTATTAATACCCCTACATTAATACACTTTTAAAATAAATTAATCGCTTTTAAATACAGTGAGGCCTCGATTAACCGTGATCCGATTAACCGGCAACATCAATTATCCGGGCAAGAAAAAGAAAATGTTTTTGGATCGATTTAAATTTTTTTGCATCGATTAACCGTAATTATCTCTATTATCCGGGATTATAATTTTTTTTCGATTATTTTTGAACAATCAAACACAATGTGAATAAAACGAAAAAGGGAAATTCCCTCAAACAATTTGTAAGGCCAAAAGTTTTTGATATTGTCCCATCGATTTTTCGATAGCATTTGGCGTGAGGAGTGTTAGATATTATAAAAATCAAAGTGATTCTGTTATTGGCTTCGGAAACCGAAGAAGGAACGATTTAAAGGAATTCCAATTTCTGGTTTAACAGTGAAGGAAAGTCTAAAATATTCCACTCAAAATTTAAGATAAAAACGACATTGTATTCACAAACTTAATGCTGCAGGAGAAAAATATTCACCTGATTAGCTGCCACAATTTTTTAGGAAAAAATTTAATGAATTCAAATCAATGAAAAATATCTCCAATGAGATAATGGAGAATGGAAAGTGTTTACTTGAGAGAAGTTTGGCTTGCCATAATGAAAATTTCATAGAATGACACAAGGTCTCAAAGGTGAGACTAACCTCATTAGTTTGCGTTAATGCTGCTGGTACACACAAGTGCAAAGCATTATTGGAAAGAGCTGTAAAAAATGTCCATGAGAATGGTTTAACAATAACTTAGTACTAGAAGTGACTGAGAACTTTAAGAAAATCGGTCTAAAAGATGATAGTAATATCATTCTGCCATTGGACAACATACAGACGTGCAGGATTTCAATGCTAAAAACGTTATTGTGAAATTTTTTCCATCAAATTGGACGACTTTAATCCAACCCATGGATCAGTGAGAAATATGGAGCTTTAAATGTAATTATCGAAAAACTGTCATTATTAAAAAACTACTAAAAATTGGTACTCAATTAACCGGGAAAATTGATTACCCAGAATGCTCATGGTCCCGACCATTGCAGATAATCGAGGTTTCACTGTATTCCTTTCCATTTCGCAGATTTTTACATTTCACTACTGTCTGCCAAAGTTGACTTATATTTTGCGTACGTTCGTTACCACGTGTTTATAACTATCATTATGAAAACTTAAATTCGACGAAATCCACTTTTTGCACCAAACATAGAGCTACCAAAATGGTATCGAATCGCAAAACAAAAATGGTATGAAAAGTTTTGTTTTCTATATTCTTTGGATATCAAAGGGTACGAACGTACGTTCGAGACCCCAGGAAATGCCCATATTTTAGTTTCATGTGAATATTATTTTTCAAGTTTGAGTACAGGAAAGAATAATATCTTCATCCATTACATTCAATATTATATTTTCAAATACAATAATTTCTCAATGTGAAGAATCTCGAAAAAAATATCCAGTATTTGCAGGAATAATATTTTGTTCAGACTTATTAACTAAAATAAACCTATTTTATTTTTACTAACAGTAGTTTTTGAGTGTAAATTACTAATTTCATTTAAGTGTATTGGAAAATAATGAAATCTTTTACATACTCGATAGTTTATTACGATCTACGCTGCTCAGCAGACAACTTTAAATTTTATGTTCATATAAAGGTATGGTTTGAGTTTGGGTTTTAGTCGACAACATACTTATTAAACTGGTAGTAGAGTATTATTATTGTTACCTACATACTTATTTATTTTTTTATTTTTTTGTTTTTAGAACAAAAATTCTTATTGTATTGATTTGAAAGGATGGATGGAGGGATGGATATAGTAAAATGCACGTGTGCTGTGTGCGTGTCTATTTGCACGTAAATAAATTTCAAAGATTTCTTTCCTTTTAACTTGTCTTTGTGTTCTTCTTAGTTTTTGACCTGGCAAGGATTACAGAACGACCAAATATGCTCATAGACACATGATTATATCGGGTTACTGTTGTATTGTAGACTACTTTTGTTCGTTGTCAAATCCATCTACTTTAAACACTTGATGGAATACGAGTATGGAGGACTTGGATGAATTATGAAACAAAAATTATATTTATTTTAATGCCTATCGTTCATTATTAAAAGAAAAAATAACGAATTAAAGATGAAAATGTTTTATTTATTTAGACCCCTTAAACAGAAAGAATTATTACTCGAACAAAGAAACATTTACGTGTATTGTTCTTTTCACGATGGATTTTCTGCACATGAATGTTGTATGAATGTAAAGGAAGGATCAGTTGTTGGTTTTTTTCTAACAATGATTGAAGAAAATTTTAGAAATTTCCAATCTAAATAGTTAATAAGGTACAAGGTACACTTGTGCACCAGCTGTTTTTTCTTATGTGACTACAAAAAGGAAAGAAAACAAGTATGAAAAGATAAAAGAATATTTTGATAAATTTTCATTTCTCGTGAGAACCGTTCCCACGCTCAAAGGCATGAGTCTATGTATGTAGTAGTTAAGGGCAAATTTGTACTTCATTTCGATCCCTTAGAAGCGCGCCAAATTGTATGGTGCACATTTTCACCTGTGCCATTAAATATTAGACATACTTGTGCATACCTACACTGACAGACACAGTCACACTCTGCGTACAAATGACGTAGGCTGTCTTATGACAGACTGACACATGTGTATGAGTATGTATGACTTAGGAAAAATTTTTGATGTTTTCCATGTTGGCCCTAATACTACTAAATGCACCCCTACTGTGCTCAGCACAATTAGGCATTTTCTTTTAGCACTTTAGGTTTGATTTGAACATTTTTGGTTTTCCCTCGAGGCTTTTATTTTTGAAAATCGTAAAGGCGCTTAGGTTTTAAATCAACCTTTGTGTACTTCTTTTTGCCCTTAAATGTTGTATGACTTGCAGTAATTTGAATTGTATGTGGCACCATGATGTATCATATTAATTTCAATTCCTACAAACACTGAGATTTCACAAAATCACATATGAAATGTTGAAAGACTGGCAGGAATAATGGAAATTTACTACTTGTGTTGGAATGTTACAAACAATACATCATCCAAGGGTCTCAAAATCCCTAAGCTCTAATTATTGTAAATAATGAGCATTTTTGGAAATTTTCTCAATACCTTTAATGCTAATTGGACATTTTGGTATTAAAAATTATAGAAAATCATGTGTCAATGTAGTGACATTTACCTTAGAACTTTTGTATGATTAATTTCATAAGGTATGTTAAGTTGTTAATGATCATTAGTGAAAGTACAATATTTTAAAGAAATTTTCATATTTGATTAGAGGAAGGTGATCATATTATAATTTGGCAACTACTATCTCAACAAGAAACACAACTTGTCGAAAACTACAATTCATATTACTAAATGGTGTTTTTCAAGGCCTTAGAACTTTAAATTGTAAAAATTTATTTATTTATTTATTTAATAACTACATAATAATACAATTATTATAAAGTTAAATATTTTTTGAGCACTAGCATCTAAGGCCATCAGCTCATATTTTTAAAGATATTTTTTTTTTTTTTTTTTATAATTATAAAAATCAAATAAACATATATTAAAATTACATCTTTAGTTTAAATCTATATAAAGTTTTGTTTATGAAATATTTCATATCATACATATGTATGTTGGTTTTTTTTTTTTTTTTTTTTTTTTTTTTATTTGTATTCATTTTTTAATCAAAGTTAAAGAAAACTTAAATTTTATTAAAAATATTTAATTCTTTTAAGAGTTTAATAAGGTTGCTAATATTTTGTTTTGAAATATCTGAGATTATGTTTTGGAGATTGTAGCTATTTTTAATACATATTGATTTAATATAAATACATTCATTAACAATATGGTGCATTGAAATAGTTGTCGATCTACAGAATATACATTGAGGAGCAGATTTATTTTCCATGAGGTGTTGGTGTGTTAGCCGGCAATGGCCTAGTCTTATTCTTAGATATTTTTGGAAATGTGTCCTTGAAATGTCAGGTGGATAAGTAGATGAGATTCCGTCTGGAAAATTGTAAAAAATAACACAAAAGACTATATTTTAATCAAAAATTGTTTTTCAATCATCCAGCTACAGCGGACTTCAAATTTTGGGCCAAGAATAACAATAACTATATTGACCTTCAATGCGTCAATTATTGCTGGTTTATCAGCATTAACCAACGACCTTGGACACCAATTGACTGGTGCATCGAAATCCAATTTTGATTTCAATAAATTTATTAACAAACACACGTTAAGCTAAAAATGAGCCTCATCGCTGAAAACAATTTTGCGATAAAACATGATAGTGAACTAAATAGAAGCTGTCCATAATTTTAAGGCTTTATTTGTTAACAATAATCAAGTCAACAATCTTAATCAAATAGTCATATACATACATATTACCATAGTTCATTAAGAGTTCGATATTAATCATTTTCGATATATGATATTTTAAAGTTCTAAATATCAGAGCTGTAAATGAATCATTCAATTTTAAATTAATTCGTGAATCATTCACACAAAAAAATGAATTGAATGAAATTTGAATCAATTCAAATGAATTTGGTAAAAATGAATTGCAATTCATTTCCAATTCATTTGAATTGAATTGATTTTGAATTAATTCAAATGAATTAGAAAAAAGAATTAGACATTCATTTCCAACTCATTTGAATTGATTGAAATTTTAATTGTCAAAGACGGCTTTGAATAAAGTATATTGTTTGAAAGTCAATATTTTGTTTAAAGTTTCTTGTGATTGATCAAAAAAACAATATTGTTTTGTCGTTCAGCGTATTTCAAAATAAAAATCAGTTCTTCTTGAAGAAACGAACTTCAAACATCATGTTTCTTTGAGATCTGCTCATAAATTTGATTGATTGCAACTCATTTTTGATTTCATTCATTTGAATTGCTAATTCATTTTTCTCATTCATTTGAATTAATTCAAAATCAATTTAAATGAATTCGAAACGAATTGCAACTCAGTTTTACGAATTCATTTGAATTAATTTCTGTCTAATT
This sequence comes from Calliphora vomitoria, assembly GCA_942486065.2. Classification (NCBI taxonomy): domain Eukaryota; kingdom Metazoa; phylum Arthropoda; class Insecta; order Diptera; family Calliphoridae; genus Calliphora; species Calliphora vomitoria. The sequence continues at coordinate 94,487,826 of OW818031.2, forward strand.
CGTTTGAATCCATTCAAATTTCATTCAATTCATTTTTGTTATAAATGAATTAATTCAAAATTTAGCTAATTCAAAAAGAATGATTCATTTACAGCTCTGCTAAATATATTAAGCAATCCAAATATTTCTTTCAGTGAATATGTGTTATTAGTCAGCGCGAAAGCACTATGAAATTGACACCATTGTTTTAAATCGTAATCAGTTTTCTTTGCAAACCCGTTAAAAATTTTTAAGTCGGACTAAAACTGACTGAGTTATAGGTCAAAATGTTGACGAACATCACTAAAAACGATTTTTTTAGAATAACTGAGGGTGTTTCTGAAATTTTTGAACACAAGACCTATAACCCACACTAGGTAGTTTTTCAAGTTTTTTTTTTGTCATCGTAGCACCGTGTAATTTATAATAATTCAATTCAGAAACCTTTTATTTGATAAAATACGGTTCCTTAGATAAATACTTACTAGATAATAACGTGTAGGAAGAAGCCATTTAAAAACACCCATTATATGGTGGTTTCTAGAATCATTTCGCGCATATTCAAGTAGATGGATCATTAACTTGAACTGGGTGTATATCCGGACAAAAGTGAACACGTATTATTACCAAGGAAATAAAAGATTCCTGTTATCAATTCTGATTAAATGATCCTGCGAAGGAATAAGACAACGTCGGAACTAAACTGGATTCCTGTTGATTCAATGGCCAAAAAAATATCATTGAATACGACGTTTAAACTTAATGCGATTATTGCACGGTACCGTGAAATAACTCCCAATGAAATAACTCCCATCAAAAATGAAATAATTCCTAAACTTGAAAAATGAAATAACTCCCAATAATCGGCGGTTTCATGATTTTAAAAATATCAGTCCCTGAAAAAGCGAAATAACTCCCAATGAAATAAATCCTAATAGAAATGAAATAATTCCCAATCCGATGCAATTTATTTATGTAATCTAACTTCCTATGAAATAAATAACTACAAAAGTGGAATTATTCTTCGCTCACTAAACATTTTTTGCATTGCGGGCCTATGGCGTTGTGCAAAGGTTTCCTCCTCTAGGGTGTACCAAAAACTGGCTTCGCTCAGAAAAGTTATTTTGAATTGCAGGCCTTCGGCTAAGTTTTTCTCCTCTAGGGTGTATCAAAAAATTTATTTCATTGCAGAAAGATTTTATAATATTTCAGAAAGTCGATTTTCATTTCTCACCAGAGTAAGAAATCGTTGCGGCCTGACAAAGGCCGACAATGCAAAAATAATCTTTTCTGAGCGAAGCCGGTTTTTGATACACACCAGAAGGCCGGCAATGCAAAAAGTTTATAGTATGCGAAGCCGGTTTTTAAAACCCATCCAAGGAGAACACCTTTGAAACCAAATTTTAGTAAGCGAAGAAATAACCCGAAGTAGAATCCAACAAAAATTAAATAACTCCCAATACAGTGAAATAACTTTTAATTCCCAAAATAAAATGAAATAAAACCCAACAAAAATTGTATTGGGAGTTGTTTCATTGGGAGTTATTTCATAATGAAATAACAAAAAAAAATTATGAAATAACACCCTACGCGTTAGGAGTTGTTTCATAATGAAATAAGTCCCAAGATGTATGAAAAATTTGTCGGGTGTTATTTCATTTTTTCGTGGGGAGTTATTTCAAGGTACCTTATTGCACTTCAAGGCCCTTCTTCTCGAGAAGCTTCAGTTTCTTAATCTCGGATGATACGCATCTCGTATTTTACAGAGATCGTTTGTGGAATTGTTTGATTGAGGATTTGGTATAAGGATGACCTTATGGATTCCAAACGGGTGTAGTATCCTTCAGCTTGAGATATAATACTGAGTTCGATATCCAAGCCGCTTTCAAGTTTCTGACAAGTGCATACATAACATACATAACATAACGAGTCTACTCCAGTTATTTTGGAAATCATTGAATGTAATGGAGAAAAATTCGTGTATATGTGAATATTATAATTAATGTTTATTAGCAACTGGCTTATGTCGGTTAGGAAGAGGAATATATTTGTACAATCGAAAGAATGCTTGACCTCGGTTGAACCAATAGAGTACGGCGCACAGTCATAGACAAAAGTGGGAAATACATTTTTATTCCAAATTTTAATAAAAGATATATAATTTGAAAGCTAAGAAAACATCTAATATACACATCCAAAAAATATATTGATATGACTATATTTGTTACTGAGAGAAGGCTCTAAAATCAGAAAATTTTTCAGGGAAACGAAAGTGCTTTTGAAGATAGATTTACAAAAAATATTATAAAAATTTAGGTTTCTGGAAAAAAGATTTTTGGTTTAATATTTTAAATAACTATGTGTACAGTCAAGAAAAAGTAAAAATTCTTGTTGTGAAATTTCACTCTTAGAATGTTTTTACATAGCTTTAAAAAGTGCATATTAAAAATTAAAAAATATCACACTTTGGTGGAAAATATAAACAAAGTGTGTAAAATGTAGTATTTTTTCGTTATTGTTTTTCATACCTAATACATTTATTTATTTAAAATAAAAATAAAACAAGTGAGAGTGCTATATTCGGCTATGCCGAATCTTAAATACCCTCCACCTAAACTATATGAAAATTATAGAAATTACATTGGCATAAATACTCTAATATCCATATTCAGTGTTTGTTATTGGTACTTTGCTCCGATTATGAAGAGTGGTAGAATGGTAATGTAATACAGTAGTTTTCGCTTATAGTCTACAAATACAGTTGCACAATTTTTGTGGACTATGAACGAATTAGGACTATAATCTCCTGTCTATACCTGATAAATTTTTATCATGATAAACGTCAAAATGGTTATTAAAATAAAAAAATATCAGGTATAGTCTCCATTTATTAGTATTATTGCTTCGTTATGACAAAATTGTTAGTGCTTTTGCTTAGACAACTTTGTCTTGACAACAAACGTCATTAATTGTTATGATAAATATTTGTCAAGTATAGACAGGGGGTAACCGAATTTCTTTTTAAGGCACTTTATGGATTATATATGAATCATGATATAATACACATTTTGGACTATATACAAATTATGTACTTTCTTCAATAAAAACACTTTTTTTCAACAAAATAAAAGTTTATTAAAATATAGTAGTATAGTAAGTAGTATTTTATATATTGTTAGAAAAACTAGTTTACGCAGAAGATATTTTATTTCAAATGTATAAAAATGTTATCTACTTCAGCAATTTATAATTGAAATAACTACATATTCCTACCGTTTCCAACAGAGTCTATACTTTTATAATAGGAATAAAATGTACTATTTTACAATTTGTATACTTAATAATTGGTTAACATTACCGATTGGCTCAACATTTTTATTATTCACCACAAGTGAAAGAGTATAAAAAAGGGTAAACAAATATATTTAGTAAAACTTCAAAAGCATATTTTTGTTCTGTTCTAATGAATTTTCCGGATATGAGCCTTCTAAATATAATCAAGAACCCATAGTCACCAAATAAACTTGAAACTTATATCTGTTACATTTTTTACCGATATGAGTGTATATATGCGTTAAAGTATTTTTCGGATGTGCGACTTATTTGGAAGATATAATTAAATATTTTAAAGCGATTTCTATGTATTTGAGGCCTATTTTGCTTGATAGTTTTGGCCATAACATTATTTATAAGAATTTTATGGGTATTATTGTGATTATCAGACATCGAGCTAATATGGGTGCTATGGTCAAATATGGACCGATATTCACAAAACCCAGTAGTATAATTTATGGATACAATATATCGATCGGTATACAATTTTAGTTCGATATCCATATATTTAAAATATTTATAGAGGTTAATGTGTTTTTCGGAAGTGGTCCTTATATGGGAGCTATGACCAATTATCGGCCGATCTTCACAAAATTTAACACATCGATTTTCGTATATAATGGAAATATTTGTTTGAAATTTAAACTACATAGAAGCTTTTATAAAAGAGTTATTAGTGTTTAAGTAATTTTCGGAAATGGACCTTATATGGGAGCTATGGTCAAATATGAACACAATCTATTAGTATCATTTGTGAATTAATACTACCGATCTGTGTAAAATTTTAATTCGATAACGATATTTTTCAGATATTTATGAAAATTAATGTGTTTTTTAGAAGTTGTCCTTATATGGGAGCTATAACCAATTATGGGCCGATCTTCATGAAATTCCCTACAGCGATTTTCATGTGCATGGGAATTATTCAAGTTGAATTTCAACCTGATACCCATATATATATAAGATATTTAAGTGTATTTATATGATTTTCGGAAGTAAACTTTATATGGGGGCTATGGTCAAATAGTGCCCGATCCAAAAAAAAAAATTGGTGTCGCAATTTCTGTTTTCACGAAACTTAGTTGTGCTTAATATTGTATGGATACTGCAATTCTATGGGCATTTACATACCATAGCACCATATTTCGGGAAGAAATTTGTATGGGGGCTACGAGAAACTATGGACCGATTCTTTCCATTTTCAACAGAATTTGTCCTTTTATCATATAAATAATGTGTGCAAAATTGCATGGTATTCTCTGGAATGGATTTACCAAAAATCAGAAAAAAACATGTGAAAATGATCTAAATTTTTGGAGGTTGTCATACATTTTAATCCATAACCCTGGTTCTACCAACTCGATTTTGCTGATTTTCAATACCAAACTGCTTAGAAAAATTATAAACATTTTGGTATATATTTCATTAATTTTGCTTATGTATTTTGGGCGTGAGAGTGTTTTACACAGACAGACAGACAGACGGACAGACGGACAGACAGACGGACATTGCTCAATCGACTTAGAATTTCATAAGGATCAATAATATATATACTTTGTTGGGTCTCAGATGAATATTTATCAATGTTACACACGGAATAACAAACGTATATATACCCTCTTTCACCACTTGTGGTGGTGGAGGGTATAATTAACGGAATTTCCGCAATTTTGACAAAAATTATTTTTAGAAAATTATTATTATTGTTCATTTTAGTATAAAATGTTAATAATTTCCCACATTGCAAATTGTACAATATATGTATTTCAAATTTTGAATAAATTTTCATAAAAAATTTCGTTTTTTTTTTGTTATTTTCAATAATTGGTTCATCGATTAAACAATGTCCGTCCGTCTGGCTGTCCATGTAAACATTGTGCGCAAAGCACAGGTCGCAATTTTTAAGCCAATTGAAACTAGCTGAAATCGGTCCATTATTTCACCTAGCCCCCATACAAATATCCTCCCGAAATTGGACTTTATCGGTCAGATATGTTTTATTTATATGTATAGGTATCTACACAAGTTTTTCTCCAAATAAGTTTTATATATACGTAATTTATGTCACTAAATTTTATTATGATCGGTCCATAATTACTCATAGCTCCCATATAAGACCCGCTTCCGAAAATCCCTTTAACGTGCCTAAATCTCCTAAAAATGTTGGTATACACATAAAATTCAACATAAATAAATTTCATATAGACATAAATCACACGACCTAATTTCATGCTGATCGGTCCATAATTAGTCATAGCTCCCATAAATCACTCACGAATATAAATTATTGAAATTTTAAAAGAAAAAATGTTTTTGCTCATGTTTGGTCTTGACCGACCATACCTTCTTACTTGTTTTAAAACATTTAATTATAAATTAAGAAATAAAAATCACTGAATATGAATTTTTAATTTACCATTTTTAGAATTATATTACGTAATTTAAATTTTAGCAAGTTTGAGACTAAAACGGTTACTCATGTACATTATTTAATTTAATGTAATTATTTAAAAAATATATATTTCCAGTAAATAAGAAGTTTTATAATTACTAACATTTATTCCCCAATAGAAAATTGGATAAATGTGAATTTTCGAAACAAAATTAAAATGGTATTTATATTTGTATAAAATCGTCAAACGAATTTTACATAAATTAGGCTTATATGGAAGCAAAAGGAGTTCTTTTCCTTAAAATTAAATCTGGCACACAATTAAAGACCTTAATTCTAGAGATAACTGAAAATGTTTTCAACATTTTAATCCATATTTTAGCTAAAATGTCATTTTTAATATTCAGGATATATGGCAGGTAGGCAAGTCCTTCATCCGATTTTGATAAAAATTTCTATTATCTTTAACAATGCAAAAGGGTACTTGTGTACCAAATTCTATATCTCTACGAAAGCTCCTTCTACTTTTGTCCATTCGTTATATTGGGACAAAGCACTGTGCGGCGTGCCTATTACGACTACAATATGGCGCTATCAAGACACTGTACTAATGTTTAAAGACTAAGAGACAATTTATCTTATTCTAGGTTATTGTTGCACTATCTGATTTCTGGGACAGCGTCCCTTAAATAGTCATTCTGGACTATAAAATATTGGGCTTTAATACACCGAAGCCTGTATTAACGATTTTGGTGATTGGTTTCGGTATAAGAGTGTTTAATCTGCCTTTATGTAACCATTATCTGGAACAGGAACATTTTTCTACATTTTATAAATTCTAATTATCGTACTATTTGTATACAATAGTACTTATTTTTGTTCGCAATGTCAAAAAAGTGATCCTTTATATTTTGGCTCGAAATAAGTTGTTTTGTTAGTAGAGTTATTTATAGAATTATGTATTTACAAAAAAATAAGTCGCAGCCACGAGTCGAACCAACAACTATCGGACTGCTAGTAAACTCTTGTACTCACTACAACACTGCTTAGTTATTTTATTGTGCGCCAAATCATGGTTTTCACACAGTAATACAATATTCTTTTCTGTTTTTCTAAAAATAAATAGATCGCTCATTTGCTGCAACAACGTCATAATTAAAAAAAATCGTTTCGAGAAAAACGGCTTTGAATGTTTTATGACATTTGACTATTTCTTAAATAAATTTTCAACAAATCATAAGATTTTAGAAATAAAATCTGATTTGAATAATAGATGTTAATATCCTTCTAATCTGTATTTAACCCAAATTTTTTCTTGTCAAATATACAAGAAAACATGAATTTTGATTTTTATGTTTACAACAAAAAAATACTCTCGCGGAAAAAATTATTGACTTGTTTGAAAACTGATAAGACTATAGAACGGCGCATATTTCGTATTACTCAGTTCAAAACACACGGATTTTGAGTTATGATATTGTTGCAGCAAATGAGCGATATGTACTACTTAGAAAGTAAGTTATTAACAAGACATTACTTATAGCTTTGTAAGCGAAGTTTTTACTAGCATAACTTTTGGAAATGGCTGAATTAACATTTACAACGGTTTTTAATTTTCCAATTAAAATATTATATAGGAACCCATAACTATTTTCATAAGTTTTGATTTGATTCATTGACTTTAGTGTTTATGACTCAAAATATAATCCACTTAACGTAATCTAATTAAGCGTAAAGCTGTGTAAAATCAGCACAACCCAAAACAAATGTTGTTTTTTGCATTTGCAAAAAAATATTGATATTTGTATATCATGAAGCAGGTAATCTCATCTGCTGTTCAGGTAAGTATGTTCATTGTACATTGTACAGGTATTCGCATTTAAATGATGTTATCATGGGTATCCTTTTTTCCAATTCGTTACGATTATCGATAAATACCATACGAGAGATTAATTTTCCTTTATACTTTTTGTTAAGTAGGAGTTTCTAAGCATTTAACATATATATTTTTATAAGATACCAAACAAATGCCACACAGAACAAGTTGAACATATTTTTCACAATGTGATTATTAGATACAGAAAACCAATTTGGTTCATTTTTTCGAGCGGACTGAAACCATAGACCGCTTTGAACCAATTTCAATAGGCTTTTCTTCCTTTGGCTAAAGTAAGGTCTTCAAAATTGCGAGCCGCACTTAGTTGTCGGTTTAAGCTATAAAAACCCGTAGTTTCTGTTAAAGTCTAACACAAAATAAGGACTGAGATCGAAAAATTTTAAACATACTCATATGTTAATAAAAGTGAAACCACTAAATTTACAGTTTTGAATCTTTTTTTATTTGATTGAAATTATTGTTACAATTTACAAAAAAAAAAAAATTTTTATAGTTCTAATCACTAACGATGAAATTTTGAACCTTTTTCGAGAACCATTCCATTACAGTTTATATAGTGCTTTATGTCATTTTGTTCCAACAGGTTGTCCATCCCCGTTTAAAATCTACCACACTTTTGGACGGACACCTTTTTTGTGCTCTTCAATTCTTTTTTAACAAGAGCCCAATATCTCTCGACTGGACTCAGCTCCAGGCAGTTTGGAGGAATTCCCACTCTAAGTACAAATACCACATTATTGTTCTTGTACCACTCAATACCTTTCTTACCATAGTGACAGATGCCAAATCAGGCCAAAAATAAGTGGACACATTAAGAAGTCTTATGAATGGAAACATCCTTTTCTGTAAACATTCCTTGATATACATTTCGGTATTTATAGAGACCCTTGTAAAATGTTTGGCTTTTTTGCCGCAACTGCATATTGCTTGCCTTAGCAAGAACTTTTTGGGAAATTTTGTCTGCTTTTTGGTCCTAAACTTTTCTTTAGCATTCCCTCGAGCATCTGCAATATAAAAACAAGTAAGAGTACTATATTCGGCCGTGCCGAATCTTAAATACCCTCCACCTAAATATGATGAGAAATGTAGAAGTTACATTGGGATAAACACTTTAATATTCATATTCAATATTTGTTATTATGAGGATTAAGGCGATGTTATCGAAATACTATTAAATAAATATATGAAATAATATAACAATTGTAAGAAAGACTAGTTTAAGCAGAATATACTTTAACTGCAGATTCTTGCCATTTTGAATAGAGTTTGTCATTTATTCATATTATAACGTATGACATTTAACAATTTATATATGTACCTAATAATTGGTTATCATTATCCGATTGGATCAACATTATCCTTATTCACCACAAGTGAAGAAAAAGAATATAAAAAAGGGTATACAAATATATTTAGACAAAATTCAAAATTTTGCATATGGAAATGAGTTATATCACAAAATTTTAATATATATTCGCTATTAATGAATTTTCCGGATATGTGTCTTATATATAATTATGAACCCATAGTCAAAAATTCCAGCAGTATGATTTCTGTCTACTTGTAACTAATTTCTGTTGAATTTTTGATCGATATCAATGTTTATATGCGTTAATGTATTTTTGGGTTGTGGAACTAATTGGAAGCTATAACCTATTATATGGAGGCTACGACCAATTATTGGCCGATCATCATAAAATTTCGTACAATGATTTTTACATATATATATTTTTGGATTCGAATTTCAACTTGATGACTATATTTGTAAGAAATTTATGAGGGTTTTAGTGATTTTCGGGAGTGGACCTTATATGGAGCTATGGTCAAATATGGACCGATATTCACAAACTACAGTAGTATGATTACTAGATACAAATTACTCATCTATGTATAATTTTATTTTGATATCGATTTGTTTTAGATATTTATACAGGTTAATGTGTTTTTCGGAAGGGGTCCTTATATGGGAGCTATGACCAATTATGGGCCAAACTTCATAAAATTTGGTACAGTTGTTGCTATGTATATGAGTTTTATGTGTGTCGAATTTTAGCATTATTAAGGTATTTATAAGAGATTTGTGAGTACTTAACTGATTTTCGGAAATGGACCTTAAATTTGAGCTACGGTCAAATATGGACCGATATTCACAAAATCCTGCAGTATGACTTCCATATATAAATTACGGATCTGTGTAAAATTTTGGTTTGATATTGATATTTTTTAGATATTTATGCAGGTTAATGTGTTGTTCGGATGAGGTCCTTATATGAGAGCTATAAACAAATATGAACCGATATTCATAGAATTCGGTGCAGCGACTTTTGTGTATATGGAGATTATTTGTGTCGAATTTCAACTCAATAGCGATATTTATAAGGTATTTATGCATGTTTAAGTGATTTTCGGAAAAGAACTTTATATGGGGGCTTTGATCAAATATGGTCCGATCCACGAAAAATTCAGTCTTGTGATTTCTCTTAGCACGAAACTTATTTCTGCTGAATTTTGTATGGATACTGCAATTCTGTAGGCATTTATATACCATAGCACCATATTTCGGGAAGAAATTTGTATGGGGCCTACGAGAAATCATGGACCGATTCTTTCCATTTTCAACAGAATTTGTCCTTTTATCATATAAATAATGTGTGCAAAATTTCATGGTATTCTCTGCAATAAATTTACCCAAAGTCACAAAAAATCATGTAAAAATTATAAATATTTTTGGAGGTTGTCTTACATTTTGATCCATAACCCTGGTTCTACCAATTCGATTTTGCTGATTTTCAATACCAAACTGCTTAGAAAAATTATAAACATTTTGGTATGCAGTTCATTAATTTTGCTTATGTATTTTGGACGTGAGAGTGTTTTACACAGACAGACAGACAGACGGACAGACAGACGGACATTGCTCAATCGACTTAGAATTTCATAAGGATCAATAATATATATACTTTGTTGGGTCTCAGATGAATATTTCTCAATGTTACACACGGAATGACAAACGTATATATACCCTCTTTCACCACTTGTGGTGGTGGAGGGTATAAAAATTGACCCAGGAGCTGCGAAAAATTGTCCATACGTACATTTCGTCATCCATTATCCAGCAGGTATATTTTTTGTATAAAATTTAACTTCAATTTCCGTACTCTGTATTTAGCCTCTAAATTTTTAGCAGAATTCCTGTCAGGAACTTTTTGAGCCTTGTATGTTTTTAAACCTTCATTGGCTTAACTTATCGTACCAAATAGCCCGAGTACGTATCTAACCTGGCTGCTTTCCTACCGGAGGTGTTGGGAGTTTTTTTGAAAATGCTTTCTATATTTTTGGTTTAAGAAACATAATGTGGACCATTTCTTCTACCTGAACCAGGTTTTATATCAACAGACAAGTTCTCCCTGTACTGTTTAATAACATTGGAAACAGTTTGGTAGCAGACCTTTGATTGTTTGTTTAAGTTTTTGTAGGACCAAGTTGGGTTTTGTTGAAAAATTTAATAATTGTATTACGCATTATTTCTGGTTACTCATTTTAATCAGATTAACAACAAATGAACATAATTGCCATTAAACATAATAACTGACATGCTTTACAAATGTAACTTGATCAAAAAAATAATCAAACAGTACTTGGGTTAAAAGTTTTAATGAAAAACGTGTGTTAAGAATTTTACGATCTCAGTCCTTAATAGTTAAATCGATTGAAAAAATGTTTCTGGGCGTTACAATGACCGCATAGTATTCTCCTTACTGTACTGGTATTAGGTATAAATACATCTGATTAAATTTAACAGAAATATGTTTATTCACAGAAAGGTTTTAAAATTTTAGTTATTGAAATGATTTTTTGTGTTCTAGATTATTTACTTAATTTTTTTGATTAGTTATTTGGAAAAACTATAAAATAAACTGAAATATATATCAGTTACTTACATTATTGCTAGAAATTAAAGAGAAAAAGTTCAAATGTAGCCCATGTTATCATAAAACATGCATATAAATTGGTTTTAATTGCTTAATCTTTTAAAACGTGAGCCTACTACAAAACTGATTCCTAAAGTATATTTGACTTGACAAAGGAACAAGTTTAACTGGCATTAAACAATATGTTTTATATAGGAATATAATTGTTTTATCTGTTTCTCTAAAGGTTTATTTGGATAAGGCAATTTTATTGTATGACATTTGTTTGTATTAAAGTTAATAAAAAATAATTATACCTTTATTTTGTAATTATAATCAAGTATTTGCGTAACGAAAGAAAATTAAAAAAATAAAAAAAAACTGATTAAAATTTACATTATGAAAGATGCATTGTTAATGTATTCCAATGTTGTATTCATAAACGAAAATTAAAATGCATCTAAAAGGCAACAAAGCAACTAAAGAAACAATAAAACTTGGTAAAAAAAAACACAATAATAAAGTTAAAGACCGCACCCTACAAAAAGTTAATTTGCTTTTTTTTATAACCACACGCGCCTTAAAAACTATAAAGAAGATACATATGCAAGAAGTAATCCCAAGAGCTTTAACTTGTATTTCACAATTTATGAGTTCATAATACCAGCTAATCATAATTGTAGTCAAGTAATAATGGATCTTTGGTATTGATAAACACATTCTAACATCAGATATAATACTTAAGTGGACTCAGTACATTCAGCTCTTTAACCTGGCATACCTTCTCCTCTTGTCATACGAATGCACAGAGAAAGAAAAACAATTTGGAAAAATCACAGAGTCATACACCACAATTATAGTCGTAGACAATTATTGCCAAGTTAAAACAACACAATCTACTACTACTACTACTTTATGTTTGAATTTAATAAATATCTACAATTTTTTGTAGTTATCTATGGTGTTTGTATAAGTAATATAACATTTTACATAGATATTTTCTTTATTTAAATTTAAAAATAAAATAAAATTATGTTTGGAAAGTATTCAGAGGTTTAATGCTTAAAAACTGTATGTTTATAGAAATCCAAACTGTTTTCGAGATGCCAGTTATGTGGGTAGACAATGCACTTCATTTACTTCTAGTATTTGTAACAGTTTATAGAGCAAAAGTTTTAAAAATGTTTTCATAGGTATGATCATATACAATACAATTTCTAAATTTTGTTTATTGAAAACTAAATTTTAATAAATTTTAAATTTAACAAGAATATTGATTTTGTCATTCCGCTTGTAATACATCGAAGATCCAAAAAATATATATATGCTGGGTCCTTATAAAATTCTAACACGATGTCCGTCCGTCATGTCTGTCTGTCTGTCTGTCCGCCTGTTGAATGGACGACACACATTGGTTGAAGAGTGGACGAAATTAATTTTTTTCATGTTCGCCGATTTGGATAATTTTTTGGTATTTTATTGTCAGATATCTGAATATTATGATTCCGTAATATTAGGCTGATATATTTATTATTCGTTTGGACAGAGAAAATTTTATACCTAGTACAGGAATTTTATTGTTTGTTAGAGGCATAAATTTCTAAATCTTTTTATTGAAAACTAAATTTTAAATTAAACAAGAATATTGATTTTGTCACTTCGTTTTTAAGCCATCGAAGATCCAAAAACTATATATATGTTGGGTCCTTATAAAATTCTAAGACGATCTAGCTATGTCCGTCCGTCTGTCTGTCCGCCTGTTGAATGGACGACACACATTGGTTGAAAAGTGGACGAAATTCTTTTTTTTCGTGTTAACCGATTTGGATAATTTTTTGGTGTTTTGTTGCTAGATATCAGAGTATAATGATTCCGTAATATTAGGCTGATATATTTATTGTTTGTTTGGACAGACACGCTCGAAGTTCACATATGTTCGCTTGTTTAAAATGGCCTGCAAATTTATTGTATGTTCAACCTTTTGCTACAATCAGAGTAAACTTATCATTTGACTTTGTTGTACATTTTCGTAAATGATAATGGTCATAGATGAGATTTACATTAAAAAAAGTTGGAAAAAGTGTCATATAAAAAATTTCGTAGAACAAAATATAAACAACATCAAAATTTCAATGTTCATCAACTTCAGTGGACTGCATCTTTTTAACGCTGTGGAGCGCTGTTTAACGAAATATGTCAAATTACAACTTGAAGTCTTAGCTAAAAGTTAAAAAAACATTTAGCTGCTCCTACCTGCTCCTTTCCAAAATAAAACAGTAAAAACTATAAAGTGATAAAGTAACAAAACATGAATTTTCGTTCATGCATGGTGTTGTTACCATCTTTACTGTTTAAAATTATTACATAATGTCAAATACATACTAGTCAAGAAGCTATTCTGCCAATAGTATGTCTCTATCTAAAGGCCCTTATTCAATGATTTCATTATTATTTTTTACATTTTAATTGATTATTTGTATCAGGTGCTGTCCGAGGAAGCTCAGGAAGCGAGGAATAAAGACTATAGAGCCTATAGATTACATCATTCGCCAAGAATCGGACGTGTAGACATTAATCAAGACGTAATGCATAATATTTTATTGTCTTCAGAACCATTTATAAATAGATTTCGCTTAAAGCTGCAAATCAAAAAAATTGGAATACGATGATGATGTTAAAAAAATATTATAATACTATGCTTAAATTACTTATTCATGTTTTTTCTATGGAAGTGGGCGGATCAGTTATATATTTTCAGGAGCCCATTATACAATTATAGTATTTATTTTTTGTGAAAATTGAGTTGATGCCTTAAAAATCAAGGGCGTTATGTCGCTTTTTCAATACAAGTTGTATGGGAGGTGGGCGTAAAAGTGGGCGGATATTTTTCAAATTTCACACAAATGATTCAGAGTGTTTAAAAATGCTATGTATCAAAAAACAATGCCGTAGGTTAAAATTTAATTTTCACTTTGTATGGGAGATGGGCGTAAAAGTGGGCGGATATTTTTAAAATTTAACACAAATGGTTTTGAGTGTTTAAAAATGCTATGTGCCAAAACACAATGACGTAGGTTAAAATTTAATTCTCACTTTGTATGGGAGGTGGGCGTAAAAGTGGGCGGCTCATTTGAATTTTTCCATTTTTTTCTTAATTCGAATAAAAAATGCCTATGTGCCAAGTTTCATTGTCCTTCGACAACAATTTTTAGCCGCTCGTTCTATGAACCTCAACCAATGTGCGACAGGGCCTCGAGGGAAGGATTCAGGGGGACAAAATATTATTTGTTGATCAGAATAATATGGTGTTAAAATTGTACAAAATCGGTCAAGTAGAACAGGAGTTATGAAAAAAAATATTTGACCATGGACCTCATATATAGTCCACTTTCAAAAATCACTTAAATACGCATAAATCTCTTACAAATATCGTTATCACGTCAAAATTATACATAAATAGTTCTCATATACATATGGGCAATTCCACGAGAATGACTACCACGACGGAAAACCCAAAAACCATTGAAACTTCTTTTCAAGATGATTTGAATAGGAGAAAACACAAAAATATTACTATGTGTCAGTATTTAAAGCTTATTATAACATTTAATTGGCAAAAATAATAGTTTAAACTGACTATATTTAATGTTTTAACTTAATTGGCGTGTTTTAGGCTAAAATTGCGGTCAAAACTAAGCTCCCAATTAGCAGATAGTGTGAAATGAATTTGATTTTGATTGTTTTTTTGCTATTATAAAATTGTTTATTGAAACCGAATGTATATTTTCTATTAATTTTTTTTAGTTTTTGTATAGATATATTTACAGAATATATATTGTTTTATTATAAGAGAAAAATCTGTCACGTACGGTCACGTACGATATTAAATTTTATTTATTATAAAATCATCCAATGATTGTTTTTATTTAAATACTAGCTGACCCGACAGACGTTGTCCTGTCCATATATTAGAAAAAATGTTTGTGTTCGATTTGTGAATTTGTGAGAAGCTGTTTGAATTATGAAAAAATAGTAAAAAGAGACAAACAACGTACTTTTAAATGATAATTTTTATTTATGTAGGTTTGAGGTGTGTTTAAATTACATTTGATTTGAAAATATGTACAATATATGGTGTTATATTTACATTTTGATTGAAAGATCGATGTTCAGGAACCAATTAAAATAAAGAAATACTTTTTTCTGTTGCTTTGCAGTGATATCGTAGTTTCCTTCATTGCAATGCTTTATGATACACGACATTTTTAGTTTTGTTGCCTGGCGCGTAAATAAATAATGCTGATGGTGTTCCGACACGGGAACAGGCGACATACAATTGACCATGCGAGAAGCATGGATTTTCAAGGTTAATGCCGCAAACACGCAATGACTGCCCTTGAGATTTATTAATTGTCATAGCGAATGCAAGCCGTACCGGAAACTGCAATCGTTTAAAATCGAATGGCATGTCGGTCAGAGCCATTGGGATCCGTGGTATCAAAACGTCTTCTCCTTTGTACTTTCCTTTAAGTATTTTTGCTTCGATGACGTTGTTCATCAGGTTTTTTACCGCAAGTCGGGTGCCATTACAAAGACGTGGTTGGTTTATGTTTCGTAACATTATGATTACCGATCCGACTTTCAGTTGGAGATTGTGAGGCGGTAATCCGGGTAATTCCAGCGAGTTTAAAAACTCGGTTGGATAGTTGACAACATCATTTTGGGAAGTAACGGAATCCACCGATTTGTACGTCATCAATTCGACAGCAATTTCACCTTGAATCTTAAAATTCAATTCGTCGACATCAATGTTTTTCGCAGCCAATATAGCACGTTCGCTCAACCAATCATGATTTTTGTAATTTTGTGCAATGTTTAGAAATACCTTTCGGATTAGCTCGGATTTTGATTCGGTGAACTGACAGAAACCGGGGGGAAATTGAATGCAACCGGTCGAAATGTCAACCGGGATTTTGCCGTTGCCAATGTCCAGCAATTGTTTGGAAAATGCTTCTCCAGATTGATCGTTCTGCAGCTCGACACGCATGTTCACAGTCAATTTGAGTTTCTTGAAGTGTTTCCACAAAACGGACGACTTCAAACATGCATTAAGTTCATCGGCTGGCGTTGACCGTGGAATCACTGGCAATGTTTGCCGAAAATCCCCTGCCAACAGAATCATTGCACCACCAAAACGGCTTTGATTGTTTCGTAAATCTTGCAAAGTTTTATCTAATGCCTCCAAAGACTTTTTATGCGCCATTGTACACTCATCCCAAACGATTAGTTTGCTTTGCTGCAAAACTTTGGCCATTGCACTGTTCTTGGAAATGTTGCATGTTGGATTTTCATTGATGTGCAACTTCAATGGCAACTTGAGTGCTGAATGGGCAGTACGACCGCCTTCCAACAACGTAGCTGCAATTCCTGATGAAGCAAGTGCAAGTGCAATATCATTCTGCGAGCGTATCGTGGCCAAAATCAACGCAATCAAAAAAGTTTTTCCAGTTCCACCGGGAGCATCCAAAAAAAAAATTCCTCCAGTTCCATCTTTCACAACTTTCATAAGAGTGTCGTATGCATATTTTTGTTGTCGATTCAACAGTGGAACGTTTGTTCGTACTAATTCCTTCAAGGCATCGCAATCATATTGTATTTCGCGTCGCAACTCTTGATTAAATACGTCGTGCATCGGTCGATTGGTAGCTGCCATGCCTAACTCAGACAATACCTTGTTCGCCATCATCAAGCACATGTCCTCAATTAAAATCAAAGCCTCGTTGTAAATTTCCTCATTCAGTTGCAAATTTGGATTTGATGTTCTAATACGCACCTGATGCAAAATATCATCACACATGGCATCTTTGTATTTGCTCCATAAATCAGTCGGTTTGGATGGGCAGCATGTTGAAACAATTATCGAAAACAGTGTTCGTATTTGATGAGCATTTGATGAAAGCACAGCATCTTCGAGGGTGCATTCCCAATGAGCGTCATTCTCCAACAATCGCAAGCGTTGACATGCTTCTCTATACGTGTCACACAATTCACCATTTATAGTTCTCAAATCTTGGAATGATGTTGGGCCACGAACGTTGACTAATAGCAAACGCAAATAGAAACACTCATCGTTTCTTGGATGAACTGTGTAAATACGACCTAATGCGTTGGTGGAAAATAAATTGGGGAAACCTGGAACAGGATTTCCTTGTTTCCGTCGTTGAAATTTCTTTGTCGATTGATTCCAAGTATAATATCTTGGCATTTCGGAGTATAGTAACGTTCGGGCAAATTCATCGTTCCTGCACATTTCAAAAAATCTGGTCAATGTTGTAGGTGGCGGTCGATCAACTCGTTGTAATACATTCTCCTCAGTAAAGTACACTCTTTGACCATTTTCCAAATGTACGGCTAAATGAATAACAGAAGGATGTCTTTCATGAATGCTAAATGAAAAAATGCGCCAAATTGCTTCGTTACTACTAACATAGCGGCCCATTTGAAATTGAGTGACTTCATCGATGGAATTCTCCGCACTAACTCCAATCACAGCCATGTCACTACCTTTGGTCACATATTTGCAGATGTATTTGATGGATTTCACGGAATGGCAAGATTCGACGTTGATATGTGCTTTGAATGTTTTGGAGAGTAGTGGCGAATACGGAACAATCCAACGGTTATCAATTTGAATGTCCTGCTGATTGATTGAACGGCGACGATACAGTGGGTAACCATCATTTCCGGTAATTGTTTCAGCTACTAATGGCCTTGGATAACGCTTCGAACATTTGCCGTCGACCATACACGGAGAAAGGATATTTAATGATCCACAGGGACCATGAATCATGTTTTTAGTAACAACCTCGTGCAAGCCTGGATCTTCTACTTCATCAGGAATTTCAGCTGATATCACATCATCGATTTCATTCGGTCTTATCTTCTCAATCAACCAAATGAGGATATGCGCGTGTGGTAGTCCGCGTTTTTGCCACTCTACTGAATACATCCAGCAGCGCGTCTCGCCGAACACGCGATACTTCACAATGAAATCCATCAGTGATTTTAATTTTTGTTTGAAGACTCTCGCGGTGACGTCATGGCGATCGATGGGTGATTGACCAGGGAATAATTCTTGCCGAATTTCTATCCACTGTGGATTGCAACTGAAAGTTATGAATAAATCTGCTGTACCGTAGTGTCGAACGTAGGTTATAGCATCCTGAGCATATTCATGCATATGGCGAGGACTTCCGACGTACGTTGCTGGGAGAATCGTCATCCGGCCGATATTGTGTGCGTTCCCGTCCACATTTATGGCATCTCGAAGGTGTATGTACTCTTCGGAACGCAGTTTTTTCTGGTTCAATCTAATGAATGTCAATCTTTCTGTTTCTATTTTTACATACATATCGACAGCATATTGGTGGAAAAGACGACGACATTTCAATATGTGATTGTCCTCATTTTCACGAACCATCAGTCGAAATGCATAATAGTTCATTGAACTTACTTTTTTGTTTGTTTCAGCGCCTGTACATTAATTTTCGCGTCAATAAAATTAATTGATCTTATAATAGAAAAAATATAGATTTGATATTCACCTGTAAGCGGATTTATCATTTTGATCGAGAAATGATAACCGTCTTCACCTTGCCAAAATATGATTGGATATTGTAACGCATCATATGATCGGTGAGTTTCGTACACACGCTGCTGCTGATTATTTCGTCGATGTAGAACGATATCACGTGATTCCAAATTTTCACCAACGACGACAATGGCGACATCATCAATTGTTGGTGCATTGAAACGTCTTGCGTGTTCTCCCGTAGGAGTCTTATCGACTCTGATAACAATTTTGTGATTATCAGAGGGCATGCGGTCTAGTGCGGTTTTGAACAATGCAATCAATTGATTGTGTTGATGGAAAAAAGTTTGCAGTTGCTCAACAATTGGTCTTTTTACCGAACTGTTGTATGCACAACGCTGTTCTACTTCTTGTGGAGCATTGCCCATGAAGTAAATCTGCAGAAATTTATAGTCAGCACCCGGAACTGGCAAAAGCGAACCTGCTCGATGATATATTTGACCTTGAATCTGTAATGTTTAATTTACATAAGAAAACAAAATAAAATGCTGTAAGTGGTGAAATTACCTTGAAAGTAGGCATGAAATTATCCCGAATCACATTTGTTGCGCCAAATGAAGTCATTTGGAAACAATTGTTGTAGTTCTGGATTTGTGTTAGGAAATGCTTGGAATGAGCTCCTGTTCCAGAAACCAATGAGAGCAATGGCTCTGGTGGTGGAATCAACGGTGTCAATTTCACTTTGCCACTTGCGCAACACAATCCAGGAGTTTCATTTTTATATTTCAATGCCTTACAATGTGGGCACACAACGCTCATCGAACCAATAGCAACGGAATGGTCTGCACTGTAATCGACTGTCCTGTTGTAATGAAATGCAGCTCGATGAGTATTTAACGCAACATTTGTTTCTCTTCTTGCACGTACATTTGAATTAATTATCACTCGGTTGGATTCTATAGAACGATTGTGTCTCATTCGATGCATATCTACTTCGTTTGCATATTCTCTTTCTTCTTGTGTACGTGCAGAACGTGTTTGTGATAATCGATTTCGTTCAATTTCATTTCGCTCTTCGAGTTGTTCCGCAGTTTGATTAGATCGAAAATACGCTTGATTTGAAGCATTGCGAGTTCTGCGACCTAAATTGCTCCTTCTTATTGGCGGCATTACAATGCGATAGAATTTATTGACTTTGCTCTTACCTTTTAACCGTTTATAACTTCAAAACCCACAGTCTATAGTAGGTTAATCTATAAATTTGTTTGAGGTAACACGATTTAACTTATTTCAATTAATGAATTGATTGCAATGTACTTACAATGGAATCTTAATTCAAAAAAAAACTTATCACCGTTAGTTAACTTTTTTAGAAACACTTTAAACTTTTTTTAATTCACAATTAACAATTGCACTTATTTTATTTTTCGTCCACCGATTAATTTGATCAACAATTTGACAATAAGCAGTCAATCAACATTTGCACAAATAAATTGGAATGTAAATAAAAAAGTAACGGTATTTTCGGACAAATCGCGAAACAATACAAAAGTAATAACAAATGAGTTATTTACAACATAAGAATATCCCAGCAAAAACTTTACTTACAAATAAGCCGAAAAATAAGGAGAATTTGACAAATCGGTGCAGCCGTTTTCCGATTTTAGATAAATCGAAAAAAGTGGGCGTAAAAGTGGGCGTGGTAAATTTTTCTTTCAGTAAAAACTTAAATTAGATTACTACGATCATTTAAATAAAAGATTAGCCATATCGGTGCAGCCGTTTTCCGATTTTAGATAAATGGAAAAAAGTGGGCGTAAAAGTGGGCGTGGTCAATTTTTCTTTCCGTAAAAACCTAAGTTGGACTATGACGAACATTTCAGTAAAAATATTGTCCAAATCGGTCTAGCCGTTCTCAACTGATGCAATTACCAACGAACGACAATTGATTTTTATTTATATAGACTAGCTGACCCGACAGACGTTGTCCTGTCCATATATTAGAAAAAATGTTTGTGTTCGATTTGTGAATTTGTGAGAAGCTGTTTGAATTATGAAAAAATAGTAAAAAGAGACAAACAACGTACTTTTAAATGATAATTTTTATTTATGTAGGTTTGAGGTGTGTTTAAATTACATTTGATTTGAAAATATGTACAATATATGGTGTTATATTTACATTTTGATTGAAAGATCGATGTTCAGGAACCAATTAAAATAAAGAAATACTTTTTTCTGTTGCTTTGCAGTGATATCGTAGTTTCCTTCATTGCAATGCTTTATGATACACGACATTTTTAGTTTTGTTGCCTGGCGCGTAAATAAATAATGCTGATGGTGTTCCGACACGGGAACAGGCGACATACAATTGACCATGCGAGAAGCATGGATTTTCAAGGTTAATGCCGCAAACACGCAATGACTGCCCTTGAGATTTATTAATTGTCATAGCGAATGCAAGCCGTACCGGAAACTGCAATCGTTTAAAATCGAATGGCATGTCGGTCAGAGCCATTGGGATCCGTGGTATCAAAACGTCTTCTCCTTTGTACTTTCCTTTAAGTATTTTTGCTTCGATGACGTTGTTCATCAGGTTTTTTACCGCAAGTCGGGTGCCATTACAAAGACGTGGTTGGTTTATGTTTCGTAACATTATGATTACCGATCCGACTTTCAGTTGGAGATTGTGAGGCGGTAATCCGGGTAATTCCAGCGAGTTTAAAAACTCGGTTGGATAGTTGACAACATCATTTTGGGAAGTAACGGAATCCACCGATTTGTACGTCATCAATTCGACAGCAATTTCACCTTGAATCTTAAAATTCAATTCGTCGACATCAATGTTTTTCGCAGCCAATATAGCACGTTCGCTCAACCAATCATGATTTTTGTAATTTTGTGCAATGTTTAGAAATACCTTTCGGATTAGCTCGGATTTTGATTCGGTGAACTGACAGAAACCGGGGGGAAATTGAATGCAACCGGTCGAAATGTCAACCGGGATTTTGCCGTTGCCAATGTCCAGCAATTGTTTGGAAAATGCTTCTCCAGATTGATCGTTCTGCAGCTCGACACGCATGTTCACAGTCAATTTGAGTTTCTTGAAGTGTTTCCACAAAACGGACGACTTCAAACATGCATTAAGTTCATCGGCTGGCGTTGACCGTGGAATCACTGGCAATGTTTGCCGAAAATCCCCTGCCAACAGAATCATTGCACCACCAAAACGGCTTTGATTGTTTCGTAAATCTTGCAAAGTTTTATCTAATGCCTCCAAAGACTTTTTATGCGCCATTGTACACTCATCCCAAACGATTAGTTTGCTTTGCTGCAAAACTTTGGCCATTGCACTGTTCTTGGAAATGTTGCATGTTGGATTTTCATTGATGTGCAACTTCAATGGCAACTTGAGTGCTGAATGGGCAGTACGACCGCCTTCCAACAACGTAGCTGCAATTCCTGATGAAGCAAGTGCAAGTGCAATATCATTCTGCGAGCGTATCGTGGCCAAAATCAACGCAATCAAAAAAGTTTTTCCAGTTCCACCGGGAGCATCCAAAAAAAAAATTCCTCCAGTTCCATCTTTCACAACTTTCATAAGAGTGTCGTATGCATATTTTTGTTGTCGATTCAACAGTGGAACGTTTGTTCGTACTAATTCCTTCAAGGCATCGCAATCATATTGTATTTCGCGTCGCAACTCTTGATTAAATACGTCGTGCATCGGTCGATTGGTAGCTGCCATGCCTAACTCAGACAATACCTTGTTCGCCATCATCAAGCACATGTCCTCAATTAAAATCAAAGCCTCGTTGTAAATTTCCTCATTCAGTTGCAAATTTGGATTTGATGTTCTAATACGCACCTGATGCAAAATATCATCACACATGGCATCTTTGTATTTGCTCCATAAATCAGTCGGTTTGGATGGGCAGCATGTTGAAACAATTATCGAAAACAGTGTTCGTATTTGATGAGCATTTGATGAAAGCACAGCATCTTCGAGGGTGCATTCCCAATGAGCGTCATTCTCCAACAATCGCAAGCGTTGACATGCTTCTCTATACGTGTCACACAATTCACCATTTATAGTTCTCAAATCTTGGAATGATGTTGGGCCACGAACGTTGACTAATAGCAAACGCAAATAGAAACACTCATCGTTTCTTGGATGAACTGTGTAAATACGACCTAATGCGTTGGTGGAAAATAAATTGGGGAAACCTGGAACAGGATTTCCTTGTTTCCGTCGTTGAAATTTCTTTGTCGATTGATTCCAAGTATAATATCTTGGCATTTCGGAGTATAGTAACGTTCGGGCAAATTCATCGTTCCTGCACATTTCAAAAAATCTGGTCAATGTTGTAGGTGGCGGTCGATCAACTCGTTGTAATACATTCTCCTCAGTAAAGTACACTCTTTGACCATTTTCCAAATGTACGGCTAAATGAATAACAGAAGGATGTCTTTCATGAATGCTAAATGAAAAAATGCGCCAAATTGCTTCGTTACTACTAACATAGCGGCCCATTTGAAATTGAGTGACTTCATCGATGGAATTCTCCGCACTAACTCCAATCACAGCCATGTCACTACCTTTGGTCACATATTTGCAGATGTATTTGATGGATTTCACGGAATGGCAAGATTCGACGTTGATATGTGCTTTGAATGTTTTGGAGAGTAGTGGCGAATACGGAACAATCCAACGGTTATCAATTTGAATGTCCTGCTGATTGATTGAACGGCGACGATACAGTGGGTAACCATCATTTCCGGTAATTGTTTCAGCTACTAATGGCCTTGGATAACGCTTCGAACATTTGCCGTCGACCATACACGGAGAAAGGATATTTAATGATCCACAGGGACCATGAATCATGTTTTTAGTAACAACCTCGTGCAAGCCTGGATCTTCTACTTCATCAGGAATTTCAGCTGATATCACATCATCGATTTCATTCGGTCTTATCTTCTCAATCAACCAAATGAGGATATGCGCGTGTGGTAGTCCGCGTTTTTGCCACTCTACTGAATACATCCAGCAGCGCGTCTCGCCGAACACGCGATACTTCACAATGAAATCCATCAGTGATTTTAATTTTTGTTTGAAGACTCTCGCGGTGACGTCATGGCGATCGATGGGTGATTGGCCAGGGAATAATTCTTGCCGAATTTCTATCCACTGTGGATTGCAACTGAAAGTTATGAATAAATCTGCTGTACCGTAGTGTCGAACGTAGGTTATAGCATCCTGAGCATATTCATGCATATGGCGAGGACTTCCGACGTACGTTGCTGGGAGAATCGTCATCCGGCCGATATTGTGTGCGTTCCCGTCCACATTTATGGCATCTCGAAGGTGTATGTACTCTTCGGAACGCAGTTTTTTCTGGTTCAATCTAATGAATGTCAATCTTTCTGTTTCTATTTTTACATACATATCGACAGCATATTGGTGGAAAAGACGACGACATTTCAATATGTGATTGTCCTCATTTTCACGAACCATCAGTCGAAATGCATAATAGTTCATTGAACTTACTTTTTTGTTTGTTTCAGCGCCTGTACATTAATTTTCGCGTCAATAAAATTAATTGATCTTATAATAGAAAAAATATAGATTTGATATTCACCTGTAAGCGGATTTATCATTTTGATCGAGAAATGATAACCGTCTTCACCTTGCCAAAATATGATTGGATATTGTAACGCATCATATGATCGGTGAGTTTCGTACACACGCTGCTGCTGATTATTTCGTCGATGTAGAACGATATCACGTGATTCCAAATTTTCACCAACGACGACAATGGCGACATCATCAATTGTTGGTGCATTGAAACGTCTTGCGTGTTCTCCCGTAGGAGTCTTATCGACTCTGATAACAATTTTGTGATTATCAGAGGGCATGCGGTCTAGTGCGGTTTTGAACAATGCAATCAATTGATTGTGTTGATGGAAAAAAGTTTGCAGTTGCTCAACAATTGGTCTTTTTACCGAACTGTTGTATGCACAACGCTGTTCTACTTCTTGTGGAGCATTGCCCATGAAGTAAATCTGCAGAAATTTATAGTCAGCACCCGGAACTGGCAAAAGCGAACCTGCTCGATGATATATTTGACCTTGAATCTGTAATGTTTAATTTACATAAGAAAACAAAATAAAATGCTGTAAGTGGTGAAATTACCTTGAAAGTAGGCATGAAATTATCCCGAATCACATTTGTTGCGCCAAATGAAGTCATTTGGAAACAATTGTTGTAGTTCTGGATTTGTGTTAGGAAATGCTTGGAATGAGCTCCTGTTCCAGAAACCAATGAGAGCAATGGCTCTGGTGGTGGAATCAACGGTGTCAATTTCACTTTGCCACTTGCGCAACACAATCCAGGAGTTTCATTTTTATATTTCAATGCCTTACAATGTGGGCACACAACGCTCATCGAACCAATAGCAACGGAATGGTCTGCACTGTAATCGACTGTCCTGTTGTAATGAAATGCAGCTCGATGAGTATTTAACGCAACATTTGTTTCTCTTCTTGCACGTACATTTGAATTAATTATCACTCGGTTGGATTCTATAGAACGATTGTGTCTCATTCGATGCATATCTACTTCGTTTGCATATTCTCTTTCTTCTTGTGTACGTGCAGAACGTGTTTGTGATAATCGATTTCGTTCAATTTCATTTCGCTCTTCGAGTTGTTCCGCAGTTTGATTAGATCGAAAATACGCTTGATTTGAAGCATTGCGAGTTCTGCGACCTAAATTGCTCCTTCTTATTGGCGGCATTACAATGCGATAGAATTTATTGACTTTGCTCTTACCTTTTAACCGTTTATAACTTCAAAACCCACAGTCTATAGTAGGTTAATCTATAAATTTGTTTGAGGTAACACGATTTAACTTATTTCAATTAATGAATTGATTGCAATGTACTTACAATGGAATCTTAATTCAAAAAAAAACTTATCACCGTTAGTTAACTTTTTTAGAAACACTTTAAACTTTTTTTAATTCACAATTAACAATTGCACTTATTTTATTTTTCGTCCACCGATTAATTTGATCAACAATTTGACAATAAGCAGTCAATCAACATTTGCACAAATAAATTGGAATGTAAATAAAAAAGTAACGGTATTTTCGGACAAATCGCGAAACAATACAAAAGTAATAACAAATGAGTTATTTACAACATAAGAATATCCCAGCAAAAACTTTACTTACAAATAAGCCGAAAAATAAGGAGAATTTGACAAATCGGTGCAGCCGTTTTCCGATTTTAGATAAATCGAAAAAAGTGGGCGTAAAAGTGGGCGTGGTAAATTTTTCTTTCAGTAAAAACTTAAATTAGATTACTACGATCATTTAAATAAAAGATTAGCCATATCGGTGCAGCCGTTTTCCGATTTTAGATAAATGGAAAAAAGTGGGCGTAAAAGTGGGCGTGGTCAATTTTTCTTTCCGTAAAAACCTAAGTTGGACTATGACGAACATTTCAGTAAAAATATTGTCCAAATCGGTCTAGCCGTTCTCAACTGATGCAATTACCAACGAACGACAATTGATTTTTATTTATATAGATAGATAGATAGATGACGGATTGTAAAAGAAAAATATTTCGTTTAGTGTAAGAAATTAAAAGAAAACATAACCCCTCTCACGATTCGCAAATTTTCGCATATTTCTACATGTACCTCAAAATTACTTCCGTTTTATATCACGTACGATATACCCTTATTTCGCTCGATATTTTGGATAACAATGTTTCGAAAGAACTTATTATTTTTTTTAAAATATAGCACCCTCTGAATGAAACATACAGACCAAATTATTTTTCAGATACTCTTATTTTTGGAAAATCTATTCCACTCTATAAGCGTACAAACGATGACATGGAATTGCCCATATACGGAAATCTCCGTAACAGATGTTTTAAAAATCGGTCCATAATAGATCGTAGCTGCTATGAAAAATACATTAACCTACATAAATATCTTAATTTCGAATTCGCACAGAAATTTTAAACAGATAAATAATATGTATGTATGTAAAAATGAAACTGCAATCAAAATTAAAACTATGACAATCGATTCACAATTATACACTGCTGCAATATAGGGTCTACGTCCGGAAAATCCATTATCCTCTAGCAATTTGAAATTTATACAAAACGCACAACAATCGATACCCCTATTATATTGGTAGTGGATATATAAAATTCGGCACAGCTGAATATAACTTCAGTTGGGGAACATCTTACACATGAATGATTTACAAATTTTATGTATTATCCCTTCAATTGACAGTTTCAACAAGTGAACTAAACATAAACTCACAATTCCAATGAACACAATTATTTGACAAACCAACGAACATATACAAAATTCTTCAGAAAATAAAACGCAACTTTAAAGTTTTATACAAAATCTTCATACATCTATGTTGATGTATGTACATTAGACTGTCCACTATTTGTATGGGGGAAAAAAAATGTCGGAATCTTGTTGGTCTTAACCCCACAAAATGATTCCCCTTTCCAGATATTGAGATAGCCGAAATTTGAGCTCGATTAAACGACGTTAACCCGTGCCGCTCGTCGCTCAAAGTTTGAAAAAATCAACATTTTTGGCCAAAAAGCTAACATAAGAAGCTATAACTCCAGAACGGTAAATAATAGAAACACGATTAGTATCTCAAAACAAAGCTAATATTGTTCTTCAAAATTTATTTTATATACATTATTCTTGTTACTTTAAGCCAAACAGAGTTACAACAGCTTTTGTCTCCAAAAACGTGACCTAGTCGCGGTAGGAGCATACTTCGTATATTTTGATATTATGTGAAAAATGTTGCTAGTAAGTACATATTTTTACATTTTATTGTTATTGAATCATAATGTACATCGATTTAGTATTTCAAAAAGATATAAAACACAAAAATTGGTTGAGAAATGTAAAAGTTATTAAAAATTCCCCAGGCCATTAATGTGTCTCAGAGCACTTGATTATGATATGTGGAAAAAAATTTAACTTATTTTAAAACAATACGAATAAAACTATTTTATTACATAAAATATACCTATTTTTGCTCAAATATAAGTTTTTTTCCTTAAAATATAACGTGAATCTGTTCTCAGCTATGGTCAAAAAAAAATTTTTTTTTAGACGACAGTTTCAAAACACCATTTTCAGTTTTTTTTAAACTTTGTTAAACAAATTTTTAAATTTTTTAAATATCACCGGGGGGTTTATGGTCAATAGATTAGGAAACAAAACAGTGAAAAAATTAGGTCAATACCTCTTATAGTTCAGGTGTACCTGCGGTTTGAATTCTGCGGATTTCGCGAAAAACTCATTTTTTTGGAATATTTTAGAAAATATGTCATAATTTTTTATTGTTATACATTTTAACCAAAATATTTACAGAATATTATTTCTCAGATATTAAAAATATGAACCTGAAGTTATATATAAATCGGGAAATCCTAAGGCGTAAACTTTGGAGGTCAAATGTCAAATTTCGCAATATTTGGAAATTCACATTGAAATATATGGAAATAATCTTTATTTGTCGACCATATTTACTAAAATTACAGGATTTTATGGTATATGGTCCGATATTTAGAATAACATAAAAAAAATCAAATTAACCCTTTACATTGTACATGTAACTTCATATTAACAGATCTGCGTACAAAGGGTCTAAATAAATATTTCTCAACTTTGATTTGAAGGTTTAT
This sequence comes from Calliphora vomitoria, assembly GCA_942486065.2. Lineage (NCBI taxonomy): Eukaryota > Metazoa > Arthropoda > Insecta > Diptera > Calliphoridae > Calliphora > Calliphora vomitoria. The sequence goes on from OW818031.2 coordinate 94,516,675, forward strand.
TTAAGTTGCATTTTCATTATTTCCGGTATAAAGATGGAAATTTAAAATTATCAACAGAATGAAAATGTTTTGTTGGTTCAACCCGTAGCTTGCGGTAACAAAGAAATTCATTATTTCTTTTTCTTTGTGACTTTTAAACAAAACAATTGTTGAGTATTTAATGATTGTTAAAGGTGTATTACGAGTAATATGCCGTTTTGTTTAGTTAATTTTATACCTCTAGCTAAGTATTACTGTTGTTGTTTCCTTTATTTATGAACTCCATAATTTTGTTTATTGAGAAAAGGTAAAATTTACTTAAACAATTAACACATTTTATAATAAACAAACAAAACTATACCCATAAAATACTCATAAGGTATAGATACGAGTACATACATACATACATATATACCTACATATGTATGTATTTATATGCCGCATATGTACTTTAGCACATACATTTTTCTACATTTCATTTTGATAAAAGAGACCTAACTAAGTTTTCATTTTTGTATAAATTTCACACATTTTTTTTTAACATTTATACTTGCATATTTATTTGTGATAAAAGAAAAAATAATTAATAACACAAATACCAAAAAAAAAAAACAAACAAAAAAAGCATTAAACAATGCAAATCATTATGAAATGCAGCACAAATGCAACACATCCATAAACATTTGCACACGCGTTCCAGTGTGTGTATATGGACTCGGTATGGAGTGTGGCATGTTCTCATGAGTGCTTACACATGGCACAATTATATAGCCAGACTTAACTGATAAAAAAATTAAATAAATAAATAAAATAAATATATTTAATAAAGCTCTGCTGCATTATTCAATAATAATAATGTTTCACAAATAAAAAAAAAACCTTGATACACAATATGTGTTCTACGAGTAGAGTATAAAAGGAAATTTGTGACACTTAATCCTCATCTATAAGTATTTAAATATAATTTTTAAGTTGGGGGATCTGTGCAGTTGTCACTCTTTATAATCATTTTAATGAAACTTGATTAACCATAATGAAAACCTTTTGGTCATATAAGGGAGATGGATATATACAACATACGTATTTTTCATATTACTGCTGCAATCAGTGTGACCAGGTCTCAAAAATTTTTGCAGCTAAATCCTATCCAAAATAAAGCTAAAAAATGCTAAAATTGAAAATAAAAATGCCAAAAAGAATGCTAAATTTTTTGTATCACTTTAATATAGTAATTCTTCACTATTTGTACCGCTGTTTATACAAATTATGTTTTTCTATATAAATAAAACCAAATCGAACTCCAAAACAAACAAAAAGCTATTTATTAATTGGACATAAACTAAAAATTATAAAATTAATATAAAAAAAATATATATATTCTTTTCAGTCTTTTCACATATAAATAAATATCGCTAATTTGCTGCAATAACGTCATAATTAAAAAAAGGTCGTTTCGAGAAAAACGGCTTTGAATGTTTTATGACATTTTACTATTTCTTAAATAAATGTTCAACAAATCATGAGATTTCAGCAATTAAACCTGATTTAAATAGTAGATGTTAATATCCTTCTAAACTGTATTTAACCCACATTTTTTCTTGTCAAATATACGAGAAAACATGAATTTTGATTTTGATGTTTACAACAAAACAACACTCTCACGCAAAAAATAATTGACTTTTTTGAAAACTGATTAAACTATATGAAAGACTATAGAACGGCGCATATTTTGTAGTACTCAGTTCAAAATACACAGATTTTGAGTTATGACGTTGTTGCAGCAAATGAGCGATATGTGCTCAAATATAAATACATAAAACAATTGTTGGCGAACTAAATGATCAGTAGACCTTATGCTCGTGTGTACAGCAACATATAAAGATTCTTTTAGCTCTGCTTCTTTTATTTTAGAATGACTGGTTATAGGATTAAATTGAAGGGTTTTCTGGCCATTACCACTGAATGGGGATTTCATTTTTACATGTTTAGACGTTTTTACATGAGCTATAAGTGTACTTAGTTTTAATTTTAAAATACATTGGCAAAATTTACATTTAACTTGTTGTTCATTTATTTCGTGGATCCAATTAGACAACCTTGGGTCATTTAACAACTTTTTTCTAAGTTTTTGCGTATACATTCTAAAATTAAAGACAATGCGTATGTTAAAAAAAATAATACTTTATACCTTTTACTTGTAGTTGGAAGGCATGAGTCTTCAGAATCACTGCTAAATTCTTCTACATCAACATTTTGGTCACTTCTTTTAAGATACCTTTAAAAAACTAATGAGTACGTCTTAATATGAATACAAATCTCTTTTTTACCAACCTTTCCATTTTAGTATTTATAAAATTGAAAAATTTGTTTTGTTTATGCAGAAATGTAAGAAGTAACTAAAAGGAAAACATTTTTATACAAAGATGACATTATTTGTTTCCCAACTACTAAAACAACAAACACCTGTCATCTGTTTATTTCATCTCAGTCAAATCAAATCAATGTAAAATAGAAATTCAATGTGTTAGTGTTGTAATCTTGTTAAATATACTTTTTGACGGTTTGTTGCCAGTTTTAAGTTTTTGTTATATATATTTTCATCGTTTACATGGTTGCCATTAAACTATGTACTATCAATCACCTTTTAATAATCGTGGAAGGTGTTAAAAATAAAAAATAAATTAAAGCTAAAAAATGCTAAACAAATTATTAAAAAATGCTAAATAAAATGCCAAATGCTAAATCGAAAATTTGCAGCTAAATCAAAATAAAAAATGCTAGATCTAGCTGTAAAAATGCTAAAATGGTCACACTGGCTGCAATCATATAATATGTGGTTGTACAAGGTGGCGCAAAAGTAAACTTCCGATCTTTTTTGGCTGTAATAAAGAAAAAAAATGTAAAACTTTGATTCTTCTTGTGGATTATTTTTATTTGGTCTTTTAATTTTTTTTACATCAAGTCGAGAATATGATGTCATGTAAATGGCCGCCGCCACAGTTGATTGTCCTTTGAGCCCTATTTATGGCATTTTCCATCACTTTGGCCAAAACTTCCGGCGATAGGTCCTCACATTCTTGACGGATATTGTATTTAAGAGCTGCAAGAGTCTAAGGCTTGTTGACATAAACCCGCGACTTCAAAAAGCCCCACAAAAAGAAGTCTGGAGCGGTCAAATCAGGCGATCTTGCTGGCCAGTGCAAATCGCCTTCAGCATATCGGTTGTGGCACGTGCAGTGTGTGCCGTTGCACTGTCCTGTTGGAACCACATGCTTTCCAATCCCAATTCATCAAGTTGCGGCAAAAATAACTCGTTGATCATTGCTCTGTAGCGTCTTCGAAGAAAGAGGTCCGATGACTCCTCCAGCGAAAACAGCACACCATACAGTGACTTTGAGCGGGTGTAATGGCTCTTCGTGGGTTACACGCAGATTTTCGGTGCCCCAGAAGCGTAAATTTTGCTTATTTACGTACCCGCTAAGATGGCCTCATCACTCATGATTATTTTTGATGAAACATCATCTTCCTCTTGGTGGTGATTAATAATGGCTTGAGCGTACGTTAGACGCGTTTGGCGGTCAGCAGCTAACAGCTGATGCACCGTCTGGGCTTTTTACGGAAACATCTTCAAATCTTGTTCCAAAATTCGCTGTAAAGACCGTCGACTGATACCCATTTGCGTGGCACATCGTCTGGTCGATGTCGACGGCGCTTCCATGACATCCTCGGCTACAGCAGCAATATTCTCTGCAGAACGGCTACTCCGGGGTCTGCCACGCCTGGCAGCATCTCGTGTTGTGCCAGTCTCTTCGAGGCGGGCGAGCGGCTAAACGTCGCAGTGTTTCACCAGTAGGCGTTGGACGGCCAGGAAATCTGCGACGAAAATCACGTTGTGCAAAGTCACCGAACGATTATTGGTCAAATAAATAGTAATGTTGTTTATTAACGTATATTTCGTTTGTGTTTGCTACACAAATGTCAAAACATAACTGACATTAGGGGCCAATCGCAAAATTTATAGCGTTTTCTGATAGGAGGATTACTTTTGCGCCACCTGTAGTAATTCAGTATATGCAAGCCACATGCGTTATAATGTCTACCCCCACCCCTAAAGCACTTTTTACTATTTTAAACTAGTTACCAGCTGATTTGATGGTGATACAAATGTCTCTCAATTCAATTCTGCTGTGAGACTGAATGCTGACTGCCCGTGATCTGGTAAGAACCTTGGGCACTCTAAGATGCTGAATTACTATGATCATATACATAGTAATGTATAATTATTAAATAGCAAGACCTTTTTTCTAAATGCATTTCCATATTATAATCCGGAACAGGGATATATGGCAGCGCGGACTCAAGGAAAACCCTGACGAGGGCTCTAAAAGTGGTAATAAAGTCGGTGGAGGTTTCTTTATTGAGAACTTTAAGACAAAATCCTACTTTAAACTACCTAACGTTTGTACTGCTCTTAAGGCGAAAATTACTGCAATTAAACGTGCATCCAATTGGCTGAGTTATTATCGAATATCTGGTGATATATGTATATTTACTGATAGCAAGGCTACCGTTAACCGAATAACAGGTGTCTTCTCGACATCTAGATTAACCGAGGAATTCCGGGTATCACTAAACGAGATAGTGAGATGATCTAGGATAGCGCTTATATGGGTATTTGTATAGCAGATGAATTGGCCAAAAGGCGTGCGATGATGGATGAGGAAGCGATCGATCCATTTTCTATGAGAGACTATATGAGACTACACAAATCAGGTGGACCAATAAATCATCCTGCGCTATAACGAGGTATATGATACCGGCAGGGCGAATTTAATTGTGGAATTCCGTCGTCAGCAAATAAGGCTAATTGTTTCGTCTATTACAGGACACTGTATAATTAGGACACTTGATAGAAGACAACAACTACTGTAGAAGCTATCATAATGAAGTAAAGGATATTGCTTCTCACCTATTCTGCCAAAGCCTGGCTCTGACAAACCTCGGTATCATGTTTAGATGATCTATCAAGGATGAATCTAAGACGAATCCCCTCCCTTATCAGAGATTCTGGTTGATTCACAACGGACGTATTATAAATACCCTGTTGTTTACCTCTTGGGTCTCACAATGGGATCAGTTTGCAATGGACCCAAGTGAACTGCTTGAAGAGTTTCTGCCCGTGGAACCTAACCTATCCTTGCCACAAATATATACTTAATTACTATAACTATGTATACTTGTGATTGCATTAGTCTTGTAAATGGTAACCGTAACATTACTGTCATATAGTGATAATTATTACTACACTCACTTTAAAATCACAAAGGTTTAAGTGCATTAAAAATCCCCATACGTTGGTAAAATGGGTCTGGTCTCCCACTTACATGTGTTGGAAACTGCGCAATTGATTAAATAACCACAAAAAATAACTATAAAAGATAAAGGTTGCGGTTTTTGTGGTTTAATTTAATTATACATATTTGAAAAGATTAAATATGGAATCTTAATTAATTGATATTTTAAATTCTTTCTCAGGCATTCGCATTGCAAAATATGTATGTAAGTACATATAAAAATATGTTGCATGCAACAACTTTATTACACACTCTTCTCATACATACATATACAATGACATTACAATAGGAGTTTGTACAAGATAAAATGGAATGATTATGTGGTATTAAAAACCGCAGAAACTAATGTTATAAAATAAATGTACATTTAGTTTAAACGTAATTATACCATCATCATCATATGAAAGGGTTGGATGCCAATATTGTTATGGTTTAAATATTTAATATGAAATTTGTGTAGTTTTTTTAAGGTAAAAATCATTCATCTCACAATAAAGCATATGATGTGTTTGTTTATAAGAAAAATGAGTAAACAAATGCATTCAGACATGCCCGGCTATATGGTCCACCACTAATCATTTATTAATACTTTTTAAGTACTTTTTAAGTAATTAAATTTTAAATCGGCAGCAACATCCTCATTTATGTTCCTAAAAGCGAGTGTCTTTTAAGTCCAAGTATGGACCGACCCCAACACAACATGATAATGAGATTTTTATTATCACAAAACTTATTTGTGCGCTATATTATTTTGATATCCAAATTTATAAAAGTAATTTTCGGAAGTGTGTCTTATATAGGACTCATGGTTAACTTTTGATCGGTTATTATAAAATCTGGCAGAGTAATATTAAATTTATTCTGAATGTTCTGAGATTAGTAAGCGTTAAAGTGTTTTTCGGAACGGGAGCTTTATGGAGGCTATGTCCAATATGCCATTCCATACAAATAACGGAAGCGTGATTTCAATTTGTTAGAATCTACGTAGGTGTAAATTTAATTTCAATACGAATATATTTAAGGGATTTGAAATCTGTTCTTAATATATTTTCGGAACTTTTCTCAGTTATTGACCGTTTTATATAAAACATATTGATGAACATATAAAATACATCAATATATTGGACGAGTGTTGATTAAATAATCTTAAAAAGTCAAACTAATCGGTTTATAAACGGTCTAATTATAGAACCCGAAATTTGTTTCTTATATATCGACAAAAATTTAAAATGTTTTTAGCAAATGCAAATATGATTTACCAAGTGAAGGTTTGTATGTATTTTTATTTATACATTTGTTTGGTACTACTTTTTTTCAAAATGTCTTACTAAATAAACAAAATTAAATACATGCTACAAAAATTTTAGTTTTAGTTTTAATTTTAAAACCATAAAATTCCTTATCACTTGTAATTTGCTAACTTGAAACTTTAAGATGAAATTAAAAACAAAAGCACTTTTTTTAAATTTCATAATTATGAATTCTTTCGCGTATAAATACAAATGTTTGTATTAAAGTACTTTTTTTAACTTTTAGATTTTTTGACAAACCGGTTTTTGTAAGACGGTTAACCGGTTTTAATGAAACATGTTTTCTAAAGCTCATTTAAACATATTTCTGAAAAACTTTGATACCATTTTTAAAAATATTGATTTATTTTATAGAAAATTTCGTAAAAGATATAAAGCATAAATATAGAGAATTAAAAAATTTAAAACTTCTGAGGATTTTGTACACAATTTTTAAAATATTTCGTATTAGCGTCCACAAAATTTAAATAGAATACCAAAACGAAAAGGATTTTAGTAAAGTAGTATTTAGAGGTAAATGCAAACACATTTGGTCAATTCACAAGGTCTCTTATAAAGTCACATTGTCGTAATGTCTTAATATTTCACGACTCGGCGGATCGGCTTTTTTTTGTAACCAATACTCAGGGGATAGCCCAATATATGCAGCGCATTGTGTTGATGTTAGGAAATGAAGTTATGGGAAGGAGGAAAGAGGGAGTAGTGTTTATTGACGTTTGACTTGAATTGATAAATATTATATTAGGCCGGGAATACGTTGGCAGGTAGTAAATTCCGTATTAGGTATTATATTACTTATGTCTGCTGAACAATACCCGTTATAATATCTGTAAAATAAGCTGCCCACATTCCGACGATGTTATAAAGTATCGATAAACCGGGTAACAGTTCCATCACCTATAAGTGGGAATTATATTCCATCTTCGGACGAATGAAGCTAGTGTATATGCGATGAAGGTAGAAAGGGGAGAAATATGTCCGACAAGGTCTCAAGAAGCCCAAGAACCTAAAAGTTTCCTTCGCAACATCGAATATATGACGGATCCAACGGACGTCACGCTGTACTCTCATGCCTAGAATCATAAGGTTATCTTAAACTCCAACAGTTGCGTTACCCATACGAAGAATTGATTGTGGTGAAATCTCAAGACGTTTGTGCGTCAACTGAGTTTTGAGTGCGTTGAAATTAACCCGGTTTAATTCACCCCATCTAGAAATTGTTATAAGGTCACGATTTATCGAGTCATCCATATTCATTCTTGAGAGTTTAATCTCAGAAAGAGTTGGTCTATGGTCAAATGAATATGAGTGACAGATATTACTGTCATCCGCAAAATAATAGATTGGAATTGAAGTGATTGTTAGCAAATCATTCATGAAAATCAAAAAAAGGAAAGGAGAAAGAACAGAGCCCTGGGAGACTACAGAGCTCACATGCAATTAAAGCCAAAAAATCGATTTTTCTTATGAAACATGACTTTACAAATGTAATTGGGTTTTCTTTAACAAAAATGTCTATAAAAATAAATTTAAGTAGACCTTTTTCATATTGAATACCGAGTACATATTGAATACAGATAAAAACCGAAAAAGGTTTTCTCAAAAACACATTTTTTTTAGCAATCTCTTTTAAATTTCCCAGACTTTTGCCATTCCCGGGAAATGTTAAAAAAATCTGTTCATTTCCGAGAATTTTTAAATTAAGCCAAAACCCACTATAATTTTTCAAATAATCGGTAAAAATTCAATACTTAATATACATTTATTAACATATATGTCCGACTAAAAGGCCTTATGACACTATATTTTGTATTTATTTTATTGATATAGGATCGAATGAATGAAATAGATAATAATAGAAACAAAAAAGTATAGGGCAATTCCATATCATCGTACGTGACATTTGTACGCCTATAGAGTGGAATAGATTTTGCAAAAATAAGAGTATCTGAAAAATAATTTGGTCTTTCTGTTCCATTCAGAGTGTACTATATTTTAAAAAAAATAATAAGTTCTTTCGAAACATTGTTGTCCAAAATATACCACTAAATAAATGCATATCGTACGTGACATAAAACGGAAGTAATTTTGAGGTATATGTAGAAATATGTGGAAATTTGCGAGTGGTTAAACGAGTTATGTTTTCTTTTAATTTCTTACACTAAACCAAATATTTCTCCTTTACAATACGCCATATTTAAATAAAAACAATCTTTGGATGATTTTATAAAAAATAAAATTTAATATCGTACGTGACATACCGTACGTGACAGATTTTTCTCTTCTAGTTAAACAATATATATTCTGTAAATAAATGTATACAAAAACTAAAAAAATTAGTAGAAAATATATATTCGTTTTCAATAAACAATTTGACAATAGCAAAAAAACAATCAGAATCAAACTCATTTCATACTACATGCTATTTGGGGGCTTAGTTTTCGCCACAATTTTAGCCTAAAACATACCAATTAAATAAAAAATCAAATATAGTCAGTTTGAAGTATTATTTTTGCTCTCAAAATGTTGTAATAAGCCCTAAATACTTTCACATAGTAACATTTTAGTGTTTTCTCATATTGAAATCATCTTGAAAAAAAGTTTCTAGGGTTTTTGTTTTTTCAGCCGTGGTAGTCATTCTCGTGGAATTGCCCATATGTAAATATTTGGACACTAATAGATTTTGGAGAACAGTCCAAATATATTGTAAAAACATAATTTACGAAGTACGAATATATTAAGGAAAATATCTAAGTGTCATAAGCAAGGCAAGGATTTTCATGCACTAAAAAATTAAAAATATGCGCTTATAATATGCACTATAAAGAGAGAAAATATGCACTAAAAATGACAAAAATATGCAATAAAAACAAGTTTTTTATTTGAAATATATTTATTAATAAAAGACAGATATAAATTTCAGGTCACATTTTCAATATATATGTATGTACATATAAAGGAACATAAAAGGTTTTAAATATATTTTTTCAAAGTAAAAATAAGAAACTTCATGTATGTATGTAAATTATACAATATTTATATTAAAAAAAATCAGTCAGTTATATATTTTCATGTTACAAAATTACTTAATTTAGATTTCTATTTCTAGGTATAAACAAATACATTTTTTTTTAAATTTTCAAAAAAAAACTTTGTCTGTTCTGATGAAAACAGCTTTAATACATTGAAAATGTACGCTTAATGTCAACAGAAGTTAAAAGTGCATATTTAAATGAAGCCAGTTCAATTGGAGAATATTCATTTTCAATTTGATTTTCTTCATTAAAATTGCTATCTAATTGTCAAAAATTTTTTTTAGTATATGAAATCCAGTATTTTTCTGTAAAATATTCTTTAGTTTTGTTTTAACTTGGTAAGAAATTTCTCCGTTTACATTATTAATTTTATTGGCAGCATCATCAATTAATTTTACATGTGCATTCAGGGAATTGAATCCCTGTAGTTTAGTAATATTTTTAGAAATAAAGATGTAATTTGAGCACAGAAATGCTAATTGGCTTTAATATTATGTGTCACAAAGAGAACAATGTCGAAAAGTCGATATAAAAAATTTTTCGAAAAGTCAACAATTTCAAAAAGCTAAAAAATCGATTCATAAATTGAAAAGTTGACTTTTTCTTTCAACAATATAATTCTAGTGTCAATATATTTACTATTTTTACAACACTAAATAGAGTTGCCAAATATATGTATGTACAGTGTACAGTGTAAATATGTCCAAAAGATAATTAAATATGCAATAAAATGGAAAAATATGCTAAATATGTGAATTTAAAAGAAAAATATGCAAAATATGCATTTATAACAAAATATGCAAAAATATGCAACAACAAATCGATGCCATTTTGTTGCAAATTCTTCGATTCGGAAAGATAAATTGTCAAAAGTGATTTTGAGTTACTGACTACAAACATGCATTTGCATAGAAATCCTTGCCCTGGTCATAAGTGCTTAAGTTTAATCTTTTTAAAACCAGAATATTAAAAAATATATAAACAAAATGTTAGATGACTGACCATACTTTCTTACTTGTATTACTTTAAATTTATCCGTATTTATTTGTATATGAATTTTGATATTCGTAGCATCTACTATGGCCAAAAAAAGAACGCTACGGTATGTATTATAATAATTTTAAATTATGAAAACCAATATTATTAGGATTAACAATATCCAAGATATTTAAAATTACAAAATTCTAAATAAGCCATATAAGCATACCGAAATTTATTATAAGAAATTAGACTAAGAAATGTTTTTTAAGAAATAAATTCATCAAATTTGTCCTCAAAAACTAAATTTTCTCGAAAACTTCCAATTTGAAATCGATCGCTTAACCAAAGTAGGTAGAGGCGTTAAAAATTGCATTTTTATACGCTGCGCGGGAGGGTATAATGCCATTGTGCTGATGTTTTGTAACTCCCAAACATATTACACTAACACCCACCCACCGATCGTCACAGAATCACTTTATGAGTCGATTAAACGATATCCATCCGTCGTACAGGTCGCAATTTTTTAAATATTTCGATCAAATTTGGAACATCATTTGTTTCAGTTCAAGGACCTATTGAAACTGGCTGAAGGCGGTTTATTATTTCACCTAGCCCCCATATAAATGTCCTCCCGAAATTTGACTTTATCGGTCATAACTGTTTAATTTATATCTACACGAAGGGATTATATGGTTGACCATACTTTCTTACTTTAATGTTTATTAGAATCGAATATTTTTTTTTAAATTTGTTTAAAAATGTTTGTATTTAAATAGCAATGAGTAAATAAAATACAAATGAATTAATCATTTTCATTACCAATCTAAATTTCTTCCCCTAAACGAATGGACCGTCTAGGCCATATCGTCTTTAACAGACTTAATGACGAAAGCACATAGCACATCGTCTTCGAATTTTATAAGGGTCCAGAATATATGTCTGTGGACTTTTAACAAAACAACTTAAGTGTAATTTTAAAATATTTAAGGAGTGTGCAAAAACTGTTGAATTGATAAATAATTATTTTGTTATATGTCGTTGATGAACTTTATTATTTATCTCAAAGAATTATCCAAAGCTGTCGAAATTCTTTAAGGTCAAATAATAAAATAATTATCGTTCAATTCACCAGTTTTTGCGCACTCCTGAAAATTTTTAAAATTACACTTAAATTGTTTTGTCAAAAGTCCACAGATATGTATGCTTTTGTATATCTATTTGTATATTTTGTTAAACAAACTCAAACATTTCCAAATTTCTTAATTGCAGAAATTGTTTTTACAATTTTAGCTTGTATTTTCTTTAAAATTTTGAAGAGCTGACGTATTTAGAGAAAATTTTCTTAAATTGTACCTACAATACATAGTAGGTGTGTGTATATTTTTAACACATTTATGCAAATTTATATATTGTCTTCATTTACGAAACAAACGCATCCACCAACTACTAAAACAATCAAATAAAAAAATGTATATAATCATCATTAAATGAATAATAGTTATTTTTGCTCTGGTAAATGGTTCCACTTGAGAAATTTACATATACAAATTTCATAGATGTAACATCTACATTCGGGTGCTACATGTGAGTACTTCACAAACATCAAAATAACATGAACAAGAAAAAAAAAATAGAATTTTGGGCTAAAGACGATGACTGACTCATTTAAATCTTTATTCTGTAGGTACAAATATAAATACATATGTATGTACCTCTTCCATAGTATATTTGTATGTATGACGGTTTGATGATGGTTTAGTTGCCTGAATTAGTAAATGAATGTGTTGTATGAACGAACGAACGAATGGGTATCATGTGAAATTTAACAAATTGCATTTTCTTTACATTTCGCTCGAAAATATTCGTTTTGTACATTTAAACCTACATTGTACGTTTGTAAGAGTTTTGTCGATGGCTGTGTGTATTTCTTTATATCATTTCATTTCTTTTTAGTTTTTTTTTTTTTTTTTTTTAGAGTCCCAAGTTGTTTTATCTTTTTTTTAATTTTTTGCTTTTTTTGTTCGATGTGGTTCACAGAGCATGGAATTGATGTGAATATGTTACACAGGAAAAGTACACAAATCATGTTGGCATAAAGGTGTATGCCAGCAATTATATTACCTTGATATTGACAAAAAGAAAAGAGTAACAGAAAATATACTTACACACTCACCATGTAAATATAATTTTTCAAATTCAAATATATATTTATTTTATACACACACACACACATGTTTACTGTATACCTAGATACAAATAAATTTAGTACGTAGGTATGTGGTATTTTAATATTATGCCACCACAATAACACCCTAATGACTAATCGACTGATTGCATTAAACCAGAACGGAAGTACTCGTTCACTCACTCATTCCCTCCTTCATTTGCAAAATATTTGCCATATTGTTTGCAAAATACTGTGACAAATTGTCATTGTTATTTGAAAAAGGAATTTTCAGTTATCTTCAACATCACCACCATCATCATTGTCATTGTCAATGTCAGCCGCATCATCATCATCAATTTCATCCTTAACATCATCATCAATAATAACGCTTTTTTGATAACTCCATTAAGATAATTTTACAAACTCCATTTAATTTTTGAGAACTTTTTTTTTGTTTTTTTTGTGAAATAAATGACAGCTGATTTTTTTTTTCGCATGAAATTTGTATTTTTACCACCCCCTTGATGATTTTATCGTTGTCATTACTTATTTACTTAGTTAATACACTAAGAGAAATGATAATTGACAACAGTAATTATTTGGCATGTGCCTATGATAATTTGTAAAAATTTTAGCTAACACCGAGAAAAAAAAGTTCAGAGTGTAATATTTTTTGTTACAGCATTTCAATATTCCGCATGAGATACACGTATTCACTTAAACCATATCATTTAATAGTCAGTTTCAGAATCGGGAATTTTGTTTTCCAAATAATTTGGACAACAAAGGTGCCCAATATTCTCCACATTAGCAAATTTTTAGATTTTTCCAATAAGAAAAATATTCGGAAAAAAATGCTCAAATACTTTGTTTTTCTCGAAAATTTCAAAATTTAAATCACAGCTACGGAAAAACTATAGAAGATATTTTCATAATTTTTTCACATTTTTATTCCCTATTATATTCTCAATAAATCTCAATGAGATGATAAAAAAATTCTGAAATTTGTTTAACAAAATTTTTAAAAACTTAAAAATGTAGTTTTGAAACTGCCGTTAAATATTTTTTATTTTTTTGGTCATACCTGCGAATAGGTTAACGGTATCCTACGAAGACAAAAACTCATATACAAGTAAATATGGATATATTTTAAGTAAAAGTGAGCTTTTATTTTAATATTTATCAAAATATGTTAATTTTGTAGCTACATTTCTTGTTCTAGTGGCCTGAGACACGTTAATGGCCTGGGGAATTTTTAATATCTTTAATTTTTTTGTCCAATTTCTGTTTGTTATGTCTCATTAGAACGAAATTAAATTAAATTGCAAAAGTAATTTTTTAATGGCTAAACTTTTACAAAAACTTAAAAAAAAAATTCATTTTTTCCCCTTGTAAAAGCATCTCTAAACTTCAGAGGACTTCGGGCACGTCTTAACCCCAACCGATTTGCCTAACATTTTTTCAAGATGATTTTTTACCAATGTTCACCAAACTGGAGGATGAAACTGGCCTATTGTCCATATTTATGTCTGTTTGTTTATACCTTATAGAAGGCTAATTCACTGGTCCGAACCTTTCGAAATTTTTGCCGTATATTCGTATATATTAGAAAAAACCAATAGGCTACTTTTTATTTTGAAATATTAAGTGGGCGTGTCACCTCCCATATAAAGTTAATAGTTATTATGGAATATCTGGTAAACTATTATTGTGAAAGTCGCAAAACTTCGCGGGATTTACTTGGGTACCATTGTGCGCTGCTTGCCAAACAAATTAAGATGTTGTATAACAGGGCGTGGCACCATATACAGTAAATAGTTAATTACGAATATCTGCAGTACTATAATTGTGAAAGTCTTCAAATTTCTTATCACTGCATGATGTTTAACAAAAAATGGGAGCAATCGGAACTGGGTGTGAGTCACCTCCCATACAAAGTAAATAGTTATTTTAAAATATTTTGAAAACTAAATTACGATATTCTTTAACCTTTGTCCGGAATATCTCTCTTATAATTTTACATAGTCTGGCCGAAAATGGCCGGGAGTGGATTAGTGGGCGTGGAGCCTCCCATGCAAAGTAGGGTAGAAGGGGGATAATTCGCCATAGGGGCACATCTGCCAACACCGAATAACTTAATAACCGAGTAATCGATTTTGTTACATTATTAATTTATGTTTTCGTTTATCGAATATTTACCATTTCAGAAAGTTGGAAATTTTAATATCACGTATGTTGTGAGACAGCCGCGATTAATTGTTTTTCAAAAAGATGTGAAAATATTTCAGAGTTTGAATTTTTTGTGCTAACTTCTTTAGTTTTTGTTATACAAAAAATATATTGGTTGGTGATAGAATGTCAATAATAGTGAACAATAAGTGACAAAAGTGTTTTTCCATCATTTAATTAGAAGTACGAAACAAATTTATACCAAACTTAAAAATTCCACCTGGGGCACATATGCCAGTTACAAGGAATCCCTGTGATGTAGAGCAAAATGTTGATAAAATATAGAAAAAATCAGTCACAATTTGTTTAAATTTGTTTTTGTTAAGTTATGTGAAACAAACCATTAATATCTAGTTTATTATACATTGTTTTGTGAATTATGGTATAAAACAGTAAAATACGTTTATATATTTGGATTTTTTTTGTTTTATTTTACAAGTGACAAATCTGCCCCTTCCCTTTGGCGTATATACCCCATGGGTGGGGTGGTTTCCCCATTTTTGGTCAGTCTAGAAATATAAGAAAAATATTTATATTAAGATGAGATAGGCAAGATTGAAATGAATAAAACTAAAGCCAATATAGCTAAGTATCCGAAACAAGAACAAATTTGAAAATATCTATTGTGGTTGTAATATGAGATCGCCTCAAACAAAAAGTGGCGCATGGTCCCCCTTCTAATATTTTCGAATATCTGGAGAACTATAACTGAGAGTCTTCAAACTTTATGCGAATCAATTTCCTGTCAATGTAATCGGTTTAACCATCTTAATGAGCTAATTCACTGCAAAAACTAATAGTTTTTCAACACAAAAATGTTTACTCAAAAGTAAAGAAAATCGTAGGGTTTGACAAAGTTATGAAAAAAACTCAAAAAAAAGTCGAAAACCCCGATTTTTGGCAAAAACTCGACTTGAGCGACATCTTCCGAAAAATCTGAAAAAAATCTCAAAAATACTTTACCCTATGAGCTTTTAAATTAAGCTTGAGCACCTCTGAAAATAAAAAAATAATTTTTTTTTTTTGAGACACACTAATAAATACATATATAAATTAAACATTTATGGCCGTTAAAGTCCTAATTCGGGAGTACAGTTGGGGCTAGGTGAATTAGGGATTTATTCTTGACAAATTTTGATCGAAATATCTTAAAAACTGCGACCCGAAAGTGATTCTGAGTCGATCGGTATACTTTAAGGTGAGTGTTAGACTAATAGTGTTGGGCGTTTCAAATATCACCAAAAACGCATAATAGCCTCCACAACGAAACGAATCTAAATTTCGAGTCTAAAATTAGACTCGAAAAGGATAAACTATAACAAGGTAGTTATTTTATACATATTTTGACTGTTGTTAAAAAATAAAAGAAATTTACATAACTATTCAGTTCAGAATTGCGAAAATTTAGAGTCGGGAAAATTTTATTAATATTGATCAATTTAGCGTTGTTTTCAGATCAGGATTTTAAAAAATTCGTAAATTATGCAGTGTCTGAATCATTAACATGAATATGCCCAAAACTTCAAATAAAATTGTCCATTTTAAAGGGACTAAGCAACATTAATGGCTTCTAGTGGGCAAGTAGGGTGTTAACCCCTGCAAAATTTTTGCTGTTCATATCTGGATATAAACAAATGGACTAATTTAATATATTTTGAGCTTTTATTTTATTTCAAATAGTCGAACTTATTTTTTATTTTGTTTAACCGCAATGAATAACATGAAACAAGTTATAGTTTTGACTTTTTTTTGGCATTTTAGTATATCAAGGGCCTATATTCAAAACTCTCTATCTTTGATTTTCACGAAAATTACTTTTTAATGGAAAAATATTCAGTAAAACATCTCTCATCTATGGTGTGAATTTCATAACAAACATACTTTCTTTGGTGTTTTAATTGCATTTTTGTTATTTCTCTATCTTATACAATTAATTTTTCTTAATTTTCTAATATTTTTTATACCCTTCACCTTCGTGAGAAGGGAATATATAAGTTTGTCATTCCGTTTGTAATTTCCACAATATAATTTTCCGACCCTATATAGTATATATATTCTGGATCCTTATAGATAGCGGAGTCGATTTAGCCATGTCCGTCTGTCTGTCTGTTGAAATCAATTTTCTGAAGACCCCAGATATCTTCGGGATTAAAATCTTCAATAATTCTGTCACACATGCTTTCGAGAAGTTTCCTATTTAAAATCAGCTAAATCCGTCCATAAATATCGCAGATATGAGCAAAAATCCGAGACAAAATAGCGAATGCCAATTCTGAATTGAATTACCATGAAAATATTTGACCTTTTTATATCTGTGGACTTTTGACAAAACACCTCAATTGCTCAAAGTGTTCATAATTCTTAAATTTCACTTTATTACTGCCGAATTTTTTAATATAAATTCTTCAGAAAAAAACCAACAGTTATCACATAATAATGGCAAAGTTGCAACTGTTTCAATTGTTCAAAATGTTGTTTAGTTATAAATAAAAGAAGACTCTACTAGAGTCTAAACAGCAACTTGCATGCTGTGTTTTTATTCTCGTTTCTAACCAACAAAACAATTTCTGTGTAATGTCCTTTGTGAGAAAACATGTGAAAGGATCAGCATGATTAGTAATATAATCATCATAGTCATCATTATGAATGAATATTTATGTGTTTATTTACTTGCGACTGTTTTTGAAAAAAGAGTTTAGTTTGCGCGTGCTGTTTATATTTTAAACTGGGAACAAAAATTAAAAACACATTTCAAACAACTGAATTTTAGAAACAATTCATAGTCAGCTGTTTGAAATTTCGTTGGGCATCTGTTAAAATGTTGTGAAATTGTATTTCCCTAAAAAAACACATACTTTTTCGACTAAATATTCATATTTCATTTTTAAAACATAATTAAAGACACAAAGAATGCACATATGAGAACTCGTACTAAACAGGCATTTGGAAATAATTATTGAAACAATATGCATAAGTTTGAAATGTGATACTTCAAGAGTTTAAGTTGTAGTATAAACAAATAAACATTATTGGGATCAAAATCAAAGGCGATTATGAAAATGCATCATTAGATTTTTACAAAAGAAATTTTAATACTCAGTATTTTTCAGAGTACCAAATATTCATTCATTTGTCACTCATGTTCATGAAAAGACAATTTTAATTTTTGTTGTGTTATGTTCACTTCATGTATGAAGAGACAGCAAATGCTTTTGCTTTATTCATTCATGTATGATAGGATTTGTATTGTTTTTTTATTTTCACTCAGAAATGAGAAAATAATAGGAACTTTTTTTCATACACATGAGCATTTTTGAGAAGTAAAATTTTTGTAAATTGTTCACAAATGAAGAGCATCAACTTTTATTTTGCACAACTGTTCAAAAACTTCCTAGGGATAATGGGGGAAAGTGCGTGGCCCCTCAAAGTTGGTCACCTCGTGTCTCACATTTTACAAAAAAAATCGCCAAAAATCCATTTATGATCCAAATGAGCTGCAATTTAAAATATAGATAGACCTTGAGAAGATCTACAAAAAATATGCTTACACGTGTAGGTTATCTCTTTTAGTTAAAGAGATATTTGGGTTTATTTATTTATTTTTTTTAATTTTGCCCGATCTTTTTTTTGTTTTTTAGACATGGCGGGCCTACGGAGGGTCGAATTTTTATTTTTAAAAATCAGCTATATTGCCGATAAAATTCTAAATAAAATAAAAACAACTTGCTAACAGTTATCTCGTCCCTTTAAAAAGTTACACGCATCCAAAGTTGGAACATGTAAAATGCGCAGTATTTTTAACATTTATTTATTTTTTTCATTGAATAGAAACAAATAAAACAAACAACGCACACATGAATATAAAAGAAGACCAAACATACATGATAAAAAAAACCAACAACATTAATGTGTATGAACATTAATGAGCGCGATGAGAAAGCCTCTCAATTTTGAGCATTGGAGATTTTTTATTTCTCACTATTCACATACGTATATGTACCTTAAAGAAAAACAAGTAAGAGTGCTATATTCGGCTATGCCGAATCTTATATACCCTTCACCTTTGTTGTGGATGCATTACTTGCCTATTTTCAGCGTATATCATCCTATATATATCAAGAAAACTTTTAAAAATTTTACATTTAATTGATATTGCTATATTGAAGAAGTTACAAACGAAACAACAATCTTATATATACCCTTCTCAAAAACAACAACGCCAAACGAAGTGAAACACAAAAAAATAAAACATAATACGCAAAGCAGTGAAACCAACTCACATCCAAACATACATATGTACGTTTTGTTGCTTTTTTTGTCAAACACCAAAAAAAAAAAAAACAAAATAATGAAGCCAACAAACAACCAAACATATGCACGTTTTGTTGCTTTTTTGTGAAACACCAAAAAAAAAAAACAAAATACACAAAGTATGAAGACAACACACAATGAATCCAACACACATACGTTTTGTTGTTTTTTTGTCAAAGCATGCAATAAATTGTCTTTTTTTGATGAAATTTTCAGAGCTTGTGTCGGATTTTTGCTCATATCTCCGTTATTTATGGACGGATTTTGCTGATTTTAAATAGCAAAATTCTCGAAAGCATGTCTGACAGAATTATTGAAGATTTGGATCCCGAAGATATCTGGGGTCTTCAGAAAATTGATTTCAACAGACAGACAGACAGACGGACAGACAGACAGACAGACAGACAGACAGACAGACATACAGACAGACAGACAGACAGACAGACAGACAGACAGACAGACAGACAGACAGACAGACAGACAGACAGACAGACAGACAGACAGACAGACAGACAGACAGACAGACAGACAGACAGACAGACAGACAGACAGACAGACAGACAGACAGACAGACAGACAGACAGACAGACAGACAGACAGACAGACAGACAGACAGACAGACAGACAGACAGACAGACAGACAGACAGACAGACAGACAGACAGACAGACAGACAGACAGACAGACAGACAGACAGACAGACAGACAGACAGACAGACAGACAGACAGACAGACAGACAGACAGACAGACAGACAGACAGACAGACAGACAGACAGACAGACAGACAGACAGACAGACGGACGGACATGGCTTAATCGATCCGCTATCTATAAGGATCCAGAATATATATACTTTATAGGGTCGGAAAATTATATTGTGGAAATTACAAACGGAATGACAAATTTATATATACCCTTCTCACGAAGGTGAAGGGTATAAAAACAGTGTATTCATTTATGAGTGATTAAAATTCAAAAAATTCTTAGCAACTCATTTTCGAATGTGAGCATAAAAAAAAAATTTGCAAATTTCATTCATGACACTTTATCATGAATGAATAAATTTAAGTGTTCATACATGAATTCTTCTGAACCCTGGTATTTTTCCCCTTTCTCATTTTGCTACAAAAACATATTTATGAATTCTGAATGTATAATATTGTAAATATTACTGAAATTTTCAACCAAAATTTTAAATACCCTCTGCTTTTCATTAGCTTTTTATACCCTACACCACCATAGTGGAGAGGATATATTGGGTTAGTGACTTAAAGTATACCAATCTGCACAGGATTACTTCACCTTCGTGAGAAGGGAATATATAAGTTTGTCATTCCGTTTGTAATTTCCACAATATAATTTTCCGACCCTATAAAGTATATATATTCTGGATCCTTATAGATAGCGGAGTCAATTTAGCCATGTCCGTCTGTCTGTCTGTTGAAATCAATTTTCTGAAGACCCCAGATATCTTCGGGATTAAAATCTTCAATAATTTTGTCACACATGCTTTCGAGAAGTTTCCTATTTAAAATCAGTAAAATCCGTCCATAAATAACGGAGATATGTGCAAAAATCCTTGACAACCTCTATTTTAGGCCTATTTTTGATCTATATCTCGATTACTAAGACGTAAATATAGACAATATGGATATCTAATGATAGATATTTCAAAGATTGCAATGCAATGATATATGTAAGGCTATAGTATGTTGGACCTACAATGGATCAAAATCGGGAAAAATATTTTTTAACCCGAATTTTTTTCACAAAAAACTTTTGTCATAAATTTTTTTCACTAATAAATTAAAAAAAAAAAATTTGAATTAAAAAAATTGGAAAAAAAAAATTTTAAAATCAATTTAAAAAAAAAAGAAAATTAAAAAAAACAATTTTTTTTGAAAAATCATCTTCCTCTTGGTGGTGATTAAGGATGCCTTGAGCGTATGTTAGACGCGATTGGCGGTCAGCAGCTAACAGCTGATGCACCACCTGGACTTTGTACGGAAACATCTTCAAATCTTGTACCAAATTCGCAGTAAAGACCGTCGATTGATACCCATTTGCGTGGCACGTCGTCTGGTCGATGTCGACGGCGCTTCCATGACATCCTCGGCTACAGCAGCAATATTCTCTGCAGAACGGCTACTCCGGGGTCTGCCACGCCTGGCAGCATCTCGTGTTGTGCCAGTTTCTTCGAGGCGAGCGGCTAAACGTAGCAGTGTTTCACCAGTAGGCGTTGGACGGCCAGGAAATCTGCGACGAAATTCACGTTGTGCCAAAGTCACCGACCGATTATTGGTAAAATAAATAGTCAGCAATATACCGCGTTCTGGAGCAATGTAGCGTAACATTGTTTATTAACGTGTATTTCGCATGTGTTTACTACACAAATGTCAAAACAGAACTGACATTAGGGGCCAATCGCAAAATTTATAGCATTTTCTGATAGGAGGATTACTTTTGCGCCACCTTGTACAATATTTTTGGGGCCACTTTATTATGCATATGATCGAAAATTATTATATCCCTTAATATTCAAGATTCTAATTATACACAGAGAAAACAGATTCGTGATAGCAACCGAATTTGTTGTCAATCGAATGATTCTACTTTAGTAACCGAATTTTACAGTTGTAGCAACAAAAGTGTAGAAGGGGTAACAAAAGTTTGGTTACTTCAACCGAAATTCTTCTTTACCAACTGACTTTCCGAAAAATACTATGTGCGCAACCGAATCATTCGCTTGGCAACAAATTCGGTTGCTACTACGAATCTGTTTTCTCTGTGTAAGAACTATTGTATAAGAAAATGCTATTCTGAAATTGGTTTTCTGATATGGAGTTTTGTTTTTTTTTTTTCAATTTATTACTAACCAATTAATATACCAGAAAAATATATAAATAATTCTGCTGTTTAACTCTTAATTATTTATATGTTTAATTCAAGTTTCTGTTTCATATTTCAGATCTAAATCGATTCAATTAAAAACACTGTTCGATTCTTTACACTTGATACAAACCGAAAATTTATGCCAAAGAAGAGGGTAAATAAACTAATAAACTATTAATGGTAACGGCGTGCGAATGTGCTGCTCAAAATCTGATTTATAGTTTGTTTTTTTGTAGTCGTATATAAAATGCAATAAAATTAATTGCTGCCGCTGGAACTTTTTGGAGTGAGTGTTTCTTCTTCATCATGTTTTATTTCTTTTATTTTTTATTTTGACTCAACTGACAATCTTTTTTTTTTTTTTGTATTTTTTTTTTTGTTTTCTTCATACGATTTTCAGTTTGTATATTCATTGTGTGTTGTTTGTAGTTCTGTTGGTAGGTTGGTTGATTTGTTGGCCGTTTAGTCGTTGGGTCATTGTTATTGTTGTTGCATACATATTTATTTAAGTAACAAACAATACTACAACAACATACAACTTACAACACACAACAACAAAGAGCAAAACAAACTGACATACGAACAACAGAGCAATTATGTAATTTGATAATATTTCATTCTTGGCAATAAATATTCATTATTTGCGTTTTGTTAACTATGGATTTTAAGTAACTACGAGAGTACAACCACTATCATCTGTACATGCACACAAACACGGATTGATACCCAGCGAACACGAATGCAAACATTGGAAAATTGACAAGATTTTCTTGTAATATTAAGTATTATGCTTAAAACTGAACTGTTGTTCAATATCAATTGGTAATTATATGAAAGACGTCTTAAGTAAAACAAGTAAGAGAGCTATATTCGGCTGTTCCGAATCTTCACCAAATTATACCTTAAAATAAAATTTAAAAATATTTTTTATTTTTCAAAATAGTTTTTCAAAAGTTTTTTCCAATTTTTTTAAAAAAAAATTTTTTAACTTATTAGTGAAAACAAATTATCACAAAAGAAAGTTTTTTGTGAAAAAAAATTCGGGTTCAAAAATATTTTTCCCGATTTTGACCCATTGTAGGTCCAACTTTGTATAGCCTTATATACATCGTTGCAATGTACTTTGAAATATCTATCATTAGATATCCATATTGTCTATATTTATGACTTAGTAATCGAGATATAGATAAAAAATAGGCCAAAAATAGAGGTTGTCGCGGATTTTTGCTCATATCTCCGTTATTTATGGACGGATTTTGCTGATTTTAAATAGGAAACTTCTCGAAAGCATGTCTGACAGAATTATTGAAGATTTTGATCCCGAAGATATCTGGGGTCTTCAGAAAATTGATTTCAACAGACAGACAGATGGACATGGCTAAATCGACTCCGCTATCTATAAGGATTCAGAATATATATACTTTATAGGGTCGGAAAATTATATTGTGGAAATTGCAAACGGAATGAAAAATTTATATATGCCCTTCTCACGAAGGTGAAGGGTATAAAAAGTCAGAAGAAGTTAAATGTCCTAAAAATAACAACGATTAAAATATATTTGTTTTAATTAAAAATATTTAACTAGATTTAGATATGATATTTCAAGCAAAATATTAACCCTCTGCTAATAAATACACTTATAAATTTATACCCACCACCAAAAAGGTGGGAATATATAGGACAATTCTTATTCAGTTTGTAATATATCCAAATATTTCCCTAAGATCCTAAAAGTATATATATTATGAATCCGTATAAATATCTAAGACGATCCATCTGTATCCGTTCGTCTGCCCTTTGAAGGCACGATAGGGTCAAGAGGGAAGGACGTAGGGTAACGAAATTTATTAAAAAATATTCTATGTTGACAAAAAAAAAATTTACAACAAAGTGTCCGTCCGACGTTAAAAAACAATTAAAATACGAAGAGGCCTAGAAAGCCGAAATAGTTATTGCAAGATACAGTGCAAGCTCGGTATCCGCGACTAATTAAAAACCAGACCTGTAGCGAAAACTGAATTTTCGCGAAAACAGAACCCAAAATTTAATTGAAAAAATTGATGTAATTTTTAAAATTAGAATCCTTTTTATTGATATACATATTAAACTTTTTTAAAGAAATTCTAGATTTTGAATTGCTTTTTTGGCAAATTATTTTTTTAAAACAACAGTTGAAACACGTAGTTCATATAGTGCTGTTGCGGGATTATCATTTTCCAAAGCCCATACTACGATGTTAAAAAATTGTACACTTTAATTTTGTTTTTTTCGTGACCACCATTTGCTCCTCATTACTGTCCACGTGAAATTCTTCTTGAATCCAGTTGTTTATGTCAGCATTCGTTAAAAGATGTTCCGTATCAATTTGAGCTACAAGTGTACCAATAGTAGAAAGATCTTCGTTTTCTTCCTGAATTATATTTTGTAAAAAATTTAAGGGCATGTTATCCTCTTCACTCCATTCAGTACCGAATTCAAGCAAGGCGTTCCAGGATATTGGATATTGGATATTATCCCAGGACTTAGCTAGAATCTGAACTGCATTTTTGAAATTGAAGTTTTTTAGTTTGAGCTACAAATTTGTTCCCTGCTGGTCAAGCAAGTGGGTGAGCAGTTGTTTTTTATAATTTAATTTGACCAAGTCGATAACGTTTTGATCCAACTGTTGAATAAGCACAGTGCAAGTGGGTGGTAGATTCATTGCTATAATTAAACCCTCATCACTTTTTAGTTCCTCAACTGGGTGACACGTTGCGTTATCTAAAAGCAAAACCCGCTTTTTGCGGCAGACCTTTTGAAGCCAAAAATTCTCGGTCCTAAAAAATGTTTACTTATGAACAACTTACTTTTACTAATTGCTGAAAATTATCTTACGTGGGTTTGTTACGTTCGTGATGGAACCAGTTCTTGAATATAAATGATGTCATCCAGGCGTTAGTACTGGAGTTGTATATTACAGGATTATTGAAAAAGTCTTTAAAAACGTGTGGGTTTTTCGATTTTCCAACAACCAACAATTTCAGTTTGTCTGTGCCATTCGCATTTAAACAGGGCAAAAAAGTTATTCGTTCTTTACATATTTTTCTTCCGGGCGCTGTTTTCTCATTACATGTGACAATAGTGTGATTTGGAAGCATCCTATAATATAAACCAGATTCGTCGACATTGTAGATATGGTGAAGAGTCAACCCATGCTCATCATGCTCATGGATCAATAAGTTAAGGTTTCAAATACAATATCTCGCCCGTAATTTTTAAAAATCTAATTCCATGATGACGCTTAAATTTGTTCAACAATCTTTCACTGGCATTAAAACCTGAATTGGTTTGATAAATTTTTGAAAACAAATTACTGGCTTTTGTTGGTAAAATCGCTGATGATATTGGAACATTTTTTCTGTCTTTGTTTTAGAAACCACTTATAAAGCATTTTTTCCATTCTTGGGTACTCAGCTTTCTTTAAGGTGCAACGTTTGCCAGGGCCACTTTCTGTTGTACGTATGAACTTTTTTATTTTAAAGAAACTTCCAGAGTAAACAACGATAAACTTCCAGTTGAAGTTCAAGAAACTTCTAGAGTTAACAACGATAAACTTCTTGCCGACTACGAGAAACTTCGTGCTTAGGATAGAGCTGAAGTGAAAGAAACTATTAAACAAGAACCACCTTTAAAAAGAGTTAGCACTGAGGGAGAGTATTTGATATGGGCCCGCGAGGAAGAGGAGGATTGTGTAGATAGTGGTTTATGGGTGTTGAAACCAGCATATGTGAAAAGTCGCCATGTAATGATGGAGGCCCTCGTTGAACAGTGCAACGACGAAATGGTTCCTGTTGGAGTGCTTCGTCTTTCCCGAGGTGAAAAGGTCATCAGGCCGGGTTCCAGGTTGGGTGAATGTGCTTCAGCAGAGGCAGTGAAAAATTGTGAGGAAGATACTGAAAATGAGTTTGTAAAGGAAGTGCATGGATTCGTTCGGAGACGAATTGGAATGACCGACGACAGTGCGAAAGCCAGATATAGCCCACAACGTAATAAAGGTTTGTCTTCCAAACTACAGAATTACCGGAAGGTCTATAGAATACGGAAATGTGGAAGACCGATAGCGAGAATTAAGGTCAAACATCTGAAACGACTAGCTGACCACTGGAAAGGTGAATCTGTGCCTATTCGGGACGAACAGGCTTAAGTGGGGGACAGTGTTACGAATGTGCAATGACGATTTGAATTCAACGGTCTGTAACGACTGCCTGCAGCACTCATCATGTTTGAAGGCACGTCCATCAGTAGCATGCGTTTATTGGCATTGTTTGTAAGTATGGCAACACTAAATGTTTGGGCTGCTGGCAATGACATCGAAGGCTCTGGAATTCGAATGTACTAGTATGTCCGTTAAGAGCATTGTAGAAGATTCCCGATAGATGGCACGTGTATAAATAGTGGCAGAGCTGGCAGTCGTGAGTTGAGTTTATCATTGGCGCTGTCTTGTGCATTTAAGGTTGTACGTAATAGAGTGTGTGTGAATTTCTGCGAATTGATAAACGTGTATAAAGACACTAAGTGACTATTTAATTATGTTGTTGTTGTACATTCTAAATAAATAAAGAGTTGTTACAAATTTTAAACTACTAAAACTGTTTTTATTTGCAATCAAAAGTATCCGGTTTATTTAAAGGAAATAAACCCACGTTTTTAAAAGGTAAAAACGTAACAATATTTTAGGTAAAGTTATAAATCATGAAAAATGGTGGCAAAATGTTGACAATCTATTAATGTTTTTTTAACGAATCTGTTAAGATCAATCAATTATTTTTTATAAAATTTTGTGACCAGTAATATCATATCCAAAACAAAACAAGTGCTTTGCATAACGTAATAACATAATGTACCTAAAGGGTTTTAAATTTTCCGCATCTATATAAAGTGCTAGAACAAGAACTGGTCCCTACTCCCGAGGAACAAATCAGGGTACCAGTTCTGTGTAATATGTTTTGGAGTTTCACTGAAATCGATATTCTGTGTTTGCTGGGTGCAGACTTGTACCATATAAAATGTACGAGTATGAGTGTGGAATATGAGAAGCAATTTTTTTTATTCCTTCAGATACAATTTTTTTTTAGTTTTATTCTTTTGGTTGCTGTTGTTGCGTTCTTAAGTTGTTATTTGTTTTCTGTTGCTGTTGTACAAAATCGTAGTTTATACCCGCCTCATAACATTTGAAGTTTTTTTATTATTTTTTTTTTTTTTTTGGTTTGTTGGTGTGTTTATAAGATTTTTATCAAGCTGATGCTGTATGAGAGTCTCGTATTGTTTGTTATTTTTTTTTTTATTTTATTTTGTTTTTTGTATTTTTTATTTATTTAGCGTCTTTTTTTTTCTTTCGTTCTTGATGCCACTTGAGTATTATTTATGTGAGTGGACGAGAATTATAAAAGAAATATATACAATTTATATGTACAACTGACTACATTACTGGTATGAATTTATTATATAAAATATTTATATCTGTAGTATTTACCCTACATTGTGTACAGGCCACTTGAATTATTTAAAACTGACCCATCTGTTAAAAAAAAGGGTTTTTAAATGTGCGGTTTAGCTTACAAGGATTTCAAGTACGTGAGCAAAGCAACTGTACTTGAGCAAAGCAATGTGGCTCGTGCGGTCCTGCTGGGTAACACTTCTTTCAAGGACGAAAAAAAATTATTTTTTTTTGTTTTGAAAAGTATAATTTTAGTCGACTGCAACCGATAATATTTAATTTGTTTTCATTTATTTTCTATTGGATTTACTTACTCGTGATTACAAACATTAGAACTTATAGTGGACAAAACCAACATGATGTGGTCTGAAATCTGATGCAAATATTAAAAAAGAAACATACTTATACATATGTATGTATACATTCATGTATATTTTTTTTTTACTTATTATGCATAAACGGGCTTGTATTCTCCAACACATTTATGTTTCCGAACAACTACATACTCGAATTAGTACGAGAGTATAAATTTTATTTCAGTTTTTAAATTCTAACAAGTCCAGCAGTGAAACTTAAAAAAAACTTAGATTTTTTTTATAAAGTTGTATAATTAAAATGAACCGTATTGTAAATTTATTTATGAAATAAATATTAAGTGCTCTAATAAAACTATAAATAAATATCTTGCATATTATTATAATTTTTTTATAGCGTTTTTATACCATTACTTACTCGCAAGTAGCACAACAAGTTGAAAATTTAAAATTAACATTTTGTAAAAATATAAAATAATTGTTCTTGACCACACTTAATACTGGAAATAGATTGAATATATAAAAAGTAATGGTGCTATTGAAATACATAATAAATTTTTATTAATATGTATTAGCATTCAACAAATGGCCGCTACTAGAGGAAGGACGGTAGGAAGTAATAAACATTTCGGTTTGATAACAAAATGAGAATGATTTGATGTCAAAAGTTTCTTAATAATTTTAAAAAATTTAAGAATAATTTTGAAATACCTTTATTGTCAAGTAGTTGTCAAATGTATTCTAATGAAGATAGCAA
The DNA here is from genome assembly GCA_942486065.2 of Calliphora vomitoria. NCBI lineage: Eukaryota > Metazoa > Arthropoda > Insecta > Diptera > Calliphoridae > Calliphora > Calliphora vomitoria. Next base: position 94,545,479 of record OW818031.2, read on the forward strand.
ATACATAAAATATGAACAACTTATGAACAAAATTAGTTGTTCTAGAACGAGTACACTTATAGCCACTTCGGGGTTCTCATTGAAATAATAATATCGTTTTGACTTCAAGAATCAGTTTTAAAAACACTAACGAATTCCCCATCGGATAATTGGATAATTTTCAAACGTGAATTGTGCACAGAGAAAAAAGATTCGTGGTATCAACCGAATTTGTAGCCAATCGAATGATTATTTCTTTGTGAACGAATTTTACAGTAGTGGGTACCAACTTTTAGAAAGGCTAACAAAAGTTTGGTGGCTTCAATAGAAATTATTCTTTATTAACTGATATTCTGTTCACATAACCTAAAAATTCTGTGTGTACAACCGAATCATTCGATTGGCAACAAATTCAGTTGCTACCACGAATCTGTTTCCTCTGTGTAACATTGTCTTGTTGATATATACAATATAAGAATGAATATTGTCGCATCAATAAATAAGTCCATCTTCTTAATTTCAATTTAAAATGTACTGTTTACTTTTGAAGGAAAAAAAACCTTGTTTTTCCAACAGTAAAAAGAAACTCCATTGAAATTTCAATTGGAAAATTGAAGCTCAAAATATGCATTTTTTCATCTGAAGAAAATATTTTTTTTATTTTATACTTCATTTGGATGAAAAATAAAGTAATTTGGACTGTCGTAGTCTTGCTATTGACTTAATTGATTTAAGGTTGATATTCGATTGATAATGAAGCATTTTGGTAAGTAGATGGATGATGAATGGGACTTTAAGATTACTGAATAATCAATATTAAATGTTTTCAAAAGGGTTTCAAATAAGAGCTAGTAACTATGTTTGTTTAAAACATACTGTGCTAAACTTGACCCTGATACCATGATTAGTAATAAAGAGACTCTCACAAAATATGATATTCCAGTTCACTCGGAACTCATTTGGGTTGAATTTCGCTAAAACTTCAAATTGTAAAAAATAGCACAATAAAGTAAATTTTAATCACATAAAATTATTTATTCGAAAGGTCAATAGATGGCATTAATATTTGAATATGATATCGGGCATAAGGCCAACGTAGCTGTTCTTGACGAAGCGCATTCTGGGCGTCCAATTTTGGGCCAGTAATTGCTGGCCGTATGTCAAGAATAACACGAACAATGCACAGTGGGGGGAATGAAAAAAAAGTGGAAATAAATCTGTAACTTCTAAAGAAATAGCCCGATTTTTATAAAATTTTCCACGACTATAGAGGAGGTGTTGATATGTTAAAGTTTCGAATTTGGGCTTTTAACATCAAGGGGGGACCGAGCAACAATGCCCCAAAGTAGGGCACCTCGGGTATATCAAAAATTAAAAATGATGCCAAATTTTTTTTGCGATCCGATTTGAATGATTTTTATATATATGGAATCTACTCGATGAGATCTATAGAAAACATTGCTTTAGCTGTATATTATCTCTTACAGTTTACGAGTTATTAGCATTTGAAAACTAAAATTTTATTTTTTTATCTACCTTTGTCTGCTTTTTTGCTAATAACGGATCCAATTCTTTCCCGATTTTCTTGAAATATCTGTTTTGAATAAACAACATATTTAGTAATAATAGTGAGAAAAAATTGTTTAAAAACCTATACTGAATCAAATGTTATGTGCATTCAAACTTAAAAAAAAAATAAAAAAGTCGTTTTTGTTTCGCAATTTTTTTTTTTTTCGAAAAAAGTACTTACATTAATTTTAAATTATACAGAAAATAAGAAAAATATAATTAATATATGTATTTATATTTTTCTGAAAGATAATATTACGGGAATTATTATAAAAGCAAAATATGTAATATCAAAATTCATATTATTGCGTCCTTCCGAATTAGACCTATTTTTTTATGTAAATTTCAAATTTAGACAACATTTTCTCAAACCGCATAGCTGCTTTCAAAAAATTAAGACCTGTTTTGTATGTCCCAATATGTTCTTCAATACTGTACAAAGGGATTTCATAGCCCCGAGCTTGCTACCTTCAATAGATACAAAAATCAAAAAAATCAAAATTTTGGGATTTTTTAAAAGTTTTTTTTGCAATTATTCTCTCTTTGTTTTAAAAACCACTTAACACTATTATTTAATAGTGATCACCCGTATCTAAACATTTGATTTGGTTTTTAATACATAAATAAGCTACTCAAAAAAAATAAGAAAATTTTCATTACAAAAAGACGAAATGTGCAAGATAGGATTTGAATTCAAATCATGGTTTCTTGGAGGAAATTTCATAGAATTTTCCGTAGATTTTGTTTCGGCTATACGATTTTTTATTTTTTACCGTCCATACAATTTGACCCAGCCTAATGAATATACTATTCATAAAATATTATTTTTTAAAAATTCAGAAAATTTTTTTTATAAAAACAACTAAAAAAAATGTTTAGTTTTGCCCTTATTTTCAACCAATTTTTGATTTTGAGCGAAAAAAAAAAAACTGTTTGATTACTTATTTAATTCCCAGATAAAAACAAATCAAATGAATGACAAAAAAAATATTTCATTTCAAATGAGTATTTTTTGCTGTTTCAGAAATCGGATCAGGAAATACAGTCAGCACACGAATTGTTCCTCGAAATTTATTTAACTTTTCTTCACTCATCATTTCTTTTCTTATCCTTGATTCGTCTGAATGCAAATAATTATAAAGAAACATTTATAACTAGAAAGCTGTATTGATTAAACTTACCCCATTCATATAAAAGGTGATTCATCGTAAGGTTTGCTTTGTAATGTAAAATAAAACAGATAAATTTTAAAATAAACTTAAAATTTTTATTATCGGTTAAAAGAACAATTTGTGGCATTTACTGCTTGAAAATTATGACAACGTCTGAGGTGTTCCATTTGGAAGATCCTATTGCGCGACTCGTTCGAGTAAAGCGACTCCTATTTCGCGAATAACACTTCAATTGTAGCTGGGTTATTCCTGAAGATCTCTGACTTTACATATCTCAAGAGAAAATAGTTTAAAGGTGTGATTTCGCACGATCTGGTTGGCCAATTTACCGAAGCAAAACGTGATATTAAGTGCTCAGTAAAATGATTTCTCAACAAGAACATTGTTTCACGTGCCGTCTTGTTGAAACCAGAGCTCACCAAGACCATGTGCTTGAATTTAACATGGTGCGATAACTGTTACCATTGACGGTAACATTCTAATTTTTCAAATTTTTGAAGAAGTATGGACCAATGATTACACCAGCCCATAAACCACATTATACCGTTGTTTTTAATGAATGGTACTTGGTACTCTTCGAGTTGCTCATCATCCACTAATGTAAACTTGGACTCAAATTTTCGAATGCTGTTGGCAGTAGTGGTGGAGATGCTATTGTTGTGTGAGTAATTCCATGATGACTTGATATGAGTCACGCGTGATCTGTAACAAAAAGCATATTGAAAATCAAACCTTACGATTAATCGCTCTTAATAAGGAAATAAAGACAATAAAATATACAATTAATTTAGTATTTATCTCTTGGAATACGGCTTTAATCACGTGGATTTCATCATAACAAAATAATTTTACATTAAAAAGTTATTACGGGAATACAAAATTAATATTTTAGTAAGAGCTTCTTATGCTAAATTCCCAATTTTTATTGATAAATTCACTGAAATTTATTGTTGGGGGATTAGGTAGTTCCTATGCGCATTGCACTGGTTGCTTAGGCCAGATCATCAGGAAACCTTTTCCAAAAAGGCTTTAGAAAAAACTAAAGATATTATACAAATAAAACCATAGAGTGAATGAGAATTACAGACACTCAAGCTTTATTGGTAAAAATATCAAAGCGTAAACAAAACACTAACAATAAACAGTGATTTTATCTTTTCTTACATTCCCTACTTTACATTAGTTTCTGTTTGGTTTTAAAATTTTTGTTGATTATTACTCAAATTGTCCAATTATTTTTGAATTTTTTTATATCCTTCACCTTCTGTCTTTCTGTCTGTCTGTCTGTATGTCTGTCTGTCTGTATGTCTGTCTGTCTGTCTGTCTGTCTGTCTGTCTGTCTGTCTGTCTGTCTGTCTGTCTGTCTGTCTGTCTGTCTGTCTGTCTGTCTGTCTGTCTGTCTGTCTGTCTGTCTGTCTGTCTGTCTGTCTGTCTGTCTGTCTGTCTGTCTGTCTGTCTGTTTGGCTGTCTGTCTGTTTGGCTGTCTGTCTGTTTGGCTGTCTGTCTGTTTGGCTGTCTGTCTGTTTGGCTGTCTGTCTGTCTGTCTGTCTGTCTGTCTGTCTTTCTGTCTGCCTGTCTGTCTGTCTGTCTGTCTGTATGTCTGTCTGTCTGTATGTCTGTATGTCTGTCTGTCTTTCTGTCTGCCTGTCTGTCTGTCTGTCTGTCTGTCTGTCTGTCTGTCTGTCTGTCTGTCTGTCTGTCTGTCTGTCTGTCTGTCTGTCTGTCTGTCTGTCTGTCTGTCTGTCTGTATGTATGTCTGTCTGTCTGTCTGTCTGTATGTATGTCTGAATGTCTGTTGAAATCAATTTTCTGAAGACCCCAGATATCTTGCGGATCCAAATCTTCAACAATTCTGTTAGACATGCTTTCGAGAAGTTTTCTATTTAAAATCAACAAAATCCTTCAATAAATAACAGAGATATGAGCAAAAATCCGAGAAATCCTCAGAAAATTTCATCAAAAAAAGACAATTTATTGCATGCTTTGACAAAAAAGCAACAAAACGTATGTTTGGATGTGTGTTGGTTTCAATGCTTTGTGTATTTTGTTTGTTGGTGTTTCGTTTGGTGCTGTTGTTTTTATATCCTTCACCTTCTCGAGAAGGGTATATATAAGATTGTCATTTCGTTTGTAACTTCTACAATATAATCTGTTCGTCAGCAATTGAATGTAAAATGTTTAAAAGTTTTCTTGATATATTTAGGAAGCTATACACTGAAAGTGGGCAATTAATGCATCCACGACAATAGTGAAGGGTATATAAGATTCGGCATAGCCGAATATAGCACTCATACTTGTTATTTTTTCAAAAAATATTTTTAACCAATAAAAAAATACTTATGAAATCAAATAAAAAGTTTATTATTATTATAGCCCTTTCAGACCGAGCCAAATTAAGTAATTTTGTGATTTCAGCCGAAATGAACTAATAATTAGTAATTACCCATACATTTTGGCTACCAAAAATTACTATTATTTGTTTAATCAACTTAAATGTTATACATTAATTTGTTATATAACCAAAAGTACCTATATTTTTCTTATCATAAAAATCATAATGGAACTGAAGTGGTGGTCGCATTAAGATATACAATTATCAGATTTTCAAAACAAATAAGTATACAGAGATGAAAAGACTGGAATTGTAAATATTTACCGATTTTTTTTTTGCTAAATCCTTTAAATTTATATATAAAATATTAGCTATTTGTAGGTATTTAATATAGAACGAAAACAAAAATATTATACATGTATTTGTGTGTGTATATTGGTTTTTATTAATGTGGGGATGTATGTAGATTGTAACCCTTTTGCTAAATATTTCAATTATAAAATTATATCATACCGTTATTTACTCGTGTGTATAAAACTAAATCATACAAATCATTTTTATCAGCTCAATTTGTTTGTTTGTATGTAAGAATCTATCTATGTATGTCTAAGAGGGGGCATTTTTAAATAATCATTGTCCCATCATACATTAATATAAATGTCTATCCAACCGCCACCCATCTGCTCACAATAGAAGTATTTGTCGTCTACACCATAAAATGAATCCCTACCAGTTGTAGATAAAAGAAAACGTTTGTTGTATCATAGTTTATCTATGATTTTGTTTTTGATTTTTTTTCTGTTTATTTGTCCTCTATTATGAAACAGTTTTCAGTTTTGTTTATTCGATATTGTGTACTTTGTGGCAATAATGATAAGTTGGACAATTTTTAGCCACGTGTGCAAATAAAGTTAAATTCTAAATCAAATACATACATACATACAAACTAGAGACTTTAATACATATAAATATGAATGATTAAAATAAAGCTGCAAGGGATAATAGTGCAGAACACAGACATAAGGATACACAATACAAAGTATGTGAAGAAAGTCTTTGTACAATTATAGAAACAAATCCATAAGATTTTCTTAAAAAAGTAAAATGATTCAAATAAGTTAAGTAATGAGAAAATTATTCTATTCGAAATCTTAAATATAACATATATATTTTATTTATCAATGTCGCAGTACTTGTTTGTCACACTGTACACACGTTGTGTGTTCATGTAAAAAGAAAATGTTTATAATTTGGTTTATTAAAGGAAAATCTAGTTTTTTTTTGTAGCATTGTGTTATTATACAACCGAACGTTGCAGGAGGAGGGCAAAGGTATTAAGTACTGAAGCCCAAAATATAAAATGGTATCAACAGAAATTATTTATAACTATGATTTATAGCAAAATTGTATTGTGTTTGATGTCACAACAGCACACACACACACACACATCTCTGTAGTTCTGGGTAACTGTCCCGAACTAGTGATTTTTCCTATCATTTAGGTTCACCACAGGTTACATAATTAGCTACGTGACTAGTTATTATACCCAATACCAGCTTAGTGGAGAGGGTATTATGCATTTGTGCTGATATTTGCAACGTCCACAAATATTTGTCTAATACCCACCTTAAAGTACACCGATATACTCAGTCTCCTTTTGAGTCGGTTTAACGATATTTGTCCGTGTGGCTGGTTGTCCATGTAAAATCGATCCATTATTTTATCTAGCCCCCATACAAATGTTCTCCCAAAATTTGATTTTATAGGTCATAATTAATATAAGTATCTAAAAAAATGTGATTAATCGCAGAACAAAATTTTCAAATCAAGGGTGCACAGTGGTTTTAAAAAGTTTTTTTCTTTAAATAATTCGGTATCTCGGGAACTATTTGAGATATTGTTACGAAATTTCACAAGGTTGGAGCTGAGGTATTTTCGAGTTTACTAGCAGTTGTTCCTAGCGCTAACGGAGGCCAGTGCGCACATTGGTTGAAGAGTGGCCGAAATTAATTTTTTTCATGTTCGCCGATTTGGATGACTTTTTGGTATTTTGTTGTCAGATATCTGAGTGTAATGATTCCGCAATATTAGGCTGATACATTTATTATTTGCTTGAACAGACACGCTTGAAATTCATATATGTTCGCTTGTTTAAAATGGCATGAAAATTTATTGAATGTTCAACCTTTTGGTACAATCAGAGTAAACTTATCATTTGACTTTGTTGTACATTTTCGTAAATGACAATTGTCATAGATGAGATTTGCATTAAAAAAAGTTGGAAAAAGTGTCATATAAAAAATTTCTTAGAACAAAATATAAACAACATCAAAATTTCAATCTTCATCAACTTCAGTGGACTGCATCTTTTTTGCGCTGTGGAGTGCTGTTTAACGAAAGATGTCAAATTCAGCTGCTCCTACCTGCTCCTTTCCAAAAAAAAAAAAAAAAAACAGTAAAAACTATAAGGTGATAAAGTAACAAAACATGAATTTTCGTTCATGCACTTTGTATGGGAGCTGGGCGGATCATTTTGATTTTTCCATTTTTTTCTTAATTCAAATAAAAAATGCTTATGTGCCAAGTTTCATTGTCCTTCGACAACTTCTTCTATTTTTATCCGCTCGTTCTATGAACCTCAAAGGGGCTACGCACCACTCAAAGTTTATCACCTCTAATCACAATTTTTTTTTAAAAAATCGCCAAAAATCCATTTACGAGCCGAATGAGGTGAAATTTAAAATATAAATAGTGCTTAAGAAGATCTACAAAAAATACGCTTACTACATGTCTCTATTAGTTGAGAAGATATTTAGGTTTATTTATTTAATTTTTAATTTTGCTTGATCTTTTTATATTTTTTTAATGTGACGGGCCTACGGAAGCTCAAATTTTGTTTCTAATATATCACCTATATTGGTGATAAAATTCTTAATAAAATAAAAGAAACTTGCTAACAGTTATCTTGTCTCTATAAAAAGTTAAACGCATCCAAATTTGAAACATGTAAAATGTGCCGTATTATACCCTCCACCACCACAAGTGGTGAAAGAGGGTATATATACGTTTGTCATTCCGTGTGTAACATTGAGAAATATTCATCTGAGACCCAACAAAGTATATATATTATTGATCCTTATGAAATTCTAAGTCGATTAAGCAATGTCCGTCTGTCCGTCTGTCTGTCTGTCTGTGTAAAACACTCTCACGTCCAAAATACATAAGTGAAATTAATGAAATGTATTCCAAAATGTTTATAATTTTTCTAAGCAGTTTGGTATTGAAAATCAGCAAAATCGAATTAGTAGAACCAGGGTTATGGATCAAAATGTAAGACAACCTCCAAAAATGTTGATAATTTTCACATGATTTTTGTGACTTTTGGTAAATTCATTGCAGAGAACTCCTTGAAATTTTGCACTCAGTATTTATATGATAAAAGGACAAATTTTGTTGAAAATGGAAAGATTCGGTCCATAATTTCTCGTAGCCCACATACAAATTTCTTCCCGAAATATGGTGCTATGGTATATAAATGCCCATAGAATTGCAGTATCCATACAAAATTCAGCACAACTAAGTTTCGTGCCAACGGAAATCGCGAGACCAATTTTTTTTTGGATCGGGCATTATTTGACCATAGCCCCCATATAAAGTTTACTTCCGAAAATCATTTAAATACACTTAAATATCTTATATATATCGTTATTAGGTTTAAATTCAACTTGAATAATCCCCATGCACATGAAAATCGCTGTGGGGAATTTCATGAAGATCGGCCCATAATTGGTTATAGCTCCCATATAAGGACCACTTCTAAAAACCACATTAACTTTCATAAATATCTGAAAAATATCGTTATCGAATTAAAATTTTACACAAATCGGTAGTATTAATTCACAAATGATACTACTAGATTGTGTGAATATCGGTTCATATTTGACCATATAAGGTCCATTTCCGAAAATTACTTAAATGCTAATAAATCTCTTATAAAAGCTTCTATCTAGTTTAAATTTCAAACAAATATTTCCATTATATACGAAAATCGATGTGTTGAATTTTATGAAGATCAGCCGATAATTGGTCATAGCTCCCATATAAGGACCACTTCCGAAAAACACATCAACCTCTATAAATATTATAAATATATGGATATCGAACTAAAATTGTATACAGATCAATATATTGTATCCAAAAATCATACTACTGGGTTTTGTGAATATCGGTCCATATTTGACCATAGCACACATATTAGCTCCATTTCCGATAATCACAACAATACCCATAAAACTCTTGTAAATAATGTTATGGAGAAAAATATCAAGCAAAATAGGCCTCAAATACATAGAAATCACGTTAAAATATTTAATTATATCTTCCAAATAAGTCGCACATCCGAAAAATACATTAACGCATATATACACTCATATCGGTAAAAAATGTAACAGATATATGTTCTTAATTATATATAGAAGGCTCACATCCGGAAAGTTCATTAGAACAGAAGAAAAATATACTTTTGAAGTTTGACTAAATATATTTGTTTACCCTTTTTTATACTCTTTTACTTCAGTTGTAGTGAATAATAAAAATGTTGAGCCAATCGGTAATGTTAACCAACTATTAAGTATATAAATTATTAAATAGTAAATTTTATTCCTATTATAAAATTATAGACTCTGTTGGAAATGGTAGGAATATGTAGTTATTTCAATTATAAATTTCTGAATTAGATAACATTTTTATACATTTGAAATAAAATATCTTCTGCGTAAACTAGTTTTCTTAACAATATATAAAATACTACTATATTTTAAATAAACTTTTATTTTGGTTTTATTGAAGAAAGTACATAATTTGTATATAGTCCAAAATGTGTATTATATATCAGGATTCATCTATAATCCATAAAGTGACTTAAAAAGAAATTCGGTTATAGTCCTAATTCGCTTATAGTCCACAAAAATTGTGCAACTGTATTTGTAGACTATAAGCGAAAACTACTGTATTACATTAACATTCTACCAATCTTCATAATCGGAGCTAAGTCCCAATAACAAACACTGAATATGGATCTTAGAGTGTTTATACGAATGTAATTTCTATACTTTTCATCTAATTTAGGTGGAGGGTATTTAAGATTCGGCATAGCCGAATATAGCACTCTAACTTGTTTTCTATGTTTTTTCCCAAAAAGACCCATATATTTTTTCTTTTGTAGAAAAAAAATTTCTTCGGGACTATATACAATTTTTATATTATCCAAAAAGAGAATTTAATGCTAAAGCGTGTAAAGTAAATTTTGACTCACTTAAGCGGACACAACACCCCCCAGACATATCCAAACTTGGGCAATTTTTCTAAAAAAAATGTTAGATTTGAGTAAAAAATTCTAAAAAGGCAAAGCACCGATCTACGAAAAAGCTTAATATTTGTATAACCCTAAATGTTTCATAAATATCTACAAGTTTTTTTACTCTCACACGGTAAATAACGTCATAGTAGGTACTTTTCTAAAAAAAACTCCGTTTTTGGAACACATTTTTCCCGGTTTAGGAATTTCGCTATTTGAAAATAAAAAATTTCAAAAATTATAATGTCGTTGATTTAAAAATAATTGGGTATATAAGTTCCAAATTTTATTATGATATCTTTAACCGTTAAAATTTTACATTGATTCAAAATTTAGATTTTTCTTCATGAAAAAATCACCATATTATACTTGTTTTAAGTTTTTAAAGTAAATGACGTCCCAAAAATATATAAATTTATTTAATTTTACTAAAATATCAATCTTCAAGTCCTAACACCCTGTCTATACCAGATAAATTTTTATCATGATAAACGTCAAATTGGTTGTCATGATAAAAAATTATCAGGTATAGTCCCCATTTATTAGTATTATTGCTTCGTTATGACAAAATTGTTAGTGCTTTTGCTTAGACAACTTTGTCTTGAAAACAAATGTCATTAATTATTATGATAAATATTTGTCAAGTATAGACAGGGGGTAAGGTTTTCATTATTATCAAATACTTATAATAAAAGCTTTTATTTACTCCTCAGAATTTCCACAAACCTTGTTTCCTAAAAAAATTTGTACGTTTTTTCATATATTGCATGCAAAATGTGTTACACCAAACTTTCTGTTAAGTCAGTATGTGTTTGAATTCAGAATTTACATTTGATATGTTAGTAACATTTTGCGTGAAATATATGAACAAATTTACAAATTTTTCAAAGGGGGCAAACTACTGTGGGGTGTGTGACAATTGGAGGTTACGCCAAGCCAATTACGCGGCGGCCACATGCCCAAACTTTAATGCCAAAAAAAAAACAAGAAAGAAAGTATGGTCGGTCAAGCCCGACCAGATAATACCCTACACTAAGTAAATGAGCAAAAACATTTTTCTTTCAAAATTTCAATAATTTACGTTCTTGAGCGATTTTCGGTAGTGGGCCTTATATGGGAGCTATGACAAATTATGGACCGATCACCATGAAATTTGGTCACGTGATTAATGTTTATATAAAAGTTATTTATGTTGAATTTTATGTGTATACCAACATTTGTAGGAGATTTATCCTCGTTAAAGTGATTATCGGAAGCAGGCCTTATATGGGAGCTATGACTAATTATGGACCGATCATAATAAAATTTAGTGACATGAATTCCCTATATATAAAACTAATTTGGACAAAAACTTGTGTTGATACCTATATAAATTAAACATTTGTGACGGACAAAATCCACTTTCGGGAGGACATTTGTATGGGGGCTAGGTCAAATAATGGACCGATTTCAGCCAGTTTCAATAGGGATCGTCCTTGGGCAGAAAAAATGATATGTACCAAAGTTTTTCGAAATATCTTTAAAATTGCGACCTGAACTCTGCGCACAAGCTTTACATGGACAGCCAGCCAACCAGCCAGACGGACGGACGGACGGACATCGTTTAATCGACTCAGAAAGTGATTCTGAGTCGATCGGTATACATTAAGGTGGGTGTTAGACTAATATTTTTGGGCGTTACAAACATCTGCACAAATCCATTATACCCTCCCCACTATGGTGGTGTAGGGTATAAATATCTAATTAATAAAGCCAATTGGATGGATATTTAAAACCTATTTCTCTGTTTTATTTCAATTTAAAGTTCTCCTCCTCTATTAAAAAACACCCTTTGCAATGAGACCAATCTTCCATATATCAGCTACAATAAGAGGGAATTATTATTACACAGGGCAAGAAAAACGAAATTTTAGAGGCTTTTTAAACCACTACATAATTTTGATGTACAAATATGGTCTAAATTTTAAATTCTATGGAGATGTTTTTTTTTTAATTTTTAAGTAAATTGTGACTTTTTTTAGACCTTTTCAACACAATTAATGTTAACTCAAAAGCGGTTAGTCCGATATTATTAAAATAAACTTAGAAACATTTAGATTTACATAACCTTTATTCGTTTATATATTGCGTTCTAATCGGCTCAGTAGTTTTTGAGTTATAATAACATATTGAAACAAAAATTATATATTTTACATGAAAATAGCAAAAACTCATGAAAAATCGAAAACCACAGAATTTGTTCAGATTTATGGCTTTATCGCAAAGCAACATGTAATAGGAATAAAATGAGAAATGGATCATAAAAATTTATGGATTCTTTTAGAATTTATTCCTATTAAGTAAATTCGCCCATTTTCACTAAATTTTATGTGCTTACAAGCGTGTACTTCGAGTGAGCATTTTACATGTGTTTTGTTTTTGTTACAATAAATAAGCAGACAGGTGTTTTTTACTTTTTCGAAATTCGAACCTTTTAGGGAAGAAAAAGGTTAAATACTGTATTTTGGTACTTTTTTGGCACCTATGTATCTTTTAAACCAATAAACATAGAAACAAATTTTAAATCGTATTCTTTACTTATCAAAAAATAAAAAAATATAAGTTTGGTACTTTTTGGAAATTTGAACCCTTAAGGAATAAAAATTGAGTTTATTTTAGGTACTTTTCCATAAAATATGTTTTTCTATAATTTGACATAGACATACGAATATTTTACTGCTTATGAACTCCCACCACGATGCAGATTTTTATTTGAATAAAATTTTACTACCACAATGGGGAAAAGGTTACCAAAAAGGGGATAAAATTGGACAAATACATTTTTTTGAAATTATTAAGCCAATTTTGATAATTTTTTTTAACATTGGCTCCTGGATTCGTACAAAAATTAACTAACAGGGTGTTATTTGGAACTCGAGTGAATAGGTGTATATTGGGCCAAATTCAGGTAAACAGTTTGGTACTTGTTTTAAAAACATATTTTTTCTTGGGCACATTAACGCATATTTCAATCGTTTGAGACATGTCTGTAGCATAAACAATTTTGGCAAGAATGAGTATTTTTATATTTCTAGCTTTCAAGGTACTTTTCTCCTAATGGTACTTTTTTAATATTTTAAATTATTTCACTTATAGACGTTAAAGATAGCTGATATGCATCTGAGTGATTTATATAACAATGAACTTATAAACATGAAATTAAGCATATATGGTTCTAAGTGATTGAGAATTCTAGGAGGAGATTTTTTGGTACTTTTTGTAATTTCTTCACCAGTGAACCTAGAAACATGACATAAACCTTATATGAGTGGGAATCCACAAGTGGCTATTTTTCTGTATTCTAATGGTACTTTTTGAATTTTCTATAATAATGAACATAGAAACATGAAATTAAGCGTATATTGTCCAAAGTGAGTGAGAATTCTAGAAGGAGGCTTTATGGTACTTTTTCTATATAAGAATGGTACGTTTGGTACTGTTTTTGGAATTTATGTCCATATTATAATGGTACTTTTTGAATTTTCTGTAAGAATGAACATAGAAATATGAAATTAAGCGTATATGGTTCTAAGTAACTGATAATTGTTGGGGTACTTTTCATTATTCAATGGGGAGACTTTTGCTACCTTTTCATTATTCGAATGGTACTTTTTGTATTCTCTTCACTAACGAACATGAAATAAAGCATATATGGACCTGAGCGAGTGAGAATCCACAAGTGGGGGCTATTGTACTTTTCTATATTTAAATGGTACTTTTTGAATTTCTATGGAATAGGATGGTAAATATTTTAAAAATTGTGTACAAACGTTATTTGCTAATCAAATAATTTGGTAAGTTAAAATGTTTTATGTTACATAAATAACACATTTTATAATTTTACATTGATATACTTTTAATTTAATATCAAAATTGTGAATAAAGTGGAATGCAAATGAAAAATGTAAACATAATACACATCATTACAGAGGGACACTTAGTGACAATTGATTCTCCAATATATTACTTCTGATGGATAAAATAACTACTTTCTAAAATACAGTAAAAGTTCAAAGTGACATGACAAATATTTGGCGAAAAAGGCGTAACCACTAAATACAATATTTGATGCAGCAAATGAACGATATGTGTCAAATGACTCAAAAATATATAAATTGAATTAAGCCAAGTGATACGACATTAGTGAAGATTACTGTCTATAAGGGATACATTGTCTACTTGTAAAACTGCTGGGATAAAAATGTTTTAATATGAAAGAAATGTCAAATAAAATTATTTGTGTGAAATTTATTCGTCTATATATATATTTGTATATGCCATCAATCCATGGCATGAACTTTCAATGTAAAATATATATAAATGTTAATTGTAGTGGCCAAACAAAGACATCTTCTATATACGAGTATCTGTGTATTTAATGAATCTACTGAATGCTTGACTAACTAACGACTGGCTGCAAAATTTACAACTTCTAATCATTAGATAATTGAGAAGAAAATTTATGATTTGTCTAGTCAATAGCCAATGACGATGATTATAAATATGACTAAATAGTCTTTAACCAAAAGCATGATAATAATATTTAGTGAATGTCTACTTTATAGTCAATAATATTGTTTGTGTTTAATAATGATAATATAATATGTTTTTTTTTTTTTTTTTTTTTTTTTGTTATTTTATTTATTTCTTTAATGATTTTAACTAATTGGTGTTTTAGTTTGATTTGTAATAAATATCATAAGAATAACAACAAATTGTAAATAATAGAATGTATGTAAGTTTGTGTGTTTGAAACTTTCAAAGAGAGGTTATCTAGCCACTAATTAACACAATGTTAATTTCTATTTTAAACAGTTGTTCAACATCTAACGAAAACTTTATTTTTTCTTATTTTTATTGTATTTTATTTTTTAATGACTTAAGGGGTCATGTTAACGGTTTCAAGTGATAATCACGAAAACTGTCATCTTGGCAACAGCATCACAATACATACAGATATTCAGCTACTACAACTATGACAGTAATATAAAAAAACTCATATATAATAGTAAGAGTGTGATCACGAAGATAAATTCACAGCTTAGCTGTACAGCAAACACATAATATATAATATATTAGCGTTTTAACACCCAGAGCAAATTTAAAAATCACGAAAATGAGAATTTTTGGATTCTTGACTACGGTCCGAGACAAAATACGAAGTTTCGACATAAAATGGGTTAAATTTGGAAGGATGTATGAACGACGCCATTCAAAATAAGACACTTTGTGTTGGAATAATATTCTTACAATAATCCTGTTGATGTTCAAATTCAAAACTAAAAATCGGACTATCCGTTTAGAAGTTACAAATTTATTTCCACTTCTTTCAGTTCTCCCACTATGCGTCACATCGTGCTTTGACCTCATATCACGAATTGAAAAAAAGTGAAGCAATTATACTAGTAAAATCGATGTAAGGACTTACCTACCTTCCATACATCCTGCATTATTAAAGTTAAATTTTAGCTACAATTATGACTGGAATGTCTCAAAAATTCCTAAAAAGAATTGAGTACCTAAACTGTGAGCTAAATTTATTTTTAATCAAAGCAATTACTACTTATCTGTGCCATATGTAAATTTTCGTTAAAACGTTATAAAATCGCTGAAAAATGTCCAATTTATACATGATTCGACTAGGACTTTGTCAAAGTAATGTTAATATTAGCTTCGAATTGCATTGAAATTGCTTTACCACTTAAAATTACACTTATAATTCTAAAGGGGCATGTTGAGTAGATAATTTTTGTAGAATAAACTTATAGTAGAGCTGATCTGGGTTTTTTTTACAGTGGATCAAAGTTTAATATTTTGATCGAAGGGAGCATTATACTAAATGAAAAAAATGTCGTAAGTTAATGTCTAAGACAATTCTTATTTTCAGAGATATATATATGGAATTTTATAGGGATCATTTTTGTGGAAGATCTTAACCCTCTAGCTCTTCTCTTTATGGGCCAATTTGAACCTTTTTTCTAGAATATAAAAAAAGTCACTTCAAAAAGGCATTTAAGGAATAAAATATTCTTCGAAAGTTGTTAATGAAACATTTTAGTGGGGGTCACCATATATACCAAAATTTTAAACAAAGCTCTACACTTAATTAGCCAAATTATACGCCACCCACCATGGTCTCAAATTTAAAAAAAAAAAAATAGCCAAAATCCATTTCTGATCCGAATAAAATATAAATAGTACATGAGAAGATCTACAAAAACATGCACACACATGTAAGCTATCTCTTTTAGTTCAAGAGATATTTAAGTTTATTTTTTTTTTAGATATGGCGGGGCAAATTTTTTTGATCAAACAGTATTCCGGGGGGACATTTGTATGACGGCTAGGTGAAATCATGGACCGATATTGCCCCTTTTTTAAAACCAAACAAACCATATCGTGTTTTCAACAGACAGAAAGACTGACAGACAGACGGGCATTGCTAGACCGTCTTAGAATCTTGTGTGGACCAGAATATATATACTACCGCGGGTCTGCGACAAATATGCCGATGGGTTACAAACGGAATGACAAAATCAATAAGATGACGTCATAAAAATATTTAAAAATTTCACAAAAGTGTATTGATATATGTATAACTGCACATTACTTTTAAGCCATGCAATGAATAACCTTAAATTTGATTTTAAAGATTATGAGTCCTTTACAATGTTAAGAATAAATCACATGTCTTTCAAAAGTTCAAATTTATATTCATGAGATGTAAATTTCAAAGGCCTATATCTCAAAAACCACATATTTTTATTTGTAAAAATTTTGTATGCTGGACACTCTTTTAGTTTAGGAGTTATGCACCAATAATAATAGTACATTTTGGTTCATAACTTGTAAACTAAAAGAGTGTCCAGCTTAAAAATGTGGACAAATATAAGAACGACTTTGGTTATCAGCATACAGTTTTATAAAAAAAAACAAGTAATAGTGCTATATTCCGATTATTATATACCCTTCACATTTGTTGTGGATGCATTAATTGCCCACATTTAGCGTATTGCACGCTAAATATATCAAGAAAACTTTTACAAATTTTACATTTAATTGCTGACGAACAGATTATATTGTAGAAGTTACATACGAAATGGCAATCTTATATATACATATACAGTGTTGGAAAAAATAATAGAAACGAAAGCATTTTTTTTCAATTTTGTAAGTATATTAGTCAAGTTTAGTTTTGTTAAAAAAATGTATATGCAGTTTTGTTTATCAGACATACAACATAAGAAAAAACATAATCATTCCTCTTTTCATTAATATTTTAATACACTATATGACTACTAATGTAAAGAGTCAATATTTTTGCTGGAAAAAATAATAGAAACGCGTAAAAGGATCCAATTTTTAGAGGCACATCTTTTAATTTTTAGTTAAAAAATTGTTTTATTTTAATATTTAGAGGCTCTAACTTTGTTTTTCACAACTTCATTGTGTCTGCGACTCATGGAATCAACAATTTTTTTTGAAAAAGTCCTTGTCAATGGAAAACCACTCTTCCTGGTTTTTTTCCCACAATTCGTCTTTATTTTTCCGACTGATGCCCTCCAGCTTCCTCTTGAGCACTCCCCAAAGGTGTTCTATTGGTTTAAGGTCCGGTGACCGTGAAGCCCATTCCATAAGAGGTACTTTGTTGACAGCAAACCAATCCTTTGCCAATTTTGAAGAGTGGTTGGGATCGCTGTCCAGCTGAAACTCCCATCTCAAGGACATTTCTTCCTCAGCAACACCCCCATATCATGATGGATCCACCGCTGTGTTTGACGGTCTTCTTGGGCTGTGGTCAGACGAAACATAGATATATTTGTTTGGATCCCATGGGAAACATTATGTTAGGTACCCACACAATAAGGCATATGATCCAAAATACACCATAAAGACCGTCAAACACAGCGGTGGATCCATTATGATATGGGGGTGTTTCTCTTCTTCTGGTGTCTGTTCAATATTTTGGATAAAGAACAAAATATGCGCCCCGGACTACGTAAATATATTGTAAAGCATAAACCTTCCATTTGCTGAGGAAGAAATGTCCTTGAGATGGGAGTTTCAGCTGGACAGCGATCCCAACCACTCTTCAAAATTGGCAAAGGATTGGTTTGCTGTCAACAAAGTACCTCTTATGGAATGGGCTTCACGGTCACCGGACCTTAAACCAATAGAACACCTTTGAGGAGTGCTCAAGAGGAAGCTGGAGGGCATCAGTCGGAAAAATAAGGACGAATTGTGGGAAAAAAAACCAGGAAGAGTGGTTTTCCATTGACAAGGACTTTTTCAAAAAAAATTGTTGATTCCATGAGTCGCAGACACAATGAAGTTGTGAAAAACAAAGTTAGAGCCTCTAAATATTAAAATAAAACAATTTTTTAACTAAAAATTAAAAGATGTGCCTCTAAAAATTGGATCCTTTTACGCGTTTCTATTATTTTTTCCAGCAAAAATATTGACTCTTTACATTAGTAGTCATATAGTGTATTAAAATATTAATGAAAAGAGGAATGATTATGTTTTTTCTTATGTTGTATGTCTGATAAACAAAACTGCATATACATTTTTTTAACAAAACTAAACTTGACTAATATACTTACAAAATTGAAAAAAAATGCTTTCGTTTCTATTATTTTTTCCAACACTGTATACCCTTCTCAAGAAGGTGTAAAAACAACGAAGGTATAAAAACAACAACGCCAATCGAAACGAAACACCAAAAAAACAAGTTAGAGTGCTATATTCGGCTATGCCGAATTTTAAATACCCTCCACCTAAATTAGATGGAAATTATAGAAATTACATTGGTATAAACACTCTAATATCCATATTCAGTGTTTGTTATTAGGACTTAGCTCCGATTATGAAGATTGGTAGAATGTTAATGTAATACAGTAGTTTTCGCTTATAGTCTACAAATACAGTTGCACAATTTTTCTGGACTATAAGCGAATTAGGACTATAACCGAATTTATGTTTAAGCCACTTTATGGATTATAGAATCCTGATATAATACACATTTTGGACTATATACAAATTATGTGCTTTCTTCAATAAAACCACTTGTTTTAAACAAAATAGAAAAACTAGTTTAAGCAGAAGATATTTTATTTCAAATGTATAAAAATGTTATATAATTCAGCAATTTATAATTGAAATAACTACATATTGCTACCATTTCTAACAGAGTCTATAATTTTATAATAGGAATAAAATGTACTTTTTAACAATTTATATACTTAATAATTGGTTAACACTACCGACTGGCTTAACATTTTCCTTATTCACCACAAGTGAAGTAAAAGAGTATAAAAAAGAGTAAACAAATATATTTAGTCAAACTTCTAAAGTATATTTTTGTTCTGTTCTAATGAATTTTCCGGATGTGAGCCTTCTATATACAATTACGAACCCATGGTCACCAAATCTACTTGAAACTTATATCCGTTACATTTTTTACTGATATGAGTGTATATATGCGTTAATGTATTTTTCGGATGTGCGACTTATTTGGAAGATGTAATTCAATATTTTAACGTGATTTCTATGTATTTGAGGCCTATTTTGCTTGATATTTTTCTCCATAACATTATTTACAAGAGTTTTATGGGTATTATTGTGATTATCGGAAATGGAGCTAATATGGGTGCTATGGTCAAATATGGACCGATATTCACAAAACCCAGTAGTATGATTTTTGGATACAATATATTGATCTGTATACAATTTTAGTTCGATATCCATATATTTATAATATTTATAGAGGTTGATGTGTTTTTCGGAAGTGGTCCTTATATGGGAGCTATGACCAATTATCGGCTGATCTTCATAAAATTCAACACATCGATTTTCGTATATAATGGAAATATTTGTTTGAAATTTAAACTAGATAGAAGCTTTTATAAGAGATTTATTAGTATTTAAGTAATTTTCGGAAATGGACCTTATATGGGAGCTATGGTCAAATATGAACCGATATTCACACAATCTAGTAGTATCATTTTTGGATTAATGCTACCGATCTCTGTAAAGTTTTAATTTGATACCGATATTTTTCAGATATTTATGAAAATTAACGTGGTTTTTAGAAGTGGTGCTTATATGGGAGCTATAACCAATTATGGGCCGATCTTCATGAAATTCCCTACAGCGATTTTCATGTGCATGGGGATTATGCAAGTCGAATTTCAACCTAATACCGATATATATAAGATATTTAAGCGTATTTAAATGATTTTCGGAAGTAAACTTTATATGGGGGCTAGAGCCAAATAGTGCCCGATCCAAAAAAAAAATTGGTCTCGCGATTTCTGTTTGCACGACACTTAGTTGTGCTGAATTTTGTATGGATACTGCAATTCTATGGGCATTTATATACCATAGCACCATATTTCGGGAAGAAATTCGTATGGGGGCTACGAGAAATTATGGACCGATTCTTTCCATTTTTAACAGAATTTTTCTTTTTATCATATAAATAATGAGTGCAAAATTTCATGGTATTCTCTGCAATGAATTTACCCAAAGTCACAAAAAATCATGTGAAAATTATCAAAATTTTTCGAGGTTGTCTTACATTTTGATCCATAACGCTGGTTCTACGAATTCGATTTTGCTGATTTTCAATACCAAACTGCTTAGAAAAATTATAAACATTTTGGTATACAGTTCATTAATTTTGTTTATTTAGTTTGGACGTGAGAGTGTTTTACACAGACAGACAGACAGACAGACGGACAGACGGACATTGCTCAATCGACTTAGAATTTCATAAGGATCAATAATATATATACTTTGTTGGGTCTCAGATGAATATTTCTCAATGTTACACACGGAATGACAAACGTATATATACCCTCTTTCACCACTTGTGGTGGTGGAGGGTATAAAAGCAAAATACACAAAGCAATGAAAGCAAAACACATCCAAACAAACGTTTTGTTGCTTTTTTGTCAAAGCATGCAATAAATTGTCTTTTATTTATGAACTTTTTATAGGTTGTCTCGGATTTTTGCTCATATCTTCCTTATTTATGAACGGATTTTGCGGATTTTAAATAGGAAACTTCTTGAAAGCATGAATTATTGAAGATTTGGATCCCGAAGATATCTGGGGTCTTCAGAAAATTGATTTCAACAGACAGACAGACTTTACATAGTCGGAAAATTATATTGTGGAAATTACAAACGGAATGACAAACTTGTATGTACCCTTCTCACGAAGGGTGAAGGGTATAAAAATATAGCAATGGTTTTTAAGACGGAAAACACATATCTCAAAATTGATTGTTTAAAAAATATTCAAAAAATTATTTGCTAATAACCACAGACCTTTGTATATTTGTACAATTTTTAAGTTGGACACTTTTCCAGTTTTGAGTTATACACAAAAATGTTGTATAAATATTGTTTTTTTTTATATATTTTTAACTTTCTTAACTAAGTGTAACCAGCTTAAAATATACAAAAGACAGCTTATGATTATTTTATGAAGATTCTTGAGACAGTGGCTTTTGAGATATATGAACATATAAAATTAAAGGCACATATCTCAAAAACCACTACTTCAAACACTTTCATAAAATTATATGATCATAAGCAAAGTCGTTTATATATTTGCAAGCTGAAAACTCTTGTAGGTTAAAAGTTATGAACCAAAATGTGTTCTCCTAAATTAAAAGAGTGTCCACCTTAAACAAATTGTACAAATATATACATATTTTTCAATTATAAATAGTGGTTTTTGAGATTTAAGTCTTGGAATTTTATTACTCAAGAATTGAACTTAGGACTTTTGAAGGAAATCTCATTTTTATAAATATTTATACAATTTTAAAGGACATATCTTTATATTCAAATACAATGTTTGGTTTAAAAGTAATGTGCTGTTAACTATGTATATACACTTTTGGGATCTGAAAACGACCTCGAGTCAAAAAGTCTATGAATTGGTATGGATCATCCCAAATGGTTCATAAATATGTACATCACGCAGAAAAAAAATATAGTTGTGCATGTTTACTGTAACCATTTCAACATTTTTAACAATGATATAGTCACAATTTTTATGACTATGGTAACAATAATACGGTTAATTTACGATTCACATAATTGTATCAACCATACATGTATTTATATGATGAATTATTTTATCATAATATGTTGTTCTCTGATTATGATATCCAATTTTGAAATGGTTACTGTAAACATTCACAAATGTTGAAATGGTTACAGTAAACATGCACAACTATATATTTTTCTGCGTGTAGGTATATGGAAATTTTGTTTAATAAACCTTTAATAAAATACCAAATGCATTATGAATAAGAGCTAAATAATATATTCTAGTTAGATGTTGCAAAGTATTATGTACTTCTCAGTTGTTGCTATATATAAAATTTACCAAGAAGAACATATTTTTCCGTGTGACCCCTTTATAAATAGTTAACACTCCATATGGTTGGACAAACAGCAACAGATAGACCATTAGAAATGAAATGAAAAAAAAATTCAAAATATTAATCATACACAATAGTTCAAAAACAATAATTATGATCATAAATCATCAACATGATGATATTTATAAGAAACAAAAAAAATAAACAGCAGTAAAAAACAATATCGAACTAAAGAAGAAAGACCAAAAGCAGAAAAAAGAGTAAAAGGCAACAAAATTTTATTGTAAAAAAAAAAAATAAATCAAATTAATCTTCACTTTTTTTAGAAATCATAAATAAAATAAGAAAGACAGACAGACAGTCAGATTTATACAATAATAAAAGCAATAGCAACAACAACACTGAACTGGTCTTTAGACAATGGTGTACCTATGTATATATATGTATAACATGGATGGATACTGGACGAAAAGCATCTTACTCTGAAGCAAAAAGTGCAGTGACGATCGAACTGAGCTGAGTTTAAAGCAGACTCGTTCGTATATGTTTAAGTTCGACTTGACACTTGATTGTCCATATTTGCCAAAGAACAAAGCAAACAATTGTCCAAACGTTGCCACATAAACAAACGTACGTACATTCATACTTATGTACATACTTCCATACATCCATAAATATAGTCATACCGTCAAACAAACAGTCAGAAATACGGACAAACAGACATTAAGGCACTTTTAAATAAAAATTTATGTACATTTATATTATTTGTATGGATGTATGTATGTTTGTTTGCTTGCCCATAAAAACAATGACATAGGGCCAGCTTTAACGTTGTTGCTGTTTGTTCCACGTTTTCGTTTTGTAGAGAGTTAAATTTCAGTTTATTTTTTTATTTTTTTTATTTTGTTTTTATTATTTTTTATGGGCCATTCAAACAACCAACCAGCCAGCATTAAATCGATTATCAACAGATGGCCAGTTGCGACTACTACTAGCGGGCAAAAAAACAAAAAACAATAACAACAACAGGAAAAATATCATCGAATAAACCGTCTTTTTCATTTCATACATTATTACCAACCATAATAACAATAATAATAATTGTCAGTATGTCAGATTGACAGTCATACTGTCATTTGGATTTATGCTCATTTCTATTTATTTACTAAAAAAATTAAACCTTTCAGAACCATAATATACCATTTTATAAGTTTAATAATTTAACAAAAAAACAAGTAAGAAAGTATGATCAGTCAAGTCTTTTTAAAATTTCAATAATTTTATTAAGTAATTTTCGTAAGAGGACCTTATATGGTAGATATAAGCAATTATGAAGCGATCGACATGAGATTATGCCGTGTTATTTATTTCTATATAAAACTTTGTTAAATTGTATTTGGATTCCAATATTTTAAAAGGATTTATGCTCGTTAAAGTGATTTTAGGTGGTGGGCCTTATAACGGAGCTATTACCATTTATGGAACGATCATCATAAACTTAGATCGGGTGGATTTTGTATATACAGTGCACTCGTGGTAACGTGAACTAATTAAAACCAATGCAGTTCATGTTTGCGAAATTGTTCACGTTAGCGACTGTCGAATTTCATGAACAAAATATAAAATTTTACAATATAACCCTGTGTTATACACGCTTGAACGTGAAATTCGTTTATTATTATTTGCATTATTAAAATATAAAACTAGTAATTAAAATTCATTACAAAACAAAATATCCACTGAAATAAAATTACATAGCAAATAAAATTACTCATTCGTTACCATACCAAAATATTAATTTAGAGGATACAAACACATTCCTTATAAATTGTTCACTTATAGAGCTTTATGAGTTTGTTCACGTTACAGAGTAGTCAACGTAAAAAAAGCTTGTTCACGTTAGGCGGTTTTCACGTTAGACGGTGTTCACGTTACCGCGAGTGCACTGTATGAAACTTATTTATGTTATTTACTTAATCGACTTTAAGATATATGTAAGACTAATATTTTTCACTCCATCTGATCTCCTCACTATTTACAGCACCTACAGATGCGGTCAAAATAATAGCACCACAATATTTACATATATCTGACCGAAAATGGAATACAACTCCCATGTATAGACCGATGCACAGTGGTTTCGGGATCTATTTGAGATATTATTACGAAATTTCACATGGTTGGAGCTAAGGTATTTTCGAGTTGATTTGCAGTTGTTCGAGTTGATTTGCAATTGGCCAATTCTTAAACAAAATTTTAGATTTAAGTAAAAAATTATAAAAAGGCATAGCACTGATCCAAGAAAAAGCTTCATATTTGTATAACGCTAAATGCTTCTTAAATATATACAAAGTTTTTTTTACTATCACACGGTAAATAACGTCACAGTAGGCACTTTTCTAAAAAAACCTCAGTTTTTGCAACACATATTACCCATTTTGGAACAGATTCCGGGACCAAATTAGATGTTGCGGCCTAACTGTCAGTATATATACGAATATCCCTATACGAATATCCCTGAACCAGTTAGCCGCCCTTTTTATGGCTGATATTTCAGCCTGGACAACGCTACATTTATTTGGAAGTCTAAAGGATAATCTAGTTTCGAATTCCTGAATGTAGACACCTACGCCAACTCGATCTCCCTTCCTAGAGCCGATCGTATAGACTGAGAGATCCGTTGTGTTGCTTCCGTGTTATGCGGAATTGAGAAACCAGAATTTCTCACCATGAAGTGCCTAGATATGCAGTAATCCATATTGTCCGGAAGATTTCGAATGCTACCTATTATACTGGCGTGACCATATGGAGGATGTTTCCATGCCCCAATCGCGTTTAGCCTAAAGGCCGAGGTGAATGCCATTTTTCTGGTCATTAGATCCACATGGATCCAGTTTAATATAGCAAAAAGCGACTTTGTGGTACTTCCTTGTGAACTGTACAAGCTCGGTTTTGCTTGGGTTGACACTCAATCCACTGACTTAGTACACTGAGTGCATATTCCAGGCGTTGTAATATCGTGCCCAAGTGGATCCCAGAGACTGCCACTGCGACGTGTCGGCGTTGGCGACAATTTTATAACCCATGACATCCAGTTTCCTGAGCAGATAATTTATGGCCAGATTCCACAGAAGTGGAGATAAGACACCTCCTTGAGGCGTACCCCTAGTTGGCATTCTCATTATCACTGCCGTTCCCTTTTCGGAACAAATGATTTTTTCTTTGATTTTTATTTCGTATAAATTAATGTAAACAAAAAACATCTGATTGAAATACACAACAATTCAGTTCAAGTTTACGAGTCTAAATTGTCGCACAAACATATCAGTGTTGTGAATATTTTTTTCGAACAAGTCGACTATTTTGCCATAATTTTTGTTTTAAAAAAATCCGTTTCAAACCATATATTTTTTTACACAAAAATTTAATTTCCTTAAACAGCAATAAGGTCGAGGGTTCAAATATTTAAATAAATTGAAAAGTCCACTTTTTCTTTCAACTGTAGAACCCAAGACCTGAGGAAGAAACCATTATGTTACTGTTTTCCAATAGTACTTTTAGATTTTTTATACCCTACACCACCATAGTGGGGAGGGTATATTGGATTTGTGCAGATGTTTGTAACGCAAAAAAGTATTAGTCTAACACCCACCTTAAATTATACCGATCGACTCAGAATCACTTTCTGAGTCGATTAAACGATGTCCGTCCGTCCGTCCGTCCGTCCGTCTGGCTGGCTGGCTGGTTGTCCATGTAAACCTTGTGCGCAGAGTACAGGTCGCAATCTTGAAGATATTTCGATAAAATTTGGTACATATCATTTTTTCTGCCCAAGGACCAAGCCTATTGAAACTGGCTGAAATCGGTCCATTATTTCACCTAGCCCCCATACAAATGTCCTCCCAAAATTGGACTTTATCGGTCATAAATGTTTAATTTATATAGGTATCTACACAAGTTTTTCTCCAAATAAGTTTTATATATACCAAATTCATATCACCAAATTTTATTATGATCGGTCCATAATTAGTCATAGCTCCCATATAAGGTCTGATTCCGATAATCGCTTTAACGAGCATAAATCTCTTAAAAATGGTGGTATATACATAAAATGCAACATAAATAACTTTCATATAGACATTAATCACATGACCAAATTTCATGGTGATCGGTCCATAATTTTTCATGGCTCCTATATAAGGCCAGCTTCCGAAAATCACTCACGAATATAAATTATTGAAATTTTAAAAGAAAAATGTTTTTGCTCATTTACTTAGTGTAGGGTATTATAAGGTCGGGCTTGACCGACCATACTTTCTTACTTGTTTTATTATGGAACGTGGTATGACTTATTTAACTCCCCTTCTGTAAGCCATTGTCGTAGGTACTTGTCTCCAATGACATCACCGTCTTAAAATAGCGAGTTAAAATGACAATTTATAAGTCGTGTAGTATAATAATATTAGCATTTTGACCAGTGGTGCGCTTTCATATTGTTCAAGTTACGAAGATTTTCGTAAATTTAAACGCACACAACCAGATTTTTAACAATAGAGCGCAAAAAAACAATAGATCGTAAATATACATTCAGTAGCTTGATGTTGTTGGGGATATTTTATTTTTTACCCATACATGCACACAAATTAAATTTCTCTATTTGCCTACCAATGATTTTAACTCATTACTTTGTAATGAAAGTTTGTGCTGGGTTAGTCGTGCAATTCTATAGTACGACTTGGTGGTAATCTTGGTACCTCAAAGGTTAAATGCTGAAAAGTAGTTTTTCTTTTTTTTTTTAAGAAACAAAATTGCAACGATCTCTTCAGTTTATGCTGTATTTTACCTCTCTGCAGTAATAGCCGCAACAGAAACAACAATACAAACAGTAACATTTATGTTTATCATCGTTCTTCATCTTCTTCTGACAACGTCTTCTTACAGAATCTTTTAAGTTTGAAAACCATTTATTATGTTTAAATGAAAAGACACACTACACTACGTAAATTTCATTAAACCTACTTCCAAAGACAAAAAAAAAAACACAAACAAGTTTTGCTGTAGTGTCCATAATGTTACGACCAAACAAACAACCAACCAACAACCATCTAACCGACCAAACGTTCCAGTTCTTATTATTGTCTACAACAATTTCACAATCTGATTCTTAATGATGGTCAAGAAGAAAAAAAATGAAATAAATTTAAAATAAAAAACTATAAAAGAGAGAAAAACAAGACAGTAGCACTAAATGTAACAAAAACAACAACTTGAGGCAAGAAGACTTTTATTTGCAGCAGTACCAGGGATGGAAATTTAAATTTGTGATAGGTATCAAAATATAATCCAAATAGTGTTTTTTCAAACTTAGAGTACTTAAATTAAAAAAATTTTATTATTAGCGTCAGTGTTGCCAGGGGTTTGCGGGAAAACGTTACTTATTTTTCATCTCAAAAATTACACCTTTAAGCAAAATGTTACATTTAGAGAATTGGTCATTATTAAAACACTCTAATCAAAATTGTTCAAGTAAAATGAACTTAACTTTAGGGAAATAAACGTTTATTTTGAGAAGGCCGAATACCTTTTCCCAAATCGCCAACAGAAGTAGAGAAGGAAAAAATACTGTCATTCTGATGGTTTTTGTATAGAAAATAGTGTTATACTGAACATTTATAGAAAAGAGAACCCCTTAAAGTATCATAAAGTATCATGAGTATCCTAATAAATCGCTGGAGTTACTTTCCAATATGAAATAGTATCAAAACAAGTACGATTGTAAAAATTGTTCCATCCCTGATCAGTACTAAATGTGGCAGAATAAGAAACAAATGAAGAAGAAAATCATTAAACATCATTAAGTTTTGAATGAATCATTTATTAATTTATCTCTAAACAACAAATAAAAAAAAAAAAACACACACACACACATAACAACAATACAACACAACGAATGGACGGTTGTTGCCAGTTGTTATGGTGTTAATTTATTTATACCAAATTTAAATTAAGGCTTATACATGACTTACAAACATAGATACATATTGTATTGTATTGTATTATATACAGACAGTCTTATACAGCTTTACATATATAAAGATTTATACAGATAAACACGGCATACATTTAAATAAATTAAAAGACTAGTTTATAAGTACATATGTATTGTTGCAGATACATTCATGTTCATTAGACAGGTCCAAGATTATATGGACGAAATGGCAGACTCACCCGGGAATTGCGTAATGTATCATAAAAACTTCTTTGCTTTCATGGATCTACAACCTATTGATTAGGGTATTCTGGTTTAATCGGTTAATCGAGCAAATAATTAATCGGGGTTTAGATTTAGTCGGTTAATAATCGCTTAATTTTAAGTTTTTCGATTAATTGAAAAATTTCTATTTTAATTTTAAATTGAAAATAAAACCACGAAATAAGAATAACAATTCAACCAAAAAATAAATAATTTTATTTAGTTTTAATAAGACTTTACTTGGAAAAAACTCTATCGCTGATTGTAGATGTTGGAGAAATCGAAAGTAAGGCATGATAAAGAAGCATTTAAAATCCTCCATTATACCATTGGAGTATTTTTTGGATTTTTCTTTTAATTTTGATAAGTTCTGATAAAATACTTAATTATTTATACTTTGACATTTGTATTAAAAATAAATCAGAAAAATAAATACAAAAAATATGTTAAAGTTCAAAAAAAAAAATCGGTTAATCGTTTAATCGGCACAAATTAATCGGTTTATTTGTTATTTGAAAATGGTCAATTTTGAATTATTCGAACCGTTAACCGACCAAAATTAATCGGTTAACAGATTAACGGTTAATCGATTGAATACCCTACTATTGATGAATCTCGGTGTTCCCTATTTTTCGTGCTGGAGTGTCTCCAATGGTTCTTTCAAAATGTCCCAGACAGCGCAATCGTAATTTGGACCATCTTACAATGGTTCATTCGTCGCCTATACTCTCCGTCAATGAATATGGGTCCATTGATTTTTGAAAGATTTTCCCTTGAATATGACCAAAACATCTTCATCTGCTATCGCAAGTACCCATGTTTTAACACGGTATCACAAGTGAAATTGTTTACTTGTGAATGATTGCTTTGCTTTTAAACAGCATACTCAACCCACAGTTGATTTTTACATTTTCCTGAATTTACTTTTTCTCCAGCTTTTATTCTCAATGCTTTATTTGCGGTTGAATCCATTATTTTGGTCTCATCGTAGATTTATCTATCGTTTTATTTCAAAGCATATATAATGTGCCTTGTTTACGGCGAATCCGAGGTATCTCCAGCTGTTATTAGTAATATTTTCTTTGCAGTATTGGTGTTACTATCGCTTATCACCAGACCAAATTTAGCCAATTCCATATCGAACTTTTCTTGGCTTTAATATTTTTGGTTTTATTCACTGGTGCTCTCTCTATGCTTTTCCCCATTGTGTCATACTCTCCCAGTGTCATTTTGCATAAACCGACTAATTTTTCAGGAATGCCATACTCAGTCAGGTATGTTTTTTTTTTTTGTTTTTCTCCTATCGGGTTCTCAAAGGCGATTTTTTAATAATTTCATATTTCTATAGTTTTTTCCAGGAATTGTAACAGAGTGAGTATTAATTCTGTTATTGATTTTCCAGGTTTAAAGTTATTTTGATATGGTCCTATTAATATAAGAACACTCGACTTTAGTATTTTACACATAATATTAGAGAGTATTTTATAAGGGATGGACAAGAGACCAACACCTCGGCCATTGGTTTTGTTTCCTTTGGTGCAGTGATGGGAATTTAACATCCACCACCAAGTGTTTTGAATAAGGGTATATAACTATAAGTATGTCATTCCGTGTGTAACATTGAGAAATATTCATCTGAGACCCTACAGTCGATTAAGCTATGTCCGTTTGTCTGTATCCCAGGGGGTAAATATTCTAGGTCTTCACTTTATAGGCCTTCTAAAAGACCTGTTTACACATTCAAAATATGCGATACTCATTCTACTCTGCCTGCTCGCAGAAGAGGTTCTAGAAGGGTTCTCCTTCTAAAAATATCATACACAATCAAAATTGCACTGCAGTCGTTCAATTAGGCTTTAATGTTCAGGGTTTTTAATAGATGTTAATATGCAGACATTCCGTGAGGCATTACGTGACAGGTCTCCTTGCAGGCATTTAACTGAACACCTTCTAATATGCCTTCTTAAGTAGGCCTTCTCTCAGCCCTCTAATAGCAGCGAGTATGCAAGGCCTTGGCTCGCAATGACACGCCGTGTAAAATTAGAACGATTTTGCAATGCGTCTGGGTGTCCTTGCCACATTGCAAAATCGTTTACTGTATCTTTTTCCCGCTGGGATGTCTCCTTAAAACACTCTCTGACTAAGTAGTTATTTTCTATACCTATTGACTGCACAGCATAGAATAAAAACCAAACAATTGACACGCTCATTTATAATGTCAGCAGAAATACACCAGAATAGTTGACTCTAATGTATCTCTATTGACTTTTACTGTCGGAAAGTTGTTGACATTTTAATTAGTTCAAAAAAATATAAAAAATTCATACTATTTATGAAATTGTTAATAAAAACGATGCATTGATATCGGAACCGGAATTTTTGTTTATAGAATTTTCAAAGCTAACATTTTTTAAAATATTTTTAAACAAACTATTCAGTTCTAAAAAACTCTATTATGAAAATTTGCAAATTAATATTTTTGTAGCAGTCTAATACACAACATACACACATAGATAATAATGTAGGCAATTATGTTTGTTCTTAAGTCTGTTTTATACAGAACATTACTTGATATCGACCATAAATAATTAAACACAAATTAAGTAGTGATATATCAAAGGAATTGAAACAAAGTGTTTAAATAGTATATATAGGGTCTGCCAATAGGGACTTCCGAAAGTTGACAGTTGATAGCGGCCATATTGTTAAAGCTACATATGTCAAATTGGTTGTAATTTATTCAGTTTGTTTTGCCAAATCACCATGGATAGAGATAGCGTTCAACAATACGTGGAAGTGAAAAAATTTCTTTATCAAAATGAGTTTTGTAATCTGGAAACGTTCCGCGCGCTTCAGCTATTTTACGTTGATGCCAATTTATTAGGGTATTCATATTCGGTTAATTTTTAATTATTCGATTAACCGAGTAATTTCTATTTTAAATTGAGAATAAAACAACGAATTTTGTGTACCTATTTAAGAATTTTATTAATAAAAAGAACAAAAGCATAAAAAACTAATAAAACATAACAATTCAACAAACCAAATAAGTAATAGCAAAACAAAAATATGGTATCTGAGACCTTTTTTATGCACATGTGAGTTTTTTTAGGATTTAAGGGAGATCTTCTGAAATAAGCTTTTTAAAAAAGAATATAATTGAAATGTTTTCCTTTTAAACGATTTTTTTCATTAGTTTTAATAAAACTTGACTTGGAAAAAACTCTCTCACTGATTAGATGTTGGAGAAAACAAAAGTAAGGCATGATAAAGAATATCCAATTTCTCATATAAAATCCACATATATGTATTTGGAGTCCTTTTTGTATTTTTTTAGATTATGAATACTTTTAATAGTTTCTGATAAAATACTTGTTTCAGTTATGTCTTTAGATTCATCTATTATCAAGTCGTCCTCCGACTCCCTAGGACAAAGATAATCATAGTACATTCTAGAAAAAAGTTCATTTCCAAATTCCTTAGTTTCAATTTTTGTGCTATACTTCTAAAAAACTATTGCAATAAGTTAATGTTCATGAGTTAATACATAAAATTAGTGTGCTATAGTATTATAGAGTGCAAAAAAAAAAAAAAAAAAATTTCGGTTAATCGGTTAATCGACACAAATTAATCGGTTTATTTGTTATTTGAAAATCACAAATTTTAAATTATTCGAACAGTTAACCGAATTATGTACGAGCTATTTGAGGGCATGGTCATTTTACTTGGAAGAGTTGTGAACTGGCTGCGATTTGACCTGGTTAGAGTTTTTCTCGTGGGATTGTCTATGCGAATACGTCACAAACCAACATAACTCAAAACCAACATAATTCATGCCACCGGTCAAATTCAGTCAGGTTTATGAGCCAGAGTCACGTAAAATTGTACATTTCGGAGGCGCGCCACTTTGCAAAGCCTCGGCGGACATTTGCACAATGTTATATTTCATACATAATGGCATCGATAGGTCTTTCAAATTAATAAAAAAATTTGATTATATCTCACAGACACTTTCTTTTATTTAAGTTTAAAGATAGGAGGCGATTCATGAAAGACTCTTTAGTTATTTGGAGAAATTTTAGACACAAAGTTGTCCAGAAAATGTTTGTATAGCGTTTCGAAATCGCAATCCGAATAAACCAAGAGGTGGAAGTTAAAAATATTTATTTGAGTTTTCAACTTGGTTCAACACACGTTGCACAGTGGATTAGAAAAGTTTTTTTTTTTTTTTTAATAATTCGGTATCTCGGGAACCTAAATATCTTTTCAACTAATAGAGATAACCTACACATTTAAGCGTAGATCTTCTTAAACTCTATTTAAATTTCAGCTCATTCCAATCACAAATAGATTTTTGGCGATTTAAAAAAAAAAATTGAGACCCGAGGTGACCAACTTTGAGGGGCAACACA
Organism: Calliphora vomitoria; assembly: GCA_942486065.2. Classification (NCBI taxonomy): domain Eukaryota; kingdom Metazoa; phylum Arthropoda; class Insecta; order Diptera; family Calliphoridae; genus Calliphora; species Calliphora vomitoria. Next base: position 94,578,991 of record OW818031.2, read on the forward strand.
CTGGCTCCCATTAGCGCTAGGAAGCTGAACAACTGCAGATCAACTCAAAAGTACCTAAACTCTAACCATGTGGAATTTCGTAACAATATCTCAAATAGTTTCCGAGATGCCGAAGTATTTCCAAAAAAAAAAAAAAAAACTTTTCTTAACCACTGTGCTTTGTAGAAACATTTTTGTTTCCATTAACAATTTTTTTTTTTACATTTATAATACAATTTTGTGATTCCGTTTGTATTTTCTAGACCATAAATTTGTTATATGCATATATTATTGCTTCTTGTAGATAAAGAGGATTTAACGATGTCTGTTTTACTTTTAGCTATACCTTCTGATTTATTTGGTCGGGATCATGTTAATTTTTTTACAAGAATGTCCGACACATCTTATTTAAATACAAGGTGGCGCAAAAGTAATCCTCCTATCAGAAAATGCTATAAATTTTGCGATTGGCCCCTAATGTCAGTTCTGTTTTGACATTTGTTTAGTAAACACATGCGAAATACACGTTAATAAACAATGTTACGCTACACTGCTCCAGAACGCGGAATATTGCTAACTAATTATTTGACCAATAATCGGTCGGTGACTTTTGCACAACGTGAATTCCGTCACAGATTTCCTGGCCTTCCAACGCCTACTGGTGAAACACTGCGACGTTTAGCCGCTCGCCTCGAAAAGACTGGCACAACACGAGATGCTGTCAGGCGTGGCAGACCCCGGAGTAGCCGTTCTGCAGAGAATATTGCTGCTGTAGCCGAGGATGTCATGGAAGCGCCGTCGACATCGACCAGACGACGTGCAACGCAAATGGGTATCAGTCGACGATCTTTATAGCGAATTTTGGTACAAGATTTGAAGATGTTTCCGTACAAAGTCTAGACGGTGCATCAACTGTTAGCTGCTGACCGCCAATCGCGTCTAACATACGCTCAAGCCATCCTTAATCACCACCAAGAGGAAGATGATTTTTCATCAAAAATAATCATGAGTGATGAGGCCCATTTCCATCTTAGCGGGTACGTAAATATGCAAAATTTACGCTTCTGGAGCACTGAAAATCCGCGTGTAACCCACGAAGAGCCATTACACCCGCTCAAAGTCACTGTATGGTGTGCTGTTTTCGCTGGAGGAGTCATCGCAACTTGATGAATTGGGATTGGAAAACATGTGGTTCCAACAGGACGGTGCAACGGCACACACTGCACATGCCATGCTTCCCACTATGTTGGTGTAGGGTATCAAAATATTACGATCGCTTGAACTTTTTAATTCACAATTCAGTAAAAATTAATATTGGATCAGAGGCTGATTTTTATTAATGTCACATACTTGTCATTTCATTTTAGTGTTTTGACAGAAAATACTTTTTGTAAATATTTTATGTACAATTCATTTCAAGTACCAAAGACAATAGAGAAGAGTTTATTAGTGGAAATTATAAATTCAATTTAAAATGCAGTTCTTACGCCCGTCCTTTCTTAATCTTAATAATGATCGCCACTATTAAAAAGTGCTTGGGTTTATCTTGCAACATATTCAAAACATTTTTCCTACTTGTTCTTTTATCGTGAGTGCAATAATTTATTAAATTTTTGGTATTTCTATTCTAAAATGAACAAGTTAGAATAAAACTGAAATCTAAATGAATGAATGTTGTACGAAACAAACATATGGCTTACAGATGTGAACTACTTTACAACACAGAATACTAAAAATATTGTTAAGATATTTTTCTCTTTATGCTTATATGTACGAGTATATATATTTTTTTGTATTTGTAAAGTGCCAACATATGGATATTTGTTTATATTTATTTTCAACTAATTGTGGTTTCGCAATTGGGTGGTAAAGTTATTTCTAATAGTTTACAATGAATGGTCTTAATGTTTTGTTGTAATAATATTTAAAGAAATCTTAAATACAAAAGATTACAGCGCGATAAAATGCTAAACTTTTAAAGTTCAACAAAATTATTTATTTATTTTATTATTTTTGCCTTCTACATAAGGTCAAACCGGGTTAATTCAGATTCATTTTTATGACCGGTACATTAGTTTTAAAACTAATTACGTTAAGATTCAATAAAGATTTGTTTTAAAATTTGCAATTTTACAACAACTTTGAATTCATTATTTTTTTGGTTAGATATAAATACGCACTTAATTTAATATGAAGTACAATTATATTTATTCACCAGCAATAAATACTTGTACATATAAATAAGAAAAACAATTTTATGGCATTAATAAACTACAAATCAAATAAATATACTTATATGTGTTCTTTGTAAACAAACACCAGTCACAATAATATTTATCAATTTAAAAAATAAATATTTATAATGTATTAATAATAATTATCTACGAATAATAAACAAATAAATCCACAAATACATGCATTGTTTTCATGCATAATTTTCAAAAGACACACAAAAAAAAAAAAAAATAAATAGAAAAAAATATTAAAAAGATATCAAAATGTTGATAAAAAAATAATAATAATATTGCCTGTAATAAACAAATTTTTTATTCACACATTTGCGAATAACGATTAAATTACAATAATATTTGTATAAATAAACAACAACAAAAAAATATTGCATCAGAGCTAAACAGCACTTATACAAGGTGGCGCAAAAGTAAACTTCCGATGTTTTTTGGCTGTAATTAAAAAAAAAATGAAAAGCTTTGATTCTTCTTGTGGATTTTTTTTATTTGGTCTTTTAATTTTTTTTGCATCAAGTCGAGAATATGATGTCATGTAAATAGCCGCCGCCACAGTTGATTGTCATTTGAGCCCATTATATGGCATTTTCCATCACTTTGGTCAAAACTTCCGGCGATATGTCCTCACATTCTTGACGGATATTGTCTTTAAGAGCTGCAAGAGTCTGAGTCTTGTTGACATAAACCCGCGACTTCAAAAAGCCCCACAAAAAGAAGTCTGGAGCGGTCAAATCAGGCGATCTTGCTGGCCAGTGCAAATCGCCAAAACGGGAGATTAGGCGCCCGGGAAATGCATCCTTCAGCATATCGGTTGTGGCACGTGCTGTTTGTGCCGTTGCACCGTCCTGTTGAAACCACATGTTTTCCAATCCCAATTCATCAAGTTGCGTCACAAAAGAACTCGTTGATCATTGCTCTGTAGCGCTCACCATTCACAGTAACCGTTTGGCACGCGACGTCTTCGAAGAAAAAAGGTCCGATGACTCCTCCAGCGAAAACAGCACACCATACAGTGACTTTGAGCGGGTGTAATGGCTCTTCGTGGGTTACACGCGGATTTTCAGTGCCCCAGAAGCGTTAATTTTGCTTATTTACGTACCCGCTAAAATGGAAATGGGCCTCATCACTCATGATTATTTTTGATGAAAAATCATCTTCATCTTGGTGGTAATTAAGGATGGCTTGAGCGTATGTTAGACGCGATTGGCGGTCAGCAGCTAACAGCTGATGCAGCGTCTGGACTTTGTACGGAAACATCTTCAGATCTTGTACCAAAATTCGCTGTAAAGACCGTCGACTGATACCCATTTGCGTGGCACGTCGTCTGGTCGATGTCGACGGCGCTTCCATGACATCCTCGGCTACAGCAGCAATATTCTCTGCAGAACGGCTACTCCGGGTTCTGCCACGCCTGACAGCATCTCGTGTTGTGCCAGTCTCTTCGAGGCGAGCGGCTAAACGTCGCAGTGTTTCACCAGTAGGCGTTGGACGGCCAGGAAATCTGCGACGAAATTCACGTTGTGCCAAAGTCACCGACCGATTATTAGTCAAATAAATAGTCAGCAATATTCCGCGTTCTGGAGCAGTGTAGCGTAACATTGTTTATTAACGTGTATTTCGCATGTGTTTACTACACAAATGTCAAAACAGAACTGACATTAGGGGCCAATCGCAAAATTTATAGCATTTTCTGATAGGAGGATTACTTTTGTGCCACCTTGTATATTCAAAAATATTAGGTGAAATTAATAACCAGTACTGATGATTCTTAAATCGGAACAGCCAGTTAGACTTGACAGATTTTCATTCAAAATGTGGGCATTCTGCTGAATAATGAAGTTAACCAATATTATTATTCCTTAATTCTTCATGTGCACCAACATCGACAGGGTTATGTTACAAACGTAGTGTTGAAATAAATATGCCCGCTCTCTGTGGTGGCTATAGAATGAACCGATTAAGAAGAAGCAAGGCGCCTAATCATTAACAATCTTGTTAAAATTATGTTAATTTGTATTTTTTTAATTGATTAATTTATCAAAATGCCAACACTATCGATAATAAATTGATGGAACTTTCTATAAAAAAAAACAAATAAATATTTTAACACGAAACCATTTCGATATTCCTCAATCTATACTGTATCTAAACAATTTGAAAACAATGCAATTTCATTGTTGTAGTTTTAAACTTAAAATCCTAACTATAATTTAAATAAAAAAACAATTTTAATAATGAAGCTTTGTAAAAAAAATAAATACACAAAAAAAGGTATTGATGAAAAACAACTAAATTTAATATAGAATCGATATTTATTAAATTTGCATAATTTGCGTGAACATAAATTGTTGTGGAGAATATTTTATGCAAATTTGAAACTATACAAAAACATGCAACACATATACGTATACAAATAAATAATGAAATTAGTTTCTTTTAGGATACAAAAAAAAAAAAACAAATTTTATATTTATTTATGGATTTATGTTTTTCTTTTTTATGTTGAACCAAAATGTTAACACTTTATTTTATTATTACCAACTGCAAACAGAAATTTATTATTTGCATTCAATTATTAATATTGAAATCGAAATACATAAAGTAAATAAATAATAAACTTACATATAGAAAAACAACAGAGTTAAATAAACGAAGAAGTGAAAATATTAAAAAAAAATAATAATAATAATAAAATATATGTTGTCTCCACCAAGGTGGAGGTAACAGGCCATTTACGAGTATGTAGTGTAAATTTAAATATTGTTTAAACAACCCATAAAAAAGTTATCACAACAAACATACGGACAGACGGACTAACAGACGGACAAGCAAATGTACGAACAAACAGAAAAGTAAAAGAAAAAAAAGAAAAAATTAAAAATTCAATTTTATTTTCGTACCAAATTTTGTAAACATTTCAAGTCAAAGACGCGCCTTGAACAATTTACTTAAACAAATTGAAAATTTAACGAAGAAAACAAAAAAAAAAAAAAAAACACAAATAATAAAATTAAATAAAAATATACCAAACCCTTGTTATACGGATACATATAAATATGTCTTTCATTTGGAATTTAGAATAGTTCTTCTCGGAATGTTTTGACACTAGGTTTGAAATTTAAATGTCTATTTTGGCTAGTTCTTGCTATCAAATGTAGAATTTAAATACATTTTAAAGCATATATGCATAACGTCATAGAGTTTCATATGGACAGGATAGATTTTCGCTAGTGGAAATCCTTGATTTTCATTTTAGAAAAATTTTTCTTAATAAACAAGTAAGAGTGCTATATTCGGCTATGCCTAATCTTATACACCCTTCATCTTTATTGTGGATAATTGCCCACTTTCAGCGCATAGCATCCTAAATATGTATATCAAGAAAACTTTTAAAAAATTTACATTTAATTGCTGACGAACAGATTATATTGTAGAAGTTACAAACGAAATGACAATCTTATATATACCCTTCTCACGAAGGTGCAGGGTATAAAAAAAACAAAGCAATGAAACCAACACACATCCAAACATTCGTTTTGTTGCTTTTTTGTCAAAGCATGCAATAAATTGTATATTTTTTATGAAATTTTCAGAGGTTGTCTCGGATTTTTGCTCATATCTCCGTTTGCTGATTTTATATAGGAAACTTCTCGAAAGCATGTCTAACAGAATTTTTGAAAATTTGGATCCCGAATATATCTGGGGTCTTCAGAAAATTGATTTCAACAGACAGATGGATAGTCAGACTGACAGACATGGCTTAATCTACTACGCTATCTATAAGGATCCAGAATAGATATACTTTATAGGATCAGAAAATTATATTGTGGAAATTACCAACGGAATGACAAACTTACATAAATATACCCTTCTCAAGAAGGTGAATGGTATAAAAATGCTAAATATTCCTTATTGAAATTTTTACAACTTATATTGCTTTTTTTATGTTAGAAAATTTGAATGTCTTGAAATTTTATATGTAGGCACATCTAATCTAAATGTATGTAAAATATAAGTGGATAGGTGTGTGGTAATTTATGATTTTTGTATTTTAAAGCTGGGTTTCCGCATATACTGAAATCGGCGCCGATAACGAAAACTGAAAAACGTTGGTGTTCGTCACCGTCTCGTTTCTGAATTGTTTTCGTTTCAGTTGGGTGCGTTGCGGCATAAAATATAAACGAAATTATTTTTTAAGTTGTCATTTGGAAGTGGAATATTGTGCATCGAAAAGCATATTAAAGAAGTACTAAAAATATGGAAAATTATAGTATCGATGAAATTAACGAAGCAAATTATCGAATTGCTGCCTATAACGTGGTACAGCATCAATATGAAGAAGATGTGTTATTGCTGTTAATATTGAAAGCAAGAAAAAAATATTCACGTAATGTACAAAAATCGGCCCAGTGAAGGTGCACACAATATATTGGCTGATCGATATTTGATGGATGATGATACGAAATTTAAAGAATATTTTTATTTAAGTCGTTATCATTTGAATCCGTGCTGGATATTTTGAAATCTGATTTGGAAGGAATACCTACCACCTGGAATAGAAAACCAATAACAAGACACAAATTATGCTTTACTTTATGTTGGAATGTTTAATTAGAAATATCGTGGTAATGATTTATTTATTTTTCCCCTGTCATGGAATTTTGGATGTCGCACATTAAATAGAATTTCATTATGTTTGACAAAATCTATTATTTTTCGTCTTCCAATAAAGAAAATTTATTTGTTTTATTCATTTTGATTTTCTTTAAGTTTGAAATAAAAACTAATTAAAATAATTTCGTTCCTACAGCACCGAAAACAACCTACTTGATGTTGTTTTCGTTCCGGCCCCAAATGACAGGTTTTTCGTTACTGAACGGTGACGTTTCGTTCCCAATTTTCGTTGCCGATTTCTAAAACGAACTTTTTTTCGGTGCAAATGTATGGAATTTCGTTTTCGGTGCCGATTACGGTGTATGCGGAAACGCAGATTAAATGATAAAACTGAGTTTTAGGAATTTTTGGTATCTCATACTCCAAAAATTAAATTTAAATAGAATTGTAGTCTTTCTCAAAAAAATTAAAATGGATTTTGTCACTTTTCTGAAATTTGAACATATAAGGGTTAAATTCTTCCTCCTTTTTGGAAATTTTTTTTACAAAAATATTTGTTATGCATTAATAAAGTATTTTTTATCGTAGTAGCATACGACGGGTGTCCGCTAGTATTGTATAAATGTACAAGCAAAGCTCGGTATAACGAATGATATAATGTTCGGCCTTTTTGTTAAACTAAAAAATGCGTTTTTTACTGTAACCATTTCAACATTTTTATAAGTTTTTTTTTAACAATTTTATAGTCACAGTAACCATTTATATGATTGTGTTAACAATAATATGGTTAATTTATGATTCACACGATTGTTTCAATTTTATATATGGTTACAGTAAACAAGTATATGTTTGTGACAACCATTTATGGTTGATGTGAATCGTAAATTAATTATAATATGATTAATTTACTTTAGTTTTATTTAATTAATTTAATTTAATAATATTATTATAGTTACCACAATAATATAAATAGTTAATGTGACTATAATATCGTTCAAAATGTTGAAATGGTTACAGTAAATATGTACAACTATACTTTTTTCGGCGTGTATTTATACCTATTCTTAGTTCAATGTTTATTATCTTTAAATAATTAGTTAGGGATGTTAATGCAAATATTTAATCCTCCGATTTCCGTTACACCCAGCTTTTCCTATATATTAGAATGGCCACTATTTTGAAAAATCGCACATTTTATTTGAAGTTTTAAGTCAAGGTAGAAATATTTTTGATGTTGAAGAAAATCCAATTAAAACACAGAAAAAAATACGTACATAAATGGAATGAACTGCAGAATTTTCATTTATATTTCTGCTGAAACAAATAGAATTTTTGTTTTTTGATTTTTGAATGCAATGTGTGCAATTAGCATGTAATTATACAATGTTAAAAACATGCTTTCTCATGTAGCCAAATTTTAAAACCAAAATCTATAAAAAACAAATTTATAAAACAAATCTATATTTTTAAAACACAAAAAATTTGCCTTCCTACATATGTCCGTTATAGACTCTGAAACCATCCAACCGATAAGCTCCAACCCAGTTTCATTAGAAAGGCAATTTTGTGAAGATGGTTTTAGACATATAAAACACTGCATTTGGTACATTCGTGAAGCCGATTTTCAAATTTTCCCTACACAAATTTTTTCCAATTTTCAACTTCTGAAAATTTGTATATCCTTTGTATGTAGGAACCTCTCCCAATGTGTAGATCGACTAAGAGGGGGTAAAAATGGGTTAAATTAGTATCTCTCCGGATCTAATGAACCTAGCACCAAAAATCCAACTAAATCTGAATTTATGCAAAAAATAAGTGAACAAGTATATTGCACCTGTCCACTTATTTTTGTACTTCTAAAGGAATAAAATGGGCAAAAATTGAGTTTTGATACTTTTTTGTACTTTGTAAAAGTACCTGTATGTACATTTATGTGGTAGAAACAATTGTTATTGTATGTTGCCTTCACCAGAGTTGGAACGCCGAAAAATCTTTATGTTAAAGATAAAAAAGGAAATAAATAAACAAAATTTCCTTTTTTTCAACAAATAAACAAAATGTGTTAATTTTTTAGCGTAGTAGCACATCCGGGTATCCGCTAGTAAAAAAATAAACAGGAAGTTCATGTTCAACTGTTATGTTTATGTAGAAATTCATTTCAGATATAGAATCTTCTTCTTTGTAGTTTTTGTATTCCATTTGCATATAGATGATTAGATATATTATATAAAAAGGTTTGAATTCTAATTTGATACCAAAAAATCATAAAATTTAATGCATATTTCATATCCCAACCTTAACATTTTTAAACTGTTTCTTAAGAAATTTGAAAAAAAACATAAAATAATAAACGCAAATTTTAAATATGTACCTTTTATGGGTTTAATAGTCATGATTCAACAGAATACAGAAAGTGCTCTTAATAAAGTCATGTCTTGGCCAATGTTGACCCCAAATACAAAAGAGTTAATACGTAAATTAGCAACCCAAAAAAAAGTGAATTTAAATATGCGAAAATAAGCTATGAAGTGTTTTTTTCTAAATAGGTACAACAGTTTAAATTTGCACTTATTTTAAGTTTATTATAATCGAAAAACATTTCTGTAATTGTTTGAATTTTCGTTAAAAATTGTTTTTGGCTTAAAAATGCGGCATTTTTTCAAATGCTTAGCTTTTATTTTGAAACATTTGTACAATATAAATTTATTCAAAATATTGGCCATTGTTAGCTATGACGTTTTCCCATTTTTCTGGCAACATATGGATTCCGAACCAAAAGAACTCCTTATCTTTTGAGGCCAAGAACGAATCAAGCCAATTTCGGTTACTCTGTTCTGAAGTAAAGCGTATCTCAGAGAGAGCGTTTTGCATTGATGAAAATAAATTGTAGTCGGACCGGGCATGTTCTGGTCTATAAAGCGGGTGAGGCAAAACTTCCCAACCACTTCATTCTAATTATTTTTTAACAGATAATGTGTCCGATCGTTTTCATTATGGAATATTAGGGTTTCATGTCTGCCGGCATATTCTGGGCGTTTTTCCATTAATGTTCTCTTCAAACGAAAGAGTAACGTTCGGTTCAGGTTCCCTTTGATGGTTTGGTCAGATTTTAGCAGCTCATAATATATTGTACCCTTTTGCTTCCACCAAATACACATAATTACCTTAGGGCCATGGATATTTGGCTTTGGTGTAATGTATCCATTTTTCATCGCAAGTAGTGATTCGTTGCAAAAATGATTTTCTTTTATAGCGTTCAAGCATAATTTCTGACATGCAAAATCGTCTTACAAGACCTTTCAGATTCAATTCGTATAGTACCCAATTTCCCTGTTTTTGGGTGAATCCTGCTGCTCGCAAACGTTTTGAAATTGCTGTTTGAGTGCTCCCAAGCTTTTGTTGAGTTTGACAACAATCTTCATGGACTAATGCTTCCAATTCTTGATCTTCAAACTTCTTTGGCTGGCCTGGGCGATATTTGTCTTCCGTGTCACAATCACCACTTCGGAATAGCACAAACATTCACCGTAAGTTTTGGTGAGCAATCGGTGTGCTTCAAGCAAAACTTGGTACAAAATTCGACATTTTCAAAGCTAAAAAAAAACTTTGTTGTTTACACTATATTACACAATAACTAAGTGAGAATAAATGACAGATATTTACCCTTCAAAATGACATATAAGTTATTAAAAACAAGAACCACGTGCAAAAGTTACGCATTATCAGTTATGTCCTAATATATCGCGACTCGACGGCTCAGCTTAACCGACTATTAGGTATTCGGCGTTGGTATCTGCTGGTTCGTTATGATTACACAATAAACATAACATAGAAAGTAGTATTAGTTTTTTGGGACATTTTTTGCTTGAAATGCAACAAAAACCATTGTGAAATATTAGGACCAAATAATTCTTTTCGAGTTTTAAGTTTATTTTTGAAAAAATTAAATGTTGAAAGAATCCTTTTAAAACTACACATACGGATACCCGTTACGATAAAAATTCTTTATTAATACATAAAAAATATTTTTATAAAAAAAAGTACCAAAAAGAGGGATACATTTTACCCTTATAAATTTCAGAAATGTACCAAACTCCATTTTAAATTTTTTAAGAATTCTATTTAAATTATTTAATTTCTGGGATAAGAGATACAAAAATTCCTAAAACGCGGTTTTCTATCATTTTATCCCCTTAAAAGCACAAAAATCAAAAAGTACCACACACCTGTCCACTTATTTTTTACATAAATTCAGATTAAGTTGGATTTTTATACCCTTCACCATGATGACTTCATAAATTTGTTTTCACTAATAAATTAAAACAAAAATTTGGAAAAAAAAATTTCGAAAAAAAATTTGGAAAACAATTTTGAAAAAAAAATTTTTTTTAAATTTTGAAGAAATAAAAAATTTTGATTTTGTTTAAAATTTTAAAAATTTGGAAAAAAAATTTAAAAAAAAGAATTTCGAAAAAAAATTTTGATAACGATTTTGAAAAAAAAAATTTTTTTTTTAAATTTTGAAGAAATAAAAAATTTTAATTTTATTTAAGATTTAAAATTTTTATTTTAAAGTATAATTTGGTGAAGGTTATATAAGATTCGCTATAGCCGAATATCGCTCTCTTACTTGTTTTATTAGTTCCGGAGATATAGAGATACCTATTTAGCCCCTTACAATTTGAATTTTCAAAAATCCCTTCTTCGGGAGAGGTGCCTACATACAAAATTTCAAGACATTCAAATTTTCAATAAATACAGTTATATCCGTCTTCATTATTCATTGTAATGTATACAAAAAACTATTTTTTGCCTTTACTGAATTTTGAGTTGACTCTCTTTAGAGAAACCAGTGCGATATATAGATTTATTAATTTGACCGAAAACACGAAACTACAAACAATGTGCAACCTTCAAAACGTTATCCAATTTTGCTAAAATTTTCAGAATTTTTTTTATAGGAAGGAGAACAATTTTAGAACTTGGAAGCATCGAAGTTCGAAAAATAAGGGCCTACCTAATGTGCATACAATGTGCCTGATAGTATTCAATTTATTCCTGGATCAAGCGATACCTAGGGCTTTAAATTAATTAGTTTAGTTTGAGCTTGCTTCTTTAAAATCTTAATTAATCTTAAAAACCTCAACAATTTATTGCGAAAAAAAAATAATTCTTTCATTTAGAGGCTTTTAGTTGATAGAATTCATTAATTGCTAGATTAATTCATAATATATTATAAATTATTGGTTCGAACCTTTGCCAATAGCCTGATGTTTGTCTAGGTATTTGGCAAATAAGTTTAAAATAAAGCAAACACAATCTCGTCTAAAGAGGGTGTGCTGTTTTACAACTATTGCCAATGCAAAGGGAACAACGACCAACGGTATCGAAAAGCAAGAAAAAAAATATTATTCATCATGATCTACACTTTTACACTAAAAACACACTAAAATAACATTTGTTTACAGATTGTACAATAACGGCTTCATTAAATATTCACAAAATGTATGTAAACAAAAACACACTGGCACAAACATGTATACGTACATATTAATATGTACATAATATGTATGAATGTATGCATGTATGTATTACATACACATGCTCAAAAATCATAAAATAATAATATTTTTTTTGGAAAAAAAGAAAACAAAAAGAAAAAAACTAAAATTCAATTTTATTACAAACAAACACACATTCACTATTTACAGCAAAAAAAAAAAAAAAACTATAAAAAATCAATTTTCAAATAATAATTCCAATTGGATTGGAGAAAATAATTAGTGAAGCATGTAAAAGTTTGTCGATAAAGCCACAAATACTAGTAAATATTATGTAAAAAAAACAAAAACTAAGACATAAGAAACCATGTAATTTGTTTTTCAAAATCAATTGGCCAGTAAATGCACAGAAATTAAGATCGATTTAAGCAACAATTCAATTCACTGTCTGAATTGGCATCATACTATAGTAAACTAAATTTCACAAGTAGAGTTCAGTGACTGCTGCAGTGAGTAGGTCATGTTGTTGTGTTTAGTCGGAATTAGTAGCGTTAGAAATTAGCAAATTTAATTTTAATAGCATATTAATATTTAACCATAAGAAACAATTAATTATATTCTTACTCTTTACAATTGCTAAAAAAAGTTTAAATGATTTGGATGAAAGTTAATTTAGAAAACATCCTAAAATTTCGCTGTGATATTTTAGTGTCACAGAAAGAATTTTATTAAAATATATGTAGATGTCATTATGTCTATACCCGCAGAAAAAAAATATAGTTGTGCATGGTTACTGAAATCATTTCAACATTTGTGCATGTTTACTGTAACCATTTCAAGATTTATAACAATATTATAGTCACAGTAACTATATATATGATTGTGGTAACAATAATATGGTTAATTTACGATTCACATGATTGTATCATTCATATATATGGTTACAGTAAACATGTATATGTTTCTTACAATCATTTATATGATGAAGGACTAACCATATTATGTTGCTCTCGGCTTATGGATATCATAATCTGAGAACAATATATTACGATAAAATTATTCATCATATAAATGGTTGTCAGAAACATATACTTGTTTACCTTAACCATATATATGTTCGATACAATCATGTGAATCGTAAATTAACCATATTATTGTTACCACAATCATATATATCGTTACTGTGACTATAATATTGTTAAAAATGTTGAAATGGTTACAGTAAACATGAACAAATGTTGAAATGGTTACAGTAACCATGCACAACTATATTTTTTTCTGCGTGTAGTATCGTCATTGTTTCCTAAAAAGAAATTTGTAGGTTTATTTTAGTTGTTTTAGTGCTAATTTATCATTAATTTAAGTCAGTAAATCTAAGGTTTTTATAACCTACACCAATTGTGGGGAGGGTATATTGAGTTTGTGCTGATGTTTAAAGTATACCGATCGACTCAGAATCACTGAGTCAATTTAACGATGTCCGTCTGTCTGGCTGGTTGTCCATGTAAACCAGGGATGTCCAAAGCTAAAACTCTATTTGTGTTGGTGAGCGAAAGAGAGCTCCACTGAAAGAAAATTTTAGTGAAATTAATAAAAGATTTGTAAGGCTTTATTTGTTAACAATAATCAAGTTAACAATTTTAATCAAATTGTCTGCGACATATCATAGCTCATTAATTGAGAGTTCGATATTAATCATTTTCGGCAAATTTAAAAATATTTAAAATATGTAAACTATTTTTTTTTTTTTTTTGCTTATCTAATTACGCTGTCTTGATTAAAATCATTTCAAATCTGAAAAAATTGTTCACAAAAGTAAAGTGAGGGAAAAAACCAGACAACACTTCAATGATTTTCTAAAGTTCGAAATATATTAAACAATCCAAATATTTCTTTCAGTGATCATGAAAAATAAATTTTAAAAAATTAAAAATTATAAATACATCCGCTTAGCGTGTGCATTCGTCGCTGTCTCAGTGACTACTAAACAAAAGAAAATAAGAATATGTGTGTTGTTAGTAAGCGCGAAAGCAAAATGGAAACCTTGAAAATATATGGATAAGATTTGCTACATTTGTTTTTCAGCCAAAAGGAAATTCCTGATTGAAATCGGTCAACTATTTCACCTAGCCCACCATACAAATGTCCTCCCGTAATAGGACTATCCACACAAATTCCTCCACAAATAAGTCTTATGTAAAAAGAAATCACATTTAAAAATCTTGTACGGATCGAACAATAATTGATCATAGCTCCTATATAAGGCCTTTAACGAGCATAAATATCATAAAAATGTTGGGATCTAAATAAAATTTAAAATAAATAATTTTCATAAGGAAAGAAATCGCTCTACCTAATTCCATACAAGCAGTGTTGCCAAAACTTAAGTAGGAAAATATGCTAGATTTTGTTGAAAACAATGACAAAAACTGCTAAAAAAATTCATGTTGAAGTTAATTGTTTAAACTAATATTTAACAAGTAAGGAAGCTATATTCGGCTGTGCCGAATCTTAGATACCCTTCACCAAATTATACTTTAAAATAAAATAAAAAATTTTTTTTTTCGAAATTGTTTTTTAATATTTTTTTCCAATTTTTTTTTTAATTTATAGTGAAAAAAATTTTTGACCAAATAAATGTTTTTGTGAAAAAAATTTGGGTTAAAAAATATATTTTCCGATTTTTACCCATTGTAGGTCCAACTTACTATAGCCTTATATACATCGTTGCAATGAACTTTGAAATATCTATCATTAGATATCCATATTGTCTACACTTATGACTTAGTAATCGAGATATAGATCAAAAATAAGCAAAAAAAAATAGAGGTTGTTTCGGATTTTTGCTCATATCTCCGTTATTTTTGCTGATTTTAAATAGGAAACTTCTCGAAAGCATGTCTGACAGAATTATTGAAGATTTGGATACCGAAGATATCTGGGGTCTTCAGAAAATTGATTTCAACAGACATACAGACGGACAGACAGACGGACATGGCTAAATCGACTCCGCTATCTATAAGGATCCAGAATATATATACTTTATAGGGTCGGAAAATTATATTGTGGAAATTACAAACGGAATGACAAATTTATATATACCCTTCTCACGAAGGTGAAGGGTATAAAAATAAATCTTAAAAAGAGAAAGAACCCCAGAAATTGTTAATATATGTAGGGGAAAATACATTAGTTCTAGAACTAATTCCAGAACTCATTGTTATAGTCAGTACTTGTACTAGTTTGGCAATGGCCTTCTTAGAAATCATTTGCGAACTTGTTTTTTTTTAACTGCTTTTGATCAGCAGTTGCCACACTTTTAACTAGTTCTAAGAATTATGTAGTTTGTTCGGTTTAATTACAGAATTATCATAAGACTTATATTTAGAGATAAACACTTGATAATCGATTTTTGTATTCATTAAGCGTACATTACATTAAAATTTAATCATGCGTAATACTGAATTGAGTTTTAAAAGTTTTTGTTAAATGATTCGTTTCCCAAAAGTTTCTTTCGAACGTATTATGTTATAATTTTTATATTACTCGAGCATCCATCCAATTAATCAAATAAATTTTGCTATTAAAAAATGGTATATTTTCATTTCTAAAACCGGGTCCATGCATTTGCTTCGGAACTAGTAAGTGATCGAAAGAACTGGTCAACAACCAATGTAGCACTAGTGCTAATGAACTGGTATTATTACAGAACGGATTCTAGAAGTAATTGAGACGTCATTAGTTAGAATGCAGTCATTCAATAATTTGATATGATGCTGTAACACTCGTTCTAGAATTAATGATAAATCATTTGTTCTAAAATTTTTTTTTACGAATTTATAAGTGGAGTTTTCAAAACTCATATTTTATCACAGTACGAAGATAAATTACACAGTACGAAATTTATGTGCATTTCTTCAGCAAACATATTTTGGTTTTTATTTTTTCACCATTTTCCAACTTTGAAGAAGATTTTTCATAGTATTTTATAAAGGTACCGTACTACTTATGCACTGATTTAATAAATAAGTTTATTTACGCATTAAACGCAATATTGCTTTTAAAAATCCATTGGAAATTGACAAGGTTATAAAGATTGTACTAAAACAACATTTTTGAAAAAATATAATTTCTAGGCATTTTAGAAATGTTTGCTTAACCGCTACCTTTTAACTCCTTATCATCAGTTTGCCGTAAAAGTGACCAGCAATATTCGTTTTCATACGGTTATCATACTTTTTTGCACAACTATAAACTTTTTCAAAATGTCAAAGACAAATTGTGTCATTTTCCAGTTATTATTTTTTGTCTCATAGTGTTATAAACTACATCCAGTGTCCACTTTAGAAAATCCCTTTAACGATCATAAATCTTTTAAAAATCTTGGTATCAAAATACAATTTAACACAAATACGTTTCGTATCTATGGAAATCTAGCGTTTTAATTTCATGACGATCGGTCTATAATTAGTCATAGCTTCCATATAGGCCTTATACTTTCGAAAATTACTTACGAACAACGGTTATTGACATTTTAAAACAAAAATATTTTTCCTCATGTAGAGTATTATATTGTCGGGCTTTGCAGACTATTCTATCTAACTTTATCAACAGCATAATATGCTGGATTTATCAAAAATTCACAAATTTTAATAGTTCGAAGAAATGCAAAAAATTTTTGCTTGGATCCATTTATTCTTTCTTTTTATTCATAGTTTATTCGATTAACAACAATTTTTCTACCAAATTGAAATTCAAAACTCTATCGTGCCAATAATGACACAATTATATCACACAATTTATAGGGTAATTCGTTTTATTTCGACCCAGGTTGGATTTTTGCAATTTAAATTCAAATCATGTATTCAACTCTTAAATTCGCATTTTATTTGCATAAAAAAAGTCCATATCGTTTATGGTTCATACTTTATCTTTGAAATTCGTCAGTCGATTTAAACCAAAAAAAAAAGGTAGTTTCTATTAAAAGGAGTTTTGTCTTTACAAATATTTTGTAAAAGGACCTCATTAATAGGAAAATTTTCTTTATCCTTAGATATCTCAAAAATGGATCTTTTTATTTTCTTAATTTGTTTAAACAAAATTGACAAATTCATATCCATATAAATATATAAATGTCTTTGTAAGTTTGTTTGAGTATCACGCCTAAACGGCTAATTCGATTTTATTGAAATTTGAAACGTATATAGATCCTTACTTGGAAGCGTCAATAAGCTATAACTTTTTTCAATACGTTTACCAGAAAAGGATAAACAGGGGGAAAAAGTGGTAAAATTGGTACCTTTAGTTCTTAAACAATAATTACTAAACGGCTGAACCGATTTTTACTACGACAGGGTTAGCGAAGCGCACCGGGTCAAGCTAGTGAATAATAAATATTGTGTGAAAATTACAAATTGGTATTCCAATGGGTTCAAAACATACACTAATTTATCTATGAAAATTAATGCATTTTAGGAATTTATGTTCTAGCTAAATTATATTTTAATGTGAAATAAAATAATAAAAATCTACTAAGAACCTCTTACTGTCTTACTGTTTTAAATATATGATAAAATCTACGATAAATCAGTTTTACGTAATGTGAAATATTAGAGAACAAAAGTCAGAAAAATCATTTTTGTTATAAAGCTTGTTAAGTTATTACACAGTTTATATACAATGACATAAAATTTTCTTCACGCAGAAAAAAAATATAGTTGTGCATTGTTACTGTAACCATTTCAACATTTTTAACAATATTATAGTCACAATAACTATATATATGAGTGTGGTAACAATAATATGGTTAATTTACAATTCACATGATTGTATCAACCATATATATGGTTACAGTAAACATGTATGTTTGTGACAACCATTTATATGATGAATAATTTTATCATAATATGTTGTTCTCAGATTATGATATGAGAGCAACATAATTAGGTAAGCCCTTTATCATATAAATGGTTGTCACAAACATGTTTACTGTAACCAGATATATGGTTGATACAATCATGTGAATTGTAAATTAACCATATTATTGTTACCACACTCATATATATAATTATTGTGAATATAAAATTGTTATAAATGTTGAAATGGTTACAGAAACCATGCACAAATGTTGAAATGGTTACAGTAACAATGCACAACTATATTTTTTTGCTGCGTGTACATTTTGGCTAATCCATTTGTGCATATCATCAACTGTTTGGAATTACCCCATTACTATCAAGAGACAGGAAATTATGTCCACCTTTTATAAATAGTTGTTGAATTATGAATGTTTTAACAAAGTTGCTAAATATGAATAATTGAGAAAGCTATTGTACATTAAACCTATATTTATCTTAGTGTACAAACGTGCTAAGTACTTTTTCTCAACCTTTAGGGAGACAAAAAAAACTTTTTAAAATCCTTTGATTTACATGTTTTTTAAATCTATTAATGCACTTTTATCATTTTTTGATATGATTTATAATGATAAATAAACACTAGCCAAACTTAGCAGATTTTCTGTTTATTATCTTGTATTTATTAGTGTTTTAACTCTGTTATTTGATTTTTATTGCCGCTGAAGTTGCTCTGAAAAGGCAAATGGAGAAATGTTTTTTATATCAGTAATTGAGATGACAATGAATTTCAAAATTAAGCAATATTTCGTTATGCAATGCTCCGTCCTTTCTTCTACTCTATTTTTTATCTTTATAAACGACCTTCTATGTCAAACTTCCAACCCAATCTACTCTTTTGCAGATGACAGCAACATTTGCCATTCATATGTGCTCAATTATAGACCAAGCCTGTTGTAGATTGGGGGGCAATGAGGCAAAACATGAATGATAAGCTTAACCAAGATCTTGTGACAATTTCTGAATGGGATTGTGCGAATAGAGTCGATTTCAATACACGCAAGACTCAATGTTGTATGTTAACACACAAATGCACAACAGATCATGTTGCTCCATATGTTTTTATGGGTGGTATAAATATTATGGAATCAGAAGCTCTTGATGTTATAGGCATGAGTATTCAGTGCGATGTCCGCTGGACAAAACGCATTTTTCGAGTGTCGTAAGAACCATTCAAGTTCCTCGGTGCTTCGAAGACTATTTTGGAGTTACTCGACCGCGTACAGGAGAGGACGAAGGTGCTTATCGCTGATAGTAGGGTATCCAGCTCTATTGACTCACTGGAACATCGTCGCAATGTGGGATGTGTTTCACTATTCTACCGATACTACAATAGTATGTGTTCTGCTGAAATTAGAGAACTTATTCCCGAAACCCGTAGTTTTTTATGCAACACATGTTCTTCGGCAAGGGCTCACCAATTCGTTGTCGACTGGACAGTGGATCGCACAACACTTTCCAGGGAAAATTTGTTCTTTAGCCGTACTGACCGTATGTGGAATAAGCTTCCTCCTGTAGTCTTTCCTGTCACTTTCAATATAGGAAAATTAAAATCAAATGTCCACAAACACTACTTCCTCTATCCTCCCTCCCATAACCTATTTTCCTAGTTCCAACACAATGCTTTGCATGAGTCAAACGTAAATACCGGAAAAGTAATCCTAGAGCAAAAATTTGGTGAAATTTTATCTTATCCTACTTTAAATTTAAATAGTTGGTTGGGTATATAGACATATTTTTATCAAGTCCATCTTAAAATGCATACAAACATAAGTATAAAGAGTGTGACTTTAAAAAACGTAATACATATTTTTCGTCATAAATATTTCTGCGTAGAATTTCTTCATAGAAATATCTTAGTTGTATGTTAACACACAAAACGCATATCTTGGAAATATGTAAGAGAAGCATTTTCTGAAAAACTCAGCAACTTATGTGGAGAGAACTTATTTGAATTATGAGAGATTATGTAAACATAAAACAATAAAAGTTCAAAAAGTTTTCGGACAGGATCACGAAGAATAGATTTCGGATCAAAAAAGATATGAAGTCCAGAAATATATTTGGTCAATTTACAAGGTCTCTTATCATGTCATATTGTCATAATGTCCTAATATTGCACAATGGTACTACTTTCTATGCTATGTTTATTGTGTTATCGTAACGAACCAGCAGAGACCAACGCCGAATGCCTAAGAGACTGTTAAGCCGAGCCGCCGAGTCGTAATATATTAGGACATTATGACAGTAGGAATAACAAGAGATCTTGTGAATTGACCAATTATATTTGGAAAACGATAAAACATTTTATAATATTTTAAGGCTGGGTTAGCAGACTATAACTTACTGTTTCCTTAATGAAAGAAAACAGCTATATTCCTATGTGTAAAGTAGTTAGAGCAAAATTATAATTCAAAAGTTTTTCACAGAACTGTTGATTTTAAAAGCTAATACGTCCCTTACGATTTTTGTCAAGCAGGAATGGAAAAGTTAATACGATCGTACTTTTTATACCCTCCACCACCACAAGTGGTGAATGAGGGTATATATACGTTTGTTATACCCTCCACCACCACAAGTGGTGAAAGAGGGTATATATACGTTTGTCATTCCGTGTGTAACATTGAGAAATATTCATCTGAGACCCAACAAAGTATATATATTATTGATCCTTATGAAATTCTAAGTCGATTGAGCAATGTCCGTCTGTCTGTCCGTCTGTCCGTCTGTCCGTCTGTCCGTCTGTCCGTCTGTCTGTCTGTCTGTCTGTCTGTGTAAAACACTCTCACGTCCAAAATACTCAAGCAAAATTAATAAAATGCATACCAAAATGTTTATAATTTTTCTAAGCAGTTTGGTATTGAAAATCAGCAAAATCGAATTGGTAGAATCAGGGTTATGGATCAAAATGTAAGACAACCTCCAAAAATTTTGATAATTTTCACATGATTTTTTGTGACTTTGGGTAAATTCATTGCAGAGAATACCATGAAATTGTGCACTCATTATTGATATAATAAAAGGAAAAATTCTGTTAAAAATGGCAAGAATCGGTCCATAATTTCTCGTAGACCCCATACAAATTTCTTCCCGAAATATGGTGCTATAATATATAAAAGCCCATAGAATTGGAGTATCCATACAAAATTCAGCACAACTAAGTTTCGTGCAAACAGAAATCGCGAGACCATTTTTTTTTTGGATCGGGCACTATTTGACCCTAGCCGCCATATAAAGTTTACTTCAAAAAATCATTTAAATACACTTAAATATCTTATATATATATCGGTTTCAGGTTGAAATTCAACTTGCATAATCCCCATGCACATGAAAATCGCTGTAGGAAATTTCATGAAGATCGGCCCATAATTGGTTATAGCTCCCATATAAGAACCCACTTCTAAAAATCACATTAATTTTCATAAATATCTGAAAAATATCGTTATTGAATTAAAATTTTACACAGATCGGTAGTATTAATTCACAAATAATACTACAAGATTGTGTGAATATCGGTTCATATTTGACCATAGCTCCCATATAAGGTCCATTTCCGAAAATTACTTAAATGCTAATAAATCTCTTATAAAAGCTTCTATCTGGTTAAAATTTCAAATAAATATTTACATTATATACGAAAATCAATGTGTTGAATTTTATGAAGATCGGCCGATGATTGGTCATAGCTCCCATATAAGGACCACTTCCAAAAAAACACATTAACCTCTATAAATATTTTCGATATGTGGATATCGAACTAAAATTGTATACCGATCAATATATTGTATCCAAAAATTATACTACTGGGTTTTGTGAATATCGGTCCATATTTGACCATAGCACCCATATTAGCTCCATTTCCGATGATAATACCCATCAAATTCTTGTAAATAATGTTATGGAGAAAAATATCAAGCAAAATAGGCCTCAAATACATAGAAATCACGTTAAAATATTTAAAAAATACATTAACGCATATATACACACATATCGGTAAAAACTGTAACAGAAATAAGTTTCAAGTAGATTTGGTGACTATGGGTTTATAATTATATATATTTAGAAGGCTCACAACCGGAAAATTAATTAGAACAGAACAAAAATATATTTTTGAAGTTTGACTAAATATATTTGTTTACCCTTTTTCATACTCATTTACTTCACTTGTGGTGAATAAGGAAATATTGAGCCAATCGGTAATGTTAACCAATTATTAAGTATATAAATTGTTAAATAGTACATTGGTAGGAATATGTAATTATTTCAATTATAAATTGCTGAACTAGATAACATTTTTATACATTTGAAATAAAATATCTTCTGCGTAAACTAGTTTTTCTAAAAATACATAAAATACTAGTATACTACTATATTTTAAATAAACTTTTGTTTAAAAAAAGTGTTTTTATTGAAGAAAATACATAATTTGTATATAGTCCAAAATGTGTATTATATCAGTATTCATATATAATCCATAAAGTGGCTTAAAAAGAAATTCGGTTATAGTCCTAATTCGTTCATAGTCCATCAAAATTGTGCAACTGTATTTGTAGACTATAAGCGAAAACGACTGTATTACATTAACATTTTACCAATCTTCATAATCGGAGCTAAGTCCCAATAACAAACACTGAATATGGATATTATAGTGTTTGTGCTAATGTCATTTCTATAATTTTCATCTAATTTAGGTGGAGGGTATTTAAGATTCGGCATGGCCGAATATAGCACTCTAACTTGTTTTTGTTAGTATTTCATATTGAAAAGTACCATGCTTCTCATTGGTATTATAAACCTAAGAAACATTTTTGTAGAAAGGAAAAAATGATTTTTTCCAAAATATTTCAAACCAATTCAAATATCAAGAGACATTAACAACTTATATTAGAAAACCTGGAGAATTTTTCGAAAATTGCTTTAATTTAAAGATCATAATAGGTAAATGATTAATTTACATCTTCAATTAAACATAATTAGGATATTATGACAATATGACCTATTAGCAGACCGTTTGAATCCCCCAAATATGTATCTATAAATTTATGCAAAAAGTGCAACAACAAATTGTTGAAAATTTAATTCTCTCTTACTTATGCCACATTTTATTTAACTTTTATGTGTTACATTTCTTAACGGCTCACTTATCTATGTAGGTACATACATTCATACATACGTAATATGTATGAATGTACATATCTATAGCCAGTAGCAATTTAATACGAAGATATATATGTATAAAACCCAACAGATATAAAATTGCATTCAAATTCCCTTAGGAAAGCTTAATTGGCAAGAAATAAGACAAAAACTGAAGAAAAAAAAAAAGAACTGAACAGAACAAAACAGAATGAAGACAACAAAATAATAAACAATAAATCCATAAGATACAAACACCAAAAACAAAACTTAAACTGAAAAATAAAAGACAAGACAAGACACGTACAAACATGATTTCTCAAGCAAGATAAATTTACAAAAGAACCTTCTTTCTCTACCAGCAAACTGAAAAACAACCATAGAAAAAAAAACCATAATAAAAGAAACCTCAATTTTAACATAAAACCTGACGACGAGTGAGTGGAACAGGGAAGTCAGACAAGTAAGAGGAAGTAAAAAAACACAAAAGCAGAATTAGAAGAAGAGGCCTGTTTTTTTATACTGTGGCTGTGTTGTTGTCGTTTTGTAGGAGAAATGCAAAAAAGAAAACAGCTGATAAGTATATACCTCTAAATGAAAAATCCATATAGAAAACATATGTTTTGTGTTATTTACTTTTTTTCTTGTTTTTAAAACACAAACACCGAAACAGAGAATCGGTCACATAGATACAGGGGGACACACGGGGTTAAGGGGCCGCCATCTACGAGTATAAAAACAACAACAAAAAGTAAATAAATAAACAGCAAGAATATACTCAATACATAAACACATACACTCTCGTACAATAATAATAATAATAATAAGGTGACTGTAAAAGAGGAGGAAAACACAAAAACAAAACGAGTACATTAACAATACAAAAACACTCATTGTTCTTTACAAACATACAAACACATCCACTCATATCCATATACACACACATGATTACATAAATATTCATATATCACACATACGATATTACATATAATATATGTTTGTAGCTAGATAGTATTTATACATACGAGTATGAACAACACAAAAAACACTGAAAATAAATAACCAAAATGTTACACACGGTTACTCTCTGTGAAAAGAAAATCATATGAAAATCATTCATTCGGCTGTGCCGAATTTTATATACCCACCACCACCGCCAAACTATCACAACTTTTATATAAACAATATTTAGTACAATTTGATCTTTAGATTTTTTTTCTGTATAACAGACTATTCATCGATCGCAATATCATATTCACCCAAGTTAAATGTTTATGGGTGCAAGCGTTAAAAAAAATATCTACTTATAAATTGCGTACCGAATTTTTTTGGATTATCCGATTGGCATTGTTAATGTCACTTAGTTTCCGCTACTTAAATGTATATAAGAATGACAATTATTTACTATACATCTTTAGGTCCTATCGGACAGACACAAGGCGATCATATATATCGAGATCATTATAGAATTTTATAAGGACCCAGAATATTTATAATTCACGAAGTCTACAACAATATCGATTCTTTACAAACGGAATAACAAAATCTATATATTATTGGGGAAAAATTTATCCCGTTAGGCCCAATCGTGCTTTTAACGCAAACAAGACTAAAATAGCTAAATCGTCTTAGAATTTCACAAGGACTACGACAAGTTGGATGTGTTACAAACGGAATAACAAAGTCAATATACCTCCCGTCTTTTTGCTGGTGGGTATAAACAAACACAACAGCAAAAACACATATTACAATACAACACAACAACTATAATAATGTGTGCAATACAGGTTATTCAAAGAATTTATTCTTTACATAAAAAAGTATCCAAATTCTATATTTTATGCTACGTTCATACATACGTGTTTAATGGTTGTTTTTTAAAAAAAAAAAAAAAACACGTCCGTTCATATATTAATTTATTGTGTTTTCTTCTTTGACAAGTTTATTTTTTAAAATTTTTAATAACAAAATTATTAAAATTTATTAGAAATTTAAAATGAAACAATAATTCTCATGATCATTTAGTTTTAAAAAAACATTTAATTTTAACGTGTTTAATTATTTAACACCTCAAAATAAGATATTTTTCAAACATGTAAATGTATGGAAAATCAAGTGATGTAATGAAAAAACATGTGTTAAAAGAGTTATATTCGGTTATGCCGAATCTTATATACCCTTTATCAAATTATACTTTAAAATAAAAATTTTAAATATTTTTAGGTAAACAAAATTAATTCTTTTTTTTTAAATTGTTTTTCAAAATTTTTAATAAAATTTTTTTTCAAATTATTTTTCAAAATTTCGAATTTTTTTTTCCAAATTTTTTTTTAAAATTTGTTAAAATTTTTTTTTTAAATTTATTAGTAAAAAAAAAATTATAAAAAAAAAAATTGTTGTGGAAAAAAATTCGGTTTAAATAATAATTTTCCCGATTTTGACCCATTGTAGGTCCAAATTACTATAGCCTTATATAAATTGTTGCAATGGACATTGAAATATCTATCATTAGATATCCATATTGTCTATATTAATGACTTAGTAATCCAGATATAGATTAAAAATCGAGTTTGTCCCGGAATTCTCGATATATTTATGTATCAATTATGTTTGTAAGTTATTTGGGGGCTACGGAAAGTTGATTTCAACATACAGACGGACAGACGGACACTGCTATATCGAATTCACTATATATAGCGATCCTGAATATATATACTTTGTGGGGTCGCAAATGTAGAAATTACAAACGGAATGACAAACTTAGATATACCCTTGCCACTCATATTGAGGGGTATAACAAGTAAGAGAGCTATGTATATTCGGTTGTGCCGAATCTTATATACCCTTCACCAAATTATACTTTAAAATAAAAATTTTAGGTAAACAAAATATAAAAAAAAATTATGGAAACAAATTTTGTTTACAATTTTTTTTTTTTTAATTTGTCAAATAATATTTATAACAAAAAAAATTTTTTGGTGAAAAAATTCGGGGTAAAATATATTTTTCCCGATTTTGACCAATTGTAGGTCCGACTTACTTCGATCTTATGTACACTGTTGCAAAAGTCTTTGAAATATCTTTTGTTGGTTATCCGTATTGTCTATATTAATGACTTAGTAATATGGATCAAAAATAGGTCAAAAATCAAGGTTGTACTGGTTTTTTACTTATATCTCTGCCATTTCTTCCGGAAATCGAGCCGGAAGAATTCCCGATACATTGCTGTATAAATCATGTATGTATATTATTTGGGGGCTACGGAAAGTTGATTTCAATATACAGACGAACATGACTATATCGACTTTGCTATCTATAACGGTCCAGAATATATATTTTTGGTATTTTCTAATCCAAGAGGATTTTCTTCGGATGTCCTCAAAGTTACAATTATTAATTATTCAAATTATACCGAAGCTTTTCAATCAATTTTTAAAGAGAAACATGTTTAATCCCGAGAACAAAACACACTAATAGGTGGATTACAGTCATCCAGAATAACTATTCCTTAAAAATACAGAATTTTGTTCATAATGAACAATTTTAGATACCGCTAAGCTACCGTTACTTCTTAAATAGCCTTTTTACCGTTGCCTTTATATTACCGTTCCGAAATACTTCAAATTAGCAAATATTTATAATTTCGAATTGGTAGCCTGCCTTGTAGTAACCCAAAATTAGAAATATTTAGATATGGTAGAATAGCTGAAAAATGTGCTGAAACATGGACAAAGAAAACAAATTTCTTGTGGCAACCATATTATATTTCAATATTATGATTCGTTTTTGACCACTATAATATTGGTTTGGTTGTTTATTTGATATTCATGTTTCTGAAATGTAAAATCGGTTAAAAGATTAGTCAAAAAGCCAATACAAGGATGTGTTGGCTTTTTCTTATCGGATCGACTTTAACAATGAAAATAAATATTACAGCTTAGTTTTTGCGAAGATAGAATGAAATGTTTTTTAAGAGTAGTGTGTTTAATAAACGCCAAACGGCTTTTAAATGAAGGGTAGATTTATTTCATTTATATGGTTTTTGTACTGTGGATCCGAGCCTATAGAAGCATAATCTAAATTTGGAAATAGCCTGTGGCCTTTTTAAGAGAGTTCTGGAAAGAAATGACTAGGTTGAGGTATTTCTGATATACGTGGACATGCAATAAAGGACATGAATAAAGTTCATGTTTGTATAATTTATAATCAGTTTGCTAGACGGAATTAAAATAAGATATCTCATAAGTTGTAAATTCTATTAAATTAGTGGCTGCTTAATATTTTTTTCTAAGTGTAAAGTAGATATAAAAAATGTTTGATGTTTCAGGATTTCAGTTAATATTTTTTCTATTATAATTAAAAATATTAGATCTGATTTAAACAAAGGCATTAGAAGATCCGGAAACGTTTCGGTAGTACACAACTTAGAAATCTATCAGGCCATACTTTTCGAAAAAAAAAAAATATAATTTTTTATAGCAGTCATAACAATAGACGTGTGTAATTGGACCATTTGAGTAGCATTGATTTAGTTTCAGAATAAGGAATAATCAGCTTTCCGTACGTCAAACTCACTTCTCACGTTTAGAAAAACTAGAGTTTCCAAAAAACCGAAAAATTTCAAAACCGCGGTTTCGGTTTTAAAAAATTGAAAACCGATCGGTTTCGGTTCGGTTTTGTGATAATTTATTAGCTATTAAATTAGTTGATAATATAGGAACTGCTAAACAAATTTTAAGTTCAAATTTGACGAGTGTTTACGAGGATAAAGGAAAATTGGTACTTTTTCTTTTAATGGTACCTTTTTAATTAGATAAAGTTGGCTAATATGCTTCTGAGTAAAGAAATAATCAAGGATAGAGGGCATAATGATATTGAGGTAACAGAAACTATTATTGAAATTTCTATAATAATGAACCTATAAGCTGGATATTAAACACACATGATCCTGACTGAGAATATAAAAAAGAGAATTGCAAATTTTCGAACTAGTAGTACTTTTTGAATATTTTATAACGATGGACCTTGAATTGCGAATTCCAAACGGATAATTAATGTTACTATTTTTTTATTGTAAAGGTACTTTTTCAATATTTTATAATAATAAACCTTAGAATTAGGCACAAATGATTCTGAATGAGTTAGAATTTACGAAAGGTGATTATAGTCTTACCTTTCTTTTGTATTTTCTGTAATAATGGACACAGAAATATGAAATTAAACATTCATGATGCTGAGTAGGAATACAAAATGTGGGTCTTTATGGTACTGCTTTTATTTTAATAATACGTCTAGAATGAGCTACAATCCACATTATAATGAATCAATAAACATGAAACTATAAATATGTTTTCCTGAATTAGTATTAATTTACAAAGGGAGACTTAATAAAAATTTCTTTATTCCAATTGAGGTGGCGAAGCGCACCGGTCAGCTAGTGCTGCATACTTTTATCAGATATTTGAAAATAACTAAGACTTTGTTACAAAAATTTTGCATTATTTAGCCTGCGAAAGGTAGCCTGCTACATCATCTGAAGCAATTATTGTAATAAAATTTAAAAAATTTTAACAAATCTTAAGATATTTTTACCGATCTGTGTTTAGAGATATTGGATGAATAAGGATGAAAAAGTTTGTTTCTCATTTCTAAATTTTTAATTTTTCTAGTGAAAATAGATTAAAAGTGAAAACCGAAGAATAATTGTCGGTTTCGGTTTTAGGCCTTGAAAAACCGCGGTTTCGGTTTCGGTTAAAACCGAATTGGAAACTCTAAGAAAAACGTTTGTCGTTTGATGAATTTTAACGAACTTACTGAATTCTATAACAGGATGATAGAAATCTTCTGGTGTCAATAATGGATTGATGCATTTAGCTTATCTTACATTAAATTATTTTAGTTGATTTGGAAAAATCCTAAATCTGCAATGGAATCCAATAGATCAAATTTTAATACGGAGCTAATTGAAGAACTTAAAAAACTGTAGTCTGGTGTTTTACATCACACTATGGAATACTAAAATCTACTATACTTGTTTTACTACAAGCTTTATCGATTTTGAGTGTAGTTCCCAAAAGACTTGATAATATATTGTTGGTCCAGCAGACTGAGGGTTGCGGGATTGATTCCAGCCAAAGACTCCTGGTGCTTCTGTAGACAAGGCAAGAGGATTTGTTTAAATGAATATCTATTGCAGTGAATTGTTATTAAAATGGATGGCTAATAATTTATCTATAAGGAATCATTTTTAAAGACTTGGGATCTAAATGGAATTACAGTCTCAGATTCACAAAAATCGTGTTTGTTGCAATCTTAGAGATGGTGAAGGAATAAGTACATTTATATGAGGAAGATGAATATTTCGAATTTGAAAAATAACAGTATTCATGTGATTAGTAATAGTTCCATTCCTGCAGAATGGTTTTGCAACTGGAAATAAGTTTTTGGTGATGTTTTACAGAAATCTGTACGAATTTTATGGACTGCATTAAATAACTTTAGAATGCAAAATACAACTATGAATTAATGTAATTTAAATCTGGTGGATGATTTAAATGGAATTAATAAAGATACTCATTATTATAAGTATCTACTATGTGTGAATTGTTAGGGAGATATGTTGAAATGTGGCCACAAATGAATTCATTCTCTCAAATATCAGTGTAAACTAAATTTTGTATCTGGATATATGTATTTTTACAATGTATGTAGTGTGAGTATGGATGGTTGATTACTTTGGTTACTTTTTGGGATGATTGGGATGGTAGTACTTGTATTTACCAGGCCTCTAAGAAAAACACAAAATACATACATTTATCCAACAAACAACCAAACAAAAAAACAAATTACTAATATATACTTTGGTTCTCTTTATCTTACTCTTTCACTCTCTCTCTCTCTCTCTTCTGCTTCTTTTTTTTCCCACTATATTTTGTTGGTTACAAATTGACAATTGAGCTCAATGAGTAGCTTGACTAAAGCAAAATCTGAGTAATTGTGTGATATATAGATGTATTTCTGTATATCGCATGAGTGCATGTATATATCTTTTGCTATTGTGGATATGGTGGTGGTGCTGTTGATGATGATGGTTGGTTGGTTGGTTGGTGGTGATGGAGAGTAAGGTGGTGGTGTGCATATACAATTTGTGTGCTCCAAGTGTTTGTGTGTAGTATGTAAGTGTAAGTATATGTATAGAACAATACCAAAACGACCGACCTGTACGACAGTGAGTGAGTCAGTTTGCTACAGCACAGGACCGTCAAGAGCTATAAAAGGCTGCAGCAACTAACCGGCCGGAATAGTAGCTTCGTAGCACTGCTGTTGACAACACATCTAAAACAACAACAACAACAATAATAATAATTAAAAAAAATATTTAGCCTTAAAATTCACTAACCAAAAAGGCAAAACAAAAATCATTATTGTTATTATTACTAAATAATTAAGACCGACCGACCAAAAATTAACAGCAGCAGCCGCAAAAAAATTTGTTAAACATTTTGTTCTTATTAGATTCTTGTTTCTTTTTAAATTAAAATAAATATTGTTAAAAATAAAAATTTCCTTACCTCATAAAAATCACTCAACAACGGCAAAGAAAACAAGGAAATTTTTTAAAATAATTATGCTAAAAAAGTGCTAAAACTCAATTTCTAAAGAATATATGAAATTTTTTATGGCAAAACTAAAGTGTTGATGATTTTTTAACAAAAAAAAACCAAACCAAGAAAAATCGATGAGCACAAGGAAAATATCAAAATAAACTTTAAGGTTTATTTGCAACAAGAAAATATATATGGAAATAAATGAAAATTAATTAATAAAAAAAAAAATAGTGCCGTATAACGAAGCAAGCGAGAGAAATTTTCAAACATTTTCTTTTTTGTCAGGAAAATTTTTGAATACAGCAGCAGCAACAGAAAATTGTTTTCCCCCAAATCAATTGTGATATTTTATAATTTAAATACTTGCTTTACGTTTTTAATCATCATCATCATCATCAACAACATCATCATTATTACTCTACTACTACAACAACTAAAATATTATTCACTTAATTAATTGATTTAATTTGAATAAATGAACATGGAGGTGTTATCCGTACAAAATCAATATCCAGCTCATTTCGCTCTAGCTACAGGTAAATATCAAAATCCATCCTTTTCTGTCTGTTTTACAATTTAAGAAAGCTCAGGAAAAAAAAAACTTACTAGGAAGAGAAACAGAAAAACCATATTGCAAACGCTTCCTGATTTAGGTTGGTTTCCTTGGGGGAAATCTGAAGGCACTAGCAGCAGCCTTAAATAAAAAGTTAATTTGAAGTTAAAGAGTTAAAGTTAATATTCAAGTGTATCTATGTGCACGAAAAATTGTATCCCTAGTAATAGGTTTTGTGTATCTGTTGGCACTCGTTGTCGTCGTATTTATGGTGTGTATCTATCTGTTTTGGCCCATACGACGAGTTGGTTGCTTGTACACAAAAAACAACTGATTTCCAGCTGTGCTATCAGCTGGAAACAAGTTTTTCCACTTTGCTGTTTTACTTCAATTTTCTTCCCTACATACAACTACAAATTTTTACATACATCTCTTCATATGTTTCTGTATCTGTAGCTGTGTGTGTGTATGTTTTGCTTTTTTGTAACCTAGCCAAACCGGCCCCTATTAATTTTATAGAGATACTGTATCTATTATATTACTCAGTTTTGTATCTGAGTTGTTTTCTCTCTTTAAATTTTGAGTAATTTTCTCTTTATCTCTCTTTACAATTGAGCAGAAAATACTCTTTATTTTACTTTAAATACTCTTGAGTTTTGCCAAAGAGCTTGAAAATGTTAGTACTTGTTTTTTTGTAGCAAAAACAGTTTTCAATTTTATCCAACACCATATAATTAAAAGCTTTAGGGTAATAAGGGTTGTTTAATTTAAAAGGAAATCCTCAAAATGTGCAAAAACCAGGAAAAATAATGATTCCTGCTCAATTTTGCTTCCGAATATTTTGTTAATTCCGGGAAAATAAAGAAAATAGAAAAAATCAGATTTTTAATTTTGTTTAAAATCAAACAATTAAAAACTTTTGTAAAGTAATTTATGCTTTTTGATTATAATAGTTTTTCAATTTAAAAGGAAATGCTTAAAATTTTCAAAAATTAGGAAAAATAATGTTTTCTGCTGGGAAAATTACTTTTTTCAAAATCAAATTATTAAGTGAGTGCAAAGAAATTTATACTTTATGATAATAAGGATTGCTTAAATGAAAAGTAAATCATTAAAGTCTTTAAAAATTAGGAAACGTAATGGTTTTTGTTTTATTTATCTTTAGCCTCCTATTCTGAACTTTATGACAATGACAGAAATACAACAGAATTTAAAATTGTTTGTATGAAAATTGTTTTTAAGAAAATTTTAAATTTTTAATTTAAAAAACTTTTAATCGAAACTTATTTAAGAAGTCAGTTTTTTAATGTAATTACGAATATGAAAATTTCTCTATTCAATATCCCTGATTTAATTATCTTCGGCCCATTAACTATAGGTCTTAATATTGACAATATTGACCGAAATATGTCACATTATTTTTTATACCATTAACCCCCATTAACACGAAGTCTGGTTATGTGTTAACTAATAGTTATACTGACAGTTTTCATACAAAAATAATTTTAAACGACAGTATAACTGTTAGTTAGCCACCTAACCAGGCTTCGTATTAATGGGGGTAAGTTGTAGTTAAATTAAACCAGAAAATTTAATTCGGTTAAATTTTTAATTCATAATTTTTAGTTAATAAAGTTTTTAAATTTATTAATTTCCAAATATTCTTTATAAAATGTATACAAATGTTTTACTAATTTCCTTTATTGAATTTTTTTTTAATTTTAGATTGGAAGAGTCAACTCACATTATCCACACCCACAAACGGCGGTTCGTTAAAATCTCAGCCGTCGTATAAATTTACAAATACCCCGTTCAAGCCACATCATCACATCAATCATCCACATCACCATCATCAACGGAAACAACAAAATCTTAAAACATCTAACAGTGTTAAATACACCTCCAACTCCTCAAACAAATTAAACTGTGATACAACAATAACAACAACAACAACAACAAAAACTACAACAAACACAACATCAAGAACAACAACAACAACAACAGCGTCAAAAACATCAATAAACGCCAAATCGCTACAAACTCAAGCTGTCCAAGAGTTGTCGCTGCGTTTATTGGATGAACTGCGTGCAGCCAAATCTAGACATTTGGCCTGTACCGAAGTATCGCTACCCTGTGATCTCACACCACGCATAGCGTTGGATATTTTACGTTTAGCCCGTGAAGAAGCCAATGGTTTGCGCGACTGCACCATCTATATCGAATTCGAGGATGAACCCAACAATTCCCGTCGCATTGCAACTCTCGACTTGAACAATCAACGCTCTGGCAATACTGGCTATGAAATCTATGTCACTCTTAGCCAGGATCATCGCGGCTGGACTGCATTATTGCCACAATTCATGAAGAATTTATCGCGTACCATAACCATAAGTCCCGAGTTCAATATAACCAAACATAGGCCATACTCCAAGAGTTTGTGTTAAATGGAATAAAACAAAAAATAGGTAACAAAAATAAAAGAAATTTAAAAGCAAATAACAAAACAAAAAACAATTTGGTTGGCATATAAAATATCATTAAAATATATACAAACTTACATTCATACTACATTCATAGATACTTCTTGATATAGAAAAAAAACACACACACACACAACAAATAAATATCTTTTCTCATACACACACACACACTAAAGACCAAAACGTTAAAGTAAAATTATTAAAAAAAAACAAAAAAAACCACCCACCTTTTTAGATTTCTACTTTTATTAGTAAAAGCAGAAAAAACTTAAAAAAAAACTCAACAAAACCCACTAAACTACCAACCTGTTTTTAAAAAAGAAAATTTCTTATATTTTTTGTTTAAATTTCTCTCTCAAAAAAAAAAAAAAAAAAAAAAAAAAATATAAGTTTTTATAGGATTTTAGGCTTTTAACAAATCTCATTGATACATTTGTTCAAATTAGGTTTTAAAAAATTATTTATTATTTTTTTTTATACATACGATACATATTAATTTTTAAAAAAAGGAAAGAATGAATGAACATTTTTTTTAAACGATTCGTTTTTGTCAAAATTTGTTTGAGGTATAAGTATTATATTTTTTAAAAAAATGGCAGCACTTATACAACTTAAAACAAAGAACAAATTTTTATTTAAAAAAAAAAAACAAAAACAAAAAAAGAAAAACTTTCATGAAACGATATGAAGTATTTGCCAAGATCTCCAACTCATAAAAATGTGATACTGATTAAGTTGCTTAGGTTAAGAAATCAAATACAAAATAATTAATAATTAAACAAAACAAACAAACAAAAATAATAATAAAAAAAAAAAATACACAAAAATAACAAATTCAAAACACATCCATTTTAACTTTTAAGTGAAAAACAAAATTCAAAATTACAAAATTTTTATAAAAAAACAAAAAATAAAACTAAAACAAACAACTCAAGGCTGCATTACTGGCTTAATGTTTAGGACCTTAACAAATTAAAATTAATCAATTAACAATTGTGAACTTTTTTTAAAAAAAAAAAAAAACCAACAAATATTTAA
This sequence comes from Calliphora vomitoria, assembly GCA_942486065.2. Classification (NCBI taxonomy): domain Eukaryota; kingdom Metazoa; phylum Arthropoda; class Insecta; order Diptera; family Calliphoridae; genus Calliphora; species Calliphora vomitoria. The sequence continues at coordinate 94,614,060 of OW818031.2, forward strand.
AAACAAAACAAATAACAAATAAAGAAAACTGCGATATATGAAAACGTCTTGATATCAAATTTCAAATTTAAAACAAACACAAAAGAAAAAGAAATTATAAATTTTTTTTATCATTTGAAAAGAAAAAAATAAATTGAAAAAACAACAAAATAATCATATGAAATGAATATCTCCTAGTTTGTAAGTTTCAAAATACAAAAAGTAAAAAACATATTTGTCTAACCTCCTCCCCATTTAAATTAAAAAAAAAAAAAAACAAACAAAAAACGAATAAATTTAAATTTAAACTACAACAAGTATTTATTATAAATGTGTTAGTTATCAAACCAACCAACAACAAACAAGCAAACAACAACAAAATTAAATATACATACATACATAACTACATATATCACCTTATTATTATTATTATTACTACTACAACAATAAATATTACACAAAAAACAAAATATCTTTAACAAAAAAGCAAATAATTTTCTCATTTCATTTTGTGTATTTTTTGATTCTTTTCTCTACAAAATAACAAAAAACAAAACAAAAAAAAAAAGCAGAAAGAATCAATTAAATTTGTTTGTGAATTTTTATAAATTAGAAAAAAAAGCGATCATTGATAGATCGCTTAAATACAAATTTATGAAATATTTTTATTATTATTATTACGATTACAATTATTATTATTGTACTTATGCAGTTAAGTTTTTATTCGTATTAACGAAATGTATTAATTATTATTATTATTACTATTATTACTATTATCAACTCTTTATTTAATTTTGTTTTGTCCTTTAATTAAACATTTTTTCCAATTAATAATTTAAAACTTCTGTTTTTGAAAACTGTGACATCTTAAATATTCGTTAATGAATTAATACATTTTAAGCATAAAAACAAAATGAATTATTAATGCATAATAAATTCTCTAGGATAACAAATTTAAAAATTAATCATCATTTTTGTATGAATTATTATTATTATTATATTAAATATTAGACCAACCAACAAATTTGCAAAAACAAAACAACTAAAAACAAAATGAAAAACAAACAAACAAATAAATTTTTTTGTATTTCTCTACGCAACTTTCGTTTTGATGAATGATTAAAGTCAAAATGAAATGTTTGTCTAGTGGGGAAAAGTATTATTCAAAAATAAAACTATAAATTGTGTTTTTATTTTAATATGTATGTACTGGCATAAATGGGTTTTTGGGACAGACTACTATTTAACAACGCACTGTGGTATAGAGAAACGAGTAAGAAAGTATGGTCGGTCAAGCCCGACCATATAATACCCTACAATAAGTAAATTAGCAAAAACATTTTTCTTTCAAAATTACAATAATTTATATGCGTGAGTGATTTTCTGAAGTGGGCCTTATATGGGAGCTATGACAAATTATGGACTGATCATCATGAAATTTGGTCATATGATTAATGTTTATATGAAAGTATTTTATGTTGAAACTTATGTGTATACAAAAGTTTTTAGGAGATTTATACTCGTTAAAGTGATTATCGGAAACAGGCCTTATATGGGAGCTATGACTAATTATGGACCGATCATAATAAAATTTGGTGTATAAAACTTATTTGGAGAAAAACTTGTGTTGATACCTATATAAATTATACATTAATTTCGGGAGGACATTTGTATGAAATAATGGACCAATTTCAGCCAGTTTCAATAGGCTTGGTTCTTGGGCCGAAAAAAATATATCTACCAAATTTTATCGAAATATATTCAAAATTGCGACCTGTACTTTGCGCACAAGGTTTACATGGACACACATCGTTTAATCGAAAGTGATTCTGAGTCGATCGGTATACTTTAAGGTGGGTGTTATACTAATATTTTTGGGCGTTACAAACATCTGCACAAATCCAATCTACCCTGGTGTTGGCTATAATAAAAGAGGGAAATAAATCTGTATGTGCAAGGAGAAAGTGTTGTGAAGTTAAATTTTTCAATTTGGACCTCAAGGGACCACCAGGGGCATGTCAATGTGTCTCCAAAGTTCCTATTTCTAAATATTTCCTATTTCCAAATATTTACCGATTTTCATTTTTATTTTATTAGACTAACAGTAAATGTATAGGTCAAATTACATTACATCTTTCAATATATCACGGTACATGAACCGATCCATAATCCCATTAACTTTATGAATTCCCCCATTTCCTTGAAAAGCAACCCCAGGCCATTACATTGCCCCCTCCATGTTTAGTTGTTTCTATGCAATACTTAAAATTCAGTCTTTCTCCTTTTCGTCTGCTTACACGTCTTATTCCATCAGAACTTTTTAATTTGTATCTGGATTCATCAGAGAACAGTACTGTCTTCCATTTTTGGACACTCCAGCTGATGTAGGCTTAGGCAAACTCCTGTCTAGCTTTCTTGTTCTTAGCTGACGTGAACGGTTTTTTTTTTTGCTGCTCGTCGGCTGAATAATTCTGCTTATACTGGTTTTCTACGGATTGTTCTTTCGTTTACGCATAATCTTAAACTTGTTCTTACTTGAATAGGTGATGCTGTAGGATCTTTTTGTATTGTTCCTTTGATCAAGCAATCATCATGTGGTATTACGGTGGCGTCCTCCAGAATGACCCGGTGAAATACGACCATTCTGCAAGAACTTTGGAATCAGCCTGGAAATAACTGATCTGTTAATTGAATACTTTTTACTCAATTCATGCCGTTATAAACCCGACTTCCAGTCTTCTATAACTTTAATTTTAAATTCACTGGAGTACTTGTTCCATTCCATCCATAGTTTTTTTCAAAATAACCTGTATAGAACTTTAATTATGCAGACTACGACTTCCTTAATTTTTATCTTCAGGAACTTTTAAATGCATCCGTTGTGAGTCCCCTTAACTGACATTGCAAATATGCAGAAAAATAGTAAAATTTTTAAACATCTTATAAGGGGGTGCTTTCGTTTTGTCCGTCGTGTTTTGTGTTTTTGTATGTTTTATCATTTTAAATTGTTCATAAAAGTATGCTTTCCTAAATGAACATAACCAATATAAGTTAATAAAATATATACAAAATACATCCCAAAAAACCTTTTTTTTATCAAAAAAATAATGATATGAAAAAATCCATTGAGGTGGTGCTTTAGTTATGGCCAACACTGTGTGTGTGTTTTTATACACTTCACCTTCGTGAGAAGGGTACATACATATAAGTTTGTCATTCCGTTTATAATTTCCACAGTATAATTTTCCGACCCTATAAAGTATATATTCTGGATCCTTATAGATAGCGGAGTCGATTAAGTCATGTCCGTCTGTATGTCTGTTGAAATCAATTTTCTGAAGAGCCCAAATAACTTACAAACTTGATTCATACATCAATATATCGGGAATTCTTCAGGCTCGGTTGCTATTTAAAATCGAGAAAATCGGCTCACAACTGGGTGAGATAGATGGAAAAAACCGGGCCAAATTCGATTTTTGGTCTATTTTGGATTAATATAGACAATATGGATATCTAATGATAGATATTTCAAAGTCCATTGCAACGATTTATATAAGGCTATAGTAACTTGGACCTACAATGGGTCAAAATCGTGAAAAATATTTTTTAACCCAAATTTTTTTTACCAATAAAATTTTTTTGTCATAAATATTTTTCACTATTAAATTTATAAAAAAAAATTTAAAAAAAAATTTTTTTCAAAAATTAAAGAATAATGAAGATTTTTTGAAAGCAATTTTGAAAATAAATATTATTTTTTAATTATTGAAAAACAATTTTGAAAAAAAAGTTAATTTTGTTTACCTAAAAATATTTCAAATTTTTATTTTGAAGTATAATTTGGTGAAGGGTTTATCAGATTCGGCACATCCGAATACAGTTCTCTTACTTGTTGTAGGTAAATTTGTTTCTTTGTGGTTTTGTGAGAATCCTATATACGGCTAAACGGCAGTACCGATTTTCCTGAAATTCACACCGTATTTCTGTATGTGTGGAAGTAATTAAAGGCTACCTTTCATAAAAAATTTTAAGTGGGCGAAATGCCACGCCTACCTTAAAAATTAAAAATACAGTTCCTTCCTTGTAATGGACATGTAAAACTCTAAATGAAATAAAAACCGTTTAGACAAAAACCGGCAGCTAATTATAAAGCTACATATATATAGATGACGACAACATAAAAACTAAAGCTTAAGTCCGATAAATTACCATTTGAAATTCTTATAGAATTTGGACACTGAACATAAATTTTACATTTAGAACACACATGTGCATAATTGCATTTTTATTTTTTATGAAAAATTTAAACAGTAAGTTTTACTCTTACCTTTGTTATATTAATTACACCAACAATTTTTTTATTGTTCTTGCTATTTTCTGACTACAATTTCACTTGCACTATTAAATGTCACTTGAGATATACATTTTTTGCAAAAACCAATTACTTGTATTTGAAGCAATATATCAATGCTAGTGTAGCTATTAAAGGAAAAATAATATGCCATTATGTACTGTGGACACTTGTCAACATATGACTTTGATTGATATTTTGCACCAACTTGCGAGGGGACCAGGTCCATCTATTTTTATGCCCTTTACCTTGAGTGGTAAGGGTTTGTCATTCCGTTTGTAATTTCTACATTTTTCATGTATATTCTGGATCGTTATAGATAGCGAAGTCGATATAGCCATGTCCGTCTGTATGTTGAAATCAACTTTCCGTAGCTTCCAAATAACTTACGAACATAATTGATACATCAATACATCGGGAATTCTTCCGGCTCGGTCGCTATTTAAAATCGAAAAAATCGGCCCACAAATGGCTGATATAAGGAAAAAACTGGACAACATCGATTTTTGGCCTATTAATATAGATATCTTATGATAGATATTTCAAAGTCCATTACAACGATGTATATAAGGCTATAGTAATTTGGACCTACAATGGGTCAAAATCGGGAAAAATATTTTTTAAACCAAATTTTTTTGTTATAATTTTTTTTTCACTAATAAATTTAAAATTTTTTTTTTAAAATTTAAAAAAAAATTGGAAACAAATTAAGAAAAAAAAAAAAATTGGAAAAAAATTAAAAAAAACAATATCAAAAAAAATTTTTTTTTATTAATTTTGAAAAACAATTTTGGAAAAAAAATTTAGTTTTGTTTACCTAAAAATATTTCAAATTTTTATTTTAAAGTATAATTTGGTGAAGGGTATATAATATTCGACACAGCTTTAGGGCAATAATTCTCAAATCGCATAGTCCATGTTAGATGGGCTAAAATGTTTTTAATTATTTTGTAACCCCGCTCCTGAAACGGATATAATAGCCAAAAACTAAATTATTTGTTTTGGGAATTGCTGGATTCTTGATGACAAATTTTAAAATTTGTTTTTGCATTTTCAATAAAAAAATATATATGTATGTATATTATAAATAAAAAAATTTTTTACTCAATAAAAATCTCTTTTTGTCATATTTATCAAAAAAGTTCCCATGAATATCATTGTTAAATGTTTTAAATCCCCTATCCATTGGTATATAACATGTCCACTTTATGTTTTTTGCGTAGCAAATAAATTAGGGAAAACTTAACAAACTTAATGCAATGTTTTAGGTCCATTTGCGGAATGAAATTGCAACAAAACAGAAAACGCTATATTTGTTTCCAACGTTAAAACAAATAATATATAAAAACTTTATACAATAGCCCATTGTATTGATTTAATGTAGGCAAAACATTTATTATATTCATGTACTTTTGTGGCAGTTATGAAGAAATTTATATACAGGTGTTGGTTGAATTTGAGTTTCATGGTCTTATTTTTCTCGATTTTTATTTTAAATAATCTACAAAATCTCTTCTATTTAAAAAGGTCCAAAAACGCTCAAATTATTTTTAATTTAAAAAAAATTTGGAAATTTTTTCACTTTAGAAAGTTTGGAATTTGAAGGGTGTTGGAAAACACCAAAATCATCAAAGCGTGACTGTTGGATGATGGAACAGTTAAGAAGAACTTTTTTTTTTAAATTATCTCTGATATTTCTTTTTATGAAATGATTAATTTTGTGTACACATTTCATAATATATTAATTAGAAAATTCCCAAAAAGTCAAAATTTTTAATTTACATCTGATTGATTAAGATCCATATATATATTTATAGAAAAAAGATTGTGTTCTACTTTGCAATAATAGGATTATTTACTTCCAAAAAAGTCCACTTCTCTGCCGTTCACTGCCATTTGATGTAAAATATAACAAATTGTTCCCGATGAAAATAGATAAAATATGGAAAAAATTACAAATGTTTTTTCAAGGTTGTTCTTTTTTTGTTAACATTTTGAAATAACTAAAAGCCAGATTTTCCAATGGGGTTTTAAAGTATTAAGGCAAAACATATCGTAATTCAAAATAAGTCCTAAAACACTAATAGCTCATGTACTTTTTCTTTGGACAGTGTAAAAATTTTTGTTGCAATTTCATTCCGCATACGTTATTTGTCCTTTTTGTTTAATGAAACGCATTCATTACTTATTATTTAATTTTTCCCCCTTTGATTTATTAATGCTATAGTTAAATCAAATCATTATTGCATAAATTAAAAGCTATGGAAAATTTTATGTTATTTTTGTTATTAAAAATGTATGAATTAAAATCTTAGAATGTCATGTAGATTTGCCGGACATTTTTCCTCACTTTATTAAACTAATTCCATGTATTTGCATATAATTTGTGGTGATTCTCATATAATTTATTTAAGGATTTTTAAATAAATTGGTCTATGGTTAAGGATATTTTGGAATTTGCAATTTCTATAAGTAATTCGTTTCAACATTTCGATTTAATATAATGACGAGCTATGTATTCAAGAATATGTTCACATTCAATTTAAGACCTAGGACGCGTCTAGGAGACATAAATACATACAACGAATGAATATTTCGAATATATATCCAATTGTTTCTGTCCTTAAGCTATTTTTCTACACCCTCCACCACCAAAAGTGTTGAATGAGGTTATATAGTATGTATATGTTTGACATTCCGTGTGTAACATTAAAAAATATTGATCTAAGAACCAACTAAGTATATATTTTCTTGAACCTTATGAAATTCTAAGTCGATTGAACAATGTCCGCCTGTCCGTCTATGTAAAACACTCTCACGAAATATGATGCTATGAAGATCGACAAGAGTTCCTTTTCCCTGAGTGAACTTTTGAAGTTTGTCTAAATATATTTATGTATACATCTGTTTGACGTTGTTTACTCTCACATGTATTTTGTAAGATCACACAGCATTAAATAAAACTAAATATTTGTTTTTAATTGCCCTAAGTAAAAGGAGTTTTTGAAATAAATATACAAATTAAAATATATTTTATTTAGTGGATCGGTCATCGGCCAACCCTATGATGTGAATGATAAAAAGAAACACTCTTATTTGAATGCTTGTTTTGAATCAATACAAATATTTATCGAAAATAAAATTAGTTTCAGACAGGCGTTTGTTTGAAAATACTTTAGCTATAATTCTTTCTGTGTATGACTAATTAATAGTTCTTTTTTTTCGTTTTAAGAACTTTTAACAAACACAACAAAACTTTACAGAATTTAAAAAAAAAATAATTTATTACATATGAATAATAGAGTCATTATAAATTCATTAACGCTTTTTTTGTTCTCGTTTTTATACCCTCCACCACCACAAGTGGTGAAAGAGGGTATATATAAGTTTGTCATTCCGTGTGTAACATTGAGAAATATTCATCTGAGACCCAACAAAGTATATATATTATTGATCCTTATGAAATTCTAAGTCGATTGAGCAATGTCCGTCTGTCTGTCCGTCTGTCTGTCTGTCTGTCTGTCTGTGTAAAACACTCTCACGCCCAAAACACATAAGCAAAATTAATGAAATGTATACCAAAATGTTTATAATTTTTCTAAGCAGTTTGGTATTGAAAATCAGCTAAATCGAATTGGTGCAACCAGGGTTATGGAATAAAATGTAAGACAACCTCCAAAAATTTTGATAATTTTCACATGTTTTTTCTGATTTTTGGTAAATCCATTGCAGAGAATACCATGAAATTTTGGACACATTATTTATATGATAAAGGGACAAATTCTGTTGAAAATGGAAAGAATCGGTCCATAATTTCTCGTAGCCCCCATACAAATTTCTTCCCGAAATATGGTGCTATGGTATATAAATGCCCATAGAATTGCAGTATCCATACAAAATTCAGCACAAGTATGTTTCGTACAAAGAGAAATCGCGAGACCAATTTTTTTTTGGATCGGCCACTATTTGACCATAGCCCCCATATAAAGTTTACTTCCGAAAATCATTTAAATACACTTAAATATCTTATATATATCGTTATCAGGTTGAAATTCAGCTTGCATGATCCCCATGCACATAAAAATCGCTGTGGGGAATTTCATGAAGATCGGCCCATAATTGGTTATAGCTCCCATATAAGCACCACTTCTAAAAACCACATTAATTTTCATAAATATCTGAAAAATATCGTTATCGAATTAAAATTTTACAGAGATCGGTAGTATTAATCCAAAAATGATACTACTAGATTGTGTGAATATCGGTTCATATTTGACCATAGCTCCCATATAAGGTCCATTTCCGAAAATTACCTAAATACTAATAAATCTCTTATAAAAGATTCTATCTGGTTAAAATTTCAAACAAATATTTCCATTATATACGAAAATCGATGTGTTGAATTTTATGAAGATCAGCCGATAATTGGTCATAGCTCTCATATAAGGACCACTTCCGAAAAACACATCAACCTCTATAAATATTATAACTATATGGATATCGAACTAAAATTGTATACAGATAAATATATTGTATCCAAAAATCATACTACTGGGTTTTGTGAATATCGGTCCATATTTGACCATAGCACCCATATTAGCTCCATTTCCGATAATCACAATAATACCCATAAAACTCTTGTAAATAATGTTATGGAGAAAAATATCAAGCAAAATAGGCCTCAAATACATAGAAATCGTTTTGAAATATTTAAGTTATCTTCCAAATAATTCGCACATCCGAAAAATACATTAACGCATATATACACTCATATCGGTAAAAAATGTAACAGATATAAGTTTCAAGTTGATTTGGTGACTATGGGTTCTTGATTATATATAGAAAGCTCACAGCCGGAAAATTCATTAGAACAGAACAAAAATATACTTTTGAAGTTTTACTAAATATATTTGTTTACCCTTTTTTATACTCTTTTAATTCACTTATGGTGAATAATAAAAATGTTGAGCCAATCGGTAATGTTAACCAATTATTAAGTATATAAATTGTTAAATAGTACATTTTATTCCTATTATAAAAGTATAGACTCTGTTGGAAACGGTAGGAATATGTAGTTATTTCAATTATAAATTGCTGAAGTAGATAACATTTTTATACATTTGAAATAAAACATATTCTGCGTAAACTAGTTTTTCTAACAATATATAAAATACTACTATACAACTATGTTTTAAATAAACTTTTATTTTGTTTAAAAAAAAGTGTTTTTATAGAAGAAAGTACATAATTTGTATATAGTCCAAAATGTGTATTAATCATGATTTATATATAATCCATAAAGTGGCTTAAAAAGAAATTCGGTTATAGTCCTAATTCGTTCATAGTCCACAAAAATTGTGCAACTGTATTTGTAGACTATAAGTGAAAACTACTGTATTACATTACCATTCTACCATTCTTCATAATCGGAGCTAAGTCCCAATAACAAACACTGAATATGGATATTAGAGTGTTTATACCAATGTAATTTCTATAATTTTCATCTAATTTAGGTGGAGGGTATTTAAGATTCGGCATAGCCGAATATAGCACTCTAACTTGTTTTTGTACAATAATTTAAGTGAAAATTAAACTTATTGTTTTAATATTACTTTTATGTTTTTATTATAGTTATTTTTGTGATTGTTGTAATTGTATGATACATACATGGATATTAACTGAACTCTTTAGTTAAGTGTTACAAATTTCATTAATTATTCAATCTGCCAAACACCATGAACAGTCAGTCAGTCATTCAGTCATTCAATCGTACGTATGTACATTCATATGTATGTTTTTTTATTATTGTACATTATTACTGTTTTATACACAAGTTTTTAGTGTTTTATTTGATTTTCATACTTGTATGAATGTTCGAGTATTGAATACATTTTACCTCTTACAAATGGATTGAAGTGAAGCGTTTTTTTTTTCCTTCTATTTTTTAGTTGTAATTCTTGTTTCTATCATTTGTTGTGTTTTTTATGAAGCGTCATTGTTTGCTGTAAAATCTATGAATAAATAATGCTGAAAATGAAATAAATGTATTCGTATGTAAACGAAAACTGAAAATAAAATAAATTAATTTTTAAAACATTGTCGAAAGGATGTAGGTGCGAGCATTTTCAACACGCATGAGTAAATTTCCGACCATTAGGTCGTCAATTGTTGGCAATAAAATATATTTGAAATAAAAAAAAAAACATTAAAACACACAATAGCACACAGAATATCAACTTTGCATTTAACCGGTGTGGGCAAATGAGGGCCCTTGCTGTAAATTTTATGTTTATTCATCTATATCGTGTATTATAATACATTGTAATGTTAATACATATTAGTATTATCTTTAGAAAATGTCTTAACTATATTTTCGAACTTTTTTCCTTCTGACAGATTTCTGAGAGTAATTATACTGACGTTTTTTGACCCATGTTGGACCCATTGTTTCCATTTTGTAATAATTTCTATTTTGACTGTTATGAACTAGAGAATTTTCCAAATTGACAAGTTATTTTAACATAAGCTTGCCATAAACGAAAGTCAATTGTTCCAAAATAGACAACACATGGGATTCACATACCGGTTACTAACTACATAACTGGTGACTTGCCTAGATACATAACTATATATTGAACATATTGACGAACTAGGCGGAAGCTAAAAAAGCACATCCTTAAAAACATCTCCCAGTCTAATAGTATAATCTTAGTAGTTGTCTCAGTCTCAAGTAATCGAACCATCATCCAACTACAATAGGACCAATCTTCCACATACCTATACTTGCAATAATAGAACAGTACCAAATATTCAACGAATAAAAGTTTATAATTTTTTAAATAATTGGAGAATTACGAAATATTATTCTAATAATTTATAAAGCGTGAGTTATGCTAGTATGATAGTCGGCCAGTTGACCCGATAATAAAGTAGCTACTAAGAAATCCTGACTTTAAAATCATATATAAATTGAAATAGACACAAAAAGAGACAGTAAAGTGTCAGTTTATGACAATAGTTGTTGTAAATAAAGTGTCAAATATAAACATTTAAAATCGACTTCACTTTTGTCTACCAAGAGTTAATCAAATACGATTGATATACAAAATTATTTTCATAGTCACTTTTATGTAAAATGTAAAGTTATATCTATTGTTTTTACACATAATACACTTCAGATTACAAAGGTACAATAACACAGGGCAACAAAATAGAACAAAATTTAGAGGCTTTTTTAACGACAACACAATTTTGATGTATTATGGTTCCAGTAGTATAAATATATACAAATTTTTAATTATAATTGTAATTTTTTTTAATCGTTTCTCCACATAATTAATGATAAATCAAAAGCGGTTAGTCCGATATTAATCATATTTTTCGTGATCTCAGTTTTTACAAGGGGCACGTTTAGATCTTTGTGTATATTCGCGTTTTTGATATACCAGTGCGCAACTGTGATCATTCTTAAAAACTTGTTTTGGCGTCTTTGGATTTTTTCTACATTTGACGCTGAGGCCGTGCCCCATAGCTGTATGCCATAGCACCATATCGATTTTATGATCATGTTATAAAGTAGAAGTTTACAATCTAAACTAAGCGTAGAGTTATTGCCAATGATCCAATTAATTTGAATTGATTTTAATTTCATTTGAAATTACTTTGCATCTATATGGCTTTTCCATGTAAGACGACGATCGAGATGTATTCCGAGGTATTTATCTTCCGATTGTTGGATTATTGTTTGGTTATTGATATGAATAGGGGGGCATGATTTTCTACGCAATGTAAATGTTATATGTGTATATTTTTGTTCGTTGACTTTAGTTTTCCATTGTTTTAACCATTTTTCTAATTCAAATATGTGAATTTGTAAGTAACGAGACGCTTCTTGAGGGTTTTCATGAATGCTTAGAATAGCAGTATCATCAGCAAATGTTGATGTATGAGTGCGATTGTTAGTTGGCATATCAGACGAATATATCAAATATAAAAATGGTCCCAGAATACTGCCTTGGGGAACTCCAGCTTCAATGGGTTGGGGACTACTTAAAAAGTCTCCTTCTTTAACCTTAAATGTTCGACCAGTTAAATAGCTTTCCAATAGCTTTTGTGTGTTTGCGGGTAGATTTTGACTCAGTTTGTATATTAAACCATCATGCCATACTTTATCAAACGTTTGAGAAATGTCGATAAAGAGAGCGGAACCATATTTATTTTCCTCAAACGCATTTCTTACAATATTTACAAGTCTATGGGTTTGTTCGATAGTACTGTGTTTTCTTCTAAATCCAAATTGATGATTCGGAATACAATTGTTTACATTTAACATCGGGTACAACTTGTTCATGAGTATCTGCTCAAATAGCTTTGATATATTAGACAATAGGCTGATTGGTCTACATGATTCTACTTTTGTGTGATCTTTTCCCGGCTTAGGTATCATGGTAACCAGTGAAACCTTCCATTATGGAGGATAATATTCAAGGCGTAATATAGCATTAAAAATAAAAATAATTATTTTTCTTGCTATCCGGGGTAGCTTCACAAGCATCTTGTTACTGATTTTGTCAATACCAGGTGCTTTCTTGGAGTTTAAATCAACAATAGCCTTTTCGATCTCTCGAATCTCAAAACGTAGGGGTACGGGTGCTTCAAAATGGGGTACAACAGGTGGCAACCCAATAGGTTCATTTGATGTGTTCGGGGTAAATACTTGCTTCAAATGGTTAACAAACAGATTCCCTTTTTCAGTATCTTTTCTTGCCCAACCGCCACTTGAATTTCGCAAGGGGGCTTACATATGACAGGTCTTTTAAGACTTTTTGTGGCTCGCCATATTGAGTAATCCGATTGCGAGGTTGCGTCCAGGCTTTCTAGATATTTATTCAATGATTCCATTTTTCAAAGAGCTTTTTAAGTCTTTTTATACAATCTTTAAGCTTCAATTTGAGTTGGGGGGATCTGTGCAATTGCCACTCTCTTCGAACTCTTCTGTTTTCATTTAAGAGCCGTTCGACATCAGCAGAATAAATTCTATTATATCTGATTTGTCGGGGGGTTTGGGTAGCATGTTGTGCAGCCAGTTTGAGATTTTTATCGAAATTGATAAGAGAGTGATCGATGTTTTCTGGTGTTCTTCGCGGTATGTTTTCCGAGCAATGTGTACTGAGGTATTTTTTATATTTGAGCCAATTAATTCTTGTGCTCAGTAAAGTAACAATAGTGGGTGAGTGATCTGAAGATAGTTCCAACGAGGATTCAACTTGAATCATTTCTCCACGGATATTTTTGATCACGCTAAAATCAATAACATCCGGAATTTTTTGCGGGTCAGTAGGCCAGTCAATTTGTTATTATAACTCCGAAACTACTGACCCGATTGAAACGCAATATTAAAAGTAAGGTAAATCGCAAATTTTCTAAATTTATTTTAATAACACTGGACTGACCCTTTTTTAAATATCATTAATTATGTGGAGAAACGTCTGACACAATTTATAATTTTGTCATATTAATCACCAAATTCATCAACAACCATTTTTGTAAATACAAGTAATATGTTTGTCAAATATATTTGTTAACATCCAACAATTTTTGTTAACAATGATTTTGTTATACTGATCCATAAATTTGTTAACCTTCTACCAATTATATTTTAACAGTGGTTCGTCATATTGAACAACTATATTGTTATTCGTTAATTACAATCGTTCTTCTTCATGGTTACATCCTCTTTTCTTGGTTGCACAATGGACTCAGCCGACCTGTTGACAATAATTTTGTGATAAAATTCGATGTCGATGAGGATAGTTTTGAATTTCTTAGTATATTTTTCTAGTATACCTACGAGTAATAAACTGTAGGATGCGGAGTCCATAGACTATTTGGTTATCATAGCGATATTTTTGCATGGCTACTTATTGTTCGATTAGTAAACTAATATAGTTGTTCACTAAAATTCGTATATGTATTCCATAAATCTTAATTGAGTACCCATCCAGTTCCAGTACATAGAATATGCGTACTTTGTACAAACAGCTGCTGGAGATTTTGTAGCAGATAACAATATATTTTACAAAACATTTCCTTTGTTAGATATTGTTAAAGTTTATTAGATCATTTTGCAAGAATCATGTTCACTCAACAAAAAAAAAAAAAAAAAAAAAACGGAAGAAACATGACCCACCTTTGTGGATGTAAGGTTGGTTACACCTGTTACATATGTTGAGGAAGGAAGAAAAGGGCCTAAACTAATACATAGGGTTAATTTAACTTCAAATACACAAGTGTAAAAACCATTCATATACAGCAAAACTAAATAAAACTCTACCAATCATTGCAACAAAAAAAAGAAATAAAGAAAAAAAAAAACAGTTAGTAACTATGACTAGACGTCAGACCTAAAGTGAATTCATGTAGTACCTTCATTTCCGTTCGAATTTGTAATTTACGTAAAGGTCAAATACACACATACTAAGTATTTACAACATCCAAACGTACGTTCTTACATTTAATATTTTTAATACACCGCAGTGCGAGGCAACAACTCAAACACACCATACAAAAGAAAAAATATATATATTTATGATTATGCGAGGAATATAGAAAGAAACAGCAAAAAATACTCTACCTGCCTTCCAAAAAAAAAAAAAAAAAAATTAAAAAAAATCCCAAAAAGAAATTTGTTTTTCGTAAAGTAAACTAAAACGGAAAAAACATAAATTGTTGCTCAAGCAGAAAACTACATATGCGTGAATTTCCAAAAAATATACATAAATAAAAAAAACATAAAATAAAAAAAAGTAAAAAATATTTATGTATGTATAATTTGTTCGTTATTAAAAAAAGAACAAATGAATGAAAGAAATTCAACTAAACTATGAAATGCTAGAGGGAGGTTCAATAATTAGAGCAAGCGGTGAAAAAGTGTTAATTAAATGATTTTATTTCTAAGATAAGACTTGTAGTTGAAAGATGGTCAGATAGAAAACAAAGTGAGAGATAGCCCCCTCGGTTTATTTTATTTATACATACATACATATGTACGTGCATTATCAGTGCGTAAGATATGGAAATGTCTTGACCATTATTGTTAATTATTTTCATTTGCCTTTCTCAACGTTTCTTCCAGTTAATTCAGGTGGCTTATTAGGCTCAACAATCAAACACCAGTTTTTAAATGACTTTGCATAATTTAGTTTTAACGCACATCACACTAACATTAATGCCAGCTCATTTTTATTTATAGTTTTTTTTCTTTCTTTTCTTTTCACATTTCAGCACTTTACGGCGGCTCGGCCTGTAACTGAGAAATTAGTTTTAGATATACATACTTATTTCCTTAGTTTATATACCAAATAAAAACTGCAGCTAAAACTGATCATATAATGATATTTAACCGTACGTGTTATGATGTATTTGTTCATCTTCTTTTATAACACTTTTCACTTTATAAAATTACAGCAAAAAACTAATTTATTGAAGTCTGTATAGATGCGTGTATCAGGGGAAAGTTATAGATGTTTTAAAAAAATTTTTGGGACCTTCAAATATTAGGCAAAGAACCTAGGCTTTGTGTTTTCTTAAGAATATTGCAATAGCTGTGTTAACTACATTGTTTAATGGGATCTTGAAATTTTGAAAACTTTTCTGGTAATAATGATATGGAAACCATATCATATCGTCCCTTTAGGCCTTACAATAAGTATTTTAAATCGCAAAACTAAAAAATTACTTGCTCTCAATTTAGAGCTTTAGTAAGACCAATAGACCTCAATTTAGCTGATGGTACATCTGCTCTACGAAGCCTTGTATGTGAAAGAGTTCGAATGAGCTGTCTTGTAAGCGGGTTCGGATGACGTTGACCCTGTAATTTAATTACATATTTCTCTCGAATTTTCCAATGAAGATTTAGTCATTTTGGATATTCACATTCCTTGGTGCTTCATAACGTATTGTATTAGATCAATACTAGGGTTACTATCTGTTCCCCATGTTTGGATTCTGTATATCCAAATTGGTCTCAAAATTACATTCGCAGCAGAATGCATATTTATGTTTATTTGGAGGTCTTTTACTTGTATTTTTTAACCATATCTGCACACGTCTAATATAGTCGCTCAGTTCTATGGAAGCTAAGCGTCCGTTTGCACATCTTGTAGGTCTTTCATACACAAGCATATCAGAGGTGCAAATAAAGTAAAGTGTTGAACCGAGGACACCACCCTGTGGAACGCCAGCTTGAGTCTCGCAATTTTCCGTTACAAAATCGCGGTATTTAACCCTAATTATTCAGTTTCAAAATATGTCTCTAATAGTGTATGGACGCTTGGAAGTAATAGATAATTTCCTTATTTTCAAGTGATTTCCTTATATCTTCAGTAATACAATTGATGTTCACGGAAGCCAAAATCATAATTTATAAAATTATGCAGTGAAGATTTTTTCCCAAACAACTTCAACAGGTATCATAATGATCTGAGCGATTATCCTCAAGATCGCAATAAACATTATAGATAACACTACTATGACAATATATGGTATGTTTTCATTCATGGGATATATAATTTTGACAAGCACAGAGACTTTATTGAGTTCATTGCCTCTAGTCAAGATTTCTTGTCCAACATGATGGACTTTCGTGTAGCATAAAATCATTCATCATGGTATTCGGTTTAAATACAGCAGCTAAATGTCTGTAAATGCTTTCTCTTCGGCACTTCATGCCCATGAGATATTTATACCCTACACCACCATGGTAAACCATAGTGGGGAGCGTATACTAAGTTAGTGCTGATGTTGTAACGTGCAAAAATATTGTCCCAACGCCCACCTTAAAGTATACCAATCTGCTCAGGATCTTGTTCTGAGTCGATTGCCTTATCTGAAAATAGTTAAGATCTCATAAATATCTTAGTTGTATAGATATCAAAACTAAATACAGAACAAATAAGTTTATAACGATCGGTCCATAATTATTCATAGCTGCCATATGAGGTCCACTTCCGAAAATCATTTTAACGAGTATAGATTTCTTAAAAATGTTGGTATTCAAATAAAATTTAACCCTCTAATGCCAATTTCTATAATATATAATAATTTTTTATGGTAAATTTGTGCATCTGATTTCAAAAACATTAAAAAAAAAGTTTGTACAATCAATGGTTTACCTGCCAGGTGGAAAAAACTAAATAAGTGCCTTAAGGCACCCTTGGGACTTTAGAGATTGAAACATAGTCGGGTTTTAGTTAGTATAATTTGTAAATTTTTATTGAAAACAACTTTTCTAATTGTTAATCACTCAAATCAGATAATTTGAAAAGTTTGATCACTCGATTAGACATTTCTTAAAATTTTATGTAAAAAATTGCAAATCAAAGCAAAGAAAACCAAACAACATTTTGCAATAAGAGGGAAAAACGGAGTTAGTAAAACTAGTCTGCAATGCCTCAAGGCACTCATCAGTCTCTAAAGAGTAGCTTTTTTTAACATAAATCTTGACTCTAATATATAAAATATAAGTACAATCGGGAAACTTTAAAATACTTTAATCAAAGGTTGATAACACAACATGGACTTCCCATATTTTTTTTGGTTGTTAATGCACTTAGTTTGTATGAAGTGCAGTCAATAAGAAAGAAGAGAGCTTTTAAGAGCTTTCAAGGCTAATTACAGTATTTAAGTACGTTTTTTGGAAACTGTTACAAGAATTTTTGGAATAAAAAATTAATAATATTTGAATTTATTATCATATTTGCGATGATAAGTTTTATATGTATATACAGATGACATGCCACCTAATTTTATGGAGATTGGTCCATAATTTGTCATACCTCCCATATAAACTTTAAAAGATAACTATTTATAATTATCTTCTTGGTGTAGAGAATCATATGGTCGTGCTTGACCGACTATACTTTCTTACCTGGCTTAAGTCAATTTTTGTTCCTTGATGCCCCAAAGCGAAAAGTTTGTATATTTAGTATTTGTCAAACTTTCAATATAACTTCTATTTTTGTGATCCTCTTCCAAGCGAAGGGCTTTCTTCAGTAATCTAGTATCAAATCACCATTTCATTTTCGTTTCTGGAAGAAAAGTTTTTAAGGCAATTTTTATGGAGATAGTTTTGAAATAGAAAAATTTTAGATTCTTTATGGAATATCAGAATTTAACCTAAGGAGTGAGATCAAGAGAATCCTAACATACATAAATGTTAATAAAAAAGAAACCTCTAAACTCACAGTTTTGATTTTTTTTAGTTGATTGAAATTATTATTATAACATACAAAAAATATTATTTTTATAGTTCTAATCAATATAAACCATTTCCGGAAACCCTTCCATTAAAGTTTTTATTGAGCTTTCTTTCACTTTGTTTCGAACACGTAGTTCATATCCGCTTAAAATGTACGAAACTTTTGGACAAATTTTTTGTACGCATCAATTCTCTTTTAACAGGATCCCATTATCTCTCCTCTGGTCTTAGCTCAAGGCATTTTGGTGGATTTGTCTCTCTTGGTACAAATATCACATTATTGTTCTTGCATCACTCAGAACCTTGCTTACCACAGTGACATGATGCCAAATCAAACCAAAAATAAGTGCACACATTAAGAAGTCTTGTAAATGGAAACATAATTTTTTGTAAACATTCCTTGATGTAAATTCCGGTATTTATTTGTAACAAACATTTGGCTTCTTTTGCCGCAACTGCATATGCTTGCATTTTTAGGACAATTTTCTTCTTTTGGGTCCTAAATCTTTCTACAACATTCCTTCGAGTATCAGCAAAATAAAAATAATGACCCAGAACATACGATTCGTCATCCATAATGCAGCAAAACTTGACTTCAATTTCCGTGCTCTGTCTTTGACCTCCAATTTTTAACAGAGTTCTTGTCAGGAACTTTTTGAACCTTGTATGTTTTTAAACCTGTATTGGCTTTAACTTTTCGTACCAAATAATCCGAGTACTCAGCTAACCGGACTGCTCTTCTACCGGATGTGTTGGGAGCTTTTTTGAAAAGGCTTTCTAATTATTGGCTTTAGAAACATAACGTAGACCATTTCTTCTACCTGAACAAGGTTTTCGATCGACAGACAAGTTCTCCCGATACTGTCTAATAAGGTACCGTGAAATACCTCCCAAATGAAATAACTCCCCACGAAAAAATGAAATAACACCCAACAAATTTTTCATACAACTAGGGACTTATTTCATTATGAAACAACTCCTAACGCGTAGGGTGTTATTTCATAATTTTTTGTTAGGAGTTATTTCATAATGAAATAACACCCAATGAAACAACTCCCAATGAAATTTTTGTTGGGTTTTATTTCATTTAACTTTGGGAATTAGGAGTAATTTCACTGTATTGGGAGTTATTTCAATTTTGTCATTTTTAAAGTGTATTAAAAACCGGCTTCGCATACTATAAACTTTTTGCATTGCCGGCCTTCGGCCGGGCGCTAAGGTTTTCTCCTCTGGGGTGTATCAAAAACCGGCTTCGCTCAGAAAATATTATCTTTGCTTGTCGGCGTTTGTCAGGTCGCAACGATTTCTTACTCTGGTGCGAAATGAAAATCTGCTCTCTGAAATATTATAAAACCTTTCTGCAATGAAAGAATTTTTTTCTGAGCGAAGCCAGATTTTGATACACCCCAGAGGAGAAAACCTTAGCGCCCGGCCAATGGCCGGCAATGCAAAACACTTTTCTGAGCGAAGCCAGTTTTTAATACACCACAGACGAGGAAACCTTTGCGCTACGCCATAGGCCCTCAATGCAAAAAATGTTTGGTGAGCGAAGAATAATACCATCTTTGTAGTTCAGTATTTCATTGGGAGTTAGATTACATAAGTAAATTGATTCGGATTGGGAATTATTTCATTTCTATTAGAATTTATTTCATTGGGAGTTATTTCGCCTTTTTTGGAACTAATATTTTTAAAATTATGAAACCGCCGATTATTGGGAGTTATTTCATTTTACCCTTTGGTAGTTCTTTCATTTTTCAAGTTTGGGAATTATTTCATTTTTGATGGGACTTAATTCATTGGGAGTTATTTCATTGGCAGTTATTTCATTTGGGAGTTATTTCACGGTACCGTCTAATAACATTGTAATCAGTTGGACGGCAAACCTTTGATTGTTTAGCCAACTTTTTGTATGCCCAAGTTTGGTTTTGTTTAAAATATTTAATAATTTTAGTTCGCACTTTTTCTCGTCACTTTTTATTAAGATTAACAACAAATGAACATAATTGACATTAAACATAATAACATACTCTTCAAAGGTAACTTGATCAAAACAAATACTTGGATTAAAAGTTTTATGGAAAAACGTATGTTAAGGCTTTTTCGATATCACTGCTTATATTTATGTATATGGGGCATTTCACGTCAAGTGAACCAACTTTTGAAATCGATGTCTTCCGATCGGGATGAAATTTGCACCATGGTTAGCTCTATTGGATAGTAATTCGGACACAATTTTTCAACAAGATCGGTCAAGAACTCTCTGTGTTATAGGAGGTCAAAATTTGACATTTTGGCAAAACAGGTGTTTTTTCTTATCCATATAACTTATTACCTATTGTTCTTAGCAAAATGTGTCCCAAATAGTTTAGATAGCTATTTATGTAATCTTTGGAAAAAAATAATAAAATATTTTTTACTTTTTTTTTAAATCAAAAACATGTTTGACTTTTTTTCAGAATTTTTTTGATTTTGCAAAAAAAGTCAAACATTTTATATCTTGAGTTAGAAATTTTTTTTTTTTTTGATAGATATCCCACTCGCATTCCACTAAGCGACCATATAGGCCGCTTAGGAAAAGACCTAAGCTTTCTTAAAAACAATAAAAAAAGGGCCCATTTTGAAAAAAAAGTCAAAAATGAAAATTTAATGTGAATTCATGTAAATCTATCTCAGTTAGAAAATAGGGACCTCTCACCCCTTTCCAAACATACAAATTTTTAAAAGGCAAAGCCACGATTATAAAATATTATTACTTCGGGAAGTCTCTAGTTTAAATACACTAAAATATCACACTGTATAGAACATATTTTACACGTTTTAGGAATTTCGGTCCTCATAAATATCTCTTTAACTAAAAGAGTTAACCCACACCTGTAAGAGCATTTTTTGTAGATATTTTAAAGTAAATATATGATAATTTAAGGCCCAAGCCACGTTGGTGCTACTTTCTATTCTCGAGATACCGAATTATTTCCCAAGTAAAGAGTTTCTAAACCACTGTGGTTATCCTAAGCATTTAGCATCTACTTAATTTTTCCACCATAAATACTTAATGTAGGGTGTTTTATTGTTGGGCTTAACTGACCATTATTTACGCACTGTGTTTTTTTTTTATATTTATTATTTTTAAACATTTCCTCCCCCATTTTCTTTTTGTACTTTTTTAATAATCATTTGCATTTATGTTTAGTATGATTTTCCTGGCTTTACATTTTAGCCACAATTACTGCTAATGAGCGTAACAAATAAATTTAAATTAGTTTCTTAGTAGTAACGACTAAATCGGCCTACTACGAGTATTTAGTCCAACACACACCACTTGCACTATGGTTGTGTGTGCATTTTGTATTTTAGACCAGAATAACTTTTGGTCTGGGCTACGCATGACTGTCAAGTTTTTCTGTGTGTTTGTTTTTTTTTTTTTTTTTTTTGTTTTGTTAGAAATGGTATTAACCGGGTTTAGTTGGTTGGTAGTATGTTTAACTGTCTATATGCCCCCTGCCTTCGTGGGTATCGTTAGTGGTGCGCATACTTATTTTATAGTGTTATTTTGGCAAATTAACATTTTATGAATGTTTTTGAATTTTCTTTCATTTTCAGAGTTTAGTTTAGATTTTCGTTACTTGGTTTAATGAAAATTTAAGTGAAATCATTATGCACCGGAAACACGTGTAAATACGCTTTATATCCTTAACAGCACAACACAGTAAAAAGTTACCATAAATCAGGTCTTAGACAATCGGCAATAAGGATATCTGTGTGAGTGTGTATTAGTATCGTATATAAAATATTTTGTTTAAAACATTCTTTGGCATGTAAAAATCCTTTTTAATAAAGAACAAGTTTAAGAGATTTGAGAGCTCCAAGCATTGGCAGGTTTTTGTAATTTTTAACGGATTACTGTTTGTGAATTTTAAATAACTAAACTCATACTGTTGTAGAGCAAATCATAAATTATTTAAAGGCTTTTATGCCTTCAAAAACTATACATGTTAAAACATAGGCAATTGGAGGTACTCACATTAGAGAGTTTAATTTAAGGAATTTGTTTAATCCTTTTGGATTTTACAACAAACTAAAGAAACATTTAAACAAAGAAAAACATGAGTTTTTAGGCTTTAAATCATAGCAATAAATTTGACACAAGTTCTTACTTGAACTCGTGTCTGCTTAAGAATATTTTAGAACTGTTTTTATTTCCACTTCAAGCAATTATAATTTATATCAACTTCCCTATTCATTCTTAAATCCATGTTAATTTTAAAGTTAATACAAACATTAATACTGTTTTTAGCCACTTTAAAAAACTTTTAAATAATACTTAACAGATAATGTTTGTTTGTTATTTATTATTTTACTTACTTTTAACAAAAATTTCAAATTTCATTTTGTGAAGGTTTAAAGGAGGTAGCTAATACTTCGAACTGTAATTTTTTAGTGTGGGTTTTAATCGAAACACACGAGACTATAAACGGACTTAATGCCAATTTCAAATTCTTACTAATAATCTTAAGAAGAATTAGGAAAACAAAAAAGAGGAAACTTAAATCTCATATATCATATCTGCAATATAATACAAAAAGAATAGAATGGTACATATTTCTATGGTTTGCGTTAAAAACAAAATTTATGAAATATTGTTTAAGAGAATATGATAGACATCTAGTGCTTGGATTCATTCCCGGTAAATTTTTGCCAGGAAATTTTTTATGTTTTCTTTCTTTTTACACTGATATAACATATTCAATTTGATTTGTTCCCTATCGAATTATTTGATTATGTCCATTCGATACTAGCAACAGAAAATCAGTTGACACAAGGGGAAACAAAAGTTTGGTTGCTTCAACGGAAATTCTTCTTTAGCAACTGAATTTCTACTGATAGAACCGATAAATTCTATGTCCGAATCATTCGATTGGCAACAAATTCGGTTGCTATCACAAATCTGTTTTCTCTGTGTACATAATGTTACTAGGATTTTACCATTTGTATAATGTGCCAAGGCATGTCTGTAAAATGCCTTTTAATAAATATTTTTGTCAAAATATTCGCCTCCTTAATATACAAACTTCCCAATACATTGTATTACAAACTGTGTGTGTCATTCACTCATCTACTTTCATACACACAAAAAAATACATATACAATAAGGTGGCCCTTATTTTGTACTTTTTCAATTTGTTCAAGGTATAAAATTATTTTTCACCATCTAAATACCAATTGGTGAAAATTTTAACAAAATCAGACAACGATTGGGTCAAAGCAACAATAATAAAATTAAAATAAATAAGAAAGTACACCCATCCCTCGATTTACACGATAGAAGCGTTCAGGAAAAAATCGTGTAAATCGAAGTGGAATATTTTTGTATGAGAAATCGCGTAAATGCCAATAAATTTTAAATTTTGTTTAGAAATTTCATTTATTTTAAAGTAAATTCAACTATGTACAATATATAAAAAATAATTAAAATCAATACATTGTATTTAAAGCAATTAATAAAACAGAATACATGGAACTGGAAAATATTACATGTCAATTCATAAAAAAAAAACATTTATAAATACATTTCTATTGTTTATAGTACGTATATGTATCAGTCGTCACTTCCAATCAATTCCCAGCAGTTCTAGGAAACAGTACCGGACTCGTGATTTTACCCATAGTTCAGGGTGGGAACTAGTTACTTCAATAGCTACGTGACTAGTTATTTTAACACGTGCATGTCCTAAGCAGGGGGTCAATTGTCCCTTTTTGACTGCAACGAGGCTGTCTAATAGCTGGTCCAAAGTAGTCAACGCATTGGATTCACATACTGGTTAAATAACGTCAGTTACCTTACTAGCTACCTAACTGGACTTTATCAGCTACATAACTAGTTATTTTAACATTTACGGGTG
The DNA here is from genome assembly GCA_942486065.2 of Calliphora vomitoria. Lineage (NCBI taxonomy): Eukaryota > Metazoa > Arthropoda > Insecta > Diptera > Calliphoridae > Calliphora > Calliphora vomitoria. The sequence continues at coordinate 94,638,550 of OW818031.2, forward strand.
CTAATTGACTTTAAATAGTCAGCTAAAAATACATATCATAGGCAGTCCAATAGACGATTGCTTGTAAACAAATCTTTCTTCGACAACTCTCCAATGGATTGTTTCTGGTGGGTAAAATAAATACTTTCTAAAGTGCAGTACAAAATAAACGTTTAAGGTGACGTCACTATAGGTCACTAAGAGACACTAAAGTGAATAGTGATTTCATGCTATGTTACATGAGAGTACTTAAGCCAAAATAAAAATTCACTGTATGAGAATTATATCAACACAATTTGTATAAAACCAGTTTGAATGAATTACTCACAAAACGTTTAAAGTGACTACATTCCAGATTACTTAGAGACACTTAAGTGACAATTTTCTTCACGCTAGATTACCTGGGATGTATAAAGGAACCAATTGTCTTCTCTCTGCTCTACAAGATCACATAAGTGTCAAATTACAAAAATATATAAATTGGAGTCAGCCATTTGATAAGATATTTGTGACGATTACTTTCTTTAAGGGATACATTGACTACTTGCATAACTACTGGATTCTTCATCACTGTCTTCTACTACTAATTGTATCTTATTGGTAAGCGACATATCACTTTTATGCGTTTCTGTTTCGATAGTTGATAAATTTAAGATAACTTCAGTTCGTAGAGATTTGGAAATATAATTTGTAATTAAAACTTGTGTTGATTTATTGTTTAGTCCTTATAAACCTACCGATATTGCGCTAAGCACTGTGAAATGTATCGCTGGAATATGAGGTCTCTTTCAATCTTTGGGTCATTTTTTAAAAATGATTTCCCAATTTTCGGCCTAATTCAAGCCCTTCACTAATATTTTTTGTTGGCAGTGCTACCGTAACTCCTTCATCGGAATCGTTATCGTTTGGTTTGATCACCATATTCACTAATTCTTCAAAATCTTATCCTGCACAAAAGTCATCCAAACCTTCTCCCCCCACTGTATGTGTCAGCTGAACTATCTCAGAATATTCATGCTCCAAGGATTGACAAGATTGTATAACGTTTTCTCCTACATCTGGACACAAATTTTTCCAACAGCTTTTGAGCGTAGATTGCCTGAGTGCAGCATAAGTCATGCTTTACACAATCTAATATTGTAAATTTTGTGATTGAATTCATTACTAAGTATTAAAGATTCATCATTCTCGATTTGATCTAAAATATACCTGAACGATTGCTTGATATATAATGCATTAAAAGTCGAAATTATTCCCTGATCTAAGGGCTGCAACAAAGAAATCATATTTTTTGCTAGAAATATAACTTGATCATTCTCATGTTGCAAGTCTTGTGGATAATATATTTTTCAATTGCTAGAAGCAATTGAAAAAATATTATAAAGCCAGACCCTAAAAACCAGACACCAAAACAGTCCCGATTCTTTTACATTGATAAGTAATGTATTGACAGCAATAACTTCAGCAAATTTCCAAGTTCCAGCTGCTACACTTTTCTGATTATGTTTTAATTTTTTTTATGAATAACTATTTTTGATAATTTTCTGAAAAATAATTATTTCTAAAAATATTACAAATAAAAAATCGTGTAAATGGAGGTAATTTCCAATTTCCAAATTTTAAATTTTTAGAAATTTAAAATTGCTACCATATATATTACAACAATTATACATGAATTGTGTATATATAAAACATCTTTGTGTTGAATTTCATTTGGATACCAGCATTTTTAAGACATATATGATTGATAAAGTGATTTGCGGAAGTGGACATTGGAGGAAAATTTGAAGGTGTTATTTGGATAACTATGTAAATTAAACATTTATGACCGATGAGTCCTATATAGGCATTTAATTTTATCATAATAACATAGTTTTAGAATATTTATAGTCCAAAATGTTAAAGGTGTTCAAGTAAAAAGTATATTATTTTTGCAAAAGTTACGGCTCAATAGATTTATTAAATAACTAATTTCATGTAATTTAGGGCCTGGTTCACTAAATGCGAACGAACATTTTCTTTCTTATTTTATATTGAAAACAACAAACAAATTTGAATTGATTTATTGTTTTCAATACAAAATAAGAAAGAAAATGTTCGTTCGCATTTAGTGAGCCAGGTCCTTAATAATTTTTGATAGAATCGAAGACAACTTTTTTAAGTTTTAAAAATTTAATTTAAAAACTTTTCAAAATATAATATTTTGGATTTGTGATATACATGAAATATATTTAGTATCAGCTTATAATAAGTTATAGATATCAGAATATTTTTATACTTGATATTTTAACATGAAATACAAGAAATATATTTTGGTTTTTTGTTAACATTTAATATTTAATGTTTTTTTTTAATTTATTGCTACTTCGATCCAAAACTCGAAATTTCGAATAAAATTTGCTACCTTAAACCATAGAGAAAATATACATAGAGCGGAAACTCTCCTGTCAAAAACCTAAGTGGTGAGAATATATTAGTAAAAAAACTATGTGAAAACAAAAACAACACTCGTATGTTTTTGAGTAATTTTTTTGTTTGAATTTTTTTCTAGTTTCCGCTTTATGTATATTTTCTCTATACCTTGAACGTGATTAGATGATAATGTTAGACTTGGGAGCAGTAAACATCGAAAAAGTGCAAAATAAGGGCCAGCCTAATATATATACATAAAACCACATCCTTCGTAGCAACTCGACAAAAAGAAAGAAGAAAAGGGAACAACACGTGTACTAAACAATTTAGAAATATATGAGTATATTTATATGTGTAAAAATGTATGGGATTGTGTGTGTGTGTGTACCAAAATAATACATACATGTATATCTTGTCAAAACCCAGCAGTTCTAGAAGATTTTTCCGAACTAGTGATTTTAACTATCTTTTAGGGTTACAACTAGTTACATAACTTTACATTACAATGATAGATGTTCCAAAGTAGTCAACATATTGGTTTCACATACCGGTTGCATATAGTCAGTTATCTTAATTACTACGCAACCGGTTACTTGATTAGCTACATATCTAGTTATTTTAACATGTATGGGTGCTAATTTACTTCAAATAGTCAATTAAACAAGTAAGAGTGCTGTATTCGGCTGTGCCGAATCTTATAAACCCTTCACCAAATTATAATTTAAAATAAAAATTTTAAATATTTTTAGGTAAACAAAATTCATTTTTTTTTCAAAATTTAAAAAAAATGATAATTAAAAAAAAAAATTTTTTTCGAAATAGTTTTTTATTATTTTTTTCAAAATTTTTTTAATATACTAGTGAAAAAAATGTATGATAAAAAATAATAAATTTGGGTTAAAAAATATGTTTCCCGATTTTGACCCATTGTAGGTCCAAATTACTATATATAGATTGTTGCAATGGACTTTGAAATATCTATTATTAGATATCCATATTGTCTATATTAATGACTTAGTAATTCAGATATAGATACAAAATATCTCAGCCATTTGTAGGCCAATTATCTCGATTTTAAATAGCAACCGAGCCGGAAGAATTCCCGATATATTGATGTATGAATCAAGTTTGTAGGTTTTTTGGGGTCTTCAGAAAATTGATTCAACAGACATATAGACGGACATGGCTTAATCGACTCCGCTATCTATAAGGATCCGGAATATATATACTTTATATGGTCGGAAAATAATATTGTGGAAATTACAAACGGAATGACAAACTTATATATACCCTTCTCACGAAGGTGAAGGGTATAAAAAGGCAATCGATTAATGGACTGTCTACCATTAACCGATTGCTTATAAACAATACAATCTCAGACAACTCTCCAATAGTACAAAATAAACGTTCAAAATGACAATTGACTTCAATATAGTTTACATGGGATGTCAATATACTTAAGCAAAAATAAAATAAACCAATTTGTTCGAATTACTCATAAAAAACTGCTGTACACAATTTACGTTTAAAGTGACTACACTCTAGATTACTTGGGATGTAATCAATTGACTTCCCTCTGCAATTCAAATAGCACATACATGTCAAATGATCCATAATATATAAATTGTAGTTAGCCAAGTGATCAGACATTAGTGACAATTACTATATAAGGATAATGGATACATTGACTACTTGCTTAACTGCTGCGAAGTGACATATAAAAAGTAGAAACGAGTTTTAAGGTTTCCCTAAAAATTTATGTGTGATTTATGAATTTAAGACCATTACTCTTTAATTATACCCTACACCACCATAGTGGGGAGGGTATATTGGATTTGTGCAGATGTTTGTAACGCCCAAAAATATTAGTCTAACACCCACCTTAAAGTATACCGATCGACTCAGAATCACTTTCTGAGTCGATTAAACGATGTCCGTCCGTCCGTCCGTCCGTCTGGCTGGCTGGCTGGTTGTCCATGTAAACCTTGTGCGCAGAGTACAGGTCGCAATCTTGAAGATATTTCGATAAAATTTAGTACATATCATTTTTTCTGTCCAAGGACCAAGCCTATTGAAACTGGCTGAAATCGGTTCATTATTTCACCTAGCCCCCATACAAATGTCCTCCCGAAATTGGACTTTATCGGTCATTTATGTTTAATTTATATAGGTATCTACACAAGTTTTTCTCCAAATAAGTTTTATATATACGAAATTCATTTCGCCAAATTTTATTATGATCGGTCCATAATTAGTCATAGGTCCCATATAAGGCCTGCTTCCGATAATCACTTTAACGAGCATAAATCTCTTAAAAATGTTGGTATACACATAAAATGCAACATAAACAATTTTCATATTGACATTAATCACACCACTTAATTTCATGGTGATCGGTCCATAATTTGTCATAGCTCCCATATAAAGCCTGCTTCCGATAATCACTTTAACGAGCATAAATCTCTTAAAAATGTTGGTATACACATAAAATGCAACATAAACAACTTTCATACAGATATTAATCACACCACTTAATTTCATGGTTATCGGTCCATAATTGGTCATAGCTCCCATATAAGGCCCACTTCCGAAAATCGTTCACGAATATAAATTATTGAAAGAAAAATGTTTTTGCTCATTTACTTAGTGTAGGGTATTATATGGTCGGGCTTGACCGACCATACTTTCTTACTTGTTTATAATATGACACGCTGAAAAAATTTTTAATAACGAAGAGTAGAGATGAACTGTAAATTTTAATAATATCCTTAGATAAGAATAAGAGCAAATGTTAAATATATTTGGTCAATTCACTAGCTCTCCTATCATGTCATATTGTTACAATGTCCTAATATTTCACAATGGTTTGAAAATGTTGCCTTTCAAGCAAAAAATGTGCTAAAATATTACTACTCCGTATGATATGTTTATTGTATACCAGCCAAGACATTGTGACAATATGACATGATAGGAGAACTTTTGAATCGACCAATTATGTATTCATGTAAACCCAATAAACATTTTTCTTTATAGAAATAAACATTTTAACCTGATCATATCCTTCAAATGAAAATATACCATCATTAATATTTATTCCAATGTATGCTTTGGAATCATTGTTTAATAATAATAGTAATGATAGTTTTATTTTCCGTACAATATAATTGCAAAATATGCATTTGATATCGATTCTTAGACAACAACCTATTTTTGACTGCATTCACATCTTGTAACAGGCGAGGTTACACGAGGGGAAAATAAGGAAATTTACATCACCAAATAGAAAATATTTTAACCAAAAAGGAAAAAAAGAATGAAGAAAAAGGAAGGCAGTATAGAAAAAATTGTAAACATATTTTAAAAGTAACATTTCTAAAGCAATTATCATAATCTTGTATGTGCTTCGTACATTTCCTAAAATTTTGTAGACTTTTCAATACGAAAAATACAGAACATTAAATTGGGAACTGTTTTTTGAATGTTTCAAGATCGGCAAAGGAAAATTAAACATTTCCTTTATAATAAAAAATTATATTTTCATAATAAAACTTATTTTGAGATATTTATAAACAAAAGTCTTGTGATTTTTGATTGAACTTACTTTTTTTGTCAAATAAAATAAATCATTTAAGCTAACAAAAAAATGTTTATACTTCAATAATGTTATAATGGCTTTATTGCACATCGTCCTTGGGAAATAAGGTCATATGGTCTTATTTCCCAACTCGTTGAGCAATAGACCCAAATGGCCTTATTGGGTATGGCCATATTTCAAGGTGCCATAATTAGCAAGCCGTCTTAATACAGCAGGATTTGTTCGTAAAGTTCCGGAATCTTTCAAAGATTAATCTATAGTAGTGACATATAGAATGTTTAATCTCCCAGTACATAGTAATATCAGAACCATGTCTTTACAGTTCATCTGCTATGTCGTTTCCCTATGTTACAGTGACCTGCTACTCAACACAATCTGATTGTGTATAGTTCCAATAATGCACCTACGCAGAGAAACCAGATTCGTGAAAAATCGGAATAAAATGTTTGGACAAAGAAATGTGGAAATACGTTGCACAGAGGGATTTTGGTGTCAAAACCCCTATTTTTGGACCACTCAATTTCAAAAATCAAATGATGCAGTATAGTTTTAACAAGATTGTATTTTATGTTAAAAAAAATTGAACAACAGTCCATGCATGGATGTTAAACAAAAAATTATTTGTATTTTCACTCAATTCAATGATTTATATATGTATATGTTACCCTATATCATAAACCGCTAAGAAGATATGCCCAAATCTATAAGTCTCTCAAAAATTTTTTTTTTTTTTTGATTTTCCATGAAAAAATATTATATGCCCCACTTTCCCCTAAGTTGTTGTTTTAATAAAATAAAAGTTGGACGTGTGTTGTTGTGGTTAAACAAAAAATTTAGTTCTCGGAAGTTTTCAGAACAGGATGAAAACTTAAAATTTTTTTTCGAATGATAAACGAAATATCAGAAAAATTCTTATCAATGGATGGGTTTCATGGGCAGTGACGCCCAACAAAATCGGTCGTCGTGACTCGGCATACGTTCTTTTTTTGTTTCAGAAAATGTATGTACCAAATTTCTAGACTTTTGATTGAATAGGAAAAATTGTATGCGAAAAAATCGATTTGGATAGCATGGGCGGTATGCGGTGGGCATGGCCGATTTTAATAAAACTTAGCATGCTTTTTTTTGTTTCAGAAAATGTATGTACCAAATTTCCAGACATTTTCTTGGATAGGACAAATTTTATGCTTAAAATATCGATTTGGATTGTGGTGTCAACGATTTTGATAAAATTTAATTTTTTCTTTATTTAGTCCATATAATTCTCGGTGCCAAATTTGAATGTTCTACGACCACTCCTTATAGTTTTTGCACAAACATGAAGCCCTCCTCGGCGAACATCCGCTGTTAATAACTTGATATGACCGAAAAAATTGATCTAAAAAAACGAAATTTGTTCTAAATATTTTCTAATAATAAAAATAAAATTATATTAAAGTTAGAAAATATGTTTATTTAAAAAAAAATGTTTGTCATGTTGTAGAAAGAACGTATGTTTTTGTGATGAATATGTATGAATTGACACAGATGAATAAAACACACTTGTGTGTTAAAACAGTCCTTTTGCATATATATTTGTGGAAATATTTGAAAAATTAATTGAGAATCACTTGGAGTATAGCAAACAATTTTGTCCCCAATTAGCTGGCCACCAAGGTATATAACCATACGAATGTCTAGCATATACGAAAAAGTCTAGATTGTATATTGCTATGGCAGGGTAGTTATTGTATGTTTATTAGGATGGTCCCAAACTGAAGTAGACGAACTTTTCGGTAAATACAAACTTCATTTCAAACTTTTATGTAATAACAGAATTTACTAAGACAACAAAATATTTTTCCTTTCGAATAAATATGAAAAAACTCAATAATAAATAGACATGTTATACGCGCATATACATGAAATGTATGACTATGATATATAGTTATATTCATAGTATTGAAAGTGGGCAATAGTGGTCCATGATTACACCTAGCCGCCATACAAATGTCCTCCGGAATACTGTTTGAGCGGTCATAAATTTGTTGATTATGCAGCAATCCAGATTAAATTTTTCACAAATTAGTTTTAAGTACTCTGGTAAACTATGGCGAGTTTCTGGCAACATTTGTCCCTAGTCCCCGTACAAGGTCCGCCTTAGAAAATGACTTCAACATTCATAATGGTCTTATTATAATTAATATCGTGATGAAATTGAATTTAAAGAAGTTTTAGTAATATGAACCAAAATCTTTCTCAATTATGGATCGGGCCATAATTGACCCTAATCCCTATATAACTCTTATATCAGAAAAATCTTTTATTTTCACATATAAAAGGTGGCGCAAAAGTAATCCTTCTATCAGAAAATGCTATAAATTTTGCGATTGGCCCCTAATGTCAGTTATGTTTTGACATATGTGTAGTAAACACATGCGAAATACACGTTAATAAACAATGTTACGCTACACAGCTCCAGAACGCGGAATATTGCTGACTATTTATTTGACCAATAATCGGTCGGTGACTTTGGCACAACGTGAATTTCGTTGCAGATTTCCTAGCCGTCCAACGCTTACTGGTGAAACACTGCGACGTTTAGCCGCTCACCTCGAAGAGACTGGCACAACACGAGATGCTGCCAGGCGTGGCAGACCCCGGAGTAGCCGCTCGGCCGATGATGTCATGGAAGCGCCGTCGACATCGACCAGACCACGTGCCACGCAAATGGGTATAAGTCGACGGTCTTTACAGCGAATTTTGCTACAAGATTTGAAGATGTTTCCGTACAAAGTCCAGACGGTGCATCAGCTGTTAGCTGCTGACCGCCAATCGCGTCTAACATACGCTCAAGCCATCCTTAATCACCACCAAGAGGAAGATGATTTTTCATGAAAAATAATCATGAGAGATGAGGCCCATTTCCATCTTAGCGGGTATGTAAATAAGCAAAATTTACGCTTCTGGGGCACTAAAAATCCGCGTGTAACCCACGAAGAGGCATTACACCCGCTCAAAGTCCACCATACTGTGACTGTTTTCGCTGGAGGAGTCATCGGACCTTTTTTCTTCGAAGACGTCGGGGGCCAAACGGTTACTGTGAATGGTGAGCGCTACAGAGCGATGATCAACGAGTTCTTTTTGCAGCAACTTGATGAATTGGGATTGGAAATCATGTGGTTCCAACAGGACGGTGCAACGGCACACACTGCACGTGCCACAGCCGATATGCTGAATGATGCATTTCCCGGGCGCCTAATCTCCCGTTTTGGCGATTTGCACTGGCCAGAAAGATCGCCTGATTTGACCGCTCCAGACTTCTTTTTGTGGGACATTTTGATGTCGCGGGTTTATGTCAAAAAGCCTCGGACTCTTGCAGCTCTTAAAGACAATATCCGTCAAGAATGTGAGGACCTATCGCCGGAAGTTTTGGCCAAAGTGATGGAAAATGCCATAAAAAGGGCTCAAATGACAATCAACTGTGGCGGCGGCCATATACATGACATCATATTCTCGACTTGATGTAAAAAAAATTAAAAGACCAAATAAAAATAATCCACAAGAAGAATCAAAGTTTTTAATTTTGTTTTTTTTAATTACAGCCAAAAACATCGGAAGCTTACTTTTGCGCCACCTTGTAGATGATGGATATACAATATTCACCAGAGCCGATTATAACACTCTTACTTGTTTTTATTAAGTACATTAAATTATTTAACTTATCGTCATAAAAGTTGGCAGATATGCTTCCAGGTGAAGTTATAACAACAATAGCAACAATGGAGAACTAATGGTTATTTTCTATAATAATTCACTTAAAATGAAATTAAGCATATAGGCAATTCCACGAGAATGACAACCACCACTGAAAAAACAAAAACCATTGAAGCTTTTTTTCAAGATGATTTGAAAGTATTTAGACCTTATTACAACATTAAAAGTGCAAAAATAATAATTTAAAGTGACTATATTTATTTTTTTAACTTAATTGGTATGTTTCAGGCTAAGATTGCAGCGAAAACTAAGCTCCCAATTAGCATATAGTATGAAATGAATTTGACTCTGATAGTTTTTTTGCTATCATCAAATTGTTTATTGAAACCGAATATATATTTTCTGTTTATTCTTTTTAGTTTTTGTATACATATATTTTACTACGAGAGAAAATCTGTCACATACGGTATGTTACGTACGATATTAAATTTTGTTTATTATAAAATCATCCAGATTATTTTTATTTAAATTAGACGGACTGTAAAGGAAAAATATTTGGTTTAGTGTAAGAAATTAAAAGAAAACATAACGCCTCTTACGATTCGCAAATTATCGCATATTTCTACATGTACCTCAAAATTACTTCCGTTTTATGTCACGTACGATATACCCTTATTTCGCTCGATATTTTGGACAACAATATTTCGAAAGGACTTATTATTCTTTTAAAACATAGTACCCTATAAATGGAACATAAAGACCAAATTATTTTTCAGATACTCTTATTTGTGCAAAATCTATTCCACTCTATAGGCGTACAAATGTCACATACGATGATATGGAATTGCCCATATGCTGACAAGTGGGACATTTTATGGTATTTTTCCTTTATTCGAATGATAGTTTTACAATATTTTATAGTAATGGACCAAGAATCATTAAATTAGACAAATTATCCAGAATGAAGGGACACTTAATGATATTTTAGAGTTTTATTAAATAAAACATATATGAGCTTGAATGAATTGGAGAGATGGTAAATAAATGGAAATTCATCTTCTTTGTAATGGCACTTTTTAAATATTCTTTAATAATGACTCTGTGAGTAAGAATCCACAAGAGTAATTATAAAGTAATGAAATAATAAAGATCAACTTTATAAAATAGGGTCCTTAAGATACAGATATATAAATAATATTGTGCTTTTTAAACATTACATTTATCAAATGAAAAGTAGAATTTTACAGCTTAAAACAGGCACGGATTCAGGTCAACCATTTGGGGGTGGGGTTTAATAAGTAAAATTTATTTTACGTTTTCCTCTTTTATATTAAAACTTTTTTAGGGGGGGGGGGGGTAATTCCCTCTCAAAAACCGTGTCTGATTTAAGACATTTCTGTGACTATCAACAAATTTATCGTTATAAACAGTCAGCTAGTTAAATTCGTTTAATGTTGAACGTCGCAAAAAGTTGTTCGGCCTTCCTCGTCTTCTCTTCTAGGATGATAGTTAATTTGATAGAACTTAGAAGTATTGCAAATATACGCTCCAGATGGAGATTTCTTATAGAGAGCCTATGGCCACAATTTTAGAGCAAAGCTTATAAAAAAAAAATAATAAAATCAGCAAATTTGTTGGAGCCATCCTAATATGTATGTTTTAAATATACGAATTTATTAATTTTCTTTAATGTGAGTGCGTTTATGTTTGTAAATTAGTGTTAATATTTGCACGTGTAACACTATATAATCATGTTAATAATCGGACCCCACACTAGCGCACGCTTTCTTTTATTCTTTACATGTTTTTTTTTTTCATATTTCCAATTTCAGTTTACTAAACCACAAAAGGTGTGTATTATAAGGGCAAGAAAAAAAATAAAAACAGTTTGGACTATACTTACGTGTTTGGTAATGAGCTGTATCCTATTAACCGAAAATTAACTACTAATAACAAATAATAAGAAAATCAAATAGAACAAAGTTATAAGAAATAAAAAGAAGTCATCAGAGATTAAATGGGTTTTTTATACTTATATTTTCAAATTATATACTATGTTCGAATTTACAAACATGTGTACATACAATTATGTAGACAAACAAACACATTATGTACTTTGTACCTAAATATATGTACGTGCATGAGTATAATTTAAGATACATATTTGTTTTTTCGGCATGGCTTCTTTAAATTATATCGTGAGATAAAACTTAATGTCTATTTTTAAACGTGCTAATTATAAAAGTAACATAAAATATAATCACTATAATCGGTTTAGCTGTTGTTGGTTTTTTGTACTCAGATTTATTATAATAATTTGCACGAGTCTCAACACCGAAGAAAGGTATTAAATTAACAACTTTGGCTCTTAAATGTAAAATAATATAATGATAAACAAATTTTATTGAAAACATTTGTATAAATTTTGGCTAATTAATATTCTAGACTACATATATGCTAATTGATGCAAATAAACCAAAATTTAATGGACGCTCTTAAGGCCCTATCTTTGAACTTTTTCGATTTATAATGCTCCCAAGGCTTACAATTGTTGTCCGCCATCAAACATGGAATAGTGTTTAGAGAGTGAAAATTTTGTTTCAAGTTTTGGGTCAAGTAGCAATAAGTTTCAAAAAGTTAAAAAAAAGATTGATAAAATATCAAATACAACAATATTCTGACATGGATAAGTTATATTAATTCGATACCAAAAGAAATTTCTAAAGTTTACTGCATATCTATCTCCAAAATTTTACATTTTTATTTTTATAAACGAATTTTCTATAAAAAAAAATTATTTTAGATTTCAATAAGTACTAAATGAAGATTAACAAGTAAGCGAAGAGCTGAAGTGTTTGCAAATTGATTTACAGTTGCTCAACTTCCTAGTGGTAATGGGGGCCAATTAAAAAAAAATTTAGTTTTGAGTAAAAAATTCTAAAAACTCAAAGCATCGAGCCTCGAAAAAGCTACATATTTATATAACCCTCTATCTTATTTAAATATACACAAAGTTATTTTACTATCATATGGTAAATACCGTCACAGTAGGCACTTTTCTAAAAAAAAAACTCATTTTTTGGAACACATTTTCCATAGAGTTGAGCATAATCGTTCTTTTTAGTGATTGTTCATTTTTGTTCAGAACAAATAAATGAATAAGTTTGTTCTTTTTGTTCAGTTGTTAATTTTTAGTCTGCGGTTACTAAGTTATTGAATAATTTCTCAGTGAATGTATTTTCAGATAGATGACAACTGATTTTGGAAACAAATTTTTTTAATAATGCAATACAGAAATGTCAAACGAACAAAAATAATAAAAGAACAATAAGACTGAATCCCCTCACATTTTTCAATTGACTGAATTGTTTAATTGAACTTGTTCGTTCATGAACAACCAAAACTCTAGAATAGTTAATTCTCTCAAAAATATTTATTTTACATTTTATTCATTAACATCTAAAAATTATTAAGAACATGCCAAAAGTTTTAAAAACTACATTTCATTACCTTTCCATTGATATATAAAACATTATATCTAATTCTTTATTATACTTTAAATTAATGCATGCAATTCACACACCTTGTAAAAAATTCTCTACTATTTTGTTCAAAACAAAGACTGCTTACTATGCACTTCTCATTTTTTCATGTACCATTTAGTGTACATGTTTCCTCTGGTTTATTGTTGTTTGCATGTGCGAATAAAGTAAACTTGTATTAACCTAACATTCACCTAATTTGATGACCTTCTGCGCGTTCATAAATTTGTAATTGTAAATTTTTCACAAAATTTTTTTTTAACAAAAATTTATTTTGTTACTAAAAAAGTAATTTTTTTTTGAAAAAGTAATTTTTTACTAAAAAAGTAATTTTTACTAAAAAAGTAATTTTTTACTAAAAAAGTAATTTTTTACTAAAAAAGTAATTTTTTACTAAAAAGTATTTTTTTACGAAAAAAGTAATTTTTTACGAAAAAAGTAATTTTTTATTAAAAAAGTAATTTTTACTAAAAAAGTAATATTTTACTAAAAAAGTTTTTTTTTTACTAAAAAAGTAATTTACTAAAAAAAAATTTATTAAAAAACTGATTTTTTACTAAAAAAAAATTTTACTGATTTTTTACTAAAAAAGATATATTTTACTAAAAAATAGATTTTTTACTAGATAATAGAATTTTTATTAAAAAATAGATTGTTTACTAAAAAAAAGTTTTTTTTACTAAAAAATATATTTTTCAAAAAAAAAAATATTTTTCTAACAGTTTGAATTTATTTTTCACTATAAAATTAACATTTCTTATTTACTAGGGTATTCAATTAATCGGGCTTGTGCTTTAATCGGTTAATCGGGCAAATAATTAATCGGAGCTTAGATTTAATCGGTTAAAAATTGTTTAAGTTTAAATTATTCGATTAACCGAATAATTTCCATTTTAAATTTAAAATCGATTTCTAATGAAAAATAATATTTTAGTAAAAAATAACTTTTTTAGCAAAAAATTTATTTTTTAGTAACAATTGCTTTTTTAGTAAAAAATTACTTTTTTAGTAAAAAATAACTTGTTTAGTCAAAAATTACTTTTCTAGTAAAAATTACTTTTTTTAGTAAAAAATAACTTTTTTAGTAAAAAATTTATTTTTTAGTAACAATTGCTTTTTTAGTAAAAAATTACTTTTTTAGTAAAAAATTACTTTTTTAGTAAAAAATTACTTTTTTTAGTAAAAAATAACTTGTTTAGTAAAAAATTACTTTTCTAGTAAAAAATTACTTTTTTAGTAAAAAATTACTTTTTTAGTAAAAAATAACTTTTTTAGTAAAAAATAACTTTTTTAGTAAAAAATTACTTTTTTAGTAAAAAATTACTTTTTAGTAAAAAAATACTTTTTTAGTAAAAAATTACTTATTAGTAAAAATTACTTTTTTAGTGTGAAATTATTTTTCACTATAAAATTAACATTTCTTATTTACTCGGGTATTCAATTAATCGGGCTTCTGCTTTAATCGGTTAATCGGGCAAATAATTAATCGGGGTTTAGATTTAATCGGTTAATAATTGTTTTTGTTTAAATTATTCGATTAAGCGAATAATTTCCATTTTAAAATCGATTTCTAACGAAAAATAACTTTTTTAGAAAAAATAACTTGTTTTAGTAAAAAAATACTTTTTTAGTAAAAAATTACTTTTTTAATAAAAAATTACTTTTTTAGTAAAAAATAACTTTTTTAGTAAAAAATTACTTTTTTAGTAAAAAATTACTTTTTTAGTAAAAAATTACTTTTTTAATAAAAAAAATTTTTTTTAGTAACAAAATAAATTTTTGTTAAAAAAAAAAATTTGTGAAAAATTATTTTTTTGAAAGAAAATTCTATCCCATGGAGTCTATGAACATAACAATTGCAAATTTATGAACGCGCATAAGGTCATCAAATTAGGTGAATGTTAGGTTAACACAAGTTTACTTAAGCTCACTTTAAACATTCGCACATGTAATTGCCAAAAACAACAATAAACCAAAGAGAAACAAGGGTACATGAAAAAATGAGAAGTGCATAGTAAGCAGTCTTTGATTTGAACAAAATAGTAGAGAATTTTTTACAAGGTGTGTGAATTGCATGCATTATTCTAAAGTATAATAAAGAACTAGATATAATGTTTTATATATCAATGGAAAGGTAATGAAATGTAGTTTTTAAAACTTGTAATATTTTGGCAACTTCCTAATAACTTTTAGATACTAATGAATAAAATGTAAAATAAATATTTTTGAGAGAAATAACTATTTTAGAGTTGGGTTGTTCATGAACGAACAAGTTCAATTGAACAATTCAGTTAATTGAAAAATATGAAGGGGTTCAGTCTTATTGTTCTTTTATTCTTTTTGTTTGCTTGACATTTCTGTATTGCATTATTTATAATGTTTTCATCATTAATAGAAATTATGAAATTATTTAATAACTTAGTTCAGCCAAACACCGCAGACTAAAATTTAACTACTGAACAAAAAGAACAAACTTATTAATTTATTTGTTCTGAAAAAAAAAAATGAACAATCAGTAAAAAGAACGATTATGATCCACTCGAATTTTCCACGTTTTAGGAATTTCGGTATTTGAATATATTAAAAAGGCAAAAATCATAATGCAGTTGATTTAAGGATACCCTATTCATCTAAATTATTCCGAATTTTGTAATGATATCTTTCACCGTTAAAATTTTGGATTAATTTAAATTTTATATTTTTCTTCAAGGAAAATCACCATATTGTTACGAATGTGCAATGACGATTTGAATTCAACGGTCTGTAACGACTGCCTGCAGCATTCATTATGTTTGAAGGCACGTCCATCAGTAGCATGCGTTTATTGGCATTTTTTGTAAGTATGGCAACACTAAATGTTTGGGCTGCTGGCAATGACATCGAAGGCTCTGGAATTCGAATGTACCAGTATGTCCGTTTAGAGCATTGTAGAAGATTACATGTCGTGTACATGTGTGTTTGTACATTATAAAGTTTGTGTGCATTTCTGCGAATTGATAAACGTGTATAAAGACACTGAATGCCTATTTAATTCTGTTGTTGTTGTACATTCTAAATAAATAAGGAGTTGTTACAATTTTAAACTACAAAAACTGCTTTTATTTGCAATCAAAAGTATCCGGTATATTTAAAGGAAATAAACCCGCGTTTTTAAAAGGTAAAAACGTAACAATATTATAATTTTTTTGAAATATTTTTTACTTAAAGCCAGAAATACAGTTTTTTTTTAGCAATGCATAACATTAAATCAGGTACGGATCCATGTCAACCATTTGGTGGGAGAAAATTAAGTGAAATTTGTTTAGCATTTTATTTTCCTTTTTTATATTCAAAGTTTTCGGTTTGGGGATTTCCTTCTGAAACTACGATACCCAGTGGCTAAGAAACTTTTTATTTTGTAAACCATTCTGTAGCCGATTTTATTGTCGATATTATCCGATTTTTTTCATATTTTCAGGTTTTGGTTTTTGATTAATGAATAACAATAGACCTTGGGAGCATAATCAATCAAAAAAGTGTAAAATAAGGGTCGCGATAATGTACATATAGTATTTAAACTTTGAAAATATTAATAATATCTAATATTACGTAGTAGTTTAGATGGTTTTTAAGTTAAATCAAAATACGTCAACTATTCTAACCACAAAACCAAGTAAAGAAAATTTTTAAAAATCTTTAGTTTAGCATGGGTACAAAGTTTTATTAAAATATTAGGGGCCATAATCAACCAATGTTCAATTTTATATTAAACTTCCCAATATGCAAATGGAATCATATTGATTTAAAATAATAAAAAATCCAATATTTTGCTATGACGATCCCCATGTAATTAAAATTAAAACTAGCGAAAAAAATTGACATTCAAAAATTGAGTAACTTTCCAGTTTTTCAATACCTCATTGTGGAGAACATCATCATGAAGGATATACAAGAGCTTGCTCCATAATACAAAACCAATTTCAATTTTCTTAATATTACTTTATTCTTTTGTACTTCCTTTTGTTTAACACAGCCATTAAATAAACTTAATAATAGGTTTTATCTTCATAACGCTTTTATATTAAGTTTGATTGTTGAAAGTTGCCCAAAGATACATCACGTTTTGTACATTTATATCATCAACAATATCAATTCAAGAATGGATTGATAATGTTTTTTATATGATGGTTGTATTAGTTGTTATACCCTACACCAACATATTGGGTTAGTGCTGATTTTTGTAACTTGCTCAAATAATGTCTCAACGCCCACCTTAAGGTATACCAATCTACTGAGGATCAGTTTCTGAGCCGATTACAGATCGCAATTTCAAAGAAAATTCCACAAAATGTGGCACAAAATTTCCTGTAGGTCCAAATCCTATTGAATTTGTTTAGAATCGGTCGATTATTTTGCCTGGCTCTCATACAACTGCCCTATCTGAAAATAGTTAAGTTCTCAATTATAAAGGTACTAGCTGATACCCGGCGAGTGCTACTACCCCTAAAAAAGAAATTCATTTTGTTTATTTGTTTTTCAGTAGGTGTGTAAACATAATGATTTTTCGGTGTTCCAACTCTGGAGCAGGCAACATGTAATTGCCCGTGCGAAAAACAGGAATTTTCTAAGTTCAAACCAGCTACACTTAGCGATTGGCCTTGAGCCTTGTTGATTGTTTTGGCGAAAGCTAGACGCACTGAAAACTGTAATCGCTTCAAATCGAAGGGTAAGTCGATTGAAATTATTGGAATTAGTGGTATCAAGACATCTTCTCCTTTACATTTGCCGCTGATGATTGTGGCTTCAAGTAAATTTGGCGATAGTTTTTTAACAGCAAGTTTTGATCCGTTTCATAATTTCGGTAGATTTAAGTTGCGAATGAGCATCAATGGTGAGTCAATTTTTAAAGTTATGATGTGTGGTGGCATTCTAGATGGTTCCAAAGAGTTCCTAAAGAGTTCCAACTATTTATTGCATACATGACAGCTTGTTCCTCATCAATAATTGTGTCAATCGATTTGCACATGACAGCTTCACCGGGTAGCTCCAATTGAATTTGATTGTTTATTTTTGAAATTGTTTGCAATATCTTGAAAAACTTTCTGCACAACATTTTGAATTGATGACTGAATTTGGCAAAAGTTCGGCGGAAAAGTTATTTCACGCGTAGTCGGATCAAACGGAAGTTTTCCATCGCCCATATCCAAAAGCTGTTTGGCGATTATTTGCGCAGCAGCATCTTGAAGTAAATGCTCGCGCATATTTGTCGACAATGTAAGTTTCTCTACATGTCTCGAAAGATTTGACGCTTTCAAACATGCATTTAGTTTATCGGCTGGTGTTGATCTTGGAATCACTGGCAAAGTTTGCCAAAAATCACCAGCAAGATGCAATAGAGCTTCACCCGCCAAGAGCTTCAAGAGATTTCTTATGGTATGGTTTACTTTTAATAGAAGCTTAAGAGCTGAGTGCGCTGTACACCCATCACCGAGTAAAGTTGATGCGATTCCAGACGATGCTACAGCTAGTGCAATTTAATTTTTCTATCGAATTTCAGCGAGTTTTAAATTGAGCAAGAATGTAATTCCACCACTTTCATTCGCTACGTGTTGCATAACTTGTTCTAAAACAATTTTTCATCAGCAATCAATAGTTGTTTCTGAGCATGGACAAAATGGCACAATTTTCATCAGAATTATATTACCATTTATCAATTTGCCAAAATCCATTTGAATTTTTTTTTAAGGACTACAATTCCTTTTGAATGAAATTTCTTGGATATGGGATAGAAAAAAGTACTAAAACTTGGGTTTCGCCCGTTATATCTCCTTAAAAGTACAAAAATCAAAAAGTACCACACACTTGTCCACTTATTTTTTTGCATAAATTTCGATTAAGTTCGACTTTTAGTGCTAGCTTTATTAGTTCGGGAGATATAGGAGCTGATGAAGTATTTTAGGTGTCTAAAACCATTTTTAGAAAATTTCCTTTCCAATGAAACCGGTTTTAAGCTAATCGGTAGAAACATTTTTTGTATTTTATATATATAGATAAGGGTACTGAATCGATTAACCGATTAATTTTGGTCGGGTAACTGTTCGAATAATTTAAGATTGCCGGTTTTCAAATAACAAACTGAACTGAGAAATTGGATAGTCTTTCTCATGGCTTACTTTCGATTTCTCCAACCTCTACAATACAAAGTACTCGTTTAAATAATGTATCCAGTTTCAACTATTATCATAACCTCCCCCGACAAATACATGTAAATTAAGTATGTCAGTTTTTAACACAAATTAATCGGTTTGTTTTTGTTATTTGAAAATGGTCAATTTTGAATTATTCAAACAGTTAACCAACCAAAATTAATCGGTTAACCGATTAACGGTTAATTGATTGAATACCCTAATGTTTATATAAAAAGGATCTCATATACCATATTTTTTTGCAATTATTTATTTTTTTGTAGAAATGATTAAATAAAATAAGAACACAAAGTTCGTGGTTTTATTTTCAATTTAAAATTAAAATAGGAATTATTCGGTTAATCGAATAATTTAAAATTAACCGTTCTAAACCCTGATTAATTTTTTGCTCGATTAAACCAGAAACCTGATTAATTGAATACCCTGATAGATATATAAACCAAATTTAGATCGGTCCATAAAAAAGAGCATAAATCTCCAAATAAAATTCAACATAAATAAGTTTCATATATACAGAAGATATGACATTTAATTTTATGGCGATCGGTCCATAATTAGTCATACCTCCCATATACATTTTAAAAGAAAACTATTTGTAATGATATAGGGTGTAGGGTATTTTATGGTCTTACATGTTTTCATTAGGTAAGTAACCTACCTTAGTGGAAGTTACTTAACTATGTCAAAATATTCGAAGTCTTCTTAGCTTTAACTGGTTTTACATAAAATTTATTAAAATCTTCAATCATCCTTTAAATATTTGGAATTCAAAAATGCCCAATATATTTTTTGTTTAAACATTTAAGTTTCTAAATAGGTCTATAGGACTTTAAAACTATTGTTCTGGTTTTGCTGCAGAATTGTAACATTTAAACTGAGTCTATTGTAGTGCTCTGCAAAGTAGGCTATCAAATTGTTACAGATTTGTTTGTTTACTTTATTTTCTTTATTTTATATTATTCTTTATTTTATTTTTTTTTTTGTTAAGAAATATTATTGTTGTTGTTTATGGTTTCATTCTGACAGGAATCATTTATATTGTTTACTTTTTTTTAATGTCTTCAAAATGGGCCTGTGTGAGCTATTAAATTATAACGAAAACATAAACAACATCAACAACAAAAGCGGCAGCAGCAGCAGCAATAGCAATAACAGCAATAATACCGGCAACAAAATAACAACACGCATATAAATCATGCAACATTGTTTATGTATCTTCAAGATGTTTTGGCCGTTTTAGTTGGCTTTCTTAGCAATTTTAATCCCAAATAAGAGCAACAAAAATATGTTTAATGTGTTTAATAGCAATATTTTTCAAGAGTGGTAATTTAATGTTATTATGTGAGTTAATAGAGGGATAATGAATTATGAAATAAACGAGATTTAATGGTACTTCTTTCGTGAAATGTATCGTATAAAAATAACAACTACTAAATAATACTACTACAATACAAATCTGTTACAGGAATTAATAAAAAAAAGGAAAGGAATAAAAATAAATCTTTAACACAAATTGAAAAAGCAAAATGAAAGGAATTATAGTCGGACATACGTGACCATATGATACCTTACAAAGTAGCAGGACATACTCAAGTAATCATAACTTTTCACCTAATCTATACATGATAAATATTTGTTATAACACGTAGTAAAACGTCCTCTATTATTTGCGGTTTTCAATACAAGGGGGAACACGGTATATATATTTTAACTGTACAGAATTGAGTTTCATTTTGAAGCACTTAAAAAATACGGGGAATAGATGATCAATTGTAAGCGAGAAATTGGAAGCACTGATTAATTAGTGGGACCTAAGTTCTTAAGTTGTTCTACATCATCAGAAAACCAAATACTGAAAACTTTAGCAAATTCGGATAACTTTTCGAGGTCTCACATTTTATTTAAAATTTTGATTTTTTGGTAAGAAAAAAAATTTCAAAAAGTTCAATTAAAAATAATTTTTGTATATCATTTCCCACTGATGTTTTACTATAAAATAGAAAAAAATTCCTGACTGCTGGAGACCGATTTGAAATTGTCGGATTCCGATGAGATGTAGTTTTTGACAATAAATTAGTAAAATTTATTTCTTTAAAGACATATTGTTGCCTATTTTCTAATAATTATTATCAGATTCTATATTTTGCTATATTTTGATTCTTTTGATTGCAAATAAATGCACTTTAGTAGTTTAAAATTTGTCACAACTCTTTATTTATTTAAATTTATACAAGAACTTATGTAGTTACTCTCTTTTAATACACACACTTGTATTAAACACTTTAAAGACACACTGGTAATGTAAAAGAATACACTGGCTAATACAGTTGATGTGAATTTTAACTGCGCTTATGATAAACTAAATTGACTGCAACCGCTGCCATTATTTATATACAGTACCATCTTCCAGCTGTTTCATGAATTATCTTAACGGACAAAACTATAATGTTCGATTTCCAGAAAAATTTTAATAAATTCATGTTATCAACATTGTTGATAATTAGAAGTTTCTACTGATGGAAATGTTTATAAGCATGAATGTTGCAAGCAGTCGTTACAGACCGTTTAATTCAAATCCTTAATACAACTTCGTAAAAGTACTATAAGTACTGTAAAATTATCTGATGTGACCATATTAAATTACAAAACAATTTTGTAGAAATAAGTATTAACATTTTTTTACATACAATATTTTGTTTGAGCTTTTAATATAAATGCTTCTTAGTATTGAAAAAATAGTTTTAACATTTATTTTTGTTGTCAATTTTATAGTTTAAAATTACTAATGGTCTAATTGATGTTCATTAATGCATTATTTGTTTAATGCTTATGGTCCAATAGAATACATATATTGTTATTAACAAACATATTTAATACATTTTATATATTTAACAATTACAATATGCAGGGGTTCCAATGTACCAATTCAGTTTTGTTGGAGTCCATAGACTACGGAAATACAGTGCAAGCTCGGTATTCGCGACTAATTAAAAACCAGACCTGTCGCGAAAGCTGAATTTTCGCGAAAACATAACCCAACATTTTATTGAAAAAATTTATGTAATTTTTAAAATTAGAATCCTTTTTACTGATATTCATATTACATATTAAACATTTTTAAAGAAATTGGAGATTTTGATTTGCTTTTTAGGAAAATTATTTTTTAAAACAACAGATGAATCACGTAGTTCATATAGTGCTGTTGTCGGCATATCATTTTCCAAAGCCCATTGTATGCATATGTTTATCGATGTTAAAGAATCGTCCATTTTAATTTTGTTTTCTTCATGACCACTATCGTTAATCCTCCGATTCCATATCTGATAATTCCATTTGCTCGCCATTACTTTCCACATGAAATTCTTCTTGAATCCAGTTGTTTATGTCAGCGTTCGTGAAAAGATGTTCCGTATCAATTTGAGCTACAACTGTATCAATAGTTGAAAGATCTTCGTTTTGTTCCTGAATTATATTTTGTAAAAAAGTTAAGTTCATGTTTTCCTCTTCACTCCATTCAGTGCCGAATTCGAGCAAGGCGTTAAAGGATTTTCGACACTGATATTTTATCCCAGGACATAGCTAGAATCTGAATTGCATTTTTGAGATTGAAGTTTTTTAGTTTGAGCTCCAAATTTGTTCCCTTCTGGTCAAGCAAGCGGGTGAGCAGTTTTTTTTTATAATTTAAGTTGATCAAGTTGATAAAGTTTTGATCTAACGGAAGGTTAGATTAGATGCAAAAGCAAAACTGCTTTTTGAAGCAACAAATTCTCGGACCTAAGGAATGTTTACTTATGAACAACTTTTACTAATTGGTGAAAATTAACTTACGTGGGTAACAAATTCGTGATGGAACCAGTCCCTGAATATAAATGACGTCATCCAGGCGTTATTACTGGATTTGTAAATTACAGGATTATTGAAAAAGCTTTTAAAGGCGCGTGAGTTTTTCGATTTTCCAACAACCAACAATTTCAGTTTGTCTGAGACATTTGCATTTGAACAGTGCAACAAAGTTATTCGTTCTTTACATATTTTTTTTCAGGGCGCTGTTTTCTCATTACATGTGACAAGAGTGTGAGTTGGAAGCATCCTATAATATAAACCAGATTCTTCGGCATTGTAGATTTGGTGAAGAGTCAACCCATGCTCATCAACATAATCCTTAAACTCTTTTACAAATGGATCAATAAGTTGAGGTTTCGCAGACAATTTCTCGCCCGTAATTTTTAAAAATCTAATTCCATGTCGACGCTTAAATTTTTTCAACCATCCTTCACTGCCATTAAAACCTGAATTGGTTTGATAAATATTTGAAAACAAATGACAGGTTTTTGTTCGTAAAATCGCTGCCGGTATTGGATAATTTTTTTCTCTTTGTTTTAGAATCCACTTATAAAGCATTTTTTCCATTCTTCAGGACCACTTTCTGTTGTACATATGAACTTTTTTATTGAATTTTCTTGCTTTATAATGTGGTAAATGGAAGACTTGTGTAACTTGTAATTCAAGCAAATTGAATTTATGGAATCTCCACTTAAATTTTTTTTAAATCTCTAATTTTTGAGAAATCGTTGGTTTTACTTTTTCCATATTAAATGATGTATTCACACATCAAATGACCGAAAATAATAATTATTCTTGAAATTGCAAAGGAAAAAAGCCATCACAAGAAAATATCGGGGAGTCAAGTCAAGTATACCATTTTGATTGTTTTAAACTATATTTTCATAAAATTACATGATTTTTAAATTCTTGTTTTTTATTTTTATTGTCAGAAATATTTGCCAGACTTTGATTTTTATTTTTTTTTTTTTTTTTGTCAGAAATAATTGTTATTTTTTTGTCAGACATTTTTGTCAGACTATGATTTTTATTTTTTGGCAGATATACAAATTAATTATTGAGTTTTATTTACATATTTGTCAGACTCTTTCTTACATATATGTAAATAAAATTCAATAATTAATTTTTATATCTGCCAAAAAAACAAAAATCATAGTCTGACAAATATGTCTGACAAAAAAATAACAATTATTTCTGACAAAAAAAAAAAAAAAAAAAAAATAAAAATCAAAGCCTGACAAATATTCTTGACTAAAAATAACAATTATTTCTTTAAAAAAAAAATCAGAAAATAACAATTATGTTGTGATTTTTATTATAAATGTCATAATTATTACGGTCCCTGGTTAATATACCAAAATACGGAGATTTCCCTTTTTTTAGTTATAGACATTGTAATCAAATTTAAAACAAACAGATAAAAACCGCGAAAATAGAACCTGTTTTTCGTAAACTGTCGTGATTATAGAACCTGCAATGTTAAAATATATCCCGTCGCGATAATGGGTAGTCGCGAATACGAAGCTACAAAACAAAACAAAAACTGAGCATAAAGAATATGACAACAGGCCCATATAGTTATCAGCATAGAGAAACATAGAGCGGAAACTAGAAAAAAACTCAAACAAAAAACTTACTCAAAAAAGTCACACATACGAATGTTGTTTTTGTTTTTACATAGTTTTTTTTACTAATACATTCACGACTTAGGTTTTTGACAAGTGAGTTAGGTCTTTGACAGGAGAGTTTCCGCTGTATGTATATTTTCTCTATGGTTGTCAGTACATCATCAACTCTTATGGCAATTCAAATGTAAACAGTTTATATTTTATATATCGACATCTATCTCGAAGTACAAAATCAGATCCAACCTAGATACCAAAGTAGACTTTAAAGACTGAAATTCAGACGCATAGAGTTGGATTATTACGGAGTTGCATAAAATTACACAAGTGTTATATGTTGTTATATGTTTTAAAATTTAACTTACAAACATCTACAACAACCAACTTATGGCCGTCCATATACATATCAATCTTAAAATTCAATATGTATTTGGTAAAACATTTTTAAAACATAATTTAACGATGCAATGTCCTCTTTAAAAATTAATGATACAAAGTGAAGCTTCTAAAGAAGAATTGTCCAAAAAGGGAGCTGACTAAAATATAAAGATTGTAAAATTTCATAGGTAAACTTACTAATATTGATTTTGTTATTGAACAATAACACTTCATTTCTTGATATTAAAGAATATTTTGATCCGTACAAAATATAATTTTGGAGTCTCAGCAGGACTAAAAACAAGAATTTTTCAATGGAAGATCTATGAATATTCTATATTAAACAATGGCTCCAATTACATCCGTTTGTATAGACACCTAAAATTTTCCTTGTGCCTGGTAACCATTTGATTGATATTGTAATTTAAAATTTGTTATTCAAAATTTCATGAAACCTTTTCGTTTACAAACAAGTTGGTGTGTTTA
The DNA here is from genome assembly GCA_942486065.2 of Calliphora vomitoria. Lineage (NCBI taxonomy): Eukaryota > Metazoa > Arthropoda > Insecta > Diptera > Calliphoridae > Calliphora > Calliphora vomitoria. The sequence continues at coordinate 94,664,291 of OW818031.2, forward strand.
TTTTTAGTAGACATGTCTACAGTTCTTCTTAATTTGTATTCTAAACATTTAATTTTTAATGGAAAATTAACAATATTTATAACCCATTTCTTGAGTACGACTACGGCAGGTACGGGTATCTCATGTGTCATGTACGTAATACTTATAATTACCAATATTAGACAATTAATATTAAAAAAAAAAGTATTTAACAGCACACACCAAACATTTATTGTTTATACATAAATACAAATACTCAAATACACAAACACACTCACAGACATTAATTCATTATTAAGGTTTTAGTTTCATTTATTTCCAGTTGATTTCATGTTAATTTATTCCAATTATAAGACGTTGTTGTATTTGTAACTTGTTAAACAAACAGTCGGTTTTCTATAGATATTCAATAGCGTTTTCTCGAAGCAGATGTATTTAGAATTCAAATTAGTTAAACAACAAAAAAAAAAAAAAAAAAAAACTTTAAATCGCTAAACCAAGTGTTAAAAACTTATCTCAGATTTCACGAAAATATAAAAAATTACTAACGCCCACGGCTCTGTCGTCTATTTGCTTTGTATAGAAATTTAAGTTTTTGAAACAAAGAGCAGGTTCCCACCAAATAGAAATCGCTATTTGTTTTAATAATTTTTCGAAAAAAAAACAACAAATTATATTGAAAAAGCTTGATTTTTAAACAAAGAAAATTACCGCAAACACGACTAGCTTTTTATACCACAATTATTTTTAAGTTCTGATTTATATATTTATTGTGCTGGAGGTACAAATAATTTATTCTTGCCACATATATAAATGTACTTGTTACATTAAATGCACTAATCGTTGTTATTACAATTTAACATTTTTAATATCTCTTTGGAATACTATACTTCAACACTAACAAATAATTTGTTTTCACGATATATAATACAGAGCTATATTCCTTAGATCCATAAATCCTCTGATATGTTTATGGGGCATTTCATGTCAAGTGAACCAACTTTTGAAATCGATGTCTTCCGATCGGGAATTTGCACCAAGGTTAGTTCTGTTGGATAGTAATTCAGACACAATTTTTCAACAATATCGGTCGACAACAATTTGGCCAAGCAGGTGTTTTTTCTCATCCATGTAACTTATTACCTATTGTTCTTAGCAAACTGTGTCAAAAATAGTTTACATAGCTATTTCTTCAATCTTTCGAAAAAAAATTAGAAATTGATGATTTTTTTCCGAAATCAAAAACTTTTTTGACTTTTTTCAAAATGGGACATTTTTTTTCTCAAAAGAAAACTTAGATATTTTCCTTGAAGACCTATCTGGTCGCTTAGTGGGATGCGAGTTGGATATCTGTCAAAATAAATGTTTTTATTTCTCCTAGCCTACATAGGTTAGGTTATCAGGTAGCCATCCAAAACCTTCGTTGCTACAGCTCACTTGCGTCCAATAATCGTTCCCTTTGTGGTACCTAAAAGAAGATGAAAACAATGAGAGGAGAGAAATAGAAGTAGAAGAAAGGAATTATATAGATTTAGTAGGCAAGAGGAGAAAATTTAAAGAAATTATAGGAGTAAGAGGAGAAGATGTTGAGAGTCAAGTAACGAAGACCATCATCGGACAGTTGTCGAGTCCCCATGAGGTGCAATTTGCAAGTCCGGTCTTCTCAACCTTCACTGATAGCCCGGAGAGGGTACCAAGGGATCTCTCGACTAAAGGTCTGGCCCGTAGATCACCAAGTGCCGGACAATTACAACAGCAGTGTAGAATAGTTTCTTCCTCTTCCTCATTCCGACAACTTCTGCAGAAGTCGTTATAAGGTAACCCAAGTCTCGCAGCATGGGGACTGAAAGTGCAATGTCCGGTGATCATCGCCACCATATTACTGAGTCGTATTCGTTGTAGTCAAAGTAGATATGACGTGCTTCTGCAGTCCAACGCAGTCCATATCATTCTCGTAATAGCACAGGTGGATTCATTCCCCATCACGTTTAGGCAAGTTCGTAATATATGTCATGTATACGTATCTTGCAGGTTGACAGCGGAATTCCGCAGAGGGAGTCTATTTCATCTGCCGACAATAAGGCTCCTAATGCTGCCAAGTGATCAGCAATACAATTGCCTTCATTGTCCCTGTGTCGACGTACACATGTGAGTACAACTGTCGAATGTCTCGCCATCTCATTTAAGGATGCCCGGCATTCCTGGACCATATTCGATGTTGTATAAACACCTATCAGGGACTTAATTGCAGCTTTACTGTCAGTATATATACGGATATCTCTACCAGATACACTGTAATATCTGAGCCAGTACTTCGATCTGAAGAATGCTATATCCATCTGGAAGTCTAAAAGACATGCTCATTCCAAATTCAGGGATGTATACACCACTCTGTCTCCCTTTTTAGACCCATCCGTATAGATGGATAGCCTCATTTCATCAGCAGGGAGACCATCGACAGATTCCATATTGGATGGGATTGAGAAACCGAAGTTCCTCAGAAGGAAGGGTTTGGGAGCGCAGTAATCAATATGATCAGGAAGATTTTGTTTACTTTTTATTATGCAAGCATGTCCATAGGATCTGTTATTCCATGCAATGCAGGCGTTAAGCCTGAAGGCCGTGTTCAATGGCAGTTTACTGGCCATTAGATCTACTGGTATCCAGTTGGGTAGAATGAAGAGCGACTTCGTCGCGGTAGTTCGCAATGCTCCTGGTAGCAGGATTGCCATGCTTCTCAATACCCTCTCAAAGAGTATACAATTTGAGGCCCTATCCATTGCCATCCACCAGACAGAGACCCCATAGAATAATATAGGTTAAGTAACCGTATCAACTAGCCAATTCATGTTCCAGGGTGTAATACCCCATCTCGTGCGTATGGCCTTTTTGCAGACATACATAGCCGTCATGGTCTTAGCCGCTCTTGCCTCTGTATTAAGTTTCCAGGATAATTTAGTGTCGAGTATGATATCCAGGTACCTTGCATTGTCCGAGAGTGACAATTCGATTCCGTTTAGTCGGGGTAACTTGAAATTAGCGATTTTATTCCGTTGAGTGAACAATACTAGTTCAGTTTTGCTGGGATTTACACTCAAACCACTATCGATACTCCATCGATTCAATGTTTCTAGTGCCATTTCCAGTCTTTGCGATATCGTGCCCAGATGAATTCCCGAAACTGCCACGGCAATGTCATCCGCGTAGGCGACAGTCTTATAGTTCTGGAAATCAAGTTTCATTAACAGACACTTAAAGGCCAGGCTCCACAGAAGTCGAGAAAGGACACCCCCTTGGGGAGTGGCTGATCCTATAATTTGGAGGGTACCTAATAGACCTAACTATAGATTGATCGAGTCCAAGTAAATCTAGGGCTGATACAAGGTGGCGCAAAAGTAAACTTCCGATGTTTTTTGGCTGTAATTAAAAAAAAAGCGGCTAAACGTCGCAGTGTTTCACCAGTAGGCGTTGGACGGCCAGGAAATCTGCGACGAAATTCACGTTGTGCCAAAGTCACCGACCGATTATTGGTCAAATAAACAGTCAGCAATATTCCGCGTTCTGGAGCAGTGTAGCGTAACATTGTTTATTAACGTGTATTTCGCATGTGTTTACTACACAAATGTCAAAACAGAACTGCCATTAGGGGCCAATCGCAAAATTTATAGCATTTTCTGATAGGAGGATTACTTTTGCGCCACCTTGTATAATGGTTTCAGATTTCACATTGTTGAAGGCTCCTTGTATATCCAGAAAGGCCACGAGTGTGTAACTGCGGAATTCGATGGATTTCTCAATATACCCCACTAGTGAGTGAAGTAACGTCTCAACAGATTTCCCCTTGGTGTAGGCATGTTGAGAGGTAGATAATAATCCCTTATTAACTGACATTCTGATATGAGTGTCAATAATTCTTTCCAGGGTTTTTTAAAAATAATGATAGACTATGAGGCCTTTCCACCTTTCGGGATGAAAGTCACAATGCATTCGGTCCTACTATTGGGTATATAGGACCATGAGAGACAGGCTTGAAAGATTGTCATCAGCCATGGTGTGACTAATTCTGCATTGTTTTGCAGGTCAGCCAGTATGATGCCATCATCCTAGCCTACATGCAACTACTCTTTCTGAATGTTGAAATTCACACACAATTAGGCATAAATAAGACACATACTTCCTAATTTGGTATCAGTCGGTAAATACTTTACCATAGCTCCCATAACAGGCGTATACAATCTCCTGGTAATATTGGTATCGATTTTAAATTTAGCACCAAATAACTTCATAAACAACCGAAATAATTCTTAAAATTTTGAGATTATCTGTCCATAATTAACCATAGCTCCTATATAAGATCCCTTTCCTTAACGTGTGTCTCTTAAATATGTTATTATAGAGAAGAAACTTGCACTAAGTTATATTTTTATATATCTCTCTTCCATGTTTTTGCATAATCAGTCCATAATTAACAATAGTTAATATGTGAAACAACTAACATATTAAATATGTTAGTATGAAAATTAAATTCGCAGCAAGAAAAATATCTTCGAATAAAGTTTTGGTCCTAACTATAATTTCTTACTTGTTTCTTAGGTATACATAAAACATTAATTTTTAGAAGGGTTAAATTTAAGACTGTTTATTTTATTATTTTTCTTTTATATATAAAATCCCATAAAAATAATATTCATAAAGTTTATAGCAAACTAAAAAAAGAAAGTGCTAGTTAAGATATTTAATATCCGCCACATACTGGGCTTTTGTAGACACAAATGGTTCATAAAACTTAAAAAACCATTAAAAGGGATTAATTGTTCTTAATTAATAGAAATTATTATACGCCGTTAATTGTTTAGCGCACAGTTGGTGTATCTTCATTTACAAAAAGGATTAAGACAGTCGTTAAATAGGACATTCGTTTTCACAACAAAAAAAATAACTCCATTAAAAAGTAATTTAATTAATTATAAAGTCATATTTTGCCATTTGAGCAAAATACAAACGGCCTTTGTAATGTGGGGCAAATGTTTAACTGTTCAAATGAGAAACTAAAATGAATTATTGTCTCAATGCATAAGTACTATTTAACTTACAACATGTTGCAGTTATTTGCTGCAGGCAATTTCCATTAATCTTTCTTAGTAGGCTGAGTTGTTGTTATTTATTTTGTGTCTTTTGGGGTATTTTCTCTATTTATTTTATTAAAGGGGATTTTATATCATTAATAAATGTTTATAAATGATATTTAGGTATTTTCTCATCGCAAAATTAGTTTAACATCTTTACATTTCTTCTAGATATTGTTAAACATGTCAATTGTAATCATCAATTTAACCTTTTTCTAAACTGTTAAGGACACAGGATGAGAAGGATGTTTTTTAGTTTGAAATAAATGTTTTTTTATTTCTTCATCATTTTAAAAATTTCGTATCTTATCATCTATCATTTTATAAAAATCATCATCATTCTTTATTGAATTGGGTTTTCTATACAATTTCTCAATTATTGTTTATTTGAGTTTTGGATGACAACAGCACAAGCACACAAGGAAAAGAAGTGTCAAATTTCTTTAAGGGTCCTCAAGGATAAATAAACTCATATTCATGTACATACATACAAACATGGATAGAAACAAAAACGGTAAATTCAGTAGCATTTATTTTTAAGAAATGCTTGTTGTTCTACGAGTATTTACCTGTTTCGCATAAATAATTTTATCTAAATAAATGTTGAACGTACAAGTACAAACCACAAAATCTACAATAACATCACTACATATATATTTTCAATTTCGAATTGTTTCTACAAAAAAACCCAACTTTTAATGTTTAAGGATTTTCTATCTTTGTTTTGTTGCTACTTATATTTTAATGTTTATGTTACTTATTCTATTATTATTATGTACTTATTTGTATGTATGTATGTGTATTTACTAAAATATGTACGTTCCAATTTATTTTCATAAATTTCAGCAAAATCTTCGTCATAAATAAAAGAACACAGACAAGTATTATGGATTCCAAAGGCATAATACCATAATAAGGGAATCAACATTAAATAATCACTAGGTGTAGACAGGAATAAAAACATTTCAATATTCTCTTGTTTAAATACCTATTAAAACCCAAAACGCAAATAATCAGATTTTATATTTTCAATAAACAAAAAGTTAATAAAAAGTTGAAATTATATATAAGGAAACACTAATAGACAAAACAGGAACTACTGATCATGATTGTGCATGTTTTTTTTTTTTATCTACCCTTAATGCTTTATCAATAATACTGCAACAATATAAAACTGGACATGCAGTAACAGGTATGAAACTAAGCAGGTCTGTGCATGTTTAATCACTATTATTTAGCGTCGAAAATTATATTTACAAAAACCTGTATTTTATTAAAACAAACAAAACTGGACATGTATGATCATAAATAATACTTCTCTTATATATGCATTATGCGTATGTAAGAAAGTATACATTATAGTGCATGTTTGATCGTGATTACTGTTTACTCTTAGTACACAGAAAAAAATAGTCGAGGACATATTAACTAAGCTTGCATAGGTAAATTGTTTTTATAGGAAAGTAAAAAACTAAGTTTATTATCCATGCTAATAGGTAATTTATACAATACATTTTACCTAAAATCCATGTTAATACAACTATTGGAATAAGGTATTATCATCGAAATTATTTTTACACATTTTTTTATTTTGTTGACAATTCAAAATAATTTTTTTTACAAACTGGAATGTATTTTTTCAAATTAAATTTAATAAATATTTCAATGAATAAACTAATTTCATATTTAACAAAATAAATTCAAATTAAGGTCAGTAATATTAAGCAATATTTGTGTCAGTCAACATAAGAGCTATAGGCAGATACTCGGGAACAATTTTAATGGATTTACATTATATAAGTTCCTACAAGGAGCATATTATATAGCGAACCGCACAATATAAGTACAGACATCCGCTCACAGCCGAACCAACTAGGAGAACAGACGCTGCAATCGCCTCTCACAACTCGCCGATGCTTAACGGATGTCAATAACATCGGCCAACGATCTCCACGAGGAGGTTTGTGAGTCGACTTGAGTTGTAATATATAAGGATCATCCTGAATTCACCAAGTAGAATCGATCAGAAGCTAACTTCTAGTTATAAAAAATATTAAAAATGTACATTTAAATATATGGATTTTTTCAATTGATAGGTACATTGTGAGTTTTTATATAATGATTTATAAATGCCCTTAGGCATAGTATTCAGCAGGGTCCGAAAATAATAATTAGTCTTGAAATTTCAAAGGAAAAAAGCCATCACAAGAAAATATCGGAGAGTCAGGTCAAGTATACCATTTTGATTGTTTTCAACTATATTCTCATAAAGTAACATGCTTTTTGAATTCTTGATTTCTATTTTTCTTTTTTTTGTCAAAAATATTTGTTATTTTTTGATTTTTTTTTTTTTTTTTTTTTTTCAGAAATAATTGTTATTTCTTTGTCAGACATATTTGTCAGACTATGATTTTTATTTTTTTGCAGACTCTTACATAAATAAAATTCAATAATTAATTTATATATCTGCCAAAAAAAATAAAAATTATAGTCTGACAAATTTATCTGACAAAAAAATAACAATTATTTCTGACAAAAAAAAAAAAAAAATCAAAGTCTGACAAATATTCCTGACAAAAAAAATAAAAATCAAAGTTTGGCAAATATTTCTGACAAAAAAAAAAAATAATAAAAATCAAAAATACCAATTATTTATGACAAAAAAATTAAAATAAGAAAGTAACAATTATATTGTGATTTTTATTATGTCATAATAATGTCATAATTGTTCCGTTTCCTGGAATTCATTGTTCTTAGACTTACATATGTTTATCCCGCCAAAAACTCAAAATAGCCATTTTGAGCTCTTCAGCTATTTCAGAATAAAGTTGAGTGGTCCAAATGCTCAATGTAGCTGGAAAAAAGTAATTTTTTTAAATGTTTCAAAAGCTATTTTTTGTATAGTATGGTGTCCATAGTATTTTTTTTCTTTAAATAGCTCCACACATACAGAAAGACGTTGTAAAAATTTTAGGAAAATCGGTCCAGCCATTTCGCCGTCTATGGGCTTCAAACACACCCACTAAGAAAAAAGTTACATACAAAAACACACATTCATGCAAAAAAAAATATTTTTTCAGATATATATATTGATAACATCTCTAAACGTACCAAGTTTCATGTCGGTAGGGCTTTTCAAAAGCGAGTTATGACTTTTTTCTGGCTAGATTGAGCATTTGGACCACTGTGATTGGGGCAGAATCAAAGTATTTTTTACATAAATCTGTCATTTCTAACTGGTTGATCCGATTAGCAAGAAATTCACATAGGCGCAGCGGAGTAGTGTTTAAGTTTAATTTATGAGGCACTTCATGTCAAGTTAACCAACTTTTGAATGTCTTCCGATTGGTATTAAATTTGCACCATGGTTGGAGGTGGTCAAAATTTGACATTTTGGCCAAGCAGGTAGTTTTTCTCATCCATGTAATTTATCACCTATTGTTCTTAGCAAAATGTATCCCAAATAGTTTAGATAGCTGTTTCTTTAATCTTTCGAAAAAAAATACAAAATTTTAGAATTTTTTTCCAAAATCAAAAACTTTGCTGACTTATTTGTCAGTAAGTGACAAATAATAATTTTCATATTAAAGTATGAAAGCAAACTATATTGATTAAAAACATAATTTCAAGAATATAATAATAAAGTACTTTGCAATACAAATATCAAAATATTTCAACATTATCTCTTATAGTTATTGTGATTTAAGCATTTCAAAATTCGAATTTCAGAATTTCATGACAATGTATGACGGATTTTTATTGAAATGGTTTCTGTCAGTTCAAAGCAATATATTTACGAGTCCAAAAATAATTGATTTTGAAAATTGAAATATTTTAAACTTTTGTTTTTTTTTTTTTTTTGGCTGAGGAACTGATATTACACTTTGCAACAATTTTAGATAACATGATGTATTTCAAATTACTATTATTATTCTTTTACTAACCCCTTTATGTGCGAAGAATTGCGGGATTTGCTTTTCCTAAATTGTATATTTATTTCCACTTTTTTGTTAGTTATCACCATCGACGCAAAAAATTTCATTGCGATATGTTGTCGCACAAACCTTATATTGAATTACTAATGATTTGTACTTCATCCATATATATTCAAATTGAAAAGTGAAAAGGAGGCAGGGTTGTTAGTTCTTTAAGTTTCTCCAGAATATTTCTCTTGTCAAGAAAAATTAAAAGTTAAAAGGAGGCAATATATTAAGAACTTAAAATTTCGTTGTTTTACCAGGAATTTTTTAAAAAAATTCGCCTGAAAATTTCGAATCAAAAAAAAAAAAAAAAAAAATCAGTCAAATCGCACCAGCCGTTCTCACGAGATACCATTACATAGATGGACCATTTAATTTTTATATATGGGGCATTTCACGTCAAGTGAACCAACTTTTGAAATCGATGTCTTCCGATCGGGATGAAATTTGCACCAATGTTACCTCTATTAGATAGTAATTCAGACACAACTTTTCAACAAGATCGGTCAAGAACTCTCTGAGTTATAGGAGGTCAAAATTTGACATTTTGGCCAAACATGTGTTTTTTCTTATCCATATAACTTATTACCTATTGTTCTTAGCAAAATGTGTCCCAAATAGTTTAGATAGCTATTTATGCAATCTTTGGAAAAAAAAAATTAAAACAAGTTAGAGTGCTATATTCGGCTATGCCGAATCTTAAATACCCTCCACCTAAATTAGATGAAAATTATAGAAATTACATTAGCATAAACACTATAATAATATCCATATTCAGTGTTTGTTATTGGGACTTAGCTCCGATTATGAAGAATGGTAGAATGGTAATGTAATACAGTAGTTTTCGCTTATAGTCTACAAATACAGTTGCACAATTTTTGTGGACTATGAGCGAATTAGGACTATAACCGAATTTCTTTTTAAGCCACTTTATGGATTATATATGAATCATGATATAATACATATTTTGTACTATATACAAATTATGTACTTTCTTCAATAAAACCACTTTTGTAAACAAAATAAAAGTTTATTTAAAATAGTATAGTAGTATTTTATATATTGTTAGAAAAACTAGTTTACGCAGAAGATATTTTATTTCAAATGTATAAAAATTTTACCTAATTCAGCAATTTATAATTGAAATAACTACATATTTCTACCGTTTCCAACAGAGTCTATAATTTTATAATAGGAATAAAATGTACTATTTAACAATTTATATACTTAATAATTGGTTAACATTACCGATTGGCTCAACATTTTTATTATTCACCACAAGTGAAGTAAAAGAGTATAAAAAAGGGTAAACAAATATATTTAGTCAAACTTCAAAAGTATATTTTTGTTCAGTTCTAATGAATTTTCCGGATGTGATCCTTATATATATAATTATGAACCCATAGTCACCAAATCTACTTGAAACTTATATCTGTTACATTTTTTACCGATATGACTTATTTGGAATATATAATTAAATATTTTAACGTGATTTCAATGTTTTTGAGGCCTATTTTGCTTGATATTTTTCTCCATAACATTATTTACAAGAGTTTTATGGGTAATATTGTGATTATCGGAAAAGGAGCTAATATGGGTCCTATGGTCAAATATGGACCGATATATGGACCGATACAATTTTAGTTTGATATCCATATATTTAAAATATTTACAGAGGTTTTTCGGAAGTGGTCTTTATATGGGAGCTATGACCAATTATCGGCCGATCTTCATAAAATTCAACACATCGATTTTCGTATATAATGGAAATATTTGTTTAAAATTTAAACTAGATAGAAACTTTTATAAGAGATTTATTAGTATTTAAGTAATTTTCGGAAATGGACCTTATATGGGAGCTATGGTCAAATATGAACCGATATTCACACAATCTAGTAGTATCATTTGTGAATTAATACTACCGATCTGTGTAAAATTTTAATTCGATAACGATATTTTTCAGATATTAATGAAAATTAATGTGGTTTTTAGAAGTGGTCCTTATATAGGAGCTATAACCAATTATGGGCCGATCTTCATGAAATTACTTACAGCGATTTTCATGTGCATGGGGATTATTTAAGTTGAATTTCATCCTGATACCGATATATATAAGATATTTAAGTGTATTTAAATGATTTTCGGAAGTAAACTTTATATGGGGGCTATGGTCAAATAGTGCCCGATCCAAACAAAAATTGGTCTCGCGATTTCTGTTTGCACGAAACTTAGTTGTGCTGAATTTTGTATTGATACTGCAATTCTATGGGCATTTATATACCATAGCACCATATTTCGGGAAGAAATTTGTATGGGGGCTACGAGAAATTATGGACCGATTCTTTCCATTTTTAACAGAATTTGTCCTTTTATCATATAAATAATGTGTGCAAAATTTCATGGTATTCTCTGCAATGGATTTACCAAAAATCAGAAAAAAACATGTGAAAAATATCTAAATTTTTGGAGGTTACCTTACATTTTAATCCATAACCCTGGTTCTACCAATTCGATTTTGCTGATTTTCAGTACCAAACTGCTTAGAAAAATTATAAACATTTGGTATACATTTCATTAATTTTGCTTATGTAGTTTGGACGTGAGAGTGTTTTACACAGACAGACAGACGGACAGACGGACAGACAGACGGACATTGCTCAATCGACTTAGAATTTCATAAGGATCAATAATATATATACTTTGTTGGGTCTCAGATGAATATTTCTCAATGTTACACACGGAATGACAAACTTATATATACCCTCTTTCACCACTTGTGGTGGTGGAGGGTATAAAAATTAATAAAATATTTTTGACTTTTTTTTTAAAAAATCAAAAACATTTTTGACTTTTTTTTCAAAATGGGCCCTTTTTATTTTTTTTAAGAAAGCTTAGGTCTTTTCCTAAGCGACCTATATGGTTTTTAAATTGATTTTTTTCATGTGTAAGTGTTTCTAAAAATAAAACCACCACAACTGACCGATAATAGCCACTGGAGGGGTGCAATGTGAGGCCGACCGCTATTAATTTTCCACCCCCAAATATGTTACATACCATCGGAAAGGCTAATGTGTCTAGTTTCTCTGCGTAAGTTTAATTTTTAAGGGTTACACACAAATACGAAAAAAATCAAAATAGTGCATATGCTAAAAATTTAAAAACCTTTGTCTTGAGTTACAAAACATTTATTTTGATAGATATCCCATTCGCATCCCACTAAGCGACCAAAAAGGTTTTAAAGGAAAAGACCTAAGCTTTCTTTTGAGAAAAAAAAATAAATAAAAAAAGGGTCCATTTTGAAAAAAAAGTCAAAAAAGTTTTTGATTTTGCAAAAAAAAGTAAAAAATTTTATGTCTTCAGTTACAAAACATTTTTTTGATAGATATCCCACTCGCATCCCACTAAGCGACAAAAAAGGTGTTAAAGGAAAACACATAAGCTTTCTTCTGAGCAAAAATAAAAAAATGGGTTCATTTTTTTAAAAAAAGTCAACAAAGTTTTTGATTTTGCAAAAAAAAAGTCAATAATTTTATATCTTGGGTTACAAAATATTTTTTTTGATAGATATCCCACTCGCATCCCACTAAGCGACCATATAGGTCGCTTAGGAAAAGACCTAAGCTTTCTTAAAAAAAATAAAAAATAAAAAGGGCCCATTTTGAAAAAAAAGTTAAAAATATTTTTGATTTTTTAAAAAAAAGTCAAAAATATTTTATTAATTTTTTTTAATTTTTTTCCCAAAGATTGCATAAATAGCTATCTAAACTATTTGGGACACATTTTGCTAAGAACAATAGGTAATAAGTTATATGGATAAGAAAAAACACCTGTTTGGCCAAAATGTCTAATTTTGACCTCCTGTAACTCAGAGAGTTCTTGACCGATCTTGTTGAAAAATTGTGTCCGAATTACTATCGAATAGAACTAACACTGGTGCAAATTTCATCGATCGGAAGACATCGATTTCAAAAGTTGGTTCACTTGACGTGAAATGCCCCATATATAGATTATATATTTATATGCTCTCCAGTTTTTGTTTAAATATGCAGTATTTTTGAAATATTGGAAACATTTTTACTCCGAATTCCACTTAAATTAACACTTTTGTTTGAAAAATGTTCCCTCCGATCTCACCAAATATCAATCGGAAGACATCGATTTCAAAAGTTGGTTCACTTGACGTGAAATGCCCCATATATAGATTATATATTTATATGCTCTCCAGTTTTTGTTTAAATATGCAGTATTTTTGAAATATTGGAAACATTTTTACTCCGAATTCCACTTAAATTAACACTTTTGTTTGAAAAATGTTCCCTCCGATCTCAGCAAATATCAATCGGAAGACATCGATTTCAAAAGTTGGTTCACTTGACGTGAAATGCCCCATATATAGATTATATATTTATATGCTCTCCAGTTTTTGTTTAAATATGCAGTATTTTTGAAATATTGGAAACATTTTTACTCCGAATTCCACTTAAATTAACACTTTTGTTTGAAAAATGTTCCCTCCGATCTCACCAAATATCAATCGGAAGACATCGATTTCAGAAGTTGGTTCACTTGACGTGAAATGCCCCATATATAGATTATATATTTATATGCTCTCCAGTTTTTGTTTAAATATGCAGTATTTTTGAAATATTGGAAACATTTTTACTCCGAATTCCACTTAAATTAACACTTTTGTTTGAAAAATGTTCCCTCCGATCTCACCAAATATCAATCGGAAGACATCGATTTCAAAAGTTGGTTCACTTGACGTGAAATGCCCCATATATAGATTATATATTTATATGCTCTCCAGTTTTTGTTTAAATATGCAGTATTTTTGAAATATTGGAAACATTTTTACTCCGAATTCCACTTAAATTAACACTTTTGTTTGAAAAATGTTCCCTCCGATCTCAGCAAATATCAATCGGAAGACATCGATTTCAAAAGTTGGTTCACTTGACGTGAAATGCCCCATATATAGATTATATATTTATATGCTCTCCAGTTTTTGTTTAAATATGCAGTATTTTTGAAATATTGGAAACATTTTTACTCCGAATTCCACTTAAATTAACACTTTTGTTTGAAAAATGTTCCCTCCGATCTCACCAAATATCAATCGGAAGACATCGATTTCAAAAGTTGGTTCACTTGACGTGAAATGCCCCATATATAGATTATATATTTATATGCTCTCCAGTTTTTGTTTAAATATGCAGTATTTTTGAAATATTGGAAACATTTTTACTCCGAATTCCACTTAAATTAACACTTTTGTTTGAAAAATGTTCCCTCCGATCTCACCAAATATCAATCGGAAGACATCGATTTCAAAAGTTGGTTCACTTGACGTGAAATGCCCCATATATAGATTATATATTTATATGCTCTCCAGTTTTTGTTTAAATATGCAGTATTTTTGAAATATTGGAAACATTTTTACTCCGAATTCCACTTAAATTAACACTTTTGTTTGAAAAATGTTCCCTCCGATCTCAGCAAATATCAATCGGAAGACATCGATTTCAAAAGTTGGTTCACTTGACGTGAAATGCCCCATATATAGATTATATATTTATATGCTCTCCAGTTTTTGTTTAAATATGCAGTATTTTTGAAATATTGGAAACATTTTTACTCCGAATTCCACTTAAATTAACACTTTTGTTTGAAAAATGTTCCCTCCGATCTCACCAAATATCAATCGGAAGACATCGATTTCAAAAGTTGGTTCACTTGACGTGAAATGCCCCATATATAGATTATATATTTATATGCTCTCCAGTTTTTGTTTAAATATGCAGTATTTTTGAAATATTGGAAACATTTTTACTCCGAATTCCACTTAAATTAACACTTTTGTTTGAAAAATGTTCCCTCCGATCTCAGCAAATATCAATCGGAAGACATCGATTTCAAAAGTTGGTTCACTTGACGTGAAATGCCCCATATATAGATTATATATTTATATGCTCTCCAGTTTTTGTTTAAATATGCAGTATTTTTGAAATATTGGAAACATTTTTACTCCGAATTCCACTTAAATTAACACTTTTGTTTGAAAAATGTTCCCTCCGATCTCACCAAATATCAATATTTTGTAAAATCGTTGTCTTTAAAGTTGAAAAGTGCAAAAAATTGTAGTTTATTGTTTCAGATTATGTAGTACCTTAAATGAATTTTCATAGAACTTTTAATAAAAACAAGAAATACCAAAGAAGATTCCGCAGCAAACTATGTCCTTTGGGATTATGATATCACAGTCTACACCAATTTGTTTGTTTCCTATTTGTTTAATATCATCAAGATTATTTTCATAATGACCTTGACACTCAATCTTTGGATATACTTAGTTGGTACTACTTAAGTGCCCGATTAAGGTTCTACATTTCGCATTGTATAAAAGATATAAATAATTTCTCGCAAACCCAATCACGTGCCATAACTTTTTAATCTTCTCCACCGCGACAACATTTAATAATAAATAAATAAATATTTCTTATTACTGGGAATTAGATGGTACTAATAAAAGCAGAATTTAAAAAAACAAAAAATTTCTTCTACACATTTCTATAAAGGAGTTCGTGAATTTTGTTTTTATTAAGCTCTTAATATTGAAACAAATATTTCTGCGAAATTTGCTTTAATGATAGAGAAAAACCTGTTCTTCTTTATTATTTTCTAAACCTTACTATTTGTAACCAGATTACAAATAGAAATTCAATACATGTAACTCCTCTTTGGATTTAATGCTCTATTGAAAATGTGGGTAGTACTGCTTTTAAGCCACTACACTGTGACTTTCTTTTTGTAAAACTATTTCATATGATAATTGCTGTAATTATATTACACTGTTATTATATACGGACTAATGCAAATAAATAATTGATGTATAAAACATATACATCTAGTGTTGCGAAGTGTTGATCGCTGTACCAACCGTCCTCTAGGGAATTTTTAGGGTTGTGATGCACACAAACAATAAATATGCCAAGTATATAAAATATTAATATCCGTTGATGTAAATATATTATAAAGAAAGTAAAGCATTGATACTCGTAGATAGATAGAATCATAAACTTTGTATGCCTTTAGATATGATAGATTAATTTTATATAAAAAAAAATGCATCTCAAAGTAAGGGGAATAGTAAAGTACATGAATAGCTACGGAACTTGATCTTACACCTCCTATTATAACCTTGCCTCGAAGTTTTTTACATTTTGGAGTATAAGTCACGGCAACATCATTCAGAAGAAATGTAGGCCAATCATGGGTCAAGGAAAATATTATATAGTATCTACACCGTATCGCAGTTTAATTCATTGGTCATCCGGATTTGTCGTGAATGGACTTCCATCAGAAACTGATAATAGGGATGACTAGGGAGGAGATAGGCAAACAGGAATAACACATTATATTGCCTGATATATCCCACAGCATAACACTATCGTCTACTTATTCATGCCCAAAAAAGTGCCAGCGAGAGCTTTTAGGATCTTGTTTCTGTTGATGTACATGGCGTGCGAAAAAAAACTGGCGGCTGTCGAAAACTACTCCTAAAATTTTCGTATTTCGCACCGTAGCACTTAATCAACCTTCGCCCTATATGTTCAATAACACCCTTACTTCCTTGATCTAAGATGTGCAAATAGGCACCGCGTCAATTTACGTTATGCAAAAAGTTTGTAATGTGGCTAGATTTTGGGAAATGTTGGCACTGATGTTGTTGATATTTACACATTGATAAGAAAATAGCGCAATCGTCTTTGGGGGACATCTTGTGAGGTGTGGGATGCCTTGTAGGATATATATTAAATTGCAACTTTTTTGGATCTCTGGTTTGGTTAATGAATCCCAAATTACATATACTTAAGTCATATACTAGATATTTTTCAAACTAGTATATGAAGTAAGAAATTCCAAAAAGGACGAAGTGAACACTATGTGGACAGCCTTGCATCTATCAGTGCTCTAAAGGTCGAAATGTATTTTCAATTTGTTCACTGACCCAACTTAGTTAATAGATTGCAGGATTCGATTAGCATGATTGTGAAAAAATAACTTGACAAATTAATTGTTAGTTTTTCTTCATTTAAATATATAATATCAATTTGTATAGACCTACAAATTTAGGTTTCCTAAACTCCAATTCTATACGAACGATGTCGCGAATAATAAGTCGAATGATGTTAAAAATTCCTTTGAAATTACTCCATCTCAGTCAAACTAAAGTTTTCAACTCCAATATCAATCAACAACGATTGACTAACTTCCGTTGGTTTTGTTTTTTCTCTGAGATTGACAAACATGCTATTAAATATACTTTATTAAATCATATTTTATGTAATCGAATGAATATAATTTGGAAATTTATTAACGACCTCTTACATGCTTCTAGGTTTGTTTTAATCTTTTCGAAGTAATGAAAAACGTTTGAAATTACATTACGTTATGTCAATTTGCATTTTAGGTGACGATACTCAGTGGTTTAGAAACTTTTTTTTTTTTGGAAATAATTCGGTATCTCGGGAACTATTGTTGGAGTTGAGGTGTTTTTGAGTTTATTTACATTTGTTAAGCTTTCTAGCGCTATTAGGGTCCCTCAAAGTTGGTCTCAAAATTTAAAAAAAAATCGCCAAAAATCCATTTATGATCCAAATGAGCTGACATTTAAAGTATAAATAGTCCTTAAAATGATCTACAAAAAATTCACTTACATATGTAGGTTATCTCTATTAGCTGAAGAGATATTTAGGTTTATTGATTTCTTTTTTTTTAATTTTGCTCGATCTTATTATGGTTTTTTAGAGATAACGGGCCAGCGCATTGTTGAAATTTATTTCTAAAATATCAGCTATATTGGTGCTTAAATTCTAAATAAAATAGGAATAACTTGCTGACAGATATCTTGCCCCTATAAAAAGTTACACGCATCCAAATTTGGAACATATAAAAAGGGCCGTATTTTTTACATTTTTTTTCAAAAAAGTCCCTATATTTTTTCTTTTGTAGAAACAATTTTTCTTCTGGACTATACACAATTTTTATATGATTTAAAAAGAGGAGTTAATGCTAAAGCGTGTAAAGTAAAATTTGGCTCACTAAAGAGGATACAACACCCCCAGGCCTATCCAAACTTGGCCAATTTTAAAAAATAATTTTAGGTTTGAGTAAAAAATTCTAAAAAGGCAAAGCACTGATCTTCGGAGATGTTCCATATTTATATAACCCTATATGTTACTTAAACACATATAAAGTTTTTTTTACTATCACATGGTAAATAATGTCACAATAGGCACTTTTCTAAAGAAACCCAGTTTTTGGAACACATTTTTCCCGGTTTAGGAATTTCGGTATTCTGAAATAAAAAAATTAAAAAATTATAATACCGTTGATTGAAGGACATTTGGATCTGTATTAATTTCAGTTTTTGTTATGTTATCTTTAACCGTTAAAATTTTACATTAATTCAAATTTTATATTTTTCATTATGGAAAATCATAGTATTACAGTTTTTTAAGTTTTTAAAGTAAATGACGTCCCAAAAAATGTTAAAATTATTTAATTTTACCAAAATATCTATCTCCAAGTCCTAGCGTTTTCATCAATATCAAATACATATATAAAAAAGCTTTATTTACTCCTCAGAAGTTCCACAAACCTTATCTTCTTTCGGAAAATTTGTACATTTTTTCATATATTGCATGCAAAATTTAAAAAAAGACATCATTAAACCTATATATCTCTTCAACTAATAGAATTTTTTGTAAATATTCTTAAGGACTATTTATATTTTAAATTTCAGCTCGCTTGAATCATAAATGGATTTTTAGCGATTTTTTTTTTAAATTTTGAGACCCGAGGTGACCAACTCTGAGGGGCCACACACTGCAAGTAAACTCAAAAACACCTCAGCTTCAACCGTATGAAATTTCATAACAATATCTCTAATAGTTCCCGAGATACCGAATTATTTCAAAACAAATTTTCTAATCCTCTGTGCGATATGATGGATTACATCAGTGTATAAGGTATAGCCAACAAATATTTTCCACAGTATTCCATGATAATTGAAATCGAATGAAATGACACATTAATGCATTCATTAATTATTTAATAAGTATTTCTTCAGTAATTACAAGACTTTCGAAAATGACTTTATAATTGCATCTAAGAATTAACAAAATTTCCTCAGCTGCTTCTTGAATCTTGTTCCAAACCTCATAATTTCAAGCAAAAACTATTAAATAAAGAACTAGTTCAGAACTGTTCCGTAATTGGGGTATTGTATACATAACAATTCAATAAAACATGTTCGAATAATCGTTGTTCTCAACGACAAACATGATGATGTACTAGTGGAGTAGGATACGTTTCAAAACTAGTTGTGAATTTAGTGATGTTTATAATGGAATATTTATACCACTTATTACTTTTTTATAAAATTAAAACATACTTATTTTCAGGCTTGACAAATCCTGTTTTGTTGGCAAGTCTTAAAACAACTGGACAATCAAAATCATTCAATGCTGTATGACAATCCTAGTTCCAGGACATGAACATCCGGGGAAATGAAATCGCTGATTGATGGTCACGGTTTAAATGATAAACTGGAATAGAAAGGAAATTAATGTTTCTTGAGTTATAAACAAATTTAAACTATCCAACGTTAAGGCACCAATTTTCAAACATATTGAGTTGAAGTGTTATATACAAAAATAGAACTACTAGTTGTTATATCAGTTTAATGTTCCGTAAACTAAACTACGTTTCTATAAATATACACAAACCGTATGTTTTTACTTCCGGTGTACTGTTAGTTAAACTAAACAAATCCCCAGACTTAAGATTTGACACATCTCAACAAGTTTCTTAAGAAGTTGATGAAGAAATGCGAAAAAAGAGAGAAACAACCCCTCTATGGATAAATTTGTTCAAAACAATGACATTGATTCAAATCTCGCCTCAATAAAACTAAAAAAAAAAAATAAAACAAAACAAACAAAAGGGAATCTTCGAGGATTAGAAAATTTACATGTCGTATATATGGATGTAACTATGTGTAGGTTTAGAAGAAAAGTACTTTTCAAACATACAATAGTCGCACACAGAGGAAGTTTTTGAATAGCGGAATGAATGACTGATAGTACTAGAGTTCCTTGAACATATGAATAGAATAGGGCAAATAAAGAACAAAAGGATTTTTATGATTTTGCCTTACGTAAGAAGTAATATAATAAAAAATAAAAAAAAAAACAAGTAGTAATAAAAGTTGGTGACTATAGAATTGAAGTAGAAGAAACAGGAACAAAAACTAGAAAAGAAAGAAAAGACAAATAATAGAAGAATTATTATTATTGTTCATTTTGTATTACTATGGCCATTAAGAGTATAAGAAACTTCTAAGTAATTTACACCAAAAAATTTACATACAACAATAACGACGTAATACTTAGTCTATACAACCAAAGATATACACAACAATTACTACGAAATGACATACACAAACATACATCCATACATAAATACATATAACAAAATTTAACATACAATCTGCAGCAAAGTCCTTTTAGTTTTTCTGTACCCAGTAGTTCTGGGTGAGTTACCCGGCCTAGTGATTTTACCTACCACTTAAAATTACAACTAGTTACATAAGTAGTTACGTAATAACTAGTCATTTAAGTACGTGCATGTCCTGAACCATAATATGATACTGTCTGATCTAAAGTAGTCAACATATTGAATTAACATAACGGTTACATAGAGTAATTTACCTTACTAACTACTTAACGAGTCATTTAAAACAACGGTCGTAACCCATGTCTTCTTAGTGGCCATCCAAGTTGTATTTTTTTAATCCTTTAAGGGCCATTATTACACCTTGCCTTTAAGTTCCTAATAGTAAAAGTTAACTTTAAGCAATAGAAAAAGGTACCCTTAAAGTTAACGAACTTAAAGGCAAGTTTTAATAATGGCCCTAAATGTTCGTGGCGTTTGTGATTTGTTAATAACCAATGGCTTCATATTGTGATTGCCTGAAGCATCAGAACAAAATATAATTGCTATGCGATCTTTAATTAGCATTTGATAGAAAAGTCCGCTGTGGCATATTTTTCCAAAACTGTCCCGATTCTTCGTATTGAAGACTTGATCAGGAGTGTATTGGCAGTAATAATTTCAGCAAATTTGTCGGGATATTCTTTAGCGATATTCTTTACGAGATGTCTTTTACACTGACTATTAAAATAACTAGTTATATAAGTAGTAAGTTAACATACTCTATGTAACCGATATGTAAATCCCTTGCGACGAATACTTTGGACATGCTATCAGACAATTCATGTAGCTATTAATGTAACCAGTGGTGATCCTAAATGATAGGTGTAATTATTTTTTCGGGACAGTCACCCGAACTGCTGGGAAGGTCTATCTCTCGCACACACAGATACATTTTCCTTATAAGGATGAATGTGTTGGTTGGTATTTATGGTTGAAATTTTGTGAATGAATTTAATTTTATGGGTTTCGCCAAAGCCGTTCTATTCTACTGCCTTTATTCCTGCTTCTTTGCACAGGTATCGTTGCACGTTGTTGTTACAGTTGTTACTCTACGTATTTCATTCTCCGGGTACGGTGGAAAAACGCAAAAGACGTAGTTGAAGACGAAGTAAGATTTTACATGTAAATGTAGAAAGCAAAAGAAAAATAGAAACAAGATGGAAAATATATAACTTTAACTTGATACCTTTTACTAATACCCCAAGATTTATGGTAAATGTTTTCTATTGTATTGTTTTGCAATAGAATTTGAATCTGAAAGCATTATTGTAACTAGTTTTTCCAGGAGCAGCAACAACAATGTTCAATTTAAGTGCAAGCACATGAACAAGACATTGTACATTTAAAGTACAGCAAAAGAAGTTCTTGTTACTAATCCCAGAGACTTACAACAATTACAATATTTTTGCCTTTTTTTCGTGTTTTGGTTTTTCTATTTTTTTTTTTTTTTTTGTTTTTTTGATTCTAAGAAATTTTTGGTAGAACCACATACTAACACACAAAACTAGGTGAGATGGTTTTATTATCGGCTGTAGCGAATTTCTAAATGCACTTTATTATTGAACTCTTCCTTTAATTTCGGGATTTCTGTGAAAGGTATATTTTCACCGGAATATTTTGTTAAACTATTTTTGTTTTTCAATTAAATATTTTTGAAAATTAACATATTGGACAGAGTTCTGAAATAATATATAGTAGCTTTATTCATTCCAGGTATTTTCTTGAGTTGAGCGACTTCTTCTCGAAAAGAGAAAATCAAAAGAGAGTATCAAAAAACCAGAACTACTACTGCTAAGCAGATGCTGCCCTCTGCAAGTAAGAAATTAAGAAGTAGCCTTCTTTTAAAAGAGGATCGGAGAAATTTTAATAACATTGAAAGTTTAACAAATACTAAGCACATAGACTTCTCTTTGGAAGACATCTAGAAATATTAAGCCACCGGTAGAGAGACAAAAGTGATTTGACATTTGCTAAATATTTAAGTTGTGTATTTCAAACAAACCGTCGACGAAAGAGTTTGTTTTAGAAAAACCAAATATCAACGGCCTTATCACATTGAAGTTTTCTCCGATTAATTCCGACTCAACATAACATCTAGAAAATAAGATAAATCTTAAACTGTCCACCTGTCATACTTAACAACGAGATCAGAATCAAACTGTCTGATTATGTCACATACCTTGACACACATTTGGATAACCGTTTTGCAAAGCCATCTTGTATAAGAATGTTTTTAATCCTAATAGGGGGAACTGCAAACAATATCAGTGTTTATCATATTCAGACAGCCAAACAATTAATACACATATCCCTCGATTTACACGATACTTTTTTACACAATTTTTTTGGGTTTCGTTTACATCGATGGATGTATAAATGACCTCAATTTACACGATTTTTTTAGTAAATATTTTAGCAAAAATTAATTTTTTTCTGTAAATATATTCTGCACAATTCTCAAAAACAGTTATCTATAAAAATGAAAACGTAATAGGGAAAAGTGTAGCAGCTGGAATCAAAATGAGCCTGAGTACAACTTCATGTGTTCGTGACATACAAAATATGGAAAAGCCACTAATGATCTGGATAGAAAATCAAACTCAAAAACAAAGACATTCTTAACATAATCTATAATTATAAGTTAAACAAGCTTCTGCTGATATAGATGTGTCTAAAGAATATTCCGAAAAATTTACTGAAATTATTGCTGCTAATTCATACACACCTGATAAAGTCTTCAATACAGAGGCATCGGCACAGATTTGGAAAATAATGCTACAGGAAATTTTGCTTTAAAACATTGTTCAAATTGAAATTTTTTTATGAATATGAGGGAATGTATTTATTAAATATTAAATGTTATAGAAACAAAATCATTTGATGATTAGGAAATGCTATATAAATTTAAAATTGACGGGTGTTCACGAGGATAAAGGAAAATTTGTACATTTTCTTTTAATGGTACTTTTTTCATATATTAAATTAATATGATTCTCAATAAAGAAATAATCAATAATAGGGGGCTCAATGGTATTATGATACCAAAAAAAAGAGAACTAAACCAAACTAAGGAGTAATTTTACTTACTTAAAATGGTATTTTTTGAATTTTCCGAATTATTACTTTGAAATTTCTTTCAATGGTACTTTTTATTATATTAAATTATTTTACTTATGTATATGTATACATAATAGTTGGCTGATATGCCTTTGAGTAAAGATAGAAAGTCATAAAGCCATATATATGACATTGAGGTAACAAAAACTATTAGTATTTAATCGTTCTTCAAATGGTGTTTTTTTGAAATTTCTATAATAAAGAACCTATAAGCAGGAAATTAAACACACATGATCCTGAATGAGTTAGGGTATAATAAAAGGACTTACAGGAACTTTTTTGAATAGTTTATAACGATGGACCTAGAAACACGAAATTAAGCATTTATGGTTTTGTAAATGCGGACTCAAAAGGTATAACTAATGGTACTATTTCTATATTTTAAAGGTACTTTTTGAATATTTTATAGTAATAAACCTAAAAATTATAAATTGGCACACATAATTCTCAATGAGTTAGAATTCACACAAGGTGACTGTAGTGGCCTTGAAAAACCGCAGTTTCGGTTAAAACTTGAGCAAACGGGAGCACCTATATAAGAAATAGGAACATCCATAGAAACTTAGAAATACTAATGGTAAAATGCTAGTTTAAAAACATTCTTGAGAAATACACGGCGCAGCGTTTAAAATAAGGTTTATTTATAACGCTTATAAAATACATACTGACTGGTAAAACTATTTAAAAAATTATCTTCAGAACATATTAATTAACTACAAAGCTTTAAAGGATAAATTTCTATATCAAAGTTTTTACGGAAGGTGAACATTTTTTAGAAAAGCAAACTGTTAAGAGACACAGTTTCCTGGTGAATTACATACTAGCTAAACTTGTGAGTTACCTAGGTCCAGAATTAATGACCTCTTGAGATATCTCATGGGTCAAAACTGTGTCGTTTCGACTCTACTTGACTTATTATGGCGCTTATTGAACCACAACGTTAATCAACCAGTTTTAGTTTTTTAGATTTTCAGAAAAAGTAAAAATGTTTCAAAATTTAAAAAAAACTTACAAAACATTCTGAAATTTTGTATTTACTTGGGGGTTACACGATCAAATTTCGCCTCTCTAGTTTTACACTCACACTTTTTTACTAATACACTAACACCTTTAAGAATTGAAACGAACTTGCATTAAATTTCTCTATCAAGTTGGTGTTTCTATTTTCAATCAATTTTGCTTAACAATTTGTAGTAAAATTGCTTTCAAGCTGCTTGCAGCCTACGTCGCAGCTTTAAATTTTTGTATATGTAAACAGTATATGTAAAATACTATCAAGAAAAACTTGATCATGTGACTGCAGTGTTAGATAATACTGGAAAATGTATAAAATATTAAATATGTCTAGAAATACACTTACGTGTGAAGATATCCTTCCTTCCTTTTTGTGGGATCGTAAAATTCTTAACACACGTTTTTCATTAAAACTTTAAACTCAAGTATTATTTAATTTTTTTATGATCAAGTTACCTTTGTAAACATGTCAGTTATTATGTTCACTGTCAATTATATTCATTTGTTGTTAATCTAATTAAAATGAGTGACCAGAAAAAAGTGCGTACTAAAATTATTAAATATTTTCAACAAAACCTAACTTGGTCCTACAAAAAGTTGGCCAAACATTCAAAGGTCTGCGGTCAAACTGTTTCCAATGTTATTAAACAGTACCGGGAGAACTTGTCCGTTGATAGAAAACCTGGTTCAGGTAGAAGGAATGCTCCACATGATGTTTCTGAAGCCAAAAAAATAGAAAGCATTTTCAAAAGAGCTCCCAACATATCCGGTAGGAAAGCAGCCTGGTTAGCCCAGTGCTCGGACTATTTGGTACGAAAAGTTAAAGCAAATGCAGGCTTCAAAACATACAAGGCTCAAAAAGTTCCTGACAGGAACTCTGCTAAAAATTTAGAGGCCAAAGACAGAGCTCGGAAATTGAAGTCAAGTTTTATAAAACAAATATTCTTGCTGCATAATGGATGACGAAACGTATGTTCTGGCTGATTTTTCGCAACTTCTTGGTCAAACATTTTATGTTGCAGATGCTCGAGGAAATGTTGCAGAAAAGTTTAGGACCCAAAAGTAGACAAAATTTCCCAAAAAGTTCTTGGTATGACAAGCAATATGCAGTTGCGGCAAAAGAAGCCAATCATTTGTTACAACGGGCTCTATAAATACCGAAATTTACATCAAGGAAAGTTTACAAAAAAGGCTTCTTCCATTCATAAGACTTCATAATGTGTCCACTTATTTTTGTCCTGACTTGGCATCCTCTCACTATGGCAAACAAGCCCTTGAGTGGTAAAACAACAATAATGTGGTATTTGTATCAAGAGAGGCAAATCATCCAAACTGCCCGGAGCTAAGGCCAGTGGAGAGATATTGGGCTCTTGTTAAAAGAGAATTGAAGAGCATGAAAAAGGTGTCCAAAAGTGTGATAGATTTTAGATGCAGATGGACTAACTGTTTGAGATAAGTGACAGAAACCCCTATAAAAACGTTAATGGGAGGGTTTCAGAAAAAGGTTCAAAATTTCATCACTAGTGATTAAAACTATAAAAATATTTTTGTTTTTGTAAATTGTAATAATAATTTCAATCAAATAAAAAAAATTAAACTGTAGGTTTTATTATTAACATATATGTATGTTAAGAACTTTTCGATCTCACTCATTAGAACAATTTTTTAATACGTAAAATAATTTTTAATATGGGGCCGAAACATTTCTTAAAAATTCCTGTTGTATTTTTGATAAAATTTCAAATAAAATTATCTGGACCCTATAAAAAGTTACACGTATCCAAACATCTAAATTAGAGCATATTTATACGTTTTTTCCCATAAGGGAATCATATGTTTAATATTTGGATATAAAACTAATTTAAAACAAATACTTATAGAGTACGATTCATTAGCTTTTGCAATTTAAGAAGTTTTAAAATAACTTATACTTTCGAAATATCAATATTAATCAATTTGATTATACAGGTCAACAGCAAAAAAGGATTGATTAGCCACTATATAGATTTGATGCATCATGGCTACCTAAGTACAAAAATTGTCAAATTTTTCAATTCTTTGAATAGATTTTTTTTTTTTAAATGTTTAATTAAAACTATAAATTTTGTTAGACGTGTCTCCACATAATTAATGATATGTCAAAAGGGGTGAGTTCAATGTTATTAAAATAAACTTAGAAAAGTTTAGACTAATAGAAGCTTTAAGCCGTTTATATATTGCCTTTCAATGTTAAAATGGGCGGATGCACTTAATAGTGAATAAATTCGAAAATAATCCATCAATTTTTATGATCGGTATCTCATTTTGTTGCTATTATATGTGGCTTTACAATAAAGCAATAAACTTAAACAATTTCTTCCGTTTTCGATTCTCATACGTTCTTTAAAACAAAAAAATTTATATTTTCACGTAAAAAATAATTGTTTTGTTTCAATTTGTTATTATAACTCCTAAACTACTGAGACGATTGAAACGCAATATGTAAACGGATTAAAGGTTATGTAACTCTCAACATTTCTGAGTTTATTTTAATAACATCGGACTGAACCTTTTTGAGATATCATTAATTATGTGGAGAACCGTTTAAAAAAAATTCACCATTTTACTTAAAAATTAAAAAAAAAAAACTGTCCAAAGAATTAAAAATTTGGACCATATTTGTACTACTGGAACCACAATTCATTGTGTAGTGGTTTAAAAAGCCTATAAAGTTTTCTCGATTTTGTTAAAAATTTGTTTAATTTTTTATTCAAAAGAAAGCTTAGGAGCTTTTTGGTCTCTTAGTGGAATGCAAGAGAGATATGTCTACCAAAAAAAAGGTTTTGTAACTCAAGACATACAATTCTTGTATTGGATTTTTTTGCAAAATCAAAAGCTTTTTTCCCTTTTCTTTTAAATGGGTTCTTATTTTTGGTTATTATTTTTGATCAAAAGAAAGCTTAGGTCTATTCCTTTAAGAGCTTTTTGGTCGCTTAGTGGGATGTGAGTGGGATATTTATCAAAATAAATGTTTTGTAACTCAAGAGTTAGAACATTTTTTTTTTTGAAAGATTGAAGAAATAGCTATCAAAACTATTTGGAAAAAATTTTGATAAGGACAGTAGGTAATAAGTTACATGGATGTTTGCCCAAAATATAAAATTTTTACCCCCTCTAACTCAGAGTGTACTTGACCGATCTTGTTGAAATATAATGTCTAAATTACTATCAAATAGCACTAACCTGGTGCAAAATCATCCCGATCGGAAGACATCGGTTTCAAAAGTTTGTTCACTTGACATGAAATTCCTGATATTTATTACTTGGTTACTTTTGTGTAAGAATAAACAGCAAGTAAAATAATACTTAGGGCCTGGCTCTCTAAATGCGATCGAACATTTTATTTCTTATTTTATATTGAAAACAACAAATAAATTTGAATTTTTTTTTATTGTTTTCAATATAAAATAAGAAAGACAAATATTTTACATGTCTGACAGTAACTCTGGAATTCCCCCAGAATCTCTCAGATTGCTATATCTGCTTAATCGATATTGTATAGGAAATTATCAGATATTTTTGAAAAAGGGCACATAAATATTCAATATGAAAACTTTAATTTGGTTTGTTTTTGATGAATCATTGCCATCTAACTGATTGGCTGCTTTTATGTTTAATAAAATGTCGCAAGTCTTACGACAAATCCAATTTATTACTTACATCGAAGCGAAGGGTACAATAAAAAGAAAAACAATACAATGTTACTTACTAAGTATTTATTCGGTTTTTCCAAAGTTTTCATTTATTTTCACTAAATGTATCATTTGTTTTAGCAGTTGTTGTTGTTGCTGACGATGAGGTTTATAATGGTATTGGGTGCAAATGGCTCCATTAAAGGGGAAAATTTGCATTTTAAGTAATTGGAAATTTTACTTGAAATAAATTACAACCAATAGTCATTTACTTGAACATTGTATGGATGTATGTTTTACTTACAAAATATTGTAGGGTTGACTAAGTTCGAAATGATATTAAAAAGGGTTTTAGAATTTTTTGCACTTTATATGCTAGGAAAGGGAGAAAGAGAGCTAAAAAAAAAGAAAAATAACAATTGAAGTAATAGAAAAGATTTTGCAAATATAAAAAGTTTCACATTGTTATATGTTTCTTTACTTTATAATAGAAACAAAATTAAAAGGGAAAAAAATTGGAAAAACTTTTTCCAAAATATACATTTTTCAATTACTCTTCCCTTTCGATTAGAGATATGTAGATGTACAATGTATGTACTTTACATTGATGTTGCAACGATCTAGGGAAACAAAGTATCTTAAGAAAATCCCTTTTAGTATTACATAATTGATTACCAAAAAGACAGACAGACAGACCACCCGACAGACATACAAAGCAGAATACGAGTATCATTTTGCTTACATTGTAGAATTTTAAGTTAATTGAATATGATTTGTAAAACATGATACAAATTCTATGTACGTGTATTTAGTTGGGTAATATTTACCCCATTCTTTTTTAAAAGATAAGCACTTGAAATCTATTGGTTTAACGTGCATGTGTATCGGGATTTAAATTTTATTTGAATTTCGATATCAATTGTTTTCAAATGGTGAGAATTTCCCATAATAAAATCTCACTTTGTTTTTCGTATTCACATCATTTATTCTAGAGCTCCCCCTCCCCTATGGTGCAAGCGTTAGATACTCCTTTATTATTATAGATTCCCATTAACGTTGATTACAACACCACCGGGTTTTATGGAATGTAAAGTGTTTTCAATGTTTCTTTGAAATTCAGGAAATAGACAACAGTTTACCATAACAATAACAATAATAACGACAACACCAACATCAACAACAGCAGGAACAGTAATCAAAACTTAACATTAATATTCCCTGGATAATAATAAAATTCCTCATATCCCTACATACACAGACACAATTTCACACACAGATACTTACATTCCCATAATCACTGATTGTATTCATACATATTTAATGCACCAGAACAGAGCGCAATGTGAAAGCAAGTCGTAACAACGTCCGTCCTACTGCCACAAACCAGCTGCATTTGTATTCAATGTAAGAAAACAATCAAGAACATCAACATTCAAATCAAATCAACCCCTTTTACGCACAATTTGAATATGTATGTGTGTGTGTATGAATTTTTCCAAACCCAACATGTAATGTTAATGTTGCAACATGCTGTTTGTTTAAATGTTGTCACCCACCACCGCTATTCAGCCGCTGTTGCACTTTATTACAGTGCACCGACTATTGAAGTGTTTCCTTAATTTTTGTTGCGCGTTATGGTAAAAATCATTTGTTCCTCTACGAGCGTGAAATGCTTGAGAAAATTAAATTTCTATTAAAAGTTTCTGTTTGAAGTATGTTGCAAAATTGTTTGTTTTTTTGTTTTCAAAAACCTTTATGCTGGATTACATTAAGTCATATGTTTCCGTTATGACCCTTTCTATAATAAAGCCCAGATCATTCTTTGTAACCGATGCTCTATGTAAAATTCTAAAAGAAACTTCAAAAGTTTTCTCTCAAATCATGTCACCACAAACAATACAAGAGCTTTCTTTGAAAGATTGTTAAATACTTAGAACTCACTAGAGACCATTAGTCAAGTGCGATGTGAGCATTTACTATATTAATGAAAACTGTAGGTTTAATTTGTGCATTTAATATCATACATTGAAGAAATAAAAAGCTGTTTCCAAAACAAATTATTTTTTAAGTATCGTCTGGAAATACCTCTAACACCACATCATTCATCTATATCTATATAAATATATAAATGTCTTTGTAAGTTTGTTTGTTTATTTGTTTGTTTGTTTGTTTAAGCATCACGCCTAAACGGCTGAATCGATTTTATTGAAATTTGGAACGTAGATAGATCCTTACTTGGAAGCTTCAATAGGCTATAACTTTTTTCAATACTTGGACCAGAAAGGGGTAAACAGGGGGAAAACCGGTAAAATTGGTACCTTTAGTTCTTAAACAATAAATACTAAACGGCCGACACGATTTTATTGAAATTTCCAACATAGACTACGACAGGGGTAGCGAAGCGCACCGGGTCAAGCTAGTATGATATAATTTTAGCTTTTCTTTGTTTGTAGATTTTGTCTTGACAAATGATAATTAATTTTGTATGTATACTTTTTTCTTTGTAGGTATGTGTTTCAGCATGAGTTTTGTTTTGTTTATTGTTATCAGTGATCCTACACTCTATATATTTTGAATTATTGTGTCATGTGAATTGGTATTGAAAATTAGCAATAACGGCCCATAATTGGCAAATATGCCTAAGGAAACATTCTTGCAAAATTACACATTTCTTCAGTCCGGGTTTTATACAATATTTGACACAACTTATGATCGATTTCATTCAAATTTTTCCTGCTTACAAATGATGAAAAAAAAACGCTATTGCAGTTCGCTTTGTCGAAAAAAAGTTTGTTAAGGAACTTATAATGTTTCTACAAGGTGGCGCAAAAGTAATCCTCCTATCAGAAAATGCTATAAATTTTGCGATTGGCCCCTAATGTTAGTTCTGTTTTGACATTTGTATAGTAAACACATGCGAAATACACGTTAATAAACAATGTTACGATACACTGCTCCAGAACGCGGAATATTGCTGACTATTTATTTGACCAATATTCGGTCGGTGACTTTGGCACAACGTGAATTTCGTCGCAGATTTCCTGGCCGTCCAACGCCTACTGCTAAAACACTGCGACGTTTAGCCGCTCGCCTCGAAGAGACTGGCACAACACGAGATGCTGCCAGGCGTGGCAGACCCCGGAGTAGCCGTTCTGCAGAGAATATTGCTGCTGTAGCCGAGGATGTCATGGAAGCGCCGTCGACATCGACCAGACGACGTGCCATGCAAATGGGTATCAGTCGACGGTCTTTACAGCGAATTTTGATACAAGATTTGAAGATGATTTTTCATCAAAAATAATCATGAGTGATGAGGCCCATTTCCATTTTAGCGGGTACGTAAATAAGCAAAATTTGCGCTTCTGGGGCACTGAAAATCCGGGTGTAACCCACGAAGAGCCATTACACCCGCTCAAAGTCACTGAACTTTTTTCTTCGAAGACGTTGCGGGCCATACGGTTACTGTGAATGGTGAGCGCTACAGAGCAATGATCAACGAGTTCTTTTTGCCGCAACTTGATGAATTGGGATTGGAAAACATGTGGTTCCAACAGGACGGTGCAACGGCACACACTGCACGTGCCACAACCGTTATGCTGAAGGATCCATTTCCCTGGCGCCTAATCTCCCGTTTTGGCGATTTGCACTGGCCAGCAAGATCGCCTGATTTGACCGCTCCAGACTTCTTTTTGTGGGGCTTTTTGAAGTCGCGGGTTTATGTCAACAAGCCTCAGACTCTTGCAGCTCTTAAAGACAATATCCGTCAAGAATGTGAGGACCTATCGCCGGAAGTTTTGGCCAAAGAGATGGAAAATGTCATAAAATGTGCTCAAATGACAATCAACTGTGGCGGCGGCCATTTACATGACATCATATTCTCGACTTGATCTAAAAAAATTAAAAGACCAAATAAAAATAATCCCCAAGAAGAATCAAAGTTTTTAATTTTTTTTTTTTTTAATTACTGCCAAAAAACATCGGAAGTTTATATAGATGGAATTAGCGGTATAATGTAAAAAATTTTTATTTCCACGCCCGTCCGCCCACAGACCGAAAATCAAAAATCTGTCTTTACAGTGTTACCCACCAGGCTATTCTGCAGATTCTCTGAGAATTTCATCAAAATCGGTCGAACCGTTTTTGAGTTCATTTGGAAGATACATACATTTTTATATATATAGATTTTATCAATAAAAGTTAAAGTCCATAATTGATTATAGCTCACATATAAAAATCCTGTAAATGGAAATGGTATTTCAATGCCTTTTAATACATAAGCCATAATATATGTAATTGTTTCTCATAGAGATTTCTAAACTGAAATTCAATTTCTGAATTTAATTTGTTTTTTTTTTATTGCCAAACAAATATAAATTAATGCCACGTTTTGTTACTTTCTTGAAAGTTTAAAATTATAAACGGACTCCTGTTGATGAAAACCAATACAAATACTGGAATGATTTATAGTGAGGAGAAATGAATTTGCCGCTATAAAAATAAAATTACAATCAATGTTTTTTTTTTCTATTTTTATTGCAACTACCCCAAAAAACAGACAAACAGTTACCAAATGTATGTATTTGATGCCATTCGTTTAAATTTACTTTATGCAAACTACTCAACCATTGAATTTTTGTATACCCCCAGGCACGATAAACAACATGAACGTAACGACATATAAAACATCGCAAAAAAAAAAAAACGATTTGGGTTATTAAAAGGAAATGCGAGAAAAAAAAAATATAAAATTAAATATCAATAAATCAATTCCACACTATGAGTTTTATTAGAATTTGTTACAATTTCCACAGGAGAAGAGGAATGTGAAGAAACACAGCATATGCAAACGTAATAATTTTCACATCGATACTCGTACCAGTTTCCTTTGTTTATTTTTTCTTTGGTTTTTTTGATTGTAAGAACGAGTATTTTTTAAAATTGAAATTATGTTAATAATTTGCAAAAATTGATATTTTGATTGCACAAAATACACACAGCCCATGAGCAGATTCAATTCAAGTGCTGAATGAAGTACTTGAACACTGAAACAAAATTATTGGGTCATGTGCGATTGAAAAAAGAAATGGCAAAATGAAATATGGTTGAGAAATGCAAAAAGGGGGTTGACGGCAGCCCAGAAACTTTCTCTATTAAAATGAATCGAAAAAAAAAAAAAATAAATATGAAATTTAATTTGTGCTGTTATTAGTTATGACTTTAGGAAGGCTGTTTGAGAATTGTGCTGTTAGACAAAATAACTTAGTATGGTGTTAAAAATGTTCACAATCGATATTAATTAGTTCACATTAACGAGAGTTCACTGTATTTCATGTTCTCTGTATGCCGACCACTGGTAAATTTTCCTTGTGCAATTGTTGAGGTTTGCAGTTTTTACAAAATCAAAAACTTTAAAACAACCCACGTCTCTATGTTTGTTCGTACGTTCCAGAGTGTGTGTGTTTGTCAGTTATCAGCTATCCAAAATCATTATTATACTCGTAACAATAAATATGTAGTACGAAATTGAAACTTATGGAAAACCATCAGATGCATACAAGTTTCAAAGTATGCTGATGGTTGGCTATTGATGTAAGTATCAATCTATGTTTGGATGTGTAAACGTAGCATTTGTTATGGAAATTTCGCTGGCTTTTCATTGACTGATGATGTTTGAACAGAATGAAGTAGCACTCGCTCAATACAGCATAAATAATAAACAATATAAATGTTTAGAAGCATAGTAGTGTATGTTTGTGTGTAATTTTTCATTTCCATTCAAACAAAGTCGTGCTTAATTATAATTTACGCGTACATCAACAATTTTGCTAAAGTTTATCGTAAATGTCCCAAGGGAAATTGTCAGTATTCGTTAAATTGTATTCTTTCCTTTTTTTTTAATACTCTGTTAATAAGTTTCTTCTGATGTGCCTCTGCTGCTGTTGCCGTCTGTCTGCTGATGTGATACGTTTG
Organism: Calliphora vomitoria; assembly: GCA_942486065.2. Classification (NCBI taxonomy): domain Eukaryota; kingdom Metazoa; phylum Arthropoda; class Insecta; order Diptera; family Calliphoridae; genus Calliphora; species Calliphora vomitoria. Next base: position 94,698,710 of record OW818031.2, read on the forward strand.
CTCATTTGGATTTTTGTGTAAATTGAAAATTGATTATGTAAACAATAGGAAGGCCTACGTTCTGCCCCAAAATGGCCATAATACGAATACTTGGTAAAGTGTTTTATATCGTCTTCTTTATGGAGATTTTCTTGTCAAAATTTTAGGGAAATTTTAAACATGTAATAAGCTGTTTTTTTTTTAATTTTATGAATTAAATATATAAATGTGTACATACATACATATATTTCTCATAATATACATATATGTATATTAGACTGGTCCCAGAATATATGGAATTTGCAGATGCCATTTTCCAGAATATTATTTATTAAATATTTAATTTAGCATTTAGTTATAACGGATTCGTTATCTATATGCAATTATTTTTCTGTTTATTTCAAAATTTTAGTTTCAACCAGTCAACTAATCCTTAATGGAGGCGGCAGATATTTAATATTTGAAATAAGTCTATCATGTCATACAATGTCGAATACTTGTGGGATATCCACATAAATAGCTGTAGAGTATTCCTTATTTTCAAAGGATTTCCATGTCTCCCCAGTTATACGATTGATGTGTTCAATAGTTGCATGCTATTATTTATTGGTATAATTTTGCCCTGAAGTATTTATTCAAATAACTTCAAATAACAAGGCAGTAAGTAGTCTAGTGCAATACCGGAACTGTCAAAATATTTATGAATGTTATATAGCTTTCTATTCTAAAACACCGACGAGGCCCTTGATAAGATCATGCTTATCTCTTAAAGCACTCTTATAATACTATATTTAAAATTTTAACGGAAAATATTTTGTAGAAAATTTATGAAAAGAATAGTGTTTAAACTGATAAGCCTTTAATTTAAATATGTGTTTTAATTTAGTTGTTTATATCTAGACTCTACTCTATTTCGAAAAATATTTTATGCAGAGCATAAATATAATTTTTGGATTTAGAGACCCAAAATCCGCATAAAAAATCTTTGCATAGAAAACCCCTGTTTTAATAAGTTTTATTTTAAAAACGAGGGAAATTTCCAGATTTTTATTATACTCTTCACCTTCGTGAGAAGGGTATATATAAATTTGTCATTCCGTTTGTAATTTCCACAATATAATTTTCCGACCCTATAAAGTATATATCGCTCATTTGCTGCAACAACGACATAACTCAAAATCCGCGTGTTTTGAACTGAGTACTATGAAATATGCGCCGTTCTATAGTCTTTCATATAGTTTTATCAGTTTTCAAAAAAGTCAATAATTTTTTCCGTGAGAGTGTTTTTTTGTTGTAAACGTCAAAACCAAAGTTCATGTTTTCTCGTATATTTGACAAGATAAAATTTGGGTTAAATACAGATTAGAAGGATATTAACATCTACTATTCAAATCAAGTTTTATTTCTAAAATCTCATGATTTGTTAAACATTTATTTAAGAAATAGTCAAATGTAATTAAACATTCAAAGCCGTTTTTCTCGAAACGGCTTTTTTTGAATTATGACGTTGTTGCAGCAAATGAGCGATATATTCTGGATTCTTATAGATAGCGGAGTCGATTAAGCCATGTCCGTTTGTCTGTCTGTCTGTTGAAATCAATTTTCTGAAGACCCCAGATATCTTCGGGATCCAACTCTTCAATAATTCTGTCAGACATGCTTTCGAGAAGTTTCCTATTTAAAATCAACAAAATCCGTCCATAAATAACGGATATATGAGCAAAAATCCGAGACAACCTCTGAAAATTTCATCAAAAAAAGACAATTTATTGCAAGCTTTGACAAAAAAGCAACAAAACGTAGATATGTTTGGATGTGTGTTGGCTTTGTGTATTTTGTTTTTGTTTTTTTTGGTGTTTCGTTTCGTTTGGCGTTGCACAGTGGGGGATCTGAAAAAAAAAGTGGAAATAAATCTGTAACTTCTAAACGAATAGCTCGATTTTAATAAAATTTCCCATGGCTATAGAGGAGGTGTTCATAAGTTTAAGTTTTGAATTTGGGCTTAAACAACCAAGGGGGGGCCGAGCCACAATGCAAACAAAAATTTGGCATCATTTTTAATTTTTGATATACCCGAGGTGCCCCACTTTGGGGCATTGTGGCTCGGCCCCCCCTTGGTTGTTTAAGCCCAAATTCAAAACTTTAACTTATCAATACCTCCTCTATAGCCATGGGAAATTTTATTAAAATCGAGCTGTTCGTTTAGAAGTTACAGATTTATTTCCACTTTTTTTTTCAGATCCCCCACTGTGCGTTGTTGTTTTTATACCATTCAACTTCGTGAGAAGGATATATATAAGATTGTCATTTTGTTTGTAACTTCTAAAATATAATCTGTTCGTCAGCAATTAAATGTAAAATTTTTAAAAGTTTTCTTGATATATTTAGGATGCTATACGCTGAAAATGGGCAATTAATGCATCCACAACAAAGGTGAAGTGTTATTGTTGGGGGATAAGCTAGTTCCTATGCGCAATTCATTGGTTGCTTAGACTAGATCATTAGAAAACAGTTTTCGAAGTCTTTAGAAAAGTTAAAGTTATTATACCAATAATACTTTAGATATTTGTAAAAATATCAAAACTTTAGCATAAAATCATTCATTGATCATCCCTGATATATCGCGAATTAGAAATATGCATTTTTGGTTCCAGGAGAATCTGGAACTTTGAAGACATTGCAAAAACTCTTCATTTATTTAAATTCCCAGTAAACATTATTTCCCAACGCAAATTATTTGAATTGCAGTCAATTTGTGGCAATTCCTTTTAACAAACTAATCCCGTGACATATGAAAATCAGACAGACCACTTGGCCAAAAGTTGACAATTTATCAATGAGTTTTTATCAAATCTAGAAAAACAAAGTTAAATCATATTGTGTAACCAGTATTAGAATATCTGAAACTGAACAGATCTTTTTGGATTTCATCCGTTACCTGTAATAAGATGTCAATGTGTCCATTACTAGGACATCACCATATTATAATGACGCGTTCCCTGCTTACTTTGGAACTTGTCGGGTGACATATTTTGTGTTAGTTCTCTTTCCCCTAGTGGATCGTGTACTTTTCCCTCTAGGTGAATGGTGCTTTGGAATGAGCATATATATTTATAAGGCGAGTTTTAAAGATCAGCCTAAAATCGATAATTTAATTTGTGTGAGTTCACATTGTATGTATTTACAATTGAATCGAATAAAATTTGAAATTGAGAAACTGAGCCTGTTATGCAAAAAGTTATAGATATAATGACAAATACTTATGATAAGGTGGATATAGAAAACACCTAAGCAATACTTTGTTCCCTAAACATAACTTTAAAACTACAGTAGTGCACGTGCCATTTAAACTTTAAATTGGTAGTAACTAAACCATCTCACAACTTGTTGAAAAACTAAACTTATCACAACGACTGTGAATATGTAAATAAATAATACAAATCCATATACCTTAGCCAGCGGGAAAACGATGAAGTAAAGAGGCCTTCCTAAAGGCCTTATTTTGCAGACACAAGGACAAGGACTCGTTTGAATTGGGAGCCAAGGCCTTGCATAGTCGATTCTGTTACAGCGCTGATAGATGGCTGTATGGATATCTTCCGCGTAATGCTTCAGAGCATGTCTACATACGAGCCTGCTGAAAGAAGCCTGGAAAGACGGTTGTTAAAAAAATATTTTTAATGAATTCAGAATAAAATCTAAAGAAATAACTTTAAAGTATCACTTGTGTAGTTTTATATATAAAAAACTACTTCACGCGAACTTCACAACATCAAATGATATAAAAGACAAAATATGTTACAAGATTTTGTTGCTTCGTCTGGTTTAAAATAAAGAGAGCGAAATAAATTTTATTACAGAGAGATACCATATAGGAATAATTGTAAAGCCAAGTATGTTTAGATTTTTAATTTTTTTTAAGTAGGTTGGTGAAAATCAATAAATAAAAAAAGTTTTACACCTGGTTTTGCAATGCAATTTTGAATGTTGATGAACGTTTTTAGAAGGAGAGGCAAAGCTCTTCTAGAACATCTAGAGTAGAATGAGTATCGGATCTTATAGAATGTGTAAACAGATTTTTTAGAAGGCCTGCAAAGTGAAGTCCTAGCAATTTTTCGCGCTGGGTAAATTTACATACGTACACTCTAATTTACATACCCACTTACATTTATACATACCTAAGTATGGACGTCAGTCCAAATACACAAGTACATGCAAAAGATAAGTAAATTATGTTAAGAGAAATTGATTTATGTTATTAAAAGTGTACTACTATTCCTGGTTTGTTGGTTACAACCACTTGCACAAATATGTATTCACAATTTACAAAGTTTATGAATGTGTATTCTGTTGGTCTTTTTCCCCAACTCTCTTCTCGTTTGCACAAAAAATGGGCTTAGTGCGATACAATAAATAATTTCCTTTTTGGCCACAATTACACATCAAACTCGTGCCAACAGTAATACTTACTCATAGTAGTCGCATTTCCACGACCAAAACAAGTTTGTCACTGGATATATGTACATATTTATTTATGTATGGATGTAGGTATGTTGGTTGGAATAGTTGTAGCTGTGCTTGTGTAATCAACCAGGAAGAGAAGGAGGAGGTGGATGGCCTGTTGTTATTCAAAAATGTTCGACCAACAAAATTCAGAGTAAATTTGGTCATTCTTCTTACTCTATTCAAATGATTTATTTATCTTTTTCGTGAATATCAGCTTTGGGTATTATAATTAAAATAAACAGCTTTCATTGTGGTAATATAATAGGCTTTTGTGTCAGTTTTTTAGTCGTTATTGTTGTTGTGTTTATTTTATTTATATATATATATATATATTTTTTTTTTTTCAATAATTTCTTCTCCTGTCATTTCTAATTTCCCCAAAGAGATGACCTTGTGGCACAAAAATAAGTTTTAATTGGATTTCAATTAAGGCACGTTTTGCTACGAGAGATAATAAAATTTGACAAGTTTTTCTCTATACGTACCAATAACAAAAATAAAATGGCAGTTGAATTGAGAAATTCTCTTAAAGTATTAACTAATGTTGGATGAAAACAAATTATGTAAGTTTATATATTTCAGAATTTCAATTTATACACGTAAATACTTAAAGCTTCAAGTACAAAATACGTATACAAAAACGATTGCAAGCGATTTAAAATAAAATTCCAGGATGTCGAAAAGAAAGTGAGTCTAACAAATTTGTATGAAAAGCACTCAGCTTTAAAATTTATTTGGCACGGTTTTCATATTAATCTCTTCGACTCAATTTTCTTTGAACATTGCGGAACCACCAGCTATATTCCTACATGGTGGACGAGGTGTAGAGTTGTCTTCATTCCTAAAGGAGGTAAGGCGACTCACACTAAAACAAAGGATTACAGACCAATTAGTCTTGCATCCTTTTTGGGAAGATCTGTGGAAACAGCTCCACTTTCGTTAGTTGGCTCCACTGAAGAGTCACTATCACATAAAGAGTATTCACTTGTTGCTTTCCTTGATATTGAAGGGGCTTTTAACAATGTCAGGCCCGACGCCATCCTATCTGCGATGAACGAACTTGGGATTTATCTTTGTGTACGCCGATTAGTCGGAAAGATACTCGGCTATAGAGTCATATGTGCTACCCTAGGTGGCATAGGTATTTCAAAAGTGGCCAATCGTGGTGTACTATTTCCACTTCTGTGGAATCTGGCTATGAATACCCTGTTGGTCAGGATGGACAACAGAAGGTTTAAAACAGTCGCGTATGCTGACAATGTTGCAGTATTTATATCTGGTAAATTTCTGGATACAATATCTACTTGTATGGAATCGGCATTAAGTACACTGAGTGAGTGGAGTATATCAAGTGAACTTAGTGTGAACCCCCAACAAAAACGGAATTGGTTCTCTTCACTAGGAGGTCGATGACTTTAGACCACCTAGACTGAATGGAATCAGTCTTGAGATCAGGGATAATGCAAACTATCTTGGCATCATTCTAGATAAGAGATCTGTCCTGGTATTTGAACATTCATAATAGGATTAATAAGCCATACACTAGGCGTCAAAAGTCTACGCTCATGAATTGTTTTATATGTTTAATTTGTAACAAACAGCAAAATATTGTGTTAAGACATATTTTTTTTATTAAATTAAATAGTTTGTTTCAACCAATTCAATATAAGCAGTAATTTTTTCTAAATTAAATCATATTTTTTACAAAAAACAACAAACAAATCTTCATATTTATAAAACTTAAAAGCCAAAAGTCTACGCTCATTGCAAAAACATAAAAATAAAATATTCAAAACAACAAAAACTAATAAAAAATTAGTATCGCGTTGGATAACCACGACATTTGAGAACCTCCCTGAGTCTGCTCTGCATCGAGTTAACCAAGTGGGTGGTCTCCGCGGACGAAATATTCTCCAACTCTTCCTTGATTACATCTTTCAGCATTGATTTGCTAGTAATGGTCCGCTGTCGAATTTTTCGCTCCAGTAGTGCCCATAGGTGCTCTATTGGGTTTATGTCCGGTGATTGTGGAGGTGTATGCAGCATCTTCGGTACATTATAAAGAAGCCAAAGTCTAACAATCTCAGCCGTATGCTTCGGATCGTTGTCCTGTTGGAAGTAGTAATCAGCGGACAACCCTAGTTTTTCGGCACTTTGCTTTAAATTTCGTTTAAGAATGTCCAAATAGGCAAATCTGTCCATTGTTGAATCTATAAATTCAAAATTACCTACTCCTCCGGCTGTCATACACCCCCACATCATTACGCCTCCGCCACCATGCTTTACTGTTGGCAGCAAATTTTCTTTATTTAAGGCAGTTCCTGTTTTTCTCCACACAATCTGTCTTCCCTTTATGCCAAATATGCAAAATTTGCTTTCATCCGAAAAGATTACTTTTTTCCAAAATTCTGGTGACATATTCACATATTTATTGGCAAATTCAATATGCTTTCTTCTATTTACTAAGGAGATGAAAGGTTTCTTTCGGGCGACACGACCATGGTAACCGGCTTTTCTTAAAATTCTTCTGGCAGTGCTTACACTAATAGTCTTTTTAAACTTTTGGTGGATGTCTTCCGTTATTTGGGATGCTGTTGTCCTCGGATTTTTTGTTACAAGAGACACTACACTTCGGCACTCTCTATCTGTTAATTTGCGTGGACGGCCAGATCTTGGCTTGGAAGTTATTATTCCCGTTTTTTCAAAATTTTTAATTACTGTTCGCACGGATGTCCATGCTCTTCCAACAGTTTTTCCTATTTGCCTATAATTTTGTCCATTTTTCCAAAGCTTCAAAATTATTTTTCTTTCGTCAACCTTAATTTATGTGGCCATCTACACCTATAAAAAGGCAATTGGTACCAACTGGGGTAATATGCCGAAAGGTATCAATTGAATCTTCAAAGCTGTCGTTAAACCCATCTTGTTCTATGGAGTATTGGTGTGGTGGCAGGCTTTGGATAATGCTACTCACCGGAAGGCCGTTGAACGAGTTCTTAGGACCATCGCGATACCGATTACAGGCGCTATAAGGTCTACTTCCTCTAAGGCACTTTTTACTATTCTAAACTGGTTACCAGATGATTTTATGGTGATACAAATGGCTCTCAACTCTGCTGTGAGACTAAATGCTGGTTGTTCGTGGTCTGGTAAGGACCTTGGACACTCTAGGATACTGAATTACTATGGGCACATATATGGTAATGTCGATTACTGCATCGCAAAACATTTTTTTGGTAGGCATTTCCATATTATGATCCCGAATAGGGATTTATGGCAACGCGGATTCTTCCCCCCTGCTGATGTCATACGGATATACACTGATGGCTCTAACAATGGAAATAATAAAATCCTTCTTTAGGCTACCTAACTTCTGTACTGTTCTTCAGGCGGAAATTACTGCCATTAAACGTGCATCCAACTGGCTGAGGTATTATCGAATATCTGGTTATATGTGTGTTTTTGCAGACAGCAAGGCTGCCGTTAACGGAATAGCGGGTGTCTTTACGACATCTAGGTTAACCGAGGAATGCCGTATATCCCTAACTGAGATAGCGAGACATTCTAGGATAACGCTTATATGGGTCCCTGGACACGATGGAAATCAGGGTAATTCTATAGCAGATGATTTGGCCAAAAGGGGTGTGATGATGAATGATGAGGCAATCGACCCCTTTTCTGGTATTTCCCTTGTTAAATGCAAGATGGTTGTTCAGCAAAAACTATATGAGACTGCACAAAACAGGTGGACTAATCAACCTTCCTGTGATACAGCAAGATCGTCTTGACCCGTATATGATGCCAGCAGGACGAATCTACTTATAGATTACCTATCATTTTTTTTTTTGTATACATTCTATATAAATTGCGATGTAAACGACATTACATCTGACGAGTGGTGTGGTCTTGTCAAAACGGAGTCCCTTCGACTCTACTTGATTGTTCGCGTGCAGTGAACTACCACGTAAACCAACCAACCAACTGTAAATACCCTGATGACTACCCCTTGGGTATCACAATGGGATCAGATTTGAATGGACTCAAGTGAGCTGCTTGAGGAGCGGCTGCCCATGGAACCTACCCTATGAGGTGATCTCGAGATAATAAACACTTTGTAGAAATGTTCAAATATTTCGAAGAATAACCATTTAGAATGTAGGTATATACTTATGTACATATTTTTACTTATACTAGTACCTATTATTATTATTATTATTACCGAGGCCTCACGCACTACGAACCATAGGCCATAAAAGCCATAATCCAGTAAGTTATCTCAATTCACCCTTACCGAGCGATAGCAGCAATTAAGATCTTCGTTTGTACACAGTAATGAACCGTTTGGTCTGTCTAAGTCCTGGTTTATTGACCCAACATCGGGAGAATTCCCATTCAACTCAAGAACGAATACTTTCCATAGTGTATCCAAGCGGGATGCCAAAAAACAGTCCAGGGCCTATGCCATTCATAAGCCCTGGAGTTCATTCAATGATGTCCAGCATGAAACTTTTCTAATCTGGGCAAAAAGTTAACAATTTATCAATGAATTTTAAACAAATTTGTTAAAAAATATTACCAAATAATTTTAATTCAATTTTGTGCCCAAAACAAGTTAGCATTGGTTAGTTTCGTCACAGAGTATCTTAAATACATCATAGCACTTCTTGGTCTGTGCCATATTAAATTGTCAGGTTCCTTTCATACAAAGCGTTGGAATCTATTGCGGAACCAGTTGGGAGTCTATTTCTTTCCCTCGATATATAAGACAGTTAGCATGAATGAAATGTCTTGACTGACAGTATGATATGGTCTGATTAGTAAACAATTATAATTGTACGTTTGTATTAAAACAAAAAATAAAAGTTAATTGGAATTCCGGAAGTGGATATGGGACCTTGTGCCTCTTTCGTCAAATATTGTTTTAAATATTTTAACACGTACCATATAATACTGCTTAATAATCAACGAACTAAAGGCAAATATATTTAAGCTTCACAATAGGAGATTTATATGTCAACACTTATTTAAACACAGATCGCAAGTTGACAAATGTTAAATTGAACACTAAAAATTGTGACATTTTTCGTATGTTTATACATTTATTTATATGTACTTTTTTGGGCATTAATATGTGTCTGAACATTAAATATTTAAACAAACATTTAAAACAAATAAAACACTAAATATATCAACAAAACAATAAAATATTTAACACATGGCATTTTTCTCATTATTATCCAATTTACATTTATAAAAAATAATGAAAACAATACTAAATGTAATTATTTGTTCAATTAATTTAAATACAATATGTTTTAACCCCTTCGTTTAGCTTAATTATAAGCTGTGCAACATAAGGTTTCACAGTGGGGCAGAATCAAAATTTTTTGGTAATAAATCTGGCATTTCTAAACGGCTGGTGCGCGATAAGGATAAAATTTGACGCGGGCGTAGGCAATGAGTATTCGAGTTTAAGTTATTAAAATGATTATTTCCAAAAAAATTTGATTATGCCCCACTGTGGGTTCCTAAACAAATGCTTCAAATGAACTTAAAATATTATATACATATGTGAATATATAAAATGTTTGTAAGAAATGTATTTGTTAATTTATCTTACGATCAAACTATTTACTAATGAATTGCTGCCTAAATTCATAAAATGCTCTGAAACGGCTAAATACCTTACACACTTCTCCATAGGACATACAGGAAAAACCATGCATTTACATGAGTCTAAGTTTGTTTTAATATTTCCGAAGAAAATATTATTTCTTTAAAGAAAAATGCACCAAAAACTTTCTAATGACTTACAATTTTAAACCACTTACTTTCCAATAACTTCTTCATACCATTACGTAGAAGTGGTTTGGTAATGGATCACATACAATCTGATATATAAGTACTGGTTTACGAAATTCAGAATTAATTTATATCAAAATTCTTTTAAACTTTGAATTACGTTACATTTTTGTTAATTAAAATCCAATACAAATTGATGTAAAATATATTTTAATCCTTCAATTTGTTTTTTTATCTCTTTTTTAAATACAATTTTTAATAGATATTAATAACTTGTTAAAGTCGCTATTCATATGAGTTTGTGGTTAAAATGCCAATGTATTAGTAGTGAAAGTTAATTACTCATTACTATATAATGTAAGTTTTAGCTGGGAAGCTTACGAATATTCGATTTTTTTTATTCCTTTTAACTGGTTTCTATTGATTTTTTTAAGAATCAATGATCGATTTTTCTTTAGTTAAATTACTTTATAATAGAATCAGTTAGTTAGATTAATATAGAATCTAGTTTGATTAATATAGTAAGGGGGTTTCCCGCATTCAATAAAAGAAGGTCAGAGTATTTATTGTTCATCAAATTCAGTGTTACGTTGTTATTTAGTGTTTGTTTGGGTGGCTTGCTAACAAAGTAATATTTTATACTATACTCTTCAATAAATAACGCAAGCAATGGAGTGGTTAGATTACTGACCACTGTGACTGAAATATGTTTTATGTAATGTGTTTCTCTACATTATATTATGTTATTTTGTAAGGATGCCGTGTGTACTCAATGAATATTAAATTAAATATATATTGTTCGAAGGTATACCTTCAGATGGGAAGGTGTCTGCAGTCTTGAACCCGACGAAGAATAGAATTATTAGGAGCAAGTCGATCTGATGATGGTGCTCAGTGTCATACCTTCGGGGTTTCAGTTAAAATATAATAAAATTTGGCTAATACTTCTGTTAGTGACTTATGGTGAAACAATTTTCGTAGAAGATGGGGGTATAACAAATGATATAAAAGAGTTCGAGAATGTGTCACCTAACAGTTATTTCGTCTGTTTTGTTCAAAAAATGTTGTAAAAATTATAAGTTTTCAAACAAATTTATACGATACGAACATTTTTATCATAATTATTTTTAATGTCAACCGCCATGGTGGTTAATAAACAAACCACCTTATTCCATAAAAACCTTAGCCTTATACACATAAAACTGTGGCTGAAAGAGTTAAACAAGTTTGGATACACATATCTGGTCTTAAATATTGTATTGTAAATATTATCAATCTATATATGGCCAAAAACACTTTTCTTTTAAAATCTATTTATGATTTTGACAAAATTGCAAATAATTTTTTGTTAATTTCAGAATCGAAGATCTATCTATATCTTTGTTAGTTAAAATAGAAAAATATAAAAAAAAAATATTGAAACGAACAACAGTTTTTTTTTTAATTTTTGGACTTAGAGTTGTATGAGTGAACAGATCAGCAGATAAGGAGGATTAATACTATAGTATGCATTTTGGTGATTTACATTTGTTTTTAGTTGTTTCACCAGTGTATGTTTAGACGTAAAAGCAATGGTTAAAAATTGATATAACTATGATGTGCGCTCGTCAACAACAGAGTTTGATCGCTTTAAAAGGTGAAAGAATTTGGGTGAATTGAGTTTAATATAGATATAATTTCTTTGAAAACTTAAATCGATTTGTCAACCAATACATTTTACCTTTTAATTATTAAGCTATATTTGTATTTTCTTCTTTAAATTTTTCAACTCCTCATTCTTATTTTGAAAACAGATTATTTATTCTTCCTTCATGGAATTGCTTGTGGTACCATAGACTGCCCAGACCTATTGAATTATATTAAAATGTCTGTTCATCAGAGATCTCTAAGGATATTTAAATTTGTTCATACTTATTTATTATTCATATAGAACTGATTAAGCCAAAAATGAACCATTAAATAAATCAATTAGTTTATTTGATACCTTTTGCCAATAATACTGTTTTTAAATCTAAATTAAATAATCCATATAAATATATAAATGACTTTGTAAGTTTGTTTGTTTATTTGTTGGTTTGGAACGTATATAGATCTTTATTTGGAAGCGTCAATAGGCTATAACTTTTTTCAATACTTTTACCAGAAAAGGATAAACAGGGGGAAAAACTGGTAAAATTGGTACCTTTAGTTCTTAAACAATAAATACTAAGCGGCTGAACCGATTTTTACAACGACAGGGGTAGCGAAGCACTCCGTGTCAAGCTAGTTTACTATAAAAGTTTCTAGTCTGTTAGGATTGTTTGTATCCATATACTAAATGAATTAAATAAAACTATATATTCAAAAATACTCTTAAATTTTATTGTAATAGAGTTTAAAATGCTTTTATACGCTGATAATAAATATAACACTTAAATTAACTTAAAATATTAAATAAAACACATTATTTTATTTTTTTAATCGGCCATAACTTTTGGGCCCATTCACTAAATAATTGACGCCATCGGATTTTACACGCTAAAGTAGTATTTTTTGTTCATATTCAAATTTTAACAAAATTGAGTTTTTGCCCTTATACATACTAGTACGTAGTTGTTTTTCAGTCTTAATGCTAATTGTTGTTTCAGCAATTATGTATTAACATATTTAATTGAAATAAAACTTTTACCACATACCTACTTGAAAATGTTAGAGGCTTTTTATTTGTCATTTTACTTTTTTTTTATTTTGTTAGTTTGGTATATTGATAATTAAAATCTTATTTTCATTACTAGAATCGAAACCAATTCAACAGTAATTCTTCAATAGATTCTTCCACTTGAATTGAATTGCACTATATTATACATACATATCTGCTTACATGATGCAATTAATTTGAAGTTGAGGAATTTTTCCCTCATTTCGATTCAATTGCTACTTTAGATTGGGTTGAATATGCATTTTTATACTCTCCACCATCAGTGACAAGGGTTTATATATAATATTGTTGTTCCGTTTGTAATTTTAAAATTTTTGATTTGTGTTCCCATCTGGATTGCTATAGATAACGGAGTCGATGTAGCCATGTCTGTCCATCCGTTTGTGTGTTGAAATTAACTTTTCGTAGCCCCCTAATACCTTACATACATGTGTCATACATCAATATATCCGCTATATTCTCGGTTCATTTGCTATTTAAAATCGAGAGCAAAAAACCACGACTACCTCTATTATGTTATACCTATTTTTAATCTATATCTGGATTACTAAATGGTTCAAAATTGGAAAAATATGTTTAAAACCGATTTTTTTTTCACCTAAAAACATTTTTTTTTAAATACAATTTTTATTTTGGTGAAGGGTATATAAGATTCGGCAACGACGCATATACTTACTTGCTTTTTGTTTAATATATTGCAAAGCTTTACTAAAAGTGTGTTTCAGAAAATTCTCAAATAATTGTGTTTATTTGCTTACAATATTTTGTATGTTTTGAGCAAGATAATTAAGACCAAATTCTCGTTCCATTAAATGTAAATAATCTTAATTATTAAATTTGCAATCAGTGCCTTCGTATTTTAAGTGTATCTAGTAGCACTACTTAAAATGATAATATGAACGATCAGCTGTTAGAAATTGGAGATTTTTCAATTTATATTCATTATAAAAAACAAGTAAGAAAGTATGGTCGGTCAAGCCCGAACATATAATACCCTACACTAAGTAAATGAGCAAAAACATTTTTCTTTCAAAATTTCAATAATTTATATTCCTGAACGATTTTCGAAAGTGGGCCTTATATGGGAGCTATGACCAATTATGGACCGATCACCCTGAAATTAAGTGGTGTGATTAATGTATGAATGAAAGTTGTTTATGTTGCATTTTATGTGTATACCAAAATTTTTCAGAGATTTATGCTCGTTAAAGTGATTATCGGAAGCAGGCCTTATATGGGAGCTATAACTAATTATAGACCGATCATAATAACATTTGGTGACATGAATTTCGTATATATAAAACTTATTTGGAGAAAAACTTGTGTAGATACCTATATAAATAAAACATTTATGACCGATTAAGTCCAATTTGGGGAAGACATTTGTATGGGGGCTAGGTGAAATAATGAACCGATTTTAGCCAGTTTCAATAGGCTTGGTCCTTGGGCAGAAAAAATAATATGTACCAAATTTTATCGAAATATCTTCAAGATTGCGACCTGTACTCTGCGCACAAGGTATACATGGACAACCAGCCAGCCAGCCAGACGGACGGACGGACGGACATCGTTGAATCGACTCAGAAAGTGATTCTGAGTCGATCGGTATACTTTAAGGTGGGTGCTAGACCAATATTTTTGGGCGTTACAAACATCTGCACAAATCCAATATACCCTCCCCACTATGGTGGTGTAGGGTATAATGAGTAAAACACTTTGAAATTATTACCACATTTTTTTAAGGAAATTCAGTTAAAAGTGATAATAGCGAAGAAAATAAAAATGTCGATCAAAAATATTAATTTTTGAACCTTTACTCTTCTGCAACTTTTTTTGTTAGTCAGATTTCATAATTTTCACATATTAAAGTTAATGAATTTTAAATTGGTTTTTAAGAAATCCTTTTCTCACCAAAACAGGCTATAGCTTAAAAAATCGTCTTTAGACAAAGAATATCTCAAAAAAGCCTTATGAAACTAAAAGTTTTCAAAATACAACAAATTACATTTTCTACAATTTCACGTACATATTTTAAGTAAAATTTAAACAGTTCGTTCGCATTTACACCTTTTGTTAACCTACGTTACCAGAGTACGGATGTAAAGTTATAAAAAAAACTATACTGTAAAATAAAAGTTGATTTAGTTTTGGTGTTTCTATTTTTTAATTTTTTTTTACAGTGAACAGTAAAAATACATTTCCGCTCTTCAAAAAGTGTAACAACCTTTCATGCAAATTTATGTTTTTGGTTTTGTTTTGTGTGCTTTTTTTTTGTTTAATCGATTTAGGTACATATTCGCACGAGTAGTTTTGTGAACGCCATGATACACAAGATGTAAAAATATTTATTTTCTGCATAACGTATCCAGCAATGTCCAGAATTAGGCACTTGAATTTTCCAACGACATAGTCATGATTTAGAGTATAAGGTTAATATGTTTGCTAGTTGGGTAGGATCTTTATATTTCTTCATATTATAAACTAGTCAAATAATTATTTTTTAATTATACTTTTTTGCAAGGTTGGACATTGTATAACATGTATGTAGTACTTAAGTATGTTTATCTATACGCTTCACTGGCTGTTACCTCGAACATGTTAATTTTGATAGATCTGGAATAATAAGAGTGAGATTATTATTTGTGTTTGTAAAAGAGGTACATGAACATATGCACATTAGTAGTTACAAAAATAAATATATTTACATACATTTTACATTCATAAGTGTTTAAAGTAACCCAATGAATGTTTTAATCTTAGAAAAATATGAATATGAATTTTAAACACAGTGGTTTAGAAACTCGATTTAAAACCTTACAGAAATACTGTAAAGAAGCGGTAAAGTAAGAGAAACATTTTTGATTTTAATCCTGGATGCAATACTTATTGCATTTAAGCCGCTCTTTAAGAACAAAAATCATGTCTTATGAATGCGTACACCAAGAAAAAATATAGTTATGCATGGATACTGTAACTATTTAAACATTTTTAACAATATTATAGTCACAGTAACTATTTATATGATTGTGGTAACTATAATATGGTTAATTAGCGATTCACATGATTGTATCAATCATATATATGGTTACAGTAAACAAGTATATGTTTGTGACAACCATTTATAGGATAAATCTTTATATCATAATATGTTTTTCTCAGATTATGACATCAATTAATGATAAAATTATTCATCATATAAATGGTTGTCACAAATCATGGTTGATACAATCATATGAATCGTAAATTAACGATATTATTGTTACCACAATCATATAAATAGTTACTGTGACTATAATATTGTTAAAAATGTTAAAATGGTTACAGTAAACATGCACAACTATATTTTTTTTCTGCATGTAGGAGTAAGTAGTTCTATTTTTATACCCACCATCAAAAAAGATAGAGGTAGATTTATTTTATCATTCCATTTCTGGATCCTTATAAAATTTTAGCTATATCCGTCCGTCAATCTGTCTATTGAAAACGCGACATGTCCTTTTCTAAAGGACCTAAGTGACAGTCAGTTTCCACAAATACTCTCTGATTTGTTTGGTATTGAAAATGGGCATGATTTCACCTAGCCCCAATACAAATGTCCCTCGGAATACTATTTGAGCTGTCATACAAATATTGATTATGCTGCAATCTTGATAAAATTTTGAAAAAATTATTTCTAAGTGATCTGAAATTACAAAAATTAATATCGTGAAGAAATTGGACATAAACAGTAGGGTATTCAATCGATTAACCGTTAATCGGTTAACCGATTAATTTTGGTCGATCAACTGTTCGAAAAATTTAAAAATGCCGATTTTCAAATAACAAATAAACCGATTAATTTGTGTCGAGTAACCGATTAACCGAAATTTCTTTCCTTTATTCTACTTTATATAGAAATATTTTTTTTCTGCGTGAAGGTAAAATGGAGGATTATATAAAAAAGACTGAACAAAGAACTAAAAAATAGCATAGTCTTCCTCAAGCCTTACTTTCGATTTCTCCAACAGCTACAATCAGTGAGAGAGTTTTTTTCAAGTCAAGTTTTATTAAAACTAAAGAAAAATCGTTTAAAAGGAATTATTTTAAATTAAATTCTTTTCTTGCAAGATTATTTCAAAAGATCTCACTAAAATCCTAAAAAAACTCACATGTGTATACGAAAAGAATCGCAATTACCATATTTTTTGCTGAAATGATTAAATAAAATGAAAATAGAAATTATTCGGTTAATCGAATAATTTTAAATTATCCGATTTAGTCTAAACCTCGATTAATTAATCGCTCGATTAACCGATTAAACCAGAAACCCGATTAATTGAATACCCTAATAAACAGGTTTTATATGAAACTAAATCTTCCTACCAACTTCTGTGAGAATCAGTCCATAATTGACCCTAGCCCCCAATATAACCCCTATATCAGAAAAATATTTTATTGTCACATATTTATGTTAGTAGCTATAATTTAAGCTACATTATTGCTTCCAAGGATGTACTGTTTTTTCCTGGGTGGAAGACAATGTTTGTGGATTTTCTGAAAAGAAAGCATGTATATTTTTTTTATTTATATTTTATTTATGTATTAAAATTACGGAAAATTGCAATCGGCTACCTAAACGGTGTTAAGAATCATTCCTAGGAAGTTCATATGTTCTAGAAAGTTGTTTATTGAGATCTTAGCTAAATTTGTAGTTGATTGTTTCTTGAATTTTGAACGGTTTGCTACATATGGACCTGAACAGGGGAAAAAAGTAAAATAATCAAATTTTTTTAAGTTCTTTTGCGATTTTGATCTTGAGTTTATTTTTGATTTTATATGTTCACAATTTTTGTCCTTTATGACAAGAGCTACAACTTTGCCTTAGAGAAAATTATTCCTTTTTGACACCGAGCTCCCAAATCTTTGGGGGGGCCCATCAAAAAAGTGCAACACTTGAGCATAATTGGGAGACAGGGGTCTTTTTTGTCTTTTATCACGTAGTGGTGTCCATATAAGGTTATATTTTATCGGGTTGCACTGTGTAATATTTTGTGCAATTTGGAGTTTTCCATGGTGACAGCTTAGGGTATAAAAGGGTTCCGTAGAGCATGGTGTGTTGGAATATTACTTTTAGTAGTATTTAGATTAAAGCATTGTTCACATAAAATCCGGTCGCACTGTAGAAGCTTTTAACAAAAAACTAGTGGCAACATTTTTGTTTTCTTTCTAAATAAACCTTTCTAAATAAACCAGCCGTTATTCTGTCAAGATTTCAAATTATTATATTAATTTTTGTAGCAATGGAAAATCAAAATAGAAAAAAAATTTTGCATAATTTTCTTCAAAATCCAACATGGTCAGGTGCAATGATAGCAAAAAAACTGAAGCTTCCACAAAGTACTGTGAATGATGTTATAAAACGTTACAGAGAAACTTTAAGCACGGATCGTAAGAAAAAAGAAACCAAAAAAGTTAGCAGACGAGACCAAGACCTTGCAACGAAAATAGTGCGTTCTATTAAACTAAATCCTGATTTATCTGATAACGATCGCGCCAAAAAATATAAATGCAGTCGTAGTACAGCAAGAAGAATACACCTGGATGCTGGCTTACGGTCATATCGTAGCATTAAATATCCAAATCGTACTGAAAAGCAAAATATTACTGCTGTAAAACGGTCTCGTTTACTTTACGAAAAAGTTTTCACAAAATTGAATAACTTATCATGGATGATGAAACGTATGTGAAAATGGACTTTCAAGTCGCGGGAATGTAAATCAAAAATATACATATACAAAAGTGGATAAATTTGGTAAGAAGGTAATGGTGTGGTAAGCTATGCAAATATGACTTCGGATATTTACATCAAAGAGTCTCTTCAAATACGTTTGCTACCCTTTACTAGACAACACCATTCTTCAGTAAAGTTTTGGCCTGATTTGGCCTCCTACTATTCCAAAGCTGGCATGGATTGGTATCGAAGCAACAAAGTCTATGTAATACCAAAACATATGAACCCACCCAATTGTCCCCAGCTTCGGCCAATATTGGGCTATTGTCAAAGCTAAACAAAAGAATAAAGAAAAATGGAAGTGCTATTATCGACAATAAAAAAATGTTATCTGCTTGGAATAAATATGCAGTATATGTGGACCGAAAAGTTGTGCAAAAGTTAATGGGTACCATCATGTCAAAAACTAGAACTTTTATTAGAAATAAAAATATTTAAATAGTTTTTTTGCATATTCACAATTGCTAATAAATAAGATTACATTTATGGTTGAGCATTATTTTATCGCATTTTTCTTTATGTAGATATTAAAGCTTAAGTGCGACCGGATTTTAAGTGAACAATGCTTTATCTTAAGAATGAATTTCATTTTCATAAAAGATAAAGTAATCTGAAATTAATTGTATTAATAAAGTAAGGGATGTGATCCCGAAAATAAAGTTTGGGATCCAATATAATTCCTAAGGATTTCACTTTAGTTACCCAACTTAATTCGTCATTGTTAATTTGTAAGCACGAAACAGAAATAAAACAGGTTTTACGTTTTCGGGTAAAATATATATAGCCTGAATTTTTTGTGAGTTTGCTATTATCTTCCATTTAGTAAAATATTCGTCCTTGCGGGATGATAATGGGATATTAAATCAAATGAAAGTATACCACTACTAAGAATTGCAGTATGGTCGGCGAATATGAAGGAAATACATCCAGCTAAGTTTGGAAAATGTTAAATAATATAGAAGAAAGGCAGCAACCTTGTAGAAAACCTGCTGTTTTGTGGTCATTTTGGTATAAAATTGAGCCAATATAGACGCAAAATGATCTATCAGAAAAATTGTATATGATTTAAGTTAGGTGAGGAGCATTTTAAGCTGTGAAGGTAAAATATTATCGTTTTCTATAAATTTGACTATTTTGTTTGTTGTTTATCAGGATGTAAAGAAGCCTAAAAAACTATTTCAAGGACACAACTACGCTAGGTGATTACTTGTTGGCGTTTAAAACGAGAAGATCATTCAAAGCACAAAAGAAAAAGTAAAAGTTTCACGATATTTTGTGCTAAAATTTTATAAGATGATTTTTTTTCTTGAGTTTTTTATACCTAAATGATAAAATTAAACTTGATTAATGTAAAAAATTCGGTTGTTTTTATTAGATTTCTTTAAAAAAGATTTTGGCATATTCTTACGGAAGAAAAATGAGACGTGATGAAAAGTTACAAAACATTTATTTTGATTGATATCCCACTCGCATCCCACTAAGCAACCAAATAGGTCTTCAAGGAAAATATATAAGGTTTCTTTTGAGAAAAAAATGGCCCATTTTGAAAAAAAAGTCAAAAGAGTTTTTGATTTTGGAAAAAAAAATTAAAAAAAATTTTAAATTTTATTTAGACTGAAGAAAGAGCTATCTAAACTATTTGGGACACATTTTGCTAAGAACAATAGGTAATAAGTTACATGGATGAGAAAAAACACCTGCTTGCCCAAAATATAAAATTTTGACCCCCTTCAACTCGGAAAGTTCTCGACCGATCTTGTTAAAAAATTGTGTCTGAATTACTATCCAATAGAAATAACAAATGGTGCAAATTTCATGACAGTCGGAAGACATCGATCTCAAAAGTTGGTTCACTTGACATGAAATGCCCCATATTTTAAATGAGCTTAGTTAATTTTCAAATTTAATGTATTGAGTATTCAAATTCTAACTGAAAATAATGGAGTAATAGCGAATTATTCATTTAGAGTTTTTTCAATTTGTTTAATTTTTTGCATAGATCACGCGTGACTGGTGTCATAATGTCATCTTATTTTTAGTCAGTCTCCAAATTATAAACCTATATTACGAAAATCAGCGTTCTGTGAGAAATGTTTTTCTTGTACTTCGAGCAACTTGTGGTTTGTATCATGGATTATTTATGTGATTTAAGACTTGGAAGCCAACATTACTCGCGTAATTGGCGAGATACGGGTATCAATGCTGATGAAAAATTGGACATTCCATTTCAACGAACATTAAACATTTTAACAAAATTATCTTTAAAAAATAAATGTTAGAGATTTCAACATCCAATTCCGTTTACATATTGATAAAACCGCTAAATGAGCTTTTTGGATACCGGATTCGGACATTAGCTGATGTTTTTATCATTTTAAAAATATGTGTAGAAATCAGAAATATCCGTATCATAATATACATAACTAATATTTTAAAATAAAACCCAAACTCTTATAAGTCCTCCAAATATAGATCCTCCCTCAAATGTCATCGAAATAATTAAAAAGCTTTTTTGTAATGTACTCGAATGTACATACAAATGTTATTAATAAAGGATATCTCTGGAAAATTATTTATGTAGATCTCGAACTAACTTATGCCAAATATAGCATGAGGTTGGCTACCGCATGTAAAAAATTTGGTTGGGTTGTTATTTAGTATGTGTTGTAAGTTTATACGTATGAATTAATGTGACGACAACCCACAATAGGTAAACGTGACAAATGATGATGGGTTCTGTGGCAGACAGACAGACAACTGAAACAAAAACAACAAAAAAATGAAGATGATGTAGAAGCAGAAGATAGACTGACGACCATGGTTGTGAAGTTTATAACGTTGATTCATTAGTAGATTCTGTTGCCTTTTAAGATTGTTTATTTGTTTGCTCGGTTTGCTTGTTTGTTTGTGTTTCAGTATTTGCATATGACAACCACATAGCAAAAATATACAAATAAACGGAAACTAAAACATATATTTACACTAGCAACGATATTTTACTCTATTAAAATGTTGCGTTGTCTCTATGTAGTAAAATAAAATTCTAGATATTTAATAAATGTCTCTGACGACTAATTCGATGTAAATGTGAACACACTGTAGAAACAATCAGATACGATGCCAGTAACTAAAGTGAAAAAATATATGTATATGTTTTCGCTGATGATGATGACGATGTTGTTGGTGATGATTGCTTAGCAACACAGCAAGAGTAAAACAACAAATTGTATAAAATAAACTGAAAAAAAAACAGCAACAGAAAACCGCTTAGCAACACCTTAAAAATATTGTTGTATGTAGTATTATTTGTAGTTGCATGAGCATATCACAGTGGTGGCATAGAAAAAATACAAAAACAAAAAATAAAAATAAAATAAAAATTGGGCTTATGAACTCGGAAAATGGCAACGCTTGAGTTCATTGACGAACAATGTTATTGACATTAACGCTATTTGTTAAACGTGTATTGTTTCACAATGTTTTTTCCGTTTACTTACGATTTTTATTATGTACTATTCGTATGTATTTTACAAATTAATTTTAAAATTTAAAATAAAAAAAATAAAAAAAAAAACATCAACAACAGTACTGAAACACATCACAAAATTTACATGAAAGCCAGCCATCAGCTTGATTTCAAATGCAAGATGATTGATATTTTAGAAATTTTTGTATTCAGTTTTGCTTAAAGCTGAGAAATAATAATTAATTGTATAAGTATTGTTCTTTGTTATAAATATATCTAAGTATATACAATATTTATAATGTTCATAATAAGACATAAATTTTACAAAATTTAAATCAAAATGCATTTATAAGGATGACAATTCTGCAGACATTTTGTTATAATATTAAGTTTCCCATTTAATACTAAATGAATTGTAATTGTTCGGACATATTTAAGATATAACCAATGCCCAAAATAACTATAGTACAAAAATACAACGTAAGTTCACAACAATTATTAACCCGTCAATGGTGACGCAAATTTGACTTTGATCAATGGTGATGCCGGTCTCACGCACTAATAGTTTACTTTTTTTAAATTTATGCTCTTTGACAATAAAACAAAGATATTTAATCAATTAAAGCTCTTTTAATCAATATTAAAATTCACAATACTTTTTTAAAAACAATAACAGAGAATAAAGTTATTCGATTCTTTTAACACACTCACAGACTATAGGTAGAGATGCTAATCGGGACTGATTTTTAAAAATCCCGGGGTTCGGGATCTAAATCTCGAAAATTATAAGAAATAAACGTACTTATAAAGTACATACATATATATGCCTTTACAAAAAAAATATATATATATAATTCATAAATAAATACATGCATTATATAAGAAGAAATAACACTTAAGTAAGTACAACGTACATTAAGGCTAACACCAAATTTTTTACTATAACATTTTTTTCGGATCATTTTGGAATAAAAACCTCACATACAAAAACAATTTTTTAAAGTCAAAATTTCTTCAAATTCGAGCCATTTTTATAAAAAATTATTTGCGTTTTGTAGTAATACCATTTTTTAAATAACTTTCAATGGTGCCAGGGCCATTTTGATATTTGCTAGAGCCATTCCGTCAACAAATCATAATTTTGGTTTCGTTATTGTTATTTGGGGGCTTTTACATTTATTAATAATATCTTTTAGTCTTTGAGCAATCGAAATATTTTCATTCTATTCGAGCTCCACATCTGAGATAAAATCAATTTCGTTTGAAGAGGATTTTAATTGAGTTTGGTTAGATAACTTATGAAAAAAATGATAAAAAATTGATTTTCCAGGGCCCCACTCAAGGAAAACCAAATACAAAGCATTCCTTTATTATGTATGTTGCAGCAGACGTTGAGCTTAACAACTTTGCTGAACATCACTTTGCAATATTTGAGAAGATATATGTATGGGTGCTGGAATAATATTTATACGCTTCACCTTTGTGAGAAGGGAATATATAAGTTTGTCATTCCGTTTGTAATTTCCACAATATAATTTTCCGACCCTATAAGGCATATATTTTCCGGATTCTTGTCCTATTTTTGATATATATCTTAATTACTAAGTCATTAATATAGACAATATGGATATCTACTGATAGATATTTTAAAATCCATTGCAATGATCTATATAAGGCTATAGTAATTTGGACCTACAATGGGAGAAAATCGGGAAAAGTAAATGTTTGTCATACATTTTTTTCACAGTAAATTTAAAAAAAAAAATTTTTAAAAAATTTTTAAAAAAAAAAAATATTTTTTAAATAAAAATTATTTTGTTTACTCAAAAATATTTAAAATTTTTATTTTAAAGTATAATTTGGCACAGCCGAATATAGCTCTCGTTAACATTTTCAACAGCAATATTTTAAAAAAAATTTTTAAACAAGATCAACAAATTTTACATTTAATATTGTAAGGATATTAAAGGAAATAAAGGTTATACATTGATAAATTTCCCCAACGTTCTTACTGTTTCTCAATTTAAATAATAAAATTTCTGAATATTTGGTCGATTCACAAGGTATCGTATCGTATCATGTCATATTGTCATAATGTTCTAATATTTCATGACTAGGTGACTCGGCTTAAACGACTCTTAGGCGTTCGGCATATAGAGTAGTATTATGTGAAATATTAGAACATTATGACATGCTAGGATACCTTGTGAATCAACCAATTATGTCCCAGATCAATGGAAGATTTTAAAAAAATCGTGAAATGTCTAACCAAACGCCCAAATAACCAAATTAAAAACACATTTGTTGTTTCTCCTGAATTTGTTGTCAATCGTAAAATTCAGACTTAATGACCGAATTTTACCTTTTGGTTGCAAAAATTTAGATGAAGTTAATAAAATTGGTTGCTTCAATCGTATTTCTTCTTTATCTGTTGCTAGAACTAAAAAAAATCAATGTGAACCAACAAATCATTCGATTGGATACAAATGCGTTTGACATAAGAATCAGTTTTCTCTGAATACACAACTAATTTTAACTAATTATACCCTTCACCTTCGTGAGATATAAAGTATATATATTCTGGATCCTTATAGATGGCGGAGTCGATTTAGCCATGTCCGTCTGTCTGTCTATCTGTCCGTCTGTCCGACTTTCTGTCTGTTGAAATTAATTTTCTGAAGACCCCAATAATTCTGTCAGACATGCTTCAATAATTCTGTCAGACATGCTTTCGAGAAGTTTCCTATTTAAAATCAGTAAAATCCGTCATTAAATAACGGAGATATGAGCAAAAATGCGAGACAACCTTTATTTTTGGCCTATTTTTGATGTATATCTCGATTACTAAGACATAAATATAATCAATATGGATATCTAAAAAGTCCATTGCAACGATGTATATAAGGCTATAGTGAGTTGGACCTACAATGGGTCAAAATCGGGAAAAATATTTTTCAACCCGAATTTTTTTTCACAAAAAACTTGTTTTGTCATACATTTTTGTTCACTAATAAATTAAAAAAATATATTTTTAAATTAAATTTTTTTTTTAAATAAATTTGAACAAAACTTAAAAAACAATTTCGAAAATTTTTTTTTTTTTTAAATTAGAATTATTTTTTTAATTTTATTTTAAAATATAATTTGGTGAAGAGTATATAAGATTCGCCACAGCCGAATATAGCTCTCTTACTTGTTTTAACCTCAATTAGAAACAATGTTGCATTTATTTTGTAAACTTTAATAAGATACAAAATAGATGGTAATTGCGGATGGAAAAGTTGATGGTTCCTTTTTTATTACTATTTCAAAAGTACCATGTTACTCCCGAGACTCATGTAATACTTTCAAACAATTTTCAGTATTTTATTTACAAATTCTAATAAACTCAGAATGACTGCTACTTTTTTTCTATAGAAAGTCATGTGCATAACATTATTTTTTATTAAAAATCTTGCATTCATCAATATTTTATAAATAAAATCTTCAGTATAACAGTGTTTTCCACAGATAGTCTTGTGTATAAGAGTATTTTTTTGTAGAAAATCTATGGAAAATCTTCAGTATAACGGTATTATCTATAGAAAATCTTCAGTACAATAGTATTTTCTAAAAAAATCGTTAATATAGATGTATTTTCTATAGAACATCTTCATCATAACATAACCGAACAATTTTTAAATTTTCCATCCCTGATGGCATAACATTCTCATGAATTAGGGTTTTGACAACAGGCTCAGATACCTCCCTAATTGTCATCTATGTCAGCCAGGGGTTATTTTCGACTAAAAATTTGTATATTTTTCGAGACTTTTATCAAAATCCATCAACAAATCATAATAATTCGTTATGTTTTTATAAATAGGCTACCAAATTTAGAGAGTTGTCTAAAATTATGTTACCAAAATAGGGGCATAATAAAAAGTACCTACTGGCCTAAAGGCTTTTTAGTAATTGAGTTTTTCCCGAAATCCTGGGTATTAAAATCGCTAAAATGGTTAATTTATAATTGGTATAGTCCTAATGCTTTATTTCATTAACTTAAAGTTTTGGTAAGAATTAGTGAAAATTATTGTTGGGGGATAAGCTTGTTCGCAGTACATATTCAGTATTTAATAAGTTATCCAGAAATCAAACACATAAGGCTTATAATGACGCAACACTAGTTAATAATGTATTAATATATGGTCAATTTTAAGTTTTTAAATTATGACAATATTTACTTAGGTCTCGCACATTTAATCTAATGTTAGAGTTTATCAAACAGTTTTGAATATTGTCTATTTTGGATGATTTGTCAACTTCCATAGAGTTAAATAAATATTAATTTGAACTGCAGGAAAAGTCAAAATATATTGGATTTTTTTGACATCGTATTCTTAAAGACTTAATGGCAAAAATCTACAAAAGAGAAAGTGGTGTAGTAAGAAAGCGGACAGTGCTAGTTCGCTTTGAAAATAATGTTAAATACAGGTCTTAATACTGATAGTCAGACCACCAGTGTAATTTGAAATGCATAATTATTTTTATAACATTTTTAATTTCCTTTTTTTAACGACCCAACACCTCTCACAAACGTTCAAACGTTTATAAATAAATATCGTCATCATAATAATCGTATCATCACCACGTAATTTGTTCTCCAACTCAAAAAAATTTAAAAAAATCAACATCGCGTGTTTTAAAGTGTCACGTACTTATTCATCATGTGCGCCTTTAATGTGCCTCGGTCATCATTTTATATACTGCGTCCAGATCTAAAACAACTTACGTTTGTTGCATGTGAACGAGCAAATTGTAATATTAAAAAAAACAGCTAAAAACTTTTAGAGGTTATTAAGTGAAATTTGTAAATTATAAAAAAATAACACACGAAAAAAAATTATCTAAAATTATTGTACGAGTAAAAATATTAAATTATATTTATTTATATTTGCGTTTAAAAATAAATTTACCTGTACGCAATGTACCTTTACAGACTACATACATACATATGTACGTATAATACAATTTGCCACTGCTTTGATGGTGTATTTGTATAATTTGTGTATTAAATGTATTGTAAAAATCACGTATCCATGAAATGAGGCTAATATACCAATTTTTCTTAAAATTTATTTTATTTTATGTTTGTTTTGCTTTTTTTATTGAGACAAAATTACCTCAAACTAGTGATTGTTTTAGATTTCTCAACGGATTTTGCATGAACACCTCTGCACACTCTACCTGATGTGTGCAATTTTTGAAATATATGTCCTTTACAGGTCCTTCCAAATTTGACACATTTTATGTAAAAAATGTAATATTTAGTCTGTTTGTTACAAATCCCGAAGCACGGAATCCCAAAAAGAAAATAGATTTATGTACCTCAGTATGTATTTAACATGCAATATAAGCTTTTTACCAGTCTCGGACCAAATGTATCCGCAATAGGCACAAATCATAAAATTTACAATTGTGGAATTTTTTTTTTAAAAAATTCTAGAATTACTTTTCCACAAAATGTATATACACTGCCGCTCACTTGAATAGGTTCACTTTTCTCTTCACTTTCAAATTATTTTTTTTGCAAAAATAATGGATTAAATAGTAACATTAAAATTTTAAATAGTAAAGTGATGTCTTATATAACACTAGAATAATAAAAATTAGCGCAATACCTAATAGCCGATTTTTAAGATTTTTTTTTCTAAAATACTACGTTTTTGAACCACATTTTTTTGGCTCACTTGATTAGGTTCATTCTGAATAAAATCAGTTTATTCTTGGCAGAGGATTAAATTCATTAAAATGTTAGTGTCTGTGAATATAGACAATATTTTTTTATAAAATTAACTCGCGGTAATCCATTAACTGAAGAAGACAATGGCAAAATTAAAGCATTTTTGGAAATTGTCCAAAATCACTGGAATTTTGCAAAAAAATTGGACGAATTTAGAATTTTTTTAGAAATTTTGTAAGAAAACAGTCTGAATATGAAAAACACATAAGAAGACATACACATAAAGTCATAACAAAAGCGATCAGATGAGCTGTCGTAAGATTTGCATCCAACTCGACAGATTCATGCAGCAAAAATTTAAGAAAAATAGGTGTTCCATCAACCCTAACTACAGTAAAACGTTTTGTAAGAAGTGCCAAGCATTTGGAAAGATTAAAAATTAAAAAAAAAAATCACTCTGAATGCCCCACTTTATGAAAAACGCCTTCAGTTTGCCCATAAACACATGGGTTATAAAAAGGTATGGAAACATATTTCGTTTTCGGATGAAAAAGTTTAATTTGGGAGGTCAGATGGATATACATAATTATTATTCCAATGATTTACAAAAGGAAGAAAGTTACCTGAGTCGTCTGCATAGCTATGGCGGAAGTGTGATGGTGTGCGGGACAATTTCATGTTATGAAACATTTGTAGTCATATAGTATGAATTCTAATGATTGTAAAGCCATACTTGAAACCACTTTCCACAGTTTTCTAACATATTTGGTCCAATGCCATGGACATTTGAACATGATAATACCCTAATCCATATCGTAGTACCCTGATAGTTCCGTAAAAGGATGGACTCGAAGTCAAAACGTAAATATTTTGGAGTGGCCCATATGCTCTTCTGACCTATTTATTGTTGCAAATGTTTGGGATATTCTTTCCCGTTAAGTGTATATGTCGGGAGGACATTATTACACAAAAGAAGACTAAATTGGAGGGATTAGAAAAGCTTGGTCCGAAATTTCCTTGCCATTAATTCAAAATCTTTATAACTTTTTATTAACTCGAATTTTCGAAGTTATATCGAATATCGCGGATATACTCATTACTAAATCTTTTGTAAAACTTTATAAAATGTCCATAAACATAAAAAAAGTTCTTGAAAATTGCATTTTGTTGTTGTTTTTTGTCAATTAATGATGATGAACCTATTCAAATGAGCCAAAAATATACGGTTCAAAAACGTAGTATTTTAGAAAAAAAATTATTAAAAATCGGCTATTAGGTATTGCGCTAATTTTTGTCTTTCTAGTGTTATATAAGACATCATTTTACTATTTAAAATTTTAATGTACCTAATTAATCCATTATTTTTTGTAAAAAATTAATTTGAATTTAAAGAAAACAGTGAACCTATTCAAGTGAGCGGCAGTGTATTGTATTGATTTACTATTAATAATTACAAAGTCTAGGTACGTAGAAAATTAGCTGTATAATAAATAACAAACATCCTATAATGAACAATACATAATGTTTTAAAAACCCCAATTTATGTTAACTTTTTGGAACAACCAAATTGCACCAATATTTTGCAATTTCACAATTTCGAACGATACCAAATACAAGCACAAAAAAAAAATGTTGTGAATTTTGGTAATGGCAACTAGTTACTACGTACAATAATTTGTAATTAGTGGTCTGTAAACAGCACATTATATTATTTAGTAGAGTAGCGTAGAAACCATCGATTTATATTCAATAATTTGTTTAACTACATACTTTACAGCCGACGATAAGTGCATTTGTAAGGGAGACTTACAAATTGTTTCAAATCGCTTATAAAAATAAATAGTGTTTCAGCGAAATAATAAGTTGTTCTAACTTAGCTGCAATATTACCCAGCAGTTAAGCAAATATTCAATGTATCCCTTACAGACAGTAATCGTCACAAATGTCTTCTCACTTGGCTGACTCCAATTTATATATTTTGG
Source organism: Calliphora vomitoria (assembly GCA_942486065.2). Lineage (NCBI taxonomy): Eukaryota > Metazoa > Arthropoda > Insecta > Diptera > Calliphoridae > Calliphora > Calliphora vomitoria. The sequence continues at coordinate 94,728,635 of OW818031.2, forward strand.
TCATTTGACACGTATGTGCTCTTTGTAGTGCTGAGAGAAGACAATTGGTTACTTTATACACCCCAGGTAATCTAGCGTGAAGACAATTGTCACTTATGTGTCTCTAAGTAATCTGGAGTGTAGTCACTTTAAACGTTTTGTGAATAATTCGTTCAAACTGGTTTTATACAAATTGTGTTGATATAATTATCATGCAGTTAATTTTTATTTTTGCTTAAGTATACTGATATCCCATGTAACATAGCATGAAGGCAATAGTCACTTTAGTGAGTCTTAGTAACCTATAGTGAAGTCACTTAAAACGTTTATTTTGTACTGCACTTTAGAAAGTAGTTATTTTATCCACCAAAAGCAATCCATTGGAGAGTTGTGGAAGAAAGGTTTATTTACAAGCTATCGTTTATTGGACTTCCTATGATATGTCTTGTAGCTGACTATTTGAGGTCAATTAGCACCCGTACATGTTAAAATAACTAGTTATGTAGCTGATTAAGTTACCAGTTAGGTAGCTAGTAAAGTAACTGACGATATTTAACCAGTATGTGAATCCAATGCGTTGACTTCTTTGGACCAGCTATTAGACAGTCTCGTTGTAGTCAAAAAGGGGCAATTGACCCCCTGCTTAGGACATGCATGTGTTAAAATAACTAGTCACGTAGCTATTGAAGTAACTAGTTCCCACCATAAATGATTGGTAAAATCATTAGTTCGGTACTGTCTCCTAGAACTACTGGGTACTTGCAGGCTTACAAGGTAAGTATAGGTTAGGTTATCAGGCAACCGTCGAATACCTTCGTTGGTACAGCTCACTTGGGTCCAATAATCGTTCCCTTGTGGTACCTGTAAAAAGAATGAAAACAGATGGAGGTGTGAAATAGAAGTAGAAGAAAGAAGTAGAAGGAAGATTTAGTAGTCAATAGGAGAAAATTAAAAGAAATGAGAGGAGTCAGAGGAGAAGATGTTGAGAGTCAGATAACGCATACCATCATGGGACAGTTGCCGAGTCACCATGAGGTGCAATTTGCAAGTCCGGTCTTATCAACCACCTGCTTTCCCTAATAAAGACGTCTATGCACCTTAATTCCTTCACAGATAGCCCGGAGAGGGTACTAAAAGATCACTCACCTAAAAGTCTGGCCCGTAGATCGCCTAGTGCCGGACAATTACAAAAGAAGTGTAGAATAGTTTCTTCCTCTTCCTCATTCTGACAACTTCTGCAGAAGTTGTTATAAGGTAACCCAAGTCTTGCAGCACACAGTGGGGCAGAATCAAAAATTTTTGGAAATAAATCTGGCATTTCTAAACGAGAAACAAACAAAAATTGAAAATCGTTTATTTTTGGATCCGTAATTGATATTGTCTTGAAATCTTGTGTATGCTATTTGTGATTTAGTTGTCTAACTAACAAAGCAAATTCGAGTAAGCCCTATATTTTTAAAAAAGCGAACCAAGGTATTGCAAAATTTTAAAAGTTAAATTTTGAAATGCCTATAACTCGGAAATTATAAGAGATATATATCACACGCAAGCATTTTTTTCAAAGACCTAACCGAAAACCAAAAATATACAAATGTTTGAAATCAGATGTGAAACAACAAAAAGTCACGTGTTTAAATATTTTACATGTCGAAGGTACCCTACTTTGAGCCCCCATCGCGCCGCCCCTTGAGCATTTGTAGGGTCCATTTTAATAACATAAACTCAAATACTCCTTGGCTGTGCTCACGTCAAATTGTATCGCAATCGACCAGCCGTTTAGAAATGCCAGATTTATTTCCAAAAAATTTTGATTCTGCTTCACTGTGCAGCTTGGGGACCGAAAGTGCAATGTCCGATGATCATCGCCACCATATTGCTGAGTCGTATTCGTTGCAGTCGAAGTAGATATGACGTGCGTCTACAGTCCAACGCAGGCCATATCATCCTCGTAATAGCACAGGTGGATTCATTACCCCACCTCGTTTGGGCAAGTTCGTAATATGCGTCATTTATTCGTTTCTTGCAGGTTGACAGCGGAATTCCGCAGAGGAAGTCTATGTCGTCTTCCGACAACAAAGCTCATAATCCTGCCAAGTAATTAGCAACACAATTGCCTTCATTGTCCATGTCTCCACGTACCCATGTGAGTACAACTGTCGAATGTATCGCCATCTCATTTAAGGATGCCCGGCATTCCTGAACCATATCCGATGTTGTATAAACACCTATCAGGGACTTAATTGCGGCTTTACTGTCAGTATATATACGAGTATCCCTACCAGATACGCTGTAATATCTGAGCCACTTGGCCGCTCTTTTAATAGCCAATACTTCGGCCTGAAGAATGCTACATCCATTTGGTAGTCTAAAAGACATTTTTATTCCAAATTCAGGGATGTATACTCTACCGCTCATTCTGTCCCCCTTTTTAGACCCGTCCGTATAGATGGATAGCCTCATTTCATCAGCAGGCTGACCATCGACAGATTCCATATGGGATGGGATTGAGAAACCGAAGTTCCTCAGGAAGAAGGACTTGGGAGTGCAGTAATCAAGGTAAGTATAGTTTTAGCTGGGAGTATTTCCCATAATCCTAAAAATTACCTAGGAATCTATTATTACACATTTCAATTTAAGTGATTTTCTTATAAGGAATGAGATCGAAAAAATCTTAACATACATAAATGTTAATAAGAAAGAAACCACTAAACCTACAGTTTTGGTTTTGTTTATTTAATTGAAATTATTGTTACAATTTACAAAAATATTATTTTTATAATTCTAATCAATAGTGATGAATTTATGAACCTTCTAATAATGTTTTTATAGTACTTTAGAACAGGTAGTCCATCTCCGTTTAAAATCTATCACACTACAATAATAACAAAATATATCTCCACTGGCCTTAGCTTCAGGCAGTTTGGAGGATTTCCTTAAATACGCATATTTTTCATACCCACATCTTTTTAAGGACAAGATTGTTTTTAACAACATTTCCAAAACATAATTATCTGAATGTATATGATGCATTAACTCAAAAATAAATTGTTAGATTTATTAATTTGGATTACAAAGTAGATCAGTAGTCGGCACAAAGAGCTAGATAATATTTCCTTTCATTCATGTTTTTTATTTGTTTGTTTTCTTGAAATTCATGTGAGGATATATGTATCCTTAAGCTTTCTAGACATCTATTCAGAGGCCTCAAATTACCACAAATAATGTTTTCCAGTTAGATAAAAATATTGTACTATAGCGGAGCGAGATGGTTTAGTTTTCAGTAAAGGTTAATTGAAAGGCTAATTAGTTATTCATTTTCCGAAATTCTGTTCAAAAATACCTCATACAAACTCAATACATCAACGTTTAATAAAGAGTTTCCAAAAATCCGAAGAATTTCAAAACCGCGGTTTCGGTTTTAAAAAGCGGTTTACTGCCTTTTAAAACTTTTAATGCTTTTTAAAAAGCGGTTTCGCTTTTGTGATAATTTATTAAATCTTAAGTGTCATAGAACAAAATCAGTTGATAACATAGGAAATGTTATAAAATTCAAACTTCTTTCTTTTCTTATATATTAAATTAATATGCTCAATGGTAATATGATACCAAAAAAGAAGAACTAAATCAAACTAAGGAATTTGTTTCATTCTTAAAATGGTACGTTTTGAATTTTCTATAATATTGAACCGAGAATCTGGAACTTACTTTGAAATTTCAAATTTGACGTGGGTTCAAGTGTGGAAAATTGGTACTTTTTCTTTTAATAATACTTTTTATTATATTAAATTATTTTACTTACTGTATATACATAATAGTTGGCTGATATGCTTTTGAGTAAAGAAGGAATAGGATTGAAGGTTAATGATATTGAGGTACCAAAAACGATTAGAATTTTATCGTTCTTTAAATGGTATGTTTTGAAATTTCTATAGTAATAATCCTATAAGCAGGATATTAAACACACATGATCCTATTTATACATGAAATTATTTATTTTTTAGTGATTGTGAAAATAAATAATTAATGGTACTATTTCTTTATTGTAAAAGTACTTTTTGAATGTTTTGTAATAATAAACCTACATTTCTTTTGAATTTTTTATAATAATGGACCCAGAAATATGAAATTAGGCATTCATGATGCTGAGTGGGAATACAAAATGTGAGTCTTCATGGTACTTTTTCTATTCTAATAATACGTTTCGAATGAGTTAGAATCCAATAAACATGAACTAGAGATATGTTATCCTGAATGAGTAAGAATTCACAATGGTGGACTTAATAGTAAAGCTGTGTTGTTCATGAACGAACAAGTTCAATTGAACAATTCAGTCAAGTGCACAGTGTTCCGTTGTTCAGTATTCTTGTTCTTTATTGTTCATTTTATTTATATTATATTCGTTTGATATTAAGTACTGTAGATGTTTGAAACTTATATTTTTAAAAACATATATAAATGGCATTTAAGTTGTTTGAATTTTATTAAATCATCTTTCAGTTTTATTCATTATTAAAAATCCTGCAAAATTTGTTTCCAAAAGCAGTTTTCACCTGCTCGTTTTGTACCTATCTGCAAATACATTCACAGAGAAATCATTTAATCACTTATTATTAAATAAATTTTTTAGTAAAAAATTGCTTTTTTAGTTAAAAATTACTTTTTCAGAAAAAAATTAATTTTTCAGTAAAAAATTACTTTTTTAGTAAGAAATTACTTTTTTAGTAAAAAATTACTTTTTTAGTAAAAAATTACTTTTTTAGTAAAAAATTACTTTTTTAGTAAAAAATTACTTTTTTAGTAAAAAATTACTTTTTTAGTAAATAATTACTTTTTTAGTAAAAAATTACTTTTTTAGTAAAAAATTACTTTTTCAGTTAAAATTTACTTTTTTAGTAAAAAATTACTTTTTCAGAAAAAAAATTACTTTTTTAGTAAAAAAAATTTTTGTTAAAAAAAAAAATTTTGTGAAAAATTATTTTTATTAAATGAAAATTTTCTGCCATGGAGTCCATGAACCTAAGAATATCAAATTTATGAACGCGCATAAGGTCATCAAATTAGGTGAATGTTAGGTTAATACAAGTTTACTTAAGCTCTCTTTAAATATTCGCATATGCAACTCTCAAAAACAACAATAAACCAAAGAGAAACACATATAATACAGGGTACATGAAAAAATGAGAAGTGCATAGTAAGCAGTCTTTGATTTGAACAAAATAGTAAAGAATGGTGCAAGGTGTAAAAAAGTGTAATAAAGAATTAGATATAATGTTTTATATATCAATGGAAAGGTAATGAAATGTAGTTTTTAAAACTTGTAACATTTTGGGAACTTCTTAATAGCTCTTAGATGCTAATGAATAAAATGTAAAATAAATATTTTTGAGAGAAATAACTATTCTAGAGTTGGATTGTTCAAGTTCAATTGAACAATTCAGTCAATTGATCAATGTGTCTTATTATTCTCTTTGTTCGTTTGACATTTCTGTATTGCATTATTAAAAATGTTTGTTTCCAAAAGCAGTTGTCATCTATCTGTAAATACATTCACTGAGAAATTATTCAATAACTTAGTTCAGCCAAACACCGCAGACTAAAAATTAACAACTGAACAAAAAGAACAAACTTATTCATTTATTTGTTCTGAATAAAAGTGAACAATCAGTAAAAAGAACGATTGTTCATCGGTGGCGAAGCGAACCGGGTCAAATAGTATTTCATAATTTTATTGGATATTTGAAAATTTCTAAGACTTTGTTACAAAAAGGTTGCATTATATTTTAAACATTTAAATAAACAGTCATTTGAAGTTTAATTTTCAGGAAATAATCGTATTAAAAGGTGTTCTTGCCTAGCCTGTAAAAGGTAGGTTTCGGCTAAAACCGAACACGAAACTCTAGTTTAAACAGCATTTTTCTATCCAGGCAACAGATTTGACAAATCTGATGGTGATCAGATATATCTGTTCCCAAAAACAAATCTCGACATTTATTCTAGGATATTTTTTGCTTACACTGGCGTACAACAATACCTAAAGACATACAATTTTGGAGTAGAATTTCATTGCATTATATCATTTATTTTAAGCATTTACCAAAGTTTTCCTTTATGTCAATATGTTTACTTTGTGGCTTATCATATTCTTACCCTAAACCTTCCATTTAAAGATTTGCTCATTCTTATTAAAGTAAGCTCATATCCATTATTAATGAAACTGTAGAAAAAAATACAGTTATTTACAAAAATGTTATAATGCAAATAAAATTATCTAAAACAAATTGAAGATTTAAACACAAATAAAATTTTAACCAAATTTACAAACACGAAAAGAAATTCAAATATCAGCGCACACGCATTTTTCTTATACGAGTAGTAGAAAATTTGTAGGTAAATAAATTTATACTTAGCTACATGCATATGTATAATGATTTAGATACATTATTTTACATACATTTTACCATTTTTAAATAAACCGTTAAAAAAAAAAAATTTTATCCGAAAATAAAACATCCTCATGGAATATTGAAACCATCATTTAGAGGGTTCTTTTGGGTTTTGGCAATCTAAACACCTAGATTGGTATTGGTAAAACAGAAGCAGGCAAATCTTATATCTTTTTACACCGGTTTACCGTAGAGTATGACTTTAATGAATTGGTGTAACAGTTAAATGTTCAAGTTTCAAACTAGCTTTTTCTCTTTTCCCCTAACCTTTTAAACCTTAGTTTGGTAAAATGTTTATTTTGAATTTACTTTAAACAAATTATTCTAATTCAATCTCTACTTCAGTTCATTTTAGCCACACTCAGTTGTATTTAAATATTATGAAAATTTCAGTATTTTTGTATGCTTTTTCGTATCTTCTTATTTACCCTCTATTTCCGTGGTTGTTTATTTTTTGTGCAAATTCTGTTGGAACAATATTTAGAGGTTTTCAATTTATTTGGCACGTTTTAGCAATAACAAGCTGGCTGCCATGCATCCATCCATCCATCTATCTATCTATCTATCTAACGAACCAACCAAGCGTACTTTGACATTTTTCGTTTTTGTTAAGGAAAATCTAAAAATTTACGGTTTGTAACTGTTGCCAGAAAACGCGTGTTTTGTTACTGTCAATCGATTTGTGGGTCTTTAACCTTTTTAAATGCCTTTAACAAAAAAAAAAAAAAAAAATAAGTAAAAGAAGTTGATCCCAGAAAAGCTAGCAAAAAAAGGAGTTTTAATGAGATGAGGGGGTGGATTCATCAAACATGCACACTAACATATAAAAGTATAACTCTGTAGATATGTATATAAATGTATCTACTCATTTGAATAGTGATATTGAATCTTAAGGGTGCCATGTTAATTTATATTCAGTGTTTTCAATAAGCAGCATTTTTTTAAACTATTAGAGTACTGTTTCATTTAACCTTGTGATAACCTGGGGCACTATCTTTAATTTGAATTTTTATAAAACCCTAAAAGTAAAAATATAGCGAAAACTGTACGATTTTGAAAAATTTGTCATCAGCTTCCCAAAATTCCCTATTAGCCCTGTTTGGCTGCCGAGCGTTTTACTTGACTTATTAATGTTTAATTCTTTACACTTAAATAATTTAACCTAGATTTCCAATAAGCCAATTAGATCACTTTTTTATTACAAAATATTATTACATCAGATATATTTATATTTGCACATACAAATAATCTAGTCTTTAAAGTCTTAAATCGAATTTTGTAATTTTAGCTTTAGTATTTCTTTTTTCTCTCTTTTACTCTAAAAAAGGAAACAACAAATAAAAGCAAAATGTTGCTATTGTCATCGTACCAACAATATATATATATATATATTTTCTTGTATTTTAATTAATTGAAAGAATAATAAATGGGCACAACAACAAGAACAGAGAACAACAAAAGCGTTAGCAAGACAAAAAGCACATGTTGTACTTTTTTTTTTCTGTTATTAAAGTTATTTTGTCGGCTTTTATTGAACATCGAACACATTGAACACAAATTAACACTCAAACAAACTCTGAAACAGCCATGTAACATTTACTTACTTGTCATTATATTTGGTTCTTTGTTGCCTTACCACCATCCATCTCTGCCCCTCATAATTAGTTTTGCTTTATTTGGCCAAGATTATATTGGTTGAGGGTAAAAATTCCTGTACAAGTGAGTACTTCTTAGCAAAAAATACAAAAAAAGTAATCGATGAGGTCAACTTTAAACCCTTGAAGCTCATTCTGTGTGCAAACATGTCTACAAATTTAATTTTCCTCCTTTTCTACAACTTGTGTATTAAATTAATGTTGTCATTTGAATAAAAAGTATTCGAATAATCAAAAAAAAACAAGTTAGAGTGCTATATTCGGCTATGCCGAATCTTAAATACCCTCCACCTAAATTAGATGAAAATTATAGAAATTACATTGGTATAAACACTCTAATATCCATATTCAGTGTTTGTTATTGGGACTTAGCTCCGATTATGAAGAATGGTAGAATGGTAATGTAATACAGTAGTTTTCGCTTATAGTCTACAAATACAGTTGCACAATTTTTGTGGACTATGAGCGAATTAGGACTATAACCGAATTTCTTTTTAAGCCATTTTATGGATTATATATGAATCATGATATAATACACATTTTGGACTATAACCAAATTACGTACTTTCTTCAATAAAAACATTTTTTTTTAAACAAAATAAAAGTTTATTTAAAATATAGTAGTATTTTATATATTGTTAGAAAAACTAGTTTACGCAGAAGATATTTTATTTCAAATGTATAAAAATTTTATCTAATTCAGCAATTTATAATTGAAATAACTACATATTTCTACCGTTTCCAACAGAGTCTATAATTTTATAATAGGAATAAAATGTACTATTTAACAATTTATATACTTAATAATTGGTTAACATTACCGATTGGCTCAACATTTTTATTATTCACCACAAGTGAAGTAAAAGAGAATAAAAAAAGGTTAACCAAATATATTTAGTCAAACTTCAAAAGTATATTTTTGTTCAGTTCTAATGAATTTTCCGGATGTGATCCTTATATATATAATTATGAACCCATAGTCACCAAATCTACTTGAAACTTATATCTGTTACATTTTTTACCGATATGACTTATTTGGAATATATAATTAAATATTTTAACGTGATTTCAATGTATTTGAGGCCTATTTTGCTTGATATTTTTCTCCATAACATTACTTACAAGAGTTTTATGGGTAATATTGTGATTATCGGAAATGGAGCTAATATGGGTCCTATGGTCAAATATGGACCGATATTCACAAAACCCAGTAGTATGATTTTTGGATACAATATATTAATCAGTATACAATTTTAGTTTGATATCCATATATTTAAAATATTTACAGAGGTTTTTCGGAAGTGGTCTTTATATGGGAGCTATGACCAATTATCGGCCGATCTTCATAAAATTCAACACATCGATTTTCGTATATAATGGAAATATTTGTTTGAAATTTAAACTAGATAGAAGCTTTTATAAGAGATTTATTAGTATTTAAGTAATTTTCGGAAATGGACCTTATATGGGAGCTATGGTCAAATATGAACCGATATTCACACAATCATTTGTATCATTTGTGAATTAATACTATCGATCTGTGTAAAATTTTAATTCGATAACGATATTTTTCAGATATTTATGAAAATTAATGTGGTTTTTAGAAGTGGTCCTTATATGGGATAGCACCATATTTCGGGAAGAAATTTGTATGGGGGCTACGAGAAATTATGGACTGATTCTTTCCATTTTTAACAGAATTTGTCCTTTTATCATATAAATAATGTGTGCAAAATTTCATGGTATTCTCTGCAATGGATTTACCAAAAATCAGAAAAAAACATGTGAAAATGATCAAAATTTTTGGAGGTTACCTTACATTTTAATCCATAACCCTGGTTCTACCAATTCGATTTCGCTGATTTTCAATGCCAAACTGCTTAGAAAAATTATAAACATTTTGGTATACATTTCATTAATTTTGCTTATGTTCTTTGGGCGTGAGAGTGTTTTACACAGACAGACAGACAGACGGACATTGCTCAATCGACTTAGAATTTCATAAGGCTCAATAATATATATACTTTGTTGGGTCTCAGATGAATATTTCTCAATGTTACACACGGAATGACAAACTTATATATACCCTCTTTCACCACTTGTGAAAGAGGGTATATATTATTAGCGACTTCCTACATTATTTTTTTTTTAATCATCTTTGGATTAACTTTCCAATATTAGAACACTATGAGACATAACTTAAAAACGAAAACCCTGTGACTACAAAAGCAATAGGATTTTCTAATTAAAATTTCGCTACAAGTTTTCATTGGGAAGCTTAATAAATGAAATTTTAAAAATTGTTTGCTAGGATTTGGCTCTAGGAACTCAGTATTCGGTTTTTAAAAATTGTTGACCATAATTATGGTTTTGGTATAATTATGGCGCACCAACTATTTTAGACATCAAAATATTTTTATTTCTAATAAAAATATAAGGACTGAGATCGTAAAATTCTTAACACACGTTTTTCATGAAAACTTTTAACCCAAGTATTATTAGATTTTTATCAAGTTACCTTTGTAAAGCATGTCAGTTATTATGTTTAATGTCAATTTTGTTCATTTGTTGTTAATCTGAATAAAATGAGTGACCAGAAAAAAGTGCGTACTAAAATTATTAAATATTTTCAACAAAATCCAACTTGGTCCTACAAAAAGTTGGACAAACAAAGGTTTGGTATCAAACTGTTTCCTATGTTATTAAACAGTACCGAGAGAACTTGTCCGTTGCTAGAAAACTTGGTTCAGGTAGAAGGAATGGTCCACATGATTTTTCTAAAGCCAAAAAAAGAGGTCCCAACACATCCGGTAGGAAAGCAGCCCGGTTAAGTCAGTACTCGGACTCTTTGGAACGAAAAGTTAATGTCAATGCAGGTTTAAAAGCATACAAGGCTCAAAAAGTTCCTGACAGGAACTCTGCTAAAAATTTAGAGGCCAAAGACAGAGCACGGAAATTGAAGTCAAATTGTATACAAAAAATATACCTGACGAAATGACGGATGACGAAATGTACGTATGGAAAATATTTCTCAGCTTCTGGGTTAATTTTTTTTATGTTTCAGTTGCTCGAGAGAATGTTGAAGAAAAGTTTAGGACCCAAAAGCAGATAAAATTTCCCAAAAAGTTCTTGGTATGGCAAGTAGTATGCAGTTGCGGCAAAAAAGCCAAACATTTGTTACAAAGGGCTCTATAAATACCGAAATTTACATCAAGGAATGTTTACAAAAAAGGATGTTTCCTTTAATAAGACTTTTTAATGTGTCCACTTATTTTTGGCCTGATTTGGCATCTGTCACTATGGTAAGAAAGGTCTTGAGTGGTACATGACCAATAATGTGGTATATGTACCAAGAGAGGCAATTCCTCCAAACTGCCTGGAACTGAGTCCAGTGGATAGTTATTGGGCTCTTGTTAAAAGAAAATTAAAGAGCACGAAAAAGGTGTCTAAAAGTGTGGTAGATTTTAAACGGAGATGGACAACCTGTTCGAACAAAGTGACATAAAGCACTATAAAAATGATAATGGAGGGGTTTTTGAAAAAGGTTAAAAAATTCATCATTGTGATTACAACTATATTTTGTAAATTGTAACGATAATTTCAATCAAGTAAAAAAGATTCAAAACTGTAAGTTTAGTGGTTTCATTTTTATTAACTTATATGTATGTTAAAAATTTTTCGATCTCAGTCCTTACTTTTTGAGAAAATTATTGATGGTTTTTATTTTGTATAATGTATTAACGCAATTATAAAAATGATAAAAATTCTGGGGATCACAACTGATTACCCCTAAAGTTCGTGTTTTGTTTGATTCAATTTCTAAAATGGGTTTGAATGTGATTTCGAGCGACCAACTTACCTTCTGGCCTACTGAACTATGAAAAATACCGGATGTTATTGATTTTAGCGTGATGAAAAATATCCCTAGTGAAATGATTCAAGTTGAATTCTCGCTAGAACTATCTTCAGATCACTCACCCACTATTGTTACTTTATTTAGCCCCCGAGAAATTGTATGCCCGACTGGTTATTTAGCGATGACAGGCACAATAATTAATTGGCTCAAATATCAAAAATACCTCAGTACACATTGTCTGAAAACATACCACTCAAACATCGATCACTCTCTTATCAATTTCGATAAAAACCTCAAACTGGGTGCTCAACATGCTAACCAAACTCCCCGACAAATCAGATATAATAGAATTTATTATGCAGATGCCGAACGGCTCTTAAATGAAAAACGAGTTCGAAGAGAGTGGTAATTGCACAGATCCCCCAACTCAAATCGAATCTAAAAGATTGCACAAAATACTCAAAAAGCTTTTGGAAATTCGAAAAACAGAATCTTTGAATAAAAATCTGGACGAATCGCAGCAATCGGATTAGTCACTACGGCGACCTACAAAACGTTTTAAAACGCCTGTCGTATGAAAGGCCCCCTTGAGAAATTCAAGTGGTGGTTGGGCAAGAAATGATACTGAAAAAGGGAATCTGTTTGGTAATCATTTGAGAAAGTATTTACCCCTAACACATTAAATTAAACTATTGAATTGAACCTGTTGTACCACATTTTGGAGCAGCCGTAGCCCAACATTTTGAGATTCGAGAGATCGAAAAGGCTATTGTATTGACAAGATCAGTAACAAGATACTCATGAACAAGTTGTACCCGATGTTAGTTGAAAACAATTGTATGCACCTTGTAAAAACTTAAAATTCACCCAAATTCACTGGCCCGCAATATATTAGATAACACTCGATTAAGAAGGAGGGATACAGCAGACCTATTCCAAAGACTAGAAGGAAGAATGCCTATTTAATCAAAGCAACAATGAATAAACAATTTTTCGTCCGGCGCTGGCTGTACTAATTAAATTATAATTATTAGATATAATATTTAAAATATTTACTTGTTCTTAGTTCATTAAGTAATGAAGATACAATAAATAAAAAATAAAATTGAAAAAAAACAATGTTTCGTTATCGTATAAGACAACAAATGAAATATGTACAAGTAATCTTGGATGAAAAGTCCTTTACTCTACCCTAATTAATATCTGTGTTATAATTCGTATTGTCAGTTTGCATTAGAATACCTACAATTTAATTTATTTTGTACATTTTATGGAAGATATTTATTTCAATTTCAATTAAATTGAAATGGCTTTGGTTTATAAATAAAAATATGTAGGTTTCTTTTGTCTTGTATTGCTTTGTTTTTTTTTTTTTTTTTGCAATAATTACAATACTTAATAATATATTTAAATATGAGAAATAAAGTTGGTCAGGTGTTCGTTATTAGCACCTAATAGTGTTAACCGTTATTCGGTTACCTGATTAATTTCGGTGGATAATTTTCGGTTCGAATAATTTTTAAATAATGCTCAACTATCGATTTATGTAAACAATTTTGTAAAATGACAGTATATTTAGGGTTATTGTTAAAATTATATTGTATAAAACACGAAATTCTCAAACTGTTCGATTAAAAGTATGATTATTCGATTATTTCAAATTTTAAAAACTACTTGTCCCTCTGAATAACAAGATGCTGTTTTTTTTAATTTTTTTATAAGGTTATCGAAATAAATTTGTAACGTCTTATTGTGAATTTTACCAAAACGTGTTGATGTAAGCTTTTATTTTAATTAAGAGTAAGTATATAAATTTAGTAAAACACATATTCATTGTATCATTTACGTTTGAGTATCCCAATTTATCCATTGTATAAATATGTATAACAAAAACCAGTACATAATTTTATTGGAAAACTTTTGTTTTAGCAACGACAGCAATTAAAGTTCAATGTTTATATAACCATCAAATATAAACTTAAATATTGTTGCAAGCAGATCCATTTTTATTACTTAATTAAAATTTTAATTGAAGAATTTCAAATGCTTCTCTTGGTTTTAATCAATTCTGTTTAAAAATGAACCCAAGAAATTTCTTCATTTATTGGCATTTAAGTTATGGCAACTATAAAAACTATGACAACGTTAAATAATATTCTAAATTACACTGAAATAACTTTTGAAAAGTTAAATATTTTTCTAAAGCTATAAAAATACATTTTTTTTTCTTTTTTTATAGTGACACACTGGCTTGAACTACTACAAACACACATGGTCGTATGTATGACATGTTTAAAATGTGAATTTGTGAAATATTTATATACTTTTTATTTTACATTTTCCCACAACTGTATGACTTAAAAAAATTGGTCCCTTGATACGGAATTCTATCATCATATTTTAAAAATAATGATTTTTGGTCCTTTTTATATGTGTGTTCATATAGACATACATACAAATGTAAGGACATAAAAACTTAAGTCGTATTAGTGTGTATATACTCAAATACATAGTAATTTATACAGAGACACGTGTAGATACAATCTACACATTCATACGTACGTACATACATTTGCTTTACACCAATTCACAATACCACTGCCACAACTACATTAACGCCATCCATCCCTGTTTAAAGGGTAAAATAAACCGCAAAACATGATTATATAATTTAAATTGTAAAAACAGAAACAAAAAAAGTTTCATCTGCTATACAATTAATATCTACTATTTGTTTAACTACATAAATATTTACATATCGTTACCTTACTATAGAAAGGCCCTAACTTGTGTTTTTTTAAGTCGAGTTTTTTTTTTGGCTAAATATGATATGTGAGCGGACCATTTATCAAAATAAACGAAAATCAGGGCTTACAGAAAAACACGAGTTAGGGCCTTTCTATATTAAGGTAACGATATATACATTAGAATGCACCAAGATTGTATGGTTGAACAAAAATATCAAGCTACGGCCAAATTATCTAAAATTTATAACAGTAAAAAACTTGGAAAAAAATGTATCCCTAAATTCGCTGAATTCAAATTTAATGTACTGCTAAACTATGGGAGGTATTGACGTAGTTATTTTATTATTTATTTTTTTTTTAAACTCTAAAATTTGTTTAACAACATTTTGAAAAATTTGAAATTTGAGTTTTGAAACTGTCGTTAAAAAAAATCAAACTTTTTTGGCCATAACTGCGAATAGGTTAATGCTAGCCTACGAATGCAAAAACTCATATACGAGTAAATACGGATATTTTTAAAGTAAAAATAGCTTATATCGTTCTCAAAATATGTTAATTTTTATACATATTTGTCATTCCGTTTGTACCTCATCTGTGTCCGTGGTCCTAATGAAATTCTAAGACGATACAGCTCTGTCAGTCAGTCTGTCCATCACCGGAATAATGTTTAAGCAGTCATACATATGTTTATTATACGGCAGTCCTGATAAAATGTCGCACATTAATAATATTAGACAGATATTATCCGCTGCAGTATTCCTGCATTGTAGTACTGATGATTTATCTCTTAGACAGCTCATAGTTTTTCTTTTTCATATACCTTTTTAAATTTTATTAATTTCAACATATTTAGTAGATTTATATCTCTTAGTTTTTCAAGATTTCAAAAGATGTATGATTCAAAACATTCAAAACGATGACAATGGAACTCATCCCCTTGAGGCAATATCCCAGTTCATTATCTTTAGGTTTGCATTGAATTTCGATTTGTGTACACAAATTCAGTCCTGGATAAACATTAGGCTGGGTCAAATTATATGGTAGATCAAAAAATAAAAAATTGTATAGCAGAAACGGAATCTGCGAAAAATTCCCCCAATAAATCATAGGTCTAAAATCAAATCCTATCTTGCACATTTCGTATTTTTCCAATCAAGATTTTCTGATTTTGTTTGAGTAGCTTATTTATGTGTTAAAAACCAAGTAAAATGTTTAGTTACGGGTGATTACTATTAAATAAGAGTTTTTTTTTTTTAACAAAAGGGAACTTTACACTCTTTTAATTCTATTGAAAAGACTCTCCTTTTAATCACCCATTACTAAACATTTTATATACCTAAGAAAAAATCAAATTTTCATTATATGGAAATTAATTTAAACTTAAGAGTTTTATTTCAAGTAGTACACGTGTATTTGGATAAGTCTGTTACTTTAAAACAAATTAAATATTATTATGGAATCATCAGCAATGACCGTCGATTCTTCCATTTCGGGAAGAGATCTGTTTAGATGATAGAATATTATACGAACCTCCATTTACTCCAAACATTCCATACGAACACTTGTTGGATTATATAACCCCTTTGCTCCCACAAAATACAGAGCATTACCTTAGCTTGGATTTTTGGCATTGGTGTCTATTTGGCAGGTTTTTCGGGCTTCAAATACGATCACCTACGCTTCGGGTGATTGTAATGGATTTATTTATCATCGCAAGTAATTATTCGGTGCAAATATTATTTTCTTTTATATCGTGAACAAATTTTGAACCCCTTTACCATGGGTTAAACTTATAAGGATGAAACTGGAAAAACTTGATTTTGAACATCCTTGCGATATCACCAATATATCCTGGAATTTAAATAATGAAATTGATGTCAAAGAAATATAATTTTGTGTAGAGTAGCAGTACCAAAATGCTTTTATAATTTTAGTCTTCATTCATGCAATATTCAACCAAAAAGAACAAAAAAATACGGAATAACCAAAAAATTTAAAACCGCGATATTTTAAAAACAAGTAAGAAAGTATGGTCGGTCAAGCCCGACCAGATAATACCCTACACTAAGTAAATGAGCAAAAACATTTTTCTTTCAAAATTTCAATAATTTATGTTCGTGAGCGATTTTCGGAAGTGGGCCTTATATGGGAACTATGACAAATTATGGACCGATCACCACGAAATTTGGTCACGTGATTAATGTTTATATGAAAATTATTTATGTTGAATTTTATGTGTATACCAACATTTTTAAGAGATTTATGCTCGTTAAAGTTATTATCGGAAGCAGGATTTAAATGGGAGCTATGACCAATTATGGACTGATCACCATGAAATTAAGTGGTGTGATTAATATCTGTATGAAAGTTGTTTATGTTGCATTTTATGTGTATTCCAACATTTTTAAGAGATTTATGCTCGTTAAAGTTATTATCGGAAGCAGGCCTTATATGGGAGCTATGACTAATTATGGACCGATCATAATAAAATTTGTTGACATGAATTTCGTATATATAAAACTTATTTGGAGAAAAACTTGTGTAGATACCTATATAAGTTAAACATTTATGACCGATAAAGTCCAATTTCGAAAGGACATTTGTATGGGGGCTAGGTGAAATAATGAACCGATTTCAGCCAGTTTCAATAGGCTTGGTCCTTGGGCAGAAAAAGTGATATGTACTAAATTTTATCGAAATATCTTCAAAATTGCGACTTGTACTCTGCGCACAGGGTTTACATGGACAACCAGCCAGCCAGCCAGCCAGCCAGCCAGCCAGCCAGACGGACGGACGGACGGACATCGTTTAATCGACTCAGAAAGTGATTCTGAGTCGATCGGTATACTTTAAGATGGGTGCTAGACTAAAATTTTTGGGCGTTACAAACATCTGCAAAAATCCAATATACCCTCCCCACTATGGTGGTGTGGGGTATAAATAGCTTATATAGTTCTCAAAATATGTTAATTTTTATACATATTTGTCATTCCGTTTGTACCTCATCTGTGTCCGTGGTCCTAATGAAATTCTAAGACGATACAGCTCTGTCAGTCAGTCTGTCCATCACCGGAATAATGTTTAAGCAGTCATACATATGTTTATTATACGGCAGTCCTGATAAAATGTCGCACATTAATAATATTAGACAGATATTATCCGCTGCAGTATTCCTGCATTGTAGTACTGATGATTTATCTCTTAGACAGCTCATAGTTTTTCTTTTTCATATACCTTTTTAAATTTTATTAATTTCAACATATTTAGTAGATTTATATCTCTTAGTTTTTCAAGATTTCAAAAGATGTATGATTCAAAACATTCAAAACGATGACAATGGAACTCATCCCCTTGAGGCAATATCCCAGTTCATTATCTTTAGGTTTGCATTGAATTTCGATTTGTGTACACAAATTCAGTCCTGGATAAACATTAGGCTGGGTCAAATTATATGGTAGATCAAAAAATAAAAAATCGTATAGCAGAAACGGAATCTGCGAAAAATTCCCCCAATAAATCATAGGTCTAAAATCAAATCCTATCTTGCACATTTCGTATTTTTCCAATCAAGATTTTCTGATTTTGTTTGAGTAGCTTATTTATGTGTTAAAAACCAAGTAAAATGTTTAGTTACGGGTGATTACTATTAAATAAGAGTTTTTTTTTTTTAACAAAAGGGAACTTTACACTCTTTTAATTCTATTGAAAAGACTCTCCTTTTAATCACCCATTACTAAACATTTTATATACCTAAGAAAAAATCAAATTTTCATTATATGGAAATTAATTTAAACTTAAGAGTTTTATTTCAAGTAGTACACGTGTATTTGGATAAGTCTGTTACTTTAAAACAAATTAAATATTATTATGGAATCATCAGCAATGACCGTCGATTCTTCCATTTCGGGAAGAGATCTGTTTAGATGATAGAATATTATACGAACCTCCATTTACTCCAAACATTCCATACGAACACTTGTTGGATTATATAACCCCTTTGCTCCCACAAAATACAGAGCATTACCTTAGCTTGGATTTTTGGCATTGGTGTCTATTTGGCAGGTTTTTCGGGCTTCAAATACGATCACCTACGCTTCGGGTGATTGTAATGGATTTATTTATCATCGCAAGTAATTATTCGGTGCAAATATTATTTTCTTTTATATCGTGAACAAATTTTGAACCCCTTTACCATGGGTTAAACTTATAAGGATGAAACTGGAAAAACTTGATTTTGAACATCCTTGCGATATCACCAATATATCCTGGAATTTAAATAATGAAATTGATGTCAAAGAAATATAATTTTGTGTAGAGTAGCAGTACCAAAATGCTTTTATAATTTTAGTCTTCATTCATGCAATATTCAACCAAAAAGAACAAAAAAATACGGAATAACCAAAAAATTTAAAACCGCGATATTTTAAAAACAAGTAAGAAAGTATGGTCGGTCAAGCCCGACCAGATAATACCCTACACTAAGTAAATGAGCAAAAACATTTTTCTTTCAAAATTTCAATAATTTATGTTCGTGATCGATTTTCGGAAGTGGGCCTTATATGGGAACTATGACAAATTATGGACCGATCACCACGAAATTTGGTCACGTGATTAATGTTTATATGAAAATTATTTATGTTGAATTTTATGTGTATACCAATATTTGTAGGAGATTTATGCTCGTTAAAGTGATTATCGGAAGCAGGCCTTATATGGGAGCTATGACTAATTATGGACCGATCATCATAAAATTTGGTGACATGAATTTCGTATATATAAAACTTATTTGGAGAAAAACTTGTGTAGATACCTATATAAATTAAACATTTGTGACGGATAAAATCCACTTTCGGGAGGACATTTGTATGGGGGCTAGGTGAAATAATGAACCGATTTCAGCCAGTTTCAATAGGGTCGTCCTTGGGCAGAAAAAATGATATGTACCAAATTTTATCGAAATATCTTTAAAATTGCGACCTGTACTCTGCGCACAAGCTTTACATGGACAGCCAGCCAGACGGACGGACGGACGGACGGACGGACATCGTTTAATCGACACAGAAAGTAATTCTGAGTCGATCGGTATACTTTAAGGTGGGTGTTAGACTAATATTTTTGGGCATTACAAACATCTGCACAAATCCATTATACCCTCCCCACTGTGGTGGTGTAGGGTATAACAAGAGCTGCCCAAACAAAACTAAAGATAGTTTTGAAAATTAAATGTCCCATATATGTTTTATCAATTACATTTTTCGCTGCACCAAACCAAAATGTCAATTTAGTTCTCCTGTTTTATCAAATATTACTCCAAAAAAAGTTGCCACCTTTGATAGCAAACTTCTCTCCTCAATTTTGGGTGGCTTTTTTCTTGCAAAAATAATTGTCTGTGGGTTAATTATACTTAATATAAACTATTCGAGTTTTATTCTTAACGACAAAAAATCTTAATTTTTTTATTATTCAACTATATTCGAATAAATAAATAAAATATAAACAACCAGACAATTTTTAATAATTTGTTTGTTAACAATGAATAAAAGTACAACATTAATAATATATAAGTATATGATGCAAATAATAATAAACTAGAATAATTAAATGGTTACTCGGGAATACAAAATTAATATTTTAGTAAGATTTAGTTTTCATATGCTAAATTCCTAATCTTATTGATAAATTCTCTGATATTTATTTTTCATTGCGCATTTCACTGGTTGCTTAGGTCAGATCATCAGGAAATCAAATAAAACGATAGAGTGAATGAGAATTACAGACACTCAGGCTTTATTTGTAAAAATATCAAAGGTTAAACAAAACAACAACAATAAAGAGTGATTTTATCTTTTCATACATTTCCTACTACAATTGGTTGGTTTCTTGCCGACACAAACTGTAGTGTGTAAAGGTAGGATCACACGATTGCCGTAATGCACCACTACCTTAAGTGAGTAAAGAAAAAAAAACAAAAATTAAACAACTTGTTTTACTGTTTTCGCAAGAATATAAAAATATAGCGAGTTACCAGTTTAGTCTTGATGAACGAGCACCTGAAAATTTAACATCAAAAGATTATTCGGGAATACAAAATTAATATTTTAGTACACAGAGAAAAGCAAGCGAATTTGTTGCCAATCGAATGATTCTACCTTAGTAACCGAATTTTACAGTTGTGGCTACAAAATTTTTAAAGGGATAACAAAAGTTTGGTTGCTTCAACCGAAATTCTTCTTTATCAACTGACTTTCGGATGATATAACCGAAAAATTCGATGTGTGCAACCGAATCATTCGATTGGTTACAAATTCGGTTGCTATCTCGAATCTGTTTTCTCTGTGTAAGATTTAGTTTTCATTTGATAAATTATCAATTTTATTGATAAATTCACTAAAATTTATTTTATGAAATACGTATTTTTAAATTCTAATAAGGTTTTCAGTAAATTTTTTAGGTATCTTAGGAATATTTCACAAGGTTGGATCTGAGTTGTTTCGGCTTCATAGACGGAATGGCGGCCAGTGCATGGCTTCTCAAAATTGGTCACTTAGGGTCTCAAATTTTATGATCCAAATAAGTGGAAAATTTAAATATAAATAGTTCTTGAGAAGATCTACAAAAAATATGATTACATGAGCATGTTGTCCATTTTATTTCCAGAGATATTTAGCCGTAATCGCCCATAATTTGTGAAAAATCTTAAAAATTTCATCACTTCCTAAACTAATAACAAACTAAAAATCCATTAATTACATTGTGTAAACATGATTGAGAATATTATTCAACCAGAATCTAGATAAATAAATTATAATGGTATTTGATTGGTATAATGAAATTTAAAGATATGAACTCAGTAAACAAATGTCTCATTTCTGTTATAAAACAATTTATTTATTCGTACAGCGAACATTTCCTCAAGGTTAATTAAGGAAAATTAAACATTTAACATGACCACATCGCCAACAAATAAACATTAATAATTTACAATAAAAACAACATTACAAAGGTATGACTCTACACTAGAAATAAACTTAAAAAAAAAATACAATTAAAAAGGTACACGTATAGAAAAAATTGTAGAAAAGTCTTTCAAACAGAGGAAATTATTTTATTTTCATTTTAGAAATGATCTCAGCATTTGTTTAATGTCACGTTTTTTTTTATTTTATTTATTTGCTTTTTATTTATACTTAACATTTTGTATCCAAGTGTTGTAGTACAAATAAATATATACCTATAGTATTTATATAGTACGAGTAGAAACAAACGTACATACATATATTATAAGGGGCAAAATCATAGAACATACGAGTACTAGTAGACTTTATAAGGCACTAGAGCACAGTTTAGTTTTTCAATTGAATATTATTACATAAGGACCACAAATATATTTATAATATTTGATCGAATAAGACCCAGAGATTGCTGTATGGCCCAATTTCAAAAGTCTCTTTTTATTCCGGGATCCACATTATTCATATTTCGAAAAAGCAAAAGACTCCCTAAAGGATACGTATGCAAGATCATTTCAAGATCATTTTCTGACAATTGTAGAAATAATATTTCGCTTGTAGAATGTAGGGTAGCTAGTCATACCACAAGCAAAATTCGAATTTACCTCATATGTAAACGTACGTATGCCACACTTGTTTATCATAACA
Organism: Calliphora vomitoria; assembly: GCA_942486065.2. Lineage (NCBI taxonomy): Eukaryota > Metazoa > Arthropoda > Insecta > Diptera > Calliphoridae > Calliphora > Calliphora vomitoria. The sequence goes on from OW818031.2 coordinate 94,750,973, forward strand.
ATTTATAATTTGTTTGTGTTTCTTAGAATTTGTTCAAATATCTGTCGCCAACAAGTCTGCTGACAAAAATCAGATCTTTTTTTTTTATTATTTCTTTCTATCTGTTTTGTATTTTGGCCACAAATATATTTGCGAAATTTCTTGGCAAATATGAGAATTTCGTAAAATTTCAAACATGCATACACAATTGTGTATGAACTACATCCAAATACATTTCAAAAGATAACCAACCACATGAATCTATATGCAAAAGGTACGTAAAGACAAACATACTATGTTGTATCCCATCATGTTTGTTCACATACATGATGTGTATCCGTACGTGAATAAATCTTTAAATATATAGTGTATATAGTATATAAACAAAATTTTACTTTTAATTATTTTTATTTGAGTAGTTTTTAATGTTGTTTTATTTGTATTTTTTTTTTTTTTTTGTTTGCTAAAAGTAATTATACAACGAAATCATTTAATTATAATCTTACACTTTGATGTTGACAACAGAAACGACATCAGAAATAACATACATACAATACTTTTATTAATTAGCTAATACTTTATTTCATTTCTTACATTTATTTTTAAATTTTGTATATTTGATTGCTTTTATTTCTCTACAAATTATAGTTTATATAAAGATTACTATCTACTTGTACTCATATCACAAAATCCATTATAATCATATATTTTTAACAAAATACTGCATACAGTCAAGGAAATTCGATTAAAGGTACGCTTTTTATATCCACCAATTCTATGACGAACCAGCTTTATCTATCCGTCTGTTGAATGCATATTTATTAAAAATGAGAAAAATCGGTCTAGTATAACCAGATTTATATAACCAAAGTGTGAGGCTACCTCCATAAAGTTGGTATTTTACATTTTCTTTAAATATAATTCAGATGAAATTTTGCATACACAGTTCTGCAATAATAGGTTAGGAAATTTTGTGTATCAAATACTCAAAAAATCAGTCAGTATTGAGGACTCAACGCCCAAATACTCAATACTTTAACCTCACTACTCCCTCAGAGTAATTTTCGGAAATTTTTTAAAGACTTTTGCTATTAATCGGTCTTGTCTTGGAGTAGTTTTACCAGGTCTTCTTGCCATATGTTGAGTTTTTACAATACCTGCCTCACAATTTTTTTTATAATTGTTTATACTGCTGTTTTATTTATTGAATATTTATAACAGATTGTTTTTTTGCTTCAATCCAGCACTATAATCGATCATTATTTGCAGTTAAAATTTTCTCAAATCTTGGTTGGTTGGTTGGTTTACTTGGTAGTTCACTACGTGCGAAAAATCAAGTAGAGTCGAAGGGACCCCGTTTTGACAAGACCACACCAATCGTTAGAGTAATGTCGTTTACATCATAATGTATATAAAATGTATACAAAAAGTCGAGTTTACTAGACCCAACCTGTAGCTGTGAGATATTTCAGTAGTTCATTAAGTTTAGACCCGGCTACCTCATCAAGGTTAGTAAATATATAGTTGCAGAGAAGGTGGAAAACCATTTCCTCTTTTTCCCTATCCTTACAGCTGTGACAATGGTCGTTAAAAGGGAGACCCAGGCGATTTGCATGTTTGCCTTACGTCCAGTGCCTCGTTAATACTGCCAGCAACCTTGATTTATCTCATATATACTGGATTATCAGTTGCATAGTACGTTTTTCGTTAAAAGATGGCTACATCAACTTGGCAACCCTACATGTGTCTAAATTACGTCATCTATTCTCAGTCCTTGTAAGAAAGTATCTGAAGATAATGCCGTTGATAGTGCCCAGTGGAATTACTACTAAGACCGCATTGGAGGTATCTAAGGCAGATACCAATCTGCCTAGTTCGTCTGCCTTTTCATTACCGTAGTAGTCTATGTGTGCAGGGATCCAAACCAAAGTAATGTCAGATAGACGACCTAGCCTTGACAGAGAATTCTTACATTGTCTGACTAGTGAAGATGAAGTTCTGTAGGCCTTCAGTGAGAGTAGTGCCGCCTGACTGTCGACAAAAATACCTATATTGCCACGAGTATTATGACCATGAAGTGTATTACAAGCTACTATGATTGCATAAATTTCCTCCTGGAAAACACTACACTCATTCGGAAGACGATATGAGATGCCTGCCCCAAGTTCGTCACTGAAGACGCCAGAACCAACACCACAGCTCATTTTAGAACCGTCTGTATATATCCTAGTGTCAATATCCGTATACATTCATTTAAGTATGCTGGGACTAAGTCCCCATTTTTTTCGAAATATCTTACGACAGGTCATCGTTGCCTTCTTCACCCTGTGTTGAGTATTCAGTTTCAATGATAATTTAGAGTCCAGTATAATACCTAGATATTTTGCATTATTTGAAAGGGGGATTTCGCAGTTTTTCAACCGCCGAAGTCTAAAGCTTGGAATCTTGGTCTTTGTCCTAAAAAGTACAAGTTCGGTTTTGCTTGGATTCACCCCAAGACCACTTACCGTGGCCCAGTTGTCGAGCAACCCTAAAGCAGTGGATATAATATCACTGATCACGTCCGGAAATAGTCCTGATTCGAGTATCACCACATCGTCCGGATAAGCGACAACTTTTATCCCTTTTTTGTCTAGACCATTGAGAATCCAGTTAATAATGATAAGCCATAGTAGTGCAGAGATTATCCCGCCCTGAAGTGTGCATCTTTCAACTTGCTTGGACTTAACGCTTTTACCAAGATTTGCTGTAACTATTATTGATTTCAGCATTGTTACTAACCAGTCATTGATATATTCTTCAACGTCTAGGTTTGTAAGAATTGCAAGAGTAGTTACATTATTGAAAGCACCCTCTACAGCCAGGAAGGCTGCTATTGTGTATTGTTTAAATTCGAGAGATCTCTCTACAAATCTTACGGCTTCATGCAGAGTTGTCTCTGTAGAGCGACCCTTAAGGTAGGCGTGCAGTGTTGTACCATCAAGTCAGAGGTGCGCAAAAATAAATTCTCTCCAATACACTTACTTTCAATACCTCCAATACCAACACATTCAATTTTTTATTTTGTTCAGTGCACCTACAAACAAACAAATACAAAAACTGAAAAAATAAGGAAAAAATAAGGAAAAAGCCATACACCCATCCTCATGCGCTTTTGTAGTTGTTTCGTTGAGTGGACAATGACTACTAAATTGTAAGAGCATAAGAATACGTGTGATTTGATTTTGCACAATTGTGCTATGGGCTGCGTATCATTGCTTCAAGTCGATGCCTTATATGAGTGTCAATGAGTCTTCCCAAAGTTTTAAGCTGGAAAGATGAAAGACTAATCAGATGAAAGTTCTTCGCCTTCTCATGACTTCTTTTGCCAATTTTGGGAATAAAAACGACACTGACTCTCCTCCAGATAACCGAAACATGGTTGAGATAGAGACAGCGTAAATATTCTATGAAGCCAGGAGATGATATGCAAATTTTGACTAAGCAAATTTTCTTTCAATATATTTTTATACCTTTCACCATCACACGTGGTGAATGAGGGTATGTATAAGTTTGAAATTCCGTACGTAACATTGAGAAATGTTAATCTGAGACCCAGCCTTATGAAATTCTAAGTCGATTGAGCTATGTCCACCTGTCTTCCTATCCGTCTGTATGTCTGTTTAAAACACTCTCACGTTCAGAATCCATTCGCGAAATTAATAAAATGTATACCAGAATGTTTATAATTTTTTTAAGCTGTTTAGTGTTGAAAATCAGCAAGATCGAATTGGTATAACAAGGGTTATGGATCCAGATGTTAAACAACCTCCAAAAATTTTGTTAATTTTCACATCTTTTTTCTGACTTTAGGTAAATCCATTGCAGAGAATACCATGAAATGTTTCACTCACAATTTTTATGATAAAAGGACAAATTCTATTGAAAATGGTGAGAATCGGCCCATAATTTCTCCTAGCCCCATAAAAATTTCTTTCCGAGATATGGTGCTATGGTATATAAATGCCCATAGAATTGCAGTATCCATAAAAAATTCAGCAAAGCTAAGTTTCGTGCAAAGAGAAATCGTGAAACCAATATTTTTTTGGGATCGGGCACTATTTGACTATAGCTCCCATATAAAGTTCCTTTCCGAAAATAATAAAATAATCATAAATATCATGTACATAAAACTCGCTGTAGCGAATTGTACGAAGATCGTCCCATAATTGGTTATAGCTCCCATATAATGCCCATATTATATCTGAAAATATCGTTATCGAATTAAAATTTTACAGAAACTGGTAGTATTTGTTCACAAATCATACTACTAGATTGTGTGAATATCGGTCCATATTTGAACATATCTGCCAAATAAAGTCCATTTCCGAAAATCATTTAAATACTCATAAATCTCTTACAAAAGGTTCTCTAAGATCAAAATTTTAAACAAACATTTCCCATATGTACGACGTGTTGAATTTTATGAAGATCGGCCCATAATTGGTCATAGCTCCCATATAAGAACCATTTCCGAAAAACACATTAACCTCTATAAATATTTTAAATAATTCGATATCGAACTAAAATTGTATACAGATCAATAAATTATATCCAAAAATTATACAACTGGATTTTTTTAATATCGGTCCATATTTGATCAAAGTACCCATAAATCTCTTGTAAATAACGTTATTAAAATAAAATTCAAGTAAAATAGGCCTCAAATATATAGAAATCACGTTATGTTATTTAATGGCGATCGGCCCATAATATGTAATATCTCCTATATAAGTTTTGCCAGTGTTAAGAAGTATAACTCCATTATAAAAATTTATTTCTGTTAATTTGTAATGCTTAAAAACGATGAAATTTACTATATTGTTACGAATTTGCAAAAGCGATTTAAATTTAACGGTCAGTAACGACTGCCTGCAACATTCATCATGTTGATAAACACGTCCATTAGTAGAAGCTTCTTCTTATCAACAATGTTGATAGCATGCGGTTATTAGCATTGTTTGTAAGTGTGGCAACACTAAATGATTAACATTGAAAGCTCTAGAATTCGAATGTACTAGTTTGTCCGTTAAGAGCATTGTAAAAGATTCCCGAGAGATGGCGTGTATATAAATAGCGGCATAGGTTATACTCGTGAGTTGAGTTGATCATTGGCGCTGTAAGAATTAACATCAACTGTCGTGTACGTTTGACGTTTGAGCTTGTACATTATAAAGTGTGTGTGTGCATTTCTACGAACTGATAAACGTGTATAAAGACACTGAGTGACTATTTAGACTGTTGTTGTTGTACATTTTAAATAAATAAAGAGTTGTTACAGTTTTAAACTACTAAAACTGATTTTATTTGCAATCAAAAGTATCCGGTTTATTTAAAGGTAAAAACGTAACAATATTTAAATTTTAATTTATCTAAGATATAACATTACGAAATATAGTTTTAAAAAAAAAGAATGTCCCTCGTATTGTCACTCCCTGAATATAAAATTTGTCATTCTCCCATATAACGACGACTTTCAAAAACACATTAACCTAAATAAATATCGATTTGTTAATATCATATTACTGGATTTTGTGACGATCAGTCCATACTTAGCCATAGCGTATGGTGATGAAAATTGTTCAAAATATTTTTTGTTGATCACAAATATTTGTTAATGAAAATAAGCAAAATCGAGTGAGTTCAAAAATGAACAAAATATGAAAAGATTTTGTTGATTCAAATGCATGAATTTAGCAAGGCAAATTGATAATTTCTAGTAATAGAAAATATAAAATTAACCAAATCGGATGAACCAAAAAATAAAAAACATAATGTTATTAAATTTACAGCTGTTCGATGATGAATCTGTCATTCAGTCAGCAACTTTACTCCTAAATATCATAATATTAATAGGCAATTCGATTTCTTTAGACCCCTTTTACGCTTACATTATACATTCAATATGTGCAAAAGATATGCCATTTTAAAGGTAATTATTCACTGATGTGCACAATATATATTTTATTGAAATCGGTTCAGTTTTTTAAGAGTTATGAGCGTTAAAAGATGTTACTAACACATATGACACATATGATAAAAATCGTGTACATATGACGTTCAAGCTAAAAAGTAAATAAATAAGAGATACAACTAAACAGCATTGATTTTCCTCTGTTTTAAGTGAGAGTTGTTATAGAAAACAAATAAGAAGAAAAAGACTTTAATAATTTGAAGTCACTTGAAAAAAAAAAATATTTTGAAGGTGTAACAAAGTAATTAATTAATTGCGAATACCTGCAGAACTATAATTCTAAAAGTATTTAAACTTTATATCAATCAATTTATTATCATTATACGGAGGTTAGCTAAAAACTAATTTATTCCTCATCACTGTACCAAGTTTAACTAAACCGGAACGTGACCGGAAAATTGGGCACCGCCATTACAAAGAATATTGTAATTTCGAGAGTCTTTAAACTTTGTCTGAATCACATAAAATTTTACAATATTTGACTGAAATTGGGCGTGATCGGCTTAGTAGGAATGGCCCCTCCTATATATATGAAATAGTTATAATTGAAGATTTATCGTAGTTAAAGTAAAGCTTGATATAAGTTGTTTTTTACATAAAATATGTAAAAATGGGTGAGATCAGAAGTGGAGAGGTATCTCCCATACAGAGTTAGTAAGTTATTTTCGAACATTAAGTGAACTGTAATTGAGAGATTCTCAACATTTTGCATGTGATATTTTAATACCATTCTACGTAGTTAGGTTGTATCAGAAATCCATTCATATTTTTTTTTATTTTACTAGGATAGGGGTAGCGAAACCCACCAGGTTATGCTAGTATATATAAAAGAACATATTTCAGTTTTAATAGAATTTCCTTCGGTGTACGACTACATTTTTTTTTATTATTTTTTTTATCTAAATTAAGTACATTAAGTAATATTTCAATTAATGAATATTATTCTGTTGTTTTCTTTTTTTTTATTAAATAACAATTTTATTTTTAACACATTATTTCATTTGGTAGCTATTGTTGTTTGTATTCGTTTGAAAACCAGTGTAGGTAATCGGTGCTGTTTTGGTCAAACCACATTGACGCTGAAGAAACAAAAGAATTACATTCATATTTCACTTCATTAATGTGTTCAGTATTTGTGTGTGGACAACAGAAGTCAAACGAACAAGACACTTAGATAATTTGTATTTTATATTTATTTATTTATCTTTGTATACAGAGATTATCATGAGTCTCCCACAGAGTTATTTAAATTGTTTTAGAATAAACTGATATGTATGTATACAGAATGTATAGATTTTATTTCTAGATGATGAAAACAAAAAAATCAATTATGAGAAATTGTTTGTCTGTCAGTGAGTGATATGGACATCGAACGTATGAACATTTTCATTTAATGAACCCTCGTGCGTATGAGCATTATTTATTTTTGGCCACTTATACGTCATACCGTACACCTGTTATGAATTGGCATATATTTCAATTTCATAAAAAAACACATTTTAAAAATTAAATAAAAATATGTTTCTAGGAAATATGACAATTATTAATGAGTATAAAGGGAAGTAATTATATAACGACTGCCATGTACACATATCAACAATATAGCCATAGAAAAGCTATGAATTTGTACGTAATATTTGATTTTTTTTCTTTCAACTTTTGTAGATTAAATATTAATTATAATACGATTTAGCAATCCCCCGAAGATTTGTTAAACAAATATAACTAATTTTATTTTACTTGGCGACAATATGAACATAAATAAATCAATAATTAATTTATATGTATATAAAATTTTTCATTTTAACTTAAAAAGTTTCCTTGTTTTTTGCATAAGTATTGACTACCATATCTGATTCTTGTTTAAATCCTTTGCATATTTTAGCATCGTGAGTTCGTTACGTGTATTTAAATAATAAAAGCCTTTACCTAAATGTTAACAAATTGAAAAATATATATGAAAAATACCATTTATTAAGGTATATCCCCTTAAAACTTTTCAGGATTTCACATTTTATTTACAGTTAAACATTTATTTACTTCTATTTGGCTCATTAATTAAAAGTAGTCCTCTAATAAAATCAAGATAAATAGCATTAATTTGTCTTCTTACACAAGAGCAAATTATTGTAAACCTGAAATATAAATTTGTATTCCTTATTATAATCAATTATAAATGTTTTTATTTTTGATGTTAAAATATTTTAAACCCATTTGTATTCTAGATTCTAACAAAGGGAATATAAAGGGTTTTCCAACAAGAGGTGTTATTTTGGTATTCAAAGAAAAATGGAATTTTTGAGATAAATGATAAGATGTTAATAATGGCAAACAACATCAGCCAAATAGCCACCATGACCACGCTTACAGGACCATATCCTTTTCATGAAATTTATCATAACCAAATCGAAAAGTGGCTGCCCTATGTCCTCGATAGCCTTACGAATTCTATCTTTGAAGTCTTGAATCGACGATGGGCTGTTATCTTTTACGTGGCTCCAAAGGAAGAAATCGCAAGGTGTTAAATCAAAAGATCTCTGTGGCCAATTTTGATCAACTTTTCGAGAGATAACACGGTCCGGAAACTTTTCCCGTGACACACAGGCAATGGTTTCGTTGCTTGTGTGGCACGTAGCGCCGAGTAAACGTTGTCCAGATCAATATCATCCAATAAACAATGTAATGACGTTTGTGGAATGCCCAATTCCAAAGAACGATGAGGAATGGACAAACCTGGTTCTTCTTCAACACTTTGGTCTACAGCAGCAATATTGTCTGTTGTTCTTGAGCGACGTGCACGGGTTTTATTCTTCACATCACTAACTTGTCCCAACAGCTCGAATTTTTCCACCAATTTCTGTATTGCTGTCCGACAAGGTGCTTCACGACGACCCTAAAATGCTTTAGTTTTGTGAACTGTGACTGCAAGATTTTCAACATTTTTGTAGTCAATTTTAATAATTCCAATGCGTTGTTGAAGCATGTATTGATCAATGTTTAGTAACGGCGTAGTTTCTACTTGTCAAATGTCAAAGAATTAAAGCTTCAAAAGTGACAGCTACCGAAATACCGGGTGATTCAAAATAACATCTCTTGTTGGAAAACTCTTGATATTAGGACTTTATGACCATAGATAAATACACATAGATCGGAAACTCACATGTCAAAGACCTAACTCAGTTGTCAAAAACCTAAGTGCTGAGAATGTATTAGTAGAAAAAACTATTTGAAAACAAAAACAACACTCGTATGAGTGATTATTTTGAGTAATTTTTTTGTTTGAGTTTTTTTCTATTACTTTTTTACGCTTTATTAATAAGAGTTATGGCCTCATTTTGTATCTTCAAACAAATTTTCGTTTACGCTTCAGTTTGGAACGAAAAAATTAAAATTTGGTATTTTATAAAACGAAACGATATTTGCATTACAAGTCAATTTTTTGATGTGGTACCAAGTTTGAAAACATCGTTTTTATGTCAACTTTCTGCCAAATAAATTAAATTACTTTTATTTATTTTAAAACAAATGAAATTTATTGAAACAATTTTGAAACGTTTGATTGTTTTTTACATTTATTTGGAAAAAACATCTCTTTGTTATATTTTTTATGTACGAAAAGAAAAAACAAATGTTTTTTCTTTGAAAATTTAAAAGTCAATGAAAAGTGTATTGAAACGAAAAAAAATTCTCAACGTTTGATTTTGACATTTCAAGATCTTAGGAACGTTTTGTTCTGTTTTATAAAATTTTTTGAATTTTGAAAAATATGAAAATTGAAAAATTACAAATTTTCTCGAAAAAAACGTTTCGTTACGTTTTACAAAATTAAGGCATTAATTTCCATTTGTGTGCTCTTATTATAAATACTATACTTCATATCATATTTTTCTTAAGTTTCATCAAAATCGGAACAAGAATATATAATATTTCTCTATCTTTCCATTAGAAATTTCAAATATTGAAAAATTTTACCTTTGGACCTTCTCGGTTTAAGGTTTAACGTTTTGCAATTTTAGTAAAACTTTCAGAGTAAATTTAGAATTACCTGGACTATAATATTCTAATAGGTTATACTTAAAATTCATAACAGTAAAGAAAATTGAGCTCATTCGCCAAAATATTGCCAAATAATTAGTTTTTCTCGAAAATTAATTTAAATCGCAGGTAGGGAAAAACTATAGGAGATATTTTCATAATTTTTTCATATTTTAATTCCCTATTATATTTTCAATAAATCCCAATGTGTTGATGAAAAAAATTCGGCAATTTGTTTAAACAAATTTTAAAAATGGAGTTTTGAAACTGCCTTTAAAAAAATTAAATTTGTTAGTTATACCTGCGAAAAGGTTGACGGTATCTTATGAAGACAAGAACTGATATAAAAGTAATATTAGGACAATTTGACGTAATAGCAGACCGTTTGAATCCCCCAATTGTTTTAATTGTAATTTATTGATTTCCGATATTTTTAAATATTTTTTCTTTGTGTAATATTTTAAATTATTCATTTCGACAATCTTCGTTTATTGATTCCCTGCAGGGAATGCCAATAGTGAATTTGTAGTGATTTACTAGTGACATTGTTAGTGGAACTACTACCATGTGTACCCCAGCCAATATAATCTTCTATTGACATTTAACATTAGCTTGTCATTGAAAATCCACCAGTATTTTATATACATATTGACTGCGTTGCCGAAATAATGGTATTAGCCGAAAATTTATAAAAATATTTATACCAAAGATTGTTTGCCAAGAGTTCGGTCACACCAGAAAATGCTGCAGTTTACCTTTTGTCTGCGTATGTCTCAAATCAAAAAGAGATGATAATATTAGAAAATGGAGATGCCCTGTATTCCTAAGCATTCAGGAATCAACGAAGGCAAGAAGATCTTATATGCTCAATACATATAAGGTAACTGTCCAAGCCATCCTGATGCTTCAAGTGCTCAATATATGTAGAAGTATCATAAATGACAATTATCCAAACAAATCGTAGTTGCCCAAATAAAAACCAGCAATGGATATAATGCCCTATTATTTTCATATGCATTAAAAAAAGTGTAGCAGTACCCGACACTAAGGCCCAAATTTCGTAAAACGTAAAGAAACGTTTATTTCGAAAAAATTTGTAATTTTTCAATTTTCATATTTTTCAAAACGTATTTTTCGTTTCTGTAAGGACTGAGATCGAAAAATTCTTAACATACTTAAAAATATTTTTATAGTTCTAATCAATAGTGATGGAAACCCTTCCATTATGGTTTTTATAGTGATTTATGTCACTTTGTTCGAACAGGTTGTTCATCTCCGTTTAAAATCTACCACACTTTTGGACACCTTTCTTGTGCTCTTCAATACTCTCTTAACAAAAATAGGTGGACACCTATTATAGTAATTATAGAGCCCTTTGTAACAAATGTTTCGCTTTTTTGCCGCAACTGCATATTGCTTACCATAACAAGAACTTTTTGGGAAATTTTGTCTGCTTTTGGGTCTTAAACTTTTAATCAACATTCCCTTGAGCATCAGCAACATCAAAATATTGAACCGGAAGCTGCAAAAAATCTGACGTTTCGTCATCCTCATCATCGTCAGGAATATTTTTTTTTATAAAATTTGACTTCAATTTCCGTGCTCAGGAACTTTTTGAGCCTTGTATGTTTTTGAACCTACATTGGCTTTAACTTTTCGTTCCAAAGAGTCCGAGCACTGAGCTAACCGGCTAACCGGGCTTTCCTACCGGATGTTTTGGGAACTCTTTCTATTTATTGGCTTTAGAAACATCATGTGGACCATTCCTTGTGCCAGAAATAGATTTTCTATCAACGGACAAGTTCTCCCGGTACTGTTGAATAACATTGGAAACAGTTTGACGACAGACCTTTGATTGTTTGGCCAACTTTTTGGAGGACCAAGTTGGGTTTTGTTGAAAATATTTAATAATTTTAGTACGCACTTTTTTCTGGTCACTAATTTTAATCAGATTAACAACAAATGAACATAATAAGTGACATGCTTTACAAAGGTAACTTGAGAAAAAAAAAATCAAATAAGACTTGGGTTAAAAGATTTAATGAAAAACGTGTGTTAAGAATTTTTCGATCTCAAAAAATGTTCCCAAGCGCTTGAAATATCAAAATCAAACGTTGAGAATTTTTTTTCGTTTCAATACAATTTTCATTGATTTTTAAAATTTCAAAGAAAAAACATTTGTATGAGAATTTGTCTTTTCTTTTCATACATAAAAAATATAACAAAGAAATGATTTTTCCAAATAAATATAAAAAACAATCAAACATTTAAAAATGGTTTCAATAAATTTAATTTGTTGGAAAATAAATAAAAATAATTTAATTTATTTGACAGAAAGTTGACATAAAAACGATGTTTTCAAATTTGGTACCACATCAACAAATTGACTTGAAACGCAAATATCGTTTCGTTTTATAAAATACCAAATTTTTATTTTTTAGTTCCAAACGGCAACGCAAACGAAAATTCGTTTGAAGATACAAAATGAGGCCATAACGTTTAAAGCTCTATTGAGAATCTAACTCAAACCATGAACAGTTTCATGGCGGATATGCAAAATATGTTTCAACAATTGATGCAGAATCAAAGCATGCTCATGCAGATCCTGCTAAATAAAAAATAAATTCTCTAAGAATTTGTTTCTGGAATGCTAACGGCCGTAGCCAACATAAGAATGAAGTACAAACATTTCTCGAGCTTCAGGAAATTTATGTACTACTCGTCTCTGAATCACACTTTACCCTAAAGAACTGTTTCAGAATTAACGGATACTTCACTTATGATACAAAATATTCAAGTGGTAGAGCATGTGGCGGAACAGCTATATTAGTGAGAAAAGTTATTAGGCATTTACCAATGCCATTACCTGATGGCAGAGTTACAGTATCTTCAACATATTGTCCTCCTGGGTATAATATTAATCGAGAGCAGTTTCTCGAATATTTTGAAAACTCTAGGTCCAAGATTTATACCAACTGGTGATTACAATGCAAAACATCTATCTTGGGGCTCTCCCCTTATTACTACAAGAGGAAGGTAACTGTAAGAAGCAATATTGTCTAACAGAAAACATGCCATATCTAGTAGCCAACCTACTTATTGGCCTACAGACCTCAATAAGATTCCCGATCTAATTGACTTTGCTGTAATCAAAAATTTAAAACAAGAATTGATTCCAGTTTTATTCGCTGGATCTCTCCTCAGACCACTCGTCTACAGTTTTAGCGTTATTAGAAGGTCCATGTATATTGGAAAACTATTGCTCTTATTTCCCTCAGAAGAATACAAACTGGTTAAAGTATTACATGTATGTTAGCTCACCCTTGCCACATAACAACTCATTGAAAAATGAAGGTGAAATACAATTCGCTGTCGATATATTTATAGATATTTTAACAAACGCTGTTAATGTATCTACGCCCCCAGTCACCTTGGGGAATTACAGACATTCAAAATGCCCTAAACAAAAGGCTAAACTTAATCAGTGCCAAAGAAGACTACACGCCGCCTTAAAGATTATTAAGGAGTCTAACCTGAGAAATTATCTTAGAAACTTTGGCCCTACAAAGAACACAGAATATAGTCTCTGGAAAGCTGTAAAAAATAAGAATGGACAAAAAATACTTCTGAAAAAATCGAGGCATTTGCCAATCACTTGGAGAATGTATTTACCCCAAATGATACAAATTCATCTTTAAGTGATAATGTCATAAATAATGTGGTGACACCTTTAATAAAATTTCAGTTCTCTAACGTGAAGGCGACAATCAAAGGTCTGAAGGCTGGAAAATTACTTGGCATAGATAAAATTACTACCACGATGATAAGTAATCTGCTTAACTCAGCACTGAGAATTATTTTGTTCATATTTAACTCAATACTACGTATTGGATATTTCACAACCTTATGGAAAATATCTGAGATATTTAAGAGACCAAAACCGGGAAAAGATGTCACTCAAGTGACATCATACCGTCCCATTAGTCTGTTGTCAATACTCTCAAAACTTTTTGAAAAGTTGTTACTTAAGAGCCTTATCAGAAGGAAGCATAGTACTATCGAACAAGAAGAGGAAATTATCATTCCATACAGATAAATAATATCAAAATTCCAGCACAAAGCCATGTGAGATATCTCGGTATCCATCTTGATCGCCGTTTAATATGGACCCACCATATTGAAGCCAAGGTTACACAAATAAAATTAAAGTCAATTCAATTGCAGTGGCTAATTGGCCCAGTTCTAGACATCGAGTACAAAGTGCTTTTGTACAAAACTGTTATAAAACCGATATGGCTTAATGGCATTCAGCTATGGGGAACAGCTTCCTCATCTAACGATGAAAAATTGCAAAGAGAGCAGTCAGGACTGGTACATTCGCAATAGCAATATCCACAGGGATCTAAATGTCCCCATAATATGCCAGGAGATTAAACTCTCCAGTTTAAACCAATCGTCAAAACTGTCATTTGAGGGTCAGTGTTTCCAAGGCGATTGGAAACACTGGCTCTAGCCAGATAACCATTTTAACGAGCACTTATGTTGGGCGTTGTAGAGGTAATAAAAACTTTAGTTTTAGTTTAGGTTGAGATTTAAATACTTATTGTAAATTTCTTAAAAGAAAGATTTAACAAAGAATTTAACGGCTGAATGAAAATAAAAATGGCTAAAAAAAGGTTTTTTTACTGGGTAAACAAAATTGAAAAGGGTTAGATTTAGCCAGAGAAGAGCTGAATTGACAACACAATAAAAATATTATTAATACGCAAAAAAATTATATGTAGATAGAATTTTAACAATAAGTGACACTAAATTTATCAGAGAGAATATAGAAATATTTAAGAATATATTGGACGATAATAAGTAATTTCTAGTTTTACCTGACTTGTAAATTAATAAGACAATACAAAAATCAAAAGCAAAATACAGACAGTATCTGGACTTAAAATATGTAAATCATTAACATATGTACCTGAAATATCAGAACGTTTAGAAAAATCTATTATATTTGATGACAACAAAATTAAAAAGGCTCACAAAATGTACGATATTGTAGGCAGATTGTTCAGCAAAAAAAAAAAAAAAAATAAAACAGGGAATACATAAGTTAGAAATGTCAAATGTAATTTATAAAATAGTAACAAAGTATATGTGGGTACAACAAAGAATAAACTCGAAACTATAATAGCTGGACATAAATCAGCTCAAAAATACAGAGACATATCTTCACAAAAAACTGCATTTTTATTACATTCCGCTAATTTATATCACTTTCCTGACTTTGAAAATATATTAGTTTTAAACTTGATTCAAATATACAAGGTTGCTCCACTTCTCTCTCACAAAAATATTTTTGAAGTTTATTGCATGGCAGAATCAACCAGGTACAATTATTAGGGAGAGTTGTCTATATTTATCCCTACAACGTCAAATAACGCATTTACTCTCATCACTTTTTATTTTGTTCCACGATGTTTTGCTCGTTATATTAACACCAACACATTTATCTGGACAAATTTTAATTTGTATTAAATATTTTATGAAAAAAATTTAAATACAAAAATATTTTTTATAATACAAAAATATTTAATATAATACAACCACAAATTAATTTATTTTTCTCTTAGACATTTCGTTTTGTTTCTTTCTAATTTTCTTTTGTTTGACGTTATAAGGAATGTATAATTGAGAACATACTTTCTATTAATTGTACCTTGTTAGTTCTGCCATGGTTTATTGGAATTATTTGAAATTAGTTTTTTGTAAACAATAAAAAAGTCTTTGCCACATATGAAAAAAGGGAAATAACGTTTAAGAAATATTTAATTTTAATGTGTAATTTATATTAAAAATCTGTTTCGGCTTCTTGCTTTTTGTGTTTTTTCTTTATAGGAGTCTGTATAAGGGATAGTTTATAATTATTTCAAAAACGAATTTCTTTAGTTAACATTTTTTTATTGAATTTTTTGTTTGCTGTTTTATTTTTTTTACTTTTAAATAAACAAAAAATGGGATTTTAAGAATGAATACGGTAGCACGATTTTTCATAATTCCAATAAACGTCAGAACGTTAATATGGCGACAAAAAGAGAAAGTGAGACTACCTTCTATTTTTGTATCATGGTTTTAAATACAGAAAAAAATTGTAAACGCCGCACAGTGGTATAGAGAAAAAATGGAGGGAAATAAATCTGTAACTTCTAAACTGTTAGTCGAGTTTAAGTTTTGAATTTGGACTTCATGGACCCACCAGGGGCGCGACCAGGGGTCTCCAAAGTAAGACACCTCGGGTATGTTACATTTTTAAAAAGATCCCGTTTCTTCGCTTGGGTTTCGATTTCAAAAAAATTACATATATAAAATCTCCCCATCGAGCACTACAAATAGCTAGCAATTATCTTATACAAGTAGCTAGCAATTATATCATAAAGCTTAGGAGATATTCGCATTTGAAAATTAAATTTTTACATTTTTACACACCCAACTTCAATAGCAGCGGATCTAAATATTTTCCGATTATCTCTATTTTTTAAAAATTATGACTGACTCCATAGTTACATGCATTTGAATTTAAAACTTGGGCGATTTTTCGCAAATTTTTTGAGAAGAAAGTATTTTTTTTATGTTATCTCAAAAAAATTCTATGAAGACGTACTAAGAATTTATACTTTTTGGAAATCGCACAGTCGTTATCAAAATATATTAATACATTTTAAATGGCCCAATATGTTCTTAATTATTTTGTAAAGGGTTCCTATAACCCTGACCCTGGTATGGATATAATAGCCAAAAACTAAAAACACTTTTTTTGGAAAATTCCCGTTTCAATAGAAGAATCTATTAACTGTAAAATTTCATTAAAAAATATTCATAAATAAAAACTTTATTTTAATTTGAACAATTTGTATCCTTGCAAAAACTTAACATTTTTTGTCATATTTTTCAAACATGTCTTCCATGTATTTTTTAATTGTCAAAAGTTATATATATTTTTGAAAAATACAAAAAATCCCCTATCCAGTGATATATAACATGTTTTTTACGTGTCATATTAATTAGGGAAAACATAACAACTCGCAGAGAATTTACCTAACATAGAAATTCATAAAAAATAGGATAGCTTTAAAAATGTAACATACCCAAGGTGTCCTATATTGGGGACCCCTGGCCGCACACCTGGTGAATCAATGAGTTCCAAATTTAAAACTTAAACTTGATGACACTTGCTCTTTACGAAAGTGAAATTTCATTCAAACCGGACTAACAGTTTAGAAGTTACAGATTTATTTCCCTCTATTTTTTTTTCTATACCACTGTGCTTCGTTATATGTTAAAAATATTAAAAATCTTAAATGTACCAACTAATCTCAGAATTAGATTTAAAGCAGATACAGATAATGTTGCTCGAAACTAAGGACTCATAATTTATAAAAGCGAAAGCGGAAGTTAATGAATATAAAATTTTCGTAATTAAAAACACATTTTATTTATTTTTTTTTTTTTTGTTTTCAATTAAAAAAAATTACGTAGTTCAACGAAAATTGTATATTCAATTATCAAAACTATCAAATTCAAAACTCAAAATTCAGTAGAAAATATTAGAAAATTTTATTTTCGAGCACATGCATACTATATTCATTAAAGAAATAATTGAAACCAGTCAATATGTGATAAATATTTGAATTGATACTGTTTAGGAAATAGTTTTTTCTGTGTAACCAATAAAATTTTAGAATAAAAAGTCCTCCCGACATCTGAAAACAATTATAAAATAGACATAGCTTAAGAGCTCCAGCTATTTTATCTCTCCCATCCAAAGCTTATCAATCAGCAAAGCCTAGGACAATTATCAATACTTATGTCTTCGAAAACCACAATCCAAGTGAAATTGACTTCGACGAAGAGCCAAGCCCAACAACCATTATTTCTCGAACACCGCTACTTCAATACATTTACTAATTACTGAGCCAATTGCCTTTCCCTATTAACTAATTACACTGTTGAGTCGGCAACAGGACCAAGAAGGAAACAGGGGTTTCCAACACGATGTGTTATTTTGGTGTTCAAAGGAAAATGGAATTTTTTGAGATAAATGATCGGATGTTTATTTCATAATAAAGGGGAAGATACGACCACGCTTACAAGACCATATCCTTTTCATGAAATTTTCCATAACTAAATCGCAAAGTGCCTGCCCAATGTCCTCGATAGCCTCACAAATTCTATCTTTGAGATCTTGAATCAACGCTGGGCTGTTGGCGTAGACCTTATCTTTCACATGGCCCCAAAGGAAGAAGTCGCAAGGTGTTAAATCACAAGATCTCGATGGCCAATTGTGATCATCTTTTCGAGAGATAACACGGTCTGGAAACTTTTCCCGTAAAAGAGCAATGGTTTCGTTGCTTGTGTGATATGTAGCGCTGTCATGTTGAAAGTTAACGTTGTCCAGATCAATATCATCCAACTCTGACTATAAGATACGGTGTAATGACGTTTGTGGAATGCCCAATTCCAAAGAACGACGAGGAATGGACAAACCTGGGTTTCTACAACACTTTGGGCTACAGCAGCAATATTCTCAGTTGTTCTTGAGCGATGTGCACGGGTTTTATTCTTCACATCACTAACTTGTCCCAACAGCTCGAATTTTTCCACCAATTTCTTAATTGCGGTCCGACAAGGTGCTTCACAACGATCCACAAATGCTTTAGTTTTGCGAACTGTGACTGCAAGATTTCCACCATTTTGTAGTGAATTTTAATAATTTCAACGCGTTATTGAAGCGTGTATCGTTCCATTTCTAGTAATGGCGTAGTTACTACTTGTCAAATGTCAAGGTATAAAAGTTTAAAAGTGACAGCTACCGAAATACCGGGTGATTTAAAATAACACCTCTTGTTGGAAAACCCTTTACATTAATATAAGCAACCAGCTACAGTTTCACCTCATATATGCCTCTCTCCAATGTATACAATATGACTTTTATGCATTTTTTAAATGAGTTTTTATCATATTGGACTAAATATATTGGTGACTAAAAATTTTTCGTGTAACAGGTCTTCAGTCGGAATAAAAAAAAACTTAATTGTTTTCATACAATTTAGGTTTTTTCGTTATGGAATATAAATAACAATTTGTAATAGATTTAATAGTATTGACTTATTTTACTTCCTATTGTAAAGCTTTTATTTTAAGTACTTGTCTCCAATGATATCGCCAAGTTAAAGTAATGAATTAAAATGTCAATGTAGAGTGGTTATAGGTATATATAGCTTTTTAACTCATTACTTTGTAATGTAAGATTTTGCTATTTTTACTATTCCCAAAAGGATAAAATTGTTGCTGTAAACCTTTAGTATGAAATATAATATTGCAATACAATCTGTTCAATATTATTTTGTAAAATTTAGTCATGATTGACAGCGACGAAATTTATGTAGATTATTCAAACAACTGCATATCAAATCTGCTGCCAAACAAATGATGGACAGATTAAAACAAATATTATTTGACAAATGTTTTTTGAGGAATTATTTAGAAAATTTACTTAAAACGAAGCCTTTGTTTAAAAGTTTATGAAAATAATTTCACTAATAAATAAAAAGAAACTCGATACTTAAAGTAAAATACGCTGTATTGCGTCTTGCCATTAAGAAACATAATACTTTGCCCTATTTTTCTTATTATTAATTTTTCTTTCTTTTTTTGTTGTGTGTTTATAAAATAAATATTTGAATTTTGCTTTTATTTGTGTAATATTTTTTGAATTTTTTATTTATTTTTTTTTTATTTTTTTTAAACTCAACTTACATAATGAGAACATTATTTGATTGTTAATAATAAAGACGTGCTTTGAATATTAAACAGTGTACAAGTATCTGTTTGTACTCGTTCAAGTACCAGCTTCAACACCAGCATCGGCACCAGCTCCAGTACTAGTACCAGCATCAGTCGACATCACAGTATAAATAGAATAGTTAACAACAACAATATAATTTTATTTTTGCTTCTTAAACAAAATATTGTCGTTCTCGTTGTTATTGTTGTCGTTGTTGTTGCTTTTGTTACTGCTGCTGTTGTTATTTTATATTGTTAAATACTTTAATGTTCAAATCTTGTTGTTGTCGTTTTGAATGTTGCTCTGCCATTAGATGAAAATGAAAAATAACAAAAAACATTTCAAACGACAAAAAATAAACACTGTCACTGGTTCCAGTACTGGTAGAGATTGCTTTGAGTACTTCTTAAATGGAACACACAATATTTGAACGAAATTCAACACAACAGACCAGAACTGAGCTGAATGGAATTGAACTGAACTGAACTGAAGTGAACAAAATAAAAATTAATACTTTTTCTAAACAAAAATTGAACTGAATCCATAGTAGAGACCAACAACAGTACACAAAACAATAGACATTGTCTATGTGTTTAAGTGTGTGAAGAGAGTTGCGTTAGTATTTGTATGAATAGTTAATAAAATATTCAAAGTTGTTTTAAAACTCTTAACGACTTTTTGCCATTAACTCACATATACACACACACACATATATATGGGCATTTCCACGGTCCCGAACGTAGCATTTATTATAGTGATATAATAATGAAATACAATACAAACATTTTTCGATAACATCTTTGTAGCACTATGTTTAGTGCAATATGTATATTGGTTTTGTTGATTAGTTGCTTCCAATATATTAGCAATAAGGGTTCTTGTACAAGACAAAAAACATAACTCTTTTTCGATGGCCTCTTGAAAATTTAAAAAAATCTGCAAACTGGTACACATTTTTTTAAGGGATTTTTATACCCTTCAGTAATGTATATATAAGTTTGTCATTCCGTTTGTAATTTCCACAATAAAATTTTCCGACCCTATAAAGTATATATATTCTGGATCCTTATAGATAGCGGAGTCAATTTAACCATGTCCGTCTGTCTGTTGAAATCAATTTTCTGAAGACCCCAAATATCTTGGGATCCAAATCTTCAATAATTCTGACAGACATGCTTTCGAGAAGTTTCCTATTTAAAATCAGCAAAATCCGTCCATATATAAGGGAGATATGAGCAAAAATCCGAGACAACCTCTATTTTTGGCCTATTTTTGATCTATATCTCGAATAATGCCATAAATATAGACAATATGGATATCTAATGATAGACATTTCAAAGTCCATTGCAACGATGTATATAAGGCTATAGTAAGTTGGACCTACAATGGGTCAAAATCGGGAAAAATATTTTTTAACCCGTATTTTTTTCACAAAAAACATTTTTTTGTCATACAATTTTTTCAATAATAAATTAAAAAAATTTTTTTAAAAAATTTGGAAAAAAAAAATTCAAAACAAAATTTTTTTTAATTTTATTTTAAAGTATAATTTGGTGAAGGGTCTATAAGATTCGGCACAGTCGAATATAGCTCTCTTACTTGTATTTTAATAAAATGGATTAATGTAGCTATTAGGGTATTCTATTAATCGGGTTTCTGGTTTAATCGATTAATCAAGCATAGTGTTAATCGTGATTTAGATTTAATCCGTTTATTTTAAATTATTCGTTTAACTGAATAATTTCCTTTTTAATTTAAAATTGAAAATAAAACCATGAATTTTGTGTTCTTATTTAAGTCTTTTATTAATAAAAAAACAAAACCATAACAATTCAACAAAAAAAAATATATAAATTGAGATCTTTCTTTTTTATATACACATGTGATTTTAGTGAGATCTTCTGAAATAATCTTTTTAAAAAAAGAATATAATTTAAATGTTTTCCTTTTAAACGACTTTTTTCTTTAGATTTAAAAAAACTTGATTTGTAAAAACCTCTCGCTGATTGTAGATGTTGGAGAAATAGATAATATGGCATGATAAAAGTCTTTTTTTAGTGTTCCTTCATTATACCACTGGAGTCGTTTTTGGATTTTTTTAGATTTTGAATAGTTTTAATATTGTAGTTTCATTAAGTTCTGATAAAAGATTCGTTTCAGTAATGTCTCCAGTTTCATTTGTTATTATTTCGTCCTCCGACAAATACATGTAAATTAAATATGTCACTTGTTATATGTAATTTTACTTTGACATTTGTATTTGAATTAAAATGGAAAAATAAATACCAAAAATATGTTAAGAAGAAACAATTTTGGTTAATCGACACAAATTAATCGGTTTTTGTTTTTTTTTTTTTGTTATTTGAAAATTGGCAATTTTAAATTATTCGAACAGTTAACCGACAACAATTAATCGGTTAACCGATTAACGGTTTATCGCTTGAATAGCCTTGTAGCTATCTATTAAAAGCAGTAATTTTAAAATATTAGCATTGGTTTTAGTTGTACAACCCTAAGTATGATTTTAGCACATATTTTTCCGTCACGTTTGTAATAGTAATTATCACAAATGCTTCGTATTAAAGATGTATTTATTAGTTCACCGTAGTTTTTAAATAGTGATTCAATAACTTATACTTTAATTATTTAACTAAGCCCACTTGAAAAGTATTTTTTTTCGGTTTTATTTTACTGTTATTTTTCCAATGTTTGTTTGCATAGCTATAAGACCCAAACTTCTCTTTTTTATCAAAAAATGTCTTTTTATACAGCAACTTCTCCTCTACTTTATACAACAATTTTCGTTTTTTCAGCAGCTTGCTATTTGGTTTTGCCAATTCCGATTTTTCTTCACAGAAGCTTTATTGAAATAGCCTCTTCTTCCTTCGACACCCCAAAATGCATATATGGTTCCTTGTGCAAAGTTTCTTATTTTGATCCCTAGACTAAACCAAAAACACAAGAATTCTAACATCCTTGCAATAACAGTAAGATATCGTGATATATTCAATAATGTGTCTCTACTCAACATAAAGTATTTTAAGGATTGGAGGACCATTCGCAAAATACTGACCGAATAATAGAAATATAGTGTAATTTAGCAGTATTACAAAAAGAATGTTTATTATTGTCCTAAGCAGATAGGTATTTAAAATCAGCAAAATCGGTACATTAGATCCAGAGGCATGGACAAAAATGTGATACAATATCAAAAAAAAAAAAAAAAATTGATTTTCAAATATATTGGAGATAATACCATAAAATTAACACGCGCTATTTTTATGATAAACGGACCAACTCTGTTGAAAACGGTTAGGATTGGTGCATGATTTCTGTTGATGACGCTGATAAAACTGTTTAATATTGAATTCCATTTTGCCCATAAAAAATCCCCCTTTTTAATGTTTGCCGCATTTGCCAACACTATTATTTATCTGTCAAAGAGTAACGTTCGCCATTTTAAATTATTATAAAAAGGAACCATTATAGTTTTGTCGTCAACAAATGTAGTCGTCCAACAACAAGTAATTATTTTATTAATGTACTTTGATTTATTTTATTAATTTATTTTTATCAATTTGTTATTTTATAGAGAATAAATTCTCCTTTCTTTCATAATGTTAGTGGAAATTAAATTTCATTACTAACTTCAAGAAGACCTGAGTTTTTATTTTTTCAAGAGACGACAATTTCCTAACTAAAAAAAATCAGAAGAATAAATTTGTTGTGATTCGGCGTATATTTCTATATTTCGAAAAACACTTAAGTATGTGAAGAGAGTTCTTATCAAGTTGAAATTCAACACTAATAAGCGCCATATAAATATCGGTCACTAATTCTCCATAGCTCTCACTTCCGAGAATTCATATAAAACTCTTCTTAACAGCATTGTTTAAATGAAATTCAACAAAAATAGACCCTAGTACATAGAAATTACGTTACAATATTTTATGGCTATAACATAGGGCAACAAAATCGAAAAAAATTTATAGGATTTTTAAACCACTACACAATTTTGATGTATTGTGGTTCCAGTAGTACAAATATGGTCCAAATTTTAAATTCTATGGAGAGTTTTTTTTTAATTTTTAAGTAAAATTGTGAATTTTTTTTTTTTTTTTTGACGTTTCTCCACACCTAATAATTATTACTCAAACACAGTTAGTCCGATATTATTAAAGTAAACTTAAAAAACTTGAAATTTACATAACCTTTAATCCGTTTATATATTACGTTTTAATCGGCTCAGTAGTTTCGGAGTTATAATAATATACTGAAGCAAAAAATATATTTTTTATGTGAAAATAGCAAATTCTTTTGTTTTCAAAAACTCGTGAAAAACGGCAGAATTTGTTCAGATTTATTACTTTATCGCAAAGCCACGTATTATAGCAACAAAATGAGATATCGATCATAAAAATTGATTGATTCTTTACAAATTTATTCACAATTAAGTGAATTCGCTCATTTTCACAAAATATGTGCTTACATTTAACATGTGTTTTATTACTGAAACAAAAACAAAGCACATACAATTTTGTGAAAATGGGCGAATTCACTTAATTGTAAATAAAATCGAAAATAATCAATCGATTTTGATGATTGATATCTCATTTTGTTCTTATTACATGTGGCTTAGCGATAAAGCAATAAATCTGAACCATTTCCACCATTTTCGATTTTTTAAAACAAAAAAAAATTAAATTTTCACCTAATAATATATACATTTTTTTGCTTCAATTTGTTATTATAACTCCGAAACTACTAAGTCGATTGAAACGCAATATATATGTGAAAATTTGTACATAGCATGGAGAAAATCTTTTCAAAATTCAATCAATCGAAAGAAGAATATTAACTACTCAATGTGTGGCTTTTCAATAAAGCAATAAATCTGAACAATTTCTGCAGTTTTCGATTTTTCATGAGTTTTTAAAACAAAAAAATTATTTATTTTCATGTAATAAATTTATTTTCTTTTTGTTATTATAAATCCGAAACTACTAAGCCGATTAAAACGTAATATTTAAACGGATTAAAAGCTATGTAAATCTCAACTTTTCTAAGTTTATTTTAATAACTTCGCACTAACGTATTTGTGTAATCATTAATTATGTGGAGAAAAGTCTAACAAAATTTATAATTTTACTTAAAAATTAAAAAAATAAAATATATCCATAGAATTGTGTTGTTAGTAGTTGGTCAAGCCATTTTTGGTTAGTCAAGCCTTTTTTGCTGTTGACCTGTGTAATAGGTCATAACACCAATATAAGGTCTACATTCGAAAAATACATTAACTTGTGTGCATTAGAATAAAAGTCAGAATAAAAACATACTTTTGAAGTTTGTTTAAATATACACTCAAACATTTTTTACGGTAACTAATTTTAGTTTATTCAAAAAGTTTTCTGTTAAGTTAAAAATTAATGTAAAATCTAGTTATTTTTATAAAGAAATTATTTTTTAACTTTTTATGTTGTTCAAAAAAACAAACTAGAAGAAAAAATACTTTCTCTGTACAGTTAATCGGGGACCGAAAATAATAATTATTCTTGAAATTTCTAAGGAAAAATGGCATTTAAACATATTTTGAATAGAATGTTTTGTATATTAACATTTGAATTTTCGTTGTCGGTGTACTTTTCTGTGGAAATGCCCGTATATATATTAAGATACTAAAACGAATACTAGTGTAAACTGAAAATTTTGTAGGAAACAGAAAAATAACAATATGTAACAAACAAAACAACAAAAAATTACCTCCTACAATTATTTTTTAAAGATCTTTAAAGGTTGGAATCATCAAAATAAATATGATTCTTTAAAGATAAATATGAAAATGAGACTTCGTGCAATCACTGATTTGAGATATGAAGACTAAATTTCTTTTAAAGTTGTCTTAATATTTATTTATCAAGACTTTTTACACAAAAATTAACATGTAGGAAATCCAACATGTTATTTTCAAATGCACCTATATATTCAATGAGATCTATTATTTAACTAATTGTTAACAGACTTTAACATCATTGTAGAAATAATTCATTCCCTTACAGTTCTGAGCCATCCTTATACTACAGCAAACTTTACGAGTGCGTGCAATTTACTTTATTTGCTTTAACATCCTACTTTCGAGCAGGACAAACGATATTCAGGAAAAGTAATGAAATAATAACGATAAAAGAAAAACATACATTGTTTATAACATAAGTTCCTTTTCTCTTATATATTTGGAAAGAATTTAAAAATGTTTCATTTTCACTGCAAAGCAAATACATCCACACAAACATACATACAATGTTTTGTTGTGTACTCATTACAAAAAGATTAAAAAAAAAATCTAAAGTTTAATTTGAAATAACTTGTACAATATAGTTGAGTGTAAGTGAGAGGGAAAAAATATAAATGTGAAAAAATATATTTCGATGGACCAACTGACTGACGTCAACGTGTAGAACAAAAGGCGTTATATAAATTACTTTTAAAAGCTTTATTCATGTTTCAATGCGTTGCCTCAAACTATTTACTCAAATACTTTAGAAAGGACTTGAAGATGTACAACAGCTTACACATACATATAACATTACTAAACACATACATTCACATATGCATTCATGTATGAACACTTTGAGGATCATGAATGAAATAATAAATAAATAAAAGAATCCCCTAAAGTTAAAATAAATAACATAAAGTGTACATGTCGACCAACATATATAGCCATACATATGAATATATACAGTTAAATAGAATAGGTTGGTCCTTAAATGCATTTTTTTCGATAATTGTTTCATCTAGACTTTGGAATTTATTCCCAGAATTTTGGCAAAATCTCAATGAAAAATTTAATAATATTCCTTTAAAAAGTAACTTTATTAAGGTTTTTGAATAAGTGGTAATTCGGTTTTAATATAAATACATCTAAATGAATTAGTTATACATACCCTAGAATTAAGAAAAGTTATCAAAGTTACCTCAAGTTTTCAGCCATAGAGAATACACATAGAGCGGAAACTCTCCTGTCAAAGACCTTTTTTTTTTATAGACGTTTATTATAATATTATTCCTGCCTTTAAATGTAGGCCTTACAATAAGTAATTAAATCTTATAACTAAACAATTATTCAAGTCAAAGACCTAACTTAGTTGCCAAAAACCTAAGTGGTGAAAATATATTAGTAAAAAAACAATGTGAAAACAAACCACAAATGTGTTACTTTTTTGAGTAATTTTTTTTCAAGTTTCCGCTCTATGTATATTTTCTCTATGTTTTCAGCATTTAGATTTTAGATAACGTTGAAATACTATAGAGAAGTTTAAGGATAACCCTAATACATATATTTGTATTATCATTGTTTGTCTTTGTGTTTCTGACATATTTATTTGTTTTAAATACGAATATAAAACATTATTATATTAATTACAAAGAAGGTAAAATGTATTTTTATTGTCTTTAATACGAGTACTTACATTTAAATATAGAGTACATTCAAAAGATACATGCATATAAACAAACTTATGGAATTAAATAAACCATTTCCAATGATTCTTAAATCTGGATAGGTATTGCAAACAGCGATATTAATTATTTATGAAAGCTTATGCCTAACAGCTCGTCCCAGTCTTCAGCGTTTTCCATAAAAATAAGTACTGCAGACGGAATCAAATTAAAATTTATTTTATTTTCATTGCAATTTCTCTAAAAATCTCATCCTTTCACTCTGACTCTCAGTTGACCACTGACCACTAATATTTATTTGTGGATGGAAAGGAAAAAGAAGAGAAAATAGCTCTATGAAATACAAAGAACAATATACAAATGATAATAAAATTCCCCCCCCCCCCCCTTCGTTTAATATTCGCATTTTCTTTGATAAGCGGAATCCGCATTAAACTTCGCAAGCTTGTGTTTCTAAACTTACAGGTTTTGAAATGTCATGACATTCGATTTTTCCACTGGCCAAAGTACAACAAGAGTAATGACCACCTCCTTGGAAAAGTAGCAGAATTATTATTTTTATTAAAATTAATAATATAAACCATGTTTCCATGGATTTGCATTATGGTGACATGCTTCTCCTTTATATGTAAAATGTTCACCCCCACATGCATAAACAGTTTATAAAATTATCAAAGGTTTATAAAACAAATTTTGTATGGAAATATTGTTTGATAAACCTTTGATAAATTTATTAACTGTTTATGCATATGGGGGTTAATATTTAGCTAAATTTTCCGGAAAAAATTTATTAAAAACACTTTAATATATTTATATTTAACATCTTTATTTGATGAAGGGCTTAATCCAAACTTAGAAATATTAGTGGATGTTTTAAAACCCTTTAAGGATGCAGTAGAAGCATTAACCCGAAATGAAACCAATTTGCTGATAGGTGATGCTATAATGAACACTCTTTATGAACAGCTGTTAAGGACTGAGATTATAAAATTCTTAACACACGTTTTTCATTAAAACTTTTAACCCCAGTATTATTCGATTTTTTTTTTTATCAAGTTACCTTTGCAAAGCATGTCAGTTATTATGTTTAATGTCAATTATGTTCATTTGTTGTTAATCTGATTAAAATGAGTGACCAGAAAAAAGTGCATACTAAAATTATTAAATATTTTTAACAAAACCCAACTTGGTCCTACAAAATCTTGGTCAAGCAATCAAAGGTCTGCCGTCAAACTGATTCCAATGTTATTAAACAGTATCAGGAGAACTTGTCCGTTGATAGAAAACCTGAGAATGTTGTAGAAAAGTTTAGGACCCAAGAGCAGAAAATTTTCACAAAAAGTTCTTGATATGGCAAGCAATATGCAGTTGCGGCAAAAAATCCAAACATTTGTAACAAAGGGCTCTATAAATACCGACATTTACATCAAGGAATGTTTACATTCATATGACTCCTTAATGTGTCCACTTATTTTTGATCTGATTTGGCATCCTGTCACTATGGTAAGCAAGGTCTTGAGTGGTACAAGAACAATAATGTGGTATTTGTACCAAGAGAGGCAAATCTTCAAAACTGCCCGGAGCTAAGGCCAGTTTAGAGATATTGGGCTCTTGTTAAAAGAGAATTGAAGAGCACAGAAAAAGTGTGGTAGATTTTAAACGAAGATGGACTACCTGGTCGAACAAAGTGACAGAAAGCACTATAAAAACCTTAATGGAAGGGTTTCCAAAAAAGGTTCAAAATATCATCACTAGTGATTAGAACTATGAAAATATTTTTTGTTTGTAAATTGTAATAATAATTTTAATCAAATAAAAAAAAATCAAAACTGTAAGCTTAGTGGTTTCAGTTTTATTGACATATATGTATGTTAAGAATTTTTCGACCTCAGTCCTTATTATCCTTTTTGGTTTATTTTGATCTTAAATTTTGTCAGCTTATTCGTGTCATTTATTGTGTAAGTACATATTTTAATATGGGAAAAATTCAACATATTGTAAAACCAACGATTTCTCAAAAACTAGAGATTTTAAAAAAATTTAAAAATGGAGATTCCATGTAGTCAACTTGCGTGAATTACAAGTTACATAAGTCCTGGCAAACGTTGCACCTTAAAGAAAGCTGAGTACCCAAGAATGGAAAAAATGCTCTATAAGTGGTTTCTTAAACAAAGAGAAAAAGATGTTCCAATATCAGCAGCGATTTTACGAACAAAAACCAGTCATTTGTTTTCAAAAATTTATTAAACAAATTCAGGTTTTTATGCCAGTGAAGGATGGTTGAAGAAATTTAAGCGTCGACATGGAATTAGATTTTTAAAAATTACGGGTAAGAAATTGTCTTCGAAACCTCAACTTATTGATCCATTTGCAAAAGAGTTTAAGGATTATTTTGATGAGCATGGGTTGACTCTTCACCAAATCTACAATGCCGACGAATCGGGTTTATATTATAAGATGCTTCCAAATCACACTCTTGTCACGTGTAATGAGAAAAGAGCGCCCGGAAGAAAAATGTGTAAAAAACGAATAAGTTGTATGCCCTGTTCAAATGCGAATGGCACAGACAAACTGAAATTGTTGGTTGTTGGAAAATCGAAAAACCCCCGCGCCTTGTAAGGCTTTTTCAATAATCCTGTAATATATAGCACCAGTAATAACGCATGGATGACATCATTTTATTCAATTACTGGTTCCATCATGAATTTGTTACCCACGTAAGTTAATTTTCACCAATTAGTAAAAGTAAGTTGTTCATAAGTAAACATTTTTTAGGTCCGAGAATCTTTGGCTTCAAAAGGTTTGCCGCAAAAAGCAGTTTTGCTTTTAGATAACGCGACGTATCTATCACCCACTTGAGGAACTAAAAAGTCAACTTGGTCAATTTAAATTATAAAAATCAACTGCTGACCCACTGGCTTGACCAGAAGGGAACAAATTTGTTGTTTAAACTAAAAAACTTCAATCTCAAAAATGCAGTTCAGATTCTAATTACGTCCTGGGATATAATATCAGTGTCCAATATCCGAAAATCCCGGAACGCCTTGCTCGAATTCGGTACTGAATGGAATACATGCCCTTAAGTTTTTTACAAAATATAATTCAGGAAGAAAACTAAGGTCTTTCTACTATTGGTACACTTGCTCAAATTGATACGGAACATATTTTCACGAATGCTGGCATAAACAACTGGATTCAAGAAGAATTTCATGTGGAATATAATGGGGAGCAAATGGAGTTATCAGATATGGAATAGGAGGATTTATACGATAGTGGTCATGAAGAAAACAAAATTAAAGTGTACGATTGTTTAACATCGATAAACATATGCATACAATGGGCTTTAGAAAATGATAACCCGACAACAGCACTATATGAACTACGTGATTCAGCTGCTGTTTTAAAATATAATTTGCCAAAAAAGCTACTCAAAATCTCCAATTTCTCTAAAAATGTTTAATATGTAATATGTATATCAATAAAAAGTATTCTAATTTTAAAAATTACATACATTTTTTCAATAAAATTTTGGGTTCTGTTTAGCGAAAATTCAGTTTTCGCGACAGGTCTGGATGTTAATTAGTCGCGAATACCCAGCTTGCACTGTACATTTAATAACCTTTTCGAAAATACCTAATACAAGTATTTCCGGTCAACAACTTGATAAAAGGTTATCTTTCGTGTTATCGGAAATAGCATTTTCTATACAATGCAGTTTATTTTAGTGGAATTCGGAGTAAAATTGTCTCCCATATTTTAAAAATACTGCATATTCACACAAAAATTGTGAAATTGGGGACCTTTTAATAACAAATATAAAGGTGGAAGTCCCAGAAAAAAATGAAACGTCTTAATACACTACTATTTTAAATACCAGTGGACTCAAATGTAATTACTTAGTATATGATGTATACGTAATGTTGTAGCTGGTGAAAAACTGGCAATTATTATTTAAAAAAAACAGCTGGGCTCCTTTAATTACAAATTCTAAGACCATGCATACATTCCCAAAAGCAAATATTTATATTTCCACTTATTGTTCTCCTTCGCATCTGTACGCATCGGACCATCTGTTTTAACTGTATTCTTTTCAAGATTTTTATTTATTTTTTTTGTAGATTCTTTAAACTTGCTAAAAGTTAATTTTGTTTGTATCTATGTATGTGTGTATGTACGTAACAATTTGAATGCTGTTTGTGTAAGTGCTCAAGCATACAAATACAGATACACTTTATGTTTACGCACTAAACTACTTTAATTCAGTTCTTGTTTTTGTTGTAAAACTAAAACTATTGGAAAAAAGAAACATGTTTTTATTTAGTTTGTGCTTGAAAAACTTTTCTATATTTTAATCAATTTGTTTTTGTTGTAGTTGGTTTTCTAAGTTTCTCCTTTTTATGTACACCACCAAAAAGATAAGGGGTATATTGATTTTGTCATTCCGTTTGTAACATATCGAAATGTAGGCCGTTGATCTGTCTGTCTGCTGTTGGCATTATAGGGCATTGGGGAAGGACGTAGGGGGATAATATCGAGATTTTGTATTGAATATAACAAATGTTCGCCTCGGCTACGCTGGATTGCGCGTATCCGAAAAATTTAAAATGAATCTGTCTCATAAATCAGGCAAAATTTGACCGATGATATAGGGTATTTTTGCTTTTATGGCCGCTGTGGTTTGTGGCTTATTCGGATAGACCTGCGACTTAAGAAAATCCCGCAAGAAAAGTCGAATGTCAACTGGCACAATCTCGGTGGCCAGTTCACATCACCTCCACATGAGATGACAATGCATTCAAATTGGACATTTCATAATGTCCAATGTGGCATGTAGTGCCTTTGAGCATGTTGAAATTTACTAATGATATTTTCTAGTAATTGAAAATAAAAATCTAACCAAATCGGGTAAACCAGATAAATGTTTTATACAAAATACTCAACGTTTTGAGCCCATATTATGTTGGTGGTGGGTATATAAGATTCGGCACAGCCGAATATAATACTCTATCTTGTTGTTTTGTTGCAGTTACTTTATTTCGTACAATAAAACCAGGGCTGTAGTGTATTTCTGTTTGTTTGAGTGTTTTAAAGAAAAATTAGAACGAGCACAGAAGGAGCAAACTGAAACCCTATCAACAGAATAATTAAGCACTTAATAAAACTTTTCTCGATAATTTTCGTAAATATTTTCAAGTTTTTAGATTGAAAAGTTTTTGCTTGTTTTGTTTATGTTGAAAAACTGTTAATGTTAGTTTTAAAGAATACTAATTTCTTAAGATTCTCTTGTGTTTTTTAGTTTTTATTTTTTATTTTTTTTTTGCTCTTGACGATTTTAAGTGAACTATAAATTTGAATAGAAAGCAATTAAACTAACAAACACATTTTCAATGTAAATTTTTTTTCTTAAAACTTTTACTTGCGTTTTATAGACTAGTTTATTGGCAAAAGAGCAATTTACCAACTTGAGGAATTCATGGGGATTCTATCATTGTATGGCCTCCATTACGTGTACGCGTTTTAATAACGTTTGTTTTTAACGAAAGGCAATTAATATGCATTTTCAAAATTCATGATCGCTGCGGCACGAATATCCGTTCATCCAAATTCACTTGCATCACGTATCCTGCAGGTATTGAAACAATTCTAGAATGTTTCACAGTCAAAATCTTCATCATATGTTTATTGCAATGATTTTTAAACTCTCTAGAATTGACTGAGTTAGGTAAGGGTTATTTGGATGGCAAATAAAATTCATTTACACATTTCATCATGAATATTTGTACGCAATTTTTAATAAAATAGCAAAGACATTTAAATTTTATGTTACTTTTTACATCTGGCTGTAAAAATGCTTACAAAGTTGAAGAGGTTTTAATTAAAAAACAAAATAAAATTACAACAAATGTACAAATAAAATAAATTTTTAATAGAGTGTCATCTTCAAAAATAAACATTTTATTACACTTTCATGTGTGCATACCGTACAGACAGACTGGCAAATATTCAACCAATTTGTTGGAAAAGAATTAATGAACCTGTAAACATTACTTACACATAGTCATATTAAAATTGTTTGTAATTTTTGTTATAAAAATTTATAAAAAAAAGTTAAATAAAAATGAAATTAATTGGATTTTGTTGTGAATGTTAAAATAAAATCACAACCGTAAAATAATTACAAAACATGTGCCTCATCAGAAATGAACATCAAAATCAACCCATTCAATTATACACACCCACAATAACTACACTCATACAAATGCGATTATGTAAAATGTACTATGTGTGTGTATTTATAGCATTGATATACCTTAGGGTGGCCCTTATATTGGATTTATTATACCCTTCACCATGAGTGGCAAGGGTATATATAAGTTTGTCATTCCGTTTGTAATTTCTACATTTTTCATTTGCGACCCCACAAAGTATATATATTCTGGATCGTTATAGATAGCGAAGTCGATATAGCCATGTCCGTCTGTATGTTGAAATCAACTTTCCGTAGCCCCCGAATAACTTACAAACATAATTGATACATCAATATATCGGGAATTCTTCCGGCTCGGTCGCTATTTAAAATCGAGAAAATCGGCCCACAAATGGCTGAGATATAAGGAAAAAACCGGGACAACTTCGATTTTTGGCCTATTTTTGATCTATATCAGGATTACTGAGTCATTAATATAAACAATATGGATATCTAATGATAGATATTTCGAAGTCCATTGCAACGATGTATATAAGGCTATAATAATTTGGACCTATAATGGGTGAAAATCGGGAAAAATATATTTTAACCCGAATTTTTTTTTAACAAACAAAATTTTTTTTCATAAATTTTTTTTCACTAATAAATTTAAAAAACAATTTTTTTAAAAATTAAAAAAAAAAATTTGAAAAAAATTAAAAAAAAAAATTGAAAAAAAATAAATCAAAACAATTTCGAAAAAACAATTGAAAACAATTTTGAAAAAAAAAAATTTTAAATTTTAAAAAAAAAAATTTAATTTTGTTTACCTAAGAGTATTTAAAATTTTTATTTTAAAGTATAATTTGGTGAAGGGTATATAAGATTCGGCACAGCCAAATATAGCTCTCTTACTTGTTTAACTTGTTGTTTCCGAGGCCTAATTGTTCTCCGTCATCTAAAAACCTAATGTTGAAAATCTAAACAAAATCGGACAAAAAAGGAATATATTCAAACTAGTGAATGGTATGAAAAGCTAATAATCGATTTTCGAGTTTTCGATCAACCATTTTTATTTCGATTTTTACTGTCGATCGATCTAAATTTTTGGGATCTATAGCAAATGATCCACATATGCTATAAGGATTAGAATCATATTTTGGAAGAGTAATATAACTCTTTTATATTGAATTGCTCATTTTAAAAATCGAAACATTTGACAACAATTTTATGGAACAAATTTCGTAGCAATTTTTATAAAAATTTCTTACGTTTGAAAAAATTACGTTTAAAAAAATGAGATCCTCCGTGAATATTTTTCGCTGTCAGCTGAAGATTAATATATTGTAAAATTTAATGAAAGCAAAAACGTAGACAATACTAAAAATTCCAGAATTTGATTTCTATTTCGATTAATCGTCATCAAAAATCACGAAAAAATCGTTTTTAGACCCTGAAAACGATGTTCGACCATAATCGTAATCGATTTACCATTCACTAATTCAAACAAATTATTAACATAATTTTTTATATTTCTCGTTTAAATATAAAATAAACACAAAATAATAAATAAATAAATAAATATAACTCAACTTAGTGCGTAAACAATCATAAAATTTAATTTTTTTAAGCAAAATGTTAAAATGTTGACAAAGTTGATTTCGATTCTAAACAAGTAGGAGAGCTATTTCGGCTGTGCCGAATCTTATATACCCTTCATCAAATAATACTTTAAAATAAGGATTTTAAATATTTTTAGGTAAGCAAAATAATTTTTTTTTTTTCAAAATGGTTTTTCAAAATTTAAAAAAAAAATTTTTTCATCAAAATTTAAAAAAAAATTTCAAAATTGTTTTGAATTTTTTTTTTTCGAAATAGTTTTTTTTAATTTTTTTCAAAAATTTTGCTTAATTTTTTAAATTTACTAGTGAAAAAAAAAAATTCAGGTCAAATTCAGGGTTAGCATCAATATTTTTAAATAAATATCTCAATAAATTTAAAAATGTTAACAAAGTTGATTTCGATTCTAAACAAGTAAGAGATCTATTTCGGCTGTGCCGAATAAAAATAAAGATTTTAAATATTTTTAGGTAAACGAAATTAATTTTTTTTCATAAAAATTTAAAAAAAATTTCAAAATTGTTTTGAAAAAATTTTTTTTCGAAATATTTTTTTTTTTTTTAAATTTTTTTCAAAACTTTTGCTTAATTTTTTAAATTTACTAGTGAAAAAAAATGTATGTCAAAAAAATTTGTTTGGTAAAAAAAATCCAGGTCAAATCCAGGGTTAGCTGAGGACCGATTTAGTTTTTAATCTCAATATTATTTCTAAAAAAACATTTCTTAACCTATTTTCTAATATTTAATTACAGTTTTTTTTTTTTTTTTTTTTTTTGATTTGATATTTAAGACATTGTTAATATGTAGGGTTCTATAAGTCGATTGTTCGATCAATGCATTATTATGTCCCCTTGAGACTATATAATTAAAACAATTTTTCAAATGAACTTTTCGAAATGTTCTCCACGTAAAAATTAAAACGTCCAAATGTCTTTAAAGAATATGTGTTGACCGAATACAATCAACTTCGGATGGCCTAAGGTCAATTTGTTTGTGAAGTGTTATGAAATTCATGAAATATTTTTTCACTTGGACTTCATTAACTTTCATGATAACTTAAAGACAAAAATACAGTTTCGCAAATTAATTACATCATTTATAATGACTAACTACGAAATTAACAACTGAAATAACAGTTAAAACAGTTAAAACTATTTTGTTAATACTGAGAGGCATTTATAAGAATTATTTTCAGAATTCAACACTTTCAAGCACGAACAATTTCGTGAATATCGCAAAGCTTTACCAACATCAATATAAATTATTATACTTATGTAATGCAGTTTATTTTTCCAGCTGAGGTATGACTCAGTCTGTCCAGGTTCGAATCAGAGGTAAGCTTCCTTTGAAATAAAACACGAATATTTTTTAATGGCATATAAAAATATTCAAAACAAAGCCTTTATTAACGAAACCTTAATCTACTTATTAAATAATTAAAGTTATTCAGCAAATCAAATGAAACTTAGAAACTTACAAGATGATGAAACGGCGGAGTCGGTACACAAAGTGAGTAGTGAAGCGATGATGGAGAAATGTTGATCTGAGCTTAGTGAAAAGAGAAATCAAACGGGAGCTTGTACTTAAATATTACAAATAGTTCGGGTTGTTTAGCAGTCCAGTATCTACAGTCGCACAGTGGGGCAGAATCAAAATTTTTTGGAAATAAATCTGGCATTTCTAAACGGATCGAGATAAATTATAAGAGATAAATAACACATGCTTGCATGTTTTTTCAAGACCAAGCCGAGCGATTCCCAAAAATTTAAAAATCTTTAAAATCGGATGGGAAACAAAAAAATGGCACGTGTTTAAAAATTTTACATGTCGAAGGTACTCTTTTTTGAGCCCCCATAGCGCCGCGCCTGGAGCATTTGTAGGGTCCATTTTAATAACTTGAATTCAAATACTCCTTGGCTATCGCAACATCAAATTTTGTCCCGATCGGACAATCCGTTTAGAAATGCCAGATTTATTTCCAAAAAATTTTGATTCTGCCCCACTGTGAGTCGGCTAGACTACAACGAAGTCAAGAATAATTCGATTGTAAGAAGAATTCGGGAGTTCTTACGATCGGCTAAACTACAACGAATTCAAGAAGAATTCGGAGGTTCTTGAATTCGGCTACGGATGCTAAAATACGATTGTAAGAAGAATTCGGAATTCTAACGATCGGCTAAAACTACAACTAATTCAAGAAGAATTCGAAATGCAAAAATACGATTGTAAGAAGAACTCGGGAGTTCTTACGATCGGCTAAAACTACAACTAATTCAAGACGAATTCGGGTGTTTTTGGGTTTTGATTTCTACTACTAAAATACGAATGTAAGAAAATTTCGGGAGCTCCTACAATCCGCAAACTACAAGAGCAGGTATTGGGTTAAATTCGAGTTGTACT
The DNA here is from genome assembly GCA_942486065.2 of Calliphora vomitoria. Classification (NCBI taxonomy): domain Eukaryota; kingdom Metazoa; phylum Arthropoda; class Insecta; order Diptera; family Calliphoridae; genus Calliphora; species Calliphora vomitoria. Next base: position 94,788,502 of record OW818031.2, read on the forward strand.
TCGGAAATATAGCACGAAGGCACAGCTCTCTTTTTATCATAAAACTCTGACTACTTATCCAAAAATAAAAATAAAAAATTTCTTTGAATAAAGTCGAAAACAAAATTTCCTTCGTTACTTTGACGAATTGAATGGACTTGTTGTTTTTACAGCCAGATTTTATAAAATTCGATTCGTCAACGTCAAATATGTTACAATTTGGTTGTTATAAATCACAAAAATTTATTTATTTCAAATGTTCAAAGAATTTCGTTTGAAAATTATAAAATTCTTTTAATAAAGTCGAAAACAAAATTTCCTTCGTTACTGTGACCATAGAGAAAATATACATAGAGCGGAAACTAGAAAAAAAACTCAAACAAAAAAATTACTCAAAAAGCTTACACATACGAGTGTCGTTTTTGTTTTCACCAAGTTTATTTTACTAATACATTCTCACCACTTAGGTTTTTGACAACTGAGTTAGGTCTTTGACAGGAGAGTTTCCGATCTATGTGCATTTATCTATGACTGTAATGAATTGAATGGGCCAAAAGTTTTATAAAAACATGAGGAAATGAAAACCATAACATATTTTTAATTGGATTTGTATTATTTTATCTTTTTCAATTTTATCCAAAACTCAAAACTTCAAATAAATTGAGCAATTGTTAAACGTTGTCCGATTTTGCTCAAATTTTCAGAATTTAGTTTTAAGAAAACAGACAACCATTTTTATGAGCACCGAAAATGGAAAAAGTTCAATATATATAAGGATCACCCTAATATACATACACCACACTCTATTGAGTTAAATTGATGTTGCAGTCAGAAAGAACCCTTAGCAATACGTACATAGCAGGAATGTTATTGAGTATTACTGTATTTTTTGGACAATTTAAATTTCAAACATACACTGGCCCACAAATTATTTAACCGCCATAATAGAAACAGAAAATATCAAATGATTTTTTATACAGCTCTCATATAGTTTCAGTTGAAATTTTTATGGTAAATTTTATAGTTTTAAATTTTATTAAATAAAGAAAAATACCTTTTCTTTTGTTATTTCCAACATGTCATTTAACCCGACAATGGTGACCTATATGTCTGAAAGACCGAGTGTGTTAAAAGATTGAATTACTTTATTCTCCGTTATTATTTTTTGAAAAATTGTGTGAATTTTAATATTGAAATAAAAAAGCTTAAATTTGTTAAATATCTTAGTTTTATTGTCAAAGAGCATACAGTCAAAAAAGTGAACTTTTAGTGTGTGAGGCCGCCGTCACCGTTTATCAAAGTCAAATTTGCATCACCATTGGCGGGTTAATAATATAAAAACTCTAAAAAAATCCATAATAAACTTTGTTAGAATTATTTGGTTTGACTTTTTACACCATGTCTAATAGAGGTGGATAGTTTCTCATATTAAAACTCTGAAACCATAATAAAACGACAATAAATGTAATACAAACCATCCCAATGTTTGGTTTTCTACAAAGTACCATTTCCAATGATGTTGGTACAATTTTATAATCTTTCGCATCCCTGCTACTTATTCACAAACAAACATTCACACGTTAAAGCTTTAATAATTACACAGTTTATAATTGAGAATGTTGTGTTTTGCTGCTGTTTTATTTTTACGATTTAATACAACAAATACGGATAACAAGAACAACAAAACAAGTAAGATAGAATAGACGGCCAAGCCCGATCATATGATACTCTACACCGAGAAGAACAGTTTTCTTTTAAAATTTATGTGGGAGACTAAATTTGGACCAATCGATGGCATGTCTTGTGTATATATGAAACTCATTTGTGTTGAATTTTATTTGAATTCCAAAATTTTTAAGAAATCTAGAGTTCGGCTTATACAAGGTGGTGCAAAAGTAATCCTCCTATCAGAAAATGCTATAAATTTTGCGAGGCCCCTAATGTCAGTTCTGTTTTGACATTTGTGTAGTAAACACATGCGAAATACACGTTAATAAACAATGTTACGCTACACTGCTCCAGAACGCGGAATATTGCTGACTATTTATTTGACCAATAATCAGTCGGTGACTTTTGCACAACGCGAATTTCGTCGCAGATTTCCTGGCCGTCCAACGCCTACTGGTGAAACACTGCGACGTTTAGCCGCTCGCCTCGAAGAGACTGGCACAACGCGAGATGCTGCCAGGCGTGGCAGACCCCGGAGTAGCCGTTCTGCAGAGAATATTGCTGATAGGAGGATTACTTTTGCGCCACCTGTTATAAAACTTATTTGTGCTGAATTTGGTTTGCATTTCTAAGATATTTATGAGAGTATAACTATTTTCAGATAGGGCATTCTTATGGGGGCTAGGATAAATAATGAACCAATTCTAGCCAAATTCAATAGGCTTCGTCCTTGGGGCAATTGAAAAGCTTGTACAAAAATTGCGATATGTAAATTGATTACAAGGTTTACATGGACGGACGGATATCGCTTAATCGACTCCTAAAGTGATATTAAGCAGATTGATATTCTTTAAGGTGGGTGTTGTTACAAAATTTTTGCACGTTACAAACATCAGCTCGAACCCAATATACCCTCCCCACTATGGTGGTGTAGGGTATAATAAATAATAACACTCTTATGGTAAATAAAACAAAATAAGTGAAATAATTTGGAAATGTATTCATTTACACTTGTTGTTAAAAACACACACTTGCAAACAAACTCACTCACAAACTTACAATATACATATATTTATCCTTATCACCAGTGAACATAGAATAAAAACCAAAAGCAAAAAAAATATATTTATACATATTAAAAGGGTTAAAACAACAGCATTGCTGTAATAACTCAAATTCTGGTATGAAATTTTTAATTAAGACTAAAGACAAATAATCTACTCACACACACAAACACCATTCCATTAATTACTACAACAAAACCAAAAGCGGGGAGACGGTAAAGAAGTCCTAGAAATAAATTTTAAAAAATATACAAACATTTCTTCATTCATATAACCTACCTTCATAACGTTCATTTGCAACAAGAGGGTAATAACTCAAAACTTTCGTTTTTTTTTTTTTAATTTTCTTTGATTTCGGTGATTTCGAAGTTGTTGAAAGTTCGCTGTTATTATAAAAGTCAGAGTTAATAATGGCATTTTTCAGCAAAGTGATAATTCATACCAAAATGCAGCTAAAGTAAATTTCAATAAAAATTCAATTGCTTTCCGCTTTGAAATGGATTGTGCCATTGGTTTTATTTAGTATCATTCAGTCAAAAAACTTTATTTGAAATAATGTTCCTAACTCGAACTGCATCTATCTTACTTGAATCTGTATTGTCCTTATCATCATGCAAATTAAATTGTCGTAAATGAATGACAGAATGCACGCTGTTCTTTCATTTAGACTGGCTATGCTTTGTTCCTGAACGTGAAGTAACGATAACCTTTTAAGTTAATTTGTGATTTTATTAATTTTTTGATCTATGCACATTGGACTGGCAATAAAATGTATGACGAAAATTATTTTCGTTAGATTCTTTAGTTATTTACATAAATCTTCAGAAGATCCTCGAGTCTATGTTATAGTGCTGCACAAGTAACAAAAGGTGTTCACAACACGGAATTACGAGGAGTTTTATTCCGAGACATGCCTTACAGATTCTATTTCTACAATTTTGAACATCATGTCTGAGTGACTATGACATCGTCATAGTCAAGATCAACCAGATGTTATGCCTCTCTTGAGGCGATAAGATGCAGCTTTGTCGAATGCCAGTGTTTCGCTATTCTAGAACCTGCCTGTTCGCAACCAAACACTTTATTGGGAGAGTTAGCATGTTAGCGATTAACTTGTTTATAATGCTTAGGAGTATGACCCCCTTCTAGTTTTTAACTCCTTGCGATCACTTTCTTTCAGTAAATTGATGACCATGCTATTTTTTAGATCATCGGAAAGTTCCTTATTGTACCATAATCTCTGTACAACATTGTGAAGCAAGAAGGCACTTGATTGATGGTCAGCTTTAACAAATTTTGGCTTGATGTTGTCAGATTCTGCAGCGAGTTTTACGAGTATATGTTTTGCGGTTCGATGGGGTATGTATATTTCCTTTTACAATATGTTGAAGTAATAGAGAACCGGAATATCAATCTGAGTTATTTTTGATAAGATGACATCATCGTTGCAGTTTTGTAAAAGAGAAGTTTTTATTAAACTGTGGATTCCACTAGATTCGACTGCTGTCTTATTTATTTTAGCAAAAAGCGGAACAATTTTAAAAATAGGTGAAAAATGGCGTGATTTCTAAAACCTTCGCGGGAGAGTTCAATTATATTTTCTCCCAAATTGTTCATTCATGCAATATACCATCTAAATTTTATAATAAATCAGTATCAGTTAAATTAATGACATTTCTTGCCTGTTAAAAAAAAAAAAACAGAATTAATTCGTTTCTAATACTTAATTATTCTTAATTAGATCTGATTCAAAAATATACCATTCACCAGTTACAATTATGTACAGGCGTTAACACAATATACGAAAGAGGTGCATAATTGTGTGCAAGAAATTTATAATCATTAAAGCTCTAGCTTAAGAGGATATTTGTATGGCAATAGATACAATAATAAACCGATCACATACACAGCGTTGTATGCTGCTGGAAGAGCCTCTTTAAATGATTAAAAATATACAAATATTAAAAAAAAAATTAAAAAAATCCTTTTTTGGAAAATGGCCCAGCACACGAATGGTTATAAATGGAGCCAAAAAATGTTGGGTGTGAGGGGGGTGACAAAATGACTTTTTTCTGTAAGTCGGTTTAATATTGTTACTTTTTTACCTTTTAAAAACGTGGTTTATTTCCTTTAAATAAACCGGATACTTTTGATTGCAAATAAAAGCAGTTTTAGTAGTTTAAAATTGTAACAACTTTTTATTTATTTAAAATCTATAACAAAAAAAAACAGTTCAAATAGTCACTCAATGCCTTTTTACACGATTAACAATTCTTTAGGCACATTGCCATTTACCAAGGCCGTCCATAACTCGTCCTCGCTTTGAGTTATAAATGCCCATTTGGGCATTGAAATCACCCACAACCAATAATGTATCATCCCTGTTAACGGTTGATCTTACGGTTTCGGTTTTATACTGGGTGTCTGAAGTTTCAGTACATAGCATTGGAAACATGTGATGATTTGTGCTCGAGTTCGGAGTCGAAGCACGGGTACCAGTATCATTAATTTATGTTTCGGTAAACATTTGGTTTAAGATGAGTAGCTTACTGAGCTTCAGCATCCCATCCTGGAACAACAGTCATGCTGGCACATGGAAAAATACGTAAGGTCAATTTAATGTACTTAATTTCCGACATTTTAATTTGGGCCCTTTTCTACATTACACAGTGGGGCAGAATCAAAATTTTTTGGAAATAAATCTGGCATTTCTAAACATAGAAACTCAGTAAATATGTAATATGCAATAAAATCTTTGTTTATTGACAAGATTCAATGAAATTTTCAACGTTTTTTAAACACGGCATTCTAAATAACAAAGTGTAAAAAAAATTGTCAAAAGGTCAAAGAGCATCCCGCAATTCCTAAAAATTAGAGCGAAAACCCCAAAAATGGTATTTTTTACAATTTTGCCCATTTCCTTTGGGGCTGGGGAAATACTTTGGGAATAAATAGGGATAACATCAGGATTTCCAAAGCTGCTTTCCGTTTTCTGATCCCAGCTTTGATAAAAAATAGGTCAAATTCAAAAAGGCGTAGGGCCGACATATTCGAAAATCAAGACATGACTTTTATACCAAAATGTTCTCAGTAAAGATTCCTTACGGAAACACATAAAATTGTTATATGTTCTTAAATAAAGTTAATTTTTTTTTCGTCCAAAAAACTGCAAAAATTTACTATTTTTTGAATTTTTAAATTTAAAATCGTTTATTTTTGTATCCATAATCGATATTGCCCTGAAATCTTGTATGTTATTGGTAATTTAGTTGTCTAAATAACAAAAGAAATTCGAGTCCATTCGGTCTAAAACTAAGCCCTGCATTTTAAAAAAAGCGGACCAAGGTATGGCAAAATTTTAAAAGTTCAATTTTGAAATGCCTACATCTCGGAAATTATAAGAGATAGATAGCACACGGAACCAATAGCTTTCCAAAAATATAAAAATCTTTGAATTCGGATGGGAAACAAAAAAATGGCACGCATTTAAAAATTGTACATGTCGAAGGTACCCTAATTTGAGCGCCCATAGCACCGCCCCTGGAGCATTTGTATGGTTCAGTTTAATAACTTAAACTTGAGTACTCCTTGGCTACGCCCATGTCAAATTTTGTCCCGATCGGACCAGCCGTTTAGAAATGCCAGATTTATTTCCAAAAAATTTTGATTCTAACCCACTGTGGATATGTGAGTTGCCACAATAATCCATGATTTTTCATTGCCACCCTAGTTCACATAAGTATCTGTTTTCAATACTTGTAAGTATTTTTAGAATAAAAAAAGATTAACTGAAATATCATGAACGGAGGCCTCCATATTTATTTCTATAACGCTCATAAATTAAAAGAGCACAGCGCAAATGTTTTACCTTAAATTTATTTAATTCGAAGTGATCTAAAAAATACTTAAAACCAGTGTTGCCAGGAGCTGGCAAAAAGAGAAGCTATATTGACTTAAAAAAAAGGCCAGAAGAAGCCAAACTGCTTTAAAAAAATGCCAAAAGAAAAAGCTAAAATATTATAAATTAAGAATTTAGTTTTAATGGACCCATAGACACAAAATGCTGACACATACTGCCGATAAACCCTTCGTATACGTGCGTGATTGATATTTTACTACACACTTATCAATCATCATTTAAAAAAATGCGTTTGTGAACAAAAAAATTATTATTTTCAATTTTTCAGTAACTAAAACGTCAAATTTAGAAATTATATTTCACAAAAATGAAAAATGTATACTATTGTTCATTTGAACAACTGTCAGCAGTACGAGTTCATTTCAAAATCAAAACTATTTTGATTTTTCATACTGAATTGTCTGTGTGTCGCATACATAAACAAAAATTAAAAATTTACCAACACATGCTTATTGCATGAGCATGAGCAGTATGTGTCTATGGGCCCCTTTATATTTATTTTTAAATAAAAAATTAGAAAATATGTTCATAAAAATAAATAAAATTATAAAGGTTCACTTCAGCAGCAAACAAAAAATAACATTAATAATAAATAATAAATATACACATATACATAAGCGATCAAAAACCTCTTAAAGGAATGGACCTAAGCTTTCTCTTGAGCAAAAAAAAAAATTATATAGGGCCCATTTTGAAAAAAAATGTCAACAGTTTTAGATTTTGCAAAAAAAGTAAAAAAAAAGTTTTTTTCCGAAAGATTGAAGAAATAGCTATTTATACTATTTGGGACACATTTTGCTAAGAACAATAAAAATAAGTTAGATGGATGAGAAAAAACACCTGCTTGGCCAAAATGTCAAATTCTGATCCCCTCCAACTCAGAAAGTTTTCGACCGATCTTGTTGAAAAATTGTGTCTGAATTACTATCTAATAGAACTAACTGTCGGAAGACATCGATTTCAAAAGATGGTTCACTTGACATTAAATGCCCCATATATATTTTTATACAGACAAAACTTAAATTTAGATTTTTTTTTAATTTAAGTACTAAGCATTTACTATTTTTCACATACATAATATATTTTTTTGGTTTTACGAGTACTATTTTAAGTGTATTATTAACGGATAAAAAATCGATTTAGCGAAGAGTTTTCATATGAAAATCTTTGTCGCAATTGCTCAATCAGTTTAATTTGCCGTATTATTTTTTTCAGAATCGTCACTAAAATATAAAAATGTGAGTTCTTAAGACATAGACACATCTTTGAGTGACTTTAAGTGTTTGAAGTTTATTTAGAAATCAATCAAAAACATAATATTCTTTTTTCGTTTCTCAGCTATTTTTCTTAATAATGAATGTGTAAAAAGTATTGTTAAAGAGGCAAACTAGTTTACTTTAGAATTAATGGAAAATTTCTAATTTCAGATAATATAACACCCACCACCAATAGTAAATGGGGGAATAAATAAGTTTGTCATTTCGTATGTAACATTGTTTTGGGGCGTTAATTGTCTTCCGTTTCAAAATCACCACTTTTGAAGCGCATCGCTGAAACCGATGGAACACATTCAAAATATACGCCATTTCTAAGTCATATAGTTTTTTTTTTTTCTGCAAAATGTCATGTTTACAAAAATTTAGGTTATTTAAGATTTTTTTTAAGCATAAAATATTAATTTAAGGTTTGAACGTCATTTCAGGTTGATGATGAATTATTGAAAGTGGAAACTAAAAAATTATGAAACTAAGTGATTGAACGATTTGCTTTAGGAAACAAATTTGACAGGATTTTTAATACTGATGAAACAACTTAAAAGCAATACCGAAATGACAAAAAGAACCACAAGACTGAAGACATTGTTCACTTGACTGAATTGTTCAATTGAACTTATTCGTTCATAAACAACCCAACTCTACAATAGTTATTTCTCTCAAAAATATTTATTTTACATTTTACTCATTAGCATCTAAAACTTACTAAGAAGTTGCCAAAATATTACAAGTTTTAAAAACTACATTTCATTACCTTTCCATTGATATATAAAACGTTATATTTTATTCATTATTATACTTTAAAATAATGAATGCAATTCACACACCTTGTAAAAAATCCTCTACTATTTTGTTCAAATCAAAGACTGCTTACTATGCACTTCTCATGTTTTCATGTACCATGTATTATTATATATGTTTCACTTTTGCTTATTGCTGATTGGTCAGTTGCATGTGCTAATATTTAATATTTGCGCTTAAGTAAACTTGTATTAACCTAACATTGAACAATTTGCTGCATTATCCGTGTTAGTAGAATTGTAAATGTTAGGTTCATAGACTTTTATTTCAATAAAAAAAATTATTTTTCAAAAAAAATTTATTTTTCACAAAATTTTTTTTTTACAAAAATTTATTTTTACAAAAAATTATTTTTACTAAAAATTAATTTTTTACTAAAAATTAATTTTTTTACTAAAAATAAATTTTTTACTAAAAAATGGATTTTTTACTAAAAAATGGATTTTTACTAAAAAATGGATTTTTTACTAAAAAATTGATTTTTTACTAAAAAAAAGGATTTTGTACAAAAAAAAGGATTTTTTACTAAAAAATTTAGTTTTTACTAAAAAATGGATTTTTTTACTAGAAAATGGATTTTTTTACTAAAAAAGTAATTTTTTACTAAAAAAGTTATTTTTTATTAAAAATCTTATTTTTTATTAAGTTACACGTCCAATTCTTCGCGAGTGATGTAATCTGTAGGCTCTATAGTCTTTATTCCTCGTGCGTTAGGTTTTTGAACCCCATTCCGACATATGAATAACATCTTGTGAACCTGAGCATGATCGTTAGAGTATCACAAAGGAACTAACTCATGGATCCAAGTGAGCTGGTAATACCGGCTGCCTTTATAACCTAACTTAGCCTACTTTAAAGCTATTTTAGAATATTATTTTTACATTTTATCTTGAGAAAAGGTAATTTTAATGATAAATGTTTATAAATTTGGTATAATAGACGATACTACTATAATACTTAATATATGATTTTGTCTGATATTCCTCCGGCAGTGTTAAAATTTAATGTCTTAAATCTGAATAACACCGCAAGACTTTCGAGTTCTAAAAATTTTTTTTTAATCGTATTGAACATTAAGGTCATATTAAAACATTTAACAATATTTTACCACCAAATGTTTTTCGGCATTAAAGTCTGTTATTTACTTTTATTTTATCTCTCATTCTTCAAACTTGGATGAAAAATGTGGCGAAAACATCAAACAATTTTCAATTGGGAACGATAATGTATCAAATTCTTTGCATTGTATTACAATTTGAAAACACAAACTATGGAGAAGAAATTTTAAATCAGAAAACAGCTTTGTTGGATCCGCTGAATTGCTTACTGGTTTAAACAACAAAAATAATAATACACCAAATTATAATCAGTATATTAATCACTTAAATGTTTGGCTTTGAAGCATTGCTGGTTTTAACTCGAAGCACAGATTCACAATACGTTTAACGGCTATTTCAAATGACAGCCATCGAGTATCACAAGCCTTCAAGAGTTTGTGGGGCTCTTGTCCATTATATAATGATGAATATAATGTGTAATAACAATTTTGTCTTGAAAGCGAATTTGCTAGACAATTATAGCTTTCAGATATAAGTAAAATACTATATTTCATTTTGAAACACTTGGTATTGGCAATTGTTATTTGTTCTTTTAATACTGCACAATTCTTGAGTATATTGAAAAGCTAAATGAAAAACAGTAATGAATTAAAATGAAAATGTCTCACAAATATAAATTTAGCCTTTTTATTTTCTCCTTATCCTCGAAGATTTGGTTTTAGCTTCGTGGTTTTTTCTAGCCTTTTTTATTTAAAAAAAGGCTATTATCAAATTATAAAAAGGCTAGAAAAAAGCCACGAAGCTAAAACCAAAATTTCGAGGCTAAAGAGTAAATAAAAAGGCTAAATTTAGCCTCAAAAAGGCTAAACTGGCAACACTGCTTAAAACATAGGAAACATTTGGTCATTTCACAAGGTCTCCTATCATGTCATATTGTCAAATTGGCCTAATATTTCACGACTCGGCGGCTCGACTTAACCGACTCTTAACGTTCGGCACAGGTCTCTGTTGGTTGGTTACGATAACACAATAAACATTTAGAGTATTATTATTTTAGGACATATTTAGCTTGAAAGGCAGTAACAACATTTTTAAACCATTGTGAAATATTAGGACATTAAGACATGATAGGAGACCTTGTGAATTGACCAATTGTCATATTGTTTAATTCATTTGAAAAATCCTTTTAAAATACCTGTAAATAAACGTATGTGTAATAATTTAACACAGGATACGTTTTCCCATATTTACAACAATGAGTTGTAGTTCATTGAAAATTTTACAAAAACCAACCATAAATTTTTCTTTATGTTCTTTCTGTTTTATGTTAAATACATTCATCCTTTCACAAGGAATCTAAACAATACTTTTGTAATGAAATTTCACACATACAAGTACATACAAATATAATAACGTAAAACAGTTACTAAACATTTAACTCTTTTTTTTTTGGTTCTTTTGTTTGGTATTCAGCCGTTTTGTAGGGGAGTGAAAATTTTACGATTATCAATTAACATTTCAAATTTTTCCCCAGAGTTTAGAAAAAGGCAACACTAGTCTGTGTACGTATGCATTTAGAGGTGGGTAAGAAGTGTGTTCTTTTGAAAAGTATTTTATACACATGGCAGTTATAAAAAGTCATAAAAAGAATTTGATTTAGATTTCAAGAACTACCGACTGGGCTGACTGCCTTTACCACCAAATACCAAACAAACAAATACTTTCAGTGAAATAAAGCAGCAAAAAGGTCGCCTGTCGCGTTTTTGCCATAAATTCCAGCTGATCCTTAAAGCCATTCATAATAAAATTGTTAGAATTTTCGCTGTTCCTTCTCCCATTAAATTACGACTTTTCGTTTATTTTTAATGTGTTTGTATGTATGTATGTATGTATGTATGTATGTGTGTATATATGCAAGTGAATGTGTGTGTTCCGGTTTTTCATTTAGAAAATTTATTTTATTCTTTCAAGTTATTTTTCCTTTTTCTGTACATTTGTTTTTCTCTTTTCTGGTTTTTTTTTTTTTGGGTGAAATGAATATTAAACATCATAAAAAATAACAAGGAAAATTACTTCATTTAAATTATGAGCTTACTCTGCTCTAATGCATTGAATGTTAAGAATATCGCTCAAATTTTTCGTGTTTGTTTTGTTTTCTCGGAAAAAAGAACTTTTCGTAATTAAGCACAGAAAGACTGGCAGCATCAGAGGCAGCAGCCGTTGTAAATAGCTGTATTGTTTAATAGTCATTCATTCTGCATTTCTATTCATTTCTTAACCCACTCACTCACTTGTTGTTTACTGGTAGATCTGTTTATTTATTTACTTTTCTAGACACCCGAATAGTGCTGCCAGAGTACAGAAGTCTTAAATTATATTTTTTTAAATAGAGTTAAATAGAGTTATTTTACTGTGAATAGAGACCTATTCCAACGTCGGGCCGTATAAAATACTTAAAAAAAATAACAATTCGAAAATAGAGGTCACCTGCGGGTACTAGAACAAAACTGCAATGCTGTTACGTACTATTTCGACGCACTGTGGCTCAGAAATTAAGTTCATTGGCCAAACGTCCAATTTTTGGTTAACACCAATTTCCAAGATTTTAATGTCATTCAATAATAAACATATTGAAACTAAGTTGGTCAAAAAATTTGATCAGAATATTAGTAATTGTGATACCACGCTATTAAACATAATATTTTATGTTATTTTATAAAAAAACAAGTAAGAGTGCTATATTCAGCTATGCCAAATCTTATATACCCTTCACCTTTGTTGTGGATGTATTAATTGCCCACTTTCAGCGTATAGCATCCTAAATATATCAAGAAAACTTTTACAAATTTTACATTTAATTGCCGACGCACAGATTATATTGTAGAAGTTACAAACGAAATGACAATCTTATATATACCCTTTTCACGAAGGTGAAGGGTATAATTAGGTTTTTGTAAACTTGATCAGAAGTAAATTATCATTACTCGCGAACTATTGTCAATAATTGACGGCCTTTTTTGTTATGTTGGTAGGATAATAGTCTTTAAGAAGTGGTTATGATGTTTTCTCACGTACTACTTATATTTTAGCCAAATTTGAATTTTAGTGAAATAGAACTATTGAGGGTCAACAGGGGATAAACTAATTTTACTACCAATTCAAAAGCGAAATTTCCCTCTTTAACCCCATATATACTTTTGTACCTGCTTGGACCCGTCTGTGGAACACTTTTTTCCATTTGAATGAAATATCTCCCAAAATATTTTCTATTTTTATTTTACTTGTCCATTCGAATTAATTAACATCCAAACATTTTTTCTATTCTTATTTTACTTGTTCATGTGAGTGGCTTGCTGTCCATGTAAACCTTGTGCGCAAAGTTTAGGTCGCAATTTTTAAGACATTTCGATAAAATTTGGTACATAAATTGTTTCGGCCCGAGGGCGAGTCCTATTGAAACTGGCTGAAATTGGTCAATTATTTCACCTAACACCCTAAGTACAAACGTACTCCCGAAATTGGACTTTTCGGCGGTATCTACATAAATTTCGCTCCAAATAAGTTTTATATATACGGAATTCATGTCACCTAATTTTATGACGATCGGTCCGTAATTAGTAATTAGCTCCTGTATAGGCCAATTTCCGAAAATCATTCACGAAAAAAAATTATTGAAATTTTAAAAGAAAAAAGTTTTGGCTCATTTGTTATGTTAATAAATGTTAATAAAATTTTACCCTACACTAAGGTAAAATTTTTTTAACATTATTTTTTTTTTTTTCATTTTTATATAAAAAATTTTCGGTTTTGAATCCACGCCTGAGGGTATAACTTGCATTTATCTAATAACATTTTTATAAGTAAAACTGATTTAAAAAATATAATTTTCGTACTAAAAGCTATAAAAAATTAAAAGTTCAATTTTAGCCTAGAATTTCTCATCAACTGCTGAACCAATTTTAACGAAGTCAAATATCTGTCCATCAAATAAAATTTATAAAATATTTCTATCGGTTCAAAAGTTACAGAGTTTTGACTGATGAAAAACGATTCTGTGCCACTGTGCGACGTGAATATCAATTTTTAAAACACCGACAATGCATAATAGCATGAACAATGTTTCTTACAAAGTTGTAAAAATAGGTTATTACAGTTAGAGACAAAATTGTTCACAAAAAGTATAATTAAAGATATATCTAGAAAAAATTTTTTCACAAACTTAGGCAACCCATTTTGTGTTATGTAGTCCAGCACAATGTTGTTTATTGTATGGCAAAATTTTTGTGGTGTACCGTTACTTTTTTACTAAAAAGAAATTAAACAACTATATCCAGGTGTGTGAACATTTTTGACCTCAGATCTTTTTCTCAATTTTTAAAAAATATAAAAACAAAAAAGAACTAAATTTTTTTAACAACATGAGTAAAGGTCATTATTTAAAGTTATTTAAATAAAATACTACTCTTTTAAATAATTTATTTAGCCTTTTATAATGGGCAAAGCTAAGACTCCCCTATTGAAACAAAATATAATAAATCAATAGAGTTAGTGAATAAAATAAAGAATCAGAATAGTTTAAACTCCACGGTAAATAAATATGGTCGTCCAAAAAAACTTTCGCTTGCCGATGCTCGAGAAGCTCGTCGATTGATTGTGTCTGGTGAGGCTAATACAGCTGTTGAGGTCATACAAACACTCAACCAAGAGTATAGTTTAAACATAAGTTCCAATACCGTTAGAAGATGTTTAAAATCCAGCGGCCTAGCACCAAGAACAAAACATAAAAAACCTTATTTAAGCGAACAAAATCGAAAAAAGCGGTTGGCTTTTGAAAAAAAGTTCGAGCATTTTTCGACAGACGACTGGATGAAGGTATCTTGGTCAGATGAGACAAAAATCAACCGTATTGGGTCTGATGGGCGCCAATGGATATGGGTTTATAAAAGAATTGGGGTCCAAGAGCGAAATTTTACAAGCACAATGAAATTTGGAGGTGGATCTTTGATGGTTTGGGGCTGTTTTCGTGGAAACCAGTTGGGTGTACTACGCCGAATAACTGGCAGAATGTGTGCCAAAGATTACATAACAATCCTTGAAGACTCATACATCCCAAGTTTGGATATATTTGGTTTAGAGCCGGGTCAGGATGACATCTTCATGCAAGACAACGACCCGAAGCACGCTGCCGGAAATACTAAAAAGTGGTTTGAAGAAAATGGGATTAAACTTTTAGATTGGCCACCCCAGTCTCCGGATTTAAATCCGATTGAACACCTTTGGTCAATATTGGCTAAAAAAGACCCAGCGAAAACCATCAATGAACTTTGGGAGCGTTCTATCGAGGCGTGGGTAAATAATTCTTGTAAATAGTATGCCAAAATGAATAAAAGCTGTTAAAACTGCAAGAGGGGGGCACACGAAATATTAATAGCCAAAAACGTAAGGATTTTCGTCAAGGGTCATAATTGTTCACAGCTATCATGTGAAACCTTTTTAAATTTAAAAAGTGAATTTAGTATTTTTTGTTAGTTTTATCTTTTTTTTATTAAAGCATAATGTAAAGATTAAAATCAATTTAAAAAATTTCAATAAAAACAATGAAGAAGAAAAAGCAAGTTATTTATATTTAATATTGGTTGTTTTGTGAACAATTTTGTCCCTAACTGTATATTAGAAACCAAGTATGATATTGAATTGTAGCAAGGAATGGAGAAAGATACGTAATTATTTAAATATGCAACAATACCATTTTTAATTTGGTCAGTGGTTTGAAAAGAAAATAACTTTGTTACTGTATTATAATGTTCTGAAGAATTATAAATTATAATATAAGGAATGTTTTTCCTAAGTAAATATTACTGAAAATGGTGAAAATAGATATAAAAAATGAAATTTTTTCTATGTTTAAGCAATTTTGAGTTATTTTGGATTAATTTGTTTAACACTTTTTTTCTCCTAGTTTATAACTACAATTGTAGCAAAGACAGGAAAACAAAATTCCAATTGGTTGCCGAGAATAATAGTGAGACAAATTGCATGTTCTTCGGAAAAATCAGGTTTTAGCCCAAATATAGTTATATAAGATCATAAAAAACGAACAGCAGCTAATACTTACTAACAAAACCCACATTGGGTTTCGATAAGTACTTCCAGATATTTCAATGTCAAAAGAAGAGAATATTTATATATATTTTAAACCTTTCCTCAGCATTCATTCCTTGGGCAGTACGGTATATCTGAATAATTTTCCGAATTTCTCAGACGATCAGTTATGATTTCTTGCCAACCAATCCTACACTGGATTCGAAATACCTTACTCGTGAAGGCTGTCGGTACGAATTCTGAACGAATTCAGAGGCGTTTAACTTTAAGTTTTGTCGAATTTTTACTTTGGCTGGTATCTTAATGTTATATTGACAGAAAATATGTTTCTGCTAGATAGATGTGTCATTGGTTTTTTTCTCATGATTTACATAGAGAAAATTTGTTCCATTAACTTTCGAGAGAGCACAATTTTACATCTGGCAACTCTACAATCGAAACAATACCAAGCGACTGGCCAACCAGTCATCCTGGCATTTAGTTGGTTAGAAAAGTAATATTAGGCACAACTCACATTTTACCCTTAATTTTTCTCAACATTTACTTGATGTTGCATTTATGAAGTCCTTCGTTTAGCTGTAGTATGCTGGCTCGCATTTAATCCTGGAAGTAAACAGAAGGAAAAAGGTAGATTATGATTACACATTTTAGAAAATCTTACGTTTGTTTCGTTATTTTTTTTATTATTTTTTTATTTATTTTTTTCTACAAATTGAAAAGGATTTATGATGGTTATACTTGTAATTATGTTGAGTTGATTTGCCAGACTTCATTTATTACATCTGTGCTTTTCAGTTACTGAACAATTTTTAACACCAACCTTAAAGCACTTTGCATATGCATGAATTCATTAATTTCCCTTACAAAATACATATACATTTTGGCTGTTTGTGATTGAAATTAGTTAAATTAGAAAAGGGGCCATTACACCCCCTTGCATTTAAAAACTGTTAAATAAAAACATAATTTTCAAGCAAATAATGTTAAATAAATTCAAAAGTAAAATCGATTTGCAGCAAATTTAAGAATACTTTAAATTAATTTTAGCTTAAATCTTTGGATATTGATGAGAAATTACTACAAATGGTTTTCAATTATTTAATATACACAGAGAAAACAGATTCGTGATAGTAACCGAATTTGTTGCAAATCGAATGATTCTACCTAAATTTTACAGTTGTGACTACAAAAACTTAGAAGGGGTAACAAAAGTTTGGTTGCTTCAACAGAAATTCTTCTCCATCAACCAAGAAATTCTTCTATAGAACTGAAAAATTCTATGTGTGCATCCGAATCATTCGATTGGCAACAAATTCGGTTGGTACTACGAATCTGTTTTCTGTGTGTATTAACAATGAAGATGAAAAAAGTTCGTATGTTTATGATGTTCACCAAAATATTTTGAAAGTAGTGATAACCCTTTGTGAGCTGGACCATTTTTGAAAAAAAGGTTTTATCAGTTATTGGGAAATATTTAAATTTTCTCTTAAAAGAACACATAGAATTGTGGTTACTGTATAAAGGACTTTTAAAGTTACAACTAATGGCATAAACGTCATGTCCAACATCACAATTTTTTATGAAATTAATTACATTTTTGAAAGTATTTCCAAATATTTAAGAAATATACATGATTTAAGAAGTGTATCGTTAATTGCATTTTCCAATTTATTAAGACCTATTCATTTTTAATGATACTAATTGAATTTTTTTGTACTGAATAATTCCCCAACTATTTTTTTTATATTACTTTTCAATAACCGACATTCATAACTTTTCATACTTAAAAAAATTATTTAATTTCTCAATACTTGCTCCCAATTGTTTTGCAAATTATCTGGAAAACAATAGCTTTTTTCCGTGGTAGTAACAATGGATCTTAATAATAATTATTGAATACGTGAGAATCCAAGAAATAAGTGAAAATCCTGCCGCAGAATCGCAGACAAATCTACACATTCTGATAACATAATCCTTTTATTCACACCATTCCATTCACAAAAAAACTGGTTTAACTCAAAAAATATATTTATTTAGAATTATATATTCGTGTTAAAAAATATTTTTCCCGATTTTGACCCATTGTAGGTCCAAATTACTATAGCCTTATATACATCGTTGCAATGGACTTTGAAATATCTATCACTAAACATCCATATTTCTTTATTAATGATTTAGCAATCCAGATATAGATAAAAAAAAATCGACGTTGTCCCAGTTTTTTCCTTATATCTCAGCCATCACTATCAATAACAATCCAGAATATACAGTAAGGGACAAAATTGTTCACAAAAAGTATGCTTAAAGATATATCTAGAAATTTTTTTTTTTACAAACTTAGGTCTGTCAAGAAAGAAATTAAACAACTATATCCACGTGTGTGAACATTTTTGACCCTGAGATCTTTTTCTCAATTTTTAAAAAATATAAAAACAGAAAAAAAAAAAAAAAAATTTTTAATAACGTAAGTAAAGGACATTATTAAAAGTTATTTAAATAAAATACTACTCTTTTAAATAATTTATTTAGCCTTTTATAATAGGAAAAGCTAAGACTCCCCTATTGAAACAAAATGTGGCAAAAGACATAATGGAAGGTGTCCCATATCGCGAAATCGTTAAAAAATATAATATATCAATAGGGTTAGTGAATAAAATAAAGAATCAGAATAGTTTAAACTCCACGGGAAATAAATATGGTCGTCCAAAAAAACTTTCGCTTGCCGATGCTCGAGAAGCTCGTCGATTGATTGTGTCTGGTGAGGCTAATACAGCTGTTGAGGTCACACAAATACTCAACCAAGAGTATAGTTTAAACATAAGTTCCAAAACAGTTCGTTGATGTTTAAAATATAACGGCCTAGCGCCAAGAACAAAACCAGGGACCGAAAATAATAATTATTCTTGAAATTTCAAAGGAAAAAAGCCATCACTAGAAAATATCGGAGAGTCAAGTCAAGCATACCATTTTGATCGTTTTCAACTATATTTTCATAAACTAACATGATTTTTAATTTCTTGATTTTTATTTTTTTTGTCAAATATAATTGTTATTTTTTGATTTTTATTTTTTTTGTCAGAAATATTTGTCAAACTTTGATTTTTATTTTTTTTGTCAGAAATAATTGTTATTTTTTTGTGATACATATTTGTCACACTATGATTTTTATTTATATAGTCTGACAAATATGTATCACAAAAAAAACAATTATTTCTGACAAAAAAAATAAAACTCAAAGTTTGACAAATATTTCTGACAAAAAAAAATAAAAATCAAAAAATAACAATTATGTTGTGATTTTTATTATAAATGTCATAATTGTTACGGTCCCTGAACAAAACACAAAAAACCTTATTTAAGCGAACAAAATCGAAAAAAGCGGTTGGCTTTTGCAAAAAAGTACGAGCATTTTACGACTGGATGATGGTAACTTGGTCAGATGAGACAAAAATCAACCGTATTGGGTCTGATGGGCGCCAATGGACATGGGTTGATAAAAGAATTGGAGTCCAAGAGCGAAATATTATAAGCACAATGAAATTTGGAGGTGGATCTTTGATGGTTTGGGGCTGTTTTCGTGGAAACCAGTTTGGTGTACTACGCCAAATAACTGGCAGAATATGTGCCAAAGATTACATTACAATCCTTGAAGACTCATACATGCCAAGTTTGGATACATTTGGTTTAGAGCCGGGTCAGGATGACATCTTCATGCAAGAGAACGACCCGAAGTACAATGCCAGAATTACTAAAAAGTGGTTAGAAGAAAATGGGATTAAACTTTTAGATTGGCCACCCCAGTCTCCGGATTTAAATCCAATTGAACACCATTGGTCAATATTGAAAAGAAAAATATTGGCTAAAAAAGACCAAGCGAAAACCATCAATGAACCTTGGGAGCGTTCTATCGAGGCGTGGGTAAATATTAGCCCACATGTGCTAATAAATCTTGTAAATAGTATGCCAAAACGAATAAAAGCTGTTAAAACTGCACACGAAATATTAATAGCCAAAAACTTAAGGATTTTCGTCAAGGGTCATAATTGTTCACAGCTAACATGTGACCCCTTTTTAAATTTAAAAAGTGAATTTAATATTTTTTGTTAGTTTTATCTTTTTTTTTATTAAAGCATAATGTAAAGATTAAAATCAATTTAAAAAATTTCAATAAAAGCAATGAAGAAGAAAAAGCAAGTTATTTATGTTTATATTGGTTATTTTGTGAACAATTTTGTCCCTAAATGTATATAACTACTTTGTGGGGTTGCAAATGAAAAATGTAGAAATTACAAACGCAATGACAAACTTATATATACCCTTGCCACTCATGATGAAGGGTATAAAATGGGCCGGGCATTGTTTGGACTTTTTTTCATAAAACTAATTCCAACTTTTACTAACTTAATACTTGTGGCCCATTAAATGCGAAAATTATCCCACTTTTAGACCTTTTTTAAAAAAATTATTAAAAATATTTTCACATAATTTTTAGAAAAAAAAAACAAAATTTACTATATACCTGATGCTGAAAGTTCCTTTATAAAAAATTTACTTTTAATAGATTTAATACTAACAATAATCGATTGTATTGTAAAAATTTTAAATTTTTTCAATTCAAACTGCAATAATTTGCAAACTTTGACCGCTCACTGAAAAGAAAGTAAATAACTTAGTTGATTGATTTTTACAGCTACTTTTATCTATGATAAACTATACAAATTTTCCAAAGGGTGCAAGGTTTGTGGAACTTCTGAGAAGTAAATAAAGACCTTTAATATAAGTATTTGATAGTGTTGAAACATTAGGACATGAAGATTGATATTTTAGTAAAATTAAATAATTTTATACATTTTTGGGACCGCATTTACCTTAAAAACTAAAAAAATTATAATATGGTGATTTTCCATGAAGAAAAATATAAAATTTGAATTAATGTAAAATTTTAACGGTTAAAGATAACAAAACTGAATTTGGAATTAATGCAGATCCGAATGTCTTTAAATCAGCGGTATTATAATTTTTTACATTTTGTATTTTAAAATATCGGAATTTCTAAACTGGAAAAAATGTGTTCTCAAAACTGATTTTTTTTAGAAAAGTGCCTTTACTCAGACCTAAAATTATTTTTTAAAATTGGCCAAGTTTGGATAGGCCAGGGGGGGTGTTGTGGCAGCTCTAGTGAGCCAAATTTTACTTTAGACGCTTTAGCATTAAGTTTTCTTTCTGGATCATATAATAAATGTGTATAGTCCCGAAGAAAAATTTTTTTTACAAAAGAAAAAATATAGGAATTTTTTGGGAAAAAACGTAAAAAATACGGCCCTTTTTACATGATCCAAATTTGGATCATTGTAACTTTTTATAGGAACAAGATAACTATTAGCAAGTTATCCCTATATCATTTAGAATTTTATCACCAGTATAGCTGATACTTTAAAGATAAATTTCGATAATCCGTTGGCCCGTCATCTCTAAAAAACCATAAAAAGATCGAGCAAAATTAAAAAAAAATAAATCAATAAACCTAAATATCTCTTCAACTAATAGAGATAAGCTACATATGTGAGTGTATTTTTTGTAGATCTTCTAAAGGACTATTTATATTTTAAAAATTCAGCTCGTTTGGATCATAAATGGATTTTGAGGGGCCACACACTGGCCCCCCATTATCACTAGGAAGCAGAACATGTGCAAATCAACTCAAAATCACCTCAGCTCCAACCGATTTTGTAACAATATCTCCAACAGTTTCCGAGATACCGAATTATTTCCACAAAAAAAAACTTTTCTAAACCACTGTGCGATATTAAATATTTTCAATATCAAACAAACCTTATTAATAGAGAGTATTTGTGGAAAAATTAAGTCAGCTAGCTCCCATCGTATTTTCAACAGAAAAACGGAGGGTCGGACAAGCTAGATCGTCTAAGAATCTTATGAAGTCTCTGACAAATAGTTTGATGTTTTACAAACTGAATGACAAAATTGATATACCCCCCATCCTTTGTGATGGTAAACAAACTACAGAAGTTTAAATTTGTCCAAATTTGATTATTGTAAAAAAAAAAAACTAAAATGTTCTTATAATTTTGAAACACCTACAAATTTATTTAAAAAAAAGATTACAATAATAACAACAACTAAAT
This sequence comes from Calliphora vomitoria, assembly GCA_942486065.2. NCBI lineage: Eukaryota > Metazoa > Arthropoda > Insecta > Diptera > Calliphoridae > Calliphora > Calliphora vomitoria. The sequence goes on from OW818031.2 coordinate 94,810,513, forward strand.
TAAAACAAGTAAGAAAGTATGGTCGGTCAAGCCCGACCATATAATACCCTACACTAAGAAATGAGCAAATTCAAAATTTCAATAATTTATATTCGTGAGCGATTTTCGGAAGTGGGCCTTATATGGAAGCTATGACCAATTATAGACCGATCACCATGAAATTAAGTAGTGTGATTAATGTCTGCATGAAAGTAATTTATGTTGCATTTTATGTGTATACCAACATTTTTAAGAGAGGCTTTATATGGGAGCTATGACCAATTATGGACTGATCACCATACAATTTGGTGACATGAATTCTGTATATATACAACTTATTTAGAAAAAAACTTCTGTAGATAAATATATAAATTAAACATTTATGACCGATAAAGTCCAATTTTTGTAGGACATTTGTATGGAGGCTGGGTGAAATAATGAACCGATTTCAGCCAGTTTCAATAGGGTTTGTCCTTGTGCAGAAAAAATGTAATGTACAAAATTTTATCGAAATATCTTCAAGATTGCGACCTGTACTCTGCGCACAAGGTTTACATGGACAGCCAACCAGCCAGACGGACGGACGGACGGACGGATATCGTTTAATCGACTCAGAAAGTGATTCTGAGTCGATCGGTATACTTTAAGGTGGGTGTTAGACTAATATTTTTGGGCCTTACAAACATCTGCACAAATCCATTATACCCTCCCCACTACGGTGGTGTAGGGTATAAAAATAAAAGGAAATGGGAATGATGAATATGTCCATCAAAGACACCTTAGAGAGTGCAGTGATTAATGAGTAATTTAAATAAATAAATGTTCTTATATATATAAATCATATCTTACATAAATACTTATGTAATACTTAATTGCAAATACTAATAGATGTATTATGAACAATAATTTCCGATTCAATTGATTTGATAAATGACATCTAGACATCGGTAATTATAAATTTATCAACTCCACTGACCAATACAATTTTTTTTTTTGTAGCAAAACAAAATTTCCAACCATTTAATTAAAATAACAAACAGCTTATCTGACTAATTTTCATATAAATAAGTCATTAGGTTGTTAATTGCTATAAAATATATTACCATATTTACATATTTTTATCACAATCTAATTTAGCACTGTTACGTGTAGATAACTACTCGTAAATAAGTTTTAAATAGCTAAATATGTATGTAAATACACAACAGACACATTCTGGCTCTAAAAATAGTTTTTACTGCCATTTAATAATATTAATACAAATTTAAGTTCAAAGGCAAATTTCCCATTTCCACTAAGGCACATTGTATGTGGCAGCTGTGTTTTAAAGGTCAAGTAGCCAATAGAACAAACAATCGTTTACTACTAACAGACATTTTTTTATAATTTAATAAAAGCAACGTATATTGCGTGTTCTTGTCAAAGAATTCAAATTTAAAGAAAATATTTAAAGCAAAATAGAGAAAAACTGCCGATAAAAATTAGAACCCACGGTGAAAACTTGTTTTGTTGTTAGTTACAGTTGTTACACCCCTAAACTATAAAGAAAATGGAAAATTATTGTAAACTAAATTGGTATATGTATGCATGTCATGGCGGTTATGTAAATTTTCATAAAATTATTATTCAATATTCTTTTCTTTGCCTTTGTTTAATATTTTTACAAATATTTTGCATATCAATACAACATACATACATAAAAACGTGTATCTGCGTTGACTGGACATTTACTAATGTACCTGTATTGTAGGTATACCTAATAAACCAACTGTCAGTCATTGTGTTACTAAATATTTATCTTTTTGAAAAAATAGAAAAATATTTTCTTAATTATAACCACTCACGCACTTTAAGTGAATTTTTAAATATGTACACTGTTAGAAAACTATTCACTTTACTTATTGTATTTCATATGTATGTATTTCACCAGTATAAGACATTGTTCCCACCTGTCAAGCCCTCGTTACTCATATGATTAATGACATTTTCTTTTTTGCGATTTAAATCTATTCTACGAAAAAATATCTTCATAAAAAAAATCAGCGTTTTTTATAATTTTGTCACAGTAGTGCAATGTCCCAACTTGTATTTATATTGCAATAAACTGGTGTACCAGTTCCAGCAATCCTTAAGGTAGTGTCACACATGGCAAATATTGACTCAAAAAAGCGTAACCAATTTTTTTTAGCGCAAATTTGTTTGTCATGTTTACTCTTACTAGTGTTTTGTAAGATCAAACAGCATCAAATAAAATATAACAAAATTTTTTGTTTTGAATCATCCTAAGTAAAATAAGCAGTGTTGCCAGTTTAGCCTTTTTGAGGCTAAATTTAGCCTTTTTAGTTACTCTTTAGCCTCGAAATTTTGGTTTTAGCTTCGTGGCTTTTTTCTAGCCTTTTTTTAATTTGAAAATAGCCTTTTTTAATAAAAAAAGGCTAGAAAAAACCACGAAGCTAAAACCAAAATTTCGAGGATAAGGAGAAAATAAAAAGGCTAAATTTATATTTGTGAGACATTTACATTTTAATTCATTACTGTTTTTCAGTTAGCTTTTCAACATACTCAAGAATTGTGCAGTATTAAAAGAACAAATAACAATTGCCAATACCAAGTGTTTCAAAATGAAATAGAGTATTTTACTTATATCTGAAAGCTATAATTATCTAGCAAATTCACTTTCAAGACAAAATTGTTATTACACATTATATTCATCGTTATATAATGGACAAGAGCCCCACAAACTCTTGAAGGTTTGTGATACTCGATGGCTGTCATTTGAAATAGTCGTTAAACGTATTGTGGATCTATGCTCCGAGTTAAAACCAGCAATGCTACAAAGCCTAACATTAAGGTGATTAATATACTGATTATAATTTGGTGTATTTTTTTTTTAAACCAGTAAGCAATGCAGCGGATCCAACAAAGCTGTTTTCTGATTTAAAATTTCTTGTCCATAGTTTGTGTTTTCATATTGTAATACAATGCAAAGAATTTGATACATTATCGTCCCCAATTGAAAATTGTTTAATGTTTTCGCCACATTTTTCATGCAAGTTTGAAGAATGAGAGATAAAATAACGAACGGTTTAATTAGTGACGATTCTGAAAAAAATAATACGGCAAATTAAACTAATTAAGCAATTGCGACAAAGATTTTCATATGAAAACTCTTCGCTAAGTCGATTTTTTATCCGTTAATAAATATACTTAAAATAGCAAGAAAGTATGGTCGGTCAAGCCCGACCATATAATACCCTACACTAAGAAATGAGCACAAACACTCAGAAAGTGATTCTGAGTCGATCGGTATACTTTAACGTGGGTGTTAGACTAATATTTTTGGGCGTTACAAACATCTGCACAAATCCATTATACCCTCCCCACTATGGTGGTGTAGGATATAAATAGTACTTGTAAAACCAAAAAAATATATTATGTATGTGAAAAATAAAAATGCTTTTATTAAAAAAAAACAACATTTTTTTAATTTAATGTCAAGTGAACCATCTTTTGAAATCGATGTCTTCCGATAGTTAGTTCTATTAGATAGTTATTCAGACACAATTTTTCAACAAGATCGGTCGAAAACTTTCTGTGTTGGAGGGGATCAGAATTTGACATTTTGGCCAAGCAGGTGTTTTTTCTCCTCCATGTAACTTATTACCTATTGTTCTTAGCAAAATGTGTCCCAAATAGTTCACATAGCTATTTCTTCAATCGGAAAAAAACTTTTTTTTGACTGTTGATATTTTTTTTTCAAAATGGGCCCTTTTTTAATTTTTTTTTTTTTTTTTGCTCAAGAGAAAGCTTAGGACCATTCCTTTAAGAGGTTTTTGATCGCTTATGTATATTTATTATTAATGTTTAATGTTATTTTTTGTTTGCTGCTGAAGTGTACCTTTATAATTTTATTTATTTTTATGAATTTTATGAACATATTTTCTAATTTTTTATTTAAAAATAAATATAAAACTAAATTAATTTAATTTATAATATTTTAGCTTTTTGTTTTGGCATTTTTTTTAAAGCAGTTTGGCTTTTTCTGTCCTTTTTTTGAAGTCAATATAGCTTCTTTTTTTGCCAGCTTCTGGCAACACTGCTCCTAAGCAGTTTGATATTGAAAATCAGAAAAAAAAATACAGTAGAGCCGGAGTTATGGAACAGAAAGTGACACAACATCGAAAAAAATTCATAATTTTCATATATTTTTTGTTATTTTTATGATAAAAGGACAAAATCTGTTGAAAATGGTAAGAATCGGTCCATGATTTCTCCTAGCTCCCATACACATTTCTTATCGAAATATGGTGCTATGTTATATAAATGCCTACAGAATAGCAGTATCCATACAGAATTCAGCAAAAAAAAAGTTTCGTGCTAAAAGAAAGCACAAGGCTAAAATTTTGTGGATCGGTTCATATTTATCCATGACCGCCCCCCCCCAAAAAAAAAGCGATAAGTTTAAACATAAAAAAGGAAAACAGAAATTAAAATAAATATCATTTCATATTTACTTTTAAATCTAAGTGGCTATTATATATATTCTGACGAGAAAACCCTTTTTCCCGGCAGAAAAACGGCTGTACAGAAAGTGATTCAGTTTTTCGATTCACACAGAAAATAAAATCCTAGCAACATTATTATTAACTTGAGGGTTACACGATCAAGTTTTGCCTTTCAAGTTTTAATACACTCACACTTTTTTACTAATACACTCACACTTCTAAGAATTGAAACGAACTTGCATACAATTTCTCTTTCAAGTTGGTGTTTCAATTTACAGTCAAGAAAACAGCTGATTACATTTCTTTGAACAATTTGAACTAAAATTATTTTCAAGTTGTGTGCAGCCTACGTCACAGCTTTCAATTTTTGTAAATTTTGACAAACAGTGTATGTGAAAGACTATCAAGAAAAACATGATCGTGTGGCTGCAGGGTAAGGTAGGTCACACGATTGCAGCAATGCACACGTCAATCGTGTGATTTCACAACTTATTGGATCATATGTCAAACCACAACAATATTGTGATTATTTGGCCCAATCAAATGTAACCCTGGTGCGGCAATCATGTGAAAGCTTGAAAGGCAACCATGCACCAATAAAACCGTTAAAAATACACCAATATTTATTGCATTCTAGTGCGGCAATTAAAGAAGACATTTCGCGCCAATATTAATTTTTTTAAGTGCCATATTTTTTGTAGCAGCATTTATTATCGAAAGTAAAATAAGTTTTAATTGTTGTATTTATTATAATTAGCTATATATATACAAATTAAATGGTCCATGTATGTAATGTCATCACGTGAGAACGGCTGGAGCGGTTTGGATGATTTTTTTTATTCGATTTGAAATGTTCAGGTGATGGTTTGTAAAGAAAAAAATTAAAAAAAATCAGAAATTTAAATTTTTAATATATTGCCTCCTTTTCACTTCTCATTTTTATTAATAAAATAAATTTATGGAGAAACTTGAAGAACTAACATTAGTAAATAGCTACAGAGCAAAGTCAACTAGTAATTTATAAAAGTAATATGGTGTTAGGAGCAATACGGAAGAAGACCGAAAGACTTTTGTAATTATCTCCGGAAGCAAGAAATCGGAGAGTCACAGTTAAGCGTTCTTGTGATGGAATAGCCAAACTTATATTTGTGTCTTGTTTTACAATATGTGTCGACACTAGATGCAATAATTCCTTAAAAGTTTCATCATCCATAATTATAAAATTTTGAAACAACAAGTTTTGGTTATGTACTTCACGAAACTCCATCAATGTTTCTCATAGTTGCCGTATTCTAGAACAATCGTGTGACTGGAATGCGGAATAAAACAATTACAAATTTAATTCTCATTTAATTTACGAAGCAGACTAACGAAGATTTTGAGATCTTTATAATGAAACAGAACGGAGTCTCTGGCGAGAGTCGAATGCCCTTTGTAATACAGACAGAAGTAAATTTTCTACTTTATAGTATATTGTCTCTTTGTAATCTATGTATAGTCAATTTAGTTGCTTTTATTTATACCATTTTAACCTTTATGTTATCTAATAAAATAAGGAAAACCATTTATTTCGTATAATTTCTTGTATCTTATTTTCTTTTTCAAAAAATAATAATAATAGTAGGAAGAAAACTAAAATTTTGGACAAGGCATAGGACCTAACCCCTTTAAAATTTGTCCGAACTAAAAGTTGCTCAGAAATTTTCAATTCGAATTGGTAATATATTTTTTATATCTACATATGGAATGTACCACGTCCACAACTGCTAGTGTGCCCATTTTTGGCCTAAATAAGTAATTGATACAAAGTTTCAAGGCTTTACATAACTATTAAAATTATACAGATATATATGAATTTTGGTATTAAGTTAGCATGGTAGGTGCCACGCCCACTATTGGTTGTCAAACAATTCTTGTCCTAAATATTAATATTGATGGTAAAATTAGCCGTACAAAATGTATGGACTATCAATTATAGTATCCTATTTAGAGTAAAAATACGCCGCCAATTTTTTCCTCAAACATGTTTAAAAACGGCAGAGGTGCTGTAACAAATTTGAGGACTCTATTTGTAGACGTTATTATAACTAGTTTCATAGATATTGTATTTTATTAATTATACCCTCCACCACCACAAGTGGTGAAAGAGGGTATATATACGTTTGTCATTCCGTGTGTAACATTGAGAAATATTCATCTGAGACCCAACAAAGTATATATATTATTGATCCTTATGAAATTCTAAGTCGATTGAGCAATGTCCGTCTGTCTGTCCGTCTGTCCGTCTGTCTGTCTGTCTGTGTAAAACACTCTCACGTCCAAAATACATAAGCAAAATTAATGAAATGCATACCAAAATGTTTATAATTTTTCTAAGCAGTTTGGTATTGAAAATCAGCAAAATCGAATTGGTAGAACCAGAGTTATAAATTAAAATGTAAGACAACCTCCAAAAATTTTGATAATTTTCACATGTTTTTTTCTGATTTTTGGTAAATCCATTGCAGAGAATACCATGAAATTTTGCACACATTATTTATATGATAAAAGGACAAATTCTGTTGAAAATGAAAAGAATCGGTCCGTAATTTCTCGTAGCCCCCATACAAATTTTTTCCCGAAATATGGTGCTATGGTATATAAATGCCCATAGAATTGCAGTATCCATACAAAATTCAGCACAACTATGTTTCGTGCAAACAGAAATCGCGAGACCAATTTTTTTTTTGGATCGGGCATTATTTGACCATAGCCCCCATATTAAGTTTACTTCCGAAAATCATTTAAATATACTTAAATATCTTATATATATCGGTATCAGGTAGAAATTCAACTTGAATAATCCCCATGCACATGAAAATCGCTGTAGGGAATTTCATGAAGATCGGCCCATAATTGGTTATAGCTCCCATATAAGGACCACATCTAAAAACCACATTAATTTTCATAAATATCTGAAAAATATCGTTATCGAATTAAAATTTTACACAGATCGGTAGTATTAATTCACAAATGATACTACTAGATTGTGTGAATATCGGTTCATATTTGACTATAGCTCCCATATAAGGTCCATTTCCGAAAATTACTTAAATACTAATAAATCTCTTATAAAAGCTTCCATCTGGTTTAAATTTCAAAAAAATATTTCCATTATATACGATAATCGATGTGTTGAATTTTATGAAGATCGGCCGATAATTGGTCATAGCTCCCATATAAGGACCACTTCTGAAAAACACATTAACCTCTACAAAATTTTTTAAATATATGGATATCGATCTAAAATTGTATACAGATCAATATATTGTATTCAAACATTATATTACTGGGTTTTGTGAATATCGGTCCATATTTGACCATAGCACCCATATTTGCTCCATTTTCGATAATCACAATAATACCCATAAAACTCTTGTAAATAATGTTATGGAGAAAAATATCAAGCAAAATATGCCTTAAATACATAGAAATCACTTTAAAATATTTAATTATATCTTCCAAATAAGTCGCACATCCAAAAAATACATTAACGCATATATACAATCATATCGGTAAAAAATGTAAAAGTTTCAACTAGACTTGGTGATTATGGGTGCATAATTATATATATAAGGCTCACATCCGGAAAATTCATTAGAATAGAACAAAAATATACTTTTGAAGTTTGACTAAATATATTTGTTTACCCTTGTGTATACTCTTTTACTTTACTTGTGGTGAATAAAGAAAATGTTGAGCCAATCGGTAATGTTAACCAATTATTAAGTATACAAATTGTTAAATAGTACATTTTATTCCTATTATAAAATTATAGACTCTGTTGGAAATGGTAGGAATATGTAGTTATTTCAATTATAAATTACTGAATTAGATAACATTTTTATACATTTGTAATAAAATATCTTCTGCGTAAACTAGTTTTTCTTACAATATATAACATACTATTACATTAACATTGTAAAAATCTTCATAATCGAGCTATGCCCCAATTACAAATACTAGATGGAGATATTAGAGTGTTTATACCAATATAATATCTATAATTGTCATCATATTTAGGTGGAGGGTATTTAAGATTCGGCATAGCCGAATATAGCACTCTAACTTGTTTTATTTCATTTTTTAATACTCATATGGGAGGTCCCACGGCCACTGTGACTACTACTCCCATTTTTGCTTCAATTATTTATAAAAAACTTGGAATTGATCATGTAAAAAGACATGGAAGAACATACTGTAAAAATTTAAAGCAAATCGCGTCAGCCATTTAGACGTTTACAGCCGTCAAACAAATAAATATACCAACACATATTAATAATAAACTGTATATGGTGGCCAGCTATTTAAGGACAACATTGTCTGTTGTATTTCACTGTGATTTTCAAATAATTTTTCTAATATTTTATTACACTTGTATGCAAAATTAGTGTTTTAAAACACAAGTATGTTTTATTCGACTGTGTCAATTCATACATAGCCACCACAAAAACATATGGTATTTATTTAAAATTTACTATGCACTTTGTATGTGAGGGTCCACATCCCCTGTTAAAATCCATTCCTTTTTTGGATAAAATTCTTGCACTGGTAAAAAATTGATTCGTATAAAGTTTGAAGACTGTCACAATTATAGTTCTACAGATATTCGAATATAACTATTTACCTGGGTGGTGCCATGCCCATTTTTTCAATTCCGCCCATATTCACCCAAGAAGCGCACAAAGGTACCGAAGAAAATTCCGCAAAGTATTGAGGCCTTAACAATTATAGTTCGCCAGATTCACCAGATATTTCAGAATAAATATTAACTTTTTATGAGAAAAGCCACTTGGAATTTCAAAACAGATAGTATCGCATAGCTCCTTTCAGATATAGAGGAACATACAGTAAAAATTTTAAAAGTTTGGGCTCCTATAAGTCACAGACAAATTTTAATATCTACAGATATTTTTTAACAAATTTTTTTAATTATATGTGTTACAAAATAGGTTACGAAATATTTAAAAAAAAAATAATACTAACCTAATGTGAAATTTAAAAAAAAAAAATTAAGTTCTATGTAAACATTTAGAAAAATTTATCTGGAACTTCCTTCCTGATCTTATAAAAATAGCATTGATTAAGACAGTAAAATATTATGTCACAAATTACTACAAATGTTTGAAGTATTAGGAAGTTTAACAGATGAGGCAAATCTACTAAGATTGCCAAAGAGACTTTATGAAAATCTAAAATCATTTGGTTAGGTTAGGTGTTATTTTGGTATTCAAAGAAATGTGGAATTTTTTTAGATAAATGATCGTATGTTTATTTCATAATAAAGAGGAAGGTATGCCGTTAATAACGAAAAACAACATCAGCCAACTGATCACCACGACCACGCTTACAGGACAATATCCCTTTCATGAAATTTTCCATAACCAAATCGCAAAGTGGCTGCCCTATGTCCTCGATAGCCTCACGAATTCTATCTTTGAGGACTTGACGCTGGGCTGTTGGCGTAGACCTTATCTTTCACGTGGCCCCAAAGGAAGAAGTCGCAAGGTATTAAATCACAAGATCTCGGTGGCCAATTGTGATCACCTCTTCGAGAAATAATATTTTCATGCATTTCAAGGACCCAATCAACAAAGACACGACGTTGTTGATTATCGGCCGGCTTGAGTTCTTGTGGTAACTGAAAATTATAAGCCTTAAGATCCAAGTCTTTATGCAAAATACGGTGTAATGACGTTTGTATAATGCCCAATTCCAAAGAACAACGAGGAATGGACAAACCTGGGTGTTCTTCAACACTTTGGGCTACAGCAGCAATATTCTCAGTTTTTCTTCAGCGACGTGCATGGGTTTTATTCATCACATCACTAGCTTTTCCTAACAACTCGAATTTTTCCCTCAATTTCTGTATTGCGGTCCGACAAGGTGCTTCACGACGACCCAAAAATGCTTTAGTTTTGCGAACTGTGACTGCAAGATTTTCACCATTTTTGTAGTGAATTTTAATAATTCCAATGCGTTGTTGAAAATGTTTCATTCCATTTTTTGTAATGGGATAGTTTCTACTTGTCAAATGTCAAAGAATGAAAGCTTCAAAATAAAACCTCTTGTTGGAAAATTGTTTATGTTGTATACAAATAAGTATTTTTAAAATTTACCAACAGAATTATTTATTTAAAAATATAAGTGCAATAATAACTTGAATTGAATGAAAATATGTTCATGTAGTGCAAAAGACACTAAAAATATAATAACCAACTTTAATTTATGAGTTCAGCGCATAAAACGCTTTTTTATAGCATATTTTTGGTTGCACTGATTATCATAAATGATATGTAAACTCACTTGTTCAGGAACAGTAATCAGAACTGTTTGGAATATGTACTATATGTATATCTCTCTTATATGGAAGGATGTAATTATACCCAACACCACCATAGTGTGGAGTGTATATTGAATTCAATACAAATAAGTTATATATATATTGAAGTCAAGTCTCCAAATTTTGTAACGATCGGTGCGTAATTAATCATAGCTCCCATATAAGACCCGCTTCCGAAAATCACTTTAACGTGTATAAATCTCCTAATAATGTTGGTATTCAAATTAGATTCAATACAAATAAGTTTCATATATACAAAAGCTATGCCACCTAATTTTATGGCGATCGGTCCATAATTATTCATTGCTCCCATATAAATTTTAAATGAAAACTGTTAATCATCTTCCCTGTGTAGGGTATCTATGGTGGGGTTTTACCGACTATGATTTCTTACTTGTTTTCTTTACATTATTTCCAATACAATTTTTGTCTATGATTTGGACTTTACAGACAATTAAGAGAACGTACTGTGTTATTATATTTTTTTAATACAAAGATTTCTAGTTTGCAAAACTATTTATTGTTTACATATCTGTTTGTAGATACGTTTACATGTGTGTATTTATATTAAATTTTATGAAATAATCTCAACATTTTATTTACATCCATACTTCAAAAGCTATTTTCATTATATTAATGATTTTGCTACTCATAAAATCCAAATAGAGTTTGATGTTTTTTGATAGGAAAGTTTAGAAAACAGAAAAACCATATAAAAGTGGCAAAACAAAATAAATGTTAGTAAAATCAACAAAACCGTTTACTAATGAGGTTAGTGAAATGGATTAAAAATTGTATACGAAATTTTGTACGCACTGTTGAGTTTCAATAAAGATTCATTTAGAATAGAACAGAACACTTGTTATATGTATAGGAGTGTAGAATGTTTGTATGTAGTGATGGTGGTGGTAGTAATAGTAAATGTGACTATGAATATTTGAACAAATATTAACATTAATTAGAGAAAGTTCCTTTTGCATAATTGTATGTATTTTTAATTTCCGTTTTTAATGTCACGCCAAAACATTGACCAGGCCAGACCGCACTTTAAAATATCTTGGAAAATTAACTGAAAATGAATTGATGTGTGTCGATATAAAAAGGAAGTAATTTGAAAATAAATTACCCCTCCTGTCTCTTTAAAATTTCAATAGACAATCTCCATAAGCAAGCATCAATAAACTGTATGAATTTGAAATTATGTACAAAAAAAAAAAAAAAAAAAAATTAAATGCAAAAATGAAAATCAAATCACAAAATTGTAATAAAATGTTGTACCCTTTTTTGGCAACTTTATTTTGTCATAAAAGGGGTTTGAAAAACATTAACCACACTTAGTCTACGATAACCATTAACTGCAGTATTTCGTTTTTTCCATTTAAGTTATATTTATAAAAAATTACTGAATTTTTTTTTTAGTTTCTCGAACAAAAAGTTGAAAAACAGAACGTTGAAAGCTAATGGAATAAAATTGTATCAAAAGTACCAAAGGACTCGTTTGGAATATTAATGTATTAGAATTTTAATTTTTTTTATTTTTTTATTTTTTTTTTGTTTGTGAAAAAGACCCTTTAACACTCTTTCTCCCATAAATTCATACTTGTCATATTCATAGCTAGATGTGGTACTCGCACATTGAAGCCAAGGAAGGGTTGATATTGTTTAACTTGACAACTGTAACAACCGAAACAAAATCAAAACGTGACACATTTCTAAGTGTTTAAAGTTCTTGTTTTTTTTTTTTTTTGGTTCATTTTTTTGCATTTCGGTTTGATTTGTGTGGTAAACTAAATTGTTAGAAAATTATTCTAGTCATGTTTCAGTTGTGTGTCAGAAAATGGAGGTCGTTTGTTGATTTGTCAAATGTTATACTCGTTCACATCTAAATATTTTCTGTAATGCAGACTTTTTTTTTTTTTGAAAAGTCATAAATGTATGGTTGGGCTGGCCAGATTTGAATACATATGTAAGTATGTCTGATTTAAGAGTTATTTTTTCAGGGAATATGTACTCCTTTAATACCCCTTTAATAGAATCATTTAGGTTTAATAAATGAAATTGTAATGGAATTTTACAAAAATATTTTATGTTCTTTTACGAATTCCTTTTATAACGGGTTTTGATACGGGTTTCAAATGAGGCTAATGCCTGGCGGTTCCAAAACACTATGTTATCCAGCCAAAGATAACTACATGATTTTAATTACATATCTCTAAAAATCTATGATATTTTCTTAAAAAATATATTTGGAAACTTTCAGTATAATTTTTCTGAAATAAATTTTTGAAAAAAATTAACTTATAAAAAGCAAATATGTGATGCGGTACAATACACCACATAGGCATGAGAAAATGCTAAAAATTAAATAAAATTAGTTTCAGTTTTATTTTACTATTTTATTACAAAATATTGGCTTATTAAGGATATTTTTGGAGGTATGTTTGAATTCAGAATTTACATTTGATATGTAAGTAACATTTTGCATGAAATATATGAAAAAATGTACAAATTTTCCGAAGGGGGTAAGGTATGCGGAACTTCTGAGGAGTAAATAAAGACTACTTATATAAGTACTTGATATTGTTGAAAACCATAGGACTTGTAAGTAAAATTAAATAATTCTAAAAATTTTTGGGACCTCATTTACCTTAAAAACTAAAAAAATTATAATATGGTGATTTTCGATGAAGAAAAATATAAAATTTTAATTAAAGTAAAATTTTAAAAGTTAAAGATAACATAACAAAATTTGGAACTGATATAGACTCAAATGTTTTTAAATCAACAATATTATAACGTTTGACATTTTTTATTTTAAAATACCGAAATTTCTAAACCGTGAAAAATGTGTTCCAAAAATTGAGTTTTTTTAGAAAAGTACCTGCTGTATCGTAATTTAACATGTGATAGTAAAAAAGCTTTGTAAATGTTTAAGTAACATACAGTGTTATATAAATATGGAACATCTTTGTGGATCGGTGCTTTGCCTTTTTAGAATTTTTTACTCAAACCTGAAATTATTTTTTAAAATTGGCCAAGTTTGGATAGGCCTGGGTGGTGTTGTGTCCGCTTTAGTGAGCCAAATTTTACTTTACACGTTTTTGCATTAAGTTCTTTTTTCGGATCATATAAAATTTGTGAATAGTCTCGAAGAAAATTTTTTTCCACAAAAGAAAAAATATATGGGGTTTTTTGGGAAAAAACGCAAAAAATGCGGCCCTTTTTATATGTTCCAAATTTGGATGCGTGTAACTTTTTATATGGACAAGTTCCTATTTTACTTAGAATTTTATTACCAATATAGCTGATATCTTAAAAATAATTTTCGACAATCCGTTGGCCCGTCATCTCTAAAAAAAGATCGAGCTAAATTAAAAAATAAATAAATCAATAAACCTAAATATCTCTTCAACTAATAGAGATAACCTACATATATTAGTGTATCTTCTTATGGACTATTTATATTCTAAATTTCAGCTCATTTGGATCATAAGTGGATTTTTGGCGATTTTTCTTAAAAAATTATGAGACCCGTAGTGACCAAACTCAAAATCACCTCAGCTTTATCCATGTGAAATTTCGTAACAATATCTCCACTAGTTCCCGAGATACCGAATTATTTCCAAAAAAAAAAAAACACTGTGCTTGCTTAATAATATTTTTTCCAGCGATTTGAAAGAGAAAAAATCACTTGCATTCATTCCTATTATATTGAATGGTTGGCTTTTTCAAGCCGTTTTTATTACTTCGTGCTAGTTTTCTGGAATGTATATTTCTTTGAAGATTTTTTTTCTATTACACCAAAATCTTGGTCACGTGGTAAATATCAAACATGTATGGTCTATTTCTCTAATAGTAAAGTCCAGCTGAGATACAACATACTGACAGAACAACTACATCTTTATGTTTCTATTCTGTCGCACACATTGTTCAAAATACATAATGCAAAAGTGGTATATTCAAATTCACCACTTTTGCTCTATTACTTACTTTGTTGCTCTGTGCAAAAACGTTTTTTTCAGTTCCAAAATTTTGGGTACACCCCTTTGGCGCTGCACAGTGGGGGATCTGAAAAAAAAGTGGAAATAAATCTGTAACGTCTAAACGAATAGCTCGATTTCAATAAAATTTCCCATGGCTATAGAGGAGGTGCTGATAAGTTTAAGTTTCGAATTTGGGCTTAAACAACCAAGGGGGGGCCGAGCCACAATGCCCCAAAGTGGGGCACCTCGGGTATATCAAAAATTAAAAATGTTGCCAAATTTTTGTTTGCGATCCGATTTGAAAGATTTTTATATATATGGAATGTAATAGACGAGATCTACAAAAAATATTGCTTTAGCCATATATTATCTCTTATAGTTTACGAGTTATTCGCATTTGAAAAGCATAATTTTATTTTTTTTGCCTACCTTGGTCTGCTATTTTGCTAATAACGGATCCAATTCTTTCCCGATTTTCTTGAAGTGTCTTTTTTTGAATTAACAACAAATTTGTTTATAACCTTAAGAAAGAAACGTTAAAAAATATTTACTGAGTCAAAAGTTATGTGCATTCAAACTTAAAAAAAATAAAAAAGTCGTTTTTCCGCCATTTTTTTTCGAAAAAAGTAACTACATCAATTTTAAATTATACAGAAAATGAGAAAAAGATAAATAATGTGTTTATATTTTCTTGAAAGGTAACATTTTGGGAAATATTATAAAAGCAAAATAATATCAAAATTTTTATTATTGCGTGGTCCAGAGCCTTCCGAAGTAGACCTATTTTTTATGAAAATTTCAACTTGAGACAACATATTCTAAAATCGCATAGCTGCTTTCAAAAAATTAAGACCTGTTTTGTATGTCCCAATATGTTCTTCAATATTGTGAAAGGGATTTCATAGCCCCAAGCTTGGTGCCTTCAATAGATTCAAAAATCAAAAAAATCACAATTTTGGGATTTTTTAAAAGTTTTTTGGGAATTGTGGGATTGTCAAAAACAATTCACTAATTTCTTTTTCACTTTTATATTTCGATCAAAAGTTTCTATATAAGTCTAAAGTTTCATTAAAAACCATTCATAAACAAAATTTTTATTGCATTTTAAATATTGAAATTTTCCAGAAAAATCAGCTACCATTTTTTATTGCCATATTTTTGAAAAAAGTCTTCTATCATTTTTTTAATTTTTAAAATTTTTTTATATTTTTGAAAATAAGACATAATTTCCTACACGTTGATATATAATATGTATATCTTTTCTGTTCCACTAGTCTCATTAATGGCTTCAAAACCCATAACTCACAGTAATTAGCTTCATCTTATAGTGTTCTCCGGTGTTTGGTTATGCAAAAGTCGGCAAGGCAGTGCAAAAAATATGTTGCAAAACGGCAAGATTTTATAATTTTCTGTATGTTGTTGATTTTGAATCCATAAATTTTACTAGTGGAAAAGAAAAGATATACATATTATATATCAACGTATATATTATATATCAACGTTTTGATATTTTGTTAGGTTTGATGCATTTAATTTTAATACCGGTATATCGATACCGTTTCGGTACCGTTTCGGTTGCCAAACTTGACAAATACACATATCTGTAATATTTGCTACCTTGATTTAATGGGAGTGGGTTTTATATAGAAGCATAGACTAACCAAGGACCACAATTTTAATTAACCCTCTAATGCTTAAGCACGCCCAAGGCACCCATCGCAAAAATGCCAATAAATGCTAAATTGAAATGTAAAATCAGTTATATTTGCAATTTTGCGATGAGTACCTAGAGGCATGCTTAAGCATTAGAGGGTTAACGTACAGATTATATGTCAAATTTTATATAATTTATAAGAAATTTCTGAAATTTTGTATCAAATAGATATGTGTATGCCTTAGAGCAATTATCCTGATTAAAAAGGAGCTAATGATAATTAAAGACTGATCTTCACAAAATGTCATTTTGATTATAAACAACTTTCTTCCTTTCAACTTATGGTGTTTTTTTTCTGGCATAAATGATGCCATTATTCTGCCTTTTACCTTTATTTGTGTTCATTTCTGAAAAAAATGTAGTTTGGTAATCGTATAATGTGTTCTTTTCAAATAATGTTACCTTAAAAACTAAAGATATGTTACATGTTTCACCCTCAATTTTAACAAAGGGTTAGAAATGCAGCACTTTGTTAACAGCTCTTCTTGTTATTGTTTTTGAAGTTCATTTCTGGTAATAAAATATTTTTTGTAGATTTGATTAAAAGTGTTCATAGTGTTCAAGTGTAAGCTAAAGAAAATTGAACTTGTTGTTTGTCATCGTTTTTTGTTACTTTTAATAAATGGTACAAAATATGGGAACATTTTGTGTCAGAAAAGAAAACGCCATTAGTTTTATACTAAAGGTAGGGCTGCACATGCCAATTATTTGACGAAAAAGACGTAACCACTAAATAAAATATATTTGAATTCTTTTATTTATTTCAAAAACTTATTTAACTTATGATGATTCAAAACAAAAAAAAATTGTTTTATTTTGTTTGATGCTGTTTGATATTACAAAACACTTGTAAGAGTAAACACTTCAAACAAATTTGTGCTAAAAAGTGATTACGCTTTCTTGAGTAAATATTTGTCATGTGTGACCCTACCTTAACACATTTACGAGATTTGTGCAATATATTTTGATTTGATTAGGACTTTTATGGGAGCAATGGTTAATTATATACTGTCCATCCTAAAATATGGGAGAGTGATTTGGATTGATATGGAAATTAATGGGTGCAAATTTCTTCTCAATATTAATATTTTGATAAGATTTATGTACAAACAAGTAATATGCGGAAATCGGCCTTATATGTAAACTACTTGGTGCGAATATATTACCAATACAAACTAGTTTAAATGGCTTGTGGCGGTTAAAGTGTTTTTCGGGAAGAAAATACAGAAGAATAATTTTGATTGATAAGTAAATTATTTGGTGCAAATTCATTTGTGGGATTTATGTCCGTTAAAGTGATTTTCGAATAGGGGCCTTATGCTTTTTGTATAAGTAATACTTAGGGGATACCCCTATATATTCAGTGTATATTGTTTGTGTAAGGAAATAAAGTTATGAGAGGGAGGAAAGACGGAGTAGTGTTTGCGGATGTTTGACTGGAATGAATAATTATGACATTCCTCATTGAAAACGTCGGCAGGTATTAGCTTCCACATACGTATGGAACCTACGACACATTATATGGAAAATACATTTCCATATAAAGTGCGGTGCGGTCGATACTCAAATTTATAGGAATATGGTGAAATCTGCGTAATAGTCGTGTGTTCCGAATTAAAACGCGCGTAGGTATACTTAAAACTACTTATATCTGCTGAACAAAACCCATGATAATGTCTGTAAAATAAGGACTAGCAAATTCCGACGATGTTCTAAAATATCTATAAACCAAGTAACAACATTAAGTGTACATACAAAGTATGTCGGAAGGGGAGAAATATGACCGACAACGTCTCAAGAAACAAATGGTTGTAGTCGCTTGTGTGTCAGACAGCAACACAGAGTTTTGAGAGCGTTAAAAAATACTCGTTGAGGTAACGATTTATCGAGTCATCCATATTCATTCTTGAGGGTTCAATCTCAGAAAAAGTTGGTCTATGGTCAAATGAATATGAGTGACAAATATTACTGTCATCCGCGAATAAATAAATTGGATATAAAGTTATTGTTAGTAAATCCTTAATGCAAATTAAAAAAAAAGTATAAAAAATTGCGCCCTGAGTGACTCCAGAGCTCAATATAGAGTTCTCTGAAAAAAACCCCATCTACTACAAATGAAAACAAAATACAGGTATATGGACCAATCGTTACCAAATTTTGAGCTGAATTTTGTGTGGAGATCTACATATACATTGCATATATTTATGAGATATTAACCATATTCATTTAGCGCAGATTCATACCAAATTCAATAGGCAATGAATAAGCTTGTGTTGACTTAACTTTAGTTTGATTTCAACATTTACATGGACGCACGGTCAGACGAACGGACATCGCTTAATCGACTCAGAAAGTGATTCTGAGATTGACATACTTTAAGTAGATGCAATTGCCAGATTTATTGATGAAAAATCTGTTTTTCTTAAATTTTTATAATAAAAATAATAAATCGACTTCTCGACCTTTTCCATTGAGATAAAGGCTTTTCGACTTTTAATCAGCAAAAAGTCAATATGTACATATATATAAAATGAATTATTGGTTAAAAGCTTAACAATACCGATATGCAAGGCGCGACTAATGTTTTCGATGGCGATAGTGTCAGTGTCCTTATTGGTAAAATCATATAGAATAAAAGTTTCAATACTGTCCTTGACCATAATATAGGCTTATATGTATGCATTTTTTTAAAGATCTAAGAATTGACATAGGTATTTAAAATAAACTATCCCTCAAATTGATATTTACTCTACATATGAATTTTCAACATGCTAATATTTCATTTAACCCACAGTCTACTACAACAGACTACTTATATATCTCTGAATAGTCTTTTTGGTAGCTGTTTCCTGTGAAAATACTTCAAAATTATTTGAAATTTGTTTGCCATTGTCATTTTAAGTTTTTCAATCTCATATTAACAATTATATTTCTGAACTGACACGTGCATTGCTGTCTCCGATAGAAAAAGAACAAATAATAAAATTTCATTTGTGAATCCTGTTGTTGTTTCATAAATCTTTTTTGGTTTAGATTGTGGCACAAACGAAAAAAAAAATTAAAAACACAAACAAAAGGGACAAAACATTAACAACGCATTTAAGTAAAATTCCCACGTTCCTGTAACCAAGAAAAACCAATAATAACAAACAAACAACAATATACTTCTGTATGACTTTTTTTTCTAAAGATAATAATTTTACCTCAACGACTACTTCATTATTATTTACTACATTATAGGTTCTTACTACGACTATTCTAAAGCATTTAAGTAGTCAGTCTATTGATTATGAATCTGTACGACAACGTATACTTCGATCTTTACGTTGCATGCATGGAGGTACAAATGTATGTCTGTCCATATGTTGGTTTGTTTAAGTATTTTACTTATAACATGGATTTTTTTTTTTTTTTTTTTTGTACTAATGCGCCAAAACATTTACTTCTAGTGTAATTTACAAATACAATTGTGTACATGTTTGTGCATGTTCTTACTTTCACCTGTAAAATCTTGCATGAGAATTTTATATTGTCTACTTCACGTACCAGCACAATAGTCGTTGAACAGAATACGATTGCAATACAATACAAACTGGTGTAAAGTTGAGAAATTAACAACAACTAAAGCAAAAAAAAAAAAAAAAATAGTAAAAAAGAAGCACAATATAATAAGTAAGAAAAGATTTTTCTACAGACTAATTGTTTTACTTGTTAGCAATTATGACAGTTGTTTGAAATACGAATTAGAGATGCTTAGACAAACTGACAATCAGCCACAGACACAACACGTACAGACCAATATACAGTGTGGAATATTTTAAAAGGAACACGTTCCCTGGGGCAAATAATACGTACAAATATAAAACTATTTATGAATCAATACTTTTTTTAGTGTATTATATGCATAAGTCGGTTATCTGTTGGCTCTCCAATTTTAATGCACTTCTTTAATTGAGCTCAGAGTTTCCATATTTTATAAACAACTCCATTTAATTTAGATTAAAATGTAAGAGTTTAGAACCTTTAAAACAGCAGGAATTTCTTATTATTTTAGAACTGTATTTATACACTGAAAAGTAAATCAAGAAAATATGAAAGCTACGTCAATTAATCGGATATGCTTTACATAAACCCGGGGTTCTACAAGGTGGCGCAAAAGTAAACTTCCGATGTTTTTTGGCTGTAATTAAAAAAAAAAATTAAAAACTTTGATTCTTCTTGTGGATTATTTTTATTTGGTCTTTTAGTTTTTTTACATCAAGTCGAGAATATGATGTCATGTAAATGGCCGCCGCTTGATTGTCATTTGAGCCCTTTTTATGGCATTTTCCATCACTTTGGCCAAAACTTCCGGCGATAGGTCCTCACATTTTTGACGGATATTGTCTTTAAGTGCTGCAAGAGTCTGAGGCTTGTTGACATAAACCCGCGACTTCAAAAAGCTCCACAAAAAGAAGTCTGGAGCGCTCAAATCAGGCGATCTTGCTGGCCAGTGCAAATCGCCAAAACGGGAGATTAAGCGCCCGGGAAATGCATCCTTCAGCATATCGGTTGTGGCACGTGCAGTGTATGCCGGTGCACCGTCTTGTTGGAACCACATGTTTTCCAATCCCAATTCATCAAGTTGCGGCAAAAGGAACTCGTTGATCATTGCTCTGTAGCGCTCATCATTCACAGTAACCGTTTGGCCCGCAACGTCTTCGAAGAAAAAAGGTACGATGACTCCTCCAGCGAAAATAGCACACCATACAGTGACTTTGAGCGGGTGTAATGGCTCTTCGTGGGTTACACGCGGATTTTCAGTGCCCCGGAAGCGTAAATTTTGCTTATTTACGTACCCGCTAAGATGGAAATGGGCCTCATCACTCATGATTATTTTTGATGAAAAATCATCTTCCTCTTGGTGGTGATTAAGGATGGCTTGAGCGTATGTTAGACGCGTTTGGCGGTCAGCAGCTAACAGCTGATGCACCGTCTGGACTTTGTACGGAATCATCTTCAAATCTTGTAGCAAAATTCGCTGTAAAGACCGTCGACTGATACCCATTTGCGTGGCACGTCGTCTGATCGATGTCTACGGCGCTTCCATGACATCCTCGGCTACAGCAGCAATATTCTCTGCAGAACGGCTACTCCGGGGTCTGCCACGCCTGGCAGCATCTCGTGTTGTGCCAGTCTCTTCGAGGCGAGTGGCTAAACGTCGCAGTGTTTCACCTGTAGGCGTTGGACGGCCAGGAAATCTGCGACGAAATTCACGTTGTGCCAAAGTCACCGACCGATTATTGGTCAAATAAATAGTCAGCAATATTCCGCGTTCTGGAGCAGTGTAGAGTAACATTGTTTATTAACGTGTATTTTGCATGTGTTTACTACACAAATGTCAAAACAGAACTGACATTAGGGGCCAATCGCAAAATTTGTAGTATTTTCTGCTAGGAGGATTACTTTTACACTTTGTATGTAACAATATCTCGTGCTTCCTTGTTTCTTTTCAGCCATATTATTGTTTTAATGAAGGAGTGGATTATATCCAAATCACACTTAGAGAGTCAAGTCTTCTCAATAAATATTTGTTGATCAAATATTCTTCGTCTTATGTGCCCAAATGCCGGACAATAAAAGAGAAGATGTCTCAGTTGTAGTCACACCCCATGTTTCTTTGACTATGAGTTAAAATGTATGTGAAATTAGTTATTTAACCTCTACGAGAGAAATGAAACTTACCTTATTCACCTCGGTATTCGCAAATGCTTTCTGTTCTGCAGTTATCATCAACGTTCTTATTTCCAAGAACAAATATAAAGATTATCGATGAATGTTTCGGACACTCCCTGGCATTCTTGGCCGATAGTATGTGATACCGAATTAATTTCGTGGACATTTTTTTACCCATAATGCCTACTTGAATTATGCTTCAGTAATCAGGTAACCTGAACTGTCTCATCTGATCTGATTATCGATCTGATTATCGAATACGATATTTAGTCAACGGGATATTCGTGATATCATATGCAGATTTATCTTGATTTTCCCTAGACTGCGCGTAGAGTTCTTGAAAACCTGAAAAATGTGTTCTTATCAGTGCCTCTAAAGTTTCTTAACTTGTTCAATACCCATTCATTATCTTAATTTTGTATTGTAGGTCTTGAAAATAATGACTTGTTTCTGAAGAGCTTTCTATATCATAGCAGTAGTTTCTCCAGGCTTGTCTTTTAGCCTACCTAATTAAGATTTTAAAATCGTTAAGCGATGAATTATATTTGAACCCGTCGCCACTTCATTTACACTATTTAATCAAAATTCCACACATTTTACTTTGTGTAACATCAGGAACATATCTTTTGTTAGTAACAATAAACTATTGTTTGTTTTTTATTATAGAGTTGAAAACCAACACACCTCTTGGTATGAGTTTGTGGTTTTCCTCCATGATGAGTAATAAAGCAGCTGTAAAGCAGTGTCTGTGTCCTTATTGCTAAAATCATATAGAATAAAAGCTTTAATACTGTTCTTGACCATAATACAGGCTTTGATAATTAGCCCAGTCTTTAAACATGGACACATCCAAGAAATATGGACACATCTATGCCTAAAGCCAATCGAAAAAGTAGGTAAGCTGATTTTGCTTTGTAAGTTGTAAGGGTTAATCTGAATTACCTTCACTATAGCTAATCACTGTGGATGTATTGATGTTGGCATTTTCTTGGTGGCGGCTTAAAGTAACTATTTATTATAACAGTAGCCCTTAGTGACCTTCAGGATTTCCAGAATCTCCCTTTGTTCGGATGGTATAACGGTAATCTTGGCGATAGATAGCTGTATATGTGGTACTTCCCCAAAGATTAAGTTTTCAGTTTTGTACTGCTTGATGTTGCCATGGTACCAGCTAGCCTCTTCGGATTTGTATGGTGGTTTGGGATGCTCTCGAACAAAGTTCGATATCTCTTCAAGAGGTATTGTTCGAGGCCGTCAAGGCGTGTTCTTGGTATGTTTAGATTCCACATCAGATGATTATGGTTTAGGATTGCTATCTTCTGAAGAAGGATACACATTATTTAACCTTTCTATGTGGGGTTTTGCATTTTGGAGACATTTTTTTTCTTGCTCTGTGTGCTCATCGTGAACACTTTACCGATTAATTAGTTTCTAGATGGAATGACTCTCCATGACATTTATCACTAAGTGGTAGATTGAATCTAGACACCCTTAACCAGTCGCGGATCCAGGTCAACCATTTGGGGGTGGGAGGTGTAAATTAAAATTTGTCCTAAATTTTTTTTCCCTTTTTACATGTAAACCTTTCGGTTTTGGGGAGTTTCTTTTTCATTCCCTCTGGATCCGCGCCTGCCCTTAAAAGTACCAGGAACAGGGGTTTCGAAGAGATTTGACCCCATCCAAACTGTAGGAGTCTTTGAGATACTTGAATTAAAGTTCGATTTAGGTGGTATCGCAATAGTATTGTTGAAGTCAAGATATAAGGACTGAGATCGAAAAATTCTTAACACACGTTTTTCATTAAAACTTTTAACCCGAGTATTATTTAATTTTTTTTTTTTTTTTGATCAAGTTACCTTTGTAAAACTTAAATGTTAAATATTTTCAACAAAACCCAACTTGGTCCAACAAAAAGTTGGCCGAACAATCAAAGGTCTGTCGTCAAACTGATTCCAATGTTATTGAACATAAAACTTGGTTCATGTAGAAGGAATGGTTCACATGTTGTTTCTAAAGCCAATAAATATAAAGCATTTTAAAAGAGCTCCCAACACATCCGGTAGGAAAGCAGTCCGGTTAGCTCAGTACTCGGACTATTTGGTACGAAAAGTTAAAGCCAATGCAAGTTTAAAAGCACTCAAGGCTCAAAAAGTTCCTGACAGGAACTCTGGAATAAATTTAGAGGCCAAAGACAGAGCATGGAAAGTGAAGTCAAATTTTATACAAAAATATAAAATTTTTTGCAGCTCAATATTTGTATATTGCAGATGCTCGAGGGAATGTTGTAGAAAAGTTTTAAGACCAAAAAGGAGAAAATTTTACCTAAAAGTTCTTGGCATGACAAGGAATATACAATTGCGGCAAAATAAGTCAAACATTTGTTACAAATGGCTCTATAAATACCGAAATTTACATCAAGGAATGTTTAAAAAAGAGTATGCTTTCATTCATAAGACTTCTTAATGTGTCCACCTATTTTTGGCCTGATTTGGCATCCTGTAATTATGGTAAGCAAGACCTTGAGTGGCACAATAACAATAATGTGGTATTTGTACCAAGAGAGGCAAATCCTCCAAACTACCTGGAGCTAAGGCCATTGTAGAGATATTGGGCTCTTGTTAAAATAGAATTGAAGAGCACAAAAAAGGTGTGCAAAAGTGTGGTAGATTTTAAATGGAGATGGATAACATGTTCGAACTAAGTTACAGAAAGCACTATAAAAACCTTAATGGAAGTGTTTCCGAAAATGGTTCAAAATTGCATCACTAGTGATTAGAACTATAAAAATATATATATATATTTTTTTTTTTTTTTTGTGAATTGTAACAATAATTTCAATCAAATAAAAAATAAATCAAAACTGTAAGTTTGGTGGTTTCATTTTTATTAACGTATATGTATGTTAAGAATTTTTCGATCACAGTCCTTAAGTTTAAAAACTGTAGTAGGATGATGAAATCAGCATATTTGCCAGCATTCATCTAAGTCCGTATCTGCCTGAGATTCTTATGGTTGTTTCATTTCTAACTTGTCACATTGTTCATAAATAGAAACGAATAAGTGAATAGAAAGAACAATGCAAAGTGAACAAGTATGAATGCATGTCAATCTTTTTACTCGAGGTAAAAATAATGCAATGTTTGCTTGCATTTCAAAACAATTGCTGCTCAAACTTATCACTTATATAGGATACCCACACATTCACTCACATAGCCATAGAAACTCACTGTAAATTCTACAGTAGACAAGGAGTGTCTCTAATAATATTCTATGGGAGTGAATATAATGACGTCTGATAGATTTATTTATGCTGTTGCACTGCACTTTATTCTGCGCACAGATCTTCTTTTCTTACTTGTTTTCAATTATGTAGGATTTTATTTCACAACGACAAAACCAAAAAAGAGACAAACAAACAACAATAATGGTGTTAAAAACATATTTGTTTCAGTTGTACGTACATACTTAGATACAACCATACATACATACTTGCATAGTCGATGAACAAAAGAAGTCATTAATTTTAAAATAAAAAAAAAAATTTCATATTCTAAACTAAAGAACACAATCAAACAGCGCCACAATGTCATTAATCAAAAAATTTGAAGGAACAAACAACAACAATAATGTTTAATAAAATCAAAATTAATTTCATTTAATCTCAAGCATCTGAAAACTTAATTAAAAGATTGTTTTAAGTTTATTAGCATGACATAAACTGAAAACAAACTTACAGATACCAGTACATTCATGCGTACGCACAGATGAATATACATTCATATGCACATATGTATGTACATATCTAGATTGCTTTATATCGAAATAAAATTGTCGCATATTTTCAATTTAGAATCATTGATAGATTTATGTGTTTTGTTCATGGTATGTGACATTATATTGTACAACTAAAAATTGTTCAAATAAATGTTTGTGAAAATAAGGAATTTCTAAATTAAAAACAAATGAAATGTTACAAAAACATTTATATCAACAACAATCAGAGATCTGCCCCTAAACAAAATTAACTTAACCATAGAGCACAAACATATTTTTTTACACTTAACGACGAAAAATTGTGTGTTTCCTTATTTTCTTAGATTGTTGTACGAATCTATAAAATTATAAATCAAAAAATATGGCAAAATATTAAATTTACATCTCATGAGAATCCTCCCCAAAAGGGACAGCTAAATGCTATAATCGATTTTATAAATTCCATTGAATTTTGTTGAAATTAGAGTAGATGTAGTTATATAATTTTTTAAATCTAGGTCCTTATAAAATTAGACGATCTAGCAATAAGCTTGAAGCTCCGACGCCACCCCGTTGGTGTCAAAAGTCCACATTCAAAACTTAAACTTAGCTTCACCTCCTCTATAACCATGGGAAATTTTATTAAAGTCGGACTATCAGTTTAGAAGTTACAGATTTATTTCGACTTTTATTTTCCATTTCCCCACTGTGCGTTCTGCACATCTTTCTAAAAAATTTCTTCGTTTTGACGATCAAACTTGCCAACTTTGCACTTTTTTTCTTCACTAGTTGTATAATTATAGTTCATTTGGAATAAGAAAGCGGAAGAATAGCCAAAACAAAATAGATTCCTTAACGCTAAACACCATCTAATACACTCGACAAATATTGAAAAAGCACATAAATCATTTGATGAGCTTGTTAAGAAATTTTCCCTTTTTTACATAAACACTAGCAAAAACACACAACATATTGCGTATATGCGTGTGTGTGTGTAGAGAGTCAGCGTTTTTCTTTTTTTTTGTTCTTCTTAAATTTTCAACTAAATCATCTATCTAAACAATCTATCTAAACACTTCATCTTGTTCATAGTTTAACCTCCTTTTAACTTAAAAACGAAAGAATAATATAAAAAGTTTATACGCTTTACTAATAACAGATTTTTTATCCATACAATACGATACAATTCAGCACAACACCATATGGTATTAAACACACATAATAATAAATACATACATACTCACTCGTACTTACAACACAGAGAAACTCGCAACAATGCCCAAGACCTAAAAATTGAATTTTCTTTCAAGTACAACATCGTAGAAAGAGTACGTAGCAGTACGAGCAGCAGCAAGTAAGTAGGGGGAGTTTTTCATCCGCATCTGTGTTTAGATTTCGATTTTCATTTTGTTGTTTTTTTGTGCTGCTGCTGTTTTCATTTCTTTTGGTTTTACTTTATTTAACTCAGCCACAGTTTCCTGGTCAGACCACAGAAATAATGGCATAATATGTTTTAAATTTAGTTCTTTAAGGTTATAAATCAATTATGTTGGTCTTGTTGTTTTTGTTGTTGATGTCGGTGGCTTCTCATGCTCTATCAGGGATGTCTATGCATTAAAGTCGGTAGTACCCGGAGTCAATGTGTTTCAATGTTTGAAT
Organism: Calliphora vomitoria; assembly: GCA_942486065.2. Taxonomy (NCBI): domain Eukaryota; kingdom Metazoa; phylum Arthropoda; class Insecta; order Diptera; family Calliphoridae; genus Calliphora; species Calliphora vomitoria. Next base: position 94,838,203 of record OW818031.2, read on the forward strand.
GTTTTGTAACATCTACAGTGTGATGTGTTAACCAAACATTTATGATTTATTAACGGAAATTTATTTTTAAGGAGTTTTAATGTTAAATACATACATATACAACAATGCACTCAAAGAAATACATAACTTGTTTATATTATAAATTTTACTATTATAATAAGTAAAAACAAAATATACTTAAATCATTCCAAAGATTGTCATCTAGTCCAGAACTCCTTCTCAAATATTGGCGTGTCATACTGTTATAACATTCATGGACGTTATGATATTAAAAAAAATTTCATTGTATCAACGAGCATATAGTTTCAGAAATTTAACGAAGTACAAATAGTCAGGTTGTCCGCAAAAATATTAACTATGCGAAGCCGTTGTTCGTTATATACCAGAATTTAAAACACCTTTGTCTAGAAGAATGCCTGGTATTATATGCAACCTTTTTAAGAGGACCCAAAAACCTACCAACACTTATATTAGGCTAACAAATACTATCTTCTCTTGAAAACATAACCAAAAAATGGGTATTTAACCTAGCCCCTAAACTAATGTCCTCCCGAAATTGGACTGTTTAATTTGTGTAGGTATTTCGCACCAAATAAGTTTTATTTATACCGAAATCAAATTTTATTGAGAGAAGGGAACAAACAAAGTTAAAATACACATTATTTTCGACCGCATAAAGCCAGGTCGAATTTGGAACAAACGACTTGGGTGTCACATATCTTGCAATGTTTGTACCTTTTGTTTGGCTTTTCTCTTACCCAAACAAGAAAATAATCTTCAGCATCGAACTGAACATCAGCAACTTTTTAAGCAGCTCTTTTCCTAACACCTGATATGGCTGACTGTAGTAATAAATCATCACCGAGATTGGGAACTGATGTCCGTCCTACAGACCGAATATTTTTCAAGGAAACAAGTCCAGCAGCAATTTTCTCACGCAAATCTCGAAGCTGTTAAAGCAGTTCTTTAATCGGATATATTGTTGTAAGCATTGGCCTCATCGGCCTGCAGACTTTTGTATAAAATGACTGCATTTGTAAAGACCATGTTCACAAAATGGTAAAATCTTAGCTCAAATATTGAATCGACCCTGGAGACCATCCAGAACTACTCCACCCATGCAATCACTGTATTCTCGAATAATTTGAGGTTAGTTGATTTCGATGAATTTCTTCTGCTTTCTATCATACCGAGGAACCTTTGACTATTGTTCGCCAGGATAGGTTCTTCTGAATCGTTCAATACCTACATATGTCGATGACGGCACGACATATTTGTTATCCTTCCATAATACAGTATTCATATCGCCTCCATGGATTGAGGTCATGTATTCTACGCAAAATCATCTCTGCTCTTTGTTCATTTCGCAGCTTACACAAATACAAATCATGATCAACAAGAAATACGACAAAAAAATGAGTGCGTGTCATTGTGTCCAAATCATTAATTCCTCTGGCTTGTAAATAGATTAACAGCGGCTTCGATTTGTAAAAGTTATCAAAATACAGGATGTGATGCACAAAATTAGAAATCTCCAAACATTTAAGGTAGCTCCAATTGCTGGTGTAACAGGTAAAATTATATTATCTTCGGACCCATTGTAGATTTAAAAACGGTAGGCAAAACCATTTGAATCACAAAGCACGAACAATTTGATCCCTCTTTTATGCTACTTATTGGGCATGTATTTTCGGAGATGGTGTTTTGTCTTTTAAAAATAAGTGGTATCAGCAACACTGTCATTGCTATCAATACTTTGATCTGTGATGTCTACGGAACTCTACAGAATCGATGAACTCCAGAAATTATTCATCAGACATTTGCTCCAAATTTATATTTATACCCTACACCACCATAGTGGGGAGGGTATATTGGATTTGTGCAGATGTTTGTAACGCCCAAAAATATTAGTCTAACACCCACCTTAAATTATACCGATCGACTCAGAATCACTTTCTGAGTCGATTAAACGATGTCCGTCCGTCCGTCCGTCCGTCCGTCCGTCCGTCTGGCTGGCTGGCTGGTTGTCCATGTAAACCTTGTGCGCAGAGTACAGGTCGCAATCTTGAAGATATTTCGATGAAATCTGGTACATGTCATTTTTTCTGCCCAAGGACCAAGCCTATTGAAACTGGCTGAAATCGGTTCATTATTTCACCTAGCCCCCATACAAATGTCCTCCCGAAATTGGACTTTATCGGTCATAAATGTTTAATTTATATAGGTATCTACACAAGTTTTTCTCCAAATAAGTTTTATATATATGAAATTCATGTCACCAAATTTTATGATGATCGATCCATAATTAGTCATAGCTCCCATATAAGGCCTGCTTCCGATAATCACTTTAACGAGCATAAATCTCTTAAAAATATTGGTATACACATAAAATGCAACATAAACAACTTTCATACAGACATTACTCACACCACTTAATTTCATGGTGATCGGTCCATAATTGGTCATAGCTCCCATATAAGGCCTGCTTCCGATAATCACTTTAACGAGCATAAATCTCTTAAAAATGTTGGTATACACATAAAATCCAACATAAATAACTTTCATACAGACATTAATCACACCAGTTAATTTCATGGTGATCGGTCCATAATTGGTCATAGCTCCCATATAAAGCCCACTTCCGAAAATCGTTCACGAATATAAATTATTGAAATTTTGAAAGAAAATGTTTTTGCTCATTTACTTAGTGTAGGGTATTATATGGTCGGGCTTGACCGACCATACTTTCTTACTTGTTTTCTCATAAGAATGTTTAGTAATATCCATGTTTAGTTGCGCAATATTGTCGATCATGCCCTCACTGATGGTCTGAGAATAAACATCGGTAAAACAAAAATAATGGGCATTTTTACCGAATATAATACCCCTTTTCACATTGGTGGCACACAACTTGAGGAGGAAGCGTAATTGACAGGCAGGGCGGCTCCAGCGCAGATATTTCGGCACGCGTAAAGAAAGCAAGGCAATCATTTGGAATATTGACTAACGTGTGAAAATCGTCCAACATTTCTCAAAGAACGTAGCTCAAAATCTTTCACTCCAACGTAAAGTCAGTTCTACTATATAGGTGTGAAACATGGAATGCTGCCAGCTCTGATGTTTAAACTATGCAAGTTTTTATCACTGTCTTCGCAGACTTCTTAAAATATATTGGCTAAATACAATCTCCAACTCTCGTCTTTGGGAAACAACTCAACAAATTCCAATACAAATGGAATTATGTAAACGCAAATGGAAGTGGATAGGTCACAGACTTCGTAAAGATGATAATGATATTGCTAAGCAGGCAATCGAATGGAATCCCCATGGAAGCAGGCGTAGAGGTCGACCTGCTCATACATGGAAGCGGTAGATTGATGCTGAATTGACGAGAGTTCGTAAAAGCTGGAGAGAAACTAAAACCATTGCATTCGACAGATCCGAAAGGAACGAAATAGTTACGTCCCTATGCTCCTTATAGAAACAACAGGAATTAATATATATTTAGTACAATAGTAAAATAAAAGGATGCACATAATAGAACCGTAAGCAAACAATAGAGTTTTATGAACAAAAGGTGAAAACAACAATATAAGAGAGGACATTTTTGTACACACAAACCGGCAAGACCGTCATGAGGAGACCTTCATTGTTTCCTTTTGAAATCAAACTTTTTATATTTTTTCACTTCAAATACATTATAAAACTTAAATATAAAGTCTTATCTACTTACCGTAAAATTTTGTAGACGATCAGTTTATTTTCAATGTTGTTTGTTATTAGTTAAATTTACGAAATAATTTTCGGTGCTAATTTGTTGACTTTTTGCACTTGATCGATCATAGCGGACAAACGACTTGTCAGAATAAATCAAATGTAAATAAGTGTTGTCTAAAGACAGTTTTCACTATTTAATAGCGAAACAATGTTTAATACAGCACTGAGGTCCAAAAATCGAAGACCGCTTTGATGCGGTCTTACCGGTGGCTTACATCAAACTTTTTAAATACGGATTATACTCTCTAACTAATAAATCTGGTGGCAAAGGACAGCACACAGTGGTTTAGAAACGCTATTTTATTTGGAAATAGTTCGGTATCTCGGAACTATTTGAGATATTGTTACTAAATTTCACATGGTTAGAGCTGATCTATTTTCGAGTTGATTTGCAGTTGTTCAGCTTATTAGCGCTAATTACCGAAATTCCTAAACCGGGGAAAATGTGTTGCAAAAACTGAATTTTTTTGGAAAAGTGCATACTGTGACGTTATTTACTGTGGGATAGTAAACAAAGTTTTTTAGACATTTAAGAAGCATTATACAAATATGAAGTTTTTTTGAAGATGGATGCGTTGCCGTTTTAGAATTTCTTACTCAAACCTGAATTTTTTTCTAAAAAATTGGCCAAGTCCGTTTGAGTGAGCCAAAGTTTACTTTTTACGCTTTTACATTAAATTCTCTTTCCGGGTCATATAAAAACTATATGTAGTCACGAAAAAAAATACGGCACTTTTTACATGTTCCAACTTTGGATGCGTTTAACTTTATATAGGGACAAGATAATTGTTAGCAATTTTTTTTATTTTATTTAGAATTTTATCACAAACATAGGTGATATTTTACAAAAAAAAATCGAGCAAAATTAAAAAAAATGAATAAATAAACCTAAATATCTCTTCAACTAATAGAGATAACCTACACATGTAAGCATATTTTTTGTAGATCTTTTTAAGCACTATTTATATTTTAAATTTGATCTAATTCCGATCATACATGGATTTTTGACGATTTTTTAAAGAAAAATGAGACGCGAGGTGGTGAGGACCAACTTTGAGGGGCAACGCACTGGCCCCCATTGGCGCTAGGAAGCTGAAGAACTGCAAATCAACTCGAAAATACCTCAGCATCAACCATGTGAAATTTTTGTTCTATAAATAAGAATATTATTGATTTAAAATTTTAAAAACATGAGCTTAAGCACAGATGAAATCCTTCTAGTATTCAAATATATAAGGTTCCTTATGTTAAACAAATAATACTTTTTTGTTACTCAGCCAAAACAAAAAAAAAAAAAACAAATTTTATTTTTTTTAGTGTATCTACTTTATTAAATGCATGTAAGTATAATCATTTTGTAAAGGATGTTCTTAAACCATAAATTGATTTGTTTTTCCAAAATGTTCATTCTTTTTAATGGATGCAGTTATAAAATAATTTTATAACTTTTACAAAGTTTCACTTTAAATAATTTATGTGTTTTTCTATATTTTATGCATAAATTTATTTAATCGTTTTTCTGTTCTCATAGAATTATGGTTACAATTTAAATCTTGTAATGAATAGTAAAGATTTCATCATCCCACATACATACATCTGTAAACAAGTTGAGTGAGTGCTCGCACTCTGCAAAGGTCTTAGTAAGAATCGTAGAATCTTAATAACGAGTTTTTAATATATTTAAAAGTGTGGATAAAAAACACTAAACATTTTTAAAGATTTATTATTAATATTACATCATAATTGATTGATGTGTTTTTAACAAAAATACACATTAATTTGTTTGTTTTTAATTTTTCATGTTTACATTAGAGCTCAAAATTTGAAATTTTAATAAAAATGTATTAGAATTTTCTAAATTTGGCATTTCCTTGTTTATGATAAAGAAGGAATTTAAGCCATCAATATATCGAAACATGTTTTTTATAGCGGTGTAATAAAAAACCTTGGATTAATGACAAAGGGATTTCTACAATTACGTGGTTGTGCTGAATTTTCAATTTTGAGTATATTGTTCTCTACCACCAATTGTGGCATGAGATCTTAAAGTCACGTACCCAAATACAAGACTGGCTACTTACTGCAATATCCTTTAAAAGGCCTGTGGGACACATTGGACGAAAACTTTGTTACAGAATAAACATCTATGGGGACAAGTACAATAAAATTAAACTAATTTAATTTTATAGCTGTCTGCAGTAAATGTACCCATTTTAAAATCTAGTATTTTTCGCATTTTCTAAAAAAAGAAAAACAAACGTTACTTTGCAAAATGCTTGAGATGCATGCAATTCGTTTTATGTTAGTATGGGAATATTAGGCCCATTGTTATCTTCATTCTCCATCATAATCGTTATGAATACATGGAAAGCATTCCAAAACAACTATTAAGGTGTTATGCCTCATGCCTTAATTATAATTAAAATAGTTTTTAATAAATACATACATTTACACTTGTAATTAAATTGTAAAAAAAAACACAGTAGGAGTAAAAAAACCTATGTTTAATGAATGGAGGGGGGGCTTTAATATTTCGATATTAAATTATAGCAGTTTGAAACAAAATATTTCTCAGAATTCATTGTAATAAAATACAAATTAAAACAAAAATGCATACTCATGATCGTGTAACAAGATGGATGGATTTTGCGTTTTGTTTCGCTACAAATTATATGCATTCCAAAATTGCAATTTACGCACACAACTCGCACTGCTGTAACTTAAACCATACAAATATGTATTTTCAATGTACATATTTACTACACATGTACTTTTACATATAAGTAGTATATTTACTATGCATGTATATCGACATGTTTCGAATGTGTACGATGAGAGTGCGAGTTTGTATTAAATTGTATTTATGGCCATTGGCAAAATCATCATCATTATAATAATTATTACACGCAAACTTAATAAACATCAGAAACATATGTTACATTTATACGTTCAACATAACACAATGCATAATATTTAAATAAGTGCAGCAAATTCAATTTGATGTATCAAGAATACACAGGTTTCAATTAAAACCTTAATCCTAACAGGCCTACCTAAATAAACGCGTAAGGCGGAAAGTTTTTTCCGCTTAGCTTTAACGCTGAAATGTCATACCTAAATAAGAGCGGCAACGCTTAAAATCGGATTTTCCAATTGCAAAGCGTAGCCGCAGCGATATTTCGGTATGCTGCATACAAATTGTGTTAGTATGAGTATTTTTGACAACTAAAAAACGCATTCCGCTCCAATTTAGGTATGCGTGTTAGTCATTAATATGGCCCAGCGTGATTCCTTTTCCTTTCTTCAACATCTTTTCTCCAGATGGAATGTTATTCTCTTCGCACCTTCATATATATACTGCGATGTATCGGTCTATTTATGGGTTTAAATTGCCATTATCATTGTCATTAACCCTATTTTCGAAATTCCCAATTTATTTATCCACTATTTCAGAAATGCAATATTATTTTAATTCCTTAATACATTAAGTAAATCATATAGTACATCTAGTAAATTTTTTAAATTCATCAAATATTTATAAAACAACTTTTGTATGAAAATTGTGTTTTATAAACGTTATATAAATTTAAAACTTGATTATGAATATGGGGGCTAGCACATTGCATGGGCTTCCCGGATAGTTTTATTATTTTAACGAATTTTTTATTCTTAAGAGAATATTTTACTTGAAAAATAATAATAAATATATGAACTATTAGTTATCATTTCGATGATATGAATGATCATATCATCTATGTTCGAAACACTTAAATTATGTCAGCAGTTTGTATACCTACCACAAAAAACAGGAGGATATATTGCTACGAACACATCGAAATATTGGTTGTAGATCCACAAAAGTACTCGAATTTATATATTCTGGATTTTTATAAAATTCGAAGACGTAACCACGATATGGCCTTGAGGTAAGTATTGAAATTTAAGCCAAATATTCTTTGTTGATCAGAATCGTACTGGAAATGGGCATCAGCGTAACATATCAAGAGTTATGGATGAAAATAGTTGTCATCTTCATACCGGAATCTGGCTCTATGCTACATTAAATCCTATAGAATGGCAGTATCCATACAAAATCAAAAGGCCATTCGCGGATCTGTATATATTTGACCATAACACCTATAAAAGCCATTGTAATTATCGTTATTGGGATCTAATTTAACTATGATGATCGTTCCATGACAACTCGTAGCTCCCATATAAGGCGCACATAAGAAAAAATTTAACACAAATTAGTTTTAAACTTGCATAAATCGCAGAGTACGCTTTCTTAAATTTTTTTGGGTTTTATCGAATTTTTTGGGGGAAAATTTACGAAGTTGTTGTGAAAATTGATTATATTAATTTGAAAATTTATAATTACACTGTCAAACAAATTGAGACTTTTTGTTTGGTATTGAAAATCACCAAAATCGGATTAGTAGATCCAGGGTTATGAATCAAAATGTATGATTTTGGGTAAATTCATTACAGAGAATACCATGAAATTTTTCACTCACTATTTATATGACAAAAGGACAAATTCTGTTGAAAATGATAAGAATCGGTCCATAATTTCTCGTAGCCCCCATACAAATTTCTTCCCGAAATATGGTGCTATGGAATATAAATGCCCATAGAATTGCAGTTTCCGTACCAAATGCAGCACAACTAAGTTTCGTGCAAACAGAAATCGCGAGACCAATTTTTATTTGGATCGGGCACTATTTGACCATAGCTCCCATATAAAGTTTACTTCCGAAAATCACTTAAATACACTTAAATATCTTATATATATCGGTATCAGCTTGAAATTCGACTTGCATAATCCCCATGCACATGAATCGCTGTAGGGAATTTCATGAAGATCAGCCCATAGTTGGTTATAGCTCCCATATAAGGACCACTTTCAAAAAACACATTAATTTTCATAAATATCTGAAAAATATCGTTATCGAATTAAAATTTTACAGAGATCGGTAGTATTAATTTACAAATGATGGTACTAGATTGTATGAATATCGGTTCATATTTGACCATACCTCCAATATAAGGTCCATTTCCGAAAATTACTTAAATACTAATAAATCTCTTATAAAAGCTTCTATCTAGTTAAAATTTCAAATAAATATTTCCCATATATTTGGAGATCGATGTGTTGAATTTTATGAAGATCGGCCGATAATGGGTCACACCTCTTATATAAGGACCACTTCCGAAAAACACATTAACCTCTATAAATATTTTAAATATATCGATATCGAAATAAAATTGTACACACAGAAAACAGATTGGTTGGAAAACGGTTACAATTACGTATTTTTAATAAGCTAAATCAATATTTTGTTATTGTTATTAAAAATCTACTAATTTGACCGATTTTCTGTGTTAAGAATTGTAAAACCATTATTATAATTGAATTAAGGTTCAGGCTATTGTTATATCAGTTGATGTTACCAATTTATTACTTTTTAAATTAGTTTTTGTTAATTCGGTGATTGCAACTAAATTGAATTCTGCTATTATGCGTTTAAATTCCAAATATTGGTGAATGTAATAGAAAAATTCAATTGTGATATTAATAAAATAGTAGCATTCGATGTTCTCAACCGAAATAAATTTAAAATTGGTAGATTGTTATCTGACATTTTTGAAAAAAATTATTAAACTAATATAATACAAAATAGAAAACAAGCAACTAATTTGTAATCTAAGGCTGGAAAACCAGATAGATATGGATTTTTCTACAATATTTTAAACAAAAACTGAAGAATATGTTAGAGTAAGTATACGTGTGTAATAGAAAATAAGCAAATTCTAAAAATGTCTTTCTTTTGGCAAATTCTAATAGGTGGGCATAAAAAACATAGAATATATTTCCAAAAATGTTATCTCTCGTGTGCTAAAACCTGCTAGGCCAATTATGGCCAATCTATGGTAACTAATATGTAAGTGGAGCGATCTAATAATGTACTTATGTATATACTTATTAAGTGAAAGGATTTTTTCTAAATTTATATAGGCAAACATACATGTGTATGTAGATGTATTACAACGATTGCGTAATGTCTGATGCCACTACTATTCGGATCAAATAAGTACAGGGATAAAATCAAATTCCCTGAAAAAATCGCAACCTCAATACCAGTTTATTTTTCACGACTGTCTTTGCTCTACATTAAGTTGGATTTCTTCTGAAATATGTACAAATATAAACAGTCCCGTAATGTTCCGATGGAGCTAAATTTCTCCTAAAGTAAAATACTATTTTCGTGCATTACCAAAATCGTTGATGTATTGGCTGAGTTTTGTTTTCTATTATTATTGTATTATGAGTTTTTCTTTGTTTATTTTGTATTTTCAATAAAAAAAAATTAAAAAAAAACGTCAAACCATTTTGAAATTAATTCACAATAGTAATAGATATTTTTCATTTAAAACGGTTACACGTACTATATGAATTCGGTAGTTTCAATCGAATTAGGTGATAGTATTCATAACCGACAAAATTCGATTGGCGACAAATTCGGTTGCAACAACGAATCTGTTTTCTCTGTGTATACAGATCAATATATTGTATCCAAAAATTATACTACTGGGTTTTGTAAATATCGGTCCATATTTGACCATAGCACACCTATTAGCTCCATTTCCAATAATCACAATAATACCCATTAAACTCTTGTATATAATGTTATGGAGAAAAATATCAAGCAAAATAGGCCTCAAATATATATAAATCACGTTAAAATATTTAAAAAATACATTAGCGCATATATACACTCATATCGGTAAAAAATGTAACAGAAATAAGTTTCAAGTAGATTTGGTGACTATGGGTTCATAATTATATATATAAGGTTTACATCCGGTAAATTCATTAGAACAGAACAAACGTATACTTTTGAAGTTTGACTAAATATATTTGTTGACCCTTTTTTATACTCTTTTACTTCACTTGTGGTGAATAAGGAAAATCTTGAGCCAATCGGTAATGCTAACCAATTATTAAGTATATAAATTGTTAAATAGTACATTCTATTCCTATTATAAAATTAAAGACTCTGTTGGAAATGGTAGAATATGTAGTTACTTCAATTATAAATTGCTGAATTAGATAACATTTTTATACATTTGAAATAAAATATCTTCTGCGTAAACCAGTTTTTCTAACAATATATAAAATACTACTATATGTAAAATAAACTTTTATTTTGTTTAAAAAAAAGTAGTTCTGTTGAAGAAAGTACATAATTTGCATATAGTCCCAAATGTGTATTATATCAGGATTCGTCTATAATCCACAAAGTGGCTTAAAAAGAAGTTCGGTTACTGTCCTAATTCGCAACTGTATTTGTAGACTATAAGCGAAAACTACTGTATTACATTAACATTCTACCAATCTTCATAATCGGAGCTAAGTCCCAATAACAAACACTGAATATGGATATTAGAGTGTTTATACCAATATAATTTCTATAATTTTCATATAATTTAGGTGGATGGTGTTTAAGATTCAGCATAGCCGAATATAACTTGTTATTTTTTATTCTGCACGATCTTTTGATCAATGCCAACTACTTATACAAAAATGATCCCCATCAAATTCAACGATATAGCTCTGACAATAAAAATTCTGTTGGACAGTGTTATTAATTATACATACACAGAGAAAACAGATTTGTGTTCACAACCGAATTTGTCCCCAATCGAATTTTGTCGGTTGCGTGTACTATCTCACAATTCGATTCCGACTACTGTAAATATATGGTATACGCAACTGTTAGAAAAAAATAATTCGGTTGGTATAATCAGAAAAATATGTATAGGTACATTAGAAATGCCCAATGAAAAAATATTTTTTTTTATTTTAAGATATTTATGATTTATTACAATACATTGCAATTATAAATTCATATTAAATACATATACAGATCAATATATACATTATTATACGAACGACTCGAAAACACGTCCAAATCATTCTTGATGATTTGGTATACTTCAATGATTCTGTTCATTATTCAAAAATCCACAAAGTAATAGACTTGATATTTCTGAAAGGAGCTTCTGGGGTACTGTTATTCAATTAACAACATTGATTAACATATTGACCGATATAGGTATTCATGAAGGTCTCAGTTGATAATAATCTTAAAAGAATTTACAAAATAATAAAACCCTTAAATAAGTGGATGATTGGGAATAAATATTTAACAATTTTGTAAGTCATGCATTTCTTACCGTTATTGCGACCTTTTGCCACCTTCGAACAAGTCAAACCTCCAAAAATCAGATATTAAGACATTCAGAAGCACTTGGAATTCTGATATTAACCATTACATCAAACATGAAAGTGAGAGTTGTTGAATCAACTAAATTTTTGGTATTATTTACAGGAAACTACACGGTTTAATATGTCCTAGGCCATGTCTGCTGATTACCTAAGAAAATTTGGTAAATTTTGTTTTGTTTTTAGAAAGTCTTCTGTTTAAAGATACAATGAAACCATAAGCATTTATATTTCCATAAATAATCTTATGAATAGCTTACCTACCTTCTGTAATACAGAAGATCAAACAATGGCCATCGTCCGTTTAGTTTATTTATTAAAAATTCATATTTATTTCCAATGTGTGTAAAATATATTTGTTTAAGTTCTTCTTGTTTTATTATTTTTATTTTTTAAAAAAAGTCAAACTTATTTAAATGTTTATGATCAACATAATCTTTTGTAGGTTGGAATCACCGAATTTGCTTCGTTTTGGCTTCAATGACCGAATTATTAGTTACCATAGCTGAAAGCAAAGTTAATTTGTAAATTGTAGAGACATTTGATTGCAACTACTAATATTTAGTAATGAAATGTGAATACAATTCGGTTGTAACTGCCGAGTTTATTTATTTTATTTTAACCACACATAAATTGATTATGTTAACTAATTATACGATTGTAGAAACCTCAATTTGATTACAATAATCATTTCACACTTGTGAATAAAGAAAATCTATTGAATTTATACATTTTCGATTACTACAATACAAATTTAATTGAGTTAATTAAATTTTCATTATTGCAACCGTTTTCCAACCGATCTGTTTTCTGTGTGTAGTTATTATATAAGGCCTAAATCTAGAAAATATATTAAACCCAATTACATGACTTATTATTCCAACCATCAAAAAGATGAAGCCACAAAAGTATTCTAGGTCTGTTAAAGGCAAGATAGGGCCTAAAGCTGAAACTTTTGGGGTAAAATATCCGATAACACTATTGAGTTGAGAAACTCGGGTGTCAGTAACAACATAGTTTGTTAAACATTAAAGATTTATCCACGATACAGTTTTTTTCGAAAGTGGAATTAATATGGGAGATATGTTTATATATAAACTGATCTTCACAAAATCTCTTACTGCGATGTCTATTAGCAAGAGACTTATTGAATTGTATATGGATACGGACATATGATGGGCATTTATGACTGCTAAAACTCTAATTATACGGAGGCTTGGTGATTAGCAAATTTCCTTGGGCCGAAGAAAACTCTTATGTCAAATTTTATAGAGTTGTTTTCAAAATTGTGACGACCTGTACTTTGGTCAAAAGGTTTACATGAAATGTCAACCAACCCCTTGGACGAACATTCAGAAATAGACTCAAAAGTGGTACTGAGTTACTATAGTTTTGAGGTGAATTTTGGAATCATAAAATCCTCTCCCCTATAATAGTCTTCAAAAATATAAAATGTTGCAATAGCAAACTTTTATATCTTTCTTAATAGTTCTTCCCTTAGAGAATATAAGCATACGATAAAAAAAAAATTCTGAGGCTTTGACTGTTGATATCAACAAGGAAATAATCGAGAATTTATAATCTATTGGTTCAGTAAATAACTTACTAGAAATGAGATTTTAATGTCACAAATTCAGAGATAGCTCGACAGATACTTGTTTCTATTCCAGAACGAACTCAAATGTTATGAGGAGAAACTCTTATGTAGCAATATCATTTTCAAAATTCATGCTAACGTTGATATTTCAGTTTTTGGAAAACATTTGCCTTGCCACTTTACTAATTAACGCCACTGTATGTCTATAGACTCTATACACATGTGTATGTTTAATAAAACGAATTATTATTTTACCACGCATTATAATTAGTTATGCGGTTGTGATGGAAAATGTAAAAAACATTTTAATTGAAATTTTATGGAACGAAAAATTAAATTAGAATAATTATTACTTATGGATAAATGTACGAGTTTATACACAATTTATTGTATCCATTGTATGCACGTGCATGAATTAAATAAACTTTAAATCAATGTCTGAAAGATTAAGTAAAATTTTTTAATAAAAATAAAAGAAATTCTATTGAAAATGAGATAAATAAAGAATTTGGCACGTGACTTCTACTATAAATTTTGTCTATAAGTGAAATTTCTGATATTAGGCACCTTTAATGGAAATATTTAGAATCAGTCAAGAAAATGAAATATATGGTGATGATAAACATAATAAAAGTTATGTTTTTTTTTTTTCAACAGATTAATGCCTGTACACAGAGAAAACAGATTCGTAGTAGCAACCGAATTTGTTGCCAATCGAATCATTCTGATTGCTTCAACCGAAATTCTTCTTTCTCAACTGACTTTCTGTTGCTAGAACCGAAAAATACTATGTGTGCAACCGAATCATTCGATTGACAACAAATTCGGTTGCTATTACGAATCTGTTTTCTCTGCGTATTATATTTCAAATTAATATCTTCGAGTTAAAATTATCAAATATTTTTGCACCATTATTAATATCTATTCATTGAAATTAAGGGAGTAAGTCGGCGTGTATTGAATTTACCATACGTTAAAATAAATTATATCTGTTTTCAATACTAAAAGATCATAATTTGGGATTTTTTCTCAGAGATCACTTTCAGCTTCTTTCATATGTCCCTACATCCATATAAATATATAAATGCCTTTGTAAGTTTGTTTATTTGTTGGTTTGTTTGAACATTCAATACTTTTACCAGAAAGGGATAATAGGGAGAAAAACTGGTAAAATTGGTACCTTTAATTCTTAAACAATAATTACTAAACGGCTGAAACGATTTTTACTACGACAGGGGTAGCGAAGCGCACCGGGTCAAACTAGTAATCTATAAATCGACAGCTCGAGAGCTTTCCAAATCATGAAACTATGTTTTAGACTGAAATTTGTTAATATCATGGAGATCATAGTTGGAGAACATTGGTGATGCATGGCTAAGAAATAACTTGGTGCATTTTTGGAATATAAGAAGGTCTTTGAGATTCTCAGGATCATAGGCCACATAGGCGACATTAGCCTGGAGAGTTTTTTTTTTCCAAGATATCGCCAACCTTTATAATAATCATATGAAATATTTTAAAATAAATTTATTTAATAGAATTGAAATATCTTAATTGCTTTTTCTTCATGATCGAAACGTTACCCTAGAGTTTTAAACAGATTTATATTTCTTGTTATTGCATCAATAAATTCTAAGAAAATATAATCAAATTTTTCACAGATAATTTTTCCTTATTCTGCATGTTTTAGTTTCAACTGCCCCAACAGCCAAAAGAACAAAATCATATGGTGTACTAAATATTCAGCTCTCATCAATGATGCCTCATTTCTTTTCCAATTCACTAAGACTACACAAATTATAATTATAGTTCAAAGGGACATCAAAAAAGATTTGAAACTAATAAAAATATAAATTAAGAAACATACATTTTACATCTTTTGACGCATTATCACACTAAAATCTATAATTTATGAAAGTTTTTTTCTTTTTTTTTCATACTCATACGAACGAGTTTGTACATGTGGCATGTAAATGTTGTATATTCAAAATATATGTATCTGTCGAGTGTGTGCATGTGTATCCAAATGTATAATTTTGTTAATTTATGACAGCAAATAAAAACAAAAACGTAAAAAGATAAGTTAAAGTGAAATTGTAAAGAAAAATCGGGAAAAAACACAATTTTTTTTATGTTCCACTAAAATCATGTGTGTAAACTATAAAAATAATTTCGTTGCTGCTGTTGCCAAGTGCATCGTGCAGCAAGTTTGCTGCACCAGCACAACACAACACCATCAATACATTTACAAAGGCACTTGTTATTGAATCTTTTTTATTAGTTTTCTGCTTTAACACAAGTGGCTTTTATGAGCTTTTAAATTATAATCCCAAAATGTAGAAAATTTTAACAAAACACCAACAAATTATGGAAAATTGTATGCTGAGAACAAAATGTCTTGTGTTTGTTTAAGGAGCGAGAAAAAAGAAGAAAATATTGTGATATAAACATTTTTTTTATGTTACAAAACGTAAAAATAAGAGAAAATATGAAAAGTGCTTTTGGATCATAAAAGAAATGAGCAACGGATAAGAAATAAATAATAATATGTATATACAAACACATACAAATGTATCCATTCATCCATCCATACATAGGTATCCATATTGACATGATTTTGTACTGATTGAATAGTATGATTATAGTATATCTGTTTAAAATACACGCAAGCATTAACATAATGGATTTATTAATATTTAAATTGTCCTAGATCGAGGCGAGATGTTGGGTGTTTAAGAAATGTGTTAATTTCTATTTTGATAAAAATAAAATTCATATTTATCTCATTTACTTATTTATATATGTATGGTTTCTATATCATTAGCAAGTACTTTGAGTGAAAATTTAACATATGTATATCTAACTAGCTTTTGTTGCATTACAAAATACGTGTTAAATTTTCACTCAAAATTCTCGAAGTCTAGTGATGGGTCGGTAATCGGCAATTTATTCGCTACTTTGTTTGCATTTACTTATTTTAATGCCAATATGATGATATCCAACGTTCGTTCTGTGACACTCAGCAACATTCTGCACGAGCGATTTGAGAGCATGATCTTGCCACGTAGGGTGATGTGAACTGGCCACCAAATCGTGCGATTTGACCCCGTTCGACTTTTCGTTGTGGGTTTTTCGTATATCGCAGGTCTATGAGAATAAGCCACAAATAACAGCGGCCTTCAAAGACAGCATAACCAATGTCATCGTTCAAATTCAGCCTGATGTCATGAAAATTGGACATTAAAGATCCACTTAGCAACGCCGCGGCGGACATTTGCACTATGTTATATTTCATAGATATCGACGCCATGATAGGGTGTTCACACGAATAAACCATTTAGATGATATCTCACACACTTTGTTTAATTTAAATTTAAAGATAGGAAGCACCCTAGTGTACATACATAAGTGTTCATTACTATTAAACCATACAATGTACGACATTGAATTAGATTTTATTTGAAAGACAGAGATATGTTCTTTAAAACTTTTTGAATATATCCGATTTATTTTTAAAATCCTACTCTTGAGTTAAAAATTCAAAGACCTATATATCAAATCCAAACGTTTTAAGATGTAAAAAAATGTATGTTAGGTGTTATGCACCAAAATAACATATAACTGTGGTAAGTTTCGTTTATATCGGAGTTGAGACACATCGTTAAATATTTAAAATGTTTCAAATAGTCATTCTCAAATGGACTAGATGCCATAGCAAGCAGTGATTTAATAAATTGTGTACCTCAAATTGCTACCAATTATATTTTATATATAACTAGCTAAAACCCGGTGTGCTTCGCTACCCGTATCGTAATGAAATAAAAAGTTTAGAGTTAAACAATATTTATTAAGGGCCTGGCTCACTAAATGCGAACGAACATTTTCTTTCTTTTTTTATATTGAAAACAACAAATATATTTGAATTTTTGTTATTGTTTTCAATATAAAATAAGAAAGAAAATGTTCGTTCGCATTTTGTGAGCCAGGCCCTAAGTTATTAAAATCTACAGTTTTCCTTTTAAATTAATTCTTATTATATTATCTTATGATTTACAATATACTTATGAAGTTTATCTAAAATTAGTTTCTATTTTAATAAGTAGTACATTATTTGTTTCTTATTTATAACCTTAATGTTAAATATAGAAGTTTATAGAAAAACATTTTTTATTTAATGTTTGATATATATATTATTTTTATTAATTATTTTTTATTCTAATGCCTTATATTTTTGGTTTTTCCTTCTGGTGCATATACATATGAGTCTGTGGGTTTTCCCACTCGCGAACATGCAACATAAAGCTGTCCATGTGAAAAACATGGATTTTCTAGATTTAGTCCACAAACTTGCAAAGACTGACCTTGAGCTTTATTAATTGTCAATGCAAATGCTAGGCGAATAGGAAACTGCAATCGCTTAAAATCAAATGGCATTTCCGAAGTAATCATCGGAATACGTGGCAGCAATACATCTGATCCATTGTACTTTCCAGTTATAATGGTCGACTCGATTAGATTGTTCATTAATTTCTTTACTATAAGTCGAGTGCCATTACAAAGTCGTGGTGGATCAATGTTTCTTAGTAAAATAATAGGAGCACCAATTTTCAACTGCAAATCATGTGGTGGAAAGCCCGGTAAATCTAACGAATTTAAAAATTCGACTGGATAATTGACGACATCCTCAATATTTGTAACAGTGTCGATTGATTTATAAATTTTTAGATTACCATCGATGGTATTCAGAATGTTGCTGTTGATGGAGTTAACGTCTATATTTTTGGCTGCCAGTAACGCGCGTTCACATAACCATTGCTTGTTTTTAAAATTTTGTCCGATATTGGGGAAAACGCAATTTATTAACTCTTCTATAGATTGCGTCATCCTGCAGAAGTCATTGAATTGCTCACACAAAATGTAGAATCTACATATTTTCCTAAATAAGCAATAAATAATATTTACTTCGTACAGGAAATATGGTAATAAAAGATTCTACCTCATGTAATTTCGAAGATTAGTATTTATATATACTTTCACAGGTATACTAATTTTAACTTAACATTATTGATTGATCATGATTTTTCTCGACGTATAAAATACAAATAAGCACACAATCATACAAACAAACACACATTCACTTTTATATATAGACTAGCTTGACCCGGTGCGCTTCGCTACCCCTGTCGAAGTAAAAATCGGTTCAGCCGTTTAGTAATTATTGTTTAAAAACTAAAGGCACCAATTTTACCCGTTTTTCTCTCTTTTTATTTCCTTCTGGTCCAAGTATTGAAAAAATGTATAGCCTATTGACGCTTCCAAGTAAGAATCTATCTACGTTCCAAATTTCAATAAAATCGGTTCAGCCGTTTAGGCGTGATGCTCAAACAAACAAACAAACAAACAAACAAATAAACAAACAAACAAACTTACAAAGACATTTATATATTTATATAGATATAGATATAGATATAGATAAGGGTTTCAAATGTATACACATTTTAACATTTACTTAATATTGTTGGTATTCAGCGCATTTCTGCCCTAAATATTAATATTGATAGATTATATAGGTTTCCCTATTTATAATTTGTCATCATATGTATGGGAGGTGCCACGCCCACTATTGATAGTGCGCCCATTCTTGTTATAAATATTAATATTGATGGTAGAATAACCGTACCATATATCTTATTGTTTCCCATATATAACTACTGCTCCCATTTTTGCCGCAAATATTTAAACAAACAGTGGAATTGCTCATGCAAAATTTGAGAACAATAGCTATTATAGTTTCCTAAATATTTGATTTTTAAAATTAACTTTGTATGGGAGGTACCACGCCCACTTAAAATTTCAAAACAAAAAATAGCCTATAGCTCCTTCCAGACATACATAAATATACTGTAAAAATTTCAAGCAAATCGGTTCAGCCGTTTAGCCGTCTATAGAGCCCAAACTAATAATAATAAACATACATACATACATACAGACACACATTCACTTTTGTATATATAGATTATAAATTGGAAAGAATCGTATCGCTACCTTAATATAGAAAGGCCCTGACTACTTACTTTACAGAAGAAAGAAACAACTTAATAAAACTTAAAGTTTTGTAGTTGCGATTATTATACCCTCCACCACCACAAGTGGTGAAAGAGGGTATATATACGTTTGTCATTCCGTGTGTAACATTGAGAAATATTCATCTGAGACCCAACAAAGTATATATATTATTGATCCTTATGAAATTCTAAGTCGATTGAGCAATGTCCGTCTGTCTGTCCGTCTGTCCGTCTGTCCGTCTGTCCGTCTGTCCGTCTGTCCGTCTGTCCGTCTGTCCGTCTGTCTGTCTGTGTAAAACACTCTCACGTCCAAAATACATAAGCAAAATTAATGCAGTTTGGTATTGAAAATCAGCCAAATAGAATTAGTAGAACCAGGGTTATGGATCAAAATGTAAGACAACCTCCAAAAATTTTGATAATTTTCACATGATTTTTTGTGACTTTGGGTAAATTCATTGCAGAGAATACCATGAAATTTTGCACTCATTATTTATATGATAAAAGGAAAAATTCTGTTAAAAATGGAAAGAATCGGTCCATAATTTCTCGTAGCCCCCATACAAATTTCTTCCCGAAATATGGTGCTATGGTATATAAATGCCCATAGAATTGCAGTATCCATACAAAATTCAGCACAACTATGTTTCGTGCAAACAGAAATCGCGAGATCAATTTTTTTTTTGGATCGGCCACTATTTTACCCTAGCCCCCATATAAAGTTTACTTCCGAAAATCATTTAAATACACTTAAATATCTTATATATATCGGTATCAGGTTGAAATTCAACTTGCATAATTCCCATGCACATAAAAATCGCTGTAGGGAATTTCATGAAGATCGGCCCATAATTGGTTATAGCTCCCATATAAGGACCCACTTCTAGAAACCATATTAATTTTCATAAATATCTGAAAAATATCGTTATCGAATTAAAATTTTACACAGATCGGTAGTATTAATTGACAAATGATACTACTAGATTGTGTGAATATCGGTTCTTATTTGACCATAGCTCCCATATAAGGTCCATTTCC
The DNA here is from genome assembly GCA_942486065.2 of Calliphora vomitoria. Taxonomy (NCBI): domain Eukaryota; kingdom Metazoa; phylum Arthropoda; class Insecta; order Diptera; family Calliphoridae; genus Calliphora; species Calliphora vomitoria. The sequence continues at coordinate 94,858,970 of OW818031.2, forward strand.
GAAAATTGCTTAAATACTAATAAATCTCTTATAAAAGATTCTATCTGGTTAAATTTCAAAAAAAAATATTTCTCATATATACGAAAATCGATGTGTTGAATTTTATGAAGATCGGCCGATGATTGGTCATAGCTCCCATATAAGGACTACTTCCGAAAAACACATTAACCTGTATAAATATTTTAAATATATGGATATCGAACTAAAATTGTATACAGATCAATATATTGTATCCAAACATTATACTACTGGGTTTTGTGATTATCGGTCCATATTTGACCATAGCACCCATATTAGCTCCATTTCCGATAATCACAATAATACCCATAAAACTCTTGTAAATAATGTTATGGAGAAAAATATCAAGCAAAATAGGCCTCAAATACATAGAAATCACTTTAAAATATTTAATTATATCTTCCAAATAAGTCGCAATTTGAAAAATACACTAACTAAATTTACACTATCGGTAAAAAATGTAACAGATATAAGTTTCAAGTAGATTTGGTGACTATGGGTTCATAATTATATATATAAGGCTCACATCAGGAAAATTCATTAGAACAGAACAAAAATATACTTTTGAAGTTTGACTAAATATATTTGTTTACCCTTTTACTTCACTTGTGGTGAATAAGGAAAATGTTGAGCCAATCGGTAATGTTAACCAATTGTTAAGTATACAAATTGTTAAATAGTACATTTTATTCCTATTAGAAAATTATAGACTCTGTTGGAAACGGTATGAATATGTAGTTATTTCAATTATAAATTGCTGAATTAGATAACATTTTTATACATTTGAAATAAAATATCTTCTGCGTAAACTAGTTTTTCTAACAATATATAAAATACTACTATATTTTAAATAAACTTTTATTTTGTTTAAAAAAAGTGTTTTTATTGAAGAAAGTACATAATTTGTATATAGTACAAAATGTGTATTATATCGTGATTCATATATAATCCATAAAGTGGCTTAAAAAGAAATTCGGTTATAGTCCTAATTCGCTCATAGTCCACAAAAATTGTGCAACTGTATTTGTAGACTATAAGCGAAAACTACTGTATTTCATTACCATTTTACCATTCTTCATAATCGGAGCTAAGTCCCAATAACAAACACTGAATATGGATATTAGAGTGTTTATGCTAATGTAATTTCTATAATTTTCATCTAATTTAGGTGGAGGGTATTTAAGATTCGGCATAGCCGGATATAGCACTCTAACTTGTTCTAAGTACAAAAGTGTACAATTTTTACAGAGAAAAGTTAAAATAAAGCTTAAACAATTGTTTGCATACATTTCTGCCTAAATAATTTTGTTTGTAAATAATATGTAAAAAAAGAATCCTAAAATTTTCAATTAAATTAAACATTCAACATTTTCGTGTTTCCATCTACTTATTCCATATTTCAAATCGTACACGACACATCGATCATGCATTTTCATAATTTGTCTGTACATCGCTGTCATTGATGACAGAATAATAAGCATTTTAATCAAATTTCTTCCCCCTCTCCGTCAAGAAATTTCAAATTGATATAACGGTTTCAAATTGACGGTACTGGGCTGCGAACAAACTGCTCGTACTTTGCAGTTCAGCACAATTTTGTTTTTAGGTTAAACATGTTACTTTGTTTGATTGTTTGTTTGTTATAATTATAATTATTATTGTTTTTCTTTTTGGCAACAAATCAAAATAGAGCGTGTATCTGCAACAAAAACATACCACTTGAAATGTAACAATAAACCTAAAGATAGTAACAATAACCGCACATGGAGTGGAGTGTAGTGTGTACTCTTATATAAAAATCTAACACGCGACCTTTTCATTTGTTACATTTTCTCATTTATCGTTTTCTTTTTGTACTTTTTTTTGTTGTTTGCTTCGTATGCAACACCATGTAATTGTGTATCAAGGGACCCTTTTAATTCTCACACCACTCAACAAATTGGTTTTGTCTCACGCAATTGCAACGTTCATTTTATGTTTAAACAGTATACGCACATACAGGATGTACGATATTAATTCACACAGTTTTAACAGAGAGATAAAAATTGTTATGTTTTATTGGTTCAAATCAGTAATGGCATATAAAAAAGTCTTAATAGTTGGTCAATATTAAAACTATTGGTTTGTTACTTAAATATGCTTAATACAATGAATGCCTGATCAAGGACGTCTAATCGTTTTCAGATTCAGAAAAGTCGAAGAACATTTTCCATTCGCCGCCAATATCCAGTAAACTGAGGGCGAGGGAGGGACAAAACTTGATCGAAAACTGAACCCTTCTAGTAATCGTATTTAACACCCTATTTTTGGAAAGGTTATGTTATTGTTTGTTAATTTAATATTTTTACTCTCTCTTTTCTATAAAAACTCATAATTTTTTGGACAAAGTTTAATCAATTGGACAATTAGAATCCCCTAATAATTACTGACTGGTTAAATTTTTTCTTATTCAACCATTTTTTGGTGAATAATTTTATCATATGTTGTTCTCAGATTATGATATCTATAAGCCGAGAACAACATAATATGGTAAATCCTTCATTATAAAAATGGTTGTCACAAACATTTACTTGTTTACTGCAACCATATACATGAATAATATTATAATATCTTATATTTATGGAGAATCTTTGGAAAATAGAAGATACCTTTTTTGAGATATTCTGTGTTCAAGGACGAATTTCTATACAATATCCTGTTTTGAGAAACGGATTTCTAGAAAAAACGTTAAAATCTATGATTCGTTAGCATTAGTATGAGATCAAAAATTATAAAAGCTGACTATCCATTCTAAAGTTATTAAAAGTTTTACTTTAGGTACTTTGCATGCATCTGAACCTTGAACCTATATAAAAACCAATGGAAGCGATTAAATAAACATATCAAAAAACATAGTTGTGTGCGTGCAGTCGTTCATTTTCGGCTACACATACACGATGCACAGTGGTTTAGAAACTTTTTTTTTTGGAAATAATTCGGTATCTCGGGAACTATTGGAGATATTATTACAAAATTTCACATGGTTAGAGCTGAGGTGTTTCTGAGTTGAATTACATTTGTTCAGCTTCCTAGGGGTAATACGGGCAAGTTTGTGCCCCCTCAAAATTAGTCACCTCGGGTCTCAAAATTTTTAAAAAAATCCCCAAAAATTCATTTATGATCCGAATGAGCTGAAATTTAAAATATAAATAGTCCTTGAGAAGATCTACAAAAAATACGCTTACATGTGTAGGTTATCTCCTTCAGTTGAAAAGATATTTAGGTTTATTTATTTTTTTTTTTTTTAATTTTGCTCGATTTTTTTTTGTTTTTTAGATATGGCGGCCCTACGGAGGGTCGAATTTTTTTTTTCAAAATATCAGCTATATTGGCAATAAAATTTTAAATAAAATAAAAAAAACTTGGTAACAGTTATCTCGTCCGTGTAAAAAGTTACACGCATCCAAAGTTGGAACATGTAAAATGGGCCTAATTTTTTACGATTTTTCCTAAAAAAGTCCCTATATTTTTTTTTTTTTGTAGAAACAAATTTTCTTTGGGACTATATACAATTTTGATATGTTCCGGAAAGAAAACTTAATGCAAAAGCATGTAAAGTAAAATTGGGCTCACTTAAGCGGACACAGTATCCCCCAGACCTATCCAAACTTGGACAATTTTAAAAAAAATATTTAGGTTTCAGTAAAAAATTCTAAAAAGACAAAGCACCGATCCTCGAAAAAATTCCGTATTTGTATAACCCTATATGTTGTTTAAATACTTAGAAAGTTGTTTTACTATCACACGGTAAATAGCGTCACAGTAGGCACTTTTCTAAAAAAACTTAGTTTTTGGAACACATTTTCCCCGTTTTAGGAATTTCGGTATTTGAAAATAAAAAATGTCAAAACTTATAATGTCATTAATTTAAGGACATTTGGATCTAAATTAGTTCCCAATTTTGTTATGATATCTTTAACCGTTAAAATTTTACATTAAATCAAATTTTATATTTTTCTTCATGGAAAATCACCATATTATAATTTTTTTAGTTTTTAAGGTAAATGACGTTCAAAAAATTAATTAAATTCTTTAATTTTATTAAAATATGAATCTACAAGTCCTAAGGTTTTTACCAATATCAAATACTTATATAAAAAGCATATATCTACTATTCAGAAGCTCCACAAACCTTACCCCCTTCGGAAAATTTGTACATTTTTTCATATATTTCATGCAAAATGTTACTAACATATCAAATGTTAATTCTGAATTCCAACACAGACTGACTTAACAGAAAGTTTGGTGTAACACATTTTGCACGCTATATATGAAAAAACGTACAAATTTTTCGAAAGGGGCAAGGTTTGTGGAACTTCTGAAGAGTCTTTATTCACTCTTTTTATATAAGTATTTGATATTGTTGAAAATTTTAGGACTTGGGGATTGACATTTTAGTAAAATTAAATAATTTTATACATTCTTGGGACGTCATTTACCATAAAAACTTAAAAAATTATAATATGGTGATTTTCCATAAAGAAAAATATAAAATTTGATTTAATGTAAAATTTTAACGGTTAAAGATATCATAACAAAATTGGGAACTAATTTAGATCCAAATGTCCTTAAATTAATGACATTATAATTTTTGACATTTTTTATTTGCAAATACCGAAATTCCTAAAACGGGGAAAATGTGTTCCAAAAACTGAGTTTTTTTAGAAAAGTGCCTACTGTGCCGCTATTTACCGTGTGATAGTAAAACAACTTTCTAAGTATTTAAACAACATATAGGGTTATACAAATACGGAACTTTTTCGAGGATCGGTGTTTTGCCTTTTTAGAATTTTTTACTGAAACCTAAATATTTTTTTTAAAATTGTCCAAGTTTGGATAGGTCTGGGGGATACTGTGTCCGCTTAAGTGAGCCCAATTTTACTTTACATGCTTTTGCATTAAGTTTTCTTTCCGGAACATATCAAAATTGTATATAGTCCCAAAGAAAATTTGTTTCTACAAAAAAAAAAAAATATAGGGACTTTTTTAGGAAAAATCGTAAAAAATTAGGCCCATTTTACATGTTCCAACTTTGGATGCGTGTAACTTTTTACACGGACGAGATAACTGTTACCAAGTTTTTTTATTTTATTTAGAATTTTATTGCCAATATAGCTGATATTTTGAAAAAAAAATTCGACCCTCCGTAGGGCCGCCATATCTAAAAAACAAAAAAAAATCGAGCAAAATTAAAAAAAAAAAAAAAAAATAAACCTAAATATCTCTTCAACTGAAGGAGATAACCTACACATGTAAGCGTATTTTTTGTAGATCTTCTCAAGGACTATTTATATTTTAAATTTCAGCTCATTCGGATCATAAATGAATTTTTGGGGATTTTTTTAAAAATTTTGAGACCCGAGGTGACCAACTTTGAGGGGGCACAAACTTGCCCGTATTACCCCTAGGAAGCTGAACAAATGTAATTCAACTCAAAAACACCTCAGCTCTAACCATGTGAAATTTTGTAATAATATCTCCAATAGTTCCCGAGATACCGAATTATTTCCAAAAAAAAAGTTTCTAAACCACTGTGCGATGTAAGCAATGATTTATGAAAATCAAAAAGTTTTGATTTTTTTATTTGATGACTGATTATTGCATCGTCTCCTGCACAGTGGGTTAGAATCAATATTTTTTGGAAATAAATCTGACATTTATAAACGGCTAGTCCGATCGGGATAAAATTTGACATGGGCGTAGCCAAGGAGTATTCGAGTTTAATCTATGGGGGCTCAAAATAGGGTACCTTCGACATGAAAAATTTTTAAACACGTGCCATTTTTGTGTTTCATACCCGATTTCAAAGATTTGTATATTTTTGGAAAGCACTCAGCTAGGTCTTGCTATTTATCTCTTATAATTTCCAAGTTATAGGCATTTCAAAATTGGACTTTTAACATTTTGCTATAGCTTGGTCCGCTGTTTTTAAAATATAGGTCTTACTTTTGGACCGAATGGACTCGAATTTCTTTTGTTAGTTAGACAACTAAATTACAAATAACATACAAAAGATTTCAGGGCAATATCAATTATGGATCCAAAAATAAACGATTTTCAATTTAAAAATTCAAAAAATAGTAGACTTTTGCAGTTTTTTGGACGAAAAGGTGACTTAACTCTTTATTAAAAAAACTTTCTTTAAAAACATATAACAATTTAATATTTTTCTGCTAGGTATCTTTACAGAGAACATCTTGGTATAAAAGACATGTCCTGTTTTTCGAATATGTCGAATATTTTTTATCAAAATTTCAAATTTGGGCCACATTTTCTAAAATTGCAAAGCTGGGATCAGAAAACAGAAAGTAGCTTTGGAAACCTTAATGTGTTTCGTATTTATCTCCAAAGTATTTTCCCAGCCCCAAAGGAAATGTGGACCCTATGGGTAAAATTTTAAAAAATACTATTTTTGGGATTTTCGCTCCAATTTTTAGGAATTGCGGGATGTTCTCTAACCTTTTGACAAGTTTAAAAAACGTTGAAAATTTCATTGAGTTCTGTTAATAAATAAAGATTTTATAGCATATTATATATTTACTGAGTTTCTAAAACTCAAAATTGTTAGGAACAATTTGATACACATTTATTCCGAACTAATTTTTATTTGTTTACACAAGTTAATTTTTGGTCTTACAAAAAAAATTCAAGTAAATATCTCAATTAGATTCAAAAATTTCCCACTTTAAAACTCCGTTCTTCAAAAATATTTCACATTTTCATACTAAAAAATTTGTATAAATTTTCCTCATACTATTTTATTCAGCAACAATTCAATGGTTCTGACTTAATCACATTCTATACTAAAATAAGAAAATGTGAAATATTTTTTTTTTAATTTTGATTCTGTCCCACTGTGTCCTGTTGTGATTGATATTTAAATTTCATTTGGTTTGTGTTTGGCGTCACGTGAAGTGGACAGATGAATAAAAATATTTATATTATTGGTCAATACACAAGGTCTTATCATGTCATATTGTCAAATGTCCTAATACTTCACAATGGTTTAAAAATTTTGTTATTGCCTTTAAAGCAAAAAATTTCCTAAAATAATGCTATGTTCTGTATGCTATGTTTATTGTGTTATCGTATCCAACCAGCAGATATCTGCGCCGAACGCCTAAGAGTCGGTTAAGCCGAGCCGCCGATTCGTGAAATATTAGGACATTATGACAATATGACATGATAGGAGACCAAATATGTGTTTTACGTCTTTGAATAACAAAAAAAAAACTTTAGTTTCTTCGAGATTTTTGGTAATAATGGACACTCCCACATATGGAGTGATTGACGAGTTTATTTGATCGATAAGATTAAAAAAACAATTTTTTTTTTTCGAAATTTTTCTTTTCGTCCCTAAATCGATCAAATTGTTATTTGCGGGTCCGTATGAAAATCTATGACGATCCTACATTAGATATTTCTCTTTTGACTACTGGTACTCTAGTACATATATGTATTTAATGAAATCGATGTCATTCTGTATAATTAACGATTTGTCACTCTGTATGCAATTCTGCCGTTTAATATACGAGTACTTACGTACATAACTAGGTATGATTGTTACAATCAAATACATACAAGCTTTTATACATCTATAAATGTTCAGTTTTAGGTACATAAGTATTCATTCGTACTTTGGTACTTACTTTCTTTTTATACGTTTGTATCTGGATGCGTCTGTTTGCCTACTCGTCGTCGTGTACATATATTGTGTTTGTTTCATTTGTCTAGTTTTGTTTAGTTGGGAAAAAAGCTGTTAGTGACAATGATAGATGTACTGCGTGATGACACATTATTTAGGTGGTAAATGTACAAATGCGGATTTGAAACACACTCATTCACATACAGAAACACTAGCAGATACAAGATACACAAATACAATTTATGTACAAATGACAGCAACAATATATTAAATACAACAGCAAAAAAAGAAGGAAAGAAACAGGGGTGCAAATTAATGTTACCGCATCACAGAGTTGAGACTTTTCCACACTGTCTGTGGTAATTTAATGCAATTTTTTTTTTTGTTTTTTATTGTTTCCATTTTTTATGAGTGTTAAAATTCCGAAAGTTTTCTATGACCTGTGTAACCCTACTATTTTGAGTATCACGTGACCTACCCACCACCTCTACCACCCCCTCTATTCACAAGACAAATTGAAATTGGTTGACATTTAAAAAATATGTATTAAATAAAATGTGTATAAAAATATGTATGAAGAATAACTGTAATATATAAAACGTTGACATTTATTTGTCTGAACATTTATCAATTTTTTCATTTCTAATACTATAACAATGGTTTAGCCAGCCGTATTCAACAGCAAACTCCTATTTATAATATTAATAATGGAATTGATAAATAATTGAGGAAATAAAAAGCAATCATATTTCTTTTAAAGTTTGAATAAAATATGTATGTATGTAACGTTGGTATTACTATGAAAAAGTGATGTATTTTAGATGCTATTTATCATATGTCATAAAAATATTGGAAGGGAAAAATAAATTTTTGATTCAAAAAAAAATCTAAATTATTTGTAAAGCTAAATGTGTTAAAATGTTAATTTGTAATACCTGATATAGAAATGAAGAACACTTAGTGTCAGTTTCTAGATGTCGAAAGATGTTAGAGGACAACATCTGTATGAACAACACACAGATTTTAATATTCAGATCATTAATACTCATTTTTCAGATACTATAATTTGAATATATTTATTTTTAAAGAAAAATATAACAAAATATTCACTTTCAATAAAATATGCAAAAATACGCATTAACAAATCGAAGTCATTTTACAGCAAAATGTGAGATTCGGCTAGATAATTAGTCTACATAATATTTGGAAAACGTACTTATAAATGTTTACATATAACAGTTTTCTCTACATTTAGAGACAAATAAATTGGTGAGAAAATTAAAAATTTTATAATCCCAATGCTAAAACTCCAGGCTATGCTGTAATTTTGTATATCAAATTGTTTCAAAATGTTCAATTACTTTACATTAACAAATGGCTCGGGTTCACATTATCTGATCAATGTTAAATATTAAACAAGTAAGAAAGTATGGTCGGTCAAGCCGGTCCATATAATACCCTACACTAACTAAATGAGCTTAATCACTTTTCTTTTAAATGATCAATAATTTATATTCGTGAGTGATTTTCGGAAGTGGGCCTTATATGGAACCTATGACCAATTATGGAAGGATCACCATTAAATTAGGTGGTGTGATTTATGTCTATGTGAAAGTTATTTATGTTGAATTTTATGTGTATACCATTATTTTTAGGAGATTTAAGCAACTGAAAATGAACACAGAGGGCGTTGTTTCTAGGCAACGACAGATGGCAGTCCCATCACCTAGGACCTACTACAGTAGACCAATCATCTACTTAGCTGCAACAACAACCGATTAACGAAACTAACACAAGGCAAAATAACAACAGACTGAATCTTATGGCAACAACCTTTGGCACTCGAAAAGGAACACGCATAGCCCAATGGAATGTACGAACCCTACGTGAAGCATCAAGGCTTGCGCAATTAAAATATCAAATGTCATCATATAAGATTGAAGTCGTAGACATAAGCGAAATGAAGTGAAATAATAATGGCGAACTTATCACTGGAAATGGTAACACTGCAATCTAGAGTGGAAAGGAAGATGGCGGCAATAGTGGAGTTGGATTCATTATATCAAAGAAAATCAGATACTCCCTACAACAACTCCAAAATAACGATACTAAGAATACTTTAGCGGCGATAATTCGTGAACAGCTACCAATAAACCAACCACACTCATGGGAAGATATCACAGCAACATTTAATCGAGTCGCAGAAGATACTTTGGGTATATCGCAACCACTAAGAAAGGCCTGGATATCAGACGACACTTGGAACTTGGTTTATCAAAGAAGGGAACTCAAGCTGCAGTTACACAACAACAACACTTTGAGACAGCAGTACCAACTACTGGCAAAACAAGTAAAGAAAGCTGCAGGAGGAGACAAAACAAAGTTCCTACAAAGATTCGCAATGTTGGCAGAAGAAGCGACTAGCCAGAACAATATGAGCAAACTACATCAGACGATAAACTATCTCACCAATCGAAAGAATAACAGGAACCAACCAGTCGCTGATCGCAGTGGTGCGCTGTTTACAAACAATAATGCACAGACACAAAGATGGAGAGAACATTTCGAAGAAATTAGTTGAAGACTTGAAAAATTGCAACAACTGGAGAAGAATTACTCTGCTTAACACCATATACAATATACTAGCAGTCATAATACAGGGAAGGCTTCAAATTAAAATGGAGAACATTCTACGAGACGAACAGGCAGGATTCCTTCCAAACAGGAGCTGTGTAGACCAGGCCAACACTCTACACTCTACTCTATAATAGAACAATCTCTGAAATGGCGTACTCCCCTGTACCTACTGTTCGTAGATTTCAAGAAGGCCTTTGACACCATCAGAAGGACTTCCATATGGAAAGCAATGTGAAGAAAATGAGTACCCCAGAAAATAACGCGAAACTTCAGAGCTATGTATGAGGATGCAGAACTATCAGTTCTTCACAACGGGAATATAAGTCAACCATTTCACACAAACGCTGGAGTAAAACAAGGATGTCTCCTTTCGCCTCTGCTATTCACTATAGTGCTGGATGACATCATGAGCAAAATCTATACAGAAAGAAGAGGAATGACATGGAGCTTCTCACGCCAACTCGAGGATTTGGAATATGCAGATGATATTTGTTTACTCTCGCATAAGATGTTGAACACGAGATAAATATCAAGAAAACAAAAGCTATGAGAATCAACAACGTTAGCACCGATAACATCATGCTACAAGACCAACCAATTGAATACGTAGAAAGATTGTGCTATCTAGGCAGTCCAATATCAACAAATGGCAGCAAATATCCAGACGAACTAAGCTTAGAATATTCAACGCATGTGTAAAATCTACTCTGTTGTACGGAAGTGAAACTTGGTTTGTATCGAACACCATCATGCAAAAACTAAAGGTATTCATTAACAAGTGCCTCAGAATCATATGCAGAATATTCTGACCTAACAGCATCAGGAATATAGATCTCTGGGCGCTAGAGTGGAACCCTCAAGGTTCAAGAAGCCGTGGTCGAGACGCACGATACTCCAAGATCTAGGACAGTGCAATCTTACATGGGAAGACGCGAAAACAACTGAAATAAATCGTGTAAGATGGAGATGCTTTGTGGATTCCAATTATATGTACCAAATTTTGAACACAAGGTTTACATGGACAGCCGACCCGCCAGACGGACATCGTTTAATCGACTCAGAAAGTTCTGAGTCGATCGGTATACTTAGGGTGGGTGTTAGACTAATATTTGTGTACGTCACAAACAGCAGCACAAACGCAATATTCCCTACCCACTATGGTGGCGTATGGTATAAAAGCATACAACACATACTTACAAGGGCAGATCTATTACATAATCAAAACCTAAAGAGATAAACATTTCAAAAGAATAATTTCGTCAAATACAGCAGGAATTTGTTAAAAGAGCTTTTTACAGTATTATAATGTTCTGAACAATTATGGATTATATTATAAGATAATTATATTGAAGATAACTCTACTGAAACAGTTTGGCAGCTATGGACCAAAAATGGTGAACAAATATTTAAAAAAATTTAAATTTTTCGACATTTTGGAAATAAATGCTTTTTTCGGGTTAGTTTGTTTAACACTTTTTTTCTCCTAGACTATAGCTACAATTATGCGGAAGTCAGAAAAACTAAATTCCAATTGGTTTCCGAAATGTAACCGTGAGAAAAAGTTCACAGTTTAGCCATAAAATCCGAACAGCAGCTAAACTAACAAACCCCAAATGGGGTTTAATTTATTTCGATAAGTACTTCGACACATTGCATACGAGAAGGAGTTTTCATTTTATGATTTGAGCTGTTTAATTCAAGAATAATACAAATTTCCATAAAAAACATAATTGCAGAGTTCCAAATTAGTTTGTTTAAACAAATAGTATTTGAAAATGCCGGAAACATCATGAGCTGTTTTACAACTTTTGCAACATTTATCATAGTTAAACTCACGTTAAATCAGTAAGTTTGCAAACAAATTAGTACGTCAAAAAAAAAGGTTTATAAAAGTTTAAACAAATAAAGCACTCTATTTGGTATTAACTTTTACTGTATTACTTTTCTTACTAATAAGACATTTTCATGTATGTCTCGCCTTCTTTTGAAAGTCAGCAAAAAGACAACAAAAAATAAGGCGACTACAATCCCCTGAACCATCATGGCAACATTGTATGTCTTTTTAAGACACTGCTCTAAAATTATTGATGCATTTAATGTAATCTTCGATAATACTTGAAAATGTCTATAATCGGCTTTCTGCATTAATAACCAAAATACAAGAAACGCGTTTCCATTTCAAATGATATGCCCAAATAGAGGTAACAAGACACACACAAAAATACATACATATTTATGTATAAGAAATCTTTATAAAAATCCAAAAAAAAAAAAACAAAAATTAAATACAAAAAAAAATCAAAGAAAAAAATCTTTAAAAAATGAAGGGTAATACGGTAGCATTTCACAACTAACACAACTACTGTATAACAAGATATTGTTAAGAGCAACAAACAAAAAAAAAATAAAAAATAATCAAAAAAGGCAACAACAAAAACCAGTTAATAACACAAAAAACATCGTGCAGCATACATACAGATAGATACAATATACATATTGCTTTTTTATCAAGATACGTTTTCCTATATGTATGTATGTATATTTGGTGTATGTATTACTCGAACATACATACAGTGGCACACAAAACTTTATTTTGCTATTGACATTAAATACATTTCAGACAAAATCATGAAGTTTTGCACATATTGTTGCTATGATAAAAGGACAAGCTCTGTTGAAAATGGCAAGAATCGGTCAAGGAATTCTCACAGTCCCAATACATATTTTTGCCGTTTCTATGTTTTCTAATATGGTTTGGTGGTACATAACACTCGGTGACCGTATTATATTGGTGGTGGGTACATATGCTTTGGCACTTTTTCTTGTTCAGACTCACTTTAACGATCATTAAATCGACATAGAATTTAGCATATTCAAAAACCATGGTGAACATTTTTGAGAATCGGTGTTGTTTTAATATGTTTTACTTTAGTGAAAATCGGTCCTTTAAAAAAAAATTTTAATTATAAAATATAGAAAACATACAGAAAAAACAAAGGTTCATGTGTTATAATCAATATTCAAGTTACACAACAGAACTATACAAGAAGATGATTCCAAATGGTTACTTGAATTGAAAGACTTAACAAGAAATTGTTCATTTACATAAAACCATTGCCAAGTGGAATATGTCGATGAGATGACATCAAATAGTGCAAAACAGAACCCATCTTTGGAGGAAGTCATCAATATAGTAGAAACATATGAATCAACATAACCATCATTACAAGCAATAAGAAATAATAGCCTTCCACTAGAAGTTCAGCAAATCAATCAAAGGAATATCAAAGCAAAATATCAACAAAACAATCAAGCCAGCAGAAGAAATAACAAAGAAAGAAAAATGTAAGTTTCATCAAGCCAAATACCTCAAACGTGGAAAATCTGGTCACATTGCTCAGGTATGTAAATTCAAAAATATTGAAAATTAACTACATTCAAATATTCAGTTTGAACATTTTGTAACGTAATGTAAAAATAAGATAAAATTCAGTGGTATTCGAATATAAACTCAGTTGCTATAATATATCTAAGCAATAACAATCAAATTTTAAAATCTTTATAAAACATGAAGAGCTTCAGCTATAAAGAATTATCCGAAGAGTATTTTAAAAACCAAAAGCGGGAAGATGTTCTAAGTTACGTTCAAAAAAAATAACTTATATCCATGCAGCCCCAAAATATAATTTGACTTGGAAACTAAAATTACGGATATCATCAAAAACTTAACAAAGCGCTAAAAAAAAGTACAAACCAAAACAATCTTGGCAGACCAGCAAATCTGTCAACAACTGTAGCGATAGATCTAAAAGGCTTAAGGATATTAATGAAGAAATCGGATGTGAAAATATACAAGAAAATTTGCTATATAAATTTCGACCACAAAAACAACTCACAAAAGTCGACATCATTCAAAAAGTTTTTAACGCTAGTCCAGTGAGAACAAAACGGATTCTTAAAAGTATTCCAACGCCAAGCGATGAAAAATAGTTCTCAAATGAAGAAGCATTAGCATTATTTTTAGATCTGAGGTTAACAAAATAGCAATATAATCAGCTAAAGCTCGTGCGATTGAAAAAGGCTCAAATCTCTATCCATCATATCATCATATAACTGCTGCTAAGAAGGATTGTTTGCCATCAGTGGACATTTTACAATCACATCGATTTCGGCAGAGGTACTACTTCAAGATCTACTTAATCATACAGCTCAGCGCTTGCTACTGTCATTTAAATATGGAAACTGTAAGTTAACTCTCTTTTCTGGTTTTTCTGGACAAAAACAATACAAGTGAAAATACTTCAGACACAGATATGTTCATGGTGCCATTCGTACCATTGCGATATATAAACAATAAAGACTCGGAGCCTTAGACCAGTAGGATCCATACAAAGGATATTTGGAAAAATTTACCACACCAACTTCTACAAAATACTGCAGTCCAATTAAATTTGAAAAGAAAACTCATGAAGTCATTAAAAAAGAAGTCAGTGTTATTAGAGCACAAACTGCAACAGTACAGCCATTCGCATTAGAGATTAACAGCCAGATAATTGAAGTAAGCTACACATTAGTGCTACTCAGGATAAATGAAAAAGTTGGCCAGGCTTTGACTGACACAAAGGGGTCCTCTAGCTGTATTATATGTCAAACCACATCAAGCCACTTAAACCAAGTGCCGGAAAAATCATTACATAATACTGATGCATATGAATTTGGATTATCACTGCTACATATAAGAATACGATTCATGCAACACATACTAAAAATCAGTTATAATTTGGATTTTGGACCTACAGGATCAATAAGAAACAACGATTCCAATAAGGGCCTAAGAAGTTTAAAAAAGAAACATGTTCAGGATAAATTTTTCAAATATGGGTTGATAATACAAGGTGATATCAGAAAATGCTATAAATTTTGCGATTGGCCCCTAATGTCAGTTCTGTTTTGACATTTTTGTAGTAAACACATGCGAAATACACGTTAATAAACAATGTTACGCTATACTGCTCCAGAACGCGGAATATTGCTGACTATTTATTTGACCAATAATCGGTCGGTGACTTTGGCACAACGTGAATTTCGTCGCAGATTTCCTGGCCGTCCAACGCCTACTGGTGAAACACTGCGACGTTTAGCCGCTCGCCTCAAAGAGACTGGCACAACACGAGATCTTGCCAGGCTTGGCAGACCCCGGAGTAGCCGTTCTGCAGAGAATATTGCTGCTGTAGCCGAGGATGTCATGGAAGCGCCGTCGACATCGACCAGACGACGTGCCACGCAAATGGGTATCAGTCGACGATCTTTACAGCGAATTTTGGTACAAGATTTGAAGATGTTTCCGTACAAAGTCCAGACGGTGCATCAGCTGTTAGCTGCTGACCGCCAATCGCGTCTAACATACGCTCAAGCCATCCTTAATCACCACCAAGAGGAAGATGATTTTTCATCAAAAATAATCATCTTAACGGGTACGTAAATAAGCAAAATTTACGCTTCTGGGGCACTGAAAATCCGCGTGTAACCCACGAAGAGCCATTACACCCGCTCAAAGTCACTGTATGGTGTGCTGTTTTCGCTGGAGGAGTCATCTGACCTTTTTTCTTCGAAGATGTCGCGGGCCAAACGGTTACTGTGAATGCTGAGCGCTACAGAGCAATGATCAACGAGTTCTTTTTGCCGCAACTTGATGAATTGGGATTGGAAAACATGTGGTTCCAACAGAATGGTACAACGGCACACACTGCACGTACCACAACCGATATGCTGAAGGATGCATTTCCCGGGCGCCTAATCTCCCGTTTTGGCGATTTGCACTGGCCAGCAAGATCGCCTGATTTGACCGCTCCAGACTTCTTTTTGTGGGGCGTTTTGAAGTCGCGGGTTTATGTCAACAAGCCTCAGACTCTTGCAGCTCTTAAGGACAATATCCGTCAAGAATGTGAGGACCTATCGCTGGAAGTTTTGGCCAAAGTGATGGAAAATGCCATAAAAAGGGCTCAAATGACAATCAACTGTGGCGGCGGCCATTTACATGACATCATATTCTCGACTTGATGTAAAAAAAATCAAAAGACCAAGTAAAAACAAGTTAGAGTGCTATATTCGGCTATGCCGAATCTTAAATACCCTCCACCTAAATTAGATAAAAATTATACAAATTACATTGGTATAAACACTCTAATATCCATATTCAATGTTTGTTATTGGGACTTAGCTCCGACTATGAAGATTGGTAAAATGTTAATGTAATACAGTAGTTTTCGCTTATAGGCTTCAAATACAGTTGCACAATTTTTGCGGACTATAAACGAATTAGGACTATAACCGAATTTCTATTTAAGCCACTTCATGGATTATAGATGAATCCTCATATAATACACATTTTGGACTGTATACAAATTATGTACTTTCTTCAATAAAACCACTTTTTTTTAACAAAATAAAAGTTTATTTAAAATATCTTATATATATCGGTATCAGGTTAAAATTCAACTTACATAATCCCCATGCACATAAAAATCGGTGTAGAGAATTTCATGAAGATCGGCCTATAATTGGTTCTAGCTCCCATAGAAGGACCACTTCCAAAAAACACATTATTTTTCATAAATATCTGAAAAATATCGTTATCGTATTAAAATTTTACAGAGATCGGTAGTATTAATTCACAAATGATACTACTAGATTGTGTGAATATCGGTTCATATTTGACCATAGCTCCCATATAAGGTCCATTTCCGAAAATTACTTAAATACTAATAAATCTATATATATAAAAGTCAATGTGTGTTTGTATGTATATTTGTTTGTTTGTTTGTTTGGACTTTATAGACGGCTAAACGGCTGAACCGATTTTCATCAAATCTTCACAATGTCTTTCCGTATCTCTGGAAGGAACTATAGGCTACTCTTTATTTTGAAATTTTACGTGGGCGATGTGCCACGCCCATTTATACAACATTACCTCCTATTTCAAGTCAAAAACAAAATGCGTATATTTCAAAAAATATATCAGCTAGAGTTCCCAAGTTTTGTACAAGGAACTTTAGTTTCAATATAAATATTTTGGACAAAAATGGGCAGACCAGCAATAGTGGGCGTGGCACCTCCCATAATAAGTAAATACTAAAACCTGAATGTCAGGAAAACTATAACACCTAGAGTTCCTAATTTTTGTACAAGTAACTTTAGTTTCAATATAAATGTTTTGGACAAAAAGTGGGCGGACCAACTGAAGTGGGCGTGGTACCTCCCATATGAAGTAAATACTAAAATCTGAATGTCAGGAAAACTATAACACCAAGAGTTCCCAAATTTTGTACAAGTAACTTTAGTTTCAATATGAATGTTATGAATAAAAAATGGGCGGAACAGCAAAAGTGGGCGTGGGACCTTCTATATGAAGTAAACACTAAAATCTGAATGTGAAGTAAACTATATGAGCTAGAGTTCCCAAATTTTGTACAAGTAACTTTAGTATCAATATGAATGTTTTGAACGAAAATGGGTGGACCACCGAAAGTGGGTGTGGCACCCCCAATACGTAGTAAATACTAAAATCTGAAATTCTAAGAAACTATAACAGCTAAAATTACCAAATTAAATACAAGTAACTTTAACTTCAATACAAATGTTTTTAACAAAAATGGGCGGACCAACTAAAGTGGGCGTGGTACCTCCCATATGAAGTAAATACTAAATGTGATGTAAACTATAAGAGCTAGAGTTCCTAAATTTTGTACAAGTAACTTTAGTTTCAATATGAATATTTTGGATAAAAACGGGCGGTTCAGCAATAGTGGGCGTGACACCACCCATATGAAGTAAATACTAATATACTAATATCTGGGAAACTATAACAGCTAAAATACCCAAATTTAGAACAAGTAACTTTAGATTTAATATAAATATTTTGGACAAAAATGGGTGGACCTGCAAAAGTGGGCGTGGTGCCTTCCATATGAATTGAATACCAAAATTTGCATATCATGGAAACTATAAAAGCTAGAGTTTCCAAATTATGTACAAGTTACTTTAGTTTCAATATGAATATTTTGGCCAAAAATAGGTGGACCAGCAAAAGTGGGAGTGGCACCTCCCATATGTAGTAAATACTAAAATCTGCGTATGAAGGAAACTATAACAGATAGAGTTTACAAATTTTGTACAAGTAATTTAAGTTTCAGTAGAAATATTTTGGACGAAAATGAGCGGACCAGCAATTGTGGGCATGTCACTCTTATATGCAGTAAATACTAAAATCTGCATATCAGGGAAAGTATACATGTTACAGTTTCCAAATTTTGTACAAGTAACTTTAGCTTCAATATGAATATTATGACCAAAAATAGGCGGACCAGCAAACGTGGGCGTGTCACTTCCCATATGTAGTATACACTAAAATCTGCGTATCAAGGAAACTAAATCAGTTAGAGTTTCCAAATTTTGTACAAGTAATAGAAATATTTTTGACAAAAAACTGCATATCTGGAAAACTATAACAGATATCGAAAAAAATGGAACTTCACCTAATATTGGAAAAAATTTAATACATAACTATACTATCAATATAAATATTTAAATTCCTATATCTTGAAAACTGTAATAACTGAAGTACTAACATTTTGAAAGAATAACTTTACTATCAATATTGTCTGTGCGATGCTAAATGGCTGGACTGATTTTTATGAAATTTTTACGTCTTCCTGTATGTCTGGAATAAACTATGAGATACTTTTTTCTTCGAAAAAATGAATTAAAAAAATATATCTTAGATAGATTATTCGTACCCAAATTGTATATGAACAACATTTAAATCCATATAAAAATTAATGTGTCGTGAAACTACAACATCTGAAGTTTTAAAATTTTGTCGGAGTTACTGTAGTAAGTATTCATACTAGGACCTTAATTACTAAATAAATATTTTTTTTAAACCTTTACTTAATATGCATTTTACTTCGAGGGGGTAGCGAAGCGCACCGGGTATTAGCTAGTCTCTTATAAAAGCTTCTATGTGGTTAAAATTTCAAACAAATATTTCCCATATATACGAAAATCGATGTGTTGAATTTTATGAAGATCGGCCGATAATTGGTCATAGCTCCCATATAAGGACCACTTCCGAAAAACACATTAAAAAACACATAAATATTTTAAATATATGGATATCGAACTAAAATTGTATACAGATCAATACATTGTATCCAAACATTATACTACTTGGTTTTGTGAATATCGGTCCATATTTGACCATAGCACCCATATTAGCTCCATTTCCGATAATCACAATAATACCCATAAAACTCTTGTAAATAATTTTATGGAGAAAAATATCAAGCAAAATAGGCCTCAAATACACAGAAATCACGTTAAAATATTTAATTATATCTTTCAAATAAGTCGCACATCCGAAAAATACATTAACGCATATATACACTCATATACACTCATATACACTCATATCGGAAAAATGGGTTCATAATTATATATATTAGGCTCACATCCTGAAAATTCATTAGAACAGAACAAAAATATACTTTTGAAGTTTGACTAAATATATTTGTTTTTAATGGCAAGAATATGTAGTTATTTCAATTATAAATTGCTGAATTAGATAAAACTTTTATACATTTGAAATAAAATATCTCCTGCATAAACTAGTTTTTCTATTTAAATGATTTTCGGAAGTAAACTTTATATGGGGGCTAGGGTCAAATAGTGCCCGATCCAAAAAAAAAAATTGGTCTCGCGATTTCTGTTTGCACGAAACATAGTTGTGCTGAATTTTGTATGGATACTGCAATTCTATGGGCATTTATATACCATAGCACCATATTTCGGGAAGAAATTTGTATGGGGGCTACGAGAAATTATGGACCGATTCTTTCCATTTTTAACAGAATTTTTCCTTTTATAATATCAATAATGAGCGCAAAATTTCATGGTATTCTCTGCAATGAATTTACCCAAAGTCACAAAAAATCATGTGAAAATTATCAAAATTTTTGGAGGTTGTCTTACATTTTGATCCATAACCCTGGTTCTACCAATTCGATTTTGCTGATTTTCAATACCAAACTGCTTAGAAAAATTATAAACATTTTGGTATGCATTTCATTTATTTTGCTTATGTATTTTGGACGTGAGAGTGTTTTACACAGACAGACAGACAGACGGACAGACGGACAGACGGACAGACGGACAGACAGACGGACATTGCTCAATCGACTTAGAATTTCATAAGGATCAATAATATATATACTTTGTTGGGTCTCAGATGAATATTTCTCAATGTTACACACGGAATGACAAACGTATATATACCCTCTTTCACCACTTGTGGTGGTGGAGGGTATAAAAAGGGTAAACAAATATATTTAGTCAAACTTCAAAAGTATATTTTTCTTCTGTTCTAATGAATTTTCCGGATGTGAGTCATATATATATATATATTTATGAACCCATAGTCACCAAATCTAGTTGAAACATTTAAATTTTTTATTGATATGAGTGTATATATGCGTTAATGTATTTTTTGAATGTACGACTTATTTGTAAGATATAACGTGATTTCTACGTATTTGAGGCCTAGTTTGCTTGATATTTTTCTCCATAAGATTATTTGCAAGAGTTTTATGGGTATTTAGTGATTATCGGAAATGGAGCTAATGTGGGTGCTATAGTCAAATATGGACCGATATTCACAAAACCCAGTAGTATAATGTTTGAATACAATCTGTTGATCTGTATACAATTTTAGTTCGATATCCATATATTTAAAATATTTATAGAGGTTAATGTGGTTTTCGGAAGTGGTCCTTATATGGGAGCTATAACCAATTATGGGCCGATCATCATAAAATTCAACACATCGATTTTCATATATAATGGAAATATTTGTTTGAAGTTTTAACCAGATAGAAGAGATTTATTAGTATTTAAGTAATTTTCGGAAATGGACCTTATATGGGAGCTATGGTCAAATAAGAACCGATATTCACACAATCTAGTAGTATCATTTGTGAATAAATACTACCGATCTGTGTAAAATTTTAATTCGATAACGATATTTTTCAGATATTTATGAAAATTAATGTGGTTTTTAGAATTGGGTCCTTATATGGGAGCTATAACCAATTATGGGCCGATCTTCATGAAATTCCCTACAACGATTTTCATGTGCATGGGGATTATGCAAGTTGAATTTCAACCTGACACCGATATATATAAGATATTTAAGTGTATTTAAATGATTTTCGGAAGTAAACTTTATTTGGGAGCTAGGGTCAAATAGTGCCCGATCCAAAAAAAAAATTGGTCTCGCGATTTCTGTTTGCACGAAACATAGTTGTGCTGAATGTTGTATGGATACTGCAATTCTATGGGCATTTATATACCATAGCACCATATTTCGGGAAGAAATTTGTATGGGGGCTACGAGAAATTATGGACCGATTCTTTCCATTTTTAACAGAATTTTTCCTTTTATAATATCAATAATGAGCGCAAAATTTCATGGTATTCTCTGCAATGAATTAACCCAAAGTCACAAAAAATCATGTGAAAATTATCAAAATTTTTGGAGGTTGTCTTACATTTTGATCCATAACCCTGGTTCTACCTATTCGATTTTGCTGATTTTCAATACCAAACTGCTTAGAAAAATTATAAACATTTTGGTATGCATTTCATTTATTTTGCTTATGTATTTTGGACGTGAGAGTGTTTTACACAGACAGACAGACAGACGGACAGACGGACAGACAGACGGACATTGCTCAATCGACTTAGAATTTCATAAGGATCAATAATATATATACTTTGTTGGGTCTCAGATGAATATTTCTCAATGTTACACACGGAATGACAAACGTATATATACCCTCTTTCACCACTTGTGGTGGTGGAGGGTATAATAATCCACAAGAAGAATCAAAGTTTTTCACTTTTTTTTTTAATTACAGCCAAAAAACATCAAAAGTTTACTTTTGCGCCACCTTGTATTTAATATATTACTGGCAACGTCAGATCCGCTCATCACTAGCATTCGAAGTCAATGGGAAGTAGAACATCAGGACTTAGATGAAGAAACAAAAGGGCTGCTAAAGGATAGAAATAATTTAGAACTAAGTATGGAATATTTGCAGGCTATTTTCCAACCGAATGAATAATAGTTATAATTTTATTTTATTGTTACTTAAGTAAAAAAACAAAATAAACATTAAAAAATGTTTGTTATTATTCTTTAGAACATGGTTTTAGTGGAACCTGTTATACAATTGATAAAGTGGGAACCTGTTCTCAAAATTATCCATGGTATTATTAAAATGTTTTTTTATCTGCTGATAACTTTTTTAATAAGTAAGTAAAACTGATTCAAAAAACAAAAAAAATTCGCATTTTCATACTAAATGCTGGTCGCCTAATGCGAAAGAAATTGTAGTGATCATATAATATCGAAATTTATGATAAACGATAATGTTACAAGAATATATGGAACATCTCAAGAATGAATAGCTTTACTTAAAAAGGTCGGATGGTAAAACTATTAAACGTCAACCAAATTCGTAAATTTTCTTCTAATATGGAACTTAAAATTACAAAAATAACTGTCGTTTCTGATACAACCTGCTGTTCCAACGGAATCTCAATCTTTACCTCAGTCAGTACTAAGAAGATATGCTAATATTAAAAGGAAAACAACAAATTATCCAGAATTTAACACAAAATTAATGCGGAGGAATTGATTTATATTGACTTTGTGTTAATTTAATTGTTTATAAAAATAATTTCTTCGTCACATCTGTATTAATTGTACCTTTTGTAATTTATAAAAATTTGTTTAGTTACTAAAATTTTAATTAGAAAAGATACACAAAATTCCAATTTTTATAAAATTTTCAAATCAAGGGCTTTAATATTGAGATTAGCATATCTTGTGTTATTATATTCTAGGATTCCAAAGATGACACTCTCACTGGCTTTCAAATTTATTTTCGATTTGATTTTAAACCAATAGTACTCGTATCAACAAATAACTGTTTTCTTTTAGAAAAAGATTTATAGTTTTATCGCACTTTTGCCCAACACTGTTTCTTGTGGTTTTAATATTATGTACGTCTATGTATTGGTGGTGAGACCGCAAGATTTGACAGAGGTGGAAAACAAGTTTTTTGTTTTTAATTTACAGCTTATCAGTTGAAGTTTTTTTTTTTTAAATTTATTATTTTTTAAAGCTTTTTGTTTTACTTTTGGTAATAGCACGAGCAAGATCACGTTTTCAAAGGAATACATACTAACACTTGGCGATATGTTAAGTCGAATATGTATGTACACTTGCCGAATTCGATCTAAAGGTAGGGTCACACATGGCAAATATTTGACGAAAAAGACGTAACCACTAAATAAAATATATTTGAATTCCTATATTTTTTCAAAAACTTATTTTACTTAGGATGATTCAAAACAAAAAATTTTGTTTTATTTTTATGTGATGGTGTTTGATCTTACAAATCACTTGCAAGAGTAAACACTTTAAACAAATTTGTGTTACGCTTTTTTGAGTAAATATTTGCCATGTGTGACCATACCTTAAGTATAAGGTTGGGTATGACAAAAATAAAAAGAATATATAATTTTCACCAAATTGGAAGAATTGTAGGAGTGTTATTTTTTGAGGTTTTCAATAAAAACTTTATACTTAGGTACGGGTAGACATTGTATACATATCAATAGTGTATTCATATATTCATGCTGTATTAAATGTACTACATACATACGTATATAATTACTGTAGTATATGAAACCGTATAGAAATTATTAGATTTCATAATGAGTTAGTAATCAATGTCTGTTCATAATGAATCTTATAAGTAGATATTCTATATCTTCTATCTTCTATATAAATAAAAATCAATTGTCGTTCGTTGGTAATTGCATCAGTTGAGAACGGCTAGACCGATTTGGACAATTTTTTTACTGAAATGTTCGTCATAGTCCAACTTAGGTTTTTACGGAAAGAAAAATTGACCACGCCCACTTTTACGCCCACTTTTTTCCATTTATCTAAAATCGGAAAACGGCTGCACCGATATGGCTAATCTTTTATTTAAATGATCGTAGTAATCTAATTTAAGTTTTTACTGAAAGAAAAATTTACCACGCCCACTTTTACGCCCACTTTTTTCCATTTATCTAAAATCGGAAAACGGCTGCACCGATATGGCTAATCTTTTATTTAAATGATCGTAGTAATCTAATTTAAGTTTTTACTGAAAGAAAAATTTACCACGCCCACTTTTACGCCCACTTTTTTCGATTTATCTAAAATCGGAAAACGGCTGCACCGATTTGTCAAATTCTCCTTATTTTTCGGCTTATTTGTAAGTAAAGTTTTTGCTGGGATATTCTTATGTTGTAAATAACTCATTTGTTATTACTTTTGTATTGTTTCGCGATTTGTCCGAAAATACCGTTACTTTTTTATTTACATTCCAATTTATTTGTGCAAATGTTGATTGACTGCTTATTGTCAAATTGTTGATCAAATTAATCGGTGGACGAAAAATAAAATAAGTGCAATTGTTAATTGTGAATTAAAAAAAGTTTAAAGTGTTTCTAAAAAAGTTAACTAACGGTGATAAGTTTTTTTTTGAATTAAGATTCCATTGTAAGTACATTGCAATCAATTCATTAATTGAAATAAGTTAAATCGTGTTACCTCAAACAAATTTATAGATTAACCTACTATAGACTGTGGGTTTTGAAGTTATAAACGGTTAAAAGGTAAGAGCAAAGTCAATAAATTCTATCGCATTGTAATGCCGCCAATAAGAAGGAGCAATTTAGGTCGCAGAACTCGCAATGCTTCAAATCAAGCGTATTTTCGATCTAATCAAACTGCGGAACAACTCGAAGAGCGAAATGAAATTGAACGAAATCGATTATCACAAACACGTTCTGCACGTACACAAGAAGAAAGAGAATATGCAAACGAAGTAGATATGCATCGAATGAGACACAATCGTTCTATAGAATCCAACCGAGTGATAATTAATTCAAATGTACGTGCAAGAAGAGAAACAAATGTTGCGTTAAATACTCATCGAGCTGCATTTCATTACAACAGGACAGTCGATTACAGTGCAGACCATTCCGTTGCTATTGGTTCGATGAGCGTTGTGTGCCCACATTGTAAGGCATTGAAATATAAAAATGAAACTCCTGGATTGTGTTGCGCAAGTGGCAAAGTGAAATTGACACCGTTGATTCCACCACCAGAGCCATTGCTCTCATTGGTTTCTGGAACAGGAGCTCATTCCAAGCATTTCCTAACACAAATCCAGAACTACAACAATTGTTTCCAAATGACTTCATTTGGCGCAACAAATGTGATTCGGGATAATTTCATGCCTACTTTCAAGGTAATTTCACCACTTACAGCATTTTATTTTGTTTTCTTATGTAAATTAAACATTACAGATTCAAGGTCAAATATATCATCGAGCAGGTTCGCTTTTGCCAGTTCCGGGTGCTGACTATAAATTTCTGCAGATTTACTTCATGGGCAATGCTCCACAAGAAGTAGAACAGCGTTGTGCATACAACAGTTCGGTAAAAAGACCAATTGTTGAGCAACTGCAAACTTTTTTCCATCAACACAATCAATTGATTGCATTGTTCAAAACCGCACTAGACCGCATGCCCTCTGATAATCACAAAATTGTTATCAGAGCCGATAAGACTCCTACGGGAGAACACGCAAGACGTTTCAATGCACCAACAATTGATGATGTCGCCATTGTCGTCGTTGGTGAAAATTTGGAATCACGTGATATCGTTCTACATCGACGAAATAATCAGCAGCAGCGTGTGTACGAAACTCACCGATCATATGATGCGTTACAATATCCAATCATATTTTGGCAAGGTGAAGACGGTTATCATTTCTCGATCAAAATGATAAATCCGCTTACAGGTGAATATCAAATCTATATTTTTTCTATTATAAGATCAATTAATTTTATTGACGCGAAAATTAATGTACAGGCGCTGAAACAAACAAAAAAGTAAGTTCAATGAACTATTATGCATTTCGACTGATGGTTCGTGAAAATGAGGACAATCACATATTGAAATGTCGTCGTCTTTTCCACCAATATGCTGTCGATATGTATGTAAAAATAGAAACAGAAAGATTGACATTCATTAGATTGAACCAGAAAAAACTGCGTTCCGAAGAGTACATACACCTTCGAGATGCCATAAATGTGGACGGGAACGCACACAATATCGGCCGGATGACGATTCTCCCAGCAACGTACGTCGGAAGTCCTCGCCATATGCATGAATATGCTCAGGATGCTATAACCTACGTTCGACACTACGGTACAGCAGATTTATTGATAACTTTCACTTGCAATCCACAGTGGATAGAAATTCGGCAAGAATTATTCCCTGGCCAATCACCCATCGATCGCCATGACGTCACCGCGAGAGTCTTCAAACAAAAATTAAAATCACTGATGGATTTCATTGTGAAGTATCGCGTGTTCGGCGAGACGCGCTGCTGGATGTATTCAGTAGAGTGGCAAAAACGCGGACTACCACACGCGCATATCCTCATTTGGTTGATTGAGAAGATAAGACCGAATGAAATCGATGATGTGATATCAGCTGAAATTCCTGATGAAGTAGAAGATCCAGGCTTGCACGAGGTTGTTACTAAAAACATGATTCATGGTCCCTGTGGATCATTAAATATCCTTTCTCCGTGTATGGTCGACGGCAAATGTTCGAAGCGTTATCCAAGGCCATTAGTAGCTGAAACAATTACCGGAAATGATGGTTACCCACTGTATCGTCGCCGTTCAATTGCTGACAATGGAAGATCAACAATGGTGAAAGTGAATCAGCAGGACATTCAAATTGATAACCGTTGGATTGTTCCGTATTCGCCACTACTCTCCAAAACATTCAAAGCACATATCAACGTCGAATCTTGCCATTCCGTGAAATCCATCAAATACATCTGCAAATATGTGACCAAAGGTAGTGACATGGCTGTGATTGGAGTTAGTGCGGAGAATTCCATCGATGAAGTCACTCAATTTCAAATGGGCCGCTATGTTAGTAGTAACGAAGCAATTTGGCGCATTTTTTCATTTAGCATTCATGAAAGACATCCTTCTGTTATTCATTTAGCCGTACATTTGGAAAATGGTCAAAGAGTGTACTTTACTGAGGAGAATGTATTACAACGAGTTGATCGACCGCCACCTACAACATTGACCAGATTTTTTGAAATGTGCAGGAACGATGAATTTGCCCGAACGTTACTATACTCCGAAATGCCAAGATATTATACTTGGAATCAATCGACAAAGAAATTTCAACGACGGAAACAAGGAAATCCTGTTCCAGGTTTCCCCAATTTATTTTCCACCAACGCATTAGGTCGTATTTACACAGTTCATCCAAGAAACGATGAGTGTTTCTATTTGCGTTTGCTATTAGTCAACGTTCGTGGCCCAACATCATTCCAAGATTTGAGAACTATAAATGGTGAATTGTGTGACACGTATAGAGAAGCATGTCAACGCTTGCGATTGTTGGAGAATGACGCTCATTGGGAATGCACCCTCGAAGATGCTGTGCTTTCATCAAATGCTCATCAAATACGAACACTGTTTTCGATAATTGTTTCAACATGCTGCCCATCCAAACCGACTGATTTATGGAGCAAATACAAAGATGCCATGTGTGATGATATTTTGCATCAGGTGCGTATTAGAACATCAAATCCAAATTTGCAACTGAATGAGGAAATTTACAACGAGGCTTTGATTTTAATTGAGGACATGTGCTTGATGATGGCGAACAAGGTATTGTCTGAGTTAGGCATGGCAGCTACCAATCGACCGATGCACGACGTATTTAATCAAGAGTTGCGACGCGAAATACAATATGATTGCGATGCCTTGAAGGAATTAGTACGAACAAACGTTCCACTGTTGAATCGACAACAAAAATATGCATACGACACTCTTATGAAAGTTGTGAAAGATGGAACTGGAGGAATTTTTTTTTTGGATGCTCCCGGTGGAACTGGAAAAACTTTTTTGATTGCGTTGATTTTGGCCACGATACGCTCGCAGAATGATATTGCACTTGCACTTGCTTCATCAGGAATTGCAGCTACGTTGTTGGAAGGCGGTCGTACTGCCCATTCAGCACTCAAGTTGCCATTGAAGTTACACATCAATGAAAATCCAACATGCAACATTTCCAAGAACAGTGCAATGGCCAAAGTTATGCAGCAAAGCAAACTAATCGTTTGGGATGAGTGTACAATGGCGCATAAAAAGTCTTTGGAGGCATTAGATAAAACTTTGCAAGATTTACGAAACAATCAAAGCCGTTTTGGTGGTGCAATGATTCTGTTGGCAGGGGATTTTCGGCAAACATTGCCAGTGATTCCACGGTCAACGCCAGCCGATGAACTTAATGCATGTTTGAAGTCGTCCGTTTTGTGGAAACACTTCAAGAAACTCAAATTGACTGTGAACATGCGTGTCGAGCTGCAGAACGATCAATCTGGAGAAGCATTTTCCAAACAATTGCTGGACATTGGCAACGGCAAAATCCCGGTTGACATTTCGACCGGTTGCATTCAATTTCCCCCCGGTTTCTGTCAGTTCACCGAATCAAAATCCGAGCTAATCCGAAAGGTATTTCCAAACATTGCACAAAATTACAAAAATCATGATTGGTTGAGCGAACGTGCTATATTGGCTGCGAAAAACATTGATGTCGACGAATTGAATTTTAAGATTCAAGGTGAAATTGCTGTCGAATTGATGACGTACAAATCGGTGGATTCCGTTACTTCCCAAAATGATGTTGTCAACTATCCAACCGAGTTTTTAAACTCGCTGGAATTACCCGGATTACCGCCTCACAATCTCCAACTGAAAGTCGGATCGGTAATCATAATGTTACGAAACATAAACCAACCACGTCTTTGTAATGGCACCCGACTTGCGGTAAAAAACCTGATGAACAACGTCATCGAAGCAACAATACTTAAAGGAAAGTACAAAGGAGAAGACGTTTTGATACCACGGATCCCAATGGCTCTGACCGACATGCCATTCGATTTTAAACGATTGCAGTTTCCGGTACGGCTTGCATTCGCTATGACAATTAATAAATCTCAAGGGCAGTCATTGCGTGTTTGCGGCATTAACCTTGAAAATCCATGCTTCTCGCATGGTCAATTGTATGTCGCCTGTTCCCGTGTCGGAACACCATCAGCATTATTTAATTACGCGCCAGGCAACAAAACTAAAAATGTCGTGTATCATAAAGCATTGCAATGAAGGAAACTACGATATCACTGCAAAGCAACAGAAAAAAGTATTTCTTTATTTTAATTGGTTCCTGAACATCGATCTTTCAATCAAAATGTAAATATAACACCATATATTGTACATATTTTCAAATCAAATGTAATTTAAACACACCTCAAACCTACATAAATAAAAATTATAATTTAAAAGTACGTTGTTTGTCTCTTTTTACTATTTTTTCATAATTCAAACAGCTTCTCACAAATTCACAAATCGAACACAAACATTTTTTCTAATATATGGACAGGACAACGTCTGTCGGGTCAGCTAGTATATTTATAAAAATACTAGCTGACCCGACAGACGTTGTCCTGTCCATATATTAGAAAAAATGTTTGTGTTCGATTTGTGAATTTGTGAGAAGCTGTTTGAATTATGAAAAAATAGTAAAAAGAGACAAACAACGTACTTTTAAATTATAATTTTTATTTATGTAGGTTTGAGGTGTGTTTAAATTACATTTGATTTGAAAATATGTACAATATATGGTGTTATATTTACATTTTGATTGAAAGATCGATGTTCAGGAACCAATTAAAATAAAGAAATACTTTTTTCTGTTGCTTTGCAGTGATATCGTAGTTTCCTTCATTGCAATGCTTTATGATACACGACATTTTTAGTTTTGTTGCCTGGCGCGTAATTAAATAATGCTGATGGTGTTCCGACACGGGAACAGGCGACATACAATTGACCATGCGAGAAGCATGGATTTTCAAGGTTAATGCCGCAAACACGCAATGACTGCCCTTGAGATTTATTAATTGTCATAGCGAATGCAAGCCGTACCGGAAACTGCAATCGTTTAAAATCGAATGGCATGTCGGTCAGAGCCATTGGGATCCGTGGTATCAAAACGTCTTCTCCTTTGTACTTTCCTTTAAGTATTGTTGCTTCGATGACGTTGTTCATCAGGTTTTTTACCGCAAGTCGGGTGCCATTACAAAGACGTGGTTGGTTTATGTTTCGTAACATTATGATTACCGATCCGACTTTCAGTTGGAGATTGTGAGGCGGTAATCCGGGTAATTCCAGCGAGTTTAAAAACTCGGTTGGATAGTTGACAACATCATTTTGGGAAGTAACGGAATCCACCGATTTGTACGTCATCAATTCGACAGCAATTTCACCTTGAATCTTAAAATTCAATTCGTCGACATCAATGTTTTTCGCAGCCAATATAGCACGTTCGCTCAACCAATCATGATTTTTGTAATTTTGTGCAATGTTTGGAAATACCTTTCGGATTAGCTCGGATTTTGATTCGGTGAACTGACAGAAACCGGGGGGAAATTGAATGCAACCGGTCGAAATGTCAACCGGGATTTTGCCGTTGCCAATGTCCAGCAATTGTTTGGAAAATGCTTCTCCAGATTGATCGTTCTGCAGCTCGACACGCATGTTCACAGTCAATTTGAGTTTCTTGAAGTGTTTCCACAAAACGGACGACTTCAAACATGCATTAAGTTCATCGGCTGGCGTTGACCGTGGAATCACTGGCAATGTTTGCCGAAAATCCCCTGCCAACAGAATCATTGCACCACCAAAACGGCTTTGATTGTTTCGTAAATCTTGCAAAGTTTTATCTAATGCCTCCAAAGACTTTTTATGCGCCATTGTACACTCATCCCAAACGATTAGTTTGCTTTGCTGCATAACTTTGGCCATTGCACTGTTCTTGGAAATGTTGCATGTTGGATTTTCATTGATGTGTAACTTCAATGGCAACTTGAGTGCTGAATGGGCAGTACGACCGCCTTCCAACAACGTAGCTGCAATTCCTGATGAAGCAAGTGCAAGTGCAATATCATTCTGCGAGCGTATCGTGGCCAAAATCAACGCAATCAAAAAAGTTTTTCCAGTTCCACCGGGAGCATCCAAAAAAAAAATTCCTCCAGTTCCATCTTTCACAACTTTCATAAGAGTGTCGTATGCATATTTTTGTTGTCGATTCAACAGTGGAACGTTTGTTCGTACTAATTCCTTCAAGGCATCGCAATCATATTGTATTTCGCGTCGCAACTCTTGATTAAATACGTCGTGCATCGGTCGATTGGTAGCTGCCATGCCTAACTCAGACAATACCTTGTTCGCCATCATCAAGCACATGTCCTCAATTAAAATCAAAGCCTCGTTGTAAATTTCCTCATTCAGTTGCAAATTTGGATTTGATGTTCTAATACGCACCTGATGCAAAATATCATCACACATGGCATCTTTGTATTTGCTCCATAAATCAGTCGGTTTGGATGGGCAGCATGTTGAAACAATTATCGAAAACAGTGTTCGTATTTGATGAGCATTTGATGAAAGCACAGCATCTTCGAGGGTGCATTCCCAATGAGCGTCATTCTCCAACAATCGCAAGCGTTGACATGCTTCTCTATACGTGTCACACAATTCACCATTTATAGTTCTCAAATCTTGGAATGATGTTGGGCCACGAACGTTGACTAATAGCAAACGCAAATAGAAACACTCATCGTTTCTTGGATGAACTGTGTAAATACGACCTAATGCGTTGGTGGAAAATAAATTGGGGAAACCTGGAACAGGATTTCCTTGTTTCCGTCGTTGAAATTTCTTTGTCGATTGATTCCAAGTATAATATCTTGGCATTTCGGAGTATAGTAACGTTCGGGCAAATTCATCGTTCCTGCACATTTCAAAAAATCTGGTCAATGTTGTAGGTGGCGGTCGATCAACTCGTTGTAATACATTCTCCTCAGTAAAGTACACTCTTTGACCATTTTCCAAATGTACGGCTAAATGAATAACAGAAGGATGTCTTTCATGAATGCTAAATGAAAAAATGCGCCAAATTGCTTCGTTACTACTAACATAGCGGCCCATTTGAAATTGAGTGACTTCATCGATGGAATTCTCCGCACTAACTCCAATCACAGCCATGTCACTACCTTTGGTCACATATTTGCAGATGTATTTGATGGATTTCACGGAATGGCAAGATTCGACGTTGATATGTGCTTTGAATGTTTTGGAGAGTAGTGGCGAATACGGAACAATCCAACGGTTATCAATTTGAATGTCCTGCTGATTCACTTTCACCATTGTTGATCTTCCATTGTCAGCAATTGAACGGCGACGATACAGTGGGTAACCATCATTTCCGGTAATTGTTTCAGCTACTAATGGCCTTGGATAACGCTTCGAACATTTGCCGTCGACCATACACGGAGAAAGGATATTTAATGATCCACAGGGACCATGAATCATGTTTTTAGTAACAACCTCGTGCAAGCCTGGATCTTCTACTTCATCAGGAATTTCAGCTGATATCACATCATCGATTTCATTCGGTCTTATCTTCTCAATCAACCAAATGAGGATATGCGCGTGTGGTAGTCCGCGTTTTTGCCACTCTACTGAATACATCCAGCAGCGCGTCTCGCCGAACACGCGATACTTCACAATGAAATCCATCAGTGATTTTAATTTTTGTTTGAAGACTCTCGCGGTGACGTCATGGCGATCGATGGGTGATTGGCCAGGGAATAATTCTTGCCGAATTTCTATCCACTGTGGATTGCAAGTGAAAGTTATCAATAAATCTGCTGTACCGTAGTGTCGAACGTAGGTTATAGCATCCTGAGCATATTCATGCATATGGCGAGGACTTCCGACGTACGTTGCTGGGAGAATCGTCATCCGGCCGATATTGTGTGCGTTCCCGTCCACATTTATGGCATCTCGAAGGTGTATGTACTCTTCGGAACGCAGTTTTTTCTGGTTCAATCTAATGAATGTCAATCTTTCTGTTTCTATTTTTACATACATATCGACAGCATATTGGTGGAAAAGACGACGACATTTCAATATGTGATTGTCCTCATTTTCACGAACCATCAGTCGAAATGCATAATAGTTCATTGAACTTACTTTTTTGTTTGTTTCAGCGCCTGTACATTAATTTTCGCGTCAATAAAATTAATTGATCTTATAATAGAAAAAATATAGATTTGATATTCACCTGTAAGCGGATTTATCATTTTGATCGAGAAATGATAACCGTCTTCACCTTGCCAAAATATGATTGGATATTGTAACGCATCATATGATCGGTGAGTTTCGTACACACGCTGCTGCTGATTATTTCGTCGATGTAGAACGATATCACGTGATTCCAAATTTT
Organism: Calliphora vomitoria; assembly: GCA_942486065.2. Classification (NCBI taxonomy): domain Eukaryota; kingdom Metazoa; phylum Arthropoda; class Insecta; order Diptera; family Calliphoridae; genus Calliphora; species Calliphora vomitoria. Next base: position 94,892,880 of record OW818031.2, read on the forward strand.
CACCAACGACGACAATGGCGACATCATCAATTGTTGGTGCATTGAAACGTCTTGCGTGTTCTCCCGTAGGAGTCTTATCGGCTCTGATAACAATTTTGTGATTATCAGAGGGCATGCGGTCTAGTGCGGTTTTGAACAATGCAATCAATTGATTGTGTTGATGGAAAAAAGTTTGCAGTTGCTCAACAATTGGTCTTTTTACCGAACTGTTGTATGCACAACGCTGTTCTACTTCTTGTGGAGCATTGCCCATGAAGTAAATCTGCAGAAATTTATAGTCAGCACCCGGAACTGGCAAAAGCGAACCTGCTCGATGATATATTTGACCTTGAATCTGTAATGTTTAATTTACATAAGAAAACAAAATAAAATGCTGTAAGTGGTGAAATTACCTTGAAAGTAGGCATGAAATTATCCCGAATCACATTTGTTGCGCCAAATGAAGTCATTTGGAAACAATTGTTGTAGTTCTGGATTTGTGTTAGGAAATGCTTGGAATGAGCTCCTGTTCCAGAAACCAATGAGAGCAATGGCTCTGGTGGTGGAATCAACGGTGTCAATTTCACTTTGCCACTTGCGCAACACAATCCAGGAGTTTCATTTTTATATTTCAATGCCTTACAATGTGGGCACACAACGCTCATCGAACCAATAGCAACGGAATGGTCTGCACTGTAATCGACTGTCCTGTTGTAATGAAATGCAGCTCGATGAGTATTTAACGCAACATTTGTTTCTCTTCTTGCACGTACATTTGAATTAATTATCACTCGGTTGGATTCTATAGAACGATTGTGTCTCATTCGATGCATATCTACTTCGTTTGCATATTCTCTTTCTTCTTGTGTACGTGCAGAACGTGTTTGTGATAATCGATTTCGTTCAATTTCATTTCGCTCTTCGAGTTGTTCCGCAGTTTGATTAGATCGAAAATACGCTTGATTTGAAGCATTGCGAGTTCTGCGACCTAAATTGCTCCTTCTTATTGGCGGCATTACAATGCGATAGAATTTATTGACTTTGCTCTTACCTTTTAACCGTTTATAACTTCAAAACCCACAGTCTATAGTAGGTTAATCTATAAATTTGTTTGAGGTAACACGATTTAACTTATTTCAATTAATGAATTGATTGCAATGTACTTACAATGGAATCTTAATTCAAAAAAAAACTTATCACCGTTAGTTAACTTTTTTAGAAACACTTTAAACTTTTTTTAATTCACAATTAACAATTGCACTTATTTTATTTTTCGTCCACCGATTAATTTGATCAACAATTTGACAATAAGCAGTCAATCAACATTTGCACAAATAAATTGGAATGTAAATAAAAAAGTAACGGTATTTTCGGACAAATCGCGAAACAATACAAAAGTAATAACAAATGAGTTATTTACAACATAAGAATATCCCAGCAAAAACTTTACTTACAAATAAGCCGAAAAATAAGGAGAATTTGACAAATCGGTGCAGCCGTTTTCCGATTTTAGATAAATCGAAAAAAGTGGGCGTAAAAGTGGGCGTGGTAAATTTTTCTTTCAGTAAAAACTTAAATTAGATTACTACGATCATTTAAATAAAAGATTAGCCATATCGGTGCAGCCGTTTTCCGATTTTAGATAAATGGAAAAAAGTGGGCGTAAAAGTGGGCGTGGTAAATTTTTCTTTCAGTAAAAACTTAAATTAGATTACTACGATCATTTAAATAAAAGATTAGCCATATCGGTGCAGCCGTTTTCCGATTTTAGATAAATGGAAAAAAGTGGGCGTAAAAGTGGGCGTGGTCAATTTTTCTTTCCGTAAAAACCTAAGTTGGACTATGACGAACATTTCAGTAAAAAAATTGTCCAAATCGGTCTAGCCGTTCTCAACTGATGCAATTACCAACGAACGACAATTGATTTTTATTTATATAGAAGATAGATAGATAGATAGATAGATATGTATATAGATTACTTATATAGTGAGGAACATACATCTCATAACATATTTTACGAAAACTTGTAAATGTTAGCAGCTAAGTATCTGAATAATAAAAATTTTTGAAAAATTCAACTTCAACAAAACCAATTTTTTTTTTTTTCTTCTTGGACCAGCACTCAGGGGATGACCCCTATTCATGCAAAGCATTGTGTTGGATCTAGGAAAATAGGTTATGGGAGGGAGGAAAGAGGGAGTAGTGTTTGTGGACATTCGATTTGAACTTTCCTACATTGGAAATGGCAGGAAACACTTCGGCGGGAAGTTTGTTCCACATACGTACAGTACGGCTAAAGAACGAATTTTCCCTGTAATGTGTTGTGCGGTCCACTGGCCAATCGACCACAAAGGGATGTGTTCTTGACGAAAAACGTGTATTACGTAAAAATCTGCGGGTATCAGGAACAAGTTCCCTAATTTCATCAGAACACATTCGATTGTAGTATCGATAGAATAGTGAAACGCAGCCCATATTGCGACGGTGCTCCAGCGAATCAATAGAGTTGGATACCCTACTGTCACCAATAATCACCTTCGCCCTCTCTTGTACGCGGTCGAGCAGCTCCAAAATAGACTTTGAAGCACCGGCCCATACATGGGAGTTGTATTCCATTTTCGGTCGGATATATGTGGTGTAAATAGTGAGGAGATCAGATGGAGTGAAGTAATTCCTACACCGTTTCAAAAAACCGAGACACTTGAATGCTTCTTTCGACACTTGAAAAATGTGTTTAGACCAGCGGACATCACATTGTATTTTCATGCCCAGAACATCAAGAGCGTCTGATTCCACAATATTTACACCATCCATAAATACAGATGAAGCAACATTGTTTGTCGTTCGTTTTTGTGTCAACATGCAACACTGAGTCTTGCGGGCGTTGAAAGCGACTCTATTCGCACGACCCCATTCAGAGATTGTCACAAGATCCCGATTAAGGGAATCATTCATGTTTTGCCTCATTGCCCCAATCTCCGACAGGCTTGGTCTATAACTGAATGAATATGAATGGCAAATGTTGCTGTCATCTGCAAAAGAATAGATAGGGTTGGAAGTTTGACGTAGAAGGTCATTTAGAAAAATAAGGAATAGAGTAGGAGAAAGAACGGAGCCTGAGGATGATAACAGTTGCTCCCATAATATGTTAATAACTCGAAAATACATAGAAAACTATTGCCATTAATCTGAAAATGGCAAATCTGCTATTATTTGCATAATGTTAATAATAGCTATACTTTTGTAGATATAAAACCATAAACAGTTTTAAACAAATTTAGTTCAATTACACGTTCCTGTTGTAAAACTGCTAAAAAAAAAACATGGTTTTTAGTGAAAAATTAAAAATATCTCGAAAACTGACCATATGATATTAAAATTTGTGTCATATTTGAATGAATCCAGTGTGCGAAAATTATATAAAAAGAAGTAAGAGTGCTATATTCGGCTATGCTGAATCTTATATATCCTTCACCTTTGTTGTGGATGCATTAATTGCCCACTTTCAGCGTATAGCATCCTAAATATATCAAGAAAACTTTTAAACATTTTACATTTAATTGCTGACGAACAGACTCCATTGTAAAAGTTACAAACGAAATGACAATCTTATATATACCCTTCTCATGAAGGTGAAGGGTATAGAAAAACAACGTCAAACGAAACGAAACACAAAAAAAATAAAAAAAACAAAATACGCAAAGCAATGAAACCAACACACATCCAAACATACGTTTTGTTGCTTTTTTGTCAAAGTATGCAATAAAATGTCTTTTAAATTTTATATATATACTTTATAGGGTCGGAAAATTATTTTGTGGAAATTACAAACGATATGACAAACTTATATATACCCTTCTCAAGAAGGTGAAGGGTATAAATATGTTTTGTACGATGATCCCTTTTTGGCGGTCGAGTAGTGTTTTTTTGCATATCAATTAAAATATCCTTTCAGCATGTTACCTATAAAATACCCATTATTAAAATAAGAAAATATACCATTTCCGAAATAATCGAAATAATTAAGCGTTACAATTGCCTTTCAATGGTTTCAAATTAGTAAACAGCTTTAATTTCAATACAATTTTTTCGCCTTTAATTATTTTTTATTTTAAAATTGAAAAATAATTAAGTAAATTCGAAAAATTTATGGATTAAGATCAAATTTGACCTTTAACAACGGACAATGATGGGTTTTGGTAAAGTCTTCAATATATATATATCATTTGATATGGATCATAATATTTATTAAATTTAACATTTCTAGGGTTTTCTTAAATCAACCGTTCAATTCGCTAGTTCTGCTAAATTGTGAAAGTTATTTACCAATTTGTGTCATTTATTGTATTCTCAATAAGATCCAAAAACAATTTTTGCAATCTGTTTAACAAAGTAATTTAATAAATTGTATTTGGAGATTTGTTAATGCTTTTATAGCACTTTTAAGAATTATTTATGGGAATAAACAAATTATTTTAATATGTTTTAGCTATTTAACGAGATTTCTTATTTGATTAATTCTTTGTTGGTCTCAAATGAGAATGGGTAAACGTTATCCCAGTAAGAGAAATATTCATATCATATGAATATGATGAATCTTATATACCATCCACTTATATACCATGAGTACCGAATCAACAGGGGATCTAGGCCCTATCATGCCCTCAATAGGGCCACATTGCACTTATAAAATGTTTCATCAATTTGAAAAACTGTTGAAAATGTTGATAAGTTTGTCAAAAACTTGCAATGTTTTAAAAAATGCTTTAAAAAATCATATTCTTATAAATAGTGAGGCTTTCAAAATGTTAAGACTTGACTCTTTGTTCGACGAGAGACCGAATTAATTTTTCGGGACTACAAAACTTTAATTTTAAACGGTTCCTTTTTTTAAATCAAATCAAAGTTGATTAGAGAAATATTAGAGCACAATACACACCGCAGTAATGCTATGTTGGCTGAAAATCAACTGATACTTTGCTTGTATTGGCTCGGAAATGGTTGCCAATGGTACCATGTAACACTGAAAGCTTTTTTTCATTTTTATTTTGCGGCTCATTGTAACAACTTCTATTTAGCAATATAAAGTGAAAAGTGATAAGACAGAAATGGAAAGATGGTTAAATGCTTTGTGGAACACTTTGCACTAGGGTTGCCAGACGGCCTGGAATGGCCTGGATTTTCCAGTTTTTTTGGGTCTTGTCCAGTTTCTAGCTAAAATACAATTTATCCAGTTAAAAAATAATGTCTTTTATTTTGAAAAATATACTACAATGAGACTGTCTAATAGCTGGTGCAAAGTAGTCAACACATTGGATTCACATAATGGTTAAATAGCCTCAGTTACCTTACTAGGTACCTAACTGGTAACTTGATCAGTGACATAACTAGTTATTTTAACATGTACGGATGCAAATTGACCTCAACTAGTCAGCTAAAAAGACAGATCATAGGCAGTCCAATAAACTATTGCTTGTAAACAAACCATTCTTCGACAACTCTAAAATAGATTACATCTGGTGTGTAAAAAAACCACTTTCAAAAGTGCAGTATAAAATAAATGTTTAAAGTGACTTCACTATAGGTTACTATAGTGAGGTTACTATTGATTTCATGCTCTTTTACATGGGATATCAGTGTACTTAAGCACAAATAAAAATGATCTGTATACGCATTATATCAACACAATTTGTATAAAACTAGTTTGAGCAAATTACTCACAAAACTTTTAAAGTGACTACACTCCCGATTACTTAGAGACACTTATGTAACAATTGTCTTCATACTAGATTACCTGGGATGTATAAAGTAATCAATTGTCTTCTCTATGCACTACAAAGTGCACATACGTGCCAAATGACCAAATTATATAAATTGGAGTCAGCCAAGTGATAAGATATTTGTGAAGATTACTGTTTATAAGGGATACATTGACTACTTGCTTAACTGCTGCAGTTATAAAATTATGCTTGCAAATGTATAGTGAGTGGTGTTTTTTCCTAATAGTGATTAATTCCTTGCCATCAATTGCCCGATTAATATATATTTGGCCAGTAGTTATATGGGAATTTGTTTCTCATGGTATAGCAGTTGATGATGTGATCAATGATGATGAAGTATATAAGGATGAAGGTTTGTTTGAGGCATATTTGTATTTTATGCATGTTAGCCCTAGAAAGTGATTTCTGTACTACTTATTATAGAACTGCACAGTACAATGAGTAATCTTTTGAATAGCCTTAAAAATCGGTTAAAATATGAGTTTTATGGAAGCAAAGTTGTAACAACTTTAAAAAAGAGTTCAAAAAACTTTCAAATTAGAAGCAAATCAGTTTTTAATGATATTACATACTTAAAGCATCGATATGAATTCGGAGGCGAACTATATTTATTTTTTTTAATTTAAAACAATCTCTTTTATCGTATGATAACTTATCAGAGCTTCCGAAAGTTTTAGAAATATCAAATATAATTGATGACAAGCCTTTGATAATTTGCCGAAAGATATTCCAATTGATAAGATATGATCTCGTTTGTTTTTGTTGCAAACATTTTTGCTTATAACTAAAGCAAAATGGTTAGTAAATTCTGTAAATAAAAATACAATAAGGGTACTCATTTAAACGCTTAAGTTTCCCATTTGTGTAAATGTGCAAATTTGCGCGACGTGTTTCGTGAACCCACCTTTTCAATTTTGTGCAAGTTTACACAGAAAATTTATACCTGTTAAATAAAAATAAATTCAACAAAAGCTGTAAAAAAAGTTTTTCAAATTGTATAAATTTAAATTCTAAAAATGTTGAATGAAAATTAAATCTTTGGAACAAACAATGATATACATAGTTTGAAGAATTTGTTTATGTTCTAGCTGATGGTTAATGTTTCCATACACATTGCCATTCAATCCAATAATTCTGTTCCAAAGTTACACAATTTTCACATGCACAAAATATTTATATTTTATTTGATTTTTATTTTTCATAAATAAAAGTAAACAAAAGCAGCTGATTAATCAAATGCACAATAAATTCAAGTTTGCGAGTCTAAATTGTCGCGCAAACTTATCGCAGTTGTGCAAACGAATTTCCATACATTTTTTGACAGTTCATTTGCGAGAGTGTAATAATGCACAGATTGCACAGTTTGCAAGGCTTTTAAGCATTTTCATGAGGACCCTTAATATATAATAAAATAGTTCTGCTTTTGTGTGTGATTTAAATTAATATATGTTTGTATACAGTCAGAGTCAAAATTTAGTATAAAACAAGTATTTTCATCTATGAAGATAAATATTTTAATTAGGGAAAGAAAGACCTAAGTTTGAATAATGGTCTATGATGGTGTGGGCTGCATGTCAGCTGCAGGACCTGGCAATCTTGTATTCATTGCCGAGACTACTTACAAATTTTAAAGGAAAATTTTAAAGAAATTGCTGACAATTTAGGTCTTGTAACTCCATGGGTCTTTCAGTAAGACAAAGCAAACCGTCAGAATTGATAAGAAGTGGCTATTGTATATAGTGCCTAAAGTCACCTCCGCAATCTCCAGACCTTAACCCAATGGAGGACCTGTTGGCAATTTTAGTCTGGAATATTGGACAATGATGCATTTCATATAAGGACAAACTCTTTAGCAGAAGAGGGGGGGGGGGGGTAATTACTAAAGATATAATTGAACATCTTGTAAACTCCATGAAGGACCAACAATATATTAACTTTTAATTTTCGGATAATAATTTTAGACTGTTGCTTTTAAGTACTTAGTCCTTTTTCCCTTAAATTTTCCACGAAATCAATTTTAATTATCAAAGTATTTTAATATAACAAAAGATTAAACTCTAAATTTAATTTTAAGTTTATCCTAATAACTTCCATCAGTCCTGATAATTCCAATTTAATATTGGGTATGTGGAATTTTTTAAAATTTTTAACTTTTATTTTGAAATGTTTTTACAATATGAAATTAAAGTATTGGCCATTGTTAGCTATGACCTTTTCCCATCTTTCTGGCAACATATGGACTTCGAGCGAAAAGATCTACTCATCTTTAGATGTCAAGAACGATTCAAGCCAATATCGGATAAGCTGTTTCAAAGTGAAGCGTATCCCAGAGAGAGCTTTCTGTATCGCTCGAATGAAAAATTAGTCGGACGGGGCACGGTCTGGACCATAAAGCGGGTGATGGAAAACAACCCAACCGCTTCATTCTAAATACAGGAATATTACGGTTTCATGTCTGGCCGCTTATTCTGGACGCTTCAAAGGAATCAGTTGCTTTCGGTACAGGTTCCCTGTGATGGTCTGGTAAGATTTCAGCAGCTCTTATTAGATAAGACTCTTTTGCTCCCACCAAATACATATAATTAGCGCCATGGATATCTGGCTTTGGTATCGATTTGGCTACTTGGCCAGGCTTCATATACGATTCGGGTTATCGTAATGGATTAATTTTTCATCGCATTTGATGATGTGGTGCAAAAATATTTTCTTTTATAGTTTTCAAGCATCATTTCGGACATGCAAAATCGTCATTAAAGATCTCTCGGCTTCAATTCGTATGGTAACCAATTTCCCTGCTTTTAAATGAATCCTGCTGCTTGAGCAGCTCCTAATGATTTTGAGTTTTACAACAATTTTCATGGAGTAATGCCTCCAATTCTCGGTCCTCAAACTTCTTTGGCTAGCCTGGGCGATCTTTGGCTTTCGTGTCAAAATCAAAACTTCTGAACCGCACAAACCATCTCTCGCACGTTAAAACATACGGAACGCATTCACCATAAGCTTTGTTGAGCAATCGGTGTGCTTCAGCGGTACTTTTTTTTAAATTAAAAAAGTAAAGCAAAACTTCCATGACGCTCTGTTGGCAGAAAATTCGAAATTTTCGAACAAGAGCAAGAAAAACCTTTTTGTTTATACTATAAAGTTCAATAAATAAGTGAGTATAAATGACGGAAATGTACCCTTCAAAATGAGTTATAAGCTATTCTAAACAAAAACCGCGTTTGAAAGATATGCCATCTATTGTAAATCCAGCATTTTTCTTTGAGATTTGAAAAGAATATTGTGGAACAGAAACACTTATCACATTGTCAAAAAATGCAATTTGATAAGTGCAAAGTTGATAAGTAGTTTTGTGGAATAGGGCCCTCCATTTACACTTCATGGGTATACGATCAATATTTCGCTGTGTGAAAAATATTGGGACAAAATTAATATCTTTTTTTTTATTGTGTTATGAAATTTTCCAAAATAAAAAAAAAACCTATTTGTTGCATTTTCATTTCGAAGTAGTCGGAGTAATCAGACATAACATGATACTATTCCAACCGACTTTAATATCTTGTTGGTTCGATAAAAGTCTTCTTATTATTTGTATAACCTACATATAGTTTTTTTTTTTTTTTTTTTTTTTGCTTTCGGCAATGTTGTGCTAATTTATGTTAATTGTAAATCCACCCACTTGTAATTGCACAGTTGGGTAAAATACAATACTGTTCATATGTGTGGTAAGTTAATGTACGAATTGTTTATACATACATATACAATAACAGCAGCAACAAAAACGAACTTTTTTAACAACAACAATTAAGTGCAGAAGTCACGTTTTGTGGTGTGCCATTTACTAATTGTCCATAAAAAATAAGTTTATTTGTATTAGTTTTTTTTTCTCAACATTTGGTTACTTTATTTACGAAGTAATTATCAAAACAAAACAGAAAAAAAAACGACAAAATAGAAAACAAACAGCATTTGTTTAAATATATGTACATAATTATAAATTGTAATTAAAAGAAATTGATATTCATGTGACATCTTCTAGTTCGCGTATAATATAAATACATATATACTTACTGCTTTAAGTAAGAATATAAGGCGAAAATATTGGGCCATCATTTAAACGTTTTCTTTTACAATAATAATATTTTTAATAAATTATAGCAAATGCATATATTATATTTAAGTCGAAAGTTTTGTTTAAACTCAGTTCACATACATCTACAGTATGTTCACAAAAATAATGTTAGATCAAGAGATATTTTATTGTGAATAGCAAACTGAGACTTATTTATATACACAAAACATGTGTTTTTCGGAATTATGACTAATATGAAATTTAGTGATGGGATTTATGACATTTTTGTCACTATTACGTTTTGAATGATACTAGGAAGGCTCCATATATTAAGGATGATAAATTCAAAACAATTGTACCTTATTTTATTACAAACTCCATTTCAAAAGCACTGCTGTAATATAATTATTAAGTACTATTTTAAATAAAGTTATTAAAATAAAAATTCTAAAGTTCGATTATTGTTTAATATTTAAATAATTGAATGAAAACGTTATATATTTCAGATTTTGGCAACAAAATTTTAGATTCAAGTTAAAAATTATTTACTGCTACAGAATACACAATTAAAACATTTTGTTAGACTATTCAAATTCGTATTTTTTATTCAATTTAGTTAGTACAAAATGGAAAAGCTTATTTATTATCTCTTTCATATACAATTTCAAGAAAAACATTATTTGGTCCTTTATTGCCACATTTGGAGTTTAGAAAATCCACATGATAATTGTTGAAAAACAAATTGGAATCGACCCTCTATCCCGAAAACTTTATAATTGGTGTACACCAGATGCAAACAAGTTTAACCCTTCTGCACTCCTTGGGTCAATTTGACCCAATTTTGGTTTTCAAACGCAAAATTTTTCCCTTTAATTATAAAATATGAACTTGAAACTTTAATTTATCCATTACAGGGACGAAAACTATGATTTTAAAACAAAATAATAAAATTTATATTTTTCCTCCCTCCTCCACATTTCAAAACATGATTTACACACATTTAATATCCTTTGGGTCAATATGACCCAACAAGCGATATTGCAAGTTTAATTCCACTGTACCATTTTTTTCCTATTAAATATAATTTAATTGTGTTCATCTTCATTCAGAATCATCGATCAATTATTTTTTCAGTCAAATAATCAATAAAATCGCTATCATTGAATATTTTTTCATTCAAAATCTTATTATTCTCAAACTGAGGGTGGGATTTAGAGAATCCCGCAAAGGTATCTCTAGAAATTTGTTTTATGATGATATGCTAACGCATTGACACTTGAACTGTGTACACAAAAGAGTTCATTCAAATTTCGGTGATTCCCCGTTTGGTATATGAAAAAAAAAAAAAAATATGATGCTAGAACTTTTGTCTCATTAGAACATTTTCTTTCAATGAGTTCAGTTCAATTTTTGGTGATCAGCGTGCATACATATATTTTTTTAGTAATTCATCATATCGTATTTTTACATAATGGCACAAAGACGAAAAGTAAGTATTGTAAAATAAAATTTCTAATATATGTACATGTGATTGTTCCATAATGAAATTGCTTCAGATTCTTAGTGATCTTCAGTTGCAACAAATATTGAATGACGAAGATGATGATAGTGATGAAGGCGAAGTTTTTTCACCCGACAGCGATGTAGAAAACGAATCATATTCATGATCAAATAATAGCGTTGAAAGCGTGGAGGTGAAAGATGCAGTAGAAATAAATCACAGCAATTCAGTTACATATTTATCTAAGGACAAAAGTGTAGTTTGGAAAGAACAGCCACCACTTCAAACAGGCAGGTTACCAAAAAATCAAATTTTATTGAATAATCCTGGACCTACAAAAAGAGCAACACTATTGTTACAGATATAAAGTCTTCGTTCGATATGTTTATATCACTAATTATATAAAAAATATTGTGATTCAAATAACAAATCAAAAAGGTGTAGAATTATATGGAAATAATTGGCAAAACATTGATATGATAGAGCTTGATCCATATCTTGGATTACAAATAATGGCAAGAGTTTATAAATCTCATGGAGAAAATCTCACTAGCTTGTGGAATGAAAAAAACAGAAGGCCTATTTTTCGAGCAACAATGAGTCTCAAGCGATTTGCGAGCATATCAAAGTGCCTACGGTTTGACAGCTCAGAAGATAGAGAAGAAAGAAGACTTCGTGACAAACTAGCACCGTTAAGAAACATTTGGGACAAGTGGAGTAACCAGCTCAAAGTTTTTTACAATCCACATGAAAATGTTAATTAAAATATAATTACTATTTTATTATTTTTCAAAAAAAAGCTGAATTTCAAATTTTATTTTATATATATATTTCTTTTAATAATTGCTCAGGAAGGGCTTCTTTATTTTAGTTATCATTATTTTTTATTATACTAAATAAAAAAACAACAAAACAAATAAATTTCCTGTATTAAATATAAAATTTTGTTTACATTTTAATGTTGGGTCATATTGACCCAAAGGATCATAGGAAGGGCATATATCCATGGGATGCAGAAGGGTTAATATCAGGTGACGCAGTATATTTCCATAGAATTAATATTACTTTTTACAAAAATCGTGTCCAAAAAGGGATCCAAAATCGGATTATTTTCTAAAATAAATTTTGTTTAACCATTTTGGTTTGGACCATTTTGGTAAATTTTTTTTTTATTTGAAGTTGCAATGGCTATTTATAAACAAATTAAAAATTACAAATCTTAGGAAATGGTCCATTTTGGTCCACGCAATATATTTTATTCTGTATACGAGTAAAAGTAAGAAAAACAATTATTGCTTATTGATATTTTCGCACCAAGATGAACAAATTGTTTTTCGATTCAATTTTCATACAAGTCTATTGCATATTATGCATTTGGCATCACATTTCGGCTTACAACAATTGTAAATTTCCGATTTTTAGGAGCACAAATTTTTATATCACCGCTTGTATATGGTACAACATTTGATGACAATGCTTGTTATTGAGTCAACAGCTTTGCTGCAAATGGATTTTTAGATTTTACTATCCTTTTCAGCCCACTAAGAATCAATTTCTGTATATAAAATAAATGCATTCAATGGGGATATATCAACTATATTTGAAAATACAAGATTTGGCTATTTATTTGTTTTTCTTTTAGATAGTCATAATAAGAAACGATTGGAGGTTTCTTCTTATGATTATTGAAATCGATTTCATCTGTTTTGAGCATGGTGCTCATCAATACAGTACCTTTACTTTTATGGCCGATATAAGAAACAAGTGTAAAGAAATATATTGCCCTTTCAATCTGTCAACTACAACATGACACGCTCCCCTTGATTTTTTCAGGCTTTTATATTTTGATTTTGTAAATTGCGGTTGTATTTTCCATACGTATACTGATTTGGAGTCTATAGCCTATACTGCCTATTGATAAACCTTTTCATGACTATTATAAAACATTGAAGGATGAGCTTCGAAATTATTCCATAACTCGCTAATAGGAGCAAACTTGTCATTACTTTTTTGTTGTCTTCTGCTAAAAACATCATCAAAGCGGAAAGCATATTTTATAATTGGACGATCAAAATTGCATCAAACAAACCATATCACGGTATCTCGACATTTGTTTTTCGCAATGTATAATGCATCTTCACAACAAGCTCCTTCAGTTTTTTTTACCATTTTCCATTTCACATTCACATGTATCAATATCACTTTCAATATTTTTTGATCTAATATGGAAGAAATTGAAATATCTGAGTAACTTTTATTTAGAATTTCAGCAATAGCACAGTTGTTCAAATTTCTTCGATTATCCACATGTTTCTGATTATAAATACTTAAAACGTCTGGCGAAAAGAGTTTTATGTCAAATATCTTATGAAAACTACAAAGTGGACCAAAATGGTCCCTTACCTAAGATTCGGAAGTTTTTTTAACCTATCAGCAGGGTTAAAACCGAACACAAAACTCCACTTTAACATGATGACCTAGGAGGTGGTTGGTACCATTCTCAGACTATGTAACAGGTCATGGAACTCAAACAATGCACAGCTTACAATAATTTGCACATGGTTCTACTGCGTTCTACAGTACTTAAAACGACTTAATTTTAAATTTGTTTAAGAAGTTTATTATCCTCTAAGTAATTCTGGAACTACCGAGTTTTTCGATCTAGAAAAGTACAATGGTTCACCAATAACTCATTTGGTACAATTTTAAAATTTATTTCAAATGAATTTTTAAATATTATACTTGCAGTTTTTGGTTATTTGTTTTTAAATAATGACCGTTAAAGCAATTAATAGGAAGCAATGGAAGCAAAATTTTAATAGTTTTTTAAACCAGAAAGTGCATAACCAAATATAAATCGCTATTATTGTCATTATTGTCTCTAAGTATGAATATCCTTAGAAATTGTAAAGTTAGGCACCGTATTAAATCCTGTAAGAGCTTCATTATCTACTGACTATCTGTTGCTAGAACCGAAAGAATCCATGTATATAATGGAATCATTCGATCAGCAAAAAATTTACTTATTATTTCAACTGAGTCTGAATTCGTACATATTGTAACTATGTATAAGAAGAAAGCATATAAAAAAGATCCTGAAACTTAACTGGGATTTTTAAAAAATATTCGTGGGAAAATTTTAGCTCCTAGGAGCTTTAGTTTTGGTATAGTTGCTGTAGAAAAAGTACAATTATTTCAATAACTCATAAGTTTTTGTAAAATTGCGATAAATAGGCGCGTTTCACTTTAATTTTTTAAATTTAATTTTGTTATCAACATAATATTTTGGGAAACAATTTGTTATCTTAGTAAGTTTTTGTTATTCAACAACGTATTTTCTTCCAAGTTATAAATATTATTTACATAAATTCACTGAAATTTATTGTTGGAGGATAAGCTAGCTCCCATGCGCATTTCATTGGCTGCTTAGTCCAGATTATCTATATAAATATATAAATGTCTTTGTAAGTTTGTTTGTTTATTTGTTTGTTTGTTTGTTTGTTTGTTTGTTTGTTTGTTTGTTTGTTTGTTTGTTTGTTTGTTTGTTTGTTTGTTTGTTTGTTTGTTTGTTTGAGCATCACGCCTAAACGGCTGAACCGATTTTATTGAAATTTGGAACGTAGATAGATCCTTACTTGGAAGCGTCAATAGGCTATAAATTTTTTCAATACTTGGACCAGAAAGGGATAAAAAGGGGGAAAAACGGGTAAAATTGGTACCTTTAGTTTTTAAACAATAATTACTAAACTGCTGAACCGATTTTTACATCGACAGGGGTAGCGAAGCGCACCGGGTCAATCTAGTAAAATATAAGTTAATGATATTATACAAATAAAACTATAGAGCGAATGAGAATTACAATACTCAAATTTTACTTGAAAAAATATCAAAGCTTAGAAAAATCACCAATAATACATTGATTTTATTATGAAATTTGATGAATATATTCTTCGTTGATCAGAAATATTTGATATTGAATATAAGCTAAATTGACATCTTATCACAAATAATACATTGAAATTTTGCACTCGTTATTCCTATTATAAAAGAACAATTTGTGTTGAAAATGGTAAGGTCGGTCCATGATTTTGTATACTACCCATAAATAAATCTTCCCGGAACATGGCTCTATGATATATAAATGTATATAGACTAGTGGTATCCATAAAATTTGGTATTGAAAATAGAAAAAATGCGAAGCAAATAAATGGTTTTATACCAAATCATAAATATTTGGTATCACTGCCATCGACTTTACATATGTACACGAAAGTGGGCGAAACTCGTTAAAATAATCAAAAGTAAAACAGTGGAAGATTGTGCATTAAAAACACAATCAGAATATTCAGTCAGATTTTAAGGGTTTAAAATAGGAAATTTTTTACCTAAATTTTACGATTTGTTATAAGAGAAATTCTGGCCTAATTTGCATTTATTTGTATATCCAACATCAAAAAAGAGAAAATATTTTTAATTTGGTCATTCGGTTTGTAACACATCGAAATATTGATCGTAGAACCAAAAATATATCCTGGGTCCTCATAAGATTCTAAGACGATCTAGCTATGTCAGTCAGTCTCTTTCTTTCTTAAAAACACGATACGGCCCAAACAAAAGGAGCTAGCTGACACAAATACTCTCTGTTAATAAGGTTTGTTTGGTATTGAAAATGAACAATATCGTCCATGATTTCACTTACCCCCGATATAAGTTTCCCCCCGGAATACTGTTTGAGCGTTGATAAATATGTTGATTATGCGGCAATCCAGATAAAATTTTGCACATATTAGTTCTAATTACTCTGAAATTATACTGTAAAGAATGCGAAAATCGGGAAACATTTGTCCCTAGTCCCCAAACAAGGTCCGCCTCAGAAAATTACTTGAACATTCATAATTGCCTTATAATAATTAATATAGTTATGAACTTGGATATAAACAAGTTTCATATGAACCTAAGTCTGTCTACCAACTTTTGAGGATCGGTTCATAACCCCTATATCTAAAAAATATTTTATTGTCAATAATATGGTTAATTTACGATTCACATGATTGTATCAACCATATATATGGTAATGGTTTGTATGAAAATGGGCTGATTCGTTAACTTCGAATATTTAGAGAACTATATTTTCAAAAGTCTTCAAACTTTATACGAATCACTTTCTTATCACTGTACATAGGTTGAAAATGGAAAAATAGTGGACATGGCTTCTCCCATATACATTAAATATATATTATTGAATATCTAGATAACTCTAACAGTTAAAGCCTCTAAATATGGTATGAGCTATTTTGTTTAAATTGTGCATAGATGAAATAAAAACGAGTGGGAAATGCACATACTAAGTAATTACACCGCTCGTATGGCGAACTTCAATATCTTAAAATTTTTCCATAAATTGTACTTGGAATTAAGCCAAATCAGTCAAACAACGCGAAAGTTGAAATTTATTTTGTCTTTTAAATTAATGTAAAAATCAGCCTAACTATATCGTACTCACTAGGATATCACAAGGTTTTTAGCATACCCTCAACTATAAAATATATACGGTATTAATTACATTCATTAAAAAAATTGTTTTTAATCATGACCACTTTTTTATTTCTTTAAAATTGTACCCATTGGACCTTACAAACCAAATTAATAAGCCAACATTTAATACAAAATTTATCGTAAAACTAACTACTCCCAAAAGGACATCGACAATTATACACAATATAAAAATATGGTTATATAGACAATAATTTTTGTATATTCTATGAATTTTAGATTTAAATGACGTTTGTAAAAAAACAATTGAAGAAATCCCGAAACCAAATACCATTGAGAGCTACAAATTCATACCATATTCCGTTTTAGCCCAAATGAAAAATGTATTTAGTTTAGAGTCCACAACATTTGCCTTTTCCAAACAAATTACATTCGTTTTATCTTGACTTAAAAAATAGATACATCGACACTCGTTTTATAAATAAATCAAGGAAAATTCATGAATATAATGGCAGAAATTGTAGTGGTAAAAATGTTAACTGAAAGTAACTAACTGATGTTATTATACATATTCATTCCACACAGCCAATTTACAGTTATTGTTTGTGACTGCTAGCTTCCTTTGCGCTAGATTTTTGTCTATATATAATCTTATGCCGGCTCTCTCATCAATTATAAAATTTTGTTATTTTGTTGCCATAATTGTTTTAATTAAAGCACGTACTTTTAAGTCGTGCTGCAATGAATTTCAAACTAATATTATTTCCTCCTCTTTCCAGACTTAGTTTCCTTCTTAAAGACTTCTTTCTTTCTTCTGTCTTTTTAATTGTCAAATCATGTTTAAATAATTTAATAAATGTTTCACCCAATTTTTTCACTTTAACACCTTTTCTTAAAATAAATATTAAATGTATACGAAATTATACATCTAATACTACATACATACATACTTTTATTTATTCATACACTCAAGGAAATTAAGCAAAAGCGCGTAGGTAAAGTTCAGAAATTTTAAATTGGAAGAGGTATGCAAGAGTTATTAGACGTGCGATTTTCCATACTTGTGGTTTAATAACCATAATTGAAAAATCACTGGTAACAACTGTTACTGAATATAGCAAGTAACAGTAACATACTGTTAAATGTCATTTTAACATTCACTGTTAAGATTTTTGAAAAATCACTGGAACAACTGTTACTGAACTAACATATACATCAGTGTTGCCAAATGTCCCGGTTTTCGCTCGAGAATCGTACTCGTAACTTCATTTAAAAATATTAAATAATTATTAAATTGAAAAAATACTGCATTGATGTTGCAAATATGTATGTTGATATCTAAATTTCATGCAGTTTTTCTTTGAATAATTTCAGGAATTTTTATTACAAATATATCTTATTAAATTTTGTATTATTTCAAAAGTAATCCCTTCCCTTTACCCAATTCATATTTTGAAATAATTTTTTGAGTGTAAAAAACTCATTATACATACATATATACTTACTTCCAACAACCCATTTCTCCTGTTCATGGCAAGGAAGCCTAAGTATAAGTAGTTGTGTGGCAGTGGTATTAAGTTCATTAAAAATATTGTACGTGTTTGTTTCCTGTTAATGATTATTTGCGTGTTGTTTTGTGAACAACAAGCAAACACCATTCAGTTTAAGCTACTATAATACGAGTACGAGCGAGTCTACTTAACAAAAAAGTATCAATAACAACCTTGAATTGGCAGAAATTTTGTAAACAAAAAAACAAAAAAAATTAAAAAAAAACAAAGGAGGGTAATAAAGAAAATGTTGTATGTTATAAAAACATGCAACAGTGTTAAACAATATTGTAATTTATTTAAAAGAAACACACATTATCGAAAATCAAATATTAATTAATTTAGATCATGAATGTAAATAAAATTATACTTATGTCCTATTTACTTAATAAAAAAATATTCACAGTATGAAATATTTGTTAATGGGTTGAATTTTTTAGTCAGTTGGACAACAAATATATTCATTTGAGTTTATGTACGTTAGAGTGTCTCGAGACTCTATTATAGCAATACCCCTCAAATAATACGCCTTAATGAGCTTAATACTGGAAACAGTTTCTAAATATTCTCTTCAGGTTTTCAATTCCCTTTTATCAAATGAAAACAATTTCTACAAAAGATCTTTTTTTGACAAATATTAAACAATCATAATTCGATTTCAATGAAATTTGGTGGGAATGCATTGCCAATTAGAATACTTGTACTAAGTTTCATAAAATTACATTCATACTACAAGCTGTAACCTCATTACAAAATTTACATAAACGGGCTATGCACTATGGTCTAGTATGTGATCCTAAGACGAGGGTAGCTGGGGAAAAATTATCAAACAAGCTTTATGAATATTTAATATTGAGGTTATAAAAATACATTTTTATACCCTACACCACCATAGTGGGGAGGGTGTAATGGATTTGTGCAGATGTTTGTAACGCCCAAAAATATTTGTCTAACACCCAAGTATACCGATCGACTTAGAATCACTTTCTGAGTCGATTAAACGATGTCCGTCCGTCCGTCTGGCTGACTGGCTGGCTGGCCATGTAAACCTTGTGCGCAGAGTACAGGTCGCAATTTTAAAGATATTTCGATAAAATTTGGAACATATAATTTCTTAGGCCCAAGGACGAAGCCTATTGAAACTGGCTGAAATCGGTCTATTATTTCACCTAGCCCCCATACAAATGTCCTCCCGAAATTGGACTTTATCGGTCATAAATGTTTAATTTATATAGGTATCTACACAAATATTTCTCCAAATAAGTTTTATATACACAGAATTCATGTCACCAAATTTCATGGTGATCGGTCCATAATTTGTCATAGCTCCCATATAAGGCCCACTTCCGATAATCACTCACGAATATAAATTATTGAAATTTTGAAAGAAAAATGTTTTTGTTCATTTACTTAGTGTAGGGTATTATATGGTCGGGCTTGACCGACAATACTTTCTTACTTGTTTATTAAATAAAATTGGATCGAAACTCGAAAATATATATGCTAAAAATTATCTTCAGCCAAAATGTAGAAAATTTGATTTTATATAAATGAAGCGGAACAATCAAAATATATAAAAAAATCTAGTTTTGGGACGTTTTATCTTTAATATTTCACGTAAAGCCTTGTGTCCACTAGCAAGTCACTTGCGGAAGAACCTCTGCAAGTATTTCCTGAAGTGTTTCCACTTAAACCGAAACTTGCGAAAGTCTGCTTCCAGAAGTTGTTTGTAGAATTTATTACGACGAACTTGCGGCAAGAAATTGCAGACAATGTTAATACAGCTTGCAGTAAAACATGCTTTTTTTACGAATGACAGTATAAATATTTTTTGTGTTAAAATAAGATCGCAGCACATTTAATTAAATAGAAAAAAAAAATATTTTATTTTTTTTATTTTGAATACTTTTTATCCAATATTCAATTATTTTCAGTTTTTTGGGTACATGAAAGAACGCCATGTATATCATTTCATTATAAAACTCCCACTTGCTAACATATACATCTTCCGCACTTTGGTCAGTTTTTTATCCGTTCTTTGTTTACTTCTTGACCAAGCTGCGCTCGGAGATTGTTTTAATTTTATTCTTATAGTCTTCTGAGGACGTGTTCCATAATTCAGGATAACTTTCTTGATTTTAAATTACCAAATGTGTTTTTTCGCTACTCCAAACGAATTTATGTTTCTCCATTTTTATAAATTTGGAAAAGAACTCAAAAAAACACAAAACGAAACTAAAAACAGAAGAAAATACCGCAAACCGTTTACCCGACGCGTCGCGACTTAAGTATACCCGACTTCTTCTGCAAGTCTTCATAACACTTGCAGTTCACAGCAAGTCATTCAAGTTACTCCCAGCAAGCAACAAACACATGTTTCCACATAATTGCTGCAAGTAACTTCTGGAAGCAACTTCCGCAAGAAAACTTGGTAGTAGACACATGGCTTAACGTATAATTGAATTAATGTAGCTTTTACCATCTTATGAAAAACAGTAAGACAAAGGTCTATGCCAATTTTTATTTCAGTACGCTATATAGCCCTTATTTTAATAGACTACTTACTGTAGATTTTGTGTAAAAAATTAAGAAAATAAAAATCTCTTTTTTGAGGATATCCAGGGATAAATGCATTTCCTAATTTGTAGGTACTATTTCTAGAAAGAAATATATATTTTATAAAACATTTGTAAAGATAAAAATGAATACTTTCAGACAACACCACCCTTGTTAAAATTGCATTAAGCGATCGAATCTAAACATTCTCAATTTTACACAAAAATGTACGAGATGTCCAATTTAAGACGGCTATAAATTATTAACCATATACGATATTAATTTAGACCTCTTAAAATGTGCATTTAAGAATTGATTAAATGTTTTGAACTTTAGCCAAAATCAAACCAGAAGGACATTTAAAACACCATTTTAGAGTCGTTAAATTCAGGACTTACCCTGTATAAGCTATAAAATTAATATTGCATTATAATCTGGGGGTTTTGCATGGAGATCAATGCTAAGAAATTATGCTACTTCAACTGGATCGGTTCATAAGAATGGAAACTTGAATATGGGGCGATATTATAGGGTCCTTGACCACTAGTTGGGCATATATTTGGGATGGCACGGTCAATGCGGGACCAGTAAACATTAAACCTGTTGCTCCATCCCGACCTCAGTTGTGCCAGAACTACTCATGTTTTCCTCCAAGTACGACATGCATGCGTTATTGATGGCCGCTGTATTAATGTCATTTAAAGCTACCGTATACGAATTACGATCCAAAGGATCCTGCATATACATTTGTATGTCCTCCTCGACACGAAGGTTGAAGTTCCTTAGGAGGAACTTATTCGACAAAATTACGTTGTGTATACACGTTCCCTCGTGTATGCGGTCTTCCGAGATTATCTGCAAGCAGCCTGTGACAGTCCTTATGCATTTTGGCAGCTTTCGGAACTATCGTTGATTGAGCTTTACCTCCTTCCTCAAAGTGGTAAATAGTGTTGCTGAAACATCATTGCAGGTTAGCGCAGTTGTGAAATTGCATAGAAATACATAACTGATCCTTGTTCCCATATAAGGTTTTAATCGGAAATTACTCATACCACCATAAAATCCGATATAAAATTTCACATAAATAACACTATGAGACAAAAAAAACTAAAGTAGAAATACCTAGAAAGTAATACTATTTTTCTGATAGGCTTTATCGAGTACAATAAGAATATGTTTTTTAAATATGCAAAACACCTCCAAAATCTTAAGTTACAGGTAAAAACGGGGTTTTCATACCTTTAAGCACTTATAAGCCATTACCTAATCTGATTCTCAACCGATTATAATATTTTAAACGGATTTAAAAAGAAGAAACTATGTTTTCAAGTGTATATATATTATTTAAATATTTTGACAAAATTTGTGTTTTTTCACTATTTTCAGACTTTTACGAAGATTTTGGTAAGTTTCGACATTTTTCCTTATTTCGAGGACGTATTTAAGGTTTATCAGAAATAAGTCGTGTTTTTGATTTAATTTTAAGGACGAAAATATTTCCTTTTAAATTTCAATAGGTATATATATATTAAAAGATCCAAGAAATCCGACTAAGTTTCGAAAGATTCATTTCGAAACATAATTTTTTTAAATCAATTTCAAACAAATTATTGTCATTATTTTCTCAACATTCATATCCTTACATGTTTTTTTGTAAGCATCTCAATAATCTCTTTAAGAACTTGGAATTTCTAGCTCAAAGGGATATTTAAAAAAAAAATTAAATTTTTAAAAAAGTGTCTGAGAATAACTAAACTCTCTTCAATGTTTGTGCAAAGTTTCATTGTGGACACACATGTCCTGAAAATGTATATTGAAAATTTCCCCCCAAAACAGAAAAGTTTTAATATAAACAAGTAAGAAAGTATGGTCGGTCATGCCCGATCATATAATACCCTACACTAAGTAAATGAGCAAAAGTATTTTTCTTTTAAAATTTCAATAAATTATATTCGTGAGTGATTTTCGGAAGTGCTATGACCAATTATGGACCGATCACCATGAAATTTTTAGGAGATTTATGCACGTTAAAGTGATTTTCGGAAACGGGTCTTATATGGGCGCTATGACTAATTTGGACCGATCATAATAAAATTTGGTGACATAAATTCGGTATATATAAAACTTATTTGAAGCAAAATTTGTGTAGATATATAAATTAAATGTTTATGACCGATAAAGTCCAATTTCGAGAGGACATTTGTATGGGGGCTAGGTGAAATAATGGACCGATTTCATCCAGATTCAATAGGTTTCGTCTTTGGGCCGAATGAACTATAAAAAATTTATCGAAATATCTTTAAAATTGCGATCTGTACTTTGCGCACAAGGTTTACATGGACGGACGGACATCGTTTAGTTGACTCAGAAAGTGATTCTGAGCCGATCGGTATACTTTAAGGTTAGAAAAAAAGAAAAATGATAAATATATTTTACTTTTTTTTCAATCATCGGGTATGCGTTCTTCAAGCCAAATGGTTCTAACAAGCCGGTGCATACACAGAGAAAACAGATTCGTGATAGCAACCGAATTTGTTGCCAATCGAATGATTCGGCTGCACACATAGAATTTTTCGGTTCTATCAACAGAAATTCAGTTACTAAAGAAGAATGTTGGTTGAAGCAACCAAACTTTTGTTACCCCTTCTAAAAATTGGTAGCCACAACTGTAAAATTCGGTTACTAAGGTAGAATCATTCGATTGGCAACAAATTCGGTTGCCATCACGAATCTGTTTTCTCTGTGTACTTCTTAAAAACTTGTTTCCTCCGGTTTTAAACAGTTCTGCGGGCAGAGCATCGGCACCCACAGCCTTGTTGTTCTTCAGCCGGGATGTTGATTTCTCAATCTCATTTTGGCTAGGTGGTGTACATTCGACACCGTCATCAATGATTTGTTCAAGGGCATCTTCATTGCTACTATCATCTGATATCAACAATGTTGAAAAATGGTGTTTCCATATCCTCAGAACACTTTCAGTATCTGTCACTAGGTTTCCGTCCTTATCCTTACCCTCTGTTTGGTGCTTTACTTTCTGGTAGAATTTGCGGACTTCGTTTCTACTCCTGTACATCTCGATCTCCTCACCAGTGTTGCCAGGTGATGGCAAAAAAAGAAGCTATATTGACTTCAAAAAAAGGCCAGAAAAAGCCAAACTGCTTTAAAAAAAAAGCCAAAAAAAAAGCTAAAATATTATAAATTAAGAATTTAGTTTTATATTTATTTTTAAATAAAAAATTTTAAAATATATTCATAAAAATCATAAAAATAAATAAAATTATAAAGGCTTTCTTTTGAGCAAAAAAAAAATTAAAAAAAGAGGCCGATTTTGGAAAAAAATTTATACTTTGCACAAAAATTTCAAAAATTGTATGTCTTGAGTTACAAAATATTTATTTTGATAGATATTCCACTCGAATCCCACTAAGCGATCTCTTGAGCAAAAAAAAAAATTTAAAAAGGGCCCATTTTGAAAATAATGTCAACAGTTTTAGATTTTGCAAAAAAAAAGCCAAAAAAATGTTTTTTTCCGAAAGATTGAAGAATTAGCTATGTAAACTATTTGGGACACATTTTGCTAAGAACAATAGGTAATAAGTTACATGGATGAGAAAAAACACCTGCTTGGCCAAAATGTAAAATTTTGACCTCCTATAACTCAGAGAGTTCTTGACCGATAGTAATTGTGTCCGAATTACTATCTAATAGAACTAACTATCGGAAGACATCGATTTCAAAAGATGGTTCACTTGACATTAAATGCCCCATATATATTTTTATACAGACAAAACTTAAATTTTGTTTTTTTTTTTTTAATTTAAGTACTAAGCATTTACTATTTTTCACATACATAATATATTTTTTTGGTTTTACGAGTACTATTTTAAGTGTATTATTAACGGATAAAAAATCGATTTAGCGAAGAGTTTTCATATGAAAATCTTTGTCGCAATTGCTCAATCAGTTTAATTTGCCGTATTATTTTTTTCAGAATCGTCACTAAAATATAAAAATGTGAGTTCTTAAGACATAGACACATCTTTGAGTGACTTTAAGTGTTTGAAGCATATTTAGAAATCAATCAAAAACATAATATTCTTTTTTCGTTTCTCAGCTATTTTTCTTAATAATGAATGTGTAAAAAGTATTGTTAAAGAGGCAAACTAGTTTACTTTAGAATTAATGGAAAATTTCTAATTTCAGTTAATATAACACCCACCACCAATAGTAAATGGGGGAATAAATAAGTTTGTCATCTCGTATGTAACATTGTTTTGGGGCGTTAATTGTCTTCCGTTTCAAAATCACCACTTTTGAAGCGCATCGCTGAAACCGATGGAACACATTCAAAATATACGCCATTTCTAAGTCATATAGTTTTTTTTTCTGCAAAATGTCATGTTTACAAAAATTTAGGTTATTTAAGATTTTTTTTAAGCATAAAATATTAATTTAAGGTTTGAACGTCATTTCAGGTTGATGATGAATTATTGAAAGTGGAAACTAAAAAATTATGAAATGAAAATATTTCCGACTTCGACGTAGTTTAGAGTTGGGCATAATCGCTCTTCTTACTGATTGTTCAGAACAAATTAATGAATATGTTGGCTTTTCGATCACAATTAATAAATAAAATGAATAAGTTTGTTATTTTTGTTCAGTTGTTCATTTTTATTCTGCGGTGTTTGACTGAACTAAGTGATTGAACGATTTGCTTTAGGAAACAAATTTGACAGGATTTTTAATACTGATGAAACAACTTAAAAGCAATACCGAAATGACAAAAAGAACCACAAGACTGAAGACGTTGTTCACTTGACTGAATTGTTCAATTGAACTTATTCGTTCATAATCAACCCAACTCTACAATAGTTATTTCTCTCAAAAATATTTATTTTACATTTTACTCATTAGCATCTAAAACTTACTAAGAAGTTGCCAAAATATTACAAGTTTTAAAAACTACATTTCATTACCTTTCCATTGATATATAAAACGTTATATTTTATTCATTATTATACTTTAAAATAATGAATGTAATTCACACACCTTGTAAAAAATCCTCTACTATTTTGTTCAAATCAAAGACTGCTTACTATGCACTTCTCATGTTTTCATGTACCATGTATTATTATATATGTTTCACTTTTGCTTATTGCTGATTGGTCAGTTGCATGTGCTAATATTTAATATTTGCGCTTAAGTAAACTTGTATTAACCTAACATTGAACAATTTGCTGCATTATCCGTGTTAGTAGAATTGTAAATGTTAGGTTCATAGACTCCTATTTCAATAAAAAAAATTATTTTTCAAAAAAATTTATTTTTCACAAAATTTTTTTTTTTACAAAAATTTATTTTTTACAAAAATTTATTTTTACAAAAATTTATTTTTACAAAAAATTATTTTTTACTAAAAATTAATTTTTTACTAAAAAATGGATTTTTTAGTAAAAAAATTGATTTTTTACTAAAAAAAGGATTTTGTACAAAAAAAAAGGATTTTTTACTAAAAAATTTAGTTTTTACTAAAAAATGGATTTTTTTACTAGAAAATGGATTTTTTTACTAAAAACGTAATTTTTTACTAAAACAGTTATTTTTTATTATTAAGTTACACGTCCAATTCTTCGCGAGTGATGTAATCTGTAGGCTCTATAGTCTTTATTCCTCGTGCGTTAGGTTTTTGAACCCCATTCCGACATATGAATAACATCTTGTGAACCTGAGCATGATCGTTAGAGTATCACAAAGGAACTAACTCATGGATCCAAGTGAGCTGGTAATACCGGCTGCCTTTATAACCTAACTTAGCCTACTTTAAAGCTATTTTAGAATATTATTTTTACATTTTATCTTGAAAAAAGATAATTTTAATGATTAATGTTTATAAATTTGGTATAATAGACGATACTACTATAATACTTAATATATGATTTTGTCTGATATTCCTCCGGCAGTGTTAAAATTTAATATCTTAAATCTGCTAAAGAGGCTAAAGAGTAAATAAAAAGGCTAAATTTAGCCTCAAAAAGGCTAAACTGGCAACACTGCTCCTCACACTCGCGCCTTTCCATTTCTCTCTTCTTGCGATGGAACAGTCGTTTCTCCTCTCTCCTTTACTTCCGATACCTCTCCCGTACTCCTCGCGTTTCAGTGGACTGCAGTGTTGCCATGTATGCAGCGTTTTTTTCTGCAATTTTATTGAGGCACTCCTGGTCATACCATTGGTTTTTGGGAGGAGGCTTCTGAAACCCAAGTACGGGTTTTGCCGCAGTTTTCATGGAGTATGCAATACGTTGCCATTCTGCGCAGATATCATCGGGATAAGGAGTGCTCTCTTGTAGCATTTGGGTTAGTTGAGTGGAATAGGCGGTAGCAGTTTGTTGTGCGTGCAGTTTTTAGACGTCCAGCTTCCTCTGTTGTATCAATCATTGTAGATGTAGCTCCGCCTACAAATATATAAATTTTAAAGCTACCTTCACATTTTTGAAACAATTTACGAAAAAAGATTATCCAATAAAAAATCTATATTTCACTTTCGATTGAACCAATATTGATTTTAATATACAAACATCAGTTTACAAAAGATCACAATATATTATATAGTTTGATGATATTTGATCTTACAAAAGTCATCAAATATGAAATAAACATGTGTTAATATATTGGTTACGACTTGATCAATGTGAACGAACCTTTAGGGATGTTATTAATGGTGGCTTTATACAATACGACTTTACGTAAGACTTGAAGAAGAGCCTAATCTCTTACATCATTTAAAAAATAAATATTATTCGAATAACTTGATTAATTCTAAATGCGTAATCGAATTATTTATTTTATATGAACAAAAGTTTAAAAATATTCGCTAATTTAAATTCTTATATATCTGATCGAAATGAAGAATACATTTTAACACCCTGTATGGAAATTAGAAGGTATTTTGCTTTAGTACTTAAGTAGTATTTAAATAAGTCAAGTAAGTATGTGCTGAGTGGATTACAACAGACTATTCTTAAGAGTATTACTGCAAACTATTTGGTTCTTTAAGTTTATATATTTTATTTTTTTACTTTCAATAAGAAGGTTAGTCACTATTTCAGTCATACTTATTGTTCTTTGAAATACTGAAATGACCATATGCTAAATAATGATTTGTTTTGTCTTTATACTTAATTGTACGAGTATGAACTCACTTACTATATTATTTGTAGAGGCATTTCAATAGAAAAGTACTTTTATTTCAAACCTTAAGTGCTGGAACTTACTTACGATGCGATAAAATCCACTAGACAAACTGGCGACTCTTGTCATCCAGTTAAATGCTCGTTGTAAGTAAATTTGTAGTTGTAACTTTAATTGAGAAAATAATGTGGCATTAGAAACAAAAGCAGCAACAAAATGAATTATAAGTACTCATACAACTGACGGACACACTATATACAAGTTTAGTACTTAAATAAATAGTACGTGTAATAATATACTTATACATATGTATGTAGTATGTATGTATATACAAATGTATGTATTTAGGAATAAACAAGTTGAATGACTCATTGTTTAATAATATAAAAATACTAAGGTTAATTGTGTAATTAAATACGGTAAATAGTAAAACAAGTTGAAATGTTTTGTAAAAATAAAAACAAACAATAAATAAGTATGTACATCCAAACAAACATAGATACACACATATATGTATGTACCTTAGACGGGACCATAAAAATGGGGTATTATTTTGTTATTTAGTATCTAAAACTATGTGATGCAAAATTTAGGGACAACCGTGACGGAAATCGATTGGAAAATATGTGAGATTTCTTAACAAATTTAACTAATTAAATAATAGTTTTTAAATGTTTGGTATAGATCTTATCTTCTGGAGAAAATCATTTGTCTAACTAACAGAGGATAAAACATTAATTACTATTGAAAAATATCCAATGCGACCATATATTAATGAAAAACTAGAAGAGGTTTATACAAATATCATTTAAATAGAACTATTAAACCCACTTATACTTAAGCATGCCTCAAGGCACTCATCGCAAAATGCAAATATAACTGACATTTCATTTCAAAAACTTTGAAACCTTTTTAAAATAATTTAAGTACATTTTTTAGCAACTGCTACATGAGTTTTCGAAATGAAAAATTAGTTATATTTTCATTTAGAGGGTTACGGCACGGGTTCCACTTTGTAGCAGTTAGTTGTAGCTACTAAAGGACAAAGTAAGGACACTTTTACGTTGTTGAAATATATGACGAAAAATGCCATAAATAAGCTTCTCTTTAGATAGTATTACAAAAATCACCTAATATCAAATAAATATGTACTGACAGTACTGATTACGTTTTATTCAACTATTTAATTAATGTGAACGTACCTTAAGGTCAATCGAAAGCAAACCTATTTTGTAAGGGCAGGTCTAATGTACGTTTATATACACTCGCATATGTAAGTTTGTGTTTATTGGAACAAATCAATACAGAACGGAACGATTTAATAACTAAACAATTATAAATTATAAAGTACTTTTAATTGAATATTTTAATTAAAATTATTTACAAACAATTTCAAATAAGTCATGTTTAGGTTGTTTTGTTTTCATATGTATATTTAAATTTTATTTTTTTTAACTTAAAAGTTTAAACAAATAAAAACAATAAATTACATGCTCAAGTTTTCGAAT
Organism: Calliphora vomitoria; assembly: GCA_942486065.2. Classification (NCBI taxonomy): domain Eukaryota; kingdom Metazoa; phylum Arthropoda; class Insecta; order Diptera; family Calliphoridae; genus Calliphora; species Calliphora vomitoria. Next base: position 94,922,507 of record OW818031.2, read on the forward strand.
TGTAAATTAATATTTTGTAATTGTTTTTGTGTTCGATTGTTATTGCAATTTTATTTATGGAAACTAAATTGGTTTATTGATTTGTATGACTTCAAAAGAATGCATGTAGCTTATTACAAAAAAATCCATAGGTATTCCAGGAATCCATAGAAATTGGAAGGTTTGATTTTGAAAGTATGTAATAGAAGACACTATGAAAATTAACCCTTACGAGTGGTACATGTTTTTGGAATAAACCTAAATTTGTAATCTTCACTTTCTTTGGTTTCCAAATTAATAATCGATGTATGATACAATGACGTATAATCATTAAATACCAAAAAATACGATACTGCTATTAATTTTAAATTCCCAAATCCAATTTTTAGATATTCATTGTATAAAAACTTAATTTCATTTTTTGATATTCAGCAAAAACTTATCAAGTTAGTTAAAAACGTAAGGAAATTTTTAACAGGTTCAGATGCTACAGTAACGTAAAAAAAAAATATTTTTTTAATTTTTTAATATTTTTTTCGAAATAGTTTTTTCCAATTTTTTTTTTTAAATTTTTTTAATTTAAAAATTTATTTTTTTTAGTTTATTAGTGAAAAAATGTATGAAAAAAATGTTTTTTGTGAAAAAAAAAATCGGGTTTAAAAAAATATTATTCCAACTTACTACAGCCTTATATAGTCGTTGCAATGGACTTTGAAATACCTATCATTAGATATACATATTGTCTATATTAATGACTTAGTAATCGAGATATAGATCAAAAATATCTCCGTTATTTATGGATGAATTTTGTTGATTTTAAATAGGAAACTTCTGGAAAGCATGTCTGACAGAATTATTGAAGATTAGGATCCCGAAGATATCTGGGGTCTTCAGAAAATTGATTTCAACAGACAGACAGACGGACATGGCTAAATCGACTCCGCTATCTATAAGGATCCTGAATATATATAGTTTATAGGGTCGGAAAATTATATTGTGGAAATTACAAACGGAATGAGAAACTTCTCAAGAAGGTGAAGGGTATAAAAACATACGAATATAGTCATCAGTAGTCATTGTATCTTTTATAGACAGTAATTGTCACAAATGTCTTATCACTTGGCTGACTCCAATTTAGTAATCTAGAGTATACTCACTAGTTTTATACAAATTGTGTTGATATAATTCTCATAAAGTTTATTTTTATGTTTGCTTAAGTATACTGATATCCCATGTAAAATACCATGAAGTCAATAGTCACTTTAGTGTCTCTTAGTAACCTATACAGCACAATTATGAATAAAAATTTCCTTTTTCTTATTTTTAACATTGAATTTGAATTGGAAAAAAGGGAAAAAACTCCCGTGGAATTGTAATCCAAAAGGATCAATCAATAACTAGTCACGTAGCTAGTTATGTGACTATTTGTAACCCTAAATGATGGGTAAAATCACTAGTTCGGGACTGTTTCTTAAAACTGCTGGGTAGCGACTGCCAATGGCACATGTTATTATTTAAAAACCAGATATCATGGAAAAAACTAATCACTAGAAAATATCTAAACAGTTCGAAAGTTCTTTAAAATATTGAATTTGAATTTTCACAAAAACTTTATATTTAGTAATATATATAGCACTTTAATAGAAGAGCAATAAATATTTAAATATTTGGAATCGAGCTAAATGCAAATATATAAAAAAAATCTTCACAATTTCCAAAAATAATGCAATGTTTTCTTATTTTTTCAATATGCTAATTTTGTTTTTATAGAAATTGTATTGATTTTTTAATAAAAGTAATTCTTTAAGCCCCATTTTAATACTTTTTAACCTAAAATTATACTGTTTATACTTTGAGGGTCAAAACGGGTTAAACTAATTTGACTACAAAAAGAAAGGCGAAAGTGTCTTCTTTAACCCATATTTACTTTAATGAAATTACTTGATCATATGAGTCAACTGTAAATACACCAAGTCCTTTTTTAAGCACTTTTTGTGTGGAATTCAAACTCAGTTCCTATAATATATCTAAGCAATAACAATCATGTTTTAAAATCTTTATAAAACATGGAGAACTTCAACTATAAAGAATTATCCGAAGAATATTTTAAAAACAACAAGTAAGAATGCTTTATTCGGCTATGCTGAATCTTATACACCCTTCACCTTTGTTGTGGATGGAGAAGGGTATAAAAACAACAACACCAAACGAAACGAAACACCAAAAAAAAAAAAAAAATACGCAAAGCAGTGAAACCAACACACATCCAAACATACGTTTTGTTGCTTTTTTGTCAAAGCATGCAATAAATTGTCTTTTTTTGATGAAATTTTCAGAGGTTGTCTAGGACTTTTGCTCATATCTCCGTTACTTATGGACGGATTTTGCTGATTTTAAATAGGAATCTTCTCGAAACCATGTCTGACCTTCTCACGAAGTTGAAGAGTGTAAAAAGTGGGAAGACGTTCTAAGTTACGTTCAAAAAAAAGTAAACTTAAATTCATGCAGCGCCGAAATACAATTGGACTTGGATAATAAAATAATTGATTTCGACACAAACTTAACAAAACGCTACAAAAACGTTGGATGGAGCAAACAAAGATTTTACACCAGCTTTGACTGACACAAAGGCTTCATCTAGCTGTATTAGGGGCTGGAGGAAATCATGGACTGATTCTTACCATTTGCAACATACTTAAAAATATATTAAAACAAATTGTAAAACATCAATATTTTGTAGGTTCTCTCAACCCGATTTTGCCCATTTTAAATAACAACATTTTTTGGTTAACTGAAAATGTTTGCGTAGAATTTGATTTCATAGATAATATCATGCTTCAACATACAGCCGGGCGGACATAGCTTGATCGTCTAAGAATATACATACATTTGTGGGTCTACTACCAATGGTTACAAACGCAATGACATAATAAATATTTTGAGGGTATATACGTATATATGGAGCTGCATTAATAAATGTACCTACAGGAGTTGTAGTTGTACTTTTTATACCCACCCTCTAATGAGAGTGACAGCAAACATTACAGGATATAATAAAAAGATTGTGTTAGAAAGAATATACTGAAGTCAGCAAGTAGCAATAAAGTCAAACTGGTTTAAGAAGTTAATAAAATATAAGATAAAAAAAGCAACAGTTACATTCATAGGTATTTTCATAAACCTACCTTTTAAACTACCTCTTTTAAATAATGAGTTAACAAATCCAAATCGACCCACGTACCAGTATTTGTCGACATGTTTTTATATATTGTTGTTGTTGTTTGTAAAGCTCGTGTTTGTCAATAAAACAACACTAAAATTAAATTTTATAAAAGTTTATTGTTGTTGTTGTCATTAAAATTATACAAATTTGTCTTTTTTTTTGTTCAACCTGTCTGTGTTACCTGGCTGAGGACTGGGATTGTTGAAAGCATTGGATCGGTTGGTTGGTTATTATGCATATGCATTAGTTTAGCAAGTGACTCATCCAAATTTACAATCACATTCACGTGTATTAATTTACTTACCTGATAACTTACCTCTGCGACCACTATTCACTTTGCATTGGCTGCTCTACTCATCTAAACAACAATTGAAAACAATGAAAATATTTAATATTCAAATATAAATAAACACACGCTGAAACTTTGGACTAAAAGTGCTTCCTGTTGATTTAATGTTTTGTTTAATTTTTATTTTTTTTTTTTAGTAAATTGTGATTATTTAAGCCTGAAAACTTGTTGTTTATTGTTGTGTTTTATTTTTAAATATATTTAAAAGAGCAGTATTATTTTTATTTTAATTACAATTTATGCAAATTTTAACCACTGATTTCTCTAAATAGAAATAAGTACAATTGCATTTGTATATGTTTGTTTGTTTTTTATTTTGGTATTTAGTAAAATGTAGTCAATAATGTTTAAATAGCACGAGGTAGAGATTAGGTTAAGTACGAGTAATATGAATAACCCTGTAGTCAGCCTAGCACCATATGTATCTATGTCAACACTCTTTCTCTATCGACAATTGTACTAGTTGAAATATCGACAACTTTCCTATAACTCTTTCCGTCCCAATCAATTAAAAAAATTGCGGATTTCAGTGAACTTTTCGATCACATTTCTTGCACTCGTACACAAAATTCTAAAGTAAAATCGCACAAAAAATATTACAAAATGAAAAAGAAATAACACATAATATTGAGACATTTAAAACAGTAAGAAAAAACCGTACACTAATACAAGGTGGCGCAAAAGTAAACTTCCTATGTTTTTTGTCTGTAATTAAAAAAAAAAAATGAAAAACTTTGATTCTTCTTGTGGATTATTTTTATTTGGTCTTTTAATTTTTTTTACATCAAGTCGAGAATATAATGTCATGTAAATGGCCGCCGCCACAGTTGATTGTCATTTGAGCCCTTTTTATTGCATTTTCCATCACTTTGGCCAAAACTTCCGGCGATAGGTCCTCACATTCTTGACGGATATTGTCTTTAAGAGCTGCAAGAGTCTGAGTCTTGTTGACATAAACCCGCGACTTCAAAAAGCCCCACAAAAAGAAGTCTGGAGCGGTCAAACCAGGCGATCTTGCTGGCCAGTACAAATCGCCAAAACGGGAGATTAGGCGCCCGGGAAATGCATCCTTCAGCATATCGGTTGTGGCACGTGCAGGTGTGCCGTTGCACCGTCCTGTTGGAACCACATGTTTTCCAATCCCAATTCATCAAGTTGCGACAAAAAGAACTCGTTGATCATTGCTCTGTAGCGCTCACCATTCACAGTAACCGTTAGGCCCGCGACGTCTTCGAAGAAAAAAGGTCCGATGACTCCTCCAGCGAAAACAGCACACCATACAGTGACTTTGAGTGGGTGTAATGGCTCTTCGTGGGTTACACGCAGATTTTCAGTGCCCCAGAAGCGTAAATTTTGCTATTTTACGTACCCGCTAAGATGGAAATAAGCCTCATCACTCATGATTATTTTTGATGAAAAATCATCTTCCTCTCGGTGGTGATTAAGGATGGCTTGAGCGTATGTTAGACGCGATTGGCGGTCAGCAGCTAACAGCTGATGCACCGTCTCGACTTTGTACGGAAACATCTTCAAATCTTGTACCAACATTCGCTGTAAAGACCATCGACTGATACCCATTTGCGTGGCACGTCGTCTGGTCGATGTCGACGGCGCTTCCATGACATCCTCGGCTACAGCAGCAATATTCTCTGCTGCTGTAGTGTTGTGCCAGTCTCTTCGAGGCGAGCGGCTAAACGTCGCAGTGTTTCACCAGTAGGCGTTGGACGGCCAGGAAATCTACGACGAAATTCACGTTGTGCCAAAGTCACCGACCGATTATTGGTCAAATAAATAGTCAGCAATATTCCGCGTTCTGGAGCAGTATAGCGTAACATTGTTCATTAACGTGTATTTCGCATGTATTTACTACACAAATGTCAAAACAGAACTGACATTAGGGGCCAATCGCAAAATTTATAGCATTTTCTGATAGGACGATTACTTTTGCGCCACCTGTTATTTAAGCTTAATTTTAAAAATTTTTGTTTTTATTTTTCTAACCAAAATAGTACTTTTTAAGATTGAAAGAATTTTTGTGTACTTCCTTTACACATAAGGCGCTGATGAGGCAACGTTATACTAGCAAACATATCTGCCAACATGAATGACGAATTAATTGAGAGACAATACTCGTATCTACCATGCTGTATTTCACTGTATTGTATGTTTTGGCCTTGTTTACACTTTCATGTCCCGCTAACCAACCATCGAATGTCATTCATTCATCATCTTTGTTAACTAAATCATTAATGTTCCTCATTTAGTAGGATTCAATCGCAAAAACGGATCTGTAATATATTTTATTTTTTTTTTCTTTTTTTCACACAACCACGTAAAGGGAAACACAGAATTGTAGTTGTAGGTATTATTCGCAGAACAACAATGTAGAAACGCATCCGTGTTTAAACAATGCGCTATTAAACCCTCTGAGTTAAATCATCCGTGCCCAGTTAAAAATTTACGCAATCGAAATCAAAGTTTATCCAATTTTCTGTTTATTTTACTTGCCTGTATGAGTATTTTGTTTTGGTTTTCGCTTTTTTTTTTTTTTTTTTCTTTAATTAAATTTAATTGAGGTAAATAAAACCAAAAAGCAAAAGGTGTGTTAATTGCACATAAAACTCAAATACATTCATTTATTTTGTTCGCTCGCTCGTTCGTTTATTCCTTCAATAATAGTTCGTGTGATTTGTTTGTCTGTCCACCAGTTTGTCCGTCCGACCGTCATACGTTTAAATGTAATTTTCTTTAGGCTGTGTGCAACAAACAGTACACCGAACGTTGTAAGTACATGTGTGCGCTGCACAGTGGCTAATTTTCAAAACGAAATTTTATTTTTAATGGATTAAACTTCTTAGTTTACTTATACACCTATTGGGCCAGAGAGACTCCGCAAGGTTCCAAAACAGACCATTTCGCTTTAACCATGCAAATTTTTGTTAAAAACGAATCAGTAAAGAATAGTCAGTAGGTATAATTACCCAATTTTTATTGAATATCCCCCACTGTGCGCCATGATAAATATATACAACAAAAACTCTAAGACAAATAAAACCACAATCCAAGTTGAAAGCTTGAAACAAGTCACAGTGGATAAAAAATTAAATTCAAAACAAAATAAAAATGATTACTTAGGCAGTTTTTTTTATAGCTTAAAGTATCATTTTACCAGAAATACATATAACGTTGACTGTTTTATTTGTTTAATGTTAAAGTTTTATTTTCTTTGTCTAATAATACGAGTGGAGTTAAAAGCTTGTTGCCGTAGTTGTTGCACAGTTAACAGTAGTAGTGCTCGTACATGAATTTATGTTGATCTATTAGAGTTTGTGCGATTGTAGTACAATGTGGTGTTGCACTTTTAACTGGCATATAGATTTAAATAGCTGAACACTAAGTGACAGTGGCAGGCAATATTGCAGAAGAGTAACCAACAATAGCCAGTTATAACTTAAGGAAAAAAAAAACATCAAATAAACACCTATGAACATTTTTAGCCATCATAGTCGATTACTGTTTAGCTTAATTTTGTCAGAAAAATAAATAGTCCCTCTAATATTTTTGGGTATTAAAGATGTTATAGTTTTTTTCCCTAGATGGAAACGCAGTCAATGGTACTGAAATATTGATTAGATTTTCATGTTACAATATTTCAGTAATATTGACGATATTATGATAAGTCATGTGACATTTGACAAAGAGTAGCAAAAATGTACATACAATGTTGATAAGTATGCAGTTATTAGCATTGTTTATAAGTATGTCAACACTAAATGTTTAAGCTGATAACAATGACATCGAACACTCTAGAATTTGAACATACTAGTTTGTCCGTTAAGATCATTGTAGAAGATTCACGAAAGATTGCGTGTAATAAATAGTGGCAGAGGATGCAGTCGTGAGTTTATAATAGGCGCTGTTAGAGTTAGCATCAACTGTCTTGTACATATAGGCTTGGACATTATAAAGTGTGTGTATTAAAAACACATAGTGACTATTTTAGACTGTTGTTGTTGTACATTTTAAATAAATAAAGAATTGTTACAATTTGAAACTACTAAAACTGCTTTTATTTGCAATCAAAAGTATCCGGTTTATTTAAAGGAAATAAACCCACGTATTCAAAAGGTGAAAACGTAACGTGTATGTTTAAAATGTATAAAAAACGAAAAACACCGTGTTATTTTGCTAATTAAGCGTAAAAAGCTTTATTTACAACATTGGTATCTTTGGTGACTCCCACTGAAATTTTTCGTCAAACATTTTCATAGAATATTTTAATCCTTAAATGTCTCTTTTGAAAGAACTTTTTTTATTTTCTCAAAAAAGGGCCAAATTGACCTCTAAAGAGAGGAGTTAGAGGGTTAAGATCTTTCACAAAAATTATCTGCATAAAATTCTACAATATAACTCTGACAATAAGAATTCTTTCAGACATTAACTTACAACATTTGTTGACCCACTGTAAAAAAAAACTCAGACCAGCTGGACCATAAGTTTATTCTACAAAAATGATCTACTCAACATGCCCTTTCAGAATTATATGGTCGTTAATAATATGTTAATTTACATCAAATAGATCTATTACTTCGCTGAGCTCTTCGTTTTCATATGATATATTTTTATCACTGACAACCTAAAATAATTTATGAGATCTTCGTTTTGCGTCCCACTAAATACAGAACATTACCTTAGCGCCTTGAATATTTTGCTTTGGTGTCGATTCCGCTGGTTGGCCGGGCTTCACATACGATCCTCCTACGCTTCGCGTTATGGTAAGGGATCATATTTTCCTCGCAAGTAATGATTCGGTTCAAAAATGATTTTCTTTTATAGAGTTCAATCGGATGTGTAGGCAGCTGTTGATGCTGTTTTAAAGTGTTGAAAGTGGATTTGGGCAAACTTTAATGTAGTTGGCGGCCTTTGGACCAACGTCCGGTTCTAGTAGGGCATCCACAGATTCTGCCGGATCCTATTGGGTGTCATCATTGTCAGATGAAAGAGCAGATTCGTAGTCACAGCATATATATGGTAGACTGTGTAACTTTGAATACTTTCAAGTCCTTTATGGGTTGGTGAGGTTAGAAGGACTACACAGAGTTCTGTGTGCATTCACAAGACCTCTTAGACTGGTCTTGCTTCTTCTTTTGCATGTAGCTTTGTCAATTTTAGGTATTTCACCATCATTAATGGGTTTACCCTCCTTTATTCTACAGGATTCAGAAATAAATAATATCAAAACATTTAAATTGATAGCTAGATAATGCAGAGCATTGCCAGAGAAAGTGGAACATTTATATCGCCTAGTGAATAGTATCAGTTAGATTTACTTCCAGCCCTTACCATTCTAATAATAGTTATTTCTTAAATCTCAGTTATTCTGTGCGTAAACAGAACAAAAAATCGTCTTAATATTAAATTAGTGTGAAAACACAATCGAGCTATTGCCGTGACCTGCCGCAGAATCCCAACAAATTTAAATTTACTCAATCCTAGGATATCTCCATGTTAAAGGACTGGACCCTTTCCTATAACGTGGTGGAACTGTAACTGGTTGCTATGCCAAGGAACAGTCTGAAATTTTCCAATGGTTAGAAATTGGTTGTTCAATTTAATCTTCAATAAAAATCCTGGTTCATTTGACTTTTGTTTACTACGCCAATGGTACTAAAACGCCCCTAAGTCTCGAAATAAAAACAAAACAGAAACCTAACTAAATACTATGGGTTTGTACTAGTTTTTGCTTAAGTAAGTATGTATATATGAATATTAATCTATGGCAATATAATAAAACAACTTAAGTCTGAAATTATAGTTTTGACATATGTATATGTATCAACGACTTTATGACAATGTTATTTGTAGATTAAAAATAACTTTAAATATTTCATAAATTGGAAATTCTCTTGTTTATTTCAATTAAACTTATTGCAATGTGCAATATTTTGTGGATTGATTACAATTAATGTAAATTGAATTTCGGAGTATGAGTATGAATTTTTATACAATTCATAATATTTTTATGAAATACATAGTAAAAGTCGACTTAAGATGTTATGATATATTGCCACAGTCATATAACTGATTACACCGTACAACAGGAAAACTGGGAACATATGTGAATGAAGAGACCATTCATAGTAATATTGCGTACTCAGTTTTTATTGATCAGATCATATATTATTTTACATGGACTTAAAAATCTCATAGGATAACCAGTTTTCAAAAAATTATGTAAAATTAATATATAAACACTTTGATTCCATCATGGGTTTCAAATTAAGGCTAAGAATTACGACAGTCTAAAAAAATTATATGTTTATTCCCTGAATCAAAACCAAACCGTATTAAAGAACCAAACAATATTAAAAATCGTGGTAAAATCAATATATTCGGTCACCCTACGCACAGTGGTTTAGAAACGTTTTTTTTTTTTTGGAAATAATTCGGTATTTTGGGAACTATTGGATATATTGTTTCACATGGTTGGAGCTGAGGTGTTTTCGAGTTTATTTACATTTGTTCAGCTTCCTAGCGCTTATGGGGCTCAGTGTGTGGCCCTTCAAAGTTGGTCACCTCGGGTCTCAAAATTTTTTAAAAAATCGCCAAAAATCCATTTATGATCCAAATGAGCTGAAATTTAAAATATAAATAGTCCCTAAGGTGGCCTACAAAAAATACATTTATAAATGTAGGTTATCCCTATCAGTTTAAGAGATATTAAGGTTTATTGATTTATTTTTTTTTTTTAATTTTACTCAATCTTTTTATGGTTTTTTAGAGAAGACGGGCCAACGGATTGTCGAAATTTATTTTTAAGATATCAGCTATATTGGTGATAAAATTCTAAATAAAATAGGAATAACTTGCTAACAAATATCTAGTTCCCATAAAAAGTTACACGTATCCAAAGTTATAACATATAAAAAGGTTATTTTTTACGTTTTTTCCCAAAAAAGTCCATATATATTTTCTTTTGTAGAAAAACTGTTTCTTCGGGACTATGCACAAGTTTTATATGATCCGGAAAGAGAACTTAATGCTAAAGCGTGTAAAGTAAAATTTGGCTCACTAAAGCGGACACAACCCCCCTAGGCCTATCCAAACTTGGCCAATTTTAAAAAATAATTTTAGGTTTGAGTAAAAAATTCTAAAAAGGTAAAGCACTGATTTAGGCACGTTTCTAAAAAAAAACTCAGTTTTTGGAACACAATTTTCTCGGTTTAGGAATTCTGGTATTTTAAAATAAAAAATGTCAAACATTATAATACTGTTGATTTAAGGACATTTGAATCTATGTTAGTTCCAAATTTTGTTATGTTATCTTTAACCGTTAAAGTTTTACATTAATTGAAATTTTATATTTTTCTTCATGGAAAATCACCATATTATAATTTTTTTAGTTTTTAAGGTAAATGAGGTCATGCCAAGAACTTTTTTGGGAAAATTTTCAGCTTTTGGGTCCTAAACTTTTCTACAGCATTACCTCGAGCATCAGTAACATAAAAATATTGACCCGGAAGCTGCGAAAAATTTTCCATACGTTCGTTTCGTCATCCATTATGAAGCAGGTGTATTTCTTGTATAAAATTTGACTTCAATTTCCGTGCTCTGTTTTTGGCCTCTAAATTTTTAGCAGCGTTCCTGTCAGGAACTTTTCGAGCCTTGTATGTTTTTAAACCTGCATTGGCTTTAACTTTTTGTACTAAATAGTCCGAGCACTGAGCTAACCGGGCTGCATTCCTACCCGATGTGTTGGGAGCTCTTTTGAAAATGCTTTCTATTTGTTTGGCTTTAGAAATATCATGTGAACCATTCCTTCTATCTGAACCAGGTTTTCTATCAACGGACAAGTTCTCCCGGTACTGTTTAATAACATTGGAACAGTTTGACGGCAGACGTTTGATTGTGTGGCCAACTTTTTGTAGGACCAAGTTGGATTTTGTTGAAAATATTTAATAATTTTAGTACGCACTATTTTCTGGTCATTCATTTTAATCAGATTAACAACAAATGGACATAATTGACATTAAACATAATAACATGCTTTACAAAGGCAACTTGATAAAAAAAAATCAAATAATACTTGGGTTAAAAGTATCTCGGAACCAATTAAATGAAAATCAATACAAATGAATGGAAAATCCTGTTGCGGTTTGTCCAAAACGGGGCATTGGTGTAATAATAAATGCATGAAAATCCGCCACCTACATATAACTTTATTAAACTTCTGAACTTTTTAGCTTTTATTTGATACCCATTTTGGGATAAAATATATTTATATTATATATTTTTTTAAAAACTGTTTTTCCTTAGAATTTTAAAGTCCATTTAAAAGGACATCTGACTCGATCAAGAAAAATTTTGTGCGCATTGTTACTATGGTCCTATATTCACGTATATATCGATTTTTCAATGTGTAAAGAAAAAATATTAAAATTTTTGCAGGGTGTTTTAAGTTACTACATTGTGTAAGTGTGTGCATGTAAGTTAATTCTGTGTATGTTACTGTGGATGTTGGAGCGGATAGTGGTATAAGCCAACAACCGCAAAAAAGCGGCTTTTTGTAGTTCATGAACGGCCAGCGAACTTTTTATCGTATGACAAAAAGCTATAAGCAACAACATCCATCCAAACATGAACACACTCATATGTACAGTGCATAGAGCTCTCCAAGCTCCTCCAAGCTAGATTGTACCCATTTGTGTATGTACGTACGTTACTCATAGATTGTTACCAACTAGCTCTGTGTAGAGCAACTTTTTTATGACTCCGTTGCACGGCACCGCCGCAACAATAGCATTGATTTTTTTTTTTTTTTTTTTGCTTTTTGTTTATGTTTTTTTATAAAGTTGCACGTCAGTTGTATTTTATTCGTTTTGTTCGTTCATTACTTTGTTTGTTGCACAGTTAGACAGACAGGCTGGCTAAGAGTCGATAGAACGAATGAACGTTCGGACTGACTAGCTAACTATCAGTCAGTTTTTTGCTGCTAGTTAGACATCATTAATTCAGTTACTGAGTGCGAGTATTTGAAACAACCAAAATAGTTAGTGTTGCCAGCAGCTAGGACAAATACTTGGTTTATGTCTTGAGAAATTATTTTTAAAATTTTCTTAATTTCATTCTTACAGAAATTACCTTTATCATTAAAAAACCTTTGCCGAAAAAATCCGAATTTGCATTATCCAAATATCGTTACTTTTTTAATTCAAATATTAAAGTGCGCTTCGTTCTGAATTAATCCCCGTGAATGAAAAATCACTGGTATCAACTGTTACTGAATATAGCAAGTAACAGGTACATTTCAGAAATGGTCCTTATATGGGAACCATGACCAATTATAGGCCGATATTCATAAAATTCGGTGTTAAAATTTTTAACACGGAGAAATGGGAAAAGGAAAAAAACTCCCTCGGAATTTTTATTCATGATTGGGCTGATTAAATACACATATTTAAGTGATATGCAGCAACCCGCGAAAAATATGATATTGTGATGTATTATTTTTGCTGAATTTTGACAATTTACTTAGACCCTTTAATTTTTGAGTCTACGACCAATATTTCGATATGTTACAAAGGGCATGACCGAATCAGTGTACCCAACATAAAATTGGTGGAGAGTATAAAAATGCCAAACTGGCAGCACTGAAAATAACCCAACGCAAAAGTGGCTGAATAGTCGTCCGTAGTCGCTGCTAAAAATGACTTTACATAGACCCAACAGTCAGTCAGAGCCACTCAGTCCGCATTTGAGGCACGTTTGTAAAGGGGTGTGTGTAGCTTTACGTTTATTTTCGTGTATGTGAATGCAACATCCACATGTTTCTACGTATTAGTGTGTTTATTTTATATGAATTGACTAAAAACTCTGTTGCATTATGGTTACAACAACAGCAAAAACAAAACAACAAAAAAAACTAAAATAAATTTTCCGTTGTTGCTTAAACCAACAACCAAAGTGGGTGTGTTTTCATGTGCATGCAAATCATAAAGCCGGCTTGTCTAACCTTTTCTCAAAACTCGAGTTGCATGACTGATTATAATTTTGTTACTCTTTTTGTAAAAATTTAAAACAAACTGACATTTATGCAGTATTAGAAAACCTTTCTTAATTCTATCATTATGGCAACTATGTATGTTTGTATTAAACTGTCAAGGGTTGAGATTAAGTATTTAAAAGTCAGTTTGACACCAAAATGAGTAAAATCGAACTAGAAATCAGTTTGTGGCTGTATTAAGATTATGCTGTTGTAGGTAAATACACATAGAGAAAAGATATATTTTTACATGTTTACCATAACCATTATAATATTTCTAAAACGTTTTTGTAATTATGTATATGATTGTATATAATTAAGTTACCATTAACGTCATTGTAGCAATCATATATATGATTGTAGTAATTATGTATATGGTATTTACAAATTTATCTTTTCGAATACATGGAAAAATTTCAAATCGATATTTTCTACTAGCACATAAAAGTTGAATATTACAAAAATTTTATCGATTTTACTCAAAGTCTACATACAAAACACAGCCCCTGCTAAATTTTTTTTTTTCAAAGTGTACAATACTATCATCTTACAGATTTTATTTCAGAAATTATTGCAATTTAAAATATTCCATCCAAATTTAACTCATTTTATGTTTTAGCATTTTTGTTTTAAAGTCACAGAGGAATAACATTTTTCATACAGTATACTTCAAATAGACCATATACATCTTCAACCAATCTAGGACCAAATGTAGTCCATATTCTATTAAGAAAATAGATTTAAACAATTTTAAATAAATTCGAAATACAGTGAGACCTCAAATATCCGTGATTCGATTAACCGGCAACGATTTCGATTTAAATTTTTTCCATCGATTAACCGTAATTACCTCTATTATACGGGATTATAATTTTTTTCGATTATTTTTGAATAATCTAACACAATGTGAATAAAACGAAAAAGGTGAATTCCCTCGATCAATTTTTAAGGCCAACATTTTTTGATATTGTGCCATCGATTTTTCGATAGCTTTTGGCGTAAGGAGTGTTAGACATTATAAAAAAAGTGATTCTGTTATTGGCTTTGGAAACCGAAAAACTTTAAAAACTGCTGAAGAACCAAAAGTAGATTTTGCAGTTTATGAATAATTTCGGAAGGAACGATTTAAAGGAACTCCAATTTCTGGATTGACAGTGAAGTAAAGTCTAAAATATTCCACTTAAAATTTAAGAAAAAAACGACATTGTATTTACAAACTTAATGCATTGGCTTGCCATAATCAAAATTTCATAGAATGACACAAGGACTCAAAAGAGAGACTAACTTCATTAGTTTGCGTTAATGCTGCTGGTACACACAAGTGCAAAGCATTATTGGAAAGAGGTTTAAAAATGTCCATGAGATCGGTTTAACAATAACTTAGTACCAGAAGTGAGAGAGAATTTTAAGAAAATCGGTCTAAAAGATGATAGTAAAATCATACTGCCATCTGTGTGGTGGTTGATATAATAAGAATATATTTAATATAATTGCCGGATGAGGGCAATATAGTAGCTATGTATCGGTGTTATTTCAAATATCCTGTTTATTATGTTGTAATTGTTTAGGTTAATGTATATGGAGATTTTTATATATATAAGGATTATTAATGTCGAATTTAAACTTCAATGCGAAATTAATAATATTTATGCATGCCTAAGTGAATTTCGGAAGTGCACATCGTATGGGGGCTATTATCAAATATGGACCAATATTCGCGAAATCAAAGTAGTTCGATTTGTACAAACATACTGATCTGTGTAAAATACGATATTTCTCACTTTTGCAGAATTTTGTATAGATACTAGTATTCTATAGGCATTTATATATCATAGAGCTAAATTCCGTGAAGAAATTTGTACTGGACTAGAAGTAATCATGGATCAATTCTTACCATATTCAGTGTTTCTCCTTTAATCATAGAAAAAAAGTGTACAAAATTTCATATCTGAAATATATTTAAAGAAAATAACAAAAAAAAATTGTAAAAAATATTAACTTTATCGGATTTTATCTCACATTTTGGTCCATAACTCTGATTCTGTTAGACCGATTTTGCCCATTTTCAATACCAAACATTTCTTATTTCTCCTATGTGAGGGAAGGACTATCGTGCTAAAAACAGAGTTTACGACCAACATTTCAAACCAAATCTTTTTGGTGGTTGGTATAAAAATCGAACAAAAATTATCAAAACGGTACCGTGAAATAACTCCCAATAATCGGCGGTTTCATAATTTTAAAAATATTAGTCTCCAAAAAAGCGAAATAACTCCCAATGAAATAAATCCTAATAGTAATGAAATAATTCCCAATTAGAAGCAATTTATTTACGTAATCTAACTCCCAATGAAATAAAGAACTACCAAGGTGGAATTATTCTTCGCTCACCAAACATTTATTTAATACACTTCAAAAATGACAAAAATGAAATAACTCCCAATACAGTGAAATTACTCCTAATTCCAAAAGTAAAATGAAATAAAACCCAACAAAAATTTCATTGGGTGTTATTTCATAATAATGCGTTAGGAGTTGTTTCACAATTAAATAAGTCCCAAGTTGTATGAAAAATTGGTTGGGTATTATTTCATTTTTTCGTGGGGAGTTATTTCACGGTACCTAGAACTGCTTTCGGAAGTGGTCCTTATGCGGAAGCTATGACAAACCAATTCATTAAAGTTAATTATATGAAACTTAGTTCTATCGAATTTATAGTCAGCACTAAATTTAAAAATATTTTTTACGATCTATGTATGACTAACTATGAAATAATTGATATTACATTTTTAGTACGTTTTATATATTTCTAAAACTTATTTGTGATAAATTTTATAACGAAATTCTTCAGATAAAAGCAGAAATAATTACAACATGTCTTCTGATCATCTAAATAGTTATTTCGTTTAAATTTGTTATTTGTATTCAAATAGAAGACGAATGTTATTCTTTTACAATTAATATCAAGTTCAATAATTTGATTTGTAATAATTGCTATAACAAAAAATTGATAAATAAAGTATGAGGCCATCAACGCAAAAGTGGTGTAACCCACAATTTTTTTTTTGGATTTACTTACATACAGTTCTACATTACAAATATCAATACAAAACTGGGGTTAGCTTCATTTTGGTAATAAAAAACAGATGGAGCTGAAAAAATCGTTTTTGTACAGAGCACAATACAACAAAGTATTGTAGCAAAAGTGGTGTAAATTGGGGTTACACCACTTTTGCACTGTTACCCTCATATATAACATTTTTAAATTGTACCAAATGACTTCATATAATGAAAGAGTGCACTAAATTTAACCACTTTCCTTGGCCAAAATTAAAAATTAAAATTTTTTCAAAATACAGGTTTTTTGATCTAATATAACCAAAACATTAAACAAAGTAAATAAAGCATCTAATGAAATTATTAATTGGAATTTTTCTAGGGCGGCAAGATCAGAATTATGTTTTTAGGTGCCTATACCTTGGCAAATCTGAAAAGAACGGCAAATAGTTTACATATATTGTTGAGAGTGATTGTTCCGAAAACTTGAATTTATACTAAGAAGAGTAGTCATGAATATTTTGATAAAATAATATCTAAAGTCGTAGGTGTTTGAAGACTTTTAAAATTCAGCAACAGCAACATTTCGATAATAAAACATGAAAAGCAGATTAGCTCTACTAAATTACAACCTGAACGGTCGCAATTAATATTTTGACAAAAATCAGAAAGAACCAAAAGAACAAAAATAATTGTCTTCCAAAAGTAAAATCCATACGTTTGGATGTAATTAATTATGTCCGCAGAAATAAGTGAAATTTCCTATAAAGGAGGTAAACAATATGTAACAACAAATTTTACAGATAATGACGAAAATGTTTGTATTCTATTACACGGTATAAACATTTATTAAAATGTAAAAAGTTGAACCTTAAAATTAATCCTGTATTTAGGTACAGTTCAACCCAATGTGGGTCGGTGGGACCCTTGGAGCGGACACTGATATCTTCTTGAGAATCCTTATAAATTAGAGATTTAATGGTGTATTATTTCGGACGTACCTGTGGTATGGTTATTTCAAATTTAAAATACTCCTACCATTTTAATAACTACACGTATAAGTTGTTACACAGACTAGCAATAATATTTATGCATGTTTTAGATACACATGTTACGTAAGGGTGTTTTTTAAAGCGCGATGGAACTTACAAAAGGGTTAACTGTCAAACGAACTGCCATACTGCGCTCACTTTTTGACATTTATGATCAGTATACTTTGGCAAATCATCACGAATAGATTGACGCTTGAACAACGCTACCAAATTATCAAAATTTACTTTGAAAATCAGCCATCGATTAGCGCAACTTATGGACGACTGTTTTATCGCAACGTTGTGTACAGTGATGAGGCTTATTTTCGACTTAACTGGTTGGTTGATAAATAAAATTGCCGCTTATTTAGTGAGACCAATCCAAAACAGACCCTACATACTACATTACATTCAGAAAAATGCTCCGTTTGGTACGGTTTATACTCTGGTGGCATCATCGAATCATATGTCTTCAAAAATGAAGCGAGAGCGTTTGGGTCGATGAAGATCGTTACCGCACCATGATCACTGATTTTTCTATTTAAAAATATGAATGACATTGATCCGGGCAAGATGTGGTTTCAACAATATGGCGCTACGCGTCATACGGAGACTGGAACCATCGATTTATTGATTTGATTTCGAGGTTTAATACCTCTATATTATTCCATGTGGGACTATGTAAAGTCACTGGTTTATGCTGATAAACCAGCAACAATTGACGCCTTCGAGGCCAGCATTGTTCTTATTATTCTTGACATAAATGGCTCAAAATTGGACATCCGTAGTGGCCATCTTTACATGTTAATGCCATGTATTGATCATTCTTTGTGTTATTTTTTACAATTTCAGGTTCTATCGGACTTAAAAAACAACCTTTATAGATACAGAAACGTAATGGATATATGTAAGTTAACGTGGACATAAAAATAAACAGGTATACATTTGAGCACGTAACAACTCAGGTGAATGCACATCAATTTTAAATCATCACAATCGTAGTTATTATAAATGAATTTCAAATTAACCAAACTTGACACTACTAACTCTAGCACTCATACTAAATAAAATACATTTTAAATACATACATGTACAAATAAATAATAAACTAAAATCTTCAATTTAAAGCATGTCTGTCGCTAGCAGAAGACAAATAGAAAACTTTCATTTCTTTTCAGCATAAATTTGAAAAATGTCTATTTAAAAAAAAAGAAAACATTTGCAAACTAAAAGCAAAATAAATCAAACACTCATAAATATTGTTTGGCAATAAACGCGAGTAAAAATAAATATGAAACATCTGTAGAGAAATGAAAATGGATGCAGATGAGAAATTAATTGCTCTATTTAAATCTATTTCTTTGTTTTTTTGTCATGTCACAGCGCATTTGTCAATTGTCCAAAAGTTTAAATTGAGAACTCGTGCGAAAATAACTAATTTCTCATGTAGACTTTTTGCTGTCGCTTCTTGAATATTTTTTTTTTTTTTTAGTTTCACTAACGAATCATAGAATGTTCGTAGGCGTTTTATACACGTGCCAAAATTTATCATTATATTTATTGTACATTTGTCCGAATGTATGTTTGTATGGTTTGTTCATTCGTTCTTTACTGTTTTATTTTGGAATTTAAAAATGTCATTTTCACTGCTTTTTCTGTGCGAAATTGAAGATGTATGTATCGCTCTATATTCTGTACAGTATGAAATGTTATTTTCGTACACCACTTCTTTTCAAACCAATATCCTTTGACAATCTCCTAAATGAAAATATATGAAATGTTACCAAATACATAAATTGTATATCATTCAAGTTTGTATGATAACTGTTTTAAGTACTTTGTATGTAACATCAATGTCCGAATACTTATTCTCCTCATTGTATTTGTTTCTGCGGTTGTGTTTCTTTTTATAAAATCCCCAAAACGATATGTTGCGTGTCACATTAACTTTCAAGTCTTTTTTTGACAATTGTGACATATGCCGCACATTTCTTTAGGTGGCCTTTATTTTGTTTTCCCACTCACAGCTTTCTTAAGTATTTATTCTTCTAAAATTCTAGGAAAACCTTTTATTACTTTTTAAGGATGTACTTTATCTATTGATCAGCAGGGAAAAATATTTCTTTCATATCCTGTATTAATATATACTTTTTTGTTAAATTTTGCGATTTTTATTGTTCAATAAAGCAGAGGAATTAATATATCTACTGATAATTATTTTTTTGTACTGATTTAAGATTAAGTAAATTTCATAACAAAATTTTAAATTTTTATACAAAACTAGCTGACCCGGTGCGCTTCGCCACCCCAATTTGATGAAATAGTACTATTAAGTCTCCCTTTGTGAATTAATACTAATTCAAGATAACATGTCTTTTTTATGTTTATTAATTCATTACCAAAAGCACCATTCGAATAAAGAAAAAGTACCAAAAAGTTTCCCCCAAGAATTCTCACTCACTATATGCTTAATTTTATGTTGCTAAATTCATTGTTATAGAAATTTCAAAAAGTACCATTAGAATATAGAAAAAGTACTAAAAAGCCCACACTTGTGGTTTCCCACTCACTCGGGTTTATATAACCTTTATTTCATGTTTCTAGCTTCATTATTGGAGAAATTACAAAGAGTACCATTGGAATAAAGAAGAGGTACCAAAAAGTCTCCCCCTAGAATTTTCACTCACTTAGGACCATATATGCTTAATTTCGTGTTTCTACGTCCATTGTTATAGAAAATTCAAAAAGTACCATTAGAAAAATAAAAAAAGTACCAAAAAGCAGCCACTTGTGGCTTCCCACCCACTCGGCCAATGTAAGCTTTATTTCATGTTTCTATGTTCATTGGTGAAGAAATTGAAAAAAAGTACCATTATAATAAAGAAAAAGTACCATGAAGTATCCGCTTCAATTTTCACTCACTTAGGACCATATATGCTTAATTTCATGTTTCTAAGTTCAAAAAGTACCATTAGAAAAATAAAAAAAAGTAATAAAAAGCAGCCACTTTTCGTTTCACACTCACTCGGGTCCATATAAGCTTTATTTCATGTTTTTAGGTTCATTGGTGAAGAAATTACAAAAAGTACCATTCGAATAAAGAAAATGTACCAAAAAGTCTCCCCCTAGAATTCTCACTGACTTAGGACCATATATGCTTAATTTCATGTTTCTAAGTTCATTGTTATAGAAAATTCAAAAAGTACTTTTAGAACAATAAAAAAGTACCCATATCCCCTATCCATTATCCCCTATTCCTAATACTAACTTCACTCAGATACACATCAGGTAACTTAAAAAGATTAAAAAAGTACCATTAGGAGAAAAGTACCAATTTCCCTTTTCCTCCTTGAGTTTGAATTTTAAAAATATTCCATTTTGCTAAAATTGTTTATGCTACATACATGTCTCAAACGATTAAAATCTGTGTTAATGTGCCCAAGAAAAAATATGTTTTTATAATAGTACCCAACTGTTTACCCGGATTTGGCCCAATATAAACCTTGGCACTCGAGTTCCGAATAACAACCTGTTAGTTTATTTTTGTATGAATCCAGTAACCAATGTTAAACAAATTATAAAAATTCCCGATTTTATCCCCTTTTTGGTACCTGTTTTATCCCCATTACGGTGGTAAAATTATACTCAAATAAATTTCTGTATCGTGGTGGGAGCACGTAATCAAATATTCGTATCTCTATGTCAAATTATAAAAAAAAAACATATTTTATGAAAAAGTACCAAAAATAAACACAATTTTTATCCCTTAAGGGTTCGAATTTTCAAAAAGTACCAAACTTGTATTTTCTATTTTTTGATAAGTAAAGAATACGATTTAAAATTTGTTTCTATGTTTATTAGTTTAAAAGATACATAGGGTGCCAAAAAAGTACCATAATAGAGTTTTTACCCGTTTTCTCCCCTAAATGGTTTGAATTTCGAAAAAGTACAAAACACCTGTCAGCTTATTTTTTAAATGGAGTAACAGCAATTTCAAGTTTTATTGTATCTTTATTAGTTTTGAAGATATAAAGTTACCGAATTTACCTGTTTTTACTCCCTAAACGTTTGAATTTCCAAAAATCCCTTCTTATCGGATCGTTTTGGAGAGGGAGGAAAATTTCATGATTCTAGTTTCAGTCATTTGGGCTGTGCGATGATGAATCAGTCAGTAACGTTACATTTTTATATATATAGACAATTTTCATACGTAGAAATTTTATCAATGAAAGTCCAATATTTTTCGATAGCTTTTCGCTTGAGGAAAAAAATGTCCACTACAATATATCAAAAAAATCATTTTCGAGGCGTCCAATTATATAACAGTGGTTGTAAGATTTGTGCTTATTCTACTCGTGCTAATTCTCCTGATTTTTGCCTGTCCTCTTGTCTTTTGATTTTGTGGCAGCATTTCTCAAATCTGTACAATCAACTCGGAATTACTATCAAAATGATTATTCTCCGTAAATTCAAATTTGCTAATCAATTATAGTTAATTATGTCAACAAATGTCCTCTCGAAACAGGACTTTAGTGGTACAGTATTGGTAATATTTACAATACATACACTACAATTACTTAATACATACAAACGTAAATGTGTAACTAAAGACATTCATAGCTTTTATTTTTAGATTTCCATAGATTTTGAAACTCAAAGGGTCAAGATATTATGGGCGGATGTAAAAGAGAACAAGCAATCATATGAATAACAATTATTTACATTAACCATCTTTCAGCCTCAAAGGATGCTCTTAAATCTGATTCAAGACAATTTTTAATTGGTACAATCTCCACGTGTTGCATACATAGTGATAAGCTCTGCTAACTTATGCATTTTATAATAGGGTTATTTGGGGAGTGTTGTGTCCGCTTAAGTGAGCCAAAATTTAATTTACACGCTTTTGCATAAAATTCTCTTTTCGGATCATACAAAGTTGTATATAGTCCCGAAGACATTTTTTTTCTACAAAAGAAAACCTTTTTGGGAAAAAACTTAAAAAATACGGCACACATGTTCCAATTTTTGATGCGTTTAACTTTTTATAGATAACTGTTACATCTTAAGAACCATACAAAGATCGAGCAAAATTAAAAAAAAAAAATTAATAAATAAACCTCAATATATCCTGAACTAATAAAGATAACCTACACATGTAAGCATATTTTTTGTAGATATTCTTAAGCACTCTTTATATTTTAAATTTCACTTCATTCGGATCATAAATGGATTTTTTACGATTTTTTTAAAAAAAAATTTAAACCAAAGTAACCAACTTTGAGGGGCAAACGCACTGGCGCTTATCAGCGCTAGGAAGCTGAACAACTGCAAATTGACTGGATAATACCTCAGTTCCAAACATGTGATATGTCGTAACAATATCTCAAATAGTTCCCGAGAGACAATTTTTTACTATCAAATACCGAAATTCCTAAAACGGGAAAAGTGTGTTTCCAAAAACTGATTTTTATACCCTCCACCACCACAAGTGGTGAAAGAGGGTATATATACGTTTGTCATTCCGTGTGTAACATTGAGAAATATTCATCTGAGACCCAACAAAGTATATATATTATTGATCCTTATGAAATTCTAAGTCGATTGAGCAATGTCCGTCTGTCTGTCCGTCTGTCCGTCTGTCTGTCTGTCTGTCTGTGTAAAACACTCTCACGCCCAAAATACATAAGCAAAATTAATGAAATATATACCAAAATGTTTATAATTTTTCTAAGCAGTTTGGTATTGAAAATCAGCAAAATCGAGTTGGTAGAACCAGGGTTATGGATTAAAATGTAAGACAACCTCCAAAAATTTTGATCATTTTCACATGTTTTTTTCTGATTTTTGGTAAATCCATTCCAGAGAATACCATGAAATTTTGCACACATTATTTATATTATAAAAGGACAAATTCTGTTGAAAATGGAAAGCATCGGTCCATAGTTTCTCGTAGCCCCCATACAAATTTCTTCCCGAAATATGGTGCTATGGTATGTAAATGCCCATAGAATTGCAGTATCCATACAAAATTAAGCACAACTAAGTTTCGTGAAAACAGAAATTGCGACACCAATTTTTTTTTGGATCGGGCACTATTTGACCATAGCCCCCATATAAAGTTTACTTCCGAAAAGCATTTAAATACACTTAAATATCTTATATATATCGGTATCAGGTTGAAATTCAACCTGCATAATCCCCATGCACATGAAAATCGCTGTAGGGAATTTCATGAAGAGCGTCCCATAATTGGTTATAGCTCCCATATAAGGACCACTTCTAAAAACCACATTAATTTTCATAAATATCTGAAAAATATCGTTATCGAATTAAAATTTTACACAGATCGGTAGTATTAATTCACAAATGATACTACTAGATTGTGTGAATATCGGTTCATATTTGACCATAGCTCCCATATAAGGTCCATTTCCGAAAATTACTTAAATACTAATAACTCTTTTATAAAAGCTTCTATCTAGTTTAAATTTCAAACAAATATTTCCATTATATACGAAAATCGATGTGTTGAATTTTGTGAAGATCGGCCGATAATTGTTCATAGCTCCCATATAAGGACCACTTCCGAAAAACACATTAACCTCTGTAAATATTTTAAATATATGGATAACGAACTAAAATTGTATACCGATCAATATATTGTATCCAAAAATTATACTACTGGGTTTTGTGAATATCGGTCCATATTTGACAATAGCACCCATATTAACTCGATGTCTGATAATCACAATAATACCCATAAAATTTTTATAAATAATGTTATGGACAAAACTATCAAGCAAAATAGGCCTCAAATACATAGAAATCGCTTTAAAATATTTAAGTATATCTTCCAAATAAGTCGCACATCCGAAAAATACATTAACGCATATATACACTCATATCGGTAAAAAATGTAACAGATATAAGTTTCAAGTTGATTTGGTGACTATGGGTTCTTGATTATATATAGAAAGCTCACATCCGGAAAATTCATTAGAACAGAACAAAAATATACTTTTGAAGTTTTACTAAATATATTTGTTTACCCTTTTTTATACACTTTTAATTCACTTTTGGTGAATAATAAAAATGTTGAGCCAATCGGTAATGTTAACCAATTATTAAGTATATAAATTGTTAAATAGTACATTTTATTCCTATTATAAAATTATAGACTTTGTTGGAAACGGTAGGAATATGTAGTTATTTCAATTATAAATTGCTGAAGTAGATAACATTTTTATACATTTGAAATAAAACATATTCTGCGTAAACTAGTTTTTCTAACAATATATAAAATACTACTATACAACTATGTTTTAAATAAACTTTTATTTTGTTTAAAAAAAAGTGTTTTTATTGAAGAAAGTACATAATTTGTATATAGTCCAAAATGTGTATTATATCATGATTTATATATAATCCATAAAGTGGCTTAAAAAGAAATTCGGTTATAGTCCTAATTCGCTCATAGTCCACAAAAATTGTGCAACTGTATTTGTAGACTATAAGTGAAAACTACTGTATTACATTACCATTCTACCATTCTTCATAATCGGAGCTAAGTCCCAATAACAAACACTGAATATGGATATTAGAGTGTTTATACCAATGTAATTTCTATAATTTACATCTAATTTAGGTGGAGGGTATTTAAGATTCGGCATAGCCGAATATAGCACTCTAACTTGTTTTTTATAAAATACCCCATTGGACGTTATTTACCGTGCGATAGTAATATTATGTAATATATGTGTATTTAAGTAACTTATAGGGCTAATGGAGCTTTTTCGAGGATCAGTGCTTTGCATTTTAATACCTTTTACTCAAACATAATTTTTTTTACAAAATTGGCCACATTTCTTTCCGGATCATGTAAAAATTATATATTATAGTATATATTATAGTTCCAAAGAAGATTGGCATCAAAATAAACTGGATTGGGAAAAATGTCAAAAATACAATATGCGAAAGATATAAATTGGTTTTCGTATATACATTTAATATTGTAGAAAGCATAATTCCATTACAATTATGTTTTGTATTTCATAAATATGGAAAATCAGTTGCATTTTGAGAATGTTTATAACTGGAATAAAATATTAGTCATTCATATTCAATTATACTTAATTATCGTTATTGTTTGAAATCATTTAGTTGTACAATTCTATTCTTTACGGACGATTTTTTTAAAAAATCGAACAATTCGTTCTGCTTTTAAACATTTGTCGATATTTTTATTCAATTTTAGTTTAATCTGCGTGGCCTATATTAAACCTGTTACATTTTTATGAGAATTGCATTTCAAGTGGGCATTCACACCAAAATTTACTTTTATTGCTGCTTAGTCTGAGGTACATACATATATGCTAGCTCATATGGCTTTGTGAAAAAAACATGTATTTTGTATTTCCCATTTTAATTGAATTATTAGAACCTTTGATACGTATCAGCTATTAAAAAACTGCACATATGATTTGTGTATATTTTATATCACCTTTATCATTTTAAGAAATTGGAAAGAGAGAAAAATGCTTCCAACTGTGACGGAAGTGTCATTGATGTTTATTAATTCCCAATAGCATATAGCAAGTAACAGGAGTATCGTCAGCGACATAAAGATATCGATGCATAAAATATAATGAAATAACTATCTTCAATATTCGATTTAGGTAATAAAACATATAAATTATGTTTCACGTTAAAATGTTTATTTAATATGTATATTAGAGTGACAATCAGTTGTATGGAAAAAAATTTGAGTTCGATTTTTGAAGAGTGCCGGGTGGAATATTGTGACACTAGGTCTAAAAGATAAGTATTGAAAATTTGAGCCAAATCGGACAACGATTTCGGGACGCGCATCGAGGTCAAAGGTCAGATATATGTAAAATTTTACTATCTATATGAAATAAATTTGTAAAACTCCTTAACTTTCTGCATTATGTTACATAAATATGTACAATTTTTTTATTTTAATGAAAATTACAGTCAAAAAAATATTTTTCAGATTAAACCTATATCTCCTTTGGGTCAAATTGACCCACAAACTGTATTATCGTTAAAATTCGGAAAAAATGCAAATTTTTCAGTTTTTGTAAAAATTTTGCTACTAAATAATTATTTTTGCAATCGAATGAATAAGAATCGAAATGTGTACGTAATTGTCGTTCTAATGAGATATAAAAGATAAAAATTGGTTAAAAAATTTTAAAGTTATTAAAAATTCCCCAGACCAATAACGTGTTTCAGGCCACTTGAACAAGAAATCTAGGAACAAAATTAACATATTTTAAGAAATATTAAAATAAAAGCTAATTTTTACTTAAAATATATCCGTATTTATATTCGTATGAGTTTTTGTCTTTATACAATACCGTTAACCTATTCGCAGGGATGGCCAAAAAAATTAATTTTTTTTAACGGCAGTTTCAAATCTCCATTTTCAAATTTTTAAAAATTTTCTTAAACAAATTTCAGAATTTTTTGATCATCACATTGGGATTTATTGAGATCATAATAGAGAATAAAAATATGAAAAAATTATGTCAATACCTCTTACAGTTTTTCCGTACCTACGATTTAAATTTTGTGATTTTCGGGGAAAAAAAATTTTTTGGCCATATTTTGGCGAATGAGAGCAATTTCCTTACTGTTACGAATTTTAAGTAAAACCTATGCAGAATCTTATAGTTCAGATCATTTTTAATATACTCTGCAAGTTTTACTGAAATCGGACAACTTTAACCCTTAAATGGTGAAGGGCAAAAGTAAAATTTTGAAATATTTGGAATTTCTAAATTAAAGATAGCGAAATATTATACATTTTTGAACAAATTTTAACAAAACTTGCGGAAAATATACCTTAAGGTCTACAATATACAATAGCAGTGCAAAAATGGAAATTAACCCTTAAAAGCACTTGGGGTCAAAATCACTCTATATTTGACTGTGGTTTTCGCGATTTTAAAAGTTTGGACCCCAAATTATATTAAGGGTTAATTTCCATTTTTGCACTGTTATTGTATATTGTAGACTTTATGTTATATTTTTCTCAAGTTTCATTAAAATCGGCCCAATAATATATATCATTTCGGCATCTTTACATTAGAAATTCCAAATATTGAATAATTTTACCTTTGACCTTCACGGTTTAAGGGTTAAAATTGTCCGATTTTAGTAAAACTTGCAGAGTATATTAAAAATGATTTGAACTATAAGATTCTGCATAGGTTTTACTTAAAATTCGTAACAGTAAGGAAATTGCTCTCATTCGCCAAAATATGGCCAAACAATTTTTTTTCCCGAAAATCACAAAATTTAAATCGTAGGTACGGAAAAACTGTAAGAGGTATTGACATAATTTTTTCATGTTTTTATTCTCTATTATGATCTCAATAAATCCCAATGTGATGATCAAAAAATTCTGAAATTTGTTTAAGAAAATTTTTAAAAATTTGA
Organism: Calliphora vomitoria; assembly: GCA_942486065.2. Lineage (NCBI taxonomy): Eukaryota > Metazoa > Arthropoda > Insecta > Diptera > Calliphoridae > Calliphora > Calliphora vomitoria. The sequence goes on from OW818031.2 coordinate 94,950,652, forward strand.
AAATGGAGATTTGAAACTGCCGTTAAAAAAAATTATTTTTTTTGGCCATCCCTGCGAATAGGTTAACGGTATTCTACAAAGACAAAAACTCATACGAATGTAAACCGGATATATTTTAAGTAAAAATTAGCTTTTATTTTAATATTTCTTAAAATATGTTAATTTTGTTCCTAGATTTCTTGTTCAAGTGGCCTGAAACACGTTATTGGTCTGGGGAATTTTTAATAACTTTAAAATTTTTTAACCAATTTTTATCTTTTATATCTCATTAGAACGACAATTACGTACACATTTCGATTCTTATTCATACGATTGCAAAAATAATTATTTAGTAGCAAAATTTTTACAAAAACTGAAAAATTTGCATTTTTTCCGAATTTTAACTATAATACAGTTTGTGGGTTAATTTGACCCAAAGGAGATATAGGTTTAATCTGGAAAATATTTTTTTGACTGTAATTTTCATTAATATAAATAAATGTACATATTTATGTAACATAATGCAGAAAGTTAAGGAGTTTTACAAATTTATTTCATATAGATAGTAAAATTTTACATATATCTGACCTTTGACCTCGATGTCCCGAAATCGTTGTCCGATTTGGCTCAAATTTTCAATACTTATCTTTTAGACCTAGTGTCACAATATTCCACCCGGCACTCTTTGAAATCTTAAAAAAAAAAAATCGGCTGTCACCCTAATGTATATGTAAGCCGTTTGGAAGATACTTTAACTTAAATTTTTAATTAAAAATGCTTTTTAATCATAATCGCAAGATGTTTGATGCATTGATGATTACGATTAAATGGTGCGATTAATCGCTAGTACGATAAAAATTGATTTGCAATCCCTAGTAAACTGCAATGAATTGGTGTTCGAAACGAGTTTTATGCTTTTTAATTGAGTAAAAAATCATATTACAATTAAATTTAAGGAAATAATTTATAGTTAACTTATATTCATCTCGTTTACTATATTTTTTGTATCTTCATTCACTTTCAAAATATTAATCTTCAGACACACAGTGTTTATTACCTTCCTATAGCCAATATAGACTTAGATTAGATTATTTTGTTAATATATCGATAAACCCTGTAACTTACGATATAAAACATTTGCAATAAAGTATGGATTTTATGATTTTAATTCATTGATTATAGAAATGATACGGTGAGTATGTAGTGTGTTTGGTGGTGGGTTGTTTGTCGTTCATGTGAGTAACTAAGAACTATAACGAATGGCGAGCATTTTTGTATAAATTAATGTATGCGACACTTGAACCACTGGAAGTAACCCCTCAAACAGCTGTTTTAATACAAGTAGTTGTCGGTAATAAGGCGTTAAACCAAAGAGAACTAGAAAAAATCGTTACTAAATTAATTTACTTGGCAGCTGATGGTACGAGTATAAATGATACGAAGCATACAGTGTTAAATACTTATTTTTTTTTTCTTAAATTCATATTGTACGGTATAGTTTCAGGATTCAATTCTGTCGTATGTATGCATACAGAAAAGATAACATAAATAGCATAAGTTTAAAAGTTAAATAATTTTAACATGGTTGACAACTTTACCATTTCATTTTTTGGATATCCCTCGTTTTTTATTACTGCTTCACAAAGACGATGCACTCAACAGATTATGAAATGAATCGTCTTCTTTGAAATATTTTGCCATTCCCTTATAACCGCTCATGATAAAGCTTGCTTTGTAATATAAATTTGAGTCGGTATTTTTCGATTTACTAATTCCAATAGGTCTTCAAAACACGTACCTCATTGAATTGAATCATTATCGTGCTGGAATCTTCAAACTAGGAATATAACATTGTTTAAAATGGATCTGTATCCTATTCCAGCCCTGAAAAAAAGTCCCACACCATAATATTCACACCGCTAAACTTGACTGTCTTATTTGTGTATTTGGGGCGCAGTCTCTTTTCTTTCGTCCATCTTATAAATAAATGTTCTCCTATCACTGTCACATAATTGCATTTGGATTCATGCGAAAATAAAACAATATTTAATTTCAGTCTCAACCAGTTGAAATGTTCTTAAGCAAATTGTATACGAAGAGTTTAACAAAAATAAGAGGTTTTTCGGGGAGTCGATAGCAACCCAGACCAGCCTAATTTGTTCTACTTCTAACAGTTCGAGAACTGATTTCTAATTTTAAATTATTGATAACCTCCCAGGGAATCAGATTTGGGAATTTCTTAAACTGTCTTACTGTTAAAATATATTTTCTTGGTGTAGTTTTCCGAGGTTTGCCTTCTAAATGTTTAATGTTATACCTGTCTTACGAATTAATTTATAATTTTTGAAACTACTGATTTATAAACTGAATATTTATCAAAGGTTTGTCCTTCAATCCAGCACTATAATCGTTTATTATTCTAGTTTTTAAATTTTCACTAATCTTGACTTTTCAATTTTTTTAACTATTTAAAAAACTTGCTATGCCAAAAATTAAATTTATCTTAGAAATATACATTTATATTTGATAAAAGGTTATGTTTTTTAAACTGAAACTACAGAATATACACGCAGAGAAAAAATATAGTTGTGCATGTTTGCAGTAACCATTTCCAGATTTTTTAAATTTTTTAACAATATTATAGTTACAGTAATTATTTACATGTTTGTGGTAACCACAATATGGTTAACTTAAGAATCACATGATTGTATCAACCATATATATGGTTACAGTAAACAAGAATATGTTTGTTACAACCATTTATATGATGAATTATTTACTATATAATGTTGATATTGGCTAATTGATATTGTTACAAATGAGCAATAGCGGTTTGAATTTAACTGTCTGTAACGACTGCCTGCAACATTCATCATGTTTATAAACACGTCCATCAGTAGAAGCTTCTACTTATCAACAATGTTGATAGCATGCGGGTATTAGCATTGTTTGTAAGTATGGCAACACTAAATGTTTAAGCTGCTAACATTAACATCGAAAGCTCTAGAATTCGAATGTAGTAGTTTGTCCATTAACATCATTGTAGAAGATTCACGAAAGATGGCGTGTGTATAAATAGTGGCAGAGGTAGCAGTCTTGAGTGAGTTTATCATAGGCGCTGTTAGAGTTAACATCAACTGTCTTGTACATTTAAGTTTGTACATTACAAAGTGTGTGTGCATTTCTGCAAATTGATAAATGTGTATAAAGACACTGAGTGACTATTTGAACTGTTGTTTTTGTACATTTTAAATATATAAAGAGTTGTTACAATTTTAAACTACTAACGGCCATTTTCACAATGTTCTATTAAAAGTTAACGTGAACTTTAACCGCAAGTTGGGCTAATCTGAATTTCACAATGTACGATTAATTTCTAACTGATACTATTTAACAACAAAGTTGCTGTTAAATATAACCGAACAAACTTCGCCTGTTAGCATCTTAATTGTAAGAAATATAATGAAAGAACATGAAAAAACATTTATATTTTTGTAATATTTATAATTTTAAAAAATGTAAAGCAAAGAAAAGGAAATTTTGCACGGCGTGATCCAGATATCACCCGAATATTGCACTTCGGAAAAAAATACAAACCAAACAACAAATGTGCACTTTTCCTTGTTGGTTTTCAATATTTGTTGTTCAGTTTGTTTCTTGGTATAAAGGCGCAATAGTTGGGTGGTACCTTAAGATTTTTTAATTTTATAAGTTTTTTTTATTATACAACTAATAAAATACAAATTATTATTTTTTGATGCCGGCTTTTTAGAAATTCTTTATATTTCAATCTTTCATTACACTATTTTTCGTAAACAAATGTATGCAGCATTGCCATACTTTCTACTGAATGCTTTTGTTAAGTAATCAAATGATGGTGAAACGTAAATCGGTAACCGTTGGTTAAATGGTCCCCGTTAAACAAATCGACAGTTAGTTAATTTTCTGTTAAAAATGAAATAATCGTACATTGTGAAAATGACCGTAAAACTACTTTTTATTTGCAATCAAAAGTATCCGGTTTATTTAAAGGAAATAAACCAACGTTTTCAAAGGGTGTAAACGTAACAATATCATAATCTGAGAACAACATATTATGATATAAAGATTCATCATAACAATAGTTGTCACAAACATATATTTGTTTACGGTAACCATATATATTTTAACCATATTATGGTTACCACAATCATGTAAATAGTTACTGTGACTATAATATTGTTAAAAAAAACTTTTAAATATGTGGAAATGGTTACTGTAAACATGCACAACTATATTTTTTCTCTGTGTATAGTTTTCAAAAACTGTTTCCAATTTCAATTTTGTTATATGTAGCTTATATGCCTTGAATTTGGAAACATAATATTTTTTTTCATATCTCATACCACTTTTTCGTAATTCGTCCCCATTATACTCACAATATAAATTAACTAGATTCCAATCCAATTGACTTAAAGTTCTGAAAATTACTAAAGTGTCGCATAATGCAAGTGTGATCTTATTTTGTATGAAAACTACACTCGAAAAAGCTATTTGTAAGACTAGGTTAATCATGGATTAAACTTCAATCCATCATTTCACTGCTGTCTAGAAATCCTGGGTCTTATATCTACAGACTGGATCATTGCATTAGTCTTTTAAGATGTACTTAAGTTTGTGTTTTCAATCAAACATACTAATATAGTTTCATGCATCTCTCTGAATTCCTGGCATTGCTATATATTTGCTCAATTCTGTATTTTTATGTACACCGAACTATCGATCCTTTTATTAAGCATATACATACGAGTGTTGGAAATGGTGGAGTGTGTTTTCAAAATTCAGTATAAAAACAGCTGATGTGCTTGTGAAGAACGAAATAAACCATATGATTTTTAGTGCAATTACTTCCATCATACAGTTACTGGAGGGTTAATTTAGATCTGTAGGCATATGTAACATGTTTTGTTAGGATTTCTTCTTTTTTTTTTTTTTTTTTCTTTGTAAAAAATTTTCCATTTGACAATTTGTCACATGTCGTGTCCTCCTCCATACACACATTATGTACATTTCAATTCTACCCGCTCATGTACAAGTGAGTATTTATTTTTAATCGAATAACAGACACAGTCTTACACTTGTGCCAAAAATAACTTCAAAAACAGATGAAATTTATTTGTAGCCCCCAAATAAAAGAAAGGAAAAGAAAAAATATAAAAAAAAAATCTAAATAATACAAAACCGGAACTGGCAACCGGAACTAGTTATGAATGGAAGGAAGTTAGTTTTTAAGTAAATACAACAACATAAGTAAGTATTTTAAATATTTCATACTCTGCTTAAACTACACGTTATTGCTTCGTACATCAAATAAAACATAAAATATTTGAAGGTAATTTGTTTACATATGTACATTAGGGTAGCTCCAAAGAAAATGTTGTGAATGTTTCCAACTAATATAAAAGTGTAATTTTAAGATAAGATAAGGAGAGAAAATATGTATCGAAAAATTAAAATAAAATTCTAACTAGATTGAATTTCGAAAAACGGAAAAAACCCATTTTGGTGAATTTATATGATCTTTATAACGTATTTATTTAAACTAATTATTCTAAATAAATCTATTGAAAAAAATGAAAAAGAAGTTAAAATATTTGCAAAAAAAATTACAAAACTTATAATATTTTTGGACTAACAGAATGATTTTAGATATGGCATCGAAAGGGCCTTTCAAAGACATATTTCATATGTCTGCTTTGAGAGATATATGAAAAAACGCCATGAAAATGTTTTTGAGAAATGATATTAACCAAACTAAACTTGAATTGAGTTGGAAACATCGAGGAACCCTAATGTACATATGTACTTATATTTATTATTCTATATTCTTTTGTACGTAACAAAAAACCACACAATTTTTTTTTCTCTCAAAAATATTGTTGGTTCTATATTTGTTTCAAACACGTACTTACTCAATTATACAAAACTCGTACATAACGATTCTTTTTTTATTATTTTGTTTTGTTCTTTTTGTTGATTTTAAGGGCTTCATTTCAGCATAAATTTATATGTATACAAAAAATGCCCAAACATAATAAAAAAAGACGAAAAAATCTTTAACACATGATCGAATGTTTGTTTTTCAGTTTTCTGTGGCATAAATTGATCCTTTGCACGTTTTATGCTCTTGTTCCTATGGCTGCTTTTTTTTTTGAAACTGGATGGATGTCAGGCATTAGGGAAGTTGTGTGTATGTTGGTTTTTTTGTAGTGTGTTAATGTTAAAATTTATTATAATTTATTTTTTCATCATGTTTAAACCGCAAGGACACAAGGTGTGTTCTAAATTTAAATTATGACATCAAAAATGCATGTTATTAGTTACACTGAAAACATTTATATGAGTCAAGGGTAGAAAGTTATGTAAGGAGATATGTTTTCACGTAAACGGTTAACAGTTTTCTCAACAATATTCCACATACAAATTTCTTCTTATATAAACATTATTTTTAGTCAGACTCCAAAAATTTTACAGGAATTCAGGAAAATTGTAGATTTCCTACAAATGAACATAATTGGCCAATTCACAAGGTCCTTGTTAATATCACAAATAAACTTTCATAGATACAAAAGTAAAGTAGAAATACGGTAATTAAAAACAAACTTATGTCTATAGTTGATAAAGACATAAGATCATGTACCAGTATTGCTTTACAATATAAATAAAGAATAAGACTTCATTTCGATAAGTGGGTGTTAACAAAAAAGATTTCCAACTGCAAAGCAGAGGCAGTCCGCTGGAAGTAAAAAACTGAAAAGAGCATTTCACTAAAGGCCCAACTATAATATGCATAAGCTAGCTTAAGGTAATGTCAAAACCGAACGAAAATTCAGGCAAATGCTTAAGCAAATCCGAAGAAACTTTTAGATCGCTATAATTTAGCCCCATTTGCCCATTTATGTTCAATACGTAAACAAAAAAATACGTATTTCTTATTTTTTTGCAAAATAAACTCATTTTCTTCTTCCTTTAATTTTTTTTCTTTATTTTGTTTGTATAACAATAACAAACAGCTGATTCCATACGGAATGCGCGACCAGCTTTGCTTAAGCAATTAAAATTTGACGAAATTTCCGATGTTTTTTGGCTGTAATTAAAAAAAAAAATGAAAAACTTTGATTTTTCTTGTGGATTATTTTTATTTGGTCTTTTAATTTTTTTCACATCAAGTCGAGAATATGATGTCATGTAAATGGCCGCCGCCACAGTTGATTGTCATTTGAGCCCTTTTGATGGCATTTTCCATCACTTTGGCCAAAATTTCCGGCGATAGGTCCTCACATTCTTGACGGATATTGTCTTTAAGAGCTGCAAGAGTCTGAGGCTTGTTGACATAAACCCGCGACTTCAAAAAGCCCCACAAAAAGAAGTCTGGAGCGGTCAAATCAGGCGATCTTGCTGGCCAGTGCAAATCGCCAAAACGGGAGATTCGGCGTCCGGGAAATGCATCCTTCAGCATATTGGTTGTGGCACGTGCAGTGTGTGCCGTTGCACCGTCCTGTTGGAACCACATGTTTTCCTATCCCAATTCATCAAGTTGCAGCAAAAAGAACTCGTTGATCATTGCTCTGTAGCGCTCACCATTCACTGTAACCGTTTGGCCCGCGACGTCTTCGAAGAAAAAAGGTCCGATGACTCCTCCAGCGAAAACAGCACACCATACAGTAACTTTGAGCGGGTGTAATGGCTCATCGTGGGTTACACGTGGATTTTCAGTGCCCCAGAAGCGTAAATTTTGCTTATTTACGTACCCGCTAAGATGGAAATGGGCCTCATCACTCATGATTATTTTTGATGAAAAATCATCTTCATCTTGGTGGTGATTAAGGATGGCTTGAGCGTATGTTAGACGCGACTGGCGGTCAGCAGCTAACGGCTGATGCACCGTCTGGACTTTGTATGGAAACATCTTCAAATCTTGTACCAAAATTCTCTGTAAAGACCGTCGACTGATACCCATTTGCTTGGCACGTCGTCTGGTCGATGTCGACGGCGCTTCCATTACATCCTCGGCTACAGCAGCAATATTCTCTGCAGAACGGCTGCTCCGGGGTCTGCCACGCCTGGCAGCATCTCGTGTTGTGCCAGTCTCTTCAAATCGAGCTGCTAAACGTCGCAGTGTTTCACCAGTAGGCGTTGGACGGCCAGGAAATCTGCGACGAAATTCACGTTGTGCCAAAGTCCCCGACCGATTATTGTTCAAATAAATAGTCAGCAATATTCCGCGTTCTGGAGCATGTGTTTACTATACAAATGTCAAAACAGAACTGACATTAGGGGCCAATCGGAAAATTTATAGCATTTTCTGATAGGAGGATTACTTATGCGCCACCTTGTAGTTTGTCACATACGTTTTACATGTATTCGCACAGTTGCTTAAATTGAGTTAAGCTAGTCTATGCATATTATAGTTGGGCCTTAAGAAGAGGATCGCGTTCAAAGTTTGTCAAAGGCAACGAGTTAAGTATATAAATCCACCATTAGAAACACAAAGCCACAAAGAACATTTCTTTATGAAGATGATCGCATTCAAAGTTTGACAAAGGCAACGAGTTATATCAATCCACCAGTGGATACACAAAGGCCTTTATGGAAAGATGACGGTCTTGCCCATAGAACAAGGCTTAAATATTTGCACATCACTTAGTACAGTATTTCAACAAAACTACCCAGAAATGATTTTGAAGACAAATGTTCCTATACAAGCTATAAAACCAAATGTCAAAGAGAAACGGCCTCTGATTTATATGCATTTTGCATAAAAACATTTATCTGGTTCCCTGAATTTTATAATATTTTTTCTATTTTCTGACAACTTTTACTTTGCATGATTCGTGCATTTAAATCTTATCGGGAACAAAATATATACAGAGATATAAGTCCGATATTTTTTACGCATATATTATAATCCAAAACTTTTTTACCGATTTATTTTTGTTAATTTTACATTAGATATTAGTAATAACTGTTTTAATAAATTTCTATTGTCTAGATCTCCTCGTTTAGGCCATATCGTTTTTTAATTATCTAAAAAAAGGGACAATTTCATCTCCCTAGATCCTTTCCTCTAGGCTTCGAAAGACAGACGTTCGCTATAGCTAGATCGTGTTCAAATTTTATAATGACCCAGAATATACATATAGGGTCTTCCAACAAGAGGTATTATTTCAAATCACCCGGTATTTCGGTATTTGTCACTTTTGAAGCTTTTATTCTTTGACATTTGACAAGTAGAAACTACGCCATTTCTAAAAATGGAACGATACACGCTTCAACAACGCATTGAAATTATTAAAATTCACTACAAAAATGGTGAAAATCTTGCAGTCACAGTTCGCAATACTAAAGCATTTTTGGCTCGCCATGAAGCACCGTGTCGGACCGCAATACAGAAATTGGTGGAAAAATTGGAGCTGTTGGGACAAGTTAGTGATGTGAAGAATAAAACCCGTGCACGTCGCTCAAGAACAACTGAGAATATTGCTGCTGTAGCCCAAAGTGTTGAAGAAAACCCAGGTTTGTCCATTTCTTGTCACAAACGTCATTACACCGTATCTTATGGTCGGAGTTGGATGATATTGATCTGGACAACATTTACTTTCAACAAGACGGCGCTTCGTGCCACACGGGAAAAGTTTCCAGACCGTGTTATCTCTCGAAGAGGTGATCACAATTGACCACCGAGATCTTGTGATTTAACACCTTGAGACTTCTTCCTTTGAGGCCAACAGCCCAGCGTCGATTCAAGACCTCAAAGAGAGAATTCGTGAGGCTATCGAGGACATAGGGCAGCCACTTTGTTTTTTGGTTATGGAAAATTTCATGAAAAGGATATGGTCCTGTAAGCGTAGTGGCCATTTGGCTGATGTTGTTTTTCATTATTAACGTCATACCTTCCTCTTTATTATGAAACAAACATCCGATCATTTATCTCATTTATATCTTTCTTTGAATACCAAAATAACACCTCATGTTGGAAAACCCTGTATATGCTTTTTGGTTGTGAATATAAAAATGACCATCTATGATTAAAAACTAATACTAGCAGTTTTTCTGTCAAAATCAAAAACTTCTCAGATAATTATGATATAAAAGCCAGCGAAAGACTTGACAGTACCATCCACATTTAGATCTGTTAGCCTACTTGACCATCAAAACTATTCCAAAATATCCCAAAGGAAGATTGTACCACTTTTAAATGAGAAAATATCCCAGTTCATAAATTTGGCTTTAGTGAATACAATTGAACTATTGAAAAGGTAAATCGTACAACTGAAGAGATATGAAATTCTTTTACAATAAGCACTATATTTTTAGAAATTTCTCAAGCCTTAGACAAAGTATGGCAAAAAGGTCTAGTATAAAAATAAATGTTTACTATCTGACCGTTTATTTAGAGTTAGCTTAGTATGTACAACGGTTACGCGGCAAGAGAATATAGGATGAGAGCTGACAAGGCAGTGTAAATGGACCTAACCTATCTCATGATTTCCGACTTGACTAGATATGTGCAATATATTAATTATATACACATCTTAATATTCAGTTAGATACACAGAGAAAACTGATTCGTGTTGGCAACCGAATTGGTCGCTAATCGAATTTGGTCAGTACCAAGTACTATCAGTCAATTCGAATATGATAAATGAAAATATGGCACATGCATTATTCAATTGCTGAATTAATGGTACTTAATGGTAAAATATGAATTCAGTAGTAAAAACTGATACTATTAGTAGAATCAATTAATATATTGTTACGATTTTGCAATAGCGATTAGAATTTAACGTTCTGTAACGACTGCCTGCAGCATTCATCATGTTTGTAAACACGTCCTTCAGTGGCTTCTACTTATCAACAATGTTGACAACATGCGGTTATTAGCATTGTTTATAAGTACGGCAGCACTAAATGTTTAAGCTGCTAACATTGACATCAAAAGCTCTAGAATTCGAATATACTAGTTTGTCCGTTAAGAGCATTGTAGAAGATTCCCGAAAGATGGCGTGTGTATAAATAGTGGCAGAGGTTGCAGTCGTGAGTTGATCATTGGCGCTGTTAGAGTTAACATAAACTGTCGTGTACATTTGAGTTTGTACATTACAAAGTGTGTGTGCATTTCTGCGAATTGATAAACATGTATAAAGACACTGAGTGACTATTTGAACTGTTGTTGTTGTACATTTTAAATAAATAAAGAGTTGTTACAAATTTTAAACTACTAATACTGCTTATTTGCAATCAAAAGTATCCGGTTTATTTAAAGGAAATAAACCAACGTTTTAAAAAGGTTAAAACGTAACAATACGTATGAACGCCGTATACCATCTAGTATAAAGTACTTTTGCAAGGCAGTTACTTTATACTTATTAGGGGTGTGCGGGAATTTTTTACCACATTTAATAATTTTTGGTTTCCTTAAAAGAAATTTTATACTTTAGAATTATACCCAGCATTTCTTTAAGTGTAAGAAATTTCAAGGACACTAGTCAGCTGTTCGTTCTGGATGATGTTAATGTGATGTGTTTGTACGATTACGTTTATAAATAAATACATGTAGAAATATGCAGTAAATATGTGTATCTATGGCTTTGTTAATGTCTGTGGTGTCAGTTTTATATTTCATTTTATTTATTTTTTTTTTAAAGGTGCCGCCGCCTAGTTGACAATATGTGTTTTTTTATATACATATTTCGTGACGTTTTCTGTTAAATGTCAAACAGGATTTGCTTAGTCACACAATTTGAAAAAAGGATTATTTTCAAAGACTACAAATCAACACCCTTTTTATAACTACATCCCCATTCTCTGACCATTGTTCAATGAAAATTTATTGCGCCACATAATTGCGGGTTTTTCTTTATTTATGTCAATCAAATATGAAAAAGGTGCAAAACTGATAATGAAAAAATTAACTTAAAGTGTGTCTTCGCTCATTCTCTATTTTTCTTTGAAAAACTGGTCATACAAAATAAATGGTACATATTTTATTTTTTGGTTTAAGGATACACGCATTATCCCTTATCAATTTAATTTATACAATTAATGAAGTCAACATTTTACCAAAAATTATTCGAACATTTATTGATATTGTTGAACAAATTTTCTGGTGCTGAAGAAAATTTAAATGGAATTATTGATTATGCTAAAATGTGACCTTCTTTTTCGTTTTATAACTCTGCCTTTAATTTCTTACAATAATTATTTAAATCCTATAACTAAAATTTAAGACAATGTTTTCTTAATTGATAGCCAATATTGTCAAATGGACCTCAGAGTGGTATATGAGTATAATGTGAATTTCAGTTCATGCATGCGGGTTCGGATTTTGTTGCAGTTTCAATATGTATTTCTCACAAAATTTTTAAAAATTATATTTTACCAGTGAAATTTCTGTGTCTCTATAGAATCTATAGTATAGATATTCTCATATCGTATATACAATGATGCTCAATCATGGTGCGCTAAAAAAACAGGAATGGGCCTTCTGTGATGATCAAGACTTGCATACTTGCAGATCTTCATAATTGTATACCGCATTAGTAATTTGATTGGAATTTGATTAGCAGATTAGGAGCCTTTAATCACATATGGAGCCTCTTGGCTTCTATAATATGATCATACTTTGGGATGTTCACGTTGTTAAGTGTGACAGGTAGAAAGTTTCCCCTCCCAAGTAATTATGTCAACGTAATGTTTTTAGTTAATTTACTGGTATTTTTCAGTTTTTCAACGACGTCTCCAAAGATCTGATTCATACTTCAGAAGTGAAGTATGAATGGAAAATTTTATAACCACTTGGAAAAAGTCTAGTGTTATGAACCCATTAAATACTGTTAGCACAATAATTGCTATATTACTTAGGTAGTTTTTAATTAATAATGGGGTTAATGATATGTTATTATACCCTTCACCATGAGTGGCAATAGCAAATACTTATATAAAAATCCTTTATTTGCTCCTCAGAAGTTCCACAAACCTTGCCTTCTTTGGAAAATTTGCACATTTTTTCATATATTTCATGCAATATATTGCACATAGTCCCGAAGACATCTTTTTCTACAAAAAAAAAAATATATGGGCATTTTTGGGAAAAAACTTTAAAAATACGTATCTTTTTACATGTTAAATTTTTTTATTTTATTTAAAATTTTATCACCAATATAGTTAAAATTCTTGAAAAAAAATTCGACCCACTAAAAAACATAAAAAGATCGAGCAAAATTTAAAAAATTAAATAAATAAACTTAACTATCTTTTCAACTAATATAGATAACTTTTACATGGAAGCAAATTTTTTTAGATCTTCTTAAGTACTATTTATATTTCAAATTTCACCTCATTCGGATCATAAATGATCAGGTGATCAAATTTGAGGCGCAACGCACTGGGCCCCATTAGCGCTAGGAAGCTGAACAACTGCAAATCAACTCGAAAACATCTCCAAGTGAAATTTCGTATCAATATCTTAAATAGTTCCCGATATACCGAATGATTTCCAAACAAGTATTTTCCAATTTTTTTTTAAAAAATTTTTTTTAATTCAAAAAATTATTTTTTTAAATTTATTAGTGGAAAAATTTATGACAAAAAAATGTTTTTTGTGAAAAAAATTCAAGTTAAAAAATATTTTTCCCGATTTTGACCCATTGTAGGTCCAACTTACTATAGCATTATATACATCATTGCAATATCTATCATTAGATATCCTTATTGTCTACATTTATGACTTAGTAATCGAGATATAGATCAAAAATAGGCCAAAAATAGAGGTTGTCTCGGATTTTTGTTCATATCTCCGTTATTTATGGATGGATTTTGCTGATTTTAAATAGGAAACATCTCTAAAGCATGTCTGACAGAATTATTGAAGATTTGGATCCCAAGATATCTGAAGTCTTCAGAAAATTGATTTCCACAGACAGACAGAATGACATGGCTTAATCGACTCCGCTATCTATAAGGATCCAGAATATATATACTTTATAGGGTCGGAAAATTATATTGTGGAAATTAAAAACGAAATGACAAACTTATATATACCTTTCTCACGAAGGTGAAGGGTATAAAAACACCTTTTTCCTATTACAGTTTGATATTGTTGATGAACATTGCATTAAATTTGTTTCCAACAAAGAGACATAAAAGTAGCGTTATACCAATAAAAGTAGACTTTTGGAAAAAGTACATAGAGAAAACAGATTCCTTGTGGAAACTGAATCGAATTCGGTCGGTTCCGAGTACTACTATTTAATGTGGTTATAACAAAGAATAACAAGTAGGGAAGCCTCTCAATTTTTTTACAACTTCTCTCTCTTCTCACATACAAGTAGTATGTGAATTCAACACACTTGAGAGAGAGATTTGACTTCAAAACTTTTTCTTCAAAATTGCAATAAAATTGCAATTCTAACACACTCTTTCACAAACACATAATATTCTTTTATTTTTTCCACATATATTTACCATTAAAATATCCGAAACATGTATATTTTGCACAAACGAAACAAAATTTTTTTTTAATTTTTTCGACTTTTAATGTTTGGGGGTTGAAATTAAAACTGAAATAACACATTTGTAAAATTTGGTATTTTTGCAGAAATTATGGATGAAAAATCTTTCCGTGTCAAATATTCATTAAATAATTTGAGAGTTGTTTGAATTTTTAAATTTAATTGTAATAAAATCTTAATTTTTAAGGTCGTTTTTTTTAAACTTTTTTTTCTTAATTTGACTTGATAACCTATTGATACTTAGCAGGATTTCTTAGAACTATTGGAAGCATTGGACAGTTTTCCGAACTTGCATTCAGCAATGCAATAAATGTTTGTACAATAAATACATGGACTCTGCTGGACTATGACTAAGTATGTTGAATATGTTATAGATTAATGCAGATGAAATCTTCCGAGGACCAATATTGATAAATGCGTTGTAAGCATATTAAAGTGGTGATCATCAGTTAATTATTTTGAAGAAATAATGGATACTTTCTCATCCAGGGGCAACGTAAACGTTCAACAAGAGAAATTAATTTAATTTTGGGTAACTAACACAATAATGATGATTTTACATTAATTTCCATTTTAATGTTTTGTTAATGCAATTTATAATTTTCCAAACATGTCAAAAAACTGTGTTCTAAACATCGAATTTGATATAATTATACCTTAACCACCAATATTTTTATACAAATACAATATTAAATTCGGTTATCCCATTCATGATGTTAAAATACTTATTATTCATCTCAATTATGTTTTATTAATTGGAAATGTAGCAAATCTATAGTATTATGATATTTTCAATTATTTCAATAAAAACTTACTTATTGTTATTAAATTGTCATTACTTTAACTGTTTTTCAACGATTCTATTTTCCGTGTGTAGTATAAATTTTTGTTATTCTTCAAAGCATCAACACAAACGATGAAAAGGGTACTTTAAAAGTACGATAGGGCCAAGAGGAAAGGCTCTTGTTAACAAATATTCTCTATTAATCAAATATGAACAAACACATATTTAAAAGTTTAACCCCCATATTCACAAACAATTTTTTAATTTATCAACACAAATTCTATCGCTTTAGAAAAAACTATTAAAAGGGTCAAAAGTACCAAAACTATTAAGTTATTATACCTACAACCAAAACGATGGTGGGTATATTAATTTTGTCATTTCATTTGGTCATAGATCAACAGGAGTATATATATTGGGGGTTCTTTTATAAATCTAAGACGATCTAGCTATGTTCGTCCGCTTGCTAGTCTGTTTATCTAAGACACGATAGGGCCAAGAGGAAAAGCTCTTGTTACCAAATATTCTCTATTGACCAAATATGATCAAACGCATATTTAAAAGTTTAAAACTATAGATAATTCATTTAAAATAAACACAAAATTTAATTATTAATCCTTAAATAAGTTCCTCTTGGCCTTGCAAAGAGCTGACATAAAATGCATTAAGAAAAAACTGCTTTAAAAATCAAACCAAAAATATTTTGCTTAAATTATGAACTTAATGTCTACTAACTTGACACGACTATATCAACAGCTTTAGAAAACAATCTTTGACAATAAACAATATTACAATATTGTTAATTTTAGATAACATTTCAGAGCATTTGTTAATTAAAATTTGACACTTAGATTGTTATATGACACGCAATGTCATACACTAAAATGTCACATTCTCAACTCTCGAAGGGGAAATACATAAATACAAACAGCAAACAGGAATCAACCAACAATGACACTTTAACAAAAACACAGCAGTGGCAACAACAAAGCAAATGAAAATGGAAAAACTTAACTATGAAAACTCATTGGTTCCTTTCCTTTTTGGGGTTTAAAGTCATTGCAATATTTCTTCCTTTTTATTGTTAACGAACAAAGTCATGAAGAGTATGTACCAGTACTATAAACAAAATACTCATTACAGTCAATGACTTCAAACATAGCAATAGTGGAAATTACATTAAAATAGCTTTAATACCAGTGGATAATGTCCTGCTATTTAAGTAACTCATTTAAAAATATTGCTGCTTAAATTTATCCAGCATTATGCTTTTCTATTT
Source organism: Calliphora vomitoria (assembly GCA_942486065.2). Taxonomy (NCBI): domain Eukaryota; kingdom Metazoa; phylum Arthropoda; class Insecta; order Diptera; family Calliphoridae; genus Calliphora; species Calliphora vomitoria. The sequence goes on from OW818031.2 coordinate 94,967,246, forward strand.
GGAAAATTAAAGTCGTTTTCTTAAAAAAATAACACTGTGCGACAGCCAAAATTGGAGGGGGTTCTGTTTACCGGGAAAAGAAATATAGTCACGGCGTTTCGCTGGCTCAGGTCTAGGAATCGAGATATATCGATTTGAAGTTAGTAAATATCGTATTGGGGAAATTGTAATTTTTTGTGTCTTTTTCATGCATTTTGACCATTACCATGTGCGACTATCGCAAAATGATGTTCGGATGACCGATGTAACTTTTCCCGGTAAGCAAGCCCCGCCAATCACTGTTCCCTACCATTAATTAAAAGAATTCGTCCTACATTTGTATATGAAAGTATAGATCAAGTTTGATCAGACATCAATATAGTTGAATATCCTACTGTCTCCGATAAGCACATTCGGTCTCTCCAAAATAGTTCCAAAATAGACATTGAAGCAATATTCCAATTTCGGTAGGATATTGGTGTCAATAGCAAGAAGATAAGATGAAATGAAGTTCAGAGAATGTTACAATATCCTGATGAGCCCTGATTGGCGCAACATCCGACAGACTCGGTATACATGATTAGGATTGGAATGAATAGGTAGGGTTGGAAGATTGACGTAGAACGTCATTTAGCAAAATATGGAATGTAGTTCGAGAAATAGCGGAGCTTTGCAGTACCCTTGAATTAAGCCTGATCCCATCCACAAAAACTCGTATAGTGCGATCTCTGAGAAAGTTTTTACCGAGCACATCCTATAGAACGCCTTTGAAATATCTAGAGTCACAACTATACTTCCACCAAAACGGTTTAAGCGATACCATTTTTCCGATGGGAAGACTAGAAGTTCTCCCGGAGAGCATCCTTTATGAAAGCCTTACTGGCGGTCGCTATGTAAATTGTTGGACTCCAAATATTTAACTGGACGATAATTTTCAGGGTTTTTGCTTGACACTAACAACATTCTGAAAACGTTATATAATGGACGTGCTTGCGACGAGAAGCACTGTATCAATACATGTATGCTATCTGGCCCAGGAGACATATTTACGTTAAGATCCGATAAAACACTTTTAGCTGCACGAGCTACAAAGAATATATCTGGCATATTCACTAATTCTCTTTCGAGTTCGGGCAGGGGTTGATAACTTTACAGCAAGTGATAATTACTTGGGAATAATTCAGCTAATCAACCAGGTCAGTAAATGTATGACCATTCTTTAAAGGCGTCGGAATTCAGGAACTATCATTATCCTTTACTCTTTAAATTAATGACCAAAAGCTTTTGTTTGAGCACGAAGGCATTGCTTGTAGATAAAATTGAAACGTTTTGTATCTATTCGTGCAACGGTTCGAAGTTCGAAGGCGGAAATGGTATAGTGATCCGAATTTTCGACTGGTGCAAGAACATCCACTTTTCAGGGTGAGAAGTGAAAAAGGTCGTGAGAATATTGGTGGCATTTAACACATGAAACAAACGTTGGTTAACTTACTTATTTCGCTAGATAGTTGCACACGACAAAAAACTCAACATTTTGGTCTTCTGCAGTATATTCTAATCTAATAGAAATTGTATATTTTTATAGTACACTACATAGATATATGGTCAATTCACAAGGTATCTTATCAGTCATATTGTCATAATGTCCTAATAGTTAATTAAGTATTAACCTATTGTAATGTGAATGGATTTTGATATGAAATTTTAAATTGAGATTTTAACTTACTTAATTATAAATCCAAACACTGTAACCCTGTTATTATATCTACAATATACACACACAACATATAAAGTGCATGTGTATGGCGTAGTTTACTAACAAAAAAGTTTATAAATTACCTGGTATCTGATTTTCACTAAAAACAATTGTTTACTTTCTTATGTGTATGTATGTGCATTAGGGAAGCTCAAACAAATGATTAATTTTTCTCGTCCTTTCTGATAATTCTCACATTTGTTTCAAAGGAATAACATACAATTCTCGTAACATATGAACGGCCTTTGAATGGCGTATCGAATTAAGCATTAAGGACAATCATAAAAAAGTCTAATTTGTAATTGAAAGTGGTTCAGATTTATAGATTTTGTAAAATTTATATATATATTTATATAATCTTGGCTAAACGATTACAGTAGTTCAAAATGTGTTAGTGAATGAAGCACCACATATTTCATGTGTTGAAGGGTACCAAACACTCTGGATATTTTTCATACTTCACACCCTGAAAAGTACGAAGTGGATATTCTAGCACCAGTCGAAAATTCTGATTCCTGTACCATTTCCGCTTTCTGTTAGTTCTCTGACATTCACAACGTTTTAGGGACATCTACGTGACATTCAACTTGTAACTACAAAAATACCTGCGTTTTCCGGCTATCAATTGGAAACTTTGTTTCCTAGACAATAACGTAAATTCCATAGAGAAACTGGATGATAAAGTAATCGTGTTGGCTATAACGAATTTGATTCCATTAAAGAAATCTTTGATTACATCCAGACAAAATCTTGGTTTAATAAGATGTGCAAAATTGCATATCCAGCAACACCATCGTCCTAAAGTAAAATCTGTTGGTCATAAGTTAAAATATGGTCAAACATTTACTTACCCATTAATAAAGCTAACCGTTTAGATGAATTATTCTTAATTTATTCTCACTTGCCCGAAAGTGATCAACCACTGACCGAACTCAAAGGAGTAGTAGTGACAATGTCAGATATTGTTCTGCTAAAAGGGTTTCATCGGATATTAACATAAATAAGTCACCTGAGCCAGATAACATACCAGCGCTGGTCTTTAAGCAGTGCTCTTCGCCTCTATCACGTCCATTAACAAAAGCTTTCAGCACTTTTTCCTTGCCTGCCAATTTCCTATATGTTGGAAGGCTGTTAATATAACGCCAATTACTAAAAAAGAAAAACGGTAACAACCCTGAATATTATCACCAAATAGGAATTTGTTCTACACCAAAGTGTATAACCGTAACGCTCCGCTCATTACCCTACTCTATTCTTTATTTTTCTAAACGACCTTCTACGTCAAACTGTTGTAAGTTTCTTTTACAGATGACATCACCCTTTGTCATTCATATTCATTCAACTATAGATCAATCCTGTCGGAGATTGAGCGATTCGCTTAATCAGTATCTTGAGACAACCTTTTAATGTTATTTTTATACCCTCCACCACCACAAGTGGTGAAAGAGGGTATATATAAGTTTGTCATTCCGTGTGTAACATTGAGAAATATTCATCTGAGACCCAACAAATCCTTATGAAATTCTAAGTCGATTGAGCAATGTCCGTCTGTCTGTCCGTCTGTCCGTCTGTCTGTCTATGTAAAACACTCTCACGCCCAAAGAACATAAGCAAAATTAATGAAATGTATACCAAAATGTTTATAATTTTTCTAAGCAGTTTGGTATTGAAAATCAGCAAAATCGAATTAATAGAACCAGGGTTATGGATTAAAATGTAAGGTAACCTCCAAAAATTTTGATCATTTTCACATGTTTTTTTCTGATTTTTGGTAAATCCATTGCAGAGAATACCATGAAATTTTGCACACATTATTTATATGATAAAAGGACAAATTCTGTTAAAAATGGAAAGAATCGGTCCATAATTTCTCGTAGCCCCCATACAAATTTCTTCCCGAAATATGGTGCTATGGTATATAAATGCCCATAGAATTGAACTATCCATACAAAATTCAGGACAACTAAGTTTAGTGCAAACAGAAATCGCGAGACCAATTTTTGTTTGGATCGGACACTATTTGACCATAGCCCCCATATAAAGTTTACTTCCGAAAATCATTTAAATACTTATATATATCGGTATCAGGATGAAATTCAACTTACATAATCCCCATGCACATGAAAATCGCTGTAGGGAATTTCATGAAGATCGGCCCATAATTGGTTATAGCTCCCATATAAGGACCACTTCTAAAAACCACATTAATTTTCATAAATATCTGAGAAATATCGTTATCAAATTAAAATTTTACACAGATCGGTAGTAATAATTCACAAATGATACTACTAGATTGTGTGAATATCGGTTCATATTTGACCATAGCTCCCATATAAGGTCCATTTCCGAAAATTACTTAAATACTAATAAATCTCTTATAAAAGCTTCTATCTAGTTTAAATTTCAAACAAATATTTCCATTATATACGAAAATCGATGTGTTGAATTTTATGAAGATCGGCCGATAATTGGTCATAGCTCCCATATAAGGACCACTTCCGAAAAACACATCAACCTCTGTAAATAATTTAAATATATGGATATCAAACTAAAATTGTATACTGATCAATATATTTTATCCAAAAATCATACTACTGGGTTTTGTGAATATCGGTCCATATTTGACCATAGGACCCATATTAGCTCCTTTTCCGATAATCACAATATTACCCATAAAACTCTTGTAAATAATGTTATGGAGAAAAGTATCAAGCAAAATAGGCCTCAAATACATTGAAATCACGTTAAAATATTTAATTATATATTCCAAATAAGTCATATCGGTAAAAAATGTAACAGATATAAGTTTCAAGTAGATTTGGTGACTATGGGTTCATAATTATATATATAAGGATCACATCCGGAAAATTCATTAGAACTGAACAAAAATATACTTTTGAAGTTTGACTAAATATATTTGTTTACCCTTTTTTATACTCTTTTACTTCACTTGTGGTGAATAATAAAAATGTTGAGCCAATCGGTAATGTTAACCAATTATTAAGTATATAAATTGTTAAATAGTACATTTTATTCCTATTATAAAATTATAGACTCTGTTGGAAACGGTAGAAATATGTAGTTATTTCAATTATAAATTGCTGAATTAGATAAAATTTTTATACATTTGAAATAAAATATCTTCTGCGTAAACTAGTTTTTCTAACAATATATAAAATACTACTATATTTTAAATAAACTTTTGTTTAAAAAAAGTGTTTTTATTGAAGAAAGTACGTAATTTGGTTATAGTCCAAAATGTGTATTATATCATGATTCATATATAATCCATAAAATGGCTTAAAAACAAATTCGGTTATAGTCCTAATTCGCTCATAGTCCACAAAAATTGTGCAACTGTATTTGTAGACTATAAGCGAAAACTACTGTATTACATTACCATTCTACCATTCTTCATAATCGGAGCTAAGTCCCAATAACAAACACTGAATATGGATATTATTATAGTGTTTATGCTAATGTAATTTCTATAATTTTCATCTAATTTAGGTGGAGGGTATTTAAGATTCGGCATAGCCGAATATAGCACTCTAACTTGTTTTAATTGTAGAAAGAAGCATTCAAGTGCCTCTGTATTCTGAATTACTTCACACCATCTGATTTCCTGACTATTTACAACACCTATATCCGGAGCTTCAAATTAAATTCAGGAGCTCTTCGACCGTGTACAGTAGAGGGTGAAGGTGATCAAGAATTCATCCATTTGTGGTCAATTGACCAATGCACCGTACAAGTGCACCGTGGAAGTCTTTCTTTCAAATTCAATAGAAAGGTTCAAATTGAATATCCACAAACACTAAAATATGTGAAAAAATATTGTAACGAAATAGAGAACGATATAATTTGTTCTAACGTTAAACCTAATAATATAAAAAAGCTTTATCAAATAAAGGGTTTTCCAACAAGAGGTGTTATTTTGAATCACCCGGTATTTCGGTAACTGTCACTTTTGAAGCCTTTATTCTTTGACATTTGACAAGTAGAAACTACGTCGTTACTAAAAATGGAACAACACACGCTTCAACAACGTATTGAAATTATTAAAATTCACTACAAAAATGGTGAAAATCTTGCAGTCACAGTTCGCAAAACTAAAGCATTTTTGGGTCGCCGTGAAGCACCTTGTCGGATCCCAATACAAAAATTGGTGGAAAAATTCGAGCTGTTGGGACAAGTTAGTGAAGAAGAAAACCCAGGTTTGTGCATTTCTTGTCGTTCTTTGGAATTGGGCATTCCACAAACGTCATTACACCGTACCTTATGGTCGGAGTTGGATGATATTGATCTGGACAACGTTTACTTTCAACAAGACGGCGCACAGTGCTTTGTCCCCAAATAACGAATGGACAAAAGTAGAAGGAGCTTTCGTAGAGATGTAGAATTTGGATTGTTAAAGAAAATACAAATTTTCGTCAAAATCGGATGAAGGACTTGCCTACCTGGCATATATCCTGAATATTAAAAATAACATTTTAGCTATAATATTCATTAAAATGTCTAACCCATTTTCAGTTATCTCTAGAATTAAGGGTTTATTGTATGCCAAATTTAATTTTAAGGACGAGGACTCCTTTTGCTTCCATATAAGTCTAATTTATGTAAAATTCGTTCGACGATATTATACAAATATGAATAACATTTTAATATTCTTTCGAAAATTCACTTCATTTATCCAATTTTCTATTGGAGAATAAATGTTAATAATTATAAAACTTCTTATTTATTGGAAATATATATTTTTTTAAATAATTACATTAAATTAAATAATGTACGTGAGTAACCGTTTTAGTCTCAAACTTGCTAAAATTTAAAATGGTAAATTAAAAGTTCATATTCAGTGATTTTTATTTCTTAATTAAATGTTTTAAAACAAGTAAGAAAGTATGGTCGGTCAACCCTGACCATATAATACCCAATATTAAATAAATGAGCAAAAACAATTTTCTTTTAAAGGCGCAATTTTTTATGAAAATTTATTAAAAATTCGAAATACATAAATTGTACAATTGGTATTATAATTTAAATGATTTAATATAATTTTCAATGTGGGAAATTATTAACATTTTATACTGAAATGAACAATAATAATCATTTTTTAAAAATAATTTTTTTCAACATTGCGGCAAAAATTCCGTTAATTTTATTTTTATTTTAAATAAATAAAAGTATTAACTATAAAAAACAATAAGGAAAAAATACTACATTTTACACACTTTGTTTATATTTTCCACCAAAGTGTGATATTTTTTAATTTTTAATATGCACTTTTTAAAGCTATGTAAAAACATTCTAAAAGTGAAATTTCACAACAAGAATTTTTCTTTTACTTGACTGTATACATAGTTATTTAAAATATTAAACCAAACAACTTTTTTCCAAAAACCTAAATTTTTATAATATTTTTTGTATCAATATAATTTTTGGATATGTATATTAGATGTCTTCTTATCTTTCAAATTATATATTTTTTATTAAAATTTGGAAGACAAATTTATTTTCGACTTTTGTCTATGAACCAGAGTACTGTGCGGCGCTACGTGCCACACAAGCAACGAAACCATTGCTCTTTTACGGGAAAAGTTTCCGGGCCGTGAAAGGATATGGTCCTGTAAGCGTGGTCGTGGTGGCCATTAGGCTGATGTTGTTTTTCCTCTTTATTATGAAATAAACATCCGATCATTTATCTCAAAAAATTCCATTTTTCTTTGTATACCAGAATAACGCTGGAAAACCCTGTAGTACATTGTATAATTTAATGTAACCAAAAAATATATCACATTAGTTTTTGAGTTAGTTTTGGATAATTTTTATTAATTATTTGAGTTTGATGATCTTATTTCTCTGCTCTTAAGTTAAAGTAATAATCCATAAATTTTTTTGTATGAAAAAAGTCTAAATCCCTAAATTGATTTTAATTTAAAAATATTGGAGAATTTTTTCACTTTAAAATGCATGGAATTTGAAGGTTATTGGAAACCACCAAAATAGTCTGTGCGTGACAGTTGGATGCTCTAATACTTAGTTAATAAGTACATTCTTTTCTTTGGTGTCTGTTTTCATGAAATTATTCTCTTTCTGTGCACATTCCTTAATATATTAATTCCACTGTGCTACAAAATAACACTTTTTGTTAGAACTTGAAAATAGACCTAATGGTGATTACAGGTGAGGACATACTAAAACTAATTTTGAGTTATTTTGAAAAAACTGTTTTAGGGTAGGTCGTAGTACTATAGTACCTCTAAAGACCCAACTATAATATCCATACACTAGCTTAAGTCAACTTAAGCAACTGTGCGAATACATATAAAACGTATGTGACAAACTATACCCAGCAGTTCTAAGAGACAGTCCCGAACTAGTTAGTATACCCATCATTTAGGGTGACAACTAGTTACATAATTAGCTACGTGCATGTCCTAAGCAGGGGGTCAATTGACCATTTTTGATTGAAAGTAGTCAACGTATTGGATTTACATACTGGTTAAATATCATTAGTTACCTTACCGGTAACTTGATCAGTTACATAGCTAGTTATTTTAACATGTACGGGCTCAAATAAGGAGTGAGATCGAAAAATTCTTAACTTCAATTTCCATGCTCTGTTTTAGCAGCGACCCTGTCAGTAATTTTTAGAGCCTTGTATGTTTTTAAACCTGCATTAGCTTTAACTTTTCGTACCAAATAGTCCGAGCACTGAGCTAACCGGGCTGCTTTCCTACCGGATGTGTTGGGAGCTCTTTTGAAAATGCTTTCTATTTTTTTGGCTTTAGAAACATTATGTGAACCATTCCTTCTACCTGAACCAGGTTTTCTATCAACGGACAAGTTCCCCCGGTACTGTTTAATAATGTTGGAAACAGTTCGACGGCAGACCTTTTGAATGCTTGGCCAATTTTTTGTAGGACCGAGTTGGGTTTTGTTGAAAATATTTAATAATTTTAGTACGTACTTTTTTCTGGTCAGAAAATTAATTCATTTTGCTAAAATAATAAAAAATATGTATTTTTTAATTACGTATTGAACATAAATGGGCAAATGGGGCTAGATTGTTTTGAATGCATGTAAGTATATTATAGCCATCTAAAAGATTCTTTGGATTTGCTTAATCATTCGACTGACTTTTCGTTCAGTTTTGACAACTATTTTCTTGACTGCATACAAACAGGTCCACCCTAATGTGTATGCATGTTGTACAATTTAATAAACAACTATTTCATGTATAACTATGTATTTGTTTAACAATTTTTTTTCAGTTTTTTGTTAGTGTTTAAACATTATTGTACCACTACAACCTCAGCAACAACAACTACATAGTTTATGTTGCATGTCTGAATCACATTTTATTTAAATTTATTTTATTTTGTCATTGTATTTAACAATTTTCGTCGCTTTTAATAATGTGGCAAGGTTTATTTATTTATGTTACGACTATTTTCAGAGGTTTCCTTCCGTATGGTTTCTCCGAATGGTATTTTAGTTTCATAAATATTTTCTTCTTTAGGTGTAATATAATATTGCCATGGCGTTTGTATTACAGTGATCAGCTTGTTTGATCCTTAAACATTTTAGGATCTGCTTATGTATTTATTTGTTTGTTTACATGCTGCAAATGATTTGTATACAATGGTATATTTATAGTTATATTTTAACAATCGAAGTAGTATACAAAATCTGATTCTAAAACGACTGTAAAAGTATTTATTTTTTATTGGACCAGCACCTTACTGATGCAGTACATTATGTTGGTTTTAGGAATAGGAAAAACTTCTGCAGAAAGTTTACACCATGGCATAGGTAAATAACCAATAAGTGCTTATGAATTTGAAAAATGCTGGAAGTAATATCTTAAATCACTGTGCATTCAAGATCATAAAATCCTTTTTAATCTATTTTGTAATTTTTCATACCAGATTATACTCAGAACCTACAATCTTGTATCATACATTGTAGATTAGATTTGTTTATGAATCGGTAAATATTCTTTCATTTCCCACTTTCGAATTTCTTGTGAATTTTAACTGTTTTTTTTTTATCTTTTGCATATATTCTGTGGTTGACGTTTACGAAACAGAATCACCAGTGGGTCCAGTTGCCATATTACATTTATGTTATAATCATGGTTAATGGTTTTTTATGATTTCTCTAATTCGACCGCAAGGACCCTTTTCCTTTGTATTGTGCGAAAATAAACAGAAGCTTCAACGCACTTAACTACAAAGAATGCATGTTTTTTTTTAAATGTGGTGATAAGAAAATAATGTATTTTTTATGTTCCTTTTTCTTTTCTGTGTATTTTGATAAAATTGAGGGAAAAACTTAATGGCTTGAAAGGCAAAAGTTTAGGTCTATTATACAAGTATAAACATACAAATTTATATTTTGTTTAATTTTATGATACTTGAGATGCTAAAATACTTATGCATACATGTACACATCTTAATTTGCAGATACACATGTCGTTTGTACTTTATTTTATTTTTTGTTTTCATTTTTATTTTGCTAAATTGACATAAACCCCTATGCATATGCATATATTTACCAATCCTACTACTGTTTGTATGGACATTTTTTTTTTTTTTTAAATTTACAATTTCCTAGAAAATTGAGGGAACGATAGCATATTTGTGATATATATCCTTTATTAGTCCTTGAAGCAAATTAAACATTTTAATATTTCTTATGAGATACAGGCATAAAACACACATAATTGCAAGGATACTTATACAATAAAGAAAATTTAAGATTTACATTTACTTAACTGAAACAAAGTTTTGAAAACTATTCGTCGACTCATTTCGTCATCCTGAAGTTATCTTCACGTAACTCCAATTATTTTTTTTGGGAAATTGAATTTAAAGTTTCAACTATTTAACTATTTAAAGTAAACTTCCGATGTTTTTTGGCTGTAATTAAAAAAAAATAAAAACTTTGATTCTTCTTGTGGATTATTTTTATTTGGTCCTTTAATTTCTTTTACATCAAGTCGAGAATATGATGTCATGTAAATGGCCGCCGCCACAGTTGATTGTCATTTGAGCCCTTTTTATGGCATTTTCCATCACTTTGGCCAAAACTTCCGGCGATAGGTCCTCACATTCTTGACGGATATTGTATTTAAGAGCTGCAAGAGTCTGAGGCTTGTTGACATAAACCCGCGACTTCAAAAAGAAGTCTGGAGCGGTCAAATCAGGCGATCTTGCTGGCCAGTGCAAATCGCCAAAACGGGAGATTAGGCGCCCGGGAAATGCATCCTTCAGCATATCGGTTGTGGCACGTGCAGTGTGTGCCGTTGCACCGTTCTGTTGGAACCACATGTTTTCCAATCCCAATTCATCAAGTTACGGCAAAAAGAACTCGTTGATCGTTGCTCTGTAGCGCTCACCATTCACAGTAACCGTTTGGCCCGCGACGACTTCTAAGAAAAAACGTCCGATGACTCCTCTAGCGAAAACAGCACACCGTACAGTGACTTTGAGCGGGTGTAATGGCTCTTCGTGGGTTACACGCGGATTTTCAGTGCCCCAGAAGCGTAAATTTTGCTTATTTACGTACCCGCTAAGATGGAAATGGGCCTCATCACTCATGATATTTTTGATGAAAAATTATCTTCCTCTTGGTGGTGATTAAGGATGGCTTGAGCGTATGTTAGACGCGATTGGCGGTCAGCAGCTAACAGCTGATGCACCGTCTGGACTTTGTACGGAAACATCTTCAAATCTTGTACCAAAATTCGCTGTAAAGTCCGTCGACTGATGCCCATTTGCGTGGCACGTCGTCTGGTCGATGTCGACGGCGCTTTCATGACATCCTCGGCTGCAGCAGCAATATTCTCTGCAGAACGGCTACTCCGGGGTCTGCCACGCCTGGCAGCATCTCGTGTTGTGCCAGTCTCTTCGAGGCGAGCGGCTAAACGTCGCAGTGTTTCACCAGTAGGCGTTGGACGGCCAGGAAATCTGCGACGAAATTCACGTTGTGCCAAAGTCACCGTCCGATTATTGGTCAAATAAATAGTCAGCAATATTCCGCGTTCTAGAGCAGTGTAGCGTAACATTGTTTATTAACGTGTATTTTGCATTTGTTTACTACCCAAATGTCAAAACAGAACTGACATTAGGGGCCAATCGCAAAATTTATAGCATTTTCTGATAGGAGGATTACATTTGCGCCACCTTGTATAAAAAAATTGAGTCGAAAAGAGTGGTTCGATATTATTGTATGATGTTGTCCTTGAAATTCCACATTAACTAGTGTAAAAATTTCCAAAGTCATGGAGTAAATTTTTTAAGTTATAAGCCTTTTTACCTCCAAACTAAATTTGCCATTTGTTGTATACGCCACTTTTTACGAAGTATTTGCTAATTTATGACACATGCGTGAAAATGTACTGATAAAAACTGCGCTCATTTTTTTCTACAAAATTATCTTCACGTATATGGGTTATACTTGCAGTATTATTTGCTAAATTAACATGTGTGTTTTTTAAACCCGAAAGATCTTGAAATTGTAAAAAATAACACAAAAAATTAAATTTTAATCAAACAAAATTATTATTCAAAAGATCAATACACGGTAATAACATTTGAAAATGATTTCTGGCATGTCACAGTTTTTGTCGAAGCGCATTATGAACGTCCAATTATGGCCCACTTTTTCGAACATTGTCGCATTGAGTTGATGGTATGTCACGAATAACATGAACTATGTTGGCATCCAATGCCTCAATTGTTGCTGGTTTATCAGCATATACCACTGACTTCAAGTGGCACCACGGGAAATATTCGAGACATGTTAAATCGCATGATATTGGAGGCCAATTGACAGGTCCATTTCTCAAAATCAAATTATCGGCAACTTTAGATTTAAATATATCGATGGTTATGGTCGCCGCACAGTGGCTCAGATCTCAATTTCATCGGCCAAAAGTCCAACTTTTTGGTAACTCCGAATTTAAACATTTTAATGCCACTCAATAGTAAATACATTGAAACTAAGGTAGCCAAAAAATTATATAAAAATATTGTAAATTTTGTGCGTGACATGCTGTTAAAGTCAAATATTTTTTGTCATTTTATAAAAAATGTGATTTTTGTAAATTTGATCAGAAGTAAATTATCATTACTCGCAAAATATTATCTACAATTGGAGAACTGGTATGATTTGTTACTATACCGTTTATACCTGCTATATTATTAAATTTTTTCGCAGGTACTATATTTTAGTTAATTTGAATTTCAGTGGAATAAAAGAGCTTAGGGTAAAAAGGGGCTAAACATATTTTACTACCAGGAGAAAGTCCAAAGTGTCCTCTTTAAGCCCATATATACTTGTTGACTTGTTTGTGGAGCACTTTTTTCATTTTTATGAAATTACTCCCAAATGTTTTTTTATTTTACCTTTAATATAAATACACCAAGCAATATAAGTTGTGATGCTAAGATTTATGCTACCTAGGACATAGTATAATGTAATGTTAGAATAGAATAAATGCCAGCGGTATTCGAATATAAACTCAGTTGCTATAATATATCTAAGCAATAACAATCAGATTTTAAAATCTCTATAAAACATGCAGAATTATCCGAAGAGTGTTTTAAAAACCAAAAGCGGGAAGATGTTCTAAGTTACGTTCAAAAAAAGCAAACTTGTATCCATGCAGCACCGAAATAAAATTGGACTTGCGAAATAAAATTACGGATTTCGTCAAAAACTTAACAAAGCGCTACAAAAAAATTGGATGAAGCCAACAAAGATTTTATACCATGTTTGAAAACTGGTTAAAGGGCGAACTTACTGTCCAGGTATCTTCAGAAAGTACAAACCAAAACAATCTTGGCAGACCACCAAAATCAGTCAACAACTGTAGCGATAGATCCAAAAGGCGGAAACTTAAGGATATTAATGAAGAAATCGGATGTGAAAATATATAAGGAACTTTGCTATATCAATTTCGATAACAACTCACAAAAGTCGACATCATTCAAAAAGTTTTTAAAGCTTGTCCAGCAACATAACGGATTCTTAAAAGTATTCCAACGCCAGGAGATGAGAAACAGTTCTTAAATGAAGAAGTATTTGCATTATTTTTGGATCAGAAGTTAACAAAACAGCAATATAATTAGATCAGATTGCATGCGATTGAAAAATGCTCAAATCTCTATCCATCATAGCATCATATAACTGCTGCTAAGACGGTATGTTTGCCACCAGGGGACACTATTGCAATCACATCGATTCCGGCAGAGGTACTACTTCAAGATCTACTTAATCATACAGCTCAGCGCTTGCTACTGTAATTTAAAGGAAATGATTTGAAGAAATATGGAAACTGCAAGTTAACTCTTTTTTGCAAATACATACAATATGTATGTGAAAATACTTCAGACACAGATATGTTCATGGTGTCATTCGTATCATTGCGATTGATAAAAAATTTGGAAGACTTGGAGCCTTCGACCAGTAGGATCCATACAAATGATATTTTGAAAAATCAAACACCATCTTCTACAAAATACTGCAGACCAATTAATTTTGAATTTAAAAAGTCACTAAATTGTGATATTAGAGCACAAATTGCAACACTACAGCCATTCGAATTAGAGATTGATGGCCAGACAATAGAACTAAGCTACAAATTATTGCTAACGATGATAGTTGGAAGAGTAGGCCAGGCTTTGACTGACACAAAGGCTTCCTCCAGCTGCATTATATGTCAAACCACATCAAGCCACTTAAAACAAGTGCCGGATACATCATTAGATAATGAATTTGGATTATCACTGCTACATATAAGAATACGATTCATGGAACACACACTAAAAATCACCTATGATTTGGATTTTGGACCTACAGGACCAACAAGAAACAACGACACCAATAAGGGGCTAAAAAGTTTAAAAAAGTAACATGTTCAGGACGAATTTCTCAAATATGGGTTGATAATTGATCAACCAAAACAAGGATCAGGTAATACGAATGGTGGGAACACATCAAGGAGGTTCTTTTCAGATCCCGAAAGAGCATCTAAAATAACAGGTGTTGATATAGATCTTATTTCAAGATTTAAAACAATTATCGATGTACTAGTGTGCAAGCACAAATTGATGGTAGAAAATTTGGTAATTATGCGAAGGAAACAGCACGAATATATACAATAATGGTTATAATTTTCTTTTATTGTTACTTAAGTAAAAAAAAAAATAAATATTAACAAATAAACATGTTTGTTCTTAATGTTATTGAAATAAAAAACAAAATAATCTTTTAAAAATTGTGAAACCTGTTATACAATTGATACAGTGGGAACCTGTTCTCAAAATTATCCAGGGTATTATTATACCCTTCACCTTCGTGAGAAGGGTATATATAAATTTGTCATTCCGTTTGTAATTTCCACAATATAATTTTCCGACCCTATAAAGTATATATATTCTGGATCCTTATAGATAGCGGAGTCGATGTCCGTCTGTCTGTCTGTTGAAATCAATTTTATGAAGACCCCAAATATCTTCGGGTTCCAAATCTTCAATAATTCTGTCAGACATGCTTTCGAGAATTTTCCTATTTAAAATCAGCAAAATCCGTCCATAAATAACGGAGATATGAGCAAAAATCCGAGACAACCTCTGAAAATTTCATCAAAAAAAAACAATTTATTGCATGCGTTGACAAAAAAGCAACAAAACGTATGTGTGTTGGCTTCATGCTTCATGCTTCATGCTTTGTGTATTTTGTTTTTTTTTGGTGTTTCACAAAAAAGCAACAAAACGTGCATATGTTTGGATGTTTGTTGGCTTCATTATTTTGTTTATGTTTTTTTTTTTGGTGTTTGACAAAAAAGCAACAAAACGTACATATGTATGTTTGGATGTGAGTTGCTTTCACTGCTTTGCGTATTTTGTTTGGTGTTTCGTTTCGTTTGGCGTTGTTGTTTTTGAGAAGGGTATATATAAGATTGTTGTTTCGTTTGTAACTTCTACAATATAGCAATAGTAAGTAAATGTAAAATTTTTAAAAGTTTTCTTGATATATTTAGGATGATATACGCTGAAAATGGGCAAGTAATGCATCCACAACAAAGGTGAAGGGTATATAAGATTCGGCATAGCCGAATATAGCACTCTTACTTGTTAAAATGTTTTTTTTATCTGCTGATAACTTTTTTAATAAGTAAAAGTGATTCAAAAAACAAAAAATTCGCATTTTCATACAAAATGCTATACAAAAATTAAAAATTCAACTTTGACCTTAAATTTCTCAACAACTGCTGAACCGATTTTAATGAAATTTAAACTGGAGAAACATTCGAGAAGATATCTGTCCATCAAAAAAAAATTCTAAAATATATCTATCGGTACAAATGTTACAGAGTTTTGGCCGATGAAAAACTATAAAAAATAATAACATGATTACGAATACATTATAGTATATAAAACTGTTTCCCGTTTAGCAAATCCAGCTTTGGAATTTTAGAACACTTAAAAAAAATTTCGATAAACAAATTCGGAAGGGGCTACCTTTACCTTTAAAAAATACGAAAATTCAACATTTTCTCAATTTTCACATTCATAACCGATTATATATATAGCTTTGAAAACTTTTGCATATGATTTTCTTATTTATTGTTTAACTAACAGAAATATATTGAGTCCGATATAAAGTAAAAACTGGGGCAGTGCATATAACTCAATAACTATAAGAGATAAATAGGTCCCGCGACTATATTTTTTATAGGCATAATCAAATGCTTTAAGAATATTCGACAAATCACAAAAAATTCACAAAAGTTTAAAAATTGTTTCATGTCAGAGCTGCCCTAATTTGAGACCCCACAGCGACTCTCCTAATAGTTCTTTGGGGTTTGTCTTCTAAAAATAAACTATAATGCTCCTCTACTACGCCTGTGTGAAATTTCATGCCAATTACCTAATTAGAAACGGCAGAGGTTTAAAATATTTTAAAATTTATAAAAACAATCCCAAGCATTTTCAAATCAAAATTACTTTTACAGTAGGAAAAAATGTTTTTAAGAGTTTTAGCTCAGTCGTCAGTTATGGATACAAAAGAAGATCCGGATAAAATATTTAATTTAAAACATAAAATTTTCTAATTGAATTAAAATTTTAGTAACTAATTAAATAAATTTTCTAATTATGTATTAATGTATAAGCTTTACATAAAGAATTGCGTGAGCACTCACTCTTTGACCATGAGTCCCTATTACAAGTGCTATCGCATATAGAGAAATAGTTTTCAATCCACAAAATGCTGTGGAGAGAATAATTACTAGATTGTTATAACCTGTTGTATGTTGACAATATTATATTATTTAGTTTTCCCTTAGATTGTTATTGGCTATATATAAACGATGTTATCTCCTTTAAATACCATTAAAATTCCTTTTACGAATGTGCAATAGCGATTTGAATTTAACGGTCTGTAACGACTAACTGAAACATTCATCATGTTTATAAACACGTCCATTAGTAGAAGCTTCTACTAATCACCAATGTTGATAGAATGCGGTTACTAGCATTGTTTATAAGTGTGGCAACACTAAATGTTTAAGCTGCTAACATTAACATCGAAAGCTCTAGAATTTGAATGTTCTAATTGTCCGTTAAGATCATTGTAGAACATTCACGATAGATGGCGCGTGTATAAATAGTGGCAGAAGTTACAGTCGAGAGTTGTTAGAGTTAACATCAACTGTCGTGTACATTTGAGCTTGTACGTTGTAAAGTGTGCGTGTGCATTTCTGCGAATTGATAGACATGTATAAAGACACTGAGTGAATATCTGAACTGTTGTTGATGTACATTTAAATAAAAAAGAGTTGTTACAATTTTAAACTACTTTATTTGCAATCAAAAGTATCCTGTTTATTTAAAGGAAATAAACCCCCTTTTTAAAAGGTAAAAACGTAACAATACTTTAGATATAAGGCTAAGCCAAATCTTTGCAATATTGTTTTCCTGTATATAAAAAGTGTTTTTTCTATTAAATAGATAAATTAATAATAGCTTAAGTATGATATTCTTAAAGTTACAACTTCAAATTATGTTATTTTTTTTTATAAAACTACATTATTTATAGTATTTATAAGAGAAGAATTCGTAAATGTATCTTTTTATGGAAAAATTTAATTTTTTATATGAAAAACTGTAAATTTTTCCAAGCTACCCCTGGCAACACTGATATACACACATACAAAGCACCAAATAAGCAATAACAAAAAGGATGTCTTCTGTCAGAACAATTTTACCTTATAATAACAACTTAAGCTCTACTAGATACTTTATAAGGATTGTATGTATGCCATAATGTCACTACTATTACGATTATTAAACAAATATATACTTACATAGACTATCAGACAAATATTATGTATAATTTTCCCATTTTTACTTTGAGTTCATTAAATTTATCTCAATGGTACTTAATGTTTGGAAGATAATTTCTCTCAACTAGAAAAGAAAAAACGCAACAAAATATTTAATGAAACACAGAAAAAGTTTTTCTATTTTATATCTAAATACATAATTAGTACAAGTGTTTTTATGTATTCGTATGATTCCACTCACAATGTACATATCGTATATCTGCCAACAAAAACAGTAAAATAAAGTTGTTTATGTTCGACTGTCTAAAAGCCCTATTGATTGTCCGTCTTCTTATCAAATTTCGTTCAAATATTAAACACTATCATGTAAAAGTATATATTGATTTAGGTAGGTGCAGCGGTGATACTCTGTTTTGGTTAAAGTTTTTTTCTCACTTGGCTTTTATTAGTTTATTTTCTTATTTGAAACTGCGTTACAATATTTATTGTCTAGAATTCTCACATCGATTGATATTGACTAACTGTACACTTAATACAATTGCCACTTAATGGAAAATGAGCAAAATACTTAACTAAATTTTAGAGCAGGAAATTTAGTTTTTAGTCACAAATTGATTAAAAATACTTTTTGTAGGTTATTTTATAATATTTAATTTCTTATTATTTCCTTGGGTTGCTAATATATGTGTTTGTAATTTTGAATTTCTAGGACATCGTTAAACAGTTTATATCTGTACTCAAAACTGTTCAAAACAGCAAAGTTATTTGGCAATATTTATTTTGAACTCTATAGAACCGTAATTACTACCAAAACATGTGGGTCAATTATTCCGCTCTTAACTGAAAGCGCAACTGTGCTCCTGTCATCAGGCATCTTTCGGTTGACTCCTGTAAAAATTTTAACAAGTCATTTATTTTGTGTTTGACAGGAATTGAACAGAGGGGCACAATCAAAAATTTTTTGGAAATACATCTGATGCGATCGGAATAAAATATAAAATGGGCGTAGACAAAGAGTATTCGAGTCCTTGGCTACGCCCATGTCAAATTTTATCCCGATCGCACCAGCCGTTTAGAAATGCCAAATTTATTTTCAAAAAATTTTGATTCTGCCACACTGTGCATTGGTAGTTAATATCGTCCGCGCATTAAGCAATATTTTTTGCGGAAAAAAATATTGCTTAATATATTGCTTATTGCTTAACCAGGGCTAAGCTTGCTAAATGCTATGGAAACCCTGGACCATCAATATCAATAAAAAAGTGGTGTACTTATTGGATTTCGATGTGGCCGTACAAGCATAGAAGATGCCGAACATTCTGGACATCCAGTTGAGGTATCTACAACCGAAACAATTCAAAAAAATCACGATATGGTGTTTGCTGATCGAATATTCAAATTGCGAGAGATTGTGAAACCCATAGGCATCTCACATGGTTCAATGGTTTCAATTTTAAATCATCAGTTGGGTATGAGAAATCTTTCCACAAAAGGTTCACATGTATGTACCCTTTATACATATACAGTTTCCATGATAAAAATCCATGAATTAGGCTACGAAATGCTCCCTCCTCCACTTTATTATCCCGATATAGCCCTGAGTGGCTATTTCTTGTTTCCAACCCTGAAGAAATGTCTAGCAGAAAGAGATTTGGCTCCAACCTATTTTGATGACCTCGACAAAACTTATTTTTTGAAAGGGATAAAAAAAAAATTCGAAAAGCGTTGGACAAATTGCATAGAGCTCAAAGAAGATTATGTTAAAAAATTAAATAAATTGTTATTCGAAATCCTGTCTTTCATTCAAAAAGCAACGTTCTTTACGTAGTATACTTTTTTACTTGAACATCTTTAATCCATATTAATCCGATGTCACAAACACTGTTCAAAGCAATGTTAAAGTCATATAAATCACATACAGACATATAGGTATAAAAATTATATGCTTTTTTGTATCAAGTATTTGGAAAATGAAATATAAAAACAATTTTTATTTCGGTTTTTTGAGAACACTTAATTTTTTAAAAATAATGTTATCCGATTTTCGACACATTTTTTGTATTTGGTTTTTAGATGACCGAAAAAAATTTTAGACTTTGGGAGCACCGAAAATTTAAAAAGTCCATTGCAAGGGCCCCAAGTGTATACCAATCAGCTCAGTATCACATTCTGGTGTATTCATTGTTTCTGACCCAATGACAAAGCTCCATGATTTTAGTTCAACCCCATACAAATTTCAACTATGAATAGGGGTTTTATAGCCCTATTAAACGTTTATAATATTGTTACGAATGTGCAATAGCGATTTGAATTTAACGGTCTGTAACGACTGCCTGCAAAATTCATCATGTTTATAAACACGTCCATCAGTAGAAGCTTCTACTTGTCAACGATGTTGATAGCATGCGGTTATTAGCATTTTTTATAAGTATGACAACACTAAATGTTTAAGCTAGAGCATTGTACAAGGTGGCACAAAAGTAATCCTCCTATCAGAAAATGCTATAAATTTTGCGATTGGCCCCTAATGTCAGTTCTGTTTTGACATTTGTGTAGTAAACACATGCGAAATACACGTTAATAAACAATGTTAATCTACACTGCACCAGAACGCGGAATATTGCTGATTATTTATTTGACCAATAATCGGTCGGTGACTTTGGCACAACGTGAATTTCGTCGCTCGCCTCGAAGAGACTGGCACAAGACGAGATGCAGCCAGGCGTGGCAGACCCCGGAGTAGCCGTTCTGCAGAGAATATTGCTGCTGTAGCCGAGGATGTCATGGAAGCGCCGTCGACATCGACCAGACGACGTGCCACGGAAATGAGTATCAGTCGACGGTCTTTACAGCGCCGTTTTGGTGATTTGCACTGGCCAGCAAGATCGCCTGATTTTACCGCTCCAGACTTCTTTTTGTGGGGCTTTTGAAGTCGCGGGTTTATGTCAACAAGCCTCAGACTCTTGCAGCTCTTAAAGACAATATCCGTCAAGAATGTGAGGACCTATCGCCGGAAGTTTTGGCCAAAGTTATGGAAAATGCCATAAAAAGGGCTCAAATGACAATCAACTGTGACGGCGGCCATTTACATGACATCATATTCTCGACTTGATGTAAAAAAAAATTAAAAGACCAAATAAAAATAATCCACAAGAAGAATCAAAGTTTTTAATTTTTTTTTTAATTACAGCCAAAAAAACATCGGAAGTTTACTTTTGCGCCACCTTGTAGAAGATTCCCGAAAGATAGCGTGTGTATAAATAGTGGCAGAGGTTGCAGTCGTGAGTTGAGTTTATCATAGGCGCTGCACAGTGGTTTAGAAACTTTTTTTTTTGGAAATAATTCGGTATCTCGGGAACTATTGGAGATATTATTACAAAATTTCACATGGTTAGAGCTGAGGTGTTTTTGAGTTGAATTACATTTGTTCAGCTTCCTAGGGGTAATACGGGCCAGTTTGTGCCCCCTCAAAGTTGGTCACCTCGGGTCTCAAAATTTTTTAAAAAATCCCCAAAAATTCATTTATGATCCGAATGAGCTGAAATTTAAAATATAAATAGTCCTTGAGAAGATCTACAAAAAATACGCTTACATGTGTAGGTTATCTCCTTAAGTTGAAGAGATATTTAGGTTTATTTATTTATTTTTTTTTAATTTTGCTCGATTTTTTTTTGTTTTTTAGATATGGCGGCCCTACGGAGGGTCGAATTTTTTTTTCAAAATATCAGCTATATTGGCAATAAAATTCTAAATAAAATAAAAAAAACTTGGTAACAGTTATCTCGTCCGTGTAAAAAGTTACACGCATCCAAAGTTGGAACATGTAAAATGGGCCTAATTTTTTACGATTTTTCCTAAAAAAGTCCCTATATTTTTTCTTTTGTAGAAACAAATTTTCTTTGGGACTATATACAATTTTTATATGTTCCGGAAAGAAAACTTAATGCAAAAGCATGTAAAGTAAAATTGGGCTCACTTAAGCAGACACAGTATCCCCCAGACCTATCCAAACTTGGACAATTTTAAAAAAAATATTTAGGTTTCAGTAAAAAATTCTAAAAAGGCAAAGCACCGATCCTCGAAAAAATTCCGAATTTGTATAACCCTATATGTTGTTTAAATACTTAGAAAGTTGTTTTACTATCACACGGTAAATAGCGTCACAGTAGGCACTTTTCTAAAAAAACTCAGTTTTTGGAACACATTTTCCCCGTTTTAGGAATTTCGGTATTTGAAAATAAAAAATGTCAAAAATTATAATGTCATTAATTTGAGAACATTTGGAGCTAAATTAGTTCCCAATTTTGTTATGATATCTTTAACCGTTAAAATTTTACATTAAATCAAATTTTATATTTTTCTTCATGGAAAATCACCATATTATAATTTTTTTAGTTTTTAAGGTAAATGAGGTTTCAAAAATTTATAAAATTACTTAATTTTTCTAAAATATCAATCTTCAAGTCCTAAGGTTTTCAACAGTATCAAATACTTATATAAAAAGCCTTTATTTACTCCTCAGAAGTTCCACAAACCTTACTCCCTTCGGAAAATTTGTACATTTTTTCATATATTTCATGCAAAATGTTACTAACATATCAAATACAAATTCTGAATTCAAACATACAGTGACTTAACAGAAAGTTTGGTGTAACAGATTTTGCATGCAATATATGAAAAAACGTTCAAATTTTTCAAAGGCGGCAAGGTTTGTGGAGCTTCTGAGTAGTAGATATATGCTTTTTATATAAGTATTTGATATTGGTAAAAACCTTAGGACTTGTAGATTCATATTTTAATAAAATTAAAGAATTTAATTAATTTTTTGAACGTCATTTACCTTAAAAACTAAAAAAATTATAATATGGTGATTTTCCATGAAGAAAAATATAAAATTTGATTTAATGTAAAATTTTAACGGTTAAAGATATCATAACAAAATTGGGAACTAATTTAGATCCAAATGTTCTCAAATTAATGACATTATAATTTTTGACATTTTTTATTTTCAAATACCGAAATTCCTAAAACGGGGAAAATGTGTTCCAAAAACTGAGTTTTTTTAGAAAAGTGCCTACTGTGACGCTATTTACCGTGTGATAGTAAAACAACTTTCTAAGTATTTAAACAACATATAGGGTTATACAAATTCGGAACTTTTTCGAGGATCGGTGCTTTGCCTTTTTAGAATTTTTTACTGAAACCTAAATATTTTTTTTAAAATTGTCCAAGTTTGGATAGGTCTGGGGGATACTGTGTCTGCTTAAGTGAGCCCAATTTTACTTTACATGCTTTTGCATTAAGTTTTCTTTCCGGAACATATAAAAATTGTATATAGTCCCAAAGAAAATTTGTTTCTACAAAAGAAAAAATATAGGGACTTTTTTAGGAAAAATCGTAAAAAATTAGGCCCATTTTACATGTTCCAACTTTGGATGCGTGTAACTTTTTACACGGACGAGATAACTGTTACCAAGTTTTTTTTATTTTATTTAGAATTTTATTGCCAATATAGCTGATATTTTGAAAAAAAAATTTGACCCTCCGTAGGGCCGCCATATCTAAAAAACAAAAAAAAATCGAGCAAAATTAAAAAAAAAAAAATAAATAAACCTAAATATCTCTTCAACTGAAGGAGATAACCTACACATGTAAGCGTATTTTTTGTAGATCTTCTCAAGGACTATTTATATTTTAAATTTCAGCTCATTCGGATCATAAATGAATTTTTGGGGATTTTTTAAAAAATTTTGAGACCCGAGGTGACCAACTTTGAGGGTGCACAAACTGGCCCGTATTACCCCTAGGAAGCTGAACAAATGTAATTCAACTCAAAAACACCTCAGCTCTAACCATGTGAAATTTTGTAATAATATCTCCAATAGTTCCCGAGATACCGAATTATTTCCAAAAAAAAAAGTTTCTAAACCACTGTGCGCTGTTATAGTTAACATCAACGCCTTGTAGATTTAAGTTTGTACATTATAAAGTGTGTGTGCATTTCTGCGAATTGATAAGCGTGTAAATAGACACTGAGTGACTATTTGAACTGTTGTTGTTGTACATTTTAAATAAATAAAGAGTTGTTACAATTTTAAACTACTAAACTGCTGTTATTTGCGATCAAAAGTACTTTTTAAAAAGGTTAAAACGTACCAATATGAATTTGTGGTTTCATAACACAAATGTTAAACATCATAATTTTTGAAAAACTTGAGTTTTTTTGTATATGTATTAGAGCTCTTTAATTCACAATGTGAATTTGACATGCATGTTAAACGAATAAAAATTCAAATTACAATATGTATAAAGGAAATCTCAGTAATAAACTTAACACCTGCCATCGGTTGTTGCAGTTGATGTTGATAAGAAATCGTGTTATTTTTTAAGACTGTTTAGTTACAGTTTTTCAGTGCAACAAACGAGTATTCTAGCAACAAATAAATGTAATCATAAAAATTAATTTGTTGCACTTCAACCATCCACTTGCCTTTAGCACCAGCCAACTCTACTTTATCTAAATACTTGGTATGTATTAGGTTATCCAAGTTATTCGATATTTCTCTTGGTCGAATAAAACTAATAATTCGAATAAGAGATTTCAACTTGTTTGAATAATTCGATTACATGTTTAATTAATCGAATTATTCGAAAAATTCAAGGATGACACAAACCGATTTATTTTTAGGAATTGAATAGGAAAACATGAAGGCAAGCCGTGAATTGCATCAAATCTATTCGTTTTGATTAAAAAGAGCTATTGTGAACATAATAAATTCAGAATTATGAAAAATTAAAACAAATAATTTTATTATTTAAAAATGGTAACTTTAAGATTCTTCGAATAATTATTCGTATGAAACTGATCGATTAATCGAACGAATGGATGCCCTAGTATGTATATTAGTCAGTGTATGTTTGTGTTTAAATGTTTGTTGTTATTATTGGTGCTTGATTTTTCCAGTTAGTTTTTCATCGTTGTCTTGTGGTTGTTTTAAACTGGCTGACTGACTGACTGCTTTCATGACTATTTCTACTGATAAGAAATCGTTCATACTTCATCTACTTTCCGTAAAGACTTAAAGGAACAAATAAAATTAATAAAAAAATCTACGTTCTATAAGAAATACTCGTACTGGGTATTCATACAGGCATTTAAGAAAAAAAATAAAAAGATTTCATCTACTATTAAAAACAATAAAAAAAAAAAATAACATCAAGCCCTACCCACACACAATGTGCCGTATTTAGTCATACTCCATCAAAAACCACAAGACGTACTGGTTTGTAGATAAAGGTAGTATTATATGTATGTAATACGTTTATAATGCTTTTTTTGTATGCATAGTTGAGGTTAAAATTGTAGAAGTTGAAATTTTGTCTAAAATCGCCAATTATTAAAAGAATCCAAACAAAGATACCATGTTAATGATTTTTTGCGCTTTTTATTTTTTTTATTTCTTTTATATAGTAATATTCCTTCAGATGTGTTATATCCTTTATATCTCAGATTGCTCAATATCTACACCGATTTCCATGCCGAAATTTACGGCATAACTTCTGTCTACGCATTTACAAGAAGTCATCAAACAATCAATTGTTTTATTGCAAAATATATTTTTGTAAGTATAAACAATCATCAAATTTTACATAGGGGAGAGGGGGGCACCTTTGAACACTTTTTGCTTTCAAGCCTCACAACAATTTATGTTTTTTAATTATTGACTTTTTACATAATTTAACTAATATGTATGTAAATAAACTTTAGTTTAAGTCTACAAGTAACTTATTTTTGGTACGATTTCTATTTTTTTAATGGATGAAGTCATTGTATTCAAATGTGCCCCCCATGCGGGGCAGCTTTGAACAGCAATTTTTTCTTATACCATTACCAGTTCTATTTTATTTTTATATAATAAATTCGATTTATATATTAAGTAAAACCATAAACTTTAACAATTAAAAATAAAAAATAGTAAATTTCTTTCACGAAAGAAAACACTCTTACAAAAAAATAAAAACAAGTAAGAAAGTATGGTCGGTCAAGCCCGACCTTATAATACCCTACACTAAGTAAATGAGCAAAATCATTATTCTTTCAAAATTTCAATAATTTACATTCGTGAGTGATTTTCGGAAGTGGGCCTTATATGGGAGCTGTGAAAAATTATGGACCCATCACCATGAATTTGGTCATGT
Organism: Calliphora vomitoria; assembly: GCA_942486065.2. NCBI lineage: Eukaryota > Metazoa > Arthropoda > Insecta > Diptera > Calliphoridae > Calliphora > Calliphora vomitoria. The sequence goes on from OW818031.2 coordinate 94,993,543, forward strand.
GATTAATGTCTATATGAAAGTTATTTATGTTGCATTTTATGTTTATACCAACATTTTAAGGAGATTTACGCTCGTTAAAGTGATTATCGGAAGCAGGCCTTATATGGGAGCTATGACTAATTATGGACCGATCATAACAAAATTTGGTGACGTGTATTCGGTATATATAAAATTAAATTGGAGAAAAACTTGTGTAGATACCTATATAAATTAAACATTTATGACCGATAAAGTCCAATTTCGGGAGGACATTTGTATGATGGCTTGGTCCTTTGGCAGAAATAATTATATGTACCAAATTTTATCGAAATATCTTCAAAATTGCGACCTGTACTCTGCGCACAAGGTTTACATGGACAACCAGCTAGCCAGACGGACGGACGGACATTGTTTAATCGACTCAGAAAGTGATTCTGAATCGATCCCACTATGGTGGTGTAGGGTATAAAAATTACAATAGCACTGCAAAAACATGATCATCCAACTACATTCGGTTGAAAAAACTAGCGAAAGTTGTTAAGGTTGCTAGTAAACAAGGTTGCCATGTGAAAAACTCGGTTAAGGGTCGGAAAAGTTTTTTAACTGAAATTTTATTAACATTGTTCTCCCCTACGCATTTACAAGACCTTGTTCCGGCACATAACTGAGTATTATCAAATTCGTACCGATAATTATTGTTTAAAAGGATTTCAAAGTCAAGGTTTTAATAATTTTGTTTATGTAACTTTTATTTTTCAATTCTTTACTTGGGCTGCTGCTATCATATCATCTACATCTCTAAAAAATCATTAACATTTGAGGTTGTGTCCTATTATATTTAAATTTGAAGCAATTTCAACGGAATATATTTTGTAAATATATATAATTAATTGAATATTTATTTATATATCGGTGTTTTTAAACTGAGTCTTTCATATAGTTTTATCAGTTTTCAAAAACGCCAATGATTTTTTGTGTGATAGTGTTTTTTTGTTGTAAACATCAAAATTAAAATTCATTTGACAAGTAAAAATTTGGGTAAAATACAGATTAGAAAAATATGATGTAAGATAAACAGAAGTCATTTGAAAACATTATTAGTAGCGGTTCGAACGGTTTGAAGGATATAGTTTGAAGTCTTTATTTCAAGACTCTTGAGCATCTTCAAACAGCTTTCGAAATTAGTAATAATACTTTCTCCATGTATCAAAATTGTATACACTGAGGAAAATATATAATACCAACTGTATTATCTTCTAGCTACAGTTTCAGAAGCCAGAAGATAATTTTTTGACACTTATGTATAATATCTGACAAAATGTTCCTTTACTTCGGTTGTTTCCGCTGATAAATATAGTTGAAGAAAGCAGCCTTTTTTGCTTCTTGAGTTTTTAATATGGTGCAAAAAAAAAATTACTGCTTTTCTCCAGAAGATGATTTCTAAGATGAATATGTTGCGCCTTTGCAAAAGCCAAATCTATAAATCTACTTTACGACTCGAGTTCATTTATCGGCATAAGAGTTTTTAAAACATTTTTTTATCTAATGGTACGGAAATCGCTTAATTGACTCAGAAAGTGAACCAGAGCAGATTGGTATAATTTATGGTGAGTGTTGGGACAATATTTTTGCACGTTACAAACATCAGCACTAGCCCAATGTAAAAAAAAACAATATTTCTGGATCAACTACTATTTTTTTATGTTTTATCTTTAGTGTACCTAATAGATAGTACTAAATAAAAGCTAAAGGATTTCCGTGGGCACTCCTGAGCACTTAAGTAGTTTCAATTATAGAACAGAGTTTCAAAGCTAGACTTTGCATAAAAAAGTGAAATATTGTATCTATTGAAAACATGCATAAAAAACATTTAGTTTGATTATATCCCACTCACATCCCACTAAGAGACCAAAAAGCTATTAAAAGAATAAACCCAAGCTTTCTTTTGAGCAAAAATAAAATATATATTAAAAAAAAGCCAATTTTGGAAAAAAAGTTTGATTTTGCAAAAAACTCAAAAATTGTATGACAAAATATTTATTTTGATAGACATCTCACTAAGTGGCTAAAAACCTCTTAAAGGAATAGACCTAAGATTTCTTTTAAACAAAAAAAATTAAAAAGGGGACCATATTGGAAAATAAGTTCGATTTTAAAAAAAAAATCTAAAATTTTATGTTTTGAGCTACAAAACATTTATTTTGATAGATATCCAACTCACATCCCACTAAGCGACCAAATAGGTCTTCAAAAATATCTAAGCTCTCTTTTGAGAAAAAATACCCATTTTGAAAAAAAAGCCAAAAAAGTTTTTGATTTCAGAAAAAAAAATGTCAAACAATTTTTTTTAATTTTTTTTCCGAATATTGATGAAATAGCTATCTAAACTATTTGGGACACATTTTGATAAGAACAATAGGTAATAAGTTACATGGATGAGAAAAAACACTTGCTTGGCCAAAATGTAAAATTTTGACCTCCTCTAACTCAAAAAGTTCTGGACCGATCTTGTTGAAAAATTGTGTCTAAATTACTATCCAATAGAACTAAATTTCATCCCAATTGTCAACATCGAAGTTGGTTCACTTGTTCGAAGTTTCTTTAAATCATTTTTGATATGAATCTTAATAATATTTTCAACTGTATACATTATCTAAATTCAGACACCACCCCTCGACTAAGATGGGTCCCGGGACATAATAAATGGGCCATCAATGCATCAATCTGGGGCTGAAGAGACTTTAAAATCCCATTAGTCGCGATGTCGAACATGATCGATAAATGGGCACTCGAAGCGTAGGAACAGAGGTGATATACAATTGCAACTTGTAGAACATCCGGAATCCTCTGGCCCTTTAACAAAGGAAATATCTAATTAGATTCGTCAATACAACATAATGGTTATCTCGGGAGCCATATGAAATGCAGACTCGTCCATGAATAATTCAAATATTAGAATTAAATAGTTTGAATAATGTGAGATAATTCCATCTGGTTGTTGCAATAATGGGAAAATTGGATAGGGAAGAGATGTTGATAATACATATGTATGTTCATTTCACACCTGTATCACGTCTGATTTTAAAATGTTTTGGTATTTTCTGTGCAAAATTGTGTAGTATAGTTAATATTTATGTCTGTGGTTTTCGCATGTCGTATGAATGCATACAAATATATTTACATACAAACATAGATTAACCTCTAGATTTTTGCTAGAGTCAGTTTAACCCACCAACTTAATTTGGATGTGCTATTTAGGCATTCTCAACTATTTGCTTGAATACTATGTACACTATTAAAAACAGCAAAAACAACAAAAATAGCAGCTAATTTATTTAATAGTCAAGTCGTGGTCAAACAGCATGATAAAGCAAAAAAATAAAAATAAAGTAACAAAATAAAATACTACGTTTAGGTACATATTCATGTATATACAAGTGTGTCCCGCAAATATTGTATATAGAAACATAATCATAATAACAACATCCAGAATAACAACAATGGCAACAAGAAACTAACAAAAAAAAAAAAGAAAACAACTAAACAAAATCTAGACAATAGTTTAACTGACAACATAACATTATCATAACCGCAAGAGTCAGGTAATTTTCTCATTCTTTTGTCTTACTAACCATTATTGCACCTTACTGTAACTTACCACACTAATAGCAACCATCGCCAGCGTTACCTCTACTCTAGCCTTCCGTACCGTACCGTACTCAACAACTCCTAACATAGGAGCTGACAAACGTCTCCAACCATCTAACCACAATAAAATCATTGGAATACAGAATAGAATACAAAACTACCTAAATATACATATTAGGGGGGGTCGATTATTTTTGATGATTCTACGAAAAATTGTATGCAACTTTGCCCTAGAAACCATAAATCTGAAATGGATTTTGACCTTGCGGAAATTCAAAAATATGTTGTGCCAGTGTTGAAATAGCAAATGCATATAAATATAAAAATGAAATTAATAGAAAAAAGTTTAAAATTGTTATCCTGGTTCAAATTACTTACCTGTTAACGCAAAGTTTACACAAACTTTGAAGTGAATCACATATTCTTGAATTTTCACAAGAATAAATTTCATTTTAGACCTATGATTTCTAGGGCAAAGTTGTTTAAAATAATTCGTAGAATCATTTCCCTACTACGATATTTTTTTTAAATCCATACAAATCAACCCACCCTAATGCTCATACATATGTATGTACACAAACACTTAGTACTATCTATCCATAAAGAAAAACACAGATACGAGTGCTCGTCCATTTCTAGATATTGTATTTTACCTTATAGGATTATTATACGAGGAGAGGCTGGAAAATTGCAACATATACTCCCAGAGTATTCAATTTGTAGACCATACAGACTTGTTGTAACATCTCTTCAAATAAAATTAATAGAAATTTCATTTTAGCAGCATCTTCATCGTTGTACAGTGGATCAGAATTACGGTTTTCAATAATTGGAACTTCCTTGAGAACCATCCGGTACTCCTGAATAATCTGATTTGATCCATATGGGCAGGTGCTGCACTGACTCCATTTCCTCTTTGCCAAACTCGTACAGTGATTATTACTTGGGTAACACATACTTAACGGCCTACAAAAAGTCTGATAGAGTCCCTACCAAGAGCTAAAAGAGTATTCTACAAGTTTAAATCGTATACCGCCCGTGTGCAGTTAAGGAACTGCGAAATTCCCTTATCAAATAATTCGAAATATCTAGGTATTATCCTGGACTCTAAACTATCATGAAAACTGTAAACTCTACGGTGGCCTACTACACCTGTCTTAGGATGATCGGTATAAAATGGGGACTAAGAAGTAGTCCTCCAGAGGCACTGAACAGTTTATTCCTCCTTTTTTCTTTATAGAATGGCCACCTGTGCCTGTTCGAATATGATATAGGATATACAGACGGCTCTCAAATGCGCTGTGCTGTTGAACCTGTTGTATTCTGTTACGTATCTCTCAACGTGTTCTGAATGAATGTAGTATTATTCCGTCTGAAATATTTACGATCGCGGTAGCTTGCAAGGTACTACATGACAGCAATATTCTTGTTGAAGGGCTTTCCAACAAGAGGTGTTATTTTGGTATTCAAAGAAAAATGGAATTTTTTGAGATAAATAAAGAGGAAGGTATGCCGTTAATAATGAAACACAAGATCAGCCAAATGACCACCACGACCACGCTTACAGGACCATATCCTCCTTATCATGAAATTTTCCATAACCAAAGCACAAAGTGGCTGCCCTATGTCCTCAATAGTCTCACGAATTCCATCTTTGAGGCCTTGAATCGACGTTGGGCTGTTGGCGTAGACCTTATCTTTCACGTGGCCCAAAAGGCCAATTGTGGTCACCTCTTCGAGAGATAACACGGTCGGGAAACTTTTCCCGTAAAAGAGCAATGGTTTCGTTGATTGTGTATCACGTAGCGCCGTCTTGTTGAAAGTAAACGTTGTCCAGATCAATATCATCAAAAATTCCAAAGAACGACGAGGAATGCACAAACCTGGGTTTTCTTCAACACTTTGGGCTACAATATTCTCAGTTGTTCTTGAGCGGTGTGCACGGGTTTTATTCCTCATATCACTAACTTGTCCCAGCAGCTCGAATTTTTCCACCAATTTCTGTATTGCAGTCCGACAAGGCGCTTCACGACGACCCAAAAATGTGAATTTTAATAATTTCAATGCGTTGTTGAAGCGTGTATCTTTCCATTTTTAGTAATGGCGTAGTTTCCACTTGTCAAATGTCAAAGAATAAAAGCTTCAAAAGTGACAGCTACCGAAATACCGGGTAATTCAAAATAATACCTCTTGTTGGAAAACCCCTTCCTACATCTTTATTGGTCTGACAGTGTAAGAATGAGTTGTGAAGGCTTAGTCCTATTTTAGAAATTACCTTAGATTGGGTCCCTGACCATGGAGAATAGTATGGTAATGAACAGGCACGCGGTTTCAGTTTCAGGGACTATCAAATGTTGTGTCTTCAAACATTTTCATCAAAATGCTGGGAATGTAGGTGACGAAGTTAATGTTGCCCTCTTTTGATAAAAATTGCACTATGTATCGTATAACCCGTAATAGAAGAGATATATCAAGGTTGCTGGCTGCATTAACGAGACACTGGGTGCTACATAGGCATGTAAGTCGACTTGGATACCCTTCAACGACCACGGGCGTAGTTGATAAGGAAAAATATGAAACGGTTTTCCACTTTCTCTGGGATTACTTGACCCTAACTGTAAAGAAAAACAGATTCCTGGGCAAATACATACAACCTTCGTGAGTTATCTGGGTCTAGACTTAATGACCTATTCAAATATCTCAAGGCTACATTTACATCGTGAAATGTATTCGATCCAGAATACATTTCACGATGTAAATTACATTAAATCTGATGAGTTTTGTGGTCTTGTTCAAACGGTGATTAACAAGCAACCATCCAATATGATACCATCCAATTCAGGAGCCCTGAAAGTACGAATTCTGTATTTCCTATTTTCCAGACCATACACTCTGGCCCTGATAGCTGAATTTATGAGTTCGATTATCGGCGAAAGAAGTGTTGCACTAAAAAGAACACAGTTTGGTGTAGACGTCGTAAGTCCCTGTTCACAAATTTTGCAGAAGATACAAAAAACATTCTAAAATTCTTTGTTTTAAATATTTTTGGAAATCTGTTATATGATAAATAATCACATTTTAGAAAAACTGATGCCAATTTCTAAAAAAATGGTTAAAAACGTTGGTAATAATTTATGGTAAATTTGGGCATCTGATTTCAAAAACAAGATTGAAAAATTTTTACAATCAATAGTTTACCTGCCAGGTGGGATAAACTAAATGAGTGCCTTAAGGCACCCTTGCTTTAGAGATTGAAACATAGTCGGGTTTTAGTTAGTATAAATTATCAATTCTTATTGAAAACAACTTTTCTAACTGTTCATCACTCAAATCAAATATTTTGAAACGTTTGTTCACTCGACCAGCCATTTCTTAAAATTTTATGCAAATCAAAGCAAAGAAAACAAGACAACATTTTGGTATATGAGGGAAAAACTGAGGCACCAAAACTAAATCGGGAAACTCTAAAACAACGTTTGATAACACAACATGTAATTCCCATATTTTTTTGATTATTAATGTACTTAGTTTGTATCAAGTGCAGTAAATGAGAAAGAAGAGAGCTTTTAAGAGGTTCCAAGACTTATTCAAATATTTAAGTACGTTTTTTAGAAACTGTTACAAGAGTTTTTGAAATGAAAAATCAGTTATATTTGCATTTATTGGAATTTTTACGATTAGTGCCTTGAGGCATGCTTAAGCATTAGAGGGTTAATTTTATATAAAAAACGGAAAGTTCGAAGAAATACTTATACTAAATATATATTTATTTAATAGAAAATGTTAGCATTTGATAATATTTCGTAAAAGATAGAAAATAATTGCTTAAAATTAGAAAATGAAATATTCAAAAATGTCGAATTTGCAAGGATTCTTATTATCTTATTAGCGTCCACAAAATTGAATTTAACACGTAAACACGTAATGTAAATTAGAAACCAAATTAATGGTTTTTATGATAGGAAATAAATTACACATGGAATTAAAGCCAACAATTTTATTTATATGTATGTATTATTTATTTAATTATTTTGAAAAAGTAAATAGATAGGTAAAATTGTATGTTAAAATATATTTCATTTTCTTTTCAAACAAATTTTTTTATAAAAGTAGAACCATTATTAAAATTGTATATAAAACCGGTTCTTTTTAGTAAAAGTTTTTAAACCGGATCCATGCAGTTGCTTGGAATTAAAAAGCTAGCTGCTTGATGACCTGAGATATAGTTTGGGAAGAAACCTATAGACATCAATATTTCATTGAATACTATACTTAAAATATTCTTAACTAAATGAAAATTATATTGATTATTTGTACAATTATTCGTGTGTTCATTTAAGTGCTTATGCAGTATAACTATTGTTACGATTTTGCAATAGCAATTTGAATTTAGCGGTCTGTAACGACTGCTTGCAGCATACATCGTGTTTATAAACCCGTCCATCAGTAGAAGATTCTACTTATCAACAATGTTGATAGCATGCGGTTATTAGCATTGTTTATAAGTATGGCAACACTAAATGTTTAAGCTGCTAACATTGACATCGAAAGCTCTAGAATTCGAACATACTACTTAGTTTGTCCGTTAAGAGTATTGTAGAAGATTCCCGAAAGATGGCTTGTGTATAAATAGTGCCAGAAGTTGCAGTAGTGAGTGGAGTTGATCATTGGCGCTGTTAGAGTTAACATTAACTGTCGTGTACATTTGAAATTGTGCGTGCATTTCTGCGAATTGTTAAACCTGTATAAAGACACTGAGTGACTATTTGAACTGTTGTTGTTGTACATTTTAAATAAATAAAGAGATGTTACAAATTTTATACTACTAAAACTGCTTTTATTTGCAATCAAAAGTATCCGGTTTATTTAAAGGAAATAAACCAACATTTAAATAATGAAAACGTAAGAGTGTAATAAGTGCGAGTATGTTGTACTCCTTTAAAATTATGTTCTTCGGTAATTAGGTATAATACAGGAATTATGCTTTATGTCCAAGATGTTAACACTATTACAAAACTGCAATGTTAAAACTAATTTTCAGATTGCCCTCTTAAAATGAGAGTGTATGTGTGAAGCTGTTCACTTCACCTCCTAGATTCCCCTCAGCACTTGTTGTTCTAACAGTTTTTGTTGCTGCTGTTGTTTTACATTAGTGAATGCGGTGTTGTGTTGTTGTTGTTGTTTTATTCCATAATTCTGTGGCATATACAACAATACAACAAGAAAAACCAACATCCAATTGAACGTGCGTTTTACTAGTTACATCTACAGACACTATCACAAACTACGCACCTTATTTTTTCGATTTTGATTTTGTATTGTATTATTATTTTCTATAATTTCATTTCTGTTTCCAACTCATTCCTTTTCTTTAGCCATCATTACTTTAATGGCCATAAAGACGAAAGACGTTTGAAATGGCAGGAAAAAAAAACAAACATAATAACAGAGGAAAATTACAGATTTGTTAACACGATTTGAAAGGAAGAGTTATTAACATTTTATATGGAGAAAGGTTGGGGAAATTAAATTGGTGGGTTGAACTCTTTTTTATTGTATTAAAATATAATTCATAAATTTAATGCATTTCTAACATAAATAACTTTTTAAATAGTAACAGAGTTGCTTTACTTATACGATTTTTTTATAGTTTCTTTTTATTGTTTCCTTTTTTTATTTCGAATTATAATCACACTCACGACTTTGAGGCAAATACATATTAAGTTGGGTTTGGCTGGCTCAGTTTTTTGTGGCAACTAGTCAAGTTTATATGAGTAGACTCTAAATATTATAGAGTCGTTAAAAGTCTGTGCATCACGTCATGGTGACGTTGTTAATACTACACTCAATTTAGGATAATTATATGATATTTATGATTTAACATTTCACCAAATGAAATATTAATATTGTATGTAATATGTATGTAAAGACCAGCCAATACTTATCCTTGGTCCAACAAATTATTATTGTTTTAATCACGTTATCTTTTATTACCCTTTAATCATTAATTTTCAACTATATTTACCAAAAAATCCTATATGGACTTTTGTTAAAACCATTTCAAAAGCAATTAAACAGTATTAGGAAAACTTGAACATTGAAAGAAAACCTGAATCAGGAAAAAAGGTCTAAGTAATGGTAAGGCAGAAGTAGATGAACAACTCTTTCGAAGAGCACCAAACTCCGCTATTAGAAAAGCAGCTTGTAAAGTTAAATACTCTGATTCTTTTGTGAGCCAAAGCTATGGCTGGGTTGAAGTCATATAAAGTTCAGAATGTTCCAGATCGCAATTGAGGTCAAATTTTACTAAAAAAAAATACATCCAGACTGGCAGACTTTTCACAACTTCCGGGTCAAAAATTGTATGGGGCTGATGGACGAGGAAATTTGAAGAACAATAGCGGACAAAAAACAAACAAAATTCCCCAAAAAGTTTCTTGTGTGGCAATTTATTTTCAGTTGTGGCAATTATTTGTAACATCAGACACCATTAACAACGAAGTGTCGACAAAAACGGTTTTTATTTTTCTTAAAACAGCACAGAGTGCCTTCATATTTCTGGGCTGATTTGGAATTTTAACACTTTGGAAAGGTATTGGGCTCTTAAGAATTGAAGAACACATTAAAGGAATCCCAGGACATGTCCAATTTTAAGCGTAAGTGGGCCACCTCGTACAAAAATGTAACGAAAACGACTATAAATTCTTTAATGGGAGGATTCCCGGAAAAAGTGGATAAATTTATAAATACCAACCAATATGCCAATACTTTAATGTTTAATGAATTTGTACAATATTTTAATAAATATACGTATTTTTGAGTTTTATTTAACTTAATACAAGTATAAGTTTTTACTGAGTCACTTTTTATGTATGTATATTAGAATTGTCCTTAAAACAATAAATCAGTTTTGAATGGGTATATATTTTAAATTTATTATAATTTTAATAAAATTCAGAAAACGGAAGTACATGACATCTCTGAAATCTATGTTAGTATCAATGAAATCAATATAAATTAGTTTCATATAAACAGAAGCAATACATCATATATTTAAGTTGTGAGATACAAACAATCAATATTTTTTGACATTATCAGGGGGCAGAATCAAAATATGTTGATAATAAATCTGCTTTAAAATAAAAAAGGCCAAAATATACTAATTAGGGTTTCTCTAAAGCCTTCCAAAAATAACCAATTTTTGATAGTAATTTTGAATTTCGGGTAAAATCCCAAACCTGTGATACCAAAACAGGCCATGGTTTTAGATACTGTGATATACATATTTATTGTAAATGATTTATATCATTATAAATGGTTTATAGTCCGACCGCGTCATTGGATCTTACTGTTTCGAAAATGAAGTTGGATCAACAGTTACGGTAAATGGATTGCGCTATCGAGAGATGATTAATGATTTCTTATGGTTGGAGTTAGATGATATTGATCTGGACAACGTTTACTTTCAATAAGACGGCACTACGTGCCACACAAGCAATGAAAGCATAGCTATTTTACTGGAAAAGTTTCCGGACCGTGTTATCTCTCGAAGAGGTTATCACAATTTGCTACCGAGATCTTGTGATTTAACACCTTGCGACTTCTTCCTTTGGGGCCACGTGAAAGATAAGGTTTACGCCAACAGCCCAGCGTCGATTCAGGACCTCAAAGATAGAATTCGTGAGGCTACCGAGGACATAGTGCAGCCACTTTGTGATTTCGTTATGGAAAATTTCATGAAAAGGATATGGTCCTGTAAGCGTGGTCATAGTGGCCATTTGGCTTATGTTGTTTTTCATTATTAACGGCATACCTTCCTATTTATTATGAAATAAACATCCCATCATTTATCTCCAAAAATTTAATTTTTCTTTGAATACCAAAATAACACCTCTTGTTGTAAAACCCTGTATTACCAGACCCGCACCAAATATGGACTTTATAAAAAAAATTCCAAAAATATGAAGTTGTGTTTTTTTTTCGAATTTCGAGATTTGTACCGACGTAACACATTTCATTGCGATAAGTTAACGAATATTATGGAATATTAAATATTTATGAATTCTCCAATTCCACAATTTGTACCTAAATATTCAGTCTTTATTAAATATCGTACAAAATTAACTGTTTTGTTCTATTTTCGATCATACGAAAAAAAATTCAAATCAATATTTTGTACGACTTTAAAAAAAAGGGGAACGGGGGATTTTTAGTAAAAAACCTATATGATCATTGTAAAAACATAACATTCTAGTTTTTCCGATAGATAATTCATGAAACTACTATAACTACATAAAGACGACTAATAAAAAATTTCAGAAAGTCGAAAGTTTGAAAAGTCGATTTTTTAAGAATCGAAATGTCTACTTTTTGTTTCAACTATAGAACCCCATATCAACCTATATCAACCATTTTCCAACCTACTTTTACAAATCATGTTCGGTTTAAAAGGTGAAATAAAAGAAACAATTTTTAAATTAGTTTCAAAAACCATATTTTGTTATGTTTTGAAGTTATAAATTTAAGAATACCGTTATTTCACGAAAACGAATTGATCGAAAGTAATTCCGTACTCTATGGACTTCACCAAACATAATTGCACCATGAGAACCCTTGCATATTATGTTCGTTAACTTTTGTATCACTGTGTTATTTATAAAAGAGATACTATAGAAATAATTAATAATCAGTTTTATCCATATGTACTCAAACGCCTTTAGTAGGAACGTGGACGATTATACAGATTTAACAATAATTTGCAATCAAAATTATAATATCTTACAATCAACAATCATCATATAATATTTTAAAAAAAAATGGTTCTATATCATTAATTTTGAATTTTTCTCCATTCTTAACGATATATTGAAAATTTTCTGATTTTAACTATGTGTTATAACATTGCATGTTTAAAAATGCAAAAACAAATTTAAAATATGTAAGAAAAATAGCCCAAAAATACTAGAAATTATGCACACAAATATGCAGAAAAAAGCTTGAAATTAAAAGCTTTAAATAAATTAATTTGTAATAAAAAATTAGTTTACAAAGATCATTACAAGGTTTTTCCACTTTTCAAAATTAAATTATCTTTATTTGCTCTTAGAATGCGAAAAAAGTTATATTTTGTAAGAATATTAAAACATTTTCATAAAAAAATATCATGACAAAAAAATTGTTGCCTTCAACAGGCAGTATAACCGATAGATGGTCTTTAAGTTTCACAAGGAACCGAAATATATAAATGTTATGGGATCAACAACCAATACTTATTCGGTGTGTCGCACAGTGGTATGGGTTCATACATTTTTTTGCAAAAAGTAGAAGGAGTGCTCCTATGATAATAAAATTTGGTACACTTGGCTAATTCCATATACAAAAGCTAAATATTAAAAATGGTTTATATCGGATAGTCAATAGGGGTACCTCCCACACAAGGGTCCTTCCTAACGTTGTATCAGTCATAAATTCTTAAATAATGCAGCGATCTTATTTAAATTTTGTATATGTTAGTTCCAAGTGTCCAAATATCATACTACAAATTATGAAGAAAATCGATCCATATTTGAACCTAGTCCACATATGGTCCCTTTCTGAAAATTGTTTTATCGTTCAAAACTATAATAGTATCGTGATGAAATTCGACATAAACAAGTTTTATATAAACCCAAATCTATCTGTTAAGTTTCATAAGGATAGGAGCATAATTGCTCCTATCCCCCATAAACCCCACTTTCAAAAATCGGTTTTTTCGCAATAAAATTTATAAAATTCGAAATAATGCTTGGTATATCATGGTACTATATACAAAAAGAATCAGTCAAAATTGTTGAAATCGATCAGTCCTATCAGATACTCTTCGTACCTATAGTACAAATTTAAGTATAATTTTATAAACAAAATGAGTAAACTTTTAAACTAATTTTAAACTTTTTATTCATCAATTATCATTTCTTTTACTACATCATAAAAAATACGTAAGTTTTATCACAAAATTTATAAGTTTGTTCAGCGATTGCAAAAAGTCGCAGAATTTTTTACATAAAATTAAAAAAAATATTCCAGACTTTCATTTAGTAGTAGTATTAACACGGAGGTAGACCGAGCTAACTTATTTTTTTCTAATGAAAACTGCAAATGCTAAATTTTTTGGAGCCGTTTTTATTTGCTCAGATCTCTTAAACTATACATGTAATTTAAATATTTCTTCTTTCCTATTAAATTTAAAATACTTATCTATATAAATATATAAATGTCTTTGTAAGTTTGTTTGTTTGTTTGAGCATCACGCTTAAACGGCTGAACCGATTTTATTGAAATTTGGAACGTAGATAGATTCTTACTTGAAAGCGTCAATAGGCTATAAATTTGTTCAATACTTGGACCAGAAAGGGATAAACAGGGGGGAAAACGATTTTCTTTATAAAATCCTTACATATTTTTTTTTTACTACGACAGGGGTAGCGAAGTGCACCGGGTCAAGCTAGTGTTTTAATAAAAATGCTCTAAAACTATTGGTAGTTGAACCATATTTATTGTATAAACAACTGAAATGTAGTAAAATTTTCTTCAGTTTTCGTTGCATAATATTTAGATAACTTTACCACAAATCATGGTTTTCTACTAATAAATCATTTCTCTACAGAATTGCATCATTAGATTTCTAAAAAATAACTGTAAAAAAATAGAGTTTTTGCCAAAAAAATACCATTGTGTGTCGTCAGTCAAAAATATGACTATTTATCCAAAAAAATTGTATTGTATTTTGAAAAAAATCCAGTTTCGGTTTTTATATTAAATTTTTATTTACTATAAAACATGCTGTCAATGCATGTTTTAATTAGGTTTCTAATCTACATATTGTTATCAATTGTATACTAAATCCTCGCAAATTTGACATTTTTGTATATTTAATTAATCCAACTTTATAAATTATTTTATATTTTTCACGAAATATTGTCAAATCCAACAATTTTCTATAAATCAATATTTCTAAAAATGTTATCAAAGTTTTTAAAAAATATGTTCAAATGAGCTTTAGTAAATATATTTCTTAAAAAAAACTGTTTGTCAAAAAACTGAAGAGTTAAAGTTGGTGACTGTCCCAAGCTAGTAATTTTACCTTTTATTTGAGGTGAAACAACTTGTTACATAACTAGCTACGTGACTATAAATTTGAACATGTGCATATCCTAAGCAGGGGAGCCTTTTGGATTTCAATGAGACTGTCCGATAGCGGGTGTATAGGGCATTTACCTTATTAGCTACCTAACCGGTTAATTAATCAGCTACATATCTACATATTTTAACATGCACGGGTACTAATTGACCTCAAATACATCTCATAGACAGTCCCATAACCGATTGCTTGTTATCAAACCTTCCTCCGAGAACTCTGCAATAGATTACTACTGTCAGTATACTTAAGCAAAATGAAAATAAACTGTATAAGAATTATATCCACATTATATTTGTATAAAACCAGTTTGTGTCTTTCAAAAAAAGCATTCGCTAAACTACGGATTACTTAGCGGCAATTAAGTGACAATTGTCTTAGATGTGATGTATAAACTAACCAATTGACTTCTCTCTGCACTACAAAGAGATGACCCAATATATATAAATTGAAATCAGCCAGGTGATCAGTCATTAGTGGCAATTACTGTCTATAAGGGATACATAGACTACTAGCTTAACTGCTGGGTAGGGTTACTGATCACCGCTGTGCACCATACATAAGTATGTATTTATGTAAATATCACCGTAGGTGGGGGCACGATTATAGATACATTCATATGTACATACATATATTTTACAAACTTATAAATATACGAACCCATACATTTGAATCCACTTATATACAATTTATATTCATAGATAATTATTTTCACTCTTGTTTAAACATGAAATCATATCAGGAACTGGTTAAATATGATGTTTTTTTTTTTAGTTTTGATGATAAATATACAGTCTTCTATTAAGCACACGTGCGTAATTTATTACTAAAATCCATAAATGCGACTAATATAATATATATGTATATATAGTATGTATCTATGCACACAAACGTATATTTTATATAAGCGCCATGAAATGAAACTTTAGATATAAATTTAAAAATATATATGTACACAGATAGGTATAACAGTTAATAGATAGAAATATAAAAAAGATACAATTCATCATATTGTGATGAATAGGGCACACTTAGGGCTTAAATTTGATAAATATACTAAAAACAAATATAAATACATTATCAAACAAACACATACGTTATCTATATGAATACATAAAGTAAACCTTTATTTATAATAAATTAATAAATAATATCTTCGAAATTTATTATTAGTATAAATACATACATACTACATAATTTATACATATGTAAGTACAGCAGACCAACCCTTTAAATCACTTCTTCAGCTTCTAAGAGCATATTTACACTTAATGTTAATCGCAGTTTTATGTTATCCCTTAAAATTGGTTCTTAAACACTTTCACGTTTACACAAACCAACTTTTACCTTTTAACAATAATATTTAACAACAAATCAAAACCCGCTACAATCGCAAAGCCATGCTACTTTTCCTACACCTCAAGTAACAAACAAAACAAATTTAAATTAATTTTATCAAAAGAACCTAATAAAAAAAGCATTATTAAAACATTGACTGCCACATATGTTAGATACAACTTTTATTCTCTCTAGCCATGTCACACAATAGTGGCTGACTATAAATAGGATTTTATTACACTAATATGATGTATGACCCACATGATCCTTTACATAGTCATCGGAACTGTTATCTTCACATTCTTCAACATTTTCTGTACTTTCGAGTATTTTTGTTACCTCGGTATCCCATAAAAGGTGCGAAGGTGCTTATCGGTGACAGTAGGGTCTGACTCACTGGAACATCGTCGCAATGGGTTGTGTTTCACTGTTCTACCGATACTATGGTTTGTGCTCTGCTGAAATTAGGGAACTTATTCCCGAAACCCGTAGTTTTTTACGCAACACACGTTCTTCGGCAAGGGCTCATCAATTCGTTGTCGAATGAACAGTGGATAGAATAACACATTACAGGGAAAATTTATTCTTTAGCCGTACTGTCCGTATGTGGAATAAGCTTCCTCCTGAAGTCTTTCCTGTCGCATTCAATATAGGAAAATTCAAATCAAATGTCCACAAACACTACTCCCTCTATCCTCCCTCCCATAACCTATTTTCCTAGTTCCAACACAATGCTTTGCATGAGTAGGGGTCATCCCCTGAGTGCCCCCTGCATCTTATTTGCTGAAAGCGCCTTGGCAGTCAATGTATTAAAGAAAATATATTTGGGATTTCTCATTCATCTAGGAAAAAAAAGCCGAAACTGTTCGGTTTTCGATATATACGATGTATATAAAGCTATAGTAAGTTGGACATACAATGGGTCAAAATCGGGAAAAATATTTTTTAACCCGAATTTTTTTTCACAAAAAACATTTTTTTGTCATAAATTTTTTTAACTAATAAATTAAAAAAAATTTATTTTTAAATTAAAAAATTAAAAAAAAAAAAAACAATTTTGAAAAAAAAAAATTTTAAATTTTTAAATTTAAATTTTTTTTTTTTTTTATTTTAAAGTATAATTTGGTGAAGGGTATATAAGATTCGGCACAGCCGAATATAGCTCTCTTACTTGTTTAAAATACAAATACTTCTCACCAGCTGAATATTTACTCATTATTTGAATACGGTAATGTTATTGAAGGCAAGTACTCACCACAAACGCTTACAAATAGGCAAATGAATAAATCATAACTAGTTACGTCTATAACAACAGATTAGTTGTAAAAACGGAATTTAAGGATAGTTATTCAGCGGTGCAAATTTAGTCAGAAATACGGATAATGCTCCCTCATCTTTGTCAAATATACCTGATACTTAAGTAGTAGAGTCACAATTTCAACAATATATTGTCAACCAAGGCATAAGTTTCTCGACATTAGGTCCAAGATTTTGCTTACTATTCTTAGAGGGATAACTGTTGAAAGCAATATCGCCTAACAGTCTAGATGCCATATCTAGTGGCCAACCTACATATTGGCTCACATATCTCAATAAGATCCCCGATCTAATTGACTTCGCTGTAATTAAGAATTTAAAACGAGAATTTATATCAGTAATTTCATTACTGTATCTCTCATTAGATCATTCGCCCACAGTATAAACACTGCAAAACAAATTGCCACCACTGAATAACAACCATTATCCGGAAAGCCTTCGAGAGCAAACAATATTGCTCTGCATTATTTATAGGTATCTCTGAAGCATTTAACCCTCTAATGCTTAAGCATGCCTCAAGGCCTTCATCGCAAAAATGCCAATAACTGATTTTTCATTTGAAAAACTCATGCAACAGTTGCTAAAAAATGTAATTAAATTATTTTAAGAAGCTTTCAAAGTTTTTGAAATGAAATATCAGTTATATTTGAATTTATTGGCATTTTACGATGAGTGCCTTGAGGCATGCATAAGCATTAGAGGGTTAATAAAGTCTGGCGCTATAGACTAATATACAAAATCACTATATTATTACCTGAGAATGTACAAAAGTTACTTAAAATTTATATAATAAACAGATCTTTCCAAATAAGATCAACATATGTAATCTCATCACGCCGACAAATTTCCGCTGATGTACCACAAGATATGCCCGTGAAGGGCATAGATAGTTGCTCTTAAATACAAATTAACAATATTAGGATACCCGATCAAGATTTTGCTGAGGGCAAAGGCACGTAAATGGGCACCGCAGTAAAAACTACAAGTTGCGTTCAGATTTCGGATAATATTGCGCTTCATAGAGCCGGACTTGACTCTTCGAAATGAAAAAAACTTTCATTTAAATCTTAAAATTAAAATAAATTACACAGATTTATTTAAAAACAAGTCAGAGTACTATATTCGGCCGTGCCGAATCTTAAATACCCTCCACCTAAATATGATGAGAGATGTAGAAGTTACATTGGTATAAACACTTTAATATCCATATTCATTATTTGTTATTATAAGGATTAAGACAATTTTATCGAAATACTGTTAAATAAATATATTTAATAATATAACAATTGTAAGAAAGACTAGTTTAAGCATAAAATATTTAATTTAAACAACGCTATTAACAAGTGTGGACCTTATATGACAACTACAGCGAATTCTGGACGGTTATTTAAAAAATCTTGTAATATGATTCTTGGATACAAATTACTGATCGGTGTACAATTTTGGTTCAGTAGAAATATTTTTTTTTGGATATTTGTGTAGGTAAATGTGTTTTCCAGAAGTGGTACTTATATGGAGGCTATGACCAATTATTGGCCGATCATCATAAAATTTCGTACAATGATTTTTACATATATTGTAATTTTTGGATTCGAATTTCAACTTGATGACTATATTTGTAAGAAATTTATGAGGGTTTTAGTGATTTTCGGGAGTGGACCTTATATGGAGCTATGGTCAAATATGGACCGATATTCACAAACTACAGTAGTATGATTACTAGATACAAATTACTCATCTGTGTATAATTTTATTTTGATATCGATATGTTTTAGATATTTATACAGGTTAATGTGTTTTTCGGAAGTGGTCCTTATATGGGAGCTATGACCAATTATGGGCCAAACTTCATAAAATTTGGTACAGTTGTTGCTATGTATATGAGTTTTATGTATGTCGAATTTTAGCATTATTAAGATATTTATAAGAGATTTGTGAGTACTTAACGGATTTTCGGAAATGGACCTTAAATTGGAGCTACGGTCAAATATGGACCGATATTAACAAAATCCTGCAGTAGGACTTCCATATATAAATTACGGATCTATGTAAAATTTTGGATTGATATTGATATTTTTTAGATATTTATCTAGGTTAATGTGTTGTTCGGAAGAGGTCCTTATATGAGAGCTATAAACAAATATGAAACGATCTTTATAGAATTCGGTGCACCGACTTTTGTATATATCGAGATTATTTGTGTCGAATTTCAACTCAATAGCGATATTTATAAGGTATTTATGCATGTTAAAGTGATTATCCGGAAGTGAACTTTATATGGGGGCTATGATCAAATATGGGCCGATCCACGAAAAATTCAGTCTTGTGATTTCTCTTAGCACGAAACTTATTTTTGCTGAATTTTGTATGGATACTGCAATTCTGTAGGTATTTATAGACTATAGCACCATATTTCGGGAAGAAATTTGTATGGGGGCTACGAGAAATTATGGACCGATTCTTTCCATTTTCAACAGAATTTGTCCTTTTATCATATAAATAATGAGTGCAAAATTTCATGGTGTTCTCTTGCAATGAATTTACCCAAAGTCGCAAAAATCATGTGAAAATTATCAACATTTTTGGAGGTTGTCTTACATTTTGATCCATAACCCTGGTTCTACCAATTCGATTTTGCTGATTTTCAATACCAAACTGCTTAGAAAAATTATAAACATTTTGGTATACATTTAATTAATTTCACTTATGTATTTTGGACGTGAGAGTGTTTTACACAGACAGACAGACAGACAGACAGACAGACAGACAGACAGACGGACAGACAGACAGACGGACATTGCTCAATCGACTTAGAATTTCATAAGGATCAATAATATATATACTTTGTTGGGTCTCAGATGAATATTTCTCAATGTTACACACGGAATGACAAACGTATATATACCCTCTTTCACCACTTGTGGTGGTGGAGGGTATAAAAAAACGTAAAAAAGGTAAACTCCAAGCTAAAAAGGGCATAATTAGTAACCAATAGACAAACTATCGCCTATTGTGGAATTAAATACAAATTTTCTCTCAAAACAATTTCAAATACTAGCCACGTCAATACAAACCATGTCATCTGTCAATATCTAGCCTTTAGAAATTAATTAATTTCAATTAATCAAGTACTTAACGAAATTGCTGTTGGTTGTTACGAATGATCGAAACCATTAACTATTACTTAACAAATGAAAAATAAATAGCAGACATTTCCAATAACATTGAAAAAAAAATTACTTTTTAAATAAACCACTGGTCCAAAAAAACATATATACGTAGTTAGTGAACAGAAACTATTAAGGAAATTTATAGAAAACAAGTTAGAGTGCTATATTCGGCTATGCCGAATCTTAAATACCCTCCACCTAAATTAGATGAAAATTATAGAAATTACATTGGTATAAACACTGTAATATCCATATTCAGTGTTTGTTATTGGGACTTAGATCCGATTATGAAGATTGGTAGAATGGTAATGTAATACAGTAGTTTTCGCTTATAGTCTACAAATACAGTTGCACAATTTTTGTGGACTATAAGCGAATTAGGACTATAACCGAATTTCTTTTTAAGCCACTTTATGGATTATAGATGAATCCTGATATCATACACATTTTGTACTATATACAAATTATGTACTTTCTTTAATAAAACCACTTTTTTAAACAAAATAAAAGTTTATTTAAAATATAGTAGTATAGTAGCATTTTATATATTGTTAGAAAAACTAGTTTACGCAGAAGATATTTTATTTAAAATGTATAAAAATGTTATCTAATTCAGCAATTTATAATTGAAATAACAACATATTCCTACCATTTCCAACAGAGTCTATAATTTTATAATAGGAATAAAATGTACTATTTAACAATTTGTATACTTAATAATTGGTTAACATTACCGATTGGCTCAACATTTTCTTTATTCACCACAAGTGAAGTAAAAGAGTATAAAAAAAGGTAAACAAATATTTTTAGTCATACTTCAAAAGTATATTTTTGTTCTATTCTAATGAATTTTCCGGATGTGAGCCTTATATATATAATTATGAACCCATAGTCACCAAATCTATTTGAAACTTATTTCCGTTACATTTTTTACCGATATGAGTGTATATATGCGTTAATGTATTTTTTGGATGTGCGATTTTTTTGGGAGATATAATTAAATATTTTAACGTGATTGTTGTGTATTAGAGGCCTATTTTGCTTGATATTTTTCTCCATAACATTATTTACAAGAGTTTTATGGGTATTATTGTGATTATCGGAAATTATGCTAATATGGGTGCTATGGTCAAATATGGACCGATATTCACAAAATCCAGTAGTATAATGTTTGGATACAATATATTGATCTGTATACAATCTTAGTTCGATATCCATATATTTAAAATATTTATAGAGGTTTAAGTGGTTTTCGGAAGTGGTTCTTATATGGGAGCTATGACCAATTATCGGCCGATCTTCATAAAATTCAACACATCGATTTTCGTATATAATGGAAATATTTGTTTGAAATTTAAACTAGATAGAAGCTTTTATAAGAGATTTATTAGTATTTAAGTAATTTTCGGAAATAGACCTTATATGGGAGCTATGGTCAAATATGAACCGATATTCACACAATCTAGTAGTATCATTTGCGATTTAATACTACCGATCTCTGCAAAATTTTAATTCGATAACGATATTTTTGAGGTATTTATGAAAATTAATGTGTTTTTTGGAAGTGGTCCTTATATGGGAGCTATAACCAATTATGGGCCGATCTTCATGAAATTGCCTACAGCGATTTTCATATGCACGGGGATTATTCAAGCTGAATTTCAACCTGATGCCGATATATATAAGATATTTATGTGTATTTAAATGATTTTCGGAAGTAAACTTTATATGGGGGCTACGGTCAAAAAATGTCCGATCCAAAAAAAAATTGGTCTCGCGATTTCTGTTTGCACGAATCTTAGTTGTGCTGAATTTTGTATGGATACTGCAATTCTATGGGCATTTATATACCATAGCACCATATTTCGGGAAGAAATTTGTATGGGGGCTACGAGAAATTATGGACCGATTCTTTCCATTTTTAACAGAATTTGTCCTTTTATCATATAAATAATGTGTGCAAAATTTCATGGTATTCTCTGGAATGGATTTACCAAAAATCAGAAAAAAACATGTGAAAATGACCAAAATTTTTGGAGGTTGTCTTACATTTTGATCCATAACCCTGGTTCTACCAATTCGATTTTGCTGATTTTCAATACCAAACTGCTTAGAAAAATTATAAACATTTTGGTATGAATTTCATTAATTTTGCTAATGTATTTTGGACGTGAGAGTGTTTTACACAGACAGACAGACAGACAGACGGACAGACGGACAGACGGACAGACAGACGGACATTGCTCAATCGACTTAGAATTTCATAAGGATCAATAATATATATACTTTGTTGGGTCTCAGATGAATATTTCTCAATGTTACACACGGAATGACAAACGTGTATATACCCTCTTTCACCACTTGTGGTGGTGGAGGGTATAAAAAATTAAATTATTTATTATTAAACAAATTGTTTATTTAATATTATAAATGTAATTCAAAATGAAAAGGAAATCCTGTAGTTCAGATTTTATTAATTAAATAAAACACAAAACGTATTTTTATCGACGCGTCGATGAACCATCGCGATGCTTGTACAGTGAAGTCCAGAAAAATGACTCTAATATGCAGAGGCTTTCAAACATTATAGGCATTTACTATTATATTACTCTGATATCATGACTGAGTGCCATTGGGAGACTTCACTGTAAACACACTTAAATAAGTAACTATATGGGGGATTTCATGTGAAGTGAACCTACTTTTGAAACCGATGTCTACCGATCGGGATGAAATTTGCAACAAGGTTATGCCTATAGTCAATATCGTTGGCCTAATTTGTAAAGAAATAAATGAAAATAATGGGGAAAAAATAACTAAAACAAAAAATATTAAAAACAATCAACTAAGATATAAAATTGTATTGAAATTTTAATATAAGAACAACGCCAACAAGATCGGTCAAGAACTCTCTGAAAGCTTAGGTCTTTTCCTTGAAGAGCTTTTTGGTCGCTTAGTGCGACGCGAGTTGGATATCTATCAAAATAAATGTTTTGTAACACAAAGAGTTCTTGACCGATCTTGTTGAAAAATTGTGTCTAAATTACTATCTAATACAACTAACATTGGTGCAAAATTTCACCCTAATCGGAAAACATCGGTTTCAAAAGTTGGTTCACTTGACATGAAATCCCCCATATATATATATATGTATTTATATAGTTTATCCATGTTTATAAAAACATCTTGGTATATCTTTCGTCTGTAGGCCAAGCAACAAAAACGAAACACACTAAAGTGAAAATTTATAATTGATAATGTGTTGACACATTATATCTAGATTCAAGTCTAACCTGAATTGAACAGCACCTGAAAAAAATGTATATACATACATACACATATGAACAACAAATTTAAAACATTGAAGTTGTGTGTCAATGACTGACAAGATACCGACCGCAGATAGTAGATACCAGGGATGGAAATTTTGTGCTATTGCAATTTTCACTACTTTTCTAGTGTTTGGAATGCATTTTAATTATAGTTTTTCATAATTTTGCTTTTTTGTTTGAAAAAGTTTATAGTTAATTCACCTTAGATTACTCAGAAATACTAAAGTGACAATTGACCTTACGCTTGATTACCTGGAGTGTATAAAGTAACTAAATAACTTTTTTTCCACTATAAGTGGCACATACGATATGACACAAAAAATATAAAATATTTGAAAATTGCTTTAAATAAGTAAGAGTAACAAATTTTTGTGAACTGGTCGGCTGAATATATTCGGCATTGATGAAACGATTTAGTACTAATGCTTTCAACATACCAAGGACATACGAGTAAATATAAGTCTTCAGAATACTCACTGATGAAAGAACTAATATCATAGTCGTTTCAGTGAAAGCACTATTCTTAACAACTACTGAAGTATATAATTTTAAAAATATATCATTAGCAGTCATACAAAATTACAACGTGTATGGCAATTCCAATGCATTATATAGTAAATTGTTCTGATATGTATTTATACCCTACACCACCATAGTGGGGAGGGTATAATGGATTTGTGCAGATGTTTGTAACGCCCAAAAATATTAGTCTAACACCCACCTTAAAGTATACCGATCGACTCAGAATCACTTTCTGATTCGATTAAATGTCCGTCCGTCTGGCTGGCTGGTTGGCTGGCTGTCCATGTAAAGCTTGTGCGCAGAGTACAGGTCGCAATTTTAAAGATATTTCGATAAAATTTGGTACATATCATTTTTTCTGCCCAAGGACGATCCCTATTGAAACTGGCTGAAATCGGTCCATTATTTGACCTAGCCCCCATACAAATGTCCTCCCGAAAGTGTATTTTATCCGTCACAAATGTTTAATTTATATAGGTATCTACACAAGTTTTTGTCCAAATAAGTTTTATATATAGGGAATTCATGTCACCAAATTTTATTATGATCGGTCCATAATTAGTCATAGCTCCCATATAAGGCCTGCTTCCGATAATCACTTTGACGAGCATAAATCTCCTTAAAATGTTGGTATACACATAAAATTCAACATAAATAACTTTCATATAAACATTAATCACGTGACCAAATTTCGTGGTGATCGGTCCATAATTTTTCATAGCTCCCATATAAGGCCCACTTCCGAAAATCGCTCACGAACATAAATTATTGAAATTTTGATAGAAAAATGTTTTTGCTCATTTACTTAGTATAGGGTATTATCTGGGCTTGACCGACCATACTTTCTTACTTGTTTGAAGTTGTATTTCTGTAGTATTTTATGGTTACAATATTCACTAAATGATAGTAATTAAAGAATAACAATATAGTTGTTCAATATGATGAACCCATGTTTGGTCTAACGACCTTCGGAATTTGGCCACATGTTTTAAAATCCCAAACCTGGAATCAGAATACGGAAAGCAGCTTTGCAAACCCTGATGTGTTCCCTATTTACCCCAAAGAATTTTCCCAGTCACAAAGGAAATGTGGACCCTATGGGTTAAATTGTCAAAATATAATTTTTCGGATTTTTCGCTCCAATTTTTAGGACTTTTTGACAAGTTTTTTTTACACTTTGTTAATGAGAATGACAAATTTAAAAAACTTTGAAAATTTTATTGAGTTTTGTCAATACATGAAGATTTTATTACATATTACATATTTATTGAATTTCTAAAACTAAAATTTGATTTTAAATTTTAATTTGAAGTGCCTATACTCGGATATTATAAGACATAAAAAGCACGCGCTATTTCAAAAAAATGGCATGTGTTTAAAAATTTTACATGTCGAAGGTACCCTACATTGAGCATTCGCAGCCCATTTTAATAACTTAAACTCGAATACTCCTGAGCTGCGCCCATGTACAATTTTATCTCGATCGGACCACCCGTTTAGAAATGCCTGATTTATTTCCAAAAAATTTCGATTTTGCCCCACTGTGCATTGTTAAATATAATTGGTTGAAGGTGAACAAATTTATTGATCAATATTACAAAACCATTGTTAAAAAAACTGTTGGTTATTAACAAATGTATGTATCAAATATATTGTTTATATTTACAAAAATTAGTTGGTCAATTTACAAGGTCTCTTATCATGTCATATTGTCATAATGTCCTAATATTTCACAATGGTTTTTATTGCCGTCGAGTCGTGATATATTAGAAAATTATGACAATACGACTGATAAGAGACCTTGTGAATTCACCAATTGTTTTGATGTAATTTCGTAATTTTTTTTCTGTGAGATTAGAA
This sequence comes from Calliphora vomitoria, assembly GCA_942486065.2. NCBI lineage: Eukaryota > Metazoa > Arthropoda > Insecta > Diptera > Calliphoridae > Calliphora > Calliphora vomitoria. Next base: position 95,019,885 of record OW818031.2, read on the forward strand.
ATTAGTGAAAATTATTGCATATATAAGAGATACGAGAATGTATATTTGTTTAATGTAGAAACCGAAAATACCAGACGGAACAGCTTTTTATGATCATTTATATTCAGACAGATGGCTTCTTCATTAGAGGATATGGGTTAAAATCCTGTTTAAGTCTACTTGACGCTTGTTTTTTAAATCAAGCTTTTTACTATGGTGTAGTGTCAAATATCTGGTGATATTTGCGTATATATCTTCTTGACATCTAGATTAACCAAAAAATTCCGAATATCTATGAATAAGATAGCGAGACATGGTGACTACTAGGGTATCTGTTTAGCTAATGAAATGGAAATTTTCTTGCAGACTGTAAATCGTTAGTCCAACCGAAACTGTTTGGGCTTGCTGAGTTTAGGAGCTATTGGTATCAAGATATTACATGGAACTGCATCCTAGGAATACAAGCTATGAGACTGGATTAAAACTGAGTATCAGATCATTTTAGGAAAATGTATAATATATAAGTTTGTCATTCCGTTTGTAATTTCAATAACATAATTTTCCGACCGTATAAAGTATATATATTCTGGATCCTTATAGATAGCGGAGTCGATTAAACCATGTCAGTCAGTCTGTCTGTTGAAATTAATTTTCGGAAGACCCAAAATAACTTACAAACTTGATTCATACATTAATATATTGGAAATTCTTCCGGCTCGATTGCTATTTAAAATCGAGAAAATCGGCCCACAAATGGCTGAGAAATAAGGAAAAAACCGACCCAACCTCCATTTTTGGCCTATTTTTATACCCTTCACCTTCGTGAGAAGGGTATATATAAATTTGTCATTCCGTTTGTAATTTCCACAATATAATTTTCCGACCCTATAAATTATATATATTCTGGATCCTTATAGATAGCGGAGTCGATTAAGCCATGTCCGTCTGTCTGTCTGTCCGTCTATCTGTCTGTTGAAATCAGTTTTCTGAAGACCCCAGATATCTTCGGGATCCAAATCTTCAATAATTCTGTCAGACATGCTTTCGAGAAGTTTGATATTTAAAATCAGCAAAATCGGTCCACAAATGGCTGAGATATAAGGAAAAAACCAGGACAACCTCGATTTTTTACTTATTTTTTGACCTATATCTGGATTACTAAGTCATTAATATAGACAATATGGATATCTAATGATAGATATTTCAAAGACCTTTGCAACGACGTATATAAGACCATAATAAATTGGACCTAAAATGGGTCAAAATCGGGAAAAAAATTTTAATCAGATTTTTTTTTTTCAACAAAAGTTTTTTTCGCTAAATATTAAAAAAAAATATTTTAAATTTAAAAAAAAAAAAATAAAAAAAATTTTACATAAAAAATTAAAAAAAAAAAATTCGAAAAAAAATTTTTCCAAAAAATTAAAAAAAAACAACTGGAAAAAAATAAATTTTGTTTACCTAAAAATATTTAAAATTTTTATTTTGAAGTATAGTTTGGTGAAGGGTATATAAGATTCGGCCCAGCCGAATATATCTCTCTTACTTGTTTATCTATAACTGGATTACTAAGTCATTAATATAGACAATATGGATATCTAATGATAGATATTTCAAAGTCCATTGCAACGATATATATAAGGCTATAATAGTAATTTGGGCCTACAATGTGTCAAAATCGGGAAAAATATTTTTTAACTCCATATTTTTTTTTTTACCAAAAAAATTTTTTTGTCTTAAATTTTTTTTCACTAGTAAATTTAAAAAAAAATTTCAAAAAAAAATAAATTTTTTTAAATTTTGAAAAACAATTTTGAAAAAAAATTAATTTTGATTACCAAAAATATTTAAAATTTTTATTTTAAAGTATAATTTGGTGAAGGGTATATAAGATTCGGCACAGCCCAATATACTTGTTAATATAATATTTTATCTGATAATGTAGTCCTATGATGTACTTTGATATTTGATCATTTTGCCACTTATTTCGATTATATTGCTCCTGATTGGCTTACATAATCCAGTAGAATCGATGTGATTCCATATCGCCCAATGATATTGGGAAAGTAAATGAAGTTTAAATACTAGTGAGATAATTACTAGATCAAAGCCGTCGCATTTAGGTATCCACCAAGGTTGCGTTCTGATACCTCAGATATATTTGTCAAGAAATCTATGTCTTTAAGTATAATGAGATGAACTTTCAAAGAGAAGTTTCAACTGTTGTTATATAATTTTATTTAGAGCATCTAAACTAATATGTGTAACATCGGAATGACAACAGGCAGGGAAATTAGAACGCCTACCACTCATGCTTCGAAGATCTGTCTAGGATGAATTTCAGATACATCTGCTCATTAATCGAAAACATAGCGTGTCAATTGAGGGTCCTATGCCCCTTGGCTATCACAATGGGATTAGTGTTGCTTGAACCAAACTGCGTTGCTTAAAAATATATTAATAAGATTCTAACAACTGAAGCCCAACTAAGCATTTCAATGTGACAAGTACAATTTTAAAAACTCAATTTTCCAAACCTGCTACAAACACTGCGACACACTCTTGCAATCGCTAGATTTATAGAACTCTTGCACTCGTTCCATAAATCAGCAGCAGTATGAAAAACATGAGCAGCAACAACATTTTCTACTCAAATTATTTTGTATATGTGGTCACAGCTAATCAATCGTTGGCCTAATTTTTAAAGAAATAAATGAAAATAATGGGGAAAAAAATTACTGAAAAAAAAAACATTTGAAAACAATCAACTAAGATATAAAATTGTATTGAAATTTTAATATAAGAACAACGCCAAAATAATAATAAAAACGTGTGTATATATGTATGTATTTTTATTATAAATGATAAAGCTTGACTATTAATTGTTTTCTATAATAGTAGATCCTCATATAAATGGTTGTCAAAAACATATACATATTTACTGTAACCATATATATGGTTGATACAATCATGTGAATCGTAAATTAACCATATTATTGTTACCACAATCATATATATAGTTATTGTGACTACAATATTGTTAAAAATTTTGAAATTGTTACAGTAACCATGCACTAATGTTGAAATGGTTACAGTAACAATGTACAACTATATTTTTTTCTGCTTGCAATGGCATATTTGAGTCAGTTCTTTTTTTTAATATAGACCACGTTATATATTAAGTTAAGCAGTATTCTTCACCTCGATTTTCCAGTAAAATTCTAAATATTGCGTAAAAATGAATAAATTGTTCCATCCGGGAGTCGATAAAACAATCTATGGATATAACGCATGTCATACAACACTCGCATGCTAATATATGTATGTACTATAAAACTACAATCAATATATTGAATAAGTAAAATTTCGTACGTAGTACATTCGCATGTATAAAAACCATATTATCATTATCTGTCAACGACAGGCCTGTCTGTCTGCCTGCCTGTCCTCCTTTACTCTCACGCCTCTTAGACTATTCTATTTCATACGCAACGCAAAATAAAAACAAACGAAGAATTGTTTTAGAATACATAATTTCGTAATACTGTCAAAACGATTTTTTTTTTTTTTTGTTTACTTTTTTACTAACAACAGAAATTGAGAAACAAAATTATTTTAATAAAATAGACTACATTATGTCTGCCGCACATATTCAACAACCAAACAATAAAAAGTCTATATAGAAATAAGTTAATGAATGAAGTCATCGATATATCAAAATAATAAAACAGCAAGTGGAAAACAAATATTAGACAGAAAAATTTTTAAATTTAAATTTTTAATAAAAAATTGAAGTGCATCTTGACAACAGTAATCGATTCTGAAACTTTTCCTAAATGAAAATATGCATAGCAACAAGTTATCTACAAGTATTAATTACTTTTTCATTATGTCTCCACTTAAAACTAATACATACTAAGTTAATTAATTACGCTTAAATTGTTTTTAATTTTTCTACTTATGAATGGAAAAAGTAACTGCCATCAGGGATTCAAAACATTTAGAGCGTTATGCCACTTTTACTTTTACATCTGAAATTTTGGGCTTATTGATATATTGAAGTTGACAATTTTTTTACTCATGCCAAAAGCTATTAAAAAATCGATGGCACAATATCGAAACATTTTTGTCCATACAAATCGGCCCACCCTAATGCTGGTGTTAAATAATTAATCACGTAGCTACGTATGTAACTAGTTCGGGACAGTCACCAAGAACTACTGGGATGTACTTACATCCAACACAAACATATCACAGTGGGGCAGAATCAAAATTGTTTGGAAATAAATCTGGCATTACTAAACGGCTGGTCCGATCGAGATAAAATTTGATATTGACGTAGCCAAGGAGTATTTGAGTTTAAGTTATTAAAATGGACACTTCAAATACTCCAGGCGCGGCGATATGGGGGCTCAAATAGGGAACCTTTAACATGTAAAATTTTAAACACGTGTCATTTTTTTGTTTCCCTTACGATTTCAAAGATTTTTATATTTTTGGAAAGCGCTAGGTCTTGAAAAAACATGCTTGCTTGTCATATTTATCTCTTATAATTTCCAAGTATAGTCACTTCAAAATTTAAATTTTAAAATTTTGGCATACCTTGAATTTTTTTAAAATATAGGGCCTATTTTTGAACCGAATGAACTCAAGTTTTATTTCATTAGTTAGACAACTAAATTATCAATAACATGCAGAAGACTTCAGAGCAATATCAATTGCGGATTTAAAAATAAACGATTTTCAATTTAAAAATTCAAAAAATAGTAGATTTGTGCAGTTTTTTGGGCGAAAAAGTGACTTAACTCATTTGTTATTTAAAAAAAACTTTCTTTAAGGACATATACCAATATTTCGTTTTTCTGTAAGACATCTTTACGGAGAACATTTTGGTATAAAATACTTGTCATAGCTTTGGAATATGTCGTCCCTACGTTCTTAGGAATTTGAACTATTTTTTATCAAAATTTCAATTTTGGGGCACATGTTCTAAAATCCCAAAGCTGGGATCAGAAAACGGAAAACAATTTTGGAAACCTTGATGTGATCCCTATTTATTCCCAAAGTCTTTTTCCAGTCCCAAAGAAAATGTGGACCCTATGCGCAAAAGAGTAAAAAATATATTTTTTGGGATTTTCGCTCCAATTTTTAGGAATTGCGGGATTCCCATTAACCGTTTGACAATTCTTTTACACCTTGTTATTCAGAATAAAAAAATTAATAAACGTTGAAAATTTCATTGAGTTTTGTTAATAAATAAAGATTTTATTACATATTACATTTTAATTGAGCTTTTAAATCTAAAATTTGTATCGAAATTTGGATAGGATTGCAAATATTAGGAACAATTTGATCCACATTTTTCCGAACTATTCTTTTTTTGTTTGGATAAGTTAATTTTTGGTCTTATAAAAGAAATTCAAGTCAATATCTCAATTAGATTCAAAAATATGCCACTTTAAAACTCCGTCCTTCTAAAATATTGAACTTTTTCATACTAAACAAGTAAGAGAGCTATATTCGGCTGTGCCGAATCTTATATACCCTTCACCAAATTATACTTTAAAATAAAATTAATAAAAATTTTTTTTTTTTAATTTTTTTAAATTTTTTTTAATTTTTTTTTTCAAAATTGTTTTTTAAAAGTTTTTTCTAATTTTAAATTTTTTTTTTTTTTTAAATTTACTAGTGAAAAATATTTATGACAAAAGAATGTTTTTTGTGAAAAAAAAAATTCGGGTTAAAAAATATTTTTCCGATTTTGACCCATTGTAGGTCCAACTTTGTATAGCCTTATATACATCGTTGCAATTGACTTTGAAATATCTATCATTAGATATCCATATTGTCTATATTTGTTGAATTATATAGTTTTATATTCAACTTAAATACTTTACTTTTGATATTTGTACTTTGTTTCTACAAATCAATTTATCCATTGTGAAATACGTAATTCTAGTTTGTAATTTTTCATTTAAATTTTACTCTTTATCGAAACTTTGTTGAATAAACATTTATTATAAAAATATACGCAGTTTATATTTTTAACAGGTTATGGGCCACATACGTAACCATTGTTAAAAGGATAAAGATAAAAAGGATTTTAGTTGCAAAAACTAAGAAAGATACAAAATAAAAATGTCTTCGATGAATGGACGAATTCCATTGTTAAATGGTACGAATTATGGAACCTGGAAACCGCAGATGGAAGCAATTCTCCATAAAGCAAGATTGTTACAATTTGTTTTGGGAAATTTACGAAGACCAGTTGTTCAAGATATACCACAGCAAGCTACAGAAGAGCAAATGCGTGTATACCAAAAGTCTCTAAATGAACAATGTAGTTTGATGATTTGGAAATGGATGCTCGTTCGGAGCTGATTATAGCTATAGAACCAAATATCGTAAGAATGGTAAAAAATTTCAAGAAAGCGTCTGAAATATGGAATTATCTTCAAGAAACTTATGACCGCAAGTCAACTAGGCGCAAAGCCGAAAATTTTCGTAAGTTACTTTGTTTAAAAATGCATTCCGATGAAAGTGTATCAGATTATTTGATCAAATTCGACATTTGTGTTTCATGTTTATCCGAAATGGATGTAAATCTGGATGAAAGTTTACTGATTGTAATACTCCTTGATGGTTTGAGTGACCAATATAAAGAAGTACGTGCTGCATTTGATACTTCAAATGAATTTCCATCATTAAGTATTTTAAGATCCAGATTACTTGAAATCGGAGATAAATCTGATTGCAAAGAAGATGTACAAAATGCATTAAAGGTAAAGAAATGGAAACCAAAACAATTTAAATATAAAGAGAAGGAAACAGGTATGTCCGATAATAAATTTCAATACAAGTGCTATAAATGTGGCAGAAAGGGACATAAGGCAAAAGATTGTAGGGTCAGAACAGAACAAAATCAGGTTGCAAAGGAAATAAATGACACAATTGATAATGCGCAAGGTTGCAAGGAATTTATTGTTAATAATGTGAGAAATGATAAATATGACATTTGGTGTATCGACAGTGGGGCTACCTCTCATATGTGTTATGATAACTCCTTATTCATTGAAGTAAACCATAATTACACAGGAAAAGTAAAACTTGCAGACAATAAAGTTCTTGACGTAAAAGGGATTGGTACAGTTGAATTAAATCTAATCTTAAACAACCGAAATACCAGTTTTATATTGAACAATACATTATATATTCCCGAACTTAAAAGCAACTTAATATCAGCAACAAAACTAACAGATGATGGGTTTAACGTTTTAATGAAAGGTCATAAAGCTCAAATATTGAAGAATAGATTTATATATGTCGTAGCTAGAAAGGAAGATAATCTCTATTTAATAAAGTCAGAAAGAAAACATAGCAGCTTTTGCAGAAAAACTGAAGAATCAACATCAGATTTAGAGTTATGGCACAAGAGATTAGGACATCTAAATTCAGGCGATTTAACGTCTTTAAAACGAAATGAAATGGTGTATGGTTTACCAAAGTTTAATAGTCAGCCAAAGTTAGAATGTACTACATGTATTCAAGCAAAACAGACAAGAGAACCATTTCCTAAGAAAAATGAGAAGTCTACAACAGAAATGTTAGAATTGATTCATACGGACTTATGTGGACCGATGAGGGTCGAATCTGCCAGAAAAAAATTGTATTTCGCTACTTTTATAGATGACTACTCAAGAAAGGTATGGGTCTATTTTATACGAAATAAAAGCGAATACTTAGACGTATTTAAAGAATTCAAAAATTACGTTGAATTGGCAAAAGATAAAAAGATAAAATGCATAAGAAGTGACAACGCACCAGAACTAGTTGGTAAAGAATTTACAAAATACCTTAGTGAAACTGGAATTCAGCGTCAATTGACTGTAGAGTACACCCCTCAACAGAATGGAGTAGCTGAAAGGATGAATAGGACTCTTGTAGAAATGGTTAGGTGTTTTATGTTTGAAGCAAATTTACCAGAATTTTTGTGGGCGGAATTAATACGAACAGCAGCTTATATAAGAAATCGTTGTCCAACAAAATTAAACAGAGAAAAAACACCGGAAGAGTTATGGTCTGGAAAAATTCCAACTATTCGACATTTTCGTAGAATAGGTTGTAGAGCTTTTGCTCTAAATAACAAGTCTGGAAAATCGAAATTTGAACCTCGTAGTTATGAATATGTCTTAGTCGGCTATGAAGAAAAATCGAAAGCATATATCTTATGGAATAAAGGAACAACTACAATATTAAAAAGTAGAGATGTTAAATTCATTGAAGATGAGGTATGCAGTAAAGAAAATCGTGATAAGGAAAATGAAAAGCGTTTTTATGAATTTAGTAACGATTTGACAAGGAAAAACAATATTTTGGAAGCAGACAAAGATAGTCGAACAAACATGGAAGAACCTTTAGAAGTTGATGCATTTTTTGATAGTTCGGAACAATTAGAAAGAACAGTACAACATCAAGAAGAAGAATCAGAACCAATTGAAATTCCTATCAAACAACGTTTAAGATCTGCTACTAGAGGAAAAGAAGCAGCAAAAGCAGTTGTTATAAATAATGTGAGTGATCCAAAAACATTTAAAGAAGCGTTTAATTCCAATGACTCAAAAGAGTGGATAGATGCAATGAAACAAGAATACGATTCGTTAATCAAAAATGAAACATGGGATTTAGTTGACATGCCAGAGAATAGAAAACCTATTAATTGTAAATGGGTATTTAAAACGAAACTTCGTACTGATGGTACAATTGAAAAACGAAAGGCAAGACTGGTCGCAAAAGGGTACTCGCAAGAATACGGTGTTGATTATATGGACACATTTGCACCTGTTGTTCGTCAAAGTTCTATACGTCTAATTTATGCACTTGCAGTTCAAAATGATTTAAATCTACGCCAACTTGATGTTTCAACGGCATTTTTAAACGGTAACTTAGAAGAAGAGATTTACATGTGTCAACCGGAAGGATTTGTACAATCAGGAAATAAAGTTTGCAGATTAAAGAAAGCTATATACGGATTAAAACAAGCGGCTCGTCAATGGTTCAAAAGAATTGATGCTGTATTTAAAAAGTTTGGTTTAGTTCAATCTAAACATGATCAGTGCATATATTTCAAGAACACTAACAGTACCATGATAGTAAGTCTTTATGTAGACGATATATTGATAGCGTCAAATAATAACAACGATGTTGAAAATTTGATAAAAGAGCTAAAATGTAATTTCGAAATAAAAGATCTTGGAAAACCTAAGCATTGTATTGGATTAGAAATTGAAATCGGAAGTAATATGATAGCAATATCACAGCCAGGATACACAGAAAATCTTATTAAAAAATATGGTCAAGAAAACTCAAAACCAACGAAAATTCCAATGCAACCTAAACTTAGTTTAGAAAAGAATCCAAAAATTGCAGGAGAGGCAGAATGTATTGACAAAACAAAATATCAAGAAATTATTGGTTCGCTTTTACATCTGTCAGTTTTTAGTCGTCCTGATATAGCATGTAGTGTAAATTTGTTGTCGCAATTCTGTCAGGATCCACGTAAACAACACTGGACGTCGGCATTACAAATTATTAAATATTTAAATACGACAAAGAAATATAAATTAATTTATTCTAAAAATAGTCTACCATTAGTTGGTTATGTTGACGCAAATTGGGCCACAGACATCAATGATAGAAAATCTCAAACAGGTTTTTGTTTCTTCCTCGCAGGTGGTGCAATTTCTTGGGAATCCAGAAACCAACGTGTCGTAGCAACATCCAGCGCAGAGTCAGAATATATTGCTCTTGCAGAAGCAGTTAAAGAAGCATACTACTTGCGATATTTACTGATCGAATTGGGTTATCTAAACAATGATGCGACTACAATATACAGTGATTCCCAAAGTGCTCAACAGATGGCCAAGTTTGGAGGGCATCATTCAAGGACCAAGCACATTGATTACAAATACCATTTTATACGACAGGCAGTTGAGGAAAATGTAATAAACATTCAATTCAAACCGACTACAGAGATGGTGGCCGATGTTTTAACGAAGCCACTACCCAGCATCAAACATAAGTTTTGTATTTCATCAATGGGTATTCAAGAAACCATTTAAGTTGAGGAGGCGTGTTGAATTATATAGTTTTTATATAGTTTTATATTCAACTTAAATACTTTACTTTTGATATTTGTACTTTGTTTCTGCAAATCAATTTATCCATTGTGAAATACGTAATTCTAGTTTGTAATTTTTCATTTAAATTTTACTCTTTATCGAAACTTTGTTGAATAAACATTTATTATAAAAATATACGCAGTTTATATTTTTAACAATATTTATAACATAGTAATCGAGATATAGATAAAAAAAATAGGCCAAAAAAATATAGAGGTTGTCTCGGATTTTTGCTCATATCTCCGTTATTTATGGACGGATTTTGCTGATTTTAAATAGGAAACTTCTCGAAAGCATGTCTGACAGAATTATTGAGGATTTGGATCCCGAAGATATCTGGGGTCTTTAGAAAATTGATTTCAACAGACAGACAGACATGGCTTAATCGACTCCGCTATCAATAAGGATTCAGAATAAATATACTTTATATGGTCGGAAAATTATATTGTGGAAATTACAAACAGAATGACACATTTATATATACCCTTCTCACGAAGGTGAAGGGTATAAAAGTCATTGAATAAGGGCCTTTAGATAGAGATATACTATTGACAGAATAGCTTCTTGACTAGTATGTATATTAAATAATGTAATAATTTTAAACAGTAAAGATGGCAATAACACCATACATGAACGAAAATTCATGTTTTGTTACTTTATCACTTTATAGTTTTTACTGTTTTTTTTGGAAAGGAGCAGGTAGGAACAGCTGAATTTTTTTTTTACTTTTAGCTGAGACTTCAAGCTATAATTTGACATCTTCGTTAAACAGCTAAAAATATGCAGTCCACTGAAGTTGATGAACATTGAAATTTTGATGTTGTTTATATTTTGTTCTACGAAATTGTTTATATGACACTTTCTCCAATTTTTTTTTAATGCAAATCTCATCTATGACAATTGTCATTTACGAAAGTATACAACAAAGTCAAATGATAAGTTTACTCTGATTGTACCAAAAGATTGAATATACAATAAATTTGCATGCAATTTTAAACAAGCGAACATATATGAACTTCGAGCGTGTCTGTCAAAACAACTAATAAATATATCAGCCTAATATTACGGAATCATAATATTCAGATATCTGACAAAAAAATACCAAAAAATTATCCAAATCGGCGAACATGAAAAAAAATGAATTTCGGCCACTCTTCAACCAATGTGCGCCGTGCTCCTATGCCGTTATACAAATTTAGATATTATTAAGAATTGTGTTATGATTAGAGTGCAGAAATAATTTTGATGGCTGGTTTTGAAATTGATTTTATTGAAATTTATGACTATTGCAACCTCCAGAAGATAATTTAATGATGCAAATATAATAAGGAGAAACCAATCCAATAAACCATATATTATTTACAAAACTAAATTAAGCTCCTATGATTTTCGAAGCAAGTCCTTTATGCTTAAAATAGTGCAGTCGTATGATATGGAAGGTCAATTAACTTAATTATAATTTATTCGAGTCAGATAGTTCCTTTAAATATTGAATTAATATAGTAAAACATTGTGATGAAATAGGAACTGTGTCAAATTTATTATTATTTTCAGTTGTCTTCCTCTGTGTTGCTAATCAACCATATTGAACGGAAAATGCATCAATTCTGTTATCCTTTGTTGATTTCATAATCTAGAATTTATTAGTATTAACAGTAAATTACTGTATTGTAACAGTGTTATAGTTTTTAGCAATTTTTTATAATTTTTTTTTTAAAAAATTTAAAAATTAAGTCAGTTTTCTTAGAGTTTTTTTTATATTTATCCTTACGTAGAAAAATATTGTACAAAATGTCATACAATAATTGACCAGTTGAAAATCACATAGCATAGCGTTGCATTTTTTATGCTCGGAACTGTATAACGTGAATTTTAACAAACACATGAAATTCCATATGTATCGAATACATGTTCCAATACATATGTAATACATACCGTGTGACCTCCCTTTAAGCATTTCTTTAAGTAAAGCTTTTTCAAACATAGGGACTTCTGCTGCACGTGTTAACGATATCAATGGTACTTTCAGCCGAAAATCAGATTCAAAACATTTCCCTCATAAATAAACATTTTATTTTACTTTTTGTGACACAGATAAATATTGCACAATTCTGCCAAAAAAAAATAAGCAATTCAGTATATTCGCTACCTTTAATTTAAATTATTCTATAAGATATTAAATTTTGCATCTAAGTACAACAACCAGCATTTGTTGACTCGCATATCTCTATAAATCAATTTGACAAATTCTTTTATTTGCAAATAAATATTTGTCTTTGCCAAATGTGCAGTATTTTAATCTTGCCAAGAAATCGTAATTTTGTGGCATATTTATTATAAAGTCAAAGAATTACTAATATTTTTGTACTAAGTATTTTTATTGTTTAAATGTTTTATTTTGTATTGTATTTGTTGGATGCTTGTTATAATAAATACACCAACAACACTTCTGATAATACCTTTTACCCCCAAGTGATTAATTAACTGATAAACGTAAATTTGTTTGGTCAATAAATGAATTCAAGCAGGCAGACGTTTAGGTCAATTACTGATAACATGATTAAATATAGCTTTTTTTTACAAAATTGTAATCTCCAGTAAATTGATTATTTCAATAATCATAAACCAATTTATCTATGATCAATAATGAGATCAGATAAGAAAACAATTTCCATTATAGAGTACGAATAGTCGGCCAAGACGAAGCCATAAAGCATGAACGCCACCTCTTTCATCAAACAATAAAAAACATAATTTTTACAAATAAATACAGCTTTCACAATTTTATTATTGTTACATAACACATTAACTCATTAAATTGATATTTATGAATTCGACACAGAACAGATGACAAAACAAAATTGTATGTATTGATAATATTTAAAATCAACATTTACACACGAGTTGCAAATGACCATTTTATAAACAAATGTGCAATTTATAACATTCATACACACATGTTCTTAAATTTTTATTTAAATATTTGCAAAAATTATTTTATAACAAGGGGAGATAGACAGACATACATATGTCCATTCAGACAGACATTATCGTACATGAACCTATGCAAAAGGGTACTACAGATGATGATGTAGTCATGTACAGATAAACGAAATCTAAAAGTAACGTTTATGAAAACTGCGCAATTGATTAATTTGACTTACTCAATTACAAAAATAAAATTAAACAAAAATAATAATATTAAATAAATACAAACATACATACATACTTGTACTCGAAAATAATCGTATAAATGTGTTAATAAAAAATTAAAATAGACAAAACTATTTTACAGTGAACTTAAGAGAAACATAAGTGCATGCAAATAATTCGAGTGTAAATAAGATCTGTGGTGATCGGGCAACATGAATGAGACAAGGGTGAGGTTTGAGGTATTTTCAACAAAAAGTGCTAATTAAAATTTAGCATTTTTTGCACTTAACAATGTAAAATCTATCGCTATTCATGGATAATAATAGTGGAATGTTGTCTAACAGTCTCCCCATTTAATAAATAATTTGATCAGCTTATTGCCGAGTGATTTTGGTTAACTGTTTGAGCTAATTCACACCTTTGATCTGATTATGTTCGAGCAACGATCCAGGAACTGTATGATAAATTTACAGCTTTTATTAATAAAAGTTTAAGAAAATGTAAAGAAACTCATATGGGTTTGTGAAGATAATCTAAGTAGAACGTTTTTCAAATGGGCTATTCCGATCCGGAAACTCGGTAATTTTTTTCATGTTGGTAGCGCTCGGCGATGTCGTTCAGCTGAATTGTTTCATCCTCATCGACATTCTCACACATCCTATAAAAATATGGCCTCGTCATGATCAACTTAGGTCGTAAGGCCCTCGATTCTATACAGTCCGTTCTATTCATCCAGGATCGGTTGATAACCCTCATGTACCTTCAGTTATTGACTTATACTAGTGGGGGTTTTACGTCACCTACTCTCACCTCTAAATTCATACCAGAACCCTGAATGCCGCAGTCAGACAGCCAATTCCCCACAATAGCTTTATGTGAGTGCCCTGATAGACTGCACAATAGTGTGCTGGACAATCAATCTGGGGGTTGCGGGTTCGATTTCCGGCAGAGACTCTGAGTGTAATTGCAGACAAGCAAAACGCTTCGCAGTTTGTGTTCCTGAGGCAATGGTCTAACTAAAGAAGACTCGTTGAATCTTAGTAAGTTCCTTGCGGTCTCCCCCGCCACATATTCCTCAAGGTTAAATTGATATAGGATGATATTCAAGGCCGCTTGATTTGTGGTTATAATGGTACCACTAATACCAAGTGTAGCACACCTCTGATCTTTTTCGAGTATCTTCCTGTAACTGTCCAGTCTCTAGATAATTTATGATCAAGTTATTTACTCAAGCGCTTGCCTCATTTGCCAATTTTAGCTCAACTTCCCCTAATTAAGACTAAATAATCTTAACTATCTTATACCCTCGAGTGAAGAAAACTAACTCTAATTTCGTCAAGATGACATCCAGTCCAATAAGACCTAAGATAACGCTACCTGCATTTTATCACTGATTGTAGGAAGAAACTTCACTTAACCAAAATCACAACGTCATCCGCATAATCTACTTTGTTCTCAAAGTCCTTAGAATGACCTTGCCCGCCAATAGGTGGAATAGAACCCCTCCTTTGGGTGTTACCTCGGTAGCTTTCATTCATAAATTCTCCTGTCCTAGGCTAGAGTGGATAAGCCTACCGCCAATCATGTAAATTATCCAATTCAACAGGTAATTCTGAACTCTAAGTACCTGCAACGATTCCATAATTGTCTCAATATTTATATTATAGAAAGCGTCCTCAATTTTCAAGAACGAAGACATCGTATTATACGTATGCCGTTAACAATGTAATCTTCAGTTTCCTTCCCAATGAGGTTTTTGTTTTTCGTGTGTTTAATTTATATTTGTTCCACCAAGTATGCATACGTACAGACGAACCTTCTCACATAATGACTGCTTGCGTGGACCAGGTAAAATATTTCGTTTATTGCAGAGAGACCCTTTTAGCTTACAATGAAACTGTCTAATAGCTGGTCCAAAGTAGTCAACGCATTGGACTCCCATATCGGTTACATAGAGTCCGTAAACTAACTGGATACTGGATCATTTAAAGGTGTTAAATGACATCAAATAGTCAGTTAAAAAGACATCTCAAACAGTCAATAAACTGCCACCAAATCTTCATCCGACAACTCTTCAATAGAATAATGCTGGTGGGTAAAATAACTACTTTCTATAAAAGTTTAAAATAACTACAATGTAGATTATTTAGAGACACTATAGTGACAATTGACTTCACGCTAGATTGCATGAGACATCTGTATACTTAAGCAAAATAAAATAAACTATATGAGAATTATATCAACACAATTTGTATAAATGCAGTTTGTACGAATTACACACAAAAAAGTAAATAACAAAATAAATGATTTAAGTGACTACACTCCTGATTAGTTAGAGACACTTAAGTGAAAAGTGTCCTCTAGCTAGATTACATGGGACCAATTGACTTCTCTCTGCACTGCAAAGAGCTTATACGTGTCACATGACCCAAAATATATAAATTAGAGTCAGCCAAGTGATCAGATATTACTGTATATAAGGGACACATTGACTACTTGCTTAACTGCTGGGAAGTGTAAGGTCTCAGTGTCAAAGTGACCTAAACCGTTATCGGTTTTGCAACGTCGTTTTTCTCCCTCAGTATGTAAACAAATCTCGATCGATACTGTTAATGATTCGTTATTAACAACGTTAACGAACCATCGACAATTAAGGATTTTGTCACAAATTCAGCGACAGGAGTTTGCTTTTTATACCCTTCACCTTCGTGAGAAGGGTATATATAAATTTGTCATTCCGTTTGTAATTTCCACAATATAATTTTCCGACCCTATAAAGTATATATATTCTGGATCCTTATAGATAGCGGAGTCGATTAATCCATGTCCGTCTGTCTGTCTGTCCGTCTGTTGAAATCAGTTTTCTGAAGACCCCAGATATCTTCGGGATCCAAATCTTCAATAATTCTGTCAGACATGCTTTCGAGAAGTTTGCTATTTAAAATCAGCAAAATCGGTCCACAAATGGCTGAGATATAAGGAAAAAACCAGGACAACCTCGATTTTTTACCTATTTTTTGACCTATATCTGGATTACTAAGTCATTAATATAGACAATATGGATATCAAATGATAGATATTTCAAAGACCTTTGCAACGACGTATATAAGACCATAGTAAGTTGGACCTACAATGGGTCAAAATCGGGAAAAATTTTGAACCAGATTTTTTTTTTTCACCAAAAGTTTTTTTCGCTAAATATTAAAAAAGAAAATAAATTAAAATTTAAAAAAAAAAATTAAAATTTAAAAAAAATTTTACATAAAAACTTTAAAAAAAAATTCGAAATTCGAAAAATTTTTTTTTTCCAAAAAATAAAAAAAACAACTGAAAAAAAAAATTTTTTTTGTTTACCTAAAATTACCTAAAAATTTTTATTTTGAAGTATAGTTTGGTGAAGGGTATATAAGATTCGGCCCAGCCGAATATATCTCTCTTACTTGTTTTAATTCTTTTCGATAGTCGTTCTCGAATGTTTGTTAGGGAAACGCTCTCATAAAGTTATACAAATTTTAAATGTCCTAGTCTGGTGGGATTATTCTCAATTATTAAATGCCCATACTATACAATAATCATCATCAGTATAATGGCTATAAGTGTATATATATGTTAATTTTGTTCATGTCGAAACACTACATCTAATTTCATTCTAAACATTTATTAATATTTATTGCAAATACTAACAGCCAAAATATCTTGCTCGAATAATAATTTGCGATTACCATTAACATTTTAGATATGGAGAAATAATAATATTCGTAATTAGAGACCTTCGTTTATTTTTAAAACACACATCCAAATATGGCACGTTTTCTTAAAACGTTTTCACACACTTGGACAATAAAATAAAACTATTATATCTACATATTAATTTTATGTACTCGGCATGTCTGTCGAATTGAGATTGTTTTATATTTGGAACTTGTCAGTCTATTTGTCTGAGTAGTTAGTACGAGTATTGGCGAGATATACAAAGTAGCTACTTAGTTATCAGCGGATGGTTGTTATTTTTAAAATTTTATTTTTCAATATGTACTATGTATTTTTAACGAGTATTTGTATAATGGTTTCAAAATTGTCTTCTGAATTCGTATACTTTTAACAGACAAAATAATTTTTTGTTATGCATACAAATTTTGAATATTGTTGACATGTCGTGAATTATTTTTTAGCATTGTACTACATAGTCTTGTGTTTTTTTATAGAGAAGTTTCCTTTTTATAAATAAAATATTAATTATTTATCAAAAGCAAATGGAACCCCTTGGATTACAGACAACACAAGCACACAAAAAATATAGTTGTGCATGTTTACTGTAACCATTTCAAAATTTTTAAAAGTTTTTTTAACAGTATTGTAGTCACAGTAACTATTTATATGATTGTGGTAACTATAATATGGTTAATTTACGATTCACATTATTGTATCAACCATATATATGGTTACAGTAAACAAGTATATGTTTGTGACAACAATTTATACGATGAAGGACTTACCATAATATGTTGCTCTCGGCTTATGGATATCATTATCTGAGAACAACATATTATGATAGAATTACCCATCATAAAAATGGTTGTCACAAACATATACTTGTTTACAGTAACCATATATATGGTTGATACAATAATGTGAATCGTAAATTAACCATATTATAGTTACCACAATCTATAAACAGTTACTGTGACTATAATATTGTTAAAAAAACTTGTAAAAATGTTGAAATGGTTACAGTAAACATGCACAACTATATTTTTTTCTGCGTGTAGGTAAACAATTTAGATTGATGGCATTTGTAAGATGTAAACAATTCAAATTTTTAAACATTTTCTTAAACAAATTTTAGAATTTTTTGATCATCACATTGGAATTTATTGAGAATATTATAGGTAATAAAAATATGAAAATATCCCCTATAGTTTTCCGTACCTGGGATTTAAATTTTGCAATTTTCGAGAAAAATACATTATTTGGTCATATTTTGGCGAATGAGCTAAATTTCGTTACTGTTATGAATTTTAAGTAAAACCTATTCAGAATATTATACTTCATATAATTCTAAATATACTCTGAAAGGTTTATTAAAATTGGAAAACGTTAAACTTTAAATCGTGAAGGTCAAATTTTTCAATATTTGGAATTTCTAATGTTAATATAGCGAAATGTTATATATTTTTGAGACGATTTTGATGAAACTTAAGAAAAATATAACATGAAGTCTAGTATTTATAATAAAAGCGTAAAAATGGAAATTAACCCTTAAATAAGTTAATTTTGGTGTTACAAAAAAATTTCGAGTCAATATCTCAATTAGATTCAAAAATATGTCACCTTAAAACTTCGCCCTTCAAAAATATTGCACCTATTCTTATTTTAATGTGACTATGTCAGAACCATTGAAATATTAAGAAAATTTATTACAATTTTTTAGTATCAAAAATTGCAATATTTTTAAAGGACGGAGTTTTTAAGTGGCATATTTTTGAATCTGATTGAAAATTGACATATCTAAACAAAAAAAAAATTAGTTCGGAATAAATGTGAACCAAATTGTTCCTAATATTTGCAATCATATCAAAATTTTGATACAAATTTTAGTTTTAAAAACTTAATAAATATGTATGGAATTATTCATAAAAAATTTTTAATTTTAAACAACGTTTTAAAATCAAATTTTGTATGGAAATTTTGCTTTAAAACATTGTTTAAATTTAATTTTTTTATGAATATGGGGAGTAATAGAATCTTTATTTATTAACAAAACTCAATGAAATTTTCAACGTTTTTTACATTTCTTATTCTAAATAACAAAGTGTAAAAAAACATTTCAAAAGGGCAAAGAGAATCCCGCAATTCCTAAAAATTGGAGCGAAAATCCCAAAAATTGTATTTTTTACAATTTTGCCCACAGGGTCTACATTTCCTTCGGGGCTGGGAAATTACTTTGGAGATCACATCAAAGTTTCCAAGGTTGCTTCCCGTTTTTTAACCCAGCTTTGGGATTTTAGATCAAGTGGTCCAAAGATGAACTTTTTATTAAAAATAGGTCATGTTTTTTACACCAAAATGTTCTCCGTAAAGATATCTTACAGAAAAACATAAAATTGTTATATGTATGTCCTTAAAGAAAGTTTTTTTTTTAATAAAAAAAGAGTTATGTCACCTTTTCGCCCAAAAACAGCACAAATCTACTATTTTGTGATATCTACTATCTAATGATAGATATTTCAAAGACCTTTGCAACCACGTATATAAGACCATAGTAAGTTGGACATATAATGGGTCAAAATCGGGAAAAAATTTTTAACCAGATTTTTTTTCACCAAAAGTTTTTTCGCTAAATATTAAAAAAAAAATTTTAATTTAAAAAAAATAAAAAAAATTTTACATTAAAAATTAAAAAAAAAAATTCGAAAATATTTTTTTTACAAAAAATTAAAAAAAAACAACTGAAAAAAAAATTTTGTTTACCTAAAAATTTTTATTTTGAAGTATGGTTTGGTGAAGGGTGTATAAGATTCGGCCCAGCCGAATATATCTCTCTTACTTGTTAAACTGAAAATCATTTATTTTTGGATCTGTCACTGATGCTGCTCTGAAATCTTTTGCATAACGAAAAAAAATTCCAAAAATACGCCATATATTCTTAAGAAAGCGGACCAGGGAATTCTAAATTTTAAAATCTCAATTTTGAAATGCGTATAATTCGGAAATTATAAGACCTAGTCGAGCGCTTTCCAAAAGTAAAATCGGATGGGATACAAACTAGAGTTTCCAAAAAAACCGAAGAATTTCAAAACCGCGGTTTCAGTTCGGTTTTGTGATAATTTATTAACTATTAAATCAGTTGATAATATAGGAACTTTAATATATTAAATTAGTTAAAGCTGGCTAATATGCTTCTCAGTAAAGAAATAATCAAGAATAGGCTGCTCAATTGTATTATGATACCAAAAATGAAGAACTAGAACTAAGGAGTACTTTTTCGTTCTTCAAAATTAATTTTCTATAATATTGAACCTAGAATCAGGAAATTACTTTGAAATTTCAAACTTGACAGTGGTTTAAGTGTGGAAAATTTTTACTTTTTATTATAATAAATTATTCTACTTATTGTATATACATAATAGTTGGCTGATAGGCTTCTGGGTAAAGAAAGAATCAAGGATAGAGGAATTGCAGGTACTTTTTCGAACTAGTAGTACTTTTTGAATATTTTATAACGATGGACCTAGAAACGCGAATTCAAAACGGATAATTAATGTTACTATTTCTTTATTGTAAAGGTACTTTTTGAATATTTTATAATAATAAACCTTAAAATTAGGCACAACTGATTCTGAATGAGTTAGAATTCACGAAAGGTGATTATAGTCTTACCTTTCTATTGTATTTTCTATAATAATGGACACAGAAATATGAAATTAAACATTCATGATGCTGAGTAGGAATACAAAATGTGGGTCTTTATGGTACTGTTTTTATTCTAATAATACGTCTAGAATGAGCTACAATCCACATTACAATGAATCAATAAACACGAAACTAGAGACATGTTTTCCTGAATTAGTATTAATTTACAATAGTACTATTTCTATATTCCAATTGAGGTGGCGAAGCGCACCGGTCAGATAATACTCTTTTTATCGGATATTTGAAAATAACTAAGACTTTGTTACAAAAATTTTGCATTATTTAGCCTGCGAAAGGTAGCCTGCTACATCATCTGAAGCAATTATTGTAATATAATTTAAAAAATTTAAACAAATCTTAAGATATTTTTACAGATTTGTGTTTAGAGATATTGGATGAAAATGTTTGTTTCTCTTTTCTAAATTTTAAATTTTTCTAGTGAAAATAGTTTAAAAGGGGAAACCGAAGAATAATTGTCGGTTTCGGTTTCGGTTTTAGGCCTTGAAAAACCGCGGTTTGGGTTAAAACCGAATTGGAAACTCTAATACAAACAAATGGCTCATTTTAATAACTTAAATTTTTTTGGCTACCCCCACGTCAAATTTCATTCCGATCGGACCAGCCGTTTAGAAATGACAGATTTATTTACAAAAAATTTTGATTCTGCCACACTGAGCATTGTGATAAAATTACACATTTAATATTTGATTTGAACCTTCTTAATTAGACATATTTTAAAATTTAAACCAAATTTTCCAATGTTGCTTACGTTACCGTTACACCGACCTCAACAACCGACAGCGTTAAGCTATCTTTACGAAAATAATAGCAATTACCGTTATCGCTATTATCGAAAATACCGTTACCGCTATTCTATAAATTTTAAATGTTATATAATACCACCTATGTCAGCTCATTTTTAATTCTTGTAAACCTCATTAATCATTTAAATCAAACCGAAATTACCGCTACCGCTAAGCTATCATTACCGAAATAAATTCAATTACCGTTACCGTTATAATACAGTTATCGGAATAAGTCAAAATGCCGTTACCGCTAAATCTCCGTCACTGAAATAATCCAAATTAGCGTTATCGTTGCCTTCGTACCGTTTCGAATCGGTAGCCAATCTTGAAATATTCTTTAATGGTTTGTATGCTGATTTCTTCAGCAAAAATTGAAAAAATTCCATTTTTGAAAAGTTTTTTTGAGAATTGTGGGACCCATATCCTGACCTAACAGCTACATAATAGACTAGGGTATCTTATAGTCGGACTGGAATAAGTATGTATTCTTTCTAATTTTAATTTTTGGTCCTATCATGTTAAATAGCATACCTACAAAAAATATTTCACACATATGTTCAAAAATAATACATAATCATTAATTTGTAAGTACCCGGCAGTTTCACAAATAGTCAATGTATCCCATAAAGAGTAATTGTTTATTTATAAATTATATATTTTTGATCATATGCTACGTATGTGCCCTTTGTAGTGCAGATAGACATCAATTGGTTACTTTATACAATCTAGCGTGAAGCCAAAAGTTACTTAAGTGTCTCTAAGTAATATAGAGTGTAGTCACTTTAAACGTATATTTTGTACTGCACTTTTTGGTTCAAACTAGTTTTATACAGTTTATTTTATTTTTGCTTAAAACTTACATTCCAGGTAATCTCACGTAAAGCCAATTGTCACTTATGTCTCTAAGTAATCTAGAGTGTAGTCACTTTAAAGGTTTATTTCACATTGTACTTTAGAAAGTAGTTATTTTACCCACAAGTACTAATCTATTGGAGAAAGCGTGTTGTTAACAGGCAATCGGTTATTGTACGTTCCAGGATATGTCTTTTTGACTTACTATTTGAGGTAATTAGCTTCCGTTTATCGCACGTACACGTTGAAAATACTAGTTATGTAGCTAATCAAGTAAGCAGTTAGGTAGGTAGTAAAGAACCTAACTATATATAACCGGTATGTGAATCCAATGCGTTGACTATTTCGGACCAGCTGTTAGATAGTCTAGTTGTAATCTATGTAGGATCATGTGACCCACTGTGACACATGTTATAATAACTATTCAAGTAGCTATTTATGTAACCCAGAACTGCTGGGTATGTATCTACGTATTGGTATATTATATGTAATACTCGCACGAATGGCTTTGAAAAATAAAACTAAAACTAGACAGTCTTATTACAAACGACTGTCGGTCTATCTAACTGTTAACTACTGGTCTTATCAGTAAGTCACAGGGAGTATCTGTAACTATAAAAATAAACTACAAGTATAATTAAATTATACAACAACAACAGCAATTCTATAGCACAAATGACAAGAACAACAAATATTTGCACTACAGAAATACAACATCTATGTATTTATTACTTAAAGTAGTTATAAAATTAACGACTACTTTAAGTAAACACATACACTTACAATTATAGCGAATACAGTATTGCCATTTGCTCAGTTACTATACGGAAGAAATTAATTTAATCCCTTTAATTAATTTTCTATTAATTAATTAGAACCTACATATTTTTTACGAAACATTTATAATCTCAAATTTTGTTGGAGGTTTTTAGGCAAGTAATTATCTATTATTACAGCACAAATGGCTTGAAGATGATCTTACTTACTTTTGATTTCCTTACCAGCAAAAAAGTGGTAATGACTTACAATAAATAAACAACTTACTTTTCAATGACTACTTCATACCATCTGTATTGCTTAGAAGTAATTTGGTAATGGAATTCGTATTTTCTTAGAAGTTTCCACAGCCATTTTTTACATATTAAGACGCTATGAAAAACAGTTTTTAGACAGATTCGACAAAATAGTAAGAAAAAAATTAAAGCTATATTCAGCTTTCCTAGTCTTATATATCCATCAATTAAGTATATTTGAAAATAAAAATTTGTTAGCTGAAAAAAATTTTGATGAAAAAAAATTTGTGAAACAATTTTTTGGTAAAAACAAGTAAGAAAGTATGGTCGGTCAAGCCCGACCAGATAATACCCTACACTAAGTAAATGAGCAAAAACATTTTTCTTTCAAAATTTCAACAATTTATGTTCGTGAGCGATTTTCAGAAGTGGGCCTTATATTGGAGCTATGACAAATTATGGACCGATCACCACGAAATTTGGTCACGTGATTAATGTTTATATGAAAGTTATTTATGTTGAATTTTATGTGTATACCAACATTTGTAGGAGATTAATGCTCGTTAAAGTGATTATCGGAAGCAGGCCTTATATGGGAGCTATGACTAATTATGGACCGATCATAATAAAATTTGGTGACATCAATTCCCTATATATAAAACTTATTTGGACAAAAACTTGTGTAGATACCTATATAAATTAAAAATTTGTGACGGATAAAATCCACTTTCGGGAGGACATTTGTATGGGGGCTAGTTCAAATAATGGACCGATTTCAGCCAGTTTCAATAGGGATCGTCCTTGGGCAGAAAAAATTATATGTACCAAATTTTATCGAAATATCTTTAAAATTGCGAACTGTACTCTGCGCACAAGCTTTACATGGACAGCCAGCCAACCAGCCAGACGGACGGACGGACATCGTTTAATCGACTCAGAAAGTGATTCTGAGTCGATCGGTATACTTTTAGGTGGGTGTTAGACTAATATTTTTGGGCGTTACAAACATCTGCACAAATCCATTATACCCTCCCCACTATGGTGGTGTAGGGTATAAAAAGCTGGTTGATGAAAGAAAAAAATATTTATATAAATATAATATTAGAAAAATTTCAAAAAAAAAATTTCAGCTTAAAATTAGGCTCTTAAGGTCAAAATTTGCGAAAACATTCACTAACAAATCGATGCCAAAATTGTTGTTAATGTTTTAAAATGGACGTAGAGGAAAAAAATTAGCTTGCACGATTCCGGCTTTCCTAGTAATAACATATTGTTACGTTTTTACCTTTTAAAAACGGGGTTTATTTCCTTTTAATAAACCGGATACTTTTGATTGCATATAAAAGCAGTTTTTGTAGTTTAAAATTGTAACAACTAACTTTATAATGTACAAACACACATGTACACGACAATTGATGTTAACTCTAACAGCGACAATGTTCAACTCAACTCACGACTGCAGTCTCTGCCACTATTTATACACACGCCATCTCTAGGGAATCTTCTACAATGTTCTTAACGGACAAAATTCGTATGTATGCCAATAACCGCATGCTACTGATGGACGTGCCTTCAAACATGATGAATGCTGCAGGCAGTCGTTACAGACCTTTAAATTCAAATCGACATTGCACATTCGTAACAATATATAATTCTCAATTTGTAAGCGAAAGTGGGAATGACTTTTGGAAGTACTTACCTCTAATCATATCACAGTATTTAAATTCAATTTAAAATGCCAATGTGTAAGTAGATAAGAGTAATTATATTGGTATTTTAATTCATTACTTTATAATGTAAGTTTTTGCCGGAGAATTATTATTTATAACAAAAATAATGTTAAAATATGTTTAAAAAATCGTAAACCAACTGAATTTTTTTCCGAATCCACACAAGGTTTCTTTCCTTATATCAAAAAATGTTATTCAAAACAACAATAATTTTTGAAACAAAAACATATAGGCTGGGACAAATTGTATGACGATCAAAAAGTAAAAAATCATATAGCAGAAACGCAATCTAAGGAAAATTCTAAGAAAGTTTCCTCAAGAAACCATAGGTCTAAAATCAAATCCTATCTACGATTTTTTGTAAAAAAAATTGACCTACCTATATATTAATTAGTTTGGGTAATATAATCCACTTGTCCTTCTGGTCCTTCTGGTTAGTTCCCTGACCTGCCAAGGAGTGCCTAAAATAGTCAATTTACCTCTCCTAAGACTTCGCCATTTAAAAGTGACTGGTTCCTTTTATATAAAGTTCTAGAACTAAAACCGGTCTCTATTGCCGAGGAAACAATCGCGGAGCCATTGCGGTTATTAGCATTGTTTATAAGTATGGCAACACTAAATGTTTAAGTTGCTAACATTGACATCGAAAGCTCTGGAGCATTGTAGAAGATTCACGATAGATAGCGCGTGTATAAATAGTGGCAGAGGTGGCAGTAGTGAGTGATTTGATCATAGGCGCTGTTAGAGTTAACATCAACTATCTTGTACATTTAAGTTTCTACATTATAAAGTGTGTGTGCATTTCTGCGAATTGATAAACGTGTATAAGGACACTGAGTGACTATTTGAACTATTGTTGATGTAGATTTTAAATAAATAAAGAGTTGTTACAATTTTAAACTACTAAACGGAAATAAACCAACATTTTAAAAATGTTAAAACGTAACAAGTTAGAGTGCTATATTCGGCTATGCCGAATCTTAAATACCCTCCACCTAAATTAGATAAAAATTATAGAAATTACATTATAATAAACACTCTAATATCCATATTCAGTGTTTGTTTTTGGGACTTAGCTCTGATTATGAACAATGGTAGAATGGTAATGTAATACAGTAGTTTTCGCTTATAGTCTACAAATACAGTTGCACAATTTTTGTGGACTATGAGCGAATTAGGACTATAACCGAATTTATTTTTAAGCCATTTTATGGATTATATATGAATCATGATATAATACACATTTTGGACTATATACAAATTATGTACTTTCTTCAATAAAAACACATTTTTAAACAAATTAAAAGTTTATTTAAAACATAGTTGTATAGTAGTATTTTATGTATTGTTAGAAAAACTAGTTTACGCAGAAGATATTTTATTTCAAATGTTCCGTTTCCAACAGAGTCTATAATTTTATAATAGGAATAAAATTTACTATTTAATAATTTATATACTTAATAGTTGGTTAACATCATGGCTCAACATTTTTATTATTCACCACAAGTGAAGTAAAAGAGTATAAAAAAGGGTAAACAAATATATTTAGTCAAACTTCAAAAGTATATTTTTGTTCTGTTCTAATGAATTTTCCGGATGTGAGCCTTCTATATATAATTAAGAACCCATAGTCCCCAAATATACTTGAAACTTATATCTGTTACATTTTTTACCGATATGAGTGTATATATGCTTTAATGTATTTTTCGTATGTGCGACTTATTTGGAAGATATCATTAAATATTTTAACGTGATTTCTATGTATTTGAGGCCTATCTTGCTTGATATTTTTCTCCATAACATTATTTACAAGAGTTTTATGGGTATTATTGTGATTATCGGAAATGGAGCTAATATGGGTGCTATGGTCAAATATGGACCGATATTCACAAAACCCAGTAGTATGATTTTTGGATACAATATATTGATCTGTATACAATTTTAGTTCGATATCCATATATTTATAATATTTATAGAGGTTGATGTGTTTTTCGGAAGTGGTCCTTATATGGGAGCTATGACCAATTATCGGCTGATCTTCATAAAATTCAACACATCGATTTTCGTATATAATGGAAATATTTGTTTGAAATTTAAACTAGATAGAAGCTTTTATAAGAGATTTATTAGTATTTAAGTAATTTTCGGAAATGGACCTTATATGGGAGCTATGGTCAAATATGAACCGATATTCACACAATCTAGTAGTATCATTTTTGGATTAATGCTACCGATCTCTGTAAAATTTTAATTCGATAACGATATTTTTCAGATATTTATGAAAATTAATGTGGTTTTTAGAAGTGGTCCTTATATGGGAGCTATAACCAATTATGGGCCGATCTCCATGAAATTCCCTACAGCGATTTTCATGTGCATGGGGATTATTCAAGTTGAATTTCAACCTGATACCGATATATATAAGATATTTAAGTGTATTTAAATGATTTTCGGAAGTAAACTTTATATGGGGGCTATGGTCAAATAGTGGCCGATCCAAAAACAAATTGGTTCTGTTTGCACGAAACTTAGTTGTGCTGAATTTTGTATGGATACTGCAATTCTATGGCCATTTATATACCATAGCACCATATTTCGGGAAGAAATTTGTATGGGGACTACGAGAAATTATGGACCGATTCTTTCCATTTTCAACAGAATTTGTCCTTTTATCATATAAATAATGTGTGCAAAATTTCATGGTATTCTCTGCAATGGATTTACCAAAAATCAGAAAAAAACATGTGAAAATGATCAAAATTTTTGGAGGTTGTCTTACATTTTAATTTATAACTCTGGTTCTACCAATTCGATTTTGCTGATTTTCAATACCAAACTGCTTAGAAAAATTATAAACATTTTGGTATACATTTTATTAATTTTGCTTATGTATTTTGGACGTGAGAGTGTTTTACACAGACAGACAGACAGACGGACAGACAGACGGACATTGCTCAATCGACTTAGAATTTCATAAGGATCAATAATATATATACTTTGTTGGGTCTCAGATGAATATTTCTCAATGTTACACACGGAATGACAAACTTATATATACCCTCTTTCACCACCTGTGGTGGTGGAGGGTATAAACAATATGAATATCCCAAGAAGTTAATGTAATTAATTCCTTTAAGATATAAACAGTTCAATTTGTATTAAGTCCACCTAAGTGAAATATTAAATGTCGATTTTATCTTATAAGGAAGTTCTCCAAATTTCCTGGAAATTTCTAAAAAATATTCTCGGGAATATAATATTCTGTTCAATCACTTTTCTCTACTTAGATTTTATTATTGTATAAAAAAAGTATAAAAGATAAATTATAAACAAAATTATTTTTCAGTTTGTTTTTATTTTTGCAAAATCTATTTCTTTTTATAATTGAACAAATCTCTCGTACCAAGACATCGATATGCCCTTATGAGATCTTAAAAAAAGGTGCCAATAATGGTAATTTCGTTTACTTCCATTTATTGTTTTTCCTGAATACTTAGCGATTTTAAATATAAATATTTTAGAGATTGGCTAAAATTTAATACAAAAAAAAAAATATTTTATTTATCAAGATTTATTCGAATCTTCGGTAATTCTTAAACCAAATACAGCAAATCTTTTATTTAAATCATTATACTTAAACTAATTGATGGCAACTTTGAATATGAAACCCATTTGTTCAAAAGTGTGTGTATATTTATACAGCTCAGTGTACACAACAGTGTTGTGTGTAAGTATACTAGTATAAGTATCTGTATATAGAGATTCTGAGTTAAATATGGAAGACGTTTCATCTAATTGTTAATATAAATATCAAGTGTGTATGCATACAAATATTTACTTTTGTCATTTTGCAAAAAAAAAAAAAAAAATACAAATGAAAAAATTTTTAAATAATAAACAATAAATAAATAAAAAGAAGGCCTCCATTGTATCAGACTGTTTGTCAGCCACTTAGAGTCTCAACGCTCTATACGTTGGGCTGTGCACGTTTTCCCCAAGTTTCATTTAATTTAACAGTCAAGTTTTTAATTTTTTTTTTTTTTTTTCTCAACTTATTTTCTTTCTTTTTTCACAACTGGTACTTTATATTTATATATATATACTTTATATATATACTGATAACGCAGTTATACACAGATATAAATATATTATTGTATGTACATATATAAATATATATAGTATAGAGCAATTTAGCAATTATGTGTACAGACAGACTTTCAGACATACAATGTGCAAGTATAGTAGACTTACTGATTGTATACTCAGTAATAAAGAAAACAAATTTAGCTGCTAAAATGTTGTAAAATATCGAAAAAGATGAAATTTTCAAAGTGTTTTATTAACCTAAATCTGTTTCTAGCTAAACTGAACATATCTATTTGAATATTACAGTAAAAAATATTATTATCCTAATGGATCAATTTGTGGTATATATTTATACTTACTCTTGGAATTATTACTGATGTAAAAGCATTTAATTTCAAAACCAAGTATTTTGTAGGTTATTAATTGTGAGGTCATATGCAATTCCACTGTTTTTGCTTACGTATATATGATCAAAATTTAGGAACTCGTACATTTAACTATAATTTCTACAGATTTTTTAAATACATTTCAAATGAATCCAAAAAAACATCAATTGAGGATTACAAGAATCAGTCACGAATGAATTACGAAAGGGTTCATAACAAATATACAGTATAATGGGGATTAATAAAACTTTCGATTTTGAAGCCAGAACTTCAATCAGGTAAGTACCATAAGGTTTCATGTAACGTGACCAGTTCCAAAGTTTATACTAATGGATGTCCTAGTGTAATTTGTGACATTTTAAACTCTCTGTAACAAGTCGCGGAACTAATCCAAAATTATATGTTCTCTTTTTGATATTAGAAAATTTTATTAAAATTAATTGCTAACATTTTTGACCAGATCTGTTTAAAATCTGGTCAATCAAGTGAATTGATATGTCCTCTTTTCACATGTCACGAGACTGGTGAGTTTAAAGTAATTGGCGCAAATTTCCCGCAGTATGGGCTTTTGACAAGTATAAATCTAATATTTTTAGATTGGTTCTTCAAAGCACAATATAGAAAGAACATAAATGCAAAAAGCATCCCACTATAATCAATCGCAGAAACTTTTGCAGAATCTAATGGAGACTTAACAATCGGCTCTTGATGTTGTAATGAAGAACGCTACTGAAAACTTCCTATGGCACTTAAGGTAGGTTTAAACTTTTTAGCACAAATTTTTCTAACGTTGATTATTCTTACAAGTATTTTGTTAGATCAAACAGCATCAAATAAAA
This sequence comes from Calliphora vomitoria, assembly GCA_942486065.2. Taxonomy (NCBI): domain Eukaryota; kingdom Metazoa; phylum Arthropoda; class Insecta; order Diptera; family Calliphoridae; genus Calliphora; species Calliphora vomitoria. The sequence goes on from OW818031.2 coordinate 95,050,320, forward strand.
TAAAACGAAATATTTGTTTTGAATCAACCTAAGTAAAAAATGTTTTTGAAATAAATAAAAGAATTCAAATATATTTTATCAAATATATGCCATTAGAGCAGTGACGGCGTAGGCAGGATTACAAACAAACTTAGGAAATACCATGCCCGAAATGTATAGCCATTTAGCTGAACGAAACGATTCTGAAAAATGTTAACAGCATAATTGAAAATAGAGGATGATCGCGAACCTTATCAATTGTTTCTGGCGTTCATTTGACCTTCAGTATGGAAGGCTACACAGAGAAAACAGATTCATAGTAGCAACCGAATTTGTTTCCAATCGAATGATTCTGTTGCACACATAGAATTTTTCCGGTCTATCAACGGAATGTCAGTTGATTAACCAGAATTTTGGTTGAAACCACAAAACATTTGTTACCCCTTCTGTGTAACCACAACTGTAAATTTCAGTCACTAAGGTAGAATCATTCGATTGGCAACAAATTCGGTTGCTACTACGAATCTGTTTTCTCTGTGTACCAATATATACACAAAATCGAAAGATTTTACTCAAATGCGATATCAACCCTACTATACGGATACGAGGCTTGAAATGTAGCTGCCCGGCACAGGCAGATATCTGAAGAGAATGATGAAAATCGCTTGGTCAAATATGATAATCAACACCAGCTGATTGAAACGCAAGTGGAATTGGTTAGGTCACTTATTGAGCAAATCAACAGATGATCTATAACTATAATCCATTTATGGAAAGCAGAATAAGTAATAGACGTGCACATTAGGTATATAACTATTGACAATTTTTGCAAATATGCAAATTGGCATAGCATAGTCGAATAGAGCATTAAAAAATATGAAAAACCAAGGTATTATTTTTTCGCGGTTGTTAAAAAAGTTCACTCACCAAATGCAATAAAGTTTTTCATTCAATATTTTCAATTATTTTGAAATACAATATATTTTATTATAGTAATAACTGCGGACATACTTCAAAAGATAATTTTAAATATAGAAAGTACCCCTCACACTTGCAAAAAATAATATGAAATTATTTACATAATTTTTCAGAGAAAAAAAAAATGTGGTTTATTTTAGAAATTGGTGTTGGTGCGTGATGTTTTTGATTCCAAATGACCTAAAAAAATGATTTTCATTACTTAGACAACATTGGCTATCACGTGGTGGTATGCCAAAAATTTCGCCAAAATTAGTTATATGCCTAGTGCACATACGTTGAGAAAACAATTAGATAAGAAAGTGATTAAGGAGTGGATGACCTTGAATGAAATTAAACTAATAGCATAAAATAGATCAAAATGACTATTTGACTCAGCACGTATTTATCCGTTATTTTACGAATGAATGGACTTACCCAGTTTTTTCAAAAAATATTTCTTCCTTATATTCTTATAAAGCTAACCTTTTGGCTGAATTATTTGCAAATAATTCGAACTTACCGGAAAGCAATCAACCACTACCCGAGCTCGAAAGAGAATCAGTTACTATGGCGAATATATTCTTTCGGGATCGCGCAGCTAAAATGGTTTCAGCGGATCTCAACATAAATAAGTCTCCGTGAAGCAGTGTTCTTCGACGCTAGCGTGTCCATTAGCTAACCTTTTCAGCACTTTATACCGTGCCGGCAAATTTCCAATATGTTGGAAGGTTGCTAATGTAACGCAAATTCCTAAAAAGGGAGAAGCTAACAACCCCGAAAATTATCGCCCAATAGCAATTTGTTCTGCACTTTCCAAAGTTATGGAAACTATAGTTAACTACCATCTTGTGAAACATTTGGAGTCCAACAATTTACTCAGTGACCGACAGTATGGCTTTCGTAGAGGACGCTCTACGGGAGACTTGTTAGCCTTCCTATCGGAAAAATGGTCTATTTCCATACACCGTTTTGGCGAAAGTAAAGTGGTGGCTCTAGATATTTCTAAAGCGTTTGATAGAGTATGGCATGGTGCGCTTTTAGCAAAATTGATTGCTTTTGGTGTCGGTAATAACTTCTCTCGATTTATATCGAGCTTTATCAGAGATCGCACTATACGAGTTGTTATAGATGGAATCTCATAAAACGAGTTCAAGATCAACTCAGGAGTACCGCAAGGCTCCGTCCTTTTTCCTACTCTATTAATTATCTTTATAAACGACCTTCCATTTCAAACTTCCAACCCTATCTACTCTTTTGCAGATGACATTCATATGCGTTCAATTGTAGGCCAAGCCTCTTAGAGATTGGGACAATGAGGCAAAACATGAATGATACGCTTAACCAAGATCTTGTGACAATCTCTGAATGGGGTTGTGCGAATAGAGTCGATTTCAATGCAAGCAAGACTCAATGTTGTATGTTAATACACAAACGCACAACAGATCATGTTGCTCCATCTGTTTTTATGGGTGGTATAAGTACGATGTCGGCTGGACAAAACACATTTTTCGAGTGTCGAAAGAAGCATTCAAGTGCCTCGGTTTTCTAAAACGGTGTAAGGCATATTTCACTCCATCTGATCTCCTTACTATTTACACCACTTATATCTGACCGAAAATAGAATACAACTCTCATGTGTGGGCCGGTGCTTCGAAGTCTATTTTGGAGTTACTCGACCGCGTACAGTAGAGGGCGAAGGTGCTTATCGGTGACAGTAGAGTATCCAGCTCTATTGACTCACTGGAACATCGTCGCAATGTGGGTTGTGTTTCACTGTTCTACCGATACTACAATGGTATGTGTTCTGCTGATATTAGGGAGCTTGTTCCCGAAACCCGTAGTTTTTTACGCAACACACGTTCTTTGGCAAGGGCTCATCAATTCGTTGTCGACTGGACAGTGGATCGCACATCATATTACAGGGAAAATTCGTTATTTAGCCGTACTGTCCGTATGTGAAATAAACTTCCTCCTGAAGTCTTTCCTGTCACTTTCAATATAGGAAAATTCAAATCAAATATCCACAAACACTACCCCTTCTATCCTCCCTCCCATAACCTATTTTCCTAGTTCCAACACAATGCTTTGCATGAGTAGGGGTCGTCCCCTGAGTGCTGGTCCAAGAAAAAAATATATTTAAAAATTTCGACCTGACAGAGTGATAGTAAATGAAACGTACTTTCTATTTTTAGTGTTATCTCAACTTTCGCAAAAAGTGGAGTTACCTAGTTTTTCCATACGATCACAGATATTTTCTAGTATATATAAAATCTGGAAAAATGCAGTCTTCATAAAATGATTTAACAGTGTTAAATACTGCCTTTGTATAAGGAAACATAGGCGTTTTGCTATTTATGAGGTAATATAAGCCGATTTTTACATTAAACCGGAGTTGCTGGTCCCACAATAAAACGAATGTGCAGTGGAAAATCAGTTCGTAATACAAGTAGCCCAATTTCACAACGAATCTAAGAAAAAACTCGGCAACTGTCCTTTTTGTGGCTCTATATATTCAATTGACATATTTTTTTGCCACTAGGTATATGCAATATTCATGCATAAGTTCACAAACATAGAAATGGGTTAAATTGTATATAGGGTTCTCAGTTATTCGAGTTTAAGAAATAAAATTTATGAAGAAAATCAATTAATTTAAAATGTTTCTTTTCTTGATAAATAGGTTAGGTTTCCAGGCACCCGCGAAGTGAAGAAGAAATGCATCTCACGTGGGTCCAGGCATAGGTCCCTTTGGGTTACCTGAAATTATAAAGGCAAAAAGAGAAGAACGGATAGATATGAAAAGAGAGAATAGGACAGTCACTATTTGGTTAGGGTTGAAGAGTGAGAGAATATATAAGAGAGAGAAAGAGAAAGGAGAGTAGATTATCATTGGTCACTCCATGGAGATCTCCATATTAGGTCTGATAAATAAGTATTAATTAAAAAAATGATTACTGAATTGAATGTTTTTTTTTAAATTTCGATGCCAAAGTTCGTATATAGGATCTCAGTGTAACTACATATGGAGAAAATAGATTATTAATTATTTATAATTATATTATAATTTTATTCTATATGCTTACTATTTTCCTATTCTTTAGTTGTAAATGTTTAACAGGGTTTAACTTGACTTAATCTGAAATATATCGTAAAATTATATAAGAATCTTTGAGATTTTTCTTAAATATTTGAATTATATACGAATTTTTTGCATAAATGTATTCTATTATTCAAATAATTGTATTCTAAACTGAAAAAATAATAAAAATTAGTTGTTTCATTGCTTATTCGAATAATTTTTATTCGAATGAAACCCCCAATTGTAGACAATCATGCAAAAGCAATCATACATATTGTACATACATATGTATGTATGTTTGTATGTTTGAACATTTTATTACTTTGAATAAGTTTTAACAGATCATCAAACTGGTTTGAACTCGTTCATACTTTTCAAACAAGGTTTCCATACCAGTTCCACACAGTTTTCATTGCTCTGCTGTGTTCTATCTTATCAACTGCAAAATTGTTTCAACACAATTTGTCTATTTAAATACGTTTAAATTGGAGGGAATTGCAAAAAAGAAATAAAAAAAAAAATATTAAGCACTGAAATACATACAACAACAAAATGTACATAAATATAAATGTATAATAAAATTAATAACATTTAATAAATCAGAATTCGTATGTTGCTAAATTTAGAAATTTCAATACTTTTTTTCATTTTGAGTAAATACCTTGAACGCAAGTAAAAGAAAAACAAAATATAATTTCTTTAATTAATTGAAACAGAAAGCATAAAAAACACATTTTCACACATCAAATTTATTGCTATTAGTTATTTTCATTATAGTATTTTTGGTGATAATAATAATGAATTACGTACGTAAATCGTATTAATTATTTTCAATTTGCCGTAACAATTTATTTACGTTAAGATTTTTGAATTTCTACAAACAGACAACATTGTCACGATGAGAATAAACAAATTTGAACTTATACTTACATACATACATACATAAGCATATGTATTTATTTAAGAAAACTCATACCAGTATTTATTATGAAAATCTCAATGTAAATAGATAATCTCGAATTTGTAATCTTTATTCAGTTTTTTGTTTCTTCTGTATTTTCACAATTTATCACCAAATGTAAATGAACCATAGACACACTTGTCGACCAATGGATTTTTTCTCTTCTTGTTAAATTTATTTTAGAGCTGCAGTCACTGACAGGCAGCGTGCAATGCGTACGTAAGAACAGTGCCGCACTATAAATATCGTCAACGTCATTTATACAAAAATAAAAGAAAATACTCGTTAAGTGACCCTGAAAGATGTGATATTTATTTTGGGTAATGTTTTATTTGTCTGTGTTCAAACATATACTTTTCACCGGAATTAAATTTTATTATAAATTTACAAATATTGTTAAGTTGAAAAAACAAATATTTATGACCTCAAAAAGTGTACAGACGTGTATAATAAATGGCAGTAGCTTACAAAGGAAAGGCACTTAAATTTCTCAGCATATTTATTTACTCAGCTTTTCATGATTTTTAGAGATTGATAATTTAATAAATCACAATTGCTGGGAAGGCTATATAGTATAACAAGATATTTTAGGTTAGCAAGGTCAGATGTACACTTAAGTACTTCTAAATCCAGGGACAATATATCCACAGTGCAACTTAAAATTTCTGAAATTCAGTTAGAAAATTTGGAAATCCAATTAGAAGTTTCTCAAAATTTTTGCGGACTACTCCATATCGAGATTAGTTTGATATGATGGTTACAGGCTAGGGTTATTAATTTCCTGGACTTTTTCCATTCCCGGAATATTGTAAAAAATCTGATCATTCCCCGGAATATTTTAGTACAAAATTAAGCCAAAAACCAATAAGGTTTTGAAATCACTGTTATTGCCATTTTGTTAAAAAATATTGTTACGTTTTTACCTTTTAAAAACGGGGGTTTATTTCCTTTAAATAAACCGGATACTTTTGATAGCAAATAAAAGCAGTTTTAGTAGTTTAAAATTGTAACAACTCTTTATTTATTTACAATACAACAACAACAGAATTAAGTAGTCACTCAGTGTATTTATACATGTTTATCAATTCGCAGAAATGCACACAAACTTTATAATGTACAAACACACAAGTACACGACAGTTGATATTAACTCTAACAGCGACAATGATCAACTCCACTCACGACTGCAGCCTCTGCCACCATTTATACACACGCCATCTCTAGGGAATCTTCTATAATGCTCTTAACGGACAAAACACGTATGTTCGAATTCTAGAGCCTTCGATGTCATTACCAGCAGCCCAAACATTTAGTGTTGCTATACTTACAAACAATGCCAATAACCGCATGCTACTGATGGACGTGCCTTCAAACATGATGAATGCTGCAGGCAGTCGTTACAGACCTTTAAATTCAAATCGTCATTGCACATTCGTAACAATATGAATATGTAGACTTACAATTTATAACGGTAAGCATCTTAATAATTGCTTACTTAAAATTTCAATATGTATTAAATGTGTCTAAATGTAAATTTTCCTGTTTTAAATAAAATGTTGTCTGTTTTTGTCACACAGACAAAATAAGTTTTGCTTGTGATTATCAAATTTATTGCTAGGAATCCTAATACCGACTAAACTTAATGTCAAGCAATTGGCCCTAAATTCAGCTGTCCGGCTCGGTACTCTAAGAAGCTGGAGGTCTGAAAATACTTGCCATTCAACAACCTTTCTTGACAGACATTTTTCTCTGTCATTCTAATGTACCTTCAATGACACTGCGTACGAACTGGCCTACGCTTTATCTCGTTTAAAAGATAATGAGATCGATTATTTAGGCGGTATACCGATTTAATGCTGTAAGTTTTTCTTTCAACTTTATGAGTCTGCTCAGACCAGCTGGTCCAACTTAAATTGCCTGTATACGACTAACTTAGGTCGTTGTCTTTGATATGGCTCATACGGGACTGTTTAATGCTAGGAAAATGATTTCTGTAAAAGTTGTCATGATGAAGACGAGGAAGAAATTGTTGAACAATACCTCCGTATTTACCCTGCTCATCCGATGGCTAGGACTGCGATAATGGGTATAGTTCTGCACGATAAACGGATCTATCGGTGGTGGATATTAGGAGGATGGATTGGTTCATTCGTGCATTAGGTTGGTAAGCCATTAGGATGTTTACACTGTGTGTAATTTGTTAAGTCATGGAAATATAACCATATACGGGCACGTTGCTTCCAGACTGCCCTCCATCATCAGCTTTTTCTTCTTCAAATATTTCATTAACATCTTACAGGGTGATAATGTGACTCCACCAACATACCTGAAATGAATTAGAAAATAAATAAAAAAAAAAAAGAATGCAAAACAATGCATCAACAAAATTGATATTATCTCTGCAAATAATGTGTCGAGCTTTTTTCCTTTGTATCGTTTTTCCATTGGCATTTTGATTTGGTGAAACCGTTCTCGTTGCTCATCGGATTCGGTAGGAAGTTGTTTCAAAAAATCATCAAAATAAAAATGAAGAAAATGCAGCTTTAATGTCATCGATGTGCCGATTTTCTTAAAATAATAAATTTCTTTCACGCATTCTCTTGCTTCCGGTTCCGCGTCTCCATCCCCTCCCAAGACTCTGGTGCATACACGCTGAAGGTAAATCCATGCCATTGAATGATTTTCATCTAGCCATGAATCTAAATTGCTCTTGAATAGCTTTCTAATGTCAAAGCCATTAAGTACGCATGTTAAATGAAGACAAAAGATGTCTTGAGCAAGATGTCTTGAGTATTGTCAATTAAAGGTGCATTCTTCCGAATTACATTGGAATTGATTCAGAGGTGAGCGCGAATCCCAATTACAAAGAAAACAAACGAATTTTGAAAAGCCGCCCTTATCGATCGAATTGTTATCATTTAGAGTGCAGAAGCTCTGAAATTCAGCTTGCGGTATGCCGTAGAGTTAACATTAGCATGTGTGAGTTTCCTTTGCTTTAAGAACTCTGTAAAAAATATGGCAAGTCGCTGCGATAGTCCCAATATCGCCACAATGAAATCCAATTCCATTTGTGTTATTAGTTGTGGTCCATCTCTTCCTTTTTGGGGCTCATAATCGGTATCTTCATAAGTAACACCTCTTGCTCTAGTCATTCCTGTAAATTCTGTCCTACGATCTGGAGTTGGCGGTCTTGGTGATACAAAATTTTCAGGTGCAAGCATTGGTAGTGTGGCTGTTACAGTTGCTTTACAAATTTTGTTCTTCTCAGCATGTCGATTTAGACGACATGTGTAATTTAGGTGTGTAATTTTCACCGGTCAAGTCTACTTCGTCGAAAAACAACTTATATGATCTATTGAATTCACTAGTTAAAAGATTATTTTCCATTTGAAATCTTGTACAACTTTTTTTCCTGATTTGATGACCGCAAACGTAGCAAAATAAATTAATTTTTTCACACTGCATATTGAAATTGTCAGTTGCTAATGTTGTGTGCGAATTATGCTGTAGCACTTTCTCTATAACTTTCACCGCTGAGCTCTTGTTGACGTTGCGCTGTGTAATGCCTCGATGTGAGCATCGTGTCGCTTTTATATTGTCCCTTGATGCGTGTGCTGAGCTTACAGCTTTGCTTGTGCTGCTGCGGTCGGTGCGTGATCGCGTGAGTTATTCAGATCTTAGGTACATATTTGGGGTTGACTGTTTCCTTGAATTTTGAACGGTTTCCTATCTTTGGACCTGAAAAGGTGAAAAAAATCGATTTTTTTTTTAAGTTTTTTGCGATTTTGATCTTGAAGATGCATTTTTTTTATTTGATATTTTCACAATATTTTTTTTTATGACAAGAGCTACAACTTTGCCTCAGAGAGTAAGTAAATCAAAATTCAGAACGGTTTGCGCGATATGAGCATGAGAAAATTATCACTTTTTTGAAAAAATATTTTTTTCAGACGAAGCCCATTTTCATTTGTCAGGATATGTCAATAAGCAAAACTGCCGCATTTGGGCTTCTGTTAGCGTGGTCGTGGTGCAGATATTCCAGATATCATTCTTGATTCATAACTCAGTTCAACACAAAAAAAAATTACAAGGTCCGGCCTATAAATTTTAATAGAGGAGACCAAAAAAAGAAACGTGTGGAAGTTTACATCAGAATTTCATTTGAGGAGTGTTAAATTTTTCCAGCTCTGGCACATTTGATCGGCATACGAAAAGTCCCTGAATATACCTAAACGGAAAATTCAACCAGAAAGTCAGAAGTAAAACACAACAAAAGTGAGCTTAAGGTTAATTTTGTATTTATTAAGAATTTTATTTTAAAGACCCCTCAAATTTAGGATGAAAAAAAAAAATAGTTAAAATTTTAACTAAAAATTACTAATATCTTTATTATTTCTGACTTTCTGGTTGAATTTTCCGTTTAGGTATATTCAGGGACTTATAGTAGAATGTCACGAATAATATTTTTACGGAACATTTTAACCCCTTAAATTCATGTTTTAATGGTTTTTTTGCTCTTTTTTAAAAAAAGGACAAAAAAGACCCATACCTTGAGGAGTTAGAGGGTTAACATATTCTACAAAAATGTTCTCCGTAATATTTTACATAAATTCGTTGAACATATTTTATACCTAAAATATAAGTGTCACATGGTTTCTTATGCCGATTTACAATAAGAATGTGCCAGAACTGGGAAACTTTAACCACCCCTCCCCTCAAATGAAACAGTTGGAAAGCAACCACAAATTAATGGTAAAGATTCAGCGCATCTTATCCAGAAATATCTGTTTATATTTGCAAAATGTTCATGAAAGACAATATTTTAGATTTGTACAGCTTTTGGAAGCAAACAATTTTCTTTATACTTCGATAGACCTCCAGTACGCTTTTATTTTTCTAATTATACATCAAAACATTCGATCAAAACAATAACAGTTTTCAAAATTTATTATTTGTTTAGTATTTTCATAATATGTATTCATTGATATTGTGTTGTTTTTTATGTCATCTACAAATAACAAAAATAAATAAACAAAGTAATAAATTACAAGACTCATAATGATTATTTGACGATCAATCATATTAAAAAATCGATATATAATTATAGAAAAGTTTCCATTGCATTGTCACTAACTGTTTAATAATATACTCGTATTCAGAACATAAAATTTATATGAAGATTTCTAACAAATAGCAGGGAACATACGTCACTTTTTTATACGCTCTATATTAACCCTAACCGTACGGACAACATTTACACACGTAGACTCCTGACAAGGGTACCATGGTACCCGTGTACATTTATTTGTCCGTTATTGTCTAAATTTATTGATTTAAATGGAAAAACTTGATGCTTATATTGGAATTTTACTGGCGATGGGTATAAATAGTGGTAACAATGATCCTCCTTCAATTCTTTGGGGAAATTAGAGCCATCCTTTCTACAAAGCATCGTAAAGTCCCGATTTCAGCAAATACTACGCGTAATACGTTTACAAGATCGAAACGCAGACAAGCAGACAAAGCAGCTCTTATCTCCGATATCTGGAATATGCAGAATCTACGTTATTTTCCAGATTGAAATGTGACAGTAAACAGACAGTTATTTCCATTTAGATCAATATATTCTCTCAAAGCCAGCTAAATACGGAATTAAAATATTTTGGTTGTGTAACGCTGCCAATAACTATTCTTTGAATGGAGTCATATATACAGGCAAGCGACCTGTATATACATATGATTCTTCTAGATCTGGTGGAATTTTACAAAAAATCAGAAATAAATGTAACAACACACAATATTTTTACTTCACTACCTTTGGCCAATAAGCTACAAGTTAGAGGAATAAATCGGTACCCTTCGACAAAACGAGTCCTATATTTCAACAGAGCTACGGCCAAACCAATCGGACGATATAGGTAATTCACAATATTGTTTCAACAAAAACGGAACACTTTTGTCTGTTATCATTTATATCATACTCGAGGGGAGCCAGTTATTATTGGAAAATAGGAGATTACCGACCTGAAAAAAAAACAAAAAGACGGAGTAGATGTTATTGACCAGTTGGTGTCTAAACATACCACCCAATGCAAAAAAATTTATATGGACATTGACAAAACAGGCAATGATAATCAAATAACACGATTCGCTAACGTCCGGGCCGCTCTAGAGCTTATAACCAATAAAACCATCCCTAAATAAGTTTGCCAGTATGCTGCAGGCCCATCGGTTACAACTAATCGTTATAAAACAGGACGTGAGTACTAATCCAAAATCTGATCGAAATACAGGCAAAATATGCGATGGCTGTAAACGACCAATGTGCAATACGGATAGCAAAACTATTGCTTCACGATGCACTAGATTTTAATTGTTTTTTTTTTTTATTTTATGCAACAGTTTGATGTAAAATATTTTCTAAATAGCCAATAAACATAAAATTACTAAATTTTTTACTTTTTTCATACAAAATGTAAAAAGATATATTAGGGTACCCGGGTACTCTTATCAGGAGGGAAAGGACTATTTGACTTTGTGTCCCTCCAGAGTCAATCCAAACGAATCAAGAGTACTTTAGATGGCCAAAAACTTTTGAAAATGGTTATCTGAAGGAACTTGCGGAATCTCAAATTTGTATTTTTCTTTGTTTAAGAAAAATTTGACTTCAAAGTTCGTTCGGGTACCGGGGTACCCGTTTTAGTACGGTTAGGGTTAAAAACCACAAAAGATATTCTTAAATTTTTTCATGTTTCAAATACTAAGATATATTTAACACCTTGCTACTTCTTCTTTTGGAGCCACGTGAAAGATAAGGTCTATGCCAACACCCCAGCGCCGATTCAAGATCTCAAAGATAGAATTCTTGAGGCTATCGAGGATATAGGGCAGCCACTTTGCGATTTGGTTATGGAACATTTCATGAAAAGGATATGGTCCTGTAAGTGTGGTCGTGGTGGCCATTTGGCTGATGTTGTTTTTCATTATGAAATGCATAGCTTCCTGTTTATTATGAAATAAATTCAATAACAAAATAACACCTCTTGTTGGATACCCCTTTATATGTTTAGCAAAACAATGACAATATACTTCTGATAAAATTTACAAATTTTTTTATAAAATAACATAAAATATTTGTCTTTAACTGCATGCCACGCAGTTAAAGATGACATTAGGCCACCTAGTTTGAATGGAATTAGTCTCGAGATTAGGGATAATGGAAGATACCTTGGCATAATTCTAGATTAAAGATTAACCTAGAATCTAAACATTCAGAACAGGATTAATAAGGCCTATGTGGCCATCTACTCTTGTAAAAGGGCAATTGGTACAAACTGGGGTATTGAATTGGATCTTCAAAGCAGTTGTTAAACACATCTTGTTCTATTTAGTAATGGTGTGGTGGCACGCCTTGGATAATGCTACTCATCGGAAGGCCATTGAACGAGTTCTCAGGACTATCGCGATACTGCTTACAGGCGCTATAACGTCTATCCCCACTAAGTCTCTTTTTACTACAATTGATAGAAATGGTTCTCAACTCTGCTGTGAGACAGATTACTGGCTGTTCGTTGTCTGGTAAAGACCATAGGTACTCTAAGATACATACTACTATGGACACTTACATAGTAGTGTCGATTACTGCATCGCAAAAATTTTTTTCGATGGGCATTTCCATATTTTAATCCCGAATAGGGATTTATGGCAGCGCGGATTCTTCCCCCTGACAATGTCATAAGGGTATATACTGACAGCTCAAAAAGGGGTAGTAGGGTCGGTGGGTGTTTCATTATTGATAACTTTGGGATAAAATCATATTTAAGGCGGAAGTTACTGCCATTAAACGTGCATCCAACTGACTGAGGTTTTATCGAATATTTTCTGATAGCAAGACTGCCGTTAACGGAATAGCGGGTGTCTTCACGACATCTAGGTTTACCGAGGAATGCCGGGTATCCCTTAATGAGATAGCGAGACATTCTAGGATAACGCATATATAGGTCCCTGGTCACGATGGAAATCAGGGTAATTCTATAGCAGATGAATTGTCCAAAAAGGGTGCGATAGTGAATGATGAGGCGATGGACCCCTTTGATGACTCTTCAGCAGAAACTAGTATATGAGACTGCGCAAACAATTTGGACCAACGAGCCTTCCTGTGTTATAACGAGGTCTTCTTAGCCCTTATATGATGCCAGCAGGACGAATCTTTTGGAATTTCATCGTGAGCAAATAAGGCTAATTATGTCCTTCATTACAGGACACTGTGTAGTTGGGGCACATGTTAGAAGACTGAGCCTACGGTGCAAGGACTACTGTAGGAGCTGTCATAATGAGGAAAGGGAAGAGACGGTGTCTCACCTATTCTGCATCCTCGGAATTCTGTTCTTATAATGCCTAGAAGAGCTATCAAGGATGAGTCTTAGACGAATCTAGCTGGTTTAACTTGAAGACAACGGTCGTATAGTAAATACCCTGCTGTTTACCCCGTGGGTATCACAATGGGATCAGTTTTGAATGGACCCAAGTGAGCTGCCCATTTTTATATACTTTTTTTACTATTGAATGGCATTAAAATTTTGGAAATCATTCTTAACAAAAAATTGGACTTTTGACCAATGAAATTAATTTCCGACCCAACGTACGCCGTAGCACAGTGTAATTGTTCAAGACCTACCCCTAACAAATCTGCCTTTGTTCCAGTCATTATTGTTTGGTTTTCTTTTTTTTTTAATTATTTGCTAAATATAGATTTTGCAATTGTAATGATAATAACTAAGTACTCGTAATATTGTATTTATTTAATTGCTTCACTGTATGTATGTATGCGTATGTATACTCTTACATTTGTTTTGTATTCTCCCAGCAGTGCTAGGAGACTGTCCTGAACTAGTGATTTTACCCATCATTTAGGGTGACAGCTATTTACATAACATGTGCCTCTGCTAAGCACCCCTTTGAATTACAATGAGACCGTCTGATAGCTGATCCAAAGTACTCAATGCATAACTTACTAGCTACCTAACTGGATACTTTATCAGCTACATAACGAGTTATATTAACATCTACGGGTGCTAATTGACCTTTAAAAGACATCTCTTAGACAGTCCAATTACCGATTGCTTGTTAACAACTCTTCCTCCGACAACTCTCCAATATTTTACTTTTGGTGGGTAAAATAACTACATTCTAAAGTGCAGTACAAACAAAAGTTTAAAGTGACTACACACTAGATTACTTAGAGACACTCAAGTGACAACTGACTTCACCCTAGGTTACATGGGATGTCAGTATACTTAAGCAAAATTAAAATAAACTGTATGAGAATTATATCAATACAATTACTCATAATAAATACTGTACACAATTAACTTCTAAAGGAACTACACTCTAGATTACTTAGAGACACTAAAGTGCCAATTGCCTAGATATATAAAGTAACCAATTAACTTCTCTCTGCACTACAAAGAGCACATACGTGTCAAATGATCCGTAATATATTCATTGGAGTCATCCAAGTGGTCAGACATTAGTGACAATTTCTGACTATAAGGGATACATTGACTACCTGCTTAACTGCTGGGCTATTGTAATATTGTGCTTTCTTTTGTTGTACCATTACAACGACAACAACAAAAAAACAGCAACAGCCCTATAACATTAACAATTAACTTCTGTTAATAATTATATTTTTGTTCTGTTTTACTTTTCCAATATACATTATCTTATCAATATACAATAATTGATATAATGTTGAGAATTTATAATCATTTTATTTTGTTTTTCATTTGTTTGTTTTATTCATTCAATGTTTTTTTTTTACGAAATTGTATTTAGCTGCAACTGTAATGAATGCAATACAAGACTTAAACTCTTTCGAATCCAAGAAGTTTTCTTCATCGATACCTTAGAATTTAATGTATGTAATCCCCTTTCAATTGATAGAGCTTATAAAAAATACATAATGACCAGGTCTTTATATTTTGACTGGAGTGATAAATCTGTTGAAGTTCCTTGGTTTTAACTTCATCTGATCTCCTTACTACTAATACCTCTTACCTTAATATGTACCCAGAAAAACTTACATTATAAAGTAATGAGTTGAAGTGCTCATATATGATAACTCTTCATTAAGTATACAATGTCATTTTAACTCATTGGAGGCAAGTACTTACCACAAACGCTTACAAATAGGGACTTAAATAATGTAAAACCATTAAATGCGGTAAA
Source organism: Calliphora vomitoria (assembly GCA_942486065.2). Taxonomy (NCBI): domain Eukaryota; kingdom Metazoa; phylum Arthropoda; class Insecta; order Diptera; family Calliphoridae; genus Calliphora; species Calliphora vomitoria. The sequence continues at coordinate 95,065,528 of OW818031.2, forward strand.
AATTTAAATACAAATTTTGACACTGGTCAAAAAAATAATTGCGTTATACCTTGTCATAATACCATAAAAACCCATTTGAAAATCTGTCCTTTAGCTAATTTAAAATGTTAACAAAATATTTGTAATTTTTTCGATAATTTTTCTATTTGCATCGGGAATAATTTGTTATATTTTACCAGTTGACTCTGAAACGCATAAAAAGTTTAAAAAATAACTGTATGGTTGTCAAACAACCTGCTGTAAATTGGAAATTTTAACTTTTTTGGTATTGGATTTGATCGTATTAATAAATTAAGAAATGTGTATACAAAGTGAATAATTTCATAAAAAGAAACATCAAAAATGATTGTTTAAAAAAGAAAGTTATTCTTAACTATTGAACATCCAAATATCATCCCTAGACAATTTTTGAGTTTTTCAACACCCTTAAAATACCAGAAATTTCTAAAGTAAATGTCCCATTAAACTGAATTTTTCAAATAGAAAAGAGTTTGTAGTTTATTTAAACACCTGTAAGTAAAATCCTTCCAAATTGACACAAAAGTGCATGGATGTGATCCATTGTTTGCTTACATTAAAAGTTTCATTAAAATTGGTGCAAAAATGTATAATATTTCGCTATCTTTCATTTAGAAGATCCAAATATTGCTAAATTTTACATTTGACCATCACCATTTAAGGCTTAACGTTTTCCGATTTTAGTAAAACTTTCATAGTATATCTAAAATTATCTGAACTGTAAGATTCTGTAACATTAAGGAAATTGCTCTCATACGCCAAAATATGCCCAACAAAATATTCTTTCCCGAAAATCACAAAATTTTAATCATTGGTACGGAAAAACTGTAACAGGTATTGATATAATTTTTTCATTTTTTTATTCTCTATAAATCCCAATGTGATGAACAAGGCAAGGATTTTCATGCACTAAAAAATTAAAAATATGCGCTTATAATATGCACTATAAAGAGAGAAAATATGCACTAAAAATGACAAAAATATGCAATAAAAACAAGTTTTTATTTGAAATATATTTATTACTAAAAGACAGATATAAATTTCAGGTCAAATTTTCAATATATATGTACATATAAAGGAACATAAAAGGTTTTAAATATATTTTTTCAAAGTAAAAATAAGAAAATTCATGTGTGTATGTAAATTATACAATATATGTATTAAAAAAAATCAGTCAGTTATTTATTTTCATGTTACAAAATTACTTAATTTAGACTTCTATTTGTATAAACAAATAATTTTTTTTTTAAATTTCCAAAAATACAACTTTGTCTGTTCGGATGAAAACAGCTTTAATACATTGAAAATGTACGCTCACGTCAACAGAAGTTAAAGGTGAATATTTAAATGAAGCCAGTTCAATTGGAGAATATTCATTTTCAATCTGATTTTCTTCATTAAAATTGCTATCTAATTGTCAAAAAATTTTTTTATTATATGAAATCCAGTATTTTTCTGTAAAATATTCTTTAGTCTTGTTTTAATTTGGTAAGAAATTTCTCCGTTTACATTATTGATTTTATTGGCAGCATCATCAATTAATTTTACTTGTGCATTCAGCGAATTGAATCCCTGTAGTTTAGTAATATTTTCAGAAATAAAGATGTAATTTGAGCACAGAAATGCTTATTGGCTTTAATATGATGTGTCACAAAGAGAACAAAGTCGATATAAAATTTTTTTCGAAAAGTCGACAATTTCAAAAAGCTAAAAAATCGATTCATAAATTGAAAAGTTGACTTTCTCTTTCAACAATATAATTCTAGTGTCAATATATTTACTATTTTTACAATACTAAATAGAGTTGCCAAATATATGTATGTACAGTGTACACTGATATAAAAATATGTCCAAAAGAAAATTAAATGTGCAATAAAATGGAAAAATATGCTAAATATATGCATTTAAAAGAAAAATATGCAAAATATGCATTTATAACAAAATATGCAAAAATATGCAACAACAAATCGATGCCATTTTATTGCAAATTCTTCGATTCGGAAAGATAAATTGTCAAAAGTGATTTTGAGTTACTGACTACAAACATGCATTTGCATAGAAATCCTTGCCCTGGTGATGACCAAAAAATTCTAAAATTTGTTTAACAAAATTTTTAAAAATTTGAAAATGGAGATTTGAAACTGCCGTTAAAAAAAATAAATTTGTTTGACCATCCCTGCGATTAGGTTAACGGTGTCCTACAAAGAGAAAAACTCATACAAATGTAAGTACGGATATATTTTAAGTAAAAATTAGCTTTTATTTTAATATTTCTTAAAATATGTTAATTTTGTTCCTACAGTTCTTGTTCTAGTGGCATGAGACACGTTAATGGTCTGTGGAATTTCTAATAACTTTAAAATTTTTTAACCAATTTTTATCTTTTATATCTTATTAGAACGACATTTATGTACACATTTCCATTCTTTTGCATTCGATTGCAAAAATAATTATTTAGTAGTAAAATTTTTACAAAAACAGAAAAATTTGCATTTTTTCCGAATTTAATCGATATTGTGGGTCAATTTGACCCAAAGGAGATATAGGTTTAATCTCAAAAAGATTTGTTTTACTGTAACTTTCATTAATATAAATAAATTTACATATTTCTGTAACATAATGCAGAAAGTTAACGAGTTTTACAAATTTATTTCATATAAATAGTATAATCTTGCATATATCTGAGCTTTGACCTCGATGCGCGTCCCGAAATCGTTGTCCGATTTGGCTCAAATTTTCAGCACTTAACTTTTACACCTAGTGTCACAATATTCCAACCGGCACTCTTTGAAATCTAAAAACAAAAAATCGGCTGTCACCCTAATATATATATTACTTGATTTGACGTTAGACACAAATATAACGTTTTCAACGTTATTAACTCTTTCTTTATTTTCTAAGAGATTAAAACAACAAATTGATTGAAGTAGAAATATTTCAATTTGGATTAGATTTGTATTAAAAAAATGTTATCATTCAAAGGTTTGATGAACTTTATTATGAATTAATTATAAGCTTCGTAATCAAGTACTTATATGTCAGCCATTACTAAACTACTTCAAAGTAATGTTGATGGTATGAATTAGTCATTGAAAAGTAAGTTTTTTAGTAGACCGGTACTTCAAAGCCAACTTTGAAGTTTTCGACCAGTTTTCGATGAATCAATATATAAAGAAAAATATTATATTGATTCATCCTATCCATAATGCAATGAAATATTTTTTGATGAAATAATATAACTTTTTACCGATATTCTCATATTTTCGAGTAATACACCCTTTTATGGAAGTGCTCATGCATTTGTGGTACATTGATCTGTTCATATGTGGAATAAACGTCCTACAGAGAGAATTTGTTTATGAAATAAAATAAATTAAAAGGATAATACTAATTTGGATTATTTCGATTTATAATGTTATTGAGTTTACTGTATTTTGTTATTTAATTTTTAGAGGTACAGTGAGACCTCGATTATCCGTAATGGTGGGGACCGGGAGCATTCTGGATAATCAATTTTCCCTGTTAATTGAGTACCAATTTTTAGTAGTTTTTTAATAATGACAGTATTTCAATAATGACATTAAAGCTCCAATTTGGTGGAAAAAATTTCACAATAACGTTTTCAGCATTGAAATCCTGCACATCGGTATGTTGTCCAATGGCAGAATGATTTTACTATCATCTTTTAGACCGATTTTCTTAAAATTCTCTCTCTCTTCTGGTACTAAGTTATTGTTAAACCGTTCCAATAATGCAAATAATGCTTTCCACTTGTGTGTACCAGCAGCATTAACGCAAACTAATGAGGTTAGTCTCTCTTTTTTTTTTTGAGACCTTGTGTCATTCTATGAAATTTTCATTATGCCAAGCCAAACTTCTCTCAAGTAAACACTTTCCATTCTCCATTATCCCATTAGTGAAATTTTTCCGTTAATTTGAATTCACTTAATTTTTCCACAAAAATTGTGGCAGCTAATCATCTAAATTTCTCCTGCAGCATTAAGTTGTGAATACCAAGTCGTTTTTTCTTAAATTTTGAGTGGAATATTTTAGATTTTCCTTCCTGTTAATCCAGAAATTGGAGTTCATTTAAATCGTCCCTTCCGAAATTATTCATAAACTGCAAAATCTTCCTTTGGTTTTTAGCAGTTTTTTAAAGATTTTCGGTTTCCAAAGCCAATAACAGAATCACTTTGTTGTTTATAATGTCTAACACTCCTTACGCCAAAAGCTATCGAAAAATCGATGGCACAATATCAAAAAATGTTGGCCTTACAAATCGATCACGGGAATTCCCCTTTTTTCGTTTTATTCACATTGTGTCAGATTGTTCAAAAATAATCGAAAAAAAATTATAATCCCGGATAATATTCTGTATCATAGAGAAGCAACAAGAGCAGAAACTAGAAAAAAACCCAAACCTAAATTTTACTCAAAATAATCACACATACGAATGTTGTTTTTGTTTCCACATAGTTTTATTTACTAATACATTCTCACCACTTATGTTTTTGACAACTGAGTTAGGTCTTTGACAGGAGAGTTTCCGCCATAGGGTACAACTAGGGGCGTAACTGAGAGTAATAATAATTACTCTCTTCACACGTACTTGTGATATGTGAATTCAACATACTTGTGAGAGAATTAAACACATCAAAATACGTGAAATTTTAACTTCGATTTTCAGACAAAATATAGACCGAACCGCTTTATTACACTTGTAGACAATTTTTAGCAAATTTTTTTTATTACTTTTCAGGACACTTTTATTTCCGAAACACGTTAATTTTGCTCAAATGAGAAAAATTATTTTTTAATAATTTTTGACACTTAATTTTATCTGTGTTAGAATTTTATTTATGGAACAGAGTTTCTATTTTTGGTATTGGAAATAGAAGAAAATTTAAATAAATTAAAATGTAAACATTTATATAGAACTCTGTGTGTTTGGTGAATATTAAAAAGGCACCAATACTACCTCAAAACTATGTACTTATACATTCTCACGACTTAGGTTTTTGACAACAGACTTAGGTTTTTCCCTCTCAGTAACGCTTCTATGGATATATTATTCTATGGTTTCCGCTCTATGTATATTTCTCTATGCTCAGTATTGACCTTAACGGAGACAAAATTACATAACAGATGTACGGTATCTTATAGTCGTAGTAGCTTGACTACACTGACATACTTGTTCTTATTTTGTTTATACTTATTTTACATCCAATACAATCAACTAACATTATTGAAATTCTCCCGATTGTCGGTTGATCCACAACATGTCATTTTGTCCTCCCAGCACAACAACAATAAACAAGTAATTATAATAATATGCATATGTGTGTGTGTGGAAGTATTAGAGTTTTTCATTTAGAAAATTTCTCGGTATCCCGCGAATTTCATGCAGGATTTATTAAATATTATTTGTAAAATTATTTTAATCAAACTTATCCAAATCAGAAGAGTATTAGCAATTCAAAAATATATGTATCCAACAGTCTTCTAAATTTATTATTTACGAATTTAATCTAATATTCACGAATTTTATTCGAATTTTGTGAAAATAATTTAATTTGAGCATTTTTCATTTGTGTTCTTAGGTTCGAATTTTATTAAATTGTACCACTTTCAAAACATTTAAGGCTTTATTCATAAACAATTTTTAAATTTATCAAAGGTTTATAAATCAAATTTTGTATGGAAATTTTGTTTTATAAACCTATGATAAATTTAAAAACTGTTTATGAATATGGGGGTTAAACCTTAAAATGTTATTATACAAAGTGTGTTAAAAACGTTTGATCAGAGTCAAAATGTTTTATACAAATGCCATAGAAATTTACATATAATCCTTTTGATAACTTTGAAATCAGTAGAGATATTTATAATTGAATAGACGATAAATAAGGCTCTAAAGTGGTCAAATGGCTTTTTCACAGGCAAGTTGATCTTCTATGTTTTAAAACATATTTTGTCAATTCACAAGGTCTCTTATCATGTCATATTGTCATAATGTCCTAATATTTCACAATGGTTTTTATTGCTTTTCAAGCAAAAATGTCCTAAAATAATACTGCTTTCTATGCTATGTTTATTGTGTTATCGAAACGAACCAGCAGAGACCAACGCCGAATGCCTAAGAATCGGTTAAGCCGAGCCGCCGAGTCGTGATATATTAGGACATTATGGCAATATGACATGATAAGAGACCTTGTGAATTGACCATTAAGTTTCCCATATCCGGGAATATAAAACAAATGTCTGGGAAAATAAAAACTCTATAAAAAAATGTATGTATGTAATGTATGCATAAATCTGTGTGCATTTGTTAAATACTCTCATACTTGTACTGATAAAGTTTGATATTGCAAAAAAAAAAATGAAGCTGCCTCCTCCTATAAAACTTTTAATCAGCAATTTTAATTTGTATTTAATTCATTTGGGTTGTTGTTGTTGTTGCTGTTGTTGCTGTTACTGTAATAATAAGTAATAATTATAGTTTACTATCAGGTCTAGTTTTTGTTGTTGTTTTATATGCAAATTACAAATCTCGTGCCTATCTGGTAATTATAAGTTTGCTTTTGTTTGTTTATACTCGTATCATTCATACTACATACTAATTTATATATATCTACTAGCTTGACCCGGTGCGCTTCGCTACCCCTGTCGATGTAAAAATCGGTTCAGCCGTTTAGTAATTATTGTTTAAAAACTAAAGGTACCAATTTTACCCGTTTTTCCCCTTTTTATCCCTTTCTGGTCCAAGTTTTGAAAAAATTTATAGCCTATTGACGCTTCCAAGTAAGGATCTATCTACGTTCCAAATTTCAATAAAATCGGTTCAGCCGTTTAGGCGTGATGCTCAAACAAACAAACAAACAAACAAACAAACAAATAAACAAACAAACTTACAAAGACATTTATATATTTACTAGCTTGACCCGGTGCGCTTCGCTACCCCTGTCGATGTAAAAATCGGTTCAGCCGTTTAGTAATTATTGTTTAAAAACTAAAGGTACCAATTTTACCCGTTTTTCCCCTTTTTATCCCTTTCTGGTCCAAGTTTTGAAAAAATTTATAGCCTATTGACGCTTCCAAGTAAGGATCTATCTACGTTCCAAATTTCAATAAAATCGGTTCAGCCGTTTAGGCGTGATGCTCAAACAAACAAACAAACAAACAAACAAACAAATAAACAAACAAACTTACAAAGACATTTATATATTTATATAGATAACATACTATGCTATACAGTTTGTTTAGAAACTCTTTGTACAATAAAAAATAAATATTTTAAATATAATACCTAGCTAAGTTATATAAATGTATATGATTTTCGCTATTAACTCTCTAATCAGCTAAATATCTGATAATTCTTACTCATAACTCCGCAAATACGAGTGCAAACAAACAATATATATTGTTTCGTAGTACCAATGCAATTTCTAGAATCTACAAATCATGTAACTAATTTTTATATCTGCCTAATAACTCATATACAGTCGAACTTCTCTATAGTGAACTTCTATACAATGAAGCTCTCCCTATTATGAATTGATATCAAATACACAACTTTTTCCGTTCCAATTTCATTGTTTTTGATCTCCTTATAATGAATTTCCATACAATGAAGTTTTCTATACAATGAAGCAATTTTGCAGGTGTAATATTTGACGCACATGCGTTTTTGTCTCCATATAATGAATTTTTCAAACAATTTTCTATTACGCATACTAACAACTCTGTGTACCGAGAAAGATGCCGCATATAATGGGGGATTCCCAAAAGAGGAAAATAAGAACAAAAAAAAAAGAAGAAAGCCACATCAATAACAATTTTGCACAGTGTGGAATGCCTTTGTAAAATCAGAAACAATTGCGAATTGTTCCAGAAAGGCTGGATTTTCCAAAGATGGCGTGCGGACTCATTGGGATGAGGAAGACTTTCTTCCGTTAGCTGATTTGCCTGCTCTACAGGCTTCATTTAGGGAAGTAACGAACGTTGATGCATCATTTGAAGATTATGTCAATGTTGATATTGATGTGCAGACCATGGGCATCCCATCCGATGAGAATATTCTCATTAGTGTTCTGGAAACTCGTTGAGTTTCGGCTATGGCAGGTGCATACATATTTATTTATTAGTTTTGTGTGCATACATACATATTTTAATCCTAATGCCAAATAAATGTGTGATGTACATTAATTTTACATTTATAGAGTCAAGAATTGGCTGATTGGTGAAGAATTGGCTGACGTCAATAAGACGATACCTATATTGGAGCACGTTTCTTCATCAATAGATGTACTTCGAACTTTTGTCTAATCCAAACTAAAATACCTGATTATTTTAAATAAAAATGGAAAAAAATATAATTTTTATATAATGGCTTTGTTATTTGGTATTACAAGGTTTTGATGTGGAAGAAAAATGGAAAAGTATAACCCAAACTAATATGCCGAATTATTTAAAATAAAAAGTGGGGAAAAAATATAATTTCTGTATAATGAAGTTTCTATATAATGAAGAGATTTTCTGGTCCCGTCAAGATTCATTATAGGGAAGTTCGACTGTATATCTAAATATACTATCGGCTACTAGTTCTCAGGCGTACAGCAATCATCACACGACCAATGAACTCAAAAGGAGCTCAATACATCCGCCAGATAGATTAAGTGCGGCTAAGTTCAAAGAGGTATATTCGTCGGTTAAAATATGAAATTAAATTTAAAGATGTTGGCCCATAATCATAGTCAAAAATTAAGTATATTTTAAGAGAAATAAAGTCGTCTTTACTTAAGACTGGACTTTAGGCCTACCATAGACAGGTTAAAGTGTACTTCTGATGTTAAAGTCGACTGTAAATATAAAACTAGCTGAAGTTGTTTTTAACTCATTTAACAACAGCATCAGCTGTTTTTCGTCATGTAAAAAACTTCGACAAAAAGTAAAAAATGTTTAAGTTACAAGACATTGGCAGAGATTTTGCAATTTTTGAATATTGAATCAATAAAATTAGTACAAAAATAGAATAAATTTGATATTAATCATTCATTTTCTATTTTTCCATCACAAACAGTTTTTTCTTTTAGTTTTCCGGTTACATTTGTTGTTTGTCACATTTTTTTTTTTTTAATTTTCTAAGTCAGCTGTTCAGCGATGCTATATTTTGTTGTATATTGTATGAAAACATTTTCTACATAAGAGGTGACACCCACTTAAAGTCGGTTCAATTTAAAACATACTTTAATTTTGACTATAGTTAGAAAACAATAAAAAGCGGGTTTTTATTTTAAAGTTGTTTTTAAAAAGAACCGACTTTATTGTTTGACTATGATTATGGGCCGTTAACTTTGACTCTGTTTAGAAGGTAAAAATAAAAGCTTTAAACGATTTTCGCCTTGTGTCAAAAAACTTTTTGGGAAATTAGAGAAATTACAATTCTAAAGAAATCATTAAAAATCTGTTCATTTTACCAAGAACCAGGTTGTAAAATATCCTTGGAAATCCCATTTTTATACCCTTCACCTTCGTGAGAATATACCCTTCTCACTTGTCATTCCGTTTGTAATTTCCACAATATAATTTTCTGGGTCCTTATAGATAGCGGAGTCGATTAAGCCATGTCCAACTGTCTATCTGTTGAAATCAATTTTCTGAAGACCCCAAATAACATACAAACTTGATTCATACATCAATATATCGGGAATTCTTCCGGCTCGGTTGCTATTTAAAATCGAGACAATCGGCCCACAAATGGCTGGTCCAACCTCGATTTTCGGCCTATTTTTGATCTATATCTGGATTACTAAGGCATTAATATAAACAATATGGATATCTAATGAGAGATATTTCAAATTCCATTGCAACGATCTTTATAAGGCTATAGTAATTTGGACCCACAATGGGTCAAAATCGGGAATAATCTTTTTTAAAGCCGAATTTTTTACCAAAACAAATTTTTTTCTCATAAATTTTTTTTACTAGTAAATTAAAAAAAAAAAGTTTTTCAAATTAAAAAAAAATTTTGAAAAAATTATAAAAAATCTATTTAAAAAATATTATTATTTTTTAAATTTTGAAAAAAAAAGAATTTTTAAATTTTGAAAAAAAAAAAATTTATTTTGTTACCTAAAAATATTTAAAATTTTGATTATACCCTACACCACCATAGTGGACAGGGTATAATGGATTTGTCCAGATGTTTGTAACGCCCAAAAATATTAGTCTAACACCCACCTTAAAGTATACCGATTGACTCAGAATCACTTTCTGAGTCGATTGAAGATATTTCGATTTAGTACTTATCATTTTTTCTGCCCAAGGACCAAGCCTATTGAAATTGGCTGAAATCGGACCATTATTTCACCTAGCCCCCATACAAATGTCCTCCCGAAATTGGACTTTATCGGTCATAAATGTTTAATTTATATAGGTATCAACACAAGTTTCTCTCCAAATAAATTTTATATATACCGAATTTATGTCACAAAATTTTATTATGATCGGTCCATAATTAGTCTTAGCTCCCATATAAGATCTGCTTCCGATAATCACTTTAACGATCATAAATCTCCTTAAAATGTTGGTATACACATTATATGCAACATAAATAACTTTCATATAGACATTAATCACATGACCAAATTTCATGGTGATCGGTCCATAATTTGTCATAGCTCCGATATAAGGTTACAGTAAACATGTATATGTTTGTGACAACCATTTATATGATGAAGGACTTACCATGTTATGTTGCTCTTGGCTTAAAATTATTCATCATAAAAATGGTTGTCACAAACATATACATGTTTACTGTAACCATATATATGATGTTTTTGCACAGTTTTTTATAAGAAAAAAAAATATAAAAAAATGGTTGCTGGAGAAATACACACACATTTCTCAAGGTTACTTTCTTCTTCTAAGTAAATCCGCTGAGAAACTTAAATCAATTACTCCGATTTTGGGGGTTCTTGACAAATTTCAAAAAACAGATTCTTGTTGTACTTGACAAAATCTACCAGAAAAATAGTATCACTTCCCAGGTTTGTTTTTTTTTTGTCGCATAGTGTATAATAAACTATGTTTCTCTATTACAAAACACTTTATTTGAAGTCTGTATGTAAATGTATATTATATTCTTATTGTAATTGTGCTTATTTACAAATGCATTTTATACAATTATATACATACATACGTAGGTACATACGTATTATATATATAATAACGAGACTTGCAATTAGATCATCACAAGATTCATAATGCCATTGGAGGTCTTAAGGTTAATATTGATAGTACGAGTATATTTTGTTTTACATTTTTGTATAATTTTTTTTTTTTTTTTGTTTAATTGATGAATTGTTATCAATAAAAAATTGTATACTAACAATTAATAATTCGACATCTGTTTGGGATTTTTATGTGAAACAGAAATTTTGTTATATTTACAGTACACAGTGGGACAGAATCAAAATATTTTGGAAAATAAATCTAACATTTCTCTACTGGCTGATCGGATTGACATGTAATTGAGTTAATTTTTTGAAGGCCAATCCCAAGGGCTTTACGAATATATTAAAATATTTGCTTTTAGAGAAACCATAATTCCCATAATTTGGGGTTCGAATACTCTTCTTTTATTGCAATCGGATCAGTTAGTTAGAAATGGCATATTTATTTCCAAAATATTTTGATTCGGCCCCACTGTGCAATATTTTTTTGAAATTGTTCATATTGATTTGATATGCAAAATTTTAAGAATTTTTAAAATACCAAAGTTTATGAAAATATATTGGAATCGATTTGTTATTTAAATGAATAAATTTGATATTACAGCAAAAGTACTCAAATCAAAATATTAATCCAACTACATATTTGGTCAATTCACAAAGTCTCTTATTATGTCATATTGTCATAATGTCCTAATATTTCACAATGGTTTTTATTGCTTTTCAAGCAAAAATGTCCTAAAATAATACTACTTTCTATGCTGTGTTTATTATGTTATCGAAACGAACCAGCAGAGACCAACGCCGAATGCCTAACAGACGGTTAAGCCGAGCCGACGAGTCGTGATATATTAGGACATTATGACAATAAGATTGATAAGAGACCTTGTGAATTGACCAATTATCTTATTTCAATAAACGATTTGTGTTAAGCAAGTATGTATCCGAATAGACAAATCACTTCCTACATCTTTTTCACAAAACACAATAAATTATCAATAATTTGACAAAATTGTAAATAGTATTTAATATAAATAATTAATGCGATAAGTAAAGACAAGTATTCTAAATTAACAAGATAAGAAACATCTGATTACAAGTTAATGCACCAGTGCGCTAACAAAAACCCTCAACCAGTATGAAAATGGAAAGCTGCAGGTAGGATGTGTAGTTTACCTGATTTTAAGTTGTTTCGCGTATGATATAATTATATTTACTAAATACTGACGAAAAGAAAAATAAACCCAAACTAAGTAAATCATAATAAACAATGACGTAGACAAAATTATCATAATCAACACAAGACTTTCTACAATATGTGCTCGTGTTGGACTCGTAATGACATCCACCTATATTTTAATTATATTTACAATTTAAACTGCAACAAATAGAAACTCAAATATGATAAACAGATTAATTTACATCAATTCTTCCATATAATTAAATACAAACATGGATTGATAGTAGTCGTTTCTTGAGAAAGTTAAAGTTTGAACAAATATTTAAGCACTAGCAGTAAGTTGTGTTTGCATTCAAATTAAATTTAATTAAAATTATCATAAATTCTCAAGTATGTAAGTATTTATTAATACAATGTTGTAAACTACATAATAAATTAATTTATTTATTTATTAATTTTTATGTTTTTCAATTAAGAAATTTTTAAGTGCATAATTTTAATCGTTGCAAACTTTGTAATATGAATTCTTATATAAAAATAATATGTATGATTATTTTGTTCCAAGTGTACTACAATTGATAATGGCACATAAGTCATAAAAATTTATGAACAAAATGTATACAATTTCAATTGACCGCAACAGGCGGCAGTTGAACAGTGTTGTCAACATTTAAAATTGAATATATCAAATAATGTATCTTCAAACAATTATTCAAACAATATTCGGTTGTGCCGAATCTTATAACCCTTCACCAAATTATATTTAAAAAAAATTAATTTTTTTAAATTTTTATTTTAAAGTATTTATAAGGGTATATCTCACGAAGGTGAAGGGTATAAAAATATGAGAAGATCTTAGTTGTATTATTAATTTGCACAATTCCACTAATAAGAAAAGTGTCAAATTAATAGTTAATTATTAACTTGTTTTTTTCATATTTGGTAATACAGTTTTCGATAATGTGACAAAAAATATTTTAGATAAATAACAGCAAGATTCAGCAAATTGGTTTCATAATTGGATACGAAAATATAAAATAGACATATGTATGTATATCAATATGAAGAAAATTTTGTCTTCTTTCCAAAAGTCTATACAATTTTTAATAGTTAAAAAAAGCGTGAAATAATTTCAGGAGAGTATAATGCGATTGGTAACACCTTAACTATTCAGCAAATCGACTCAGAATAACTTCCTATTGAAACTGGATGAAATTGGCCCTGTGCTCAGCAATATTACTTTGTCGACTATAAATGCCTGAAATATATATGTATCCAAAAATCTGTTAAATACTCATAAATAAAAACCTTATTATTATTCATATCTTGAGAAAATTAAACACTGTGATCGACCTTGTGACGATCGATAAACAATAAGCAATAGCTGACTTTCAAAAATTACTTTAACGAGTTATATGTATACAGAAAATTTTATAATCTATATACATTTAATGGTATCAAATCGGACAACTAATTACAAAGATATACATAACATATATTCGAAGTTTTTTGATTATTCTTCGAAATATTAGGAAATTTTCACTAAATATTTATTATCTCATGGTCCCACTCAGAATTTTTTTATTAACCACACAATGACTTATAACACAGGTCAACAGCAAAAAAGGCTTGACTAACCACTATATAGATTTGTTGCATCATGACTACCTAAGTACAAAAATGGACCAATTTTTAAATTCTTACGTAAGTCAAATTGTACTTTTTACGTTCTTGAATCAAGTTTTCTTTCCAGATCATAAAAAATTGTATAGAGTCCAGAAAAAAAAATTTTTTCTATAAAAAAAAATATGGGGAAATTTTGGGAAAAAACTTAAAAAACACAGATGAAAGATGAAAAGATGCTTCAACTTTTTACGCGTATAACTTTTTATAGGGACAAGATAATTGTTATCAGGTTTGCTTATTTTGTTATATATACGTCATATTTACAAATAAAATTTCGACCTTCCGTAGGCCCGTCATATATAAAATACGAAAATAAGATAAACCTAAATATATTGTTACGTTTTCACCTTTTAAAAACGGGGTTTATTTCCCTCAAATAAACCAGATACTTTTGATTGCAAATAAAAGCAGTTTTCGTAGTTTAAAATTGTAACAACTCTTTATTTATTTAGAATGTACAACAACAACAGAATTTAATAGTCACTCAGTGTCTTTATATACGTTTATCAATTCGAAATGCACACAAACTTTATAATGTACAAACACACATGTACACGACAGTTGATGTTAACTCTAACAGCGATAATGATCAACTCAACTCACGACTGCCAACTGCCACTAATTATACACACGCCATCTATTGGGAATCCTCTACAATGCTCTTAACGGACATACTAGTACATTCGAATTCCAGAGCCTTTGATGTCATTGCCAGCAGCCCAAACATTTAGTGTTGCCATACTTAGGTTAGGTTAGGTTTCCAGGCAGCCGCGAAGTGAAGAAGAAGTGCAGCTCACGTGGGTCCAGGCATAGGTCCCTTTGTGTTACCTGAAAGTATAGAGGCAAGAAGAGAAGAACAGAGTAGATATGAAAAGAGAGAAGGGGACAGTCAGTTTATTACTTACAAACAATCCCAATAACCACATGCTACTGATGGACGTGCCTTCAAACATGATGAATGCTGCAGGCAGTCGTTACAGACCTTTGAATTCAAATCGTCATTGTACATTCGTAACAATATCTTGAACTAAAAGAGATAACCTACAGATATAAGCATATTTTTTGTAGACCTTCTCAAGGACTATCTATATTTTAAATTTCAGCTCATTCGGATGAGCTCCATTCCGAATACAAAGCTGAACAACTGTAAATCAACTCAAAAACACCTCAGCCGATTAAATAATATGGCACAACATAGAAGTGTGGAACTGATCATTTTAACAAAAAATCTTTGTTTTAGCGTCAAAAAATAGTAAAAACGAAAATTGTTAAGGTACTAAGTGATCTTTATGTGCTATTTAGAGTACCTAGACACACTCAGAATGCGTTAATATGTTCACAAGAGTTATTGAGCTTTACCGTAGCTACAAAAATTAGTAGTTCCTGGATGTTATTGTAAAAAAAGTAAAAAAAAAAAAAAATTCTTCCTATATTTTTTCAAAAAAAGCGTACGAAAATGTTTTGAGAAAACATGTTAACAAAATGTGTTTGGCGGACTTTTAGCTATATTATTGCCATAGAAAGTTTAGCGGTATCGCCAAGTCTTAATTATGCCAAAAACTGATGACACCATTTTTTGAGGGCCCACAGATTTTTAGAATCTTTGGGGGCCCATAAAAAAAATAGGTCACCAAAATGGAAAAACTGAGTATAGGGTTTTACTACACTTTGGTAGTAGAGTCGAGCCTATACTATCATGATCGTATGTTTTTTGCTCTGTGTAATTAAAAAAATAATTTTAGTGGATTTCGGACTAAACTTGTCTACAACATTTAAAAAATATTGCATATTTATACAAAAATTTTGAAATTTAAGGATTTAGAGGATTTTTTTCTCAATACCTAAAACTATATATTTTACTAGCTGAACCGGCAAACGTTGTCCTGCCATACAAATTATTGCTAGTGAATATTTTGGTTGTTAAATAAAAATAACGAATGTATTCTAAGTGAATTTGGTATTTTAGGTATTTTTGATGCCAAATGAAGAGAAATACAAACAACATTTTTTGGCGAAAAATATTTAAAAATAATGACCTAGCGGTATGAAATGTACTTTACGACCTATTCTCGAACTTACCAAAAATATATGTAAAATTCATAAAAAATTTCAAATATTTATTGATATTTGGATATTGCTCATACAAACTACTAAAATGGGTGGGTGAGGGTCGGTTGATGAAAATTTGGGATTATAGGTAATTTTGAAAGCGAAATAAAAAAAATGCGAATAAAAAGTTTTTAGCAAAAAAAATTCTAAATACAAATTCTGGATAGGGACACCCTCATGACCTAGCGGTATGAAATATACTTTACGACCTATTCTCATAGCTCCCAAATATACATACAAAATTTCATAAAAATCGGTTTAGTCGTTTCGGAGAAGTTCAAACATAAACATTGTGACAAGAGATTTTTATATATTAGAATTTTATTAGACGTTTCTTCACATAATTAATGATATCTCAAAAAAGTTCAGTCCGATGTTACCAAAAACAAATTACAAAAGTTGAGATTTACAGAGCCTTTAATCCGATTATATATTGCGTTTCAATCGGCTCAGTAGTTTCGCAGTTACAATAACAAATTGAAGCAAAAAATATATTTTTTACGAGAAAATAGCAATCTCTTGAAAAAGTAGACATAACATCTACGAAACGTCGAGAAAATTGTAATAAAAATATGATTTTTTATTTACATTGAAGAAGTTCAGGTCCTACTAGCTTAAGAAACTCAACAACTTTAAAATAATCAAATCTGGCCAAATATAAACAATCGAAAACGGCAGACATTGTTCAGGTTTATTTCTTTAACGCAAAGCCACATATAATACCAACAAAATAAGATATCGATCATAAAAATCGAGGCTATGTAAATCTCAACTTTTCTAAGTTTATTTTAGACTTTTTGAGATATTATTAATTATGTAACAAAATTTACTATTTTACTTAAAAATTTAAAAAAAAAATTTTTTTACCATATTTGTACTACTGGAACCACAATACATTCATCAAAATTGTGTAGTGGTTTAAAAAGCCTCTAAATTTTTTTCGATTTTGTTGCCCTGTGTTATTGAAAAAATCTTTAGAAATTGGAAGAAATTTGGTTGTTCAATATACTGTGTTCATTACTATGAGACCAATCTTGTAAAAATTAGATAAATGATTAAAAAGTTATACACATTTGAAACTGCTCAATTTTATACTACTCTTACATAAAATTTAAGCTTTGAACGTCTATAGAATCCAAACTATAGCAAATTTAAGAAATTTAAGGAACTTCAAATTTCTTATTACCACAGAGATCCCGTGTTCCAAATTTCAATAAATTTGGAAGTCGTAAGGCACGATACTTTTACGAAAAAGTTTGTTTCCACCCAATAGCATATCCGTAATGCAGTGTTTAAAATAAATATAAAAACAAGTTAGAGAGCTATTTTCGGCAGTGACGAATCTTATATACCCTTCACCAAGTTATACTTTAAAATAAAATTTAAACCAATTTTTTTTTTTAAATTTTTTTATAAACGTTTTTTCCAATTTTTTTAAAAAAATTTTTTGGTGAAAAAAATTTGGGTTAAAAAATATTTTTCCTGATTTTGACCCATTGTAGGTCCAACTTACTATAGCCTAATATACATCGTTGCGATGGACTTTGAAATATCTATCATTAAATAACCATATTGTATATATTTATGACTTAGTAATCGAGATATAGATCAAAAATAGGACAAAAATAGAGGTTGTCTCGGATTTTTGCTCATATCTCCGTTATTTATGGACGGATTTTGCTGATTTTAAAAAGGAAACTTCTCGAAAGCATGTCTGCCAGAATTTTTGAAGATTTGGATCCCGAAGATATCTGGGGTCTTCAGAAAATTGATTTCAACAGACAGACGGACAGGCAGACAGACTGATATGGCTTAATCGACTCCGCTATCTATAAGGATCCAGAATATATATACTTTATAGGGTCGGAAAATTATATTGTGGAAATTGCAAACGGAACGACAAACTTGAGAAGGGTATATATCCTTCTCGCGAAGGTGAAGGGTATAATAAAAGTTTAAAATGAATAAATTAAAACTAAAAGCCGAATTACTCAATGTGGAGATAATTGTACCGCTGTCATAAGATTTTTCTGTTTTTAATTGCCGTTCTTACGGCAAGGAATTGGAATTTCTTTCATGACAGTGAGGAAAATATACACGCTGCAAAAACATTCCGTAAGTGTTTATCGAAATTGTCGACTTTTTCATATGGGTAATTATATTTTCATAGTGCCTAAAGACGAAGGAGATTTTGAGCCGAGCAAATGGTACCCATCACAGAACAAACCAAGAAGTACCCACGGGCTAATTAAGTCTGTTATCTCCTAACACTAAAAGCAAAAATTCTCCTGATTCTATAGGACTTGATGTCAGGTCTCGAAAAACGTCGATCCACAAAATCAAATCAATTCTCATCTGTTCTCCTATTGAGCAATTAATAATCTGCGTTTACCCAGACTGACAGTCGGGTCCAAATGCAAATAGCTAAATATCGTCAGCATGTCCGAAAAGATACCATGAGCTACGTATCCGGTAAAGGTATTTATAATATACGGAAACCAAACTACTATTTACTGAGAGTGGATTTTAGGTTCCAGTGGTTTTTAGCTACTCAAGACCCATCAAATGGGGTGGTAGCTTCAAGAAGCACTAGTCGTAATGATATTAACACAATGAAAACGACCAAGGTGTTGGCCTGCCCTAAAACTAAGCAATGTCTTTACAGAATACTTTAATACCAAAATCGCGGCTTCAAATGCTAACAAGGCGGTTCAGATTTAATTTTGCATCAAGTTGTTCAAGGAGAACATTCAAATAATGATTTAGCGTCATCCAATATACAAATATCCTTCGCAGGATAAAGACTTATGATAATTAAATGTTGAAGGCTTGAGAAACGAAGTTTAAATGAGCAGAAACATATTTTTTTCTTCTAACTTATTTCTTCCTACATTTAAGAATGATCGATAGTACTGTGTTTCCCTCTAAATCTAAATTTATGACTCGAAATACATCTGTCTTGAATTAAACTAGGTGGCAACTTATTCTTAAATATCATCTTAAATAGCTCAATCTGATGAGAGCTGTTCTACATCTGCAAAAAAAATTATTTTAGAATCTAATCAGATTTAGGAAAAAGTCATCTGTACATATAGAGAGAACAAAGGAGTATAGAAGACCATTGGTGGCAAGGGTATATATAAGTTTGTCATTCAATTTGTAATTTCTAACATGATTGATATATCAACATATCGTGAATTCTCCCGGCTCGGTTGCTATTTAAAATCGGGCCACAAATGGCTGAGATGTATGGAAAAAAGAGATAACGTCGATTTTTGGCCTATTTTTTATCTATATCTGGATTACTAAGTCATTAAAATTGACAATACGGATATCTAATCATAGATATTTCAAAGTTCATTGGATGTCTAATGATAGATATTTCAAAGTCCATTGGAACGATGTATATAAGCCTATAGTAAGTTGAACATATAATTGGTCAAAATCGGGAAAAATATTTTTAAACCCGAATTTTTTTTTCACCAAAAAAATCTGTTTGTCACACATTGTTTTTCAGTAGTAAATTTAACTAAAAATATTTAAAATTTGTATATTAAAGTGCAATTTGGTGAAGGGTATATACATTAGGCTGGGTCGATTTGTACGGACGATAAAAATGTAAAAAATTGTAAAGCGGAAACGCAATCTATGGAAAATTCTATGAAAGTTTTCTCAAGAAACCATAGGTCTAAAATCAAATCCTCTCTTGCTCATTTCGTCTTTTATCCAATAAAAAAAACTATTAAAAAAACAAAACAATACTGAAATATCATTGGAAGAAATAGGAAATGCGCAAGATAGGATTTGATTTTAGACCTATGGTTTCTTGAGGAAACTGTCTTAGAATTTTCCGTAGAATGCGTTTCTGCTATACGGTTATTCGTGACAAAATTGACCCACCCTAATATACATATATAGCTCTCTTACATGTTTTTAATTCAGACCATAGAGAAACAACAAGAGCGGAAACTAGAAAAAAAACTCAAACAAAAATTTTACTCAAAATGATCACACATACGAGTGTTTTTTACTTACTAATACATTCTCAGCACTAAGGTTTTTGACAACTGAGTTAGCTCTTTGACAGGAGTGTTTCCGATCTATGTATGGACCTTTTCAGAAATGCATCACTGCGCTGCATTTGATGCGCATCTGTGAGTAAAAAACATAAGTTTATATTTAATAATTCGAATATCTCGTAAACTATAAGACATACGGTCTTTCAGGTCGGTTTAATAACAAAAATTTGTGTTTTTAAATTCTAGATATATGAATGAACATTGTACAAATATCTTGTGATACCGATTCAAAACATAACTTAACAGACTTATCACTCTGATATAAACATATGAAGTTTTATTAAAAGCGGACCATCCATTTAAAATTGTTTTCAAAAATCCTCCACTGTGCTTCAGTACATAATGTGCTAGACGTTCATAAATTCCTTAAACATTTATTTTTAAAAGATATGTATAGGAATCCGGATTAATCAGATACTAGGCTTCCAATTGCTGTATTAGAAAAATGATCGCCTATGATGTCTGCAACAAGCGAAGGAGAAACCAAATCAATTGCTAAGCTGAAAGCCTAAATCAGATATCGTACACCGAGATCCATCGCGACCATGCTAACTGAAGTACATCGGATCTCAACGAACTAGAAACAAGGGATTATAAATAAAACATTTCCCAAAAAGCCTATATGTACTATATGTAAATGCATATTTCATCTCGAATTTTCGCTGTTTTGGATATAGTAAATAGATACAGATAACTTTGGTAATTTATGAAAGGTTGAAAAGTGATTATCATAAAAATGAGCAAATAATGAGATACAAATGATAAAAACAAACTATTAAATAGATGTACATAGTTGTTGTTTTTTTTAAACAAAATGAGTAATACTTTAAATGAAATGATCGGTAATGAAATAAATTGCCTAAATAAAAGATCACGAAAGAGTGGGAGAGTGAGCAGAACTAAAGCTCTGTGAAATCTTCTGGGTAAACTAATGAGCAAATAATAAAACAAGAAACAAAAACTCAAAACAAAAAACCAGAGAGAATTATTACAATTACAACAAATCGTTAATTTATGGAGAGCTTTTGTAATCAAGCCAGTTATTTTTTTCTTTTTTATTACCATAAAAAAAACTCTTTTTCTAAAGATTTGTTTATATTCGTTGACTGTGGTTGCTTTTGTATTTTTTTTTTATTTTTGTTTTCGTATTTTGTTTTTTTTTATTTATTTGTTATTCAAATGCAGAAAAACAACTACTGGTTTTTAGATGTTTTTTTTTTTTTTTGTGTTTTAATAAACATTCACAGATACACACATGCATATCAATATATTTTTTTGGTACGCTCTTTTTTGTAATTTTTGTTTTTTACTCTTTTTTTTTTATTTATTTTCATTTTTAGTGTTCGAACAACAAAAAAACACATCTATGTGTACAATTAAATGGTGGAATATGAAAACAAACTAACATTAAGACAAGCGGTCATATCGTCATTACATCAGACCGCCATTCAGTCAGCCAGCCAGCCATCCATCCAGCCCGCCAGCCCGCCAGCCAGCCAGATGTGTTAAAGAGAATAGTTGTTGTATTAGCAGTGGAAGTAGTTGTGATCATCGTTAAAAGGCAAACAAACAAAATCAAAACAAGTATCACACATTCAACTACACTCTATAGTTTTTCTATAAAAAAAAAACATGCATACATAACTATGTAAGTGCGTATGATAGCTTGTATGTATACGTGAATACCCTACACAGAAAAATAACACAACAGTCATTATCTTGATACTCGATCGACTTTTGTAACGATTTTTGTTGATAATATGTTTTTTAATTATCATATTTACAATTTTTCTTAGATGGTATTTTTAGTTGTGGAAAATTTGTTGGAAATTTCAAAGGGTAAATATAAAAAATTGTGTAAGAAAAAATTTTATAAAAAGGTATTTTTTCAAACGAAGAAAAAAATAAATGGTGATCAATGTCTATAGAATTGAAGCAATATATTATGTATAGTAAGTGAATATAATATTACATGTAAAATTTTTACATCGAACTATATAACAACATTATTTTTCTAAGAGATTCTTGAATCCGTTCAGAAGTTAATGAGACTTCTGTATTCACATGATTGTATCAACCATATATATGGTTACAGTTAACAATTATATGTTCATGACATTTATATGATGAAGGACTTGCTCTCGGCTTATGGATATCACAATCTGAGAACAACATATTGTGATAAAATTACTAATCATAAAAATGGTTGTCACAAACATACACTTGTTTACTGTAACCATATATATGGTTGATACAATCATGTGAATGGTAAATTAACCATATTATAGTTACCACAATCATATAAATAGATACTGTGACTATAATATGTATTGTTAAAAAAATGGTTAAAGTAAACATGCACAACTATACTTTTTCTGCGAACATTCACAATATTGAATTACTGAGGGTATTAAATGGTTAAACCGCAATAGCAAAAGGGACATTGTTAGAATTTCGCAGCAACTAAGCTGCTATCAGAGTACGTAAATATTGTTACGAATGTGCAATAGCGATTTGAATTTAACGATCTGTAACGACTGCCTGCAACATTCATCATGTTTATAAACAGTAGAAGCTTCTACAAGGTGGCGCAAAAGTAATCCTCCTATCAGACAATGCTATAAGTTTTGCGATTGGCCCCTAATGTCAGTTCTGTTTTGACATTTGTGTAGTAAACACATGCGAAATACACGTTAATAAACAATGATACGCTACACTGCTCCAGAACGCGGAATATTGCTGACTATTTATTTGACCAATAATCGGTCGATGACTTTGGCACAACGTGAATTTCGTCGCAGATTTCCTGGCCGTCCAACGCCTACTGGTGAAACACTGAGACGTTTAGCCGCTCGCCACGAAGAGACTGGCACAACACAAGATGCTGCCAGGCGTGGCAGACCCCGGAGTAGCCGTTCTGCAGAGAATATTGCTGCTGTAGCCGAGTATGTCATGGAAGCGCCGTCGACATCGACCAGACGACGTGCCACGCAAATGGGTATCAGTCGACGGTCTTTACAGCGAATTTTGGTACAAGATTTGAAGATGTTTCCGTACAAAGTCCAGACGGTGCATCAGCTGTTAGCTGCTGACCGCCAATCGCGTCTAACATACGCTCAAGCCATCCTTAATCACCACCAAGAGGAAGATGATTTTTCATCAAAAATAATCATGAGTGATGAGGCCCATTTCCATCTTAGCGGGTACGTAAATAAGCAAAATTTACGCTTCTAGGGCACTGAAAATCCGTGTGTAACCCACGAAGAGCCATTACACCCGCTTAAAGTCACTGAATGGTGTGCTGTTTTCGCTGGAGGAGTCATCGGACCTTTTTTCTTCGAAGACGTCGCGGGCCAAACTGTTACTGTGAATGGTGAGCGCTACAGAGCAATGATCAACGAGTTCTTTTTGCCGCAACTTGATGAATTGGGATTGAAAAACATGTGGTTCCAACAGGACGGTGCAACGGCACACACTGCACGTGCCACAACCGATATGCTGAAGGATGCATTTCCCGGGCGCCTAATCTCCTGTTTTGGCGATTTGCACTGGCCAGCAAGATCGCCTGATTTGACCGCTCCAGACATCTTTTTGTGGGGCTTTTTGAAGTCGCGGGTTTATGTCAACAAGTCTCAGACTCTTGCAGCTCTTAAAGACAATATCCGTCAAGAATGTGAGGACCTATCGCCGGAAGTTTTGGCCAAAGTGATGGAAAATGCAATAAAAAGGGCTCAAATGACAATCAACTGTGGCGGCGGCCATTTACATGACATCATATTCTCGACTTGATGTAAAAAAAATTAAAATACCAAATAAAAATAATCCACAACAAGAATCAAAGTTTTTCATTTTTTTTTTTAATTACAGACAAAAAACATCGGAAGTTTACTTTTGCGCCACCTTGTACTTATCAACAATGTCGATAGCATGCGGTTATTAGCATTGTTTGTAAGTATGACAACACTGCATGTTTAAGCTGCTAACATTAACATCGAAAGCTCTAGAATTCGAATGTACTATTTTGTCCGTTAAGAGCATTGAAAAAGATTCTCGAAAGATGGCGTGTGTATAAATAGTAGCAGAGGTTGCAGTCGCCTGGGAGTTTATCATAGGCGCTGTTAGATTTAACATCAACTGCCTTGTATATTTAAGTTTGTACATTATAAAGTGTGTGTGCATTTCTGCGAATTGATAAACGTGTATAAAGACACTGAGTGACTATTTGAGCTGTTGTTGTTGTAGATTTTAAATAAATAAAGAGTTGCTACAGTTTTAAACTACTAAAACTGCTTTTATTTGCAATCAAAAATATCCGGTTTATTTAAAGGAAATAAACCCCGTTTTTAAAAGGTAAAAACGTAACAATATAAACTATATTTTCGACCAGAATGTAATAGATCTTGACAATCCCATTAATTTGATACCTTATATAGCCAGGTGCAACATCTAGTACAGGGGTTCTAGCAAGCCTTTACTTCACGGCCCCAGACGGCTCTTTACACCATTCCTAGTTGAAATTGGGAAAATACAAATTGATATTAAGAAAATACAAATAGAATTAAAATTAATGTGGAGAATACCAAATTGAAAAGGAGAATTAGTATACTAATATTGAGAAAATGTAAATTCGCGATGAGAAATCCAATTGAATGCCGAGAAAATAGATATTGTAATTCAGAAAAGCAAGTTAATTTTGAGTAAAAACAAATTAAAATTAAAAATTCAATTAATAGTTAGAAAATATCTGAATTTCAATTTGTATTTTCTCAATTTTAAATGGTGTAGTTTCAAATAAATATGACGATGACAATTGTTTTAACAGATTCAACGCTTTATATACTTAGAAAACCGTGTTTAATTCCCCTGTAGTGTTTATAGTAACCCCTTTAGAGGTCTGCGTACCACCATTATAAAAATGTTGATCTAGTACTGTACATATAAGATTTTTCGAAAAGGAGGGCAAAAATGTTCCTCAGAAAATAAAACGGCATTAGTTTAGCAGCTCAAAAATGAGCGCTCAAGTCTACAAAAACAAATGATTGCAGCGTACTAATATTTCGTTCTTGACCGCTCGTAGCTTTCTTGTTTGTTTTTTGTTTTTATATTTTGATTTACTCATACTAAGTTCCTCCATATGGAGGAGCTGACAAACTTATGATTGTATTTTGTTTTTCTTTTTTTTGGTGTGTTTTTGTTTTTGCTTTTTACATTTATTTTTCTTTATTTTTTTATTTCTACTTGCTTAAACTGCTTCATACACAATCTTTCGCACATACAAATTTACACTATGCTACAAATACAAGCACACTAATTTACTCAATCGATGACGAACACAGCTGCAGTGGTTTTGTGTTGGATGGTGTTGAGCTGAGCAGTATTGACGAGTATAAAAGTCTCACCACACAGCTGTTAACTAGTTAGTTGCTTTGAAACACTGCTGATATTCACAACACACCAAAAACCTAAATAGAAAAAAAAGAACCCTATAGATAAGATACTTTTCGTTTTTCTTCTCCCAATATAAAAAAGCAAAAATATATAGAAAATAATAACAATAAAAACCAATCAAGCACAACTAACTATTTATCAATATAAAATTGTATTTATTAGTACGTACCACTGTGCCGTTGGGACCTAAAGAACTCTTTACTAAAGATATACAAAATTTTTAAATCTTTTGAAGAACAGCACGAATATCAGAGAGCGTGTCTAAATTGAAACAACTCAAAGTTCAACTATTAGCTAAAAAAAAAGTATTTTTTTTTTCAAAAAAAAAAGGAAAAAATAATAAAATTAATAAATAAAAAAAAAATAAAAATCTAAATGAATAAAGTGGCCATTTAATTTATTGTTACAAACAACAAACACATTGAAAATGATCCAAATTAAAAAAGTTTAAAAAACAAAATAAATTTATTCAATTTATTATAAACTCAGCTTAATTTATACGTGAACAAAAATTAAATAAATTAAATACAAAATAAGCCTGCCTGCCAGTTGTGATATAAATAGATTTGTAAAAGAAAAACAAAAAACAATAAACTTTTGAATAATTTAAAAGTTAATAAAATTAATAATAAAAAATTAAAAATCAACAATATGGAAGTTTTGACAGTACAAAATCAGTACAATGAACAACATTACAATGAAATTTCTACAACGAGAATTAAAAGTAAGTACTTACATACATTAATAAAACAATTAAAAACATAAGTAATTAAATAATAATTGTGTGTATTTTATATTTATACAAATTAGGATTTTAAATTTGTTTTGTAAGGCACGTGTTATCTGCAATAAATGTTTAAACGAAATTTTTGTTTTTCTAAATTGGGCCTTGACATATATATTTTTCTTTAAAGTGCGAGTACATTTATACATATATTTTATTTATTAATTTATATGTGTTTTTTATCAAGAATTTAATTATTTGACGTCACTTTGTTTATAGTTTTTTTTTTATTTTTGTTATTCAAATCTTATCAGTTTTCAAAAAAATGTGTTTTAATATCTTGAGTTTTCATTGAACACTTTAGTTATGTTAAATATTACTTAAATACTAGTTTTTCGATCTGTTGAAACCGTTTTAATTCATAATTTTTTTAGTTTAACACCCACTCATAGTTTCTTTTGTTCCCATTTAAGATCTTTTTTTGTCAAGCTTTGAATACATTTTGAATGAAATATTAATTTGAATATTTTAGTAAATTTGTAATATTTTTGGGCTTTTGTAAGACTTCAAGCATAAATTATTTAAAGACAGTTCATTCACTTTAATTTTAAATACATATATTTTTTTATGTGTTTAAATAACAATGAAAAAAGTTAAAGTTTTAAAACTCTGTCAATTTTTAAACAATAATTCAACTCCAAATTATGCTGTCAATATGAATTTTTTATTATCTGTAAGAAATAAAAGACATATTTATTTATATTTAACTGATATTAGTGATCTTAATAATTTCCATATCATTTTACGCATGTCGCAAGAGAATTATCTTGGTAATATTTTGATTCATGATTTAAAACATATTTTTTTACATTAAGTAATGGAAAATTGTTAAAAAATAGAAATTATCTTATTAATTTTACCATTAGCGTATTTTTTTCATTTTGTTTGTAATTTCTGTAATTTTCATTTGCGATCGCTTAATATATAGCAAAATCAATCTGTCTGTTGTATTTTTGAAACATCAGCTCGATTTAATAAAACAAGTAAGAGAGCTATATTCGGCCGAATCTTATATACCCTTCACCAAATTATACTTTAAAATAAATTCCAAAAAAATTTTTTTAATTTTTTTTTTAAATTTATTAGTGAAAAAAATTCTTCACCAAATTATACCTTAAAATAAAATATAAAAAAAATGTTTTAAATTTTTTTTTTCAAAATAGTTTTTTAAGTTTTTTTTAAATTTTAAAATTTTTTTTTTTTAATTTATTAGTGAAAAAAAATGTTTTTTGTGAAAAAAAATTCGGGATAAAAAATATTTTTCCCGATTTTGACCCATTTTAGGTCCAACTTTGTATAGCTTTATATACATCGCTGCAATGGACTTTCAAATATCTATCATTAGATATCCATATTGTCTATGTTAGTAATCGAGATATAGGTCAAAAAATAGGTAAAAAATCGAGGTTGTCCTGGTTTTTTCCTTATATCTCAGCCATTTATGGACCGATTTTGCTGATTTTAAATAGCAAACTTCTCGAAAGCATGTCTGACAGAATTATTGAAGATTTGGATCCCGAAGATATCTGGGGTCTTCAGAAAACTGATTTCAACAGACAGACAGACAGACGGACATGGCTTAATCGACTCCGCTATCTATAAGGATCCAGAATATATATACTTTATAGGGTCGGAAAATTATATTGTGGAAATTACAAACGGAATGACAAATTTATATATACCCTTCTCACGAAGGTGAAGGGTATAAAAATAGGACAAAAATACAGGTTGTCTCGGATTTTTGCACATATCTCCGTTATTTATGGACGGATTTTGCTGATTTTAAATAGGAAACTTTTCCAAAGTATTTCTGACAAATTATTGAGGATTTAGATCCCGAAGATATCTGGGGTCTTCAGAAAATTGATTTCAACAGAGAGACAGACAGACGGACATGGCTAAATCGACTCCGCTGTCTATAAGGATTCAGAATATATATACTTTATAGGGTCGGAAAATTATATTGTGGAAATTACAAACGGAATGACAAACTTATATATACCCTTCTCACGAAGGTAAAGGGTATACAAATGTATGTAGTCCATGCTGGACTAAAGGGTGCCTAATCGCTGTAAAATAGTTTATATTAAAGTTACAGTGCTACTGAATCACCATAATTGGAATAATGTCCAATACTCGAACTAAGAATTTCTTGTCTACATCTGACGAAAAACGTTTCTATAATGCCCAACAAACAAGAGATTTTATCTGAATTACAACTGTCAAAATATTCGTATTATTCCATGTTGATTTTAGTATGAACACAACCTGTGTATATTTCTATTGTAAATTGACCACTGTAGCTTATTTAGACCTCATAATAGATTTTCTAATTTCCTGGTTTTTCTCCATTCTCGGAAAATAATAAAAAATTCGTTTTATTCCCGGCAAATTTTTAATACTTAATTAAACCAAAAGCCTGTAAAGTTTTCATAGAGTTTAGCCTGAGTTTTAAAAGAATTATACAATTGGTCAATTCACAACGTCTCTTATCATGTCATATTGTCATAATGTCCTAATATTTCACAATGATTTTTATTACTTTTCAAGAAAAAAATGTCCTAAAATAATACTACTTTGTAAGCTATGTTTATTGTGTTATCGTAACGAACCAGCAGATATCAACGCCGAATGCCTAAGAGTCGGTTAAGCCGAGCCGGCGAGTCGTGCTATATTAGGACATTATGACTGATTAGAGACCTTGTGAATTGACCAAATATTTTTGGTTGCCTAATGCTGTTGTCCTATGTTTTATGATAAAATAGTCTTGTCACAGTTTACTAAATTGGGGTTAAGAGAATAAATCTAGTTAAATCTGAGAAAACAAAGTTATTCCTTTCTAAAGAGAATTTTTCAAAACAGAACCACTATCTATGTATGTATTTACGTCACACAGAGGAAACAGTTTTGGTTCTGATAATCCAATGACTCAAACTTAAGGACCGAAATTTTCTATTATTGCTGGAATTTAGTTATTTCAATCGAAATTCTTCTTTGACAACTAATTATATGTTGCTAATACCGAAAAAAATATATAATTAGCTTTCCAGACTAAAATTTCCCGGGAATTTCATATCTTCCTAAGCTTTTTTCTAATGTTTCTTTCCAAAGCTTTTTGAGGCTCCCCGGTGACATTTTATGTACATTTTGTATTTGGTATTATTACAATACTAAGCCCTGAATTTATAAAATGCAGACATATTTTGAATATTCCTTTAATAATTGTCAAAAAACACAACATTTATTTTTAAAGTAAATAAAAAAGACCTTAAAATTTGAACATAAAATATGAAAAGTAGATTTCATTTCTCAAACAAATATAATATACATATTTATTATTTTCTTTAAAATTAGTTAGACGTAAATTAATTTGAGTTCATTAGCATTAGCTTAGAATTAGAAATAAACCATTTATTTTATTCATTAGCATTGCAGAAATGTCAATAATTGTATTATTTTCTTGACATGCTAACGACATTACAATGCCAGTCAAATAAATTCGGTAAATAAGATTAATAAAATAACAATAATATCATATTTTAATGAATTTCTAGAATAACAAAAAAAAAATAATAATTGTAAATTTTTTCACTTTCTCTTACTGATGTCGTGATCAGTTTTTCAATATGATCAATGTGAAAATATTAATATTCTAAATTATTTTTAATTTTATGATTTTAGAAATATTTACAAATACTTTTGTTTATATTATACGATCGTAAATTTACTAATTACTTTTTAACGTATAGATAAATACATCTATTTCTGGATGTTTACTAAAAAAATATTTCAAACATTTTTCAAATATTTTAAATATTTTCATAGTGAAAAGAAAACTGTTTATTGCTTTGAAAAGGGAAATTTTAAGACTTTGACATGTTTATATAAATTTAAATATAGAGAGATATAGATATTTTCTTGTATGATGGGATAGATCTTAATATATGTATTTGAAATGAGCAACAATTTGGGGAACTTTCTTAGCATAATGAACTTTGTACACTGATGGAAGTCTTTGAAATGAAATTTTAATATGTATAAATAACAGAGATATTATGCATTACATTTTCATCTTTTTGAATCTGCAAAACTGTTATTTTTTTTAAATAGATTTTGACCCTACGTCAGCCGTATACGGAATGATTTTCCACAATAAAACAATTTTGAAAAGAGATATTTCGATCTTTTAAACAGAGTTCTTTAATGGTTTAAATTTGGCATAACTTATGCTTACATTTGCGACTTTTTGAATCTGCAAAACTGTTATTTTTTTAAAATACTTTTTGACCCTACAGCAACCGTATACGGAACGATTTTTCATAATAAAACAATTTTGAAAAGAGATATTTTCGATCGTATGAATATCGATTAAAAAGGTTTTAAAACCATCACTAAGATTAACAGCAAATTATTGCACTTCTAAACGAAAACTCATTCTTTATCGAGTACAATTATTATAATTTTTTATATATTTTATTCGATATCGACTAAGAGAATCCCAAAAATATAAAAAAATCGATCGTGTTCGACTGCTGTAATATATAAAATTTACTTAGTTTTCACAACTTTCTATTATTTTAAAAATCATTTCGAATAGTATTAAACAAGTAAGAGAGCTATATTTGGCAGTATCGAATCTTATATACCCTTCACCAAATTGTACTTTAAAATAAAAATTTTTAATATTAAATAAAAAATTTAAAAAAAAATATTTTTTTTTCAAAATTGTTTGATTTAAAATTTTTTCTTTTACATTTTTTGAAAAGTTTTTTTTTTAAATTTATTAGTGAAACAAAAATTTATGACAAAAAATTTTTTTGGTAAGAATAAAATTCAGGTTAAAAAATATTTTTCCCGATTTTGACCCATTGTAGGTCCAAATTACTATAGCCTTATATACATCGTTGCAATGGACTTTGCAATATCTAGCATTAGATATCCATATTGTCTATATTAATGACATAGTAATCCTAATATAGATCAAAAATAGAGGTTGTCCCGATTTTTTCCTTATATCTCAGCCATTTGTGAGCCGATTTTCTCGATTTTAAATAGCGATCGAGCCGGAAGAATTCCCGATATATTGATGTATCAATTAAGTTTGTAAGTTATTTGGGGGCTTCGTAAAATTGATTTCAACATACAGACGGACAGACGGACATGGCTATATCGATCAATTAAGTTTGTAAGTTATTTCTACTTTACACCATTTCCAAATTTTCATCTGTATTTCAGAAAATTCTAATAGAAATGTGAATTTCAGAAACGCAAATAGAAAATTCTCAAATACAAATACAGTGAAATTTCTGAAATACAATTAAAAAATTCTGAAACTCAATTGGAAATTTCTCAAATTGAATTGAAATTCCATTTGAAAATGGTGTAGAGTGTAATTAAATAAATTTGAGTTGATAAGTTTTATTTTTTTTTTTCTTCACTTTATGTCGTTTTGCATATTTTTCTAAATCATTGTCGGCATAATTGATTTTTAATGACAATTTATAACCCAATTAAACTATTTTTTTTTTTTTGTATCTTCTATGTTGTTTGTCTTTATATTATTTTTAAATACAATTTCCTCTATTTATTTGTGTTGTTTTGTTTTCTTATTCTATTTTTAGATTGGTCAAGATCTTTAAGCAATAACGCACAAGACCCACACCATCATCATCATCATCATCAACGTCGTCACCCTCAGCAAAAACAAAAACCACAACAGCAACTGAAGCCACAGCGACAACCACAACAGCAAATACCACCCGAGTACCATTATGGCACAGAAGATGAGCAACAAATTGACTGTGATAGTATTGATGCGGCAGCTGTGAATGAACTTTCATTGCTTTTGCTGGGCGAATTGCGTGCTGCCAAAACCCGCAATCTCACCTGTACCGAAGTCTCATTACCCAGTGATCTCACCCAACGCATAGCCACCGATATAGTGCGTGTCTCGGAACGTGAACCCTGCGGCATACGTGGCTGCACCGTGTTTGTCGAATACGAGGAGGAAATCAATAATGTTAAGCGTATTGCTAAGTTAAAAATAGATCCCGAAATGGTGCCTACCTTTGAGGTGTATTTAACATTGCGCCAAGACAAACGTGGTTGGACCTCTCTGTTGCCCCAGTTCATAAAGGGTCTATCACGGACCATAACCATAAGTCCCGATTATACCATCAATAAGCGTAAACTCTACTCTCATGACAGTAATTAAGCGGTTCGATCTACAAATTTTTGTAGTAAGAAAAGAGCAATAGAGCTAAGTTGTAGAGAGTTGGCTAGTTCGGCACAGAGAGTGAGAGAGATAGAGATTAAAGCTCTTTGTTTTAATTATAATTTTTTTATTATTATAAAAAGCTTCTATTTATGAAGCGTTAAGTATTTTTTTTTTTTTTTTTTTTTTTGGAAACAAATTACTAGGAGTCTTTGTGATATAGAAATGCTCCTTAAAAAAAAAACAACCATTAAAATTGAAAGCAAGGCAAAGAGAAGATAATTTTGAACTCATGAAATGAGTTCAATATGTTAAACAGTAAAACAAAAACTTCAAAAATACATAGATTTAGGTTAAGAAAAACAAATTCAATTTTATTAATAAAACAAAATACATTAAAGTATTTTGAATTCATCCCACCTATACTCACCACTGTTATAAAATCATAAATTCGAAATGAGTGTTTTTATATACGTTTTATTTTCAAAATATTTATCGTTTTATTTTTTTTATTTTTTTTTTTTTTTGTAATACGAGTAATTGCTGTGTGTACTCATTATTTTCAGTGCTCTTAGTATTTGTGCAAAAGAGTTTTTAAAATGTTTTATAATTAAATTTAAATTTACAATTAAATGTTTGGGGCAACTGGTCTGAACAGTGTTTTTGAGTTCAAGTGTTTCACTAATCGGTTATTCGTTTTAAATATTTATAAAACACGTGGTGATGTGTTGTTAAATATTATTGTTAGGAATTTTAAATGAAATATTTAATACATAAGCAAACGAATTATTTTGCAAACAAATAATTGTTTGATGATCTCAGGCATTATTGACAAATTGTAACAACATTTTTTTTACAGCCAATAAAAATCATTTCAATCTTTATAAAAAAACTACATCAACATTAAAAAAAATAATTATTATTTTCAAAAATTTATTTCATGATTTTTCTTCTTTTTTTTATAAAAAAAACCATTAATTAAACCTTCAAAATCGAATAATTGAAAACACTTAAATTAAAACCGATAAACGAAAACCATAAAAAAACACATTCGAGTTCTCAGTCTCCTACAGCACACAAGCAACTCACACCCAAAAAAAATAAAAAAAAAAAACAAAAATAAACATAAAAACATTTTCGGCCTAAAATAATTTAAAAAAAAAAAACCAACAAATAAAAATCGCTTGAAATAAAAGCGACAATATAAATAAAGAAAAAAAAAACTCATGAAAAATGTGATACTGATTAAGTTTTTAGTATTTAAGTACTAATGAACTATTAAACAAAACTAAAAAAATAAAAAACTACAAGAATAAAACAACAGTGAATGATTTATTTAAATAATTAACAAAACTGCGTTGCTGGTTAAACTGCAGTTAAATTATTTTCTGTTTTAATATCCAACAAAATACAATACAAAAAAATCAATTAAATTACCACAAAAAAATCAAACTAAATTTCTAAATGTTCTCATTATTGTATAATAAATTAAATACACACACACACACACTACAGCCTAACAAATTTTAAATTTTGTAAAAAAATAGTATGTTTTCTTAATAAATTATTTAACTAGCTTGCTAATTAAAAAATAAACTATTGTAGTAACATATAAATTGGTATGATATTTGCATAAACCTATAGTTTTTTTTTTCTATTTTGTATTTATATCAAACAAATAATTAATAATTTTAATTATAATCAAAATATTAACTGTAATCATGTATGTATGTTATTTATAAGTGTTTTTTTATATTTAAAAAAGAAAATTAAAAAAAAATAAAAAAAAATAAACAAAATAAAAATTATTACATTTTTTGCAAATATTTTGCGAAAACTTGTTAACAAAATAATGAAAATTATTACTGTTTTTCTTTAATCAACAATAGAAT
This sequence comes from Calliphora vomitoria, assembly GCA_942486065.2. NCBI lineage: Eukaryota > Metazoa > Arthropoda > Insecta > Diptera > Calliphoridae > Calliphora > Calliphora vomitoria. Next base: position 95,100,169 of record OW818031.2, read on the forward strand.
ATAACCGGTGATTTGTGAAAATTATTCATAATCGTTTCAGTTTTTTTTTTTTTTTTTTTTGGCAACAAATAAGTATTTGCGTTCTATATGTGGTTTTATTATCCGAAATATATCCAACTATATTTCCTAAAATCTAGATAGTCGTGGTTTTTATTATCAGCCCAATTATGAATAAAAATTCCCCTGGAGTTTTTTTTCCCTTTTCCCATTTTTCCTATTCAAATTCAATGACATAAAACTACCGGAAAATTTTTTATTCATAATTGAGCTGTATATCAAAGCCATTTGGGAACGATTTTCCATCAGATAATTGGGGCCCTCGTCATGTTGTTTTTAACATATGTACATATTGACAGACGGAGATAGTTATATCAACATCCCTATCTATAAGAATGCGGAATATAAATAAATTGTTGTTGCAAATTAATAATGTTGGGGAGTTCGATCGTGACTGTCATGATAGACGGACGTGTGCGGAAATTGATTTTCTTAATAGTTAAATCGATGTGCATTTTTTCTGTTTTTTTCAATACGCATTCTTTAATGTGCGTTGTTGTTATATTTAATTTTGTTTATTTACAAATTACTAGAGAAATAGACTCTTCAAAACAAATATTGTAATACACAAAAAAATGAGTGAGCTTGAGGCTCTCAACTCAACAACTAAAAATGACAATATAAATGTTAATAATAAGATCTTCAATAAAACAAGAGATAATAAAAGAAAAAGTGACCTTGAAATGTGTTCGGTACCTAAACAATTAAAAAATAACTACTGGTCAGTTCTCTCCAACGACAACAATTGTAATGATGATCTTGTTGAAAAATTTCAAAAATATGTTCAAGAGAATGAGAGACCAACATCATCGAAAAATGCACCACTGAGCAGGGCTGCAATGAATGTAAACAGCACAAATAAAGAGAACACAAAAAATCTTAAAAACAACAATAAAAACCCACCAATAAATATTTATGATGTGGAACCTAAGAGACTTATCGAGTTTATTAAAGATGCACTAAATATTAAAGAATTTAAAATAAAAGAATTTAACAATAACAAATTAGCATTGTATACCACATCAGCTGATGATTATTATAGAGTGAAAGCATACTTAGAAAAAACCAAAACAAAATTTTTTACTTATACACCCAAAGAAATTAAAACAAAATCTTACTTACTAAAGGGCCTAAGTGCCAATATCGAACCAAAAGAAATATTAGATGAATTAATGAAACTTCAAAATGAAAACTTAAAATTTCTAAAAGTTAGTCCATTTACTACAAAACAATCAGTTATCAATGGTCAAGAGTTACCTATTTATCTAGTGCAAATATCAGGTGATAGCAAAGTAAATGAGCTTAAGCAAATTAAAGGTATCCTATATCGATGTATACGCTGGGAGGCACTGAGGAAAAGCGAAATACCACAATGTAGAAATTGTCAACGTTTCTTTCACAGCGCATCCAATTGCTACTTACCACGAAGGTGCGTTAAATGCTCTCAAAACCACGAAATAGGAAAATGCTCCCTCAAAGATATTCCTGATAATGAGAAAGAAAAACTTTTTTGCGTTTTATGTAATAAATACGGTCATCCAGCGTCCTACAAGGGATGTGATAAATATAAAGAACTACAGCAAAAACTCCGTGATAAGAAACAAAATCTTTCCCAAAGAAGAGCGAATAATCCAACAGTAACTTTCAACAATACCACAAGTTTTGCAAATATAGTAAAAAATAACAATTCAACGATGGAAACTATGAACAACTCAATTAAGAGTGTGTTAGAACATCTGAATAATTCAATACAAAACATAGCAAATCAACTAGTTAACTTAAACAAGCAATTAGAAATACAAACGTCTAGAATAGACACTCTTTTCTCGATGCTGGAATCTTAAGTAATAACAATGGAGGATATAATTGAAAAAACTCTTAAAATTATTCATATAAATGTTAATTCCTTAATAAAGTTAAGCAGGCGTTACGATCTAAGTAACTTTATAACTAACAACAAACCTGATTTAGTATTACTGAACGAAACTAAACTTAACTCTAAGCATAAAATATACTTTAACAACTATTGTTTTATAAGACGAGATAGAAAAAATACTAAAAGAGGCGGTGGGACTGGTATTTTAATTAAAACTAATATTAAATATAATAATTACACTAACAATATTATAAATAAATTCGAATATTTAGAAACTTGTATTATAAAAATACCTCTACCACATAACAAGATGCTCTTTGTAATATCAGCATATTTTCCTTCCGGAAAAAGCTGTAACACTTTAAAGTCGGAATTATCTCTACTTTTCCAATCCTTAAATTTAGAAAGTCCAAATTATTATTATATTCTTGCAGGGGATTTGAACTGTAAGCATGAAGATTGGGGTAACAATACAAATAACCCACAAGGAAATGTGTTAAAAGAATGGCTTTCATGCAATGAAGTGATATATAGGTGTGAACTGCTTGCTTCTTATTATCCGTCATATCCTCGTTGTAGTTCATTTTTAGATTTATGCATTGTAGATACTAGAATGATTATCCATAAAATTAATAACTGCCTGAACTGTCTTGAAACTCTCGATTACGATAGCGATCACAATGCGATTAAAATCGAAATACTTAAAATTGAAAATGATCATCCACTTAGTCTTTACAAAGATACACCCGCTTTAAAACTCAATTATAGTAAAGCCAATTGGAAAAAATTTAACAATAACACGTTATCTGATTTGAAAGATATTGAACTAATACCTAATGACAGAAACCTTTCTAATTCAGAAATTGATTTCTATCTTCGCAGGCTTGATCAACTAATTCACAGTTCCATAGAAAAAACTATCCCAAAATATAAAAATAAAAATCAATTTGAGAAATTTACTAGCCCGATTATAAAGAAGCTTAACTCTGAAAAAAGCAAATTAGTTACTTTAATAAAAAAACATAATAGACTGGAGATTAGTTTGTCTCAACGGAACTTAAATTTACTAAAAACAAAAGTAAAACTTATCAAGAAACTCATAAATGATAACTTTACCCTGACAGTCAATAAATATTACCATGATAAACTTGTAAAAATTAATCAAAACAACTCTTCTGAAATGTTTAATGAGGTAAAAAAACAGTTTAAACAAACTTATTTAAACACACCTAACATTTTAAAAATACCTACAGAAGATGAAATTTTTATAAGAAATGCTGGTATAAACCCGAGTATACTAGAAAAAGATAATAATGGTGAAATATTTTTAGTGAGAGATGATGTTCAAATATTGAATGTGATCGGAACATTTTTAGAAGCAGTTCACTCACATAAAGAAATTGATATTAATAATAGATTACATGTCCAAATTGATAACTGTTTCACCCGATTTTTAAATGAAAAAAATCGGTATGAATGCAACAAATCAACAATTACTTCATTTACATCATCAAAGTATGCCAATAACCTGAATTATTCTTCTAACGAAAAGTATTTTATTACCAAAGATGAAATAATATATGTTTTCAGAAAGTTAAGAAAGAAAATGTCAGCAGGTTTTGATAATATTCCGAATATTGTATTGAAAAACCTCCCAGAACAAATTATACTTGAATATTGTACCCTATTTAACAATATGATCAATAACGCATACTTTCCTCATTCTTGGAAAGAAGCTAAAGTGGTGGTATTACCAAAAAAAAATAAGGACAACAGTAATCCAAAAAATTTAAGAGCAATTAGTCTGCTGCCGAATATAAGTAAAATATTTGAAGTTTGTGTAAATATCAACATAAATAATATATGTAAAGAAAAAAAATTAGATTGTGAAAGACAGTTTGGGTTTAAACACAAACATTCTACAATTCATGCAGTACATTTACTGGTATCAAATATACAATGGAACCTAAACAAATCTTTAGCAACTGGAGCTTGTTTAATAGACCTAGAAAAGGCGTTTGATAATGTCTGGATTCCTGGTTTAATTTACAAACTAATTAACTATGGTTTTCCATTTCATTTAATTTGTTTAATTCATAATATGTTAAACAATAAAACCTTTAAAGTCTGCAATGGTAAAGCAGTAAGTTCAAAGGATTTCATCATTGTCAATGGACTACAACAGGGCACTGTTAATGCGCCAATTCTTTTTAATTTATTCATTAGTGAAATGATAAATAAAATAGACAATATTATTGGTTTCGCTGACGATATTATAATATATCACTCCGATGACAAAATTGAAAAAATTAATGATAAATTGCAAAAGTATTTTTATGTTATCGAGAAATATACAAGAGATTGGCAAATGAAAATCAACATAGGCAAATGTGAAACCATACTTTTTCGTACTCCTGTTGGTAAATGCAACAACAACATAAAACATAAATGGAAATCCTTTAATGTAAAATCTATTAATAATGTGATTATCCCAAATAAACCAGTAGTAAAGTATCTAGGCATTTACTTAGATAAATTCTTATATTTTAATGACCACATTAAAACTCAATTAAAAAAAAGCCAGAAATGCTCTTTTTATGCATAAAAACCTATTTTTTTCTAAATTCCTTAACTCAAGAGTCAAGATAATTATGTATCAATCCTTAATTAGACCCATTCTAACGTATGGCTGCCAAATTTGGTTCAACATATCTCCATCTTATATGGAACAGTTAAGATTATTTGAAAGAAAATGCCTTAGAAGTTGTACCTCCTTGTACAGATCTCCAACAAGCAATTATAAAAAATTTATTTCAAACAAAAGATTATATAACGAAGCAAAAATTAGTAGAATTGACAATTTTATAATTTATCTAATTAGAAAGCACATTCTTAAAACTAATGATTGCTACGAAAACAATTTGATATTAGCCCCTTATTACGTTAATGATGAATACATTGCTGAAATTTTACACAAAGGTTTTGTTCCTCCAGAAGCTTTCCTTTTTCTCGATAAAAATGGATATATCCAAAATGAATCAGGCATACCTATATTTTATCATATATATAGAAGAGCCAATAATAAATTGATAATAAGCAATCAATTAACTAATACAAACAGTAGATTCGATACTAATATTTATCTAGCTGATAAAAACATAAAAACACATCTAAACAAGAAAAAATATTGGTGGCTCACCTAATAATTACCTTTAAATTTTAACCCTTGACCCTTAATTCCAAAGTGAGATTTTTTCGACTTTTTCCTCGCATTAAAATTCTAAATAAATACGTATATATTAAACAAAGATACATATAATTACTCATAAGATTTTTTTTTGTTAAAAACAATAAATTAACTAATATCATATAGTGTACTTGAGAGCCCATTGAAAGGGACAGTGTATTATAAATTATATTTATATTTACTATTTGTTTATTTATAGTCTAATCTTTATAAATTTTGAATAAATAAACGTAAAAAAAAAAAAAAAAAAAAATAAATTAATAATGTTGGAATTTCAAAGAAATGTATAGTACACCTATCCCTCGATTTACACGATAGATGCGTTCCTGAAAAAATCGTGTAAATCGAAATGAAAAATGTTTGTATGAGAAATCGTGTAAATCGAAAAAAAAAATACCCAAATACGAATAAATTTAAAATTTTGTTTAGAAAATTAATTTATTTTAAAGTAAAGTAAATACATTCCCCCATATTCACAAAAAAAAATCAATTTAAACAATGATTTAAAGCAAATTTTACATAAAAATTTTACTTTAACGTTGTTTAAATTTAAAAATTGTATTAGCTTTTGATAGAAAAGTCCACTGTGGCATTATTTTCCAAAACACTCCCGATTAGTCTGTATTGAAGACTTTAGCAGGAGTGTATGAATTGGCAGCAATAATTTCAGTACATTTTTCGGGATATTCCGTAGACACATCTATATCAGCAGAAGCTTGTTTAACTTATAATAATAGATTATGTAAGGAATGTCTTTGCTTAAATATTTCAAACCAACCATGACTTGATGGTAGCTGATCATTAATTTTTTTTGTAATAGCAATGGTATTAATTAGGAATCGCTTTTGAGTTTAATTTTCTACTCAGATCATTAGTGGCTTTTCTATATTCAATTGTAATGTCCCGAAAGCACGAAGTTGTACTCAGGCTCATTTTGGTTCCAGCTGCTACACTTTTCCCTATTATATTTACTGGAAAAATTAATTTTTGTTAAAATATTAAAAAAAAAAAATCGTGTAAATTGAGGTAATTTCCACATCCCTCGATTTAAACAAAAACCAAAAAAATCGTCTAAAAGTGAAATCATGTAAAAATAGTATCGTGCAAATCGAGGGATAGGTATATTAGACTTATATCTATTGCTAATTTTGAGAATTTCCCATTGCACAGTGGTTTAGAAAAGAAACTTTTTTTGGAAACAATTCGGGAACTAGTCAAGATGATCCGCTAAGATGGAATTTTTGGAAATTCGAACGTTTAGGGGGTAAAAAGGGTAAAAACGGGTAAATTTGGTAACTTTATATCTTCAAAACTAATAAAGATACAAAAATACTTAAAATTGCATGTTACTCCACTTAAAAAATAAGCTGACAGTTGTTTCGTACTTTTTCGAGATTCGAACGTTTTAGGTATGTATCTTTTAAACTAATAAACATAGAAACAAACTTTAAATCGTATTCTTTACTTATCAAAAAATAAAAAATATAAGCTTGGTACTTTATGGATATTCGAACCCTTTTTGGTACTTTCTCATATAATATATTTTTTTTATAATTTGACATAGAGATACGAACATTTTATTATGAGCCACGATACAGAAATTTATTTGATTATAATTTTACCACCGTAATGGGGATAAAAAGGTACCAAATAAAATCGGGAAAATACATTTTATTTGAAATTATTAAGCCAATTTTGATAATTTTTTTAACATTGTTGTTTCGTACTTTTTCGAAATTCGAACGCTTTAGGGGAGAAAACGGGTAAAAACTCTATTTTGGTACTTTTTGGCACTCTACGTATCTTTTAAACTAATAAACATAGAAACAAACTTTAAATCGTATTCTTTACTTATCAAAAAATATAAGTTTGGTACTTTTTGGAAATTCGAACCCTTTTTGGTACTTTTTCATAAAATAGGTTATTTTATAATTTGACATAGAGATACGAATATTTTATTATGAGCTCCCACCACGATACAAAAATTTATTTCAATATAATTTTACCACAGTAATGGGGATAAAAAAGGTACCAAAAGGGGGTAAAAAACTACATTTAATTTAACATTTTAAGCCAATTTCGATAAATTTTTGACATTGGTTCCTGGATTCATATTTAGAACTCGACAGCCAAGCTGTATATTTGTCCAAATTCGGGTAAACAGTTTGGTACTTTATTTCAAACTTATTTTTCTTCAGCACATTAACACAGATTTTAATTCTTTGAGACATGTCTGTAGCATAAACAATTTTGGCGAAATGGAATATTTTTAAATTTCAAACTTGAGGGGTGTTCAAGGAGGAAAAGGAAAATTGGTACTTATCTCCTAATGGTACTTTTTTATTTAATCTTTTAAATTATTTCACTTATCAACATTAAAGTTAGCTGATATGTATCTGAGTGAAGTTAGTGTTAGGAATAGGGGATAATATTTAGGTACCAAAATGTGAGAACTGAACTATAGGTACTTTTTGAATTTTCTATAACAATGGACATAAAAACATGACATTAAGCATATATGGTCCTAAGTGAGTGAGAATTCTAAGGGGCTTTTTCGTTATTCGAATGGTACTTTTTGTAATTTCTCCAATAATGAACCTAGAAACATGAAATAAATAAAATATGGACCCGAGTGAGTGGGAAACCACAAGTGTTAGCTTTTTGGTACTTTTTCTATATTCTAATGGTACTTTTTGAAATTTCTATAACAATGGACTTAGAAACATGAAATATATGCTTATATGGTCCTAAGTGAGAGAGAATTCCAGGGGGAGACTTTTTGGTACCTCTTCTTTATTCGAATGGTACTTTTTGTAATGAATTAATAAAAATGAAACTAGAGACATGTTATCCTGAATTATGTAGTATTAATTTACAAACGGAGACTTAATAGTACTATTTATTTCATTCAACTGCGCACCGGGTCAGCTAGTTCTAAATAAAATAAAAAAAAACTTTCTAACAGCCATCTCATCCGTATAAATACAATTGTTATATGATCCGGAAATAGAACTTAATGCAAAAGCATGTAAAGTAAAATTTGGCTCATTATAGACATAGTATCCCCCAGACCATTCCAAACATACAAATTTTGTTATGAAACATTTAAATTTTTACATTAATTCTTTAGTTTTTAATGTAAACGTCCGAAAAATGTATAAAATTATTCAATTTTACTAAAATATCAATCTTCAAAAAATCCAATATGGACTTTCAAAATAATAGCAAAAGGAAGGTTCATCGTCACACTGTTTCAAAAGTCCTATAAAGTTCAGAAACTTCCAGATCTCAATGCCTGATTGACAAGGTAATGTTCAAGAATAATACCGGACAAAAAACCAAATAAAATTCCCCAAGAAGTTTCTACAAAAGCGGCCTTGATATTCAAACAGTAATGTCAAAAAAACACAGGACATGACCGATTTTAAACGTAAGTCCAAAAAGGTAATGAAGCAACTATAAAATCTTTAATGAGAGGATTTCTGGAAAAATTTGATAAATTTAAAATTATGACAATATTTTAATGTTTAATGAATTTGTACAATATTTTAATAAAATTACGTATTTTTAAGAATTTTTATATTGATCGGTTAGCGAATTATACATAAAGCGGAAGGAGAGTGACAAATATCGATGGAAAAAATTACTCTCTTTTCATACATACCGGTGATACAATAACAAAATACATGGCAATACATTCTCATGAATTAGGTTTTTGACTCTCCTATCCAGTTGTCATCTATGGGTTTAATTTTTATTTAACTTAATACAAGTACATTTTGAATGAAAGATTTGAAACAACTTTTTAATGTGGGGAAGGTTTGTGGAGCTTCTGAGGAGTAAATTTAAGCACTTTATATAAGTATTAGGTATTGGTGAAAACCTAATGACTTGAATAAAGTAAAAAATTGATACATATATCGATTTAAAAATTCTTATTAATCATTTCTGAAGACAGTTCTGTTTTCTGAATTTGCCGCTTTTTTTGATTTTCTAATTTTAGCCCAATTTCTAATCAAAATTTATTAATTTTGGTAAAAATATTTTTTGGTTTTAAATTTGATATTTTTAGTTTGCTTTTAATCATCGATTTTGTAACTTCATATACAATCCCAAATATAGAATTAACGTATCCATCGTTATCTCAGAAGAGCAATTATGAATTTAAAACTTAACTGTTTAATTGATAGTAGAATTTAAAGAGTCTAATCTACAAAAATGGTAAAATTTTTCAATACTTTTTTTAATTTTTAATTAAAATTATAAAACTTTTTGTACTGTACTATTTGAGAGCCATATTCGTCATATATTCAATTATCAAAATATTCACCGAATCCGAAGTTATAGCAAATGATTATTTGAAAATTTCTTTGGCTTTTATATACAAAATCAGCACATATACATAAATGACCTGAATTAGTTCAAATTTTAAAAACCAGTGAATTTTACATAGAGTGTCATTGGAGCAGGCACGTATTCAGGCCCACCATTTGGGAGGGGGAAGAAAATTAAATCAAATTTATTTAACATTTTTCTTTTTTTCTGTTTTTTTTATATTAAAATTGTTTTTTTTTTTTTTTTGGAGGGGGTAATTTACTTTTTTCATATCTTATATCTTCTTCGAACAACTTTTATTAAATTTATTGACCACAATCATCAAATTAATAATTGAAACAGATTGAAGGTCTAACTACTGATCCACGGCGAAAATTATAATTACAAAAGAAAAGCTAAATACCTATGAGGAAAGTGTAAAAAAAAATCTTGCGAAAACAAACATTTATTTATGTTTTTATGGATTTTATGAATTTACACGTTAAAAGAAAACATTCGTTCATTTATGATTCATCATCAACACAATCGATTTTAATTGTAATCATCACTAAATTAAACTAACTTAAACAACAAAAACTTATTTAGAACAATGCTGAATAATAAGTTGAGGAATATTTCCTGTGAACTATTAAAATATGTATAGGTTTAACTTTAAATTTTAAATATGTTGCCGTTCAGTTCATTGGAATTAACAAAAGAACAATTTCTTTATAAATTTATAATAAACAATTGATTGTTCTTTTTATAAATAAAAATCAAAGAAATTCATAGAATTTGTATATACCTACAGAGGATTTTTATGCCCCTAATTTTAACAAATATATAAGTATAAGTGCATAGTAACTTATGGAGTAAAAATATTTTGTAATTTTTACCGTTATATATTGATTTGAAATTAATGTCAAGTTACCTTTAAGGTAAATTTATCTGCTAGGTATTTTAAATCATATATAAGTATCTATCTAACCGATAAACCGATTTATTTTTTCCCGAAACTTTCAGTTGTAATTCAAAAACAAAACTATGATTTCTGAAATTACAGCGATCGAAAGCCAAGCAAACTTATAGCCATTAGTTGGAAAAATTAAATACAAATTCTATTAAGTTTTTTCCCAAAAAATTCAAAACAGAAAATTTTTTATTTTAATAATTTTAGCTAGGAAATTTTTTTAAATAAAAAGTAGTAAAAGACAAATAATTTGGTAAATTCACAAGGTCTCTTATCATGTCATAATGTCCTAATATTTCACAATGGTTTTTATTGCTTTTCAAGCAAAAAATTTCCTAAAACAAGTAAAAGAGCTATATTCACCAAATTATACTTTAAAATAAAATTAAAAATTTTTTTTTCGAAATTTTTTCCAATTTTAAAAAAAAATATTTTTTGATTTAAAATTTTTTTTTTAATTTATTGCTCATATCTCCGTTATTTATGGACGTATTTTGCTGAATAGGAAACTACTCGAAAGCATGTCAGAGAGAATTATTGAAGATTTGGATCCCGAAGATATCTGGGGTCTTCAGAAAATTGATTTCAACAGACAGACGGACGGACATGGCTAAATCGACTCCGCTATCTATAAGGATCCAGAATATACATATATACTTTATAGGGTCGGAAAATTATATTGTGGAAATTACAAACGGAATGACAAATTTATATATACCCTTCTCGCGAAGGTGAAGGGTATAATCATACTACTTTCCATCGGTTAAGCCGAGCCGCCGAGTAGTGATATATTAGAACATAATGACAATACTGATTTTACAATTTATTATGTACGAAAACAGAAATTTGAAGAAAAAAACTGGTAAAAACAATAAAAACAAATAAGAAAGTATGGTTGGTCAAGCCCAGACCCTGGTTTATATTGAGTTTGACAACAATCTTCTTGGAGTAATCCAACAATTCTTGGTCTTTAAGCTTTTTTGGATGGCCTGGACGATATTTGCCTCCGTGTCAAAACCACCACTTCTGATCAGAACAAACCATTTATCACACGTTGAAACCTATGGAACACATTCAACATAAGCTTTGGTGAGCCATCGGTGTGCTTCAGTGGCACTTTTTTTCAAATTAGAGATGTAAATCAAAACTTCTTGCATTTGTTGGCACAAAATTCGACATTTTCGAAGTGTTTTGTGTTTTGTTTAAGCTTTGATATTTTTACAAATAAAGCTTGAGTGTCTGTAATTCTCACTCACCCTATAGTTTTTTTTTTTTTTTGTATAATATCTTTAGTTTTTCCAAAGCCTTTTGGAAAAAATTTTCCTGATGATCTGGCCTAAGCAACCAATGAAATGCGCATAGGAACTAGCTTATTCCCCAACAATAAATTTCAGTAAATTTATGAATAATTAATTGGGAAATTTAGCACAATTCTTACTAAAAAAACCTAGCTGTTTACACTATAATGGTCTATAACTAAGTGGGAATTAAAAAATGACATGATGATATAAGTTATTAAAACAAAAAACCGCGTTTAAAAGACGGAAGTCCGGACATCGGTTAATCGCATCGTAAACCGAACAACAAGTACGATACCTCCTCGGTGGATGTTTAATCTATGACGTCTAAAGAAGGCATGGAATGCAGTGAGGCAGAATATCCAATCGACACTGAAGTTACCAATTCTGTATCTGAGATGGTGGGTACCTTCTTTGAACGAATGGACAAAGCGGTAGACGAGGACGCCTTTCAGTTGTAAAAATGGATCATGGGGAGATTGACTCAAATCAATCTTCATCATTCTAAAGCATCCTATTCTACACTGCTCCCCTGAATAGCTCAAAGGAGGGGGAGGAGCTAGCCATGGCCCAGACATCTTGGATCCACCTAATATATAAAAATAGTGTTAGAATTACACATTAACTGTCGTTATGGCAACACTGCCACAGTGTTCCCGATTCAAATGTAAATTTATGTATCAGGGATGGTCAATTCAATTTTTGTTCGGTATCAACGAACAACACGCTTAAAGAACTAAAATTTAATATCTAATTGCAAGCGTTCTGTGTTAAGAATCGTCTATAGAAAGTAGGGTTATACAAACATGTTATACTGGAAATTTTACACACATAACTATTTTTCTTTTCTATAGAAAGAACAACTGTTATACTTACAATTTTCTCCAAAAAAAATGTTATACACAAAATTTTCCCTAGAAAAATTATTACATACAGTTTTTTATGGAAAACCATTTTATATAGGCTATTTTCTATAGAAAAACCTGTTATGCAGGCAAGTTTTCATATAAGAGACTGCTGTACAAACTATTTTCTATAGAATATTCTTTATTTTTTCTTGAAACTCAACCAAAAAATACCATTTGCATCTTTGCAACTTTTTTACAATCCGTACCTTTATGCACTTATAAGAATGCTAATATAAACTCATTTTAGATTCAGAGAGAAATGAGCTCTTTCTGTTATATATGTATATTACAGTGCAAGCTCGGTATTCGCGACTACCCATTATCGCGACGGCTTATTTTTTAACATTGCAGGTTCTATAATCGCGACAGTTTACGAAAAACAGGTTATATTTTCACGACTTTTATCGGTTTTAAATTTGATTACAATGTCTATAACCAAAATAGGGAAATCCCGGTCTTATGGTAGGTATATTAACCTTTTTGGTTGATTTTGATCTTCAATTTTGTCAGTTTATTCGTGTCATTTGTTGTGTAAATACATCTTTTAATATGGGAAAAGTTCAACATATTGTAAAATCTACGATTTCTTAAAAATTTTAGATTTTAAGAAAATTTAAAAGTGGAGATTCCATAAATTCAATTTGCGAGAATTACAAGTTACATAAGTCTTCGGTTTACCGCATTATAAAGCAAGAAAATTCAATAAAAAAGTTCATACGTACAACAGAAACTGGCCCTGGGTGAGTACCTAAGAATGGAAAAACTGCTTTATAAGTGGTTTCTAAAACAAAGAGAAAAAAATGTTCCAATATCAGCAGCGATTTTACAACCAAAAGTCAGTCATTTTTTTTTAAAAACCACTTCAGGTTTTAATGCCAGTGAAGGATGGTTGAAGAAATTTAAGCGTCGACATGGAATTAGATTTTTAAAAATTACGAAAATTATCTTCGAAAGCTCAATTTATTGATCCATTTGTAAAAGAGTTTAAGCATTATGTTGATAAGCATGGGTTGACTCTTCACCAAATCTATAATGCCGACGAATCTGTTTTATATTATAGGATGCTTCCAAATCACACTCTTGTCACATGTAATGAGAAAACAGCGCCCGGAAGAAAAATATGTACACAACGAATAACTTGTTTGCCCTGTTCAAATGCGAATGGCACAGACAAGCCCACGCGCCTTTAAAGGCCTTTTCAATAATCCTGTAATATAAAACACCAGTAATAAGGCCTGGATGACATTATTTATATTCAAGGACTGGTTCCATCACGAATTTGTTACCCACGTAAGTTAATTTTCACCAATTAGTAAAAGTAAGTTGTTCACAAGTAAACATTTTTAGGTCCGAGAATTTTTGGCTTCAAAAGGTCTGCCGCAAAAAGCAGTTCTGCTTTTAGATAACGCGACGTGTCACCCAGTTGAGGAAGTAAAAAGTGATGACGGTTAAATTATAGCAATGAATCTACTACCCAATTGCACTGCGCTTATTCAACCGTTAACAAATTGGTAAAATTTAATTATAAAAAACAACTGCTCACCTACTTGTTTCACCAGAAGTGAACAAATTTGGAGCTCAAACTAAAAACTTCAATCTCAAAAATGCAGTTCAGATTCTAGCTTCGTGCTGGGATAAAACATCAGTATCCGAAAATCCTCAAACGCCTTGCTCGAATTTGGTACTGAATGGAGTGAAGTGGATAACATGCCCATAATTTTTTTACAAAATATAATTCAGGAACAAAACGAAGATCTTTCGTATCCAAATCTACACGTATCCAAATTTGGAACATGTGAAAAGGACCATCATTTTTACGTTTCTTTTCCAAAAAAGCCCATATATTTTTTCTCTTGTAGAAAAAAGTTTTCTTCGGGACTATATACAACTTTTATATGACCCGAATAGAGAACTTAGTGCAAAAGCGTGTAAAGAAAAATTTAGCTCACTTAAGCGGACACAACACCTCCCAGGCCTATCCAAACTTGGCCAATTTTAAAAAATAATTTTAGGTTTTAGTAAAAAATTCTTAAAAGGCAAAGCACCGATCCATGAAGTTCTTCCTTAATTGTATAACCCTTTATGTAACTTAAACACTTACAAAGTTATTTTACTATCACACTGTAAATTACGTCACGTAGCCACTTTTCTAAAAAAAACTCAGTTTTTGGAACACATTTTCCCGGTTTAGGAATTTTGGTATTTTAAAATAAAAAATGTTAAAAATTATAATAGCGTTGATTAAAGGACATTTGGATCTGCATTAATTCCAAATTTTGTTATGTTATCTTTAACCATTAAAATTTTACATTAATTCAAATTTTATATTTTTCTTTATGGAAAATCACCATATTATAATATGTAAGTGTAGATATTTTTAAGGACTATTTATATTTTAAATTTCAGCTCATTTGGATCATAGATGGATTATTGGCGATTTTTTGAGACCCGAGGTGACCTATTTTGACACTGGCCCCCATTAACGCTAAGAAGCTGAACAAATGCAAATAAACTCAGAAACACCTCAGCTCCAACCATGTGAAATTTCGTAACAATATCTTCAATAGTTCCCGAGATACCGAATTATTTAAAAAAAAAAGTTTCTAAACCACTGTGCATCAGTAGAAGCTTATACTTATCAACAAGGCAAGGATTTTCATGCACTAAAAAATTAAAAATATGCGCTTATAATATGCACTATAAAGAGAGAAAATATGCACTAAAAATGACAAAAATATGCAATAAAAACAAGTTTTTTATTTCAGGTCACATTTTCAATATATATGTACATATAAAGGAACATAAAAGGTTTTAAATATATTTTTTCAAAGTAAAAATAAGAAAATTCATGTATGTAAATAATACAATATTTATATTAAAAAAAATCAGTCAGTTATTTATTTTCATGTTACAAAATTACTTAATTTAGATTTCTATTTGTATAAACAAATAAATTTTTTTTTAAATTTCCAAAAAGAAAACTTTGTCTGTTCGGATGAAAACAGCTTTAATACATTGAAAATGTACGCTCAACGTCAACAGAAGTTAAAGGTGCATATTTAAATGAAGCCAGTTCAATGGGAGAATATTCATTTTCAATTTGATTTTCTTCATTAAAATTGCTATCTAATTGTCAAAAATATTTTGTATTATATGAAATCCAGTATTTTTCTGTAATATATTCTTTAGTTTTGTTTTAATTTGGTAAGAAATTTCTCCGTTTACATTATTAATTTTATTGGCAGCATCATCAATTAATTTTACTTGTGCATTCAGCGAATTGAATCCCTGTAGTTTAGTAATATTTTCAGAAATAAAGATATAATTTGAGCACAGAAATGCTAATTGGCTTTAATATTATGTGTCACAAAGAGAACAAAGTCGATATAAAAATTTTTTCGAAAAGTCGACAACTTCAAAAAGCTAAAAAATCGATTCATAAATTGAAAGTTGAATTTTTCTTTCAACAATATAATTCTAGTGTCAATATATTTACTATTTTTACAACACTTAATAGAGTTGCCAAATATATGTATGTACAGTGTACATTGATATAAAAATATGTCCAAAAGAAAATTAAATATGCAATAAAATGGAAAAATATGCTAAATATATGAATTTAAAAGAAAAATATGCAAAATATGCATTTATGACAAAATATGCAAAAATATGTAACAACAAATCGATGCCATTTTGTTGCAAATTCTTCGATTCGGAAAGATAAATTCTCAAAAGTGATTTTGAGTTACTGACTACAAACATGCATTTGCATAGAGATCCTTGCCCTGCTTATCAACAATGTTGATAGCATGCGGTTATTAGCATTGTTTGTAAGTATGGCAACACTACATGTTTAAGCTGTTAACATTGACATCGAAAGCTCTAGAAATCGAATGTACTAGTTTGTCCGTTAAGAGCATTGTAGAAGATTCCCGAGAGATGGCGTGTGTGTAAATAGTGCCAGAGGTTGCAGTCGTGAGTTGTGTTTATTATAGGCGCTGTTAGAGATAACAACAACTGTATTGTACGATTATACTTGTACATTATAAAGTGTGTGTGTCTATTTCTGCGAATTGATAAACGTGTAAATATATACTGAGTGCTTATTTAGACTGTTGTTGTACATTTTAATAAATAAAGAGTTGTTATAAATTAGAAACTACTAAAACTGCTTTTTATTTGCAATCAAAAGTATGTGGTTTATTTAAAGGAAATAAAAGCCCGTTTTTAAAAGGTAAAAACGTAACAATATCAATAAAAAGGATTCTAATTTTAAAAATTACATAAATTTTTTCAATAAAATGTTGGGTTCTGTTTTCGCGAAAATTAAGTTTTCGCGACAGATCTGGTTTTTAATTAGTTGCAAATATCGAGCTTGCACTGTATTAATTTTTAATACAATTTTCATTATTTTTGTGTGTCACTGTGTATTTTAACACAGTCATAGCGCTAGGCTTTATGTTTGATGCTTAAAAACTATTTGCTTAAGAAATAATTGTACACGATTTTCAAATAATTTTCCATCCCTGGTATGTATGCTTTGCACTCTTAGTACTCGAAATAAACATGCGCCAATAATATAAGAGCGAAAAGTTTCAATAAAACAATTGTATATATACTTTGTTTACACACATTGGTACAACAAAAAAATATGCTTTTGTGCACTTTTACAGTTTGTGGTTTCGAAACAGACATGAGATTTTGTGTGTTGTTTCTGCAAAGCGATTCGTGTGAGATAAACCAGTGCGTAATGTATTTTCGTTCGACATGGAAAATATTTGACAAAAAAAAAAAACATGACCACTAAAACATATTTTACTTAGGTCAAATTAGTAGGTATTTTATAAAATAAAAAATATTTGATGCTGTTTGAGTTTACAAAAAATTTGTAAGAGTAAACAAAGTCAAAAAAATACTATGTGCTAAAAAGTAGTGGTTACGTTTTTATAGTAAATATTTGCTATGTAACGAACCTCAAACCATGCTTTGTACGTTTTGAATAATTTAAGCATACAGACTACGCACAAACAGGTAATAGGTATGTGTTGTTCGTAGAACAAACAGTACACAAACATCTATTTAATTTAAACGTTTAACAAAAAAATTGTGAACAACAGCAAGGCATATGTTTGAATGTTTGTATTCTTAAGCATTTATATAAGGTGGTTTCTATGGTACAACTGCTTATTTCATCTTTACTTTTTAGGTGTTTAAGCTATCAAATTTACTTGTGTTTGTTGTTGAAAATACACAACCAACCCAAAAGCAATAAAAACAACAGTCATACATTGACAGCACAATCCTCGTTTGAAAAACAATTTCCCTGTTGTTGTTTGCACATGTGTTAATGCATTCTACCTTTTTTAGTGCTTGCTTATTTTCCTCGTCGTTCACTGTTGTTGTAATAAACAACAACAGTGAACTACTCAAAAAAAAAGTAAATTTGTCTCAAGCATTAAGAGAGCACAAGAGTGAATCGCTATAGAAGCTCTTTGCTTTTAGTATACAAAGAATCGTTGTTCTGTACGTATCGTGACTGTATCGTGAGCCTAGCAGTTTTTGTACCGGTTTATTAAAGGGAGTGTGTTTTGTATTTTTGCAACGTTTCATAAGCAAAGTGTACAACAAATAAAAAACAACAGACAGTTGAATAAAAGTAGAACAAACAAACACAAAATGGTATCCAATCCCAGATGTGATGTATGGAAGTATTTTGATAATATTGTTGAAGAAGGCGTTGCGGTGTGTAAGCTCTGCAAGCAGCGTTTGAAAAACGATCGCAGTTGGAGTTTGAGGAAACATTTAAAGAAACTGCACAACACCAAGAGTGAAATCTGGAATTATTTCGATAATATTGTGGGTGAGGGTATGGCAGTGTGCAAACAATGCAAGCAGCGTGTAAGGAACAATCGTAGTTTTAATTTAACACAGCACTTGGAGAAAGCACATAATATAATAGTAGCTAACATAGAGGATGAGATCAACAGGAAGGAGCTGGCTGCTCAAACTGGCAATAGAAATATGAGGACAAGAGTTAACAATGCAATAGTTTACATAACGGATGACGAATCCAAGGATGAGCCTGCTGCTCAAACAAGCCAAGCCAATGTATCCATTGTAGAGAATACTACACCTATAGTAGTGAATACTACACCTATTGTGGTGAATATTGCTCCCATTGTAGATAATATTGAGCCTATAGTAATTTCCAATAATTATGAAGATACAAGTCATGAAGAAATACCCCTAAGTGATATAACTGTTGCTAAACGTGTAATGTCCAGATCTCCCGGAGCAAATGCGCATGCTTATAAGCGAGCAAAAACAAATGGGGGCTTTAAAATGGATGAAAAAACCCTAATATCAGCTATATGGGGTCTTATGATAGAGGATGGTGTTACACCTTTACTGTTTGGTTCTAAAAACATGCAGGCCCTTCTACAGCCCATTTGCGATGCCATCTACGAACAGCAGAATAAAGAACTTAAGATAGATGAGTCTGAAAGCGAAAGACTTCTATGTTTGGTGGCCAATCATATGCGCAGTTGTTTCTCCAATGATCTAGACTGTCGATTGCTATCATTAAAACTGGATACAGATATCAATGGTCCAGAAAACACCTTTTGTGTTAGTACTTTATTTATTGATAATGGGCAGACACAAACACGCACTTTGGGAGTAATAGATCTCAAGGATGATCCTCAACTAACTGAGCAACATATTAAACAAGTTTTACACAAATTTAATATTGACTCAAATCAAATTATAAGTATTTTTTGGGACAACACCAAGCCCAATTATAATAGACAGGTTGAAAACTGTGAATATTTGAAGGAAATAGAAAAGTTCGAAGAGTATCCAGAAATACAATTTAGCGACATTATGGTTGAGCGTTATGTTGGTGTTATAGCCCAGCTCTGTATGTTGGATATTTTTAAAAACTCCCATATTATACAACCATTTTTAGAATGTCGTAATTTCGCCAAGTTTATTCAAGATGAATCGAATGGTTACTATGGTGTTTTTGAGCAAAACAATTTAAATATTCCCCAATTGGATTCTCCCTGGAAATGGGGTTCTACTTACAAAATGATGCACGATTTGCAGGAAGCTCGCAGTATTTTTAAAGATGTTAATGTTCAGAAATTCGAACACCCACAAGATCAATTTAATGTCAACGATCAAATGTGGCTGTTTATTGACGCCTTCTGTGAATCGACGAGTTTTATGCAAAAATCCATTATTAAATACTACAGCGAGGAAATGAGCTTTGGCGATTTCTATCCCCAATGGCTAAAGACCAAACTGCTAACAGCAAAACTAACAACAGCCAGTAACATGGAAAATACTTACATCACTACTATTTCTGTCGAATTGTTGAAATGCATTGAGGCAAGATCGAAAGAGCTCTTGGGTAAGGATTGTTTCGAAGCATGTTTGTATTTGGATCCTCGTTTTCAGCACACTTTAGGTGAGGAACAGAAAACAAAAGCCTTGGAATATTTAAAAGGCATATGGAATCGTTATAAAATCTATAATGTAGATGTAATAAATGCTGCTGCGGAGGAAAACATTGCGTCTCCACGATTTGATGATGCTGAAGACGCCTTCTTAAATGAATTCCTTTGTCAGGATGCACCAGAATCTGATCTTAGAACCACAGATGTTTTTAAGAAAATCGAGGATTTTAAAATACCATTTAAACCTGTTGACACGAATGTTTTAACGTTTTGGAATATGCTAAAATCGAGTGATCCCGAAATGTATTCCTTAAGTGCAATTTGTTTTGCCATACCAGCCACTCAGGTAAATTACAAAATACTATTGGTCAATTCACAAGGTCTCTTATCATGTCATAATGTCCTAATATTTTACAATGGTTTTTATTGCTTTTCAAGCAAAAAATGTCCTAAAATAATATTACTTTCTATGGTATGTTTATTGTGTTATCGTAACGAACCAGCAGAGACCAACGCCGAATGCCTAAAAGTCGGTTAAGCCGAGCCGCTGAGTCGTGATATATTAGGACATTATGACAATATGACTGATAAGAGACCTTGTGAATTAACCATATAAGTATAAATAAGAGCTTCTAATTTTTGGGTGTGTAAATTTTCTTAAGGAAATTGTAGCATTTTTAATAATAAATGCTATGTTTTCTTCTAACAAAAACTTAGCAAGAGAAAACAATACATATGTAATTTACAGGGTTTAGTAAGAATTTACATATATTTTTTAAATTACAGAATTATAATAAAAATCGCTATGCAAATATTTATCAAACGGAAACCCTTTCAAAATTATCAACATTTACAAGAGACAATCTTGTAAGCATTCGTTTAAATTCTCAATTATTGGAGGGCAATCTTGAGCAATTTGGAATTTTCCACGAGGCCATATTATCAGACGATGACGAAGTCCAAATAATCGACGGCAATGAAGCGGCCACCACAAATACCTAATTAAATAATTACTCTAAAATTTCGTCATTGAAGTGAATTTGTTTTGAATTACTTATTTAACAATAAATATTTATATTCGCTAAAAAATATATTTAAAAAGTTAACTGTGTATATTGATTTGTGTTCTTTACTTTTTGATTGAATATGTTGGGTAAGAAAAAATGCACATTTACCTAACGTTATATAAACTACGGATTATAGGAGTTATAATAACAGACATTATTGTATCTAAACCTTTGAAAAGTGTTTCAAAATACATTTCAACTGATATATATATAAAATCTGATATATAGTTATTTTTTCTCACGATTTGATAAAATTTATGCGTCTCGCTTACAAATATACTTAGTCCCGGTCCAGACTGTGAAACTTTTGCTGCAAAACATTTTTAAATTCTCTTTTGAAACTGCATTCGTGTCCACACAGTGAAGTTTTTGCTTTTCAGTTTTTGACATTTCTGTACAGAACGAATATGAACAACGAATGAATGTAGATGACATACTCAACAAAAACTTCATGTACATAAAATAGAGTATCTTTATCTATTCCTCTTTCCCCTTTCATCAACAAACACAAATGTTTCACAGTATGGATGGGGACTTACATTAACCCCAGGAATATGTACTTAAATTCATCACAAGCAAAAAAAAAAAACAGAAAACAATGTCTTGTGTGAGAATCGAACTGGCATGCGGATTCTTTTTTTGTTTTAAAGTCAAGCTGCTAATCACTGCTCCATGTACGAGTTGTTTTATCGTAAGTTAACAAACAATGAAAAAAAATGAATCGCTTCGACTGGTGTTGAACTACTAACATCTCGTTTCTTAGTCAAAGTAACTTGACAGCCGAATCTTAAATACCCTCTACCTAAATTAGATGAAAATTATAGAAATTACATTGGTATAAACACTCTAATATCTATATTCAGTGTTTGTTATTGGGACTTA
This sequence comes from Calliphora vomitoria, assembly GCA_942486065.2. NCBI lineage: Eukaryota > Metazoa > Arthropoda > Insecta > Diptera > Calliphoridae > Calliphora > Calliphora vomitoria. The sequence continues at coordinate 95,122,248 of OW818031.2, forward strand.
GCTGCGATTATGAAGAATGGTAATGTAATACAGTAGTTTTCGCTTATAGTCTACAAATACAGCTGCACAATTTTTGTGGACTATGAGCGAATTAGGACTATAACCGAATTTCTTTTTAAGCCACTTTATGGATTATAGATGAATCCTGATATAATACACATTTTGGACTATATAAAAATTATGTACTTTGTTTAATAAAACCACTTTTTTTAAACAAAATAAAAGTTTATTTAAAATATAGTAGTATAGTAGTATTTTATATATTGTTAGAAAAACTAGTTTACGCAGAAGATATTTTATTTCAAATGTATATAAATGACTCTATAATTGTATAATAGGAATAAATGAACTATTTAACAATTTATATAGTTAATAATTGGTTAACATTACCGATTGGCTCAACATTTTCCTTATTCACCAGAAGTGAAGTAAAAGAGTGTAAAAAAGGGTAAACAAATATATTTAGTCAAACTTCAAAAGTATATTTTTGTTCTGTTCTAATGAATTTTCCGGATGTGAGCCTTATATATATAATTATGAACCCATAATCAACAAATCTACTTGAAACTTATATCTGTTGCATTTTTTACCGATATGAGTGTATATATGCATTAATGTATTTCTCGGATGTGCGACTTATTTGGAAGATATAATTAAATATTTTAACGTGATTTCTATGTATTTGAGGCCTATTTTGTTTTATGGGTATTATTGTGATTACCGGAAATGGATATGGTGCTCTGGTCAAATATCAACCGATATTCACAAAACCCAACAGTATAATGTTTGGATACAATATATTGATCTGTATACAATTTTAGTTCGATATCCTTATATTTAAAATATTTATAGAGGTTAATGTGTTTTTCGGAAGTGGTCCTTATATGGGAGCTATGACCAATTATCGGCCGATCTTCATACAATTCAACATATCGATTTTCGAATATATGGGAAATATTTATTTAAAATTTTAACCAGATAGAAGCTTTTATAAGAGATTTATTAGTATTTAAGTAATTTTCGGAAATGGACCTTATATGGGAGCTATGGTCAAATATGAACCGATATTCACACAATCTAGTAGTATCATTTGTGAATCAATACTACCGATATCTGTAAAATTGTAATTCAATAACGATATTTTTTAGATATTTATGAAAATTAATGTGTTTTTTGGAAGTGGTCCTTATATGGGAACTATAACCAATAATGGGCCGATCTTCATGAAATTCCCCAAAGCGATTTTCATGTGCATGGGGATTATGTAAGTTGAATTTCAACCTGATACCGATATATATAAGATATTTAAGTGTATTTAAATGATTTTCGGAAGTAAACTTTATATGGGGGCTATTGTCAAATAGTGCCCGATCCAAAAAAAAAATTGTCTCGCGATTTCTGTTTGCACAAAACTTAGTTGTGCTGAATTTTGTATGGATACTGCAATTCTATAAGCATTTATATACCATAGCACCATATTTCGGGAAGAAATGTGTATGGGGGCTACGAGAAATTATGGACCGATTCTTTCCATTTTCAGCAGAATTTGTCCTTTTATCATATATATAATGAGTGCAAAATTTCATGGTATTCTCTACAATAAATTTACCCAGTCACAGAAATCATGTGAAAATTATCAAAATTTTTGGAGGTTGTCTTACATTTTGATCCATAACCCTGGTTCTACCACTTCGATTTTGCTGATTTTCAATACCAAACTGCTTAGAAAAATTATAAACATTTTGGTTTACATTTCATTAATCTTGCTTATGTATTTTGGACGTGAGAGTGTTTTACAGAGACAGACGGACATGGCTCAATAGACTTAGAATTTCATAATGATATGTATACTTTGTTGGGTCTCAGATGAATATTTCTCAATGTTACACACGGAATGACAAACTTATATATACCCTCATTCACCACTTGTGGTGATGGAGGGTATATAAGTTACTCTCTTTTCACACATACGGATGATACAATAACAAAATACATGCAATACATTCTCATGAATTAGGTTTTTGACAACAGACTTACAAGCATACCTAAATTAGAGCGGAAAGCGTTATTTAATTGTCACAAATTCTTATGCTCATACAATTTGTATGAAGCATAGTGATATAATGCGGCGGCAGCTCTTCGCAATTGGAAAATCCGATTTTGACAGCGCGTTTAATAGTGAAGTTAGTTGAAAAACACAATAAATGTAAACACATACATACAAAAGGAAACACAAATATGCCAGAAACTCATCTTTTAAACTTTAATATTTCGTTTTTTTTATAAAATTTTAGTTAACAAATCACAAAACAAAAATCAAAAACACCAATATTGTAATGTACTTTATTGTTTAAATAATCCGGGTTGTTATATTTATTTTTTTGATAACCTTGTTTTTATTGATTGACGTAGCGTTGCCGCTCTTATTTAGGTATGACGTTTCAGCTTTAAAGCTAAGCGGAAAAAACGTTCCGCGTTCCGGTTTTATTTAGGTAGCCCTGTTAGGTTATCTATCTAGTTGTCATCTATGGTTTTTGGTATCATTTTTTAATTACATTTTTTTGTAAATTTGTTTTTTTTTAATTTTTTGCAAAATTTTGCTACTTTGACCCAAAACTCAAAATGTGCAATCACTAATAGCCAATTTCAAAATATCGAATGCTAGATTTCGTTCGTATTCTAAGCGAAAGAAAACTGAGTGGTTCACATAAATATGAAGTTAGGGAAACCAAAATCTTTCATTCGATATTGCGAAAGAGGCTATAAACTTTATCCGATTTTGCTAAAATTTTCAGCATTTGAAATTTATACAATACGACGGATAACAATTTTAGGCCAAAGGAGCATCGGAAATCGCAAAAGTTCAAATAAGTTTCACCCTAATAAGCACATTCCTAAAATAAATTCATTGTTGCCCAGCGGGAAGAATTGCTAGGATTTCATTTTGTAGGCCTTCTAAAAAAAATTTTTATACATTCTATAAGATCCGATATTCATTCCACTCCACCTTCTCTCAAAAGATGTTCTAGAAGGACTTTGCTTCTAATTCTAAAAAACTTTATACGCATTAATTGCATTTTAAAATCGGGTATAAATTTTATTTAAAATTCAAGCATGCTTGGTTTTGCATTATTCCTATCTATAGTCTCTCTTTAGTAATATTTATATTTTATGAAGTTCGCTGGAAGTAGTTTTTTATATGTAAAACTTCACACATGATACTTTATAGTCCATAAAACCTAATGTTCAATTCGTTAAGAATATTTTCCCTAAAAACCATATTTCAGGCTGGGTTCAGCAGACCTTCAATTAAGCTTTAATTTTCAGTCTTTTTGATATAATTTACTATGTATACATTCTATAATGCATTACGCGGCAGGTCTCCTTACATTCCTTCAACGGAAAACCTTCTAAAATGCTTTCTTAAGTAAGCCTTCTATTAGCCCTCTTACAGAAACGAGTATGCAAGGAAATTTAAACGATTTTGCATTGCGGCTGGGTGTCCTTGTGTCTGCAAAATAAGGCCTTTAAAAAGGACTCTTTACTTTATCTTTTCCCTCTGGGTGACAACACAGCGAAACTAAGAGATAAAGATAAATCGATACTTTTAAATGAGAGAGAACGAAAAAGCAGAGAATAGACGACAAAGCGTTAGGTATTTACTAGCATTTATGTATATACAACAGCTGTGTATAATTAACAGTGAAAACATACATGAATTATTGTGAAATTCATAAATATGAAAAACTCTACATTTGGTAAGAGTTTCACTCTCACTTAAGTGCATATTCTGTATTTCTATAAAAGTTTGATTTGATGAATTACATTGAACTGCAAGTAAAATAGTGCATAGTATTGTAACTAACAGCTTATAAACAAAAAAAAATATTTGTTTTGATTACGTCACAAATTAATGAGTATGTATACTAGGGTTGCCATACGGCCTTGAATGAGCACGATTGACAAACTATTTTAAGGCTTGTCAAGTTGCAAGATAAAATTGAATTTGTCAAGCTAAAACTTATTTTTAAAATTTTGCGACCAATGACTTCTGTTCGAAATTGTTACAACGCAACAATTTTAATGAAAGCATTTTGGAACTCAATCAACTTTACGACGCTGATAAGATACCTTACAGCAAGACTACTCTGATGCCTTTAATACTTTACACAATTACACAAATTGATTTTGTTTGTTTTTAATGTCTTTTAATGAACTAAAATTTAAATTTTTAAGTTCGTCAATATTTTTATTAAAAATCAAGCTAAACGTATCTGGCAACCCTAATTATATGTATACTGTTGTAAAACAACAGTGGTAAAAATAAGCACATTGAGTTTTATTTTAGAATGAAAACAAGTTCTTGGCCTGGTGTTGTTGTTATTGTATTTACACAATAGCAAAACACTCATGCCAACACACACGAACAGAACAGCAACTCAAAGCAGATGATAAAAAATAAAACAAATACGTAGCAACAAGAATGTAGCAACAAAACACAACTCAACTCAAGAGCAACAAGAGCGTAGAAAAGTACATGGCAGAGCGATTTGCTTTCAGTATACGTCGAGTCTTTGTTGTTGATAGTGGAACGTGTAGAGTGTGTGTTTGGCTACGAAATTTTGTGTGCGATTGTTTCCAACAGCAAGTTGTGTATTGAAAACAAAATTGAATTCATAATAAAAACAAACAAAAATGGCGCTGAGACCCAGTAGTGAGCTGTGGAATTATTTCACAAATATTGTTGAGGAGGGTATGGCAGAATGTAAATGGTGCAAACAGCGTTTGAGGAATAATCGCAGTTATAACTTGAAATTGCATTTAAAAAAGGTCCATAATAATAGAGGCGAAATCAATAAGTACTTTGACGTTTTCGTTCAGGACAATCTTGCAGTTTGTAAAACATGCAATCGACGACTGAAGAATCGTCTTTGCAACTTAAGATTGCATATGCGCAGATCACACCAGATCGAAGTGAAGCTACCAGACGATCGCCCCGCGGAACAACCCCCTTCTCCGCAGCCATACGATGAAGATCAAATAAAAGCTGTGCTTAAAGTGGCCAAGCGTAAAATGAAAGAACAATTTGGCAATGAGGAGAAACGGCCAAAACATCGACTGTGTATTAAAATGGACAGAAACACAATTGTACGTTCTGTAATTGGCTTAATAGTTGAAGATGGTGTAGCGCCCCATGTGATTAGCTCGAAGAATTTTAAAGCTCTGTTACGACCCATGTGCGAGGCGATCTCCGATAGAGAAGGCAAAGAATTTAAAATGGACGAGGCTGAGATAGAAAGAATCATAAGTTCAATGGCGAATTATGTACGCAATGATTTTTCAAATGACTTACACTGTCGTTTGTTGTCCATTAAACTCGATACGGATCTGAATGCTTCGGAAAAAACTTATTGCGTCAGTGCCCGATTCATCAATGAGGGAGTGATACAAAGCCACATATTGGGCATAATTGATCTAGAAGGTGATGAGCAGCTGACAGAGGAACATATAAAGCAAGTTTTACACAAATTCAACATTGATTCAAATCAAATTGTAAGTGCCTTTTGGGACCATTCAAAGCAAAAGTACAATAAGCTCATTAAAAATTCGGAATATTTGAATGAAATTCAACAGTTTGAGTCATACCCTGAAATTTACTTGGGTGATGTAAAGATAGAGCGTTATATGGGCGCGGTAGCCCAACTCTGCTTATTGGATCTTTTTAAAAATTCCAGCATATTTCAAACATTTTTGGAGTGCCGTAATTTAGCCAAATTTATTAGCGAGGAATCAAATGGCTATCATGAGTTATTTGAACAAAATAATTTGAGTATACCTCAACTGGATTCTCCCTGGAAATGGGGTTCTACGTACAAAATGATGCACGATTTGCATGAAGCTCGCCACATTTTGGAAAAAGTAAAATTTGAAAAATTCGACCAACCTGAAGATCAGTTTAAAGCCAACGACGAGTTGTGGTCATTCATTGAAGCCTTCAGCAAATCAATAATTTATTTGCAAAAATCCATACTAAAGTACTACACGGAAGAATTACACATAGGAGACTTCTACTCCCAATGGTTAAAATGTAAACTGTTAACGGAAAAACTGATAGCAGCCAACAATAAACAAAACAGACTCTTAACCACGATTTTGACGGAAATACTAAAAGCTATTGAGAAAAGATCGAAAGAATTGTTGAGTCAAGATCGTTTTGTTGCATGTATATTTTTGGATCCAAGATTTCAGCGTACACTTGACTCGGAACAAAAATCATTTGCTGCGGAATATCTGAAGAAGTTATGGTGTCGCGCCAAGCTCTATATTGTTGATGATTCGGAATCTATGGAAGAGTCAGCTCAGTTATTTGACGATGATGAGGATGCATTCTTGAATGAATTTTTAAGTCATGATATACCAGTAAAGGATAACAGAACCAGTGATGTTTATCAGAAAATCGAAGGTCTAAAACTAGCATTTCAAATGGTGGATACAAATATTTTATCATTTTGGCGAAGCCAGAAATCCAGTGAACCCGAAGTGTATTCTCTGAGCACAATATGTTTCGCTATTCCAGCTACAGAGGTAAGTTTGTTTATATCAATGTTTAGTATATTTGCAAAATTAAATAGAGAAATAGTATAACTTTACATTAACTTATTGTGTTAAATATTAAAATAAAGGGGGTTTAGTTTATGGATTCTAAATAAGAAACTGAGTAATTTTAAAGAAATATTTGAAATCCCTAAACTGTGAATTGTTTTCTAAACAAATATTTTATCACTTTATTTTCAGATTTACAGTAAACTGCGCTATTCTCATATTTATCGACTAGATACCAATTCAAATTTGTCAGCATTCACCAAAGAAAATATCTTAAATATTCGCTTAAACGTACACCTTTTAGATGAGGCTCTTGCACAATTACAACTGATAAATGATGATCGCTCAAATACTTCAACCTTTTCGGAAGGTGAAGCCGAATTTTATGATATATCAGAAGACAACAGTAATACTGCATCGTCATTAACGGCACATTCTGGCATTGTGTTGGCATCTTCATCAGTCGTAGTTAATCCATCGTCTACTATAATTTCATCAGCACAGGTACCAGCTAATGAGTGTGAATAACAAATTAAATCAGCCGCTTCGCGAACTAAAAGTAATATGGCCTTATTACATTTATTTATCTACCTGTTTTTAAATATCTTTATTGGTTTAGAAGTTAGTATTCATATGTAATTCTATATGATTTTCATATGAAAACAAAACTCTTTTTTTACTCTTGTGAAAAGTTGTTAGGCGCAGCGATGAATTACTTTTATTTTTTATTATAATAATAACTAAATTTTGTTTGCATTCCTTAAAATAATTTTGGAAACTGTTTGTGTTTTATTAATTTCATAAGCTACATATAAATAAAATAAAAACTGAAAACTATTTAAACTTGTTTTTATTATACAAAGGAATAGGCGTTTAAAAATTAAAGATCCATTTTCTATAAATATCCCACCGTGTGGTGATCTAGTGTATTTACTTATATCTTGGAATATACTTTGTCACATCTATCACAATGTACCTATATAGAGGTGAAAATTTTGACGTTTCAAAAAAGCCAAAATTAGTTTTCTAGAGCAGCTCTAATGTAAATATCTATGTGTTAAATGCAGCAAAATATAAACAAAAGACTGTTGTAAAAGAAAGCGAGAAATATAAAATTTGCTTATATTATGTCTCGTGAGACCTCTGCATACTTTGTGACATCTGTTTAACAGGTAAAATTATGCGCAAAGGGATTGAATATATTTAATAAATTACTTTAAATACATATTTTATAGGTTTTTCTGCATATTTTACATACATAAATAAATATACATATAATTAAATCTTCAGGGCTTTTTCATATGGTCGATTATACAGATTCCGAATTTAAATACAGTGTGGAAGAACATTTTTTTGTATTTTGGCGGTTTTGCACCTAATTTATCTGGCAACTATGCCCTGTACTTTATACAAAAACAATACAGAATATTAGGGAGGCCCTATTTTGCAATTTTAAGATTTTCTGTCTAAACAAAATGCTGAAAATGTTAGCAAAATAAGATAACGTTTAGAGGTTGCACATTTTATTTGAAGTTTAGAGCCGAAGTAGCAATATTTAAAAAACTAAATTTTGGAAAAAAACATTTAATAAAATTTGAATGTATGAATCATATACAATAGAACTTGACCTCAATCCCAAATTTTACATTTTAAAATTTAAAAAATTGTTTTTGATTCTAATAAATGCTAAATGAAGATTAAAAATACAAATTCTAACGATTGTACCTATTATGAGTAAGCCTGAGGAACAAGTTTATATAAAATAGATTTTTGTCACAAATTTGTTAATATTATTTTTTAAAAAATATTTCGTTGCCTATTTTCCAATAGTTCTAGGATATTTTGAACCCCTTCATAGCTGAGTTCAAATCTTTTCAAGACATCAACATTGTTACCAGTGTTGCCAGGAGCTGGCAAAAAAAGAAGCTATATTGACTTCAAAAAAAGGCCAGAAAAAGCCAAACTGCTTTAAAAAAATGCCAAAAGAAAAAGCTAAAATATAATAAATTAAATTAATTTAGTTTTATATTTATTTTTAAATAAAAAATTAGAAAATATGTTCATAAAATTCATAAAATTAAATTAAATTATAAAGGTACACTTCAGCAGCAAACAAAAAATAACATTAATCATTAATAATAAATATACATAAGCGATCAAAAACCTCTTAAAGGAATGGACCTAAGCTTACTCTTGAGCAAAAAAAAAAAGTTTTTTTCCGAAAGATTGAAGAAATAGCTATGTAAACTATTTGGGACACATTTTGCTAAGAACAATAGGTAATAAGTTACATGGAGGAGAAAAAACACCTGCTTGGCCAAAATGTCAAATTCTGATCCCCTCCAACTCAGAAAGTTTTCGACCGATCTTGTTGAAAAATTGTGTCTGAATAACTATCTAATAGAACTAACTATCGGAAGACATCGATTTCAAAAGATGGTTCACTTGCCATTAAATTAAAAAAATTTTGTTTTTTTTTAATAAAAGCATTTACTATTTTTCACATACATAATATATTTTTTTGGTTTTACGAGTACTATTTTAAGTATATTATTAACGGATAAAAAATCGACTTAGCGAAGAGTTTTCATATGAAAATCTTTGTCGTAATTGCTCAATTAGTATAATTTGCCGTATTATTTTTTTCAGAATCGTAACTAATTAAACCGTTCGTTATTTTATCTCTCATTCTTCAAACTTGCATGAAAAATGTGGCGAAAACATTAAACAACTTTCAATTGGGGACGATAATGTATCAAATTCTTTGCATTGTATTACAATTTGAAAACACAAACTATGGACAAGAAATTTTAAATCAGAAAACAGCATTGTTGGATCCGCTGCATTGCTTACTGGTTTAAAAAAAAATAATATACCAAATTATAATCAGTATATTAATCACTTAAATGTTAGGCTTTGTAGCATTGCTGTTTTTAACTCGGAGCATAGATCCACAATACGTTTAACGACTATTTCAAATGACAGCCATCGAGTATCACAAACCTTCAAGAGTTTGTGGGGCTCTTGTCCATTATATAACGATGAATATAATGTGTAGTAACAATTTTGTCTTGAAAGTGAATTTGCTAGATAATTATAGCTTTCAGACATAAGTAAAATACTATATTTCATTTTGCAACACTTGGTATTGGCAATTGTTATTTGTTCTTTTAATACTGCACAATTCTTGAGTATGTTGAAAAGCTAAATGAAAAACAGTAATGAATTAAAATGAAAATGTCTCACAAATATAAATTTAGCCTTTTTATTATCTCCTTATCCTCGAAATTTTGGTTTTAGCTTCGTGGTTTTTCTAGCCTTTTTTTATTTAAAAAAGGCTATTTTCAAATTAAAAAAAGGCTAGAAAAAAGCCACGAAGCTAAAACCAAAATTTCGAGGCTAAAGAGTAAATAAAAAGGCTAAATTTAGCCTCAAAAAGGCTAAACTGGCAACACTGATTGTTACTATCATTTGTGTACCAAAAATACCGGTTTTCTTCACAACTTCGGTTTTTTGTGAAGCGGCTATTAAAAAATGTTGATTTCTGAGTAACCGTGTTTTAGCATTCCTTTAACCGGTTTTAAAATTTGCCACTAAAATCGATAAATTTCGTGGTTAGGTAATTTTTTTTTTTTCATTGTAATACACATTATCAGGTATGTGAACGAATCGTTACAGGTATGTGAACGAATCGTTTTGAAATCGAAAAAGGTTGTGATGGATTTAATATTTTCGTTTTGTGTTGTTAAAATAGCAATTTTATATTATTTTCTTAAATTTGTAATGCATTTTTTGACTAAATTCTTGATATTGAAAGAAATAATAACTCAATATTTAAAAACTCATATTTGAAATCGAACGAAATTCATCACACTCTTCCAAATCGATCGAAATTAAAATTTCCCAATTTTTGAATTTTTTTCTTTACAAACCATCTCCTGAAAATTTCCAATCGAATAAAAAAAAATCAGCTAAATCGCTCCAGCCGTTCTCACGTGATGCCATTACATACATGGACCATTTAATTTTTATTTATTAAAAATATGTTAAATCATACAATACCATATAGGGATGCCAATCCCGAAAATCCCGGGATTTTTCGGGATCGGGATTTCCCGGATTTGTCGGTATTAACAAATCCCGGAAAATTACGAGATTTTTGGTACGAAATATGAGTGATCACAGATCGCGCTCCTTTTCTCGATTATAAACAAAGTTATTAGGGAGTTTAGAATTTTTAAGTTTTTCGTATGAAAAATCGATCTTTGGTCAGAAATATGAGTGATCACAGATCGAGCTTATTTTCTCGATTAAACAAAGTTATTAAGGATTTTAGATTTTTGAGGTTTTCAGATAAAAAAACGATTTTTAGTACAAAATATGAATGATCACAGATCGATCTCCTTTTCTCGATTAATCGCTTATTTTTTAAGGATTTTAGATTTTTGAGTTTCTTCATATGAAAAATCGATTTTTGGTCAGAAATATGAGTGATGACGGATCGAGCTACTTTTCTCGATTAATCGCTTATAAACAAAATTATTAAGACTTTTAGATTTTTGAAGTTTTTCATATGAAAAATCGATCTTTGGTCAGAAATATGAGTGATCACAGATCGAGCATCTTTTCTCGATTAAACAAAGTTATTAATTATTTTAGATTTTTGAAGTTTTCAGATTAAAAAAAACTATTTTTGGTACAAAATATGAATGATCACAGATCGATCTCCTTTTCTTGATTAAACGCTTATATACAAAGTTATTAGGGATTTTAGATTTCTGACTTTTTTCATATTTTTTCAGATTTTCGCAATACTTTACAGTATAATTTCAAAGTATTTAGAACTTACTTCGTGCAAAATTTTATAAAGATTGTCGCATATAAAGATTCGGCAATCATGGACCATTTTCAATTCCAAACAAACCTTATCAACAGAGAGTATTTGTGGATAATTTTAGTCAGCTCTAACATGTATTAGGACTTCAATATTTTATTTTCAATATTAATATAGGGAGGCAACAAACATTTTTGACAAAAATTGTGCGGTTTTAATTGCAAATAACTTTTAAACTGCCTTGCCAATTTTTACTCATAGTAATGGTAATGTACGCTTTCCTAAAAATCCTTTTACTATGAACTACCATATGTAATCAATACAGTTTTGTTATGGATATATTTTTTGTTATAAGTTGATATATTTTTACATAAATATATTAAAGAAAAAAAAAAAATAGTTTTTATTGTTGAATTTTATATTTTTTCACGTTTAATTAAAACCCCGAAGTCCCGAAAAATCCCGGGATTTACATTTCTAAAATCCCGAATCCCGGGATTTGTAAAACCCAGTCCCGTCTTTTGTTTATTAATTATGGCGCAATAGAATATAGAAATTGTTCTTAACTGAAAAATTTTTAAAATAACAACAAAAACCAGAAAGTCAACTTCACTACCTTATCCCACTGTCGAAATTGAATTTTCCAATAGCTCGTGTTGCCACCGCGTTATTTCAGTATCATAAAAATAATTAGGTATGGCTGTTAAGAAAAATATATATGCAAACATTTTATAAAAAACACGATCACAATTTTATAAAATTTAAATATTTTCCTTTAATAATACAAGTCGGAAAAAACTTTTTATAAACTTAAAATTTGTTTTTGAAAATATAAGGGCCACCCTAATGCACACACTCGTTTGACTCAGACGGTTTTCGTTATTTGACAACAACGCAGTAACAACCCAGCGTCTGAACACTTGAGCATTCAATATTATACATAAATACATACATTTACAACAACAACAACAACTATAATACATATCATTGTTTAACGGTACCGAGAATCATAAGAACGCAACTCGATTAGCAACCAAGTCTCTATTAAAAACAAAAAAAATATATATATCTTGAGAATGTATTAGTTGAAAAACCCGTTGTTTGCCATACAACAACACACTTAAAGAGAGCAGCTAACAAAGGAAAATTGAGGAGTCTCGAGTCATAATTCTCTATACCACAAACGAGAATAACAAGAAGAAATCAAACAACACGAGAGCACAAGAGGGTAGATATTGCATTTAGTACAGTTTGAGTCTTTGTTGAGAACGTAGCGTGTGTGTATGAAGTTATTTATTTAGTTATTTTTAGTACACGAGTAAATTTTGTTTTAGTTTATATTTGTGTTGCTGTGGCAAAATGGTGCTCAATCCGAGATGTGCCATATGGAAGTATTTCGACAATATTATTGATGAAGGGGTTGCGGTGTGTAAATTGTGTAAACAGCGCTTGAAGAATGATCGAAGCTACAGTTTGAGAAAACACATCAATAAACTGCACAATCCGAATAGTGAAATATGGAAACATTTTAATAATATTGTGGATGAATGTGTTGCAGTATGTAAAATATGTCATAAACGTGTAAGGAACAATCGTCACTTTAATTTATCATTGCATCTAAAACAACATGACATTATTGTGGACACCACCGATAAGGAAAATGAGACATCGTCCAGAAAACTAACTAAGGTCAATAATCCCAATGTTACAATTCCCCAAAGGACTAAAGGTAAATTATATATTGAAATGGAAGAAAAAACTCTAGTTGGAGCCGTAATGGGTCTCATGGTTGAAGAAGGAATAGCACCTCAAATATTTGCTTCGAAAAATATGCAGTACCTGTTAAATCCAGTCTGCGAAGCCATATCTATACAGGAAGTCACAAAATTCCATGTAGACGAAATTCAAAGTGAAAGAGTTCTATCTTCAGTGGCCAATCATATACGCAACGAATTTTGTAATGATTTACACTGGCGTTTGTTGTCTCTAAAGATCGATATGGATCTGAATGCTACTTCAAATTCGTTTTGCATAAGTGTGCAATTTATTAATGAAATGGAAGTGGAAACACGCAATCTCGGTGTAATAATTCTAAAGGAACACGAACAGCTAACCGAGCAACATATTATGGAAGTATTACATCAATTCAATATTGATACCAAACAGATTGTGAGCGCTTGTTGGGATAATACAAAAGTAAATTTCAGCCGTTCGATTGAAAACTCCGAATATTTAAAAGAAATAGAGCAATTCTATAAAAATCCAGATATATATTTGGGTGATACAAAGATCGAGCGTTATATTGGTGTCATTGGCCAACTTTGTGTTATGGATGTTCTCAGAAACCCTAGTATATTTGCATTGTTTCTGGAATGCCGTAATTTAACCAAAACTATTAACGACAAGTCAAATATATTCTATGACAAATTTGAACAAAGCAATTTAAAAATTCCTCAACTGGACTCACCCTGGAAAGTGGGCTCATCTTTTACAATGATGAATGATTTGAAGGAAGCTCGGCTTATTTTAGAAAACATAAAGTATGAACAACCCGATCAAGCCGAACACCAATTTAATCTGAACGAAAATCTTTTTAATTTCATCGATGCTTTTTGTAAATCTTTGAATATTGTGCAAAAATCTTTGTTAAAATTTTACAGCGAAGAAATGCATTTTGGAGACTTCTACGCGCAATGGCTAAAGAGTAAACTTGTTACAGAAAAACTTT